>CM033435.1:0-2995631 GCA_019425775.1 Rafetus swinhoei | reverse complement strand
GGGTCCCTGTCCAGTTAGCAGGGGCACAGGAAGCCAAATGCTGGATTTGGGGGGGGAGGTAGGGAGGACTCGGGCAACCCTGCCGCTGTCAGAGCCGCTCCTGGCCAGCACTGATCTGCTGGCGACGGAGCCGGGCCCCCCCTCCCTGGCTTGGGCCTTGGTCCTCGGGCCAGGCTGGAATGTGCTGGCACGGCTGAGCGCTGCCCCTCTTCTGTCAGGGGGCGGGAGGGGCGGTTCTCTCTGCTGCCCCTCCCCAGGGCCCACGCCGGGCGACCTGCGAGCGTCCTGGCACTGACAGCGCGGCGGGAGGCTCCCTCTCTGCTCGCTTCTCCTTTCCCCTGGGCCGAGCTGGCGCCTCTCCCACAAAGGGAGTTGCTTCTCCGTAGGAGGGCTGAGGTCACTCTCTGGGAGGAGGCGAGCGGCAGGGGGAGCGGGCGGCTGTGCCAGCTCCAGCTTGTCTCAACTTGTCCCATCCCCATTCCTCTGCTGCGGCTGGCCTGGAGGAGCAGCCACCCCCAGGCTCCAAAGCTGCTCCAGGCAGGTGAGTGCCCCTCTGTGTCCCCAGCAGCCCAGAGGGGGGTTGGAGGGCAGCGGTGGAGCCTGTTCTGTGTGCGCCTGTCCCAGTCCGTTAAAGCACTGACAGGCCTCCAGGCACAGCCGCAATCTGCTGCCTTCCGGCTGGTGCTGATCTGAAGCGTGATTAGCTTCGGGAGTGGAGCTGCCGGCCTGCGCCCTCCCTGCTCTCTGAGTTCCTCCTCCTCTCCACAATCTTAGCTCAGGTCCAAGGGGCCCCTTGGGAACTCTGGGGCGCTCCCTTCCCCGCCTTGCCAGAGCTCCCGTTTCTTCGCTGCATGACAAGGCCCTGTTCTCTGCTCCGGCTTGCGGCTTGTCCTGCATCACCGCCGTCTGCCTGCCCCCAAGACACCACGGGGAGGCCAGCGGTCTGCTGTGGGTGTCACTGTGCGGTCCGCTCCCGGCTGCGGAGCTCCAGGGCTACACAGTACAGCTCTTGCGTCTGGCATCCCAGGAATCTCGGATTCACGGAGCACGTAGGTTCCCGTTTTCCTTGCCCGCCCGCGGGGAAGTTCTTGCTGGACACAGCTGTGTTGTGTCTGGCAGGAACTCTTCTGCCCCTGCCGTGTTTCCTTCCTGTTCAGGCTTTGTTTTGTGGCGTCTGCTCTTGGCTGCTGCCACCTGGAGTGAATCATCCAGGCGATTCTTCCAGCCCGGCTTGGAGCTTGCTGCTGGGCATTGTGTTTCTTTGTGCCAGGGTAGGCAGAGGAGGTTTCAGTGGAGAAGAGCAACCCACGGGCTATTTGGGTGGGTGGATTCGATTCCTTTCCTGGCCTCAAGGGGATACCTGTGGTGGAGTGGTTCTCTCTCTGTCCCATGGGAGAGAAGAGATCTTCTACCCATAAACCTCTTCACTTTTAAATTGTTAAGATGACCCACCAAGTATAGACCCCCCCCTCCCCGGTTTCTGCTTACTGGAAGATTTTAAAGGTTTGGGGGTTTCTTGTCTTAGAAATATCAGGCATGGCAAGTCTAGTCTTCCCTGGCTTTGCTGGAGGACTCCTTAGCGGTTGCTTGTGTGGGCTAAAATGGCAAACTTTAGCCAAGAGTGCTGTTCTCCAAAGGGTCTAGTAGGTGTTTGAATTCAATAGTTAAAACACTAGCATTTTCAACAGGGAGAATACAATTGCTTTCCTTTCCCAGTTAGTTTTCACTCTTTTAGTATCAGGAATGTTATAATTCTGCCAGTGGTCCATAGAGTCTTCCAGAATAGGCTGGATTTGCCTACTAAGTAGTAGTAGTAAGAACGCCTGGTGCTTCGGAGGGAATGAATAGAACAGGGAATCATCAATTGATTTATTCCCTGTCGCTCATTCCCAGCTTCTGGCAAACAGAGGCTAGGACCACCATCCCTGCCCATCATGGCTTACCCTCCATGAATTTATCTAGTTTTTTTTTTTGAACCCTGTTATAGTCTTGGCCTTCACAACATCCTCCGGCAAGGAGTTCCACAAGTTGGCTATGTGTTGTGTGAAGGAATACTTTCTTTTGTCTGTTTGAAACCTGTTGCCTATGCATTTCATTTGCTCTCTAGCTCTTGTGGTATGAGGAGTAAATAGCACTTCTTTATTTACTTTCTCTACGCCTCAACCATCACTTTCCAAGATGAAAAGTCCCAACCTTATTAATCTCTCCTCATGTGGAAGCCCTTCCATACCCCAATAGTTTTTGTTCTTTTCTGAACTTGTTCCAATTCCACTGTATCTTTTTTTGAGATGGGGCAGCCTCATTTGCACACAGTATTCAAGATGTGGCTGTACCATGGTTTTATATAGAGGCAATAAGATATTCTCTGCCTTCTTCTCGATCCTTTTTGAAATTATTCCTGACATTCTGTTTGCTTTTTGACTGGTGCTGCACGTTGAGTGGATGTTTTCAGAGAACTCTCCACAATGACTCCAAGATCTCTCTCGTGCGTGGTAACAGATAATTTAGATCCCATCATTTTATACGTATCGTTGGGATTGTGTTTTCCAATGTGCATTACTTTGCATTTATCAACATTGAATTTCATCTGCTATTTCTTGCCCAGCCACCCAGTTTTGTGAGATCCGTTTGAAGTTCTTTGCAGTCTGCCTGGAACTTAACCGTCTTGAGCAGTTTAGTATCATCTGTACATGTTGCCACCTCACTGTTTAGCCCTCATTCCAGATGGTTTATGAATAGGTTGAATAGGATTGGTCCCAGTACGGACCCTTGAAGGATGCCGCTAGTTACCTGTCTCCATTAATAAAAGGGACCGTTTCTCGATCCTTTGTCTCCTATCTTTTAACTGGTTAACAATCCATGAGAGGAACCTTCCCTCTGATCCCACAACAAGTTCCTTTGCATAAGAGCCTTTGGGAAGGACCTTGTTGAAGGCTTTCTGGAGATCAAAGTACACTAGATCCACTGGATCCCCCTTGCCTTGTGCTAGTTGATCCCTCTCAGAGAACTCTAGTAGATTGGTGAGGCAGGATTTCCCTTACAGAAACTGACGGCGAGTTGGGGTTCTGCCCAGTCCTGCACCCCTGTAGCCGCAGGCACAGACTCCACCAGCCAGTAGAATAGAGGGAGTTTATTGCTTCTCCAGGGTACAGCACAGCACAGATGTCATCTGGTTACAGGAATTAGGGCCAGGATGCCTGAGGCCCCCTTGAGATGGGGGTGACTGGGCCCCTACAACTCCAGCTTCCTCCTCAGTCTCTCTGGGTACGTCTACACTAGCCCCCTGGATCGATCTAGGGAGGCTAATGAGAGCGACCGGAATTGCAAATCAAGCCCAGGAGATTTGCATGTTCTAACCAGTCGCCATTTTAGAAATTGACTAGCTCAAAGTAACTGCCCTTTAAAACGGGATTCCGATTTAAAGCCCCTAATCGAATTAGCTGGTAAACCTCATTGCAGGAGGAATACCAGCTAATTCGACTTAGGGCTTTAAATCGGAATCCCGCTCCGCTGCCGTGTGTAGACGCGGGCAGTGACTTCGGTCTAGTCAATTTCTAAAATGGCGAGCGGTCGGGAACATGCAAATCAAGCGCGCGATATTTAAATCCCAGGCTTGATTTGCAATTCCGGTCGCCCTCATTAGCCTCCCTAGATCGATCTAGGGGCTAGTGTAGACGTACCCTCTCTTTCATGGCTTCAGCCCCAAAAAAACTTCCCTTCCCCTCGCACACACTTCCTTTGTTCAGCCTCCTCCCTTAACTTGTAGAACTGGGTTTAGCCACTGCCCCGGGGGTGGTAAGGCACCCCCTGCTGGGCCGTGCTTACAGACAGCTGCTAGTGGGGGTCCCCCACAGCCCAAGCATAGTAACCAACAAGGTACTAGCTGAAACAAAAGCCAGGACTATGCAGCACTTTAAAGACTAACAAGATGGTTTATTAGGTGATGAGCTTTCGTGGGCCAGACCCACCTCCTCAGATCAAATTGTGGAAGAAAATTGGCATGGCCATATATACCAAAGGGATACAATCCAAAAAAGTCAACACATATAAAAAGGACAAATCAAATTTCAGAACAGAGGCAGGATGACGGGGGGAGGGGGGGGAGGTTAATGTCTGTGAGCTAATGATAATAGGTGATAATTGGGGGAAGCTATCTTTGTAATGGGTAGAATAATTACCATCTTTGTTAAGGCCCAGTCGTAAAGTGTCAAATTTAAGCATGAATGACAGTTCAGAGGTTTCTCTTTGAAGTCTTGTGTTAAAATGTCTTTGAAGCAGGATGCAGGTAGTCAAGTCGGAGAGACAATGCCCTTTCTGGTTGAAATGGCAAGGAGCTGTACACCACAGAAGCCATGTTGACTCTTCCCCAACAAATTATAAACGGCGAGTGGTCCTGTGGCCCTTTAGGGACTGACAAAAACTGTGTAGAATCACGAGCGTTTGTGGGTAAAACCCACTTCCTCAGGTGAGTTGGTGTGTCTGACAGTACTGAAGAGGGATGGTCCTTTGCTTTCTCTCCAGGGATCACGGACCGCATAAAAGCTTGTGATTATGAGTGACCACCCAGCTAGTCAGCAAGCCCATGTATTCGTAAGGTGAAAGCATTATAGAATAAACACATATTACTAACAGTAAAAGCTCCTGCACACATGCTAAATAGTTTACTGCAGGTCACCTCTGGCCTGGGAGGTATCAGTCCTTCAACCACCCCGCCCTTCCCCACAGCTGTGTTATCCGTGTGGCCGAGTTCATAACCGGCTCAGCTTCCGAACCACCGGGAATAGTCCCATCCCTCTTTTAGGATGGCATGTGCCTTTGATCTTGGCCTCCTGTGACTAGCTAATCAGCTGACAGTGGCTCGCTCCTCAGGGCGTGCTACCAAAAAGCTGGGTTTTTGCATAGCTGGGCGTATGGAATTTGCATTCCCTGCCTCCGAGTTTTTCCCCAGGAAAACCACTTCACGCATTTTGTTCCAAGAGTCTGGGCTAGTCTGGCCCATTGTTCATTTTCATGCTCTGAACCCCTCTCCTCCTTCCCCCCCTCCCCCGAGGAGTTGCGTACAATTCAGGCCTTCATGTGAATGGTTAGTGTAGTAATACAATGGGCCCCGAATATACTCCCATTTAGTCTGGGGAGCCCTCCCACCGGTACAGCAGAAAATTGCCACATCTGGGGGACCCTTTTTCCCACCCCTTAAAACTTCCTGACTCGACAACCAGCCACCAAAGCAACCTGCGTGTCATAGTCCCCCCAAGGGGGCGCTCGTCCAGCCCGCCAATGGGCTGTCTCTTTCAGCGGCTTGTGGTGTAGGACACGCTTGGGGCAGGACGCCCTCACCCACTGTGCTTTGTGTTGCTGCGTAATCCCATCGTGCGGCGTTTTGCCGCATCACCCCTCCGTGCTGAGTGAAGCCAGGCGGTGTAACCCAGGGGATTGGGGATGAAATCTCCTTTGATGTCTGCTGGGTGGGTTTGACCAGTGTGCCCAAGCGCGCACCCCAGCTGATCACCAGGCTGGGGGGAACCCGGCCTCCATGGGTCACTATTAGGACTGCCAAATTCAGGACAAGTGGCACCAAATGGGGCAGGCCATTCCCAAGGCTGGTGGGTGGTCCAATACTTAGATTTTCCAAGCCAGCCCACCCTCAGACCTCCACCCAGACACCCAAGTCTCATACACTGTGGGTCACTGAAAAGACTGCTCCTCATATACGACAGTTCTCCCAGGATCAGACACGTTACCCCCGGGTTGAGGAACGAATGTTTCAGCTCTCACCCAAGCACATGCATACAGCCGATCCTTATGAACTACAGTGTGTTTTGGCTCCAAGAGCAGTATGTGGGCAATCAAAGGCAACGTCCCTTTCACCACGGTTTAACAAGCAGCCGGAAAGGCCAGGTCCTTAAGCATTCCAGTCCTTGTACCACCCCCAGCGCGCCAGACTTGCTGGTGAATGGTTCCTTAACACCAGTGGCATCAGATTTCTGATCCCAGAGGACCAGCCACGCACCCCCAGGTCGATATATCCCTCTCGGAGCTTACCCTGTGCTCCGGCTGTTGCCAATCCTTGTTGATTACACTAGGATGTGTTGAAAAAGCAAGATGTAAGAATATTGGTTCAAAGATCAGAATGCATGCAGGTCTGAGACCAGATTCATAGTAGCAGGGGAGCTGGCAGACTCCCATGCCCCTGGCAAGGTGCAGGGGGCACGGCCCGGGCAGGCAGCCTCAGTGACACCCGGACAGTGGCGCATCCCCCCCAGCCTTTAGCACTGCCCAGAGCACGCTGCATAATACAGGTTGAACCTCTCTAGTCCAGCAACATCCAGCTGTTAGTGAGCCAGGTGGTCGTTTATCATGAGTGGGGCCAAGTTTCCCGTGGTCCCGTAAAGTTTGTTTATCGTCCTGGCTCTCTGGTGCTGCTGTTTAGCTCTAATTTACCCCGAAACATCTTCTCAGAGCCCAGCCAGCAGTAGAAGTGTTGGTGATGCTGCTAGACAATATTGACCGCCCGTGGTTTGGCAAATTCTCCGATTTGGCGCTGCTCAGGCCCCAGGGATCCGGACGAGAGAGGCTCAACCGGTCGAGTTTTGTAGTGGCAGAATTCTTTCAGAATTGGTTTGAGATCCAGCACGACCGGTCCCGCCGAGGCTGTGCGGCGGCTTGCTGGAGCCGTGCAGGAAAGACGTGCTGGATTGAGGGTGCAGGGCGCCGGAGCGTTGGCCCACAAGGGCAGCAGACTCCCTACACGTGGGTTCAGCTGCCGGCGGGCATTTCGCCAGCTCTTCTCCCGCCTGTGTGTTCTGGGAGAGGCAAACTGCACTGCATGGACCAGGCCTGAGTCCGGACTCTGAGCCGCTCTCCGGAGGCTCCGTGGTTTTCTCCTGAGCCGCCTCTGCCACTTCTAACCCTCCGCTTCTTTCAGCGCTGGGGGGGCCTTGCTGGCTGTATCCCGTGCGGCCCAGCCCCGGCGCAGGGTTGTAGGTTCTCTGGAAGGCCCGGGCTCAGCCCAGTGCTCCTAGCAGAACAGTAACAGCTGGGGTTTGCGCTCGGCGTGGGGGCCAAGTGGGAGGGTTCGCTAAGCGGATATGGGGAGCTGGCCTGCACGGGGAGGCCCTGGTGGGCTCCAGCAGGACTAGCACTAGAAACAGGAGGTTGGGACACTTCCAGGCTGTTTCAGTGTCTTCCACCTCAGGCTCACCCCACACCCTAGCGAGATGGAGCCTCCCCTGTCCTCTCTTCCAGCCGGGAATGGGTATGGTTCCCGTTTTGTGGGTGGGGAAACTGAGGCAGAGAGCGGCATGCAGTGACTTGCAGCAGGTCAGGGCTGGGAGCAGAGCCCAGGTTCCCAGCCGCTGCCGTAAGCACAAGGCTCCCGGAGCCTAGCTCCGTGAAGCTTCCATGGTTAGCGAAGCTTCAGGCCTGTCCGGGGAATCCAGCAGGAAACCAGAACGGCCCCTCGGCCTCCCTCCTGCCTCTGCAGGGCACAGGAGGGCAGCCAGACTAACCAGGGCCCTGGCTCTTGCTGCAGCAGGGCGCTGTCGCCACAGGGAGCCATGGCCCCGAAACGCAAGGCGCCGGCCAAGGCCCGGGCCCAGGGCAAGAAGGTGAAGCCGGAGCCGGAGCCGGAGGAGGACAACGTCCGCTCCACCGTGCAGGCACTGAAATCCGCCCCCAAGGAGAAGCTCAAAGCCAAGATCGACTCTGCCTGCCAGCTGAGCAATGACACCGCCTCCCAGGTAAGAGCCCCGGGCCCAGCGCGGACCGGATAGCTAACGCTGCTCTGGGGCACAGCCCAGAGATCCCGGCCCCAGGGGCCCAGCACAGACCCCGATAGCTAACACTGCTCTGGGGCACAGCCCGGAGAGCCCGGCCCCAGGGGCCCAGCGCGGACCCCAATCGCTAACGCTGCTCTGGGGCACAGCCCTGAGATCCCGGCCCCAGGGGCCCAGCGCGGACCCCAGTAGCTAACACTGCATGGGACATCCCGGAGATCCCGGCCCCAGGGGCCCAGCGCGAACCCCGGTAGCTAACACTGCTCCAGGGCACCCGGGGATCTTGGCGCGAGGCACAGAGTGCAGGGGTGACCCCGCCATGTCCCACCCAGCACAGTCTAACCCGGGGCAGCCATGGGGCCGCCCACGCCCAAGGGGCCCTCCGGTCACAGCTACCCTGTGTTGGGTCAGATCTACGAGGACTACGACTGCATGCTGAACCAAACCAACATCGGGAACAACAACAACAAGTTCTACATGATCCAGCTCATCGAGCAGGGCAGCACCTACAGCTGCTGGAACCGCTGGGGGCGCGTGGTGAGTGCCCGCCAGCTGGGGCTGTGCCACCGGGGGGCGTCGTCCCAGGGAGCCCGGGGCCCAGCCAGCACCGCCCGTCCCAGGGCAGGGCCGTGAGCGAAACCCGGGGCTGAGACGGGAGGGCAAACCCTCCCCAAGCCATGAGACATGGTCCCTGCCCCACCACTGCAGGCCGGAGCCGGGAGTTTGGCTCACCGGCTGTTTCCCTGGCTCCTTCCAACGCAGGCTTTCTCGCAGCTGGCAGCCGAGCCACGCCCTGGCTCCGGGGGGGTTGGAGGAGACTCTAGCACAGCTCCCCTGCCCCTCATGCTGGGTCAGAGCGCGGCTCGCGGGGGCCTGTCTGGGACACAGCCCGGAGATCCCGGCCCCTGGGGCCCAGTGTGGACCCCAGTAGCTAACACTGCACGGGACTGGAAGTGCCGGTCAGTCCTTAGCAGCGGGACCGCTGCTCCGAGCCGCAGGGGCTCCCCCTTTCCTCTTGTTCATCCCTTCCCATCCCTACCACGTGCAGGGTCCGGCATCCCTCTGTCACCCCACAGATCCTGTTCGCCGGTCCTCCTCCCTGTGCGCACGGATGCCAGCCCCTGCCCCACGCACAGACCCACAGGCGCTGCCCCCTTCCCCGCTGGTGCTGGAGGTGGCAGACTCCACCGACGTCCCTATGGGGGGTGGGAGGGCACACCCTCGACACTGAAGCCACCGGGCGTGTCTCCCCCAAGGGGCTGGCACCTCTCAAGCTGTGAGCTCGGCCAGGCCGTGTCCCTGTGCGTTCAGCGCTCAGATCCTGTCCCGTGAACAGGTGGTTTCCATGGGCTGCCGGAGTGAGATTCCCTCCCTGGCCACTAGGGGTCAGTCTCAACCCGCTCCCTGGGGTTCCAGGGACTGGCCGGGGGAAGGACAGTGGAGGCTGCTGACTGTGTCATGGCCAGGCCAGGGCTAGACCCAGCGCCAGTGACTCAGCACCCTGCTTGGAAGGTGCTCGGGGCAGGCCCAGCCTCGCTGCCGGCAAACGCCCGAGCTAGGCAAGGGGCAGCCCAGCCCAGCCTCCCTGCCGAGGTCCCAGGGGCTCTGGGGCTGCCCCGCTCTAATCTGCTTTACCCAGAGTCCGTCACAGCTGGGGTAGCTTTCACTCCAGGCAACCCAGGCCTGGGGGGACGGTGCGACAGGCAGGACAACTCCCTGCCCCGCTGGAAGACCCGCTGGGACTAGGGTAGGTCAGTGCCGTGGCTGGGGGTCCGGGGCGGGAGGCGCCCATGGGGAGAGGGTCACACGGCTCTGCCAGGAAGGGACGACAACAGGAGCATTAGAGCAACCCCCCGGGTCACGCCGCCTCGGGAGACGCTCCTGTTGCACTGGCTCAAACTGGATTCTCCAGCGACCCACCGACAGAGAGAGGCTTTTGGATGAGTAGCCTGAGCCTCAACGGCCTCCAGGCCTCTGTGCTGCGTCTGGGTCTAAGACGGAGTAACCTGTAACGGTGGCTTTTCAAGAACTGAAACTGACCAGAGCCCGGGCGGCGTGGGGAGGGGTCTGCGGTGAGCGTTCAGCGTGCGTGTGGGAGCCCTGATCGCTTTCATACGTTTTCTCTGGAAGGCTTTTACCCGGAGAATAATACATGTGCTTGCTTGGAAGGAGCTGTGTGGTAACGTACAGCCAGCCCCTGGGCAGAGCTGTTGGAAACATCACGGGGCAGGCACAAGCTTGCTGGTGATAGTGCAGTGTAATGCAGCTATAAAATCCCCAGTCAGGAGGGAATGAGACGTGGGTCTCCACCCAAGAGAGGGGGTGGCTGACGGCCTCTTGGGGGACCACAGGGAGGGTTACGTGTGCAGTCGCCCTGAAGATGTGACAAATGGTTGGGCCATTTGTAACTGTAAGATCGCCACCCAAGTGGTGATGCCCTGGGGCAGAGTTAAGGTGATCTGGCTGGGCGGTTCCACACAATGCAGCGTTTGAAGCAGTTTGAAAATAGGAAATTCACTTTGCACGCCCAGGTTTTCCCCGGTTCAGGTTTGGGTCTGCCGTTTAAAAGTGCCCTGGCAGAATTCTCTAAAGGCACCTTCCCAAACGGCGACTTTGCCAGGCTGACGTCAAGCTGTTCCTTCCCTTACGATGGCCTCTTCAAAACCTTGTCACCGAGCGGAATGAACACTGGGCAAGGATGGACCCCACTTCTCTCCCAAGAATCCCCCTTCCCTGGGTGTCGGGGATCCCCCCTTCCTTCTCAGAGGCGAACTTTGTAGGATCATGGAGCTGGCAGAGAGCTCAGGAGTCATGGAGTCCAGCTCCCTGCCCAAAGCAGGACCAGCCCCAACTCAATCAACCCAGCCAGGGCTTGGTCAAGTCGGGACTGAAACACCTCTAGGGATGGAGATTCCACCCCCATTCCAGTACTTCCCCACCCTCCCAGGGAAATAGTTTTTCCTGATGTCCAGCCTAGACCTCCCCCACTGTAACTTGAGCCCATTGCTCCTCGTTCTGCCATCTGCCCCCACTGAGAACAGCCTCTCTCCATCCTCCTTGGAACCCCCCTTCAGGAAGTTGAAGGCTGCTCTCAAATCCCTCCTCACTCTTCTCTTCTGCAGACTAAACAGAACCAGATCCCTCAGCCTCTCCTCGTAGGTCATGCGCTCCAGCCCCCTGATCATTTTCCTTGCCCTCCGCTGGCCCCTCTCCAATGCGTCCACATCCTTTCTGTAGCGGGGGGCCCAGAACTGGATGCAACACTCCAGATGTGGCCCCCCAGTGCCAAATAAAGGGGAACAGTCACGTCCCTCGCTCTGCTGCCTATGCTCCTCCAGTTGCACCCCACTGGGCCGTTCGCCTGCTTGGGGCCTGTGGTCCCCGTGGGCTGCACATCTGCTGAGACGCCCCGAGATAAAGGGCCGGCGTGGGGCGCGCGCCTTACCCCGCCGCGGGTTCCTCCCCTCCCAAGGGGGAGCCGGGGCAGTCGAAGCTCAGCCGCTTCCCTTCGCTGGAGGCCGCCAAGAAGGACTTTGAGAAGAAGTTCCGGGAGAAGACCAAGAACAGCTGGGCCGAGCGGGAGAACTTTGTGGCCCACCCCGGCAAGTACACCCTGATCGAGGTGGAGCGCGGGGACGAGGACGGGGAGGTGACTGTGAAGGTGAGTGACCGGGGGTCAGAGCAGGATCCTGCCTGGGGGGTTAGGGTGGAAGGGGGCCAGGCAGGTTTGGGGATCCATTGCTGATGTGCCGGGGGGGGGGGGGGCATTTCTCTTGCAGCTGGCCTGCAGGCGGATGGGGGTGGGAGCGTCTGGGGGGAGCCCCTCTGCCATC
Source organism: Rafetus swinhoei (assembly GCA_019425775.1). Classification (NCBI taxonomy): domain Eukaryota; kingdom Metazoa; phylum Chordata; order Testudines; family Trionychidae; genus Rafetus; species Rafetus swinhoei. The sequence goes on along the minus strand of CM033435.1, from coordinate 2,984,023 downwards.
AGAGCTGGCGTGCCCCCGCAGGTGGACAGCGTGGATGGGGGAAGGCGCCTGATGCAGCGGACGCTGCCCTGCACCCTGGACAAGGCCACGCAGGAGCTGGTCTCGCTCATCTTCAGCAACGACATGTTCCGGGAGGCCATGCAGACCATGAACATTGGTACGGGGGGGTGACCGGCAGGATGGGGGGGCGGGGAAGGCAGGGTGGGAGATGGGCAGAGCCAACAGGGTGGGGGGCGGGGCTGGGGGCACCTGGAATGGGCCTAGCCAGAGGTCCCGTTAGCGGGCGCCGGGCTCGGGCGGAGGTGCTGGGCTGCTCTAGATCGCGTGACCTGGCTGAGCCGTGCCCGTAATCAGCCCGTTCAGTCGCCAGACGCTGGGCCCGGCCTGTGCTCCCAGCCTTGCGCTGGATTGCAAAGCTGCACGCCAGGCGGCTGGCTCTGCTCACCCGCAGCCCAGGCCTGGACTAGCTGGGGATGCGGGGGGCATTCGCAGGGCTGGGGAGGGGAGCCAGGGCTGGACTAAGGGGCGCAGGGTGGGGGACATGGCAGGGCTGGGGTGGGATGGGAGCCGGGGCTGGAATAAAGGGTGGGGGGCGTGGCAGGGCTGGGAGGGGAGCTGAGGAGCCAGGGCTGGAATAAGGGTGCAGGGCCGGGGGCGTGGCAGGGCCGGGAGTGGTGCGGGGCTGGAATAAAGGGTGCAGGGGCGGGGTGGCGGGGATGGCAGGGCCAGGAGGGGAGCCGGGGAGCCAGGGCTGGAATAAGGGCTGGGAGGCCAGGGCTGGAATAAGGGCGCAGGGCAGGGTGGGGTGTGGCAGGGCCAGGATGGGTGCGGGGCTGGAATAAGGGTGCAGGGCCAGGAGGGTGCCAGGGTTGGAATAAGGGCGCAGGGCGGGGTGGGGTGTGGCAGGGCCGGGAGGGTGCCAGGGCTGGAATAAGGGGCGCAGGGCAGGGTGGGGGTGTGGCAGGGCTGGGAGGGTGCCAGGGCTGGAATAAGGGTGCAGGGCCAGGAGGGTGCCAGGGTTGGAATAAGGGCGCAGGGCGGGGTGGGGGTGTGGCAGGGCCGGGAGGGTGCCAGGGCTGGAATAAGGGGCGCAGGGCAGGGTGGGGGTGTGGCAGGGCCGGGAGGTGCCAGGGCTGGAATAAGGGGCGCAGGGCGGGTGGAGGTGGCAGGGCCGGGAGGGTGCCAGGGCTGGAATAAGGGGCGCAGGGCAGGGTGGGGGGCGTGGCAGGGCCGGGAGGGTGCCAGGGTTGGAATAAGGGCGCAGGGCGGGGTGGGGGTGTGGCAGGGCCGGGAGGGTGCCAGGGCTGGAATAAGGGGCAGGGCGGGGTGGGGGTGTGGCAGGGCCGGGAGGGTGCCAGGGTTGGAATAAGGAGCGCAGGGCGGGGTGGGGGTGTGGCAGGGCTGGGAGGGTGCCAGGGCTGGAATAAGGGGTGCAGGGCAGGGTGGGGAGGGCGTGGCAGGGCCGGGATGGGTGCGGGGCTGGAATAAGGGGTGCAGGGGCGGGGTGGAGGGTATGGCAGGGCCGGGAGGGTGCCAGGGTTGGAATAAGGGGCACAGGGCGGGGTGGGGGCTGTGGCAGGGCCGGGAGGGTGCTAGGGCTGGAATAAGGGGCACAGGGCGGGGTGGGGGCTGTGGCAGGGCCGGGAGGGTGCCAGGGTTGGAATAAGGGCGCAGGGCGGGGTGGGGCGTGGCAGGGCTGGGAGGGGTGCTAGGGCTGGAATAAGGGCACAGGGTGGGGTGGGGGCTGTGGCAGGGCCGGGAGGGTGCCAGGGTTGGAATAAGGGGCACAGGGGCGGGGTGGGGCGTGGCAGGGCTGGGAGGGTGCTAGGGCTGGAATAAGGGGCGCGGGGCGGGGTGGGGGTGTGGCAGGGCTGGGAGGGTGCTAGGGCTGGAATAAGGGGCGCAGGGGCGGGGTGGGGGTGTGGCAGGGCCGGGAGGGTGCCAGGGCTGGAATAAGGGGCGCAGGGCGGGGTGGGGGGTGTGGCAGGGCCGGGAGGGGTGCCAGGGCTGGAAAAAGGGGCGCAGGGTGGGGTGGGAGGCATGGCAGGGCCGGAGAGGCGCCAGGCCCCCGCTGAGCCCCCCTCGCCGGGCCAGCCAGACGTGAAGAAGATGCCGCTGGGCAAGCTGAGCAAGCAGCAGATCGCCAGGGGCTTCGAGGCGCTGGAGGCCATCGAGGCGGCGCTGCAGGAGCAGGCGCGGCCCGGCAAGCGGCTGGAGGAGCTGTCGTCCCGCTTCTACACCATCGTCCCCCACAGCTTTGGGCGCGCCCGCCCGCCCCCCATCGACACGCCCGACACCCTGCAGGCCAAGAAGGACATGCTGCTGGTGAGGCCGGCGCTGCGCCCACCAGGGGCTGGGGATGGGTGGGGCCTTCGGCCGCCTTGGCGCCAGCCGGGGCCAGGTGGGAGGGGGCAGGGGCCCGGCCCAGCCCTGCCTGGGGGAACAGCCACCGCGGGGGGCATCTCCTTGGGGCCTGCCGGCGGGTGGGGGCCCAGCCCAGCGGCCGTCGAAGAGCCCTGGAGCCGTCGCGGGTCCAGCCAGCCCCGGGCAGGCGAGGCCGCGCTGTGGAGGGCAGCCGGGGTCGCCCCCTCCCTGGGCCCAGCATCTCTGGACAGGCCGGGCCAGGAGCCGCCGGGGTGCTCAGGGTGAACGCGGCCGCCCCTCCTGGCAGGTGCTGGCCGACATCGAGCTGGCCCAGAGCCTGCAGGCGCAGAAGAAGGAGGAAGAGGAGGAGGAGGAGGTGGAGGACGTGCCTCACCCGCTGGACAGGGACTACGGGCTGCTGAAGTGCCAGCTGAGCATCCTGGACCCGGCCTCGGAGGAGTTCCAGGTGTGGGCGGGTGGAGGCAGCCACGTGGGCAGGGAGACGGGGCCGAGCTGAGAGCTGGGGAGGAGGCCGGGGTCGGTGACTCCCCAGGGCGTGGGGGGCTCGGTGGTGGAGCTGTGGGGCGGCTGGAGATGCTGGGAAGGGAGGGGAGGACACGTCCCCTGTTCCTGTGGGACAGGCCCGCATGGACCTTTGTGAGGGGCAGCGGGGGTGGGTGCCAGCACTGGGGGGTGAGCGAGGACTCCACAGTCCCTGGTCTCGCTCCCGGGGGCCCCGGTCACGCTGCTCTTCCCCAGGTGATCCAGACCTACATGGAGAAGACGGGGCAGCAGCACCAGAAGGTCCAGATCCTGAACATCTGGAAGGTGAAGCGGGAAGGAGAGGTGAGTGCGCCAGGGCCCTGCCAGTCGCGGGCGCTTGGGTCCACGGGGGGCAGTTCGGCACACAAACAGCCGCAGGGCACGGTGCCAGGCTCCGGGAGCTGGCAGCCCGTCCCTGGGAAGCCCTTGCAGCCTGGGCTCAGCCCCAGCTGCTCTGCCTGTGTTCAGCGCTGGCCACGGGACAGTCGGGCCACTGCGGGAGTCGCTGGGGCCGGGGCTGTAGGGCCGGCACCGAGATGCCCCCTGCAGCAGCGAGACTGTGGTGGTGCCGAGCACGTGGGCAGACCAAGATGCTCCCTGCAGCAGCAAGGCTGTGGTGCCGAGCACGTGGGCAGGCCGAGATGCCCCCTGCAGCAGCGAAGCCGTGGCGGTGCCGGGCGCGTGGGCAGGCCGAGATGCCCCCTGCAGCAAGGAGGCCGTGGCGGTGCCGGGCGTGGGCAGGCCGAGATGCCCCCTGCAGCAGGGAGGCCGTGGCGGTGCCGGGCGCGTGGGCAGGCCGAGATGCCCCCTGCAGCAGGGAGGCCGTGGCGGTGCCGGGCACGTGGGCAGGCGCCGTGATGCCCCCTGCAGCAGCGAGGCCGTGGCGGTGCCGGGCACGTGGGCAGGCACCGTGATGCCCCTTGCAGCAGGGAGGCCGTGGTGGTGCCGGGCGCGTGGGCAGGCGACGCCCCGGCCGGCGGGTGCTGAGGCCTGTGCGGCTCCACAGGGCGAGCGCTTCCGGGCTTATGACCACCTGGAGAACCGGCGGCTGCTGTGGCACGGCACCAACGTGGCGGTGGTGGCCGCCATCCTCAAGAGCGGGCTGCGCATCATGCCGCACGCAGGCGGGCGTGTGGGCCGGGGCCTTTACTTCGCCTCCGAGAACGGCAAGTCCATTTCCTATGGTAAGGCCTGCGGCCCAGGCCCCCTGCTCTGCCCCACGCCCCTCTCGGGTCCACCCCACGGGCTGAGTCTCTGTCTGGGGGCGGCGGGACGCCCTGGCATCCCCTGCCCTCTCCTGCCCCGGCCTGCGCCCTCTTGCATGGTGCGGCCCAGCTGACGTGCCAGGGCGATGGGGGTAGAGGGAGGGAGAGTGTGGGGAGCAGCTTCCCCTTCCTTGCGGGCCAGAGGGGATCTCCTGGCTAGGGGGAGCAGGGCTCCCCGCTTTCCTGGTGGCTTCCTTCGGCCCTCCTCCCCACACTCCTGCTTTCCCCTCCCCTTGCAGCCCTGTGGGGCCGGAGTCGCTTTGGGAGCCCCCAGCGCCTCCGGAAAGGCGCTGTGAACCACTGGCTAGAGGGGCTGCAACCGGGGCACACTTTTACAGTCTGTGAGGGCAAGCAGTGGGAGTGGGGTGGAGAGGAGCAAGTGGAGGGCGGGGCTTCCGGGGGAGAGGCAGTGTGGGGGCGGGGCCTCCAAAAAGGGGCGGGGCTGCGGTCTGATGGCCCCACTCCATGCTTGCCCTGCTCCTGCCTTGGCCTGCGCTGCCAGCTCCGGGGGGCGCTCCGGGGTCCCCGCAGCCCTGCCAGGCTCCGCAGCATGGGTCGCTCTCCCTTCTGCAGTGAGCTGCACCTCCCAGCGCATCGGGATCATGTTCCTCACCGAGGTGGCCCTGGGCAAGGAGCATCGGATCACCCGGGATGACTCCTCCTTGCGCAAGCCGCCCCCGGGGCACGACAGCGTGGTGGCCCGCGGCAGGACCGAGCCGGGTGAGTGCGCCCGGGGGGGGTCTCGCCGAGCCCGGCCCTGTGCGCTAACCCCTCCGCCCTCGCCCCCCCCAGATCCTGCTTGTGACCGGGAGCTGACGGTGGAAGGCAGGAAGGTGGTGGTGCCGCAGGGGGAGCCCATCCCGGTGGCCAAGTACCAGGACTCCTACTTCAGCCAGAGCGAGTACCTGATCTACCAGGAGAGCCAGTGCCAGCTCCGCTACCTGCTCCAGCTCCGCCTCTGAGCCCGGCGCCCCCCCGCCCCGGCAGACTCGGCAATGCTGAGCCGCCCACGCCCGCGGAGCTGCTGCCAAAGCGTCTCCCCCACCTGCTGGCTCCGGCCCCCCGCGCCTGCCCGCCGCCGCCCGAGACACTGAAACTGCCAGCAGACTGCGCGGGGCCGAGGAACCCCCGGCCAGTGCTGCTGGCACAGGGCGCTCCGAGGCCCTGCGTTCCTGGCAATAAAGGTGTGTGCTGACTGCACTCAGCTGCCCCCGCCTGTTGCTGGCCGCCGAACGCAGCAGGTCGGATCCAGGGACTGGCCTCCACCCGTCTCTGGCCTGCTCTGGCTCCCAGAGCTCTTGCCTGGCAGGTCCTGGCACAGGCAGATGTCCAGGGACTCCCCTCCCCGTTTTGAGGAGCCCAGGATCTGGGGCCTGCTGCTGGCCCATAGGGGGTGCCCTACGTCGGGGTGTTGGGGGGGAGCTCAGGGCAGGGAGCGGCTGCTAATCCGGAACCGCTCCTGGACAATGCAGGGCGCACAGGGCAGCATCCCTGCCTGCCCAGGGAGGAGGGGGTGTTCCCTGGTCTCCCACGGAGGGGAAGGCAGGGCCTGGGAGGAGGCGATGCGGCCCCATTAGACGCACGGATGCTGGCAGACGGGGGGGCAATGGGGCAGGGATCGGGGGGCCAAGAGGAATTGGGGGCCAGACAAACGGCCGGCTCCTACATCGCCGGTGTGCACCCTGTGCTAGGACGGGTCGCCGCTCCTTCCCGGCTCTGTCCCGAGCAAAGCTGCTGCTGGAGCCGAGGGCAGGAGCCGAGCCCAAGATGGATCCTTTTCTAACCATGCCCCCGTGGCGGGGAAGCCGCTGTTCTCCTGGGGGCGGGGCCTCCCCACATGGGGCTGATCTCATGCCCCACAAACCAGGCTGTGTCCTTTCTCGGCCAGGAGCCGCCAAGTCCCCAGGGGTGTCGTCCTCTGGCCTGCACCGTCGTGCGCGGCTCGGGTGCCGACCGGCAGCCCTGCAGAGCCATTGTCCGTGCCGCCTTCGCTGGCTGCCCCCCGACGGGCCATGCCTGCCGCTGCCTCCCGGACAGGAGCCCGTCACCAGAGCCTCACATGGGAGAACCACACGGGTCTAGGAGGCCAGGCCCAGCAGAGCATTCAGCTGTCGTTCGCCCCCTCGCGTGGCCCGCCTGGCATCGGTTTGGGGGTAGCACACCCGGGGCTGCAACAGGGCTCTGCATTTTCCTATTCTGGCGAGGCAGTGGGGAAGCGGAGCAGGACGGAGGCGCCAGCCGCCGGCCTCCGAGCCCGTCGGCGAGGGGTTAATTTGTGCAAAGTACACGAAAGAGACGAGTCCCTTATCTAATCTGGCTACTTGTACGGCCGCCATCACCATAGCATCCTGCCGGCGCCAGCGTTCGCTCGGGGAGGGAGCAATACCCATCCAGCCCGCTCCTGGCCAGCCGGCTGGCAGCGGGGCTGCGGGAAGAACTGCCGGAGGGGACGCCGCGGGCCCGTCTCCGCCGCAGGTAACGCAAGGCCTCCCTGGCGGGCTGTCCTGCTGCGAGTGCCGGCTGTGCCCGGAGCGCGTGGGACGATGGGATGTGAGCGCTGTTGCACCGGGCAGCCGCAGGGTTGCACCCAGCGTGGCCGCCCTCTCTCAAGCTGGGCTACCCAGGGAGGGGCTGTGCCCAGCCCCCCCAGAGAAGCTCCATCAGCTGGAGGCTGAGGCCTGTTTCCACCAGCCAGGCTTGGAGCGGCAGGGCCCAGGCTGGGAAGGGGACTTGGGGCGGTGGAAAGCCATTGCAGAACAGGGAAATGGGCTCCAGCCAAGCTGCTGCTCCTGGTGCGTCTCTCCCTGCCTCTTACCAGCGGCAGCCCGGGCCGGGGCTCAGCCTGAGGAATTTCCTGCAGCAGGGACCTGAGCCCAAGGGTACCCCTGGCTGAAATCGGGGCCCCTTGAAGTGTGTGACGAGTCTCTGCACAAGCAGCCCGGCTCTACCTGCCGGTGCCCCTCACCCTGGCCCCGAACTCCCTGTTCCTACTGGCCTTGCCAGTCTGGCCTGAGGACACGCCCCTCCCCCCCCACCACTTAGCAGTGGAACAGGAGTATGATGCTAATTGTACCTGGGCCCTCATTAAGACAAAAGCACTGCCCCCTTACACCCTAAGAGCTCCCCTGCCCCCCCACTCCTGTGCCCTCCGCGTCAATATCGCCGCTGGGGCACAAGGCTGCAAGTGGCGTCTCGCCCGCTGCCATCCGTGGCTTTGCCCCCCCGCCCCCCCGCGACAGTGCTGGGCAAAGGGAGCAAAACTCCAGCCAGCCGCACCCCCACCGGCCCCACCCTGTTCTGCTTGCCAGCCAATCAGATCTCTGCAGCTGGCTCCTCCAGGGCACAAAAACGCCAGAGATGAAGACTAACGAGAGCATGTAAAAATAAAAAGATCCTGTAAGCAAACCACAGGCTGCAAGGGGAACTCCCCCGGCTCCCATCCGGGCAGGCCTCCCTGCCTTCTCCTCCTGCCCCCCTGCCTCCCGGGCCCAGGGGGCATGGGGAGGACGAGCAGGTGTAGGTCCAGCAGTTCCAGCCTCTGCTCTGTGGAGAAGGGCTGATCCCTCTGGAGGGCTCTGGCCTGGGCCTATCCCCCTTGAGCAAGGGGGGCCCCTCTTGCCACAGCCATGAATGGGGCCTGGACCTGGGGCCTCTCCCACCCCAGCAAGAGGAGCAGGTGTTGGTTCTGCGGCTGCTGGTTGCATTTGTTGGGCCCGGTCCCATGGGGGAGACAATCGCAGACTCAGCTGGTGTATTTTGTGGGTGCTGCCTTAGGGGTGTGACTGCACCCCACCCCCTCCATTGAGTGAGGCTGCAGCTTCTCCAGCCCCCGTCAGTGCTCATCCGTTCCAGCCACGGGCTCTGCAAACCCACATTGCCTTGGCAGGAGGTAGCATCGGCCAGGCCTGGTGCCTGCAGCTGCTGCAACGCTGGCTGCTCACACACACTGGTGCCAGCCCAGAGGGTGCGAGCTCTGAGTCACTACCCAGTGCAGAGTGCGGGCAAGGCCTCCGGACGGCTTCCCCGAGCTGGGTTTGGCGCTGGGGTCGGGTCTGAGCCCCTCTCTCAACCCTGCTCTGCCCCGGCGTCTTGCAGAGAGTGAATGAACCGGCCAGCCCCTCCTGGGGAGTGGTTGTTACCGCCATGTTACCATCGCAGGGAAGTGACTTGCCCAAGGACATGTCCTGGGTCAGTGGCAGAGGGGAGCTGATGCTTGACCTCAGACCCCAACTGTGACGGCGTGTTGGGGTTTCCCCGTCTCCTGCACCCCCGTAGTGGCACGAACAGACTCCGCCAGCCAGTAGAATAGAGGGAGTTTATTGCTTCTCCAGGATACAGCACAGCCCAGATGTAATCTGGTTACAGGAACTGGGGCTAGGAGGCCTCAGTGCCCCACCCCTTGAGATGGGGGGTGGCTGGGCCCTACAATCCCAGCCCCCTCCCTAGCTCCTTCTCCCCTGCTTCCCAGACAGAAACTAAAAACTCTCTTCCAGCCCTGCCCCCCAGACAGGGGTTGGTCTCCACCTTCCTTCCTTTGTCTCTCCCTGGGAGGCTGAGCCTGGGTGTCTGGGTTAATACACATTTGGGAGAGTCAGTGAGAATCTCCCATCACAGCGCAGGGGGACCCCGGGTCTCAGAGCAGACAGCACCCCCACTACGCCACACCGACTCCCACCCGCTGCCCAACACCCGCCTCTTCCCATGAGATGCTAACAGCCATGACATCTCCGCCGGCTGGGCCATGGTTTCCAAAGTGACCCGTCATTCTGGGCACCTCTGGATTTGGGGACCCTCCTGGAGGGGGGGCTCAGCCTCTCGGCCCAGGCCCCTGCAGTCCCTGGCCAGGCAGGCACTCCTTGCCCCTGGGCTGTGCATCGGGTGTGCTGCATTCCCAGGGGGCAGGACGGACACAGGCACCAGTGAGCCGGCCCCCAGCGCCTGCCTGGCGCTCTGGGTGGGTCCCCTCCGGGCAGGGCTGGGCCACGTGGACCCCTGGGCTGTTAGGCCTTGCCCAGAGTAGATGCGGGATCCCTGGCCTGGATACCTGGGACCCCCTGCCCAGGCTGGGGTGGGGTGGAAACCTGTTCCGATACCTGGGGAGAACCCTAGAGCGCCCCCTACAGCTGTAGTGAGGAGCGGGGGGGACGGACCCGGCACGATTGTCCTGTCAGCAGCCTGAGCCCAGCCCCTCGGCCCTTCCCGAGCCTCCATCCCCCGGCTTCCCCTCTCTGCCTTGTCCCCCTTGGAGGGCTGCGTTGGGTGCGTGCCAGACCTGGCCCTCCTCCCTCCCCTGCAGGGCTGGCGCTGTCAAAGGGGGGACCTTTGACAGCGCGGGGACAGGGCAGCCGGGGCGTGGGTCTGAGAGCATGGGGCTGCTTAGGACCCAGCAGAACTCTTGGTGTGACTGACAGGGCTTTAAAAGGCCAGGCAAGGGCCAGATGTGACAGCCTGTGCCATCCGCGGCGCAGAGCGGCGGCAGCCAGCCAGAGGGGACCGCTGCCCAGCCCGTGTGCCCCCTGCCCCCCAGAGGATGCTGGGAGACCCTCCGTCGTCCCAGGTGCTGCGGCTGAGAGGGGGGCCCCCCCACACTGGCCTGGCCCCACAAGTGGGCGTGTGGAGGTGAGATACCAGCGGCCTTGCTCCGAGAGGGCTTTGCTCGTTCGTGTCTCCCTACCCCCCGAGAGTGGGGCACCGGCCGCAGGGACCTCCAAGCCCGCCGGGAGTCTAGGGGCAGGGAGAGCTGAGGCCATCACGGCTTGTCTGAGGTCACAGTCGCTCAGCTGGCCAGCGGGGGAAGCCAGCCCGGAGGCCAGTCTCCCAAGAGTGTCCGGGGCACTGGAGCCGGGTGAGATCCCCACCTCCTGGCAGGACGAGTGGGGAAGGGGTGGTCAGGGAGGAGTCCTCTTCCTAAATGACAGTGGTAGGCGGGGGCCCGATCCTGGAGGGCCCTTGGCACCCCCCTGCTCGAGGGATCCGGCCCCTCCTTGCAGACGGTTTTGCGCAAAGCGCCCCAAAGGCAGGATGGGCTTAGGAAATGAGTTACCGGTGCGGGGGGCAGAGAGATCGGACAGCAGCGGGTTCACCGCGCGGGGCGATTCGGTTACACCAATTGCCTGTGGGGCCGGCCCGCGGTGAGCCCCGCGAGGCTCTCATGGCCGGGAATGGGGACATCCAGGTTTCTCTGGGAAGCTGCAGAACCCTGCCTAGGGCAGCTCAGAGTCCTGAACCCAGGCACCTTCCTGCACGGCCTGGGGCGTGGTGGTCCCCCAGCATGTCCGGCTCTCTGAGGGGCGGTCTCGGGGATCTATGGCCCCGCAGCGGCAGGGAACGTGTTTGATCCTTAATTTAGAAAGTCCCCTGGCAGCCGTAAGGGGCAGGGCTTAAAGACAAAAATCAACGTTACGGAAAGCGGGGAGCAGGGAAGTGCCCAGCGAGGGCGGGCACAGCCAGGAGCTTGGTGGCGATGGATGGGGGGGCTGTTAGAAGAGAAGAGACTGGGGAAGAGACTTCCATCCACGGCAGCGTTACCACTGGACCCGGCTGCGGGGAGAGCCGGGCCCTGGATCCCCCACCACAGGGCACAGCCCTCCAGCCCACTGGCCTGTCTCTGCTGGAGGAGCGCTCGGGAGACCTCCTCTCCCCATGCCTCTGGAGACTGGCGTAAGTGTGAGGGTTAATGGCCCTCGCCATAGGTGTGTTCCCATTAGTGGGGGGGATTCTGGATCTGGTTTTCCAGCGGAGTGTCCAATCCCGTTCTGAGTCTTGCTAAGCGAGTGACTGCCCCGCAGCTTCCAGTGGCAATGAGTTCCGCCGGCTCATGGGGCGCCGTGTGGCAAATGTCCACTGCTTGGTTTTGAATTGCCCACCTTTCCGCTTCACTGAATGCCACAAGGCCGAGGGGACAGAGATGCTCTGATCCGCCTTCTCTGGACCGGTCGTTACTGTACAGCCATCTAGCTCCCCCCGTTTTGTTCCCCTCCTTTCACGTCCCATGGAAAGCCCAGGGAAGTGTCTGGCCTGGGGAGGGACAGGGGGCTTGTGGTGGAGGTCCCTGCTTCCAACCCGGGTGGATTGCTGAGGAGGAGCCTGAAGCCATGTTTAATGGACTGTGAGGGCCTAGTGACCCAAGTGGACGGGAAGGACCCAACATGGCCGCCTCCTGAGCACCACAGGCTGCGGCCCCAGGCACCGCGGCTGGTCCCAGGCCAGTTCTCAAGGGACGGGTGTCCACAGCACCAAGCCACGGGCCCAATTTCCTCGCTGGCAACCTCCGTGGGGAAGCCACGGGCAGCCACGGAGCTGGCTTTGTTCTCAGGTTCCCTCCTCTCAGGTTCCAGCCCTCGGTGGGGAGGGGCGTTACCCCGGCCTGGACAGGACCAATTGGAAAGGTGAGGGGCTCGTGTCCACACTCCCCCCCCGGGGGCCGAGTCGCTCGCCAGACCTTCTCCTTGCTCCCTCGCTTCTCAGGTTGGCTGCCTTCCCTTCCTCCCCACCAGGGAAGAAACTCCACCAGGGAAGATGATGGGGGTGGTGACGATTCCCGCTCGGAGACGCTAGCAACTTGTTCCTGCTTCCTAGGCGCTGGAGACCTCGGAGCAGCCCGGCGGCACAATGGCAAACAGAACTGGGCTGAACGCCACGCCGGGGCTCGACGCCTCCTCTCTACCTGAGCTGTCCCAGTTCCAGGAGGCCGTCGGCCTTTTCTTCATGGTCCTGCTGAACGTCACAGCCCTGGTGGCCAACATGGCTGTGCTGGTGGTCATCCTCAAGACCCCCCTGCTGAGGAAGTTCATCTTTGTCTGCCACCTCTGCCTGGTGGATCTCTTGTCCGCCATCTTCCTGATGCCGCTGGGGATCATTGCCAGCTCCCCGTGCTTCAACAGGGTGATCTACAGCATCGCCGAGTGCCAGGCCTTCATCTTCTTGAACGTCTGTGTTGTCAGCGCCTCCATTCTCACCATCTCCGTCATCAGCGTGGAGCGGTATTACTACATCGTCCACCCCATGCGCTACGAGGCCAAGATGACCGTGGGGCTGGCGGCCATGGTGGTGGTCTTCATCTGGGTGAAGTCCATCCTGGTCACCGTCCTGGCCCTGGTGGGGTGGCCCCTAGACAACGGGGCCACGAGTGCCAGTAAGTGCACCGTGACCTGGAGCCCGGGGGCCCACAAGAAGGTCTTCGTCATTGTCTTCAGCGCCCTCTGCTTCTTCCTGCCCACCGGGGTCATCTTCGCCGTCTACTGCAGCATCTACAAAGTGGCCCGGGTCGCCGCCATGCAGCATGCGCCCGTCCCGTCCTGGACCGCTGCCCCCCGGCTGCGATCGGAGTCGCTGGACAGCCAAGTCACCATCATCACCAGCCGCACCCTGCCGGCCAGGCTGTCCCCAGAGCGCATGCTGGGCGGGGGGAAAGCTGCCGTGACCTTGGTCCTCATCGTGGGCCAGTTCTTGTGCTGCTGGCTGCCTTTTTTCTCCTTCCATTTATACTGCGCCATCAACTCTGTCAGCCCGGGCCAGGGCCAGGGGGAGACGGTCGTCACCTGGCTCGCCTACTCCTCCTTCGCCATCAACCCCTTTTTCTACGGGCTGCTGAACCGCCAGATCCGGGAGGAGCTGTCTAGGCTGGGGCGGAGCTGCCTCAACAGGCCCTTGAGCCAGGAGTTCTGTCTCTCCAGCCGGGAGGGCTCCCTCCAGGAGAACTTCCTGCAGTTCCTGCAGAGGACCAGCTGCACGCTGGAGACCCGCTCCAGCTACGGCAACTCCAGCCCCGGGACGCGTTGGACCAAACCATGAGGGGCTTCAGAATTCCAGGCCAAATCCCGGAAGAAACCAACTGAGAGCCCCCTCGGCTCCGGGTCCCTGCTCTCCACCCGGAGAAGGGTGGAACAGCCCAAGGACTGCCCAACACCTGGTGGGGCCGGGAGGAGGGCTTTGCCTTCCTCCTGAGTAAATCCAGCTGTGCTGGGCATCGTGGGTGGGAGCCAAAGGGGGAGAAAGCAGGACGTCAGGGAGCCGGCAAAAGACAAAGGCGCTCAGGAGAGCGAATCCTCTTCCTCCCCCAGCGTCTTTCCTGCCGTTGCTCCAGCGCCAAAGTCAGACGCAGTGTCGGAGCTGTCAGGTTCTGCGGTTACCTCGTCTTCTAGAGGACTAGACCTGGCGATGGAGGCGCAGGGAGATCAGGTGACATGCCAAAGGTTACCTAGTGCCTCAGTTGTGGGGGTGGAGGTAGGAGAACCTCAGGCCCCTTCGGTTTCTCCATCCTTTGCTCAAGCCACTAGGCAACACTGCCTTCCTCTGTTTCAGGGCCTGGTCTTTCCAGATGCGAGGGCTGGGGGAGCAGCAGTAACTTGCCCTACTTGTGAGGGGCAGGCAAGGAGTCACTCTGGAACAGGTCCTCTTGAGACAGGGTTTGGGGCTGGATTCTCTCCTCTCGACTCACTCGTGGGCCGGCTCCTGGGGGCCCAGAACAGGTCACTTCCTCAGGAAGCCGGGCTGCAGCCGCGCCACTGCCGCATCTCGAAAGCCGCCCCTCGTCCGGGGGGAGCTGCGCTTGGCTCGGCGGGGATCACCCCAAGGCCAGCGACCTCTGGGGAGGCGGGTGAAACTGACACGCAATGCACAGAGGGGAGCCCGGTGACGGTGGCAGCGGGGTGGGAGCCGGGTTGCCTTAAGGCTCCTGCCGCGCCACCTGGCCTAATCCCCAGCGAAGGCAGCTCCTTCAGTGCCTGGGCGTGACAAATGCAGGTTGACAGGGAGAGCTGATGCGTGTGAGTTGATCCAGGGGGCAATCCTGCCGATTTCAGGTGCTAGCAAGCGTCAGGTGCTGTCGGAGCAATAGCCGGTGGCGACGGTGCTGACGGTAATACTCTGCGTGCGATCACGTGCGTGCCTCGGGCGGGGACGGAGCCCTTCCCTTGCCCGCTCCCGGGTCCCTGGGCAGAGACAGCCAGCAATAAATGCAAAGGCCTAGCGCCTCAAAGCTCATTCGGCTCTTCCCTGCTGTTGATTTGGGATCCTCCATACCTTTTCAGGATCCTGGGCCTCAGGGCTCCTGGCTGGGTATTTCCTCCACCCCGGCTGGTTCCTGAGGCATTTCTAATTCTGTTTGTGTCTCTAATTCTAATGTATTTCCCAAGTGATGTATTTTAACAACTGTCTAGAAATAGAGGCAAAGGAAGCGCAGGGCACAGAAGTCTCGTTTGTCTTGGAGAAGAGAACGATGCACCCCGTTTGGGGGGCGCCTCCTGGCTTAAAAGTCTGAGGACCAATCTGGGGCGGCAGGGGGAACACCATCGGGCGGTTTGACACCAGGCATGGCAGACAGGGCTCTCTGGGAGGCTCTACCATAAGGCCCAAACGTGGGCGATGATTATTTTTACAGCTTCGTCATGCTGGGAAATGGGAGAGTAGAATCTGTAGGGCTGGGAGCCGGAAACCGCCCATTCCAACATGGCGGTGTCGGTTTCCCCGGGTTTGTTAGCGGATGTGTGGACAGGGCCTGGGGATTGTAAAGTGCTTGCAGAACGTGGATGAAAGGAGCCTTCCGTGAAGTCAGTAGGAGAGATGGGGGGGAGCCCGGGGCAGGGATGCGGCTGGGGTCTGTAACGGCCAAACCCAGGCCCCCTTAGCCCGCGTGTGCAGCATGGGGAGCCCCCACTGTCGACAGTAGCAGCCGTGCCTTGCATCTGTTGTGCTCTCTGACTAGGAGAGGCCACCTGGCCGCTGCTCACGATCCCCACGGGTGTAACGTGTCTACACGAGAGGCAGGCACCAGCATTCGTGCACCGAACATCCCTCCTCAATGAGATCTCGCTCCTGGCCCCTAACACCACCCAGGTCGGGCCCTACCTTTCCGGTGGCGGGAGGGGCTGCTCACGGCACCTCCGACATGCTGCCGCCCCCGGACTCCCCCCTAGCAGGAGGCAGCGGTGAGATGGGCTCCGCAAAGCGCCCGCCAAGTGCGCCTGGGGCAGGGCCCAGCTGCGTGGAGTCACAGCGGCTGTGTGTGCTGACACAGAGCAGCCCTCTGTGAGCCCTGAGCGGGAGAGGGAGGCCGGGCCGCCTGGTGCTTCCCCCGGGCGGGTGTCAGCCAAGCTCTTGTTCCAGCAAGTAACGAGCTGTACCCAGCCCGGCAGGATGGAGGGGGGCTGGTTTCAAGGGAGCCACAGCTGGGGTTCGAAGACCTTGCAAACGGAGCCGATTTGCTGGATAAAAGGCCCCCGGCAGCTAGGGCTGGGTGGTAGAGAAGTTCTCTGGTGGGCGGCGGGGAGTAGCTAACTCCCTTGGCCACCCCAGCCTACCTGTGATCCCCCAGAGCTCCGGCCAGCTCCTCCTGCCCCTCGCCCTGCCGGTGTTTCTTGGCCCTTTTACAGAGGGAGAAGGGAAAACAGGCTGGTCAGCTGGGGGCGTGCTGTCCAGTCTGACCCCAAGCCGAGGGGCCCAGGCCAGAGTCCCTTATCTGGGCCATGGCGGGGGGCTCACCTCTGTCTTCCCCCCCTTGTGGGAAATGCAGCCCATGGCCCCTCTAGCAAGTGATCCTGACCAGACTACAAGGGCCAGGAGGGGGCAAAGGGCCCCAGGGGAAGTGGCCCAGGGAACTAGAGGCAGTAGAGGGGGGCAGGGCAAAGTTGCTGCCAGAGGGTCGCTGGGCTGGGACCCAGAGCAGTGGGTGGGCCTAGGGGTTCCCCCTTTCCCCTTGCACCATGTCTGGCCACCACTGGCGTGGGACCTGGAAGATCTGTGGCTGGTCCCTGGCCTGAGGGGCTGGACTGAGGCTGCCATTGGCCACGGTGGCAGGCGCTAGACGAAGGATGGCGGATGCCCCTGAGACCCCTGGAGTGGGCACTGCCGGGGGGCCGTGTCCTGAAGAGGGCACCGCGGTCTGGGAGCGACAGAGCAAGAGCGTGGAGCCCGGACGGGGGAGAAACCAGCAGGCAGGAGGCGCCCTGTTGAGGCAAGGGCTAATTCCCAGTGCTACCAGCAGGAGGCGCTGCAGCGGTGAGTCCCACCCTGTGACGGTGGGTGGGGGCATCTTTGAAACGTTACAGGCAGAAGGGTTGCTGGCCATAAAACTTTTGAAACCTGGCCAAGTAGCCGTGGAACTCCTTGCCACAGGCTTTCTGCTCCCGAAGTCCATAGGCTCTGTCTTTGTCTTAGGCAGCTGGCTAGGGGGAGAGAACCGGGGCTGGTTTGGCTCCTGGCTGGTACGTTACAGCACCCCTTGGAAATGCATGTTCCCCAGGTGACCCCTAGATGCAGCTCTGACAATGGCGTGGCGAGTGTGAATGCACAGGCCCTCGCCCACTACCATTGGGCAGCGGCCAGGATGATGCCAGGGGCCCTGAGGTCGAGACTTTTTAATCCGAGAGCACCAACGGGTTCTTGTACCCGCCGTATTGGCTGGCTCCCGCTGCTTTCTGAGCAGCTGTGGGGCCCCCGGCATGGCAGCGACCAGGGAGCCCCAGAGCAGGTGTGCCAGGGCCCCCGCAGACTCCGCACCGCTGTGGCCAAGAGGAACCCTGGCGCACACCCAGCCTGGGGGGGCAGGCCAGCAGGGGCGACATGCATTGAGCCCACCCAAGGATGCAGGGTCTCTCCCCACGTCTAAGGCTCCCTGCCCCAGCCCTGCCCCTGGGAGTCCTGCGGTAGCTGGGCCTGGTGCCCTGGGGTAGCTGGGCCCAATTCCCCTGGGGTAGCTGGGCCCAATTCCCCTGGGGTAGCTGGGCCCGGTGCCCTTGGGGTAGCTGGGCCCAGTGCCCTTGGGGTAGCTGCTGAGCCCGGTGCCCTGGGGTAGCTGGGCCCAATTCCCCTGGGGTAGCTGAGTCCGGTGCCCTGGGCTAGCTGGGCCCGGTGCCCTGGGATAGCTGGGCCCAATTCCCCTGGGGTAGCTGAGCCCGGTGCCCCTGGGATAGCTGGGCCCAATTCCCCTGGGGTAGCTGAGCCCGGTGCCCTGGGGTAGCTGGGCCCAATTCCCCTGGGCTAGCTGAGCCCGGTGCCCTGGGCTAGCTGGGCCCGGTGCCCTGGGCTAGCTGGGCCCAATTCCCCTGGGGTAGCTGGGCCCGGTGCCCCTGGGGTAGCTGGGCCCGGTGCCCTGCGGTAGCTAGGCACCCCAGGCAGGAAGCAGAGCCGGTTCCCTGGCTGCACTCAAACACAGGGCTGCCCGCCGCCCCAGGCACGCTCCCCTGGCGTGGGCACCTGCTCCTGATAAAGCAGCTGTCTTCTCCCTCTTATCTACGTCCCCCCCCGGGAGGCTGCACAGTCCCTGCACCTGGCCCTGCGCCGGCCTCCCAGGCAGCGACGGGGAAGGGCGGGAAGAGAGAGCCCCGTCCCCAAGCGGGGTGGGGCAGTGGCCAAAGCCCCCTCCTCTTGGAGAGTGCGCACCCAGCTGAGGCCACCAGCAGAGGTGGGGTTAAACCCCCCCCAATGGCAGCTGAGCCAGGAAAAAAGGGAGCTAAGCGGGGCCCTCCACCCGCTCCAGCCCCCGATGGCTCCGGGAGGCCAGGCCTGGGTCCTCAGAGCGATGCAGGCGCCCAGCTTCCATCGGTGTCCATGGGCGTTCGGCCCCTGACTCCACGTGGGAGGAGTCTGGTGCGTAGGCCTGTCTGAGGACCGGGGCCGCGGGGTCCCCGAGAGAGCCAAAAATGGCCGCTCTTGCTGCCGCGGGGGTGCCACCCTGGGGCGTGGTGCACCGGACTGCTCTCCACGGCGGCTCTGCCCCGCCGCCAGCCCTTCCGCCCAGCTTGGCAGCCTCCCGACTCCTGCCCCCAGCTTGGCGGGGGAGGCCTACACCAGGGAGCAGCTGGCTTCCGGCACCGGGGGTTGCCCTGGAAACTGGCCCCATTGGGCTTCGCAACTTCTGTTCCCCTGCCCAGCCCTGGGCATAATTGTGTTGCTATTTAATTAAGGCAGCTGCAGCCAGGTGGGCCTGCTGGCCCTGGGAAGCGCTTCGGCAGGTGTGAAGAGATTGGCTTCAAATGCACTGCGGGGGGGGGGGTCTTCAATGGGCCTCGGGCACCAGCGAAGACCCCATGGGGATTTGGGGAGTCCAGCTTCTGCCCTACTGGGCCTGGCGGGGGGGGGATACCAGCTGCCTAGACCTCTGGAGGGCTTTGCAGACCATCCCGCTCGACGGGCAGTGTGGGTCTCATCTGCTGGGGGGTGCCCCTGGACTCGCAGCCAGCCCCTCAAGCGGACTGGCCCCTCCGCGCTGCCACTTAATCTGAGCAGAGCCCCTGCCCTGTCCGTGAGCCCAATCCCCGCTCTGTGCCTATGAGCTGCTAATGGGGTGGTGTGTCCCTTTAAGGCCCGGAGCTGGCCCGCCCCACACAGTTAGCCTGCCTGCCGCTCCAGGGATGGGGTAGGGAAAACCTGGGAGGCCATAGTAGGATGGACTGGGAGGAGAGTCCAGACCTTTATTTTGGGACTGCTCTGGAATGCCAATCAACTCAGCCCCAAGCAGAGCTGGTGCTGGCCCAGCTAAGCGCAGGTGTGATACTGTGGTTGAGCTGACGACAAGGGAAACTGAGGCAGGCTGCCTGCAGAGTGACTTCTGGCCAAGAGGGGACCCAGTCACACCTCCTTGCCCAGCTCCCAGCAGGCACAGACGGGTTTAGATCTGGCTTGGCCTGCCCTTGTACCAATCACGAGCCAGCTGTCAAAAGTCCACAGGGTTGGCTTACAAATTCTGACCCTTTCTGGGCACGTTTGGGTTCTTTCTAGCCCCTTTCTGGGTCGAGATCTCAAGCTTTTCCCCGTTGTCAGAGAAGCTGGAACGTCTCTAATTTTCTGATGCAGAGGGAGCGTCTCCCACCAGTGAAAGATTCTGGGAGCTGGTGCTTTAAGTGCAACACCAAATCCAACGAGCATTGCCAACTGTGCCGTCACCTGCTTGGGAACAGCCCTTTGTGGCCGGATAGAGCCCCCCGGAGCCGCTCGCTGCGTTGGGAACAGATGGGAACTAACTGAGCTGCTAGATTTGCGTCCCTCTCGAAGGCAGGCAGGCTGCGTCTCTCAGCATGGACTTTCCCCTGCTGGCCCGGCCCTGGAACCGTGCGCGTGAGCCATGTGGCAGCCCGCGAGGCCCATGCCAGACCGTCACCAAACCTTTCCCTGTCCCTCGGGCCTGAAGGAGCCCGTTAAACCTCCCCCGAGGCCTGAGGTCACAAATTTTGTCTTTTTATTAAACGGGTGATAAGTTACAAAGAAGGAAAAAATAGAGAACTCTATGTACAGCATTTTCCACGTCTGGGGGGCCGGCGAGGGCATTGTGACGGGGCGGGCAGTGGGGCGGGAGATATTGACCACTGAGTGGAGGACAGGGTGGAGACAGCTCCTTGCATAGTGGGTAGCATCTCTGAGAGAGATGGGGGGGCGGTGTTTGACTTCAGTGGAGGGTGCTAATTGACCCAGCTGGAATCCAGCCCCTGGGCTCCTTTGCTGTCTGCTGCTGCTCCCCCGGATTCGGCAGTGGGGACTCCAGGCCGTGGGATCATGGTGGGAGCTAGGGCTCGGCCGCAGAGGAGGCTGGGTGAAGGCAGCGTGTCGCCAAGGAACGGCCTCGCCGCGCAGTCGCTGGACCCTGTGTTCCCACTCCAGACTCGGGCAGCTTGTTAGCACCTTGTAACCCCTTCTTTGGAGCCACTGGTGTCTCGGCGGGTGTGACACAAGGCCCAGCTGGACGCTTCGTGATGCACCTGCTCCACCGTGGAGCATGGCTAGGAATGAAACAGCCCAGCCCTGCCGCCTCCCCTGCTGGCCTGGCTTCCTTCTCCCACCCCCGGCTGCAGCCCGGAGGGAGGCACTGGCCATGCCTCCGAGGGGGGAACTTCCTATCAGGTGCGTCCGCCATCACGGAGCTTTCTGCAGGGGGCGTGAGAGCCCTGGGGAGGGCAGAACATGGGAGCCTCCTCCAAGGAGCAAGCAGAGCCATTGACTGGAACCGGTGAGGGAAGGGGCAAAACAGAGGATGCCTGGACTGGTGTCTCCATCCAGTCACGACTGACTCCAACAGCCAATGAGTCCGCAGGACAAAGGTGCCCATGCATCAGCTGTCAGGGCTGGGCTTCTGCCCCGGGGAGAAGCCAGGAGAATTCCTGACACCACTGTCCCTGCCCCAGAGCGGTACTTACTGAAGTAGGAAATAAGCCACAGGGCCAGCCCGTATGTGCCTGGCCGCACCCTGCCCAGACTCACCAGATGGGGACAGCAGGGGTGACCTGCCCTGGCAGAGAAGAGAGCCAGGAGCGGTGATAGTTTGAGCCCTTCAGTGCCTTCTTGTGGAGGTGCCGAGACGCGGTTCTGCTGGAGGAGAGCCCTTCGAAGCCAGCCTGGCCCGTCGCCTGCTTCCCTGGCTGCAGAAGGGAAGCTGGGGCTCAGGGCTGAGTTCCCAGCCTGGCACAGGTCCAGGTGCATGGAGATCATAAAAGCACCGATTTTCATGCCGAGCGTAACGGCCGATTCCAGTTGCGTCCTTTCCAGCAGCCCCGTCCGGCGGCAGCCTGGCAGCTAGAACCGGCCTCAAACCTCGCTCTGCCCTCCAGCCCCCTGCAGCTCCGGGGCGCAGCTGTCAGGGAGTGGGCCCCCACGGCCCACCGCCCTCCCACCTCAGTAGGGGGAGAACTTCTGCCGCTCCGCTTTCTTGGCGCCGTTGGCCGTGGAGATCTTGGTCGTGTAGGCGGGGAGGCTGCCGTTGGGCCCCGCGGCCGAGGAGGGGGGCAGCGTCAGGAAGGGGATGGGCTTGAGGCCGATGAAGTTGGACAGGGAGATGGCGTAGGGGGCGCCCAGCAAGGCGGGAGGGGGGGCGGCTACCGCTGTCAGCGTGGGGGCCGGCGACGGATTGAGGGGCTGGGAGAAGGTCATGCTGAGGTCAACGGGGCTGGCGAGGGGGGCGTCTGGGAGGTAGATTTGGCGGTCTCTAAACTGGAGGAACAAAGAGGGAGAGAGGGAGTGAGACGCACACACCGTGGGGCTGGAAAGCAGGGCGGGATAATGCCCTCATGTATGTACCACTGACCCCCTGCAGTAGGGACTTGAACCCTTCACCTCTGGATCTAAAAGCCTGAGCTGGCAGCTAGCCTGAAAAGCCAGGACCCTTCTTCAGAGCCTGTGGCTGACTCCGAAATGCCTGTACTTGGGTTAGCCCCTAGAGGGCGAGAGAGCACCGTGCTGGCTACTGCCGGGCTACACCTCATGTGGAGTGACACCTGTTTGACATCAGGAGTTAGTGAAACTGCTGCCAAAATGTGTTGATCCTCTTAATTTAAGCTGATTAGAAAGGGATTTAAATAGACCAAAATAAACCGCTTTTATGCCACACAAAGGGCGTCCACACCGGGTTGACTAAACTGGTTTAATGAAACCAGTGCCAGCTCGTGTACCCATCACTCCTAAAGGCTCCCTGCACCGTTTACACCCCAGGACTGGGTCCGCGCCAGAGGCTGTTTCCGAGCTCTCTCTCCGGGGCAGACGGACGGGTAAGATCTGGCCAATCCCAGAGCTGGGATTTTCCAAGCGACCAGGCTCAGTTTCCTCTGAGACAGCAAGAACTGGGGCTGGTAAGAAATGTGCCATCTGAGGACTGAGCCGGGTGCCTGTGGTGCATCATGGGAGATGTAGTCTGCCCAGGGGGCCTGGCCTAGAGAGGCGAACAGGAGCAGGAGGCATGCGAACTACAGCTCCCATGAGCAGGTCTGGCTCCAACGCGCTGTCCCTTTGCAGTTTTGCAATGACCAGTAAACTTTGTGGGTGGAAACAGTAGACCAAAGCCAGCTGGTTTCCCCGCCTTGTTCTTCAACAGTCTCCACGTTTGCGGGGGGCGGATTGCCCCTCTGAAAGGGGCGGGAGGGGGAAGGGATGAAAGGTGCCCGTCATGGGACTCCTGGTGCAGACGGTGGCACCGAGGTCCCAGCTGCAGGGCAAGGAGCGACCCAGCAGTCGGTTTCTGCAGCCTCCCGGCAGGGGGCTGGCCCTTACCAGGCTGTGATGAGGTACTGGGCCAGGGCGATGCTGACGGGGGTGCCCGTGATGGCCACGTGGCGCTCGCTGGCGCCCTCGGTCTGGTTCCCGATTTTGATGTGGGCGCCGGACATCTGCCGGATCTCACTGATCTTGCTGCCCTGGCGGCCGATGATGCAGCCGATCAGCTGGGGAGGAGCAGAGGGGGGTTACTTGGGGGATGGGCTGGGGTGGGGGAGCAGCCACGCTGGGGACAGTGGGACTGGAGAAGGGCCGGCCGCGCCCTGGCACGGCGGAGGTCCCGGGTCTGCCTGCCTGCCAACAGCAGGAGAGGGGGGGGGTTGCTTTCTTAGGCCAGCAGCTGTGCCCGCCTCCTCCCCCTTGCAGGGCAGTGCCCGTGTGGCCCCGCAGGCGTGCGCCCGAGGAGAGGCAGTGGTAGGGTCTCTCCCAAACCCTGGGAATTGGCGCCGCTCCCCAATGCCCGATTGCAGAACCGGCTGCCCCTGGCCTACCCGGCTCCCATCCCCCACGGCCACTGCCCCGGGGGGTACCCGGGCAGGAGGCAGACCTGGGAGTCCGGAAGGCCCCTGCAGTTCCCCGGTCTCACTGCAGGGGCCGTGACGGGCCCTAGATGCTGCGCGTGGGGACGGTTGGGGTGGGGTGCAAATGCACAAGGCAGCGGGAACAGAGGCGGCTCTGTGTCCAGCTGCACGTGGGCGACTGGAGAGCAGCCCTGGGCACCGGGGCCGGGAATGAGGCCATGAGGGTGGACGTGGGGCGCTCTGGCACATTCCTCTTGACTGGCGATGCTTCCGCCCTGGCCCCGACTGGGCCCTGCGGGCCGCTCCCCAAGAGCTGCACCCGGGGCTGGCCAGCGGCTGGGGTGGCCCTTTCGCTGCCGTGGCCCCTCCTGCCAGGGGCTCCGTGGTGGCGGCTGAACCCTCAGACCGACTGGGGTGGGCAGGCCCTGGCGTCCAAAGCTGGGACGCTGCCCCCCTTTAAATAGAGATTTGGCCTCCCATGTAAGCCAGGTGGGGGCTTTGCCAGCGTCCCTGCTTCAGTCCAGATCTCTGGCGGGATCCAGGATTCGCCTTTGTCCCCCCCCCCACTCCAGTGCCAGGGGCCAGTGGCAGAACCTGCTTCCCCCCACTCCTGAGGTTGGGGGGTTCTGTGTTTTGGGGCCGGGGCTTGGCTGGGACTGTTCCCCTCTACCTCCTGGGGCAGGCGTCGCCTGGGGGGGGGAACGGGAAGGGGCCTGGCCTGCCCCTCACCAGGCTGCCCGGCGCGCAAGGGCAACTTACGTCATTGGGCACCAGGAACTCCTGCGAGCTGCTCTGGGGGCTGGCGTCCAGGCCTGGCCGGAGAGGGAGGGAAAGGCAGCAAGGCTAGGGCTCCGGCAGCGATTGCCCGGCCCCCCGCCCCACGCTGATCCTGCCCAAGGACACCGGGCGGGGGGGAAGGCGGCACGGCCGAAGATCCCAGATCCCCCACTCCTGGCTGCGCCCGGCGGAGAGGGCAGGTCTGCCAGCACCGGGCCCTGGAGGTGTTGGGGTGTAGGGTCCGGCCAGAGAGTTTCCCTGCTGGATTTGGGGCTCCCAGCTGACCCTCCATATGCCCCTCTTCTAAGCTGTGGTCAGAGGCGGGGGCTGCAGCCAGGGGTCCTCCCCCCTCCCTGCCCCGGCCCCAGAGCTCCCCATGCTGGGGGAAGGGCCAGATTGCTTCCTGTCGTCTATTTGGTGCCGTGGGATCGGGCCCTTCTCCCTGCCTGGGCAGGTTCGCTGCAGCCCGCCGAGGATGGGGCCAAGGGCTGGTTTCCTTACCTGGGACCATGGAGGGGGCCTGGCCCAGAGAGGCGAAGGGGACGGGATGTCCAGAGAGTTGCTGCAACTTGGTCACCTGGCCCAGGGGAGAAAAGGGGTGTGAAGGCAAGAGGTGCAGCCCAGCCCCGGACTGAAGAGGAGCCGGGCCGGCCGGCCATGCCACAGGGTGGGGTGGGGCAGAACCCCCCTTGGCACAGGGGCTTTGTGGAGCGCCAGCAGCCCCCACCCTGGCCTGCCTCGTGTTCAGAGCGGCGTGCGGCTCCCCCAGCCGGCTCCACGGCGCCTGTGCGGGCTGGCCACAAGCCACAGCCACGGAGACGTGTGGCCGGGCCTGGCACAGCTGGCACCAGCCACCCCCTGGCTCCTGGCGGGGGCAGGAGGCGGTGAGAAGGGGCTCCCCGCAGGCTGGATCCAGGAGGGGCTCCCCGCGTGTCTGCTGAGGGAGGGCGTGAGGGGGGAGGACCGGACGTAGGGACTCGACTTGGAAACATGCCCCAGGGATCGGTCCCGGGACGGTGCTGGGGAATTTCCCCCTCCGGTTCCGGCTGCCCCCTTACCTGGCTGGCGGAGAGGAGCGCGGTGCCCAGCGAGAGGCAGGGGTGGTAGGGAATGGTGGCCCCTTTCGGAGGCGACTGAGGAGGGCAGAGCAGAGGAGAAATCAGCGAGTTTGGGGAGACCCGCCTTCCCCCGCCCGACGTAGCCTCACCCAGTGGGGAGGCCGGCCGCAGTCAGCCCCAAGGGGAGGCGAGAGGCTGGCTGGCTTGTGGGTGGCCCGGTGGGATGAGCCCCTAGGGTTCCATGGCCCCTAGGGCCACCTCGGCCCCGGGCATCTGGGGGGAACGGGGCAGAGAGAGGCCACAAAGCAGGGGGATGCGCCTTTTGAGGGAGCGCTCCACCGGGGGCCGAGCTGGCCCATCTCCCCCAGCCTTGGTGGGCAGGGCCTTAAAACCACCCCGACCGGCTTGGCTCTGAGCCAGCGCTGGCCTGGCAGACCGTAGGCAGGGGGTGGCGTTGCTGGCATGGGGTGCCGGGCCAAGTCACTGCGCCGGTTCCCCTGAGCCTGCGCCCTCCTCGGGGGGAGGGGGGGAAGGGGGAGCAGCGAAGGAAGGGGCCCGAAGCGGGTACCTCCAGGATGACGGCGCAGATCTGCCGCACGCACTGGATGATGGCGCCGGGCACGCCCGAGACCGTGACCGCCCGCTCCGTGGAATTGGGCAGCAGGTCCCCTGCCACCTGCACCTGCGCGCCTGTGGTCTGCAGGGAGACACGCACCCTGGGCTGAGCGGCTCTCCCCGGCTGCCCCCCTTCCCTGGGGCAACGAGGGATGGGCAGCCAGGCCTGCCCCCCTCGGGACCCCCGCTGGCATCTGGAACGCAGCCAGCTGGCATGGCCACCGGAGACGCTGTCCGAACTGCACCTGCTCCGCTGCCGGGCCGTTCCTCGGCTCCCCCCAGCAGCCCAGCCAGGGTTCCTTGGGGCTGAGGTGCCGGCAGGGTAAGTCCCTGTCTCCCGCAGTAGCACCCCGCCAGGGGCTGGGCTGTCCCCCTGTCCTGTGAGCGGAGCCATCGGGAAATCACAGGCGCGTTTACCTCCGTCTAGGGACTGGCGGGTGCCTGGGCTCCCTCACAAATGGATCTGCCAAAGCGCCAGCAGCAAGCGAGCGGGCCGGGAATTGAACCGGGACCGTGAGAGGCCGGACTAATCCACAAGGGACTAGCTACCCTGAATAGGGTCCGGTCCTGCGAAGCTCTAACTAGTTACCTGGACGGGCAGCCCCCTGCTGCTCCCCCGGCCTGCCCTCCTTTGGGCTTTCTCTTCAAAGGCCACGGCATGGGGGCTCCTCCCCAGACTCTGCTGCACTGGGGCAGGAGAACCAGGAAGTGAAACTGACCAGCCCTGCTGCCCTCGCTCCAGAGGGGAGCTGGGCAGAAAGTAAACAAGCAGCCCCAGCGGGGAGAAGCAACCCGGGTTTGCAAGCGACCCCCCTGGGCCTCACCTCCCGGATCTCCTTGATTTTGGCACCAGCTTTGCCAATGAGAGATCCGCACTGGCTGGCCGGGATGACCAGCCGCAGCGTCACGGGCGGTTTGGTCACAGCGCCTCCGTTGGTGGCTCCCGGCCCCAGGTCCTGGGGAGAGAGGAACAGCACTGGCATGGAGCCACCCTCACCCGCCTGGGGCCCAAGGCCAGGGCATGGGGCTGCCCGCGGGGCCTGAGCCAGGGTGTCAGGATGGATCTGGATGAATATTGGCCCAGGCGAATGGCTGGCTCTGGACAGATCAGTCCAGCACAGTCACAGATCCCCGAGGGACCAAAATCTGGCCCCTCTGGAGAGCAGAGATGCTGCGGGCGGAGGAGGAGCTGTGGACTTGAACAGGAATTTGCTTCATCTCTTGGGGGGCCCACTGACCCCCACGCACATCGCCCTCCATCCGCAGCAGGCTGGCGCGGTGCAGGGTGAGTACAGGGGCAGGGGGACCGTACCTCCTCCAGTTTGAAGGCGATCATGGAGACGGCTCTGAAGACGGCGTCTGTGGACCCCGTGATGGTGGTGATCCGCTCGGGACAAGATCCCTCGGAGATGGTTATCCGGGCACTGCTCTGCAAAAGCAAACCGGAGCGCCGGGTGAGAACTCGTCCGACGGCTCCCCGGCCCGGTTCCGTCTCAGCCAGCCTCCTGTCTCTGGCATCCTTGCTGGGGGCGAGGGGTGTGCCGTGGGCTGAACACAATGACCCGGGTAAGGGCTGTCCTGTGAGCTCTGCGTTATCCTCCAGTCCCACCTGTTACTCATGGAGCGGATCTTTGCAGGGCGCCATTCAGGGAACTTTTTCCTGGCGGCTTATTTTGAAGCCTTCAGCAAGCGTGTGGATTGGAGGCACCGGGGGGGTTAGTACAGCGCCTGGCACATCCCGGCCCATGAGGCGCTGCAAGGGGGCCGGCGCGCCTGGCGTTGCCATGATACCAATAATGAATTCATTGTAATAACGGGTGCCTTTTGCAGACCAACGCAGGTTACTTTGCATTTGCGGAGCGATCAGGATTGGCTAGCGGGGCCTGTGCCCCATCTCTCAGGCTCCCCAGTCGTGTCCAGTCCGAACCGAAGTAATTTGGTGTAAACCTTTGCTTCCCTCTCCCTGCTTTTCCTCTCATTGATAAATCCAATCAACAACACGGGTCTAGTAACGAACCAGGGAGCCCCCTGTAGCTAATGTCTTGTCCCGGGTGAGCTTTGGCCAGTTTCTCGCCTTCAGAGTGCGCCAGGACATCCTTCCTCCACCAAGCCCTGTTTGTTTCTGGGAGAGAGTGGCAGTGCAGGGGCTAGACAACGCCTTTTTGCCCAGCTAGCCCCGCCCCACTTTACCGGCAGCCAATGACAGGCCTGGAGGGAGGTTAAAAGGAAGGGGCCTAGCTCAGTTAGGGGCTGACCAGTGAGCAGGCAGGAGCTTGTTCTGTTCTCTGCAGGACCTGAGCCAGAGTCTGTCTACTGGGCCAGCTGCTGGGGCACATAAGTTTCCAACCCCACATTTGGGGCAAATGAGGGGGAATCTCCTGGGAACCCTCGCAAGGAGGGGGAAATTAGGACTCTTGGGGCCATGCCCCAAACTAAAGAACTAGACCCAAATAAAAGGCCTGAGTTCCCAGGCCTGGGGCAACAGCAGCAGAGGGCTGCACCCTTCCCCCCGCCTGCTAAATTGGGGGCCTAACTACTAGGCCAGCCTGCTGCCAGGGAGACCTGGCCACAGCTTCCTTAAGAGCCTCTTTGGAGGACGTTTGCCAGAGGCTGTTTGACAGTCCAAAGAGATCGGCCGGTTCGCCTTTATCCACGTGACCTGCTCAAATGTTCCTGGAAGATGCAAGAGTGGTAAGTACCATCCCGTGTGGCATGAGCCCGTGAGTGCTGTACAATTGCATTTCCACTGCACGTTTTCTCCGCTGTGCCTGGTACCAAAGCAAAGCTCCCTGCTCCGGGATCCCCAGAAGCCCAGCAGGACCTTTACCTGTTGATTAATCAACTAGTTGATTGGGGAGGGGGGGGGGGCGGTGCTTGCTATCCCGCTGCACCTGTCCCTTTGAAATGTACAAGAGCCACTGCGGCTCTTGTACATTTCACAGGGCGAGGTGCAGCAGTTGGGATGCCTCTGCCCCCACGGAGACAGTGCTCCCCCCTGCACTGGCTCCTGCTCTCTCCCCCCCCCCTTGCTGCCTCTGTCTGATAGAGGCAGCAAGTGGGGGGGAGCGACTAGTCAAGCAATTACTCGACTATCCAATAAGCTTATCGGGTAGTCGACTTGTTGATTACATCCCTACTCTGGTACAGTCGACTTGAATTTAAAAAAGGCCTATTTTTGCTAGCCATTCAGCATCTTCTTCCTTAGATCCCATCCAAGCCCTTGGGGGAGCGTCCGTCTGGGCCTCGCTGCTCTTTGAGGTATCCGTCCAACCCGGCACCGATTCTTCACACGCCTCGGTCTCTGCTGGAGCCTTATTCTCTCCAGAAGAGAGTCGGCCCTGGGAAGGTATTTCCTCACCCCCCTTTGGGATGCGAAGAAATGGCTTTGCTTCTCTGCGTCGTCTTATCCTTCGTTGCTCCCTTTGAGCCCGGCCGTCCAGCCACCCACCTGGGGCTCTTTTGCCGGCATCCTGCTCCTGAGACTTCAGACTTTTCTGGTTATTTGTTGCTAAGATTGTGGCTCTTTGCTCTTCCCTCTGAGTTCCTTTATTTTACTCTTCCTAACTTGGCAAGGCGCCCCAGGGCCAGAAGAGGTCAAGGTGTTGCAAGTCAGCTACTAGTGGAGAATTTGGTGATGTGGAGTCTGGGTGTCCACTAAATGCAGTTTGCTTTATTTACACCAGTCCTGGAACGGGGTGGTCAAACAGCATACAGGGAAATTCCTCCTTCCTAGAATTTCATCCCCACCCCCATGCCTGGTTCCCAGGGAGCAACTCTGCCTTGAGAATTGTCTCCAGTCAGAGCCCCCGGCAGAGAACAGACTCTTCTGCCGCTCGTCCAGTGTCCTCCCTCCCAAAGCCTTTCAAACCTGCAAACTGGCAGAGCGCCAGCGTGTCTCCCACAACTCAAAACTTGCTCGCGTGTGGAGGCGGAGAACTTGGCTGGCTCTGTACAATGGCGCCACCTGGTGGCACATTCCTTAACAATACACTTGAGGCTCCGCCCCTCACTTTCCCAGAGTCACCGGGGCAGGGTGCTCTGGGGCTGGGCAGCAGGCTCCTGGGTGCTGTGGGTGGGTGGAGGGGAAAGCACCTTCCAGTCCCTCCTCTAGCTGATTAACTTGGGCTAAGGCCCCGTTGGGCTGGCCAGGTGTATGGGCCAGTGTGGGGTGGGGGTTGCATGAAGAGGAGGGAGCCCAGGAGTGCGGGAGGCGCTGCCTTCCCCCACCGCTTACCTGTTCCCGTATCCTCTTCACGGTCTCGCCTTTCTGCGGGAAGAAGAAGAGGGAGGCAGTTAGACTCCCGCGGGGGGCCCCGAGGAGCCGGCCGGGCTGTGGGGAGCGCCTGCCTCTTACCTTGCCGATGATGCTGCCCACCTCCTGCGGAGACACAAAGAGACGGGAGCAGCCCCGTGAGGCGATGATGCTGCGCACAGAGAACCGGCCCGATGGGGGGTAGTCACGCTCGGGCATCTGCCCTGCGAGGGTTGAGCAGCAGGGCCAGCTGGGGACTCTAGCTGGAGGGGTTTGGGTGCTGATCCCTGGCTCTGGTCCTGGGCTCCTCCCAGTGGGTGCCGAATCCCAGCACTGGCCAAGCAAATTGCCCCCCCCCCCAATTGCCCCAGGCTCCATCTGCCTCCTCCAGTCCCCCACCCATCGCCCTGAGTCCCCATTTCCACCCCAGCCCTGCCTCCATCCCTCTGTTCCCCCCCCCACACACACACACACCTCTCTCGCTCTGACCTCCCCACACAGAGCTCGGTTTGGCCTGCGGCTTGCGCGGAGCAAAGGGCTAGTCCCACACCCAGCTGTCCCTCGGCACAGCACAGGCGCTGGCTGGCCGGGAGGCTGTGGCAAACAATACTTGTACCTTTGTCCCTGTTGTGCCGCTGCTGTCAGCGAGGGTGCAAAACACAAGCCCTGCCCTAGAGAAACGGCGAGGGTTTGGCCGTGTGTGTGGGTCTGTGCGCGCCCATTGGTTTGGCTTTCCTCGCGTTTAAGGGCTTCGGGGAAAGGGGTGGGTAAGGCCAAACTCTGAGCCCCCCTTCCAGCATAATGAACTCTGGGGGGGAGCTCGAACGCCTCCCGCTTAGCCAGTCCCTTAGAGGGGCTTTGCCAGGACCAGTAGCTATGAGGCAGCAGGCAGGGATGTGTGGGGTGGGAGGGTAAAGGACGGGTAGACATGGTGGTTATCTCAAAAGAGCCGTTAAAGGGCTAGAGAACATGGGCTATAGGGGGTGGTTGAAAGAATTGGGCTTGTTTAGTTTGGAAAAGAGAAGACAGAGGGGACATGAGAGCGGTTTTCTAGTCTCTAAAAGGGTGTCCCAAGGAGGAGCGAGAGAAATTGTTCTTCTTGGCCTCTGAGGACAGGACAAGACGCAAGGGGCTTAAATTGCAGCAACGGAGGTTTAGGTTGGACATGAGGGAAAACTTCCTGTCCAACTGGTTCCACACTGGAATAAGTTGCCTGGGGGGGTTGTGGAATCTCCATCCCTGGAGAGATTTAAGAGCAGGTTGGACAGACACCCGTCAGGGATGGGCTAGATCAGTGTTTCTTAAACTGTGTTCCATGGTACACCGGTGTGCCGCGGAGAGCAACAGAATTCAAAATGGCCACCCTTAAAGGGGCAGGCGACCTTTTTTTTTTTTCTCCCCCGCTCAATAACTTTTCCCCCTTTTGTTTTTTTTGTTTGTTTGTTTTTTTGTTTAACAAAAATCCCTGGTGTTCCTCATAAAAAACAATTGTTTGGTGTTCCTCGGTCTTAAGAAACACTGATCTAGACGGTGCTTGGTCCTGCCGTGAGGGCAGGGGACTGGGCTCGATGACCTCTCGAGGTCCCTGCCTGTTCTAGTGTTCTGTGGTTCTGTGTTTCTAGGATCCATACAGACATGGGCAGGGGGGCAGAAACTCCTAAAATGGGCTTTAAAATGGATTACAAATTAAAAATTCAAGGCATGCTATGGAAAAAATAGACTCTTTTAAAAAAAAAAAGTCATCAAAAGACTTTGACAGTAGCACTTTAATTCAGCTGGGTTTTTTAATCTAACTCTGCAGACCTCTGTCTGTTGAGCTGAATCGCTGAGGTCGGCAGATCCTCGTGGGCCAGGTTAGATTTGGGGGCACGCGTAATGGCCCCATGTTACACAGCCACGTGCAAAAAGAGCACTTCCCCTCTTAATAGTTGCCAGCAAACCATGGCTGCTTTGCCCTGCCTTGAGTTTGGCTTTTATCCCCCCCAGTCTGAGCACGCGGCCCCCTTGTGGGACTGAGCCACGGGGCCTCTGCGGCTTCGCTACGAAACGTGATCCCGGCCCGAGGCTCTGGCGAACCTTTCTTGGCTCTGCTCTCACGGGGGCCGCCCTGGAGCACCAGCGTCAGGGGTTCGTTCTTGTTCAGTGGGATTAACGTGGGGGGAGCACAATGAACCGTGGGCGCTGCGCAGCTGTCTGGCTGTGTAAGCCCAACGCAGACCCCATTCGCCCAGGGTCCCAGCTGAGTGTTGCTTTCCCAGGGGGTCCCAGCTGGAGGGGCTCACTTACCTTCCCGTGCATGAGCATCCGCAGGGTGAGAGTGATGTTGAGCTCCGGCTCCTCCGGGCCGCTGTCGGAGCTGCTCAGCCTGTCCGGCGACGCCATGGGGTGGGAATGCATGAACCTGGCAAACCAGCTTCTGGGGCTAGAAGGCGCCTGGGCAGCCGAATCTGCAGAGAGAGGGAGAGCAGGGGCCTCAGCGACGTCTGCAAGCCCCGCGTGGACCCAGGCTGCGCGCTTGCTGGCGCTACAGCTGCCACCCTGCTCTCCCCGGGGCTCGCGGCCCATGCTGCAGCAGAGTACTTCACCCTGCTCTCCCGGAGCACCCTGCCTGGCCGTAGGGCGCGGGCTGGGATGGAGCATGTGGGCAAACGTGGCAGCTTGGCAGCGCCCAGCACCGAACCCGGGCACAGGCCTGGGCATGGGAGGCGGCGTCACCGAGCCGGGCACTGCCAAGGCTCCAACAGGGATGGCAGGGGTGGTCTGCCCAGCGCCTCCTCTACCGCTTTTGGGAAACCCGGCCCTAAAGGCGCCGCCACCTCCTCCGACCCTCCCAGTGAGCCCCTCTTCTCCGCTGCCGTTCGATCGCAGGTTGGACATTAGGAAAAACTTCCTAACAGGAGTGTGGGGAGCCAGACACGAGGAGTCGTTCTTCCGCTCTGCTCTGCGCTGATCAGGCCTCAGCTGGAGGATCGTGTCCAGTTCTGGGCAGCACATTGCAGGCAAAATGTGGAGAAATTGGAGAGGGTCCAGAGAAGAGCAACAAAAATGATGAAAGGTCTAGAGAACAGGAGCTGGAGGGGAGACTGAAGGAATTGGGCTTGTTTAGTTTAGAAAAGAGAAGACTGAGAGGGGACATGATAGCAGTTTTCA
This sequence comes from Rafetus swinhoei, assembly GCA_019425775.1. Taxonomy (NCBI): domain Eukaryota; kingdom Metazoa; phylum Chordata; order Testudines; family Trionychidae; genus Rafetus; species Rafetus swinhoei. Next base: position 2,951,505 of record CM033435.1, on the reverse strand, counting down.
GGTATCTTAAAGGGTGTCACAAGGAGGAGGGAAACCAATTGCTCTCCTTGGCCTCTGAGGACAGGACAAGAAGCAATGGGCTTCAACTGCAGCAAGGGAGGTTTAGGTTGGACATTAGGAAAAACGTCCTGCCTGGCGGTGGTTCCACACTGGCGTACGTTGCCTGGGGAGGCTGTGGAATCTCCATCTCTGGAGATATTTCAGGGCAGGTTGGACAGACACCTGTCGGGGACGGTCTACTCTGGACAGTGCTTGGTCCTGGCGTGGGGGCAGGGGACTGGACTTGGTGACCTCTCGAGGTCCCTTCCAGTCCTAGGATTCTATGATGGGCTCCTGTCCCAGAATTCCCTGCATCCTCCCTGGCTCTGGCCTGCCTTAGGTCGCAGTGCCGGTCCTGCTGTCTCAGCCCCAGGGCCAGGGCACAGCCTGGGGCAGGGGATCTGTACTGGTGACCAGGCCTGGAACAGAACCATCGCCTCTGCCCACAGGGCTGGCCCCAGCCCAGCTTGGCCAGCAGCTGCTGCCCACTGGTGCGTGCTGGGCCCTGATCCAGGCAACCACGGCCCAGCTCTGGAAAGCGAGGGGCGGCTGGCACCCGCTCTGCAGAGAGGCCCCGGGCTCGAGGGCCACACCCGCTCTGCCCCATCTCGGGCAAGGTGGCCACAACAGCTGGGGCTCCCTACGGTGTGTCTGAGTGGCTCCCGCGTTCCGAACCTGCCGGTCTCAGGTTTGCTCCCTGCGGGGCCTACCCAGGGGTCGCCCGCCTGTATGGAGCTGTGCGAGGAGAACCGGCCCAGGGGACGTGCCCAGCTCTCCGTGGCTGGCTTGTGGACCTGCCTTTCCACCGTTGCCCTTTGAAGGCAATTCTTGGGCTGCGTAGCTAATGGGCAAACCACCTGGGCACGCATGACCTGCAAGCCAGGGCTGATCTAGCCAGTAAGGCAGACTCGGCCAGAGGGACGCTGGCGGGCCAGAACTAGCTAGAGGACCGTAGGCGCCAGGGCTGGCAGTCCAGCCCCTCCCCAGCACTACTCGTGGTCAGTGGGGCAGGTGGAAGAGCCCAGATCCCCAGGGGCTAGCTGAGCCAAGGGGCTGGTGTGAGGCAGGCTGGGGAGGGGGCTGGCGTGAGGTTTCCAGTTGGCTCAGGGATGCTGCACCCTTCCATCTCCCCTCCCTACCTCAGCCATCGCACAAGGCCGGGGGGCAGTCGGCGGAGCTGGATTTGCCCCAGAATTCCTTCTTCACGCCCCCCCACCCCGGCTGGAATGCTCAGCACAAGACAATCCCCGGGGCTGGGAACACCAGCAAAGGCTTCTGAGCCACGGTGGCACAGAGGGACCCCAGCAACGGGGGGCGAGGGGGGAGCTGGCCTGGGAACGGAAAGGCTCAGCCCCTCCAGAACTGGCTCTGGGGGCAGAGGCCCACGGCCTGAGTGAACTTCAGGGTGCTCGGAGTGGAATAAGGGTCTGGCTGACGTCCGAGCCCCGTTGGGGGGCAGCAGACCCGCTGCGGGCAGGGGAGAGGGCATGGGTTTGGCTAACCCCGGACACGCGGGGGATGGAGTGTCTGTGGCAGGTGAAATCTTTGGCCTGATTTCTCCCCCCACCACTGTCACTCCAGTGAGGGCTGAGTGCACGGGCGGCTGGTGATGCAGGCAAGGGGTGGCATTGCCTTCCCTAAACCGACTGCGCTCCACGGCCCCTGGGGAAGGCTGGGGCTGCAGCATGGCAGCCCCCGCCATCCAGGTGGCCAGGAAGGGTTGGGCTGGGCTTGGGCAGAGCTTGGCTCCATGCAGAGCCGGACTAAGCGGTGGGCGAGCTGGGCAGCTGCCCAGGGTGCCAACCGATGGGGGAGCGCCTGATGGCAGCTGTAAGGCGCGCGGCGTTCCTGATAGCTGCCCTCCCACAGCGCTGGCCCCCACGGCGCTGGCCAGCAGCGCCCGGCTCCCACAGCGCTGGCCCCCCCCACGGCGCTGGCCAGCAGCGCCCGGCTCCCACAGCGCTGGCCCCCCCCACGGCGCTGGCCAGCAGCGCCCGGCTCCCACAGCGCTGGCCCTCTCACGGCGCTGGCCAGCAGCGCCTTCCCCACGGCCGCGGGGCCCTGCATGGCCAGGCGCTGCGCGCCAGCAGCAGTAGCCGGGCCGGGCTGGGCAGTGCATGCGCTGTGCGCACCGGGGGCGGGACCGCGCATGCACTGTGCACCCTGGGGGTGGGCCCATGCTCCCTAAGGGAGCGGGCCCGCGCCCCAAGGGCAGGCCCATGCATGCGCCGTGCGTCCGGGGGCAGCGCCGCGCGCCTGGGCCCGGGTGCACCAAAATGGCTCAGGCCCGCCCTGGCTCCATGGGGGTGGGAAAGGGGCTGTGCCAGGGCTTGCCTTTCCCAGCTGGGCCTTCCCCTCCAGCTGATCAGGATGTAGGTGTCCCTGTTTGGGGAATTACTAAGATGAATTTGTGCTGAATTATTCCCGTGTCCCTCCTGTGACCTGCGTTTCAACTCAGCCCTCAGCCCCGTCACTTACCTCCCCCACTGGCTGGGGACACAACTGGCCTGACAGCCTGCTGACACCCCTGGATTTCCCGCACACTGCATCCCTCCTCCCTGATTTCCCACACACTGCACCCCCCTTGATTTCCTGCACACTGCATCTAGCTTTCCTGCACACTGCACCTGGATTTCCCGCACACTGCATTTCCTCCCTCTCCTCCCCGGATTTCCCACACACTGCACCTCCCAGATTTCCCACACACTGCACCCCCCCTTGATTTCCTGCACACTGCATCTAGCTTTGCTGCACACTGAACCCCCCTGGCTTTCCCGTACACTACATCTAGCTTTGCTGCACACTGCACCCCCCTGGCTTTCCCGCACACTGCATCTAGATTTCCTGCACACTGCACCCCCTTGATTTCCTGCACACTGCACCTAGATTTCCCACACACTGCATCCCCGGATTTCCTGCACACGGCACCTTGCACCCTGGAGCCAAAGCGAGCACAGCGGCTGTTTAGTAACAACTTTGGCTTATGCAGGGCGGTATCCTGCCAGGAGGGTCACATTTTTCTATCCTTTCTGCAGCTGCCTCGCCCGTGCTGTCAGCCCAGCTGAGGGGCCAGGCACTGGTGATCAGACGCTCCCGGGAGAGCGTATGCCTGGGCATTTGTCCCCTTCCCCAAAACACTCTGCTCTGAGCTAAAGCAAGTGCCTGCATCACAAGCACACACCAAGGGAATCACCGCCTACGGCACCCGCCAGTCACATGCCCCCTCTGATCACGGGCTTTCAGGGGGGCTGACCCCCGCCACCGTGTTCTGCACCTCTGTCTCTTGGGCCCACACTAGGCAGCTACCACGCTCAGCCCAGCCTCCCCGCAGCCAGCCTGACCCACTTCACAGTGCGGCGTTCGACGTAGCGTGGCACGGAGAGGAGCCGGGGAGCAGGTTGCAGCTGGCGCACTCTGTGTCTGCCCATCTGAGCAGGGCAGCCCGCCTGCCAGGGGCCTGGCAGATGGAGTAATTACTGGACACGCTCCTTAGCTGCTTCTGACGCTGTAGGGCAGCGAGGGGCGACCAAGGCCAGTGAGTGGGCCACGAGTGGCCATCCTTCCTCGCCAAGGGCCACGAGGTTGTCGTCACCACAGCAGTCTCCTGGCACAGGGTAGTTTTGCTAAGGGTGCTTGTGTGCCTACAACGTGCGCGAAAACCGACACGGACGGAAACCAGCCGAATCTGTTCACCCTGCACCGGGCCACCCGTCAACAAAATGCCTCGTGGGCTCCACGGGGCGCCCCAATGGGCCATGCTGCCCCCCACAGCTGTCGAGGAAGTTTTCATTGAGGGCAAGCCACCTGACGGGCCATGCCCAGACACTTGTGAGAGCTCAGGCAATTAGAGCCCGGGGGGAGGGGTTAGGGTATAAATAAGGAGTCCGCCCTCTTGGGGAGATGTTTGCTGGGTGGTGTCGGGACCAGTGTGGATGCAGGTGAGTGCGATCCAGCTTTTCCGAGGGACGCCCTCCATTCAGATGTGCTTTGATCAGGGTGGTGTTTACGGACCTGGCAGGAGGGCCGGTGGGGCGGGGCACTGTCACCCAGAGAGGCCGCCACGTCTGGGGCCCTCCCTGCAGCAATCCACTGATTGCTTGCCACGGGGCTTCTGTCCGCACTCAGCCGACCACGGGCCGATCTGAGGCCACGGGGAGTTTGTACGGTCTTCCCTCGTGGGCTGGGTTGGGGGGCGTGAGCAGCGAGCGAGCCTTTCGGAGCTGCAGGGTGTGGTTATGTTACATGCTGATCCTGGCCCACGCACCACGTGGCATAGGACAGGTTTGGTTCACCAGCCCCTAAGGACCAGTCCGCTAGCTGCAGAGACCCCAGCCTGGTTGCTGGCAGGGTTTGAAAGGGCTGAGCTGCTGCCGGGCTCTGGAGTCCAGGGGATGCACGCCATGTTGGATGGTCGCTCTGCAAAGCCGGAGAAGCCCTCTGGGAGAGGCCAGCGGGGAATGGGTTTCAATGGGGTACTACCGTTATGAGCTGTTATGAGCCAAAGCGTGTGAGAACCGCTAGTGGCTTTCCTGCCTAGCACCTTGAATTGCAAAGCTGTTCTTAGCATCTTATGACCTACGAGGAGCGGCTGAGGGATTTGGGCTTGTTTAATCTGCAGAAGAGAAGAGTGTGTGTGGGGGGAGGTTGAGAGCAGCCTTCAACTACCTGAAGGGGGGGTTCCAAGGAGGATGGAGAGAGGCTGTTCTCAGTGTGGGCAGGTGGCAGAACAAGGAGCAATGGGCTCAGGTCTAGGTTGGATGTTAGGAAAAACTATTTCCCTAGGCGGGTGGGGAAGTGCTGGTATGGGTTCCCTAGGGAGGGAGTGGAATCTCCATCCCTAGAGGTGTTTCAGTCCCACCTGGACAAAGCCCTGGCTGGGATGATTGAGTTGGGGCTGGTCCTGCTTTGGGCAGGGGGCTGGACGTCTCTGCCAGCCCTAGGATTCTGTGCTCTTGCTGTAACTTAGCATGGCCTGGCGCTCCGGGTCTAGTGTTACAGGCATTCCGCGTTTGTTTCCTAAGTTTCCTAAGTTGCAGCCTGTTGTTCCCAGGATTGGGAAGGGGCAGGGTGGATGAGGTCACGTCTTTTCTTGGACCAGCCGCTGCGGCCGAGAGAGAGCAGCTTTTGTGCTGGCGAAGGGCTCTGTGCGGACACAGCACCCGGAGCGCCGGTCTGACGGGGAGCTCCGAGTACCCGAAACCACGTCTCTTTCACAAACAGAAATGGGCCCGATTGAACAGAAATGCATCCTTGCCTCTGCTCGGCCCCACAGGCTGCCTGTGGTGTTGCTCTGGCGCTCCGGGATGGGAAAAGTCGGTTTCCCGCTGTTCTGGGCTGTCCCAGGCTGCTGGGCCCAGATACCTGGCCCTAATCCAGCGCCCGGGATCCAATGAGGGCTGCAGCCTTAGCTAGCTTGGTGTCAGCACCAGAGCCTGCACCCCCGGCGCTCCGGGGCCCTGCCCGAGTCGTGGCCAGATGCCCCTGCCCACAGGTGGGCAATGCTGCCCGTCCCTGAAAGAGTGAAGTGAGCCGTGCCCAGACGCCGAGGTGATGGGCACAATGGGCGTGCCTGCCGTAGAATGCCTCTGGGGCTAAGACGAGGCCCGTACACGAGCAAGGCCCTGCCCTGTGAGACGTCCTTGCAGGTCACTGGGCCAGAGCCATCTGGCTAGACTGCACATGGGGCGCAGGAGCATGGGCTGTCTTGGGACTGATGGGAGGTGGGATTGGAGGCCGAGAACTGGGGTGTGGGCGGGGTTTGGCATGGTGGGCGTGGCTTCTTAATGGTTAGGTTTGGTGGGTGGGTGGGGCTTAGACTGTTGGCCTGTCTTGAATGGCGGGTTTTAGCTTGTGGCCATATGACTATGGGTGGGGCTTGGAGTTGTGGGTGGGGCATAGTTAAAGCACCTCCCACTTTTCCTCCCCTGCTGCCCACTGAAAGGGGCTCGCTGGCCCGTGGCCTTTTGGCCTGTTGTGTTTTGCTTTGCCTTTGCCTATGACAGATCTGTGCTTGTAGCCAGCTCCCCTTCAGCTCTGCTCTCCCGTCTGGGGAGCACGATCCCCGCGGGCCCGTGGCCCGGCTTCCATGGGCATTTGTCTGTCTCACGCGGGGAAGCCTGCACTGCCCTCTGTACAACCTTTCCTAAGCCCCCCCTTCCCTGGCACTCGGCTCCGCGGCTGCCAGGGATCTGTGGCTCCTGCCAAGCGCAGGCGAAGCATCCCGGGAATGCAAACCTCCGCGCGTGGCCGGGCCCACTGCGCCGAACCGCCCTGAGGCTGCTGCCCGGAGAGGAGGTGGGAGTGGTGCAGGGGCCGCGGGGAGGGGGGTAATGTCCAGGGCCTAATCGTTTTAAGCCCCCAGATTCCCTTCTGGGAATCCTAAAGCAAAGCAGGCACAAAATGCTCGTTCACGGCAACAGCTGTGTCGAGCCAGACACAATCGAGCCGCCCCTCTGATCTCAGCCAGCAACTGTCCCATCAAAGAGCCCCGGGGAGGGGGCCTGATTTGGACTCGAGAGGGGGCTGGGTCCCTTGCACGCAGCTGGGATCAGGTGCGGGTTAGGGGGGTCTCTCCTTCAGCCCCCTTCCTTGGCAGTGCTCCGGGGCTGGAGTCATGGGGGCTGCGCTGACGTGGAGGGGGCGCGGCGGGTGTTTTCCGGCCGAGAGCCGAGCCCGCGGGGCAGCGGGTCGGAACAGCAGGCAGCCTGGGGTTGGCTGGCGCGGCCGGGGGGCGGCCCTTCCAGCCTGCCAGGGCTCACCGAGGCTCGCAGACGGGTGGGTAGGAGACCTCTGGACCTGCAGGAAGTGAGGGGCTGGGGGGTTTGGTAGGTGCTGCTCTGGTCTGTCAGTTTCACTGTCCCACTAGCCCAGGCCTGGGTGGCTCGGTGTTACTTGCCCCTTGGCCCTTCTTGTCCTGGCTAAATTCCCATTTGTACCCAGCCGGATTTCTCCCTTGCCCTGGGGGCCCCTGACCCCAACCCCAGAACCACATGGGGGGAGGTTGATTCCTTGGCTCCCTTGCTCCTGGGTCAGGCTTTGGGGGACTGAGCAGACGGGCGCCCTTGTGCCCACCAGGGGCTGGGATCTGTCCTGGAGTCCCCTCGGCCACAGCCCTGGCCTCCATGCTCCGAGAGCAGAAAGGCGCCCGCCAGAGCTGGGCTGTGCCCCGGGAGATGAGGCAGGCAGGGCCGTGGCTGTACCGGGTGTGGGCCGCTCCGGAAGGCGAGGGAGCCCATGGCCCCCCCCCCCATGCTTGGGGGGTCCACACCTGTGAGAACAAAGAGGGATCCGTGATGGCAGCGCCTGCCCAAGCCAGCAGAACCTGGGGCTGCCCTGGCCACACCCCTTCCTGCCCCCCCTTTGCAATAGCCCCGGACAGCCTTAGCCACCCCTTCCCCCGGGTGCTGGGAGCCGTCCTTGCTCCACAGCTGGGCAGGTGCCTCCCCAGGGAGCAGCTGTGCACCTGCTCTGCTCTGAAGCCGTCAGAAACCAGTGGGGAGATTCCCAGCCCTGGGACCCCCCCCTCGCCATGGGCCCTGTCCGGAGCCTGGAGGGGGTTCCCTGCCCTCTGCAGAGCCGATGGCCAATGGAACCCCCCAGGTGAGAGACAATCGCCCGCCTCCAGAACCTCACGCCTGTTACCCCTCGAGAGCTGGGGTGTGGGGCCCGTTCGGACCCCCACAGGGCTCCATCCGGGGCAGGCTGGCGAGATCGGGGAGTCCCATTGCTCTGAGTCTTTGCCGGAGAGGGAGGGGGGTTCCGCCTGCTTGGGCTGGGGATTTGGGCAGAACCTTTCCGGGGCTGGGCCCCCGTCCTAGCCCAGCTCTCTGGGGGCACGTGGGTTCCCTTGAAGTCAGCAGAGCAACCCTGGGAGCATCTGGTGCCTGACCACAGAAGGGCTCCTCCACTCCAGCCATGATCCCTCCCCCCTTGGGCTTACCCAGCACAGTGACCTTTGGCAGAGGCCTTCCCTGCCTCCTAGCCGGGAGGGGGGAGGTGTGCAGGGTGCTCTGGGGAGAGGGGGGCTGGCTCACCGCTGGCAGCAGAGATACTGCCACTTGCAGGTGTCCCAGCCCCTGGGAAAGGGACGAGCAGATGGCACGAGGGAGCAGGTTGTGAGATGAAAGGGATCAGCAGCCCATGCATCTTTTTCCTGCCAGAGCCATGGGTGGGCTGCAGCCTGCAGATCAAAGCGGGGGGGGGGGTGCAGCCGGGGGCCGCGGGGAGGGGCGTGTGATCCGGCCGGAGAGACACACGCCCTGGCTCGCAGGCCCCAAAGCCCAGCATGGGACAGGAACCGAGCGGGCCTCGAGGCAGGTCCAGCTTCGCAGCTAGGGAGCCTCCGCTGCCCCGAGGAGCGGATGGGGGCCTGCTGGCGCCGTGGCCCTGTGGCAGGAGGGGGACTGGACGCAGACCTGGGCAGTGCTTTGACACCCAGACAACCGCCTCTGACCCTGAGCTCGGGGGCGCGTCCATGCCCGCCAAGACTGGCCTGGCATCCCCCACAGACATGGCGTATTGACCACAACATGGGCTGCCTGGGCGAAGGGCATCCGCAGGGGCAGGCCCCTGCCCCCATGGCAAGGAAGGAGGGGTAGGCAGAGGGGTCAGGTGACTGGATTTGCAACTGACGCACTGCGCAGTGAAGGACAAGGCTCTGTGCCTCAGTTTCCCCCATAATACCAGCATTATGGAAAGAAAGGCCGGCACAGTGGTTCGGCACTAGCCTGCGACTTAGGAGACCTGGGTTTAGTTCCCTGCTCTGTGTGGCCTCAGGGAAGTCACCCAGCTCACCCATGCCTCAGTTTCCCCTCCCGTGAGGTGGGGTTGATTGCACTTCACCGCCCCACGGCGGCTGACTGGATCCAAGTGTAGACCTGCCCTTAGGGGAGTTAACTTTGTGAGTGTTTGGCCGAGCACCCCCAGCTGGGTTGTTTTGTTTCTACTGGTGGTGCACATTGGCGCATGTCTCGGTGCACATCAAAAAATGATTCCGCACATGGGTGGAAAAATGAGAGGGAACCTTGCCTGGCGCCGCAGCGCATGGAGCCCTGTGTCTGGAATACGGTCCTAGCCTTGTCCGTTAGACAGCTCCGTTAGCAAGGCACGGGAAGGGCAGAGGGGAGCGAGACGCTCCTGGCTTCCTATTGGCACCGGAAGGGCTGAGGGGTTCCCCTGCGTTCCCCCCTCTTGTTTGGCTTGTTTTCCCTGCTCGACTCTCGGCTCCCATCTGCCTCTGCTTGCAGGGATGCCCTGGTACCTCGAAAATATCCCTTAGCACCCCCAGCCAGCTCTGCCCAGCCCGGCCTGGCCCAGAGCCAGCTGAGCCCAACACGTTCTTCCCACCGGGGGGCGGGACCCAGAGGAACCACTCTCTGTCTGCGCCGGACCATTCTGTCGTTTGATTGGGTGCCCGCTCTGCCCCTCCTAAGTCAACCCCTCCCCTTCCACCTGGGCCCTGGCCGCCAGGCCGGACGCAGCGTCTGGGGTAGCAGGGAAGAGCATGAGCCGCCTTCCCTGGCAAAGCGCATTACAGTCCTCGTGGCTTCCCCTCGGGCAGGGTCCCGATTGCCCCCATGTTCCAGATGGGGAAACTGAGGCACCAACAGACACACGCCGGGCCCAAGGCCACCGTGGCAGAGCCAAGATTAGCAGTCAGCCAGCGGCCCCTGGCCCTGGTCCCTAGATCCTGACAGCCTTGAGCTGACGGGGGCTAAGCAGCGGCCCCATAGCCGCTTCATGGAGTCAGGCCAGCTGCAGGCCACCAGCCTACGGGGCTGCCTTAGGACTGGCAGCAGCTCTGCATTTTGCCCCCAGGCGCTGAGTTCTAACCTCACCGTTGTCCCCATGAAGTGCCCACTGGGCAAGTCCTCGATGGCTGCGGCGGGCCCAGCTGGCTAAGTCTCCCCGGAGGGGTGTGTGCCCCTAGCAGCCTCCCTGAGCCCCCCATTCTCCGGCGCACACAGGGGAAGCCAGTCAAAGTTTTGGGGGCAGCGTCCTTGTTAGCCTCCCAGGGTGGGGCCCAGAACGCTTCCCACCTGCTCCTCACCCAGTGTGTGTGGGGCAGGGGCATCACTCGCAGGCTGGGCCGCCACCCCCTTGTGACCCGGACAAGGCAGGCTGGAGGGTAGGAGGGTTTCCAAGGACGAGGGGGCAAATGTCAGAGGCCAGAGGGCAATCAGAGGCCCTGGGGCGGTGGAATCCCTGCGGAGAGGGGGCAGATCCCTCGCTTGCAGCTACCGCGCAGCTTTGCCTTGCAGCCCCACTGGGACACAGGAGGTGTGGGGAGCATCCCCACTACTGGTGAAGGGGTTGGGGGGAAGGTGCCCCCTGGCGCTGGGAGGGGGTGTGGCCAGCAAGCCCCCCACAGGAGCTGATGGGGCATCACCTGGGAGATGCCCCGTTGTGGGACATGCCCCTTGGAAAGTTCTGCCCCCGTGTTACGGGCTTGAGAGCTGGGATTTGGGTCTGCCATGCTGGCCCGGTGCCCGCTGCTGTGCCCGTCACTGTGATGCCGCGTGAGTAATGCCCAGGGCCGGGTGAGCTGGGTGCCCGTGGTGCGTGGGCGGCGGAGGGGAGCGGAGGCTGGCGCTGCGCTGGGAGGGTGAAAGCAATCCCCTGCGGCGGGGGGCAGGGGCTGCATGGGGGCATCCACAGGAGGCCGGGCTGGGCTATCAGTGGGATGACTTGGACAGCCTCAGCGCGGACGCCCCCGGATCTGCATCCTCGTTGCACCATGGGGCTCCCGGGGGTGGCGGGGAAAAGGAACGGGGGGCCCTGCAGAGCTGGGGGGAGCCCCGGCCCAGGGGGTGTCAGAGTTGGAGCCACAGGCTGGTGGGGACTAGACCAGGCAGGACTAAGAGGCACCGGCTGAGCTGGGGCACCGGGGCCAGACCTGGAATGCGGCTGCGGGGCCAGGCGCGGGGCTGAGGAGTGAGCCTGGGTGCCAGGGAATGGGCCTGGGGGGCTGGGAGAGGAGCAGTGGATGGGGCTGGGGAGCCTGGGCAGAGCCGTACGTGTGGGAAACTTTCCGAATGCCCGGCACGCTGGGGCCGCGGCAGCCGCTCCCTGCCCACTGAATTAACCCCCCGCAATGGGCACGGATCTGTGCTGCGAGACATCGGTCCTCCAAGACCCCGCCGGCATCTGCCAGTGCCCCCGGGAGCTGGGACCCGCCCCTCGGCCGGGGGCTGGCCCCCCAGCACCGTCCAGGCTTCCTGGCCCATGGGATCTCTCAGCTCCAGCTGACGGGCAGGGAGGTAACTCGGAAGGCAGCTCCCCTCTCCGGAGCACCTCGCCAGGGAAACACATGGCTCCGGGACAGGGGGGACTTTAGCTCGTTCTCCCCTCGAATCCCCGTGTCGCTGAGCAGCCTGGGCCAGGGCCGGGCCGTTGCGCCCTGCACGGGGCGTGCAAAGCCATCGCCTTGCGTCCCCCCCGGAGCAGGTGCTGGGGCTGGCACGGCCTCCCCTCGCGCCCAGCTCCGTCCAGGCTTCGCCCCCCGCCCCGGCTGCCTGGCTGGAATCGGTCCCAGCCCGCAGCCCGCCTCTGCCACGGGGTCCGCCCGGCGCCCCCTCTCCCCGGCACCCCCAGCCCCGCCGCTCTCCTACCGTCTCGGTGTGTCCCGGCGCCGCCGGCGCCTCTTAGTCCCACATTGTCACCCGCAGAGGCGCTTGCAACAACTGGGAGTGACATCAGCCAAGAACAATGAACCGCTTGACAGGCGAGGCCCAGGCCAAAGCCTGGGGAATATGGCCCCCCCCGGCCGCCCGGCTTCTACCCTTCCCCCCCGCATCCAATTACAGCGGATAAAGGAGCCACTAAAAGGAACAATGCACACTGGGTAAGGCCATCTGCCAAGGACAGGGACATTCCACCCCCGGCCCCCTCCGCTGGCACATGCTCGCCCTTTGTAGCTGCATTCCTTCCCGGTAACCGCCCGGCCTCAAGGACACCGCCGGCGGCCAAGCCTGGGTCCCTGGCACAGGGCTCTGCCCCCCCTCGCTGCCCGGCCTGCAGCCAGCATCGGGCCCGGGCCAACCTAGGGAAGGGGAATTGGAGGGCTGAGGCCACTGGGTCGGGCCCTGCACCGCCCGGCCGGGAGGTGCCGTGTCTGGTCTGGAGATGCCAGGCTGGCTGCTCAAGGCCAAGCCGGCACCCGCAGCCCAGCGGCCGCTCCCAGGGTCGAGGCAGCAGCTGCAGGGGGCGTGGAGGGAGAGGCACCGCTGGAACCGGGAGGCTCTGCGGGATTCCCGGCAGCCTCCGGGCCCAGCTCCACAAAGGGTTGATGGGAGTTAGGCACCAACCCTTCGGCGCGTGGCTGTGGTACGGCATGGCTGACCCGGCTCCCCCAGAGGCTGAGCCCGTCGTGGCTCTGGCCAGCAGCTGCTCCCGGGCTGCCGCGCAGCTCTGCTGCCGGTTCTGGTTTCGGGATCCTCTCGCTGGGCGGCGGGGCAGGGCTTGCCCGGTTGGCTGGGGGCTTTCGGCCTCTCCCAGTGCTGTCTTTCCAATGCCACAGAGGGATGCCCCCCCATGCCGTGGTCCCAGCCAGCAGGGTGTGGTTGGACACAATCCCCGGAAAGACAGGCATGTCCTGCGGAGGGGTGGCAGCAGGGACGTTGGTGGCCGGCGTTCCTGGCGAGGGGGACGGCTGGGGGCGAAGGAGCATGGATGCTCCCTTCTGCCAGGGGCGGCTGGGTGACAAGGATGGTGCGGCAGAAGGAGCAGGGCCAGGACACAGGGCTCCAATGGGGATGCCATCTGGATTCCCACCAGCCGAAGAGCTGGCCCAGTGGGTTTGGCCCTCGATTGGGTGGGGTAGTTTGGAACGCGATCGGCCTGGACTTGGCACAGCTACCGGTGACACCCGGCTGCCCGCGCTGCGTCCTCACCGGCTGTGACCGCTGCTGGCGCCGCTCTGCTGGCAGGGTTTGTAAGTTTCAAAGGCGGTTCGGCCAAGGCCCTGATCAAGGACTCTGGATCGAAAAACCTGAGGCCCCCCCACCTGAGCTAAAGGAATGGGGGGGGGGAGCTGCCCTTGACTTTAAGGGGCCCAGGCTTTAACCCCCTTGGTGACTGTCTCCGAGCTGTGCCCGCGGCCTTGACGCGGGCCAGGGCGGAGTCCCCCCGCACGCTAGCCCGGGGTGCGACATGCATGGAGACCTCTCCAGGCCTGGCCTCTCCATCCCTCCCTTCAGGAGACCTTCCCGTCTGGCTGCTTGTCTCTGTGGCAGGCTGGGCCTGGGGGCCCCCTGGGGATGGCTGGGAGGCAGCCTGGCTTCCCGGGGCCCAAGGAGACCAGCTGTGTCGGAGCTGTGACGCAGGCATGTCTCAGCCACACACCTCAGTCTGCCGCTGCTTGGTCGGCAGCGTCTCCTCTTGCGAGCGCCTCTGGGGTGGAGCAGCATGTTCAGCTCCGGGATCTCCCAGCGCCCCCTGGGGCCCAGCCATGGCTTAGCCGTCCCACTGCACAGGCGCCAGCCTCCTTCCCCGGCAGCAGCCCTTAGCTAGCACGACTGCCCCCCTGGCTGCCCGGGGAGGAGAGCCAGCCTGGCACAGACCGGGCAGCCCTGGGCGAGGGGTTTCCTGCCCCTGCTGATGGCCTGCTGGCATCCTGGCTGCGGGCGCACATCTGAGCAGGAGATGGGCTGGTCTGTGCAGCCCCCCTGCTCTGATCCCCGCTGGGGGTCTCTGGGCTACTTGCTGGGTGCTGGATGGGGCCCTGCCAGCTGGGCCACACTACTGGGGAGCACTTTCTCTTCTCCCCTAGCGCCGGACGGGCAGCACGGCCCGCTGGCAACCCCAGCGCAGGGCCCCCTTGCTCTGGGGAGCACCCCCTAGCGGCGGGACGATGCATTTCGTCTCCGTGGTCCATGCCACGGCCAGCGAGACAGCTGTGGGCACCCTCCCCTGAGAGAGGCCCAGGGGCCTCCCGGTTCCTGTCTCTCCGTGGCCAGGGCACGGCCACCGCCCAGAGTCACAAAGTTCGTGGCGTCCCCCCCCCATCCCAGGGCCTGAGAGGCAGTGCCCGTGGCCACGTGGCCGTGAGGGCCGCCTGAGTGCTGGCCAGCCTGGCTGAGCTGGGAGCAAATCCCTGCGCCAGCCCTAATGCTGGGCTTGATCCTCTTAGCGCGTCTCCGCCTCAGCCATTCAGGGTGCCGGCGGGCCGCCGAGCCCGCCTCTGTCTGGCGGGCTGAGCGCTAAGGAGCCAGGCCAGCTGGCTCTGGAGCAGCCCTGTGGCCGGCAGCTTTAGCCTGGCCCATCTGTTCGGCTCGGCCACGCACGGGCTAATCCCCGGGTGGTTAAAAGAAGCTGTTTGCATTGTGACGGGTGAAGGAGACCAACCGGCTCCATCGTCCCGGCCCTGAGGGGGAAGCAGGCCTGTCGGAGCAGGGCCGATGCCCCTCAGGGGGCGCTACTGTGGCTGGCAGCCGCTAGCCACACCCCTTCCTAGAGCCTGGAAGTCAAAGCCCGGCTCCTTATCCCCAGGCCCATGGTCTACGCCCTAGACAATGCTGGGAACAGAACCCAGGATATCCAGGCCCTTGCTGTAACCATGTGACCTGCTGCCTCTGGAATAATCAAACGGCCCCGCACCCCTCCCGCAGCTGACCCGGAGGCCTGTTCTGCCCCAGGCGGCTGCAGGCGCCGCTCCCTCCATCAGCCCCTGCCGGAATTTGAGTCCTCCGCGTGGCCGTGGGCTGCCTGGGAGAGGCGGCTGGGTGGCAGCACCATGCGGGAAGGAAGGGGCAAGGGAGCCGCAAGGGAACAAAGTAGCCTGGAATCAGGCCCAGGCCTGAGTTTTATTTGCTGTCGCCACAGAGCGCGCGGTTCGGGAGGAAGCTTCCCTGATTGATCCCAGAATGGCAGAGTTTGGTCCCTGTGTGGCTCCCGGGGGCTCCCAAGCCAAGCAGTGATGGGGTGGGGTGGGGTGGCTCACATCAGCGGGGCTGGGGTAGGGCTCCAGTAATGGGGCGCAAGGAGAGGGCTGACATGCACAGCACAGCTGGGTCATGGGGCTGGAATAGCTGGGGATGGAGTGGGGTAGGATGAGGGGGCATTGGCAGGGCCGGGAGGGGAGTCAGGGCTGGAATAAGGAGGTGCGGGGTCAGATGGGGGGACTGGCAGGGCCAGGGAGGGGCAGCAGGGCTGGAATAAGGGGTGCAGGGCGGGGTGGGGGACATTAGCCGGGCCAGGATGGGCTCCCAGGGATAGACTCTAAGGAGCTAGGGCTGGCAGGATGAGTTTGCACTGCCCAGTGGTTTTCAAACTTTTTTCTCATGATCCTGTTGAAGAAAATCGTTGGTGCCGCGACCCGACAGAATGTGACTGGAGTGGGGGCGCCGGGGTGGGGCTGGAGCTTTGGGGTGTAGGAGGGGGTTTTGGGGGGCAGGGCTGGGGCAGGAGGAGCTGACCTTGATTGGCTCCCAGGCAGCGGTGCAGCGGGGGGTGCTAAGGCAGCTTCCTGCCTCTCCTGCTCCCGCAGACCATGCTGCCCCCAGAAGCAGCCAGCGGCAGGTTCCCAGCCAATGGGAGTGCAGAGCTAGTGCCCCACCCCCCAGCTAGGAGCTGAGCCTGCTGCTGGCCTCATCTGGGGTGCAGTGCAGTCGGGGGTGCCAGGACAGGCAGGTTGCTGTCTCAGGCCCCTTCTCTCTCCCCCCCCCGCTCACCTGATCTGCCTGCAGCAAGGAGACCCAGCGCCCGACATCCCACCCCCGGTGCTGGGTCATGCCCCGTTGTTTGAAAACCCCTGGGCTAGCATGTGTGGCTGGGAAACCTTCCCCCACCTCGCCCAGGCTAGCGGCCAGCGCGAGTACAGGCCCGTGAAGGGAGGGAAAGGAGCAAGTGCTTGGCCCCTAGTGTGCCGGGAGGCTCAGCGCCCAGTGGCGGAGGAGCAGAGAGAAGCTGGGGGCCCAGATCCCATGCAGGAAGCGCGCCAGAGAGCCGGCTGGTGGGCAGGCGGGGCAGCTGCTTCACTCCAGGCTCTTCAGGAAGTCCAGCAGGCCCAAGTGCCACTCCTCCGGCTTGTCCAGGTAGCAGGCGTGGCCGGCGCCCTCCAACCGCAGCACCTTGTGGTTGGGCAGGTTCCTGAGGTTGCTCAGGCTCACCTCGCCCAGCTCAGTGTCCTGGTCCCCATACACGATCAGCGTGGCGGTCTGGGGGGGACACACGGGCTCAGCCAGCAGCTACGGGTGCTGGGCTCACACGGCCAGCAGCACTGGGGCTCGGGCCTGGCGGCTCCCTGCCCGGAGCATCCCTGGGGCTTGGAGCCAGGGTGAAGGTCCCAGGTCCGGACATACCATGGGGAGTTTAGAGCCGGGGGCAAAGGACACACATTCTTTGGCTGGTTTGCTGCATTAGCCTCCTGCCCCAGGCTCTCCACTGATGCCAATGGGCCAGAACCCCGGAGACCGGGACCCGGGGAATTCCCACCGGACCAGGGGACTCCTGAGCGCCAGAACCGCCCCAGAGGCTGTGGGCAGCCAGCGTGTGGCGGAGCAGCCTGACGGTGGCTCTCGGTTCCCTGTGCCCGGCCAGTTGCTGGCCAGCCCAAGCTAAAGGTGCAGGGGAGGCGCAAAGATGGTGGGAAGTCGCTTTGGCTCCCTTCCGCCTGCTTGGGCGCTGCTCGGGATCTGCTCCCACGGCCCGAGAGGGTGGGGCCAACTGAAAAGCAGCCACTGAAACGCCCTCTCTGGGCATAAAAACGCGCCCCCACCCCCAGTCCCCGAGGACTGGGCTTCCCAGGGGAGCTGGGACTGGAGAAATGCAACGTATCTCATGGCTCCGCACCTGCCTCCCAGCTCGACTCGCTCGCCCCGGCTCTGCCCAGTGCCTGGCTCCACCCCCCCGCCTGGTACCTGCACGCTGGCGTACTGCGTGGCGGGGAACTTCTCGGTGCAGATGGGCGCCACCGGCACGTAGGCGCGGACCAGCTGGCTGTGCTGGAAGAGGAACGGGAGCGAATACATCCCGCTGAGGGATGGGCTGATCACCACCGCCTGCTCCAGCTGCAGGGCCTCCAAGACGGCCTTCAGGAAGCCCCCCGGGGCAGGCTGCCCGACGGGGGCCGGCGCTGTCGCCTCCTTGGACCGGCCGAGCCCTGGGCCACGGGAGACAAAACCCCTTTGGGTTACAGATGTCGCCAGCGGGCCCCTCTCCCTTTTGCCCCAGGTACAGACCGTTGGGGGGGCAGTCCCCGCAGCAGCCCTGGCTGCCGGACACACAAGAACGGCAGGTCGGGGGAGCAGGAGATGGCAGCAGCCTGGCCCCAGTACCACAACAGGGCTGCTCCTCAGCTTTCCCTGGCAGCAAGACTCTGGAGAGGTGCCCGGAGGCAAGGCAGGCTGGGAGCCGGGACACCTGGCTTCTGTGCCAAAGGCTGAGAGAGGCTGGTTCCCGCTGGTTACGGGGGCGGGGAGGGACTTGCATCAGAACCCCTGGCTTCTCGTCTCACTTGCGCTGCTGACTCCTATGGGTGTGGCTCAGGCATGCAATTGTGCCGTGCCTCAGTTTCCCCACCTGGTCCTGTGCCACAGGGAAATTACTGGAGGCGGGCACTGCTAGGGCAGGCTCTCCGGGGAAGGTGTTAGAGCCAGGCACAGCAACAGTGCTCTGATGATAAGATGTGCCTCCCCCGGGGACCTTATGCCGCCCAGGCAGCCTAGGGCCGTTGGCCTGCCCCAGCCTGGGGCGGTGCTGGGCAGCTGTACCTGGCAGATCGATGGCCACCGCACGGTAACCGGCACCCGCCAGCTTCGCCAGCGTCTGCAGGTCGAGCCAGGTCTGGGACGAAAAGCGAATGCCGTGGAGCAGCAGGACAGACAGCTTGGGGGGCTGCTGGGCCGGCTCGGCCTGCCGGTAGAACAGGGCTTGCCCATCCACCGTGATGGTGCCCTCAGTGACCCGCGGGGCGGCCATGGCTCGCAGTGCAGCCCTGCGAGAAAGGGAGACCTGGGTTGAGCCCCATGCCCCCCAGAACGGACTGGGGGGCACAGCCCTGATCCAGACGCAACGTGCCCTATGTCCTTAGCACTTCGCTGTCCCCCCTCAGCGCTGGGTGGGGGGCTGAGCCCTGGGCTGTCCGTTCTCTGGCTCGGCCTCATGCAACGGGGAGAGGGTGGGGCACTGGGAAACGTTTCTGTCGTGGGGGGAATGGATGGGGGGGATCAGAGGCAACAAGCAGCCGGGGGTCAGGCCAGCAGCCAGCCAGGACCTGACAGGTTTTGAGAGAGGAGACCTGTTATCTGACCCACGGCCAGTTGGTGCATGAAGGGCAGTGGGTGCCCTGTTCACCCATGGCCTGGCTGCTTAGTGGGCAGTGCCCGTTCACTGGGGGGAACTCACTGCCCCATGAGCGCACCGGGCCAGGCGCCCAGGAGGGTCCCCCAGGGGAGCAGAGGTGAGGGTGAGCTCAGCCATCGCTCCCTCAGACAGGGGGGTTAACCAGCCCTTCTCAGCTGAGGCTCCAGCTGCTTCTTAGCAGGGTCAGGGAGAAACTGCCCCCAGAGGGCGGGGCGCCCCCAGCTGACGCTGCGGGGCTTTGGGGGGCCCAGGGGGGGGGTTGGAGCCGCTGTCCGAGCCAGGTGCTGCCGGGACCGCTCCCCGGCTCGGGGCCCGGGCCAGGCAGCTGCGCCCCCAGGTCCCTGCCCAGCCGCGGCGCACGGTCCCGGGCGGGGCGATACCTGCGGAGCGGAGCAGACGCGGCTCGGGGCCCAGGCTCTCTCCAGGCGCCCTGCGCGTCCCGGGCAAAGGTGGGACAGGAAGCGCGAACCGGGGGCGGGGACCGGGGACGGGCCAGAGCCGCGGGCACAGTGACCCCTAGCGGCCAGCACCGCCCGCCCCGGGGAGAAGAGCAGGAGGGAACAGACACCCCTGCAAGTCCCGGGGTCCGCCCCCAGCGCGAGCCCCACTTCCCAGCCCCACGGGGCTCGCGGCGCTGGAGCTACAGCCCCACGGGGCTAGCAGCACTGTAGCTATACGCCCACAACAGCCCCATGGGGTAAACTGTAGCTACACCCCCACGACAGCCCCATGAGGATTGCAGCACTGTAGCTACACCGCTGGACAGCCCCACAGGTCTAGGGGCACTGTAGCTATATCCACCATAGGCGTGCACAGCACATTTCATTAGGGTGTGCACCCAGGGAATTTTTTTTTTAAAGGTGAACATTTATTGAATACTCAATCATAAAGGACATTATTTTTATTCATCAAACTAAAGAAACTAAAACTTAATTAAACTTATTTTTTTTTAATTAACAACTAAACTTTACTTAAAAAATACAAACTTAAGTATGGGACATTGTACTTCTTTGTTTGTTTTTTACATGTGCAATTCGGCACTTACTGCATAACACAGCAATCCATACTTTAAAACTAAAAGAGCGAATCATGCGATTCAATTAAAATGCACAGCCACTTTTTTTTTGGAGACATTATAGGGTTACCAGGTAGTCTTAAAAAAAATATTGGACACACTTCATGGGGGGGACGGACTGGCCAGGAGGGGAGGGGAGGGAGGGCTGGCCGGGAGGAAGGGGGGGGGCCAGGAAGCAGAGCTGGCGGGAGTGGGGGGTCGGCCGACGGGAAGCAGAGCTGGTCGGTGGGAGGAGGGAGGCGGGCAGAGCGGGCCTGGCCGGGGAGATCAGCAAGAAGCGGGGGCAGCCAGTGGGAGCAGGCCTGGCTGGGGGACCTCAGGAGGAGGAGGGGAGAACTGGCCGCCAGAAGCAGCGCTGGTGGGGGGTGCAGCGGGCTGGCCGGGGAAGATCGGGAGGAGGAACCGGCCGGCGGGAGGTAGAACTGGCGGCCCGGGGCAGGGGTTGGGTACAGCGGGGCTGGCCGGGGGCGATCGGGAGAGGAGGGGAGAGCTGGCCGCCAGAAGCAGGGCTGGCGATGGATGCAGCAGGGCTGGCCGGGAAGATCGGGAGAAGTGGGGGAGAACCAACCGGCCTGCCAGGAGGGGGTGGGGGAGGGAGGAGCGTATCAGCCGGTGGGGAGCAGGACTGACCCGGGCAGTGCAGATCCCAGGGCGCTCCTGCCCCCCGCATGGTCCTTGCGAAGCGCAAGTCAGTCCGGCTGCGGCTCCACCACACGCTTGACCAGCGTGCAGGAGCACGGACCGGGTTGCCCCTCCTCCTCACACACAACCAGGGCTCCCAGCGCCGATCGCGCCCCGCCTCCCAGCCACTCCCAGACTTCCGGCGCCCAGTCGAAAACCAGAAAATACGGGATATTGCATATGTCTGGTATTTTCTGGATTTTTTTACCAGACAGAGCCCCCAAAAACCAGACTGTCCAGTAGAAAACCGGACAGCTGGCAACCCTAAGATATTAGGGTGTGCCTGGGCACACCCTGCACGCACGCCAGTGATACCCACCATGGGGCTAGTGGCGCTGTAGCTACACCCTACAACAGCCTCACGGGGCTCGCAGCGCTGGAGCTACAGCCCCACGACAGCTCCACAGGGCTCCAAATACAGTATACACTGTAGCTATACTCCCCATGGGGCTAGCAGTGCTGTAGCTACAGCCACAGGGGCGAGGAGGAGCAGAGGGAATGGAGGACAATGTGGCATGTTTATCACACAGCAAGTTGTCGTGGTGTGACTCCGCCGGGGTCAGTGGAGTGGCTGTTTGCAGCCAGAGGTGTCAGTGCTCACAGCTTTGCAAGGGCCGGGCGACCCCTGGGCCTAGCATTCACACCCCTTACTCAGCTCTGTCTCTGCCAGCTCGTGTGGTTTTTATTGCAAATCTCTCCCCACACCCTGTTATTCTCCGAGGCATGGCTCCTGCTCTCCTGTTACCTGGGCAGGTGCCAGCTTCCTTTGGCCTCCAGATCCGCCCTCCAAGTCAGCCACGTAGGAAAAAGTGATCCCCATGGCAGGGCTGTGGGAAGTCAGACTGCGCTAGCGCAATGGAAAAAGCTGGTGTCAGGGGGTGACCGGGGCTCTCCTCCGGGGCGCCTGGCCAGCGGTGCGTGGGGCTGGCCGTGTGCACAGGAATAATACTGAGCCTGCTGCTGTTGTTTGGCTACGGCCTTGCAGAGCCACATAGACAGGAGAGACGTAGCTCTCGGCTCCCTGCCGCGGAGCCAACGTTGTCACGGCAATGCTGCACGCAGAGCACACACCTTGCCCAGGCGGTTTAATGAGCTTTTCTTGCACGGGGCAGAATCCAAGTCTGGGCCCCATCAACGGCCACTTCCATGTATGTGGGTCTCCTATGCCATTTCGGTGTGGTTAGCCCTGCTGTCCACCTGCTACCCCACTTCTGCATGGACAGCTACGCCTGTTCCCATGTGCCCTCCTTCCTTCTGTGCCTAGGCCTGTGTGTGGCATGGCCTGCCGTGGCTTTGTGGGCCTCCTCTCAACGGCAGCAGCTCGTGGCATCTGCTGCTCTTGGGGGGAACAGGATGCTGGCGTGGGAAATCTGCGTTTGCCGTGAGGTTTGGGTTGGATAGTGCCCTGTGGGGAGAGAGCAGCTTGCCCCGTTTTAATATGCCCTGCTCCTTTCTCCCCCCCCGGCAGGGGTGGCAGAGTTTGCATGGGGTCATAGGGACCTGAGTTGTGGAAGGGTTCAGTGTGTGAAATGAAAGTGCCCCACCCCCAATACAGCCCCTGTTAGCAGAACCCTGGGCCCAGCTGTATCCAGGGCCTATAAGTTACCCCAGAGCAGCTGGGAGTGCCAACGCAGAAGGAGGCGGGGGATGGTGGCTTTAGTAATTGCAGTTTGCGGCGAAGCTGGCCTGTTAGATAAATGAGCGCAGGTTGAGCCTCTCTAGTCCAGCACCCTTGGGACCTGACCGGTGCCAAACCAGAGAATTTGCCAGACCCCGGGAGGTCAATATTGTCTAGCAGCATGACCAACACTGCCACTGCTGGCTGGGCTCTTAGAAGACATTTCGGGGTAAATTAGAGCCAAATAGCAGCCCAGAACACGGACAGCCAGGACTGGAGGCTGTAAACAAACTTTATGGGACCACAGGGAACTTGGCCACACTAGGGATATAACACTACAATCGGTTAACCGATAAGAAAAAGTGTATAGGTTAATGCTGTAGACTACACGCATTTCCCCCCGGCCCTTTGCCAGTACATTTTTTAGCAGGCTGGCCAGCAGCCCGGCTCAGTCCCGGCTTGCGCTGGGTCCAGGACCTGCTCCCGCTGCGGCTCTGCATTTAAAGTGTATTAGGAGCCAGGCAGGCATGCAGCCCGGTCCAGTTCTGGCTCACGCCAGGTCCAGGAGCTCAGACACCCCCTCTGGACAGGGGCTGCTGCCAACCTGTGCTGCTGCCTCTGTATCAGAGGCAGCAGCGTGAGGTGTCAGGCAGCTGGTCCGTGAGGGGAGCTGGTTTGTAAATTGGCTCCCGTGTGGACCGGCTCCCACCTGGCACCGCGGGAGTGGGGCCGGAGCGCACTAGCTGCCAGCCCCACCCTGGGGACTATAGAATAGCTGACTAACCAATAAGAATTCATGAGGTTAATCGACTATTCAATTACCCGATATTTAACATCCCTAGGCCACACCCATGCTGCCTCCAATCATGCCGGACTGTGGATGTTTCCAGACCAGAGAGTTCCGGACTAGCGAGGTTCAACCAGTCTAAGCATTGATCAGTAGCTATTGTGGCCCCCAAGGGTCAGAGAAATCAAGCGGTGGGGTCCTTCCCCAGTTTGCAGCGGTATTTCTGCCCGGCACAGGCAGAGCTGGGGGTTCTGTTACTAGCCTTAGTCTGCACAGGACGGTGTCTCTGCGGCTGGAGTCTCTGCCTCTGCTACCAGGTTTCTGGTCTTAGGTTTGTTTGCCAAGGGAGAGCTGCAGCTTGGTGCCGGAGCCTCACAGAGAAATGGAGCCTGGGAATTGTTTCATTAATACGAGCAGCGGGGTTGTATGCAGGGAGCATGTGTGTGTGGGAGGGTCTGCTTTAGCTGAGCCATATGAGCCCCTGCTTGGAAGAAGGGAGCTGAGCAGACCATGACAGACCAGGTGGATTAAGGTGGGGCCTAGGGGACACTAGGGAGTCTTGCATTGTTACCCTGAGTGCTGGTTCCTCTGTGCCTCAGTTTCCCCCTTTTGGAGATGACAGTTGCTGCTTCGCAGCGGGGTTGTGAGGCGTGCGGCCATATTGGATCAGACCAAAAGCCCATCTAGCCCAGTGTCCTGCCTGCCCACAGTGGCCAGTGCCAGGCACCCCCGAGAGAATGAACAGAACAGTCATCAGGTGATCCCTCCCCTTAGCTTCTGGCAGACAGAGGCTAGGGCGCCATCCCCGCCCAGCCTGGCTAACAGCCCTTGCTGGTAGCGCTTGGGGGCACGCCCCGTTGGGTCGGATGGCTTAGGGAGGTGCTTTTCAGAGACAGCGGGGGAGTGCGGGGCAGATTTTCCAGATGGGTGTGCTTGGCTGTGGGGAGACCTGGGGGTTACCTTATGGGCGGAACAAGCTGTGGGGAAAAAGCCAGGGCCCTGCTGAAGGACTCCCAGGAGGTGGGGCAGGATTAGGGTTACCCCCAGCCCCTTATCGAAGCTCTAGGGGGAGACGAAATGCCCGAGGGGATGTAGGGCCACGTGGGGGTGGGGAAGAGGGTTAACGGGGCTCCCCCCCGCAGGGCTGGGGTCTGGCTCTGGGGAGGAGCGGAGCCGGCCGCCCGGAGCGCTGCGTTCTCGGCTTCCCCCGCTAGGTGGGGCTGTGGGGCAGGACGCGGGCGGTTCAGTGCGGCACCAGCCTGGAGAAGGCAGCGGCTGGCGGGCGCTGCGCAGCAGGGCGGTAAGTGCGGCCTCCGGGGGCTGGGGCCGCCTGGGGTGGGCTCCGCGCCGCGGGGGGGGCCTGGCGGGCCTGGCTCGGGGCGCAGGGAGGCTGGGCCGGGGCCGATGGTCCCGATGCAGAAGGGCCGGGCAGGGGCGCGCCCGGGGGACCCGCGCGGGGCAGGGGCGCACAGGCCCGGGCTCGCTCCTGCAGCGGGGGGGAGCGTGGAGCGGGCGGCGCACGGCGGGGGCCCGGGGCCGGCCTGGGAGCGCCCGTGGCGTGGCTGGGGGCGGGCAGTGGGAGGGGAAGCGTCTGGTAACTAAAGGCGTGTCCCGGGACACTGGGGCAGAGCTGGGCCGGGCCGCCCTGAGCCTCTCCCAGCGCCTGGCCGGGCGCCTCCCCGGGCTCGCCACCTGCGCGGAGGCGCCCCGGCGGGGCGAGGCTTGCGGGGAGGGCTGCAGGCTGCCCGAAGGGAGCAGGTGACGGGGCCGCTGTGTGCAGGCCGGGCAGGCGAGCATGGCCCCAAGGGAGCAGGTGACAGGCTGCTCTGAGCAGGCCGGGCATGGCACGTGTCTCCGCAGCGGATGACCGGCCAGAGCGGGTCGTGCTGGGCCCCGGCCTGGCTTCGCTCTCGCGGACGCTGCGCAGGCTGGCCCCGCGCCTGGCGGAGACGCCGGCAGGGTGGGCACCCTGCACGCCAAGGTGGCGCCCACGCAGCGCTGGGTGGTGAAGATGCGAGAGCTGGCCGGGGGCAGCCAGGACGCACAGTGGCGGCTGGAAGAACCGGGTGCGGGCCCGGAGTGTCCGGATCCTTGGGGTCCCGGCCGCGTTGGGTGACACAGACCTGGTCCCCTTCTTGGAAACTCTGGTGCCAGCTTCCCTGGGCTCAGCTGCGAGGCCGGAAATGCGTCCCAGCTTCCCCCGAAGTGGCAGGGGCATTGGGCAAATGACCCTCTCCGATGCCCGGGCCGTGAGAGAATTCTGCGCTGCCCAATTCCAAGGCCACAAGGTCTCCTCCTCCCCCGACCTCAGCTCTGCCACGCGCCAGGCGGCAGTGCCTCGGGGCGCTCAAGCAGGAGTTGGCGAGGAAGGGGGCTCGGGTCTATGTCCTGCACCCTGCCAGATGAAGGTCTGGCGCGGGGGCAAACCTACGTCTTCAGAGACTGCCCGTCCGCGGCCCGCCTCCTACATGAGATCAGACAAGGTAGTCGGGGCAGAGAGCGCGAAAGGCCGGGGCAGGGCTGCCGGGAGTGCCACGTGACCTAGGGGCACACTCAAGAAGGGGGAGTTGTGTTTGCCATCACCTGGTATGTGGAGGAGCCGCTTGGGGAATGGGGAGCTTCAGATAACTGAGGGATGGAACAACCAAGGCAGCTGCTTTTTCCCTGCCTAGGGGCTCCCCTGGGTTTGGTCTGCCTGGCTATGGTGGTATTCCTCCTCCACACTTGTGTGCCTGATTATCAGCTCTTGGAAGCAAGGACTGTCTGCTCTGAGTTGGTACCGTCCCTCGCATCTATGGGCCTCATCGTGGACGGTGGTGCAGCCAAGGGAGGCCCCGCCCCTTCCACCTAAAGCCACTCCCCTTCACAACCTTCCTTCCCCCCACCCTTCAGCCAAGCCCCAGCTGAGGGCCTGGGCAGGACCCCAGCCTTCCCCCAGCGTGGCTGGACAATGCAGGCAATTTTGGGTAGGCAGTGCCTTCCCTTGCCTGCATTACCTGCCTCCCATGGGCCTCATCCCTCTGTGAAAGCCCCTGGCCTCCCCGCAGTACAAATAACAGAGTCTTGCTGGGCATTGTGAAGCAGCTCCTACGTTTCGCCCCAGAGATGGCTGCATGCCAGGGGCCCTTGTGAAGTGCATTGGGGGCCCCCGGAGGCGTCAGTTACTTGCACCTGGCTGGCAGAGCAGTTTGAGTCAGGAGATGATTGACACGGGCCAGGGCCCCTCTCCCCTCCGGGGGACCTGCTCAAACCCCACCTGGGATGGTGGGTCCTAGCAGGCGAGTTTGTGGAGAATTGCCCCCCCAGGAGACTGGCCTCTGCTTTCTCCCTATAGCTGGGTCCCTCGCCCCGGGCGGGGGGGAGCCGTCGCTGCCCCAGCACCTGCCCTGTGCAAAGGGCTGGCACTGCCCTGCGAAGGAGGAGAGGGCAGGGCTGTATGAGATGTGACAGGTGAATGGTAGGAGGGGAGGTGCATCTGGGAGCAGCTCCCTGTGGTCCAGCCAGGTGCCTGCAATAGCCCATAATCGGGGGGGAGGGGGGCTGGAGGGAGCCTGCCGCCCGTCGCATGGGATCTGGGGTGCGGCGTGCCTGGGGTGGGGGATGGAACGCTCGGCCGGGAAGGTTCTGGGCGGTTGGGAGGGCCGGGCGGGGCCGGGGACCGTCGGGGTGGCAGGCAGGGTGATGATCCGTGTCACGGCCCGAGGGGGGACAGAGAAACCCCGGATGCTGGGGAGTCAGCGGGCCGCGAATGCCACGGGGGGGAGGAGTCTGCTGGTGCCAGGGCGCCTGTTTGTTACATTCTTCCTCTGCACAGTGCCCCCTGCACCAGCTGGGCCCGGGGGGATGTGATTCGGGGTGGGGGAGAAGTGCGGGGAGGGCGGCTGTCACTGCCTAGCACGGGACGCGGGCTGGGGTCCCTGCCCAGCTGGCCTCTGTGGGGCATGGCCAGGATGGTGGCTAGGAGAGATGGAGGGAGGGACTAGTCAGAGGCCCAGAGAGCTAGTCAGAGGCTGGTTGCCCTGCCCCGGGCCTGAGGGGGCTCGGCCTAGTGCCTAGCACCAGCCTTTCTGCACCCTGCCACCTTTCCCCAGATGTCTCCTCTGGCCTGTGAGCATGCATGAGCCTCGGGGGTAAAGGAGGCCCCCTCGTGCCCCCCGGAAAGCCGGGGGCCAGAATCCACGCCCTGGAATTGGGGGGGAGGGCGCTCTTGATGGGGAGGTTGCCCTGGTAACGACTGAGTCCGTGGCGGGGCCTTGTCGCGCTGTCGGAGCCGGCGCTCGGCCCCTCACCGCTCTCCACCCCTTTCAGAACGGAGGCCCATGGCTTTGATCCGCAACCGGCTGGGCCTGCTGGTCCTCGGCGTCCTGGTCACCTTCGTCCTCTACCTGCTGCTCCCGGCCATCCAGCACGAGCGGTTCCCGGCCAGGGCAGGCAGCCCCAAGCCCCAGCCCCGGGCGGAGAAGGGCCAGCGAGAGGCCAATGCCACCATCCTAACGGCGACCATCGCCGGGAGTCCAGCTGTCTCCTACAGAGAAGGCTTCCTGCTCCAGAGAGCTGGCACGCCCAGCCCCAACAGGTGTGTTGGTTTCCTGGCGTCCGAGCTGGGGCTGGAGCCGGGTGCCCTGGGCAGCCATTCTGGACTCGGCACTTGTATCCGAGTCCCCAGGATGACCGCTCCCAGGGGGTCGTGTCGCCGGCGCCTGTCCCAAATTGTAACTGCTCTTAAAGGTTATGCTTGTGAGAGGCACAGGGCGTCTTTTTCCGGAGAAAAGGCAACACGCCGCGTTGATTGAAACAGGACGAAAAGCAGCGTGTGCATTCACACACACACGGGTCCTGCACGTGGTGCATAGGTACCAGTCTGTCGTGGCTCAAGTCCATCTTCCCGGCCAGGCAGGACTGACTGAGTGAGGAGTTGGGTCTTTCAAGGCTTCTCTGAGGCTTGCAGGACCCAACCCAGGGGTTAATGGCCAGAGCTCCCCTCCTTCTACATGTCAGTTCCCATTAGCGCCTATGGGTTTTGCAGCGTCATGCTGCAATCATCCACCCGTAGTTCCATATTTGATGGGTGACTCAATGCTGCTACTTTAATTCAGCCCAGGCACAAGGGATGTTTCTTTCGAGGTTCCCACTTCTGGACCACCTGGGCGTTGGTGATGGCTTTCCCACTCCCCGTCCCCTCCTGCACTCGCACCGCTCCCTTGTGCATAGATTACTAGTCGCCACAGGAACAGCACAAAGAACGCAATCTTTCACAGCTCAGTTTGTGATGCAGACAAGGGGGACGACTTAATTTGTAACGCTAACAGGAAGCAAGGCCTTACAGTAAACACTGTGCAATCATGAAGCACACCGAACTTACAAGCAAGTCATCGTACGTCATACGTATATTCTTATATCAGTACTAAAAGATTCCCTTTTTTGGCTCCAAAACGGCCATCCCACGGACACTGCAGGGGCGGGGGGTGTTCTTTGTTTCATGTGCGACGCAGGTCGGTGAGCTCTGAAACTGCGGCTGCCTGCCCCCCCCCAGAGGTGGCTGCACTTCTCGGTTGGGGGAAGTGCCTGCCCTCTGTTTGGATCTGGCTGCTCCCTGCTGAGTCTGGAGCAGCTGATCCAGAGGCCACCCTGGATCTGAGGAGATAATGGTTGGGGGCACAGAAGACCCCCCCTCCTTCCCATGTGCTGAAAGCCACTGACACTTGCCTCTTTGCTCTCTGAGGCTTCTCACCACTTGGTCCTGCTGCCAGACCCCCTGGTCTCCCCCAGCCAAGGCACCGAGCTGAGATCCCTACCCGCCCCCCGGAGCAGTACAGACCCTGAAACTCTTCAGGTTCAAGGAAAGAGCAGTTTTGGGCCCAGCTTCCCAGGATACCACTCCCCAAACGGGATCAGAGCCCCACATGAATGATTTGGGTAAACCCCCTTTCGTAATGAAAGGGGGAATGTACACACAGATTCCCCCTTCCCCCCCCCCCATAGTAACAATTATTTGCACTGGGCTTGGTGGTAAATAAAAGTGGTTGTAGGATTTAAGCAGCTGCAAGTGAAAACAGGCAGAGCCAAGTGAATTACAAATTTAAAATAACCAACACATAGCTAATTCTGAAACTAAAACCTCAGTACAAACTCACCCTAAAACTGTTCTTATTCCAGCTAAGCCTTCCAACCAGAGACAGTCCCTCTCCCTCGGGTGCCTGGTTCATTTTCTGGGGAGTGCCATGCCAGCCAGAGACAAACTGCTCGCTTCCCATTGTTTTATAGATTCCCACCTTGGGCGGGGATGCTGTTCCTACCTTCCACCCTTACATGGGAAATCACAGCTGGTCAGACCCTACCAGTTGGGGGGTGTTGCACGACTTCCTAGGACCAACCACTGCTAAGACTTAAAGGACAAAGAAGACTGTTCACAGGTCATCTAGACGTTGAGGATAACACCCTTGATGGCTTTCATTTGCACATTTAAAACCATAGAGCGTTCCTTACTACATATCTTTAATTTTACACCTACGAATGATACACACACACCAAAATAATATTTTGACCAAAGCATCTTTGAGTTATGTATATTTGTGTCCATAAGTCCATTTCGTAAAGTATGGGGGGGCTGTCCGTCACAAGGGTGACACGCAAGACGTAGTGTCTGCCATCCGAAAGCCCCAAACTCCGCTCCTGGTAAACACAAAAACAGCCTCTGTTTTCTTCACTCAGCGCATAGTCAACCTGTGGAACTCCTTGCCAGAGGATGTGGTGAAGGCTAGAACTTTAATAGGGTTCAAAAAAGAGAGCTAGATAGATTCATGGAGGTTAGGTCCATCGATGGCTATTAGCCGGGATGGGTAGGAATGGTGTCCCTAGCCTCTGTTTGTCTGGAGGTGGGTGTCGGGAGGGATCACGTGAGGATTCCCTGTTCTGTTCCCTCCCTCTGGGCCACCTGGCATTGGCCACCGTTGGCAGACAGGACACTGGGCTGGATGGACCGTTGGTCTGACCCAGTGTGGCCGTTCTGACGTTCTCTGTTGTGCTCTGCAGGCTGGAGGTGGTTTTGCTGCACGGCCAGGCCTTCACTTCTAAGACGTGGGAGGAGCTGGGGACGCTGGCCCTGCTCACAGAGGAAGGCTATCGCGCCGTTGCCCTCGACCTGCCAGGTAGGAGTCTGCTACCCACGTTGCCGAGTTAATTTCTGCCTGCCCACACGGCTCCCCTCCCTGGCACGCGCCAGCTGGCTGGCGGGCAGAGGAAATGATTGAAGAGTCCCGTGCCTCCGGGAGGGGTCAGGTTCAGGGAGCCAGGCGTTCAAGTGGTGCTCATATGCAGACCGTGCCTGCGCCTTGGATCCGCTTCCCTCCCGGGGTGCTGGGCAGAAGGCTGGGGCTTCGGCAGGGAGGTCGGGTTCACGTGGCCCTGGAGATGTGGCAGGGCTAGCAATTGTGGGTCCTGCTGGCATCCAGCCCCAGCCCGGGGGCTATTAACGGGGGGGGGGCGTGTCAGTGCCACCCGGTCCCGTGCACAGTTGGCGCAGGGCAAGGCCAGGTGTAGTTGGCAGCAGAAGCAGCCCCCAGCAACATGAGTGTGCTGTCCCCCTGCGCGTGGCCCCCAGGAGATCCATCGCACCGGCCCCTCGCCGGGCGGGGGTAAGGGTTAGGAGAGGGAAACCTTCCTGCTGCTCGGGGCTCGCCATGCGGACACCTTTGCCTGGGCTTGGGGCCCCTAACCCCTCTTCCTTGGCAGGCTACGGCCAGTCCCCGTCGTCCGACGCCGTCTCCACGGAGCAGGGCCGCGTGACCTTTCTGCAGTGGGTGCTGAAGGAGCTGGGCCTCCGGCGCCCGGTTCTGATCAGCCCGTCCATGAGCGGCCGCTACGCCGTCCCCTTCGTCCTGCGGCACGGGGCCCAGCTGCGGGGCTTTGTGCCCATCGCGCCCGTGGGCACCCAGGAGTACCCGGCGCAGCAGTACCAGCAGGTCCAGGTAGGGCTGGGGGGGGCGCTCATCAGGGCCTGGCTCACAGGGGGAGTTTGTCCAGCTTTGGGACCGCAGCCAGCTCCCGCCTTCTCGGGGGCTGAGGCTGGGGAGGGGGCCTTGAGCAGGCTCCCTGGGGCGGGTGCATGGGAAGGGCAGCCCCAGGCCCCATGCTCGCTGTGTGGGAGGGGGGAAGGTGGCTCCAGGCCCCAAGCTGTCTGAGGCTGGGGCCCCACATGCCCTGGGCCTAGTCCCAAGTTCCCTGAGGCGCCGTGTGGGGGAGGGGAAGGGTCGTGGCCTCTGGCTCCCCAGGGCCCTGAGGTGCACTCTGCCTGGACATGTCTGCTGTGCCTCGGGGCTCCACTGCCCTCCCACTCACTCGAGCCCTCGTGCCTCGCAGGCTGGGCTGGCCGGGGCCGGGGGGAATGCAGGCAGGCCGGGGTAGGCACAGGGCTTGCTGGGGGGGGGCCCAGGCGGGCTGGGGGGGGCAGGAATTGGCACAGGAGGGGAGGGAGGGTGCAGGCAGGCCAGGGGCTGCAGATGGGCAGGAGTGGGCACAGAGCGGTCTGTGGGGGCAGGGGTGGGCCGGGGTGGTCCAGGCAGGCTAGGGGGGTGCAGAGCGGGCTGGGAGGGCGAGGTAGGCAGGGGTGGGCACGGGGCGGGAGTGCAGGCAAGCCAGGGGCTGCAGGTGGGCAGGGAGGGCGGGGGGGGTGCAGGTGGGCCAAGGGGTGGGTGCAGGGAAGGCCGGGGGCCGTTGCCCGCTTCCGGGTGGCGGTGCAGGTCTGGTGTCCGACGCCTTCCCCGTGTCTCTGCAGACGCCGACTCTGATCGTCTCTGGCGAGCGCGACACCAGCCTGGGCGCCCAGTCCCTGCAGAGCCTGCGGCAGCTCCCCAAGCACAGGACGGTGGTGCTGCCCGACGCCGGCCACGCCTGCTACCTGGAGAAGCCGCGGGAGTTCCACGAGGCGCTGCTCGCCTTCCTGGGCGAGCTGCCGTGAGCGGGGGCCCTGCCGGGGCCGGAGCCCGCCTGCAGGGCCGGGACGCTGCCACCGTGGCCCCGTCTCTGCCGGACTTCTCCAGGGGCGGGGAGTTCTCACGCTGCTGGCTGGTTGCGCTGTGACGCGGGGGGACGAGACACCCAGTCCTTTCCTGCTTGTTGGGTGTGGCAGCCTCCGCCGGGGATGTGCCAGCTGCCGGGACTCCGCCCGTGGAGGGACACGGACACGGGAGGTTACCGGCCCCCGCCAGCTTCCCGCCATGCTCTCCTGTTGCACAGTCCTCATGTTCCTGGTGGTCTCGTCCCCCCACCCTGCCCCGCCTCTCTGCAGGGAGCCCTCGCCAGGGCTCTGGACCGTGGCTGCTGAGCGCCGGGCTGGCACGTCCGCCCGAGGGGTGGGCACAGGCAAGGCGAGCTGGGGGCGGGTGGTTGTAGAGTAGTGGGGGGGGCTCTTGGCGGGGGCTGGGGTGCAGCGGGGCCCAGGCCCCACCAGCGGCTCCGATGGGTTGGCGGGTGTGTCTGGTTGGTTGTAGAGGTGTTAAGTGGGCTCTGGGCTCCGGCCAGTGGCATGTTCCCTGGGGTGATTGATTTTAGTTTTCACCCCTGATGGGTGAAGTTCCCCAGCCAGGCCTGGGGAGGGGTCTCTTTGGAGGAGTTTGTTACAAGGCCAATAAACCACTTGTATGGCGGTCGCTGGGCCTGTCCGTCTCTGGCTGTCGGCCCGCCCTCCCCGGGCAGTGAGTCATTCCTGCCCCTGGGGCTGCGAGGGAGGAGGCAGGAAAGGCCGAGTCGTTACCCGGTGAAGCCAGCCTCCAGTGGGGCCTGACCAGACCGATTCGTTCCCTGTGTGCTGCGTTCCACCCCAGACCTGGCTGCATTTCAAGAGGTGAACCTGGGGAAGTCTGATACCGCAGCTTCTGAAGTGAACCCTGCCGGGGACCCTTTGGGGCGGCTGTCGCTAGCCGCGCGAGGCAGCGCTGAGGGGTACGTTCCAGTCCCACCATCGTTCGGAAGGCCAGTCCTGCTCGCCTTCATCTAGACGCCCGTTCAGCAAGACATGGGCCTTGATGGCAGGTTTCCAGGCAGTATCTGGGGTGGATCTCAGCAGCGGCACACCACGGCTGGGGGTGTTCTGCAGCCCCGAGCTTCCTGCTGGACTGGCCGCCTCTGCGAGGCAGCCCTGCTGAGTCATTCTGCCTTTGGGACCCCGCTGGAGGGGAGTAGGTGTACAAATAGTGACCCATCCCTAATGCATTCTGCCCCCACAGCTTTGCACCCCAGTATCCACTGGCCTCCGCATGCGCTAACCCTGGCTTAGAGATGGGGAAACTGAGGCGGGCGTGACATGACTTGCTCAAGGCCAGAGAGGGGGTCTGGTCCAGGAGCAGAACTCGGGATCTCCTGGCGGCCGGTCTTGTGCTTGGACTGCTCTGAAATTAAGGTGCCCCCTGGTTGGTGCTGCTGGGCTGCTGCTGGGGGAGCATGGGAAAGAGGAGTGAACGACAAACATTGCAGGGGAATGGAGACGCTCTCTGCCTGGCGTAACTGGCCTGGGCTGGAGTGGATGGGGGCAGGGACGGTCTGGAAAGGGGGTGTTCAGTGACAAGCTGCCAGGAGCTCAAGAGGCCCCAGGAGAGGGATGTTCTAAGCTGGGCTGTTCTCATAAAGGGGAGGAGCCGGCTTCAGAGAGGGGAGAGAACCTCTACAGGCCTCTGGGGCAGAGAGGGAGCAAGGCAGCCCAGGTAGGACCCTATTTGGGGTTAGGGAGAGGCGCAGGGTAAGGAGGCCTGGGGCCCTCCTCCAAGCGGAGTTGGAAGCCTCCAGGCGAATCCTGGCCAGAGGGGCCCCGGGAGAGGAGTGAGCTGCTAACTCCATGGGGGCAGGGGCGCTGTTTTGTGTTTGACTGTCAGGCGGAGGCCCCGGTTGAAGGCATCTGACTGTTCCACGGCCTGAGTTTAAGGCTGCTGAAGGGCACTGCTGATGCCCCACAAGGGGTGTGAATCTGGAGGCATGTGGCCGGAGAGCCAGGTGTCCCACGGAGCAGGACGTGACAACGCCACAAGGGGGCGCTGCTGCAAGGTGAGCCCTGGCTGCAACACAAGGGGGCGCTTTGGGACAGGGAGCCCCCTTCCAGTGGGTGGCAGGTGTTTAGCTGGGACGAGCTGCCCTTTCCCCCTCTGCAGGTCCCAGGCGGCTTGGCACTGGGGGGGCAGGGGCCAGAAGTGGGCAAGTGGGAAAAGCAGCCCCTGAAGGGCTATGGGGAAGGCAGAAGAAGGGGAGGGGTAGGAAGCCCACCCCCACTTCCCCTTGCTCGCCACCCGCCAGGGCAGCTTCTTGCTAGACTTTAGTAAGGGATTTGACATAGTCTCGCATGACCTTACCAATAAACGAGGGAATACAACCTAGATGGGGCTACTGTAGGGTGGGTGCCTAACCGGCTGGAGAACCGTTCCCAGAGAGTCGTTATCAATGGGTCCCAGTCATGCTGGAAGTGGGGTTCCACAGGGGTCGTTTTGGGACCGGTTCTGTTCAGTATCTTCATCAACAGTTTAGATGATGGCAAAGAGAGGACGCTTATTAAGCTTGTGGATGACCCCAAGCTGGGAGGGGTTGCAAGTGCTCTGGAGGACAGGGTCATCATTCAAACCGATCTGGACAAACTGGAGAAATGGTCTGAAGGAAAGAAGATGAAGTTCAATAAAGACAAATGCAAAGTCCACCACATGTGTGAAACTGATTGCTCCGCCCTACACAAAGGGAAGTCACAGCGTAGGAAGGAGTCCTGCGGAAAGGGGTCATTGCGACCCACGGGCTAAATGTGCCAACAGTGTGACACTAGCAAGAAAAGCAAACATGATTCTGGGCTGTATTAACAGGTGTGTTGTGAGCAAGACACGAGAAGTCATTCTTCCGCTCTGCTCTGCTCTGATTAGGCCTCAGTTGGAGGATTGTGCCCAGTTCAGGGCACCACATTGCAGGAAAGATGTGGAGAAACCGGAGAGGATCCAGAGAAGAGCAACAAAAATGATTTAAGGTCTAGAAACCATGAGCTATGAGGGAAGGCTGAAAGAACTGGATTTGTTTAGTCTGGAAGCGAAGACTGAGAGGGGACATGATAACAGCTTTCAAGTACCAAAAGGGTGTGTCGAGGAGGGAGAAAAATTTTTCTCCTTGGCCCCTGAGGACAGGACTAGAAGCAATGGGCTTAAACTGCAGCAAGGGAGGTTTAGGTTGGACATTAGGAAAAACTTCCTACCTGTCAGGGTGGTTAAACACTGGAATAAATTGCCTAGGGAGGTTGTGGAATCTCCATCCCTGGAGATATTTAAGAGCAGGTTAGACTGACACCTGTCAGGGATGGTCTAGATCAGTGGTTCCCAAACTTTTTGGCATCACGCCCCCTTTTTGATTTTTGAGAAACCCTCATGCCCCCCGCCCCAAATAGCAGCAAAACTTGAGGGAAAAAAAAAGGACTGACTGGCCGAAAAATAAAAATAGCAGCAAAACTTATGGGGGGGCTCAGTTGCCTCTCGCCCCCCCTACTGGAATTTCTTCACATACCCCCAGTTTGGGAACCCATGTTCTAGATCATGGGTTCCCAAACTGGGGGGCGTGAAGAAATTCCAGGGGGGGCACAAGGCAACCCAGCCCCCAACCAGCCTCCTCCCAAGTTGTGCTGCAATTTTTGTTTTTTGGCCCCGGTCAGTTCCTTTGTTTTGTTTTGTTTTGTTGTTCTCCTCCAAACGCATCTCAACCGTGCCTGACGAACGGATCGCTAAGCCCAGGCAACAGCGATTGTACGCCTGTGGGTCCACCCTCCCCAGTGCTGCGAGCACACAGCCTCGCCCCAAGCCTGGTGGCAATTTTCAGATCAAGACGGGGTTTTCTAAAAAAAGAGGGTCCTGTTCAAATGAGTTATTTTGTGGCGTGTCCCACTAGGCAGTACGATTAGATGATCTGCCTTTGGGAACTACGCAACCCTTTATCACGTCTCCAGGAGCCGGGGCCTTAAGGAAAGATGCCAAATGTCACAAGGCTTGCGGTAAAATCATGTTTCGGCCTTGCTGTTCCCATCTTTCCTAGCACGTCTGTCAAGTTTGATGCGGCCCCACGCCACGTCCCATCCCTTCCCCGGCTTTGGGGTAGGTTGTCTGGCCAATAGCTGGCCTATATGGTTAGAATGACGCATATTTGCTCAGTACATAATTAGCACAAACTAGCACATCAAGAGCTGTGCTCTTTGGATCTAGCTACCCTACAGCAGTGCAGCCTGCTGCCTGGTCCACCCTCAACAGGGGATGAAAACTATTCAGCTTGGAGCTAAATGGTTTCATCACCCGCTCTGAGTGTACAGATCTGGTATAGGTCGTTTCCTAGTGTAGACAGGAACACAGGCCTGAGAGCTGGGCCCATTTGGGACAGTGTTTTGCCTTTACTTGCAATTTGCTTTTTGGACTCTGGTGTTCCAGTCATTCAGCTGTTCAGGAGTAGGGGAAATTAGTGAGATAAGAACATAAGAACGGCCGTACTGGGTCAGACCAAAGGTCCATCTAGCCCAGTAGCCTGTCTGCCAACAGTGGCCAACAACACCAGGTGCCCCAGAGAGGGTGGACCGAAGACAATGATCAAGCGATTTGTCTCCTGCCATCCTTCTCCTGCCTCTGACAAACAGAGGCCAGGGACACCATTTCTATCCCCTGGCTAATAGCCTTTTATGGACCTAACCTCCATGAAATTATCTAGCTTAAAATCTGGTAAAAAAAGAAAAAAAAAAGTTGATGAATAAGATTTTAAACCTCTCATGGAATCAAGTGTAAGGCTATGTCTACACTTGCGGCTTCTTGTGCAAGAAATATGCAAATGAGGCTAAGTGTACAATCTCTCTGAGCCTCATTTGCATACCTAATGAGCAGCCATTTTTTAGGAAGAGGCTCTTGCGCCAGAAGGAGCTGTCTACACTGCCCCTTCTTGCGCAAGAAAAACCCTCTTGCGCAGTGCCGCTACGCTGATTATTTTCAGGAAGAACGGCATTGAGCAAGAGGGGTTTTCTTGCGCAAGAAGGGGCAGTGTAGACAGCTCCTTCTGGCGCAAGAGCCTCTTCCTCAAAAATGGCCGCTCATTAGGTATGCAAATGAGGCTCGGCGATAGTCCGTGCTTAGCCTCCTTTGCATATTTCTCACGCAAGAAGCCGTGAGTGTAGACATAGCCTAAGTGCTTGTCAGGGTCAGATGCTTATGCATTAATTAGATGAGGCAGCGCCTTGTGCCAAGGAACATCGTTGCTGTGTTGAGGGTAAGGTTTGGTTTCGGTTTTTAAAGGGACGTAGGTCCCAATCCTGCAAAGACTTACACATGCAAATAACTTTATTCCCGCTACTCCAACTGGATTATGTCCAAATATTGCATAATTATTTCTGACGGTCTGGCAAAGCTTTGTGTTAACGGAAATGCATTCACGGATTCTTATTTTTTCAATCAAAATGTGATTTAGATGGAAAAAACTAAGTGTTGGTCCTCGTGATTTTTTTTTATCAAAAGTCTGAGCTCCTGGAGCCAGGTGATAATCTGAGCCTCTTCGCTTTTATTTAAACAAAAAGTTTCCAGCCTTCATGGTTATGGGCAGAAGCTTGCAGATGTGACCTGGGAGCTCAAAGCACCAGAAGACAAAAAAGCCCTGGCTGTATGATTTTAAAAATAAATCTTTTTTTTTTTCAACCAGTCTCGTGAGTGTTGTGTGGGATTTGAGATTTATGAGTGTTTTGGGGTGGCACGGGTTCCCTCCTTAGTCTCAGGGACTGCAACAACAGAAGAGGCCTGGAGAATCTGAAAGTGAAACTAGCACACAGTTAACTTTCACTGCTGGCAGAGTTAAGGACATTTGGCAATACTGTTTTAGTCTTAGACTTAGCCTGGCATTGGGGCCCTGCTAAAAATCAGACCACGTTTATAGGCCCCAACGCTGGCCTGCCTTAAAGCTGAGCAAGGCTGGAGTGGGAGTGGTCAGCCTGGAGTTAGTTTTGCCCAGCTGTGCCAGCAGCCAATGTTTCTGGGGTGACTGCAAACCAGCAACCACCCCCGGAACAAAAACCAGGGGGGAGGGATGAGAAATGGTGACTCCATGGGAGCGGGAAGCAGAGGTGCCCGGCTTTGGGCTTGCAAAGCCAGCAGCAGGCTGGACCCAGGCGTGTTTTATTGAACCCAGCCCAGAGCTCGGGGCAGGCTCAGGGAGAAGAGGGCGGTTTCTGGCTTTTCGCTAGCAGGAGTTTTTGGCTCGGCGTGCGGCGGGGGGGGAGCGGAGCGGGTGCGAGCATGCACTCGGTGCAGCCAGGAACAGCCTGCTCTGTTTGTTGGCACAGGGCTGGCACAGGGGACTCCCGGCCGGTGCCTGGGGACCGGGCGCGCCACCTGCTAACACCGCAGCCGCTCGCAGCCCCCGGCGCAAGCCAGGCCTGGGTCGCTGGTGTCAGCAAAGCCCCAGGGCTGGGGACGGAGGGCGCCAGAGCCCGGGGTGTAAGGCAAAGGCTGCAGGCTAATTGCCCAGCATCCTGGGGGGGCCCGATCCTGCCGGCGCCCCACGGCAGCGTGCGCGGGGGGAGGGAGGCGGCTGGTGGCGGCCAGTCCCGATTGGCCGGCGGGCAGCGGGCGGGCTCAGCCCGCGCCGGCCCAACCCAGCGCCCGGGGCGCAGAGCGGGCGGCGGCGGCGGCGGCGCCGGAGCGGCGGGGCAGCGCGGAGGTGGGTCGGGGCAGCCTCCCCGCAGCGCCGCTTGTTTACTGGGGCTGGCCCGGGCCGGCCACGCGGGCGGGGGCTCCGCACATGGCAGCGGCCGCTCCGGGGGCCCCGACTCCTGCCCGAGCCCCGCAGACCTGCACCCCCAGTCCCGGCCACTCGCGCTCCTGCCTCCCCCCGTGCACCCCCCGACTCCCAGCCCTGCACCCCCACTCCCGGCCACTCGCGCTCCTGCCTCCCCGTGCACCCCGGCTCCCAGCCCTGCACCCCAGTCCCGGCCACTCGCGCTCCTGCCTCCCCGTGCACCCCGACTCCCAGCCCTGCACCCCAGTCCCGGCCACTCGCGCTCCTGCCTCCCCCGGCCCCGCCCCTGCACCCCAGTCCCGGCCACTCGCGCTCCTGCCCCCGGCCCCCGCCCTGCACCCCCACTCCCGGCCACTCGCGCTCCTGCCTCCCCCGGCCCCCGCCCCTGCACCCCAGTCCCGGCCACTCGCGCTCCTGCCTCCCCGGCCCCCGCCCTGCACCCCCACTCCCGGCCACTCGCGCTCCTGCCTCCCCGGCCCCCGCCCCTGCACCCCACTCCCGGCCACTCGCGCTCCTGCCTCCCCGCCCCTGCACCCCACTCCCGGCCACTCGCGCTCCTGCCTCCCCCGCCCCTGCACCCCAGTCCCGGCCACTCGCGCTCCTGCCTCCCGGCCCCCACCCCTGCACCCCCACTCCCGGCCACTCGCTCCTGCCTCCCCGTGCACCCCGGCTCCCAGCCCTGCACCCCCAGTCCCGGCCACTCGCTCCTGCCTCCCACCCCGGCTCCCAGCCCTGCACCCCAGTCCCGGCCACTCGCTCCTGCCTCCCCGTGCACCCCCGGCTCCCAGCCCTGCACCCCAGTCCCGCCACTCGCGCTCCTGCCTCCCCGGCCCCGCCCCTGCACCCCCAGTCCCGGCCACTCGCGCCCTGCCTCCCCGGCCCCGCCCCTGCACCCCAGTCCCGGCCACTGCGCCCTGCCTCCCCGTGCACCCCGGCTCCCAGCCCTGCACCCCACTCCCGGCCACTCGCGCTCCTGCCTCCCCGCCCCTGCACCCCACTCCCGGCCACTCGCGCTCCTGCCCCCCGCCCCTGCACCCCAGTCCCGGCCACTCGCGCTCCTGCCTCCCCGCCCCTGCACCCCCAGTCCCGGCCACTCGCGCTCCTGCCTCCCCGGCCCCGCCCCTGCACCCCAGTCCCGGCCACTCGCGCCCTGCCTCCCCTGGCCCCGCCCCTGCACCCCACTCCCGGCCACTCGCGCTCCTGCCTCCCCGCCCCTGCACCCCAGTCCCGGCCACTCGCCCTCCTGCCTCCCGGCCCCCACCCCTGCACCCCACTCCCGGCCACTCGCGCCCTGCCTCCCCGTGCACCCCGCGGCTCCCAGCCCTGCACCCCACTCCCGGCCACTCGCGCTCCTGCCTCCCCGTGCACCCCGGCTCCCAGCCCTGCACCCCACTCCCGGCCACTCGCGCTCCTGCCTCCCCGTGCACCCTCCGGCCCCCACCTCTGCACCCCACTCCCGGCCGCTCGTGCTTCTGCCTCCCCACCTCTGCACCCCACTCCCAGCCACTCGCGCCCTCGGCCCCCGACCCCCACCCCTGCACCCCCAGTCCCGGCCACTGCACTCCTGCCTCCCACCGTGCACCCCGGCCCCCATCCCTGCACCCCAGTCCTGGCAACTCGCACTCCTGCCTCCTCCCGTACACCCCACCCTATGTGCCCCAACCCTGCACCTCCCCGGCCATTCGTGCACCTGCCTCCCCCCCGCACCCCATCAGTTCATGCACCCTGCCCTTGCACCCTCCCCAGTACCTCCTGCACCCCATGTTTCTGCACCCCGTGTTTCCACACCCCCCACACTTTCCCCCAGGCCATGCTTGCACTTACCTGCCACCCCGACCTTCATCCTGCACCCACCTCCCCATGCCAGAGCTACCCCTTATGCCTGTCCCAATGCGCCCCACTGACCCCTAAACATCAGCTCTGGACACCCTCCACCCCCTCTTACCTCTAGCCCTTGTGTACTGCCCCGCTTACCCTGCCTCCAATCCCCCACCGACTCCGAATGTCCAAACCTCCGCACACCCCTACCCCCTACCTCTGCCCGCTCACACCCACGCCTGCTTCCACCCCGCACAGACGCACCCAGCCCCCCTTCCCCACCGCTAACCCCAGCAGCCTCCTCCTCACCCCCTGCTGCCCCAGTGACTTGGAATTGGAGGTGGAGGGGGATTGGAAAACTTCTAAATTGACAGCACTAGTTACAGTAACGAGTTGACCATGGGGAAGTTCGGGGGAGGGGTGTGCCAGTCTCCTACCCACCTCCCTTGCCTCCATGCTGCACTCATGCCCCCCCCCGCCACTACCTGCTTGTGTGACAGGCGGGGGGGGGTGGCTAGGATTGTAGCTTGCTAAGGGGGGGATCTTGTCCCCCGCATGTCTGTGCGGTGTGGTACAGGCTGGTGTCGGCTGCCGTGCCTGGGGGGGCAGATCTGGGACGGGAAGCCTCAGCCGGGAGGTGGCGGCTTCCCCTGGATAGATCTGCGCTGGGCACGTGCCCCCTTGTGCCCAGGCTGCATGTCTCTCTTGGGCCTGCGTGCCCCTCAAGCCCTGTCGTGCCTGGCATGGGTGGGGGCCACACGGGGCGCGCCTCCCCCGGGCGGGCTGCATTCCCATTGCGCCGGGAAGGGGCAGGCACCTCTCGGGGGCGTGGTGGGACGACGCACAGCTGCCCCCGTGCCTGTGACGTCACGGTTCCATGGCTCTGGCCCATCCCTCTCCCCCCATCTCCCCACAGGTGGACACCATGCTGCCTGCGGCCGGGGAGCCAGTTGGAAGCCACGAGCCTGGAGAGGACCCGTCAGTCACCCTCTTCCGGGCGTACCTGAGACTCAGGACGGTCCAGCCCGAGCCTGACTATGGTAGGGAGCAGGGCAGGCTGCTGAGACGGTCGGTGGGTGGAAGCGAGTCCCCGGGGGTGAACCAGAGGCCCGTCCCACCGTTGGCTCTGTGGGGCCTCCTCACAACTGGCCACAGGCAGGGTTGGGCCAGGGGCACTGAAGTGCCCTGCCCTGCCCTGCCGGCGGGGCCCACTTCATCAGAGAACCACAGCTACCAGCCAGATTCTCAACCTGAACCGGGAGCCAGCCAGCAAAGCCGAATGGGCGGTGCATCAGGGGAAGGGGCGGGGCAACTGGCAATGCGATGGCGCTACCCAAACCACAGCAAATGAGCCGGCCCTGGCGGCAGGAGTCCTGATGGAACCTGCCAGGGCTTGTGCCACCAGCAAAGAGGCCGATCTGGCTTCTAGACTGGGAAACTCCCGGGTAATGTGAGCTGGGGACTGTGGAAGAGCCTTCCCTGCAGCCCCCTTCCTCAAACAGCGCCTTCTGCTGCCTCTGGGGTTTAGGAGCCTCCTCGAGCTCCCAACACCACCTGTTTCACCCCGGCTAGGATGGCGCTTAGCCTGATTCTCCGCTCGCCCCCCCCTTGTTCAGCGCCTGGGCCTACCGTTCTCACCCAGGCAAAGTAGGTGGACAATGCAGCTTGCTCAGCCTCTTCCCCTCACCTGGTGAAGATTCAGACCCTGAGGTTCCCTGTCAGCCCAAGAGGCACGTTGCTGCTCTTTGGCCCCTTGGCTGAGCAAAGTCCCCCTTCTGGAGCTCTCTTTCACAGGGGGCAACTTTACCTATTGCCCTAAGTGTTAATCAGTCACAGAGCAAATGGCTTTGAACCTGGGTCCCAGCGACACCACCTGCCCAGTCAGCAAGTCGATAGAGTTAAGATCTGCTTGTCACAGCAGTTTCCCCCTCTTGGAGTTGGCCAGCCTGTCCCTGCGGAAGCTAGTTTAGCTGGTTCTGTATTAATCCTCTGCTGGGGTGGATTAGGAGCTTGGGTTTCAAATCGAGTGACATTCAGTTCTCGTTAAACGGGCGTGTCACAGGGCTGTGGGTCAGTAATTGAGTGTGTGTGTGTGTGTGTCCAGGTGTCAGAGGCGAGGGCTTCCAAGAGTCTGAGCCAAAGCTGGTTGAAGTATTACTTTAGTAACCAAACAACAGGGGCAGAGGTCACTAAATGAAATTACTAGGCAATTGGTTTAAAACAAACCAAAGGAAGTTCTTCACGCAGCGCACCGTCAACCTGTGGAACTCCTTGCCGGAGGGTGTTGTGAAGGGCAAAACTCCAATAGCGTTAAAAAAAGAATGAGATAAATTCATGGAGGATTGGTCCATCTATTGCTGGGCAGGGATGGTGTCCCTGGCCTGTCAGAAGCTGGGAATGGGTGACAGGAGAGGGATCACTTGATGGTTACTTGTTCCATTCCCTCCCTCTGGGGCATCTGGCGTTGGCCACTGTGGGCAGACAGGATACTGGGCTGGATGGACCTTTGGTCTGACCCAGTGTGGATGGAAGGACTCCTGTTGACGTGAGTGGTTATTTGATCAGGCTCTGAGTCAAAAGCCAAACCGGGCACTGGTGGGAGACTGCTTGTTCTGTTTCTTTGCCAAGAGGCCATAAGAGGGCTCAGCGCGGTACTGCCGGAGGGAGAGCCAAATCTGGCCGCTGCTGCCACCAGTGCAAACCAGCCTTTTCCTGGCCATTTCCAGTTCACTCACAATGAGCTGCCTCGCCCCTCCGGCTCCTGCCCACTCTGCCGGGAATATGAAATAGCTCCTGATCGGGGACGAGACCCGGCCTTCGTGGCTGATGCCAACGGCCTGCTGGCTCAGTGGGCGTTTGCCCGGCGTGAGGACAGGAGGACGTAACACGCCGCTCCTCAAAGACACCGAGCCGAGGCTCCAAAGTTGGGCCCGCAGTAGAATGCTTGGTTGACCCTCCACCTGCTGCCCAGGGAGGTGGAATGCCTATGGTGACCGGTAGGGCCTTACCACATTTGCCGTCCGTGATGGTCAATTTCAGGGCCAGAGGATTGGTCAATTTCACGTGGTCAGCTTTTAACCCTGCACTGTCAGGTGTTGTCACCCTGGGGTCCCGACTGAAAAGGAGATTGGAGGGGTCGCAACCCAGTTGCAGGGGGGTCCTGGGATGGCCCCCCCTCACTGCTGTGCTCCGAAGGCAGCAACCGCAGGAGGAGCCGAGAGGG
Source organism: Rafetus swinhoei (assembly GCA_019425775.1). Classification (NCBI taxonomy): domain Eukaryota; kingdom Metazoa; phylum Chordata; order Testudines; family Trionychidae; genus Rafetus; species Rafetus swinhoei. Next base: position 2,908,199 of record CM033435.1, on the reverse strand, counting down.
AGAGGTGGCTCTGGTCTCCCCGGTGCTGCTGGGTGTGCCCCAGCTAGGGGCTGCTCGCCTCGAGTCCTGCCCAGCGCCGTGTCTCTCTTCGCCAGAGCCCTTTGCAGGGGAGGGACAAGTCCTGTCCTTCCCCTGCCCAGCTGGAGCCAGGAAGCCCCCTTTGATGGGGTGCTTCTAGGAGCAAGGGGACACGCCTGTTATTTCAAGGCCTGTGACACGCTCTTCCCAGCCGTGCTATTGGTAGGGCCCTAGTGACAGGAGAATCACTCCCGCTGGCGCAGGCAGGGACAGCTGACGGGGTGCAGGGGAGAAGGCGGTGGGATTCGGGGGACTTGGGTTGGGGGGTAAAGTCTAATCATTCTCTGCATCGCTGCAGCGGCTCTTTGCTCTGCCGTCTCTCTCGCCTCCACCCTGCTCTCCTAGCGGCAGATTAGGCTTGTTAATTATTTGTGCTGCAGGGGCCCCGCGGCCCCAGCCAGGGATCCTGCACTCACCGCGCTAGGCGCTGTACGGGGCGGAACGCCAAGTCTTGCGCCGACACGTGGCAGATCTCTCTTGGCCGAGGCAGAGCCTGCCTGGGTCGGTGGCGTGTGACAGGCCTGCTACTGCTGCCCTTCTCGGGGCCTTCGCGGTCCCCTCCGGACGGCGCGTCGTGTGCCTGGCGGTCTGGAGATGGGTGGAGCTGGGCCGGGATGGGAGCGATGCGAGACGGGCCAGGGGTTTCCCGCTGTAACTTCCCAGCTTTCTCCCGCTCTCAGATGCGGCCGTGCAGTTCCTGGAGCGGATGGCAGGCGAGCTCGGCCTGGGGTGTCAGAAAGTGGAGGTGAGGAAAGCGAACCCCGGCCCCTCGTGGGAATTCCCTCCTGATCTGAGCCCCCGGTGTTTGGGTGCCCCCTGCACAGGACAAGGGGGAAACCTCAGCACAGCGCCAGTCACGGTCTCCCAGCAGCATGGCTGGGGGGGCAGGCGTCCCCCCCCCCAGGCCCATCCCGGAGAGATGCCCCCTTCGCCGTGTGTCTGGGCCCCTTCGCCTCAACGAGCACTTTCCTACCTGCCTGGGCTGTTGTCACGCACGGCTCCGAAACCAAACACTTCCCCTGCGCTGGGCCTGACTTCCTCTGGGGAGCTCCCCTTCCCCCTGCCCGGTGGTGCGCTGGGATGCGCCGGGCGCTCAGCAAACCGGGGAGTGTCTGAGCGACCTGTTCAGCGGTTCCGTCTGGAAGGGATTGGTGGTTCTCCGCCGCAGTCTCTGGCCGGGTGCCCGCATCCCCACGCCCAGCCTGGCAGAGCGCTCTCCTTGGCACCCCGTGGGCACTGCCAGGCTCTTTGCCCGGGGTGGTCCTTCCAGACTTTCGTCTTTCAGTAGCATGGAGGAGTCCCCTGGGTCCGGCTCAGCCTGGTTGTGCAGAGCAAAGTGTGGGCCCGTCCTAGCCGCGCCGGGGCAGAGTCTGACCCCAGTTACCCCAGCGCAAGCCTGGGGACGGTAGAGCAGCTCCATGTTTCCACCGGTGAGACCTGCAGCTGGCCCTTGGTCTGCTTCCTGGGGCCCCTCCATGTGCTCCGGCCCAGCCTGCAGAACCCTCTGGGGATTACAAAGTAGTCCCCCCTTCCCCCACGCCCTCGGGCCCAGCTCCCAAGATCCCCTGTGCAGCCTTGACCCGGACCCGCAGGGTGGGGAACCGAAGCCCTCCCACGCCCGGTGCTCTCTCTGGATCTGGGGGAATTCTGGACCACGAGAGGTCTCCTCTTGGACCCTTGATCCATGGTCCTTGCATTGGGACTCTGGGGTGGGGGGCAGGGGGCTATTGCCCCCCCCAGTCTATAGCAGGAGAGACCCTGCGAGCAGTTGTTTGCCGATCACGTGTGGTCGCAAATCCCCTGAAGACTTGGCCAGCCCCTTAATCTGCTATTACAGATCCCGGGTCTATTTTTGGATCCATCCTGCCTGACCTTTGCAGCTGCCTGGTCTGGAATTAAATGGGGCGTTAGCAAGCTCGCATTCCTCCGAGGAGGCCTGGCGCACCCCATTTTCCCTGGGACTTGTCCCAGCTCACGGGCCTGGGAACCCCGCCCAGCAGAAAACGCAGAAGATGGGCGCTTGGCTGGGTCCCACCTGGAGATTTAGTGAGAGCTGAGGCCTTTTTCTTTCAAGGCCTCCAGCTACTGGCGCTTGCCGCTGGATTTTTTCCTGAGATCCTGTAGCCATCATCAGCCGTGGCTGGTGTCCTCTGGGGCGGCCTTTACTCCAGCAGGCGTTGGGTGGAAGATCCGTGCTCAAGGGGGATTGGATGGTTCTGGGGTACATGGCTCCTTCACCAGCTCCCATGGTAACACGCTGCCCTGTGACAGGGTGGGTCTTGGTACAGTTCCTACTGGCCCGAGACCCCAGGAGCCTCCTGCTGGTCTTTCACTCACTGCGCCTGCCCGAGATCTGAGTGCGGGGACTGCTGGGGGTAAAACCAGCCCCTTACTGATGTTCTGGGGGATGCTTCCACCGGACGGCAACTTTGCCCTGTAGGGAGAAGCGTTTCCTTTGTGTTGTCCGCCGTGGATCAAGTGACTCCCCCGTGTGCTCTGTCCGGGGCAGCACGGAAAGGAGGAAGAAATCTCCCTCCTGCGCCTGTCCAGGTCTGGCTTTGGAGGTGGGAGGAGGCTGCGTGCCTCTTGGGATCTCTTGGGCCAGTGGCTCGGAGGGCCCTCTCGCTAACCAATGGCCATGCAGTTACTGATGGATTTATTCCTTGCACCGCCCCTGTGCAGCAGGGAGTTGCAATCCTGAGAGCACGGTGGGGAGTTGAGGCCCTGGGGAGATGCGGGGACATGACCAAGGTTACTCAGGGAGTCTGTGGCGGAGCTGGGAATTGAGCCCTGGTCTGTTGGTTCCCAGGCCAGTGCCCTGCCTGTGAGCCCTTCCTGCCTCCCTACAAGAGAGCGGAGTCTTCTCTTTGAAATCTGTTCCTTCCTGGGTGACACAATCTCTCCTTTGCTTGCCAACCCCACTGCCCCTCCTCGTCCTCCCACCCTGGGCTGCTCCGTCGGATCCTGCCCTCTGCCAGGCTCTCCCACCCTGCCGCAGGGCAGAGCAGGCCCTGGTGCTGGACCAGCCTCCCTCTTGCTCCGCAGGTGTGCCCAGGCCGGGTGGTCACCATCCTGACCTGGCCGGGCACGGCCCCGCAGCTCCGCTCCATCCTGCTGAACTCCCATACGGATGTGGTGCCGGTGTTTGAGGTGAGGGCTGCCGGGCGGGGGACGGGGCTTACCGCTGGGACCGGCTGCTGGGCAGGCGTGGGGTGGGTAGGTGTTCTCTTCCCCCGGCCTCCACTTGCCAGGGGCCAGCCAGCTTAGCCTGAAACCAGCCGTGTGCGGTTTGGGAAGACACCTCTGCACCCTTTAATGCCGGGCTTGGCGACCTTTTCAAACCAGAGCCAAACTCCATTGTTACCCGTGCAGATGTCTCTCTCCCTTCCACACTGTAGGGACACACCTTTACCCAGTTCCTAGGGCTCAAGGTGCAACCCTGTGAATTTACACACCCACCCTCACCCAATTCCTAGGGCTCAGGGCGCTCCTTCCTGCGGGTTTTGCAGGATCTCTAGCCACTGACAGAGCCTCTCGCAGTAATATCCTTATCCTCTATTTATTGACAATTCCCAAACAAGCAGAATACACATGCTAAGCACACAGTGTCACGCTCACCAATCCGGGTACAGGCAGACTTCTCCTGTTGGCCAGGCAATATCGGTCTCTCTGGTCTTAGGCTGTCTCTCAGAGATGAGTGCTTCTTTTCCAGCTCTTCCCCCTTCTTGGTGTTCCTGGTCTTCTTCCAGCCTTTTCTTCCTTCCTTCTGCTTCTGTTATTTCTCGTCTTCTTCTTGGTCTCCTTCTCGGACTCCAGTTTATATAGTGAAACCTGAGTCCTGCTTAGCTATACCGTAACCAATTATTTTAGTATCATTTTACTAACCAATTATAACAAAATTACCTAACCAATCATATCCCACCACCTTAATTGATTTACTCCTAGCAAAATTAATTATACAGCAGGCAGAAACAGTTCCAAACCAGACAGAGATCACACAGTGTAACAATAGGAAAGTGAATGGTGCTACTTAAGTTTTCTTTACCCACCTTGAGATCTGTTTCTTTATCTGGTGCCAAAGTCCCCTCCTCACTTGGTGTGACTTTTTGAATACAATTTAGATGGAATGTGAGTATTTGACTCCAGGCCTTTCAGCTAATAGCTGTTGCTCTTCAGTCTGGCTGCAGAAGAAGGCTTTGGTTCAGGGCTACCACAGGCCTTCCAACAGGGCGACATATTATTACACCATCGCCCTTCAGAGCAAGGGGGCCACACAGAGCTGTGTAAGAACGGCCGTTTGCAGGACTGAAAACACACCGCTTAATGTTATTGGTAAATGATGTGCTGATTAATAACAGCCCCAATGAGCCATTGGCCTCACTGCCTTTATTGAATGGGATTTCTGCTGCTGCGTCTTTTCACACCGTGCTTTGAAATTTACATTGTAACTGGTCAAATCCAGCTTCACACGCACCTGTCAACTGTCAGTCTTATGGCAGGGGGCTGGGGAGGGAAGGGTGTAGGAGTCAGGATTGGGGTGTATGAGGGGCTCAGGGCATTCGGGTGTATGATGGACTCAGGGCACAGGGCTTGTAGGTGTGTGTGGTCACAGGAGCCTGATGGAAAAGGCATCAGACCCCAGAGGTTCAGGTTGTGAGTTCAAGACCCTTGCCACCATGCAGCCTACATGCTCGAGCCAGGCTACTGCCACTAGTCAGCCCAGGGCTGGAGCTGAAAGCATCAGATAAGGCAACTGCTGGAGGTGGGGTTTGTTCTCCAGTGGCTCAATGGACAAAAGCCTTAGCCCCCAGAGCCTGAGGTTATGAGTTCAAGTCCATCTGCCCACCCTGGAAGCAACAGGGCAGGGGCACACAACCTGCTGCGTGCCTGAGTTGGCATTTTTCATTTTAATTTTAAAAATTGCATGTATTTTGGGGAATGACAGTGGTTCCATAAAAAAAACTTAAAAAACAACAGATCGTCTAGTAGCACCTTAAAGACTTACTGAGCTAGGCATAGGTTGCTGACCCTTGCTTTAATGCAAACGCAGCGCCCCCTACAGGAGCATGCAGGGAACTGTCCTGCCTTTCCCCTCCCTCCAGCTGGGGGGTAGTTTTTAAGCTCAGAGGCTGGTTTGATCCCCTCCCCCCCATCTCTGTGGAGATGGAGAAAGGTGCTGGTGGGTGAGGGGAGACCAGCGCTGCCCCCCCCCACAGACTGCAGCTTCCTGCCTCCCGCCCAGGCCTCTCTGCCCCCCAAGCAGGGGGCTGCCCCTTTCTTTTATGGGAAAGGGGTTCAGCTCCCTGTCCTGCCCCCCTCCTCCGTGCTGGGAGCCAGCCAGACTGTGCTCGTGCCTCCCTGGTAGCACCCACTCGTGCCCCCTGGCAGCGCCCCCTGGTAGCACCCACTCGTGCCCCATGGAAGTCCTTCTGTGTCGCTCAGCGCTGGTGTCTTCCCTGCAGGAGCACTGGGCCCACGACCCCTTTGAAGCCTTTAAGGACTCTCAGGGGAACATCTACGCCCGCGGGGCCCAGGATATGAAGTGTGTCTCCATCCAGTGAGTGCGGCCCGGCCGGCCGGCCTTCTCCGGTCTCTGCCTTGTACTAATTTGCCTTTGCCCCTCGGGGGCAATCCCGTGGGGCTGAGCCCTGCACCACGGCTCATGGGCGCAGGGAGCCCTCGGGTCACATCCGGACCGTGGTGTAAATCCGGAGGAGCTCCCCTGGGCTCAGTGGGGAATTGTCCCGGGCCGGGCGGCTTGCCCCGGCCGGTCACAGCCAGAAAGGGGAGGCTGGGCCAGCCCAAAGCCGTGCGATGCGGCAGGCGCTGTGGATCCTGAGAGCCGAGCCGATGCCCCTTACGGTCGAGGTCCCTGCATTGCCTGGCTGGGTCCCTGCTCCGCTCGGCCGCCGGAACCACCGGCGCACGCCAGGCTGTGGGAACAGCCGGGAGAGCGGGTGCTGGCTGGAACGGGAGTGTCTCTCGCACCTGGCCTGCAGCACGGCTGCACTCCGGGGCCCCACAGGGACCCGGGGATCTGGCTTCCTGATCTATCTCCCCGCGCAGGTACATTGAGGCCATCCGGAGGCTGAAGGCCGAGGGGAAGCGCTTCCCCCGCACGGTTCACATGACGTTCATGCCCGGTAAGCGGCTAGTGGCTCCTCATGCTAGCGGGTCACCAGAGCTGAGGCACAGGGGTGGGAAGGTGGGAGCCGCCTTCCCTCTCCCTGAGCTTGCGTTGGAGGCAGGCTGGAGGGGGCGGCTCGGCGCCGGGCTCGAGGCTCCAAGGGAGCTCCGGTGAGGCAGTGCGAGGACGCTGGACTCTAGCTGTGCACTGAGCAGTTCCCAAGAGCTGGCTAGGGCTTGGCTCTGCCAGGACAGGGATGCCAGCGGAGGGGAAACAGCTGCTCTCCCGCGCCTTGCACCAGTCCGAGCTGGACCGGCCAGGCCCCGGGGCACTCCGGTTGGGGGGCCTAGGGAAGGCCGGTTGGCAGCCCCAGCCACTGACGCGGCGTCCCTCCTTCGAGTGCAGACGAGGAGATCGGGGGCCGGATGGGCATGGAGCTGTTCGTGAAGCGGCCTGAGTTCCAGGCACTCAACGTCGGCTTCGCCCTGGATGAAGGTGCTGCACTCTGGGCGGGGGCCGAGCGGGGGGCTGTCTGCCCAGGGGATGGGCAGGGAGGGACCATGCTGGGCCTGGCTGCTGGCCCCTCTGTGGGACAAGCCGGCCCCGGCCACTAGAGGTGGATGGGCCAAGATTTACGAAGGGTCAGGGTGGGGGATAATGGAGAGTCCCCAGCTTTGCACCCTTCTTGGCGGTCACCCTTGATGCCTGGGTGAGGGGCTTTGCGGGCGGGGCCCACTGCCCTCACGGCACCTGATGGGGCAAGGCCACAGGGCAGGGATCTGGGGATTCCCCCCGGGCCCTAAACGTGCCCCCGCTGCATCGCCATGGTGGGAGCTGGCACGACCCCGTTTCTTCCTTCCCCCAGGCTTGGCCAACCCAACGGACGCCTTCACTGTCTTCTACGGGGAGAAGGCCCCCTGGTGTGAGTAGGGCCCGTCCCCGTGCCCCCTCGCCTTGGGCCTGGCTCTGCATGTTGAACATGCCCATCACCATGGTGTCTGGGTGCCAGGCTCACCCCCGCCCCTGTTAACGTCTCTCCCTCTCGGCCCGTGCAGGGATTACAGTCAAGTGCGAGGGGAACCCCGGCCATGGCTCCCAGCTCATTGAGAACACAGCTGCTGAGAAGTTGGTAAGAGAGGCGCCCAGTTCTGGGGTGAGGGGCTTGCAGTGCCGTCCGCCCCTCCCCCCCCGGCTTCTCCCACCTGCCCTCTGCCAGGGAAGGGGACAGGCTGAGTCCGTTAGGGCCTCCCTAGCAAGGAAAGGTGCAGGGAGAGCCCGGCCAGTCCAACCTCAGCCTCTCCTAGCAGGGGGCTCTATGGGGAGAGACAGGGCACTTTGGTGGGCCCCCCAGCCTCTCCAGTCCCAGTCTCTCCCCAGCAGGGGCACTGTGTTCTCCAGTCCCAGCCTCTCCCAGCAGGTGGCGCTATGGGGAGGGGCAGGGCGCTGGCTGTGGGGGGGGCTCCCAGGTACTCCAGCTCAGCCTTCTCCCAGCAGGGGCGCTATGAGGGCAGGGGCTGGCTGTGGGGCTCCCAGGTACTCCAGCTCAGCCTCTCCCAGCAGGTGGCGCTATGGGAGGGGCAGGGCACTGGCTGGGGGGGGCTCCCAGGTACTCCAGCTCTAGCCTCTCCCAGCAGGGGCGCTGTGGGGAGGGGCAGGGCACTGGCTGGGGCGGCTCTCAGGTACTCCAGCTCTAGCCTCTCCCAGCAGGGGGCGCTGTGGGGAGGGGCAGGGCACTGGCGGGGGGGGAGTTCCCCAGGTACTCCACCTCTAGCCTCTCCCTGCAGGGGGCGCTGTGTGGTGGGACAGATGCTAGCTGTGGGGAGCTCCCAGCCTCTCCCTGTCAGAGCGCCCCTTTGTGACTGCTGGGGGGGAGCTGGCTGCTTTGTTTCTGGACAGCGGGGGGAGAAGCGGGGAGCTGCTTGCCCTGGGAGTGCCGGCGTCGGGGCGAGCCAGGAAGCCCCTAAAATACGCTGACCCCCCCGTTCCCGCCCCAGCACAGAGTGATCACCTCCCTGCTGCAGTTCCGAGAGAGCGAGAAGCAGAGGTAAGAGGCGGCCCCCCGGGAAACCTGCCGCTCTTGTTTGGCCCCAGGGAGAATGAGCGTCCTAGCTCATGGGTTAAGGACGCACCCGTGGGCCTGGGACTCAGGACTCCTGGCTTCTCTCCTCAGCGCCCTGGGGTGAGTCAGAGTGCTGCTCCGTGCCTCAGTTTCCCCATCTGGGACGCGGCTGTGCTGGCCCTGAGCGGCGGGTGGGGCGTGAGGGCCAGTTCGCTGACGGCAGTGGGGCCCTTTGTGAGTTGGGCAGAGGGCGGGATCCAGGGCGTGGCTGCCCCAGCAGCCCACGCCTGTCCTGGCCCTGCGTGCCGGGGCACGTGGCTGTCACATTGATGGTCCGTACATCCCAGCCCAGCTGAGGGGCTCTCCGAGCTCCTGGCCCCTGCCCGGAGCCCTTTCCCCAGGGAAAGGCAGCAGCAGACGCAGCTCACAGGTGCTGGGTGTGACCCCCCCCCCCGCAGGCTGCAGTGTGATCACCTCACTCTGGGCGACATCACCTGGCTCAACATGACCATGCTGAGCGGGGGCGTCGCCTTCAACGTGGTGCCCTCCGAGCTGTCTGCCTCCTTCGACATCCGCATCCCGCCCACCGTCAACCTGCAGGTGCCGGCCAGGGGCCCGTTCCCCTGGGGGGAAGGGGGTCCTTGACACTGTTCCCTGTAAGCTGAGCGCCTAGGCGGCTGCACAGGAGAGATTCCGGTGCCGCCCAGCTGATAAGCAGAGTGCCCGCAGCGAGGTTTTGGTTTCTCTTGGTGGTGCACATTCCCACGGACCTTGGTGCACATAGAAAAAATTATTCCGCACACGGATGGAAACGATGAGAGGGAACATGGGTCCTGGACCTGCCTGCCATCACCCCAGAGGCAGAACAAGGGGCGATGGTGTGGATGCGAGAGAGCCGCTGCCACCCCTCCCCCCCCCGGCTTATGCCCCCTACTGATTTGCCTCCTCTCCTGCAGGCATTCGAGGAGCAACTCACAGCCTGGTGCCGGGCTGCTGGAGAGGGTGTCACCTACGAGTTCCACCAGGTAACAGCAGGGCGCTGGGCACGGAACCACCCCTTGAAATCTGCTGGGTGCCGTGCCCTCCACGCCTCCCTCTGCCCCCTCTGCACCCTCTCCCTGCAGGAGCCCTCTCCTCCTACATGGTCAGATTTCCCCACGGGTGCAGAAATACATGGATCAGACGGTGACCAGCACGGAGAGTGAGTGCACCTGTGGCGGGCTTTCAGCGGGCCTGTGCCACTCCTGGGGCCCTCAGCCGGGCTCTGTCTCTGTTCCAGAGGGGCTGACGCTGAAGTGGCTCAGCCGGGCTCTGTCACCGGCCAGCCGCGTGAGATCTTCCGGCTGCGAGCGTGAGTCAGTGCCTCTCCCTGGCCCGGCTCCTCCCTGGTTCCCCCGCCTCTTCTGCCCCCCCCCCCTTTTTCTTTCCTTCGTTCCCGGGTGCGTCTCTGACGCTGCTCCATTGCCGGGGGGGGGAGGAGTCAGGACTCCGGCCCTCAGTTTTCCCACCTGTAAAATGGGAACTGCCCTGCCGGCAGGACATGCTCGGAGGGTCTCTGCTGGAGGCTCCCATTGGTTAGCAGGATGATGGCAGGGCCTTGTGCCTGGCCCCCTGCCAACGTCCTTTCTTTTAGTGGCGGGGCGGTTTGCTTTCCTGGTTGGGGGGGCACCTTGTTCCCCTGGCCTGGTTGTGATGATCTGCTGCTCTTTGTCCCGGATCCTGTCCCCACTCCCAAGGCACCGGGGGGGGATGTGTTCCTGCACCACCCTGCAGGATCTCCCTCCATCAGTCCTGCCCCATGCTGCCCTGGGGCCTCTGGGCTGGGAAGGTCCATCCCATGGCAAAGCTTTCCCAGAGAGGCAGGCGGGGGGGGCCAGATGTGGCAAGGGACGCCCCCTGCAGTCTCTGGCACGGGCAGCCTTCCCCAGGGCCAGGGAAGGGTGCTGGCCAGTAACACTGGGGCAGGCCAGCAGGGGGCGCTGCATGTCAGTGAGGGCAGGGGATGGCTCAGTCCAGCCCCCCTCCTCCCGGGCGCGGTGACAGTGACCCCCCCCCTTTTGCTCTGCAGGCCGGTGTCCCAGGCCCTCGGCTTCTCCCCCATGAACCGCACCCCGGTGCTGCTGCACGACCACAACGAGTTCCTCAGCGAGGGGGTCTTCCTGCGGGGCATCGAGATCTACGCCTGCCTGCTGCCCGCCCTGGCCAGCGTCCCCCCTCTGCCGGCCGAGGGCGGGAGTGAAAATCTGCGGGCGGGCTCGTGGGTGAGGGATGCCAGGGTTCCCGGGTGCAGAACCACCCTGCGGTGCCAGCCCAGGGGGCAGGGGCCTGTGGTGCCCAGGGTGGGGGGGGGAGGCTCCAGCTTGTGTCCCTGCCTGTGCCCCCTGGAGCCCTCCAGAATTTGACCCCGTGCCCTGCAAGCGTGGGGGGGGGAGGGGCTGCACCCAGCGGCCCCACAATGTGCCTGGCTTTCTCTCGTTGCTTGCAGGGCGGTGGGGACAACACCCCACTTGCTCCACAGCCCTCCCAGCCCCAGCCCTTCCCCCCAGCTCCTGGCCAGGTCCCTTCCATTGCACAGGTGGCTCTCCCCATGGGGTAGGCCTGGGTCCCACTCCCTCTGGGGTGGGAGCCTCCTCTCCAGGTGGCCTCCAGACCTGTAGCCCAGAGCCTCCTCTGCTGTGGGGCCCAGCCTCCCGCTTGCTGGCTGCCTAGTGGCTCTCCCGCCTCCCGCCAGCCGCTGGCTGTGGGGAGCTCGGGGCTGCCAGTGGGCGAAGTGCTCAGGGCAGGGGGTGGGCGCAAGTGGGTAGAGCTCCTGTGAGCTCAGGCCTGGCTTGTGACTCTCACTCCGACTGCCCATGTGACCTGGGTGAGTTTGCTGAGCTCTGGGCCTCTGTTCCCTGCATGCTCGTGCCTCCCCCCCCCCCGTGGGGCAGTGCCCTCCAGCACCCCAGAAAACCTCGGGGGACTCGCGCTCCAGCTCCATGCCTCCTGGCTGTGGCCCCGCCCCAGGCGGCCCCCCGCAGAGGGCACGACGCTCAGGGACCATGTGCCACCCTTGCCCTGGTCGGCCGGCTGGCAGCGCCTCTTTGCCCCTGTGAGCCGGACGTGACGCGAGACATACCCGGAGGCTCCTGGCCAGGCCTGGGCCAGGGGGATGGGCACAGGGAGGGGAGGCCATGGGGCCCCAGGGGCAGACAGTTGGCCTACCGCCCGGGGATTGCAGGGTCTGGGGAACGCGGTGGGAGGCCGGCCTTTGCACCAGAAGCTGGGCCAGCAGGGATCTCTCCTTGTGTGTGTGGGGGAAGGGGGGGACTGCCTGCCCGAGCTCCCCCTGCCAGCGCTCACGGTTGTTTGGTCTGGGGCATCGGGTCCGGGTCCTTTCCAAAGAGGCCAAAGCCAGCAGCTGTCCGGGCCGGTCTCTGTGGTGCCTGTGATTTCACTAAATAAAGAACAGCCTGGCTGTAACTCCTAGACTGGCCTCTCCCCAGCTCTCTGGCTGAGCTTGAAATCCCCCCCGCGCTCTCCCCATTACATCAGCCCAGCTGGCTGCTCTGGGGTCACCTCCCGGCCTTGTTGCACCATCACAATTGCTACAGCCGCCCTGGATCTAGGGCAGCATCTTCCCGCAGTGCCCCATTCTGCCGTCCGGCCTCTCGCGGCGACGTGTGGCCCACGGCGGAGGCCTCCTTCCTGACCCCTCGGCACCCTGGAGCTTCACCATGAAACGTGCCCGGGGAGCGGGGCACGCCGCTCTGGCCAGCCCTCGGCCCTTCCTCAGGTGCAGGGGTGCCTGAATCCCGGGGAGCAGCAGGCAGGTTCCCTGAGGTACCTACGTGGGGGGGACGGGGACATGAGAGACCCCTGAGTTGCAGGGACTTGGCTGTGCAGAAATGGCACCACGACACGCCCAGATCTTGGCAGGCTCCCCGAATGGGCCCTGCAAGAGCTGCCTGTCCTGTGCCTTCGTAGCGAGGGGCTTTGTGTCCACGGGTGCCCGGAGGGGGGCCTGCCTGCCCTTTGGGACGTGCCGAGCAAGGGCGGCTCCCTCTGGCCGGCAGAGGCAGCTCTAGATCTGCCCTTAACCCCGCCTCCCTTTCCATTTCCTCCCCCCGCTTGGAGGTGGGTCAGCTCTCCAGGACCTAACCGGGCGTTATGAGGAGGGAGAGAAACTGTTCTCTTTGGCCTCTGAGGGCAGGACAAGATGCAATGGGCTTAAACTGCAACAAGGGAGGTTTAGGTTGCACGTTCGGAAAAACTTCCTGCCTGGCAGGGGGGTGAAACACTGGAATAAATTGCCTGGGGGGGTTGTGGAATCTCCATCCCTGGAGAGATTGCAGAGCAGAGTGGACAGACACCCGTCAGGGATGGTCTAGACGATGCTGGGTCCTGCCGTAGGGCAGGGGATGGGACTCGATCTGTCAAGGTCCCTGGCAGTTCGAGTGCTCTATGGGGAGAGGAGGTGCCCGGGGGTCGCCAGGCACGGGAGAGCAGGGACATGGCACCGAGCCAGGACTAGGGGGTGGGAAGGAACGGGGCAGTGATCAGGGCATGGTTCATGCAGGGAAGCAGAGGGGTGGCAGGGGGAAGGATCCGAGCGGTGGTGCCTTCCCCCAGACCAGTGGGTGGGTATTGCCAGACCGTGCCCCGGGCGGCCCCCTCTTCTGTACCGGGCAGAGGGGGCAACATACTAGTGCAAGGAAGCAAATAGGGGTCTTTGCCCGGCTCCAGCTGCGGCTCACAGCACCCAGCCCTGATTTCACAGGGGCAATGCCCCAAGGGGCGCCAGGCCCCGGGGAGCGGCGGCAGGTGAGTTAGTAGCCTGGGGGTCGCCGGGAGAGAAAGGCCTTGCTGGTGGCAGGGAAGCCGGTGAGCCAGGGGAGGGGCAGAGCCGCAAATGGGCTGGGGCAGCCCCTGCTGCCAGGCGGCGAGGCTGTGAGCTGTGGCTGGCTGGTGAGACCCGGCGAGCCGGGCTGGCACAGGGGTTGGAAGGGAAGAGCAGCCTTCCGGGCGTGGGTTGCAGACAATATTCCTCTAGCCAGGGCCGGCATCCGGCTAGCCCGGAAGCTCAGCCCTCCCAGTGGGAACCTTTGCTTCCGCGGCGTGAGCCGAACGGCTGCATTTGGGCAGGCCACACTTCGGCCCGGTCTGCACCTAAAACTTAGCTCGACCTGGCTCAGTGCCTCAGGGTGGTGAAAAGGTCCCTGCCCACAGGTGCCAGAGCCTGAGCCAATGCCAGCGTAGCCGCCCTAGGTCACCAGCTGTGTTCCCTGTAAGCCGAGCACTTAGGCAGCCACCCAGGAGCGAGGTGCCGCCCAGCTGACTAGCAGAACGTCCACAGCTGGCAGCATGTGTTTATCCTGGTGGTGCACATCTGCACATGTATTGGTGCATGGAACAAAATTTATTCCACACATGGATGGAAAAAATGTAGAGGGAACATTGGTCGCCAGATGAATTCTTCCATTTCTCCAGCTGCCACCTCGTGGAGAGGGGGAAGGACAGGGTCGCTGTAGCCAGCAGCTGTCATGGGGTTATTGCTCTGGGGCTGCAGCCGTGGCCTGCAGCAGGTGGTTCCTTGGGCAGTGCCCTCCTGTCACCTCACTTGCCCACCATCAAGCTGAGTTCATGCGAGTGGCAAGTGTTGCCGGCAAGAGTAAGTCTCAGGTCCGACACTGGGTTCTCAAAGTACAAAAAATGCTACACAGGTATCTGTCAAACACAAGCAGTTTATTTCCTGACAGCTATCAGCTGTGCCCCTTAACTAAAAGAACAACATGATAGGAAAAGCGGCATTTCTTACATCCCTGCGGCTAGCCGGGAACCCCGTGTCGGCTGCAGATGAAGTGGGAGACTGTCTCAGCTTCCGAGGCGCCGGTACCCAAAGCCCATTGGTGAGGTCCAAATTGCTTAGCTCTGGTGCAGCTTTAAATCATAGAATCATAGAAAATCATAGAATACTAGGACTGGAAGGGACCTCAAGAGGTCATCGAGTCCAGTCCCCTGCCCTCATGGTAGGACCAAATACTGTCTAGACCAGCCCTGATAGACATTTATCTCACCTACTCTTAAATATCCCCAGAGATGGGGATTCCACAACCTCCCTGGGCAATTTATTCCAGTGTCTGACTACCCTGACAGGAAGTTTTTCCTAATGTCCAACCTAAACCTCCCTTGCTGCAGTTTAAGCCCATCGCTTCTTGTTCTATCCTCAGAGGCCAAGATGAACAAGTTTTCTCCCTCCTCCTTGTGACACCCTTTTAGATACTTGAAAGCTGCTATCATGTCCCCTCTCAGTCTTCTTTTTTCTACACTAAACAAGCCCAATTTTTTTCAGCCTTCCTTCATAGCTCATGTTTTGTCGACCTTTTCTAACTTTTGTTGCTCTTCTCTGGACCTTCTCCAATTTCTCCACATCTTTCTTGAAATGCGGTGCCCAGAACTGGACACAATACTCCAACTGAGGCCTAACCAGCGCAGAGTAGAGCGGAAGAATGACTTCTCGTGTCTTGCTCACAACACACCTGTTAATGCATCCCAGAATCATGTTTGCTTTCTTTGCAACAGCATCACACTGCTGACTCATATTCAACTTGTGGTCCACTATAACCCCTAGATCCCTTTCTGCCATACTCCTTCCCAGACAGTCGCTTCCCATTCTGTATGTATGAAACTGATTGTTCCTTCCTAAGTGGAGCACTTTGCATTTGTCTTTATTAAACTTCATCCTATTTACCTCAGACCATTTCTCCAATTTGTCCAGGTCATTTTGAATTATTACCCTATCCTCCAGATTAGTCACAACCCCTCCCAGCTTGGTATCATCTGCAAACTTAATAAGCGTACTTTCTATGCCAATATCTAAATCGTTGATGAAGATATTGAACAGAGCTGGTCCCAAAACAGACCCCTACAGAACCCCACTTGTTATGCCTTTCCAGCAGGATTGTGAACCATTAATAACTACTCTCTGAGTACGGTTATCCAGCCAGTTATGCACCCACCTTATAGTAGCCCCATCTAAGTTGTATTTGCCTAGTTTATTGATAAGAATATCATGCGAGACTGTATCAAACGCCTTACTAAAGTCTAGGTATACCACATCCACCGCGTCTCCCTTATCCACAAGACTCGTTATCCTATTAAAGAAAGCTATCAGATTGGTTTGACATGAATTGTTCTTTACAAATCCATGCTGGCTGTTCCCTATCACCTTGCCACATTCCAAGTGTTTACAGATGATTTCCTTAATTACTTGCTCCATTATCTTCCCTGGCACAGAAGTTAAACTAACTGGTCTGTAGTTTCCTGGGTTGTTCTTATTTCCCTTTTTATAAATGGGCACTAGATTTGCCCTTTTCCAGTCTTCTGGAATCTCTCCTGTCTCCCATGATTTTCCAAAGAAGATAGCTAGAGGCTCAGATACCTCCTCTATCAGCTCACAAATACTGTGTCTCTACCTTGTTTGTGGCAGTTTGGAAATTGCCAGGGGTTACTCCTTGCTTGTTACAGTATGGCTCATCTGTACTGCTTGTCCTTTGACTTTGTTTACATGATTGATACATTTAGGTAAGCAAGATTGTTATGTTCCTGCCCTTATCTACAATTCGTTCTTGCTACAATGGCGTATGTTCCTAGAGGCTTGCTTCTGGCTCATCAGTAGTAGGGAAGGGTTGGGGGGAAATGGGAGGGGAGAATGCAGGCCTCCCCACCCCTATACTTCACACGTACAGAGTTCTTCCTCAATTGACCCCTACAGCAAGGCTGCGGCCTCGCCGGGTGCCCGTCCCATCATTCCACAGCCCAGGATCATGGCTAAGCTAGAGCCGATCCTAAGGAGCAGCAAAAACTCCCTCTGTTGGGAAAATTCCCTGCCCCCAGCTGCCTCCCTCGGGGAGCGCTTAGCTCTGGGGGTGCTGGCTCTGGGGGGGCAGCTGGAGGCATACCCAGGGCTCCCACAGGCAGCGATCTATAACCCAAACCCGCACACCATCCCAGAATCAGCTGGACCGGTTCCCTGGTGCACGAGGGGCCAGCCATGACCGTCCAGTAGGTGGCGCTGTGTAGCTGGAAATCCCGGGCAGGGCTGGGGTGACGGGGAGATCTGCTGGAGAGGGGGCCTGGCTGGGCTGATACGCAAGGAGCCCCCCGCTGGCTTAGGCCGAGGCTGGGCCGTGGCTGCTGGCGGTGTCTTGTTGCACGGTTACTCGTGCGAGGCACACGCAGCTCCCACGGGCTGCACACCTTACGCAGGGTGGCTGGCTTTGCTGCTTGTACATGCTGTCCAGCCCCCCCCACACACTTGGCGGTACGGGCCCGTGCGGTACAAGGCTCTGGCCCAAGGGACGTGCCGTCTGTGCCCCCCCCCGACTCGGCGGTACGTGCCCCGTGTGGTACGAGGCTCTGGCCCAAGGGACGTGCCGTCCGGGCCCCCGACCTGGCTGTGCCCCATGCGGTACGAGGCTCTGGCCCAAGGGGCGTGCCATCCAGCCCCCCCCCCCGACTTGGTGGTACGTGCCCCGTGCGGTACGAGGCTCTGGCCCAAGGGACGTGCCGTCCAGCCCCCCCCAACTTGGCGGTACGTGCCCCGTGCGGTACGAGGCTCTGGCCCAAGGGACGTGCCGTCCGGGCCCCCCCCGACTTGGCGGTACGTGCCCCGTGCGGTACGAGGCTCTGGCCCAAGGGACGTGCCGTCCGGGCCCCCCCCGACTTGGCGGTACGTGCCCCGTGCGGTACGAGGCTCTGGCCCAAGGGACGTGCCTTACGATGAGCTCGGGGCTGTTGTGCTTTGCAGGCCTCTTTGCAGCTCAGCCTGTCGAATTGCACCAGCCAAGTGACTGTCCAAACACACGACGGCAGGGCCTGCCGGGGAAGGGCTGGGGGTGGAAAGAGCTCGGCTGCTCCTCCCTGCTTGTGAGCCACCGGCTACGTCCCACTGTGGCACCATCTCTGCACTGCACAATGGGACGCTTGCTTCTTCTGCTGCAACCACGTCAGCCGGCGCAGCCGGGAGGAAGGCTGGCCCCAGGCTAGTGCCAGTAACGGGGCCAGGAGTTGCACTTCCCAGCCCGGAGCCGAACTGTGGCCAACTTTCATGCTGCAAATTAATGCCCCAAATTTCACCACAAGCCAAAAACCAAGTGAATTCCATTTCAAAACCAGGCCAACACAAGCCAGTCCCTAAAAGAGTCCAACACAGTCTATGGCCGGGGCAGGGAACCTTTTTTGGGTCGGGGTCCACTGACCCACAGGAAAATCAGTCCGGAGAAAAAAACGGAGAAGCAGGAAGTCACTCCCCACATCCCTTCGCACTCCAGAGCCTGGCGGGGCCCCTACGCTCTGGGGCAGGGCCAAAAATGAGTTCAGTGTGTGGAAGGGGGCTGCTGGGAAGCGGGCGGGAGGTCTGGGCAGGAGGAAGGGGGCAGGAGCAGGCTGGGGTGTGAGGTCTGGGCGGGGGCTGCAGGGCTGAGTGCTAGCCCTGCTCCGTGATGCTGGAGGGGGGAGCCCCAGAGCCAGGCAAGCCAGGGGCTGGATCTGGCCACCCTTTCTGTGTGGGACTGGATCCCTGGGGTGCAAGCTGGGACTCTTGGCTCGAACACTAACATTGAAACCTCTTGCTCCCTGGGGACATGGCTTGGGGGTGGGCTGGGGAAGGCCCCGAGACTGGGTGACCTCAGAGGTGGCGAACTGCCGCTCTGGGGGGCCGGCACGTCAGGGGCTCTCCTAGTTTGCTAACCCCCAGCGTAAGGTTGCCAGGTGTCCGGTATTCAATGGGACAGTCCGGTTTTTGGGCCCTCCGTTAAAAAAATCCAGAAAATACCGGACGCGTGCAATGTCCAGTATTTTCTGGTTTTCCGGCTGGGCGCCCGACAGAAGCCTGGCGGAGGCAGGGGGAGTGGCCGGGAGGGGGCGCGATCCGCGCTGGGAGCCTCTGGTTGTGTCTGACGTAGGAGTGACGCCTTGGGGAGAACCCCTCTGCCCCCAACCCCCCCCAACCAGACCTGCTTCCCGCCGGCCGCCCCTGATCTCCCGGCCAGCCCCGCTGCCCCGACCCTCCCCCTCCTCCTGGCCAGCCCGGTTCCCCTTCCGGCTGGTCCCTCCCCCCGATCGAGTGTGTCTGGTATTTTTTCTGATGCTACCTGGTAACCCTACCCCAGCGAGCCGCCCTGTGCTTGCCTGCGCCCCGCCCTGCATGCGTGTGCACAGAAGCGGT
This sequence comes from Rafetus swinhoei, assembly GCA_019425775.1. Classification (NCBI taxonomy): domain Eukaryota; kingdom Metazoa; phylum Chordata; order Testudines; family Trionychidae; genus Rafetus; species Rafetus swinhoei. Next base: position 2,889,728 of record CM033435.1, on the reverse strand, counting down.
TCGGTCTTCCCGCCTCCCTCATCCCACCGCGGCCCAGCCCGCCCGCCGATGCCGCCAGCGATGGGCTCAGTGGGCCAGTTAGAGCCTCCGAGGGGGCACACTTCCCTGAGCCATCCGCAGTGCTAGACCTGCCAGAGTGGAAAACCAGTGAGGGGTGGACACAGGCTAGCCCAGAGAGTGTGGGGTGTGGCCCTTTAAGGTGGGAATGCTGGGAAATGGAGTCCGAAAGGGCTGCTGGGAATGGTAGCCCAGGGGCAGGTGACTGCGGTCAGGTGGGTGTGGGGCGGTATATAAGGCAAGTTGTGAGGTCAGTGGCAGACACTTGGGGGTGGGGGTAAGATGGGGGGACTGGTTCCAGCATGGCTAGGCTGGCAAAGAGCCAGGGGGCTGATGGACAGGGGTGTGGGCAGACCCCCAAGGAGGGGTGAAGGGAGAAAAAAGAGCCCCTGCTCCACCCACACCTGTTCCTTATTCGGGAGGCTCAGGCGGGCCCTGCCGGTGAGGGGGCCCGTGGGGCGGGGGCTCTGCGGAGGCAGGACGGGGTGACCCCAATGGGGCTGGGCGTCAGGCTTGTTGGACCGACTGTTACCCCTGCAAGCAGAAGGACCCCAGCTCCCCCATCGACCAGGGAGGCTGCAGCTGGCGGAAGGGGAAACCGAGGCAGCGACACGCGGCGGTAAGAGCCTGACCCAGTGGGGCGGGGAAGACGCTGCTGAGGGATTGGGGAGAGAATCCGACCGAGCTGGGGGCAGGCTTTTGTCCTGGAGTCTGGCTCCTCTACAGCTTGTGCCAATTGGCCCCCGGGGAGCCTTCTCGAGTTCGAAGGGGAAATTCCATTGGCGTGAAACAACAGAGCGATTCTTCGGCCTGCTCCCTTGACGTGACTGTAGCTGCAGCCACACCCGCCTGCCCGTCCCCCGAGTCCCGTCTGCTGGCCTGGCTCTTGGCCGTGCCTCAGCTGCTGTTGGCAAGCTTCTCTCGGGTGTCATAACGGGACAGTCTCGTGCCCGTCCGTCCCCCTGCTCCGCTCGGTGCTAAGCTGGGCTCGGGGGCTGCTGCCACCATTTTCTCACCCCCCCCTCGGCGCTGGGCCGTGCAGGGGCGGGGTGTGAGCAGAGCCCCTGCCGGCAGGCGGAGAGGGTGGCTTCTCCGTCCGTCTCCAGGGGAGACTTGTTTGCCCTGGGCGGAGAACCCAGAGCGTCCGCGCCCGGCGCGAGAAAGCTCCGACTCCCGAGTGGCCGGGCCGAGCCGCTGAGTGAGAGCAGCCTGTGAATCCCCTGTACTCGAGCGCTGAGCGAGGGTCTGTGCAGAGCTATGGGCCTGGCGGGGGACCGAGGCGCCTGTGGCAACGCTGCCTGTCCAGCCCGGGAGCGGGCCGGAGTCGCTGGGCAGGGAGAGGGCGGGCGTTCCAGCCCTGAGCTAGCAAAACCCCAGGCGCTGTATCTGGAGTGACTAGTTCAACAGACGCCCGTCTTAGCAATGGGGCTCATTAGCTGGGGAGGAACCTGCTCTTCAGTTCAAAGGCCACTTCCCTGGAATAACAGTTCAGCTGCTGGAACGTGGGCAGCCCTCCGAGCGAAACCTGCACAAACCTGCCCCTGCTGACGGCCCCGCGCCCGGCTAATAGCATCACGCCCAGCCTGCGGGCTCCTCGCCCAGGTGGGGTGCTGAGCCCAGGGGGTCTCGTTGGCCCATCTGAGGGAGGGGGCAGGGAGCCAGAGCCCAGGGGGAGAGAAGGGGCTGTAGGAAAGGGTTCATCTCCCACCCACGGAGCAGGTGGAACTTATGTCTGAGTACCTGGTGAGTGGGTGAAGCCGTGTCTGGTCTGACAGCACCTGCCAGCTCTTAGAGCAAGGGCGTTCAACAGCAGCCTCGCCTCTGAGCTTTGGGCCAGTGTGGGGTGGGGGCCACGGACCCCTCTGGACGCAGCCTCCGGTCTATCCAGCCGGTGGAAGGCAGCTGGGCCCTGTGGCGTAAAGCTGGGCACATTTCTCCAGCGTGGGATTTAAACACTACGGCTGTCCTGGCTTGGGGTGTCCAGGCGGCTCTGGCTCCGGTGTCCGTGGTGTTGCATTTCGATGGGGAACGGGCGCGTGGGGCGGCTGGGCTTAGCAGCCAGACGCGGGGCTGTCTTGCTGAGAAATCCAAATCATGTTGGGGGCTGGAGAATGGAGCTGGCAGCTCCTCGGGGTGTCCCAGTACTGCAGATCCAGGCCTGCTGGACACGGAGGGGAAATCCGCAGGCCCATAGAAACGGGGCAGTTGGTTCAACACCACGCCCCAAAGTGAAACCATCCTGTCTGGAGGTCGGTGGCTCTGCTCAGTTCCCTCCAGCTACCTAGCACTATAGGTGGGAGATGGGGGATCCAGGCTGGCAAATTCCCAGGGAACACTCGGAAAGTCGCCCTGGGGGGAGACCTGGTGGCGATGCTGGAAAAGCTTTCACCCCCAGTCCCACTGTAGGGAACAAGTGAAGGAGTCTGGGCGGGCCAGAGGTCCCTGGTTGTACACAACCGACCCCTCTGTGCAGGCAGCCTGTGCTCAAGAGAAGCCGAGTCGGGCTGGAGCTGAAGGGGACTTTCTGGGGGTGCTGCGGTTGAGGATTGCAACGCGTTGGCTGAGCTGTGTGGAGGAAACTTGCTTAGCACATGGTAACAGGCACCACCCAGGGCCTTAGACCTCCTTGGAGTGAGGCTGTGGCCTGCGGAGCAGATGCTGGCAATTAGCACGCCCTCCTCCCCAGCTCCCAGGCCCTGAGACTGATCTTGGCGGAGTGGGAAAGGAAGCAGCAGGCTGAGCAGACGCGCTGGCCCTGGCCGTGACTATCCGGCTGGCTAAGGCCCTTCCAAATCCATGGTCCATTTTTGTCAATTTTAGGGCGCTCGGATTTTAAAAATTGTTCCTCTTGCGCTCTCCAGTGCTTCGGTCTCGCATCCCCTGGGGGTGGGACTGTCGGGGGCCTGACCCAAAAGGGTCAGAATCGTATTGTCGTGATGCTGCCACCCTGAGTTTTGCGCTGTTGGCACTGATCTCCCCCCCACCCCTCCCGGGGAATCTGTTTAGTACAGGGAAAGCACAGCAGGGGAGATTTCCCGGGGGAGAGCAGATTTCAGTCTACACGTGGTTCTCATGGCAAACGGGCCTCTTGTTATCTTCTCCCCTGGCTTCCCTAGCCTCCCCGCCTTTCTCCCCCCCGTCCCACAGGCCGCAAGCAAAATCCTCGTGGCATGAACCTTGCACCTTCCTCGTGTCACTGAAAAAAACTGACATCGCTTCAGGGTGGAAAACTCGTCCTCTTCTCCAAGCTGCCAGCTTTGTGACAGTGGGAGAGGAAGCGGTCTCCCCCAGCTTTGTCGAGATGCGGAGCCTAGCTGGCGACCACAGCAGCATGGGGCTGGCTGGCAGGCATCCCGGGGTGGAAGTGCTTGCTCTTGCAAGCACGTTGTTGCCTCACAAGCGGTCATGGGGACAGCCGCGTGGCAGCGCCGCAAGATTGTGTTGTCATAGACCGGCTTGGTGCTGGGCCATGTGGGGATATGACCCGTTTCTCAGATCCTGACGGGTGTGGAGCAAGTGAATCAGGAAAAGTGATTTACTTGTGCCCATAACACAAGAACTAGGGGTCATCAGGCTTAAAGCAAACCAAAGGAAGTTTTTCTTCACACCATGCACAGTCAACCTGTGGAACTCCTTGCCAGAGGATGTTGTGAAGCCCAGGACTTTAATAGGGTTCAGTAAAGAGCTAGTTAAATTCCTGGGGGTTAGGTCCATCAATGGCTATTAGCCAGGATGGGCAGGGCTGGAGTCCCTAGCCTCTGTTTGCCAGAGGCTAGGAGTGGATGACGGGGGAGGATCACTTGATAATTACCTGTTCTAATGGTGTATCTGATTACCATGCTCCAGCCTGTCTAGGGCACCTGCTGCCCATATAATACACTGGCCACCAGAGCCAGCAGCCTCGTTTGCAGTGGCTGACTGCAGGCCAGGAGTGGGGTGCTGGCAGAGCTCTGTGGGGAGCCCAGGGCTGGGGTGGCAGGATGGGGGTGTCTGTGTTGGGGGGCACAGGCCAGGAGTGGGGCGCTGGCAGAGCTCTGTGGGGATCCCAGGGCTGGGATGGTGGTGTCTGTGTTGGGGGGCACAGGCCAGGAGTGGGGCTCTGGCAGAGCTCTGTGGGGATCCCAGGGCTGGGGTGGCAGGATGGGGGTGTCTCTGTTGGGGGGCACAGGCCAGGAGTGGGGCGCTGGCAGAGCTCTGTGGGGATCCCAGGGCTGGGATGGTGGGATGGGGGTGTCTGTGTTGGGGGGCACAGGCCAGGAGTGGGGCTCTGGCAGAGCTCTGTGGGGAGCCCAGGGCTGGGGTGGCAGGATGGGGGTGTCTGTTGGGGGGCACAGGCCAGGAGTGGGGCTCTGGCAGAGCTCTGTGGGGAGCCCAGGGCTGGGGTGGCAGGATGGGGGTGTCTGTTGGGGGCACAGGCCAGGAGTGGGGCTCTGGCAGAGCTCTGTGGGGAGCCCAGGGCTGGGGTGGCAGGATGGGGGTGTCTGTTGGGGGGCACAGGCCAGGAGTGGGGCGCTGGCAGAGCTCTGTGGGGAGCCCAGGGCTGGGATGGCAGGATGGGGGTGTCTGTTGGGGGGCACAGGCCAGGAGTGGGGCGCTGGCAGAGCTCTGTGGGGATCGCAGGGCTGGGATGAGGGGGGTCCTGCCCCCAGGGAACGAGGGAGTCGGCAGCGCGGTGGGTGGTGGGGCTCTGCACTCGATCCCCCTCCTAGTGCTGGCGGTGGAGCCTTTCCCGGAGCCTCTGAAATCCTTGCTGCGAACGTTGATCCGCGGCCCGCTCCTCCCTGGGAGCCGTTTCCCAGGCCTGCCCAGCGGCCGGGCGAGGAGGCTGACGCGCTGGCCAGGCCCGGGTCCAAGCCAAGCCCCCGGCCGGCTCTCAGCGCAGCTCGGGGCCGCCGGGCAGGGGGAATCGGCCGTTTGAGCCTGAGCAGATTCTTTGTGTTGGCAGCAACCTCCTGGGTCCCGCTGTGGCTGATCTGGGAAAGGGCTTCCCGGGGAAGGTGTCTGGGGACCATGGGCGGAGGATGAATGCCCAGCTGGGAAAGGCATGCTCCAGCCCCGCCCCTTCTGCTCGAGGCCACGCCCCTGGACCCAAGCCCCGCCCACCCCAGCTGGATCCTTCCTGGAGAGCTGGGGATGCCGCGCTGTGGCCCCAATCCTCCCCAGTGGCCGGGCGGGCGTGTAGGCAGTGTTGGGAAGGCTGTGCCTTCCCTTGCCTGCATGACTGGCTGCCCCGCCGGGGATGCTGGGTAGAGGGAGGGGCCGCGCTCCTAGGTGGGTCTGGTGGCGGGGGGGGGCGCTCTGCCTTCACCTTATCCTCCCTGAGGCCCCAGCTCTCCCCAGCCACAGCACAGGCCGCAGCAAAGCAGGCTCCCCTCTCTGCCCCCCGGTCCAGCCCGTCTCTGCCATGAGTTAGCCCCCCCCGGCCTGGTGCCTCGCTTAAGCACTGCGCCCCCCGCACGCTGAGCTAGGCCTGGCAAAATCCCTGCTGGCAGCTGCTCCCCCTCCGTCTCCTCCCCGGGGAGCGGGGGGAGCGGAGGCCCAGCGGCCCGTGGCACAGAAGGGGCCCAGGCGAGTTGGGAGCGGCGCTGGCCTGGACCTGGAGGCTCAGCGGGCAGGAGGCTCATGGAAGGCCGGGGCCGTCAGCCGAGGCCTCTGCTCCCTGCGGGAACTGAGTCCGCAGAGCCCTGGTCGGCCAGGCCCCCTGGTCGGCCAGGCCCCCTGGCCTGCAGCTGCCCCCGTTCCCTGCCGTGGGTCCCTCTGCCAGGCTGGGGATGCAGCTGAGGTGAGGCCCCTCCCCGTGGCCACGGGACGGGCAGCTGGAAGGAGACGCTGGCTGGTGAATTAACCCTTTACGCCACGGAGCCTAGTTACGGCCTAATCCGAACCCTGTCCCTCCTTGGCCCCCTCCGGGGGTCTTGCCCGCAGCCTGTTAGCAGGCAGGGACGGTCTCCTTTGGGTTTGTACAGCGCCTGGCGCGCGGGGCTTGGGAACCCGTGGGCACGGCCATCAGGCAAGCGCTGAGTCCCCAGGGGTCCAGGAGCCGCTGAGCGGGGGCAGGGATGAGAGACCTGGTCCCCGGCCCGAGGATCTGCCTGAGTTTGGTATGGCTGGTGGCTCCCATGCGGACGGATGGGTGCTCGGGCCGGGACGCAGATCGGGGTGCCCAGCCTGCCCACAGACACCTGAACTGGGGCCCAGCGGGGGCAGGCAGGGCTGCCTGGGGCCGTGGGAAGGGACTGGACCCTGGCAGGGTGGCGGGGCTGGCGGTAGCCCTGCCCTGGGCTGACTGCTTTCCGTGCTGTAACCTTCCCTTGGGGGGGCTCCGTGCGCCCGCCCCGCAGCCAGTGCTCCAGCCCCACCTCCCCAGCCAGAGGGTCCGGCCCCCCCCCGCGGCGCCCGCGCTCAGACAATAGCCACCATGTGTGCGGCGTAATGATGGCAGCTGACTCCAATTACTGCTCGCGGGGCCCTGCGTGTCGGCTGCGCTGGGCAAGTGAGAGCAGGCCTTTCATCTGCCTAACGTGGCTTCAATTAGCCGCCCCGGCTCCTCGGGGCGCAGGGAAGCCGGCACCTCCCCACCCCCGCGGACGTCAGCTCCCGTCACGGGGCAGAAGCCAGGCGACAGGTGGGGGCCCGTGCCAGAGGCCCGTTCCCCGCTACCTGGCCATAGGGGCTGGGGTGGCCGGGTGTGGAAACGCCACTGTGGGAAGGGGAGCCGCCCGGCGAATCAGGCCCCTGGCCCCTCGTGTCTTGCGTGGTCCCCAGGAGCCGTGCCAAGTGCACCTCAGACAGGTCGGTGCCCCTCCGTGCTCGCTTGGCACCCGTGCGAATGGCGGCACGGGATGCCTGGACTCAGAGACGCAGCCGCTGCAGGTGACTGGAGGCGCTGGGCTCACGGGGAGGGTGCGGGTCCGTGGGCAGGGTGGATTGCTAATGCTTTGAGCGGACAGGAGCTGGCTGGGCGTGGGGGAAACCTGCCGGCCCAGGGCGCTGTCTGCGGTGGCCGGGGGAATCCAGGCCCCTTGACCCCTCTCTGTTTGCTTGCACAGGTGCCAGGCAAGAGCTAACACAGCCCTGCCTTTCCCAAGGCGAACCGAGCTGGGAAGGCCCCCGGGCTGCAGCCAGCTCCCCTTGGGACCCCTTGACAAAGTGAGCAGCCCCCAGGGGCCGGACAGTGACTCCCAGGGGGGCTTTGGCAGGGCTGTGAGACATGGATGAGGATTCTCTCCAGTTCCTTGCTGCCGTCCGTGTCCCTGCCTGGCTGCTCCTGCCGCGGGCGTGCAGGAAGCCAGCCACGGACAGGAAGTGGGGAGGAGGAACCTGCCTCTTCTCTGGGAATCATGGGGCCCCAGCGCTCAGAGAGGAGAAAGCGAACTGTGCTCGCTGGCTCAGCAGAGACTGTGTCCCGAGCACGGCTCGCATGTGCACGGAGCTGTACGCGGCCCTGCGAGGCGCACCGGCCCTGCGAGCCGTCTCGGGAGGGCTGCAGAGCAGCTCCCTGCCCTCTGCAGCGGGGGTGATGGTCGGTAGTGGCTCCGCACTCCCGGCGTTTGAACAAGGTGCTCTCCCTGGGGCGCAGCTCCTTGGTGTTTGTACAGCGCCTGGCGCAACGGGGCTCAGGAATCCTTGGGCACTGCCCTCAAGCAAAGAGGATCTCGTACAAACAACCCACCCGGCACAACCACCTGGGGGGCCGCCCCTCCCCAGATTTCTTGTCTGGAAGGGGCAGTTCCCGGGTGGCTGGGAGGCAGCCGTATGGGAAGGCAGATCCTCCTGCTCCTTCCTGGTGGTTCTCTAGTGACTTGGGGCTGCCGAGACGCCCCTTGTGGTCCCACAAGGGACAGAGATGCTCTTCCGTGCCCGGATCCCTGCACCGGATTCAGCTAGAGGAGAGGCTTGGAGGAGACAGGCCTGCCCCTGGCCCCCGGGAGTCTAGGCGTCTGATCTCAAAGCCCTTTGTCTCTGTAGGCCTGGGCACCTTCCCGCCGGATCACAGGAGCAGCCGGCTGATAAGGACAGAGGGGGAAGCCAGCGGGAGCACCAGACCCGGCCTCACGGATAGGTCCCCTTGACGTGTTAGGGCACGTTTGATAAGGCTCGGGGAGAGGGGAGAGATCAGAGGGGAGCGAAGGTGTCTGGACGAGGCCCAGGACCAGCCTGGCAGATAAGCAAGGCCCGTCTGTCTGCGACGGGGTCGACCGTTCATCGCTCAGATAACGGGCACCTACTGCAGCAGGATGCCCGGGCCAGGACACGCTCAGAGCGCTGGCTGGGTCCCCACCTCTAGCCTGGAGACAGCGACTCTGGTGTCCCGGAGAGCACCGGAGGCCTGTGGCTGGGTGGCCCGCCCCAGCCTGCTCTCTGGGAGGCTGCGAGGCACCAAGCTCCCGGTCTCCGAGGATCGCAGTGGGGGCAAGGCTGAGCGGCGGGCAGGGGGCTGCTCGGAGCAGCACAGGCGGTGCTGCAGGACCTGGCGTCCCGGCCCTGGGATGCTCCCAGCTGAAATGGACGTGATGGCCAGGCTGGGGAGGGAAGAGTCTGAGCTCTCACAAGGGGTGGGGGAGGACAGCCCTGCTGCCTTGCAGCACCGCGTGTGCCCGGAGCCCGGAGGGTGGGAGCAGCGTCTGGCTGCTCGAAGAGCTGTCCGCATCCTGTGCCTGCCCTGCCTGGCCATAAGGAGCAGTGTCCTGTCCCTGTCCCCGGGCACGGGGCGACTCCCAGCTGCACAGTGAGCTAGAGCTGGGACTCCCACTGAATTGCCCCCCTTCTGGGCTCGGAGGTGGGGGGGTGAGTGTCTCTTGTGGGGGCCGCCCTTCTGGGCTTGGGGGTGTCTCTTGTGGGGGGGCCCCTTTCTGGGCTTGGGGGGGTGTCTCTTGTGGGGGGGCCCCTTTCTGGGCTTGGGGGGGTGTCTCTTGCGGGGGCCCCCTCTTGCAGGGGCCCCCTTCTGGGCTCGGGGGGGGTGTCTCTTGCGGGGGCCCCCCTTTCCAGGCTCGGAGGGTATCTTGTGGGGGCCCCCCTTTCCGGGCTTGAGGGGGTGTCTCTTGCGGGGCCCCCTTCTGGGCTCAGGAAGGTGTGGTCTCTTGCGGGGGCCCCCCTTTCCGGGCTGGGGGGGTGTCTTTTGCGGTGCCCCCTTTCCGGGCTTGGGGGTCTTGCGCAGGCCCTCGTGAGTTGCCCGAGGGATCAGCAGCGGGGCAGGAAGCAGCTGCCCCGAGCTGCCCACAGTCCTGTTGCTCTTTCCGAGTGGGCATGCCGGAGCATGGGGGCCGCGGTGGCTGCCCGGGCTTCCTGCCTTCCTGGCACCGGGGTTGCTGATGGGGAGCCGGGGCTGCTGCGGGCCTGCTCCGCCGGGTGAAATCGAGCAAGAGGGGTTCTCCCAGGCTGCCGCTGCCTCCTTGGCCTCGTCCCCGCCTCCGGCCCAACGTGCCCGCAGTCCCTGCCCTCAGACTGGCCGCTCCGCCCTCTGCTTCTCCGTCCTGCCTCCTGGGCCCGGTTCTCCCGGCGGGGCATGCGGTTGCAGGTCTAACCGCCGCAGTGTCTGTGCCAGGGAGGAAGTGGGACTGGGTCCCTCTCCCTGGGCGTCTGGCTCCAGCCAGCTCTCCCACCTCCTGCCCTGGCTCTTGAAGCCATTGGCTCCCTGGGGCCGTGTTTGTACAGTGCCTAGCATGGGGGGGGCGCCAGGTGCCAGTGGGGGGTTCCGGTGTGATTGCACATCAGAGGCACCGGGCTTTGAGTCCCCCTCCTGCCGTGCGTAAATCCCAATCTCTGCCCAGCCCTCCGGACGGGCAGTCCCCCCAGCCCGTGCGCCGCACAGACAATCCCGCCCTGGTCTCTGCTCTCTTAGCGCGGCCTGGGGCCCAAGTTGCTTTGCTGACTGCCGCCAGCCCTTGATCCGTCCTGCCCACGCAGGACTGGCCCACCAGCTGGCACAGTGCTGAGCGACGGGTGCGTGGGGTGTGCCCGTCCTTTTGCGACACCTGCCTGCAGGCGGGATGGCAGATGGGCCGGGCTCCGGGCCGTGGCTGGGGCCGAGGGCCAGGTGGAAGATCAAGCTATGCTACCGCCTCCCCTTAATTCTGTGCCAGCTGACAGAGCTCCCTGCCCAGCGTGCTCGGTGCTGTCCAGATGCACAGCAGGACTCGCGCTTGCCTCCGGGGTGGAGGAGGGGAAGGGACTTGCCCCGGGCTGGCTGGCAGTGCTGGGACTAAGTCCCATGTCTCTGTAGCTGTCACTTATGCAGCACGGCCTCGCACCAGGGCTGCGTCACGCTGGCTGGACACCCCTCCCTGCTGTGAGCGCTGCACTGGAGGTTGCTCGGGCTCCAGGACGTGGCTCTCAGTGGGCACGGGATGTTTCCAAGGGGGCCGTCACGCCAGGCAGCCCGAGGTTGGGAGGAACGTGGATTCACGGCACCGTTTCGGCTCAGCAGCCTTATATAGACGCAGGTGCCTGGAACTGCCCTGCCCGTCTCCGGGACACGAAGCCTCCCCACAGGGCGACGGGAAAGCAGGCTCCCCCGGGTGCCAGGGTGAGAGCTCTGCTTGCCGCCACCCAGGCTAGGCAGAGCAGGACACGAGGTCTCCGTGGCTCGGGCCACCAGCTGCCTGCGCAGGGGGCCTTCCAGGGACAAACAGCCAAGCGCGGTTGCGCGCTGTACGGGCAGGTTCCCGAGTGATTTAGCTCTTGGCAGTGCCCACTTGATGCCACCTTGTGCCTCCTGGCCCACTCCGGCCCCTCCTGCAGTGGTGTGGGGCGTGAACGCTGACTACTCACGGGCGGCGTTACTGAGCAGCCGGGTGAAATCCACGCGCCGCCGGGAGGGGCCTTGTGAAGCCAGGGGCTGGCTTCCTTTCAAAGCCCACGGCAATAGAAGCCTGTTTTCCTCCCCTCATCCCCAGCCTCATGTCCCTCCATGTCTGTCTCCGGTCGCCGCCGCCTTCCCCCAGACACATGCTCTCCCTTAGCTTGCCGGGGAGTGGAATTGCTTCCAGGCCTGGTAATCTGTCAAAATATTAGTGTTCCCAAGCTGGCGGTTCCCTCTCGCTTAATCTGCAGGCGATCGCCCTCAGAGGGAATCTCTCCAAGCCAGCAGCAGCTGGGAGCCCCCGAGCCAGGAGGGCACGGTCCCCCCCGCGTAGCTGGCCCTCTGCCCAGCCCGCGGGCAGGTCACTGGTGAGGCACTGTGAAATCCCTGCTCCCCTTGCCTCCCAGGGAGTGACACTACTTGGGGAGAAGGCAGATCTGAGCCGCTGCAGGGTTCCCCCGACCATCACCCAACCCAGCCCGTGCCCCGGGCCTGCTTGCTGAGGGGGTAGCAGGGATGGGGGATGGACGGGGGTTAGTTACCTTGATCCTGGGGTGCTGTGGCCCTGCCTGCCGGGTGCTGCCACTCAATGGTCTGTGGGCAGGATTTCAGGGACCTTGCCCCTCTGATAGTCAGCTGACAGGATTCCTGGCTGAGATCCGCCTAGGGATGTCAAATGTCGTTCATCGAATAGTCGAGTAACCTCATGAATTCTTACCAGTTAGTCGACTATTCTATAGCCCCCGGGGGTGGGGCTGGCAGCCAGTGCGCTCCAGCCCCGCTCCCGAGAAGCCCCCTGCCACCCCACGCTGTGTGTGTCTAGCAGAGGCAGCAGTGTGGGGTGCCAGGCGGGAGCTGGTCCACAAGGGGAGACCGTTTACAAACCAGCTCCCTTCGCAGACTGGCTGCCTGGCACCCCGTGCTGCTGCCTCTGATACAGAGGGAGCAGTGCAGGGGGGCAGCAGCCCCTGTCCCGGGGAGGGGCTGAGCTCCCGGACCCGGAGTGAGCCGGAACTGAACCGGGCTGCCTGCCCGCGGGGCTCCTGATACACTTAATGCAGAGCCGCAGCGGGGTAAGAACATTAGAACGGCCGTAGTGGGTCAGACCAAAGGCCCATCCAGCCCAGTGTCCTGTCTGAGCACAGTGGCCAATGCCAGATGCCCCAGAGGGAGGGAACACAACAGGGAATCTTCACGTGATCTCTTCCCTGTCACCCATTTCAGGTCAAACAGAATGTAGGGATACCATTCCTACCATCCTGGCTAATAGCCATTCATGGACCTAACCTCCATGAATCCATCTAGCTCTTTTGAACCCTGTTAAAGTCCTAGCCTTCACCACCTCCTCCGGCAAGGAGTTCCACAGGTTGACAGTGCGCTGCGTGAAGAAAAACTTCCTTTTGTTTGCTTTAAACCTGCTGCCTATTCATTTCATTTGGTGACCCTTAGTTCTTATATTGTGGGAATAAGGACATAACTTTTCCGTATTCACTTTTCCACACCTGTCATGATTGGGGTAAGTCCTGGACCTGGCGCGAGCCGGGACTGAGCTGGGCTGCTGGCCAGCCTGCTAAAAATGTACTGGCGGGGTGTGGGGGTGTGTGTGTGTGTGTGTGTGTGTGTGTGAAATGCTTGTAGTCTATAGCATTAATCTTTAGGCTTATCGGTTAATCGGCCACACTATTACATCTGTAGATCAGCTGCCACGCTTCTTGTGTTGAGGTGCTGGCTCCACCGGTACTCTGGTGTCATGGTCCCTTTAAAACTGTTTGACCCGGGCCACCCACATGTCTGAGGCCTGTGGGGGCCACTTGTCCTTCCACTAGGCCTGTGGGGGCCACTTGTCCCGGCTCCGAGCCCTCTCACCTCCCCGGAGCAGCCGGCCTGTTCTGCTCTTCCCCTCTAGCCGCTGTGGGGGTGTAAGGAGCAGCCTGCTGAGCTGGAATGTGCTGGTCCCGGACAGAAGAGCCGAGGGTCTTGCTCGGTTTGAGCGTCGATGGAGGCGTGGCCACGCCCCTCGGCCTAGGGAAGTCTCTCCGCGTCGGCGGCTCCAGCCCAGCTAGGCCTATGGCTCTGCGGCGGGCATTCCCCAGAGACACGGTGTGCCGCTTGGTCTGAGTTCCTTGGTCTGTTTCTTTAACTGATTGTTTATAACTCGTAGCAGCCCAAACGTCACCCTGTGGGAGCAGCCGCACGGAGAGCCGGTTTGGCTTTCCTGAGCCAACCCCGCCGTGCAGACGTGCCCCACAGGCCGAGTTCTCACGAGGCTGCTTATGAGGAGCGCTGGGTTGTTGCCGACCGGAGGGCCGGCAGTTCATCTGAGCAGCGAGACGTTGTTTTGAATTAAGCCCTACGGGGAGAAGGAATTAAGTGGATTTTGCAGATGGAGAGTAGCAAAAAATCAGCTCACTCTTGGCTGCTCTATCGCGGCCGGAGTCATTTCAGCCCAAATCGTTTAGCACAAGATCCTGACAACGCTTCACAACCGGCTCTCCGTGGATCGGTGTTTCTAGCTGTCCCCTTTAAGGACCGCCAGGCTGTGTATTACACACTGGAACAGGGACGCTGGAGGGTGCAGACACCAGTCGCCTGCCGGGCTCTTCACGGTTCTTTGGTTGCAGAGCAGTGGTGAAGCTCCTCAGAGAGATTCATAGGAGCCCTCCTGGGATCTGTCGCTTTGGATCCTTCAGCTGGCGCGATGAATAATCCTGCCTTGGCCAGGTGCTGTTCTCTCCCCCCCGCCTCCCCCCAAGTGGGTCCTCCTGAAAGGAAGTGCCTCCTGTGACCCAGCCTCTCCCTGCCTTTGTACCTCTCGCTGGAGGTTAGTCTTCTGAAGAACATCTCCCACCCTCCCAGGGCATCGTAAGGGACCGCGCAGGGGGATCCGTGGTGGAAAGCGGAGAAGTCTCCTTGGAGACGTTTTCTCTCCATTCTAGCATGCAGGGCGGTGTCAGAACCTCGACTGGGATGGGAATTAGATAAACCCACCTCCCAGTTGCACTGTTCTCCCTGGTCTTTTGGGACCACTCTTTGCTGTGGATGAACACTTTGGGAGAGGGTGCAGATAACAAAGATGAAAAAGTCGTGGGCCAAGTCCCTCCCGTCCTTTATGGGATTGGTTTCTGAAAAGAACTATGCATAACTCGAAGGTGCTTTGGACAAAATACCTCGTGTAACCCATCCGTTTTAGTGCTGCAGTCTGCTGGGCCTGCGTATCTTATTTTGGGGCATGTGTCACTCCTGTATGTAAAGTTAGAAATATGAGGTATGAGATCGTTTGGGGTTTTCACTGTGCAAATGAGAGCTTTAGTGACTGGGTGATCAACTTAGACTTGAGAACAGCCTGGTTTGTCTTTCAAGTCTAAGCAGTGGTTGGTCGTAGGAAGACATGTGACACCTGGCAACCGGACCCCAGTTTGACCAGGTAATTTTCCGTGGAAGGGCGGGGGATAGAGAACAAAAGATTCCCACCCAGGGAAGTCTATAAAAACAACGGGAAGCTATCAGTCCCTTTGTCTTTGGCTGGCGTGATGCACCCAAAGCGACAGCTGGGGACCCAAATTGGAGTAAAAGATCATTTTTTATTTGAAAGTGTGCCTGAAACGGAGCAGGTTTTAGGGCAAGGTTATAATAAACGTTAGTGTATTGGAACTAGCTAGGCATTTCTTTTTATTTTAATCCTGTAACTTGCTTTGATATGTCTGTTTTCACCTGCAACCACTTAAGATCCTACTGTTTGTACTTAATAAAAACACTTTTGTTTGTCAGTGCAAATAATGGTCGCCTGGGGGAGAGCAATCAGTGTGCATATCTCTCTTCCATTGATAGAGGGCGAACACCCTCATGAGTGCTCTTTGTGTAAAACTTTGACTCAGAAAAAGATGGATTGATTTGGGGGTTTGATCCCTTTTGGGGGTTGGCTTCCTGGATGTTGAGCCCTAGAACTGCATCCTCCCAGAGCTGAAGTGGTTCAGTGTCTGCATTGCTCTTCCGTTACCCCAACTCTGCGCTTTGTCTGGGGGAGACCAGAAGATCTGGCCCAGCAGGACAGGATGGTGGGGAGCCCAGGACAGCAAGAAGGTGGGTGTCAGTGGTATAACTGGCACACTGGGGAACAGCCCCAAGGGGTCTTCTGTGACGCACCCCCCGCAAGTGGGATGGGGTGGGAGGTAATAGGCACCTATCTAAGGAAAATCCCCAAATAACGGGACTGTCTGTGCCCATTGGGGCACACTGGAATGTTCATCTACTGAACGTTCCAGAGATGTCTGAACGTTCCGTTGCTGCCAGGAGACGGATAGTAGAATGGCAGCGTATGAGGTGGTGACTGCGCCCGTGGCCGGCTGCTTCGTGGTCTTTCGTTCCAGCTGGGCGATTGGCTGAGGCTCATGGGATACCTTCCATACTACTAGCTTAGCCAATTGTCCTGGGGGTAAATCTGCCCCAGCTGCTCCTGTCCCATGCAGACAGCAAGAAAAAGGCTTCACAGGAGCCCTCGGGCTGGAGCAGCTGGACAGTCCTGCAAACTGTCAAGCGTGGTCCTCCCGCGAGATCCTCAGCATTGGCTTGTTCGGCCTGCGGGCTAGAGCCAGGTTGCCCAACAGAGCTGTTGCTGTTGAGCTCCTGTTAGTTTGGCCACAAATTTCCCAAAGTGCTGCTGGGTGCCAACAGTGGGTGCTGAATGCCTGCACGCCAGCCCCTTGACGGCCATAAATCCCAGAGTCCGTGCCAACGCCTGCGGCAGTGCCACCCTTGCCCCGCCCGCTCTTAGTGGAGATGCAGAGGAAACTCTCCGAAGGAAGCCGCACGGGATGAGTGCAGAGTCTTGGAAAACGGCCTCTTTACAAAGATGGGGCTTTCATTGCTACGCGCGACCCTGCTTTCACAGATTTCTAGAACTGGAAGGGACCTCAAGGGGTCACCAAGTCCAGTCCCCTGCCCTCATGGCAGGACCAAACACCGTCTAGATCATCCTTGACAGGTGTCTGTCTCATCTGCTTTTAAATATCTCCATTGATGGAGATTCCACAACCCCCTAGGCAATTTATTCCAGTGTGTAACCAGCCTGACAGGAAGTTTTTTCCTAATGTCCAACCTAAACCTCCCTTGCTGCAGTTTAAGCCCATTGCTTCTTGTTCTCCTTGGCCTCTGAGAACAGGACAATTTTTCTCCCTCCTCCTTGTGACACTCTTTTAGATACTTGAAAGCTGCTATTATGTCCCCTCTGTCTTCTTTTTTCTACACTAAACAAGCCCAATTTTTTTCAGCCTTCCCTCATAGCTCATGTTTTGTAGACCTTTTCTAACTTTTGTTGCTCTTCTCTGGACCTTCTTCAATTTCTCCATCTTTCTTGAAATGTGGGGCCCAGAAGTGGACACAATACTCCAACTGAGGCCTAATCAGCGCGGAGTAGAGTGGAAGAATGACTTCTCATGTCTGGCTCACAACACTCCTGTGAAAGCAGCCCAGAATCATGTTTGCTTTTTTTGCAACTGCGTCACACTGTTGGCTCATATTTAGCTTGTGGTCCGCTCTGACCCCTAGATCCCTTTCTGCAGGACTCCTGCTTTGTGTTGTGTTCCTACTGTTTGCCTCTTTTGAATGGCTGAACTCGGGGAGAGGCATTAGCGTCCCTCAGGACCAAAGGGGAAAAACTGATGTTAGTTTAGGACGCGGCCGTGGGCTATTTATAGAGCTCCGGGGACATCGAACTTTGAAGCTGTTTCCTCACTGGTTCCTAATGAAATGTTCCCTGGACCCCTCTGGGATTACTTCACGCTGTCATTTTTGCCGTCCCTCCTGTGTCTGTGGAAGAGCTGGTTTTGCAGTGGAGTGTGGGCGAATCTCCCCCCCCCCCCGCCCCGATTCACCAGGACTTGGCCTTGCTGTGAAGTGTCCTACCAAGTCTCTGCAGCCCATAACCTGGGGGTGGGGTCTAGCCGAAGGCTGCCTGTTACTTAAGTGACTTTAAGGCTGGTAAGAGGTAAAGTGGCTTCCCATGAGGTAGAACCCTCTGCCAGGACTGGCACAGTCTGCCTGCCCCCCACTCGCTCGCCCCCACAGCCCCGGCCAGGGCGACGCACTTCCGTTCCGTCTCCGCGGCTCGCTCAGGCGTCCGTTTCTTGGGTGCGGTTTCTGCCAAAGGACAGGCGCGGCCGAGGGGGAGGTGGGACCCACCTACTGTCTAGCTGTCAAGAGCCAGGCTGAGCTCGTTAACCCGGCCCCCGCGGGGGGCTGCTCGCGCTCTGGGCCGGGTTGGGAGCAGTGACTCGGATGGGAAATGCTCCAGACGCCCAGGTCCAGTCCCCTGCACCATCTACTCAGATTCTGGGGCCGGGACCAGTGAGTGCCCGAGGGGAGCGCAGGTCGAGTCAGGTGGCTGGGAATGCCTGGCTTTTCTCTTGAGTGCTTCTGGGGGTGCCTGACAGACCCTGGCTGCATTCTGTGGGAGCGGGATCTGTGGTCCCTCTAATTTTTTCCACCCATGTGCAGAATAAATTTATGCACACTGAGGCATGTGTGGCTGTGCACCACCCATAGAAACACACGCTGGGGGCGCTCTGCTAATCAGCTGGGGGCATTTGACTCTCCCCTGGTAGGGGGCTGCATAGCCATGCTCTTCCACTCCCAGGATTTGCTCCCACCTCGGGCTGGCGCAGGGGAAACGCTCTGCAGAAAACCAGTTGCTCCCTCACTGCTGATGAATGGAAGCAAGTCCCGGCCTCCCCCCGTTCCACTCCTGGGCTCCCCGCGAGGTTTGTTGGCTCTGCCACACCATCCCACTCAGCCCTGGAGGCTGTGCCCCCCTCCTCCCGGGACTCCCTTCACTTGGCTGCTGCGTGGTGAGCTTCCCAACAGCGGTGGAACAGCATGGCGGCCTGCAGGGACCGGAGCGATCCCGCCGCAGAGAGGAACGCTGGCCACGTGGGTGACCTAGCTTCACACCCCTGTTCTGCCACAGAGGGCATGCGACCCGGGGCAAGGCACTTGGGGAACATGGATGCTGCATTTAAACACCTGTGGCTGGCCCGGGGTAGCTGACTCCGGCTGGCTATCAAACCGCCGTGTGGACATGCAGGCTGCTGCCCAGGATCTGGGACCATCCTCCCTCCTGGGGTTCCAGGCTCCAGCCCATGCTCAGTCATCTGCTTTGCCGCATCAGCTGAGCCGGGCATTCCTTTGGTGTGTAGACATCCCCTTGGGCTGATTCCCAGGGGGGCAGACGTAAGCTCTGCTTTGAGCTGGCACCTAGAGCTTCTCTCCTGACTTCTCCTGTGGCAGCTGGCCTCCTGTCCCTCTCCCACCTCACGTCGCCTGGCTCCCACAGTCCTCCGGCCATCACCCGAATCACAGTCCTCCGGCCATCTCCTGTCCCCGCGAGAGCCGGTGGCTCTGGGAAGAGCCCTCCTCGATCTACAGGGATCTGTCTTCCGTCACCAAAATGCCGTGTCGTAGACATCCAGCGGCCCGGAGATGTGGAAGAAAACTCAAAGGCTAATGAGCCGACGTCCTCCCTCGCTTCCCCTCCCCCAGCGCCTTTCAAGTCCTGTTCAAATTACCGGCCCCCGTCGCGGCTGAAATAACCGTCCTGGCAGCAGGATCAGAGGCGATTTTCACTCCCTCCATGCAGCTGTGGTTCTGGGATAGATTACAAAATCAATATTAGGAAACGCAAGAGGAGGAGCAGACCTTCTGAGGACAATCCACCCAGGGCCCGCTCGCTGGCAGGAGCTCAGAGCGCCATCCGTCACCGCTCCCAGGGCTGTGTAAGCCAGCCGCCAACCTCATGCTCCTGGTGCTTAGTTTAATTAGGGTTGCTGAAACCCTATCGGGAGGGGAAGGGCCGGGGGCGGGCTGGTATTAATGAGCCTTTTATGAAGTCAGCGGCCTTCTCCTGGCCTGGAGAGCCTGCCCCTGGAGAGGGTGAAGGGTCGAAGAAGGCTGGAGTGATTCAGAGGAAGGGAAACGTTCTGGTTTTCTTGCTGACCTTGCTGGCTGGAAGCTTTTAATTACAGCCGCCCCCTCCCCGCGGATCAGCCATCTGGCAGGCAACGAGAGCCAAGGCTGGCCACCTATGGTGACAAACGCGGGCGCCACCCTCCAGCAATGGCGGGAACGTGGATAGGAGAGAGGGAGACGCATGGATGAGCTAGTGGAAAGGAACAGAGAAGCAGAACTAGAAACAAAACCACCTATGGGCTGGCTCTGCAAATGCCTCCTCATGGGCATCCCCGCATGGGTCTGTTTCTAGGTCTGTAAGCTCTGTGGGGCAGAGACCCCCCCCATCTTTGTGTTTAAGGCCAGAAGGGGCCTCTAGACCATCTAGTCTGACCTCCTGTGTGACACAGCCCACAGATTTCACCCAGTTACTCCTGTATCGAGCCCAATAACTTGTCCTGGGCCAAAGCAGATCTTCAGCAGCAGAATGGAATCTCCTTGCTCTGTCGTCCTTCAGGGAAATCGGGTCTGAAGAACATCAACCTCCAGTTTAGACGTTCCAGTTTGGGTCCCAGTTCAGCTTGGACCCCGTGGTGACCTTCATCCTCTGATGGAAAATGACTAATCCCGCACCCGTCTGAGGTCTGGTTTTCACCTCCTAGCTGGAGAGCTCCCAGAAGCCCAAACCTCCAGGGTGAGCCAGGTTCCGGGATCAGGGGCTGGAAGGGGGCAAGGTGCATTTCTCAGGGTGCCGCCCTGCCCTGGGAGCTGGGTCGGGGGTCCAATGGGCAGGTGGGAGAGTGAATGTTGTCTGAGGTTGCACCGAGGGCAGAGCCGAGGTGGAGGCAGCTCCTAGCCACAGGCAACTGTCTTGGGCCCTCGCGTCCTTTGCATTTTGCCCACACGGTGGTTTGGGCGAGGCACCCTGTGTTCCTGCCGTGCACCGTGTGACCCACAGGTAGCCCTGCAGAGTGGGGGAGGGACACCACGCTGACAGGGGGGCCTGGGGAGACCGGGACAGACTGGGACCAAACCAAGTGCAGGAGAGGGCGGAGGGGCCCGAGTCTGGAGAGGATGGAATTGGCTCTGCATGTTTTTGTGCAGGGGGTGCCCTGGCACAGCGAGTGCCAACCGTTCCCCCTCCTCCCCGAGGTGGCAGGAACTGGCGTTTCCTTTGGGTGGGAAATTCTGCCATCTTGGAATGCGCCGCCTCCTCGGAAACGTCAAGGTGCAGCCGCCAGGGCCCCAGGGCAGAGCAGCCTCCTGCCGAAATACCCGGCTCCGGGCCTGTCAGATGCAGCTCGGAGGGCGGCAGCAGCCCCGGTGTGCTGTAACGCAGCACTGTCAGGCTTTCCTGCCATTGTCTTCTCAGCTCATGGCTGCTTTGGGGCAGGGCCTGGCTCCTCGCTCTGGTTTGTACAGTGCCTGGCACGGTGACAGCATAGGGCTCTTGGGAGGGTGGAAGAGCAAAGAGGGTAAACTGAGGCTCCCATGTCTTGTCATTGAGTGGCTAGCGGCAGCCGTGGTGCCCTGCAGTGGGTGGCACCCAGCTGGCGGACACGGGCTCTGGATTCAGTCTCTCCTACGTTTCCACTCAGGCTACCACCGCACACGCTCAGGCTGGCTGCTTGTGGGCACGAGGACAGGACGCAGTTGGGTTATGGGGCCAGGAGGAAGAGCTGCCCTGGGCTCTTGGGTCACATCCCAGAGGCCAACCCACCACTGCACCACCCCGGTAAGCCTAGAGGTCTTGCCTGGCTCCCCAGCTGCCCCGCGGGATGTTTTAGGAGCCAACGTAACAATCAAGTTCTAAGCCGGTCCTGTAAGCAGAAGCTACGGGGCGGGGATATGCCGGGAGAACGGCCGCGGCAGGCTTTCAGCCTCAAACGCAGACAGAAGGGGCAATCCCACACCGTTGAGTGGGATTTATTAGCCGTGGCAAAGGGAGCATTCGGCACAAAGCCGCTGGGGGCGGTTGGCTGGGAAAAGCAGCTCCGTGGTCAGCGGAATTCCGGTTCCACGGCCACACCGGCTCGTGTTTCCCGGACGACCGAAGATGCCCGGTCCCAGTGGCGACGAGCTTTGGGAGCCACGTGGAGGCTAGTGCTTCAGAATGAGCTGCTGGGATTGGACTCTGGCTGGCAGTCCGAAAATTCTTGTGTGCAAACTCCCTGGGCCACAAACAGCCCACTGGCGTTCTACGTGTGGCCCACGAGGCGTTTTGTTACCGTTGCCCACCTGCAGGGTTGCCAGATTCTGCTGGTTTCTGTCTCAGTTTTTTCTACCGATGTTAAAGTGACACGTGTGAAGCCAGGGCATTTGATGTGAGGTGCATTCTGATCACACACCACATTGACTGAGAGAGGCATGCGCTCCCTCTGCATCCAATCACAGTGCTGCTCCAGTTTGACCAGCACCCCCCCGCACATTCCACGTATGTGAGCGCCATGAGCAAAACCATCCTATCCCAGGAGACCATTGTGGTCACAATAGTCTTGCAACCCACTGAGACGGAGGAGGGCCACTCAGGCAGCCCGCTCACTCGCTTAGCTTGCCCATCGCTGTCTTGGGCAGCCTGGAAAGGGGAAGGGGATGGTTTTTGTTTTCCTCGCTCTCGAGTCTCTCCTATCAGTATCAGCCTCCTGGCTGGGCCTGTCTTGTGTAAATCTTTCACTTCAAATGTTCTGCACCATGTTATGGCTGCAAATGTTCTGGAAACACGTTTTTTCTCTTCCTCGGAGAGTCTTTGCGGCAGTAGAATTATTTAATAGTTTGTTTTAAAAACAGCTGTGTGGGTTAAGACCCGTCCTGGCTGGTGAGCTGGGGTCTAGTCCCGACCGCGTAACAATAAAGCTCGTGTATAATTTGGAGAAAGTGGCTATAAAACACCTTCTGATTGCCTGTCCTGTGTGAAACCCCGGCTTACACTATCTCTTAAATGCCCTCCGTGTCCATGAGAGCAGCCAGACTGGGTGAGACAAACGGGCCACCCAGCCCAGTGTCCTGTCTGCCCACAGTGGCCAATGCCAGGTGCCCCAGAGGGAGTGAACACAACAGGACATCATCATGTGATCCCTCCCCGGTCATCCATTTCCAGACAAACAGAGGCTAGGGACACCATTCCTACTTATCCTGGCTAATAGTCATTAATGGACCTACCTTCCCTGAATGTGTATATCTCTCTTTTTAACCCTGTTAAAGTCCTGGCCTTCATAACATCCTCTGGCAAGGAGTTCCACAGGTTGACTGTGCGCGCTGTGAAGAAAAACTTCCTTTTGCTTATGTTAAACCTGCTACCTATTAACTTTCATTTGGTGACCCCTAGTTCTTATATTTTGGAAACAAGTAAATAACATTTCCTTATTCCCCCTTTTCCAAATGCCATGGTTAAATCACAAAGAGGGAAGCAGTCGTTGTCACGCTCATCGAGGCAGAACGACAGGAAGATGTGAACTAGATACAGAGCAGAGTGACAGCAGGTGGCTCTTTTGAGGCAGAGTTTGTTTGTCTGCACAGTGTGTGTCCCGCTGTTAAACCAAGGACTCCTCCCTCTGATCCTTTGATCCATAAAGCTGCAAAACTCCTCTGTGGCTGGGGCTTTCCTTGGCTGTCGCGTGTCTCTGGCTGTAACGCTGCTCGTCCTGCCCCGGCGCAGCCCGTGTGGCCGCGGTGCGTTTTGTGTAGGAATTACACGCAACGAGCAGCCCCAATGTCACAGGGTTGGTTCACCGCTGCGGCGCCTCCTGCTGGTAGCTCTGGGGGATTAGTCCTTTCTCAGCAGGGCCTCCCCTTCTGGCGGCATCTCCCCCGCTCGCAGTCCACACTCGTGTTCCAGACCCGCGTCGCTCCCAGACCATGGTGCCCTCTTCAGGACACTGCCCCCCAGGAGTGCCCACTCCAGGGGTGTCTCACCCCCTTCCGGGGGCATCAGCCGTCCTTCATCTAGCACCTGCCACCTTGGCCAACGGCAGCCTCAGTCCAGCCCCTTAGGCCAGGGGCTGGCCACGGCGCTTCCAGGCTGCATGCCAGTGGCGGCCAGACATGGTGCAAAGGAAAAGGGGGGGGGCCCCCCAGGCCCACCCACTACTCTGGGTCCCAGCCCAGGGCCCCTCTGGCAGCAGCTTTGCCCTGCCTCCTCCAGTCCCCTTTGCCCCCTCCTGGCCCTTGTAGCAAGGCCACAGCCTGGTCGGGATCAGGCGGGAGCCTCCCTCGACCTACCCAGCCCTGCTCTCCCAAAGGTGCTTCTCTGGGAACCAGGACCTCCACCTTCCCTGGCCAAGGACTAATTGACTCTACCTGCTGGGCAGCAACTTATATACAGGGCTGCCCTAGCAAGCTGCACCCTGATTGGCTCCTTAAAAGTCTCTCCCTGATTGGCCAGGGCTTTGCGCAGGTTCCCTCCTACCTGCTTTAACCCCTTCTGGCCATGTGGGGCAGTGGCCCCACCAAACCCAGGGATGAGAGACCTGCCCACTTCAGCTGTTGGCAGGTGGTTTTTTTAATAGCACCCGTCCCTGGAGCCTGCTAGCGAGTGGGAAATATTTGCAGGGCTGGGCTTTAAGGTGATAAAGGCTTGCCTGATGCGTCTCTGGGGCGCACCGTGTTGCGAGGGAGGCAGAGACGCGGAGATTAAAGCCAGAAGGGACCATTAGATCATCTGCTCTGACCTCATTTATCACACAGATACATTTCCACATCTGCTGAGCAGGGAGAATTGACCAACTCCTCCGACCGAGACGGGGCGGGGGCGGATAGGGGACGAATGCTGTAATATCCTGCCCTGTCTCCTCGCCATTTGAGTAGCCACGTCTCCCCGGCTCAGTTACGCCCCGGCAGCTGGAATGCTGCAGGGCAGGTGTTTCCCGCAGCGACGTGAGGGGGGGTTTCCATGGCTGTCGTTGCGCTGTCTCTCCAAGCGGTGGGCGCTAGCGTGACACGACATGGGTGCCTGGGGCGGGTGGATCTCCTTTTTAAGGGTGCCCCGGGCCATGTTCTCCCGTGGTCATGTTCCCTTCCATCCTCATTTGTGGGGTCAGTGGCCTGGCGAGGCAGTGACACGCAGAAGACAGGCGCAGGTCGTATGCACTCGCAAGCCAGGGCTTCCGAGAAGCTGTAATGCACAAGCAAAGGGACATGTGTGTCTGATTAGATCCGCGAGGTCCCCTCTTTGCTGGCAGTAGCAACAGGGCTGTTTGGGGATCATTCCGCAGCCGCCCCAACGCCCGTTCCGCGGGGCAGATGCGGAGGCTTCCTGTCTGCGCCGTTGCACCCGACCGAGGATTGGGCGTGAGCGCTGCATGGCTTCCTTCCTCCACCCCAGGTCTTGCCCCACGCTGTCGCTGCTCCGCTCGGCCGTGCTCCGGGGCTGCGCGGCGGCCGGCCTGGTCCGGTCCAGTGCCTTTGGCTGGCTGTGTGGGTCCCATCGCCTGCAGCGACGGGTTTCGGGGATGTCAGAGGTGAACCGAAGCGTGGGGAAATCTTCTCCGATGCTCTGAGCAGCGCTCTCCGCTAGTCCCAGCTGCCTGGGCCTTCTCGCTAGAGTGAAGGTCTTTCTCTGGTCCCTGGCGCAGCTCAGACTTTTATTGCGTCTACTCTGCCACCCCTCTGAGGCAGGGCAGTCACCCCATTGCACAGAGGGGGAAGCCAAGGAGGTGAAGTGACTTGATGCCTAGACGAGGGAGCAGGGACTTGAACTTGGGTCTTGCCCTAACCACTAGGCCATCCTTCCGTATGCACTGACCTCTAGGCCTCCTGATACAAAAGGGGCTTTAGTTGTTTGGTGGTGTCGCCGCTTTCTTGGTAATGCCCGCAGCCTGCCTGGGGAGTCAACCCAAAGGCCGTGCCTTTTTGGCAGAGCCGAACTCCAGGGAGCCCGGTCAGTGGGAAGGGCTGGGGCTGAGGAGAGGGGTTGAATGCACCCCGGTGGGGATGAGCCGGGGCTGGGCGGGGTGGCCGTTACAGGGTCCCTTGGAGAAGGGATCTGGGCTGTTGGAGAGCGCGGCTTGTTTTCTTCGTGGCGAAGGGATTACCTCACGTGGCTGGTTGTCGTGGCGATGATAATATTATTGCCTCCGCCTGGAGATGCTCAAAGGTCGAGAGACAGGAGCCTCGTTAGCGCCGGGTTGTGCCAGCTCCTGCAGCGACCTCGCCCCTCCTGCCTGGCGCGGCTCTGGCACCTCCGGGCTCGGCAAGGCCCCGAAGCGCTCGGCGGCCTGCGTGGGGCGAGCGGGGCGTCAGAGCCGAGCGTGGTTCCCGGGAGCCGGGCACTCCCCGCTCTGACTCCCTGGGCGAGTCCCGGCCCGTCTCTGCCTCGCTTTCCTTGGGGCGTGATAGGCAGCTTCCTCCGCTCAGGGCAGTGCCCGGAACGGGCCAGGCGCTTTCCAGGCAGCTGTCGGCCGGCCCTGCAGGGTGAACGGAACAGGCTGCGAGACCCACAGAGGCGAAGGGCGGGGGGGGACAGGGCTGCCGGGCTCCGGGGCTGGTCTGCGTGCTGCGGCAGCGCCGTCCATCTGCCTTGGCATGGCTTCCCCATTGCTCCTCCCCCTGCCGTCTGCCACCCCTGAGAATAGCCTCTCTCCACCCTCTTTGGACCCCCCTCGGAGTTGGAGGCTGCTACCAAATCCCCCCTCACCCTTCTCTTCTGCAGACTGAACAAGCCCAAATCCCTCAGCCTCTCCTCGCAGGTCATGCGCCTCGTTTTCGTTGCCCTCTGGACCTTCTCCGCTTTCTCCACAGCCTTTCTGTGGTGGGGGCCAGAACTGGGCAATGCTCCAGATGTGGCCTCCCCCAGCGCCATATAGAGGGGAATAATCACTTCTCTAGATCTGCAACGCTCCTCCTAATGCCGTTAGCCTTCTTGGAAACGGGCACGCTGTTGACTTGTATCCAGCTTCTCATCCGCTGTCATCCCCAGGTCCTTGTCTGCAGAACTGCTACTTAGCCAGTCGGTCCCCAGCCTGTACCAATGCTTGGGATTCTTCCGTCCCAAGGGCAGGACTCTGCACTTGTCCTTGTTGAACCTCCGATTTCTTTTGGCCCAGTCTCCAATTTGTCCAGGTCACTCTGGCCCAGTAGGTAGCCCTGGAAGGGGGGAAACTGACTGCTGGCTGGGTGGGGTTGCTTTGCCCAAGGCCTGTCCCCTGGAGCTTTGCTACTGGGCAGCTGGCATTGCTGTGGGCATGGGCCGCGGGTGAAGGCCTAGCTGGGGAAGGCCACTGAAGCCCCGCCCCTTCTACTCAAAGCCACACCCTTTCCCTGAGACCACACCCCTTCACAAGCTTCCTCCCCATTCCCAAGCCAAGCCCGCCCAACCCCAGCTGAGAGCTGGTGCTACCAACCTTTCCCAGCCCCAACGCCTCCCTGGTGGCCAGGGAATGTAGGCAGTTTTGGGAAGGCAATGCCTTCCCTTGCCTCCAGTATCGGCCGCCCATGACCTCGAGCAGTCGTCAAGTCCAGCTCCCCATGGTGGGGTGGCACCAAGGACATCTAGCCCAGCCCTGGCAGGTGTCTGCACAGATTAAGCCCCTGGCTTCTTGGCCGACCTTCAGCAGGCCCAGAACAGCCTCTCGCCGTCGGCTTTGGAACAGCCCTTGACGTACTTGAAGACTGCAATCGTCCCCCCCTCCCCGGCCGTCTCTTCTCTAGACTAAACAAGCCTTGTTTGGCACTGCAGTGCAAGCCCCGCCCCTGTGGTCATAAGACCCTGGGGAAGCTGGGTCAGTCTCACACGGTTCCGTCGTGCCCCAGTGCAAACTTTCGGGAGCCTCCAGCTCTGCCTGCTGCCGGAAGGGGGTTGGGCCCTGGCCGCAGGCTGCAGCCAGGTTCTTTCCAACCGAGCTGCTCGTTTGGAGCGAGGCTGGTTCCCCGAATGCGGTGGTGTTCGTAGAACGCACCGAGGCGAAGGGGCTCATTCCATCGGAACGGGAGGAGGGCTTGGGTGCTGTCCGCCGGGCCTCGGCTAGTGTGACAGCTCAGCTGGCTTTCCCAGATACCCGGGGAGGGGACTGAAGTGAAACCACCTAGCAGAGAGAGGATGGTTTTGGCGGGGGGGTAGGGTGCAGACCTGGGTCCACTTCCCTCCTCTGCCACAGGCTTCCGATAGGATCCCGGGCAAGTCACTTGATGGCGCTGTGCCTCAGTTTCCCCATCTGTCGAAGGGGGATAATGCTCTGTCCATTGAGACGGTCAGGCCTTCTGGGTCATGCCTTGTGCAAGGGAGCCCTGCTTGCAGCTGTGGCCTCTTGGTGTGGCTGGAGGTGAGGGTGCTGCCTCTGGCTTCCAGGGCTTGCTTTGTATAACTACCCCCCAATGCCTGGGGATGAGCGTTTTTGATGGGGATGAATGCAATCAGCTGTATGGAACAAGCCGCTGAGAGAGCACCAGCCAAGGGGCGGGGAGCCGCTGGCAGAAAGCTCGCTGTGGCTGTCAGGGGGCCCATACCGTGCCAGGGATGAGGAAGGGGTGACTCCTGGCAGTGCTGCCAACCCAAATGAGGTCATCTCCCTGATGCCAGCTGCAAGGGGCCGGCGGTGCCAAAGCAAGTGGCAGCGCTGGAGCAGGGGGTGATGTGGGAGGCGGGGACCTGCCATGGACCGAGATCTGGCTCCATTCCTGCTGCTGCCTGAATCCAGAGTGGTTGCGGGAAGGGGTGTCGGAGCCTGGCCAGGGAGAGATGTGTGAGCCAGGGTGGAAGAGACAGGAGAGGGCGAGGACAGGGAGAGGGAAAACCTGGGTGAGCGAAGAGGGGCCGATAAGCGGGGCCAGGGAAACATCTCTGCTGTGGGTTTATGTACCCCAGGCAACTAAGGCCTGGATCCTGCCTTGGGGTCGTCTGGCGCTGCCGCAATAAAAATCCAGTGCTAGGAGTAGCTAGCTTGTGGGGCCCAGAGTGATCCCTGAGCGCCCAGTGCCCTCTTGCGTAGGAGGTTGATGGGGCTAGGCTGGCAGGCTCCACTGAGCTGTGTCACCCGGGCTCTGCCCTTGCCAGGAAATGTAAGAACATGAGAGCGGCCAGACTGGGTCAGACCAAAGGTCCATCTAGTCCACTGTCCTGTCAGATGACCGTGGCCAATGCCAGGTGCCCCAGAGGGAATGAACAGAACAGGGAATCGTGAAGCGATCCTTCCCTTGTCGCCCGTTCCCTGCCTCTGACAAACAGAGGCTAGGGCCACCTTGCCATCCTGGCTAATAGCCATCGATGGACCTAACCTCCATGAATTTATCTAGTTCTATTTTGAACCCTGTTAAAGTCCTGGTCTTCATAACATCCTCTGGCAAGGAGTTCCACATGTTGACTGTGCGCTGTGTGAAGAAAATCTTCCTTTGGTTTGTTTTAAGCCTGCTACCTATTCATTTCCTTGGGTGACCCCTCGTCCTTGTGTTATGGGGACAAGTAAATCACTTTTCCTGATTCACTTTCTCCACATGGGTCATGATTTTATAGCCCTCGATACTCTCCCCCTGAGCTCCCCTCTTTTCCAAGCTGAAACAGCCCAGCCTTGCTTGTGCCTGGCGTCCTGCCTGCAGCTGGCAGTGTGAAGGAGATGCTGCCGGTGCAGGAGGGTTTGGGAAGTCACCCAGTGGCGCAGAGCAAACAGGGCGCCCCGGTCACAGGAGCCAGCTGGGAAAGGAAGCAGCAGGAGGCGGCGTAAGGGGCTGATCTTTTCCCCACTGGGAGCTGAGTCTTGCCCAATGCAGATCACTGGGAAAGGGGGGGGCTGATGGGCTGTAGGCCCAGGCCTCCAAGGGTGGGGGGGGGGCGGGTTGACACATGCCAAACCCCAGTCTGCCGGAGGAGCCAGAGCTGGCTGGGTCTGCCTGGCTGGGAGGGCAGGAGGGAGGGGCACTGGCAGGGCTGTAGGGAGGCCCACGGCTGGACTGTGGGTGGTGTGGCTGCAGGCCCTTGTTGGGGGCTCGGGGCTGGATCATCCGGGCTTTGCTGCAGGACGGGGCGGGGCGGGGAGCTGGAATGGGGAGGGGTTGCTGTGGGACCAGAGTGGGGGGGAGGCAAGAGCACTGGGGCTGGAAGGTGCCCAGCCCATGGAGGCCGGCCCGAGCAGCCACTGTGGGACTCTCGGCGGAAGGGATACCCAAGGGGGCAGAGGGCAGGCACTGGAGCCGGCAGGAAGCCCCTGCTGCCAGTCCTGGGAAAACAGGGCCGAGCGCAGCTGGGCCGCGAGTCCCAGCCTCGGAGCCTCTCGCGCTTCCTTACCCAGAGTCCCCAGGGGCCGGGGAGCGCCCGACTGCAGCTTGGCATCTCTGCTGCCAAGGCCGCGTGGGCCAGGCCCGGGGCGCTGAGCTCCCCTCCTCCAGCCCTGTCAGAGCTCGGCAGCCGGGGCCAGGCGGGAAGGAGGGGCTGATTTGGGGGCTGGGGGGTTTCTGTGGCTTGGCAGGGCTGGCGCGAGCACAGGCCCAGCCAGGGAGTGGGGACTTGTTAACGTGCCCCGAGCTTTTGGCAAGCGCGGAGATTGAGATGGGCGTGGGGGGAGGACGGGACGGGAGGCGGGGAGATGAAGGGAGGGGTGTGAGAAATGGGCTGGGGAGATGGAGTGAAGGGGGGGGTAGAGAGCGAACGGGAGGGAGGAGTGGCGGAGAAAGCAAGTGGAAAGAAAGATCAGGGAAGCGGGAGAAGGAGCGGAGAGGAAAATGGAGGTGGAGAGGAAAGGCTCAGAGGTCTAGCACCTGCCTTCCCCTCCCAAGGGTGGCCACGCCCTTTGCCGACTGAGTCCACATGCAGCCACTTCTTGGGCGGAGCACATCAGCCAGTGAAACTCTCCTGCGACATGGCCCTCGAGGGCAGGCCAAGACGTGGTCGTGGAAACTCCTGGGAGATGTGGGGTGGTCCCAGTGGTGATTGCTGGAGTTGGGATTGGGGCTGGAACTGAGGGGTGGTTACCAGCCCGTGCCGAGTCGCCGCTCCCTGGCGGGAGAGCAGCGGTGGCGTGGCAGGCCCGGGCAGCGGTGGCGTGGCCGGCCAGAGTGGCCACCCCCAGCCTCCGCAGGGCTCTCGTTCCTTCGGCTGCCTGCGTGTGCGAGGACACAGGTGGCGGCTCTTGCCAGTGGCGCTGGGCCTGCCGGCTCCCCGCCACACGGCGCTGACGGTATCGGTCGCAGCCCCTGGTGCTGCTGGTAAATTGCACCGCGGTGGAGGAAAGTCGGGCAGGCCGGGCCGGGGCGAGACCTGCCAGGAGGAGGCTGGGAGGGGAAGTGTCTTCAGCGCCCAGGTCCTGCAGGGCCAGAGGTACCCCCAGCCTCCAAGGAGCCCGCTTGCCCCTCCTTGGCAGCTCTGCCAGCTGCGCCGGCTCTGGCCCGAAGGCTGGAGGGTGCCAAGGCGGGGCAGGCCATCTCCCCGTTGCTTGTGGATGTGGCGCGCTCTCGGCTGCCGAGCGGACCGAAGGGAACGGGCTTTCGCCTAGGTCTCTTCCACCTCTCCTTTCCCCGCTGCAGGCAAAACCTCTCTCCTCTCCCTGGACTCCTCCCCTGGGCTTCTGGGGCAAGCCCTGAACTAATTGGATTCAATTAGCACTCCCTCCTGCCCTCCCCCGCAGTAATTGATTGCATGAGGGCCCTCTGGCGCTGCCTCGGCCAGCTGGCCAAAGCGTTTTCTCCGCTCTTCCAGGCCTGAAAGGACATGCCCAAGAGGGGGATCCCGGCCGGCCTGGCCCCCCGTGGGGGGAATTCACTTTACCGAGTGGGCATGGGGCTGACCTGCCAAAGGGGCCCCGGGCAGCGCGATCCCCAGACTTTAGGGGGCTTGGCGCTGAGACCCGGGTTGTGTCTAATGCAAGTGACAAGCAGCGTGGTAATGCTTTGCCCGGAGCACCCGTCGCCTCAGAGCCCTTTGCTGATGTTAATGGACTAGACTGGAGGCTGGTGTTACTGCTCCCCCTTTTTATGAGGGGGAAATTGAGGCACAGAGCAATGACTGAGGCCTCACAAAGAGTCAGTAGCAGGCTAAATCCCAGGAATCCTGAGCAATGTTCCCTCTAATTGTGTCCACCCATGCGTGGAGTAAATTTTGTTATGTGCACCGAGGCATGTGCAGAGGTGCACCACCAGTAGAAACACATGCCGTGTGCGCTCTGCTAATCAGTCAAGCAGCATTTGACTGTCTCCTGGGTAGCTGCCCAAGCACTCAGCTTACAGTGAACACAGGCCCTGAGTCCCAGTCCTCTGCCTTCACCATGTGATTTGTTTTAAAACGGGGGAGCCCAGCACTTCCGCACCCCAGAAACCCGTCCAGAGGTGAGCTCTTAGCTTATGGTCTGGATAGCATCCCCCTTCCAAACTGCTGAGTGCCTCCCCAGCTCCGTGGCTGCATTCTTCCTTCAACCTAGCGGTGTCTACGTCTGGGTTTAGGTCGGCTTCCTAACGTTGAATAGGGCATGACATTTGTCACGGCACTACGCCATCATTGCTACCTGCCCCTCCTTGCCAAGGGATTCAAGGATGTATCCCACCCCGATTAAAACAGGAAGGAAATTTAAATTTTCCTTTCTCTTAAATTTTCCTTGCCGGCAAGACTGTTTGTTTACTGTTTGCACTTCACTGGGTCAGTGACTGAAACTATAATGGTCAGTTTCATATTATGTTTCTACTCAGTTTCACTTTGTGTTTCTCCTACAAGACTGTGGCTGTTTGGGGTTTCTAGCTTTGTGGGGGAAGTTGTTGCTATAGGACGCAAAACAAAACACTTGAATTCCATGTAGTGTGTGGGGAAAATGCCCTTGAATATATCCCCCCGCCCCTTTTTTTTTTAAGATTAGGGTTTGTAAATATCTCCATACTCCATACCTGCAAGGAACTGACTCACTCAGTCATCTCCTGGTTGGTTTCGTTCACTGGTGTGTGATTTATATAGAGGAATGGTTGGGTATTTAGAGGGATGGGCTGAAGGATGCGGGAATACAAGTGAGGGATTATTAAACTGAGAGATGAGGCAGCCACATGGTGGAATGGGACCCAGAGAGAGAGGAATTTAAGGAGTGGGTGATTTGTTGTGCTTGGCAGAAAGGCTGTGTTGCCAGCTGTTAGGTTTTCATGGGAGTCTTGCATGTGGTTTTTTCTCTGAGCTTCAGATCCTGGAGTCATGGGGTTTGGGGCGAATCTCAAGTTTTCATCTAATAAAAGAAGTCACCGGCTGGTTCCCTGTGACCAGCTTGCCCACGGTGGGTGTATGTTGTACCCGGTTCCCCCGGGCCTCCTGGCCTTGTCTTTGTACTTTGCGCTCTTTAGGGGAGCGGGTCTCGCTGCCTCTGTAGGAAAGTGCCTCCGTAGCACGCTGACTTCAGCGGGAGAGGGGAGAGCTCTGCATAGGAGAAATCCACCCAGGTCCGAGGATTCTCGTATTGGACACCCAGGAGTCGACCCCCAGAGGCTCCTTTGGAAAACGATGGTGTTAGTCACTCGCACCAGGTGCCGTGGCGAGCGGGGAAGGCTTGTACTTGACAACGGAGAGTCAGTGGCAAAGCTGGGCTAGCGGAAGGTGCTTATCATGGTCGCCTGGCACTTGGGTCGCCCATGGCAGTCCTTGCTCTGCCACTGATGTCCTGGCTGGCCTCAGGCAAGTCACTTAGTCTTGCTGGCCCAGTTTCCCAGTTGTAAAAGGGAGAGGAGCCCTGCCCTGCCCTGCCTCACAGGGCCCAAGGCCATCAAGAAAGTGACATGTTCAGAGGCTGCAGTGACTGGGGCCATATTAGATATATTAGAACTTTTTCCCCATTCTGGGGGAAAGAAATCGGCCGACCCTCCCTCCTAGCTCATTCTTCCCCCCCGCTGTCTCCTTTTCCAGGAAGAAATGTGTCTTCCAGGGCCTGCTGGGTTGCGGCTTGGCTGATGGGCCCGTACTGGAGATGAGGAAAGAAATCTGCCTTTCATTGTACTGCTCTCCACGCCAAGGACCAAATCTTCCTCAGGGGTAACCGCCCGGATCCAGCGGTGTTCCAGCAGGGACTAATTCGCCCCCGCTGCCTCGGCCAACTCGGTAGGGGAGAGCACAGAAGCGGCAGAGAATTCAGGGCCGGGGAGGCGCAGCAGCTGCTTGGGAAGGCGGGTCTCCCCATCCCCTTGCAAGGCGCTGGGTGGAGCCCTGCCTGTATAAAGCTTCCCAGCAGACTGTGTGGAGCCAGCTGCTTGTGGCAGGCAGGCTGGGGAGTGCAGGCTGGCCAGCTGGGAGCTTCGCAGCTGGAAGGCGTGGAGGGCGGAAAGGCATCCCATCGAGTCCCAGGCCGGAGGCAGAGCGGCATGGAGCGAGCCTGCCTCTCCCAGCTCCTGGCAACCTGCTGGCTTTTCTGGAGTCTCCTCGCAAGCTGCCAAGGTGCCAAGGGAGGCGTGCCCAGACTCCGCTTGGCTTACAAAGGTAGGGGTGGGGGGGCTGGAGGCATGAGGGTCCCAGGATGCTAGAGACAAGGGGGGGTCGGGTGCGTTCTTCCCCGCCCCACAGCGAGGCTCCGGCTCCGTGCCCCAGCAGGTCTCTCTCACCAGCAGGGGTGGGTCCTGTAAGAGATGTTGTCTCCCTTGCTTGGGGGGCGGGTTGCTGAGCACTGAAGGGGGCTGAGGATTGAACCCTGAAAGCCGCATGGGGCTGCCCCGCATTTCACCTGGCACTAGCCGGCTTTCTGGGCTTGTGCCAGGCTCTGGACCATGCCCTGGGCTGATTCGAGCCATGCCCAGCACTTCGGGAAGGGGGGATCACTGGCACAGGGGGACCAGTGCCTGCGGAGGTGGGGATGGGTCTGCAGGGCAGGGAAGGTGGAAGGAGAAGAGCTGGGCAGGTGTGAGGTGTGATGAAGGGGGAGCATTTCACTGTCGTCCCCTGGCTCCCCACCCCCTCTCGGCTGCGGAGGACAGAGGAGGGTGCCGGCAATTAACTCCTTCCCTGCTCCCGCGAGGTGTACACTGTGCGCCTGCCTGCTTAGCCCCGCACAGCCCTGGCGCTGCACCGGCGTGTGTGTGTGTGTGTGTGTGTGTACACTCCCTCTCCGCGCCCCGCTGGAGTCGGACATGTGGGCCGGCCCCTCGCAGGGCTGGCTGGAATGGGAATGAAGCGAGTTGGGGGAACATCGTGCTCTCCTGTAGCAGCAGCGGGCAGGGCCCCTACCTGTCCCCAGGCACCGCCCAGCAGGTTTTGCTTGGCCCCAGACTGCCCAGGGCTCTATCTCGGGCTAAACTAGCAGGCAGAGGCCAATTGTGATGGCAGCTGTTTGCGGGCCGCCCCAGTGCCCTGCCAGACCCCCTCTCTCCAGGAACGGTACCGTGGCCGCTCCGCAGCCGGCTGGGCGGCTTCACCCTCTTACTCCCGCCAGCCTGGAACATGATCAAAGTGAGCCAGGCTGTCTCTCCACATGGGGACAGAACCGGTCTGCCCGGGTGCAGCCAGCACCCCCTTGTGGCCAGTGTCTGGCACTGCAGCCGGAGCCGCTGGGTGCCTCCCGAAGGCGCAGGAAGAGTGCCACTCCCAGGACCAGCAGGTGCCCCCTGCCCTTGGCAGGTACACCTGAGAAGGGCCCGCAGGGCTGACGCCATGTCCTCCGCCTGTGTTCCCCTGGATCTGCATCCCTGGGAGACTGGGCTCAGAAACCGCCGGGGCCGGCTCCCTCTGGCCATCGGAGACGCTTCCTCCTTGGGCTGGGGCCGGAAATGCCTCAGGCAGCCTTACCATGGAGTTTTGCCAGCCTGCCTTGTCCGGCTCCTCGCCCCGTCAGGCAGCGCGGCGTGTGTGGGGTCGGAGTCCCAGCTGGAGGGCCAAGCGGGCTTCGATTTTTCCCCTTTGGTTCTCCAGGCCTGCTCCTCGTAAATCCAGCTCCTCTGGACTGTGGGAGCAGGCCCCGGGTGGCAGTTCGGGGGCATTTGGGGGTACGTGCTACCCCCAAAGGGGTGTCATAGAATCGTAGAATCCTAGAACACTAGAACTGGCAGGGACCTCGAGAGGCATCCAGTCCAGTCCCCTGCCCTCATGGCAGGACCAAGCACCGTCTAGATCATCCCTGACAGGTGTGTGTCCAACCTGCTCTTCAATCTCTCCAGTGATGGAGATTCCACAACGCCCCTCAGCAGTTTATTCCAGTGTTTAACCACCCTGCCAGCATCCTCTATTCCCACCTCCGCTCCAAGCTCGGAGGGGGACTCTGGTGGGGCCTGCAGCTCACACAGCATTAGATGGGATATTTCGGAAGAGTTTGTGGCCGGCCAACATAGACTCTCCCTCCCTGCTCGGGGAAAGTCCAGCTGGGAGAGTGGTGGAAACATGCCACCGAACAGCTGGCTGAAGTCGAGAGCTCTCCAGGGTTTGCTGCCCGCCGCCCAGGACACGGATGTGGCGGCTCTGACCCAAGCCGCTGTGGATCTCGCGGCGAACCGTGACCCTACTCCCTAGATCTGAACCAGCTGCCTTGGCCTCTGGCTCGGGGGGGAACATCAGGCTGTCCCCTGAGGTGGCCGCATGCAGAGATGGGCGCTCCAGGCAGGCGGTGCCCTGAAAACCACGAATGGCTCAGTTTGGGGGAGGTGGGGCGGGCAGGATGTGGGGCTGCCCTGCTCCACCCCTCTGAATCCCAGTGGTCATGAAGCGCACCACGCTGGGAAGGCCCCCTCACGCCAGATACTAGGCCCTGCACAGGTGGTCTGCTTGGGGGCGAGGCTGTGGGGCTCCAGAGTGTTTGAGTCAGTTTGAAAAATTTGGCCAATGCTCTTAACTCACTTGGGCACTCTTGAAAAGGATACCCATTTCTTAGGCATAGGAGCGTCTTCTCTTTCTCTGCAACTGAACTCAATAATATCTTGCAGTTGTGAGTTCCACAAGTTAACAGGGTTACCATTTAAAAAAAATCTTCAGTCCCCTTTAAATGCGCTACTTTTGAAATGTATCTAGTTACTAATTAGCATGATCTTGTGTTAGCTCCCGGGACCCTGCTGTTGGATGGCCCTGCCCCAGAGAAGTTGGAGTTTAAAAGACAAGCCCTGTGGCAATGGAGGGGGGCCATAGCAGGAGGATGTAAGCAATTCTTAGCCATTCAGAAGTAGCGAACTCACTCCCTGCCTGCCAAATATTGATCAGCCGGCAGCTTTCTGTGTGTGTCAAGGCAGGAGGGTGTTTCTGAGGGAGCAGATCAGGAGGATAGCTTGGTGGCTGTAAGGCTTGGTGGCTTCAAGGCTTTTTGCCTGGGAACTTTTCCCACGCAGACGGGTAGATGGGAGAGCAGGCTGGCCGGCTCGCTGTGTGCTGCTTCTCCATCACTCTTTTATGAGGAGCGTGGCGCGGGAAATCTGCCAGGCCGACCGTGAGAATCGCCTGCCTCAAACCCAAACTCCGAGGCGAGCGGTTTAAAAATAGATGCTCAGGGAAAGGAAGCCGGGAGGGCTGGAGGTGAGAGGGAAGCTGCGGCAGAGGTGAGGCCGCTGTGGCCCCGCCGCTTTGAAGGGAGCAAATCAAACCGCCCCTTTGGTGTGGGCAGCGTGACCCATTGTGGTCTGTGCGGCGCTGGCTGGTACAACCACAGTGCATCTCTTGTGGGGCGTCCTGCCCAGACCTCCCTGCTGCTCAGCACAGGGGAGGGCACCCAAGGGGCCCCACCGCCCCCGTTCACCCCTCTGCTTGGGGGTGTTCCTGGCTTTGCGTAGAAGTGACAGGCAGGAGGCTGTGAGCATGCTGGGCTGGTCTCATCCCTGGTGGAATTGCTGAGTCAGGGGAGTTACCCCAGGGCAGGAGCTGGCCCGTGGGATGGAGCAGGTACTACCTCCCTGCCCCACCCCCCCAGCGGCTAACCTAGCAGCTCAGCTGGGAGCCCACCAAATCCTTCCGTAGCTTCCGTGCGTCTTCTGGCCTCCCTGCGGCAGGGAGTTCCCACTGTATCTCCTCCTGCCCACAGGAAGCCGTTTCATTGTACACAGGTGGGAGGGAGGGGGCTGTGGGCACGCTGGCCTTGTGCTGCCTGGCTTCCAGGTCTCAGCCGCTTTCCTGGGGCCGAACTCTTGGCTACACCCCTGAGCTTTGATAGGACTGTGCTGATAGTGGGAACGTGGTTCAGGGGAAGGAGGGGGCTGCGAGGTAGGACCCCCGCCCTTCTCTCTGGAGTGGGGCTCAGGGGACTCGTGCAGGGAGGGACAGGCATGGGCGGGTAGGGTAGGCAAGGGAAGGCATTGCCTTCCCAAAACTGCCTACACACCCTGGCCGCAGGGGAAGGCCGGGGCTGCAACATGGCAGCTTCGGCCCTCCAGGTGGCCAGGAAGGGTTGGGCGGGGCCTGCTTCAGGGCGGGGCCTCAGGTGGAAGGGGCGGGGGTGGGGCCTGCCTTCCCCAGCCAGGTCTTCATCCAGCGCCCATGTAGACAGGCATGAGCCTCCGTGGGGCTCCGGCCGTAGAGCCAAGCCCGTGGCCGGCCGACTGAGCTCGGCTCCTCTGGCTGGGGGGTGCCCGGGCTGCCTGTCTCAGCCTCCCGCCAGGTGCTTCGGCTCTTCTGCGCCTCGTGCCACGGGCTGCTTCAAGGCCAACAAGCCAGGCCACCCAGCACCTGCCCATGCTCCTGGGGCCGGTTCTGATGGCGGAAGGGGGATTCCAGGCTGGCACTGTCGAGACTCACGCCCTGAGCCGGCGGCCACCATTGCTGATAGATGCTCCCGGGGATGAAGCCGGCCCCCAGGGACGGGACAGAGCGTGAATCCGGCCAGAGGAGCGCCATCAGCACCGGGCACGGCTGCCCACCTGGATGCATCCCCTAAAGGAGGGGCAAAACCTGGACTGGATTCCTGTGACTGCTGGGAAGGGAAGGTGGCTGCTGGCCCTTCCCACCAGCCTGTGGTTGCTAGCGCAGCGATGCAGCCCCTTGATTTATGTGCACAACGTGCTGCGGGACATGAGCTGGAAACAGACCTGCAGAAAACAAATTGTCCTTGATTTGATGCCTCTCCAAGACCTGGACCCTCCTGCTTGGCAGAGCCCCGAGCCAGGCAGCAGCCAGAGCCTGGCGCTTCCTGGTGGGAGGAAGGATGCTGCGGAAATGTGCGTGGGACCCTGCAAGAGGGTCGTGTTGTCAAATTCCAGGGTTGTATCTCTGTTTTGTAATCGCAAACAGCAGTGCGGCTAGGAAGGGAGCAGCTCCCCCTGGGCACACCCACGCCCTGGCCTGGGGGAGAACCCCTTGTCCTGGCTCTGAAAGAGGTGGAGACTCCCGGGCAGGGTGCCACGACCCAGCCCCTGTCCAAAGGGATCACCGGATCTTCCCGGCGGGTTTCAGTTGCGGCTCCAGCACCACTGACCCGCCACCACCAGCCTGCCGGGAAATCCGGGAGCAGGCTTGGAGCCCTGCAGCTGTTGGTGGTCTAGACGCCTTCCCCCTTTCCTCCCTGCAGGGAGTTGTGGGTTGTAGAGCAGGACGGCTGTTGCTGTGCGTACGCTGTTGGCTCGTGCCTGCTTGTCCCCTTGCTGGTTGAATAACCCATTGTAGCCTTGTGCTCACTGGTGACCCCTGCTGGAAAGCTGCGGACCTGCTCTGTCCTGGCACTCCGTGGCTAAGCCGCCCCTCCATTCCCAGGCTATGGTGTGGGCCATGTTGCCAGCTGCTGATGGCTGCAGCGACCCCTGCTGGCAAAGGAAGGCAGAGCGTTGCCTCTCCTTGGATGAACTTGGCTGGTCCACCGCTCGGGCCCACCTGGGACTAAAACTGATGTGACAGGATTTATTTCCCTCTGCTATGCAAGCTGCTCATGTCAGTGACACGGGGATGGAGAGCCTGGTTAGTCCCTACAACCCTGCCACCACCTGGAAAGGTTGTCCCTTGGGACAGCTGATTGCAGGCTGGACCAGCCCCGCCAGCATTAATCTCCACTGCTGAGCTGTGATTTTTAGTAGCACTAATTAATGGAGGCTCCCTTTGAAAAGTGGGCCAATTTCATTCCTGTTATGGGGGGGAGCTGCCAGGCAAAGAGGGGAGCTGGCTGGCTCGGACGCCACAGCGAGTCTGGCAGAGACAGGAAGAGAACCCAGGAATCCCGCGTCCCAGCGCCTGGCTGGGTGCATTTTCTGTAGTTAAAGGCAACGCCGCTCAGGGCTTCTCTCCTGCGATTCGGGGGAGCCGCATCATGCGGGTGGCTGGCAAGAGAGGGATGTAGTCTCCCGGGGCTAGCTGGGAGTTTCCTGCTAGCAGGCTGTGATTGGCTGGAACAAGGAGCCAGAGTAGCCTTTGTGAAGCACTGGGCCGGTTGTGAAACAATCAGAGGTGCCAAAGCTCGCTGGAGAGCTGGAGCCAGACGCTGGCTGGCTGGAGGCAGGGAAGGAAGCCGCCCCGGTCCTTGGTGATGCGGAGAAGTTAGTTATCCCTGGGGCACGGGCTGCAGTGTCAGAATGACACCAGAGTGTCACCGCCTTTTCAAGGAGCCCCAGCTGCGCAGAGCATGTTCAGGGGGCTGACTGCTAAGCCTCATCCCCTACTTCCTCCAAAGAGCGGGTGGAAAGGCCGGGAGGCTGCTGCCTCCACCGGCAGACGGTTGAGGATCTTGGAGCGGATTTGGGCTCCACGCTGAAATGAACAGGGGCAGAGCCGGACCGCCAAATCCTTTAGGCAGCTTTGCAAATTTCAGCCTGTGCCACCGGCCTTTATCTTCAGAGGTGGCGTGGAGGCCCCAGGAATGCTGCGCCTCTTGCCCCTCGCTTGCCGCCTAATCCCAGGTCTGAGACGGTAGAGGAGTCGGGAAGGTTTGAGATCTAGCCCAGGGCTGGTTACTGGCAACCCCCTGGTGCGAGCCATTCCTCCTCCCACCCTTGATCTGCTGTAGGGGCCCTTGCGGTTTTTCCAGTAACGTGGTGCAGTGCCTCAGTTTCCCCACCAGGAGATGGGGGTTAAAAATGCTTCCCCTCTGGGTGTGAGCATAGCTTAGTCAAGGGCTGGAAAGCTCTTGGAACCAGCTCTTCCGCTGGAGCAAACGAAGGGCCGAGTGGAGATTTACACCATCTACGTGGTGACGCTGCTCTTGTTCCAAGCTGGGCACCCCCACGTCTGGCAATAATTCTGCCAAGCCCTGGGGCCCAGTCCTATGGTTCCTGCTTTGTCCCCGCATGGGCAAAGCCCCCATCTGTCCATGGGAGTTATCCCGGAGCGCGGCCTGCAGGCCTGGGCATGGAGTTGTGTGCCGGTGACGTTGGGCAATTCCAAGGGGAAGGCACCGGGGTGGTGCAAACGCTGTGCACAGGCGTTACTATACAGGGCTGACTATCTTGGGGATCCCTGTTCTCTGCTTGTCTCTGCCCTGACTGGCCCAGTGCTCTGCTGGCATGAGATCTGGCTAGTGGCAAGCCGTGGGCAGACTGCCCCTGTGTCCCAGTGCCTTCACACTGCTATAGGGTCGTGTTCCTCGAAGGATCTCAAAACGAGCAGCGTCAGTTCCGTTACCTTCCTTTTACAGTTGGGGAAACTGAGGCACGGGGTGCCATGACCTGCCCAAGGCCTGGGCTTAAACTCGGGTCTCTTGTCTCCCAGTTCCGCGTTGTGATTGCATCTCATATTGCCACAGACGTAGCTGGCCCGTTTGGTTTTATTTTGCTTAGTGACTTAATTGGTCTGTCTGCCTTTGAGATCCTCCAGTGGAAGGCACAAGAGACCAGCCAGGAATTAATCTTTCTCTTTCCCTCTCCCACTCCAGCCTCCATTCATGTGCAGGCCTGCTCTGAAAAAGGGATAGAAAATAAGACGAAGAATATCTTACTGCCCCTGTATGAAACTATGGTACATCCACATGTTGAATACTGCGGACAGATGTGGTCTCCTCGCCTCAAAAAGATATTTTGGCATTCGAAAAGGTTCAGAAAAGAGCACCTAAAATGATTAGAGATTTGGAACAGGTCCTATATGAGGAGAGGCTAACGAGACTGGGACTTTTCAGCTTAGAAAAGAGGAGACTAAGGGGGGATATGATAGAGGTCTATAAAATCATGAGTGGTGTGGAGAGGGTGAATAAAGAAAAGTGATTTACTTGTTCCCATAAAATAAGAACTAGAGGACCCCAAATGAAATTAATGGGTAGGAGGTTTAAAACTAATAAAAGAAAGTTCTTCTTCACATAGTGCACAGTCAACCTGTGGAACTCCTTGCCAGAGGAGGCTGTGAAGGCTAGGACTATAACAGAGTTTAAAAAAGAGCTAAATAAATTCATGGAGGTTAGGTCCATAAAAGGCTATTAGCCAGGGGGTAAGGAATGGTGCCCCGGCCTCTATTTGTCAAATGGTGGAGAAGGATGGCAGGAGAGAGATTGCTTGATCATGGTCTTCGGTCCACCCCCTCTGGGGCACCTGGCACTGGTCACTGTCGGCAGACAGGATACTGGGCTGGATGGACCTTTGGTCTGACCCAGTATGGCCATTCTTATGTTCTTATTATCTTGGGCGACCCTGTGGCTCCAGCGCCTGTGTTTGGTTTAAAAGCTGTGAGCTGCCTTTATTTCCCACAGCCCTTGGCTCTGCCCTTCGCCCTGGGACGGTGTGATCTGAAAGTCAAGCTGGGCTCATTTCTTCTCCTGCCACATCCCAGGCATCGAAGCTCTTGCGAGTGCATTCTGGGAGAGCCCTCCTCTTGGGTGGGTTTTGCGCAGCCGGTGCTGCTGCGAGTTGAGTCCCCAACCCTCTTGTTCGTGCACAAGCCGGAGGAGACTCCCGTTGTAGATCCTGGCTGCTCTGTCTCCACTCCAGGAGCCTGGCTGCAGATGGGCCACTTTTCACTCGAGTCCTTCCAGGGTAGCGCCCGCTGGAGGGCCAAGCGACGGGAGGACGGTTTTCTCCTCCCTTGTGCTTTGTCGCCCTCCTGTCTCCCTCCCCCAAGCAGAAGCCAGGGAAGAGGTGGGGGGAGCAGTGCTCTGGGTGGGGGAGAGTGTTGGGGTGATCCAACACTGCTGCGGTGGGGACCCCAGAACCACATGGCCTGTTGGTGCTCCCCACGGCTGCATTTGGGGGTATCTTTGGCTGAGAGATGAGCAAGACCGGAGAGCCAGGGAGGGAGATGTGCAGGGTCCAAACCTCTGCCCTGCTTCCCTGCTGTTCCCCCTCCGGCCTGCCAGCTGCAGCCTGCTCTGTGCTAGACAAAACAGCGGCTGGCTCGGGCAAGCAGGGCTCCCGTCCCTGCGCCAAAGACCAGGCAGACAAAACACGGAGCGGGGGGGGCCGGCCGGAGAGGGGGAGGCAAGGTGGACACCACACTGGGAGGCCAGCTGGAGGGAGAAGCTGTTTGCGTTGGCGCCCGCTGGGATCTCTCTGCGGGCCGCCCTGGGCCGAGCGGGAAGGGCTCCTGGCCCAGAGTCCGGGCTCTCCCCGGTGTGGTGAGCGGGGCAGTAAAGGGCCGTGGTGAGGAACCGACTCTAGCGGCGTCTCTGTCCCAGCCGAGTCTGAACAGCCCTGCCAAGGAAAGGGGCAGAAATTCCTTCTGCAGCCAGTATGGTACCACGGCTCCTCCCAGCCCCCCTCCAGCCCCATAGGTGCATTTCTTACCCCCCACCTCCCCTGCCATAACTGCCCCGCGTACAAGCCCCGCCCGGCCTTGCCCGGAGTGGGGTCTCTGCGCGCTGGATCCTCCTGTCGCGGCTCCTGCCCCACGGGCTCCGCTAGAGCTTGGCTGAGCTCGCCGTGATGGGGAGGGGCCGATCTCCCAGCTCCGCACCTTTCTGGGCAGGACCTGATCCGTGGGGCACGGCCGATGTGCGTGCACGAGGGTGGCTCCTTTCTTTTCCCAGGAGATGCTCCGGAGGGTTCATGCGGACGCAAAAGCTCCCAGCCTGCAGAGGAATTTGCCGGGGGGAAGGTTTTCGGAAACAATAAAAGAGCATGGGGTTTTGCCGACGTTATTTGGAGATGGGAAACATCATTGCTGTTTAATCATAGAAAAACACCCCGGACCCTTCCGTGGGGCGGGAGGAATTGAACGACCTCGGAGTGGGGGAGGGCTCTCCAGGGCAGCCAGGTACAATGGGGAGAGCTGAGGTCTTGGGGCATCTTGAGCACTGCCTGGCGGTGGTGAGCCAGTGGCCGTACATGTAAGGCCCGGGTTTGCCTTGGTTGAACGCGGTGGAGGTTTTGCTGTGACTCCGGGGCTGGGTGTTCCCTGCGGGAGCGGCTCCCTAGCGGAGCGTGCGTAAGAGCGCGCATGCAGCCGGTGGCGCTGCCCATTGGGCATCGCTGTTACGGCTCCCACCCGTCTCTGGCTTGCATCCTGTTGATTTTCACAGCCGAGTCCCTGCCCTGGGAATCTCCCGTCCTGCCCGGAGCTGTGCCAGCCTCGGGCACTTGAAGACCTGGCAGCGGCAGCAGGGAGGGAAATCCTGCTGGGCTGAGGAAATTGCAGGGCTGTAGCCGGGCCCGCTGCAGTGGGCGGAAAAGCTGGGGGAGTTGAGCGCTGCTCGGAGACTCAGCTGGACGGGGGAGGAGCCTGTAGCGGGGCATCCCTGCCCCTGCCAGCAGGTGGCGCTGTGCCAGAGGCAGCAAAGAGCCCTGCTCAGGTGGGTGAGGTTAGCCGGGCTCGTGGGCTGGGCTGTTCAGCTGATGGAGCTGTGCCCGGGGGTGCTGGGCAGTTTGCATTCCCTGCCGGGTGCTACCCGCCGGAGCACTGCGCCTCTCCTTAGAGTGGGCTGCAGAGCAAAGCCGTCTCCATGAGAGAGCGCAGGGTGTGCGTCTCCTCCCAGACCATGCAGCATTAGCTTAGCACCAACGCATGGCGAAGACGGGCCACGGGTCCTGGCTCCTTCCTACCCCTGCAAGGGAAAGCGCCCCGGCTGGGCCTGGGGCAAGTGGATCTGGCAGCCGTTGGCTGAGTGGTGGGTATGGAGGTTGGGTAGGGAAGCGTGTAGCTGGGGGGTGACCCCGGCCCCTCGTTCTCCCTGACCTCGCATGGCGTACTCCAGCCCAGAGTGGGGTGGCCACCGGAGGAGTGTTCGGCACCCACTCGGCACAGTGCCAGGGGCCGGGCGGGGGAAGAGCAGCCCCGAATCGGGGCCCAGGTGGGAACCAGACAGCGGCACCGATAGCGGGGTAGGGAAGAGAGCCAACTGTTTCCCTCCTGCTGGCTGAAGATCTAGTGGTGGGGTATTGAGCGAGGGGTTCCCTGATCCCCCAGCTCATCTTTCTCCCAACTCCAGACCCGGAGAGGCTGCAGTGTTAGCAGGATCTGCCCAGAGGGGCCCGCCACTAGCTCCAAGCCAGAGCCAAAACTCCCCTGGCTCCGGTCCACTCCGCTCTGGGCTGGTGGTCTGAGCATACCCTGGAAGAAACCTGCCAACAGCCTGTCCCTCCACCCCTTTCTTGTAGGCATGTCCTGACCTCCGTGGGCAGGGCTCCGTCTGCCTTACGGGCCGCTGCACTATGACCCCCACTCAGCTCCTCTGGGCTCCCCATAATCCTCAAAGCCCCGTGGGCGAGGAGCCTGGGGCTGTGGAGCAAGAGCAGTGTCGGCTCTTTGGGTTGGGAGTCCCTACAACCAGCCCATCGGGGAAGGGTGACAGCGCGACGGACGTGCACAGGGACGTCTCAGCGGGTTTCCTTTCCCGGCACTGGGCCTGTGGAGAGCCAGGGCCAGGGGCTGTTAGTGATGCAGGATTTGGGGCTATCTTTTGTAGTCGCTTGGCTGACTGCGTTTGTGTTCGGCTGTGCCCTGTGGGGCGTGTGTGTGCGTCTGCCTGTCCGCCGGCTGTCAGCCTTAGTTCTCTGCCTGTGGGTTGCCGTTTGTGTTCTCTGTTTGCTGCGCAGACCGGTTCTGTGGCTTGGTGCGTGTCCATATGTACTTGTGTGGTGTTGTGGCTGAGCGTGTGTGCGCGTCTGTT
This sequence comes from Rafetus swinhoei, assembly GCA_019425775.1. NCBI lineage: Eukaryota > Metazoa > Chordata > Testudines > Trionychidae > Rafetus > Rafetus swinhoei. Next base: position 2,845,148 of record CM033435.1, on the reverse strand, counting down.
TCTCAGTAGGGGGCTGTGTGGCGGTAAGCGGGGCTGTGTGGCCGTGCAAGTGGGGCCATGTTGGCGTTGTACATTGGGGTGCGTGCTTGCGTGTGTGTGTGTTCCTGGAGGCTTGTCCAATTTGCAAGCTTCAGCCAGCCCTCCTGTGGCTCCGCTGCCCTGGAGGGAGGCACATCAGGTTCCTGCTAGGGCATCCATGTGTCCATCTGGCCCCAGAGGCTGCTGGGAGCCTTCCCCTAACAGAGTCAAAGGTGGTTACAGCCAGATCTGGCCAGGCCTGTGAGGCCGGGGCCGGGGAGTGGCGGCGGCCGCCGAGCGCGGCGGGCCCTGGGGGTGGCTGGCGGCCGAGGGTCGGGGCGCGGCGGGCCGAGGAGCGGGGCGTGGCGGCGGAGGGTCGGGGCGGCGGGGCCGGAGGAGCGGGTGGGCGCCGGGGCGGCAGGCCGAGGAGCGGGGCGGCGGGGTCGGGGTCGGGCGGCGGGCCGGAGGAGCGGGTGGCGCGCGAGGGTCGGGCGGCGGGCCGAGGAGCGGGTGGGCGCGCGAGGGAGGTGGGGCGGCGCGGCGGGCCGAGGAGCGGGGCGGGCGCGCGAGGGTCGGGCGGCGCGGGCCGAGGAGGCGGGCGGGCGCGCGGAGGGTCGGGGCGGCGGGACCGAGGAGCGGGTGGGCGCGCGGGCAGGCCGAGGAGCGGGGGCGCGAGGGGTCGGGGCCGGGCGGCGGGCCGAGGAGCGGGTGGGCGCGCGGAGGGGGGGCGCAGGGCCGGAGGAGCGCGGGCGCGGGGACGGGCGGCGGGCCGGAGGAGCGGGTGGGCGCGAGGACGGGCGGCGGCGGGCCGAGGAGCGGGTGGGCGCGCGGAGGGTGGTGGCAGGCTGGGCTGGTGGAAGAGCAGGGAGTCAGTGGGGGCTCCATGTATGTCGACGCTCCAACGTCCCCGTTGGGAGTAATGGGGGCGCCTGGCCCCACCTCAAGGCCGAGGCAGACAGTCGGCCAGTTCCCTCCCTGCCATGGCCGGGTGTCCACACACTCGCCAGCCTCCTCTCCCAGCTCCTTCTGCCCTTCCCCTCTCTCCATGGGCCTCGCCTCGCCCTTCCTCCCCTCTCCAGCCCTCTCCTTGCTGCCCCCCCGCCCCCCTCGCTGGTGGGTTGTGGGTTGTGGTGCCTGGCTGGGTTGTAGATGGCTCCGTCTCTCGCCGGGTCTGGTGACTCGCCCCCTCCCCCAAGCTGGCTTCTCCTGAGAAGTAATTACACAGCCCAGTGCAAATAAGCAGCGAGTCAACTGGAAATAAATGACACCGCTAAAGAAAACACGCCGGCGGGAATGCTGGGCTCTGCAAATAAACCTCATGGCAGCGAGAGGGGAGAGGCCCAGGGGAGGGGCAGGGCTGAAGGAGAAGGGGAGCTGGCGGCGTGGGGCACGTGGGAGGCCCACGGTGTCCATCTCTCATCAGGCCTGTGAGGGGCGTGTGGTGACCCTCCGCTGTTCCCTGGCCCCCTCCCTTCAGAGTGCTCCAGTACGGAGGCATATCATGGCCGCTGATGGGCCAGGAGGTGTAGTAATCCCCCAACATGTACCGGCCCTGAATCTGGGGGCTAAGGGTTGGGTGCCCCCCCGCCTCTGACCAGGGAGAGCCTGGCGCAGTCTGTGCGGGCAGGACGGGCCGTATCCCTTTGGCGTGTGCGAGGCGCGCGCCTGCTCCATGACTCCCGTGCATTCTACAGCTGCTCGGACAGAGCTCAGAGCCGTTTCCCAGTCACACCCCTATGCAACCGCCCTTTTGCACGCCTGTGGCCTTTGTGTCCTGGCTCCCCCTTTCCCTGCAAGCCGCCGGCAGCCCTTGCGCCCCATTGACGGGAAGATCCCTCTCAAAATACCACCAGGCACTGTTGAGTTGTAGGGACCTTTCCCAAGCAGCTGAAAGCCGTAAAATTGGGTAACTGAACACCAAGAAATCCCTCTGGGTTTGGCTCCAGCGGGGCAGGCATTGCGCAGGGGCTAATATTCCTCACCCTTTCCCGCCTGTGGGTCTTTAAGCCCCTCGCTCCCTTTGGGCTCAAGTCTCAGAAGCAGGGCCCAGGAGCCCTGACCAGCCGTGTTGAAAACCGCCTGACGCGGAGGGTTAGAAGGGAAGTTTTGTGTCAGCAGCACCAACAGCCTGGCTGCCTGTAATTAACACCAAGCCGGGTTACTTGATTCTAGCCCCCGGCGACCCAATGGAGGTGGGTGTTGGCGGGCAGCTGTGCACAGAATGACTTGTACGTGAGCTTGGTTAGGAGGAGTGCAAATATTCGCCTTGCCGGGGTGGGTATTTCTGTACTGCCCAAGCACGCCAGCCCAAGGGAGCCATCCATGGGCCCCGATCCCGATCTCTGCTTCTCTGGAGCTGTGCCCCTGATTTTGGAGTTCCTCCCGGTCTGCACCAGTGTGAACTGAATTCAGAATCTGGGCCCAGGTGGCTAGTCAGAACCCCAGTGGGCAGAACCTCACTCAGATGTCAACCCAAGTGCGGAGGGCCTGGGCAGGCCATTCGGGCCCGTTTTGTTTGTATTTTACCTCCTTTGCTCATCCCTGCGAGCACCAGGGTCTTCCGCCGCGCTTGCTCTACCAGGAAGGCCTGTTTCGCTCCTGCTTCAGATCAGAGATCCTGCGATAGCAGGGAAATAATCTTGCTGGGAAATCATGGAGCTTGGGAAAGGGCAGCTGCTCTCAGAATTCCACCAAGTCACGACAGGGGAGTGGCCGAGCCCCCCGGGGGACTTCAAACTAGGAGATTGTGATACCGGATCTGGGCAGGCGAGGGAGTAAGTTTTTAATATTCAGTCGGCGGGTGCGTAAATCGTACGTGCTGCTTGGAAAAAACGTGTCAGGGCCAGAAGCGATGGAGATTTATTCTCCTTGGGTCCCTCTCGCTGGTCGCGACTGTTAAAAATCCTGGTTTCTCCTCTGGAGCCAACAGTCCCAGCTGCCCCGGGGGAAGCAGCGACCAGGATCCCAAGCAAAGGCAGAGGAGGGAGCTGCGTCCAGCCCAGCATCCGAGGAACGGCCCCAGGACTTGATGGCAAATTACCCCGGTCCCCCTCTGCTTGCGGAGCTGGCTGTCACTGCAGTGAGTTATGGCCTCCCGCGCTCGGGCCAGGGTCTCCGTGCTGGGCAGACAATACCCCCCGGGGGCCGGGGAGTTGTCTGCTCCAGACTCATATTTTCCCATCGTTGGGCAGTGGAACGAATGCTTTACCTGGCTGCCGGAAGCCGCCTGACCTGGCTGCTGCTCACCGCCCGCGTCGACGCCACCGTCCTCCCCGGCTGCTTTGGTGCAGGGTGGAAGCCAGAAGGGAGCTTGGCAGGGTTGCTGCCCGGCCACCGCCAGCAGGTGCCTGGCTTTGCCAGGGAGGACAGGGCCGGATGCCATAGGACAAACCCCCCCCCGTCACCCTGGGACCTGAGAAATGGCTGCTGCTCCACGGGGACATGTTCTGGGGCCGGGGCACCCAGCGGGCAGCCTTGCAGGGGACAGATCCTTCTGGACTGTGGCAGAGAACAGCCACGCTCGCGGCATGGCGGACAACCGGCTCGGGTCCTGGAAGTGAACAGGCCGGGGGGTTGATCCACCCCTGCGCCCCGTACACAAAGGAGCCATTCAGGGTGGGCGTGAGGATTAACGAGCCGGAGCTGGATTTTACAGCCAGTCTCCTTTCTCCAGGAGGATTGACGGGTTGGGGATCGGTTACACCGCTGGGGATAAAGGGCTTAGGGGTCAGTTTATGCAGCATTATTACTGCGGGGGACTGCGCCGTGATACAAGAAGGAACCATTTTTAAGGCGCTACCCAGGCCTGGCCTCGAAGGCACGTCTGCTGGGATTTCCATCCTTCCCTCTGCATTGCCCAGAAACGGAACCCCGTCTTTCAGCATTAACCTGCTGCCTATTCCCCGGCCTACCTCACCTCCCCACTGGTGACCTCGCAGCTTGTGGCTGTGGAGACGTCCCGCCGGAGAGCCAGCCGCCGGAGCGATGAACTTCTGAGGAGCAGAGCGCACGTCGGTGAGAGACGAAGTCGTCCCGTCCTAGGGCCTCAGCCAGGTGATATGGGGCCCTTGTTTTCAAATTAAGATGGGCCCCTCGGCTCCAACCCGACAGGCTCGAACACCAGGAGGCAAATGAAAGGCCCCCGTCAATAATTCTTACCAACCCAGTCTGGGGTTGTTCCCACTGCTTCGGTCAAAGTCCCATTCACCCTGTGCTGGTTGTCTAAGGAGGGCGGGTGCGTCTCTTGACCCTCCAGAGGGTCAGGCGATGTCGGGCCTCGGGGAGTTCCCCTCAGCTTGGATGATGTGCAGAGGAGGAGGCAGGGCGTACAGTGAATGAGACAGGGCCCTGTGGCTCTTGGCCTTATTTTTGTACTTGCTATTGCCACAGTATGTCTGGCGCAAACCTGCAATTACCTTCGCGTGAGCTTTTATGGGCCCTCTGGGGTCGGGCCGAGTTGTGAGGTGAACGAGCCAGGGAGAACTCAGTAGCGGCCTTAGTCGCAGGCTGGACCGTGCAGCGCAGTGAACGAGGCAGGGGCTCTGGGGGGGAAATAGCAGGGTGCTGTGTAGCCGGAGGCCTTATGGGAACAATATGCCCCAGGGGCAAAGCTAAGATTGGCTTGGTAACTGGAACACCAGCCATCACCGTGGTTTCCGAGTGGCCGGCACGAGGCCGCTCGCAACAGAGCTCTGGCTAGCTTTCGGCCGTGTCCAGAGCTAGCCCGGGCTACCTGAGAAGAGCGACTCAAGCCCAGACCTGGGTGCTGCTCGGTCTCTGGTTCAGGGGGTCCTGTAATTGGTGGACGTGGCGTTGAGAGAGAGAACTGGGGACTTGCTGGATGCGTGGAGGTTGGCTGGAGGCCCCCAGAGAGCTGCCCATGGCTGCGACTCCCCCAGGAAAACCCTCAACTGAGAACGGTGATTCGGTCACGGCTCCTCCCCGGCTCCCCTGTCAGCCGGCGATGAGCTAGTGTGGCTGGGACTGAGCCAGTGCCGGGATGGCCCCAGGGAACGTGAGGAGCCTGGGTTGGCTCTTCAGAGCCTCCCTCTGCTCCAGTTGTCCCAGTCCTGCCTGGGAACTCGGAAGGGCCTTTTGCCGGGTGTTAGGACTTGGGAGGCTTAGTGCGAGGGTCGTTCCTGGCCGGAGCAGCGCTGCTGGCGCGGGGTGGGTGGCCCGTGTGTCCTGAGCTGACTGGTAACATCTGAGGGCCAAGGAGAGCGTGTCTAAGAGTAGCAGCTTTGTCTGCTGGGCCCGGGGCCTGGTGCCAAGCTCCTGCTCTCTCGGCTTATCTAGCTGCCGATACACACCCGGCCTGTGATAAGTCTCCCTGCCCCCGCTGTGATTCTGCAAAGGTCACTCGGCGTCCCAGTCTGCTCCCTTGTCTTTGCCCGCCGTTGGTAGCAGGTGTGCGGCTGTAACGTGGTGCTCTGCAGGTGCCAGCATCTGTCAGGCTGCGCTCGGTGGCGGAAGAACAACAGTAAAACTCCAGGGAGAGGAACGTGGTCTCCCCCGCGTTGGGACGGTGTTGTATCCGCGTGGTGCACCGGTGACGCCAACTCTGCGTTTCTTTGCCGTGCTCCACCTCACCCTGGCAGGGCCTTCTCTGACTCCTCTCCTCAGCCTCTCCCCGCTCACGCCAAGCCCTCTTCTAGCCTTCTCTCAGCCTCTGATCTTTGTCCACCGGTCCTTCTGATCCCGACGCTTATTCCAGAGGGCCGGGTGTACCGCGACTGTAAGCCACAGAGTCACAGGGGGTCGTCCGGTCACTGTGAACACCCCCTCATGCCCGACGCCGCCTGCTCCCCTTCCTGGAGGGAACAAGGACTAGCGTTGGACCGGAAAGTGGCCAGTGGGGTGTGAATTCCCTCAGGGGTGCCGCCAGCTTGTCATGAGACCACCAGCCTGAGGGACGGAGCAAGGGCCGTGTCAGGGGAAGGCCTGGAAGACTCCCGTCTCGTTCGCCGGTTCCTTCTGTGCTTCAGGCCCGTGTGGCCGGCTGGGGCGGTCACGGAGCAATGGCCGCCTGCCGCATGCGGAAAGCCCCCTCGCCGTCGTCCGGCCTGCCCTGCGTCTTGGCCCAGGAGAGGCCTGCCTGACTAGAATCCTTAGGGGAGCTGGCTGGGTCTGCCTTTGGCAAGCGGCTCGCCTGTGGCGAACCGCGCGTCTGTCTTTGCTGCCACAGCTCGGATTCCCCGGTTGTGACACGCACCACAGGCTCCATACGCCTGATTTGGAGGACGCCTGTTTCCTCACCCGAGAGGAATGCAGGCCGGCCGCCTCCCTCCACGCCACCCCCAGCTCCTCCATTGGGACTGTGCTGGGCTCTCGCTGGGGACAGGGCCTTGGCTTTTATTAGGCTGTCCCTTTGTGCGATGGGTGAATGTGCCTGAACAGACGCAGAGGTTTTCCATCTGATCTGTCCTTCACTGGCGCCTCGCGCTCTCGGAGGGCCCCATCTCATCCCCTCCCCGGCTGCGCATAGTGACGTCCTTGGCCGGGCAGTTCCACAGCGTGGCAGCTGCCACACGTGGCCCGGACGTGGCCCATCCTGGGGGTGTTCTCCTGGCCTGCGGGGCGAGGGGCTGAGTCGTCAGTGGATTCCTCCCAGGGCGTGCCGGTGCTCAGTGCCAGCGGGCACGTGGGTTTGTACTGCCCGGGGAATTCCTTTCTCTCTCCCGCTGCCCCTCTGGGTGCGCTGTCTCCTGCTTCCCCTTGCGATGCTCTCCTGCCCTCGGCTCCTTTCCCTCATGTGCTGGGCTGTGTGCGGAGTGTGGACAGAGTCTTTATCTTCAGGACTTTTATCAGCAGTAATTTCCCTCCTGTCCTCGCTGATGATGGCTCTGTTCAGCCCCTCCTACTAAAGGCAGGGAGAGCTCCCAGCTGCCCGATGCTCTGGGTTCAGGCATGAAACTACCCAAGGGTGACCCCCAAAGGGTCGGAGACACCCCGACAGGCAGGGCCTTAGGCGACGCTTGCAGGGCTGTCCGAGTGGGCTGGCCGGGCCTTTGCCTTGCCCCCTGATGCTCCAGGCAGGCCGGGGCCAGAATGCGTTACACTGCGGCTGCTCTCCACTGTGGCGGGCACACAGCGGGCTGGGGAAACCGAGGGTAAGCTAGAGCAGCCCCGAGGCTGCTGCGATGGGCTGTCATGGCACTTCCCCGGAGGGCAGTGAGCCGAGCGTGCAGACGGGCTCGAGTTGAGGAGCTGCGCCGTCTCCCCTTCCTGTGTTGTGACGCCACCAGAGTCTTTGTTCTCTGCCTTCAGATCTCTGGTCAGCTCCAGCCTGTCTGGGCAGGGAGACTTCGCCCTGTTTGTGGACGAGTAGCAGTGGGGGCAGAGGGTCTCTCTGCGGCTGGATCAGCCCGGCGCGGGCGCTAAGGAGGTAACGCCCGATCATTCTGCCCCAGCCGGGTGGGCGGGGCTGTGGTGCCACCCAGCGCACGTCGTGCGTGTGACGCGGGGCTGGGCGGGGCCAGGCCAAAGGCCGCAGTACCAGAAGAGGCCAGGGGTCGGGACTGGCAGAGCTGTGGGGAGGCTGGAATTGAAATAGGAGGGGGTGTGCCGGTCCGGAGCAGGGCTGGCGACCTTCCTGGAGCAGTGGGCCGTGGGCAGAGCTCATTAAAGAGGGGAAATGTGCAGTGGTCTGGGCAGGGGGAAGTGCCCAGCCGGCAGGGGTGAGCCTGCAATGAGCCCTAATGGGCAGCCTGGAAGGGCCGTGGGGCCATGCTGTGGACAATCGATGGGACCTTCGGGGCGCATAGGCCCGACCGGGCGGAGGCTAAAACCAGCGCAGGCGGGGATGGTAAACGCAGAAGCGAGGACGTTGTTGGAGGCCAAGGTGGTGGGGGGTGGGGAGCCCTGCTTTGTGCCTGGGCAGATGGGAATCCAAGGGGGCTCTTGCCCACGCGGGCAGCCCCCCTACTGCTCTCCTTGTCCAGAAGGTGCGGGCTGTGTCAGCCGTGGCCTCGCGCAGCTCTTGCTGGTGTCCCTGGGCAAGTCCCCGTGGGAGCAGAGTCTGTGACGGGACGGTCCTTCCCATGGTCTGGGCAGGAGGGGGCCCTGCCTTCCCCACTGCTGACTTCTCTGCCCTGGGGGCCCCCCGAAATCCTTCCCCTTGCTGCTTTTAATGCACAACAGAGCCTCTCCCACCTGGCCCTGGTGCTGCTTGTCTTGCTGGTCTGTCCTTGTTCAGCTTTGGCGGCTGTGTGGGCTTGGATCAGGGTGGGGGAGCCTTTTCTGGAGTGGGGGCCACTGACCCACGGAAAAATAAGTTGGGGGCCGCACAAAAATGAGAAGCAAAAAAAGAAAGAAACCTCATTGAGGTGGCCCCCAACTGAGAAGCAGAAAGGCACTCCCCACAGTCCACATTTCCTTTGCCCCTCAGCTAGTAGATTTTGTGGGGGCCCCCTAGGCTCTGGGGTGGGGCCAAAATCAGGGGGTCAGTGTGTGTGGGGGCTGCAGGGAAGCAGGCTTGGGGTGCATGGTCTGGGCAGGAAGGGGGTGCAGGAGGAAGTGGCGGTGCATGGTCTGGGCAGGAGGGTGCAGGAGTAAGTGGGGGTGCATGGTCTGGGCAGGAGGGGGTGCAGGAATAAGTGGCGGTGCGGGGTCTGGGCAGGAGGGGGGTGCAGGAGTAAGTGGGGGTGTGGGGTCTGGGCAGGAGGGGGTGCAGGAATAAGTGGCGGTGCGGGGTCTGGGCAGGAGGGGGGTGCAGGAGTAAGTGGGGGTGCATGGTCTGGGCAGGAGGGGGTGTAGGAGCTGCTTCCTCCCCCCACCCGTGAGTTAGATCCGGACCTGGTTTGCCTGTCTCTGGCCCATGAGGCTTGGGGCTTCCCCCCAACCTGCAGCAGGGAGCTGGTGCTCACACTCCAGCCCCATGGAGGGGACTGTGGGGGTGCTGCAGGGCTGGACTGCCAGCACCAGCTCCCCAGTTCTGGGGGGAGCCCCAAGTCCTGGGGGCCAAATCCAGGCAAGCCAGGAGCCACGTCTGGCCTCCAGGCCTTAGGATCACTGCTCTTAGCTTAGATCCTCAGAGTGAGATCAAAGAGTCTCTCCACTCTATCCCCCAGGTCCCGGCAGTGCGGGACTATCCCCCAGCCCAGTCCCCTCCCTTCCCTGGACCAGAACCACGTCGGCCTCCCCCTCTGGCCCAGATTCCCCCTGGAAGACCTGCCGACAAGCATGGCGCGGTCTGTCTCGGGGCCCAGCTCAGCAGCGCTCTCCTCCCCATCGGTCAGTGTAGGCACTCCCCTCCCTACGAAACCGAGCGGGGGTCCCTGGGGAAGTGGCTGTCATCAGGATCTCATTTCCTCCCCTTCCTGTGAGCCTGACACACAAGAGTGAGGGGCCGTGGGCAGCCCAGCTCTGTCCACTGTTCTCAACCCCGTTAGCAGAACAAATAAATAGCTGGGGCTTATCGCAGGGCCCCCCGCAGCTAGGTGGTCGCAAGAGGCTCTGGGAGGGAAGCAGGATTGTTTGAACAGCCCGGGGGCTCCGCTAATAGACATAAAACAACCTTGGGAGCTGAGACTCCGGCTCCCGCCTCCTCCGCCCCAGCAGGCGCTCACCTGACGGGGCCTGATGGCCCCTCTCTCAGCCGACGAGGAGTTTTGGGTAGCTGGGGTAGCAGGTGGGTTTCCAGCTGGGCCCCTGGGCGTATGCTCTGAACTGGAGCCCTCCCTAGGGACTGACAGGAGATGGTGCCACACTGGGAAGTTTGGCTCCTCTGCGGATCCGTGTACGAACTGCCCCAGAGCCTGGGGGCCCGGTCTGGGGTTCTGTTTCAGCCTGCCCTAGGGAGAGCGCTGAACTGGGGAGCTGAGGGCCAGGCGTGGGTTGGGACGTCTCCCCGGCCAGCAGGGCCCGAGCAGACCGCGCGTTGCGGTGGCCGCGTGATTCCGTAGCCGCCCCCGCTGTGCGCCTCTGGCTACGGAGCGCGGGTGCAGCTCGCTGGCTCGGTGCTGCTGTGTCCCGGCCGGCCTAACCTAGGCCCAGAGCAGGAGGACGTGTCCCAGCTGGCCTAACCCAGGCCCAGAGCAGGAGGCCGATGCGATCGCTGAGCCCGACAGCCTGACTTGTGGGATGCGGGGTGGGCAGGGCCGGGCTCCGCGGCTTGTCCTGAGCTCGGTGAGAGAATCCCTCCTTGGCCCAATGGGAAGATGAGGCGCGCGGGTGAGAGATGGAGGCGGCGGATGGGGCGGTCCGATGGGAAGCGCGACTTGGCCTCAGGCTCCCGTCTTCCGTTTCAGATTTACTGGCCGCCCCTCCCTGGGCAGAAGGAGGAGTGTGTTCAGAAGGGGAAGGACCCCACGGTAAGTCCCCCGTCCCTCCAGAGCGACTCCGCCTAGGCTGACTGACTTTGCCGAGGCGATGAAGGGGTTGCGTGTCTCTCCGCCAGCCCCCGTCTCCGCCAGCGCTCCCTCCCAGTGCTTGGGACGGAGCTGGCCTATTCTGGGCCCTTCCCAGCTGCCCAGTCCCCCACGGCTCTCCGCTGCTGCTTGGCCCCTTCAACTCGGCCTGGTCCCTGAGCCGGGGTCTGCTCCCCCAGTGGGATTCCCCCGCCCCACCCCCTGCGGTAGCCGCTTGACGAGGAGGCCTTGCTCTGGGTTTGTGCTTTGGGCGGGGTGGCATTTGTGTCTCTGTCCGGGGGCGTGGTTCTGCTTCCCATTGGGAGGGGACGCGGCTGGGGGCCAGCGCGTAGCACACGGGTGGTGCAGTTGCCGCTCACCGTGTGTGACCTCGGACAAGTCATCTTCCCTTTCTGTGCGTGCGCCTAGATTCCCCACTGTCCCCACTGTGCACTGTCCCATCTGGGCTCAGCATTAACAGCTTGATCCTCGTGAAGCCCCTTTGAGGCGGGGCCAGGGTATTATCCCCATGTTACAGATGGGGAAACTGAGGCACGACACGATTACATGGGTCGCCCCAGGAGCCAGGAACTGAACTCAGAGCTCTTGAATCCCAGCCCGGGGCTTGAACGACAGAACTGGCAGCAGAAGGGGTTGGGGCCGGGGGGCGTGGGAAAGCAGCCGGTAATGCAGAATAGAAGCCAGTCTTTGGCTGTGTCTACACTGCAGCCAGGAGCTCTGGTTGCAGCCTGTGCAGATACACCTGAGCCCCTCCTGAAAACCGCACAGGCACAGCCTTGGAACCGTTGGCTTCCTGCCCCTCCCTTCCACGCCTGCGTTCAGCAGGATCCCAAAGCGCGACTGGGGTGTGCTCAGCTGTGGGCAGATTTGGTGACTCCCCCTCGGAGCAGCGGCGTGCGAATTGGGGAGTGGTCCCGGCTGGAGAGATGGGGTGGGGGGCGGGGAACCAGCACAGGGAGCAGCCTAAATCTCCGCTAACACGTTGGTCCCCCGGGCAGTGAAGTACATCGCGTGTGACATCCTGACCCACAGTACATTGAAATCCAGAGGAGCCGTTCCATTCGCTCCAGTGGTCTTGGGCTCTGGGCTGATCTGGTGGCGTTCTTTGCTGGAGGGTGTTTGGCCAATTTAACTCCCTGACTCTTTCCCGTGCCCCCTCCGAGCGGTTATTTTAAAACCATGATTGGCGACCGTGGAGGGAGCGAGGGGGCAGGAGAGCCCCTCGTTGAGATCCATCCCAAAGTTAATTGTTCCCAGGAGGGGCTGTCACTCTGTTCGGCCTCCACATGTTTATTTTGCAAGCTCCCGCCAACAGAGCCAGGCCCTGGGGCGGCCTTTCTCCGTCCCCCTAGCCCTGGTGATGGAGAGACTTTTGCCGAGGAAAAATAAACAGCAGGGAGGCTGCGAAACCATTGGCTGGACCCCGGAGAGGGCTCGGCATGGGTGTACTCAGCAGAGCAGGGAGATCGGGGTCCATCCTAAAGCAGAGGACGTGGGAATGGTGGTAAATTCTGCCATTGGCCTCGTGGAATTCACCAGCTCCAAGGCAGGCTCCTCCGATCCGACTGCTGCTTGTACTGACGGAGTTACAAACACTTCCATCTGCCCAGCGGCGCCACACTTTATCAGGAGCAGGGCGAGTCAGATGTCGGGGTAAAAAATATCAGCGTGTCCTTGGATTTGTACTTTGGGTGGGGTTCGCTCTTTCCCTAGCTTCACATGATTCACATGTGGCCATCCATTTCCCCTGTATTCCCTACTCCCCAATACACGCTTCGTGTTTGCTTTCTGCAGCTGCCGTTTCCTGACCGTTTTTCTCGTCTCATCAACTTTTGGCTGCTTTTCTCCGTGTTCAGCAGGCGTGCTGGGGCTGGACGGGAACCCGGTCGTGTCTGGTATCTGCAGCTGGTAACAGCAAGAGACTGGCGGGTCGGTTCCAAGGATCCTTGACCGTTTCCGATCCGCAATCCAAATTGTCTGAAGTCTTCCTTCTCTTTCCCTTCCCAACCCTGTCCTCCTCCTTCCCAGTTCTTCAGCCTGTTTGCTCTTGTTTTGATTAGCCAGTCCCCTCTCCCCAGGAAGCAAACGTTCCACCCGAGAGAAGCAACCACACAACGGGACCCCAGGACTAGGACGAAGTAAAGAAACAAGCGGGCTCAGAAGAGATTGAAGGATTTCAGCCAAAGTGGGAGTCCTGTAAGGGTGACAGGCTGGGCTACTTACCCGCCCATGCTAGAAGGTTCAGCTGGAGATCAGAACTGAGGTCTCAGCTGGTTCTTGTGTTCTAGAAACCGGCCTGCCCAGCTCCGGCCCATACACACCTGGGCTGTTTTCTTATTGAACGCTGTTCCCCAGCTATTGTGCAGTAGGAATATGGATTTCCAAGCTGGGTTTCCTGAGGCTCAGAGACTGAACGGGCTCAGAGATGGGTGCGTCTTTGGACGAGTTGTTGGATTGTGAGGCCTTTTATTCCCCACGTTAAAAACCACTCCAGGCCGGATCCTCGGGTGATGTAAATGAGCGTATCTCTAGTGAGCTCCACAGAGCTGTGACCATTCCTTCAGCTGAAGATCCGACCAAAGCCTCTTCCGGTGGGTTAGTGCATCAGCAACGGACCAATCCGAACAAAGGGGACGGCCTAAGGCGTGGCAATCAGCCATGAGGAATGAAGAGGTCATGTCCAGATGTGGCACCCAAGCAGCTGGAAATGTGGCAGGGGAGTCCTGGTTCCAGGGAAGTCAATGGGGGTTTTGCCAGTGACTTCGTCGTGTCAATTTCACCCACAGACTCTCATTCCCGTGGATCGTGATACATCGTGGCTCTCTTGCCATCGTTTTCTTGCTGCTGGTTGATTTGTCTGTCCAGCGCTCTACATCCCGAGGAGAGAGAAACACAAGACTGGTGGGACTCACTAACCACCCACGGGTCTTTCTCTCCTGCCCATTGGGTAACAAGGGAGAGAGACCTAAAAACAGGGGTGGCAGATGCCCAACAAATGGTTTCAGTTCTAAATGCTGCGGCTGTGGAGTTTTCACGCCTGCCAGCGGAGCCCTCGTGCCTGAGGCGCGCGTTGCTGTCGTCACACCGACGCGAGGCAAGCCGCCTCAGAGGGCCTCTCCTAACGTCGTAATTCAGCCGAAAGAAAACAGAAATTCATCACGGCTGACAGCTTTCCACAGCGCCCTTAGCACGCCCCCGGCAAGCGGTCAGCGTTGCGTGCCGCAGGGCTGAGACAAGCACTTCGGAGGCAGCTAGTTCTCTTGACGTGAATAGAAACGGTGGCAGGAAAGGTCTCAGCCTCGAAGTCTGAGGGCCTCTCCTTCTCCACAGGGCGGGCGAACACGGAGCAAGGCAGCTAAAGAGCCGGCGTTTGGGATTGCCTGGTCCTAGCACTGGGCGTCAAAGGTTTACAGACTGAGGCTGGGTATTTGAAACCCCCAGGCTTAGCCCAATCTGGATCTGGCCCTATCTCAGGGTTCTGCTTTGAGAATTTAAGCCGTGGAGCAGGTGGAAATGGACCGTCTTTTTGCCGTCCATTCCTCTAGCAATAAAAAAGTGCCTCTTCTAGTTCCCTAGGGCATGAAGGTAGATTTCCTCCCTCCTAAGGAAGGCTACTTGGGATGACTTGATGTTTCATGAAGCTACTGTGAACTTCTTTGAAGAGGAACTATTGGCACCTCGCATTCAGGTGCAGATTTGAACAGAAGCTGTTTTGTCAATGACCTGGCCCTGGAAATGGCTCTGGGATGGGGCGCCTGCCCTGCATTTTCTTTAACAAGGATTAAACCCAGCCCCGGGAGAGAGCTGGGGCTGTGGAGCCCGCAGCTGGGCAAATAGCAGCCAAGTAGGGCCCAGCTGGGGCTGTATAAATAGGGGTTCCTGGGGAGGAGGCGAGGACATGAAGGTAGATTTGTGGCCAGAAAAGGGCAACAAAAATGAAGAGGGGTTTGGAACAGGTCCCCTGTGAAGAGAGGTTAAAAAGACTGGGACTTTTCAGCTTAGAAAAGAGGAGACTAAGGGGGGATAGGATAGCGGTCTATAAAATCATGACAGGTATGGAAAAAGTGAATAAGGACAAGTGATTTACTTGTTCCCATAACATAAGCACTAGGGGTCACCAAATGAAATTTAATAGGTAGCAGATTTAAAACCAGCAAAAGGACATTTTTCTTCATGCGGCGCACAGTTAACCTGTGGAACTCCTTGCCAGCAGATGTTGTGAAGGCCAGGACTTTATCAGGGTTCAAAAAAGAGCTAGATAAATTCATGGAGGGTAGGTCCATCAATGGCAATTAGCCAGGGTGGGCAAGGAGGGTATCCCTAGCTTCTGTTTGTCAGAGGCTGGGAATGGGCGACAGGGGATGGATCACTTGATGGTTCCCTGTTGTGTTCACTCCCTCTGGGGCATCTGGCATTGGCCACTGTCAGCAGACAGGACACTGGGCTAGATGGACCTTTGGTCTGACCCAGTGTGGCCATTCTTATGTCCTTATGACACTCTTGCTCAAGCTGGGGAGCAGGAGGGACCTGGCTGTCAGGGAAGCTAGAGGCTGCCTGAGACAGGGCAGGGCTGGGAAGGGGCAGGCAGGGTGGGGGAGCTCTGGCCTGACCCCGCTTTCAGGCTGAGGGAACTAGGGCCGCAGGAAGGCTGCCAGGTTAGAAGACTGCGGTTTGCCCCTGGGGTGGCTGCGCTTGTGGCCGATGTACTGGAGATGAACGTCCCCGCGCTGGTGGAGCGAGGGGCCGGGGACAGCAGCGGGTTTCTTCCCAGAGCCCTGCAGAGGATGCTCGGAGAGCCTCTGTACGGACCGCCGGGAGACCGCCGCTCCGGAAGCGGGAGCAATGAATCCAGGGCATGCTCGAAGGGCCGTTGATCATCCTGCCCCGTGAAAGGAGCCAGCCTCCCCTTTACATGACTACCTCACCCAGAGGATGGCTCCGTCCGTCCGTCTCCTGCGCTTCCTGCCATTGTTCCCCGCTCCCCCCTTCCAGAAGGCGCTCGTGGGCGCAGGAGGAAACGCCGCTGGCGCGGCCGATGGTCTGCCTCTGGCTGCTGGCACCGGCCGTGGGCGGGGGATACACGGTGGCTTCCAGGCAGGGGCCTGAGAATTTCCAGAGGACAGACAGGTGCATGGGGGGAGGGGGAGCCAGGAAACCTGCCCTAGTGCTTCTCCCCGTGGCAAAGGCCTTGATCTGGCGGAGGTAGGATCTGACCAGCCAGAGCTTCCAGTATGGGGTAGCGGGGAAATGTGTTCCCCTCCTTTCGTGCTCTGGCCATTCTACCTCTGTTGTCCCCAGCTTGCCCTTTAAGCCGGGCGGGGAACGTTTTTGGGTCGGGGCTGCTGAGCCGCAGAAAAATCAGCCGGGGGCCGCACACAGGTGAGAACAAAAAACCCCAAAACCGACCCCTCCCTGCCGGGGCCCCCAACTGAGAAGCAGACAGCCCCTCCCCCGCTCCGGTCCCCCAACAGAGCCTAGGGGGGCCAGGGCTGGGCAGTAGATTCTGTGCGCTCCAGCCCTGTGGTAAATAGCGATGGTGGGATGATAGGGCAAGGGCTCCTCGATGATGGGGGAAGAGCCCCACATGTTTTGGGTTCCAGCTGATCCAGCCATATTTGGGCTGCACCCGGCCCTGGGCCTCCAGGTGCCGTTTTTTTTAAACCCTGCTCCAGCCAGCCCTGTTGGGTCATCAGACCCAGCTGGGGAGGGGGCCAGCTGGTCCCCATGAAAGGGCTGAGACAGCCCTAGGAAGCCAGTAGGTTCCTGGTGGGGGTCGGGGTGCAGGGAAGGGGCGAGGCCTCTGGGTGCCTGTCGTCTGCTTGGCTGGGGAGGGCTGTATTTCAGGAGTAAAGGGCGGGCTTGGACGACTCCGGGGACGGGCCAGGCTTTCTTGGGCTGGGAGGACAGGCCAGCGGCTTGCACCTGTCTTGCAGTAAGGCTGTGATGGGAAACAGCCCCCCAGGGTCTGAGCATGCTCTGTAGCTGCCCCAATGGTGTGTGTGGGGAGGGGAGGGGAGGGGGCTGCAGGGCGAGCTGCCCACGCAGTGATCTCCCCATCCCTGTTTGCTGCCCATCCCCGGTAAGGAAGGGAGGGAGCAATCCAGCATCACCCACGCTGGAAGGCGGGCGCCCAGGCCAGGAACCCAGGGCTGGCCTGAAACGTGGCAGGGGGTTCTCCTGGCCTGTACTGATTTACACCAGCTCAGCATGAGAGCCACAGTCCTGCCGCCTGTACCCCCCCGAGCCGACCAGCCCTCGTTCCTGGATAGCACTGAGCCCAGCTGCTAAGGAGCCTGTCTCCGTGGGCCTGCCCTCTCCCCCAGGCCTGCAGCCCCTCTGGGCTAATCCAGGAAGCTCCTGCACAAAGCAATCCGAAGACCTCGCTTCCTGGCCGGAGATCCTGCCGTGGGCTGGGGGATGCCATGGCTCTGTCAGGGAAGGAGTCACTTGGGCTGGAGCCAAGCAGCCAGGAAGGGGCCGAGCGTCAACACAGGAACCTGCCCCTGCAGATCCCATGGCCTCGCGCTGGGGGGTGGGGGTCCCTGGGCTTGCGGAGCTGCAGGGATGTGCCGGCTGGACTCGTATTGTTCTGATCGGAAGGCGCAGGGGCCCAGTCTGGGTTTGCTCCCTGCCGCGCAGCTGCAGAACTCCCCTCTCCGCTTCCCAGCTGCCAGCCGGCACGTCTTGCTTCCGGCCATTGTGCCCCAGAGCGAGGGTCTGGGTTCGTGCCGCCTGCCCTTCTGGGGTGGAGGAGCCGCCGGGGAATCCCAGCCTGATGGGAGCTTCCTGGAGCGGCTGGCCTGCTTGCGGGGGAGCAGCGGTTCTGTTTCCGGGCCGTCATGCACTGGGACTAAGACGAATGTAGATTGTGATGCCGCGTCGGGCGTGTGTCCAGTATGTTTGTTGAAACCCTCTGGCAACCCTAGGCAGGGTCAGATTCCCCAGGGCGCCCTACGGGGAGAGCGGTTTGCTAGGTAGGGCGACGGTACGAGTTAAGGCAGTAGTGAAGTGAGCTTACCGCCCTCAAAGGGCAATAGCTTCGCCAAACCAATCAAGGCCTTAAGAGCCATGGGCTAAGCAGCTAACCTAGAGTGACTCTGGATCGTAAGCTGTCACAAGACAGCATGCTGGCGTGACGAAACTGCCGGACAGGTAGCCGCAAGATACTAGTCTAGAGTCGCCTGCGGTGTTGTGAGGAACATCACCGGATGTACGCGACTGCGAGGACGCCCTGGTAATGAGTTGGCGCTTTTGCCAGTCAACGCGGGCTAGCAGCCGAGAGGGCGTGACGAGTGGCGTGCACCGGCTGGTTTCCTATGCTGGCTCTGTGGTAATCCCTCCCAATGGCTGCCATCGCACCTACAGCCCAGAAGGACTGGAGATGAGTCATTGAGTGCAAAGAGGGTCTCTCTCAACCTGTCTGACCAGCCACCCCCAAGGAGAGAGACAAAGGAAGGGAGTTGTTCTGGCTGGGGGCAGGGCGGAAGTGAGGAGTTAGTTTTCTGGCTGAATCATGGAGGAACCAGCCTGGCCAGGGCTGGGATTGTAGGGGCCCAGCCACCCCATCTCAGAGGGGGCACTGAGGCTCTTGGCTGCAGTCCTGTAACCAGATTACATCTCTGTGCTGTGCTGTGCTGTATCCTGAGAAGGAATAAACTCTCCATTCTACGGGCTATGGAGTCTGTTCAAGCACATGGGTGCAGGAGTCAGGGGACCCCAACGCGTCGTCACAGAAGGGCACCCCGACATTTGTGGGGGGAGGGAATACAGATCAGGAAAGGGAGATGGCTCTTCTGCTCGCACGGCAGTAGGCATTGGGAAAGTTGCATCCCAGCCCGTGTGTTCGCCAGGCCCGGAGGACGACCGCTACTGAGGACAAAGGCTAACATGTCAGGTGGTCCTGGGTGCTCGTTCTGCGTCCCCTCTAGCTCCCGGGAGTGTTTGTATCTTGGCTAGCTGTTAATAACACTCTGACGTGCACAACTGCTTTTTCCTGGGCGTGAGCGTTGCAGCCACCCACGTCGGGGTTCCCAACTTAACTCTGATCCAGCTCTGATCTCGGGACCAGAACTTGCCGCACCCTGGACATTCTTCAGGAATTGACAGAAGGAACCGCTGATCAGGCAGCCCAGTAAAGTCCCATGAGCCGGCCATGTGGGGCGAGGTGGAGGGGGTGACTGTCGAGGTGTTGATGGAGGACGCCTGGCGGAGGCGCCTGCTGCACCGTCTCGCCCAAAGAGGAAAGCGGTGCAGAGTCCTTCCCCACGCTGACGGATCCGCCCGGTCACACCGCCCCTCCCTCTCTCTTCCAGACCGAATGTGCCAACTACATCCGAGCACTTCACCCCTTCAACCGCACCCACCTGCTGGCCTGTGGGACGGGGGCCTTCCATCCTGTCTGTGCCTTCATCAACGTGGGCCACCGCGGCGAGGTAAGGCAGCGGCCCGGGGCAGCCGGCCTGAGTCCTGCGGTATCCCTAGGTCCCTCCCCACTGTCCCTCCGTGGCATGTTGGGGACACATCCTGATGCTGGCCAAGAGCGTAGGGAAATCCCGGCCCCTAGAACAGCTGCCCGGGGTTGACTGGCAGCAATTCAAGAAGGGCCTGGACAGGAGGCTGTTTGGATCTGTCAGAGCTGGGACTCTGGGCCCGTCCCTTGGCCCAGTCCAGCCTGGGCAATGTTCTGCCGGGCCATGAGACAGATTCCAGCTGCGATGCCAGATTCCCCTTCGCCCCCGACTCCAGCCTGACTCCCGTTCCCACTGGGCTTCTGCTCTTTGTTTCATGGAGGCAGGGGCCCCTCAGCACCAGGTACAAGGCGGGGTGGGGGGGGAGAAGTGGGGATAAAGCAGGTTGAAAAGGAGCCATGAATGGGACGGAAAAGACCACCCTGACCTGGGGGGGGAGAAGCAGACACTGAAATGGCGCACGAGCAGGAGAGCCCCGCAAGGTAGTTGGTGAGTGGTACCTGCCCAGCTTGGAGCAACCCACCTGTCTGCCAGGGGATGCGGCTGGCACCTGTCCCGCATGGAGCAAACCACCTTGGTTGGCATGGGGGTGAGCGGATGGCATGTGTAGAGGAGATCCGTGCACAGCACTGGTCCCATGCGGTGCCCAGCAAAGGGAGCCGCTCCATGCCAACCAATCCACTGCCCGCCCCAGGCCCCTCTGCTGCCCCATGCAGAGAGCAGCACGCCTCTCCCTCCCCTTCCCCTCCTCCCCCCCCACCCCGAGCAAGGCTGAACTGTCACGTGGTCCCTCCCACCCCCTCGCCCTCCCCGGCTCTGGCGTCCTGCCCTGGGCAGCTCTGTGGCTGGCATGTCTTCCGCCGCCTGGGCTCCCTGCTCATAAATCATGGCCTCCTTCGGACCCCCCGCCCCCACCCCTGCCCTGCAGGCTTCCAGCCTCTGCTGTGGGGCGTGGAGGAGAGAGCGCCCTTTCAGCACAGCCGTCTATTGTCTCCCGCCCGGCATGCTCTCAGCCCTGCCTCTCCTCCTGCAGCCGCACCAGGAAGCGGGACACAATCGGGGCCCTGTTTGTGAGGCTGCAAACCCCGAGGCCATTTGGCCAGGTCTCGGTGCGGCCCTGCTCCCCGGCGTGGCTGCCTCGCGGAGACGCGGCTGCGTGAAGGGGCTGTCCGTGCCAAGCCGGGGAGGCAGGCGGGAGGTGCCAGAAGCCGTGTCGCATGTCAGCAGTGGGC
Organism: Rafetus swinhoei; assembly: GCA_019425775.1. Taxonomy (NCBI): domain Eukaryota; kingdom Metazoa; phylum Chordata; order Testudines; family Trionychidae; genus Rafetus; species Rafetus swinhoei. The sequence continues at coordinate 2,825,063 of CM033435.1, read as the reverse complement.
AGCTTCGCAAGCCTCCTCCCTTGTCCCATGCTTAGGAAAAGGCTCTGGGGCCTGGGCCAGGAAGCAAAGCAATGTGCCGTAGACAGGGCCCAGGGAGCGGGGCCGGTAGGATTCTGGGCACCTGACCCCACCCGCTCAGGGTGCATCTTGCCGCCATGTGGGCGATCGGCAGGCTCCTCGCCCCGACCACCAGGTTCCAGGCCCTGCCTCTGACTCCGGCGGCGATCGCGGCCGCAGCTGGTGTTCTAGGCGGCCTGGTGGCTTCTCTCCTGCGCCTCCCCTAACGCGTCTCCGTCCTCTTCCCAGCACGTGTTCAGCCTGGATCCCATGAGCGTGCAGAGCGGGCGGGGCAAGTGTCCGCACGAGCCCAGCAGGGCCTTTGCCAGCACCTTCACTGGTAAGTGTCCCGCCGGGTCACCGAAAGACACAGCCCTCCCCATTGACTGAGCCCGAGCTGCCCTGATAGGGACCTGCACAACCCCGAGATCTCAGGTCAGTCCGTTCCCGGTGCTAAACCATAGAGTGGAGAGAAATTATTCTGTTAGATCATCCTCAGCCATCTAGGGATGGTGGGTCCGACGGCTGCCAGCCTGGACTCACTCCTAACCAATTAGAAATCCACTTTGGGATGCTTCCCTGGCTGGACCCAGCATCTGAAGCCCACCTGTCCTGCGGCTCCACATCATTCCAGGGCACAGAAATCCACATCCGGGTTTTCCCCTCCCAGGGACTCTAACACATGGTTCCTGCCCTCCTTTTGCCAGGATGGGTTTGCCGTCCGCAGGGCTGTGCTGCGGTTTTATTTTCTCTCGGGGCTGTTTTCCCAGGGGGGGAGCTGTACACGGGCCTCACCGCAGACTTCCTGGGCCGGGACTCGGTGATCTTCCGCAGCATGGGGTCCCGCTCTTCTCTCCGCACCGAGATGGATCAGCGCCTGCTCAACGGTAAAACAGCATCTTGGACCCTGCCGAGGTGGGAGCCCCTCGCGCCCGGCGTCAGGGCTAACTGGCGCAAACTGCAGCCGCCTTTCTCTTGAATGCAACCCCTGGGCCCCACCCATCCCCCAATGCAATGCTCCCCGTAGGCCTGCACCGTTTAGTGTGGTGTGGGGCTAGATGCTGCCCTTCTTCCGTGTATGTTCTTGTTCCGATCTTGGCGCTCTCTCACGCAGACCCCAAGTTTGTGGCCGCCTACTTGATCCCAGACAATGACGACCGGGACAACGACAAAGTCTATTTCTTCTTCACGGAGAAGGCGGTGGAGTCTGATGGCAAAGGCCGCGCCATCTTCAGCCGCGTCGGGCGAATCTGTGTGGTGAGGCCATGGGAGAGGATGCGGGTGATATTGGAGAAACTGGGGAAGGGCGGGTGGAACCCTACTGGTCACGCTATTGGGTGTGCAGGGGTTAATGTGAAGGGGTTACGAGGAAACCCCTTCTATTTGCCCCCATCCCCCTGTAAATAACTTTGTTCTGGAAATAAATATTAGGTAAAGTTTTCACAGTAGGGTAGTCACAAAAATTCTGTTCAAACTGTTTTCGTGCAGTGGAAAATTGGGATTTTGACATGCTGTGATTTTCTTTTTCAGTCTGCTTTCCATGGAAAATCTTCATTTTTTTCCCATCAGACTCAGCCCCCCAAAACCAAAATATTTCGATTCAGAAATGCTGCCACGGTTCCTCATGGGAGTTGTAGTTCAAGTCCCTCATGCCCCCATTCTCCTCTATGGACCAGATGTCTCAATCAGACTTCATTTCCCATGATGCCTTACTTCCCTCTAACAGGCAAGACAGTGATGTATCTTGGGAGATGTAGTCTTATTAGGGAGCCTGGCCTCTAAAAGAGACTGGGAACATAAGGTACCTGAACCACAACTCCCATGAGGCACCAGGGTGACATTTCAGAATCAAAATGCTTTTATTTACAGCCACAATATTTAAGAGGGTTGGTTGGCTGGTTGGGCTTTTTGCTGAAAATTTTCCACAGAAAAAAGGCCCCATTTGCTAACTACCTCAGCCACGAAGCAGTAGGGCCTGGAGCACTGGGGTCTGGTTCTGGGCCGCACCTCCAGCAGGCTTCAGCTTACTGGGAGGTTTTATGACCCCTTTGCACCTTCTGGGTTTTAGGCTGCTCCAGGGGCCGAAAGAGCTCCCAGAATAAGTGTGAGCAGGTCCTGTCCATGCCAATGTACGGTGCCCATCCTAGACTGCCCATAGGCTGCGTGTAACCCAGGAGGACATGTTCTGAGCAAGGGACAACATTAGCAACCCTACATTGGTCTTGGCCTGGAGTAACAAAATGCTTGGTGTAGACATTTCTAGGCAGATTTTCAGGAGAGCTCATTTCCCACAACTGTCAGGGCTTTGCCTGGTCCAGCCTCCAGTGTCCAAAGATCTGGAGTTCAGTCCACTGCCCGCAGGACACGGCTAGATCTCACCACTGGGAAATGTCCTCCACCCAGAATCCTCTCTCCTTGGCTCTCATTAGCCTTGCATCGCCACATGTTCTGTGAGGCATGGCTGTTATCCCGCTTTTTCAGATGGGAAACTGAGGCCGAGAGGGGAAGTGACTTGCCCAAGGTTCTCAGGAAGTCTGTAGCAGAGCTGGGAACTGAACTGAGGTCTCCTAAGCCCCTAACCATAAAGTGGCCCCACACGTCTCCTTGATTTCAGTGGGTTTGGGTGCCAGCTCTTGCAGACTTCGCTGTGAAATCGAAGCTGCTTTCTCCGTCCCTTGGGGTTTTAGGAGCGAGATGACTGAAGTGTACTTGCTAAGCGCTTCAGTCAAGGCCTCACATTTCATCTCGCTTGGTGCTTGAGGGTCACGTAGGCTGCAAATGGCTCTTTTCCAGCCCAGGCTTGGAAAATTCTGCTTCGTGGCTCTCTAATTCGGTTGGCACAAAACTCCCGCTGAAGCCTTTGACGAGGAACATGGGGATGGAAGCTGACACTTCACATGGAAACTCTCCACGTTCTCGGCCACTTCTACTTCCCCTTCTCGTTCATTCTTTATAAATCATGGACCTTGAGCCTCTTCCTAGCCACCCGCCTTGCTTCATGGTGATCGCATCCTTCACACCCTCCACCCTGGCGTCAATTAATTGGTCCCGTCTCAAATCTAAACTGCAGTGACTTTAATTGGAACAACACGCATGAGGTAGGGCCGGATTCTGACATTCCCCCAAGTCATGCCTGCCTTGGCGATGTCAGTGGGACTGTGTGACTATGTAGGTCCTGAGTCGTACCATCTGGCCCGAGTTGGCCAAAAGAGTCCCTGTTACCTGCAACTAGCCAGGGCCATCCCTGAGGTCCTTCTCCATCTACGGCAGCTGTTTTCAGCTCTCTTGGACTCTAACTGGAGCAGGAACCACAAGCCCCCATGCCAGTGGCGCTGTTCCGAAAGCCCATTCACAGCTCCGTGGCGTGAAGTCTGCAGGCTCCCGGTCTTCTTTGGATGGACCGTGGCAATTGGCACAAAGGGCTTGAAGTCGCTTCGGAGGAGGTCTGGCTGCGAGTGGCTGAGAAGTCGAGTTGATCGGGAACTTTCTGAGAAACATTTTTGTTGGTGGAAAATGTTGGTTCCTTGGAACCAAAGCTGCTCACAAGAGAGTCGGCTTTGATGAGAATCCATTTTTTTTAAATGCCCTGTTGTTCTCACCATTTCTAAATGAGAAATGTTATCTTCTGGTTTGAAACAACTTTGCATATTGAAAGTGTTGTTGATTTATACCAAAAAAGGTTCAACTGTTTGAGAAGATTGAAACGGAAGTGAAATGATTTGAAATGATCCAAATGAAATATTTCATCCACTGCCCTGATCCAAAATTTTTTTTTTGGATTCTCAGTTCATGAACATTTTTGAGACTGTGACTTTTGTCTTTTTTGGGGGGGGACAGGAAGCAATTCTGAGTTAATCCCTACGTGGATCAGTCGTGCTGTTAGGAACGGTTTCTCCATCCTACGAGAGCTGGAAATTTGGAGTCTCTGCTCGTCCCTTGTTTTGCCTGGTGGCTTAGCCGTACTGGTTCCGAACCCCCTCCGTCTCAGGGAGCCTCGTGTCAGAGCCGTGGGCCCATGCCAGGCAAAGATTGGCAAAGTCCACTCTGGGTCCCATTTGACTTCCCTACGGAAGGCAGCTTGTGTTCTGACCTTCTACCTCTTGATCTCTGTTTTCCCTCCAGAAATTGTGACTGTTCACAAATTTAACCGGAGTAAAAATCTCACGGTGACTTTTTTCCCAGCAATGTTGGTTTGGGGGAGAGGGAAGGGGCAGTTCTCTTCCTGGATGGGGGATTAGGCTTTTGGGAGCTGTGTGAAAACTTCCAGGTGGACACGACCATTTCCTGCTTTGGCTGCTGGTGGGGAGGATTGTGCACAGCCCGGCTCTGGATTTGGCAGAAGGAAATAAATGCTGAACGACCTGGTGCTACCCCAAGGGGCTTCCTCCTTTGATATGCAAGGATGCCCGCACCTTGCGTCTCAATGCGGGCCCGTCCCTGACTGCATCTCAGCTGTGTGCTGGTGGGGCTGTGCCATACGTGGGGCGTGACTGTGGCCACATCTGGAGCCAAGCCGCCAAGACTGGACCAACGGAGCTTCGCAAAACTAAACCGATCCTTGGCTTTGCCAGTCCTTCCCGGTGAGCCTGTCCTGGGGACCACGAGCAGAGCGGCCTGGCCCCTGTGACAGCTACATCCTTGCTTTGGGGTCAGTCTCGTGTCCTGCCGTGAGCCCCGTGTTGAAGAGGAGCTGGAGTTTGTGAGTGCTCTGCCCGCCCCAGCCCCGGAGGGAGGAAATCTGTCTTTCCTTTCCAGCCTCTGCAAGTCTGTTAGCAATCAGGGGCCGGAGCGGAGCGTGGCTCAGGGGAGGCAGCGAGATGAAATTGCTGCCGCACCTGGAAGGCGGTGTCTCAATTCCCCGCCCTTGTCACTGACAAGCCCAAGTTAGCTGGCCCCAGAGAGCCCCGGGAGGCAAAGAGAAACATCTGTCGGCCGGCCCCATGGAGGCAGCTGGAACGGACTGTGAGCAGCACGGGCCAGAGGAGAGGAGGCAGCTGTCCATCCCCACAGAGCAACGCAGCTGGCCGGGAACCCCCCTCTCTCCTGCAATGAGCGCAGGGAGTCAGGAACGAAGAGGTGACGTGGTGGACGGATGGAGCCCCGCGTGGCCTGGGACGCTTGGTTGGTCAAGAGGCTGTGGGGGACAAGAAGTGGCTGGTGAGAGATTTTCTACCAGGCCTTGGGCAGGCGACAGCTCATTAGCCCCCATGGGCCTCGTGGGTCGGTGCAGTGAACTTGCAGACCTAGGGCTCCGGGGGGGGGGGTGTGGGGATTGTGTCTCTGAGCTACCTTTCTGCCCCCTCTGGCCCAAGTCAGAGGTGCCTAACAGCTGCTCTAACGTATGTTGCTGGACAGGTAGCGGATCGTTCCTAGCGTAGGTCCGTATGCAGCTGTCTTTGGCGTAGTATCTACAGCTGACTGTATCTACAGCTGACTGTCCCATCCTGGGCCCCGAGGGGTTCCTGTACTACAGGGGAATCCCCAGCTACCTTCTGAGTGAAGCTTCGAGGTCCCTTTGCGTGGCCGGAGTGCCACAAAGAGAACATAGCCTGGGCTGCAGATTGGACCTTTACGTGCAAACCCAGCTGAGGTGACGTGAAATGCACTTGGCTGGCCAGTTCTCAGTTTGTCCCATCACGAGACAGGTCTGGAGGGAGTCTCCCATGAGCTGAGGTGGGCAGGGCAGGGCGGAGGGACACTGGCAGGGGCCGCAGGGCAGGGCAGGGCAGAGGGGAACTGGCAGGGCTGTGTGGGGGCAGCCCAGGGGGGCAGGGCTGCAGGGCAGGAAGTTGAGGTTGTTCTGGCCAGAAGATACGGGGACTCTTCTGGGGCAGGTTGCGTGGAATGAAGAGCTTTGGCCATGTGATGGCCCCGTTCCCAGCAGTCTGCCCTGGGAAGCAGCGGGGAAGCACGCTGCTCTGACACCTCTCGAGTTGAGTTCTGGTGCTGTATGTGGATGGTTTCCAGACGGTGCGTCAGCTCCCGAAGGTGGTTGCAGCTTTACTGATATTGTTGCGGGTGCCCTGGCCTGTCCCACCCACCGTCCTGGCCGATAGTGCTGCCCAGGAATGTGATTGTTTCTCCGCTGGGGAGAGCGCGAGCCCCTGTCTGTACTGGTACGGTGCTAGGAACTATTTGCTGGCTGCAGGCGCTGAGTCGAGTTGGTTTTTCTTGTGTATGGACACAGGGTGACTGAAACTCTGGTCAGGTGGGGACTCACAGGGGACAAGAAATCGGACCAGGGCCTAGAACCTGCATCTCCTGCTTCCACACCTCAAGCACAAGACACCTCCCTTCTCACTCAGACTCCGGTGGTTTGACGAATACCTAGTTCCCCATCAGCCCTCCGGCCGAGTGCAAGATCTGCCCGATGCAGCATTAACGTTCGTTTCCCTTTGCTTTGGGCATGTTGATACCCACTACTGGGAAGACTCCAGATTCTGATCTCAGCTCTACTAGTGTCAATCCAGAGCTGCTCCATTAAGTCTAATGGAGTGACTCTGGATTTACAAGTGGGTAACAGATGTAAATCCAGAATCACTCCATGTTACCCACATGTAAATCCAGAGTCACTCCATTAGACTTTTCCAGTGAGTAGAAGCTTCTTCCATTGGCGCAGTATCCCCTATGTCTCAGCCAAGGCGAGGGGATATGGAAAGCTTTGGCCTGGAAAAGGAGGAAGGCTGGGTTGGCGGGGCGGGGAACACCAGGCTGGGAATCGGCCCATATGGGATCAGCTCCCAAACCTGCCATTGACTCATTGTGTGATCTTGGGCAAGTCACATTTTTGCCTCCCACTACCTGAGGCTTCATTTCTGGGGACCTGACTTTAGAGGAGAACAGCCCAAGTGGCCACTGAGTTGGAGTGTCTCCGTTGATCTCCGCTGGGGAGCTGTGAGCACACCGGCGTGGTCTCCGTGGATGTCAGCTGGAGAGCCGTGAGCATGCCGGCATGGTCTCCATGGATCTCAGCTGGGGAGCTGTGAGCATGATTGCGTGGTCTCCGTGGATCTCAGCTGGAGAGCCGTGAACATGCCAGCATGGTCTCCGTGGATCTCAGCTGGGGAGCTGTGAGCATGCCGGCATGGTCTCTGGATCTCATCTGGGGAGCTGTGAGCATGCCGGCATGGTCTCTGTGGATCTCAGCTGGGGAGCCGTGAGCGTGCCGGCATAGCCTCCTTTCCCTCGGGCAGTGGTGGTCTCCGTGGGCCTGAGCAGACACTGGACTGGTCTGGGCAGGCCCCTAGCTGTGCTGGAGCAGTGGTTCCCTGGCCAAGTGTGCAGTAATCCAGCTGAGCTGACGGTCATGCAGTATCCTCCATTTCCCACCGTCTCCCATCAAGTTGCCATGACCTTGCCCCCTCTGGAGGAGCTAGCTCCATGGCTGCTCACGTGGCTCAAACCTCCTTCGCTCGTGGCCTCCAAGCTAAACCTGCTATCACCTGTGTGCGGTGACATCCCTTCTCCTTCCAGAACGATGCAGGGGGCCAGCGGGTGCTGGTGAACAAGTGGAGCACCTTCAACAAAGCCCGGCTGGTGTGCTCCGTCCCAGGGCCTGATGGGATAGACACCTACTTCGATGAGCTGGGTAAGCGGGCCCCCTGCCCGGAGGTGGGGCTCTGAGTTGGGGCCGTGGGCTCAGCTGGCCACGTGACAGGGTGGGTGGAAGGGGGAAGCCCCGGAGGTGCCGTGTGTGCGAGACGTTGGGTGTGCGCTGACGTGCTGAATGGGGATGAGCTGCTCGGAACAACGCCGGGACCCTGCTGATTGCTTCTGGAGGCCAGAGACATTCTCCAGCCTGGCCTTTGGGAGCCTCATGGGGGAGTGGTGCCGGGCACATCACCTCGCTGCATCCCACCCGTCCAGGCAGCAGGGCCAGGGGGCAGGCATGGATCGGCACTGGCGCGGGGTAGCTGTGTCCCGTGGGCTGCGCCTCTTGACAAGCCAGTGTGATGCCGAGGTGCTCAGAGGAGATGGCTCTGGAAGGGGGTCGCTGGATGTATGGGGTGACCTGCCTTCTCTTCCGTAGAGGATGTCTTCTTACTGAGGACTAAGGATGGGAAGAGCCCGGAGATCTATGCCCTCTTCAGCACCATCAGGTAACAACTCCCAGCCCCTCTCCATTTCTGTAACCAGCAACGGGTCTTCTCCTGCCACCCCAAAACGAACAGCAGCCGTTCCAATGCCACCCTTCACTCAGCTCCCACCCCTGCTTTCCCTGGCACTCAGTATTAGTGTGGTTTGGTATTTACACTTTGGTAGTACGGGGAAGATCCCTGCCCACCGGGCTAGGTGCTGAACTGAGTGGTTGAAGAAAGTCCCCGCTCCAAAATGCAGATGATCCCAGTGGGAACAGATTGTTTAATACCTGTGAAACGGTAGAGGAGCTTTGCTGCATAAGGTTGCTGAATAATGCACAGGCACTGGGCTGGAGTTGATGAAGCAAGTGGGCATAAGAGCCATAGCCCCTGAAGTTCCCACAGCAATCTTTGTCCTGGCTACTGACCCACACAAGATATCAAAGGGTATTCGGGGTGCCTGATCTGAGAATCAGAGGCCAGCATCGGGCAGCCAGAAGAGCCGTGTGCAGCGGAGCGTCTAGGCTGCGACTGGTTTAATTTGAAGCACGAACATGTCTCAAAGCAAACCTGCTCAGGCTTTTACAGCCGGCTTTCTGCCACCCGAAAGTGGCAATCCTGTGGCCATCAGAGATGCAGTTACGATTACTGGAAAGCCACGATTCCCATGCTGCAGTTTGGGTTTGTGGAAAGGCACCTGGTTTCTTTAGCTAGTTATGGGAATTGACCATTCCCAGCCTTTTTAAATAGCTATGGTTCCCGTAGTTTAACCTGTAACATTCATGGCATTTATTGTTTCTAATATGTCTCCGTGGGGGTGCCATGTTAGTCTGTAACTTCAGAAACGAGTCGTCCTCTGGCACCGTAGAGACTAATCAACATATAGAGGATCATGAGCTGTCATGGGTAAAACCACTTCATCAGATGAGACAACTCACCTGATCGGGAAGGCCGGGTCCCATCTTGTTGGTCAGGCTCTGGATCGTGGATTTGGTGTCTGATTTAGTCATTTTATTCCTCCTCTGGACACCTGTCATAATCAGGAGTGCTGACCAGCACCTGGGGACTAAGGGGTTAACTATGTCTCCTGTCCCTAGCCAGGTATCTGGTCAGCCAATAGCAATGCAGGTAGGGATTTCAAACTGGGACAAAGGAGTTTTTATCTTTCCCTCCTTTGTCTGTAGTCAGAGAGGTTGGGAGGCCCATCTCGCTCCAAGAAAAGACCTCTTATAATGTGTAAGTTTAGATAGTCCATCAGGATTTTGTTGTTTTCTGGTTTGGGAATTTGGAATTAATGTCTGAGCTGGTGATTGGGTTTCTCTCTTTTGTAATGAAAGCTTTCTAGCCCAGGGACTTTTTCTCTGAGTATTTAAATCAATTGGTGGCCCTTTCCATCTAGCCACTTTATTATGCTTGCAACGGTAGTTTTGTTTTGATAATAAAAGTTTGTTTCTTTTTCTAATTAACCGATATTGGTTGATTGGTGTGTCGTTGGACTCGGTGCCTAACTGCAAGGGCAGAGTCCATTGTTGTCTGTGAATCCCCTCTGGTTTTTCCCAACTCCAAGTAAAACAGAGGTTGGGCCAGAGGGAGAGTTTTACCTGAGGGAGGAGGTTTCCCAAGTGATCTCTTCCCTGGTTTTCGGGGAAATTACTTGGGTGGTGGCAGCGGATTTCCCAAAATCTGGGTATTAGGCTTTGCGGGGGGGAGGTTTTGTACCAAAGCCTGTAGAGACCAGGTTTAGGGGTGGTTTTGCTGGTCCCTACTTCTGCATGTATCATGCCAGAGTGGGGAACAGCCTTGACGACACCCATCCCTTGATCGCCTCCTCCTCCCGGCCCCCCAGCACTGTTACGTGGTAGGGCTTGCTAGTGCGGTGTGTCTGTGGCTACCAATGGATCCTCACCTGGGACCAACCCCTCTCCTTTCAGCAACGTCTTCCAAGGCTTTGCCGTCTGTGTGTACCGCATGGCAGACATCTGGGAAGTTTTCAACGGGCCCTTTGCCCATAAGGATGGCCCGGATCACCAGTGGGCAGCGTACGAGGGCAAGATGCCCTACCCCAGGCCGGGCGTGGTAAGCCGCTCACCCCCTTGGTTTGAAAATGGCTGGAGGAGACCTCTTTTCGGAGAGCTGAGGTCCGTTATTAATCCCGTCTGACCTCGCCTCTGGGCCACGGCTGGGTAGTTTCCCCATCGGGGGGAGGTGGGCTGCCATTTTGCACAGGGCACCAGCGAGGGGTGGCGGCTCTGTCCTGCCATGAACTTTGCAGCAGTGGTTCCCCTGGCAACCATTGCCAATGTTTGTTTGGGAGGTGGGACCTACTTCGGGATTTAATGGAGGCAAATGAACTATTCCCAGGCAGAGCAGGGTCCGTCCTGCTTTCCCATTCAGTGACGCAGCCCTTCCTGGGGGTTTGTCCCCCACCACGAGCTGGCCTGTGATCGGATGGGGAGGAGGAGTTAGCGCAGGGGAGCGGATGACACTAAGCTGGGGGCGAGGTAGATACGCTGGAGGGCAGGGACAGGGTCCAGAGTGACCTGGACAGGTTAGAGGATTGGGCCACAAGAAATCTGATGAGGTTCAACAAGGACAAGTGCACAGTCCTGCACCTGGGATGGAAGAATCGCAAGCATTGTTACAGGCTGGGGACCGACTGGCTAAGCAGCAATTCGGCAGAAAAGGGCCTGGGTTTAGGGTGGATGAGAAGCTGGACATGAGTCAACAGTGTAGCCAACAAGGCTAATGGCCCATTGGGGTGCATTAGGAGGAGCATTGCCAGCAGATCCAGAGAAGTGATTATTCCCCTTTATTTGGCTCTGGGGAGGCCACCTATGGAGTATTGTGTCCAGTTCTGGGCCCCCCACTACAAAAAGGATGTGGATGCATTGGAGAGGATCCAGCGGAGGGCAACCAAAATGATGCGGGGCACATGACCTACGAGGAGAGGCTGAGGGATTTGGGCTTGTTTAGTCTGCAGAAGAGAAGAGTGAGGGGGGATTTGAGAGCAGCTTTCAACTCCCTGAAGGGGGTTCCAAAGAGGATGGAGAGAGGCTGTTCACAGAGGTGGCAGATGGCAGAACAAGGAGCAATGGTCTCAAGTTGCAGTGGAGGAGGTCTAGGTTGGATATTAGGAAAAGCTATTTCCCTAGGCGAGTGGGGAAGCACTGGGATGGGTTCCCTAGGGAGGGGGTGGAGTCTCCAGCCCTAGAGGTGTTTCAGTCCCGGCTTGACCAAGCCCTGGCTGGGATGATTGAGTTGGGGCTGGTCCTGCTTTGGGCAGGAACTGGACTCGATGCCTCCTGAGGTCTCTGCCAGGCCTAGGAGTCTAAAGGGAATGAGCCTTCCGCCTGGGCTCTCAGCAGGATGGTTCTGAGCTCGAGGACATAGAAGCCTAGACAGCATCATGGGGAAGAAGTTCCCAAGGCCCTTGGTCAGGCGGAGCAGGTGGCTCACAAGCGCGGGGGTGGGGAGGCTGGAGGTGGGCTCTCCCACCGTCCTGGCTCAGGGGTGCGGAGCAGGAACGCCAGGCTGAGCCGCTGTCTCGTCCGCCTCGTGCCAGTGTCCCAGCAAAACCACCAACCAGCCCCGCCGGCAGTACGGCTCCACCAAGGACTACCCCGACGAGGTGCTGCACTTCGCCCGCGCTCACCCGCTGATGTATCGGCCCGTGTACCCACGCCACCGCCGGCCCGTGCTGGTGAAGACCAACCTGCAGCACCGGCTGCGGCAGATCGTGGTGGACCGGGTGGACGCTGAGGACGGGCAGTACGACGTCATGTTCCTCGGGACAGGTGAGCTGGCGCGCGCAGGACATCACGGTCCTGTGGGCTGGGCATCCAGGTTCCCTGTAAGCTGCGCACCTGCTTGCTTGCACAGCAGTTTTCTGGGCTCCGCTCAGAAGTTCAACGCTTTCACGCAGGCAGGGAGCTCAGCTGATTGGCGGGGGGTAGGGGCGTCTCTCTGAGCAAGCAGCTAAACGGAGCTAGCTGCCTGCTTGAACAGAGTTGCTCCAGGAGCCAGTAAAAAGGGAGATAAGGAGACAATTAGGGGATGGGAAGGGAGTAAGTAATTGGCTGATGAGGATTCAGAGTGGAGGGGAGTTTCGAGTGGAGGGGAGTTTCAAGTGCCCCTCTGCAGGAGGAGAGAGAGGCAGAAACTCAGCGCACTCAAGCTTCCTGGGAAGGGGGAGATAAGGGGCTGACTGCATGGGGTAGGTGGGGGAGGAGAGGGTGGCTCTGTGCAGTGAGGTGGAGGCAGGGGGCAGTTGGTTTGGGGTGTCTGACTAGCTGCAGGCCTCTCTGTGTGACTGGGTTGAGGTGGGGAGCAGGCTGCAAGGGAAGCGTGTGTGCCAGGACATTTGCATGATGGCATTTCAAACAAAGTTTGCATATGGTGTTAATTGCTTACGGTAAAGAAAAAAATTCTTTTTTTGGAGTGTTGCAGAGATCTAAAACTCCGAACGTAATCATTTAAAAAAAATCTGTGTTACCAATTAATACATGGAAAATTGTATTGCATTAAGGCCAGATCTTTGCGATTTGGCAGAGTTCTGGCTCTTATGAGTCAGACCTAGCTTGAGCTGTTGGAAAGGTTGATACATGTACTCCAAGGATAGTGTTAATTTTCTTTATTTGATTTCATATCAAATATTGTATGCATTGCTCCTTGTTAAATATCCCGTGTTTTAATATATTTCCTTCCACACATATGGAGTGCTTAAAATTGTGTGTGTGTGTGTGTGTTGTGGTGCACATCCCCACACACACTACCTCAATATTGGCGGTGTGCACAATACATTTCAGCCCGCCCAAAAGAAAATTCAACCCGTCCAAGGATAGAAAATGTTAGAGAGAACACGGCCAGGCATTTCCTGCTAGCTCTCCCTTTGCCCCCTCCCCGGCTCCCGACTTCTGCAGCTCACAGCAGGTCTTTCCAAATACCCTGGAGAGTAGGATGGTTTCAGCGCTGCTAACCCCGGTGGAGTTGGACCTGCCCTAGCTGTTGGGTGTCGGGATAGAATAGACCAGCCCCTTGGACCTCTCCAATCGCTCCCAAGTGCTGCCTTTCCAGTGACAGTTCACACGCCTCCACTTCTCGCAGGCTGCAATCCTGTGGACACCCCGTTTCTCGGAATGGACTTCCCCCAAAAGCAGCACTCCTGCTGACCAACCTTGGTGTCTCTGCAGGGCCAGCTGGCCTTGGCACTTGTAAGAGCTGTGGCCAGCCAGTGGGGATGGATGCAGGGACTCCAACTTACTTCTTCCCAACACGGTTTAATGTATTGGTCCATAGGAACAGCATTCCCAGAGAACAGGGTTACAGCGACAAGAGGCCTCCGTGCCGACATCTGCCCTCACCTTGCCATTTCTCTCGGTGCTTGGCCGGGCTGGGCTGGCCAGTTCTGTTTGGATATTTCATCCCATGAGCTAATCTTCAATTCTGGGAGACTCCAGTGGCACCTTAGGGTGTGTCTAGACTGCAGGGTTTTGTCGACAAAAGTGGACTTTTGTCGACAAAACTATACCTCCGTCTACACTGCCGCTGAGTTCTGTCGACATAACGTTGACAGAACTCAGCAGTTTTGTTGACGGCGGTAAACCTCATTCTACGAGGAATAATGCCTTTTGTTGACAGAGCTCTGTCAACAGAAGGCGTTATTGCATCTACACTGTCCTTTGCGTCTACACTGTCATGTCGACAAAGCGGCTTGCTTTGTCGACAGAACTGGATGTAGTCTAGACGCTCTTTGTCGACAGTATCTGTCAACAAAACTTCTGTCAACAAAAGCCTGTAGTCTACACGTACCCTTAGAGACTAGCCAAAATATATAGACTCATGAGCTTCCGTGGGCAAAGCCCACTTCCTCAGATGAGTTGGAGTGGAAACAACAGAACCAGGAGAGACCACAGCTACCCCTCTGAGATGTTCGGAGACCGCAGGACCGTTTTGGAGGGTTTGCAACTTCAGGCCAGGCCCAGCTGCTCCTAGGCCCTCGCTGTCTTTGGGGGCTCAGTCTTATTCCCTGCAGATACTGCCTCTGTGTTCCCGACCTCCTCGCTTCCGGGAGGGTGTCTCCTTGGAACTGGGCAGGCCCCTGCTGGGTTGATATCGATCTAAAAGGCCTAAAGAATGAACGGTGTTTATAAACCGTCACTGTCCAAAATTAAACAGTAACAGGCGGGTTTGGGATTGTTTTTTAAACAGAGCCCTTGGTTTTACTTGGCTACATGGCCGACATCCAAAAAAATGCCTGCAAGCTGGAAGTTTCTGATTAAACACAAGACAGTGCTTGTGTTCACTCCGGGCTCTGATTCCAAAACCGTGGCTGAGCGCAAAGCAAACGTAGTCGGACCTGATCAGTGTCTCTGCTTTTGGAGTCAAACGATCAGGTTGTTCCGAAAATAACAGCCTGTCGTGGATGAAAAGGAGAAGGTTAAAGTTACTCTCAACCACAACACCTGCTGTTTGGATCATAGAAATGTAGTCTGGTCAGGGCCAGCTCTGTTGGCTCCTTTTTCCTTGGAGAGGCAGAGGGGGGTGGATGCTGGTTAGTTAGTTTCAGGACTTGATGAAAGGCCGAGAGTGGAGGAAAGAAATAATTAGGTACAACGTAATACAACAAGGCAGGGACGCACAACCGGGTTGTACGTGTCTCTGGGACGCTGGCGGTTTGGTTGTCCTCCCTAACAGGCTGAGGCCTGCGTGTCACGATAATGTGATGACTTTCAGCGCTGGTGACAGCAAAGTTCCTTGAAACAAAAGCAAAGCCCAGCCAACCTCCCACCCAGGAAAATGAGTGGGATCGCCCATTAGATGAGTCGAGATGTGTTGCATCAGGGCCAGATTTATGCACAAGCTACGTAAGCTGCCGCTTAGGGCCTGAGATTCCGGGGGGCCTCTGAATACAAAGAAAAAAGACTAACTTTGATTGTTTGGCTAATGCTCTTAAACGTGGCCTAGTGTAGGGCTGCTGCATGCCTTGCGCTGGCCTTGGTGCTGGGCTGGCAGGTCGGGGCTGAGCAGATGGAAGAAGAGGAGATGGTGCAAGGTGGGAAGGCCGGGGGAGAGCGAACGCTGAACACGTGTCTACGCACGTCTCTCCGGAAGGACAGCAGTGGCAGACAGTTCATCCCGCCCCTGTTGTTTTGTCCACTAACCCGGCCTAAAGGGCATCCTGCGGATTTTGGTCTATTAACCTCGGCTTGCGCCGCTTCTGTTTCACCCAACATGTGCCCAGCACCCGCCTGTGCCCGGTTCCCTGGCTCTAGTTTAGAGCAGTCGCTGATTACAAGCAGTGTTTCATGGCTCACTTCCAAATAGGCCAAAACGACAGGCGGTGGGAACATCGTAGAGGCTTTGGCTCCCGGTTTGTGTCCGTGTCTCCCACGAGGGTATGGTTGGCAGGCCCGACAGGCCCAACGCTCCCGTGTTGCCACTCCCTGGGTCCCCGCTCCCCGTCCGGGCACCTGGGCAGGAAGGGAACACCCAGTCCTTGCCTCGTAAGGGGGCTGGCTGGCTGACTCACTGTGCTGCGTTCCGGGGCCACGGGTGCAACGGCGTGATGACCCGCCCTCCGTGGCAGACGCGCAGAGGCGTTTGTGCTAGTCCTCCAGGGGCCGATCCCTCTCGCGCTCTCCACTGCGGGCCCGGCATGGGGGATGCTTTAGAAATGGCAGGGCCACCCGTTCCGCTAGCCGCCGTGGTGCCAAGCAGTGCATGCAGGAGCCAGGACCGGCGGCGGTGGCTGCTAGCTGTGTTCTCCAGGCCAGGCCCCGTGCGGAGGGAAACCCAGCAGCTACTGCAAGAGCCCCACTGGTCCTCCATGCAGCCCCAGTGGGTGTCACAGCTGCCCTGATAGGACAGAGGGCAGCGCGGTCTAGTCTCTGCCAAAACAGGCTGGGAGCTGGGCTCTATTCTTGGCCCTGCCTCTCGCCTGCTGAGTGACACTGGGTGGCACGTGGCCTCTGTTCCTCAGTTTCCCCATAGAATCATAGAATACTAGGACTGGAAGAGACCTCGAGAGGTCATCAAGTCCAGTCCCCTGCCCTCATGGCAGGACCAAATACTGTCTAGACCAGCCCTGATAGACATTTATCTAACCTACTCTTAAATATCTCCAGAGATGGGGATTCCACAACCTCCCTGGGCAATTTATTCCAGTGTTTCACCACCCTGACAGGAAGTTTTTCCTAATGTCCAACCTAAACCTCCCTTGCTGCAGTTTAAGCCCATTGCTTCTTGGCCTGTCCTCAGAGGCCAAGATGAACAAGTTTTCTCCCTCCTCCTTGTGACACCCTTTTAGATGCCTGAAAATGGCTATCATGTCCCCCTCAGTCTTCACTTTTCCAAACTAAACAAGCCCAATTCTTTCAGTCTTCCTTCATAGGTCATGGTCTCTAGACCTTTCATCATTCTCGTTGCTCTTCTCTGGACCCTCTCCAATTTCTCCACATCTTTCCTGAAATGCGGTGCCCAGAACTGGACACAATACTCCAACTGAGGTCTAACCAGCGCAGAGTAGAGCGGAAGAATGACTTCTCGTGTCTTGCTCACAACACACCTGTTAATGCATCCCAGAATCATGTTTGCTTTTTTTGCAACAGCATCACACTGCTGACTCATATTCAGCTTGTGGTCCACTATAACCCCTAGATCCCTTTCTGCCATACTCCTTCCTAGACAGTCGCTTCCCATTCTGTAGGTGTGAGACGGATTGTTCCTTCCCTCCATCTCCCCACATCTGCCAAGATGAGTAGGAGAAAGGGGCTGTGGTGTGACTGCTGGTGTGAGTCCGGACGGTGAAGGGCTTAGCTTGGGCTGCACAAGCCCCGTCGGGTCCCCACAGGAACAATCTCCCTCTGCCAGTGATGGCCGGGTACCACGGTGAAGGACTCGTGCCAATGACCTTGTTCTCTGCCCATCCAGATGCCGGCTCCGTGCTGAAGGTCCTAGCCCTTCAGAAAGGAACAGCCGCGGCAGCTGAAGAAGTCATTCTGGAGGAGCTGCAGGTGTTTAAGGTGAGGTCGGCGGCTTCTCGTGTGCAGGCCTCTTCGCACGTGGTGTGTTGGAGTGTGCCGCGCACGGGGGTGTGTACATGCGGGTGTGTGTGTGTGCGCGCAATCAGTGACATGCCTGCAGCGTGCATGTACGAGCCGTGCAAAGTAGGTACCCGACGTGTGCAGGACAGCTTCCTCCGTGACACCGCCCCGTGTGTGTGACTGTGTGTGCAGCATGTGGCCAATTGCCGTCTGTTTGGGGAAGCGTGTGTGCTTGTGAGCTGCACGTGCGAATGTCGGGGAGTGCCTCTCCAGCCGGCACAGGGACAGGACTCTCAGTGTGAAGAGGCTACAGGCGGGGTGTGGACTTTGTGAAGACAAGGGGCGGGTGGTTTCTGTGCTGGGTCTGAGTTGATGCTGTCTCTCCCTCCCCCAGGTCCCCATGCCCATCACCGAGCTGGAAATCTCTGTCAAACGAGTGAGTAGCCCTTTCTCGGTGGGACACAGGCAGAACCCAGCCTGGCCAGCAGTCGGGCTTGACACACAGGGCTGTGCAGAGACACTGGGGTGGGGGGGAGGAGAGGCCAGTATTTAAACGCCAGAAGACCTGGCTTGGGCGGCTCCCGGCAGTCGCACAACTCGGAAGACGCCTTGGAAGACCATTCCACAGCTTAACGCAAACTCTCCTGAAATTCATCCCAGCTCTGGGCTGCCCTCTTGCCCGTGCCTCCCGGCCCGTCCTCTCTGCCAGGTGAAATCCCGACCCTGTCCGGAGTAGTTATTTCTACATGGAAATGAGCCCTGGAGTTGAGGGACAGGGTGGCTCTTCCTTCCATCCATGTGTTCTTTGATGACACTGCCTGGCTGCTTACCAGCCCCCATGCCCGGCTCTGCTGAGGGGCTTCCGGCCTGCCCTGCCCCCCACCCCAAAGCTACGTCACTGCCCCCCTCCCTGTCGCTGCAGCTTCCAAACTCTGCCTCCCCACACCGCTCTGCCATGCCCAGCTCGGCGAGGCCTTGCTTTCCTTTTCCAGACGGTTTAACAAAAAATACCGAACACCCCAAAAAAAACAAACAAACCCCGGGAAAAAAATCAGTTGAGAGAAGGAAAAAAAAGGGCGGGAGACCAAAGTTGTTGAGCAAAAAAAAAAGGGGGGGGGGGAGACCAAAGTTGTTGAGCAAAAAAAGAAAGAAAACTGAGGGAGACCAAGGCGTGCACACCTCTACTGCCAGATGCTACCAAGCGGCTACCGTCCGAGGGAAACAGGAAATATTGGACATTTCACGTGTCCAGTATTTTCTGGTTTTTTTTAACTGGACGGGGGACCCGAATAACGGACAGTGCGGGCGAAAACCAGACACCTGGCAGCCCTATTTCCCATGGCACCTCAGGCTCGGTCTGCAATAACCAGCCTTTCCCGGTGCCCGCCTGCCTGGCGGCTGCTGAGGTGGGACTCCAGCCCCAGAGACTAGGCGGGGCTGCAGGTCGCTGTTACGTGGCCCCGGGCGGGCTTTGAACCCTGGCTCCCGCTGCTGTTCGCCCCAGTCCCGTTGCCATGGGACCCTCATGGAGCTGTGCGCAGCCCAACCCCCCCCCGCACTGATTGCCGGCCTGTTCCCACTTCTCCCACAGCAAATGCTCTACGTGGGCTCTCGGGCGGGGGTGGCCCAGGTGAAGCTGCACCAGTGTGAGACCTACGGCGTGGCCTGTGCCGAGTGCTGCCTGGCCCGGGACCCCTATTGTGCCTGGGACGGCGTCTCCTGCGCCAGGTACCAAGCGTCCGGCAAGCGCCGCTTCCGCCGCCAGGACGTCCGCACCGGGAACCCCATGCACCAGTGTCTGGACCAGGGTGTGTGTGTGTGTGTGTGTGTGTGCGCGCCAATCAGTGACATGCCTGCAGCGTGCATGTGCGAGCCGTGCAAAGTAGGTACCCGGCGGCTAGGCAGGCAGGCCTCCCTTGTCCACGTGGACGGGCCGTTGCTTCTCTGGGGTCACGGCCACGCGGGCCGGGCAGGGGTCGCTCTTCGGCACCCGGGCCCGGCTGAGACATACCGCACCCATGGCCAGTCGGAGGCCCCGCACGTGAGCCCTGTGGTTAGAACCCACGGTTCTTTTCGCCAGCTGTCCCTGGGACGCCGTGGCAGGTGGCAATGGGCCGGGGGAAGGGCCCCAGGGGCGCCGACTGGGTACAAGCCACCCCTCCCCCACAGAGCAATTCCAGTCGGACGCCCCCTGCCAGCGGCACTGGGGCCTTCCCCCCCGAGGGGAGTCAGGGCTGTCCCTCGGGGTGGGGCGGGCGGGCGGCCCTGGCTGCCCACTCCACGGGGGCGTCTGTGTTCCGCCAGTGGACGATTTCGACAGCGCCGAGGAGAAGGTGGTGTACGGGATGGAGCTCAACAGCACCTTCCTGGAGTGCGTCCCCAAGTCGCCTCAGGCCACCGTGCACTGGTTCCTGCAGCAGCCCCACGACGAGCGAAGGGATGAGGTGAGTTGGCCTCCCCCTCCCGTCAGCCTGCCCCACACCCATTGCCAGCAGCCTGCAGTCCAGCGAGCCGGGTCCTCCCTGCCCTTGGCATCCCAGTCAGTGAGCTGCTGAGGGCGTGATGGAGCGGTCGTCTCCCCTCCGTGTTCTCACGGTCCGTGCGCGGGGCTGGGAGGCGCCGGAGCGCGGTCTGTGTGGGGCCGACCGTTCTCCACGCCTCGCAGCTCCCCGCCCGAGGCAGCCTGGGGGCCTCCGCAGCGAATGCTACAGTCGCTCTGCGGTGGTTCCCTTGGCAGGGTCGCCCCATGGAGCCCCCTTTGTTCTGGGGACAGTTCTCCACAGGCCCCCCACAGAGGGCTGTCTGGGAAGTGGGATATGGGATTATGTGGCTCGGTGGCCGGAGCTGGTGTGGTGGGATATGGAATGATGTGGCTTGGTGGCTGGAGCTTGCATGGCATGAGGTGGGGTATGGGATTATGTGGCTTAGTGGCTGGGAGGGCGATATGAGATTACGTGCCTCGAGCCGGCATGGCAAGGGATTATGTGGCTCGGTGTCTGGAGCTGGCATGGTGGGAGGTGGATATGGGGTTACGTGGCTCAGTGGCCAGGACGGGGATTTGGGATTATGTGGCTCGGTGGCTGGGAGCACGATTTGGGATTACGTGGCTCAGTGGCTGGGAGGTGGGATATGGGATTATGTGGCTCAGTGGCTAGAGCTGGCGTGGTGAGAGGGGGATATGGGATTATCTGGCTCAGTGGCCAGGAGGGGGATTTGGGATTACGTGGCTCAGTGGCCAGGAGGGGGATTTGGGATTACGTGGCTCAGTGGCCAGGAGGGGGATTTGGGATTACGTGGCTCAGTGGCCGGGAGGGGGATTTGGGATTATGTGGCTCAATGGCTGGGAGCGAGATTTGGGATTACGTGGTTTGGTGGCTGGGAGGGGGATTTGGGATTACGTGGCTCGGTGGCTGGGAGGGGGACATAAGATTGTGTGGCTCAGTGGCCAGGAAGGGGATTTGAGATTGCGTGGTTTAGTGGTCAGAGCTGTTCCCACGGCTGACTGCCCTGTGCCTCTTGCAGGTGAAGACGGACGAGCGGATCCTGAAGACGGAGCAGGGGCTGCTGTTCCGGACGCTGTACCGCCCAGACGCCGGCACCTATTACTGCAAGAGCCTGGAGCACGGCTTCGCCCAGACCGTCACCAAGATCACGCTGGAGGTGCTTGAGAGCGAGCAGCTGGAGCACATCTTCCAGCGGGAGCAGGAGGAGGAGCCCCCCTCGCCCCCCCTGCCTGGTGCCGGAGCCCCGCCCGCTGCCGGGGCACAGGGCCTGGTTCAAAGACATCATGCACCTGATTGGCTACGCCAACCTGCCCCGGGTGGAAGAGTACTGCCAGCGGGTGTGGTGCGGTGACCGGCTGCGCCGCAAAGCCAAGCCCCCCAAGAGCAAAAATGCACTGAGCGGCGTGGACGCCGGCAAGAAAGGGAGGGCCAAGCTGCAGGAGAAGAACCGGCTGCCCAGGCAGGCCGTGGCCACGTAGAGACTCAAGGGGGGGGACACGAGTGGGGAGGAGCGACCGTCCTGGAACTACCCCCCTCCCTGTATGGGAGAACCCAGCCGGTAAGGAACAGTGTCCAGGTTGTCCTAACAATGGCACCTGCCAAGCCAGGAGCAGCCTCCCCTGGAGGCATCGGGCCGCTCTTGAATCCAGCCCCGGAGACGGCCTGGGGAGCTCCCCTGCCCCGCCGGAGCACCCATTTCCCACCCCTCTCCCGCGTCTCTCCCGGCGGGTGCCTTGTGTCCAGCCAGGCTGCGGGCGCACAGAACAGTTGCTGTGACACACAGCCCCGGGGGGCTCCACGACCGTCCGTAGGAGCCTCGCAGCTCGCCAGAGCAGCAGGGGCGACGGAGAGGCCGGTTTGCCGGAGCCCGCTGCATCACTGACGGGAGGGAAGGAAAAGGCTGCACCCCACGCAGCATCGGGGCGGTTGGTGGGTTCGGTGGGGGGCGTCTCCCAGGACTGGGGCAGCCAGGTTGAGTGCCCCGGAGAATGGGAGTGCAGCTGGTTCCTGGACCCCCAGCGAGGGCCACGATCAACTATTCAGTAAGATGCTGCCTGCCTGCACTAGCCGTCCCCCGCGGCACCGATGGAGCCGGCCAGGGGGAGAGAGGGGCCCAGCTAGGGACAGAACTGTCACCAGGGTAGAGCTGGACGTTGTCTGTCTCCCCCGACGCTGGCACTGAACAGCAGTCAGAAAGGGGGCCTGGCTGGTGGTTTTGCATGTGGCCTCAGGCTGTCAGGAATGCCCTTGGTTACAGAACACAGCCCATGGCAATGTTCACGCGGCCACGGAACCCTGCTGCTCGGTATCATGGCAACATTCACCCAGCCGTGGAATCTTCCGCCCGCTCGGCGTTGTGGTAACATTCACCCGGCCACGGAACCCTGCTGCTCGGTATCATGGCAACATTCACCCAGCCATTGAATCCCCCGCCAGCTCAGCGTCGTGGCAACGTTCACCCGGCTACGGAACCCTGCTGCTCGGTCTCATGGCAACATTCACCCAGCCCCAGAACAGTCAGGAATGAGGGTGACTTCACTGAGCCAGTGAGCTAGACCTGAAAGGCTCCGTCTCTCCCTGCAGATCCCCTGAGCTAGGCGAGCCCCTCGGCAGACCCGGTATCCACGGACTGCTGATGAAATCCGTCCGTTTTCGGAACAAATAAACCAGCCGTTGCTGTGTCAGCGCAGGCCGGGAGAGTCTCTGGCCTCTGTGTCCGCCGAGTGGGGTTGGCTGCTGAGATGACGAATGTGGTCTCGGTGAGCGATGCCGGGAATTAAGATTTGCTTCCTAGATGCAGGTTCTGCTGTGCTCTGAAGTGGGAGGCGTTTTCCCGAAGCGTGCTAGAGCAATGGGTGTGTCCGGTGACTAGCAAAAGCCCAGGCGTGCGGGTTTGATCCCTGCTACGTATTGATTGATTTATCGGGGGGTTTCCCTCTAGGATTAGTCCTTCAGGGTACTCTGTAACCTCCTACAGAATCAGGCTGCTTACCCCCAAGCCCATCGCGGATACAGCCTCAAAGAGAGAGGGCAACCGGTGATCAGTATTGTAACCATCTGGCTCCTACCGATTGCGGGCTGCCCTTTGCTAGCTGGGAATCGTAGGGTCAGATCTCGGCTGCCGCATGGGAATCCACGCAACCTGCCCCGGCCACTTTGGGACACCGCCAAGCAGGCAGTTAGAGCCTTCGGATTTTCTGCTTGGCCCTGTGCCAGTTAGAGCCATCTGGGGGCTGCTCTGATTTACACCTTCTTGACAGCTCCTTCAGAGAGACTGTTGGCCAGCCAAGAATAGCCAGAGCACTTCAGCCATGTGCCTATGCTGGGGAGGAGTGGCATCAGAATGGCCTATGCTGCCTTAATACCAACTGTGTGTGTCTGCCAGGCCAGACGTAATAGGGATGAGAACAGGCGAGACTTTGTCCCAAAATGTGTGTCCTAGGGCCTATACAGCTGAGTGCTACTGGAGATTCTCCAGGAGTGCAATGACAGGAGAGCCTGAAGTGTGAAAACTCTGTTCCCAAAACAGTTCAGCCCTGCTGTGACACGGATTTGTGGCAGCACCGAGAACTGACGTGCCCAGAGGAAATGCCCTTTTGCCCTGTTTTCTAAGGCCAGGTTGTGCACCCTTCGTGCCAGCACTTATGCCCTTCCTGCATGGGTGCTGGCAGGGGCGTACGCGCGGCCCAGGGTGACTGAGCAAGAAAGGGCATTCTCATCTGGCCTGGGGTGCCCAGAAGGCCACGGAATGGACCATTGCTCATTCTGTGCTGGCAGATTGCCTTCCCCATACTCTTGGCTCCTGGGTGTCACTTTGAGGGCTTCCCCCCCTGTGAAAGATTGGCTTTCCTCCAGCTGCCCAGACTGGTTCCTAGTTACACCCAGCGAGCCAGCACCCAGGTGGCTCTGCTCTGCAGGAAAGCACCGAGACCACAGGGGAAAACGTGAGCTGCTGGGGCGGAGGGCGGCCCGGGCAGGTTCCACAGAACCTGAAGGCTCCCCTCCGATCTACCAAGCAAGCCTTTCTGGGCTATGCAGGCTGGACTCTTGCCCTGGTCTGCCCTCTGCCACTGACTCACTGTGTGGCCTTGGGGGAATCACTCCTGGAGCTGTTCTGGGCCTCAGTTTCCCCATGTGTAAAATGAAACTGACCTAGCACTGGGCTAACTTCCTTATGGCTAAGCACTGACGTGGGGCGGAAGGATCAGAAAGCCTGTATCCAGGTGCTGCTTTGCAGAGCACGGTAAGACGGGAATGTAGCGGTAGTGTGGTATGTGTTATCTGGCATGCCCTCTCCCTCCAGCCTCTGCAGGGGGGCGGATCAAAGATCTTTGCTGGCGCTAGCTGCTTCCTATGAGTAACTCGCTGGCCTTCATCTAGGGCTTTGAGAAGTGGCCCTGTAGCCTGGTGCAGGGGAGGGGAGAGAGTCCAGCAGTTGGCCGGCTTGGGTGCAGCTCTGCGGCGTTTATTTTTGGCAAGCGCTATGATGATCAAAGTGAGCAGGAAAGGGAGTAACATAAACAGGCCCGTGCGGGCGGGCGGGGGCAGCCAGCAGTGTGCTGTGCGTGGTGGAGTCTTTGACCCCTGGAGAACGTTGTTGCCTGTATGGTGGTAGGATCCCAGTCGTGGATCAGGTGCTGTACAAACAACCGGAGAACCCTGCCCCAGGGAGCTTCCAATCAAAGGTAAGGGCGTAGAAAACCAACCAATCGGAACTCTCTGGTCAGTCCCACAGCCTTGTATGCTCAATTCCTGGCTATAGATAGGCTCCACCCCTCATTAGCATAACCCCACCCAGAGACAGGAGAGACAGGCTGGCTGTGAGGGAGAAGGCAGCCTTGGCCCAGGTAACCCTTTTAAATCCCCCTTCCCAAAGGAATGGTGATGTACGATAGGCACCTATTTGTACTTTAATGGTAAGTCAGGGAGCTAAGGGAGAATCTCTGTTAGCAGTGTGGGGCCTATGACACACAGCTGAGCTGTTCTCGTTCAGTCCCACAGAGAGGGCTGAACGGGTTTTCAGTAGGCTCAGAAATCTGCATGGCCATACCCCCGTCTCCCTGCAGTGAGGGCAGGGGGTGGTAAGAGGACAGAACTTATCCCCGGGACTGTTCTCTCCACTCATCCCGGTTCCTGAGAGCAATGCCTGGTCCCCCGCCCGCGGATGTAGCTGTCAGGTGACTTTCCGCACTGTCTGATCACTGGGCCCCAACTCGCCTGCGTTCCAA
This sequence comes from Rafetus swinhoei, assembly GCA_019425775.1. Lineage (NCBI taxonomy): Eukaryota > Metazoa > Chordata > Testudines > Trionychidae > Rafetus > Rafetus swinhoei. Next base: position 2,800,155 of record CM033435.1, on the reverse strand, counting down.
ATCTGAGCGGCTCCCCCCACGCCCATAGGCAGGCGGCCCCATTGCGGCCGGGTTTCATTAGCAGGGACAGATGGGAGCCTGGGACAGGGCCGGGGGCCAGAATCCATGAACATCTGACGCTGGCTGGGACTGGCCCTGTCCCATCCCCTGACCTGTCCCGTGGGATCTGCCTTGGCTCTCCCCTCCTCGCCCTCGCCCTCCCCCATCTGCTGCCTGTGTGTCTCCGCGCTGCACAAGCTGATGCTGCGTGTGACAGGCTCCGGGTCGGTGGCCTCTCGAGTCCCTTTAAAGCCGCCGCCAAAGCGCCTGGTCACAGATTTCCCAGGGTGTCCGCCGTGGCTCTGAAGCGGCGTCCAAATCGCCGCTTCCTGGCGCCGGCCCAGCTCCGCAGCTGGGATCCTACACGGAGCAGGCACGCCGGCTCCAGCTTGGAACTAGCTCCTGCCCCACACCCGCGTTGTTGAGACCGTGGGGGCCGTGCCTGGCTGGGGGCTCGCCTCAGGCCTGGTCCTTGTGCCCCATGCCGGGGCAGGGAGAGTGACCCAAGTCAGGGAGAGGAGGTGCCCGCTTGGCAAGGGCTGCCCATCAGAATGCCAATGACTTAGGAGCTGGGCCGCTGCTGAGCTGATAGGACGGCGAGGGAACTGGGTGCTCCTACTGCTGAAGACACAGCTCCTAGCACCCCTGGGTGGGAGACAGGCCCGGGCCCCACCCCCGTTCACACTTCAGCAGGCCCCGGTGTGCTGGAATGAGGCAGGGGCATCCGGGCCAGGCAGCTTTGGATTCTGGGGCAGTGGGCCTGATGCCCCAAAGGGGGCGTCTCCGGCTCTGTGTCCGTATATTACAGCGGTGCTCTACCGATAGCCTTGCCCCCCAGGTCCGTACTCCCGCCCTGGTTGGGTGGGGCTCTTGCTGTTTCTGGAAGCAAAGGGGCCCTTGAGTGCTGGCAGATCGGAGGTGGGCAAAACTCGGGGCTGGCGCAGAGACCCGGCCGGGGCAGGGCTGAGCCATGAGAAGCGAAGGGGCAGACAGGTGGGAAATTGGACGCGTTCCCACGGCTCCCTGGCAGGCCCCCCTCCGCTCCAGAGGAGGGCTGGGCTGTCCGAGAGCAGTGCCCGTGGGCCATGGCAGCGGGGCATCCAGCCCCAGCCCAGGAGGCCAGGCGCACCGGCCTGGAGCAGTTTCTTTAGGCCCCAGGCAGAGGGAATCTGGTTCCGTAGCAGCCAGCAGCGGCTGCTTGTCCCGGGGGCCCAGCATGACCTCACTGGCTGAGTGAACTCCCCAAGGCTGATCGCATCTCGTTCCTTCCTGCAGCCCCTGGCCCCACACAATAGCATGGCCTGCTGGGGATGAGAGAGGGGAAGGGATCCCACGCCGAAGCACGGCTGGGCTGAGAATACACCAACCCTGGGATGTGCATAAACCCCAGCCAGCGGGCGGGGGGCGCCTCCGAGCCGCTCCCCTGCCAGGCAGCACAATGAGGAATTGTTCCCGGTTCCTTGGGGTTTCACAGGCGGGAGGATCCGTCCAAGGCTGGAGAAAAACCCACACGTGCCGGGAGGGGTGGGTCGGTTTGGCAGGCGTCCTTTCGTGTGTGTCGGCAGGAGAGGAAGCGAGCGCCAGCCTGGGCCAGCTTGGCACGCAGACCAAAGCCTGGTGCCCTCCCCCCCCCAGGCGATGCTAAGCCAAGGGCCTGGGCCGGGTCGCCCCACCAGAGCTAGCACGGCTGCCTAAGCGGGGTTCCCTTTGGTTCAGGGAGCCCAGGGTGGCAGGGAGCCAGCCAGGCAGGGGGCAGAGCTGGGGCGCCGCGGCTCGGCTGCTGGAACGGTGCCTTGGGGGCAGCCCTGCTCATGTTTACGATGCGGCCCGGCTCCGAGGGGACCTCAGCTGGTGCTAGACTCACGGTCCAGCCCCCCCTCCCCGGGCTGTGCTCCGCACGGCAGGAGGCAGCTCCGGGGCTGCTCCATCAAGCCGCACCCTCCATGCTGATCTTGGGAGCAGGCCAGGGCGGCGAGCAGCTGTCTATCTTGGAGACGGAGTTGGAGGAGGAATCCCAGCTCCTCCAAGGCTCCGGTCTCTTCTCCTGGGCCATCTTGCAAAGAGGAGCCTTCCCTCAGGAGCCAGGCCGTTCCAGCCCCTCCTGCTGCAGCGCTACCCCTTTGGGGATGTTGTGGGCCAACGCTCTCCCCGGCAGGGGTGCCATTGTAGAGGGATAACAGAGGCAGGACAGCCATGGATCACAGGGCTAAATCCAACCCCACTGCATCCAGCTGTGGTGTGTTCACTGCCTCCTTCCCACTCCACGCAGAGCACTGCTCTGGGCCCGCCCGGGCCGAGAGGGGCTAATTTTTGCAGCAGGCTCTGGGAAGAACAAAAGGAAGCGGAGGAGAGGCTGCCTGCGCTAATTTATAAGGACGAGAGAAAGCAAAACACCTGTTGCTTGGCAAAGAGCCCAGTACAGAGGTGGGGCAGCCATGCCAGGTTACAGGGTGCAAACTCCGAGCAGGGGAGAATTAGGGTGGGAGGGATGGAGAAAAAGAAATCCTAGTCGGGACCCCTCAGGCACTAGCGGGTTAATATCACACTGCACATGCGACTCCCGTCCTCCCGTGGCACGGAGCCAGGCAGCGCTTTCTTCACGGAGCAGAGCGCTGGCCGAGCCCAGCTCTTCCACAGGGACCGACTGGCTGCCAGCGCTCCCTGGTGTCAGCACACAGGAGGTTTCTCCGGGAATAAGGGGAAATGCTTCAGCCTTACCCAAAGGCCTTGGGAGACCGTGGGAAGACGTTGTTGGGTGTTGGATCAGGCCACGTGAGTCCTCCTGGCCTTGCAATCTACAAATCTACTGGCCTTTCGGTTTTGCGACATTAGTTGGAAATTGCGGGGGACGCCGGGCACCTGGCACCCCGGCTGAGCTGTCTCGGGCTGGGGTGAGGTCTCTCTCGGGAAGGGACGAGTGCCTGCTAGCTCGGGACATTTCAAATCAGGCTCCAAGTACTCAAGTCCCAGCAGTTACAGCCAGATCGTCCGGCTCAGCCAAAAAGAAACGTTAATTTCACCCCCAACCAAACTATCTCCCCAGACCCAAAACTACATTTTTTCTACTTTTTTCCTTTGGACAAAATGTCTCGTTTTTGGTTTCAGGTCAGCCCAAAACCATGATTTCTCTCCCCCCCCGCACACACACACTTTGGCCACCAGACCGAAAACCTGGGCTCTTGAACAACGCAACCTAAAAGGGCTTTGCGAGGTGGTGTTTGCACAAGCAAAGTAAAGACAAACAAGGAGCTCCGGACAATCTCCCTGCTAATTAAAGCAAGGCAGGCAGGGCTGGGGAAAGCAGCCGCCAGGGCCTTGTTTGCTTGAGCTTTAATTAAGCAGGGGTGGGGGGGCAAAGGACAGCATTGCTGGTGTGTGTCTGACTGCCTCTGCCATGGGATTTGCCAAATGCAAGCGACATCCCTTCGCTACCTGCAGCAAAGCCTTCCTCCCCTGTAGTAGCGCGGGGGAGGGGGCTTCTGGGTACTGGGAGACGACCCAGAGCCAGGCTGAGAGACGCTTCCAGATCGCAGGCCCTGGTTCTCGTGGGGGACTTCAATTACCCTGACATCTGTTGGGCGACCAATACAGCAGTACACAGGCAATCCAGGAAGTGTTTGGAGAATGTTGGGGATAACTTCTTGGTACAAGTGCTAAGGGATCTGACCAGGGGCCGTGCGCAGCTTGACCTTCTGCTCACAAACAGGGAGGATCTAATAGGGGAAGTAGAGGTGCATGACAACCTGGGAAGCAGTGATCATGAGATGGTAGATTTCAGGATCCTGACCAAAGGAAGAAAAGAGACTAGTAAAATACACACCTTGGACTTCAGAAAAGCAGATTTTGAGTCCCTCAGCGACCTGATGGGCAGAATCCCCTGGGATGCTAACATGAAGGGGAAAGGAGTCCAGGAGAGCTGGCAGTATTTTAAAGAAGCCTTTTTGAAGGCACAGACAGAAACCATCCTGACGCGTAGCAAGAGAGGCAAACATGGTATGAGACCGGATTGGCTTACAGGGGAAATCCTTGGTGAACTTAAGCACAAAAAGGAAGCTTACAAAAAGTGGAAACTTGGACAAATGACCAGGGAGGGGTTTAAATGTATAGCTCGAGAATGCCGGGGGGTTATCAGGAAGGCGAAAGCGCAAATGGAATTGCGACTGGCTAAGGACGTGAAGGATAACAAGAAAGGTTTCTACAGGCATGTTAACAAGAAGAAGGTGATCAGAGAGGGTGTGCGGCCCCTACTGGATGAAGGAGGTAACCTAGTGACAGATGACGTGGGGAAAGCTGAAGTACTCAATGCTTTCTTTGCCTCTGTCTTCACGGACAAGGTGGGTTCCCGGACTAATGTGCTAAGTGACGCAAGATGGGATGAAGATGGACAGCCCTTGGTGGGTAAAGAACAGGTTAGGAACTATTTAGAAAAGCTAAACGTACACAAATCCATGGGTCTGGATTTAATGCATCCGAGGGTACTGAGGGAGTTGGCAAATGTCACTGAGGAGCCTTTGGCCATTATCTTTGAAAAGTCGTGGAGATCGGGAGAGATCCTGGATGATTGGAAAAAGGCAAATATAGTGCCCATCTTCAAAAAAGGGAAGAAGGACGATCCAGGGAACTATAAGCCAGTCAGTCTTACCTCGGTCCCTGGAAAAATCATGGAAGGATCCTTAAGGAATCCATTTTGAGGCACTTGGAAGAGGGGAAAGTGATCAAGAATAGTCAGCATGGATTCACAAAGGGCAAGTCGTGCCTGACCAATCTGATTAGCTTCTGTGATGAGGTAACTGGCTCTGTAGACATGGGAAAGTCAGTGGATGTGATATACCTCGACTTTAGCAAGGCTTTTGATACGGTCTCCCACAATATTCTTGCCAGCAAGTTAAGGGAATGTGGATTGGATAAATGGACAGTAAGATGGATAGAAGGCTGGCTAGAAGGCCGGGCCCAGCGGGTAGTGATCAACGGCTCGATGTCGGGATGGCGGTCGGTTTCTAGCGGAGTGCCCCAAGGTTCGGTTCTAGGACCGATTTTGTTCAATATCTTTATTCATGATCTGGATGAGGGGATGGATTGCACCCTCAGCAAGTTTGCACATGACACTAAGCTAGTGGGGAGAGGTAAATACACTCGAGGGCAGAGATAGGGTCCAGAGTGTCTTAAACAAATTGGAGGATTGGGCCACAAGAAATCTGATGAGGTTCAACAAGGACAAGTGTAGAGTCCTGCACTTGGGACGGAAGAATCCCAAGCATTGTTACAGGCTGGGGACCAACCAGCTAAGTAGTAGTTCTGCAGAAAAGGACCTGGGGGTTACAGTGGATGAGAAGCTGGATATGAGTCAACAGCATGCCCTTGTAGCCAAAAAGGCGAATGGCATATTAGGTTGCATTAAGAGGAGCATTGCCAGCAGATCCAGAGATGTCATTATGCCCCTTTATTCGGCTCTGGTGAGGCCACATCTGGAGTATTGTGTCCAGTTCTGGGCCCCTCACTACAAAAAGGATGTGGACACATTGGAGAGGGGCCAGCGGAGGGCAACCAAAATGATTAGGGGGCTGGAGCATATGACCTATGAGGAGAGGCTGAGGGAGTTGGGTCTGTTTAGTCTGCAGAAGCGAAGAGTGAGGGGGGATTTGATAGCAGCCTTCAACTTCCTGAAGGGAGGTTCCAAAGAGGCTGTTCTCAGTAGTGATGGGTGGCAGAACAAGGAGCAATGGTCTCAAGTTGTGGTGGGAGAGGTCCAGGTTGGATATTAGGAAAAACTATTTCACTAGGAGAGTGGTGAAGCACTGGAACAGGTTCCCTAGGGAAGTAGTGGAGTCTCCATCCCTGGAGGTGTTTAAGTCTCGGCTTGACAAAGCCCTGGCCGGGTTGATTTAGTTGGGATTGGTCCTGCCTAGAGCAGGGGGCTGGACTTGATGACCTTCTCAGGTCTCTTCCAGCCCTGTGGTTCTATGATTCTATGGGGCCTGCACTCTCATTCTGCTACCCCTCTTCCCACTGCTGCCAGGGACTGATCTGCATTAGGTGGGAATCCAGCCTAACCCCCTTGTGTCTCCTGCGGGGGGGCCCCAGCAGAGCCGGAGGTCCCACTGGCAGCTGGGTAGGGCTCTCCTTTAGCCTGCACGGGAGCAGCAGCCAATGTGGCTTTCGAGCAGCTGGGGCTGAGCTCCCAGGCCCTAGGCCGACCTCGGCAGAGCCGGCCCTGTGGGCAGAGGCCAGGGCAGCAAGCGGCCGGTAGGATTAGCTATGTGCCCATGCCCAGCAAAGCCAAGGCCCTGCAGCCAGGGGTGGGGGTGTGTGGCTTCAGTCCTGGGGGTGCGATGAAGCACGTTAGCTCACAATCCCAAGCCGCAGGTGGACATGTGTACCCGTCACAACCACCGTGGCCGGGTGCTCTGTCTTTCCGCATTCCAGGCCCCGCGGCTGGGCCCTAAGGGCTCTGGAACGCACCCGGAGCCTGGGCAGGGAGCTTTCCTAGTATGCCTGGCCGGCGGGAGGGGCAGAAGTAGCCTCTGGACATGGTGGTTTGCTGGGCTATCCCTGGAGAGGCGGTGGGGCGGTGGCTTTCTCATCAGCTGCCGCCAGTGACCTTGCTAAGCAGGATTCTCCAGCTGGCCCAGCGCTCCCCTCTCTGGCCCTGCGGATTAGCAAGGGGCTGCAGGGCGGGGCAGGGGAGAGCTCGTCCCCATGCTGATGTAATACAGACAACTGATCACTGTCACCGCTAACTGATCACTGTCGCCTGGGGTTTCTGAGCGCTGGGGCCAGCACACAGCAAAGAGATGGGGGTGAGGGGCGGGTTACCTACAGCCTAGGAAGCAAGTTAGAACACAGGCTGTGCCACACTGGAGCGCGGTGTATGAGGGGTGAGTGCCGGCTGCTACAGGACGCGGTGCACATTCCCCCCATAGCCTGTGACAGTGCAGGACTAGGCAGGGGTGTGTGTGTTTCCCTCCTGACCCCAGCTGACAAGCAGCTTGTGCCCTGAAGCATGAGGATGGCTAGCAAAGGGTTTGCTGCTGGGGTTAGCAATGTGTTGCCTCTGAGCAAGGCTTCAACTCAGAGGTCTCCCCGCTCTCTCTTCCCCTTCCCCCGGCCCTTTGGGACACGAATCCCATGGGCTGGGCTGACTCCGCCGCAGGGGGTTTTCAATACCACAGACCCATGGCCTGTTGCTGCTGTGAAGCCTGGGCCAGCTGGAGGACTCAGGCTGGGAAGGGGGGCATGGGCAAAGCAGGGTGGGAAGATCACAACCGGAATGGCAGGGGGCCCGGAGGGGCTGTGGGGTGGGGAGCCCAGCACTGCAAAAGCAAGGCGGACAGAGGGAGGGAGGAAGGGGCCTGACGGCGTTGTTCAGGGAGCCCAGGAATGCAATGGCAGGGGGCTGCAGGTTGGGCTGAGGGGGCTCAGGGTCCCTGGGGCCGTAGGACGGCGGGGGGGAGGGGGGAGAAGAGGGGGCTGGCCCAGGCTTCACACCATGGCTATTCAACTTTGGAAGCCACAGTGGTACTCTCAGCACAGGCCATGGGGCGCAACTTAAGGGGGTTCCATAGACATGCAAACAGCTACTTTCACACTGAGCGGCTCGAATGCAAAGCTTAAGGCAAAACTGCACAACGCGCGGCCCCCCTGGAGTCAGTGCTGCTGATATGAATAAAATGCACCATTTCCCGATTTCCAGCGCTGAGGCACTTACTGAGCCATGCCAGTGCAGGGCTGGAACTACTGCAGCGCATCTCAGCCAAGACCGCCTGAGGGGGGGAGGGCCTGACTGGCGCCCCTGCCGCCAAAAACTGAATTTGGGGGGCCCGGAGGGCGAGGCCCCCTGTAAACCCAATCAGGCGCGCGGGCGCGCGCTGCCCGCTGTGCCAGGGCAGCGGGCCTTGTTCAGGAGCCCTGTAATGCAATGGCAGGGCGGGCGGCGTGGGCAGCCGCTGCCCAACTGGCCTGGGCGCGCCGAGCCGCTGTAACCCCACCTGGCCGCGGGCGCGCCTGAGCCCCTGTAAACCCAGCTGGCCCGCGGCCGCCGAGCCCTGTAACCCCAACTGGCCGCGGGCCGCGCTGAGCCGCTGTACCCCAACTGGCCCGCGGCGCGCCGAGCCGCTGTAACCCCAACTGGCCCGCGGGCGCGCCGAGCCGCTGTAACCCCAACGCGGGCCGCGCCGAGCCCCTGTAACCCCAACTGCTGGGCCGCGCCTGAGCCCCTGTAAACCCAACTGGCGCGGGCCGCGCCTGAGCCGCTGTAACCCCAGCTGGCCCGCGGCGCGCCTCGAGCGCTGTAACCCCAGCTGGCGCGGGCGCCGAGCCTGTAACCCCAGCCAGCTGCGGGCCGCGCCTGAGCCCCTGTAACCCCAGCTGGCCCGCGGGCCGCGCCGAGCCCCTGTAACCCCAGCTGGCCCGCGGGCGCGCCGAGCCTGTAACCCCAGCTGGCCGCGGGCCGCGCTGAGCCCTGTAAACCCAACTGGCCCGCGGGCCGCGCCGAGCCCCTGTAACCCCAACTGCCCGCGGGCCGCGCCGAGCCCCTGTAACCCCAACTGCCCGCGGGCCGCGCCTCGAGCCCCTGTAAACCCAACTGGCCCGCGGGCCGCGCCTCGAGCCCCTGTAACCCCAACTGGCCCGCGGGCCGCGCCTCGAGCCCCTGTAACCCCAACTGGCCCGCGGGCCGCGCCTCGAGCCCCTGTAACCCCAGCTGGCCCGCGGCCGCGCCGAGCCTGTAACCCCAACTGGCTCGCGGCCGCGCCGAGCCGCTGTAACCCCAACTGGCCCGCGGCCGCGCCGAGCCCCTGTAACCCCAACTGGCCCGCGGGCCGCGCCTCGAGCCGCTGTAACCCCAACTGGCCCCGCGGGCCGCGCCTCGAGCCCCTGTAACCCCAACTGGCCCGCGGGCCGCGCCTCGAGCCCCTGTAACCCAACTGGCCCGCGGGCCGCGCCGAGCCGCTGTAACCCCCAACTGGCCCGCGGCCGCGCCGAGCCCCTGTAAACCCAACTGGCCCGCGGGCCGCGCCGAGCCCCTGTAAACCCAACTGGCCCGCGGGCCGCGCCGAGCCGCTGTAACCCCAACTGCTCGCGGGCCGCCGAGCCCCCTGTAACACTGGCCCGCGGGCCGCGCCGAGCCCCTGTAACCCCAACTGGCCCGCGGGCCGCGCCGAGCCGCTGTAACCCAACTGGCCGCGGGCCGCGCCGAGCCGCTGTAACCCCAGCTGGCCCGCGGGCCGCGCCGAGCCCTGTAACCCCAGCTGGCCCGCGGCCGCGCCGAGCCCCTGTAACCCAGCTGCGGCCGCGCCGAGCCCCTGTAACCCCAGCTGGCCCGCGGGCCGCGCCGAGCCCCTGTAGCCCGCGGCCGCGCCGAGCCCTGTAACCCCAACTGGCCCGCGGGCCGCGCCTCGAGCCCCTGTAACCCCAACTGGCCCGCGGGCCGCGACTCGAGCCCCTGTAAACCCAACTGGCCCGCGGGCCGCGCCTCGAGCCCTGTAACCCCAACTGGCCCGCGGGCCGCGCCTCGAGCCCCTGTAACCCCAACTGCCCGCGGGCCGCGCCGAGCCCTGTAAACCCAACCAGCTGCCCGCGGGCCGCGCCTCGAGCCCCTGTAACCCAACTGGCCCGCGGGCCGCGCCTCGAGCCCCTGTAAACCCAACTGGCCCGCGGGCCGCGCCTCGAGCCCCTGTAACCCCAACTGGCCCGCGGGCCGCGCCTCGAGCCCCTGTAACCCCAACTGGCCCGCGGGCCGCGCCTCGAGCCCCTGTAACCCCAGCTGGCCGCGCCGCGCCGAGCCCCTGTAACCCCAACTGGCCTGCGGGCCGCGCCGAGCCGCTGTAACCCAACTGGCCCGCGGGCCGCGCCGAGCCCCTGTAACCCCAACTGCCCGCGGGCCGCGCGAGCCGCTGTAACCCCAACTGGCCCGCGGGCCGCGCCGAGCCTGTAACCCCAACTGGCCCGCGGGCCGCGCCGAGCCCCTGTAAACCCAACTGCTCGCGGCCGCGCCGAGCCGCTGTAACCCCAACTGGCCCGCGGGCCGCGCCTCGAGCCCCTGTAAACCCAACTGGCCCGCGGGCCGCGCCTCGAGCCCCTGTAAACCCACCTGGCCCGCGGGCCGCGCCTCGAGCCCCTGTAAACCCACCTGGCCCGCGGGCCGCGCCTCGAGCCCCTGTAACCCCAACTGGCCCGCGGGCCGCGCCGAGCCGCTGTAACCCAACTGGCCCGCGGCCGCGCCGAGCCCCTGTAAAAGCCGCGCCGAGCCGCTGTAACCCAACTGGCCCGCGGCCGCGCCGAGCCCTGTAACCCCAACTGGCTCGCGGCCGCGCTTGAGCCGCTGTAACCCAACTGGCCCGCGGGCCGCGCCTCGAGCCCCTGTAACCCCAACTGGCCCGCGGGCCGCGCCTCGAGCCCCTGTAAACCCAACTGGCCCCGCGGGCCGCGCCGAGCCCCTGTAACCCAACTGGCCCGCGGGCCGCGCCTCGAGCCCCTGTAACCCCAACTGGCCCGCGGGCCGCGCCTCGAGCCCCTGTAACCCCAACTGGCCCGCGGGCCGCGCCTTGAGCCGCTGTAACCCCAACTGGCCCGCGGGCCGCGCCTCGAGCCCCTGTAACCCCAACTGGCCCGCGGGCCGCGCCGAGCCGCTGTAACCCAACCAACTCGCGGGCCGCGCCGAGCCCCTGTAACCCCAACTGGCCCGCGGGCCGCGCCGAGCCCTGTAACCCCAACTGCTCGCGGGCCGCGCCGAGCCGCTGTAACCCCAACTGGCCCGCGGGCCGCGCCGAGCCGCTGTAACCCAACTGGCCTGCGGGCCGCGCGAGCCGCTGTAACCCCAACTGCCCGCGGGCCGCGCCGAGCCCCTGTAACCCCAACTGGCCGCGGGCCGCGCCGAGCCCCTGTAACCCCAACTGGCCCGCGGGCCGCGCCGAGCCGCTGTAACCCCAACTGGCCCGCGGGCCGCGCCGAGCCGCTGTAACCCCAACTGCCCGCGGGCCGCGCCGAGCCCTGTAACCCCAACTGGCCCGGGCCGCGCCGAGCCGCTGTAACCCCAACTGGCTCGCGGCCGCCTGAGCCCCTGTAACCCCAACTGGCCCGCGGGCCGCGCCGAGCCCCTGTAACGCGGGCCGCGCCTCGAGCCCCTGTAACCCCAACTGGCCCGCGGGCCGCGCCTCGAGCCCCTGTAAACCCAACTGGCCCGCGGGCCGCGCCTCGAGCCCCTGTAAACCCACCTGGCCCGCGGGCCGCGCCTCGAGCCCCTGTAAACCCAACTGGCCCGCGGGCCGCGCCTCGAGCCCCTGTAACCCCAACTGGCCCGCGGGCCGCGCCTCGAGCCGCTGTAACCCAACTGGCCCGCGGGCCGCGCCTCGAGCCCCTGTAAACCCAACTGGCCCGCGGGCCGCGCCTCGAGCCGCTGTAACCCAACTGGCCCGCGGGCCGCGCCTCGAGCCCCTGTAACCCCAACTGGCCCGCGGGCCGCGCCTTGAGCCGCTGTAACCCAACTGCCCGCGGGCCGCGCCGAGCCCCTGTAACCCCAACTGCCCGCGGCCGCGCCGAGCCCCTGTAAACCCAACTGGCCTGCGGGCCGCGCCGAGCCCCTGTAACCCAACCAGCTGGGCCGCGCCGAGCCCCTGTAACCCCAACTGGCCCGCGGGCCGCGCCTCGAGCCCCTGTAACCCCAACTGGCCCGCGGGCCGCGCCTCGAGCCGCTGTAACCCCAACTGGCCCGCGGGCCGCGCCTCGAGCCGCTGTAACCCCAACTGGCCCGCGGGCCGCGCCTCGAGCCCCTGTAACCCCAACTGGCCCGCGGGCCGCGCCTCGAGCCGCTGTAACCCCAACTGGCCCGCGGGCCGCGCCTCGAGCCGCTGTAACCCCAACTGGCTCGCGGCCGCGCCGAGCCGCTGTAACCCAACTGGCCTGGCCGCGCCGAGCCGCTGTAACCCCAACTGGCCCGCGGGCCGCGCCTCGAGCCCCTGTAACCCCAACTGGCCCGCGGGCCGCGCCTCGAGCCCCTGTAACCCCAGCTGGCCCGCGGGCCGCGCCTCGAGCCGCTGTAACCCCAACTGGCCCGCGGGCCGCGCCGAGCCGCTGTACGCGCCGAGCCCCTGTAACCCCAACTGGCCCGCGGCCGCGCCGAGCCCCTGTAACCCCAACTGCCCGCGGGCCGCGCCGAGCCCCCTGTAACCCCAACTGGCCCGCGGGCCGCGCCTCGAGCCGCTGTAACCCCAACTGGCCCGCGGGCCGCGCCTCGAGCCCCTGTAAACCCAACTGGCCCGCGGGCCGCGCCTCGAGCCCCTGTAACCCCAACTGGCCCGCGGGCCGCGCCTCGAGCCCCTGTAACCCCACCTGGCCCGCGGGCCGCGCCTCGAGCCCCTGTAACCCAACTGGCCCGCGGGCCGCGCCTCGAGCCCCTGTAACCCCAACTGGCCCGCGGCCGCGCCGAGCCCCTGTAAACCCAACTGGCCGCGGGCCGCGCCGAGCCGCTGTAACCCCAACTGGCCCGCGGGCCGCGCCGAGCCCCTGTAACCCCAACTGGCTCGCGGCCGCGCCGAGCCGCTGTAACCCAACTGGCCCGCGGGCCGCGCCGAGCCTGTAACCCCAACTGGCCCGCGGGCCGCGCCGAGCCCCTGTAACCCAACTGGCCCGCGGGCCGCGCCGAGCCCCTGTAACCCAACTGGCCCGCGGGCCACGCCTCGAGCCCCTGTAACCCCAACTGGCCCGCGGGCCGCGCCTCGAGCCCCTGTAACCCCAACTGGCTCGCGGGCCGCGCCTCGAGCCGCTGTAACCCCAACTGGCCCGCGGGCCGCGCCGAGCCCCTGTAACCCAACTGCCCGCGGGCCGCGCCGAGCCGCTGTAACCCAACTGGCCCGCGGGCCGCGCCGAGCCGCTGTAACCCAACTGGCCCGCGGGCCGCGCCGAGCCTGTAACCCCAACTGGCCCGGGCCGCGCGCCGAGCCGCTGTAACCCCAACTGGCCGCGGGCCGCGCCGAGCCCCTGTAACCCCAACTGGCCCGCGGGCCGCGCCGAGCCGCTGTAACCCAACTGGCCAGCGGGCCGCGCCGAGCCCCTGTAACCCAACTGGCCCGCGGGCCGCGCCTCGAGCCGCTGTAAACCCACCTGGCCCGCGGGCCGCGCCTCGAGCCCCTGTAACCCAACTGGCCCGCGGGCCGCGACTCGAGCCCCTGTAACCCCAACTGGCCCGCGGGCCGCGCCTCGAGCCGCTGTAACCCAACTGGCCCGCGGGCCGCGCCTCGAGCCGCTGTAACCCCAACTGGCCCGCGGGCCGCGCCTCGAGCCGCTGTAACCCAACTGGCCCGCGGGCCGCGCCTCGAGCCGCTGTAACCCAACTGGCCCGCGGGCCGCGCCTTGAGCCCCGTGTAACCCCAGCTGGCCCGCGGGCCGCGCCTCGAGCCCCTGTAACCCCAACTGGCCCGCGGGCCGCGCCTTGAGCCGCTGTAACCCAACTGGCCCGCGGGCCGCGCCTCGAGCCCCTGTAACCCCAACTGGCCCGCGGGCCGCGCCTCGAGCCCCTGTAACCCAACTGGCCCGCGGGCCGCGCCGAGCCCCTGTAACCCAACTGGCCCGCGGGCCGCGCCGAGCCCCTGTAACCCCAACTGCCCGCGGCCGCGCCGAGCCCTGTAACCCCAACTGGCCTGCGGGCCGCGCCTTGAGCCGCTGTAACCCCAACTGGCCCGCGGGCCGCGCCTCGAGCCCCTGTAACCCCAACTGGCCCGCGGGCCGCGCCTCGAGCCGCTGTAACCCCAACTGGCCCGCGGGCCGCGCCTCGAGCCGCTGTAACCCAACTGGCCCGCGGGCCGCGCCTCGAGCCGCTGTAACCCAACTGGCTCGGGCCGCGCTTGAGCCCCTGTAACCCCAACTGGCCCGCGGGCCGCGCCTCGAGCCGCTGTAACCCAACTGGCCCGCGGGCCGCGACTCGAGCCCCTGTAAACCCAACTGGCCCGCGGGCCGCGCCTCGAGCCGCTGTAACCCAACTGGCCCGCGGGCCGCGCCTCGAGCCCCTGTAACCCAACTGGCCCGCGGGCCGCGCCTCGAGCCGCTGTAAACCCAACTGGCCCGCGGGCCGCGCCTCGAGCCGCTGTAACCCAACTGCCCGCGGCCGCGCCGAGCCCCTGTAACCCCAACTGGCCTCGCGGGCCGCGCCGAGCCGCTGTAACCCAACTGGCCTGCGGCCGCGCCGAGCCCGCTGTAACCCCAACTGGCTCGCGGCCGCGCCGAGCCGCTGTAACCCAACTGGCCCGCGGGCCGCGCCGAGCCGCTGTAACCCAACTGGCGCGGGCCGCGCTGAGCCCCTGTAACCCCAGCTGGCCCGCGGCCGCGCCGAGCCCCTGTAAACCCAACTGGCCCGCTGGCCGCGCCTCGAGCCCCTGTAACCCAACCTGGCCCGCGGGCCGCGACTCGAGCCCCTGTAACCCCAGCTGGCCCGCGGGCCGCGCCTCGAGCCCCTGTAAACCCAACTGGCCCGCGGGCCGCGACTCGAGCCCCTGTAACCCCAACTGGCCCGCGGGCCGCGCCTCGAGCCGCCCGGCGTCACGCGGTCCCGGCGGCGATGGCGCCCTCGTGCGGCGCTGGGGCAGGGGGTGCGCCGCGCCGGGAGCAGGGCGGGGCCGGGCCCCACGCAGGTACCGGGGCGGGGGGGCAGCGCCGTGTCCGGCCCGCGGGCTCCGCAGCGCCCGATTTTCAGAAGCTGGCGGGGGGGGGCAGCGCGGGGCATTGGGCTCCTGGGGGCTGGCGGGGTGACCCCGGCCCCGAACCCGGGATGGGGCGCTCGGCGAAGCCCCGGCGGCTCCGAGACTTATTTGACGCTGTCAGCGGCGCGGCAGCCCCCGCTGGGACTTATCTCCCGCCCCTCCTGCCTCCGGGCGCCTGCGCGGCGGGTCGCGGTGAGATGACGTATGAGCAAGTGGGCGTGGTCGGAGGCGGATGCGCTTGTGGGGCCCGAACGTCCGGGCCGCGGAGGGGGCCGGGGCCGGACATGGCGTTGAGGCCCGGCCCGGGGGAAGATGAATAAGGGCTGGCTGGAGCTGGAGAGCGACCCCGGTGAGCGGGAGGGGCAGGCTGGGGGAGCACGGGGGTTGTGGGGCATAGGGGCAGGCTGAGGGGGCGCACTGGGGAGGGGCATAGGGGCTGTGGGGAGGGGCAGGCGGGGGAGCACTGGGGAGGGGCATAGGGGCTGTGGAGGAGGGGTGGGTTGTGAGGCAGCACGGGGGTAGCATAGGGGCTGGGGAGGGGCAGGCTGAGTGGGGGTGCTGGGAGAGGGGCAGGCTGGGGGAGCACGGGGAGGGGCATAGGGGCTGTGGAGGAGGGGCAGGCTGTGAGGGAGCACCGGGGGGTAGCATAGGGAGTCGTGGGGTGGGGGAAATGGGGGCCTTATGGGGCTAGGTAAAGGGAGGAACTGGGTAAGGCAGAGGTTGTGGAATGAGCAATTTCCCCCCGAAATGGGATAGGCACTCATAAGGCAGTTAGGAAAAAGCCTTTTCCACAAGGCTGGAGCCCTGGTTTCTTGGGTCCCGCTCTGGTGTGAGTGACCCATCCGGTGGTTCTGTATCTATCTGTGTTGTGTTAAAATCCTACCTGGGCACTTACGTGGTACACCAGCGCTTAGGCCGGTGCATTCAGCGCCCCTACGTCGACTGGACATTTCTCCAGTATGTTAGCTGCCCTAGCTACAGCTTCACGCTGGGAGCCATCTCCCCTAGCCCCCCGTCTCTGTGTCCCTGCATTCCAGGATATAATCTCTCGTCTTGTATGTGTGGGAAACAGCAAGATACTCCCGTGAAAGATAAGAATGAAGACCAGTCTCCCAGCTCTCAGATCTAACTGACAAACTCCTTTCTTTGGTGTAGCTTCCCCATAATAAGTTCTCCTACTTCCACACTAATGTACACACATGAAATATCCTAAAAATGGGTCAAACTGCTCCTCCTCCTGATTGGGCAGAGAGAGAGAATGTCTCTTTTGGGAGGCTCCGGGTATGATGGAGTCATATCACTTCCTAGATAGTTTGATGGCAGTAGTAGGTCAGTACCTTGATGTGTAGGCTAGGGATGTTAAAATTAGATGAATCAACTAATCAAATAGCCGATGGAATTTCCATTGACTATTTGATTAGTCGATAAGGGCGCTTCTGCTTTGAAATGTAGCAAGAGCCCACCCGGCGTACATGTTCCCAGCAGGGGCCCTTGTGCATTTCAAAGATTAAAACACCGCATGGAGCCTGGGGCCGGCGGGGGACTCAGAGCCCCCCCGCTGACCCGAGCTCCATGCCACACTTCCGCTTTGAAATGTACAAGAGCCCCAGTGGGACTCGCACTCCCTCTTCTCCCCCCCCCACCCCTTACTGCCTCTTTCTGATAGAGGCAGCAAGGGGGGGGGCGACTAGCATGTCGACTATCCGATAAGCTTTTGCTTATTGGATAAGTGACTAGTCGATTAGTTGCTTACTTCCCTAGTGTAGGCAGCCTCTGCACCGCCAGGGCTGAGCAGGAAGATCAGGTGAGCAAGAAGGTCTCCCATAAATGTTAAATCTCAAATATCTGTTCAGCCAGGAAACCACTCAGGTAGGAGCCAAGGGGCCGTGTCCAGATCAGGAGTAAATCTGTACTGAAATCCAATGAGGCTTGTTACGTTGCAGCATTTGTTTATCACCCTCCGTGCTTGTGGTTTCCTTCAAATTTGCCATGGGAGTCCTACTGCGCTAATCAGGAGGGAGGGGCAGAAATCCTCTGTGTGCTTTGTGCGTAGCAGCGTGAGCTCAGCTGGAAGTAATCTCTGTCTTGTTCCCCTCCAGGTCTCTTCACCCTGTTGGTAGAGGATTTTGGTGAGTACAGGAGCCATTCTGCAGGATTGGTTTAGTCTCAGACACGGACACTGGCCCCCGTCAGCTGGTCTCGTCTCACTGATTCCTGCTCTCTTTTTTTGTAGGAGTTAAAGGGGTGCAGGTTGAGGAAATCTACGATCTACAAAGCAAATGCCAGGGGTAAGTTACCAATCCGGTCCAACTTGCTGCGGTCACTTGGCTTTGTAGACCCTGCTGTGCACTGCACAGTGATGTAGTGTTGTTCACTGTGACGCTAACGTGTGCTAGGGAGCTTTTCGTTTGCCCCTGCGTGGTCTACACACACTGCTGTATGTGCCGACATACAGCAGTGGGTTTGAGGAATCACCCCCCGTAGCCTGCCTTTCTGCTCCCTGCAGATGTGCCCTGAGAATCTGGGAGCTCCCCGGGAGCAGTTCGGAAGGGCCTGTCTGTCACTGATCAGATGTCTTCTGTGGTGTGTGTCATAGACAGGGAAGTTCTGAAAAGTAATTGGCCTGGGTTGGGAGGTAGGCTGTGTGGGCCGTCTTCCTGCTTGGTCAGGAGGCGGAAGGGTGAGTTAAGTCATGGGATGGGGACTCCAGGCTAGTACCAGAATAACAGTGTGTGTAGAGAAAGATCCGGCAGGGTCACACGGGATGGATTGCAGGGATTTCATGTTTTCCATCTTCTCCACTGGCACAGGCAGGTTGCAAGCAGCGGCTGCTGTGATTTTTCTTGGTGGTTAGTGTGACGGCGAGTCGGGGTTCCCCCCGATCATGCAGCCCCGTAGCAACAAGAACAGACTCCGCCAGCCAGTAGAATAGAGAGGGGTTATTGCTTCTCCAGGATACAGCGCAGCACAGACGTGATGTGTCTACCGGAGTCTGGGCCAGGATGCCTCAGCCCCCTTGAGATGGGGTGCCTCGGCCCTTAGACTCCCAGACCCCCTCCGTAGTCTGTCTCCTTCGTGATTCCAGCCAGAAACTGACCCTCCCCCCAACACTCACTTCTTTTGTTCCATCCCTTCCCTTAACCGGTAGAACCGGTTTGGTCACTGTCATGGGGGCCCTCAAGGCACCCCCCCGCTGGGCAGTGCTTACAGACAGAGGCCAGTAGGGGTCATCCACAGCCCAAGCACAGCAACCAGCAAGGTACTGACACTACATCACAGTTAGAAATAGTCCCACATCTAAGAGCGAGCCAGCAGGGTGCTGCCACAAAGCCAGTGCCAGACCCTGCTCAGAAAGGTTACACTGCCAACCTAGCATAGGACAGTGGGGGGCGAAGACTGGCCCTTGCTGCCTTTAATGCCTCTCCTTTGTTTTCTTCCTGCCCGGTGTGGTTTAAACTGAAAAAGTCTCTGGTGCTTGAGTGCTCCAGCCCCTTCGCTTTTCTTTCCCCGCCAGCCCCGTGTACGGGTTCATCTTCCTCTTCAAATGGATTGAGGAGCGCCGGTCCCGCCGGAAGGTCTCCACCCTGGTGGACGAGACGTCAGTGATCGACGATGACATTGTCAATAATATGTTCTTTGCTCATCAGGTAGGCCAGCCGGGAGCGGGCGGCGGGGCGCGGCTCTCGGGACGCTGCGGGGGAGCGGGCGGCGAGGGCACTTCCATGCAGCCACAAAATCTGTGGCAATCCAAACTGTGTCAGAATCAGGCAGGAATGGGCGCCAGGCATGCCGTGGCTGCCCCGGCGGGCAGAAAGCAAGGTGCTGGGAGGTTGCACGCTCAGCCTAGATCAGGAGGCCTTGGCCCCACTGTGGTTTGGCTCTGTTGTTCGTCTGTTTGGGGCATATTGAATTTGAGACGGCAGCCGATACCTGAGGGCTTTGGCAGTGGGGCCTGGGAGGTTTGGCAGACTGGACGGTGGTGATACGGGAAATGAGCGCTCCCTGGATCACTCCTTCTCCCATGATAGGAACGGCCTGAGAAATTGCTTGGGCGAGAGCGGCTCTTTGGAGCCCACTCAGCACAGCATTCGGGCTCCGGAGGTGAGCCTGAATTGTGGTCTTGCAGAGCATCGGCTGCTGTGTTTGGTGCTGCAGGTGAACCTGGGGCGTGGCCCAGCTCTGCGGGAGAAGGGAGCTTAAATGAGCACTGCTCCAGCCCCTGAACGGTGTGGGCTGCAGTCTGCCATGGTGCCACGCTTTCTGTAGGCTTTCCGTGGCTGCATAACTAGCGTCTGTCCTTGTGCGCTCCTGGGCCAGTGCGGCAGAGCTGAGGGCGTTGTTATGGCAGAGGTCCAGTCTCAGCTGCACCAGCCCTGGCCTTTGCCGTGACCTGCTGCTCCGGAGGGTGCGGTGTGGTCGACCTGAAGACGCTGACCCCCCAGGGCCACGGGGGTTGTGTCGGTGGGTTTCGGGTTCCAGGCAGCTGTGGTGCTGGGTTTCGGTACCAGTCCCTGCCGGGCGCTGGGTTACATCCAGGAGATGGGGCTGACGGAACATCCCGGTTCCATTGTCTGACTTGGTCTCTTTGCCCTGTAGCTGATTCCCAACTCCTGTGCCACCCATGCCTTGCTGAGCGTCCTCCTGAACTGCAGCAGTGTGGACCTGGGGCCGACGCTGAGTCGCATGAAGGATTTCACCAGGGGGTTCAGCCCAGAGGTCTGGTGTGGGCTGGGCTGGCCTGGGGAGGTGGGGGAGCAGCCGAGGGCGGCCACTTGCTTGTGGAGGGAGGGGGAGAATCCTGCTCTTCTCCCATGATGTGTTTAAGGGAACGGTTCCTTGTGCCCTCCCCAAGCTTCTGTTCACCCCTTCCCCCCCATCCTATGTTCTTCCTAATCATGTCTCCTTAATCACTTGTAGTCTCTCCTTTGCTCGGGCCTCACTCCGGGCTGTCCCCGAGGTCTGGAATATTCTCCAGACCTCCTCAGCCAAGCTCCCTCTGGCCTCCTTCAAGTGCTTCTCTCAGGCCCGTCTCTTCACACGCTTCCTCCTTCCCTCCCCACAGCCGTGCCCTCGCCCCCTCCTCAGGAACCAGCCCCGTCTCCTTCCCTTGGGTTTGCTTCTCCAGGGCACGATCCGTTTTTGTAAAGCCCTGCGTCAGTCTGTTAGCGAGGAGTCCGTCGGTGGGGGGGCGTTTCCAGAGGCATGGGCTAGCGAGGAGCCCGTTAACGAGGGGTCGAGGAGCCTGTCGGTGAGGTGGGAGGAGCCTGCGGATGAGGGGCAGGGCAGGGCCGGGGCGCTGCGTTAGGGGACTCCAGCCATCCCGTCCCTCCGCCTCAGGGGTCTTGCTGCTCTGCCTTTGCTTTCTGCAGAGTAAAGGCTATGCCATTGGGAATGCTCCGGAGCTGGCCAAGGCCCATAACAGCCATGCCAGGTGAGTGTGGGCGCCCCCGCAGCGCTGTGCCCCAGGGAGGGGAGGCTGCCGCCGGCCTGACCTCTCGGAGGTGTTGCCTTGCAGGCCGGAGCCTCGGCACCTGCCGGAGAAGCAGAACGGAATCAGCGCCGTGCGCACCATGGAGGCTTTCCACTTCGTCAGTTACGTTCCCATCAAGGGGCGGCTCTTCGAGCTGGACGGGCTGAAGGTCTATCCCATCGACCACGGTAAGGGGCCCCGGTGCCCGTGGGCCGGGGCGCTTCCTGGGTGTGCTCGGCGGCACTGCTGGAGTGTCCGCGAGCCTGATGGGTCAGTGGCCTCGTTGGCAGGGCCTCCCCGATGGGCCTCCCCATCCGGCACCCGCTGTAGGAGACTGTCCTGGTCTGGGGAGTTCTTCTCACGTCGGGGGAGTTCGGGTTGCGCTGAAATCAGCGTCCCCGGCGTAACGTCGGGGCGCAGCGGGGCAGCTGCTGCCTCCAGAGACAAGGGAGGAGCGGCTCTGGCAGGCCATGGCACTGGCTGCAGCAGTACAGCGTACGGCGAGGCCCACGAGGAAGGACCCCGCACACCTTCCTCCCCGCTATCGCCCTGTCCGGGCTGCCCCATGCCTCGGCTGGTACCTGCCGCCAGTGCCTCCTTAGCAGTGTCCCACGCGGGTCATTAAACAGCGCAGCTCCTGTGGTGAGCCGCGCCACGCCTGGCCCCTCTTCCTGTGCCAGCCCTGCCCCGGGGCACTCGCTGCTGTTGCAGGTGTCTGAGGAGAGGCTGGCGCTGGGGCTGAATTGGTAGCTCGGATGTCACCAAATGTCCGTTTCGCTCGCTGTTCCGGGGCGGCACTCAGAGGTGTATGGGGAGGAGGGGGAAGTGCCGAAAGGGGCACTGAGATCCCACTCCCATTTGTGGTGCAGGGAGAAGACGGGGCTTCTCTGCCTGTTGGGAGGGTGTAAATCTGTGTCCTTTTGAGGCTTTGGGCTTTTTGACTCTGCCATCGGAACGACCTCTGCTCACTTCCCCTAGAGCAGGCTGCAAGCGAGGCTCTCGCCTGACAGAAGGAGCGGTGGACAATCCACCCTGTGAATGGCAAACGCGCTGTAAGGCCACGGCTGTACTTACCCGCGGATCGGCGCTCCACAGGGCCATCCTTTGGCATTTGATTTAGCGGGTCTAGTGAAGACCCGCTAAGTCGAACACTGAGGGCGCCGCCTTGAGGCCAGTGCTGCTCCTCGCGAGGAGTAAGGGACATTGACGGGAGCGTTTCTCCCATCGACCTCCCGCTGTGGGGACGGTGCCGAAGTTCGAACCGAGGTCCATCGACTCCCACTACACAGCTCATGTCGCTGGAGCTGTGTGTCTTTTAATTATCCCTGGTGTGGACCTGGCTTGCTTGTGTCTCTGGCTCCCAGCACACATCCCAGCCTGGCTGGGAGCAGGAGGTGATGGGCGGTGTGTAGCCGTAGGCCCCAGACAGGGGGACGTGGGCCCAGGCTTAGAGAGATGGGAGCGGGTCCCCAGCCCCGGCGGGACTTGCTAATGCGACAGATTGCTCAAAAGGTGCCGCTCGCCCTGTGAGTTGCTAGAGCCAAGCGGCCGAGCTGCTGTGCTGGCCCGGTGCGAACGGGCATCTCGGCCTGCCCGACTAATGTGCTTTCCCTGCCTTCCCAGGGCCGTGGGCCGAGGATGAGGAGTGGACGGACAAAGCCAGGAGGGTGATCATGGAGCGAATCGGCCTGGCCACCGCAGGGTAAGTGCTTGGCAGAAGCGGGGGTGGCTTCCCCCCTCCCCCCCCCACTGCAGGGGTTTCGCGACCCGACCGCTCGGGGCGCATGTGAGCCTTGGCTTCCCCCGGTGGCGGGGAAGGGTCAGCGAGCGCCGGAGCCACGTGCGCAGGGCACGGCCCTAGGAGCCTGCGTGTCGGAGAGGCAGGTGCCGGCTCACCCTGCACCGTGGCATTGCCAGAGGGGCGGGAACGGGGGGTCTTCCCTCGCGCAGGTCTCTGGGCGTAGAACTCTGGACGGGGCCTGGGTGTCTTGCTTGCCTGGTGTTGCTGACGGGGGGCCTGCAGAGGGGCCCAGCCGATCTCAGAGGCCAAGCGGCCGGGTAGCTCTCCCACTCGATGGCTCAGGGAGTGGTGTGGCAGCCGCTGGGTTTCCGCCTGTGGGAAGGGCCTGGCAGGCTTGTGGGCCCTGCCGGCTGGAGGCCAGCTAGTGGTGTTGTGGTGTCAGACGCGGCCTTGGTAGGGGGGGACCTTCAGACGCCCCCCCCGGGAACAGGAAACCGCTCTGCTCCCAAAGCGTCTGTGGCAAGGCTGAACGGGGGCTGCCCTTTCCCACCCCACCCATCTCCTGCCGGAGCCCTGGGCTGCCGAAGACGTGCTCTTCCGTGGCCTAGGAGGTGGTCCCCAGTAACCCCACCCTGCCAGCATGCAGCGTGAGTGCTGTACCCTCTTCCCGGCCTGCTGCCGCTTGGACGAATCGTTAGCGCTTTGCGGCTGCCTACCCAGGCCTGAGGTCTGATGCCTCCCAGCAGCCCCGGCGGGCAGGAAGGGGACTCGCAGGAGTGCGGCGAGGGGGAGTGCCCCGTCGAGAGGCAGACTAGAAATCCATAGCAGAGGCAGGCCAGGAGCCAATGCCTCCGTGGCGTAGGAACGTCCCTTCCCTGCTAACCACGGCTTCGGAGGCGCGAGCGGCGGTGGCCACAGCTGGGTGGGTTTTCCCTCCGTACAAGGCGAGTTTAGATTGCCCCGGGTTCCTGCCCCTGCCCGGCAGCGAGGAGGTACCGGCTGGGGCAGGACGCCAGGGGCCGCGTTGCGAAGCCCAGACAAGGTGACTCGAAGTCGGTCTGGGCTCTGCGGAACACCGTGTGGACCGGGAGGCGCCCCGCTGTCGGCGGCCTGTACCCCGCGTTGCGCGCTGGGGCATCTGAGCGCCCGTCAGCAGGTGGTCGGGGCAGCTCCTTCCTCGGGGCGCGCCGGGGCTAACGTGCCGGGGGGTTGCCGCAGGGAGCCGTACCACGACATCCGCTTCAACCTGATGGCGGTGGTGCCTGACCGGAGGATGAAGTACGAAGCGAGGCTGCACGTCCTGAAGATGAACAGGCAGACTGTGCTGGAGGCCCTGCAGCAGGTAGGGGAGCCTGCGGGCAGCTTGGCGCTGCTGTCCCTGTCCCTGTCCCTGGCTGGGACCGCGCGCTCTGCCTCCTTCCCAGAGTTGTCCCATGTGCCTGCTGTCCCTGCCCCACGTCTCCCAGGCGGCGCTCTGACCCAGTGGCCGGTCCCTTCTCTCCCAGCAGAAGTGGCTGCTGCCTTTCCCGGGCGCTGGGGGGCTGGCTCAGCCGCACGGGTTCCCCTCCTCCCCTCCCCGACGCCACGCAGCACCCGGCTCGGCAGGCGGGGCCTGATCCTCTCTTGCTTTCCAGCTCATCCGGGTAACTCAGCCGGAGCTGATCCAGACCCAGAAGTCCCAGGAGTCTCAGGCGGCCGAGGAGTCCAAGCCAGCCGGCAGCAAGGCCTGTGCGGCACCGGAGACGAGCAGAGCCCAGCCGGCCCCGGAGAGCTCGCACCCCGGTATGGGACTCGCTCTGTGCAAAGCACCCGGGGCCCTTGTGCGGGATGGAGCAGAGCTGCCTTGGCCTCCAGTGTGCAGCTCCCTGGACTGTCCCAGGGCCTTGGGCGGTGGCTTCCCTCAGCCCTGGGCCCAGGCCCGCAGTCAGTGTGTGCTGGCCGGGCCCTGCCGCGGGCTGGGCTGCAGAGTTTGAGGAGGGTGGCGCTTGCGCCAGGTGCGCTATTGCTCTCGGCGGCGTACTGGCTAGGGAGGGGCGCGGGGCTCTGGAGAGGCAGGAGAGCTGCCACCAGGGGGCGGGAACCAGCTGATCGAGGAGCATCTCGAATCCAAGGCGCTGGAGTCCCCGGGGGAAGCTGCTCTCTGACGCGGGGCGTGCGTTACAGACAGCACTGAGGACTCGACGGGCCAGGGCCACCCCACCTCTGCGCAGAGCCTGCCCAACAGGTCCAAGGTGGGAGCCAAGCCCCCTGGGAGCTGCCTCAACGGGGCTCCCGCAAACCCCAACCCCATCGTGCAGCGACTCCCGGCCTTCCTGGATAACCACAACTACGCCAAGTCGCCCATGCAGGTACGCGAGGCCGGGCCGGCTTCCCGCGGGGGCGGCAGGCCAGGGCGGGGCAGCGACCTGGGCACTCCGTCCGGGGGAAGAGAACTTGGGAACCTTTTCTCCCCTCTGGCCCCAGCAGGGGGGGCCTAGGGCCCTTGGCCCGTACCAACGGCAGAGCAGGCTAATGGAGGGGGCGCTCTGCTCCCACAGAGCTGTTAAGTCTCGCTTGTGGCCCCGGCGGCCATGTGGCTGGGTGCTGGCTTACGTGGCCAGTGGGACCGTGCTCGGGGCACGTTGGTTTCCCCCGGGTGCTGTGGGCAAATGGAAGCTGCAGCACAGATCGTTGGTCCCGAGCCTCAGTGGATTCATGTTCGGCTGGACCTGGCGGTGCCCAGGGCAAGTCTGGGCTGCATGGGGGGGTGGTGTCCTCTGGCGCAGGCTCTATGGAGAGCGCTGGGTTGACTCCCTGCCCCAGAAACGGGCCCCCGGGCTGCGGCCCTGCCGGCCTGAGGCCTGCGCTGAAGTGTCCAAGGCGGGCTGGCTGCGTGCGGCCCCAGCAGCAGTGAGCGGGTGTGTGTTGCAGGAGGAGGAGGACCTGGCCGCAGGGGTGGGCCGGAGCCGGGTTCCCGTCCGCCAGCACCAGCACTACTCCGATGACGAGGACGACTACGACGAGGAGGAGGAGGAAGTTTGTAGCGCCGCCGCGGCCATCAGGTAAGGGATGCAGCCGAGAGCCCAGGCTGCTGGGAACGTGTGGCCCGGCTTTTGCTCCCCCAGCAGGGGTGAGCTCCCCCTCCCCAGGCCCGCCAGCTCTGAGCGAGGCAGGAGGCGCCTAGGGAAGCGTTTCAGCAGGTCAGGACTCACTGCTCCAGCCGAGCAGGGCCGTGCATGCTGTCTGGGAGCAGAGGCAGCCCTGGCGGCGGGAGCACCGGCCGGGGGGGGCTGGCGAAAGAGGCCCCATGGGAGATTGCTCCAGACCTGCTCAGCCGTCCCGTGCTGGGCCTCGGCCCAGGAGCCTGCCTGTCGGGGTGGGGCACCCAGGGCTGCCAGCAAGCCCCCCGAGAACTGGGTGACAAGGCGAGCGCCCCGGCTTAGAGGCGGCTTCGAAATCTTTGCTTCCCCACCTGCGAAATCCCCCGGAGGTTGGGGGGCTCCGAGCTCCTCCGAGCCGCGGGGCCAGAGAAGTAGCGTTGGCTGGTGGAAAGGGCTTGCGAACTCCGCCCCGTGGACGCTGCTAGAGGGCCAGGCCAGGCCGTAGTGCCGCTGCCCTGGACAGGGAAGGGGAAACTCTGGTCTCGTCGGTGCCTAGACCAGCGGGAGGGGGGAGGCGGGGGCGCTCTGCCGGCCAAGCACTGGGTCCGCTGGGTGTCCCCGGCGTGTGGCTCTCACGAAGCTACGCCAGCCGAACTGCCCGATGTCCCCCCCTCTGCCGCGGTCGCTGTTTCCACGCGCTGGGTGCTGCGCAGGGCTATGCCGAGCTGCTAACGGCCTGTCCTGTTGCGTGCGTGGAGCAGCCCCCCCCCCGCACCTCCCCGACTGGGTGAAGTTGCTGGGGCAGTGCCGTGGGCTCTGCACTCCCACAGGAGGTCTGTCCGGGCCCGGTGCCGCCTGCCGCTCCTTGCCGGCCGGGCTCGATGCGGTCTGTCCGGGCCCGGTGCGGCCTGCCGCTCCTTGCCGGCCAGGCTCAACGTGGTCTGTCCCCCGAGCAGGTACAAGCGGAAGGGGCAGGGGAAGCCGGAGCTGGGGGCCGGGGCTGCCGACGGGCAGCTCTCCGTGCTCCAGCCCAACACCATCAACGTCCTGGCGGAGAAGCTCACCGAGTCCCAGAAGGACCTTTCCATCCCCCTCTCCATCAAGACGGGGGGCGGGGGCGCCGCCGTGGCCGTGGCGGCCCACTCCCAGCCCTCGCCCACACCCAGCAACGAGAGCACAGACACGGCCTCGGAGATCGGCAGCGCCTTCAACTCCCCGCTGCGCTCCCCCATCCGCTCGGCCAACCCCACCCGGCCCTCCAGCCCCGTCGCCTGCCACCTCTCCAAGGTGCTCTTCGGGGAGGAGGAGAGCCTGCTGCGCGTGGACTGCATGCGCTACAACCGGGCTGTGAGGGACCTGGGGCCCCTCGTCAGCACCGGCCTGCTGCACCTCTCCGAGGAGGGAGTGTGTGGCCCGCTTGGCGCCACAGGTAGGCGGGGAAGGGGGTGCCCCTGGCGGGGCCGGGGGGCCGGGCTGAGGTGTGGTGGCTCTGTGCTGACTCTCCTGGCCTGCCCAGATGGGGGGAAAAGCTCCCCGCCCGCCGGCAGGCAGAGCGAGGAGGCCCCGGCTGCTGTGAGGGCGGACGAGAAGGAGGCGAGCGAGCCAAGCGACAGCAGAGAGAAGGTGGCGCTCTGCCGGCCCAGCGACCACCCTTGCGGGGAGAAGTATTCGCCCAAGGTGAGTGCCCAGCCCCCCACAGGCGGCACGTCTGCGGGGGGGCCCGGTCAGAGCCGCTTTCTGTGGGTGGGCACTGGGGTTAACGCTGGGTGCTAGAGCCAGCTCCTCGCATGCTCCCGCCGGTAGCCTGCCCTGCTTGCCTGGGCCTGCGGGCGGTGGGCCCACCCAAGGTTGCGCTCTGTCTGCGGGCTGGGCTTCGCGGCTCGCTTCGTCGGGGGGCGCGTCCCTGGGCGCCGGGGCACAGGACACTGGCTCGTTACGTCCTGGGGGCTGCTTACTGGCCCCCGTGCTGGTGGGGGAAAAGCTGTGCGCCGGGGCCACGGCCGTCTGTCCTGTGCTCGCGCTCACCGGGCCCTGCCGCATGGGATGTCCCTACGAGAGCCGCACGCTGGCGCCCCGGCTCTGGGCCCTTCCCGACTCGGGAGCCGTCCCGCAGACCTGCCGGGTCCCATAGGCCGGCTCTGTGCCGCTGTCCGGCAGGGCCTGGGCCTTGTGGGAAGAGCCTTTCCCTGCCCACGCGGCAGCAGGTGTTGCCTGGGCCTTCCCTTCCCCCGTCCTGGGCCCTGCGCCGCACTAGGGCAGGGGCTCACGCTCTGCTCGGCTCTGCCAGGAGCTGCTGGCGCTGCTGAAGTGCGTGGAAGCCGAGATTGTGAACTATGAGGCCTGCCTGAAGGAGGAGGTGGAGAAGAGGAAGAAGTTCAAGGTGCGCTGGCTGGGGGCTTCGCTAGGGCCGCTGGGAGAAAAGCCAGTTTAAAGCGGCGGGTGCCCTACCCACGGCGAGGAAGACTCCTTTGGGGAGGGCTGCGCGGGGAAGGGGTGGTCTCAGCAGCCCTCTCCTTCCAGTGGGGAAGGGGGCCTGTCGGCCAGCAGCCCCACCTGGCGACAGCAAACTGCCTGGGCCGTGTGAACCATCCTGGGGAGGCTGACGCCCGCAGGAGAAGCGCTGGGCTCGCCCGGCTGCCTGGCAGAATTCCTCCGGCCCCGCTTGGCTGGTTCTGCCCTCGGCCGTGCTCCCCTGAGGGCAGGGGCTTCCCGGGTAGCGCTGTGGAGCGGAACTGCCTGCCCGCCTCTCAGGACCCGCCGTCCTTGGAGCCGGCCCCCTCCTGTCCGAGCTCGTCCGTCCAGGCAGCGGCCAGAAGCTGGGGTTGGGGGGCTGACTTGGAGCCCACAGCAGCCACGAGCTGACCCTAGCCGCGGTCTGCAGGGCTGGGTCAGGTGCGGGGCTTCCTGGCGCCTGCCCAGGAGGCAGCGTTCACCTGGCCTCTTCTCCCTCCGCCTCTGCAGATCGACGACCAGAGAAGAACCCACAACTACGACGAGTTCATCTGCACCTTCATCTCCATGCTGGCTCAGGAAGGTGAGGCTGGCCGCTTCCCTGGGCACCTGTGCGCGGGCTCCCGCTGGCAAGGCCAAGCTGCTAGCTGGGGAACCCTACAATGGGCAGGGTGGTGGGGGTCGAACCCGTTTGGGCCCGAGGGGTGTTGGGTGTCCCCGGGAGGTGGCTGAGCGGAGCAGGGGCTTGTTCTGAGCCCGTCCCCGGCGTCTCCACCCTGCAGGCATGCTGGCCAGCCTCGTGGAGCAGAACATCTCGGTGCGCAGGCGGCAAGGCGTCAGCATCGGGCGTCTGCACAAGCAGAGGAAGCCGGATCGCCGGAAACGCTCCCGGCCCTACAAAGCCAAGCGCCAGTAGCCAGGAGGGGAGCAGAGATCCCAGCGCTCCGCGGGCTCCGGCGCCCTTGGCCCAGGGAGACAGACCCAACGGGAACACCGGGGCTGGCTCGCCCCGTGCTGGAATAGAGCCGGTGCCCACCCCGTGAGAGATGGGATTGGGTTGGCACCCTGGGCCCAGTGGAGGCTGGGGGGCAGCGATGGGCTCGCCCGCCAGCAGGGCAGGGGCAGGCTCCTGTCTGCGCTAGAGCCACTTGGATCTCCTGGGCCTGGCACCGCGTCTTGTGCTGTGGCGGGCGTGTGCTGACGCTAGAGCTGCCCGGCGCCTGACCCACGTTGCTGCTGTCCCCTTGGCCCCACGACTCTCGGGTGCGAGTGTCCATGCGGGGACAGGGCTCCGGGCTCAGCCGGGGACAGGCTGGACGTCCCCCCCGGCAGTGACTGCAGCAGGCGGGTTCTCTCCAAGGGGGGGCTTGCCGGCGCGTCTGGCAGGGAGCGCAGCAGGTTCAATGCCGCCCCTCGCCCTGGCGTTTCGGGGGCAGCTGCATGTGGAAGCCGGTGTCAGGGCACAACTGGATTTACCAGCCCGCCTGTTTGCCCCGGGCGTGCCGGTGCGCTGAAACCAGGGCTGGGCTCTTGCTGCGTGGGCCGGGCCGTGCTGTAACTAGCAGCCCTCTAGGAAGGAATAAAGCTGTCCCCGCCCAGGGCTGCTTAATGGTCCAGAGGACGGAGGCTGCTGTGCCTAGAAACGATCTTCTAGCTCCTGAGCTGGGGTTGCTGCCTGCGGGGGAGCGGGAAGAGAAGGGGCCCCTGCTTAGAAGGGAGCAGGCCAAGGTTGGTAAAACAGCTGTTTATTTACAGGGACTACGCCCCAGGGGAGGGGGCAGCCAGACCTGGAGTTACCACCGGCCAGCTGGAGCCCGAGTTGCCTGCCCCAACCCAGCCCCCCACTGTGGTGGCCTAGAAGTCTAGAGCACAGATCAGGGCCACGCCCCGCTTGATCCAGTGGCGCTGGGTCTTGCTGCTGGGGATCTCCACGGCGATCACGTAGTTGGTGGAATGGCCGGTTGTGGACAGGGTCCCTGCAAGGGAAAGGGGCAAAGCTGTAGGCGAGTGCCACCCTGGGGATGGTCACTTTCCAGCCCTCCCCCGCATCCGCTGCTGTGACTCGTGGTGGCTGCTCTGGCGCTGAAGCTACTGTAGGCGCAGCCTGGCCTTGTGCTGCCCTGCTCCCGCTGGGCCTCGCGTCCGGCCCTAGAACCGTCCTGCAGCAGCGCTGGGCCCCGGCTCCTGGGGCAGGGGTCTGATCCAGCACTCGCTGCATGAGCCGGGCCCAGGCGCCCGTCTTGCTGGGGAAAGCAGCTTAACCCAGCCCCCAATGCCCCAGCAAAGGCACCACGCGCACGGGGCTGACATGGGAAGGGTCGGGCTAGGAAAATCCTCCCGCTTGTTCTCTCGGCCGCAGGCCATGGGGTGGGCCTGCATCTCCTGGCGCATGGTTCCTACAGCCACGCCATGGCCGTTACGCCACAGCCAGGCACCCTGGCGGCTCCGTGCACCAGGGCCTGGGCCCAGCCGCGACCGGGGCTGTTGCTCACAGCTGAGCTGCACTGTGGAGTCGGCAGGGCAGGGGCTTCGAGCACTAGTCAACACCTGGCCACAGCTGCTGAGCTCCCTGGGTGTAGTGCAGGCCCCCTCCCCGGCGGCCTCTGGCCCCTACCTGCACGTGTGAGCGTCTTGTAGATAGGGCAGAGATAGAAGCCCGAGGCTGGAGACTTGCGGTTGGGAACGGGCAAGAGCCAGAGCACCGCCATCTCCGTGTAGAGCTCCTTGGGGCGTGACTCCGCCAGCTGGAAGGCCACGGGGTCCCAGCGCGCCCCTTCCACAAACAAGCCGTGGATGTAGCAGCCCTCGGCCGGCCGCTGGGTCAGCTCGCTCGCTGCCTCCCTCATCACCTGCCGGCCCGAGTGAGAGCAGAATGGTCCCAGTGGCTCACTGCTGAGCAGCACCGCGCCCGACCCGACTGAGCTCCCGGGCCGGCCGGCCAGGTGCTCTGACTGCCCAGCGGGAGCTGGGTGGGTTTTCAGGCAGGGGGTTGCCGCAGTGCCTGGAAGGTGGGGCAGGGAGCAGCTTTTAGCCCAGGCCCTGCGGGGATGGGGGGGTGTAAATGCCACCGGGGGATCCTGCTGGCAGCAGACAGTGGCTACAGGCGTTTTGTAGGTGTGTTGGTCCCGGGGCGCCTCCAACAAGGCAGGGGAAGGGACAAGACTCCGTCACCCAGCGGTTGCTGCTTGCCAGGCATGGGCGGGCGCCGGGCCAGTGAGGGGGGGCCAAGGCCGGCTCATGGCCGCGGTCACTGACCTTGAAGTCGAAGGTGATGGTGTCGATGGAGATGACGGATTTGCGGGCGAAGTTCTGCAGTGTGCCCGTGAGGAAGGCCTGGGGGAAGAAGAAGCCGCTGATCCAGAACACGGGGGGGATTCCCTTGGCGATCCAGCGCTGCAGGAAGTCGATGCGCTGCAGCAGGTCGTTCACCCAGGAGGCCAAGGGCTTCAGGGAGGGGTACGCCTGGGGGGGGATAACACACGGGCATCGGAGGGGTATGCCGTGGGGACACAAGTGCAACAGGGAGGGCTGCACTGGGGGAGACAGTAAGGCGTTGGGCATGGGTACACCAGAGGGGGAGGGACAGACAAAGGCCTCAAGGTGGGGTACACCCAGGGGGGACACACGAGCCTGATGTGTGCTGCCTTGAAGCCCCATGCTAGGCAAGTCTCCGGCTACTGGGCCCAGGCCGTATGCTGCAGCCAGCCACCCCGGCGGCAGCGTGCGGGGCGCCCTCCAGCATGGGCCCATGGGCAAGCTGGGACAGGGCCTGCGTCCCCGTGCGGGGCTGCAGGTTCATGAGTCAGGCTCCTCTCGGGGGGGCAGGGGCTTGCTTTGGGAGGCGGGGCGGGGGCCAGGCTCCAGGCTGGGCATTCAACCCCGTCCGCTGCTCTGCTGCCCAGGGGTGCAGTGTGTGGGGTGCCCTTTGGCGCAGAGATTTACACATGCGCCTCAGCGAGCGCCCGCCCGGCAGACCGCAGGGACTCCCGCAGCCGCGGCCTCACAAATCCCTGTCCCAGGACTCCCCCCGGCCCGGCCCGGCGGGCAACCAGGCCTTGTGCACTGGCAGGCAGGGACCCCGGCCTGCGCTCAGCTGCCATTCCAGGCGCTGCAGAGGCCGGGTTCTGGGCGGGCTGGGGAGCCGGCTGCTTTGCCGGCCAGAGCAGAGTGTTCACAGGGGAATCAGCTGCCATTGCCTAAGCCGGCCCAAGGGGGCTGCCCGGCTCGCAAAGAGGGCGGGGCCCGGGTGGGCCAGAGTCCACTGGTGAGGCACTTTTCTGCTGCTGCCTTTCAGCCTGTACCAATCAGAGCCCGGCCAACGGGGCCGGTCTAGTTGCCTTGCCCCGGCCCCTGCCGTTACGTCCTGAGCCGCTCCCCCAAGGCAGGCGCGCGGGCGGCATGCGGAAGCGGCCCAGCCGATGCTCCGGCCCGGCCCCGTGACGCCCCTGGCCGGCCGAGCGGCCAGGCGGCTGCGTACCTTGGCGTTCCAGAGCTCGGGAACAATGTTGTTGAACAAGCTGTTGGCCATGAGCTCCAGCTGGGAGGACATCACCACCAGGCCCTTGAGCGCTTTCAGCAAATCCTGCAGCGTCTGGGCAATGACTTGCAGCAGCCGGTTGTATCTGAGCAGCAAAGAGCAAGACAGGCTGGGCAGGGAACAGCCACCCAAGGCCCTGGTATACGAACACTGGCCCAGGGCGTCCCGTGCGACCCTCCCTGTGCAAACACAGGCCCCTCTGCCCGCCCGTAGCCCTCCTGCGGCCCCAGCCCCTTTGGAAATGTGTCTCAACTCTGACGCTGCCGGCCTGCCCAGCCGGCACGGGAACCTGCAGTGAGTCTCACCCACCCATGGAACCTCCTGTCTACGCCGCGCTCTGGGACCTGCCACGTGCAGGGTGAACGGCCCTGAAGCGCCTGGAGTCCCTGTACTGAGAAGACGCTCACCCCCTGCGGGACAGGTGGGATGTTAAGGCTCTGGCCCTGCCTGAACCTAACCAACACAGGAATGGCCAGGCCCACCACCTGTGGTGCGAGAGGCCCAGCTGAAAAGAGGCCGAGTTACTGCTGTTGGCCCCCTGCACGTCCAGGTCCCTTCCCAGCGGGGGCAGACGCTCCCCTAGAGGTTTTGGGGGGGGGGGGCATGAGCCTGCAGGCAGGAAGCCGGGCTGTGAGGAAGAGCTCTACCTGATCACCTCCTGCGCCAGCACCGTGTTCATGGACTCCTCGTACAGCACCGGGTATTTCAGCATCACCTCCTGCAGGTTAATGGGCTCGGGGACCTTCGTCAGGATGTCCTTCGACGTCTCCTCTACCAGCTGGAAAGCAGAGAGCGCAAGGCGTGAGACGCTGCTTGGGAGGGGCTCCTGAGTGGGCAGGCAGCTGCCTTCTTACTTGGGCAGCACCAGGAAGGGGCCGGAGCCAGGCGCCTTTGCGGCCCTAGAGCCCACAGGGTTAGCTGTCACTGCTGCGGGTTGCTCCCCAAGGGGAAGCCTTGAATTGCACAGGAAAGGCCTCGCCCTGACCCCTAGTGCTCGGCCTAGAGAGGACGCCTCGAGGAGCTCTCCGGGCAGGCTCGCGCCACTGGCGGGGACAGGCCCAGGAAACAGGCTGCCAGGAGCCAGCTGCGGTACAAGGGGTGGGGCAAGATCTGTCATTGGAGCAGCCGCTTTCAGGCTCCACCACGCTCTTTGGGCTTGCGTACCCATCTCCATGCTGCTGCTCTCTCCTCCGCCAGGACGGGGCAGAGTCGCCCTGCAGAATTGGACACTTTCTGGTTGCAATACTGGGAACCGCCACCCACCAGCTTCGCTCCAAATCAGCTGCTGCAGGGCTGCCCAGATTCTGGCCAGATCTTCTCCCAAGGCGGGTGCTGGGGAGGGACGTGGATTTCCCCCCCCCTGCAGCCATCCCAGAGAGAGCTGCTTTCCCTCCACGCACATGCTGCCTGCATGATGTTTCACCAGGAGACGCCTCCTCCACCTCCGTGGGCAGGCAGCCAGGCGTTCGCTCAGCAATGTGCTTCTAGTGGAGGAACATGTCCCCGGCCAGGACGCAGAGGTTGAGGCCCCTGCACAAAATGCTGGGTGGCTTTCAGTGAGCGTCTCTGCATGGTGTCTCCAGGACACAGCATCCCACCTTGCGTCCTGAGCCAGAAGAGGGCCGGCTACCGCACTACTGCTAGCTCCAGGAGCTGCAGATCTCCCCTCCACGGGCTGACTGGCCCCACCCTGCTCGCCTCCCCAAATCCAGCCTGGCGCAGCGGAGGGGACACGGCTGGAGGAGCCAGTGGAGGGTGGGCGTTGCCTTCCGCTCTCCCCCAGAGCAGCATACGCCGCACGTGGCATGCCCAGCCGCCTGGCCACGCACCTCCTCCCGGCCTCGGCCACCGGACGTGGACGTCTTCGGCTGCAGCTGAACGATGGCCCCGAGCAGGGCGAAGGTCTCGTTCTGCGCAAAGGTGATGTTGGCGTTGTCGTGCAAGCCGAAGATCTCCGGGATGTCATTGAGCGGCAGGCTCTTGATGTACTGGATGTAGCCCTAGGGTGAGATCAGCCGTGAGGCGGGGGAACTGCCCAGCTCTGGTCGGAGGGGGACTGGCCCAGCCGAGACACGTTCTGCTTGAGAACCTTCGGGTCACCACGGCTGCCCCGTGTCTTGCACGGTGCCGGGCCAAGAGAAGTGCTGTCGGACGGGGCTCGGCTGGGTGCCTGGGGAGGATGCAGAGGGCAGCAAGGGGAGTGCTGACAGGCTGAGCTGGGAGGGAAGGAGGCAGGAGTGCACCATGCTGGGTGGAGCTCGGCTACCGCTGAAGGAGGAGGGTTACGGGGCCAGCCATCCGGATAAGAAACAGCCTCCTCCCCCACCTGGTCCCTAGTGCGAGAGACGAGCTGTCGAGCCACACAGAGCTCGGTCTCTCCCCACGGAAGTGCGCCCAATGAAAGGTACAAGACTCCCCCTGTCTCTTGAGCGAGTCTTCTCTTGTGCGTCAGTCACCTCGTTATTTACATTACAGTCCTAGTCGCGGGCCACGTCCCAGCGCGCTAGGCGCTGTACAAGCACCAATCAGACAGCCGCTGCCTCCCAGAGCCAACAACCTGTGTCGAGGCTCTTGCTGTTAGATGCAGGTACGGCGTCTGATTAACGGCTCTATCGCCCTGTACGGTCTGCTGCTGAATTGGGACCGCATCACCTCCCTACTGAGGACGGCCCCAGGTTTGGAGTCTCCAGGTTCTAGCTCGCAGTCAGTTCTGTGACTGAGGCTCGGAGAACGTGTGGAGGACTTACGTTGAGATCATAGGTGGTGCTGATCTGTTTGTAGATCCCTGACTCGGAATAAGCAAAATCCTCAGTTAGAACTTCCGGCTTGTAGAAATCTTCTAATATGTTCATGATGCAGCGCCTGTCCCAGTCGTCTGTCACCCGGCCTCCGTAATTGATCTCACCAGCCGTGTACTTCAGAACCTGGAAAGGAGAGGGGAGCAGCAGCGTTACCTCAGAAGCAGCGTCCTACCCCAAAGCGCAGGGACGTGAACTGGAATCTCAGTGAGAGAGCAAGCGCAGGATGAGCTGGTCACCCCGATGGGGTCTCTGCATGGTCGGTTATAAACAGTGCCCTGCAAACGCTCAGGGATCTGCCTCTCATCCACCGGGACCTGCACACGCACATGTGGGTGCCAACATTTGCTGCTCATTTTTGTGGATGCCGATACAAAATGTGTATCTGGAACCCTGCAAACGTGCAGAAATCGGCTGTGTGGACGGGGGGGTCGGCCTGCGTGGCGGTGGCGAGCTGCAGAGCATTTCTGCGCAGGGCTCTCGTTACAAACGTGCAGAAATCGGCTGCGTGGACGTGGGGTCGGCCTGCGTGGCGGTGGTGAGCTGCGGAGCATTTCTGCGCAGGGCTCTCGTTACAAATGTGCAGAAATCGGCTGCGTGGACGGGGGGGTCGGCATGCGCGGCGGTGGTGAGCTGCGGAGCATTTCTGCGCAGGGCTCTCGTTACAAACGTTCAGAAATCGGCTGCGTGGACGGGGTCGGCATGCGCGGCGGTGGCGAGCTGCGGATCATTTCTGCGCAGGGCTCTCGTTACAAACGTTCAGAAATCGGCTGCGTGGACGGGGGGTCGGCCTGCGCGGTGGTGGCGAGCTGCGGAGCATTTCTGCGCAGGGCTCTCGTTACAAACGCCTAGTCAACAGTCCGAGGAACATCCCTGCTGGGAACAAGCTCCAAGGGCAGAGCGCCAGACTTCGGCCTGCGAGATCTCTACAGATATGGTTCCTGGACTGGGGGGGCCTGATGGCGACCATCAGAGCCCAGAAGCCCGGGGGGGCGAAGAATGGGTGGAGGCCCCCGGAGGGGAGTGGAGTGTTGGCCACTCAGGTGCTGCAGAGCAGATCAGGGCTTGTATGTTTGCTGCTCCTGGATTGGTGGGAGGCGGCGAACACCTCCGCTCAGCTGTCCGCTAGGAT
Source organism: Rafetus swinhoei (assembly GCA_019425775.1). NCBI lineage: Eukaryota > Metazoa > Chordata > Testudines > Trionychidae > Rafetus > Rafetus swinhoei. The sequence goes on along the minus strand of CM033435.1, from coordinate 2,764,220 downwards.
GCGAACGGGTAACGTGAAGGGGTGATGCTTACCGGGCCCCAGGCTTCCCATGGGTGGAGGGCTGCTCCAGCCCCACCAGTCCCCAGCGCGGGGCCCACAGCCGGCAGCCACCCCAGCCCCAGTGCAGGGCCGGAAGCACGGTGGGCTGGGGGCTCTCCAGCTGGGTTGGAGCAGCCCCCCAGCCGGGATCCCGCCTAAGCTAACACCGACCGGGTGAACTGATCAGTCGGGGCTCTACAGCCCTACTTTCCACAGCCGTCCCAGGGACTGAAACTGACGTGGCACCTCTGGCTGCCGACCTGCCACTGCTCTAACCAGGGCCCCTCCAGCTCCTGTTACCACACTATGCCCAGGTGCAGGTATTTCTCACACCCACTGCCTCCTTGTGCGCCAGCACCCATGGGCGGTTGGTGAAGGCAGAGCTGGGGGAGGCAAACCCCACCCCACCTCCAGTCCCGCCCCTTCTGCAGAGGCCCCACCCCTTTCCTGCCCTCCCACGGGAAGGTGGGGCGGCGTGCCTCACGCATGCTCCTCCCCCTTCCAACCACAGGGAGGAGAGCGGGCAGGCACGCGCTCGCCCCAGCCTCCCCAGCCCCAGAAGAGGGGGGCCACGCGGCCCAGCCTGGCCTCTCCAGGCCTGCCCAGCCCAGCCTCCCCAGCCCCAGAAGAGGGGGGCCACGTGGCCCAGCCCAGCCCCTCCAGCACCAGGAAGGCGGGTGCTGGATGCAGCAACGCTCCGCCCCCAATACGCCGACAGCAGGCATTGTGGGGGCGGAGTGAGGGCGAGGCCAGGCGGGCGGTTCCCATGCCTTACCCACGGGACACCCACGCTGGTGCCCATCCCGAGGTACGGCAGACGAGCTCTCCGCGCCCACCTTGTACGGGATGTCCGCGTATTCGTCCAGGAACATCTTCAGCTGGCTGATGCAGATGCGGAGGTCTCCATCCGTGAACTCATAGGGGATATTGAACCCCAGCGGCCCAAACTTCCTCCGCTCCAGCGCGTTCCCATGGAACAGGCAAAGTGACAGCAGCAAGGACTTAAACTCGGAGACCTACAGGGCCCGGGGCAGAGCAGTGAGAGTCGCTCGACCAGCGGTTGGTTCCGTCGAGCTCTCTCGGGTCTGCCCTACGCACATCAGCAGCTGGACGGCTGGAGTGCCCGACCCGCTGATTGCCGAAGGCTGGCGAGGGGCCTGAGGGGTTGGAATGGTGGCTCTGGCTGCCCCATTTGGGGAAGGCCTGGGCGTATAATCCTAGATAAGGCACCGAGGGTGAATTTTAACATCCCAGTGTGAGCCGGGCCAGTTGTGACATTGCCAATCGGCGGCCACGGCGGCATGCCTGTCTGTGAGAAATAAACCCCAGTTCCCGCTGCCTGGAGCCTGCGATGGAGCCCACCAGCCGAGGCCGCTCAGCAGGGCCCGGGCGAAGAGCACGCCAGGAGGCCTGCGCACCTTTGGCAGAGGGCCCGTGCACTTGCCGGCGGTCCGAGGGCAGCAGGAGGAATGCGCAGTCTCACCTTGGAGCAGGAGTTCAGGAAGTCCTCACTCAGGCTCATGTAGGACTTGAGCAGGTTGGCCTTGACCCCGCGCGGGGGCTCGATGGTCATCTTGGAGCCGTTCTGAAGGATGGACACTGGGAACTGGTTACTGGGCAGGCTGGTGAGCCAAAGGCGAAAGTCGCGGTGCACCTAGGCAAATCCAGGGACAGCAAGTGCTCGGAGGTTACATGTAAGACACCCGCTTACTACGGAAACGTAGTGGAACTCTCCCTAGCTGGAGGCCCCCCCCGCAAGGCAGGGCGCTTCCCAGCTCAGAGGAACACACCTCTCCCGAGGGACCCCCCCAGATCTGTGCTCAGACCCACGGGAAACTCTCTCAGCAGAGACGCTCCGCTTGCCTGCCCAGCCCCAGGAAAGGTTTTTCCGCTGACGGGCAGAGCCAGCCCGGTTAGATACCAAGCTGTGTGGCACACCGTTCGTTCCCACAGCGTCCATCAGAGGCAACAGTCTGCCCGCCAGATTTTAAAAAGGGCCTCATTAATGAAGCCTGGGCACCCCTCAGCTGGATACGTTCTATTGCTGTCACGTGGGGGGTACTGCGGTGATCAGCGGGGGTAGCTGGTGGAAGCGGCGCAGTTTTTCTGTAGCACGCGTGAGCGGGTTGAGGGCAAAGAGCAGAAGCACCCGGATACAGTCAGACAGCAAAGCTGATGCGCCCGTGAGAGACAGCTGCATCTGCCTCTTGATGGCTTCCCAATGAGCGCCACTGCTTTGAATCCATGACAGCCAGCCCCGACCTACTGAAGAACCAGGCTGTAGCAAATCCAGCAGCCCCCGGTCAGTCTCACTCGCGAGAGCTGCAGGCCAACCCAGCTGCGGCTGTTTCAGACAGCAGCCTCCGGCTCCCTGGGTCTGTATGGCACTGGGCTAAGAAGCATCTCTGGGGGGTGGGCACGAGCTGCTTGCTGAGACAACTGGGTTTCCCTTCGTGCCCCAAGCGAGCGGCCTGACAGACGCACTGGCAGGTCTGTGGCTGGACATGGGCTCCTTGCAGAGTGGAAGCGGCTCCCACCCTCTGTCGCTGTCGGAGAGAGTGACGAGGCCCCCCCATCACTCCGGCTCCGGGCCGCTAACGCCTCTCGCTTCCCCACGAGCTGGGTGTAACACACAAGCTACATTCTCGCCCTGGGCGGGATATGGCCGAAGAGGGGAGACGGGTCCTAGCACAAGGGAATGAGCGCCAGGGTGCCGGAGCCATGTTCCGTCAGTGGGTGGGACGGGAAGGCGACCGTGGAGAGGGGACTGGGCGGGCGGAGGAGGTGTGCCCGTGGGAGTGGTGAGCCTCATGCTCCCAAACAGGCCACTCACCCTGTCCCCCGGGGGGGCGCGGAGGAGGCTCCCCGCACACAGGAGGCTGGGTAAACCTGTGGAATAAAGCGCCACCGGGGGGCTGGGTCACCTTGTCAGGGTTGATGCTCTCGATGAGTCTCTCCAGCGATGGCATCCAGCTGGGGGCGAGGTGGCAGTTCTGGAAGAAGACCCATTTCCCACGCTCCATGGCGCTTCGCATCATCGCCTCGGCGCGGGGACCCTAGGGGAGGGCGCCCAGATGAGCCGCGGCAGCCAGTGGCCGTGGCCTGGGCTCAGGGCGGGGGCTGAGCTACAGCGGCGGGGCTCGAGTAGCGAGAGGGCCGCCCGTCTGGCCAGCTCCGAGGGTTGTCCTGGCTGCCTCTCGGACTAAAGCCCCAGCCAGGGCGGTAAGGGGCTTGCTCCTCGGAGGAGCGGGCACAACGTGGGGAGGGTGTAACGCACTGACCGGTGGGGTACACGGGCACTGGTCCCTTCCTCCCCACCATGCCACGTGTCCGCCAGCTGGCTTGTTAGCCTCACCGCCGGGACACCCGTGCTCCAAGGCCCTCAGACCAGGTAGCTACTTGGCCCCGCCACAGCGGGTCTGACGCCTGCACCAGCCAAAGGGGAACGTTCCACTCAAACCAGCGCCTCGGCAAAGCCCCGGCCCACCACACGAGGGCAGTGGCGTCTGTGCCGGGAGTGAGTTTTGCTCCCAAAAGGGGCTCAGCGGGAGAAAGGCCCAGCGGCCCCGCCAAGCCATGGAAGGGATGCGAGGGGGCGTCCCCGCTGAGCGATCCCTCCCGCCACGGCCAAAGGGGCCTCTCCAGATGGGTAGGTTAGCGCTTGGCTTCCCTTGGGCACGGCGTGACACAGTGCTCACCCCGAGCCTGCCAGTGGCTCACCTGCCCCTGGCCCAGGGAAATAGCCGACAGCTTCTTGGAGAACTTCATTTCTTCAGCAAATTTGTAGAGATCGGCGGCTGGGTCCGTCCCAGGGGAGAGCACGAATATCAACGGGGTGGTGGAGGCGGACTCCCTGAACACCGCAGTGAGGTCTGACGTCTGAAAGACAGGAAGGGGCTGTCTGGCGGCCTGTGCGGGGGTGGCCAGCCCAGAGAGTGCGCTCCCACCTTTTCGCACCCAAATCGCTTTTTGTAGTTAAGGGAAACCCAGGATCTGCCCTGCCCTGAGGCCCTGCCCCTTCCCCACTGGGACTCAGGAGGCCTCAATTCTATGCCTGGCTCTGCCACTGGCCTGTTGACCTTGGCCAAGTCACTTCACTGCTCCGTGCCTCAGTTTACTCAGCTGCAAAAGGGCCATAACGCCACTGCCCTGCCTTACAAAGGACTCAGAGAGCTACTCATGGGAAGTGCCTGAGACGCAGTGGGGATTGTGGTCACTGTTCGCTTGTCATGCTGAATGTGGTTCCTACTGTCCTGTCTGTTCTGCAGTAACGCGGTGCGTGCCTCAGTTTCCCTGGCTGGCGATGGGAATGGTGGGTGTGGCTCTCACTGAGGGGGAGGCTGCCCCATCTTAGCACGTGCACAGTGGCTCAGGCTCTCTTGTAACCTGAGCCTGGGTGGGGGGAGCCACCAGGTGAACCTTGCCTGGGTTCACCTGAACAAAGGAGGGGGCGGGGCTGCCTGCAGGGCTGGGACCAGTTGCTGGGTGTGTGAGGATGCAGGGAGGGGGGCAGGGTGCTGGCTCTGGGCCTCCTCTCCCCAAGTGGGATGGTCCTGGCTGCTCCTGGTTCCCGTAACAAGATGTCTGTGCTCCGCTGTGTCCCTGGGAACCAATGACCCTTCTGTTCTACCTGCCAGGAGTCCCATCTGGCTGTGGCCGGGGGTGCGGGGCCGGGTGACTCCCCCGCACTCCGTGACAGTGCTGTACACGAGCGAGGTATTAGCTGAACCTGAGCGGTTGTAGAGCATCCATTTACAGCCACATCAGCCTCCCCCCGCCCAGCAGGGGCGATCACAGGCCGTGTGCTGCTGGTCTGCGTCACCCTGTCTCTTCACTCCAGACACGCCCCTGGATGAGCTTGGCCGGTTACCTGGGGCTCGATGAAGCGCTGGTCCAGATTCAGGGCCACAAAGTCCTGCATGGCGTTGGTGACCTTATCTCCTCGCAGGCAGCGGAGGGGCAGCAGCTTCTGGAAGGAGTCCAGCTGGCTGTCCCACCTGCCAGGCAGGGGCTCTCTGCAAGACAATCGCACGCTGACTTTATGTTACCCTCTGGGGACGGAAGGGGCTTAAACCGGCCGCCAAATACACCAGCCCACGGAGAACAGCTCTCCTAAACCCACCCATGTCTGCCCCGGGATCTCCTGAGCTCACTGTGCGCCGTGCCTGGGTTCTGCCTGATTCTTGCTCCAGGCCATGTGGCTGCATCGCTGCGGGAGCTGGTCTCTGCTGCCCACCCACAGCGAACCGAACTCGGACCCACAGCTGCGGGGGGGCGGACTCACCGGTGCGGCTCGGCACTGTCAAAAATTGCGCGGAACCCCTCGACGTTGTCCACAAAGTCGTCCACAAAGTTGGAGAAATTCCTCAGGTTGGTTAAGGCCAAGATGTCCCCCCAGGCTCTCTCATACAGCCACGCGGGAGCCGGGTTCTCGCGCATCGTTTTCACGGTCCCTCCAGACAGGAGGTAACGCCACTCATCCTGCGGGGCACACAGCACGCATCTACAGCCAGCCTGCTCAGCCTCGAAGGTCGCTCTCCGTGGGGCAGGCCCTACTAAGCACAGGCCTCGCCTGCAGCATGAATAACCCTTCTTTCTAAGAAACCGTCCGTTTTAGACAAGAAAGGGCTGGCTGGCAGCATGGTATTTTGGGCAAGAGCCAAACTAATATTGATCTGGTAATGTAGCTGGCCTTTTGGGGTCAGGAGAACATTTTGAAGAGTGTTTCAATCACTTCTCTGGACCCATGTGCTAAGCGGGAGCCGGAGAACTGGAAAGCAACGAAGGGGCCTGTGTGATTTCTTGTTTAGTTTCTCGAGGACCAGTGTGGGGGAGCGTGAGCACAATTTGTGATGGGTCGGGGAGTTTCACTTCAGTGTTAACTGCCAGCGTGGGGAATATCTGCGCCCTGACCTGTGAGGCACGCCAGGTTCCAGTAAGACTGTCTAGTCAGATCTGTCGTGCTGTACGCTCTGTCGCAGGTCAGATCGTGAGATTTCTGCCACAGCACGGCCAATGCACCTCAGGCCTTACCTCTCTAGGGGTTGAGAAGTCTAGATTTCCTACAGCCCCGTAACAGGATTGGCTGGCTCCCTGCTACAGCGTCCTGCTTTATGAGCAGATGAGTAGTTTTGGGATTTGATTGCAGCATGAGGGGTCCAGCATTAGGTTCACTCAGGCCTGGTCTATCCTCCCGCGGGCTGTGACCTAAGTTATGCAACTTCAGCTACGTTATTCACGTAGCTGAGGTCGACGTGCTTAGGTCTGCTTACTGCGGGGTCTTCCCCACTCAGGCTGTGTCTGCACGGGGAAGGGTTGGCCACAAAAGTGCTGTCGACATGCACAAGTGAAAACCGGTCAAACTGGGTTTTCTGCCTCCCGTTGTCGACATTTCCTGGCCAGATTGCTGGCTCCCCGTGGACAGAGAGAGCAAAGCAGTGTGGGGAAGCATCCCGCCGCAGGGCAGTGTTGTGGGAAGGCAGAGCTGATCTCTGTGCTTCTTGGGATTCTCTCCGAGTTCTCCCACTGCCTCCTCAGCTGCTGGGAGCAGCATCCTGAGTAGCTCTGTGAGCTCTCCGTGCTGAGAAATGTCAAAGCAGCACTGCGTCTCTCCAGCCCTCCCCCGGCGGCAGCAGCCTGCCTGCCGCTGTGTTCCTAGCAGGGCAGAACAGGAATATTCCAGTGATTTGCTCTTGTTGTTTGTTCCCCAAAGGGAGCAGCTCGCTCAGCTGTCAGATCCTTCCCGGAGATTTGAAAGGGGAGGGGTGCAGCCTGCAGGGCAGCGGAGATCACAAAACACTGAGCAGAACCATCAGGACAGGCATTGTGGGATACTGGCAGAAGCCAGTTCTCTCGACAAAACAAACAGCAGAGTCCACACTGGCTCTTTGTCGACAATAAAGGGAGGGCAAAAGACAAAAGTCTCTTGTGGGGCTGGAAGCTTTTTGTCACCAAAATTGGGTGTTTTTCCCGACAAAATTTTCATTGCAGTGTGTACGCTCTCAGTTTTGTCACCAAAAGGCAGTTTTTGGTGACAAAACATGCCAGTGTAGACAAGGCCTGAGTTGACAGCTGACACACTCTCCTCGACTCTGCCCATTTTTCTCATTTTGGTGGAGTACTAGAATGGAGGGGAGAGCTCTTGGCAATCGATTGATCGCATCTACACCAGACACAATAAATCAAGCCCCTCTGGCTCAGTCGCTGACCATTGATCCAGCGGGTAGTGAACACATGGCCTCAAAAGCAATGCCTAAAGCAGAAAGCACCCTACTACGCAAAGAAGGAAAAGGAAGAACATTGACATCAACTGATATTCCCTTTCCAGGTTAGCCGCAAGACTTACTTTGTTTAGCCCATTTTCTGTAAAATCCCTTTTCTTTAGCCAGATTCATCTTGATCTTTCTGGAAGCAAAGCTCTGTATGAAAGCCCAACCCTTGCAAACCCCCAGTAATTTAAGTGCGGTAAGACACTCTACCATCTGCCAACCTTCTCATGTGGGGTAAAAAGCTCTTTTAATGGGTCAAGTGGCAGATCCTCCATGAATGAGCCAGAACCAACCAACCTGAATTCCCTTCATTTTTGTCACAGCCAAACCGGAGAAAGGTGTGTGCTGCAGACTAAATAACCTAGAGAAGACCCCAGGAGATCGAAATAGTGTTTTGATGGAAGATTCAGAACATTAGCCAGGCCCTAACAGATGACCAGGATGGGTAACTCTTCCCTTATGACTAGAAACTTGGCCAGAGAATCCAAATCATCAGCCCCGGGTGGAGAACCATCTGTACAAAGTACGGAGCAGGTGCAGTCTGGACTTGGCTGTCCCAGGATAGCTGCTCATTTAAACAGGCGGGAGCCTGTTGTTTACTCACCATGTTGATTTTCCCTTCGTTCATCATGATGCGGACGCACAGCAGAAAGGCAAACATGAGCTTGTGCTTCTCAAACAGACTGCGGCACACGTTGCAGTAGAGACTGAAGGTGAGGTAATTGTTTATGTTCACGATCCGCTTCTTCAGGGTGTCTGAAAAGAGCCAGGCACAAACCGGCAATGCCGAGAGCGGCGGAGAAAGGACCCACACTCAGTACCACGGCGGCCCTGTGCCAGCCAGGAGCTGGGTACATTTCAGTGTCCAAGGCCCACCCCGCTAATGTCAGCTTCCGTCAGGTCTGGCCCAGGACAGTTTGCTCCTTCACGAGGAACAGAGGGCAACCGACTCAGGCAAACACCGGTGGAAACGGAGGAAGACGCTCCCGGTGCGGCCCACGGCCCACTAGAAATACACCCACCGTGTTTCTGCTCAGCGCAGGTGCACGGACTATTGCCATGGTGTGTTAATGAACGGCACCCCCTGCTCACACCTCAGTACAGGCGTCTGTGCTCTTCCTGGGGTGACAGCGAGGTGGCAGCGGCTGAGGGAGACGCATTTGCCCTTGTCTCAGTTTCAAGGTTGCTCTGTGCTGCCGGCATTTTAAACGCCCTGAGCCATGACATTCAGTAACAGCAGCCGTCTGAGCAGAAATGAAACAACTTTGCATGGGACTGGCCTGGTGGCTCAGGGGCAGGGAAACGTGGCGTCAGAGGGCGGATCCCAGTGCCGCTGGGCCTCCGTCTCGCTCCTCAGAACATCACGCGGATGGCAGGTAGGTGCTTACCGAGGCTCGAAGGGCTTGATAAAGTTTACTGCATGGAAAAAGCACTCCCCAAAGGAAGGAGCCAGAGGCGCTCACGGGTAACCTGGCACACTGCTTACCCGGCTGTGTGCCAGGTAATAATCTGCCCTTCAGAAGAGAACCAGTGGAGGAGAAAGATGCTCCCAGGCAGAGAGAATTCTCTCATGCTGGCGACTAAGGATGTTATGGACTAGTCAGTCGACTATCTGCTAAGCAAATGCTTATCGCAGGGCTACTCAGCACACGGCCTGTGGGCGGCCCGTTTGTTTGCAGCCCACGGTACGGTTTGGGTTTATGCGGGGTTCAACATGCAGCCCGTGGGTGGGAGCCAAAACAAAAAAGGAGTCCCTATAATGGTCTTCTGCTGATACGCGTTTTAGTAGTTCAATTCCTGGACTGGCATTGCTCGTTGAAAGTGCTGTCGTATGGGTGGAAATCGGGTAAATATTGCATTTTATTAATATCAGCAGAACTGACTCAAATGGGGCCTGTGTGTTGTGTAGTCTTGCCCGTCAGTGTGAAAGAAGCTATTTGCATATATTTGCATCTATATTTGCATGTCTATTCAACCACACCTAAGTTGTGGCCCTCGGCATGTGCTGAGAGTATCATTGTGGCCCCCGGGGCTTCCAAAGTTGAGTAGCCCTGGCTTATAGGATAGTCGAGTCGACTCGTTGCTCTCCCCCCCTTTGCTGCCTCTATCAGACAGAAGCAGCAAAGGCTCGGGGGGAAAAGGGAGCACTTCAAAGCAGCAGCTTTGTGCATTTTGAAGCGCGGGGAGCACGGGGTCAGCGGGACTTCCCACTGGTTCGGGCTGCACGCAGAGTTCCAACTTTGAAATGCACCGGAGCCCCCGCTCGGCCCCCACTGGGGCTCTTGCCCATTTCAAAGGAGGAACGTGGAAGTGCCTATCGACTAGTCGAGTGGTCGATGGAAATTCCATCGACCACTCGACTAGTGAATTAACCGATATTTAACACCCTTACTGGCAACGCCAAGCTGGCCGATGTAGGACGCCTCCGTGTCTCTTCTTGAACTAGCTTTATGTGTCTCGAGACAAAAGGAACTTCTGAGCTTGACAGGAAGGAGACCCCGTTCAAGCAGAAACCAGCCAGGGCCAGACTTGGATCTGGCATGAAGCTCACACTTGCACCCGGGCTGGACTGGTCTCCGGGTGTGAAGCAAACCAGTGCCAGGATCCTATTCTCACAATGCCGAGCGCCCGACCCCTCGGGTACCTGCTCTCTCGGAGTTGGTGATGCCGGACAAGAAGATGTTGAGGAACCACTCAAGCGAATACTGGTACATGGGGTCCACGTTGGACAGGTCGGAGACGCAGAAGTAAAGGATCTGCGTGCGGACGGCTACGGGCACGTACTCCAGCCGCGTGATGTCGATGTCTTTCTCCGTCTGCTCGGCTATCTTCACCTTGGCCTGCGGGACATGCAGACGCATTCGCAGCTGCACGATCCCTGGTCCTAACGGGTTCACCCGACCAGGGGTGGGTGTCTGCGCACGTGGATCAGCCACTCACCTGGATTTCCCCTGCTTTTAGCTTGGACGCCTCCAGCACTTTGATGAGCTCCAAGTCATCGACAGGGTTCCCCTCGGAGGAGCTGAGCCGGTACAGGATCTGGTCCTCTATCTCCTTCAGCTCCTGGCGCATCTTGGCGTTGCTAATGATCAGCTGGTTCTTGGCCTCTTCTAAGTCCGGTCGCTCCTCCGCCACCACTTGTCCCAGCAGCTGGTCTTCCAAGCCACTGTAACAGAAGCCTCGGCGGTCATGGCCGGGCGGCCGGACTTTCCGACCATGGGGCTGAGGGCCACAGATAATTCACGTGGGCGAGAGCCTGGCAGAGGCAGCACCTAACAGGAGCCCTGACGCAGCTGCAGACGGGGAAGGAGGTCAGCACAAGCAATGTTACAGGGGCCGGGAGAACCACCGGCACTGACTCTGTCTGAGCTCTGGGGTGGGAGCACCCACGGGGACGGGGGGAAAATAGTAGCAGGTGCTTAGCACCACCAAAAGCCAGCTCCTCTCTTCCTTCCCAGTGCCTCCCGCTTGCCAAAGGTCCCTGCCCCATCAACTCCTCTCCCTCCTTCCCCAGCAATCAGTGTTTCCCAGCATGCTGTGGAAGGGAGCGGGAGGAGCAGGGATGGCAGATGCACGGGTGGGGACTTGGGGGACAGAGTGGGGGCCAGGCCTGGCGTGGAGAGGGGCAGGAAGAGGTAAGGTGGGGGTTTCGGGGAAGGGGTCCGGTAGGGGCAGGGCCAGAGCAGGCCTGCAGGAAGCCAGTGTCTATGGGAAGAACAGCTTTCAGCCGAACGCAGCCCACTCTCAGGACAGCGTCTGCCAAAGGGGGGAGGCGGACGCACAGAGTGTAACCCAACGGCGCTACCCTACATCAACCGCTCCGGACTAGGGATGTTACATTTCGATTAATCGACTAATCGAGTGGTCGATAAGGGGGGCGCTCGCCATCCCGCTGCGCCTCGCCCTTGGAAATGGACCAGAGCCGCAGGTGGTTCTTGTACATTTCAAAGAGAGAGACGCAGCAGCAGGGACGCGTCTGCCTCCCCTCCCCACGGAGACGGTGCTGGGGGGACCTGGCTTTTAAGCTGGCTCCCTCCACACCAGCTCTTGCTCCTCCCCTTGCTGCCTCTCTCTGATACAGGCAGCAAGGGGGGAGCGACTAGTTGAGTGACCATCGACTATCCAATAAGCATCTGCTTGTCAGACAGTCGACCAGTCGCTTCCAGCCCTATTCCAGACGTTGTCCCGTTCGGAGTCTGGCTTGTCTGGCGTACCCCACGATTCCCCTCACTTCCCAACGCGAGGGCCACAGCTCCCTCGTGCTGACACACGGCTGTTTCCTCCTATGCGCCGCAGCACCGTACAGTCAATCCAGTGGAATCGAAACATTGTGCGTCCATGTCCGTGTAGCACACAGAGCCGCACAAACGAGCCGGTGCCAGAAATGCTCGTGCACCGACTGCTGGTGCTGTGTGGGGCGCCTGGCGCGAACCAAGCAACTGGCTAGGGGAGTTGCTGTGCCGCCCCAAAGACCTTTGCACACACTGGTGGGGAACACTGCCCTGGGTATCCCGTGTCCTCTGGAGACACACGGTGCAGCCACCTGTGGTATGCGAATCCCTACGCACAGGCACTAGCTTCCTCTGGGCCCCGGGGGGCTCAAACCTCTGCTCCACCCAACCCCTTTCCTCATGCCCTCACCCCAACTCTCTGCCTCTGCCCCACAGCCCATCCCCACCTCGCCTCTTTCCATCCCCTCCCCTCCAGTGCACCCCATTCCCACTCCTCCCCTCCCTCCTGCCCACCAGGGGGCAGCTGATTGCAGAGTGGGAAGCACTGGAGGGAGGAGGGGGAGGAATTGATCGTAAAGGCTGCGGCAGACAGGGGGCCGTGGGAGGGGAGGAGCTGGCTGCCCGTGGATGCTAAGCAGCCATTCATTTTTTTCCGTGTGCGCGCCAGCCCCAGAGCACCCACAGGGTTGGCACTTATGTGTATGTGGCCCCCTCGCTATAATCCCCAAGTGCCTCACAAAACCCCCGTGTGGCAGAGAAAGCCTATTGAATTCATGAAGCACAGAGGGACTAAGTGACTTGCCCAAGGCCAGGGAGTCTGTGGCAGGGCTGGGACCTGAAGCCAGGTCTCACCAGGCTGGCACCCTCAGCACACGGTGCATCCTTCTGATTGCTATAGCTCGGGAGCTCAGTTGGTACAACGGGGGGCCGGGTACCTGGGCGAGAGGGTGAAGTTGATGAGCGTGAGCTTGGTGGAGATCTCCGGCGTGTAGTGGGGATTGGGCAGGTTGGTGGTGATGTACATCTTGAAGTCCTCGTGGTACGGAATGACCGTATCTCCCAGCTTCAGCACCGTGCTGCCCTGCTGCTTGTAAGTCTGGCAAGAGAGGGACACGTGCGGCATGGGAACGCCTCCATTTACAACACAGCTGTGCGGAGAGCCTGCCTCTGTTAATCTGGCTCTCGCAGGCTGGCTAGAGAAAGATGTTCAAAGGAGATCTAGAGCAGGGGTGAGGAACCTTCTTCGGGTCGGGGGCCGCTGACCCACAGAAAAATCCGTCGGGGACCGCACACGAGTGGGAAGCAAAAAAGCCCCCAACCTCCACTGCCGTGGCCCCCGACTGAGAAGGAGAAAGACGCTCCCCACATTCCCCTTGCACACCTGGGGGGACAGGCTAGTAGATTTTGTGTGCTCCAGCCCTGCGGGAGATGGGGGGTGCAGAAGGGCTGGAGCCCCAGCACAGGCTCTCCAGTGTTAGGGGGAAGCCCTGCACCTTGGGGGCCAGATCCAGGCAAGCCGGGGGCCGCATCTGGCCCCCAGGCCTGAGGCTCCCCACCCCTGAGCCGGAGGCCCAATTTCCACCACTCTGGCTGGCGCATCTACATTTCTTGCCTCCAAAACCTCCACCTCACCAGACACATGCCCCCACGGGAGAGCCCAGCGCCAGGCCAGCCGAGGGGCCCGCTCATCCCGTCCCACAACGAGCAGGGAAGAACCTGTTTCAGCAAGACGGGCTCGAGCGCCGGATCCAGCTCCTCCCCGACGTTCTCCAGCAGGAACGGCTTCCCGAAGCGAATGGAGTTCTCCAAGCTGCGCAGAAAGTCCCGGTCGCTCAGCTTGGCCACCTCCAACCCGTTCTCCTTCTCCTGGAGGACAAGGAAGGGCGGCTGGAGCACGGAGGTGGGCAACGAAGGGAAGCCAAACTGCTTGTGCACGAAAGAAATCCCTGTGCCCCGCAACGTGCAGACTGCAAAACCCGGGAAGCCCGACGGCTTCATCCCGGTCAGCTGCCTGGTCTGAGCCTCCGTGTGTGCCGGTTGGCCATGGTAACTGGGCATGGTTGTATTCCTCGCATCCTCCATCCCTAGCTGTAACGCCACTGGACTCCCCCTGCACTGCTCCTAGGCCCAAAGATCTGGGCACCACCCAGAGGGGCTAGAAACCAGGTCTCACTTGGCTGCCAGGACGCACCCAGTGCCCCGATTGGCCTGCAAGGCAGGAGCAGGTGGGACTGCAGGAGGCCCCCAGGGAGCAGAGAGGCCGCAGGTGCAGGAAGGACGGTTGCTAAATCCCTCCCCTCGCCCAGCCCCTCACTGCACTAGAGGGCTGCTGCAGTGGCTCTCTCTGGGAACACAGCAGTCTGGATGCAGACCGCAGGCCAGCAGACCGCGGCGAGCGCTGTGGTCCTAGCTCACAGTAATACCTAGCTCTGGCCTTGGACTTTCCGTCAGCAACTCTGGTAGCACTTTGCACCGCGGGGGCAGTGTCAGAATCTCCGCGTCACAGGTGGGGAAACCGAGGCAGGGAGGGGTTAAAGTGAGGAGCCCAAAGACACCCAACAGGCCAGATCTTCTGGGTCCCAGTCCAGGACCTTAGCGCTGGGCCACACTGCAAGGGAAACTTCTTCTCTCCTCCCTGAGCTCCCCTCCCACGGTTTTATGGTCAGGAACCTGGGCCAGGCTGGAGCCCCCTGGGTCTGTAACAGGAGTGCTCGTTGAGGGGCCTGGAGTCTGCTCCCACCATCGTGCAAACTGGCCTGAGTCTGGGGGGCCCCTTAAAGGCAAACCCCAGAGCCCATCTATTCTGCCTGACCCTGGGCTGGATTTCTTCCGTGTCCTTTTCCTATGAAAATCCCACCCAAGGGATTCAGGATCCCCCTATATGCAGCTGCAGACAGAATGTACTGCACAAGGAAGGGAAGGAAGAGAAAAGGCAGGGGAAAGAGAAGAAACCGCAGAGGAACGTCTGGCCTTGCAGCTAACGCTCCCACCGGTACCAGCAAACGTGGCCACGAGCGGAAGAAGCCCTTACCAAGTTCTTGATCCATTTGTTGGCTTGTCCCTGGGGATCTATGAAGTGAGTCCAGCGCTGTGAAAACTGCGTTATGACGCCGTTCTCCACGGACAGGGTGTCATTGGGCAAGCCGGCAATCTGATGGCAGCCAGAAAAGCACATCAGATGTCTAACTGCAACGCCGTCTCTTACCACACAGGCATTCTTCCCTGCCACCGCTCAGTGCCGGAGAAACGGCAGAGCCAGCCATCTGCCAGCACATGAGCATCTGAACACACGTCCGAGCGACTGGCGTGGGTCTCACACACACTGGCCAGGTACAGCCACGCAAACACGCTGCAGCTAGCACGGGTCTAGGAAAGCGTCTCCGTCCAGGGAGGACAGAGATTCTTCTCGTGAGAAATGGCCAGCCAAGCATGGTTCAAACACAGCCCTCGCTCCAAAACGCCCTCTCCTCACCATCTGGGAAGCTAGCACCAGCAGCGTTTGCGTAGGCTCTGCCCTTGCTTTCGTGCAGGGAACCATGCCATGTTGCGGAGCTGGGCTACAGGTGTGCAGAAACCAGCGTCAGACCCTCCCCCAGATTCGAGTTCCTTTACGCCGCTTAAAACAACGCTCAAGTCACCAGAACCAGCCCCTGAAGGCTTCCCATGTGACGGGGGATCTAGGGCACACGGACGTAGAGAGGGAGAAGGGGCATGGCCGATACATCTCTGTGTCACCATCCAGCTTCTTGATGCCATGGGCATCTCCTGAGAGGGACCCTCATGCTGCTCTGATCTATGCTGGGGCAAGGCGGGGTGGGCCTGGCAGATGGCTGGTACCAAGATTAAACGTGGCTTAAAGTCGTGACTGCAGCGGCCTTGCTGAGAGCAGCTCAGGGTCTGGGCTCAGGGCTTGGCCTGGCTCCATAATGGAGTGGCCAAACTGTTAGGAGGTGGCCATGCGGTGACACAGGGAAAGCGGTAGCAGAGGGGCTTTCCGTGTAGTTCTCAACAGGCAACCCACGTGCACAGGGCGGCTAGTTCATCGGACAAGACTGGGCCGACCCTTCCTGGCATTATACTAGGGCTGCACGGGGGGAGAACCTCTTCCAGCTACCAATACGAGCGTCAGGCAGGACCGTGTTAGCTACTGCGGCACTGTTATCACTGCCCACATCACTGGCCTTTGGCTGCTCCCGGTGGATCAATTCCCGGCAAGCCCCTGTGCTTTTGGTAGCTGTATAGACTGTTCCTCCCCCTTGGCCAGACCAGCCAGGGAACTGGCCACTCGGCTCTCCAAACTCACGTTGGCTCTGGCATTGGCCTTTGGGTTGATGGTTTCATTGTTCGGGATAGCTGATAGTCATACCATGCATCAGTGACAGCCCTTGCCCGCCGCGTACCTGCCATGATCTGATTTTCACGGGGTCTCCCAGCGTGCTTATCAAGCTGGGCTCCTTGGTGTGCGGGACGACGTATTCCTCCAGTTTCTTTAGCCATTCCTCGCACAGGGCAATGCGGTATTGGCCCTGCCAGGAGAAGCAAAGCTCCATCAGCTCAAGTGGCTCACGCACCGGCTCTTAAAATCAACCCTCCTCCAGCTGTTCGTGTTCAAATCCAGCTCCCTGGCTCACCTGAACCGCGTCACACCGCAAAGGGAGACGCCCCCAGGGGAAACTGAGGCTGCACACATGTTCCACAGCAGAGTCCCTACAGGGTTTAGACGTGCTGGTGACGTCCCTGGAAAGGCGTCAGAAATCTCCCCTCTGTGATGCCACGCAGAGAACATGGCATTGGGGAACCCCCAGGGCAGTCAGATTCCTGTCTGAACGGGGTAACTGCCGAGCTAGGCAGCGTGCTCGGAGCTGTATCGCTAGCACAACCCCTTCAATGGCAGTGCAACAGCCCGGACGTCACTGAGCGCTGACTTGGTCAGGCGGGACGCTGCTCTACCGGCAGAGGAGAGACGGGACGCCAGGCCTTGGAGAAGGAGAGGTGGAAGCGGTATCCAGAAAGGGCTGCCCTTCTCTGCTTACCGTGAAAGGTCCCAGGTACGCCACGAAGCCTGCTGCGATCAGCACGTCCCCGGCGATGTTGTTGATCATGTACTCCAGGTTCTGGACTGTGTCCTGCCAGCGCACCTTCTCATCTGCCAGGCCGTTAATTAACTGTGGAACAGCCCCACACAGCCACTCAGACGGCAGCTTCCTCACAGCACAGCCCCACGCCTATGGCCACGTCCCCACGGGAGGCGTCACAGCTGACCCGTGGCCAGACCTGCGCCCCAGCTCCAAAGACTCTTTTCAATTAGGCCCAGCTGCAACCGCGCCCCAGGGGCTGTGTCGCCAGGGCTCACTGGTGCTCTGGTCACGCCCCGGCCTACCTCACCCGCCCCTCCACGGAGGCTGGGGCGGGAGGTGGTGGGAGGCAGACAGCTCTCTCACCCAGGGGTTCTCCCGCACCACAGCATTCCCAGCTGGGCATTTAAATGGGCCCCGGTGGGTGGTCACAGCTAGGCCAGGCAGTTCTGTCCCGTGCCCAGCACGAGCCGGGTGGCAGAAAGTGTCATCGGCAGCAGCAGGCAGAGAGGAGACGTCACTGTCAGCCCCGCGGCCCCCGCACAGCCTGTCTCGTTGCAGGGCCAGACACGCCAGAGACCCAGCTGACGTAGGGACTTGGCTGCTCTCCGCCCCTCACCTTGTCCGCCCGGCCCAGCCTCTGCTCACACAGCTCACACTTCATCTCCAGCTCCTCCTTCTTGGCGATGCAGCTCCTGTACTTGGCCTGCAGGGTGGCGATGCCATCCTCCACTTCTCGCAGGCGGTCCTTGGCCTCGTCCAGGATCTTCTGAGTGACCTGCAGGTCCTCCTCAGCCTCCCGCAAGGCTTGCTGGAGAAGAGAGGCCGCTTTGGAGCACCACCTTGCGCCGGCGCGCGAGCAGGCGTCCACCCGCCAAGGGGAGGGCTTAGGGCTGGCTCCATTCACCGCAGACGGCCTAGGCTATTCAGCACCTCGCCCCGGCATGCTGCAGATTCCCTCCCCCAAGCTACTGCGCGCCGTGGCTCATCCAGCCCCTCGGGTCGCTCCTCCCTGCTTGGCCCAGGCACTCGGGCGTCAGAGAAGCAAGTGAAAGATGCAGGGGTTTCACTGCCATCACCGTACCAGGTGCAGGAGCGGTGCTGGGATACCATGATTTATGACCCTTGTTCCCATTCTCTCCGCAGCCCGGAGCACCACAGAACCACTGGCCTAACCTCCAGGGTACACAGCGCCATGCGGCAGGGTGACACAGCTCCTGCCACTCAGGGAGGGGGAGTACGACCCCCAGCACCTTCACGCCAGGCTCCCGCTGCCCGGGAGCAGCAGTGGGGCTGCAGCCACGCGTGGGCGCCAGTGCGTCACGCGGTTTTGGCTCTTACCCGCTTGGGCTCCACGGCCTTGGCCACGAAGTGGTACTTGTGCATGGCCCGCACCCACTGGCAGATGGAGGTGCAGGCTTTGGACACTTTGGCGATGGCGGCCGGTTGGAACTCCTCGTTGTCTATATACGGCTGGATGGCCTTAATCACTGTATCGGCGATGTTGTCCTGGAAGGAATGGGGGCCGGGGTGAGAACGAGTGGCGGACCCTTATCACGCCACTGCTGCGGACCGACCCAGCTAGCCCGAGACCAGGGAGGCGGGCAGAGAACCCCACGAAAGCTCCGCGTATGGGCCTGGCTTTCCCAGGTGTGACAGCTGCGGGCTCTGGGCTGGACGGTGCTGCGGGCACTCCGAAGAACTTTGCCATACACGCTGGTGCAGCACAGAGGCATGACGGCTGCGTGGCCATCTCCTGGTGTACGTTTAGGAGACCTGCAGCTGCGTGTGCTCCTGCGCAAGGCAAGCAGAGAAGGGAAGGGGGAAATGCTCCTCTCTGATCAGTTCTCGCTGCTCAAAGCGATCAAACCACCGAGAACCACGGAGGCTCCAGAAAAAGGGAATCCCCGCCAGCCACGTGCCCTAGAATCCCCTTCACACTCCTCACAATGTGCTGCCCGGAGCGGCTCCTGGCTTGGAAGCTGGCTCCAGGGATCTGTTTCTGGCATGGTATCATCATCCATAACATGGGCGTGTTACCCTGGGGCTGATCACACCTCTCGTGTTGGGGCATGAAAGGGGGCCAGATCTCTGAGTTCCAAACCTATGCACAACCCCCCCTCCGCCATTATTTACCTTATCGTACTTAAACAGGCTCTCCAGGAACTTCCCTGGGTCCTGAAGAAGGCCCTTGCCCGGCTCCCAGTAGTCATCCACCTTAGAGCCTGGCTTTTCTCCAGCCACTTTCTTGGGCTTGATTCCTTTCATAATGCAGACAGCTTCAATCACCATCTTCACCCCGAGGGGCGGCCGCTGCATCGCTCGCACCTAGGAAAACCAAGTGTCCCTGAAAAGCACAGCCCGTCACCCGCCTTTCTGCACTGCCCGTTGGCAACTCTTGCATGGCAAAACCCGATGGCGCTGATGCCACATAAGGGCCGAGCAATCAAGCACTAGGAGCTAGGGTTGCCAGATGGTTTCAGAAAAAATACCAACAACAAACAACAACAAAAACGTGCCAGGAAAAAGTTTGTTGAGCAAAAAAACCCCAAAACATCATGGCTCCTTTAAAAACCACGTGGTGAGGCTTTTTGGCCCTAACAGGCTGCCAGCGGCCACCATCTTACCTCCCTGTGCCGGGCCGGACAGCTTACTGCGGAACCCGGTAAGCATTAAGGTTGCCAGGCTGCCTCCATATTGAGCGGGGAAAAAAATCAGAAAGTACCGGACATTTTAAGTGTCCGGTGTTTTCTGAATTTTTTTACTGGACAGGAGGCGAAAAATACCGGACTGTCTGGTTCAATACCGGACTCCTGGCAACCCTACTAGGAGCCTTTCTCTCGGCTTATGTGTTTGCAGTGGGCGACCGGGGCAGTCCCTTCACGGCACCAGTGGCGAGGGGAAATTCCCTCCCTTAGCTATGGAACATCAGTTTGTCCAGCCCAGCTATTGATCCAGGGAGGGGACAGGATCCTGCATTAGTGTCAAAAGCTGCCCAAAGCGGAATTCTTACCATGACCTTCCATACGGTGCATGGAAAGGGGTGAAGTGATATGCCCAAGGCCATGGAATCAGTCAGTGGCAGAGCTAGGAACTCTATCCAGGGGAACACGAAATCCGCTGCTCAGATTACCAGACACCCTCCCTTTTCCCCCCATGATGGTGACCTCTACAACATCCCTTTACATCTGGATTTGCTGATCCCAACAGTGTAAGACTTGTGGCCTGTCTCTGTGGGGCAGGATTCATTGATGTTGCCAGCCTCCCAGGCCACAGTCTGTCTTACAGGGCTTGGGTTTCCCGCTCTCTTTTCCAGTGTTAACCATGAGCAAAATTCTTGCTGAGCAGGGATTGGTGAGGCAGCTCACCTGAGCCAGCAGGTGTGGCTTCTGGGCTAGGAGAGGGGCCCTTTCCTGGCTACAGGTGAAATCAGGATGCTTGACGAGGGAAGAGTCACTTAAGGGAGCCCTCTGGGGCTGGGCTGGCAGGTCTGAGAGGGAAGGGCAGTGCTGGTGTTACTGGGAGCCTGGCTTGGCGCCTTTGGGCTGAATCGCTCTAGTTTCCAGGGGGCTGGAGGCGGTAGCTACAGGACCTGCCTTCATTAGAAGAGCTGGTGGGTTGAAAGGGGTTCAGCCAACAGGCCGGAGACGGTGGGCTCACATCTCTGAAGAGCTGGGGCTTTTCCTCTTGGTCTCTGGCTGCCCTGGGGTGGGGTTTGCCGGCAGCTGAGCCTTGGGCCCGGAGCTGGAGAGGTTGGTTGGCCCCTCCCGGGAGCTGGCGCAGATCCGCTGAGCAGGGCTGTGTTGTGCTGCCACGAGAGGCCTGCTCGAAACACGCCCTGTCTTCTGTTTCCTTCAGCAGCGACCGCTCTTGCCATGTTCACCCGGAGACGCTCCAGAGGCTTCTTGCTGGACGCGGTCAACAGAGGGGCGGAGTTTGTGGAGACCCTGAAGACTTGCTACCCCAAGGCCGAGGCCCTTCACGAGAAGGACTTCGACTGGCTCTTTGACTGTCCCGAGATGGAGCGGTTCCTGGCCTGGTTCTGTACGGCCGTGGGGGAGGAGAACGTCCTGGCCCCGGGGGAAGTGGAGGCCTACGAGGCCCTGCTCGGCTCCGGGAAGCCCATCCTGGAAGGCGAGGCCCTCGAGCAGGCGCTGCAGACCTGCCGCCCGTGCCCGCAGCTGAGGAGCACCGTGGCGGAGGACGAGGCCCCGTCCCTGGAGGCGCTGGAGCAAGAGGCGCAGGCCCTGCACAGCCAGCGAGCCCGCCAGCTGCAGCGGCGCAACAAGCTGCAGGGCCGCGCAGCCGGGCTGAAGCAGGCGCTGTGCCGCCTGGCAGACCAGGAGGAGAGGGCGGGCCAGGGGCTGAGGCAGGCCCAGCTGGACGTGGAGGTGGAGAACTCTCAGACCAACAGCGTCCTGAGCCAGGCCTGCACGGCGGCGAACAAGCTGGCGGAGTGGTACAGGGAAGCTGGAGGCGGGAGGCTTCTGGTGCTGACGTCTGAGGCAGACCTGGGCCGCTACCTGGAGCTGGAGGAGCTGGCCACAGGGGCGTTAGCGGCCTTCATCCAGAAGGCCCTGTCAGGGGCCACCCAGACGCCAGTGGCGGAGGGCGCTGCCTTACAGAGAGCGAAGGGACTGGGCCAGCCCCAGGCAAAGCCGGACACTCGGGCCATGGCCGAGCTGGCTCCAACTGTGCCGCCAGAGAAGGCTGGGAGTCTCCATGCACGTGTGGCAGAGACCCAGGCGGAGCTGGGCAGGGGGACGGTGGCAGGGCTGCCCCGGAAAGCCTGGCCAGAAGAGGATAGCCAAGAAGCAGGAGCTGCGGGGGTGGGAGACCTGCATGGGCGGGAAGGCTGCCGGGACATGGCCGAGGGGCTGGCGGAAGCAGCTCACACGATGCTGCTGGAGAGCCTGGGGAGTCCTGAAACCGAGCTCCGGGCAAGCCTGGGCAGCAGCCAGCAGGAGCTGAAGCGCATGGGGCTGGCCTACCTCTGCAGCTGGAAGGAGCTGACCAGCACGGCAGCGGAAGTGGAGGGGATCTGGGCTGGACTGCAGTGGGCAGAGAGGGCCCTGAAGAGCAACCAAAAGAACAAGGTAGGGCTCTGCTCCCCTCCCTGCTCCTGCCCTCCAGCAGGGGGTACCCCTGGCCTGGCGTGGGCAGATCCTTCATGCTCCCCTGCTCCCCGTGCAGCTGGCCGAGGAGGAGCTGGGCCTTCGCATCGCCACCTTCCAGGAGCAGCTGCGCACCCTCCAGCAGGACCTAGAGCAGACCCAGAGCCAACGCCTCATGCCCCTGCTGCAGGTCACTGCCCGCCTCCTGCACCTGCCCGTCCTGAGTGCCAGGCTCGAGGGGGAGGCAGCTGGCCTGGGGGACCTCGCCCGGAAGCAGGAGGAGGTTGCAGGACAGCTGCTGGCCCAGCATAGCCGCCTGGAGCTGCTGGGGCTGCAGCTGAAGCTGGAGAAGAGGGAGCAGCAGCAGGTGGGGACGTGGCTGGAAGAGACGGTAGCCACCCTCCAGGACACTAGCGCCAGCCTGCGGGAGCGGCTGGCCTGCCTCGAGGACGCCAGCCTGTACATCAAGGCTTGTCCGCGCACTCTGATGGATTCCAGAGATTTCACCTCTATCCGGTAAAGGGGCCTCTGTCCTGGAGCAGGGGTGCAGCGTTGGGGCAAACCAGTCAGCCGGCTAAACACTTAGAATTGTATCATTTAACTAGTTAACCACTGGAGGGGAAGGGCAGCTGGGTGGGAGGTCTTACTGGGGCCTCTGGGTCCTGGTCTGGGACCACCAGGCTGGAGGTGGCTGTTCTGGCCCGGCCCTGCCATGGGCAGCTAATTGGCCCCATGGGCTGGAGGCTGCTCCAGCCCTACCATGGCTGGGGTCCTGCTGGCCAGGCCGCCATGGGCAGGAGGCTGCTCCTGCAGGTTGGGCCCTTCAGTTAAGCACTGAGCATGTCGTAAGGCATATGCTTACTGGGTAACCGGCTACCCGTTAAGTTTTAACGTCCCTACCTTGGGGGTGGGGGAGGCACGACGCCCGTCAGCAGGGGCCATACGCTGGAGACCGGAGATGCAGCTGTATGAAGCAATGGAGATTGTTCAGAGGCGGGTGGTACGATGGATCCAAATGGCAGCCGGTCAAGGAAAGGCCAGTCTCTTGCTGCCTGTTACCCTTTCGTGACAAAGGGGAAGGGCTGGCCACTGCGTAGTGATAAGCTCCCTGTTTGACTCTCTCTGCCAGGCTTGCCCCTGTCACAGCCTGTAGCACCAGTGCTGCAAACCTCTGCCAGCCAGATGCAGAGCTGGAGGCATGGAGAGGGCCCCTGGAGAGGCGTGTGGGCCTTCCCTGCCCGTCCTCCTCCCTAAGCTTCGCCAAGGGCATGCTCCTGCCAGTGGGTGCTACCGTTCTTTGGCACCCTCTGGCAATACAGAACTTCCTCTGTGGGCAGATCAGCCGTCCATGCCCAAGTGAAGTTTGTAAGCACACCTGGTGCTGACTGCTGTTAGCCAGAAGCAAATGGAGGGCACGGACCCCGGTTCCAATCCTGTGTGAGTGCCACTGAGCTCACACATCCTGCCTCTCCCCACCAAGCCGCTGTTCTCAGTTCAGACCCAGTAGAGCACGAGGGAGCACTCCTAGTCAGGAGCTAGGGCCTGTCTTCGTTCAGTCCTGGGGGGTTGATTTGTCGTGTCTAGAATAGATGCAATAAGTCAATTGCCAAGTGCTCTCCAGTACTCCACAGACCGAGAAGCATAAGCAGCGTCGGCGGGAGAGTCAGCCGCCTGCTTCCCCCGGGGAAGCCACTGCCGTGAGCAGGCCGCGTCCGTCGACTGCGGCGATGTGGCTCACAGCTGAGGTGGCATCACTTAGGTCAGCGGCCCGCGGTAGCGTAGACAAGGCCCTCGGCACTCGTCACACGCGCTCGCCTTCTGCACAATCCGGTGGGCTCCCAGAGAGGTGGGTGTGCCGGCCCCAGTCAGTCGCTAACAGGCGCCTTGGCGTCGCGGTGTTGCCTTCCCCCCGCTCAGGCTCTGGGAGATGCTGGAGAAGCAGGGCCAGGAGAAGCAACTCTTCCACACCTACGAGACGCTGGCGAGCCGGGGCTCCCGCCTGCGCCAGGAGCGACGGATGCTGGAGGTGCAGCTTGCAGTGGCCCCCGCCCAGCTCCCCGCCCTGGAGTCGGCCAATGAGCTGCTCTACAGGCTGATGTACGGCGACTCCAACCCACTGCTGCTGAACGCCCAGGTGCGCAAGGCCCCCGCCCTCGGGGTGGTGCCATCACTTGCTTTTCTTCCCCGCCCGGCCTCTCTGTAAGGCGCCTAAAACCATGTGACCTTGCCAGCCAATCAGCAGCCAGAGGCATTTTGCTTGTAGCATCCCCCTGGGATAGGTGGGTGCAGAGCAGCTTTCTCCTCTGGCTCCGTGACCTCCTTACTGCAGGGGCATGGTCCTTCCCTGCACTCCCACCCCACATGTTGCTTGGGTCTGTCCCCTCTCCCTGCAGGAGCTGGCTGCACCTATGGAGCACCTCTACGCCATCCAAGGCAAACTCTATCAGATGCTGATGGATCTCCTGAGCGACCTGAGGACCAAGCGGAAGTCCCTGAGGAGCCACCTCCAGCAGACGGAGCGCAACCTCTACGTGCACTTCTTCCACGACGCCCGCCGGCTGCGGGAGGTGGTGCAGCAGCTGGAGAAACAGGCCTTAGCCTTCTCGTAGGGCTGGTACTGGGACGACCTCCCCCAGCACCCAAGGGGGCAGGTGGAGGCTCTTGCTGCCTGTTCTGGAAGTGTTTGGCCCCGAAGGGAGGAGAAAGCCAGGGATCTGTGTGGCGTGTTACCTCGTCCTGTCTCCGCACCGTGAAAAGATCAAATCCGGCCGTGGGCCTAGCGCCTGGGCTTGGAACTGGGGTGGAAACCTGCCCCACATCTATAATCTGTTGCAGTGAGAATGGGTGTCTTGTATGTCCAGGCCATGGTGAACAGATGCTAATGCTCTTCTATGATTCATAGTGGGGGATGTCGCAGGAGGATGTGCCCTAAGCCCATGCAGGCTAAGTGGGGGAGGAAACGCACTGTGTGGCACACCGGGGAGGGGCGTGTGTGTGGAGTTCTCTGCTCCCCCCATGAGGTGGGCTAGAGTTTGCTGGGAGGATGGGGTGCGGTGGGGCGGGGAGTGGTGGACAGGACAAAAATAAAGGCACATTTCATAGTATTTTTCCTAATGTGATGTTGGTTTTTTTTTTTTTTTTTTTTTTTGGTCCTGCTGGTTGCATCTCATCTCCCCTTGGGCAACACTCCCCCACCCTCTCCCGATCACAATGTGTGAAGGAAAGCGGGTACCTGGGGCTTCAAGGTCAGCTTATTTCCCTCTGTTTTACTGGGCACCAGCCCAGCTCAGTGGTTGATGGCCTCCTTCCCATACGGCTTCAGCACTGGACTGTGGGACTTAGATAGGGTTGCCAGATACTTTCACAAAAAATACCGAACATGGTGGGGGAAAAAAATTGGTCACTGCACCTTTAAATCCCCATTTTCCCCCCACCAGATGCAACAGGGGAAGAATGTCCCAAGTGGCCTTCTGTCAGAGAAAAGCAGAAAATACCAGACATTTTACAGGTCTGGTACTTTCTGGTGGTTTTTTTTTTTTTTTAAACCGGACAGAGGCTGCAAATACTGGACTATCTGGGCCAGTACTGGACGCCTGGCAATCCTAGACTTTGATCTTTGCCGCGGGGCTCACTCTGCACCTCCTCGCCACTGACACAGGGCCTGGGCCTTCTCCATGGTTCACGCTCACACAGAGACACTTAGTGAAACCCCTTAAACCACACATGCTCTGTGCTTTGAAAAGGCTAGTTCAGCGTCCAGCCTCTCACACCTGCAGCTACCGTGAAGTCCTTGCTGGACTGAGAAGAGAGCTCGTGGAGCGCCTTGCGAGCTACAAGAGGCTGCCCTGCCACGATGCCTCCCAACCCACTGGGTCTAGGCATGGCATGGACAGGCAGCAGCGGGTCACAATAACACAGCAGTCCCGGAGTTCTCCAGACAGCCTAAAACAACTGAAGGCAGCCTGGCTGCCTGTGCCAGCTGGGTGTGAGAGCACTGTGGTCAAAGCTGGGCTACATCTACATTGGCAAGATTTTGCACAAATACTTTTAACGCAAGAGTTTTTGCGTTAAAAGTATTTGCCCAAGAGAGCGTCTACACTGGCATGTGCTTTTGCGCAAAAGATGTGCTTTTGCGCAAAAGCATCCGTGCCAGTGTAGACACTCTCTTGCGCAAGAAAACTCTGATGGCCATTTTAACCATAGGGCTTTTTTGCGCAAGAAATTCATGTTGCCTGTCTACACTGGCCTCTTGCGCAAGAACAGTTGCCCAAAAGGGCTTATTCCTAAGCAGCAGCACCATAGTTCTTGCGCAAGAAGCACTGATTTCACACATTAGAACGTCAGTGTTCTTGCGCAAGAACTCCCCACCAGTGTAGACAGGCAGCATGTTTTTGCGCAAAAGCGGGCGCTTTGGCATAAGATCATGCCAATGTAGACACAGCCCTGTTGTTTAACAGTCTGCAGCTAGAGTGTGCAAGCAACTGGACTTGTCCCTGCTGAGATAAGACCTGGCAGGCTTGGCACCAGCACACACCTATGTGATGGTTTGCCCCTTACCTGAACACAGTGGTTGCCAAACTTTTTGACATCACGCCCCTTTTTGATTTTTGCCCTCCCCCCCAAAAGTAGCAAAACTTGTTGAGCAAAAATAAAAAAAAGGTTGCCCTTTTAATAGCAGAGCAGGTATTGCCCTTTTAAAGTGGCCATTTTGAAGTTTGCCTGGGATGCTCCATCCTCCCCCTGCCCCAGCCGTGCCCCCCAGTTTGGGAACCTATGCCTTAGGGGGTCGGGGATGCTAGTTGTGAGGATAGTTAGAGATGTGGGCATGCCTGCCCTGGGGGCGGGGGCCCTGGGCCTGGCCATTCAAAGGGAGGGGTTCAAGCACCATGGCCTGGGCAGTGCTAAGGGCTGGCTGACCCTTCTGGGGGTGTGGAGATGCCCCCCACACACACACCTTGCCTGGGACCTATTGGCCCCCTGGCTGTGGCTGCTGGTCCAGTTCCTACTGGCTCACTTAGGCCCATTTTGCAAAGGCCACTAATATGCCTTCTCTGTGGTCCCTGCTCCCTGGGCTGGCTTTGGAATGGTGACTGCAAGCCCCACTTTTGTTTGCCTGGCCAGCCCTGCCTCATCACACAGCTTCTCTCAAGCCTGCATCCCCAGGGAAGTCCTGCTGGGTCAGGTTGTGAGTGCTGCTGGGACTCAGGAAGGCTCTGCCCACGTGTGACACTCACGGCTTGCAGGGGGCCAGGCACGCCGAGTGCTGGGACGCAGGAGGGGCTAGCGAAAGGAACCTGCATTGCTTGCGCCTACGGAGTGTTCTAGGGTCCTTAGCAGCTCCGCTGCAGCCTGCCTCCGGGACAGAGCGCCTAGGGGCAGTCGGCGCTCCCGCCAGGGCTGCTCGATCCCCCCGCATTACCTCCGTGACATCATTTTTGTTAAGGTTTCTTAGGCTGGCCAGAGCCGCGTCCAGCGCAGGGAGAGCCTCCGCCAGATCCTTCTGGGCGTCGTCCGCAATGGCCTGGGCTGTCTGGGCCTTCACCTTGGCTTTCATCTCCTCAGCCTGCACAGCGTTTCGCGTCTCCTCCGCCACGGCCGTGTCCACCTGCAGTGCCACACACACGCTCAGAACAATGGTCCTGCGCGGCTTGGCCCAGGCCTGCCTTTCACTGACAACAGCCAGCATTTCCCACCACAGGCTGAACCTCTCTACCCGGCCCTCTCTGGTCGGACAACAGCCGTAGCCCGGCATGACTGGAGTTAGCCGGATGTCCATCATGGGTGTGGCCACGTTTCCTGTAGTCCCATAAAAGTTTATTTACAGCCACCAGGTCTGGCTCCCAGTGTTCTGGGCTGCTTTTTGGCTCTAATTTACCCCGAAAATGTCTTCTAAGAGCCCAGGAAGCAGGAAGTGTTGGTGATGCCGCTAGACAATATTGACTTCCTGTGGTTCAGTAAATTTTCTGGTTCGGCACCAGTCAGGTCGCGAGGGTGCTGGACTAGAGAGGTTCAACGTGTATTGTGTATGTGTGTGTGTCTGTGCCAGTGTCACTGATGCCTGATCAAATCTACAGAGGATACAAGATGCTTTCTCCCACCCCAGCTTTCTCCGAACACCAGCTTGGGCTATGTTCGAGTTGGTGCCTCACTGCTAGCAGTCCTAATGTTTCCGTTGACATTTATGTCCCTGCTCTGTTGATGGATGAGCCAGGAGAGACTCTAGCTCATTCCCCCAGAGCTGTGTTGGCTCTGCAGCCGTAAACGGCAGTAAATGTTTATTTCTGGCAGCCCCGTGAGCAGCCATGAATTGACACACCGAAGTGACAACTCTGAGTAACAAGCGGCTTCTTTTTTAAAGTCACTTTTCTGATTGCATGTAGCCTTCTTAACAGCTGTGCATGGTTTAAAAAAACCCTTGGGAAGTCGCGGGGGGGGGGAGAGGGATAAAATGGAGACAGGGCTTTTCTCGGAAGAGGTGTGGGGAAAATAAACAGATTGAAAATGACTGTCACACAGGCCCACTATAGCACGTCAGCAGCTTATTACACGTGATCAGGCTGTTTTACCAGATCTTGCGGGGGACAGATATAGGCAAAACGGGACACGTGAGGAGCACCTGTCTCAAAGAAAAGAGGACAACCGGGAGGATTAAGGCTTGTAACTGTCAAGTACCTGGCTCAGCAGGGTGTGGGTTACACACGGTCAAGTTAAAAAACACCTGCCAATCCGTATCGGAATAATACATTAGGAACAAAACCCTGCCAATGATATCAGTCCACTGCTAGATGGAAATGGGAAAATTATCGACTGTATATTTGAGTTTGTGCATCTGTCTGGGAGTCTGCTTGTTCCAGAACTCCTCCTGAACGATAAGAGCTAAGACCACCTCAATGATAAGAGCTGCAAATTTGGTATGCAGCTTCCTCTTCTCATAACTGAAAACAAGGCCAGGGTTTAGTTGTGTCAGGACAATGGGAGGTGCCTGGAATCTGATTGTGTCTCATCAAACAGAAAGGGAGGGCTGTGATAGCAGGGACTGTTATACTCACGAACGACCACAGGGGGGCAGCAAGAGAGGGGATAGTTATACCCTAGAATGATCACACAGGAACGGCAGATGCCCCAACCCTGGGGAAGCAGCCGCTGGCTGGTAGCATGGCCCCCGCTGCCCTGGCTGCTCCTAGGGAAGAGCTGGTGGGAGGGATGTATGGCCCCCGCCACCCTGGGCTGACCCCACCTTCTGCCCCCGAGCCCTCCTAAACCTCGCAACTTCCTGCCTTGGTTTCTGCACCCTCCATCCCCTGCCCTGAGCCCTCAACCCCTACTCTGACTCCTGCCTTGAGTTCCTCCTCACCCCCAACCCTGACTCCTGCCACCTCCCTCACTCCCAGCCTCTTGTCCTGAGTCCCCACATCCCCGACCCCTTGACCTGACTCCTGAAGCCCCCCCGACTCCCAACCTCCTGCCCTGAAGAACCACAGCAACACTGGGTAAGTCTTCCAGTAAATGATAATACAGAAAAAGTAGAAGGGTTCAATAAATATTTGTCCGTATTTGGGGGAAAACAGATAACATAGTCTCATCATATGGTGATACCTCTCTTTCCATTCCACTACTAGCTCTGGAGAATATTAAACAGAAACTACTAAAGACTGATGTTTTTAAATCAGCAGGTCCAGAGAAACTTGCATCCAAGAGTTTTAAAAGAGCTGGGTGAGGAGCTTGTGGAACCATTAATGTTGATTTTCAATAAATCTTGGAATTCCATTGGAAGATGGAATAGAAGAAAGCAATTGTGCTAATTTTTATAAAGGCTACACAGGAGGACCTAGGTAATTACATGCCTGTCAGCCTGACATCGATCACAAGCAAAATAATGAAACAGCTGATACGGGACTTAATTAACAAAGAACTAAGAGAGTAATGTAATTAATGTAAATCAACAGGGGTTTATGGAAAATAGATCCTGTCAAACTAACTTCATCTTGGTTGGATGAGATGAGAAGTTAGGTTGAAAAAAGTAACAGTGTCAACGTAATATACTTAGACTTCTGTTAGGTGGCTGACTGGTACTGCATGGCACTTCGATTAAAAACGAGAATGATACAAAATTAACCTGGCACACACGAAATGGATTCAAAACTGGCTAAGTGATAGGTCTCAAAATGTAGCTGTAAATGGGACAGAGGCATCGACGGTTCTGTGGCTAGTGGGGACCCAGAGGGATCAGTTCTTAGCCCTATGCTGCTTAACATCTTTAGCCATGACCTGGAAGAAAGCAGAATAAGCTACTGAGAAAGTTTGCAGACGACACAAAATTGGGAGAGGGCTAAATACTGGAGAGGAGAGGTCACTGATCTAGATCGCGTAGGCACAGACAAGCAATATGCGTAGGGTTGCCAGGTGTCCGTTTTTTGACTGGAAGGCCCCATCAGAAATGGCCCCTGGAGGCACTGGTAGGTGCTGCCAACCAGATTGTTAAAAGCCCACTTGGCCACGCAGCAGGGGCGTGGGGCTGAGACAGGCCTTGGCTCGTGCAACTCCCAGAAGTGGCCGCCAGGTTGCTGCAGCCCCTAGGCGTAGGGAGCCTCTGCATGCTCCCATCAGCATTTCCTCTACATCTGTAAGTCCACGCATGGTCTGACTTTCGTTCTGCTAGGGAGGTGATGCATCACGAACGAAGGTCATTCTAGGCACGGATAGCATATGGCGGGGGTGGAGCCAAGGGGTTGGATGCGGGAGGGGGCTCCGGGCTGGGGCAGGGGGCAGGGGTGTGGGCTCTGGAGTGGGACTGAGGATGAGGGGTTCAGTACACAGGCTGCTCCAGGGACAGAGGACAACCCCAGCCCTCTCTCACCACAGCAGCTTGGGGCCAGGTGAGAGGTGCCTCTCCATGGCTGCTGCAGCTCCAGCAGGCACAGCAAGGGAGGGGCGCCTGTCCCCCAGCAGGGCAGGTCTGGGCAAGGCTGGGTAGGGGCCAAGGAAGGGGTGCTTATTCCCGGCAGCAGCAGCTCTGGAGCAGCTCAGGGTTGGGCACCATGGCCAGGGAAGAGGCGCCCCTCCCCCAGCTCGGAGTTGCCATGCCGGTTCTGGTGCCCACAACGCAAGAAGGATGTGGATCCATTGGAGCGGGTTCAGAGAAGAGCTGCGAGGAAGATGAAAGGGCTAGAAATCCTGCCTTATGGAGGGAGACTCCGGGACTTCCATTTAGCTTAACAAAGAGACGGTTACGGGGTGACGTGATCACGATCTGGGAGTATCTACATGGGGAACAAAATATTTTATTATGGGCTCTTCGCTGGAGCAGAAAAAGGCCTAATGTGAGCCAGCGGCGGGATGTTAGAGCTGGACAGGCTGCGGCTGGAAATCAAGCGTACGTTTTAAAGCGTGAGCAGAATTAACCTCGGGAACAATTCACCACGGGCTGTGGCCATTTTGAAAAGGAAGATGGGAGGTTCTCCCAAAAGCTCTGCTCCAAGAACTGTTGGGGGGAAGTTCTCTGGCCCATGCTATACAGGGAGTCCGATGACAGGATCTAACAGCCACTTCTGGCCTTAGAATCTACGACTTCACGGGCAGGCCCGTTTGCACGGATTCCCATGTCGATTACACCATCTTCCCGGCGGGGGAGGGAGAGTCCTTCAATACCCCACCTCACTTTTCCCACGTCCTCTGCCCTGTTTGCTGGTGGAAAGGCTGAGCCGCTAAATGCGCATCCTGTACCTTTATTTGCTCCATGGTGGCCAGCGTGTCTTTGGCTGCCTCTGCCAGCAGGGGCCGTGCTGATTCTAGCTCTTCCTGCATCTTTGCTACGTCTTCTGCTGTGCGCAGTAGCTGGGGGAAGCGTGAACGCGTCAGTCCCTCGGGCCCCGTGTTCAGTGACCGCCAAGGTAATAGGATGCCATAGCATTTGAGAAAGGGAAGGAGAGGTGAGGAGTACCGGTCCCCAGGGACGGAACCGGCTGCGCCGTGTCTGACAATGAGTGGTTGCTTGCAGGGGGCACGCACATGCCCTTCTTAATTAACAATCTTACTGGGAAACAGCTTCACAGCATCTGACAGAGGGTCACATTTTCAGCTCCAGGCACCCAGGGCTGCCTGCAAAAGGGGCACGCTCCTGCTGCACATGCTCGCCTCTGTGTGCTTCTACGGCCGTTTGCACGAGCAGCTGTCTGCTGCACCGGTACACGCCTTGTGTCAAAGGGCCGAATGTGGCAAAATACCCCTTGCGAGCAGTCGCACTGGCCGGAAGCTCTGGGAGGGGGCGTTTCTGGTCAAATGCTGATCTCATTTTGAAGCCTGTAGGACAGGCATGTGCTGGTGGAAGCGCCGAGTGTGCTCCAGGAGTGTGTGAAGTGTAGAAGCAGGAGCAGGGCAGCAGGACTCCTGATACCGGCTACCCCACACAGCAGCACAGGGAGAGGAAATGTTCCTCTTTTGTCCTGTCCGTTCCAAGAGAGCACAGACACAACAGGGATGTAAAAGAGAAGTCGAATCGTCGACTACCCAATATGCTTAGGCTTATTGTGTAGTCGCGTCAACTATTCGCGTTTGCCCCCTACTTTGCTACCTCTAAATCAGAGGCAGCAAGTCGGGGGAAGGAAGCAGGAACCAGTGCTGGGGAATGCTGGCTTAAAAGCCAGTTCCCCCCAGCACCATCTCTGCAGTGTGGGAGGTACAGGGGGGAGGCTGAAGTGTAGCGGCGCTGTGGATCTGCCTTTGAAATGTAGTAACAGCTACCTGGCTCTTCCTACATTTAGAAGGCAGAGGGGCAGCGGTGCCAGTCCCAGCTCGCACCAGGTCCCAGACCTACTCCCGCTGCGGCTCTGCCATTTAAATGTAGGAGGAGCCGGGCTGCCTGCACGCCCAGCTCCTCCTGCATTTAAACTGCAGAGCCGCAGCGGCCCTTTATCGACTATCGTGTACTCGATACAAATTCTACTGAGTACACGATTGGACATTCACTCGATACTTACCATCCTTAAGCCGCAATGGATGTGCTGCACTCCGCAAGAGCAACGCACGGCGCTAGCCACCCCAAAAGTCTGTATGGCTAGGGGAGAGCACCCCACCTCCTGGCAAAAGTTTGCCACGTCTACACGCAGGCCTCCCAGGAAGCTTCAGGAAGAATGCCTCTGGCAGCTGCTGCCCATGTGCAACCCAGCCACGACCCCAGGAACATGGTTCAGGGGCTCAGAAGGCACATTTATGGCCCACAGTCAGTCAAACAGATTCTGTTTTCAGCCCGGAAATTCAGAACCAACTCTGACCCTTAACACGCACTCCTGTATCTGGGTCTAATGCCACGAGCCCCTGCTGCTTGAGGTGAAGACCCCGTTTAGTGGCTCACAGAACCCCTCTGGGGACCAGCCGCTAAGGGAGGGGGAAGCCCCTTGCCGCGTTAGCATGAGCGAGATGTAGATGTTTGCTTTCATAGCGCACGTGTGAGGAAAGGGCAGGGGGGCAGCGTAGGGGGTATTGCAGCAGTGCCTTTGGCCATAAGAGCACACCACTAAACAGATGACGGGAGCCCAGAGCGCCCCTGCTTCTGAGGAACCAACCTTGTCCAAGCCACTCTTCATCCTCTTCTTCGCCGTGTTCAGCTCCTGTTTCTTCTTCCCGATCAGGGCTGAGAAGATGCTCAGGAGCTCCAGGTAGCTCTTGGGAGTCACGTAATTGTGCCGGGCCAGCTCCGCCAGGTACACTTTGCACTTCACTGCCACGCCCTGGTGGATCGCCACACACATCTGAATCTGCAAGGGGCAGGGAAAGCCAACCGGGCGGTGAGGAGCGAGGGAAGGGGGGGCCAACAGAACTGAAGTAAGCTGCAGGAGACGCACAGGAGCAGGCAAACTCCTCTTCCCTTACACATGACTGGGCTTCGAAGGGAGAGAAAGGCCAGGCAGTCCCATTGGAAGGCCACGCTAGCACAGACGTGTAAGAAAAGGAGAGGCAATAGCCATCTCAAATGGTAATAAATGCAGCTCCTGATTTGACTCAGGCCGCCAGAAAATATTTCTCCATGGGAAAGGAAATGAGGGCTTTCCACGTGCAGCCCGCAGCCATCCCGCACAAGCACCCCGCGAACACACCGACCCCTGGCTTGGTATGTGAAGGGCGTGTAACGGCGTGTTGGGGTCCCCCGACCCTGCACCCCAGTCCTCAGCAAGATGTGACTCCGCCCGCCACTGGAACAGAGAGGGTTTATTGCTGCTCCGAGATACTGCACAGCATAGGACGGATGCAGGCATGAGAGGATAGGCCGACAGCCCTAGTTCCCTGGGGGGGAGGGGTTACAGGTCCCTGAACCCCCCTACGCTGGTTAGTCTGCTTCCTCCATGCTTCTGCCCGCTCTCCCTGCCCCCTCCCCAAGCCACACCCTTCCTTTGTTCAGACCCCTTCCCTGGCAGGTGAGAACCGGTTGGGCCACTGTCTTCCTGACATGAGGGCCCTCAGGGCGACCCCCCGCTGGGCAGTGCTTACAGACGCAGGCCAGTAGGGGTCAGCCACAGCCCACAGCCCAAGCCTAGCGACCAGTGCGGACAGCACCCCCCACTTCATCACAGGGTGTCACTCACCATGCCGTCTATAACTTCGGAGGTGGCTTCAAGGTCTGGGATCTCTTGCAAAAATGACGATGCGACGCACTCCAGGGCTTCTGCCGGCCACTCATTGAACCAGTCGATGGTGCAGCAGTTCACTAGAGAGGGGAACTGCCGCAGCCGCGCACGGAACACCTCTCCAATAGGACTAGGCAGCAAGGTTGAGTTGAGGGGGACAGAATGGAGAAGGGCACATCATGAAAGGTTCCCGGAGCGGGGTGAAAACTGACTCTCCCGAACGCATACAGGTCGAAGCTCTCTAGTCCGGCACCCGCGGGACCTGAGCGGCCCAACCACAGAACTTGCCAAACTACAGGAGGTCAGTATTGTCTAGCAGCATCAGCCACACGTCCACTGCTGGCCGGGCTCTGAGAGGACACTGAGGGGTGAATTAGAGCACAGAACACCGAGCGCCAGAACCGTATGGGACTGCGGGAAACTTGGCCACACCCATGGAAAGTGGACATCCGGCTAACTCCAGTCATGCTGGACCAGGGATGTTGCCGGACCAAAGAGCGCCGGGCTAGAGAGGTTCAACTTGCACTCTACACTGAGAGCGTAAGGAGGAGGTGGTGCAGTTAGCAGGGGAGTATATTACAGGAGAACTGGGAGAGGAGAGGGAGAATGGAAGTGAGATAACCACACACAGTGCTCTACAGGTCTCTCAGAGACAGGTACCGAGTGACCCCTTAGCAGGGATGGCTTTGGGCATTGGCATCCGGTGTGTAAGGCAGGGGAAGGCTCTGCCTTCCCAAACCACCAGCCTGGCCCTGCCCACACTTCACCCCCAGAATGCCTGCTGTAGTGTTCCGAGGGCGGAGTGTTACTGCCCCCAGTGCCCACTCTCCCCAGTGCTCGAGAGGCCGGGCCGCACGGCACACTCTCCTCCCTCCTCTGGGGCTGGAGAGGCTGGGCCGGGCCGCACGGCACACTCTCCTCCCTCCTCTGGGGCTGGAGAGGCTGGGCCGGGCCGCACGGCACGCTCTCCTCCCTCCTCTGGGGCTGGAGAGGCTGGGCCGGGCCGCACGGCACGCTCTCCTCCCTCCTCTGGGGCTGGAGAGGCCAGGCCGCACGGCACGCTCTCCTCCTCCTCTGGAGAGGCTGGGCCGGGCCGCACGGCACGCTCCCTCCTCCTCTGGGGCTGGAGGCCAGGCCGCACGGCACGCCTCCTCCCTCCTCTGGGGCTGGAGAGGCCAGGCCGCACGGCACGCTCTCCTCCCTCCTCTGGGGCTGGAGAGGCTGGGCCGGGCCACACGGCATGCTCTCCTCCCTCCTCTGGGGCTGGAGAGGCTGGGCCGGGCCACACGGCACGCTCTCCTCCCTCCTCTGGGGCTGGAGAGGCCGGGCCCCATGGCATGCTCTCCTCCCTCCTCTGGGGCTGGAGAGGCTGGGCCGGGCCGCACGGCATGCTCTCCTCCCTCCTCTGGGGCTGGAGAGGCCAGGCCGCACGGCATGCTCTCCTCCCTCCTCTGGGGCTGGAGAGGCTGGGCCGGGCCGCACGGCACGCTCTCCTCCCTCCTCTGGGGCTGGAGAGGCTGGGCCGGGCCGCACGGCATGCTCTCCTCCCTCCTCTGGGGCTGGAGAGGCTGGGCCGGGCCGCACGGCATGCTCTCCTCCCTCCTCTGGGGCTGGAGAGGCCAGGCCGCACGGCATGCCTCTCCTCCTCTGGGGCTGGAGGCTGGGCCGGGCCGCACGGCACGCTCTCCTCCCTCCTCTGGGGCTGGAGAGGCTGGGCCGGGCCACACGGCACGCTCTCCTCCCTCCTCTGGGGCTGGAGAGGCCGGGCCCCATGGCATGCTCTCCTCCCTCCTCTGGGGCTGGAGGCTGGGCCGGGCCACGGCACGCTCTCCTCCCTCCTCTGGGGCTGGAGAGGCCGGGCAGGGCCAGGCCATGCAGCATGGTGTGCCCTTCTCCCTCCCCTGGTGCTCCGGGACTAGAGAGGCTGGGCCGGGCCACACAGTGTGCCCTGCTGGGGAGGCTGGAGCGAGCCCACACTTGCCCACGCTCACCCACTCCCCTCCCGTGGTTGGAAGGGGAGAGCACGCTTGCGGCATACCACCCTGCCTTCCCATGGGGGGGAAGAGAAAGGGGCGGGACCTCAGCAGAAGGGGCGGGGCTAGAGGTGGGGTTGGAGGTTTGCCTCCCCCAGCCCTGCCTTCACCAACTGCCCATGGCTTTGGGGTAGGTTTAAGGGGAAGTGTTTAAGGGGAGTGTTCAGGGAAAGCTGCCTCCTTCGACTGTCAGAGGCTCCTGCAGTGTAACACGAGTACCGGACTATTCCACCTGCAAATG
Organism: Rafetus swinhoei; assembly: GCA_019425775.1. Taxonomy (NCBI): domain Eukaryota; kingdom Metazoa; phylum Chordata; order Testudines; family Trionychidae; genus Rafetus; species Rafetus swinhoei. The sequence goes on along the minus strand of CM033435.1, from coordinate 2,727,598 downwards.
GTATCAGAGAAGTAAAGCTGATGCTAAGGCTTTCATCTGCAGCAAGTTCTTGTAGCATTTGTATCACCCAGCCTGGCCCCCTGCCCTTGCCACGGGGCGCAGAACCTTACTCTTCAGGAGCCCCCGACAGCAATGACAAAGTGCTACCGGTGTGGTGGAGCTGAGCCCCAAACGCATCTGTGTGACGGAGTCAAGGGTTAATGGTGTGCAGTGGACAGGAGGCCAGGTGCTTAATCTAGGCAGATCCCCGGCATTGCCTCAGGATTTCACCCCTGGCTGGGAGGGCCCATACCTCATGCACAGGACCATATGGATATTACTCCGAACTAGGCCTGTGTATGCAGCCATCAGGTTGGCCTTGGTAGGCTGCTGCCCTAGGTCCTGGACAATGGGCTTCATAGTAGTCATGATCTGGTCCTGCTCGTCCGGGGCATACAGATTGGGGATGTCTCCGGAGTTCAGCACGTTGTTGATATCCTCCAGGAAGGACTCGCTTTTAATCTAGATGGAAGAACAAACACGTGTCGGCTGGTTCTCCAGATTCACAGAAACACCCCCAAAAGCTCAGCTGCCATGTCGAGATCCCACGTAAAGCTGTCTGGCTTCCAGTGCAGTGCCACCGCTGTGTGGCACGTATCACCGTTTACATACGTTCAGCCTCGTCCTGAGAACGTGGAACCATCTGGCAGAGCTGATGCTCCAGGGTGAAATTCTGAATCTTGTTATTTTTAAACTATCGTTTAAAGAAATGAGCCAATAGATTCAAATTTGGATCCGCAAGGTTAGGCCCTTAAACCCACAGTTAGCCACCTCCACAGACATCGCCACGCTGCTCAGCACCTCTGAACATCGGTTCCCAAGGAAGTGTCTAACCAGGGACGCAGAACCCTAACTTTGAGCAGGCGGGTTTGGAAATCAGGCCCAGCTGTGCCATCACCCTACAAGAGGGACCCAGCTGACGTCACAGAGAATTCCACCCAGCTGCACGCTCATCTGTGGTGTGCCCTGAGCTCCAGAGTCTCTCTGGGAGCAATGGTGCCAATTTTCATTTCTCGGGAGGACAGGTAAGGAGGCAGGGTGGATGCTGAGGAAAAGAAGGGGATGGCTCAAAGTAAGGTCATCGTTTGTTTAAGCTTCTGGAAGAACGAGTGCCCAGGAGCCAGGCCATCTGTCTAGCTGTTCCACTCTGACCCCGCTCCAGTACCTGCGAGTCTGTGAACAGAAAGGTAATGGGCAGTCTCTGCAGGCCAGCCTTCAGCATGATCTTCTTGACGTCTTCTCGCCACTCTGCCATCCCATAGTTTTTGGACAGTTCAATCTGGAAACATTCGTAGTCAGCCCTAGAGGGGAGAGAGACTCACACTGCAAAGCCATGCTCCAAACTGGACTCCGCTTCTTTCACAAGAGACTCCAGCCCGGCAGGATATTCTGAAACCCTAAGTGTGGGGAATGAACACACTGCATGTGTTTTCCTCCTCCTAATGAGGAGCACGTGGCTGTCCTGATGCACATGCCAGCAGGAGCACGGCACTGCCTAAAGGAAAGGGAGGGCTGGAATCAAATCAGTATTTACCCTGCCAGAGGATTAGAATCCACTCCTCTGAGTGTGTGTATTTTTGTAGAGCTGGTTTCTTTATTCATCAGTCCCAAAGACCCTTTCCCTCCCAAGAGCCACTCCTTCCAGCCCCTGGCTCTGATGGACCGCTTGGCATTGCTTTCACAGCCTGCCACTAGAACGCCTTACTAAGGGGTTACTGCTCTGATTCCCTGTTGTCCAGAGCTGCCGCTGGCCTGGGAGAGCGCCCTGGAACAGAACCTGTGCCTCTTGCACTGTGTGTAGAACACACCGCTCGGCCGCTGGTCTGGGAGAGAGCCCTGGAACGGAACCTGTGCCTCTCACACTGTGTGTAGAACACACCGCTCGGCCACTGGCCTGGGAGAGCGCCTTGGAACGGAACCTGTGCCTCACACACTGTGTGTAGAACACACCGCTCGGCCACTGGCCTGGGAGAGCGCCCTGGAACAGAACCTGTGCCTCACACACTGTGTGTAGAACACACCGCTTGGCCACTGGCCTGGGAGAGCGCCCTGGAACAGAACCTGTGCCTCTCACACTGTGTGTAGAACACACCGCTCGGCTGCTGGCCTGGGAGAGCGCCCTGGAACAGAACCTGTGCCTCTTGCACTGTGTGTAGAACACACCGCTTGGCCACTGGCCTGGGAGAGCGCCCTGGAACAGAACCTGTGCCTCTCACACTGTGTGTAGAACACACCGCTCGGCTGCTGGCCTGGGAGAGCGCCCTGGAACAGAACCTGTGCCTCTCACACTGTGTGTAGAACACACCGCTCGGCCGCTGGCCTGGGAGAGCGCCCTGGAACGGAACCTGTGCCTCACACACTGTGTGTAGAACACACCGCTCGGCCGCTGGTCAGGGAGAGAGCCCTGGAACGGAACCTGTGCCTCACACACTGTGTGTAGAACACACCGCTCGGCCGCTGGCCTGGGAGAGCGCCCTGGAACAGAACCTGTGCCTCACACACTGTGTGTAGAACACACCGCTCGGCCGCTGGCCTGGGAGAGAGCCCTGGAACGGAACCTGTGCCTCACACACTGTGTGTAGAACACACCGCTCGGCTGCTGCTCTGCTCTGATGGACAGAAGGGAGTTTGGAGGCAGCGCTCCTACAGCGGCGCTGGATTTAATGATGAGCCTGAGGTTCGCAAGAAGGCAGGCCGGGCACAGCTGCGTGGTGCCAGCTCCGCAGGCATCTTTTTCCTTACATATGAGAAGCCAGCCTGGTGAGAGACTCCCTTCCGCTCCCGCCAACGCCCAGCAGGAGCGCATTCCCCAGCGCCTGGCGCAGGATGCGGCTGATCCGGCAGATGTGCTGCATGGCATCCATAAAGAGGACCAGCTTCATCTTGGTGGTGTTGATCTGGTTGTACTCCTCCATGTACTCCTCAATAATGCGTGTGAGCTGCAGGCAGAGAGATGCGGGTCAGAACAGTGATGTGGCAGGTGCAACAGAAGCAGCCGAGGGACAGATCTGCCCCTCCTGGCAGAGACCATCCCTGAGAACCGCACGTAGGTGGAAATAACGTTCATTTGACGTGGCGCTCACATCAGAAAGAGGCCACCAGCACGACACTGCTCATTTCCCGCTGGCTAGGCCCCTGAGCAGTGTACTGGGGCCACCTGGGTCTCATTCTCTGGATTCAAGATGGAAAAAGTAGCTGCTAAAAAGGGGCAATAAACCAGCCAACCAGGACTGAATCCACCCCTGCAGAAAAGAATCCAGGCAGGACTGAATCCACCCCTGCGCTGTGTTTAACCTTTGTAGCCAAAATGCCTCACACACATGATTTCCTAAACACTATCCTGGGCCATTTCCACCAGGGCCGTCTTCAGCAGTGTTGCCCAGGGGTTAGTGCAGTGGACTAGGGGTTAATATTTTATGGATTCTATAGGTTGAACCTCTCTAGTCCGGCACCCTTCAGACCTGAGCGGTGCTGAACCAGGGAATGTGCCGGACCACGGGAGATCAATATTGTCGAGCAGCATTCCCAACACTGCCACTGCTTGCTGGGCTCTTAGAAGACATTTAGGGATAAATCAGAGCTAAATAACAGCACAGAACACAGAGCCAGGACTGGTGGCTGTAAACAAACTTCACGGGACTGTGGGAAACTTGGCCACATTCATAAGTGGACATCCGGCTCACTAACATCATGCCAGGCCCGGGTGTTGCCAGACACCCAACTAGAGAGGTTCAACCTGTATTCTCAGTTCTGCCATGAACACAGTTTTGCCCCTTGACCGCAGCTCTTTAATGTTAGCATTCCAAACACTCCACTTCTTAGCATTCAGCAGGGCTGAATGAAAGGAAATTAAAATCATAAAAACGGGAGGCGACGTCAGAAGCACCCTACCTTCTCCTGGTCATCAATTAGTTCATAGAGTTTGACTTCAGCCCCAGGCATCATGAAATCCCCAAAGAGAACTGGCTGGTAGGGGATCACCTCCTCAAAGGTGGTGTCCCACTCGGCCATCATGCTCTTCATCAGATCGTCAAACCAGTTGCGGTCCTCCTCGTTAACCAGGCGGTCGCGGAACACGCGACAGCTCTCGTGGTACCAGAGCCGGAGCAGGTGCAGTTTGTTCTGGCAGAGAATCCCAGGGAGACACACCCGTTAGGCCAAGTCCCTCCTGCAGGACGGCTCGGTTACGCCAGGGCATCTGGCCGTTTTCCAACTCCCCGGTTTGTTGGGAGGGAAGAAGAATTTGAGAGGGTGCCACTAAGTCCCTTGCTTTGGAGCACTGCATGCTAACGCAGGTGCTCTACAGAGGAGCTAATTAGCGCTGCAGTAACTACCCGTGCTATTCTGCCCCGCACCGGGTCAGTTTCAAAGCCACATTTATAGAGTTTAGTCCGTCATCTCTTACTCCTTTGTCCCAGGGCCTGAGATTAAGCCTGGAAAGACCCATTATGACTGACTACCCTGCCCTACATAACACGGGTCAAAACCCCTCTGCCAGCAATTCCAGTAGTAAGCCCCTATCTCGCTACATCGTGTTGTTTAAAGGACATGCGATCTTGAGTTAAAGACTCCAAGTGATGGAGAACCCATCACATCCCTAGGTGAATTGCCTTTTCCCCAAGGGGAAGTGAGCGATAGCATCCTGGACGTTGGAGCTCCTCCATCCCAAGTTCAGGGGGGGATTTCATAAATACCCTTGGGCAAAAAGACACAACACATCCATCACACGTTGCACAATGCTGAGTGACCTGGGAAGTGCAACGTGCCCCTGCTAGTAGTGCCAGGCCGTGAACCGCTCCTTGCCTTTCCTATGTCCATTTTGAGCCTTGGCCTCTGCACGGTGAGCTCCGGACGTCCCCGACTGTACAGGGCGGGTGACAAAAGGGGGGGACTGACCTCAATTTTGCAGGCTTCGGCCATGAGCATGCCCTGGAACACTTTGGAGAGATCCCTCAGGTTAAAGGTGTAGTGCGACTTTGCTGGAGTAGGCAGCAGTTGGGAGGTGATGGTGGAATACACACGAATGGTGGCATCGACAAGGGGCCCGTTCAGGTGCTCGGCTCCGGGGGCTCCCGCTGCAGAAACAGAAGGCAGCGTCCTCGTGGGGAGGTGAAGGACGGACAGAATTCGAGCACAACAGGCAGGTGGACTGGCATGACGCTGAGGCCACTGTTGCTACGCGTCACTACGGGCCTCCACTTCTCTGAGGGCCCAGCCGTCTCCTCAGCTTGCTGAATCTGCAGCCTATGGGCCCAGCGCTTGCCAGCGCTCATGGGGAGACCCCGCCACTCACAGCCAGACCGTCCAGCTAGCCCACCCACAGGAGCTCAGCCATGAACCAACCCTGAGCTGCAGGGCAGCAGCTGCCCTACAAGCTCCCAGGCCTCTGCAGAGGCTGACCATGTCCCAAATGACCTTAGGCACAGGGTCAGATTAAAGAAAAGGGGGTGGAAAGTCATGGGGGTGTCACCAATAACGGACCAGAGGGACGCCTAACCAGCCCTCTGTCCTCTTGGGTTTCCGGGATGCATTTGCCACACATTAAACTCAATCAAGGTGGGTCCTTGAGGTCAGATTCCCCTGCGTGGTGGTGAATGACAGGTGGCCCGCCAGTTACCAAACCGTTTTGTATCCTGACTCAGTTTCTTATAAAAACACCCAGCTCAGTAACAGCCTGTCACACTCTATAATCACACCCACTTCTTCAGATGCTGAGATCCCACCCACATGGCCAAATTCACTGCTTGTGCCTTGGCTTCACACCCACACTCCTCGCTTCGGCCCTGAGTTCATACCTAGGTGCCACCATATCCTGTCATTGCTCAGAACCCCCTCCCAGGTGCCCAGACATGGTTACAATCGGACGTCCAGAACCCTTTCCAGTGCCTACACTCAGACGCCCAGCTCTGTGGATGTGACCCCACGTTCACACCTTGGTCCCAAACCACCCAGCTCAGGCTCCTGGATGGGAATAAAAGGCAGCTGGAAACTGACCAATGATGAGAAGGCCCAAAATGAAATCAATTCCAAGTGACTGGTTGTATTCTGAAAATCATTCCCTGGGTTGCTACAGCACTTCTGCAGACTCAAATACTCACTCCTCAGCTGTTCACCGGCTACAGCCACTGGAGAATAAAAGAAACCCCTGCTGCTTCTACAGAATCTGAAGCCAACTGCAGAGATCATAGCACACCTCTTGCCCCATCGTGTGGGCAAATGTCTGACTCTGCTGAAGGATACAGATAACCCATAGCTTTAGAATCCCTCTCAGCACCCCGTGAGCACAAAGCAGGCCTTGTGTTTGGTCTCTCTTACTTACGGACTGGATCTCTGTAACTTCTTTCGCCAAGGAGGCCAGCTAGAAAAGCAAGGAAGAAAAACAAAGATTGGCAAAGATAGGGGAAGAGATCCACACTCAGAAAACCCTCTTTGAGAGGATTAGGCTACGCCAGGGTTTATGGACACGTTTGAAGGCCAGATTCTCTGTGGTGGTACATTGACACATCTCCGCCAAATATGATGAAAACGTGTCAATTACCCCAGCAGAGAATTTGGCCCTAAGACCGAAGTGCTCCCTCAGCAGCACTTTCCAGATTCCAGCATTTCTAAGTCCCATCATTAGCTTAGTTCTCAACCACGTGGGAATTCAAGTGGGCAGAGACTTGTGAAAAGGAAAAGCCTCGTGTCTGCCTAACTCACCCATCCAGCTGCCAAGAATGGTAGAGAAGATTTTCTTCTTGCTGCTGTCCTCCATCTCCGTGAAGGAGAGATAGTTGAAATGGCGGGTGAGGCGGGACGTGATGGCGTTCCTTCCTCCGCCTGGGGGGCCCATGGCGCAGACAAAGTTAATATCCACCAGTTTCTTGAAGGTACCTGGGAGACAGTCCAGAGGAGAGTAATGGTGTAGCCGCATGCCAAGACTAAACCAGAAATGCTTTCTATGAGTCCGATGTGTCACTCGCTAGCTATGGACACACGCTGGAGACTGGCTACCTCCACGTCAGCCTCGCTAGCCAGCATGCCAACCCTAGGGGATGTAAGTCATGCTAGGCACAGAACCTGGAGCATACCGATCTGTTTCCTGTCATACCAGCCGTGGTGGTCCATCCACTGCCGAAGCAGCTCAATGGGAGGCTGAGCGCCATAGGTCTCCAGTGCCGGCATGTTTAGGTCATCAATGAAAAATATGAAATACTTGCCAAGAGGCGGCCCAAACACCCCCTTCCTCCTGCAGGGATGGAGAACGCATGTGAGAATGGAGATGGCTGAAGGGAGGACAATTCAGCGCTTCCATCACCACAGAACTCCTGACACAGCCCAGGTCAAAGGGCCCTCTGCATAAGCTGCCTGTGGATTCATCCCCTCTCTCTAGATCTGCATCCCACCCCTCGTCTCCTGAAAAGGCACAACGCAGTGCTCAGGTGAGAAGGGTTGGGCTGTGCCAGGACAATGGGATGTGCCTAGAATTCAATTGTTTCTCATGAAATGGAAAGGGAGGGGTCTGGCAGGAGGGAGTTATACTGCAGAATGACCACAGGGGGGCAGCAAGGGGCCAGAGATGGGGACCGGAACAGCTTTAATCCCACTGGGCCAGGGGAGGACAGGGGTGGAGAAAAGGACAGCTATCAATTATATATTTCAGAGTGTTTGTCTCCTTGTGTGTCTGCTTGTCTGTGTGTCTGTCTGTCCCCCAGTCGGAGGGACATGCACCCTTCCCCCGGCTGTGCTCACTGGAGCTGCAGCACCCATGGACAGGCACGTCTCATCTGGTTCCAACCTGCCATGGTAAAAAAGGGCTGGGGTTGCCCTCTCAACATGGGGCAGCCTGCAGACTGAACCCTCCTCTCCAGCCCCACCCCAGAACAATGATTTAAATGAAGGACAAAACTAGAGTTAAAGACCTGAGCAGCGCTGGGTAAATCCTCTAGGATCTTATCTGGGCTGACCACTAGATGCATCAAACCAGACAGTGGATGGTGAGGAAAGGGCAGCCATGCCACAGCAAGCCTCCCGGGGCTAAGAACGAATGCTGCTAGCCGTGCTGGATGACTGTTGGCAACGGCTCAAGTTTCCTCTCCTCACCAATCTCCTTAAAGATCCACTACCCGGATTTTGGGGTGATTGCTGCTTGTTAGGGCAAATTGTGCGGCATTTAAAGGATAACTAGGAATGGGGCAAACCCCTCACTGCCTTTTATTGGCCATCGCATCCAATGTTTCTAGTCCTCCCTGACCCAGAGTTAGGATCAGAAAGCCCTTTATTCCCCCAGCCAGAGTCCTGTTTGGCCACTGTGCTTTCAATGCTGGGGATGAAAGCTCGGGGCAGAGGTAATAACAACGACAGCTAGCACGAGCGCTTTGCCTTTTGTCCAGTTTGCTGTCAATGAGGTCCTGGGTTTGGTTGGCGGAGGTGCGAGCGGAAAACGTCAGAAAGTGGGTGATGTATTCCAGAGGCAAGTTCTTCAAAAGCTTGTCTGAAATGGTGAGAGTCTTCCCCGTGCCAGTCGGACCCACACAGAGAACCTGCGTTGAGGAAAGGGAAAAGCAGCCAGCCTTGCAGCATAAACCCAGGCAGCGGGAACGGCCACTTGCTGATGGGTTTACGTTCACCGACTCAGTCAGGATGAGGCAACGCCCACCCTATGGGGCCTGCCACGCCAGTCAAGGACTATCATTTTATTGTCTTAGTTAGGGAGGCAGATCAGGACAAGGGAGTGCTCTTACAATGGAAAGAACCACACTGGAGAAGGAGGGGATGCAACCCGAGAGAGCAGAGACATCTTGGGTGGTGATTGGTCATTATTTGGAGCAAGCGAGGGAGAGCCCAGCACCTGCACTGCCTTGGTCTACCTATGGAAAGTTGGCCTTTCTCTATTGGCACCAGGCGAGTTGCTGAGAGAAAGAAACAATGAAGCTTGTAAGCCAGGTACCATGCCCAGGCCCAGGCAGCGGGGAAAATCTAACTCTATTAGATATTGCCGAGGCACCTAGCACCTAGGAAGAGACGGAAAACAGCCAAGAGACAGCCAAGGAGATCCAGGTTAAATCCAAAAGCAGAGCCAAGGGCTGGGCACATACTGGTTTTCGATTGGTGAGCAGCATTTCCAGCAGGTGGGCCATCTGCACAGTATTCATTGTGGGGATTATGATGTCACAGTAGCTGGTGTCAGGGACTATGGTGAACTGTGCCGTGGAATCCATCCAATTCACCCAGGCCACCTGCAGGACAGAGTTGTTACCGGACAAAACATCTCCCTCTGAAACGGGGAGGCTACAAATCAGCACTTGCACTGGGATTTCCCGCTTCTAAGCTCTTGGTGTAATGGACTCCCAGTTCCTTACTCTGCTCTCTACAACATCTCTCTCGCCATGATTGGCCCCCAAAGCAGCTGACACTTTTACAGTGGACTAGGGGCAGCCTGCGGGTTGCCCCAAAGCAGCGCTCACTTGAATTTCTTTCAAACTTGGTTCACATGTTGACAGAACATTTAAGTTAGCTGCAAGAACAGACAGTACCATTATACAGAGATCTAAATGAACCAGAAGGGGAAACAGCTGACTGAAAGGCAGGAAGGCTGTTTAGGGCTACGTCTATACTGCAGGCTTTTTGCACAAAGAAGCTTTTTGCAGAAGAGATCTTCCACAAAAACTTCTTGTGCAAGAGCGCGTCCACAATGCAAAAGCTTTTGCACAAGAGAGCATCCAGACTGCATGGATGCTCTCTCGAAAGAAAGCTCTGATGGCCATTCACAGAATAGCCACCAGAGCACCTGTGCTTTTTTCGATTGGCTCTTTTTGCGCAAAACCCCCGTTGCCCATCCACACACACCTTTTTGCGAAAGAAATCTTGTGCAAAAAGGAGTTATTCCTTGTAGAAAGAGGAATACCTACACCGCAAAACCCCCTCTGTTCTTTGGATTGACTGTAAATTTACAATGCGCAAAAACGCTCTTGAGGTGTGGACGCTCCACGGGTTTTTGAGCAAAAACCCTGTAGCCTAGTTGGAACCTTCCTCTGTGTTGCAGTTTCAGTCCCTGGAGGCACCTGAAATGGTTGGGGCAGGGAGGCTGTATGCGTGTATGAAATGAGTTACCGACTCCCTGGAAAAAAGTCAGGGGCCAAAACCTACTGGCTCAAGGCCAGGCCCAAGCTTAGGGAAGTGAGGGTCAGCGTCCTCTTACAGATCCCACTGCTGAGGTCTTTCCCTAGTGTAAATGACTCCGGTGCTCAGAGACCCAGAGAAACGTAGGGCTGGGAGGGGCCTCCTGAAGTCATCAGGTCCAGCTCCCACATGCTAGGACTAGGGGTGCTGAGGGTGCTGCTGCACACCCCCTGTTTGAAGTTGTTTCTATTATAGACAAGGCAAGTGCGGTTCAATGGCTTGCAGATCCCCCACTATAGAAATTGTTCCAGCCCCCTGAGCAGAGGCAGGACCAAGTAACCCTAGACCATCCCAGACCGGTGTCTGGCCAACTTGTTTTTAAATGTTTCCCATCCTGAAGACTGCACGGCCTCCCTCTGAGCCTATTCCAGAGCTTAACTACTCTTATAGATAGAAAGTTTTTCCAAGTATCTAACCTAACTCGCCCTTGCTGCAGGTTAAGCCCATGACACCTCCTACCTTCAGTGAACATGGAAAAAAATTGATCTCAGTCTTCTTTTATCCAGGCTGTACATGCCCACTTTAGATCAGGTTTGCTAAACCTTTGATCATATTTGTTGTTTTCCTCTGGGCTCTCTCCAACTTATCCACATCTCTCCTGAGCTGTGGGGCCCAGATTTGGACCCAGCGCTCCAGCTGGGGCCTCAACAGTATTGTGTAGAGCAGGACAGTTACTTCCTGTGTCTTACACACAGCGCTTCGGTTAACGAAGCCCAATATAATATCGGCCTGTCTGAAGCTGCATCCCAATGAGGACTCCTATTGTGTTTGCTCGTGGCTTTCCCAAGCACCAGCACCACGAAATTGACATTACTCTTCTCATTTGTGCTTCTCCCTCCCTCTTCCCCTTCCTTCTGAGTAACAGCAGTGAAAATGACCAGACACTGGGCATTTCCCAGCCTGGGGAAACCCTGAGCAGTGGCAGAGGCTGCATTTGGAAGATCTAGGTCACTAACACAAAGGTAAGAAATCTTGTTTTAAGCACAATGTTAAATTTCTCCTTAGACAGCTCCGCCCAGTCTAGCAGGGCTCTGACTCACCCTGATGAGCAGAGGGACTGTGTGTGTGGCACCTTAGCCTTAGCATCTGGCCCCTCCCTCCCTTCCACTCTTTAGTTTGATGAATCAATCGGATTTTAATGCACTATTCAGAGGTGGGTAAAGTCTCTACCTCCTTGACAACATCTTCATCAACATCATCCTCGGGGTTGCTGAGCCCAGCATCATCCAGCTTATAATCGTAAACCAGCCCCTCCGCTGGGAAAAGTAGCTGGATCTGTGGGGAATAAAGCAGAGCAGGAATGCCACCCAGATCTGGTCTGATCAACTGACCCCCAGGAACCAGGCCAATGAGGAGAACATCGGTTTTCAGCAGTGAAATTCTGTCCAGCCCCTATGGCTCATCTGTCTCTAGCCTCTTTCCTAGAGGTTTCGATGCAGATGTTCTGATGAAGCGTGACATTTTCCAGCTGTGGACAATACCTCAGGAGGGACCCTCACACAAGCCTTCTGGAAGCTCAGGGAGCTGTTCCTAGGTGCTACCATCATGAGCGGAAATCACCATTCCAGCTACTCACCTGCTCCTTTGCCATCTTCTCTCTCAACCACAAGCTGAAGGCCATGCGGCTTTGGACATCTCCAGTCGCACCCACACTCCAGATCAAAGCGAACATGAACCAGGGCTCAATCAGTTCTCCGAGTCGAGCAATCTTCTCCCGGGGAAGCTTCCGAATGCCCTGAACGGCCGATAAGCAGCACAAATTTCATCCTCCCACGCAGCTCAATTGGAAAGGGGGTTAAGTACATCTTGACTCCTCCATTTAGCTAATTTACTGCTTTTTGGAACGATTCTCAGGTGGCTCTATTCGTTACAGACGGTGAGCCAAATTCTGCTCTCCGTTACACGGCTGTAACTCTGGGGGTTTCTCACTGTAACTCAAAGCAGAATTTGACCTGTGGATTTTAAAGTGAGAATTTCCCTGTCTCCTTCAATACCACACAAAGAGATTCGCATCCCAGGTATACTGCGCAATATACATGTGCAACCTATTTCACCCAGCACTACCGCGTGGCGCTACTGTTGTGTTTGGCAGGCTATCCTCTTGTTTTATACTACAGGATAATTCTCTTTTGTGTACAGAGCCAGACTCAGCCTTCCCTGGTATACTCATCTTCAGTCTAACCCTGCATTCAGCATGAGTCAGGGCAGTGCTGTATGTAGAGAAGCGTCGGAGTAAGTGCTCGAGCTGCCCCCAGCCCTATGCCCAGAATGAATTGGTCCCTGTACCGTCTATCACAGGGCTACTCAACTTTGGAAGCCCCGGGGCCCCAATGAAACTCACAGCACATGCCGAGGGCCGCAACTTAAGCGTGGTTGCATATATATATATAAATATATATGCAAATATATGCAAATAGCTTCTTTCACACAGTGCTCCTGGCACCTTCTCCTTGGGGGCTAGCAATGCCGACACCCTGTGCCCGTCTGCTTGCATCTTTCAGTGCTTGCCCCTCCTGGGAGATGCCTCGCCATTGTGGAGCATGTTCCCAGTGGAGGCCGTGTTCAAAGGATCCCACCTGCAGGCCGTGTGTTGAGCCCCGCGTAAACCCAACCCGCACCCTGGGCTGCAAACAAACAGGCCACGGGCCACATGCGGCCCACGGGCCATGTGTTGAGTAGCCCTGGTTTATCGTGTACCGTGCCCCAGTCGGTAGCTCTCGCGTTCCTTCTACACGTGGCAGCTTAACCCGCTAGCGCTATGTGCAGGGAGAGCAACAAAGAGTTGGTACAAACATCCCTACCTCAATGGGGATGAAAGGTTCATAGAAGCACTCCAGCAGCTTGAGAAGGCTCATTGCCAGGTTGCTGTCTGTTGAGGCAATTATCTCTTTCACTGATCTGCGGACAAAGCTGATGGACTCCTGCAAGGATGAGGCAAACACAGATCAGCTCCGCTCTCCCCCCGTCCTTTCAAGAGTTTATTTACCTCCCAGGGCTTCCCTTTCCCCTTTCGGCACGGCATGTGACATGGAGCAGCGAGGGCACGGCGGACAACGCTGCCATTTCAAGCTGTGCCCTAAATACTGTTGGCATCCGCCAGCGAACGGAGGCCCAGGAGCGCGTCCGAGGAAATCTCTTCCGTTTGATCCTGACCAGTTGATAAGACAGTCCTGCTCCTTGGCTCTGTACAGCAGCCGCTCTGTGTTGCTGTCACTGCTGATACATTGCCTTTAGGCTGTCTTGAAAGGAACTCTGTTGTCCGCCATCAAAATGATGGCAATAGCGAGGCTCAGTTTTACAATTGAGAGCCACGCCCCTCACTCCGCAGGAGGAAACAGTGTTACTGGCGGAATGAATTCGGCTGATTCTAAAAACCCCACGGGTCTTCAGGTGAGTATGAAGGAGACACATGTATCTGGATCAGTGAGTTCCCAAGTTATTAAAACCAGCAGATCCGCTCTGGGTGTCCATAGCATGAAGTGAATCCTAATCTCAGAGAAGGCTAAAATCTTAGAGCCTTAGAAGGAGCGACTCCTCTAAAGCTAACCCAACTGGATCTAAGCCACGGGCACCCTAGAGAGCTGGACACGACAGGAGCTTACCTCTAGGAATCTGCTGAAAAGGGATTCGAACTGCTCTGCAAAAGGCTTCATGATGTCTGGCATTTTCCTCAGCCAGCACTCAGCGAAGGGCCTGAGCCCCAAGATGCTGGGCTCCAGGTAAACCATGCCACACCGGGAAACTGTGGCGGGGGAGGCAACAGCCAGGTCCTGGACTTCAAACATCATGGTCATCACCTGAAAACCAGGGGGGGAAACAGGGATCTGTCAGCACAGCTCCGCCTTAGGATCGCTCAGCATGGCTCGGTGATAAGGGCACCTAGCCGGCTCAAAGGAGTCAGCACTACTAGGCAGTTCTCTGCCACTGGTGTGGGGAGGGAAGCCGATAAAGCGGGTGCGGGGGATCCCTGGGATTTCCATCTCCGTGGACTTAGACTGAAGCTAGGACTGTCACAGAAGCAAAGGGCATTTGAGTTCCCCTTGAACGTCAGTAGCATTTGGCCCGTCTAGCTCTCCTTGACACTCACGGTGTGTCTAGACTACAGGGTTTTGTCAACAAAACGATACCTGCATCTACACTACCGCCGAGTTCTGTCGACAGTAAGTTGACAGAACTCGGCAGTTTTGTCGACGGCGGTAAACCTCATTCTACGAGGAATAACGCCTTTTTTCGACAGAGTTATGTCGAAAAAAGGCGCTATTGAATCCACACTGTGCTTTTTCAAACTTTGGGCGTTAGAACATAAGAACATAAGAACATAAGAACGGCCGTACCGGGTCAGACCAAAGGTCCATCTAGCCCAGTATCCTGTCTGCCGACAGTGGCCAGCACCAGGTGCCCCAGAGGTGGACCAAGACAATGATCAAGCGCTTTGTCTCCTGCCATCCCTCTCCAGCCTCTGTCAAACAGAGGCCAAGGACACCATTTTATCCCTGGCTAATAGCCTTTTATGGACCTAACCTCCATGAAATTATCTAGCTTCTCTTTAAACTCTGTTATAGTCCTAGCCTTCACAGCCTCCTCTGGCAAGGAGTTCCACATGCTGACTACACGCTGTGTGAAGAAGAACTTTCTTTTATTAGTTTTAAACCTGCTACCCATTAATTTCATTTGGTGTCCTCTAGTTCTTCTATTTAGGAACTAATAAATAACTTTTCTTTATCGCCCTCTCCACACCACTCATGATTTTATACACCTCTATCATATCCCCTCAGTCTCCTCTTTTCTAAACTGAAAAGTCCCAGTCGCTTTAACCTCTCCTCATATGGGACCCGTTCCAAACCCCTAATCATTTTAGTTGCCCTTTTCTGAACCCTTTCCAAGGCCAAAATATCTTTTTTGAGGTGAGGAGACCACATCTGTACACAGTATTCAAGATGTGGGCGTACCATAGTTTTATACAGGGCAGTAAGATATTCCGGTCTTATTTTCTATCCCTTTCTTAATAATACCTAGCATCCTATTTGCCTTTTTGACCGCGCTGCACACTGTGTGGAAGTTTTCAGAGAACTGTCCACGATAACTCCAAGATCTCTTTCCTGATTTGTCGTAGTTAAATTAGCCCCCATCATACTGTACGTATAGTTGGGGTTATTTTTCCCGATGTGCATTACTTTACACTTCTCACATTAAATTTCATTTGCCATTTTGTTGCCCAATCACTCAGTTTGGTGAGATCTTCTTGGAGTCCCTTACAGTCTGCTTCTGTCTTGACTATCCTAAACAGTTTGGTATCATCCGCAAACTTTACCACCTCACTGCTTACCCCTTTCTCCAGATCATTTATGAATAAGTTGAACAGGATTGGTCCTAGGACTGACCCTTGGGGACACCACTAGTTACCCCTCTCCATTCTGAAAATTTACCATTTATTCCTACCCTTTGTTTCCTGTCTTTTAACCAGTTCTCAATCCAAGAAAGGACCTTCCCTCTTATCCCATGGCCATGTAATTTACACAAGAGCCTTTGGTGAGGGACCTTGTCAAAGGCTTTCTGGAAATCCTTTGAGAAAGGAGACTCTCTGTTGAAACTCTCTGTTGAGAGTTGAGACTCTCTGTTGAAAAAGCGGCTTGCTTTGTCGACAGAACTGGCTGTAGTCTAGACACTCTTTTTTGACAGGGGCTTTGTTGACAAAAGCCTGTAGTCTAGACGTACCCTCTGTGCCTGCTTGCACGGGCAGGGCATCCAGACTGCAGTCAAACAGAAAGGCCCAACCGTGGCCTGTCAGCTCTTCAGAGAAGGGCTGTCCTGCTGTTCCCGGTCTGTCCTGTGCCTAGCACACCAGGGTGCTGCTCCACGACAAGCGCTCCTAGCTGTCACTGCTACACAGGTGACAATCTCGGCAGGAATACAGCCTGCCCATAACACTCACTGGAAACCCCAAGGCAATTCTGCTGCGTGTTCGAGAGAGAGAACAGAGGCGAGACCAGCCAGAGAGGAGAGAGCCGCAGGATGGCAAGAGAGGAGAGGTTAGTCACCTCTGTGAGCTTAATGATTTCTCCAGAGCTGAGACACAGCTTCTTGTTATCATCCAGTACGGTGTTCATATTCTCGATCCAGACTGCGTCGACGGGCCCGTCAAACACATACCACTTCTTATTCATGTCACTGGCGATAGCGCCCACCCGGATGAGCGAGGAAAGAATCCCATCTGTCCTGTAACACGGGAGGAAAGAGGCAAGAGGAGCTGTAACAGTTGCCTGCTCCATATCTATCTCCAAGAGAAATTCAGACCCCACTGAAGTCAGTGGCAACCTTTCCAACAACGACCCTGGAGCCAGGATTCCACCTCAGGCCGAACCTCTCTAGTCCGGCACCCTTGGGATCTCACTGGCCGAATCAGAGAATTTACTGAACCATGGGAGATCCATATTGTCTAGCACAGTGGTCCCCAACCTTTCATGGCTGCCAGGCGCCCGGGGGCGGGGCTGCTCACGTGCCGCGCTTCCGGGGGTGGGGCCACGCATGCGCCGCGTGCCCGGGGCCGTCCACATGCCACGTGCCCGGGGCTGGCACCGCGCATGTGCTGTGCACCCGGGGCAGGGGCCGCCCACGTGCCCTGCACCCAGGGCGCATGTGCCGCGTGTCCGGGGCAGCCCACGCGCCCTGCGCCTGGGGCCGGCACCGCACATGTGCCGTGTGCCCGGGGCCGCCCATGCACCACGTGCCCGGGGCCGGCACCGCGCATGTGCCGCATGCCCGGGGCAGGGGCTGCCCACGCGCCCTGCGCCTGGGGCCGGCACTGCACATGTGCCGCATGCCGGGGGGTAGGGGCTGCCCGCGCGCCCTGCACCTGGGGCCGGCACTGCGCATGTGCCGCATGCCGGGGGGTAGGGGCTGCCCGCGCGCCCTGCACCTGGGGCCGGC
This sequence comes from Rafetus swinhoei, assembly GCA_019425775.1. NCBI lineage: Eukaryota > Metazoa > Chordata > Testudines > Trionychidae > Rafetus > Rafetus swinhoei. The sequence goes on along the minus strand of CM033435.1, from coordinate 2,710,471 downwards.
ACCGTGCATGTGCCGTGCGCCCGGGGCAGGAGCCGCCCACGTGCCCTGCACCCGGGGCTGGCACCGCGCATGTGCCGCGCGCCCGGGCAGGAGCCGCCACGTGCCTGCACCGGGGCCGGCACCGTGCATGTGCCGCGTGCCCAGGGCAAGGGCCGCCCATGCGCCACGCGCCCGGGGCCGGCACCACGCATGTGCCACGTGCTGGGGCGGAGCCAGCCCAGATATTTCAGCGGGTGCACATAAATGCCCCAGCGTGCGCCATGGCTCTCGCAGGCACCGTGTTGAGGACCACTGGTCTAGCAGCATCACCAACACTTCCACTGCTGGCTGGGCTCTTAGAAGACATTTCGGGGTAAATTAGAGGTAAATAACAGCACAGAACACTGAGAGCCAGGCCTGGCAGCTGTAAACAAACTTCACAGGACCGCAGGAAACTTGCTCACACCCATGGTAAGTGGACATCCAGCTCACTAAAATCATGCCAGAGAACTGATGTTTCTGGACCAGAGAGTGCCAGACTAAAGAGGTTCAACCTGTACTGTATATCTGAGTGAGTGCTTCACAAATGTATTCAAGTGAACAGATTAATCCTCTCTCTTTCTCCTTCCCCTCATAAATCCCTAGAATCTGCATAGTTTCTTAGGATAACCACGTTAGACCTTACGTGGCTGAATCTCCCCGCTTTGTGAGGGAAATCCCCCATGCCTGTTGCTCCTACGTACGTAACACAACCCGGACACTAATAATGCATCCATACACCGCCAGTGGTGCTGGTGGTGGTGAGGGGGACAGTGGCGAAGAGCGTGATGGATGTTGATGTCTGGGATTTAATCTGTATGTGAACGTCTACAGTACAATTGCTGCTCCGACCCGCCACTGCTCTCCCATTATTAAATAATTATTGCTATTTCTATAGCACCACAGATGTTCATGGCCATTGCTACCGAGAGCAAAAGAAAACAGACTAGTCTGAAGCCCGGCTGATTAAAACAGATGGATTTATGTCTCTACCTGTGTTTTATATGGAGACTGTATTTTTTGTCACGCTGATGTGTCTACGTGCTGCCCCTCGGCAGGAACCAGATCGTAAATAAGCTGTCACACTTAACAGGAATATACTTTCAAAATATCCTTCAATAAAAAGCCACTGGAGCCCAGAGCTAGTGAGCTCCAGGGAGCAGTAGGAGAAATGCATTTGCTTCAGCTTTTCTTAGAGTTTTGTTTATTGGTTTTCATAGTTTTCTGGAACCTGTGCTCTTTAACTTTGTTCCTAAGCCTCTGGCCAGCGTGACAGGAAGCGTTACAATAATGCAAGTGGATCTTACAGAATGGCATGTGGATCTCCAGCAAGCCACCAAGCCCTGCTTAGCTAGCCTTGCAGAGGAACATTTAGAAACCCAACCGGGGGGAATGGGCTGTTGAGAGAAGACATAACCCATCAGAGAGCGTCTCTCGTGAAGGTGCCAGCAGAATGAGGACCGAGAACCACTGAAATAATACACATGGGGAGATAGTCAAAGGCACAGGCACAGAGACTGCTTCCCAACTCCCATTAGAAATCAGGAGCCTAACTCTTCTTCGACTATCGTCCCTTAGTTATGGAAGGCCATCAGCACATGCCAGACACAAAAGACATTCTTCACTCTTGCCTTGAAGGCGGGCGGGGAAACTTGTTTAGGGTGGGGGCCCCTGACTCACATAAAAAGCAGTTGGGGGCCTCACACAAGTGAGAAGCAAACAAAAAAAAAACCCAACAACCCCAAAGCCCTCACCAATGTGGCCCCCAACTGAGGAGAAAGATGCTCCCCACATTCCCCTCCCACAGCAGAGCCTAGAGGGGCCCAAGCTGGTAGATTCTGTGTGCTCCAGGCCCATGGGGGGCTGAAGCATCAGGGCAGGGTCCCCAATGCTGGGGGCCCTGAGCTTCAGGGGCTGGATCCAGGCAAGCCAAGGGCCACATCCGGCCACCAGGCCTGAGGTTCCCCACCCCTGCTCTAAGGCAAGGAAAACTCTTTCCGGTGCTGTATCCCAGAGAATCCATAGACCTAGAGGGACCACAAGAAGCCCTAGCTCAGAGGAGGAGAATGGGCTTTAGCCTTTACCATTCATGTGTTAGCAAGTCAAACTCTCCATATAGCTGGCCCATGGTGATGGATTTCGGATTCAGTATGAAGTACTTGACTGCTTCATAATTCCCCCCGCTGACGGAAGGCTGACCTTTTAGAGAGGTCATGGCAGCTGCCAGCACTTTGTAGCACTGCAGAGACAGGAGGGAAGGGAACAGACATTATGACATGTATGGCAGCAGTCGGAGGGAAGTAAGCTCACAGTGACAGAAAGAGGAGGTGTAATAAAGGACTTTGCGCAAGTGTCTGGGAGCAGCCTGGGAAATGGATCTGTAAGAAAAGGCTGATCATCAAAAAGAAGAGTAGGAACGTAAATCACCAATACTAGAGGCTGGTGAAATAGCTGGAGCCCCTACATGACAATAATTGAAGCTGGGCTGCCTCAAAGCCATCCTCAGACGTTTGCCCAGCACTCTGAAGTTTGGGACATTGCTAGAAGGCCTCCGAGTCAGACTGCAAAGCCCAAAAGAGCCAGCTGTTAATACACTTCATCACTGACACAAATAGGGATGGAAGCGACTAGTTGACTATCCAATAAGCTTATGCTTATCGGATAGTTGACTAGTGACTCAACTAGTCACTTCCCCCCCTTGTTGCCTCCTTCAGAGAGAGGCAGCAAGGGGGGAGCAGAGCTAGTGCTGGGAGAAGCCGGCTTAAAAGCCGGTTCCCCTAAGCACCATCTCCATGGCGGGGGGCAGGGGTGCAGTGGGGAACAGGTGGCGCTTCCGCCTTTGAAATGTAGCAAGAGCAGAGCAGAGCAGAGCTCTTGCTACATTTCAAAAGCAGAAGCACCACAGAGCAGTGGGCGAGCGGGGGACTCAAGCAGCGCCCCACTGGCCCCGCGCTCCCTGTTTTTGAAATGTACAAGAACCTTCCAGGCCAGCGGAGGACTGCTTGAGCCCCGCTCTCGTACATTTCAAACGTAGAGATCACGGGGCCAGCGGGGGATGGCTTGAGTCCCCCACTGGCCCCATGCTCCCCGCGGCGCTTCCGCCTTTGAAATGTAGCAAGAGACAGCAGGTTTCTTGCTACATTTCAAAGGCGGAGGCGCCCTTATCGACTAATTGAATAATTGATGCAAATTGCATCAACCATTCGATTAGCTGATTAATCTACATTTAACATCCTTAGTTACAAATCCACATTTTCATCCCTATTTCAAGCCAGAACAAAACCCTCTCACGGCCATAGCTCCAATGCAGAGAGACGAGAAATGCTCCAGCATTAGTGTCTTGTGCAAGATTTAACCCTCTTCCAGATTCTCCCTCCCACCCCCATCTAGCTACTCCTCTCCAACAGCTCACTGCACGTCTCACTCAGCTTTACCTTGGTTTTCCCCGAGCCTGCTGGCCCCACCAGCATGAGGCCGTGGCGCACCACTGTGGTTTCGTACAGCTGGATGCACTTTGTCACAAAACCTAAGAAGGAACAAGATTCGGAATGTGGGTCTTGCAATCTGTTTCACTTGCCAGCAAATCGGAGGAGTGCCTGCTCCAACCAGCGCAGCCACAGACTTGTTGCCCACATCGCATAAGTCAGTGTGGTTTTATTGGCCTGTAAGGACCTGGCTCCAACCCAGCAAAGCATCCATGCATGTGCTGAACTTTAAGCACAGAGCAGTCCGCCAATGACAGTGAGATCAGCCCTGGCCTTCAAGTTAACCAGGTGCCACACAGTTAAGTTGGATTGAGGCCCCATACATGGTGATGGCTTGTTCTTCGGGCCAGTCCCTGGCCACAACCATTAGAGCAGTGATATCAAGACCTCAGTAGTTTGGGAGCCAAATTAGCCATCAGCATTACCCAAAAGAACCACAGCAGTGCGGATTCATTGTTTCTTTTTGCTGGCATGTCTCAGTGCAAAATGACTGACCCAATGTTACTTTATCTACAACAGGTTAATAACCTAGGACATGGGTTCCCAAACTGGAGGTGTGTGAAGAAATTCCAGGGGGGCGCGAGGCGACCCAGCCCCCCCATTAATCCCGCCCCCCCCAAGTTTTGCTGCTATTTTTGTTTTTAGGCCCCCGTCAGTTCCTTTGGTTTTTTTTGCTCAACAAGTTTTGCTGCTATGGGGGGTGGTGTGTGTGAGGGTTTCTCAAAAATCAAAAAGGGGGCGTGATGCTGAAAAGTTTGGGAACCACTGACCTAGGAAAAGCACCCTGACTGGTTAGTAGCTCAGCATGGTAAATAATTACATCGCAGCCTGGTTTACGGTCACGTGCTGCAAAGACACATTAAAGAGTCTGAGTATTGCTGAGTAGAGTAATCCAGCTCCATCAATCACCCAGCACTTTAATATCAGCATCATATTTCAATAGCTCCCCTGCAGTGATGCATCCAGTAACAGCAAGAGATGGCAGCAGTCCTTCCCTGTAAGCAGAGCGCTTGGGCAGCCACCCAGGAGAGAGTCACATACTGCCCAGCTGATTAGCAGAGCCCCTACAGCCAGCAGCATGTGTTTCTACTGGTGGTGCACAACTGCACAGGCCTTGGTGCACAAAACAAAAAGTATTCTGCACATAGATGGAAAAATTAGAGGGAAGATTGGAGGGCACCATGTTCTGTATTGATTTCACTGCTCAGCAAACTCCCATGGCACTGAATAAAGGGAGCACCTCCTATCCTCTGCAGCGTTAAGGGGAAATGGCAAAGCTGCAGATAACAGCTGTTTTAAGCCCTTTCCTGCTCCTTGATACTGTACAAAGACTATCACAGAGATGTGCTCTGTTTGTTTTAAGCTTCTGCCTTCTATTTTGCATTGGAAGTATCGGGCCCTGACCTCTTCCCTTTTTCTGGAGGCCCCTGACAAGTATTGGAGACGTGGCAATGTGACACGGTGGCTGGAGACTGGAATTAGGGATGTTAAGTAGCGGTTAACTGGCTCATCGAGTAGTTGATGGAATTTCCATCGAACACCCGATTAGTCAATAAGCAAGGGCGGTGTCAGTGCTCACTCCCGGTGCATCTCAGCACAACCTCCTGCTGCCGCTCTGCGTGTTTTTAAAGGGAAGCTGGCGGGAGAGGATGCTGGATGAATCCCTGGTCCTGGGTCTCAGCACTCGCACTGGCTTCCCTTTAAAAATGCAGAGCGGCAGTGGAGGTGGGGGGGAGGAAGGTTGTGCTGAGACCCAGGACCAGGGATTCAGCCAGCGTCCTCTCCTGCCGGCTTCCCTTTAAAAATGCAGGGGGGGGAGGGAAATGAGCGAGATGTCGACAGTGCCACCCAGTAAGCTCCTGCTTACGGGGTAGTCGACTAGTCGACTTCTCCTTTACATCCGTTATTGAAATCCAAGGTTCAGGTCTCCACGAGCGAGAGTCAATGTCCCTCACATATTCATCTAGCAGGGCTGCCACCGGGCACTAACCTCCACCCCCGAGGTCACTTTCCAAGTCCTGCAAACATCTGTGAAAAAGCATGATATCGCCCGTCGCAAGCAGTGAAACAAGAGACTAGCGGATGGAGCTATTCCCGCATGCCACAGAGGACGCAGTGCACGCTCACACATGCCCACACACAGAGGATTCCATTACCTTTGCCATTCATCTTTAAGAGCTTTTTCACTCACCCTCCACATCCTTGAGGTTGTCTTTGGTGCAGGATTTGCGGATTGCTTCTTCCAGGATGCCATATTCTATAGGCTCCTCTTTGATCTTGGGAAACAAGTCGGAGACAATACCATTGAACAGCTTGAGGTCATCCTGCAGGAACTTGGGTACATTGACGTCCCGGATGGCCCTAAGGCAGATCAGCTCCTGCAACGAGTTATGGAGCAATAGTGAAATGAACTCGGCAGCCCTTCCTGCTTCCTTCTGCACGATGCCCCTCCCATCCATCAAACTCAGCCTGGTCTGCCAGGGCCTTCATGTCTATTTCATTCCTTGTGTTTGCTCGGGCTGTGAGCCTTTTAGAATTCTATCTCCAGGGACTTCTCGTTTGCTGCGGTGGCCTGCGCTGGTCTGAACAGTGGGTGTGGAATCATTCTGGATGAAACCAGAGCAATGATTGTCCACCTGGGCTAGTGAGCGGGTAGCACAAGTGACCCTTCCTTGTGTCAGCAGCCACAAGATTGTGCTAACCACGGTGGTTTTCCTGGAGAGTGCGGTTTTGCTCTCTGCACTGGCATATCTGGACTGTGCGGGGGGTGCCGGCTGAAGAGAAGAAGCACTCTGACTAGGCTCTGACAATGCTGTGTGCACTCACACGCCCCTCACGTCACACGCCGCTTTACGAGTGTCGCTTTCATCACACCAGTAGAAAAACACCGATGTGGATGAAAACCAGCAGAATCTGGCATGGGCAATGGTGAGCAAAGTGTCTTGTGAGCTAAGCACGGAGCCCCACTGGGCTGCATGTGGCCCTCGGGCCATAGTTTGCCCACCACTGAACCAGAGGGTACTTGCTTCATTCATGGTAGGGTTCTCTCTCTTGAGGTTGCCCGCCGCTGAGATCACAGTCTTCACAGCTCTCATTCCAAAGTCATAATGGTCCTACAATAGGCATGGAGGAAAGGACTAAATTAGACAGTAGAGCATCACTCAGGAACAGCAAGCCTGCAATCTGAGTCTCCCATTCCCATCGGTCTGCGAGGTAAGCTAGAAAAAGCATCTCCTTTACCAGCTGATTGTACACACCAGGAGCTTTCTTCCAGGTGAGGAGGTGGGGGATAACTGGCTGAAGAAGGAGTTTGAAAGGAACTGCTGTTAGACCCAAGTGTCATGCAAGGGCAGCTCTGCACGTTAGCATAAAGTAAATGAAACTACAGCCGGAGGGATGGCGGAGCCACACCTGGTTACAAAGGGAAGCATGAAGGAAGAAGGCGATGGATGGAGGGTGGCCCATGATGTGGTTGGGAAAGTGGGAAAGGTGAGTATTAGAGTCTTGAATTAAGAGAGACGCTCCAATACTCAAAGACCTTCCCATTGTAGAAGGCTGCGTGTCAGGAAGCCACAGACCTGGCTGCTGAGCTGTTCCGATGACAGTTTGAACGTCGTGGTGATCTTCTTTGCCAGGACCTTGGCTTCGTTGAACCCAAAGGAGTAGAGCGAGATCTCTGCAATCATGGAATAGTCTGGAACCATCATAGCCACAGGGCGGAAGAGAGCCTGGAACAGACACATCCGTTAGGACGGGATGAAAACACTTCGCTCCCTGCTCCTCCCCTCTGTGTGAATTCAACTCTGGGGCTGCAGCAGGCGCTTTTCGGTGGGATGTGTCCCAGTCGCAGCAGTTACTTACAGCTGTGATTTCTGGTGTCGACACAATCCCAGAATCCTACCACAAGCCATTCTTGCGACGTGGGCATGCCCAGACCGCCAACTCTCCTGCCACACTGGCTGGCAGAAGCACAGCTTTGTCCATGTCTTACAATACTGGACGCATGGTTCTCAGGAGGACACCATGGGTCAGTCGCACCTCAGTCTAGGCTGGGAAGCTGGGGTGGGGAAGCTGGAGTGGCACAAAGAAGCCACACAACTCCCCTTTGCCGGGAGGTCTGCTGCACATCAGAGCTCTTCATACAGGACACAGTGCTGGCAGACAGGGCATGCCCTAGACATCCAGAGACCAGACTGATTCACTTCATCTCCACCGCAACCTGCACGGGGGCTCCTATGGATTCCAACGGATGGCTTCCCGCCCCAACTAAGATCCGGCAGGAAGGCAGCACCTTCTGCCCTCTCTTCAAGTGAACCTCTGCTGGGGCACCTGATTGCAGGGAGGAGCAATTCACGGTTTCACTATTAATAGCGTAAATACCAACGTGGGTCTGCCCTGGAAAGGTACAGCATACAGATGGCACTATGGAGGTGCCGTTGAAAACGAGTCAGTTATAACAATCTGTGCCACAAGCTCACTTAGACAGGCCAGGTCGCCTCGCCTCAGGTGCAAGCCACAGGAAAACCTGATTGCCTGTTTCACACTCAGTCTGACGTTTGGGAAGTTAGGGGCTTATGTTTTCTAACAGCGCTAGTGATTGTAGGTGCCTCCGTTTTGGGGAGCCCAACTTGGCACACCTGATCGGCTGTTTGAGACTGTCAGAGACAGGCACTGTGCACGCTGAGGAAATAGGCCCTGTAAGGGGTCTCCAGCTGAGCCCCCCAAAACTGCTGGAGATGGAGAGCTGGATGTTCCTAACTACACTTTATTTCTCTTACTGTATCCACTGTGTGCTGGGTGTCTAGCCACTTCCCCCACAGGCAGAGACCTGCCACAGCGGGTGTCTCAGCTTTCATGCTTGCCAAAGGGGCCTGGCATGGTGAGAAGGAGCTGTGCACACTGCCTGTGCAATGCACGTGGCCTCTGGGACACGCTGGGAAGGCCATCGGGAGGTCAGGTGAACACTCGTGCTCAGGTGGTGCCATTTCCCCGGAGGTGGCAAGGAGGCTCCACCACCTCTGGGCAATCTGTGTGCCTGGACAAAAGGCAGTTGCCACCAGACTCTGCAGTCACTAGCCGTGGTTTTGTCAGTCCCCTCCAGACACAGCCAAAAAGTCAGCTCCTGAAACGGAGTCTCCCATGCTAGGCTGCTGCCCTGTCCCCAGGTCCGCCCACGCTAAGCTGCCTCTGAATGGTACGGATCAGCAGCCATAGTCTGGAGCCAAGTCCCCCCCATGTCCCAGAGCAGCAGATCACAGAACCGCCCCTTCCTCTCGGTGCTAGCGCAGCGATGGGCCTACTGACCTTCAGGTTGTCAGGTAATTCAGTGCGCCCTGCATAGCCGGGGTTCATGGTGATGAAGACGGCGCAGGATGGGACCAGTGGGATCTCAGCGCCTTCAAACATGAAGCGGTCCACCTAGCAAACCAAAGCATGGCCATGCCCAAGGGACAATGGAACAAGCCGGTGACAGGATCTTCCCGTGCCAGAGAAACAACCACTTCTCCGCCGCACTGAAATGAGCCCGTGGGGAAGCAATGGGCCACCCCACAGGTGTAACTGACGAGGTCTGGCTCCCATACAGAAACCCAGTCTTCCAGGCCGTGTTTCTCCTTTTATGACGAGCCCGGCTCTTACAGATTTCCCGATCCCTTACAAGCTTTCGTTTGCTCATCAACAGGCTCCCAAGCCCCAGCTATCCACAGACATTTATTCTGGTTGTGAACTGGGGACAGAATTAATTTTGGCATGAGGCACGAGGAAGCCTGAAACCCCTCTGGAGAGAGAGCGGAGTTTCAGAAGGCGGATCAAGCCGCAGAAATCATTGCAAGTGAATTTCTAATATTAAGCCCATGTCAAGCAGCTTTCTCAGCCCTCCTGGGAGCAGCACAGTGCCTGGCTGTTCGAACTACTCAGGGCTGACTCTCCATCTGGGACCACAATTCAGAGCTGTGTGTGGGGGAAGGAGACTGCTTTGGAAATACCTGGAGGCCGGATAACTCCGTCAATTCCCTCAGCTGCTTATGAGCAACGCACCTGGGTGGTACCACATCTCGCCTGCACTGCAGTGAAGGCCGACGGAGCGTGGCTGCTGGCTCTACGACTAGAACCAAGCACAGGGCGGAGAAGGGAAAGGCCAGGCTTGCCCCTCTCTCTGCAGACACAAACCGCGACTCACCCTTTGCTGCTGGGCCTTTTGAATGGTTGTGATCTGCTGGGCCACCACCGACAGCACCTCCACGTCAATGCGGTTAAACTCGTCAAACAGGCCCATGCGCCGGAGCTAAGCAGGGAAGGGACAGCAGGGCAGCGTCAGGGCTAGGTGGACGGGGGGCGGGAGGGAGAGGCTGACAGACTTGCTGGGTGGGGAGGCTCTGCACTCCTGGAAGGGGAGGCCTTGGGCAGAAAAAGCAGGGCTGGGGGCAGTCAGCCCTGAGCAGCGCCCGGACTGTTCTGCACCCTCCCCCCGCCAGCCCTTTGCACAGTAGTACTGTTGGGGGCTGGGAGCCCTGGGCCCTTTTGAATTGCCAGGCCCTGGGGCAAATGCCCCATTTCCCCCTCCCATCGGTGGGCCTGGGTTGAACTGCCAGACTGGGAGTGGCCGTGTGAGAGAGAGACAGGAAATGGATGCAACTGTCCTCAGATCCTATGCCAATGTTACTAGGGGAGGTAACCCCATGGGCAGCCTGATACCAGCACAGCAGATTCCAGGCCTGCTGCTGGAAGGGCCATCAGCTGTGCCTCACTTTGTACCCCGAATGCAGATGCAGCTGATGTCCTTGCGACAGCCAAGATGCCTGCCTTGCATTCCGGGAGGAGAGGTCTGCCCACAAAGCTGCTTGCAAGATAAGGTCTGTGGAGAGCTATCGACTGTGCTGGCTGCACATGTGCAAGGCACAGCTGGACCAGCTCTGCTTGCCATGCAGAGAATTCACTCCGCATTCCTTGGGGGCCTGGCTGCTCGATCCCAGCAGGGTCTCTCCTCTGGAGAGTTGAAAGGCTGAGGGCTGACCCTGGCCTGACACGTAAGATACCGTGCAAAGGGTCAGACTTGCCCATGTACACCGCCCCAAAGGCAAATGGTGCAAAGCAGCTTAGTTTTACTTGACAAGAATCCAACTCTTCTTTTATATTGGCCCAACAATGCCTCTATCTTTCTTTCCAACGGGCATGAGGCTAGCAGCCCGCAGACCTTCCTGCGCTCATTTGCTCTGACACTGCAAAGCCCCTGGAGGATTAAAACAATCCAGATGGGCCTTCTTCATTCCCCCAGACTGCTGTGCCCAAGGTCCCCTCTCTTCCATGTGGCCAAGAGCCTCCTCCGTTTGACTCCCAGCATCTCCCCCTCACCCACTGGGAAGGCCTGGGGGCATTTCATATTCCTTAGATCACTTTTTGCACCTGGCAAGTCCCTTCAGGAATTTCCCCATCGCCATGAAGTCAAGCTGGTCGGAGCAGTTGAACACCACGGTCTGGATGGCGAGAGCTTTCCCCAGATCTTTAGTGGTTTCAGTTTTCCCTGTTCCGGCAGGCCCTGCAGGCGCGCCTCCAAATTTTAGATGCAGGGCTCCAGTGAGTGTCAGGTAGCACCTACAGCAGTGCAGAAACCGGTGATCGTTAGAGGTGTTCCTTCTTGGGCTTACGAGCCGCAGCTCCCATTTCATTATTTAAGGTGACCTGCTTTATCTGTCTGCCTGGCGTGATCACAGAAAATCCATCCCATATTATTCAGAGCGCTTTTCTTACAGTGCACCGGGATTTAGCTAAGCGGCTTGGGATAACATTAATGGGACTTGCATGGCTGGATGGAAATTGACTCTGTCTGTAAGGATGATTACTACACGAGAGCTAGTAGCCATTTTACAAAGGAATTGCACCTGCCAATTACAGAGAGAGTGCGGAATTGGTATTCATCTGCAAATCTGACACGGTTTCCCTGGGCTCGAACAAAGACATTAACTGGCTGTCGCATTATAAAGCCAGTCTCCCCTGCCTCTAACAACTGCATTTTTACATCAAAAGCTAAGAATGGGACACTTTCAGTCCATTTAATTAGCCTCATTAGCACCCGTCCTACAATTGACAGGTACCTTTTCCCCCTCTTGGTTTCTGTTATTTCCACTCCAGCTCATCTGGGGCAGTGGGTTTTCCCCACGAAAGCTCATGATCCTCGATATTTTTGTTAGTTTCTGAGGTGCCATAGGACGACTCGTCATTTTTATACGAGAGCTAGGTGTTTTTATTGGGAAACATGCATGCTCCCTGGTACCGGTTTACCTATCCACAGGAACAGAATGGGCCCTTTGTTATTCAGATGGCTTTTATTTTATGGTTCACTAAGAACCCTGCCGTGCCATGTCATACACAAAGCTGTAACGGGCCAGCAGGACATGAATCCTGCAACCCATGCAGTGTCCGTATGGGCCCGATCTACCATCGCTCTGGTACCGCTTGGCTGTCCCAACGGCCCTCAGGCCACTTGTGTGCGTAAGTGCTGCTCAGCGTGCGTGAGGCTGGCAGAGCCAGAGCCTTGCTTTACCTTGGGATGAGGGCTGCTCTCCCAGAACAAGGGAGGTGCTTCGCTATCAGAATCTCTGTACCTGTCAGTGAGGGGGGTGATCACCAGGCGGCCACTGTTCCCCAAGTATTCGTAGCCGTAGATGAACTCAGCGTTCACTGCTCGGATGTACAGATCATTCCTGGTCCAGTAGTATCTAGGGGGAGTGCAAACGGGATCTGAGACAAACATCCTGACAGGGCACAGCAACAGCAAGACTCAAAGGGCCACTGTCCATGGCTACTAACATTCCCTGCACGCTAGGCCCGCGGAGTCCCATGCACCCCAGCCCTGGGCCAGAGGTTAGAAACACCTGCTGGAGGAGGGCAGAGGTGCGGTCTGGGAGGACCCCCGGCCTCTCTGGGCACCAGGAGCCAAGCAGGAGGTGCTGTGCAATGGGATGTCCAGGATTCTCATGGTGCCCCAATGGACTCCTCTTAGAGGGAAGGCAGGTCAATGCCTTTGGACTGTGCTGGCACAGGCTAGCGCATGTGTCGCATGCAAGGAGCTAGTGCCCAGAGCCTGGGTCTGTGCTAACATACCCTGTCAGAGGCAAGCGCTGGGGTCCAGCCAAGCCATCAGGGCGGCGTAACAGACCACAACATACTCCCAAGGCATTCAGTCCACTTAAACAGACCCACCCTGCAAACGCCCTTGCTTTCCGGCCGTGTTACGGACGCGGCTGGTCAGTAATGGATGGTGGCCAGTGAATCCAGACTAGGGATGTTAAATCCTGGTTAACTGGTGAAACGTTATGTTTAACCAGTTAACTGATGAAAGGGGGAGGCGGGTGGGGGGCAGCCCTCCCTGCTGTGGACAAGGACTGTTCTGGATGGCTGGTTGGAACAGTCCCTGCCTGCAGTGGGGTGGGCCGGGCCAGGCCTGCCAAAGACAGGGCCTGCTCCAATCGGCCGGCCGGAACAGCCCTTGTCTGTGGTAGGCCCCACGGGGCTGGAGCAGCTCTTTGCCCACGGGGGGGTGGGGAGCTGCTCCAGCTCCTACTGGTTAACTGGGACCAGTAAGCCTGACCTGTTAAGGGTGGGGCCTACCCCTTAACCAGTTCTCCATTCACATCCCTAATCCAGAGCAGGTTTGCCTTACCTGAGCTGAGAGATCCACTCAAAATCATTCTCACTCATCACGTTCTCCTCAATCAGCTTAGCAGCGACATCCTTGGCATGGACTTCGATCACAATGAGTGCGGACAACACTGTTCGCTGCATCCTCGACAGCTTTCCTCGAACCAGGGCTACCAGGTCACTCAGCTGTGCGAGGGAAGGGAAGCCAGTCAGAGCCGGCCCTGAACTGCCTTGGCTCCTATTCTCTAACCAACAAGGTACTAAAGGAGGGCAGGAGATGGACAGCCAGGAGCCCAGTAGAAAGGGCACTAATCCGGACCATGAGAGACCCAGGTTCAATTCCCTCCTCTGCCACAGACTTCCTTTGTGAGTCTGGGCAAGTCACTTAGCCTCTCTCCACCTCAGTTCCAATCTGCACAATGGACATAACAGCGCTGCCCTCCCTCTGAGGGGCGCTGCAAGAATAAATACATTCAAGATTGCCAGGCACTCTGAGGGTGGGGGGAACCACCTTTCATAGGAGCCACTGGTGTGACTTAGGGCAGGGTGTTGGTGGACTGAGGAAATGCTCCAGCGTCACAAAGGATCACACCTCCAGAAGGACAACATCCCCCAGCGCCATGGCAGAGCATGAGCGAGCAACGGGAGAACAGCTCCGCAAGGTCATATGCGGGATGGGCACATGCAGGTTAAGATGAAAGGGCAGAACTCCGAGATCTCGCATGACTGCTTTGGAGTTCAGTTCTTTCCCATACTAATGTAACACACTGCTGCAGACCCTTGGCCTCACTTTGGGAAATGTCTCTGGATGCAGCTGCAGCAATATTCAGCTTATGGGCGTGGACTGATCTGACGTCAGAGAAGGTGACAAGAGACCGAAACGTGGTCTGACACATTCCTCTTTCCTACCTGAGTGCTCAGCTGTGGAAACAGCCTGGTGGACAAATCCCCAGCTTCCAAAGCCTCGGATACTTCCTTTGTCCAGAAGGTCTGACAGCCAGCGATGGTCACCTGCCCAGGCCATTGCAAGACCCACAAAGTACGCTGCGTCTTTAAAAAAAACAACCGCCACCACACATGATATTAGCTATAAGCACAACAAATCTCTTTTCTTTCACGATTCCTTATCTCTGTACATGCTCCACCTTTTCATGGCTCGTGTCCGGAAGCTATCCACTTCCACCTCAGATATTACAATTTCGACTTACTTCTCTGTCCTAGTTTTTCCCGTTGCCACGAAAAAGCTTCCCTGAGATGCTGGGCATCCAGACAACGGATGCTTCGGTGCCTTCTCTGCAACAGATCATCTGGCTATGCAAGAATCCCTGGGAGCTAAGAGAACAAACTTCCACTCCTACAGCTAGTTCCGGTGTATTGGAGAGTCAGATTCTTAGAGTATAATAATGCCTGAGATTTCTGATGCTCCATCTATTTTTACCTTCCTTTCTACTTGTGTCCATCCCCAGTGTCCTTCCCCTGGACCCAGGAATTAATCTGGCCCCATGTTACTACAGGTTGAACCTCTGTTATCCGGGATTCCCTGGTCTGGCAACATCCGTCATCTGGCAGGACCACGGATGTTCCAGGACCAGAGAGTCCCAGTGGAAGGCTGGTGGCTGGGCTCCCTGCATCTGGGCAGCCAGACACAACCCAGCGGGGTTGCCTGGCGGGGCCAGGAGCTCAGTGAGCTGTAGCGGGGCTGCCTGGCGGGGCCAGGAGCTCAGCGCGCTGTAGTGGGGCTGCCTGGAGGGGCCAGGAGCTCAGCGCGCAGGGAGCTGGGCTGCAGCTGGGCTGCCCAGCAGAGCAGGGAAGGAGGTGGGGGACTGGCAGGGCAGCAAGGCTGGTGGCAAGGGGGAGTCAGCCAAGAGGGCAGCGGCTGGTCCAGGGCTGGGGGAGCCAGTAATGACCTCCCTAGTCCGGAAAATCCTCATCCGGGACTGGCCAGGTCCTGAGGGAGGTGCGACCTACCCTCACTTTGTGCTAGGTGGGCAATCCACGTGCTGGCGGAGAAGAAAAAGAGGAGCCGGCCCCAAGGAGAGAGCAGAACAGTGCGAGGGGTAGAAATGGAATCACACAGCAGGGTCAAAGGCCACATTATAGAACCATAGGGTTTAGAAAAGCAATTCTGCTTGCTGCCATTGGTGACCACTCTCGACACCAAGACCTGCCAAACGCTACCTGCTGGACTCCCCCCCATTTGTGGGTGGGGAGCGGAGGAGCAGTGCGGGGTCTCAGACTCACGTTTGGATACGCCCAGATGGATCTTTCAATATTGTCCCGCACGCTGGCCTTCATAGACTTCTCGACTTCCAGCAGCCAGTCCTCCACGTTGCCGGTGGGGTAAATGGGGACATACAGCTTCACTTCCTCCCCTTCTGCCGAGTACATGTGTGTGATCTGCAGGTCCTCCTGGAAGAGCAGCTGATGGGGGAATCACAGCACGAGATTAGTGTAGAGTTGCCCTTTTATACCTGCCTTCCTATCAACACAGGCCAGCACACAAGGAACTGAGGCATTGTTTCTGTAGGAATGTGGGCTGTAGTTTTGTCCTACTGACAGTAAACAGCTATGCCTCCAGGTCTACGGAAAGTTAACCACACGGGACCAGAGCCAGATTGTCTGCTAGTGCAAAGCTGGGTCACTACACTGATCTAGGCAAGCACTAGAGCCGGCCCACAGTTTGGTTGTAGTTACGAAGTGTACTACACCTGTGCAAAATCATTGTGTCTCTCCATGAAGTGAAACAGGATTATATGACAGCCCAGAGCCCAAGCTCATCCCTGGTGCAACTGGTCTGAAGTGAAGCAAGCTATGCAAGGGATGCCTGGTCTCAGGGCATGGCTAGGAATCAGTAAATCCTTTATACTCTCCATTCTGTTCTTTCAGGTCACAGTCCCCAAGGTGAGAATGCCTGGTTTCACGAACCACAGTGTAAGGACGCAGTCCAAAGCGCCAAAGAAGCCAGTTGAAGTCTGTCTATTCGTTCCAAGAGGCTTTGCATCAGACCCCCAACTAAGCTAGTGACCGTCAGATGTATTTTTAGTGCTGGCGTGAGAGGTGAGACTGACAGTTCTTGAGTTTGAAGTCTTTCAGAAATAATAATAAATAATAAACCAGGCAAATCAGCTGAGTATGACTCAGCTAGTGAGTGGCAACCCTGATGTAGGCGGCACACCCAGGGCCGAGAGAGTAACTCAGCTTGTGTGGCCCATTCAGTTCTTGGCCTCTCCTGAGGCTCCCAAGGAGTCAGGCCGCTGTCTCTGTTGAGACTGTAGGATGTGCTGTACTGATCATCACCAACCGAGAGCAAGTGCAGAACATATCCCAGCCAGGCACCAACCCCCTGCCATCTTAATGCAGTTTGGAAGAGAACAAAGCCACGTCAGCCCGTCTCTTTCACGTGGAGATGCAGAGGCTGTTGGAAAGAATCCAGATGCTGAGAGTGAGCCTGTGTCCTACCCTTCTCCACCCCCACTGAATAGCTCTGCGTTCCCATAATCCATGACTCCCAAAATCAGACCTGCCTGCCAGCCCTAGAAGAAACAGCCTGCATTACCTACCCGTGCAATGTTCTCAAAGCACTTGCGGAGGTGAGGCTGTACGGCGGTGGGGTCCTTTGTCTGGGACAGTATCTCCAGCAGCTCGTCGTCCGAAAGGAAGTAGAACCTGAAAACAGAGACAGAGCGAGCAGCTCATTTCGGTCTGTGCTCGGTGCTTGGCTCTGGCCGCTGAGAGGTTGGGGAGTGGCGGACTTCAAGACGGCCTGCTGATCTGCCTGGACGATTTACAGAAGAGCAGTGACCACAGCCCAGATAAAAGAGAATCCCTCTGTGCAGCAAGAGGGGCTGTTCTCTTATGTCCTTCCCCAGAGCAGCCATTTAGGCCAGTGGAGAGTTGGGTGTCATTTACACCCAATCAGAATGGCAGTATTATACTTCCCTTTCGTACTGCAATAAACACAACTCTAGGGTGCGTCTACACTGCACCCTTAGCTTGAAATAAGCGACACAATCTGAGCTATGCAAATTGCGTAGCTTATTTTGAGTCAATTCAAAATAGCTTATTTTGTCATTTGGCGCTGTAATAAACCGCTATTCCGAAACGCCCCTTAATCCTCGTGGAACAAGGTTTACAGGGACGTCAGAATAGCAAGCCCGTTGTATGTCGAAATAACAGGCTTGCTTCAAAGAAGTGGAATAGCTATTTGGGGATACCGGAAGTATCCCGAAATAGCGCCACCGTGTAGATGCACCCCAGGTGTAGGTCTAAAAAGAATAAGGTCCAAATTATTTAATACCCCCCCATTTCACTTCATCTCCTCTTCCTCATGCTTTTCCTGGACATGCTGATGTTTAAAGGTTCAGGCACGTCCATGCGGTGCTGTTATCAGACAAGCCCCGCCTAACCCTGGCCCATGGCAGGTCCTTGCACCCCCAAACCTGCCCCATTTTTATCTCCATCAGCTCTCAGGGCTGAAAGAAGCAGCCTGCCTGAGACCTGCACACGTGGGAGAGCTGCAGGAGATCGTGCTTTGGATGGGAAAGCACGATGCACTCATTCCCGGGAGACGTAACCAGAGGGATTCTCTGACTTCACCCCCCTGATTCAGTAGAACATACGAAAGGCCTTGAGCCTTGGGATTACCTGGGGAAAGCTCCTCTCTTGGTCTCCAGGTATTCGCTCAGCCCCTTCTGCACAAGGTCAAGTAGCTGATTACATTTCCGAAGGCTCTCCAGCAGCCTGGGATCCGGACACAGGGAAATCACCTGGAATGGGCATCAGTGCACCAAGTCCTAGTTAGGTAACCCCACTGGAGGCAAGGCGGTTCCAGAGAGACACTATTGCTGGGAGCAGAACGGCTCATTGACGGGCGCTTTGTGGGCACGGAGGGGGAGTTGCATTAAGGGCTGAGACAAATGGACGTGTTTCGGATCTGTCCACACACAACAATGATCAACATTCAAACACTGATGCAGTCTCGGTGGAGGAAAGGACCCAGCCCCGGGGGAAGGGGGTGGAAAATGGTGGTGCCAGTACCAGGGGGAATGGAGCTGAGGAGGCCAAGTGTGGGGTGAAGGGAGGGAGCCGGGGGGGTGGAAGTGGAAGCAGGAATCAGGTACAAGGAAGTGGGTGGCGGGAGAGAGCCAGGCCAAGCCCCAAAAGCACCTGTCAGAATTCGCCATGGAGCAAGTCATGAGATGCCCTGTGTGTAAGGACCCACAGCAATGCAAAGGCTGTTATTCTGCTGAGAGGGGGAACAGAGGGCAAGTCGCTGGTGTGAGAGGGCCATGCCTAGTGATTCGGAACACAGTTCAGAACCCCCCGCCTGCTGCAGTGTGAGCAGCATTTGAAAAGAAGAAACCTAGGAAGTTCCCCTGAGCCAGGTGTTATTCACACAGTGCCTTACGTGAGCATGGGGCTTTACAGACAAATACAGGAAAAGGAGCCAAGTTTGGCTTTGGACGAAGTGGGCACACTGCAGGGAAGTCACTCTGGGTACACGCAGGCCCTGTGAGCACTCACCTCTCTGTTCTCATTAGCATTCTTCATGATCTTCCTCCACATCCTATCCATGGTTTGGTAGCGTTTGCTCTCTACAGGCAGCTGCCGATTGATGTCCTCTGAGCTAAAGATGGGCTCCAGGTAGAGCCAGGAGCGCTGGCATGTCAGCCACTCCTCCAGGACATCCTGGCGGAAAGGCATGTCGTCAACACAAGAGGCTTACTGCAGTAAATACAGTGGCTAGGAGAGTTCCTCTCACGTGCCCTGGGCTCAGATTGGAGATAAAGGTGATCTTCCCCTAAAACGCCGCCCACCATACTAAGATCCGCCCATCATCCCTGAATAATTGCCTCTTCCCTGACACTTAAGAGCCAACACCCACTGGGAAGAATGGGGGCAGTTCACGTCTGTACACTGGCCCTATACTTCTCTCATTGAGCTAAACAGTAAAACAGCCACAGACTTAACAGTGCTAGAGCTATTCCTTCTGTCGGCTGCAGGCGACAGCACTACATCAGGTCACATGAAGGGCTTGTCTACAGGGTGGGGTATTAGGCCCTATGGGTGTGATTTCCAGAGCTAGCAATGACTAACGTCTTGTCATTAATTGGTCTGTGCAGACCCTGCTGGAGGGCACTCCAGATTCAAACAGTCCTCTGTTAAGGCATGCCAGGGAACCTCCAATTCATCTGGTGAAGTGGGTTTTACCCACAAAAGCTTATGCCCTAATAAATCTGTTAGTCTCTAAACCTGGTCTGCACTAGAGCGCCTTAGGTTGAATTAATAAGCGGAGCGTCCACACTACCAAGCCCGCTATTTCAAAATAACAGGCCAATTATCTCAAAATCTGTACTCCTGCTTTCCTCAGGGAATAACACAAATTCAGAAATAGTTATTTCGAAATAGCGGCCGTGTGGATGCTCCAGGGCTGCTATTTCAAAATAACTACTCCCCAGAGTCATTTGAACTAATTACTCCTCAGTGCTTCCTGGGGTTCTAAGTCCACATTAACAGAGCTTGCCTCTGGCTAATTTCACCGCTTCCCTGTAGCGTGGACATGCTAGTTCGATGTTGTTATCTCAGGAGTTATTACATCGATTTTAGTAATTTCAAAATAGTTTCCTAGTGTAGACATGCCCTAAGGTGCCAGGACTTCTCGCTGTTTTTGCAGGGAACCTCTAGCGCATACCAACGGGGGCTATACGGACCAACTAATGTGCAACACAGTGGAGGTTACAAACCACGCCCCCGTGGTGTGTATTACTGCTCCCCAGAGACAAGTCCTAAGGTGGTTTTCTTTGCATCACGAACTGCAAAGTTTATACTGTGTTTTAAGATGAAAGCTTAAGTTTTGGCAATCACATCTGATTCTGCTGAGAAGTGGTGGCAAACAGCCAGCCAATACTAGCGCAATCTGACCGTGTACACAGAATGCTCAATGAAAATTTCAATTAAGACACTTCAGATCAAATAGTTGGATAAATTCCAAACATTTAGGGTATGTCTAGACTACATGGCTCCATCGACGGAGCCATATAGATGAGTTTACTAGACATAGGAAAATGAAGCGGCGATTAAAATAATTGCTGCTTCATTTACATCAAAATGGCCGCCGCGCTGTGCTGATCAGCTGTTTGGCAGCACAGCGGGGCAGTCTGGACACGCCACAGTCGACAAGGGAAGCCTTTGTTGACCGCTCCAGTAAACCTCATTTCAGTGCCAAAAACTTGCCTTGTCGTCTCGCTGCGCCCCAGACTGCTGCCGCCAAACAGCTGATCGGCACAGCGCGGCAGCTGATGTAAATGAAGCGGCGATTATTTAAATCACCGCTTCATTTTCCTATGTCTAGTAAACTCATCTACATGGCTCCATCGACGAAGCCATGTAGTCTAGACATACCCCTAAGGTGAGAAAACCCAGAGGAAATACATCCTGAAAGGGATTCAGAATACAATTCAAAAATCAGCTAAGACCTGGAAAGAACATCTCATTGTTCAGTGTCATTTACATGATGCTCCCAGCTCCTCCACAGACCCTAGCAAAGCTCTGTAGCGTGTCCCTAGGAAGTGACATGTGTTCAGCTGGTGGGAATATATCCCAAAGGCTACATCCACAAGATGTTCTGAAATTCTCCTTGCACTTTGCTGGCACCAATACTTGAACAACAGTGCACCTGCTGATGTGGACCGGAGACTGCTGGTTTTATTACTCTGTGAGCTCACTCGGATCAGAGCAGCTGTCAGTGACACGGTGGTAAGAACGCCTGAGTCTGACCCACATCAGGGCATGCACCATTACTAGCACTGGTAGAGTTGCACCGGGGTGGGGAGGAAACACACTCGATGCAGGTTAAGCGGCTAACAGAGGGGCAGAAATTACAAAGAACCGATTAAACGTGGATGCAGACAAACCCTTTTTTTCACCTGCATAACAGGACAAAAATACCATCTGATATCTAGGTGAGGCTACGTCTAGACTACAAGCCTCTTTTGAAAGAGGCTTTTTCAAAATAATCTTTCGAAAAAAGCTTTTCTCGAAAGAGATTGTCTAGACAGCAACCAGTATTTTCGAAAAAGAGAGCCGCTTTTTCAAAAGAGAGCACCCAGGCAGTCTGGATGCTCTCTTTTGAAAAAGCCCTGTTTGCGTTCAATAACTCCTTTTTTCGAAGGAGCACTTTTGAAAAAAGGCGTTATTCCTCGTAAAATGAGGTTTTCCGCGGTCGAAAAAACTGCTGCATTTCTTTGATTTAATTCCAAAAGAACACAGGTGTGTCTAGACGCAGGGGAAGTTCTTTCGAAAAAAGGCCACTTTTTTCAAAAAAACCCTGTAGTCTAGACACACCCTTAAAGAACCACACATTGACCCTGGCAGATTCTGAAATGAAAACATGGCCCTGTTCCCACAGGCAAGAATAAGCCATGCTAGACCATGATTAAGTCATCACCATGTTCATCAGTCACGTTTACACATTTTTGTTATAGTTCAGACAGGGCCTTTCTCTCTATGACCTCTTCATTGGACCATCCTGTACAGATGGTCTCAAACAAAGCCCTCTTCAGGCAGATGGCAGCCTTCAGGAGACACTCCAAAGTGCTGCGTGACTCGGGTTTTCACACAAGATGACAGCGTCGGGATGTTAAAATGCATTTAATTAAGGAACCATGTAACCGGTGACATTTTCAGCAGATACATGGTTTACACATGGGGGCAGCAGTTGGTTCCCCGGGAGCCAGTGCACGCAGGGAACCAGCTTTTAAGCCAGCTGCCGTGCACACTGGCTCTGGCCTGTCTCCCCCCAGGCCCATTGGTTATACATTTGCACATCCCTATCCCAGAGGCTAAGGAATTTCACCCCGCAGACTTCCAGAGCACTGAGCTGAACCCAATGGAACGTATGTTAAACATTGTATTCACTCTGGAAAATGTCGGTTGTGTCTGTAATAGACCATTTGTACATCCCAACTACACCCTGCAGGTATGTATGAGAGACAGCAAGTGAATACAACCTAGCCACTTGCTGGGAGGGTGAATGCAGCAAGAGCAGGACAGTCAGCCAGCTTGACAGAAGCCACCACAGGTATAATGAGCCAGGGTAATTTCCTTGTAACCCATTCGCAGGGGGCTTGCAGAAGAGCCAGGACTGGCTGAACTCTGCTCCCATTAGCAGAGTTAAATCAAGACCGAGCACTTCTGACAATACCATCCCTAGTGTTAATGTAGGAAGAAGGAAAACATTGAGTCATGGAAGCTCTGGGGAAAGAATGGGCCAGACATGTTCACAACGGCCCAGAACTCCCTGGCCAAACTCCCACTGACTTCAGTGAGCCAGGCTAACACATTATATGAGCAGCTGGACAAAGCAGCTAGTGGAGACAAGATGTTAAATCTTTAAAAAAATGCAGTGACGTGTTTTAGCCAGGTTAAAACGGAACAGCGCAGCGCAGGGGCCTGGTTCTGAGAAGTGCCATGCACACCACTTCACTGGGAGCTGCTGGTGCGCCTCGTCTCAGGCTCACTTTACTCGCTGCTCTTCATACTGAAATGGGCAGACAGGTGTATAATTAAGTGTCTTCTTTGTAATGACCGGCAGAAGGGCTCTGTGAGCACTCACATAGCTATACATACACCAAACGTCTACATGAAGTTGAAACCCATTAAATATGAGATTTTCAAGTCATCTAAGGGATCTGCATGCCCAATTCCAATTCAATGGCCAGATTTCCTCAGCTGAGATTTTCAAATCTGCCTCAAGTGTTAAAGGAGGATCCCCACTTTTGGCTTTGGCTGTGATCCCGTCAATAAGGAATTCTTTTAGAATTGCCAAGGACACTGGATAGAATCCCACAGTAAATCTCATGGAATTTGCCATGTATTTTGAATGCGCAGATAGTCTTTATATGGTCTAAAGCAGGGGTGGGGAACCTAAAGGCCAGGGACCAGAAGCGACCCCCAGCTTGCCTGGATCTGGCCCCCTGAAACTCAGGGCTCTCCCCAGCATTGGGGAGCCCATGCTGGTGCTCCAGCCCCCCTGCCATCCTCCACAGGGCTGGAGCACACACCAAAACGCTCCCCACCCCTGGTGGAAAGTAACCCCCTGTGACGACGCGTTGGGGTCCCCTGACTCCTGCACCCCCGTAATGGCACGAACAGACTCCACCAGCCCGTAGAATGGAGGAGTTTATTCCTTCTCCAGGATACAGCACAGCACAGCACAGCACCGATGTAATCTGGTTACAGGGCAGGTCTAGGATGCCTCAGCCCCCCTTGCGATGGGGGAGACTGGGCCCTAAATCCCAGCCCCTGGCTTAGGCTGGTTCCTCCATGATCCCAGACAGAAACTAAACTAACTCTCTTCCAGCCCTGCCCCCAGCCAGGGCAGCATTCCCCTTCCTTTGTCTCTCTCCTGGGGGTAGCTGGTCAGACAGGTTGAGAGACCCTCTTTGCATAATGACTCATCCTTCTGGGCTGTGGTACCGATGGCAGCCATTGGGGATTACCACAGAGCCAGCATAGGAACTAGCCAGATACCCCCACTACGTCACACCCCCTTTAAGTGTAGTCCATACTGTGACGCTGGCAGAGAAGATGCCAGCTCTTGCCTCGGCTTTAGACCTCCGCCGTCACTGACAAATTCATTGCTGGAAAGCAGTCCAGCACACCTGTGTGTCAGTATGGTTAAATGGGCATCTAACAATGTGTTGAGACTTTACAAAATGCTTGCAAAAAAGAACAGCAGCAGCCAGGGACAAAAACACACCCAGTGTCACAGCCAAAACACACACTAACCGATATACAGCCAGACCACCACATAACCTACTTCCATAGGGTAAATGGTGTCTTTCTGCACCTTTCTTAGCCAAGTATCACAGGTTTGACACCCCCCTGCCCAATCAGACAAGGGCCGTAAGTTGCCATAAGTAACATGAAATCATTATATTCAACCAACCACAAGGGTGTCACTTCCATAATTTGCAAAGCACTCTATGGACATTAGCTAATTAGGATTTGTTTCCTGCCCCCATCTGCAACTAAGCCCAAGCTGGGTGTGATCCCTGCCGAGTACTCAGCATTCTCTTCCATGCCTTGAACCGGCGAAGCACTGTAAGCATGTATGGGGAGCACTAAAGTGGAACTCCTCATATGCTAGTCAAAGCGAAGCATGTGCTTCTAGTGCTTTGCACGATCGGGACCAAACTGCCCAGCACCTTGCAGGATCAAGCCCTCACTGGGCAGTCTGACTGCGGCAGGACCTAGGGAAAGTGGGAATTACTACGTAAGTCGACAGAACTATGCACGGCGAGAAAAGCTACACCTCAGGTAGACTCTTGGCAGCAATGGGAGTGCAACAGCCCCACAACAGCCCCGCCCCCTCCTTTGACCACATGGCAGCTGATGGCAATTGGTACCTGTGTCATTTTCAGCTTGTTTTCCCAGGTGTTCATCCTGTCCTCAAAGGGCTTCTTGTAAGGGGAGAAGGACATGCTTTGCGTCATGACAATATGATCATCCAGGAGCTGGGAGGCTTCATCGGGGCTCTTCAGAATGTAGGTTTCTGTGCTCTTATACGGCAGCACATTGAACAGGATGGATTCCCATTCGCCCTCCATCTTATCAAGTGCCTGGGAAACAGGGAGCACCAATTTAAGCTTAGGTCTCAGTGCCTGGCCGTGGCGTGATGCATTCCTCCAGCTACGTGTCTCTCAGATACCGTCGTAGAGGAGGGAGGCGCGTGCCTGTGAAAGGCACGAGTCTCCGTACTGGGAATTGCAGGCATCTGTGTAACGCACAGAACGTTCAGCCGCAGCACGCACTCTGTCTGCCCGGCCCAGGCAAGGTTCCTGAAGGCCCAGCCTCGAGGAAGACAGAGTACTGTCTTTTCCATGCCCACGGGAGTCACGGCACTCTCACTGAGGCTGGCCACAGAGCGCCACCAGAGACAGTGGCTTTTGCAGGGGGGATATCTGCCCCCTGGGAACAGCCCCACGCTTAACAACCCACTTCACAGAACAAAAAGCTGCCCGAGGACAGTGACTTTCAATCCGGACCATCATAAGTCCCTTTGAACAGGCGAGCTGAAGGTGAAAGACTATATGATCAAAGAACCCCTGCGCCCTCCCGTTCTCTGCCCTGTTTCCATACACACACGGTATTGTAGCTCATTCACCCTATCAATGGCTAATCTCCCTGACACACGTACAAAGGATTCGTCCAGTCATTAAGGCCATCAACACCTTCCGACGACTGCAGCTTTTCTCTGGGACTTTTGTAACGCTCAGAGTGAATGTTAATGCTCATGAAAGCATGGAGCTGTCATTAGGGATATAAAATCCCGTTTAATTGGTTAACCAGTTAAACATATTGTTTAACCGGTTAACCCTACTGCTCCATTGTCCTGGCTGGAGCAGCCCTTGCCTGTGGGGTGAGCGGGCCCGCCACCAACAGAAGCTGCTCTGCGGCAGGACCCCCGTGGGGCTGGAACAGACCCATGCCATGGCAGGTGAGGAGTTGCTCCAGCTGCCACCAGTGAACCGGTTAAACATTCCCATCCCTAGCTCTCATAAGAAAAGCTTTCACCCAGAGACACCTTTGGGGCACAAACTATGACCCTGAAAGGAAGCCTCGTTAGATGCTCTCCTCACATTCTCAATGGAAAACTCCTTGCCCGCGATCTCAGCTATTTTGGCAATGCTGTCGATGTGGTCCAGCAGCTTCATGTCCAGACAGCGAGCAAACGTCAGACTGGCCTTGGGCTTAATGTTGATGTTGATCTCCTTGGACAGCATCTCCCAGTGCCGGTTCCGCATGCCCGGATTGCGCAGGCCCTGAATCAGGGGGATATATGGTCTGAACTCCTCAATCCTGCCCCGGATTTCCACAGCCACGTCCTGGCATGCTTAAAGAAAAAAAGAGGGCCCATCAGCAGCAGCGAGACGATGGCTGGAGGACGTTGCCTCCCAGAGCCGGATGCTGCCAAGCACAGGTCAGGGGTGCTGGGCTTTCCAACAATGCAAAGAGCAAGCAAGCAAGCAGCAGGACACGGAGCTTTGAGAGATCCAAGCCTGCATTAATGAGGGTGCTGCTGTGGGGCCACAAAGTTACTCCTGCCCCATAGCAGGAGTAAGGGCAAAAGGGGAAGTGCATAGTCAATTGCCACGTTTGGATGTTGGAGATCACACTAAGGCTACCTCTCCGCCAACACGCCTACTCACTGCTCAGCCCTGCCCTGTTCCAGCACCTGCAGAGTAAGGCAGTGAGCATGCAGGGGCCATGAGGGTTAGTGGTTCTTCCACTTGGTAGGTCAGTTACAGCTGGGGCTTAACTTTAATTGCAGCCAAGTGTGGCATCTGGTTGCACTTGAAACTGATGTGCAGCAGCCTTGCACCCCCTGCTCTGTGTCACACCAGCACTGGCAGGCGTGTGGCCTTAGCGGCCATGGACTGGAGGAGCAGTGGAATGAAAAGATCACAAAGCAGTTATTCTGATTGCTTCCGCGCAGCGTAAGGATTCCCATTCACTCACACAGCCACTCCTCACCTCCTCCACTGGGCACAATGCACAGCACTGGGCAGGAGAGAGATCACGGTAAAAGGATGCCACAAAGGCGCCGGGGCAGAGTGTATTCCACTAAAACCATGCCGAAGACAGGTTTAGAACTACTGAAGAGTGGGGGGTGCATCTTTGAGAACCCTGGACTGGGACGGGGGGAAGTTTGCCTACAAATTAAAATCTCTGTTCACATTTTAGTGGGGTGGACATTTGCTTGAAGCAGGTTGGACACAGATCTGCCTGTGACCACCCCCGCTCACGTCACACAGAGTCAGGGGCGGCCCTAGACTAGCTGCCAGCAACTGGCGCCCTAGGTGAAACATGCAATCGGCACCCCCACCTCCAAACCCCTCAATGATATTGCGCCACCATTTGGCGCCCCATTTAACTTGGCACCCTAGGCGACCGCCTAGTTTGCCTATATGGACGGGCCGCCCCTGAACAGAGTACACATGGCAAAACTGGCTGAAACACAGGGATGAGGTCTTCACGACACGCCTCATCGCCTTGTGTGCAGGGATGCGCAACCCAAACTCCTCCTGTTACCTGCTACATCCTTGAACTGCTTCACACACTTGTGCATCGTCTTAAAGGATTCGTTGACGCTCTTCTCAAGCTGTTCAGCCTCAATTGCACTGAGGGGGTCATTCATCCAGCTCTCAGACCAGCGTATCCAGTCCGATGCTGTGGTCCAAAGATCCCAGTATGGCTGGAATTCCTTAACCATCCTGGAGAGCTTATCATACTTTGTGATGACGAAGAAGAAGAACAAGAAGAGCATTAATCTCAGAATCACAGAACACTAGAACTGAAGGGACCTTGAGAGGTCATCAAGTCCAGTCCCCTGCCCTCACGGCAGGGCCAAGCACTGTCTAGATCATCTCTGCAGATGTTTAACTAACCTGCTCTTAAATATCTTCAATGATGGAGATACTACAACCTCCCTAGGCAATTTATTCCAGTGTTTAGCCACCTTGACAGTTAGGAAGTTTGACAGTTCCTAATGTCCAACCTAAATCTCCCTTGCTGCAATGCAAGCCCATTGCTTCTTGTCCTATCCTCAGAGGTTAAGGAGAACAACTTTTCTCCCTCCTCCTTGTAACACCCTTTTAGGTATAGAACAATGAGCGTATCTTCCTCTAACAACAGTTCATACTTTACAGAACCACCTTGCCCTGGCAAAAAGGCACACACCTACCTGGAGCTCCTGAATAAGCGAGGGGAACGAACACGGTCCAATGTCCTTTAAGATGATTTATTAGCCCCCCTCCGCAGTGCACTGGCAGCCAGAGAAGACAGGCACAGAGCCATTGTGTCACTTCTAGCTTGCTCCCTCTCAGGGGACTTGCAATCCTGGGGGTCCTTGGAGGGGGCAGCCCCTGGACCCTGGGGGTCCTTGGAGGGGGCAGCCCCAAGGCATAACGTAGCCCTTACTAATCAGTCATGAAACAATCCAGCATTGTAGACAGAGACAGGACAGACACAGGAAAACAGTTGCTCTAAGCCAAATTCAACCATACATATATGGCCACAACTCCATTTAATTTCAATCCAGGTTCAGACCATGACTTAATTTATTCCTATGACATTCAGTGCCAGCTTCTCAAAGGAGGGTGCTTCTGGCACACTGACCAAAATGCACATTCCACTTGCCCCTGCAGCTGTCCATATCTGTGCATGCAAATGCTTCATCTGACGAGCAGTCAGCTGATTTGTAGGGCTCTCAGGCAATTAAAAAATATAATCCTGAATAATCGTGTGCACCTCCTCTTTGAAACGCCGCCGTGGCCTTTCAATAGGGCAGCACTGCATGGAGCCCGGGATCAGCTAGAGTCCCCAGCTGACCCCGGGCTCCATGCAGTGTTGTCCCTTTGAAGCGCCGGGCAGAATTTCCAAGGGGCAGCACAAGGCAGAGCCCAGGGTCAGCTGGACTGCCCAGCTGATCCCAGGCTCATTGCCCTTTGGAAATGCCGCCCTGGAACCGCAAAGGGTCAGCATATTAGGAGCCTGGGATCAGCTGGAGTGCTTAGCCCCTTTGAAGTGCCGGAGCGGTGCTTCAAAGGGGCAGCGCAACGCAGAGCCGAGGATCAGCTGGGCACTCCAGCTGATCCCCGGTAGGGAAGTTAAAGACTAGTCAACTATCTAATAAGCAAATGCTTATCGGATAGTCAGTCGACTAGTAGACTAGTCGATTCCCCGCCCACCTTTGCTGCCTCTATCAGATAGAGGCAACAAAGGTGGGAGGAAGGAGTACTTCAAAGTGGCAGCGCCGCACAGCTGTGCGGCGCTGCCACTTTGAAACCCCAAGGCGGCGTTTCAAAGGGGCAGCCGTGGAGCCCGGGGTCAGCTGGGGACTGCCCAGCTGATCCTGGGCTCTGCGCGGCAGCAGAACACGGGGTCAGCTGGGGGCTCCCAGCTTATCCTGGGCTCCCCATAGGAGCAGAACCCGGGGTCAGCTGGGGAGTCAGCTAGGGTTCTGGGGAAACGCGCGCAGAGCCTGGGATGCACGCAGAATCCCCAGCTGAACCTGGGTTCTTCATGGCATTTCCCCAGAACCTGGGTTCTGGGGAAATGCTTCGCGGAGCCCGGGATCAGCTGCGGAGTCGGCTGCCCCTTCGAAATGCCGCCTCTGCATGTTTCAAAGGGGCAGTGGAGCTCAGGGTCAGCTGGGGAGTCCCTAGCTGATCCCGGGCTCCATGTTCCACTGCTCCTTTGAAGTGCTGCAGTATTAATGCCTGCAATTAACTCATTAAAAAAATCAACGGATTAATCCTGGACTGTGTTAATCGCAGGCATTAACGCATGTCAATTGACAGCATTCCTGAACCAGGCGCCTCAGTGACATGAGGTTGTTGTGTGGATGCAACGGGTCCATGCACATTTTGAGGACATACCTGTTACATCCACAGTTGCAATTCTGATCCTTAACAGTAAAGAAAAAAATACACACTAAGCTATTGAAAGTGAAGATACAGAAATGATAGAAGATACTTCTGTTCCACAGCCACAAAGGAAAGAGCGAGAACATGAGCACGAGCATTTCTGAGTAGCTAGAACGAACTAGTGTTGTGAATAAAATGATTTCCTTAAGACAGACTCTGCCTCCCATACCCACAATGTCATTTTCCTGTACACATATGACCGCAGCCCCATATTGTGTGCAGTAACTCTCCCACAGCAATGAATTGCTACATCGTGACCTCCCTCACCTTTACCGTTCAGGAGACAAGCCTTCCATACACCTGGCTAACACTGCCCTGTGAGCTCTTGATCCAGGAGCATGGCTAGACAGAACTCTGCCACAGAAGTGGCTATAAAACCTCCTTGCTCACCCTTCCATCTCTTCTTGGACCAGCTCTTCCGCAGCATAGAAGAGATAAGCAGAGAAGCAATGAAATGAAGTGACCATCAGACTGGATTGGTGGACCTCTCTAGTCAACATAAGGACTGGTGGATAAGCCAAAATGGGAGAGAAGTAAAGAAATGATTTAATCTCACAATTGGGATATTACCCAGAGGACTGATTGATTGATTGATTTTGCGGTAGTATCCAAAGGCCTCCGTCAGGACTAGTGCGCTGTTGTTTTCACAGACCCCATGATGTGACACTTACATTAGTAACCGGCAAGCCAAATATCCGCTCCCTGTTGTTGTAGAGCAGTGCCATTTGCTGAGATTCCTTCAACTGCTTCTTCACCCTTCTCGCTTCATTTGCTATCTCATGCGCTCGGGTGATGTCCATATGGACAGAAAATCCAGCCACGAGCAGCTGGAAAAGAAGAGGCAGGCGCAGTGTGTGGAACGGGCTCAGAACTCTGCATGCTGCTTTGTAGACACTCAGCGTCACGGTTCACTCTTTATTGCTCTCACAGAGAATCAGACGGGGCTCACTAACGCCCATTTTCAATCTCTCATTCTCCCTCCCCTACTCTAAGTCCCGCTCTCTTCAGACCATGAAGAAGGTGCCGAGGAGGCAGTGAGAAGCCCCGATCAGGATCAGCTGAAGGGAAGAACGAACGTGGGCACCGCCCGCCTCTTCCTCTTGAAAGCAATTGCTACCCACCTACCCTAAGAGCCGTCAGCCAGGTGGAGCCACAGAAATTAAAATGAAAGTTCTACTAGGCCACTTTGTCTACCTCCAAAAATGTTCACTCTATGATATTTCTTTAGTTTATTAGTTTCTTAATAAACGAAAGCATCAGGGGCTCCTATCACTTCCTTTGGTGGGCTACACCACAGCCAACAGTCTTCATTGTTGGCAGCTTTTTTGCTTAAATTCAGCCCATTACCCTTAGCAGGGCCGGCTTTAGGCTGATTCGCCCAAATAGAGCCCCGCGCCCTAAAGCAAGAGGGCCTAGTGCCCTAAATCCGGAAGTGTGCTGACGTGCTGGGCGTGCTGCGGGAGGGGGTGTTGGCCCCGGAGGAGCGCGGTGAGTCGAACGAGGTGGGACTCTGCCCTGTAGCTGGGGATTTAAAGGGGCTGTGACTTTTTGTGTGTGTGCTTTTTTTTTTTTTTTGGCTCAACCAAAATTTGTGTGTGTTTTTTTTTTGGTCAGCAAAAAATCCTGGTTGCCGGGCCCCGTCGAAACGGTTTGAATTGGGCCCCGCACTTCCTAAAGCCGGCCCTGCCCCTAGTGACATCCATCTGGAGATAGTCTTTGAAATAAGTTGCACAGTGATTAGAGCTGATCCAAAAATGGGGAGCTTTTCCTGTGGATAATCTTCAAGTTTTGGGTAAAAATATTGAATCTGAAATATCTTGATTTTGAAACACTGCCATTGCATGTCATGGGAGTTGCTGGTCAGGCGCACCATAGTCTCTTTCTCCTCTCCTGGCTGGGTTCCCTGTTCAGACAAGGTATCGGAGGGGGCACCCTAGTCTTCCCACTTGGAGAGGAGAAGTGGTGCATCATGGGAGATGAAGTCTAGCTAGGAGCTCAGCACTCAAATTACAGCTCCCCTGACGCACCACAACAACATTTCAGAATCACAATAGTTCTATTTTACAGTGCTCAGCTTCTTTGTGGAAAATAAAGGGGTTTTCACGGAATTCAAACACCTCTCACAAAACTAATGACTTAAATCAACCTCCCAATGTCTCATCCAAGAGCAGTTTTGAGGAAAACAAGTGACTGGCTCTACCGAATTGCAAATACTCCTGAGGTTTCCCCAGCTAACTGACAGCAACAATCTCAGGTCTTCATGATTAGGACAGCCTCCCCTAGGCCTGGGTTATCAGTACCTGCAGACCGTCCAGCCGTTCCAGAAAGTTGTTCTGATCCATGAGCTGAATTTTGCGGAACCTCTCTTCATCCTCCAGGTGCTGCTGCCGAATCATCTCCGTCAGCGTAGTGATTTTCAGAGGCCAGTTACTTGCAGCCCACCTGAGCTCAGATGGAACGGGAATGCCCCAAAAGATGAAAAGCAGAAACCAGAAGCATATTATTGGAATGATGATGAGGAGGAGGAGGGTACCAATTAGATAACCAGATCACACTGATGAAGAGGCTGGCCAGCGACAGAAACATGAACATAGAACATAGAACATAAGAACGGCCGTACCGGGTCAGACCAAAGGTCCATCTAGCCCAGTAGCCTGTCTGCCGACAGTGGCCAGCACCAGGTGCCCCAGAGGGGGTGGACCGAAGACAACGATCAAGCGATTTGTCTCCTGCCATCCCTCTCCAGCCTCTGTCAAACAGAGGCCAAGGACACCATTTTATCCCCTGGCTAATAGCCTTTATGGACCTAACCTCCATGAAATTATCTAGCTTCTCTTTAAACTCTGTTATAGTCCTAGCCTTCACAGCCTCCTCTGGCAAGGAGTTCCACATGCTGACTACACGCTGTGTGAAGAAGAACTTTCTTTTATTAGTTTTAAACCTGCTACCCATTAATTTCATTTGGTGTCCTCTAGTTCTTCTATTTAGGAACTAATAAATAACTTTTCTTTATCCGCCCTCTCCACACCACTCATGATTTTATTCACCTCTATCATATCCCCTCAGTCTCCTCTTTTCTAAACTGAAAAGTCCCAGTCGCTTTAACCTCTCCTCATATGGGACCCGTTCCAAACCCCTAATCATTTTAGTTGCCCTTTTCTGAACCCTTTCCAAGGCCAAAATATCTTTTTGAGGTGAGGAGACCACATCTGTACACAGTATTCAAGATGTGGGCGTACCATAGTTTTATACAGGGGCAGTAAGATATT
Organism: Rafetus swinhoei; assembly: GCA_019425775.1. Lineage (NCBI taxonomy): Eukaryota > Metazoa > Chordata > Testudines > Trionychidae > Rafetus > Rafetus swinhoei. The sequence goes on along the minus strand of CM033435.1, from coordinate 2,677,573 downwards.
CTGGGTCTTATTTTCTATCCCTTTCTTAATAATACCTAGCATCCTATTTGCCTTTTTGACTGCACACACTGTGTGGAAGTTTTCAGAGAACTGTCCACGATAACTCCAAGATCTCTTTCCTGATTTGTCGTAGTTAAATTAGCCCCCATCATACTGTACGTATAGTTGGGGTTATTTTTCCGATGTGCATTACTTTACACTTATCCACATTAAATTTCATTTGCCATTTTGTTGCCCAATCACTCAGTTTGGTGAGATCTTCTTGGAGTCCCTTACAGTCTGCTTCTGTCTTGACTATCCTAAACAGTTTGGTATCATCCAAACTTTACCACCTCACTGCTTACCCCTTTCTCCAGATCATTTATGAATAAGTTGAACAGGATTGGTCCTAGGACTGACCCTTGGGGGACACCACTAGTTACCCCTCTCCATTCTGAAAATTTACCATTTATTCCTACCCTTTGTTTCCTGTCTTTTAACCAGTTCTCAATCCAAGAAAGGACCTTCCCTCTTATCCCATGGTTTCAAAGTATATCTTTGTGCTCTACTATTGGATATGTAGTGACTGAGGCTAAACTGTTCACTTAGAAGAGGCTTGGGAAAGAGAAATCCAGCATATTAGTAAAAGATGAGTGGATTGCTAAACAATTTCAAGAAATCCAGTAAGGACCATGTATCTTACCATCTGTCAGCACAGCACATAGCAAGATTGGGCCCCAAGCTTAGTTGCGGCCTCTTGTTGCAATTGTAATAGAAATAATATAATAAAATAAAACTAAAGCAGCAGATAAGGCCTTGTATTTGTTGCAGAGGTCAATCACAGCAAGTTTGCTCACACCCAGGGCAGGAGGCAATGTGGATCTGCACATCTCTAGGAACTCAATTTCTGAATCAGGTGTTCAATGCACATCTAGCCTAGACTGTCATAGGAGTAGACCTGAAGCACCTGGTATACAGATCAAATCCTGAGGCATTAAGAATGGTAATTGCAGCAGAATAGGCTGCTTTGACACTCACTTGTCAGTGAAATCATCTTGGGTAAGGTTGTAAAGGAACTCGTCCATAACCTCATAGTCTTCCATGACCTTACCTATCAGTTCCTACACAGAGAGACAGAAAGAGAAAAAGAGACACCCCACAAATCACATGTAGCTCTTATTGGGACTGTCTGGCAGGATACACTCCACGTTTGCACAACACATTCTGTGAGGGCCATAGACACACAACCTTACAACAGAGGACTTCTATATCACACACGCAGTGGGGTCTGAGACTCCAACCACTTCTGCTCTGAGTGATCCTCGGACTACATATATGAAAGGGAGTATGACCAGGTAGGTACATAAGAACATAAGATTGGCCATACTGGGTCAGACCAAAGGTCCATCTAGCCCAGTATCCTGTCTGCCGACACTGGCCAATACCAGAAGCCCCAGAGGGAGTGAACACAACAGGTAATCCTCACATGATCCCTCCCTTGTCACCCATTTCCAGACAAACAGAGGCTAGGGACACCATTCCTACCCATCCTGGCTAATAGCCATTGATGGACTTAACCTCCATGAATCTATCTAGCTCTTTTTTGAACCCTGTTAAAGTCCTAGCCTTGACCACATCCTCCAGCAAGGAGTTCCACAGGTTGACTGTGTGCTGAGTGAAGAAAAACTTCCTTTTGTTTGTTTTAAACTTGCTGCCTATTAATTTCATTTGGTGACCCCTTGTTATTTTATTGTGGGAATAAGTAAATAACTTTTCCTTATTCACTTTTTCCACACCCAGTCATGATTTTATACACCTCTATCATATCCCCCCTTAGTCTCCTCTTTTCTAAGCTGAAAAGTCCAAGTCTTTTTAATCTCTCTTCATATGGGACCCGTTCCAAACCCCTAGTCATTTTTGTTGCCCTTTTCTGAACCTTTTCCAGTGCCAATATATCTTTTTTTGAGATGAGGCGACCACATCTATACGCAGTATTAAAGATGTGGGCGTCCCATGGTTTTATAGAGAGGCAATAAGATATTTTCTATCTTATTCTCTATCCCTTTTTTAATGACTCCTAACATTTTATTTGCTTTTTTGCCTGCTGCTGCTTTCAGAGAACTATCCACAATGACTCCAAGATCTCTCTCTTGAGAATCTGTAGCTAAATTAGTCCCCATCATATTGTATGTACAGTTGGGATTATTTTTTCCATTGTGGATTACTTTACATTTATCAACATTAAATTTCATTTGCCATTTTGTTGCCCAATCACTTAGTTTGGTGAGATCTTTCTGAACACAGTCTGCTTTGGTCTTAACATAGGACAAGCAATCAGGAAACCCAGCTCTCCTGGCCTCCTGAATGACCCTGGGTAGGTCACGTTACTGCTCAGTGCCTCTACTTCCTTGTTTATAAAAATGGATTGACACATTCCTCCTTTGTAAAGTGCTTTGAGCCCTACAGATTAAAAGCTCTGTCTAGTAACTTGGTGGTATTACTGCCAAATTAGTTATAATATTATATACTGCATCAGTCCAATTTAGGAGTAACTTCATGGAAGTCCCTGGAGCTACAGCAGTGTATAATGGATATGAAAAGAAAACCAGGGCAATATTTGTAGGGTTTGAAAGTTTGTAATTAATTTTTTGAAGACAGAGTAAGTCAAGATCCAATGTCTGAGCAGAATCATTGAATGGATGACCAAGTATTAGAAGGGATATACAGCATACATTGAGGACAACATTTTCAGTTGCCTTTGCAAGTTTCTCCTGCACAGGCATGTGCATGCACATAACCGGCCTTTGCACATACCAGTCCAGTAGCTCGGCATCCGGCTGCCGGATTTGCTTGGACACACTGGCTTTGTACACACATGCCCAGTTGGCTAAATGACACTAGGGTGAAATTTCACGTTAGCTGAAATTCTAGATTTAAGGGCTTGGAAGCCTCAAATCTTGTGAGCACCACACACACTCTCAAAGCTTCACAATGGTCCGGATCAGGGGAGGTCTCCCAAGCAACAAAACAGGTAATGGACTGACAGGCCAGATCCTTCAAGCTAGGATTAAGTTAAGAAGCTGAACCAGCTTCCTCAATGAGGAGAGATTGGGAGCTGGATAATAAAAATGTCAAAGGAGTGAGCGATCTGCCTCCAGGACTACATGCACTCTGTTCCCAAGCTGTTCTCCTGCGCACCCCATTTCGATCTGAAAAGCATATCTTACTTCCTGCACTTTCAGCTGCTCAGGGACTCCCTTCATCCACTCCCGCAGCTCAGCCAGCTCCTCAATGCTGTTTGGTTTTTCATACATTTTCCGGCTGATGGCTTTGAATACTTCACAGATCTGCAGGAGGGCACAGCGAATGGGTATAAGCACACTCTGAAGAGAGGAGCGGCTGTAGCCTTCTCTAATGGGCTGGGGGGGGGGGTCATCCCTATAAGGTCACTCCCTTTAATGAGTGGGCTACAGCAGAGGCCTGGTTCTCAGAGAAGACCTGGCTCTCAGAGAAGCACTCACAACCCCCAGTAGAGTTCATGGCAACTGTGCATGCACGGCACCTCTGAAAATCAGACCACCACTCGAGTAAGCCAGACTCCACTGTAAGTAACAAAACTGGCTGTGACCCACGCTCAGGGTGGTCTAAAACTACAAATACACAGCGTTGTTTTTGTTCTCCCTGTAGCCTTCATCCCTTGCTTCACCCACGTAACTGTCTATATATTCTAGTTAATCTCATCGGCTTCCTGCAGGAACTAACCCCTGGTAGCAAGGCAGACAATTCTAAATCTATGAATGTAACCGGTTAGGAGCTGGGCTAGAGGTGTGGCTTTCTTGCCCAGAATTTGTCACAAATGCAAGCACCCTGAGTTAGTGTGCTCTTCGCACCTTCCTTCTAGCCTTTTTCAACCCAACCCCTACCTGACCATTCCAATGCAAGCAAGACAAGACATAGAAGCATGACACTTACATTGTTCACCTGTAGGTGTAGGTTCTTAGCCAGTAAGTCCAACATGGAGGTGGCTAGGGCTTTGCGTTTTTTGGACAGATTTTGCTTGACACCTTCAACACTGATGTGGAAGGGACCAATGACGATGGAGCTTGGCAAAGTATTGTCCAGCATTTCCTTTTCAGACAAGTGCAGGTTTACTATTTTTCTCACATCCTGGGCAGAGGGGCACTCGACCAGGTACTCTCTACAACCAGAAATATAATCAAAGACAAGCCAACCCATATCATACAGTGTATGTGAACACTAATACCTACATACCATATATACATGTTCACATAGATGTCATTAGAGCACTGTCCAAAAGTCCAGGAGATGAAATTAGCAACGGGCGCATTTACCTTTAAAAATCACAGATTTCTCTGGATTTACATATTTTAGAACCATGGAGGAGATACGTTCCCTGCCTCTGAGACCTTACAATGTAAGCTAGACATGACAACACACAATAATCCAATGGACAACTGTTCAAGGAAGAGAGAGTGAGGGGAGATTATTGAGGAGAAGCAGGAATTCTTGAGAGAACGGGGGTTTTAAAGCTCAGTTTAAAGACTGACAGGAGGCCTGAAAAGAAGGTGAAAGTAACTGAAGCAAAAGGATGATTGAGGTGTGGATTGGGGGTGCAGGGTTAGCTGTGGGAACATGCAGGTTGAAACAAAATGAAACAATGCTTCCTATACCCTGTGATCAGCCTGAAAATACAGAGGTTACACACTAACCAGATTTAAAGGAAGTAGTAGTTTAATGACCAATCAGATCCGAAGGGAATTTGACTGTTGTTAGGGGCAGTCAGGAATTCCTGATGCTACCACCAATGTACAGTCTTGAACCAGTCACTGTATTGACTTCCTCTGAAAGCATGTTATTGGCTACTGCTGGTGCCTGGATTTGAATCTCTAGTGCTCTGAATTGGTAGGGCTAATCCGTTGTTGCTGTCCACTGAAGTACATCCCATATGCTTTTGAGAGAACAGAACAGTGAATACACACACACATACACACACACACACACAAAAGCAAGGAACACTTCTAAGGAACACGTAAGTCCTGTCTGGGGTGTCTCCTCTTGCAGTTACTCACTTTAAAAAGAAATTGTTATCATTGTTATTCAGCTCTAGCTGGTTCTCATACTTCTTGGCATAGGCGTGGAGAGGGATCACTGCCTTGCGGATGGCTGACCGGATAGCTTTGCGCAGTTCTTCCACAGCAGGCTCATGCAGGCCCACCGACTCCAGCAGGAGGGTACCTCTAATAAACATGTTCTCCAGTACGAACTGGGAGAGTGCAAACAGCGAGGTCATTCAAACAAGCAGGGATCACCCTATTGCTTCTCAGGTTCCAGCAGGGGACAGGTTTTAGGGTGTGAAGAAGCCACATGTTCCGCAATGCACTGCTATGTAAGCTGGGCCAATCAATCATCAGGAGGGAAGGTTATGAGGCCCATCCTTCTCTCCTGCACCAGGAATTACTGCGTTCATCCTACCCCACCCCAGTACAAACATAGAGGGAAGATGGGAGGACCTTGGAGGACAAATAGCCCTCTCAACGGGCAGAAGAGGAAATACTCCAGAGGGACTTTCCCCACCAGGGTTTGAGGCCATTAATCTACATGCTATTTCCTTCCAACACTCCACCCGTACCTGCTGCCAAACACTCTGGGTCACTAGGCGACTTAGTCTCTGTCATAGTCATATTTCTCCAGAGTAACGCACCTTCTCCAGCTGCGGTATGGTGTGGGTTGCCAGAATCCCCTTGTCAAACAGAGAGACGAGGGCGGTCTCGAAGTTCTCCAGAGGCGTGCTGTAGTGAACCCCACTGTTATCCAGAATCAGATCCACTATAAAGAGAGGATTCTTTCGTGGCCTGCAAAGGGGGGGAGGGAGGAAATGTCAGGAGGCTGTTTGTAGAAAGAATGGCCCCCTCAACACCGCTATTCCACTGCATGTTTAAATCCCAACAGTGAAACTGACCAGCCTTATTCCCTTCTGCCGCCTCTAAAATGGAACCGGTGATAGTGGTCTTTTTCCCTGGGGTGCTGAGAGAACTCACAAGCTAACATTGAACCGGAAAAAAACTGAATTGGGGATCCTGGCCTCCAATATGGCCGGCACTAACAGAACAGCTGGGATTAGCCCAGCTCTGTCCCTGCCACGCCTGGTCCCAGGTTGCGTGCTGGAGACGTGTCAAGAGGAAGGGATGGAACTGGGTGGCTCTTCATCATAAGGAGCAGCATGAAAACCCAAGCCAAATGCAAGGTTTTGCTGCAAAAATCAATGGTAATTACAAATACAAAGAGATTGCCACTCTTCCCTGCTCCACTGCTCTCCTCTCAGCCTGACCTTCCCACCTCTCCCCTCCTTACTTGTACGGGCTGTTGATGAGGTCCTCTCCCCAGTCCATATCCTCCGAGCAATCCAGGACACCGCAGCAAGCGTCCAGCAAAAACTGCGTGAAGCTGACCAGTGAGTCTTGGACCAGGAAGCGCACAGAATCTTGCAAGTTGAACTTGATGAGTTCCATCAGCTTATGTAGCTTGGACATCTGGTATACCCCCCAATTGGACTGATAGAGATTGTACCATCCTTTACCAATCTCCCTCAGACTGCTCTTCACTGCTATCTTTAGAGTATTGATCCAGGTGTCCTTGAGAAACATCTGAACCTAGAACAAAGAAATATACAGTGAAGAGTTTATCCTCCAAGGACTGATGGGAAAGCATCTACCTCAGGTCAGGTCTACACTAGACCCGGAAGGTCAGCTAAAGGTACGCAACTTCACAACAGGAGGCCAAAAGGAGTAAACATTCCTGTCGACTTCCCTTAATCCTCGCAAATCAAGGAGTACCGGTGCCGACTGGGGGCGCCATCGGCATTCGATTTAGCGGGTCCTTACTAGACCCACCAAATCAAATGCCTGAAGATCAATCTCCGGCACGGTAAGTATAGACATAGCCTCAGTCTGGTTTATTGTTTACCACTCTCCTAGTTTCCAGTTTTCTCTGCCCCAATGTTTTCTACAGAACAGTATCAGAATCTACATTTCATCAGGGTGCCCCAGAAAACTCTTTAAAATATGACTGAGAATTGAGGGATACAAATTTGCCGTCCGTTAGAACTGATGAAAGCAGATTCAAGGCAGCAGACTCCTGCAAGACTTTAATTCATTCAAATGCTACTCAGAGCCAAACTTGTTCCATGGACTTATGCTATTTGTGTGTAGAAATCGAAGTTCAACAGTACAAAGGGAGGCAGCATTTTCTCATAGACAGAGTACAGGGCTGTAGGTCAGGAGAGTTGGAGCTTTATTTACACTCTGCCAATTAAAATGAAACTCTTTTCCTGGTGGGCCCATATCCCAGACTGGGTGGCCTTGGGCAAGTCTCTCAACATCTTGGTGCTTCAACCTCCCACGTGTCACATGAGGATTAAGCAGCCTTGTACACAGTGTATGAAAATCCTCTAATGAAAGATAAGAGATTTATAAGGGTTTATTGTTTTGCTCGATTGGTTGTTACTAACCAAAGCTTTTTCACTGAATTGTGTGAAAAAATCTAATTAAACAAGAACTCAGAGGAATTCTATTTTTTCATTATCCCTGTGGTTAAAGAAAGAGGATCTTAAAGAAATCAAAGATCTGGTTCCTGGAAGCATAAGGGGAGAAGGAATAACAACAAAACTGGAAATCGCTGGGTGCTTGTGTGAGCGTTTTTGATGCAGATTTTGCCCCAGGTTCACTAGAAAAGCTTTGTCCAGTTGCAATAAAACACCAGTTGCTAAGATCTGTCTGGCTTGGCTGGGATATGCTAAGAGCCCTGTCGGTTGTTCTGTATCTCCCCTCCCCTTACGCAAACGCTCTCCCCCTGCCCTTCCTCACCTGGGTGAAGGTCTGTGTCTGGATCTGCTCAAACTCCTCTAGCCGGCCATACTTGGACAAGGTTGAGTGAAACAGAGACATGGCTGACGCTTTGTTGCACTCATCCCGCACCTGGGATAAGGCCAGGATGACCTCAGGCCTGGTCAGGAGTGAGACAAAAATAAAAGACTCCCGCTGCTCATCAAATGGATATTCTGGGATCTGGACCAGTCCTGCCAGCAAAACAGAGCAAAACAGTTCTTCATAGGAAGAGCATTTGCAATCCCAGCCAGTCGGAGTCTGGTTGGGGAGCATGACCTAGTGGTCACTGCTGCAACCCCTGACTGCCAAGGGGGTTGTGAGGAAGGGAGCCCGGGCCATCCCAACCAGGCTCTGACCCAGACCCAGACCCCTTTGGAATACCAATGGTCTGGCAACCAAGGCTGCTTAAGGCTGTCCTCCCTGGGCGTCTTCCTCTTATTTCTCTGCGACCCCCTGCCCCCCTCAGCATAGCCCAAGGCTTTCCCCTGGTGGAGAAACCCAAACCAAGCTAAGAGAGGGGGCGTACCAATGTCCAAAGTCTATGGGATACTTCCCTCGTTAGATGTCTTTGGGATGCATCCTCTCCCCTCAGGGAAGGCCCCTTTGGGCAGCCATGTCAGAGCTACTCGGCTCCCCTCTGCTCTGCCCTAGGCCTGCCCACTTCCAGCCCTGCCTCCCCAAAGAGCTAATTCCCTGCCTTTTAATTCCTCCAGCAGATGCAGCACTTGCCACCTCCTTTAAGCCCTTGTTGCCAAGTGTGGAGTTTGTAGGTCTCATCACAGGCTGGGACCAATGTAATGGCTTGCTCCTACAGCACTTTCCTCACGTGAGTAGTCCTTATGGATAAGTAGTCCCAACAGACATAAGATGTTCTACCTATTGGGAGCTGGATGACAGGGCTGGTCTTGGCACCAATGGTTCCTCTTCCCCACTCTAGGGGACTTCATAGCTCCCAAACACCTGACCTGTCCCTGCACAGAAATGGAGCCCTCAGTGTGGCCCGTGGACACATCTGACATTCGGGCTCAGCGGTCCTGCATCCCGGGGCTTTTTTGGTATGGCATGAATGGCCATGTCCCACAACACCGGGCAGGGGCCGCCACAGGAATAAATGAAGATTCTGCACACGAATGAGAATGAAATACTCCCTCACTCCCAAACATGGTCTTGAAAGCTCCACTGTCTGCCCCCAGCCTTCCAGGCACTGTCAAACCAGCTAGACGGTCCCCAGGAAGCAATCTCACCCAAAGTGCAAGGCCAGATTCTGTTCTCGCAGACACACAGTCAGTCTCCAAGGATCATAACCTAGCCCTTGCCTCTGGTTTGGTTGTCGACTGGTCACCCAGAATAACGAGCAAACACACCACGTTCTATATCCTCTTGCATTAGAAATCTTAGCCAGGGTGTGTCTGAAGGTCTCCCACAACAAGGAAGGAGCCATTCCATAGAAGGATCCTTGCAACCCGACTGGGTGCCGTACCTTTCTCTGGCACCTTCTCCTCCTCCTTCTCCGGCAGGGTGACATATGAAAACGTCTGGGGCTTAGATGTGATGACTCCATCAAAGATGATCTTGTTCATGGTGCGTTCGTAGTCTAGGCTCACCTCCTTTTCCAGGCATTGGAGACAGTTCAACACACTGATTATGAATGGAAAACAAATGAACAGTGACCACTCACATTGGCACATCTGTACCAATCCTCACAGATCTTACCCCCAATGGACTTCTCCTGGGTTTACTTACGCTTAGCTCGCTCACTATGAAGATCTGAGTCACATTAGCAGAGCTGTGGAGGTCCAGGAACAGAACGGGTTTGAGGCTCATTGGCAGAGTTGTGTATGGCCTCAGGATGAAGTTGTGACATCGCAAAGTTGCCCCACCCAAGTGGGTGGGATGTGAGTGTGAGGGAGGAAGAGGCTTGAAGTCAGAACTAGCACTCCCCTCTCCTCTCTCCTCCTTGCCCTCCAGTGGCTAAGCTATCTCCTTCCCGCTCTGCTCTGCTTGCACCAGCTGCAGCTGAGTGAAAGCAACTAGCAGCTAATTAGGATCTGGTACAGGACAAAGCAGCAGGAAAATAAGGTATGGACTGGAGGGCTGTGAGGAGAAAAGTATTCTCAAATGGGGAGAGACAAGCTAGAGGGCCGGAGAAAGCTGTGTGGGAATGTATTTGTGCCAGCTTCCCAAATGCCCCCTCTGAATAGTTAGTGAAAGTATAAAACTCCGGATTTTCCTGATCCTGAACTCCATTATGACATTATGCAACCATGTTACTGTCTTCCCATCAAGCACAGAGCAGTTCTCGCTGGTGCCCTCTCTGTTCATGCCTTCCCGTCTAGGCTGCAGCTAGACCACAGCTCCTCGCAGCCCCACTTTTCAGAACGGGGTGAGAGCAGGCATTCACTCCAAGGGACCGACGGCCATGCCAGGGCTAGTAGATGATGATTCAGCAAGTCCAGGGACTCCCTAACTTTCCCCTAGCCTAGGCAGTATCTCAGCAGAGAAACTGTCTTAGGGACACCTCACCCTGTTTGTACCCAGGCTGCTCCTTTCTGTTTCTATTTGATGTCACAAGATCCCTTTCTTTTCATTTCTTTCTTTTCATTTGCTGACCAGCCACAAAGGCCAGGCAACTGCACAGCTCTTTGCTAACTGGCAAGAAGCACTCAGCAAAGAGCCGGTGGTCCGGAGACCAACGTAGGAACCATGGACAAACTGCAGTTTCCAGTGGTTAACTGAAAGTGTGCAGCCCAAGGGAACGTTTCCACCTCAGACCATCAGGCTACACAATGCTGTACCACTGGGCAGACATGCAGTGTAAGACACTGAAAGCACAGCCAGGGCTGAGGCGTTCAGTGAGCCTGTTCTTGCCCCCTTGGAAGAATCAAGGAGATCCTCACCACCTCTCCTTTCTCAGGTGTGAAGTGCTCATTGCCAGCTGCTTCATCCGAGCCAGGCTCTTCTTGTCAATGATCCTCAGCCCGTCCACAGGCATGCAGTCCACGTACAGATGGTACCGCAACAGCGCCTGCGTTTTCTTACGCAGGGCATCGGCTGAAACCACTCGCTGAGCAAACACCTGGGGGTCCTCCGCGAGGAACAGCAGACGGACTCGTGGCACCCAATACTGACATGGCATAAGAGGGGCTCTCCCTGGCGGCAAAGAAGGAAAGACACGAGTGACACACCCCAGGGCCCTTCAGGAAGGAATTCCCGGTGAAGGCAGAAATCAGATTCCCTATTTACTGTAGCCACTGGAGTGAATGTAAAATCAGGGTCAGGCCGGTGGGGCCGGGGAGGTGGGGGGAGTGGCTGTGCAAGTGGCTGACCAATGAGGAATTAGAGTTCAGGTCTGATTTGGCTGAGGATTGCAGTGCTGAAATGGTAGCACCCTCAACCACTGCAAATGATGGATCCTTCAAATATCCCCACATTACCCCCCAAATGGCATTGGCTCCAGGAAGAACGATGTCCAGCCCTGCTCAACGGTAGGGAAGAGAAGGGGAAACAAGAACTAGGGGTCACCAAATGAAACAAACAGAAGGAAGTATTTCTTCACATAACGTATAGCCAACCTGTGGAACTCCTTGCTAGAGGATGTTGTGAAGACCAGGACTTTAATAGGGTTCAAAAAAGAGCTAGATAGATTCATGAAGGACAGGTCCATCAAGGGCTATTAGACAGGATGGGCAGGGATGGTTTCCCTAGCCTCTGTCTGTCAGAAGCTGGGAATGGGTGACAGAGGAGGGATCACTTTGATTCCTGTTCTGTTCATTCCCTCTGGGGCACCTGGCATTGGCCACTGTTGGCAGACAGGACACTGGGCTGGACCTTTGTCTAACCAAGTAGGGCTGTTCTTATGAAAAGTACTATCACAACGCAGGGCTGCGCTGGTGGAAAAGGAAGTAAACAAGGGTAAACGAAGGTCTTCCATCCTCTAATGAACCTCGTCAGAACACACCTTGTGGAGTTACTCCTCCGTTTAGGATAGGCTTCCCTTCTTCATCTCGCACCATTCCCCTCTCATTTGTCTTGTGGACCAAGTACAGTTTTGTCTCCTTGTCGTAATCCAGGACGCCAACGCTGATCCACTCATAGATCAACTCAAGGCTTTTGGGATCCTCTGATGGAAGATACAATTATTACAAGTCACAAGAGTGAAATGCCTGCAAGCTGCATGGAAACTTTTTATACAAAGACCATTATAGAGGCTCAAACTACATGTATTCCACAAATTTAAAAAACCAGTAAGATGACCAAAAAAATGACCATGGCTAAATAACAGTGTAAAAGAGACAAAAAGACATTTTTTAAAACTGGAAGTCCAATTCTACTGAGGAAAACAGAAAGGAACAGAAAGGCCAGAAAAGAATTTGAAAAGCAACTAGCAAAAGATACAAAAAGTAAAAGCACCTTTTTAAGTACCTCAAAAACAAGAAGACTGCCAAGCAATCACTGCTAAAGGAAACACTCAAGGAAGATAAGGCCACTGGGGGTACATCTGCACTACAGAGGAAGATCAAAACTGCTGCTGTCTAGTTCAGACCGCTAATTCGAAGTAAGGGGGCACTCTGGTCGATGCTGGTAACCCTGCTTTAATGAAGAGTAAGGGAAGTCGAAGGAAGAGTGTTCTTCCTTCGACTTCCTGCAGTATAGACAGCGTCAAAAGTTGAGTTACCCTACTTCAACTACAGCTACGCAATTAACGTAGCTGAAGCTGCGTATCTTAATTCAACTTTGTCCCATAGTGTAGATATTCCCTGAGAAGCTAAATGAATTCTTTGCACTGGATTTCACTGCAGTGAAGATGATGTAGATTCTCCCATCTCATGGAGACATGTTTTTAGGTGACAAATCTGAGAAACTATTCTAGATTCTAGATAGCAAAATAAAATAAAGCACCCCAGGCAGACTAATCATACATGCAATTGCTTCCTGACACTTGCTCCGTATGTTCTTCCCATTGTTTACATTCTGGACAACAGGATTGGATCACACACACAAGTGGCTCCAATTTTCAGAAGGGCCTAAACCTGACCTCCAGTCTTGCACTCACAAATAAATACAGATGTGTTTCACAGTATTTAGCCTTCTAACTACTTGACTTGCAAGCGTGATTAGGGAGTGAAATAATTAAGTACTATAAAATTAGCCTGCAATGGTTTCCAGGCACAGAAATGTGCCTCCAAATCAGAAGCTACTTCTACAAACAAGATCCAGTAGATGTGTGGCAGATCTCAGAGATGAACTCAGTTCCCCTGATTCCAAGTCCCCGGCTACATCTACACTGCAGAGTTTTTGCTGGTTTTGTGCAAAAACTCACGGAGCGTCCACACTACAAGTGCGTTTTTGCGCAAGAAAAAGTACAGTAGATCGTCAGAAGACAGGGCTTTTTGCGCAAGAGTTATTCCTCTTTCTATGAGGAATAAGCCTTTTTGCGCAAGAGCTCTTGCACAAAAAGGCGTGTGTGGACAGACACCAGGGGTTTCTTGCACACGAAACCCCTATTGGAAAAAGCACAGGTGCTCTGATGGCCATTTTGTGAATGGCCATCAGAGCTTTCTTGCGCAAGAGCGTCCATGGCAGTGTGAACGCTCTCTTGTGCAAAAGCATATCTCTTGTGCAAAAGCACATGGCAGCGTGGACGCGCTCTTGCACAATAACTTTTTGCGGAAGATCTCTTCTGCAAAAAGTTCTTGCACAAGAAGACTGCAGTGTAGACGTAGCCCCCGGCTCTAACCACTACAGCATGTTACCCAAGTACTCTCTCTGATTGTATGGTCCTCTCTGTTCCATTCATCTGAGTTGGACATTTCCTTTCCAAACACTAACCAATCTGCTACAATAACCCTGCTAGGCTCATTAGCCCAGTGTAACTATGCAGAGCACCTGAACAACAGCCCAGTCATGCTTTACCGTGTCCCAGTAGATCATCTGTAGGTAAAAGCGCTTTTCCGGGAACTGGTTTTCTGTCTCGAGAGCCTGGCTCCAGCCCCAGCAAGAGCCACTCTTCTGGAGTCCGGCAATCATACTCCTCATCATCAAATATCTACAGAGGCAAGACAAAGCAAGCCATGGCAATGGATCCCTGCTTGGGGCAGATAACAAGGTGGCACCGAAATTTGCGAGAGGAAAAGAAACACACACTCCCTGGATTTTATGTAATGGGGGGAAACAGCAGAGGTGCAGAAACTACACAATGTGTGTCTATATCAGGAATTTACCAAAGAGTGGCTTCTAGATGCCTCCTTCTCTTCGAGGTAGGAGAGAATGGGGAGGAGACGCTCTACTGGAGAAGTCCCAAGCAGCCAGTGCTGCTGGCGGTTGCATTCAGAAGGAAATCTGAATTTGTCTAAGTATGGGATTAAAAAAGCCCAAACAACTGGCTTTGGACCAGTTCTGCGAGATGCTGAACACCTTCAGCTCCCGTTGACTCAAATGTAATTGTGGGCTTCATTAACTTACGGGGGGTGCTCAACACAGTGCAGGATTGAGTCCTAAGGCTCCCTCGCCCCCATGGCGTCTGTCCTAAAGTATTCACCTGCTCATTTCTGTTTCTTACAAAATCAAAAGACGCCATCATGTGCCCTGCCATTTTCGGTGAGGCCAGAGAGCACCAGGAGAAAGGCAGATGACAGTTCTGAGGCTGCCGGCTTACCTGCAGTGGGAGGTAGATGGGAAAGAGAGGATCTCTCTTTTGCTCAATGGTTGGCATATTGTCAGGGTCTTGGTGCCTGGGCATTAGTTGATTGGAATCTATCCCCTCATTGGCTAAGAGCTGAGCAATATCGAGTTTGAGATATAGCCATCGCTTCCTGGTTAGGAGTCAATGAGATCGAATGGTTATGCTTAATGAAGTCACGTGAATTGTCATTATTCAATTGTCTTTAGGTCTGCTCCAGGAAAGGACATCTGTTCCAGTAACTATGGGTCCAATATGGAAACTAGGAATGTTAATGATTCATAGAATCATAGAATCATAGAGCTGGAAGAGACCTCAGAAGGTCATCAAGTCCAGCCCTCTGCTCTAGGCAGGACCAATCCCAACTAAATCAACCCGGCCAGGGCTTTGTCAAGCCGAAACTTAAACACCTCTAGGGATGGAGACTCCACTACTTCCCTAGGGAACCCATTCCAGTGCTTCACCACTTTCCTTGTGAAATAGTTTTTCCTAATATCCAACCTGGACCTCTCCCACCACAACTTGAGACCATTGCTCCTTGTTCTGCCATCTGTCACTACGGAGAACAGCCTTTCTCCATCCTCTTTGGAACCTCCCTTCAGGAAGTTGAAGGCTGCTATCAAATCCCCCCTCACTCTTCGCTTCTGGAGACTAAACAGACCCAACTCCCTCAGCCTCTCCTCGTAGGTCATATGCTCCAGCCCCCTAGTCATTTTGGTTGCCCTCCGCTGGACCCTCTCCAATGCGTCCACATCCTTTTTGTAGTGGGGGGCCCAGAACTGGACACAATACTCCAGATGTGGCCTCACCAGAGCCGAATAAAGGGGAATAATGACATCTCTGGATCTGCTGGCAATGCTCCTCTTAATGCACCCTAATATGCCATTGGCCTTCTTGGCTACAGGGGCACACTGTTGACTCATATCCAGCTTCTCATCCACTGTAACCAAAATGTTTGTTTGAAATGTTAACCAGTTAAATGCTAGATTTAACTGGTTAACCTTAGAGCAGCACCCCAGCCTGCGGCACGCTGGGCCTGGCCTGGCTGGAGCAGCCCCTCATCTGCAGCATGCTCCAGCCGGGCCAGACCCACCACACCGCAGGCAGGAAGTTGCTCCAGCCCAGTAGGGCCGCCAGTTAACCAGCTACCCATAAGCATCACCCAATAAGTGTGATGCTTAACAAGTAGTCAGTTAACCAGTTAACTCTTTACATCCCTAATGGAACCAGTGCCACAGCAATTGGACACTACCCAGAAGGCAGAACAGATCGATGGAACTTCTAGAACGATTCTGAATACCACATTATGGGTGGGATTCCCTAAAATGCTCAGGGTTGGCCGAACTCTGCACCCAGTGACTTCAGTAGGAGTTTTACCATTGACCCTGGCAACGGGGGAGTCAGGCCAAGGCTGAGCACTGAAAATTCCATCCTCAGGCCTTTATTCTAGGGATCATCCCTGCATTATCAGAGGCGGGCTGGCTGATCTCAGAGGCCTTTCCCATCTCTGACGTCCACAAAGCACTCTAAGCTTGGTCATTCTGTCAAACAGTCATCCTCCCTCTGCGTGGCCTAGGCCAACAGAAATGCACATGCGGCAAGGAGTAAGGCTGAATCCAGTAGTAAAACACCATCCCTCTTGGGTCATAATCTATGTAGTACCTCTGCATCTTCAGAGCAGCTTCCATGCCCAGCAACTGTGTGGCTATCAGATGTCTACAGCGGCTAATACCTTGTCCCCTTCTTGAGCTTACCTCTCGATCTCAATCTTCCGAGGGCACTGTCCTGGCAGGCCCTGAAAGGGCAGCTGCACCTTAGGCTTAAACGCTTGCAGTGGGAAGTCTGTCTTGGTCAGGATCTCAGTGGTCGGTCCAATCACTTGCTTGTCCAGGTAAGACTCAACGTCCGTGGGACTCTCAAATGTTGTGACTGACATCAAACAAATCACAAGCAAAGTCCTACGTTCATAAACCAATGTATCTGCATTCCTGTGCACATACAGCCAGCAGACAAACTACACCGCATGCAGGCGATCACAAGGGTCAGAGCGACCGTACTGCATGAGTGAGTGGAGGAGTCAAGCAGACCCTGACACAGGGTGTCCTCATGCGTGAAAGCCAACCTTGTTTTCTCCCTCGCTTTTTTTTGTCTGTACGCTTATGTGTGTTATTATGTTACTATAATAGCAACACAACACTAGGGGCTCAGTGACAGCAATACTGTGCATTAAGAATTAATATAAAGCAAGTGGATTGTGAACAGGGCTGTGGACGTGGGCAAGACACTTAATCTGTCCAGTGCCTCAGCTCCCCATCTGTAGAACACAGAAGATACTTTCCTGCCAGGTTTTTGTGAGGGTAAGATTCATGCATAGCTGTGAGGCACTCAGATACTATGGCGACGAGAAGCATATAAATCTACAGAGAGAGCAACTCGGGTAACCTGTAACTTCTGATGTACTCATTCATGTTTTATTTAGTCAAACCTCAAAAGGAGTCAGTGACTCAGTTCTCACTCAGGCAAAATTTCCATTCTTTTCAACAGGAGTTTGTCTCATTACGGACTGATACAAACTGACTTAACAATCTCAGGACTTTGGCCTATTGTTTTCAGTGGAAATTATGCTCTAGGCGTAAAGATCTCCAAGGCTTTGAACTAAGGAAAAATCATCTTAGATAACCTATAAATAACGCGCAAATGTTTAGATGACTAAGTATAGTAGCATCATTAGCTGCAAATAAGAGAATTGTAACAAGCTAGGAATTTGAGGTTTTACCTGAAATAAATAATTGGCTGCTAGATGTAAAGAACATGCTCCCCTTGGAGAGAGACTAATACCGAGCTAAAAATAAGATAAAGGGCTTTGAGGAAAGGTGGCCTCTTTTATCTCTTACTTAAGAAACTTTCATGATGGCCAAGGAGAAACTTGGGATTTCGGGCCTTACACTGGACACTTGGACATGATCAAGGTTGTGAAGAAGGTGGGACTGCAACTTGCTCTGTGTACTTGGCTCTTGGTGCCCGTACAGAGCCCTACAGACATCAGAGCAATTGTGCAGAGCAGTCTGCAGGACTGAGGCCTTTGAAACCAATTCCATGAGGCACTGAGCCTCTGCAGCTGTCACTGAAGGCAAAAATGCTGATGTCCCTGATATTTCAGGATCAGAATCCCTGTCACACAAAACCACCAATCTAACCTTCGCTTGTTATGAAAAGACCACTTTGCAAGCGGAGCTCAATCCTAATGAGGCTGCTCTATAGATTTCATTTCCTTTGTATGCATCTCATGAATCAAACACGGTACAGCATCATGAACTGTCCATATCCACACACAGCATGGATATGTTTGAAGATGTGCTTTTACTGAAGAGTCGATACAGCACAGAGGTTTGAACAGAAATCTGTAACCCCACACAAATGTCGGTTTGGTTTCTTCCCAGAACCGCCCTGCTTTACCTCTATTGTCAGGCAATGCTATTATTCCCACTGTGCCATTCCACTTCATTGAAACCTATGAAGCTATTCATTGCAGCACTTTGTGCATTACCAGTTATTTATGCCAATACTTAGTGTGTCATTGGCATTTGTATTACAGCCGGAGTTTTTTCTCCATTATAGAAGTAGCATATCACAAATAACGATCCGTCTCCACTTGTGAGAATGAGTCGGTCTTGTCAAGAGTCACTTAAGGGTGAAGTCATTCTCCCTTACTCATGACAATAAACACCACAACTAAAGCACCGCAAGGTGACAGACAGCTGCCATCTCTCCCCAGCCTATGACCCAAATAACCAGACTGGGGAAGGGAAAGAGCTTTTCCTCTCTTAGTCAGTCTCTCAGGCCATACTCTAGCCTTCAGGACATGGGCAGCATTTGCAAGTGGGAAGGGAGAGGCAGGGCCCTTTGTCTAAGGCACAAGGCTCCATCGCTTGCATATGGAACTGGACTCCAGATCAAACAAAAGGACGGTGCATTTCCTGCCTGGCCAAATCCTGCACTGCCTTTGCTAACTTCTTGTCCACGGACTGGCAAGCATAACACAGCTGTGAAGGACAGATCATTCCTAGCAACATTAATCTTCATTCTTCCCAGGGTACAACAAAGGTCTAGCTACAAAAGCCACCTCCTAGATTAGAAATGGACTCAATCGCTCCGTGGTCATCACAGGGGTGAGGGATGCCCCGACACATGGCAAATAGCTTTTTGCTCACGAAGGGGATCATTCTAATGACTTGGTGGGTCACTTCACTCTACCATTCCCAAGAGATTCCATTACCTTGGGATCATCCTTGGCTTTGAGAAATATTTCCAATGCTTTTCTACAATAGGGATTAGCCTGAAGCAGTGGTTCCCAATGTTTTTGAGCATACAGACCCCTTTTCAATGTATTAAAATTTCACAGCCTCCCTCCCTGGGGGAGAAAAGAAAAGAAAAGAAAAGAAAAGAAAAGAAAAGATTGCTCCCACTGCGGTGGGCCGGATCTTTACTTTTAAACTTTCCACGGACCTCCTGCAGTACCATCGCAGACCACCAGGGGTCTGAGGCCCACAGGTTGGGGACCACTAGCCTAAAGTCATCAGCTGAAGTACAAATTTCCCAGTATGCCTAGTGCTAGCAACATTAATTCTTTAAGGCCCCATTTCCCAGCATGCCTATAGCCAGAGGCATTATTCTTTTCAGACCATTTACCTTTTGGCGTGTGCTGCTCAAGATCAGCTTGTCTCAGTAAATTCTTGTAGACGCTGGGGCCAGCACACACATCCTGCAAACCCAGCACATAAGAGTGTCACCAGGGAGAGTCAGAGATAAGAGAGAGGGGTCACAGAGAGAGGGAGTGGGTTAAGGGGATCCACAGAGAGGGGAGGGAGAGAAGAAAAAAATCTTCCAGGAGGGCCTTGAGGACATGTTGAAACACAGAGACCCATGGATAAAGGCTGTAAGATAGCACCACACACACACAGAGGCTAAGAGAATGCAGCCTGAAACCAACAAGCTACCTCCAAGGAGAGGGCCAAAGAGCAAGGAAGCCATGGAAGTTATGCTTATTTACACCAGCTGAAGATCGGGCCTGAAACATTTACTAGTCCACTGGAGAGCTGTGCCCTTCCCACAGTAAAATGGTAATACATGTAACACTGTGACTGCACTGAGAGCCAGGAGTCCCTGGAATTCAAAGAAATTGTAAATTGTGAGAGACGAAGTGTTATTTCACCCCACAGAGTCAAATCCTATGCAGCAGAGGGCTCTGACCGAGGGGAACAGCTGCAGAAGGCAGGGCTGGGGGAAGGGGGGGGGCCTCCTACTCTACCCTACATTTCATACAGAAGCTGGGAGTCCCAGGTAGATCTCTTAACTGCACAGAATTAATGTGGAATATGAATTCTGCAGAGGAGAGGTGCTTCTTGCAGCTCGTGCCCTGGGGGCAGGAAGTCAGTGCCTTGTTTACAGAGGCAGGGTGATTAAGATAAGAAATGGCTGGTGATTAAGTTAAAGATCTGGAAGTACCTGAACCTGTAAAAAATCAATGAGTAGTCCTGTAGCTGCATAGCACCATAGATAGATAGATCTAGATCTAGATCTAGATCTAGATATAGTATCATGAGCTTTCGTGAGCAAAACCCACTCTCTCAAATCTGGCCACTCTTCATGGTATGTCCGCCCCCTTGTGGTCACACTGCAGGATAGTTGTCCCTTGCACTCACTGCCCCCCAGTGGTCACTCTGCAGTATCTCTGTTCCTTCTATCAGTCCCCTCCCTTTCCATGTTATGGAAAACAATCCCATTCCAGGCACATCCCGTTTTCCTGGCACAACAAAACCCTGACCTTGCTTTAAGTTATGATAAGAAGAAACTGCATACCAAATTTGGTGGTCCTAGTTCTTACTGTTTAGGAGTTCTTGAACAAACAGACTCACAGATGGACTCTCAGACAGACAGATGCACAATTTCTCTAAAACATATATATCTATAGATATAGATATACAGATATATTAGAGATTATTATCTGACAGGAGTTCTCTAGTTAAAGTCTTCCCCCCCCCACACACACACACACCAAAATCTGAAATGGGGTCCCTGGAGCCACCTGCCTTGCTCAGTGAAGATTGGGTGAAGAAATGGACCAGAGGAGGAGTAGAGAGGGAATAATTATGGGCAAGAGAAAAGAGGACAAGGAAGCCAAGGAGTTGTGTGTATGATAGGTAAGTAGCATTCTAAGCTGCAGTCCTATTTTCTGCATGAGCACGCCTTGCAGATTATCTGCTTTTCACATGGATCCTTACAGATCTGTGACTCTCTAGCAGCAAAGATGAAGAAAGAGGAGGCTCTTTGCACTTACCCCCAAAAGATCTGTGGCTCCTGGATAGAGGACATCAGAGTAAAATCCCTTTTGTTTCACCACTGGGTATTTCCTGTTGGTCCCCCTGGAGATGCTCTCTGTTGGGGTTGAGCTGGCTCCTGAGCTGGGGTCCAAGACCTGAGCCTGGCTGCTGTGTTGAGGAGAATAGGGGCTCCTCCCCAGCGAGTTTGTTAATTCTCTTTTTGTCTTATCCATCCTCTTCACCAGTCAGGGGAAAGATGCTGGGAAGCAATCATGGGCCTTATGGAAAGGAAACCAATTGATACTGTTAACACTGCATCTCTGCTGCTTGTAAAATACTTCGCAGCGGTTTCCCCATTGCTGGCCTACTAAGCAGATGAGTAGGTAACGAGGTGCACTTGCCCCCCTGCCATGACGCCACACTTTACTTTTATGGCCTGGTGGCCATCTGTCTCACACAGATGATTGGATGGCTCACTAACCCCTGGCAAATGGGGAGCTTCATGCTTCCACACAGGTTTCAGAGGAGAAAACTCATCAGTGGAGGCATAAAAAGCTGCGTTCCTGAAACAGCAGGGACTTCCCAGCAGCTAAGAGACAGCCAGCAGAACTGGAGCAGGCCTGCACTGAAACTAGCACGTAAGCCCTCTGAGCTACAGGCCCTGTCAGGTACGCAGGGCCTTTACCAAACCCCTTCAGCGTAACAGTCCCCTCCAAACTTAACTTGACACTAGTAAGCTTAACCCCACACTCCCCACCCAACCAGTCCCAGCTGCCAGTTCTGACTCCCAGGCTCAGATAAATAAAGCACATTGTCTAAGCGAGGCCTGTTGAATATTAAAATATAGCCAGGAGCTCTCTATTACTGTGGGGCATTTATTTATTTATTTTTGCTGGCAATCTCAACTTCATTTCTCTCCCTCCATCGGGGACAGACAAGTACAGGCAAATATTACCGGTGTGCACTTTTACTTTGGATACCAAAAAAATCGTTACATAACTGCAGATGCTAACGAAGCATAGCCCTCAGACTTCTGGCAAGCTGCTAATGTGAAACCAAGGACTGCAACATTCAGCCCCTACTAAGGGCTTGTCTGAAGACAAAAACATGACTGCTATAACTCAACTCGACTAGTTAAAGCAGTCCAGCCACCCCTATGCAGTTCTACAGGCTTAAAGATGCCTGTCCTGGAATTACTATAAATGTATGGGAATTCTATACCATAAGGCCTCTGAAGCTTTTTCTGGAATGGTGCTGCTTATATACCAGACCTTGCTCACAGCTAGGCCTAAAGACTAGCCATAAGTGAAGAATAGCCCTTAATCTTCCTACGGGTTTCTTTCGTTTGCAAAAGAGAAGACTGAGAGGGGACATGACAGAAGCTTTCAAGTACATAAACGTTTATTACAAGGAGGAGGGAGAAAAATTATTCTCCTTAACCTCTGGGGCTAGGACAAGAAGCAATGGGCTTCAACTGCAAGGGAGGTTTAGGTTGGACATTAGGAAACCTTTCTGTCAGGGTGGCTAAGCACTGGAATAAATTGCCTTGAGAGGTTGTGGAATCTGCATCCCTGGAGGTTTTTCAGAGCAGGTTAGACAGACACCTGTCAAGGATGGTCTAGATCAGGGGTGGGTAAACTTTTTGGCCCAAGGGGCATATCTGAATAGGGAAATTGCGTGGTGGTGCAGGAGGTTGGGAAGTGGCGAGGGATGCCAGGGGTTGGGGTGTAGAAGGTGTAGGAGGGGGCTCAGCACAGGAGGTTGGGGTGCAGGAGGGGTTGGGGGACACAGGCTCCAGCTGGACACTGCTTACTTTGTGCAGCTCCTGGTTGGCGGCACAGTGGAACCAAAGCAGGCTCCCCCTTGCCCTGGCCCTGTGCTGCTTCCAGAAGTCTCTGACACATCTGGCAGCAGTTCCTGGGGGAGGGAGACAGTTCCATGCCCTACCCTTGCATGCAGACACTGCTTCCGCAACTTCCATTGGCTGCCGTTCCCTTTTCCTGACCAATGGGAGCCTGCAGGTGAGGATAGCGCGTGGAGTTGCCCCCCCCCCCCACACACCCAGGGTCTGCAGAGAGATGCCACTGACTTCTGGGAGTGACATGGGCCCAGGGAAGGCAAGGAGCCTGCCTTAGCCCCACTGCACTGGTAATCCTAAAGGCCATATTAAAAACTCTGAGAGGCCAAATGCAGCCTGGAGGCTGTAGTTTGCCCACCCCGAGCTAGATTCAGTCCTGCCATGAGTACAGGAGATTGAACTAGATGACCTCACCAGATCCTTTCCATTCCTACGATTCTATGATTTACAGAGGTGCCTGTTCTGTGTCCAATGAAAGTCCTGTTGTTCTGTCTGGTTTAATCCTGGGGGAAAAACCAGGCTGTTTTCCAACTTGCCATATCGCAAATAAAGGCTGTTTTCCAACAGTTTTCCAACTTGCCATGGTGGATTTTCATTAAAAACGTCTTGTCAAGGCTTATAGTTGAAAACTAGCGCTGTCACTGTGTTGGGGGCTGCTGTCAGTCAGAGGTGACAAAACACACATGCATTTGCCTACTGAGACCCTCTGCTCTGTTCCTGAATGCAGGCAGTGAAGTGAAATTTACAAACATCCTATCTCCAGTGTTCGGAGAGCATGAATTTTGTAAATTTCAGCTAGCTGCCTGCCTAGAAGAATGAATCAGGTACACACAGCAGGGAAAGCATTACATACACATCTGAGGTGGCAGGGAATAACTGCACACCATTATTGGAGCATTCAAATCAGTGGACAATTTTGAATGTTTTTTTAAAATAAGCAGATGACAAATTAAGATCACCATTATGTGAGTAAATGAGTGAAATGGGGAGACTTTGGAAGGATCCAACTTTCTCCTCCTAGCCCCTCTTGTGTTTCCCAACTGAGAGCTCAGACCTTAAAGAATGAATTTTCCATGGCAGCTGTTGTTTTTTATTAGTTATTTTATGCTCTGGACAGATCTATTTTAGCAGCACAGCAGGATTGATTGGTATCAGCTGAGATCCAAGGACTCCTGATGAATCACTGCTGGACTCTTTTATGCCTGCTGCACCAATACAGTGGAACAAGGGTAATGCAAAATGACCCTGCTGAGGCTTTCTTACTAGGACAGCTCAGTGGGCTGTGGGAAGGCAAAGTGGGACAGCAAGTTACCACACTACCCTTTCACCCCGAAGGCCACAGTCTCATCCTAGACTATATTTGTGAACATCAGAACCACCCCCTGGTCCCTCCCCACACATGCATGATTAGCAATTTCTGCCCAGGACTGAAATAGCATAAGCTACTGCAGGTCAGGGCTGAGTTCCATTGACAGCTGTGTGGAGGAAGTATCTACCACACTTTCTCCACTGCTTTACACCTTGTGTTGTCATCTACACCTCCAGGATGTCCTTTATGATCACTAAATTTATTCACCAATTAAAATAAACCCTTATTCAGCATCCTGCTCAAAAACACCCATCTGTCAGGCCCACACAGATACACAAGAGAGGACAATGTATATGCCTGACTAGTGTAACACTGACACACTGTCCAACATCTACAAGAACAAAATCAGACCTTGAAACATTTCCCAGCCAACTAGCAGACAAAGTACCAAAATGGCTAGTCAGAGTGTTTAATAAAGAGTGGGTGCACCAGCAAAACCAGAGGAAATTCCAGTCCTTGGCAAGGAATTTCTACTGGAGTGCTATTCCTGAATCCTGCTCGGGGGCTCCATATTTCATAACAGCCTCTAGCTGACTGATCTAGTAGACGATTGATAAATCAGATGTTCACGGTTTCTTATCTGTTTGTCAGGGCTGGGAATGGGTGACAGGGGAGGATCGCTGATTGCCCGTCTGTTCATTCTCTACAGCAGGGCTGGGCAAGATGCGGCCCACCTAACAATTTGATCCGGCCCGCAGATTGTATCTGGCCGATTTCCAGGAGGTGGCTCAGGCAGCAGGATCCTATTTAAATGGCCCACTGCTTAGTTGTGGCACCACCCCAGCAGTGGCCAGAGCCGTGAGCCCTTTTAAACATCTGCAGCAACCCCGGGCGGTTCCAGGCAACGCAGTAGCAGCAGGGCCGGGAGCTGCGAGCCCTTTGCTGTGTTTTTAATTCAAAGTCTCTGGCACCAGACAACTCTGGGGGGAGGCTAGTTCCCAGCCCCACCTGTTCTGTCTAGGCCCCCTGCCCCTTCCAGGGGTGGAACCAGCCTATGACCATGTACCAAAATTCATGAAGTGGCCCCACTGCGAAAATTATTGACCACTCCTGCTCTATGGGGTACCTGGCATTGGCCACTGTCAGAAGACAAGATGCTGAGCTACATAAAACTGGTCTGACCCAGTATGGCCATTCTTATGCTCACTCCCAGCCACTGAAAAGTGGGAGCAGCAGTCTGTCTCTTCTCCCCCATTCTCAGCCTCTGGGCTGGTTTGAACAGAAGAGGTTCTCTACCTCTCTTAGCCTCATAGCTGAGGTAAATGAAGCATAGGGCATCTGAAGGTATTCACTACCCTTCCCCGACCTCTGCTTTTTGGAGCCTCTTCCTCAAGAGTTGTCTCTGCTGCTGCTCACAGCTGTTCCTTGCAGTTGTAATATAAAACTAATATTATTCTGGACAACTTCCTTGTCTCCAAAAGAGGTCTGAATGTGAGCAATGAAACTGCCCCTAGTCTTGTTAATTTCATTCTCCTGCTGCTGCAGCTGTGGCAATAAAACCATTTCTATGCAAACTCAGCAGGTTACACTCACTTCATGGTTATAAGATTTCCTTTGGAACCACAAGGGCTGGGAAACTTTAAGGAAGAGATTTTCAAAGGCACACAATTCTCACTGGAAGTCAAAATCTCCTCCTGAAAGCATGTTATACAGAAATTGATGATTTAGTCTCCACACTCATGTACACACACACACACACTTTTCACAGACATTTGCCAAGGAAAGTTTCCCCACACAACACTGGCGAATGGATAACTGGCTGTGTCAAGTCTTAAACCATTTAACTACAATAAGTATTTTATCACCACCTTTCTAGCAGTTCAATACTCATCATCCAGCCAAACAAAGCCACATTATCCTTGAACACCTGGAAAATTTGCTTCCGGGATTTATATAGATAAATAAATCCAGGAAAAACACACACACACACATCACTGTGTTAAGCAGAAGTTCTTAAATGGGATTGTGCAAAAGGAGATCATATTATAATGGAGCTGCTGACACAACATTAGCTACAGTGTGCATAGTAGGATAGCAAAACTGTAATTACAATTTCTCAGTAAATCCAGTTTTTACATAACCAAGAAGTCAACCTCCCACACATTTTTCTCAGACTAGGATGAGCTTTTGATCCCTTGCCTCCTCTTCGATTCTTTGATCCATGGTTTCAATCAAGCCAACCACGAGAACAATTATTTTTTTTAAATTAAGTTCAAAAATGTTTCTGTGATTCTAACAGACAAAGAAAATTACTTTAAAAAATATCAATCCCAACAACAAAATGTTAAAAGGGCAAAATCAGTATGAAAGACAGATAGGTAGAAAAATAGTATTCATCTCTATGTATGCAATCAGTCACCACAATTTCTGATAGGGATGTAAAATACCGTATAGTTAGTTAATTGGTTAAATGTTATGTCTAACCAATTAATTGATTAAACAGTAGTAGGCTGGAGTGCCGCTCCCCCATGAGCAGGGGCCACTCCAGCCTGGCTGCTTCCGGTCCCACGCAGGACTGCTGGCTCCCAGCCCGTGTGGGGCCAGAAGTGGCACCCCAGTATGTTAACCAGTTACCCATTAACATCCCTAATTTCTGACAGTTAATACATGGGAATTCTTTCTTGCCACACTTATGAGTCATATAACATGAGTTCAGCACAGTGATAAGCACCCTACATATGTCTTTAAACATCAATCTATTTGAATTGTGTCTGTTTCAAAAAGTGAATTAAAAATAGTTTAAAGTACACCAGCATCCCATCCCCCTGACAGTGTTGATGGTTCTACAATTACATTTTCCTGGGTTTTTTTAAATATATTTTCCCTCTCTAACACTAAAGGAAAGACCTACAAAAGCAACAAAGAAAATTGATTACACAGGGGAAACAGTGAAATTGACCATAAACAATCTGTTGCCAAATCCACAAAGAAATCCAACAAAGAACAGAGAAGAGTTGATGAGCTAGCGCTTTCTTTATTTACACCAGCCTTGGTTGTAACAAAAGTCATTACAGTGTTCAGCCAGTGCTGCTAATAATATTTTAATTCATGAAGTGCCATCTCTTCACTTCATCTGTTAGGTGTTTATAAATACTACACAACCAATTGGAATACAATGGTAAGTATCAAGGACCTGATCCAGTGCCGTTGACTTCAACAAGCATTCAACTGGGCCCTAACACATCATTTGACTTGAAACATCACAAATGCCAAAAGGGGTCAAGTTGCCATCATTAAACAAGGGGGCAGAGGTTGGTAACCACACTCTCCTTTGAACATGCAATGTTTCTGGTTGCTGTTGGAATGTGGAGAGGGATGGACAGCTGGGCAGTGGGCAGCTAGGAGTCCTATGTCTAGAACTAGCCAGAAAGGATGAAGTGGTGGCATCCTGCGTGGCATAGCTCCGAGCCCTACCGCTAGCGGCATGCTGGGTGGCGTGGCGCCGAGCCCTACCGCTAGCGGCATGCTGGGTGGCGTGGCGCCGAGCCCTACCGCTAGCGGCATCCTGGGTGGCGTGGCCCCGAGCCCTACCGCTAGCGGCATGCTGGGTGGCGTGGCGCCGAGCCCTACCGCTAGCGGCATGCTGGGTGGCGTGGCGCCGAGCCCTACCGCTAGCGGCATCCTGGGTGGCGTGGCCCCGAGCCCTACCGCTAGCGGCGTCCTGGGTGGCGTGGCCCCGAGCCCTCCCGCTAGCGGCGCCCTGGGTGGCGTGGCCCCGAGCCCTACCGCTAGCGGCGCCCTGGGTGGCGTGGCCCCGAGCCCTACCGCTAGCGGCGCCCTGGGTGGCGTGGCCCCGAGCCTCCCGCTAGCGGCGCCTGGGTGGCGTGGCCCGAGCCCTCCCGCTAGCGGCGCCTGGGTGGCGTGGCCCCGAGCCCTCCCGCTAGTGGCGCCCTGGGTGGCGTGGCCCCGAGCCCTCCCGCTAGTGGCGCCTGGGTGGCGTGGCCCGAGCCCCACCGCTAGTGGCGCCCTGGGTGGCGTGGCCCGAGCCCTCCCGCCAGTGGCGCCCTGGGTGGCGTGGCCCCGAGCCCCACCGCTAGTGGCGCCCTGGGTGGCGTGGCCCCGAGCCCTCCCGCTAGTGGCGCCCTGGGTGGCGTGGCCCCGAGCCCCACCGCTAGTGGCGCCCTGGCTGGCGTGGCCCAGCCCCCGCTAGTGGCGCCCTGGGTGGCGTGGCCCCGAGCCCCCCCGCTGAGTGGCGCCCTGGGTGGCGTGGCCCCGAGCCCTCCCGCTAGTGGCGCCCTGGGTGGCGTGGCCCCGAGCCCCCCCGCTAGTGGCGCCCTGGGTGGCGTGGCCCCGAGCCCTCCCGCTAGTGGCGCCCTGGGTGGCGTGGCCCCGAGCCAGTGGCGCCTGGGTGGCGTGGCCCGAGCCCCCGCCAGTGGCGCCCTGGGTGGCGTGGCCCGAGCCCTCCCGCTAGTGGCGCCTGGGTGGCGTGGCCCGAGCCCTCCCGCTAGTGGCGCCCTGGGTGGCGTGGCCCGAGCCCTCCCGCTAGTGGCGCCCTGGGTGGCGTGGCCCGAGCCCCCCGCTGGTGGCGCCCTGGGTGGCGTGGCCCGAGCCCCCCGCCAGTGGCGCCCTGGGTGGCGTGGCCCGAGCCCCCGCTAGTGGCGCCCTGGGTGGCGTGGCCCGAGCCCTCCCGCTGAGTGGCGCCCTGGGTGGCGTGGCCCGAGCCCTCCCGCTAGTGGCGCCTGGGTGGCGTGGCCCGAGCCCTCCCGCTAGTGGCGCCCTGGGTGGCGTGGCCCGAGCCCCCCGCTAGTGGCGCCTGGGTGGCGTGGGCCCGAGCCCCCCGCTAGTGGCGCCCTGGGTGGCGTGGCCGCGAGCCCCGCCAGTGGCGCCCTGGGTGGCGTGGCCCGAGCCCTCCCGCTAGTGGCGCCTGGGTGGCGTGGCCCCGAGCCCCGCTAGTGGCGCCTGGGTGGCGTGGCCCCGAGCCCCCCCGCTAGTGGCGCCCTGGGTGGCGTGGCCCCGAGCCCTCCCGCTAGTGGCGCCCTGGGTGGCGTGGCCCCGAGCCCTCCCGCTAGTGGCGTCCTGGGTGGCGTGGCCCCGAGCCCCCACGCTAGTGGCGCCCTGGGTGGCGTGGCCCCGAGCCCCCCCGCTAGTGGCGCCCTGGGTGGCGTGGCCCGAGCCCCCGCCAGTGGCGCCCTGGGTGGCGTGGCCCGAGCCCCCGCTAGTGGCGCCCTGGGTGGCGTGGCCGAGCCCTCCCGCTAGTGGCGCCCTGGGTGGCGTGGCCTCGAGCCCTCCCGCTAGTGGCGCCTGGGTGGCGTGGCCCGAGCCCCCGCTAGTGGCGCCTGGGTGGCGTGGCCCGAGCCCCCGCTAGTGGCGCCCTGGGTGGCGTGGCCCGAGCCCCCGCCAGTGGCGCCCTGGGTGGCGTGGCCCGAGCCCCGCCAGTGGCGCCCTGGGTGGCGTGGCCCGAGCCCCCGCTAGTGGCGCCCTGGGTGGCGTGGCCCGAGCCCCCGCTAGTGGCGCCTGGGTGGCGTGAGCCCTCCCGCTAGTGGCGCCCTGGGTGGCGTGGCCCCGAGCCCTCCCGCTAGTGGCGCCCTGGGTGGCGTGGCCCCGAGCCCTCCCGCTAGTGGCGCCCTGGGTGGCGTGGCCCCGAGCCCCCGCTAGTGGCGCCCTGGGTGGCGTGGCCCGAGCCCTCCCGCCAGTGGCGCCTGGGTGGCGTGGCCCGAGCCCTCCCGCAGTGGCGCCTGGGTGGCGTGGCCCGAGCCCCCGCTAGTGGCGCCCTGGGTGGCGTGGCCCGAGCCCCCGCTAGTGGCGCCCTGGGTGGCGTGGCCCCAGCCCTCCCGCCAGTGGCGCCCTGGGTGGCGTGGCCCGAGCCCTCCCGCTAGTGGCGCCTGGGTGGCGTGGCCCGAGCCCCCGCTAGTGGCGCCCTGGGTGGCGTGGCCCCGAGCCCCCCCGCTAGTGGCGCCCTGGGTGGCGTGGCCCCGAGCCCTCCCGCTAGTGGCGCCCTGGGTGGCGTGGCCCCGAGCCCTCCCGCTAGCGGCACCCGAAACGCAGCGCGACGCAGGCGGACCGAACGCCAATCCTGGGCGTTTTGAAGCTCTGTCCCGCGGACCCCAAAGGCCACGTCCCCCTCGGCCAGGCCCCCGGTCGGGGCGAGCTGCCCCTAGCGGGAGCTGCCCCAGAGGCCACGGCCACGCCTGGCCAGGCGGCCACGGGCAGGTAGGCGCCGCGTGGCCCAGCACGGACAGCCGCCCTCCCCGCCAGGGGCCCCACTTCCCAGGGGCCCGGGGCGCCCCCTGTGGGGCCAGACCGTACGCACCAGCCTGCCCCGCTTCCCCCGCCCGGGCTGTGCAGTGGCCTCGTCGCCAAGCATCCGACGCCGGCGCCCGTTGCTAAGGGACACGACCATTCCAGCGGGGGGGGTGTCCACTCCCCCGTCCCCGCCTGTGAAATAGTAACAGCCATAAATTCAGTGGTTTGCTCCTTCCGGGGCTGCTTCTGCTCCCACGGGTCTGGCTTTCGCCCACCCCCCGCAGTTTGTATGGCGTTTCAATGTGCATGGCGCCCTCCCCCTCTTGGGGGATTTGGTTGCGTCCAAGCAGAGCCCTGAAGGGGAGGGGGAATGTGGAAGACCAGTACAATAGAACAGAGCTGCGGGCTAGAACGGCCCGTGCCAACCCGGAGGTTGGCCTCTCTTGCCTTTAGGGAGGCTACTCGGTGGTCGGTGCAGCCTACTGGTCTGGAGGGCAGGGTACTCAGCCCGGGACCCAGCAGCAGCAGTGCCTAGGGGCTGGGTCAGGGGATCTCCCCCTTCCACCTGGGCCATCTCCTTGTGGCTGCCAATGGACTGGATCCGGGTTCCTGGCACTGGGTGCCTGGGGAACGGGGCAATCCCCAATGCCTGGTTTCTCTGTAAGCTCTGCGGGGCAGGGGCCATCTCGCAGTCAGAGTCTGTGCAGCGCCTAGCACAATGGGGTCCAGCTCAGCCTGCAGGAGCTGCTGTACCACAGCTCATGAAAACAAGCTGTTAGTGATCCAGGTCATATTTTTGCCCACGCCGTGCTATTTTGAGGGAGGGTGAAGGATCTACACTAGGGGCAGAGCAGGGAGGGGCAGAAATCTTTAAATAAGCAAAGTCTGGATGCCCTTCTGAAAACTACACTCTTGCTCAGCCACAAGTGATCGGTTTGATGCAGGAATTACTGCAGGAAATGGAGGCTTGGGCAAAGTGCTTCCATGTGGCCAAAGTGTGTGATTAATTAATTAAACTGAGGGTTGTGCCCTGTATTGTACAGATTCCATTGCCCCCTGCAATTGATATTACCACTGTAATAGGTTCCTATCTGAAATGCAATTGTGTAGGCTTTAAACAGGCGTAGACAATTGTAATGCTTGGAACATGCCAGCGGTTATTATTATTTATACTGAAATAGTGGCCAAAGGCTCCAGGGAGGATCAGAGTTCCAGTGTGCTAGGAGCTGTACCAACTCATAGGAAGGTCTGGCTACTTCCCCAACGAACTTGCAGTTTAAAATAAGCAGAAAGTGTGGAAAGGGATATAGCATACAAGCACGTTGTTAGGATGAAAATTGATACCTGTTTTATTCATTCCACAGATTTTTTGGGGGGAGTGGGAGAGAAGGAAGGGGAGGATGGAAGAGTAGAGAGGAACACACAGGAAGGAAGATATGAGATTGGATCAAAGCCCATAGAGCAAAGGAGGTGAGGTGTAAATGGCTGGAGGCAAAAGATCTGCTCCTGGTGCTAGAGCCTTCTATTAGGGCTCTGGGGCAAAGACTCTGGCCTCACGGGGGCAGTGGAGTTCACACAATGAACACCGGACTCCAGGGCTGTCACTAGCTGTAAGCAGAACATTGGTGATGGAGTCGGGCCGTGTACAAAGCCAGCAGGTTGAGGCAGCCTGGGAAACTCTACCTCCCCCAGCTGACCTCTCGTGGGCGGATGCTGCTACAACTGCACTACAACCAGGGCAGTGAAATGGGAGTGGAGGAAGGCAATCCCAGAAGCAAGGGGAAGCAGCTTCTTCCTGCACACAGGCTCCCTTCCCGCAACACACACACCTCCCACGCTGCAGCTTAACAATCAACTCCCCAGAAGCAGCAGGGTCACAGAAGCTGATGCACCTGAGGCTCAACTGCCCTACTGCCCAACCAAAGCAGCAGCTCTTAAGGAAAGTCCCAGCTGCACGTGCCCGACAGTTACCCAGGCCTTGTGCCTTATTAAAGATGGGGTCCTGCTGGTTAGCTCTGATACCATTCTCTCTCCCTTTTCCACTGCCCTGTTGTCAGAGCTCAGATCTTACTGACAGGTGGAGAGAGCTGGGTAGGTAAACCCTGGTGGAGTATTCCCAGTGGAGAGCCCAGGTCTCCTCAGCAAGAGGAGAAAATGAATTCACTGCAGGCTGGCCCTGCCCCAGCGTGCCCCACCCCTCGCCCGCCCCCATGCACTTCAAGGCTGGATACAAAATGCTTCAGTGAGTCAGAAGATGAAAGCCCAGCTCCTTAAACATTTAGGCTTTCAAGAAGCTAGCGAGCCATAACAGGGACCAGCCGGGTGTGTGACAGTCAGTGCTGGAAGTCTGTGTGTACTGACTGCTCCTGTTCCCCACTCTCCTCTGCAAGGCCAGGTCCGCACTCCGGGGGAAAGTGGGCTTAAGGTACACAATTCCAGCTATGTAAAAAACGGAGCTGGAGTCGACGTACCTTAAGCCGAGCTTCTGTGCCATCCTCACAGCGGGAAACATTCCTGGTGACTTCCCTTACTTCTCATCGAAGGGGTCACCCTCAGCATTCGATTTAGCAGGTCTTTACTAGACCCTCTAAATCGAACACTAGACGATCGCCCGTCGCAGCATCCATCTTCTCGCAAGTGGAGATGTGGCCCGAGAGGCAAGGCCTGATGCTGCGCTAAGGGGAGATACACACCTGCGGCTGACTGCTTGCTGCCATCTTTAGCAGATGTCCAACTTGCCTCGAGTGCTGTTTTAGCCCAGGATGGCTGAACCGGAAGAGGGCCAGGTCTAGATGGGTGTGTAAGAGTTGCACACAGCTTAGGTGGTTGTCAGCTGACCCAGTAGCCATCGCGCTGTCTGCTGCTGTGTGTCTACATTCTCATTCTCACATCCTCCCACTGCGGCTTGGATCTCTGATGCGAGCATGGAACAGCGGCTCCAGCTGGCCTTGGCAGGAAGTGTGAGCAAAGCAGTTCTTTATCCGGCTCCCTCTCTATCTGGGGCATGGGCCGATGCTATTCAGACAGGAAGCTGCATTGTTCTGAGGACCCTCACAAGCCTTGGGCTCCGTGGTTAGCTTGGTGGCACACTCGTGCGGGGAAGTCAGCACCCTTTGACTCCCCTCTGTGAGCCACCCATTGCCAAACCTCCACAGGGGAACAGTACCAGTGGAAATACAGTCTTGGCTCTGCCCCAATACAGTCCCTGCAGAAGAGGCAGGGAAGCAATCTGTGCTAGCAAAACGACTGGAGCAGCATGCGTGTTGTGCGTGTTGTGTGTGGCTGGACTGCAGAGGTACAGCCCTCTGCGGGTACGTCTACACAGCAATATTATTTCTAAATAACTAGGGCTATTCCGAAATAACTTAGTCCACATCTACACCGCCGGCAGTTATTTCGAAATAATATTGAAATACTGTCAAGCTGGAGGACTTCTTACTCTGACTCCTGTAACCTTCATTGTACGAGGAGAAAGGGAAGTCAGAGGAAGAGTGCTCTGTTTCGAAATAAGAGCTGTATAGACGTTCCCAATGTCGAAATAAGCTATTTCAAAATAAGCTACACAATTGACGTAGCTCAGTTTGCGTAGCTTATTTCGAGTTAAGCCCTGCTGTGTAGATGCGCCCAGAGTGACTTCACTGGCAAGCAAAGGGTGCAAGCATGAGACAGGGTATCAGAATCCAGCCCTGTAGCCTATCACAGAGGTAAGACTCCTGCATTAGCCTGGAACTTTAAAGTCTCGTTTGCGAACCATCAAGCCAGGTTGAATAGGATCTCAGCATTTGAACCCAAGTCTCGGAGGAGAAATGCACGAAACAAGCACATAAAGCTCAACCTTGAGTGGATACTGGACAAATCCCTGCTGGACTCCAGCATAAAAAAATGCTTGATTCTCATCCATTAAGTGTAAAATCTAGGGACCTCGATGGCCCCCTCAATTCTCCGACAGTAGCTCATTGAGTGCCAGGCTGAGCAGAATGAAGTAATGGATTTCTCTGAAAGCCATCACCGCTCAAAGCAATTCCTGAAACTGCCAGAGAGTGTTAACAACACCCTTCCTAGAAACACAAAATAAAGTTGCAATATAAGAATGTCCGACTCCCATGAAATTTGAAGATGAGGTGGGATATGAGGAGCAGGATTCTCTGTTGATTTTGTCATCTTTTACACCCAGGGAAAGTGGGTGTAGAACTGATACAGTAGTGTTTTCACAACCCCCCCTCCCCCCCCAGCATTCATTCTGCAGAGGTGTAAATGACTACATATGGGGGAAGCCATTAGAGAATCAGGCCACAGAATGCCATCTCTACACCTACATGTGTTCCTGCACACAAGTGACATGGTATTAATCTAGCGTAAACACCACATGTTCAATTAACACTAACAATACATCAGACAGAAACGACTTAATCGTACCTTAAAATACAGTATCACCAGAAAGAGTCACCTAGAAATGGTGAGAGTCAAGGCTATGACAACTTTGACTTTGTGCAAGTGGGTGTGTGTTTACACACACATGCATTTTAATGAGGACCCCTTTAGGTTCAGGTTTGAATTTGGAAAAAAAGCTGTCATGGGATAAGAGGGAAGGTCCTCCCATGGACTGATAACTGGTTAAAAGACAGGAAACAAAGGGCAGAGATAAATGGTCAGTCTTCAGAATGGAGAGGGGTAACTAGTGGTGTCCCCCAATGGTCTGTCCTGGGACCCATCCTATTCAACATATTCATAAACGATCTGGAGAGAGGGATAAACAGTGATATGGCAAAAGTTGCAGATGATACCAAACTGCTCAAGATAGTTCAGACCAAAGCAGACTGTGAAGAGCTTCAAAAGGCTCTCACTAAACTAAGTGACTGGGCAACAAAATAACAAATTAATTTTAATTCTGATAAATGCAAAGTAATGAACAGTGGAAAACGTAACCCCACCTATATGTACATAACGATGGGGACTAAATTAGCAATTACCACTCAAGAGAGAGATCTCGGAGTCATTGTGTATAATTCTCTGAAAACATCCACTCAATGTGCAGCAGCAGTCAAAAAAGCAAACAGAATGTCAGGAATAATTTAAAAAGGGATCGAGAATAAGACAAAAAATATCTTATTGCCTCTATATAAATCTATGGTACACCCACATCTTGAATATTGCGTGCAGATGCAGTTGCTCCATCTAAAAAAAAAAGATACCGTGGCATTGGAAAAAATTCAGAAAAGGGCAACAAAATTATTAGGGGTTTGGAAAGATTGCCATATAAGGAGAGATTAATAAAACTAGGACTTTTCAGCTTAGAAAAGAGGAAAGAGGAGACTAAAAGGGGATCTGATAGAGGTCTATAAAATCATGACCAATGTGGAAAAAGTGAATAAGGAAAAGTTATTTACTCATTCCCATAACATAAGGACTAGAGTACTTAGAACCCACTCTACCCGCTTCATTTAGCACGGACACTGTAATTGACAATATTTTTTCCCATATTTCCCCCTCTCTTTCTCTGCTATTTATTGGCAACCTGGACCCCTTAACTCCATTCATCTGAAGAAGTGGGTTGTGCCCATGAAAGCTCATGATACCATCTACACTTTTTTGGTAGTCTCTACGGGTGTGTCTAGACTACAGGGTTTTTTCGGAGAAAAAAAAAGTGGCCTTTTGCGAAAAAACTTCCCCTGTGTCTAGACTGATGCCGCATTCTTTCGAAAGTAAATCGAAAGAAAGCGGTAGTTTTTTCGACAGAGGAAAACCTCGTTTTACAAGGAATAACGCCTTTTTTCGAAAGTGCTCTTTCGAAAAAAGGCGCTATGTAATGCAAACTGTGCTTTTTCAAAAGAGAGCATCCAGACTACCTGGGTGCTCTCTTTTGAAAAAGCAGCTTGCTTTTTCGAAAGTATTGGTTGTAGTCTAGACGTTCTTTTTCGAAAGAGGCTTGTAGTCTAGATGTAGCCTAAGGTGCTGCAGGACTATTTGTTGTTTTTTAAGTTTTTTCAGTTACAGACTAACATGGCTACCCCTCTGAAACAAGGACTAGGGGCCACCAAATGAAATTAATAGGTAGCAGGTTTAAAACAGACAAAAGGAAGTATTTCTTCATACAACACACAGTCAACCTGTGGAACTCCTTGCCAGAGGATGTTATGAATACCAGGACTTTAACAGAGTTCAAAAAAGAGCTAGATACATTCAAGGAGGATAGGTCCATCAATGGCTGTTAGGATGGGCAGGGATAGTGTCCTTGTGGCATTGGCCACTGTTGGCAGACAGGACACTGGGCTAGATGGACCTTTGGTCTGACCCACTGTGGTCATTCTTATGTTATTAAATAGTAGGTCAGATTCCCTTTCATGTTCCAGCTGCTTTTAACGGCTCTGATGACA
This sequence comes from Rafetus swinhoei, assembly GCA_019425775.1. NCBI lineage: Eukaryota > Metazoa > Chordata > Testudines > Trionychidae > Rafetus > Rafetus swinhoei. The sequence continues at coordinate 2,640,907 of CM033435.1, read as the reverse complement.
CAAAGCAGCCCTCAATCAGACAATTAAGATGAGTTGATGGGTATTTTGTTTTGTTGGAGCAGTACGGAGAGGCCAGGGTGCAGCGATGAGCCTACCCATTTTGTTTTGTCCCTTGTTGAAAAAAATCAAAGGAACGAATCCTCCTCTTTAACTACATTTTCCAGTGCAACCTTACTGCAGAAACTGCAATCATAATGACATTATATAGCTGGGCTTGCTAACAGAACGAAGACTGTACTCCAATCTCCCACAATGTCAGAGATGGTGAACAGGCTAGGTCAACACACCTAGATCAGTTCTTTCGGATTACAGACCCTGGAAACTAGAAGAGTCAAGTTTACGGGCCTCCCTATGGGGGCTGCAGCTGGGAATAGGCATCAGCTGCTGTCCACATTGCAAACTGAATTCAGAAGGGTTGGAGGCAAAGAGAAATTCAATGGTAGTTGGGTGCCCAGTTCCCTTGCAAGTCTCAGCGTAAAAGGGAAAAAAGCCAGATTTTTAGGCAGCCCCAGATGATGTGCACACAAGCCTCTGCACTGAAAAAAGGGGGGAATTAGAATTTCAGAGTCCCACAGACAGTGTCCTCCAGACAGTTGCCCCTTCTTGGAACTAGCCTTGCTTCTAGCCACACTAGCGATCATTAAACAAAAGGCTAACTGCAATACTCTTACTTGCACCACGTTGTGCTCGCCATCTGAGGCATTATTCACAGGAGCAGATGAATCGGTCTCTCCTGACCAGAGTCTCACAAACTGGTCTACAGTGGAACCAGATATCCCCAGTCTCTGCTGGAAAGGATATGGCCAGCAAGGTCATGTTTTCTGGCATTGCCCACAATTCCCAAAAGGTTCATGCTTATCCTCACGTCAGCCTACATAATACAACAAGAGCTCTCAAACTTTGAGTTGCAGCTTGGAAGGGTAAGCCGCTGGCTGGCTGCGAGACGCTTTTTAAAAAAATCTGAGCATCCACAGGCATGGCTGTGCGCAGCTCCCAGTGGCCGCAGTATACCGATCCTGGCCAATGTGAGCCGCAGGAAGTAGTGCAGGCTGGCCACCACTTCCTGTAGCTCCCATTGGCCAGGAATGGCGAACCACAGCCACTGAGAGCTACCAATGACCATACCGGGGGATGCTCAGGTAAACAAAGTGTGTCGTGGCCAGCTAGCGGCTTGCCCACACAAGCTGCGACCCAAAGTTGGAAAGCCCTAGAATACAATGCACAGGAAGATACAAGTAGAAGATTTTTTTTCCCTCTAGGAAATGCCATGCACATGCTTTAAAATGCCCAATGACATCTTAACAACAGCTGCTAGGGAACTGTAGTCCTTCATGGGGGCTCAAACAGTCCTACAGTTCAAATGTGGCTTCTTAAATGCCAGGGACCGATCCTCCACCAGTTTGAACCAGCACCTCTTCTTTGAGCTTAACGGAGCTACACCCATCTACACCAGTTCCAGACCTGACCAGCATTCAAATCAGACACACCCAGGGTGAGTTCAAAGCCAAGCACTCTGCTGCTACAGAAACACAGCATCGGCCTTGAACGACAGAAAGAGCCCAGTGTTCCAGGGGAATATGACACAGCCGTGCCAACATCAGAATTGCTGACTCTCGTAGCCCGACCCCACTCTAGTCCTATATTTAGATTGGACCCCATGACCCCACGTATGTCTCCCTGCTACTTGTTCATCACTCGATTTGTTGCACGGATACCAGCTTGGCTTGCTATTGTCAGTGATGTTTTCCCATTATATAGCTGCATATTTGGAATTCCTTACTGCTTGCTCAGTGGTGAATCTTCTGGAGAGCTTCCCTTTGAAACTCCCACACATGATGATAACAGAACATGCGAGGGAAGCACACGATCCAGGGGATTTTGTACAGCATACTGTCCGGCTACTGAACAATGGTTATTGGAACAGGGTTCACAACATGAAATTGAAAGGAATTTCACAGCTTGGGTCAGGTGTGTTTGCACCCCAGGGTTGTACTGGCCGATGCTGTGCATGAACGCACACAACCTCCTTACAAACAATCAACTAATCCTTCTTGCCCCTCTTCCCGCATGACATGGCTGTGTGCAGCAGCTGTCATTAGTGTGCGAGGATGTGGGGGACGCCTGTCAAAGGCCCGCCTCCATCTTGGGAGGCGGAGCCCCGGAGAGAAGAGGGCAGGGAGCTGCAGGATTCAGTGGAGGCTGGACTCCAGTGGCTGGTGTGGGAGAGTTGTGGCAAGTTTCGGTAATGCACACCCATTCCGTGTACTGCTCTGGCGCCCTCTAGTGGTGGCTGTGCCACAGAATGGCAGACTTTGCTGAGGCAGCAGAGATCTGTGGGTCACGGTTCACTCCCCACTACCTGTGACACTCACAGAAGTGCAGCATTACCAGGGCAGCCGAAAGCCTCGCTGGGCCCCTGGGCAAGGTCGGGAGGTCGCTCTGTGCTCCTGGAAGGGGCAAGGCCGAGGGCACCCGCCCCTGCACTGCCTGGAGCAAACGCTGAGCGGTGTCCCTGCCACCTCAGACAGCCCTAAGAGCTGCCCGGAGTGCGCGATGCACGGCTCTGGCGGCAATTTAAAAGGCTCTGAGCCCCTTTAAATCACCCGGCCCCAGGGCCGCTGCCACCTTTCCCTCCGCAGGCCTGAGAAGTACAAGCGGTGGCCCATATGGGAATTTGAAGCGGAGGGACTTCTGAAGCTCCTAACAAGCTTTCCTAGCAAGGGGCGAGCATGTAACGCTCACCCAGTGGATACTGGCTCTTCTGTTTCAATGTGAGGAACAACACAAGCGCCAAGATTTGAAGTAAACCCTAGCCAGGGCCTTGCAGGAAGTGCCCCTTATAGGAAAGGAATGGGAAATCAAGTCAGACCCTGATAGATTCTTACCGTATATCATCCTCATGCTGAATCCTGGCTCCCCCCTGCCCCTCCACGTGTTGATGCTCCAGTCCCCACTTCAGCAGCTGCCAGGTCCTCTTAGAGAGCTGACATTTCCATTCCTGACATTTTTCCGCGGCTCCATCTCGGAATTAATGGCCGGATATTAACAGCAATGGGGCCGTTTATCATAATTAGTCTCATGAAGCTACTAAGCATTCAGCTATTTTTCATCAGTGCCGAGGAAATAAACTGCAGGATCCCAGTGACGAGACGCACAATTTATTTACTGATTGATTGATTTTGGTCTGTCATATTTCGCCTTTAAAGTTTGCCAAGCCAAGCTGCGCTCCTTGGAGAGGGGCTAGCTGAACTCAGGCTGAGCCTGCGTGCCAGCTTGTATATCGAAGAGACATTTGTTATGCTGACACCTTCTATCACCCAACCCCCCGCCCCCACCTCATTCAAGCTAACGTAAATGGCAAGTCCCAATTAGCTGTTGGAGCGTGTCAGGCCAGCCTCCGCTAGGAGGCACCAGGCGGTGCCAGGAAAGGAAACCCAGTCCCATTTCCCAGCTGTGGGGAGCTTGAACACCCCTGCCCCAAAGGGAGGTAGCCAGGAGCTGTACTTCCCACGGTTCCCCATTTGGTCAGGGGTTCTCGGTGATGCTTGTACAATGCCACAGACGGCTAGCACAGCCAGCTTGGGATATATATCTCGGAACAAGCAGAAGCCATGCTCCTCTGTAGCCGTACCTGGCAATGCTGCCAGGAGTCCCGTCTGTATCATTCCACTGTCTGCGCTTCTCTCACCCCAACTTCCCAAGCGCCAACTTTCCCATCTCATAGGGGTGCCCTAAACTGATCACCCTGGGCCCAGCCCATACCTGAGGCTCCATCCCCCCTCCTCCGTCGTTTGCTCTCCCCCACTTGTTCACTTTCACGGGACACTTTCAGCATTTGACCATGTGTCCCGTTGGAAACCGGACAGCTGGCCAGTGGCCACCCCAGTGGTGGGTGGGGGATGACTAAGCCAGCTAAATGGGCAAAGCCAGACTCTTGCCCCTCAGGGCTAGTAAGTTCTTCCCACTGGCTTTTGGATCCATCAGCAGGCCTTTGCCTCATGAGGGACAGTTGACTGTCACTCTCAGGAAGCAGCGGTTGTCCTTTGGAGGCCAATGAACTCAATGGAAAGGCTTTCATTGGCCTCAGGGGGAATGGAATTTGAGCACCCTGGAGAAACCATCCTTTAACACCCTCCATTCCAGTGGTCCCCAACCTTTTGGGGCTGCCAGGTGCCTGGGGGCAGGGCCGCTCACGCACCGCGTGCCCAGGGGCGGGGCCACGCATGTGCCACGCGCCCAGGGGCGGGGCCGCCCATGCGCCACGCCCAGGGCGGGGCCGCCCATGCGCCGCGCGCCCAGGGCAGGGCCGGCCCAGATCATTCGGCGGGTGCACATAAATGCCCCGGCGGGCGCCATGGCACCCGCGGGCACTGCGTTGGGGACCACAGCTCCATTCCCTGTCCTGTTGCCAAGATTACCAAGGTGGTCCATTGGCAAGCCAGGTCCAAGGACAACCTGACTCCTCTAGCTTCCTGGGTGTGCATTAATGGCTTTAGATCTGTGGCATGACATCGGCACTTCATTCGACGTTCAAGCTATAGACAGAGATCAGGTCTCCAGGCTATTTTAGTGGCTCCTTCATCAGCCCCTAGTATGAACAACCATGTAGCTGTGGGATCCACACAGGCTTGCTTTAAAAACAGGGCTCCATTCATCCCTTTCTCCTTATCTCATCCCTGCCTGTCCTCACCTCCCGGCTTTCAGCTTTCCAGTAACGGCAAGTGCAGAGTTACACATTCCATATGGTTTTGGTAAGTGAACTACCTAGACTGTAGCCTAGTAGAGTGCTGATTCAATAAAAGAACTCAAGCGTCCCTTCTTTCCACACTGAGTGCATTTCAGTACTCCAGTACTTAATAAGAACATAAGAATGGCTATACTGAGTCAGGCCAAAGGTCCATCTAGCCCAGTGTCCTGTCTTTCAACAGTGGCCAATGCCAGGTGCTTCAGAGAGAGTGAACAGAACAGGGAATCATCAAGTGATCCCTCCCCATTGCCCATTCCCAGCCTCTGACAAACAGAGGCTAGGGACACCGTTCCTACCCATCTTAGCTAATAGTCATTGATGGATCTATCCTCCATTAATTTATCTTGCTCTTTCTTAAACTCTGTTAAAGTCCTGGTCTTCACAACATCCTCTGGCAAGGAGTTCCACAGGTTGACTGTGGCCTATGTGAAGAAATACTTCTTTTTATTTGTTTTAAACCTGCTACTTATTAATTTCCTTTGGTGAGCCCTAGTTCTTGTGGTACAGGAAAGAGTAAATAACTTTTCCTTATTAATTTTTTCCATGCCAGTCATGATTTTATAGACTGCTATCATGTCCCCCCTTAGTAATCTCTTTTCCAAGCTGAAAAGTCCCAGTTTTATTAATTTCTCCTCATATGGCAGCCATTTCATATCCCTAATAATTTTTGTTGCCCCTTTCTGAACTTTTTCCCATGCCAAGATACCTTTTTTTGAGGTGAGGCAACCACATCTGCAGGCAGTTTTCAAGATGTGGGCGTACCATGGAATTATATAGAGGCATTAAGATAGCTCTGTCTTATTCTCTATCCCTTTGTTAATTATTCCTAATATTGTGTTTGCTTTTTTGATTGCTGCTGCACATTGAGTTGATGTTTTCAGAGAACTCTCCACGATGACTCCAAGATCTCGCTCTTGAGTGGTAACAGCTAATTTGATCCCCATCATTTTATACGTATAGTTGGGATTGTGTTTTCCAATGTGCATTACTTTGCATTTATCAACATTAAAATTAATTTGTTATTTTGTTGCCCAGTCACCTAGTTTTGTGAGATCCTTTTGAAGCTCTTCACAGTGTATTTTATTTAGTTATCAGTTCATGAGAGGACCTTCCCTCTTACCCCATGACAACTTACTTTGCTTGAGAGCTTTTAGTGAGTGACTTGTCGGAGGCTTTCTGGAAATCTAAGTAGAGTATATCCACTGGATCCCCCTTGTCCATAGCTGGTGGATGCTCTCAAAGAATTCTAGTAGGTAGTAAGTCATGATTTCCCTTTACAGGAACCATGTTGACTTCCCCCAATAAATTATGTTTCTCTACGTGTTTGACAATTTTATTCTTTCCTGCAGTTTCAACTAATTTGCCCGGTACTGAAGTTAGACTTACTGGCCTGTAATTGTCAGGATCACCTCTAGAGCCCTTTTTAAAAATTGGTATCACATTAGATTTCCTACAGCCATTTGGTACAGAAGAGGATTTCAAGAATAGATTACAACCCACGATTAATAGTTCTGCAATTTCACATTTGAGTTCTAGCAGAACTCTTGGGTGAATACCATCTGGTCCTGGTACCTTCCTCCACCCAACTCTGCCCTCAGCAGCGGATTCTGGATCTGCATCATCCCCCCTCTATTCTTGACCTGTTCCCCCCAGAGGCAGTAGGTCTCCTAACATCACTTAATTCCTCACAGGTGCACCCTGTGGTAGACCAGGTCTGAGTTTCCACCTGGCTCCACAAATGCACCTGAGTCCTAATCTTCAGCAATACTTTCAGTTCCAGTCCTAGACTCCCCTTCAGAAAGGAAGGATGGTAAAGTGGTTAGGGGACTAGCCAGGGATTTCCTGCTCTAGCACAGACTTGCTGTGCGACCTTGTGCAAATCACTGTCCATGCCTCGGGCAAGTCACTGTTCACTGTCTGTGCCTCAGTTTCCCGCATCTGTACAATGGGGCTAATAGCACTGCCCTCATTCCCAGGGGTGCTATGAGAATAAATATATTAAATATCAAGCCACTCAGACACTATAGTGAGTGGGTCCATACATAGATAGATACATAAGATACCACTCTGACAATGCCTGTCAGTCCTAAACTGTAACCCTGGTAAAGAAGCAAGAGCTTCCCATCCCAGCCTTTGCTATGTAAACATAAAATGTTGTGTTTGAATAGCAGGTTTTTCTGCCAAAGCGAAGCTAGTAATTAAAGCCAGATGGGGACTTGCTTACAGTCTGATACTAGGCCCACCTGCTGCTGTGTGGCATTTTTTAATCAAGAGGCCAACCACCAGCAGGAAGCTCAGAAAAGCCAAATGCAATTAAAAAACTTCATTTCCAGATACTCAGCCCAGCATATTCTAGGCCGTGCGCCATGCCAGCGTCTCTGAACCTGAGATTCCCCTGGTCCACGATGATTCAGTGTCATCACCTGGTAGAATAATTAGCAAAGCCACAGAACCCAATCCTACACGGCTCACTCACCTGAGAAAGCCCACTGGCACACGTGGAGTAGGTGCATAAGCAAGGATTACTCATGTGAGTACGTGTTTCACTTCAGTCTGTACAAAGCTACAAGGGCTTAGTGCTCGTCGAAAGAGGTAGGGAAATAAAAAGGCATTCCTCAGAATATAGCACGGGAGGATGGAACGCGAGTCATGTAGAAAGGAACATAAGGACAGTCATACTGGGTCTGACCAAAGATCCATCTAGCCCCATAGCCTGTCTTCTGACAGTAGCCAATGCCCCAGAGTGTCTATACTACAAAACGGCTGTTTTTCCAAAAAAACTTCACTTACAGCAATCGTGTTCTTTCGAAAGAAAATCGAAAGAACAGAGGGGGTTTTCGGGCATTGGTAATCCTCTTCTACCAGGCAGCAACCTTTTTCCAAAAGAGCTCTTTCGGAAAAAGGCGTGTGTGGACGGGGAAGAGGGAGTTCTTTCGGAAGAAGAGGAAAGGGGAAAAAGCACAGGTGCCCTGGTGGCCACTCCGTCCATGGTAATCACAGCTTAAATGCGAGAGAGCGTCCATTCAGTGTGGACGCTATCTTTCGAAAAAGCAGATTGCTTTTTCGATGCGCTTTGGCAGTGTGGACGCTCTCTTTCGGAAGAAGTTTTTTCGGAAGATCTCTTCTGGAAAAGTTTCTTCTGAAAGAAACCTGCAGTCTAGACGTAGCTGGAGGGAACAGAACAGAAAATCATCAAGCGATCCTTCCCCTGTCGCCCATTCCCAGCATCTGACAAACAGAGGCTAGGACACCATCCCTGCCCACCCTGGCTAACACCCACTGATGGACCTAACCTCCATGAATTTATCTAGCTCTTTTTTAAACCATGACTGCCTGAAAGATTCTTCTTTTAAGACAAAAATATGAAGATGACAGTTTTTGGAGTAATTAAATTTGCCCTTTTTACAAGGCTCATTGATAAGATCAGTTAATGGAAAACATGAAAAGAGCAACAACAAAAGCCACCAATCAGTCTAATTCTGAGCTGTGGCGGATGGGAGGCACTGGGAGGGCAGGGAAGGAGCTAATTGGCTGGGCCCACCAGCTGGCAGGAGGGCTGGGGTGGAGCTAACTGCAGGGCTGCCGATGGGCGCTGAGCACCCACTATTTTCTTCCTGGGGATGCTCCAGACCCAGAGTCTGTGACTATGCCACTGCCAAGCCACCCCGCCCCACGAGCCCCAGTTAAAGCAGCCTGCTAGGCAGGAGCCAGTATCTTCAGAGCAAAGGAAGGAGACAAAGCAGCAAGGAAGCAAAAGGACCCTTATGCCTGGCAGACAGAGTAAGAGTCATTCCCAAAAAGTCAGCACGAAAGAGTCAGAGCTGAGCCACTGTGGAGTTGAGGAACGTACAGGCGCACTCGCCCCTTTGAGAGGAGGAGGTCTGCTTGACACAGGCATGACTCCAGCAGTGAAAGCCCAAGGCTCCTACCTAGAGTGGATCCCCTATTCTAGTGGAAGGGCAGCCCCTCCGAGGGGCATTCTGGGCTCTCACCAGCTTCCTCTGGACGTGTTCCGCCACTGGCTCTCAGGCCGGCATCCCACCCCCCTTGCTGTGCCAAGGGCAGCAGACCTTGTCCAGCACTTGCCCCTCCCTATTCTGCAATGCCCCTCCCAGCCCCACAGATCTCAGGTCAAGGCCTGTCAAGGATTCAAGGGGCTCATGCTACGGAAGCACTACTGCACCCTCCCAGATCCTGGCGGGCCGGGGGGTTCTGCCGGGTTTTGCTCTTCTCCCCACTGACGAGGGGGTGCAAGGCTCAGAATGACCAAGAGAGCTGCGCTAGGCAGCCGCTTCTTAACGGAGCACAGAGTCACTAGAGTCACATTGCACAGCCCGGTTTGGGGTCATTCGAGAGGACTGTTGTAGTACTAGCTCCTTCATGAATAATGGATCCACTTCCCCTCCACCCGCCCTTCTCTTTTAGATCCAATTTCATGCCGCGTGTATTTGGAATGTTTATTTGAGTCTCTCGGGATAGGACCAAAATATCAGATTCCCTGCTTGGTTTCCTCCCCCATTACAGAAATAAGCTGCGAGAGAAAGGGCCCTGGGAAAATCCCAGGGAGTAATTAGCAGCGATGCGGACAGGGGCCGGCGCTAGTAGTTTGTGTGTCTATTGCTCCCAGAAGTTACCAAAAAGCTTAAGCGCTGCTCATGTTTGCTGGCTGGCAAAGTGCAGCCACATTGCAAGATTGCCTGTTATTCGGCCCCACCCCTGCAACGAAGCCCACCAACACAGAGTGCCCCGCTTCCTAGATTTCAAGGACCACAAGGGTCCTTTCCTCTGACCTCACAGACCAGAGAATTTCTCTCGGTAAGTCCCTCAAAATATTCAGCTTTGTTCAACTTTGCCCACACACCCCTATTTGCAGCGGTTTTCTGGTTCCCAAAATGCTGAGCCCTAACTCCAAGACAGTCCACCGGGCAGTCCCCATACTCAGGGCCTAGCTCTGCTTTTCAGGGGGCTATGCTGTGTCCATTAAACAGGGCGGGGGCATTCTCAGGCTTGTGCTACTGCAGCATGGTACAAACCAGCACCCAGCAACCGCTCTCCCAAGGTATGTCTGATGTGCAAGCTCAGGTAGATTCACATGTCCAAGCAGCGTGGCCAGTCTGGGCTAGCCACCCGAGAACGTGTGCAGGACCCTCAGAAGGGATAGTTCTTGGGGAGCTGGCCAAGCCACCATCCACACAGCTGCAGCCACAATGCTATTTTTGGCAGCTAGCTTGACCCGAGCTAGTGCAGGCCTGCCAATCTGAGCTGGGAATTGCACCTCCCAGCTGCAATGTAGACGTACCCAAAGCTGGGCGGGCTTACGGGGCAGGAAGCCTTGTCTGAGCCAGGAGAATAAGCAGATGAGGCTTCTCTGTGGCCTAATCTGATTGACGTGGCTGAAGTACTCAGTGGAGTCACTCCAGAGTAAGTTAGAGGCGGGTCAGACTTAGACACCACGATGTGGGGAAGGAACGGGCTTTTTCTAGAGTCACATTGCCAATTGTTAACTTCACTCCAAAAGGGCTGGTCTCCAGTCCATCCCTGAGCCACCTCACTGCACCTTCTCAGCCTTCCTTTGTCATGGTTTCCAGAAGCCAGTGTTGGCCAGCAGGTAAAGCAGGAAGGGGAGGAACTCAGCAGCTGCTTTAGCCCAAAGATCCAAGCAGCCAGCGTGAAAGAGAGGGCTGAAAGCCTGCCATCCTGTGCATGAAAGACACTAGAAGCTGTCGGAGGGCAGGTCTGAGATGCAGAGAAGCGGGTGTCGGGTGGGATCCAGCAGAGCAATGGTCCCGGGCAGACAAAAGGGGGGAAAATAGGGTCCTCAATAAAGACCCCCATGCAAGAGGCCCTTGAAAAGCCACAGATACAAAGCCTGTTGCCCAGGAAACTCAGGAAGCCTTCTCGTTATTGTTGGCAACAGGAAATGGCAATAAACACCGTAATCCAGGCCCAGCTGCTGCCACTGTCTTTTCCTCTTGATTCCAGGCACAGAAGAGAAAGACGCGGCTTGCATTGTTCTGCTGTCTCACAGGGCACCACCATGCCCTTGGGATCCTCAGAGACTCCAGCCCCGGTGCTGTCTAATTGGGATGATCAGGCTGCCATGGCAACCAAACAGGCCAGGACTCCTGAAGGTTAGAGGCAAACCCAACGTGAGGCCAAGGCACCTACATTTCACTTGTGTGCTCTCACCCATTACCCCTGCCTATGTGCTTACAGGCACACAATTACCCATAGACTCAGTGTAAGGGACAGGCAGTCTTGCCTAGCAGTCACAGCTGGGCGGAGGTCCATCCACCAGGCATGAGACTTGCAAGACCAGGTCCTGTAAACAAGAGTCAAGGTGAGGCCGGGGTTGAAGACCAGAGAACAGGGGCAGTGCCAGATGACAGTCGAGAGGCAGGAATCAAGGTCAGAGTCAGGCTGGGGTCAGAGCCCAGAGATGAGGAGACAAGGCAAAGTCTGGCACTGCAGCAGGCTGAGGTCTGCATGGTTTCCCAGACAACTTCCTAGGGCAACTCTGGGCGTTAAGAAGGGGGATTTGACCAATCAGAGGCGGAAGGGTCCTGTTCCTCTGTGTCTATTCTTGGGGGCGGTACTTCCTGCGGCACCTACTATATCTCCACAGGGCCTTTTGATGCACTGCGGAAATATCAGCTGCACCAGGCTCTGCGGATCTGGGTGCTAGTTCCTGGGTCCTTACGTGCACGCAGAGTGAGCTCCATGCCCACAAACACACCATCCATGCAGACGCTGACACGTGTGTATCTATTCATGGATGCCCATGGACATGCACGTCTTGACAAGTAGATAACATGTTACAGCCTGGGACACGAGACATTCCAACTTGTGCATGTTATATCGTGCACTACCGTGTCATGCCTTACAGCATGCCTGAGACACTGCAGGGCATCACTGCCTAGATAACGTACAGCAGATAGGATCTCCTAACAAAACCATGCTAGAAACACATGACATAGCTAAGCCATGATAATGCATGTTAACACGCCTTGGCTACACTGTGATAAACATATAGGCATAACCTAAGACAGCAAGATGACACAGCAGAAGAGCGATGACAAATTGGCAAAGATATTTTAGTGAAACTTCTTGTTATTTTGTATGCTGGCTCTGAGACATACTGCCGTTGTCACAATTACCAGGAATATTCACAATATGAAGCATCACACTCCTTGCAGCTTACAGATTCATATCAAAAATATATGGCAGACTTAGGTGACCTAGCATTTTGAAACCAAATGTAAAAGCCAGTTCATGTACCCGGAAAGGCCCAACCAAAAGCAACTTCTTCCTCTTCCTTTGTTACAGCTGATAGCATCTCTTGCACCTCAAATAACATAAGGAATGCAGATCCTTGCTGTTTTAATTGTTAGTAATACCATATTATAGGCAGGGTTGGGAGCACCCCCTAATATTAAGGTTACCAAGCCTTCCCATTATGAGACCCTCTTTTCAGTTGCCTATGACTCTGCCAAACATTAAATGTTTGGGCTCACATTTTCCACGGAGTGTGTTTGCCTCAAGCTAATTTTTTTCTCTTTGTTAAAAAAAACATCTCACCTCCAAAATGGGTCAGCCATTTCTGAGTACAAGGCTCCAGAGAACAAGGGTTGTTTTGCCCATGTTCAATTCTGGCAGCCTTTTCTTTGGAAAGCTCTCGCCTCCCCATACGTTGGAACAATAACCTGAAATGTAGCAGGAGGCTGGTCTTTGGGTGTGGGATGTGCTTTTGCCAACCCCGGGAAAATCAGCCCACATATGGCCTGGTTCTAGGCCTTTGAAAAATTGCAGCTTGCACATGCATAGTAGGGACTGCTTGATGTTGACAGCTAGTTTCCCCAAAGATTCAGTCCACACTGGCAGGGGTGGCAGGTTTGCAGAAATTTTGGTGGTGCCCAGAACCCAAAGATTCTGGGAGGGAGTTTGGGTGGGGAAGGAGTACAGGCTCTGGGTGAGGTGGGGTGGGGTGGGGTGGGGCTGAGGGAAGAGAACCAGCTCCAAACTTTGATGGAGCAGGGCCCCTGAGCCAGGAATATGCCACTGGGCAAGATCTGGGCTGCTGTGGTCCAGGACCAGGAGCCAGAAAGGAAAGCAAAGAACCCATCTCTCCAGTGCTCTCCCCTCGTGTCTGACGCAGCAGAGTGGAGGAGGAAGCTGAAATACACAGAAGAGACACAAGCCAGACCCGCAGGTAGGAGTAGGGACACGGAAAGGGAGGTATGAGATTGGGACTGGAAGTTTGGGTGGGGGGGTGACTGGCATGGAGACTGGGACCAAATCCATCCTTTCTCTTCCTGCAACCCACTGCCGCATTCACTACATACCCTCCAGCCGCTGCCATAAATGGGGCAAGGCCCCCACATAGAACAGCCTCCTTCTCTATGCAACTCTGATTCACTTCCAGAGCAGGTCCATGCTATGCACCAAATAAAGCTGGGCTTCTGTGGCAAAAAGAAATAAGATGTGATCATTAGAGGCCGTCTCATAATGCACCCTCTCTCCCGATGGGGGCTGGCATCACAGAATCCTAGAAGACTAGAACTGGAAGGGACCTTGAGAGAGGTCACTAAGTCCAGTCCCCTGCCCTCATGGCAGGGACAAGCACCGTCTAGACCAGGGTTTCTCAACCAGTGGTACGAGTACCCTTCAGGGTACTCGAAAGAAGTCTGGGGATACATCAACACAACTGATATTTGGAGAAAATGGAATTTTTGTTTCAAGTTTTACAGCGCTTTATTATTTTTGTACTTTTTACACCCAAAAATTTCATCGCCCACCCGGCTATGATGAAGTTGTTTAAACAAATGTGTCGCAATGGTAGAAAAAAAAATGTGTGTGTCTGAAAACTGTAGGTACTAGGGGTACTTATAATTTTTTTTTTTTTAAAAGGGGGTACCTTATAAAAAAAGGTTGAGAAACACTGACCAAGACTATCCCTGAAAGGTGTTTGTCTCACGTGCTTTTAAATATCTCCAGCGATGGAGATTCTACAACCTCCCTAGGCAATTTATTCCAGTGTTTAACCACCCTGACAGGCAGGAAGTTTTTCCTATTGTCCAACCTAAACCTCCCTTGCTGCAATTTAAGCCCATTGCTTCTTATCCTACCCTCAGAGGTTAAGGAGAACAATTTTCTCCCTCCTCCTTGTAACACCCCTTTAAGGTTGTACAGGGAACCTTACTTTTGGCATTTCCCAACTTTGACTGCCTTCCTCCAGCAGTTTCCAAATGGACTACAGAGACAAGGCCAAATTGTATTAATACCTGCTCATAGGGTGATAGCACATGTGAAAAATCAGACCATTATTGGGGGGGGTCAGGAAGGGATAGAAGAAAAAGCCCCTAGCATCAGGCCATCAGGTCACCCTACCTGCATGGTACTACTGAAATCAGTTAAGCAGTGCAGGTGTAACTGAGCACAGTTTGGCACTGTGTGAATGATTAAACACCCGCAGTGAAATGCAGCCCCTTCTGGGGACGAGGGTGGGACATGCACCAACACCAAACAACTGTTAGCACGTTAGGATAGGGAGTGAGGGGAAATGTATCTGCTGGGAATTGCAGGGGAGTTTAGAAAGAGGCCAGATGTAGTTATCTGGACTGGAATTTGGCCTGGTCACCAGGGCTAACACTGCGCCTTGCAAACTAGCAGCACACTAAGACTCTTGGGGTACGTCTATACAGTTGCTTATTTTGAAATTGGCGCTGTCTACATAATAAATCGCTATTCAAGCGTCTTCCCTATTCCTCGAGCAACGAGGTCTACAGGAAGCTGGAATAAGAATCCGGTTATTTCGAATGTATTTCAAAATAACGGGCGTGCTGTTAAGACACGCAGAACGGAGGTTATCCCGAAATAGCGCTGCCGTGTAGATGTATCCTTGCAGAGAAATGAGGCCTCACGCCAAAGAACGTACAATTCAGCCGCACAACTTGCCCACAAGGGAGGGAGTCGCGAAGGCTGATGGAGCAGTCCATCTAACAGGTGCATTGCTAGTTCCACAAGCCTGCAGGAGTGCCCCTTTCTACGCGCTCATGAGCCAGAGTATTTACGTTAGTCAGCAGGGGCAAGCTCTCATTCCATTCTAGGGGAGTCTTTCCCTTAACAGCAGCTGGGCAGGAAGGGAGAGGAGTATGTGGCAAGACTGATCCAATCTGCCCTTGCGCAGGAAGCCAGATCAAACTCAGCAGATTCAGTCCATCTGAGCCCAGAACCAGCTGAGCATAGACCGACTGCTTCTACTGGGAATCAGTCAAGACCAAAGCACCAGAGTGACGCTCAGCTGTGTGGACAGCGGCAGTGACCAGAAGGGGAATGTGTGGCGTTCTCTGCATTTTCGCAGTCCCATGGCCATGTGCCTTGCATTGCACAGGCTTAAACTGATCCCCTCCATCGCCAATCTACAGTTGGTTCCCTACCCAAGAGGTTATTCACCTTTTCAGCCCAGCCCAGCCCAGCCCAGCCCCTTCCTCCAAGGAATAATTGTCAGTAGCTCAGTGACCACTGCCACCGAGTCCCTGGCAGGCAGATTTGGCTTTTTGCAAGGGCAAGTGCTTTTCTGATGGATCGGGGTTGGGGGGGGTCTGTGCTCTGCGTGTGTGTGTTAAAATCAAAGGGACTGAAAAGGTCACAGCTCCCAAAGTGCTGATGCAAGACGTCAGGCAGAAAAAAACCAAACCTTCTGGATGGACAGGAGACCACTTGAGAAAGCCAGACACAAGAGATAAGCCTGTATTCCCCCAGCCAGTCCTGGGAGAGTGTCCCAGTTCCTCCCAGTGCCCACCCTCTTCCCCCAACTGCTCCCCAACTTTTCCGCTTCACTGAGCACAACCTCCAAGTCCCCTTTTCTGCAGATAAGACCCAGGCTGGGGTCAGGAAGGGCTGGGAGGCCCGGTGTAGGATGAGAATAGAGGGACTTTGGAATGCCCTACGGGGGACAGAGGCTGGATCGGGGGGGAAGTGAAGGGCAGAGCTGATGCCACGTAACAGGGTGGGGCGGGGGGGCTAGAAAGAAGCATGTGTTGTGTAAAGTGTTTGGCAGAGAGGGGAAGTTGACATGACCCATGGAAGCTTCAGGCCCATGCTCTGCCCCCACCAGGGCCCGGACCAGCCGCTTTTCCCTCACAGCAAGGAGTGACTACTTTGCGCTGTGCGTGTAACTGGAACGTCCCACACCAGCTCAGCCAGCCTTCCCCTCCTCACCTGCCCTGCGGAGCTCCCCCATGCCAGCGTGGAGCCAGAGCCTCCTCCAGCCTCGCCCGCCCTCCCTCCACTCCCCGCCACCCCCCCGTCTTGCAATGGAAATAAATTGCCGCCGATTCCCGTAACTCAGGCAGAAAACCCAGGCCCCTTGCTGATAAAAAGCAGCCGGCCTGGCCAGCATTGCCATGGCAACCGGCACTTTCTTTCTCCCCCCGCATCCCTTTGTTCGGCCGTGGACCCAGACTTTTGTGCCCAGTCATAATGGGGCCAGACTCTCCGGATGTTTAAGGGGTGAGGTGAGAGGAATTTCATTCAGCCACAGCTTGAGTGGCCGGTCTCCTTCCGAGAGGTCAGCTCCGGGAATGTTATTGACCAAGGCCCCATGCAGGGAAGGCGGCACTGAAGAAAGCACTAGGGGAAGAAAAGAAATTCCACCCCCTTCTCCCTGCTCCAAATGCAAACCCCTCAGCAAAAGCCTTTTGTTTCCATCGCTCCTTTTCTGCTACTCCCTTCACAGCTGCTCTGAGCCGGACACAACAAAACCCACCAGGCCCGCCTCGCTCTCCCTCCGCACAGGCCTTTGCCTCTCCTGGCACCTGCAGCAGACAAAGCTCGGTGCGTCTCAGACATTCGGCTCCTGACAGCTGCCAAGCCCTGGCGGTGCCAATGAGAGCCACGGGTAACTCGGCCCCTCAACTCCCCTGCCCCAGCTGACCCAAGTTGGCTCTCTACAACTGAAGCTGACCTCCTCCTCCATTAGCAGATGTTGGAAGCCTTTGGCTTAAGGGACTGGCACAAGTCTGTGGCGGAACCAGAAATCTCAAGGCCAGGATCATAGGTGCCTTAGAAAGAGGCACCAAACTCCTTTACGGGAATTGGCCTCTAAACCCCTTAGGCTCCCTGACAGGCAGGATTGACAGAAATAACTAGGGATCCAGAGACACGTTAACAGCCTCATTCAGAATAACTATTGAGCGATCCCCCTCTGAGATTCACGCACAAACTAGCCTGTCTCGGGTCAGAACCTGGGTCCTAGGACCCGCTAGAGGATCCGTAAGGAACAAGAGGGAGATGCAAAGGGCAGTTCCAATGGGGAATACAAGAAAAATGGTCTGCTGGTTTAAATCAACAACTAGACCCTGCCACTCTGCCTGTAGAAATACCATGGCAGCAGTCAGTGGCAAAAGAGAACTCAAGTTTTTCTAGCTGAAGGAGGGCCCGTGCCCTAACCCATGGGCCATCCTTCTCTTTACCGTGGGAAAGCGTGCCGAGAGAAGGCCTTATCCTCAGGATCTGGTGTCGCAATGCCCGGTCAAGATTATCCCAGCAATACGGAAGAGTCGCCTTCCTCGCTCTGAAGAGCAGCGCCTACTGCTGCTCCCCCGCAGGCATCAGAATCACAGTGTCCTGTCAGTTTGGCCAGGGAATGCTCAAAGTGGCACCTGCCCACGCAAAAGTCATCAACCAATATGGCACCCATCAGGGCAGGCAGCAGCAGGAGCGAGCGCTCCACCAATCAGCCTGCGGCTCTCTGAGGGTATAACAGGGCTGGGTCGCTACCTACTGCCACGGCAGCCATTTCAGATGCCTCGGGACGGCTTGCCCAAAGCTCCCACAGGGAAAATGAGTAAGGACATTGGCCCCGCGTGAGAGAGGAGGACTAGGGAACGTTGCCCTCAGCAAAGGGCTTATGGACGTCCCACCACAGACTCACAGGGCTCCCGGATGGCCTAGTGGACCCTAGAAGCCTTTCCTGCAAGGAGCCATGCCAGGAGCTGTAGGTTAAATACTGTTGCGCCCGCCGTGTCCACGTAGGGTAGAACTGCAACTGAACTGCCCCTACGCCATCCTGGCCAGCACGGACCTGCCACTCGTCAGAGCCTAGAAATCCCCAAGCCACCTCTACACTGGCCTTTAAACTGCCTCATGCCAGAGCAGCACCCCAGCTCAGCCCCTGCACGGGGCCTGTGTCATTCCTCCATCTCTCAATGCTAACCCTCCCATTTCTATGCAATTTACAGCACTCGGCGTAACGCCGACAGGTGGAACCAAACCTAGGACCTCTGGAGCTTAGTGCATGATCCTCTACCACCTGAGCTAAAAGCCAGCTGGCTCTCAGCTAAGGCTGTAGGGCTGTGATGTCCAACCAGCTCTGAACTAGCCAACCGGCCAAAAAGCCACACTCAACCGGTGGCTAGTGGCTAACGTGTGGCTAACCCACATGTGGCTAGTGGCTAAGGTGTTGGACACCACAGCTGTAGAGCAAGC
Organism: Rafetus swinhoei; assembly: GCA_019425775.1. Lineage (NCBI taxonomy): Eukaryota > Metazoa > Chordata > Testudines > Trionychidae > Rafetus > Rafetus swinhoei. Next base: position 2,622,672 of record CM033435.1, on the reverse strand, counting down.
TCGTTCTCTCTCTTTCTGTAAATGTGCTACGTGCCACTGCATGGGACAGTGAGCCACATCCAGGAGGTGTGAGGGTTACATCTGCACAGGGCCAAGTGAGCTGTGCACCAGAGAGACATTGAATGCAATTACATCACACCTCCTTCTTTGTGGAAGTCCTTGCCCGTGGCATATGCTCTTCACTGGCTACTGAGTGCATCCTGTTCCTGGAAGTCAGTACCAGGCGGGCAAACTGCTGCTAACGCTTAGTCAAGCTGCTTCAGAGTTGACTTGCCAGGGGAAAAGAAGTCACGGGAGCACAGAAAGCACAAGTGTATGTTCTTTCCTGGGATCTCCAGTGCAGCAGGGAACCCAGAGCGATCTCTCTCTCCCTCCTTCCCCAGAATGAGCAAGGTGTAGAGAGTTCCAGCTTGTCGCTGCTTCTGTTCCCACCAAGTTCCTTTGAGACGCTTTAAAAAAGAAAAGATGCAACATATTCCAGGCCTCCCTTTATAGCCACCTCCTCCTCACGAGCGTGCTGCTCGGAATGCTACAGAGAAGGGAGACGGTAGCCAAGGAGACCAATAAATAGAACGCTGCACTGATGATGTAACCAATCCAGAGCTACCCAGGACTTCAGATTGTCCCCAGGATACAGACCATGGCTCCTTGGAATTTCATGACCACTTTGGGATGGGACCTCAAACTCCTGTCCCAGAAACACAGCCCCTTTTCGCCTGAAGTAAAGGACGTTTCTCCTTAGCTCTTAGCCATATAGGGTTAATGATACTCTGTTGAGCAGCTCTGATCCCACCCAGCAGAGGGCAGAAAAAACACTATCCCGTGTGTCACTATATTAAATAAAACGGAAGGACGATCGATCAGCAGTGATGAACAATTTATCTCTCTGTGCAGCTAAAATTCAGTGAGCTTTGGGCGGGGAGGAGGGGGAAATGTAGGACCAGATTCTATGTTGCCTGCATGATGGTTTAAGAGGGATGCCAGGGTATAAATAAAGTCATGCCAATGTGCCTTTAAAATCAGAAGGAAAATGTGTTTGAAGTCTTTTGCAGTATATATCATGCTTTAACCATTCTACCTAGTCAACTCGCCAACACTTTGCATGCATATCAGTCAAAGACTCCTGCGTGGGAATATTTGATTTGGATCATTTTTCTGGGCGAGAGAAAGTAGATTTGCCTGGAGGTCCCTCAAAATCCAATATCTTAACCTTTCAGATCAATAAAAAAAAAATCCATCAGATGATCCTCAATTTTCAACTGCTTTGTTATTTTAAGGTTGTTCAAGTTTTCTTCTCATCCTCCCACCAAATAAGTGGAAGAGCATTACGTGTAAGAACGGCTATACTCAGGCAAACCGATGGTCCTTATAAGCTGGTGACCTGCCTTCTGAGAGCGGCCAATGCCTGGTGCTTCTGAGGGAATGAACAGAGCAGGCAATCGTCAAGTGATCCATCTCAGTCTGTACTCCAAACTTCCGGAAAACAGATGCTCGAGACATTCAGCACTTGAAGTGCCATCCCTGACCATCCTGGCTTAATAGCCATTGATGGGTCTAGATATTTCCAACCCAACAACAGACAATTAAGCTGTTTCAGCTGGGTTCCTTAAATTCATTTCCTGCCCAAACCTGTAGTATTAGGGGTGTTTTTGCTACTAGCACAGCAGCTGTATTACACCCCAAACGTGTCAGCAGTTCAGTAGTGGACGGCACGATTTATAAATGCTTCTGATTTCTCAACGTAAGATCGTTATCATTAATAATGACGTTGGGTTTGCCTCCGCACAGCTAAGCAGCTTTGGAGATTCCTGGACTTGCTTCTCTGTCTGAAGAACAAAGATAAACATTTAGAGAAGATCAAACAAATGAGAAATATATTGAGACAAACCGTAAACGATGTCAACTTTCCAGCAAATTACACACTTTGCACTGGGAGCCTACAATGTTATTTATGGACTTTATAATGCACCATCTGAATTGTACATCTTATTAGGCTGCAATTTTATCTTGGAGGTTTCTGTTGACTCCAGGTTTGCTGTTATGGATTATAACAGCAGCAAATTCCTTTCATTTTTAGGTAGCATAGACTGCATATTGTTTAGCCTCTCTCTAACCACACATCAAGGCCCCGTCAATGGCTTCTGATAAGTCTCATGTTGACGACTGCCTGTTTCCACAGTGTCAAAATCAACAGCTGACAATCCAGAGTGTTGCCATAAACATTTACAGCAACACGGACGCCTCAGTCTTTCATTTCCGTGGTTCCATGGTGATCCGCATGGCGCGGCAGCTGATTTTGATCATTCCTGTCATATACAAAACAGCCCATGCAGGAGAGCTGTGGAGCTCAGCTTGGCCAGGGCACCAGTCTTGGCTTGTTAAGGGTGTTTTACAACATGATCTCACTTGTGAAGGTGAGTGGCTTTGCCAAGCCTGAGCCAGCCCTGCACACTACACCGAGAGGATACAGTGTGTATAGATTTGTGTGATTATGCCACGCTGGAGGAGACAGAGTCCCTGTTTGTTTCAGTGGTTTTGATTTATAAAGACATATATCCCTCCCAGTCCCATGGGTAATTTCACAGCTTAAGAACAACATCCATTTAGTAGCCACGTGCTGGCTGGAAGAGCCAGAAATTACACATGATCCTAAACCAGCAGCACTAATGCTTCTACAACAGGCAAGAGTCCTCCATCTAAGGACCAAGAAACAGATGAGCCCGGCTCGGCAGCGAAAGTTGGCAGATTCAGGGGCTGTTGGACTAACATCAGGAGCAAACTACTCGAGACAGTCAAAGTTTGACAGAACAGTTTTCTGTCTCCCCACCCCCTCCCAAAAAAGTGGCTTCATCCAAATTGAGACATTTTGCGGGAACATGCCAGTTTCCATGATGCTTTTCTTTGAGGGGGGCGGAACACTGAAATCATTTATTTGGACTCTTGTTTCACTAAAGTGACCAACATTTTGTTTCGGCTCTAGTGTTCAGATCCATCTTATTTCTAAAGTATTTTATTATGCATAAAAAAACCACTAAGCAAAATGGTAGAATGACGCCATTCAATGGTCCCAGTTTGACATGCCAGAACTTTCGTTCCATGGGAAATCTCCAACTTCTAGCTCATTGTTCCGATTTGGCACCCTATCTTCACTGAATTCTAGGGCTCACTAACAACGCTGCTCTGATAACATCTGTCAAATTCAAAACTAACTAGCAAGGAGGAGGTAATGGCTTGGATCCCAGCACAGGCTAAGCACATGAACAAGTATCCAGGTCTCCCCGCTAGCTCATGCTACCACACCTAACACTATTACTGTTACCCAAACTAACTAGATTAAAGCAAACTTCAGCTCTGACGAACCTTCCAGTGGACCAACTGGAGGCAATATTAAGACGTAATGGCTACAAAGCTGTCAGGAAACTGGAGATATTCAGATATCTTTGTTAATTTTCTGCTATAGAGAAGAAGGCAGAACATATCTTTAGATCTCTTGGCTTTACTGAAGACAGTTAAAAAGGACTATGAAAGGGCTTGATACATCCTTTATGCCTCACAGGAATGTGATTTTATGACAGAACATGTTTTCACCAGAGAATTTAAGAATCCAGCGAAAATGTTGAATGTTTTATAAGAGTTCTACATGCACTGGCTGAATGATACAATTTTGGAACTGCAAGACATGAAAATATCAGACAGGCTGGTTATTGGGATAACAGATGAAAATCTTTCATAGCAGCTCCAATTAAGGACAGAATTAACCCTATAGATACAGATAGCAGAGCAGTCAGAACGAGTCGAAACAACAGAACAAAAGGCAGGAGCAACCTGACATCTGAAACTTGCTCAGAAGCTGTAAACAGCAGGAAGGCTAAAAGTAATCACTACAAGACCCCCTGAAATAAACAGAGATGGCCCTTTGGGCTGCCTAGGGTGCAGCACCCCCTTCCTCCCCATACCTTAGCAATTTAAAGGCCCCAGGACTCCAGCTGCTGCTGTTACTGCAGCAGTAGCCGGAGCCCTGGGCCCCTTTGAATCACCAGGCCCCAGGGCAATTGCCCGCTTTGCCTTCCCCCTGTCAGCAAACCTGGATGGCACCCAGGACCCTGGGTAGCAGGAGGGCCACGCTGGGCGCAAACCTGGGGATGCTGCAGCATCCTCCACGCCCTTGCTCCCACACCTATGAAGAGTGCCTGCCAAGTCCATGTGAACTAGTGCAGACATACAGTGTAAACTAATCCAATCCAGCCTGATAACAGACCATGGAGGCTTGCAACTTTCATCAGTGGAAAAGATCGGGAGCAGGCACGGCTGAGATTCCGGCGTCTATTGCCAACGTGGATGCAGTTTTTGCTTCTGAGGAAATTCCGTTAGCAGCGGATGCTCTGTCGCAGAGCGCAGCTCGGCACTCAGCTGGCAGCGAGCTTGAAGATGACATCAAGGCGTCCATGGGTGCTGTGGTTACATACAGACCAGTTTGAGAAAAGAGACTGACAAGCTACAAAAACCTAACAGACATCCAACGTCAGGGAGTTCTAAGTTCCATCCGGTCTGGCCAGCCCATCTACAGTAGACTTCGGATAATCTGGCACCTTTGGGACGTAGGTGGTGCCGGATTATCAGATATGACGGAGTACTAGGAGGTATTATAAGGGGGCATAGGCCCAACCCAATCCCCCTCCACCTTATGCTCGGGTCCCAGAGCTGCCGGTACAGCCGCGCGTCTCCCTCCAGGCACTGAGGCATGTGCACTCAGCGGCCGGCTTTTCAATGAGCTGGCCAGGATGCCGTGCGCAACCCAATCCCCTCTTCTCCCCTTCCCTTTCCCAGAGACAAACACCTCCCCTCCCTGCTGTCACCCAATCCCCCTTCTCCCCCAACCTTATGTCCATATCCCAAAGCAGCTGCCTGTGCTCACCAGCCGGCTGCAGCACGTGCAGGCTGGACGCTGTGTGCGCTGGGGACCGTGAGCGGAACAGCGTGGGCCGTGGGCGCGCATGCGGCTCACAGCGGCCCGGCTGTGAGAGCGGCTGACCTGAGCAGTTCCAGGTTCCAGTTGATGCTGGACTATCAGGAGTGCCGGACAACTGGATGCCGGACTATTGGAGTTTTACTGTGCTTTGCGGTGTGCGGACAAATGGTGAGTCAAATGGGCTGCTGATGAAAAGCAACTGAATTGCTATTCCGCATGAAACGAGAGGAGGAGAAATCCCAGACCCTCATCTATGAAAGACATCGAGGGTCAACTAGCTGCCATGAATGGCCCAACCAATTAGCGGGGTGACCACTGCAGAACTAACTGACCAATGCAACATGAAGAACTTCCAAAACCAACTCCTTTACCAGACAGACCTTGGAAGAGACTAGCTGAGATTTATGCACGTTCACGGGACAACACTGCTAGGTTGTCGCTATTTCCCAGGGATATTGAAATAACGTACTTGAAAAACATACTAGTTCACAGTGAATGGTGAGGCCACGAGAGCTGGACAGGCAGCCAAGAAAACCCTACAACAGGAAGAGCCCTTCCTCGCTCTTCCGAGCTACGGCTCAACCCCAACAGCAGCTACTATATACAGCCCAACACAACTCCTGATGGGAAGACAACTCAGAGCTACTGTCCCGGGCTGATTCTTTCCCCAAGGTGGCCAGACACAAAGAGTAGCTACATGGGCTAAAAAGGCTAGAAGACGGTCGAAACACTTTTCCGGCAGGCGTTTCTCAGTTAGCCGCCAGGTCTAGAACCTGGTCCCTGTGTTCATGTCAAACCAGATGGGGGGGGGAAAGAGAGGAGAAATGACAAATGTCAGAAACAAAAAGGATCTCTTACTGTTTGTTCCTTGGAAAGAGCAGCCAACAGAGCTAACTCCCAGAGAGCAAGATGCAAACCAAGACGACGATGACTCATGGCATCGCAATCGGCCTGTAGGCGGTCTCACTAGTGGGCCAGTGGGCAGACCCAGAGCCAGGCCTCAGGAGGCAGGCAGGGTCAGATGACCAAGAAATCGGGGTCAGGCCCCAGAGAGCAACTGAAGAGCAAAGCCAAGGATGAACCAGGCTAAGAGCACAAGCGAGCTCTGGCGAAGAAGCACTCAGGCAGTCTACACTGCTGCTCAAATGGCTCTCGCTTATGGCTTCCTGGTTTATAGACTGGCACCAGCCAATCCGTGCTCTGCAGGGAGCTGCCGCTCAGGTCCAGGGCCATCCTTAGGCAAATGCAGAGTACTCAGCTGTGTAGGGCCCCTGAAAATGTGGGGCACCAAATTCTTTGGCTGCTCCATGCAGCCCAACGCGATCACGTGCCTATGAACGGCCCTGACGGCTGTCCACTGGTTCCTCTCTGGTCCGACCCTTCCCCCAGCCGCTCTCACGACCACCAGCAGCAGGGCTGCCTTCTCCCTGCCCCCTTCCTCCACGCTCCCTCTTGCCACGCTGGGGGTGGAGACAAGCCCTCCATCTCTGTGGCTCCACAGGGGCCCCAGGGAAGCCCTGAGCGCCAGCGGAATCCACATGAGGGGGGGCAGCCTTAGGTAACTCATGTAGGGCCCCATAAATTGTAAGGACGTCCCTGCTGAGGCCAGGCCGCATGCTACTTCCTGGCAACCCGAGCTTCACAGAGTTCCCCCTCAACACCCAGTCACAGCCTGAAGTAGCACGGCAGGGACATTGAGGACCCCAGGGTCCCAGGTTCTAGGCCTGCAGGTTTTTACACAAGAATTCGAAGCTGGCCGTAGCCAGCCCTCGTGACCACTGGGAAGCCCAAGGCCCAGGCTGTTAAGCAATCAGGGTGGGACATTACAAACATCTGTACAATTCAGACCCCGGACTCCACCTCCAAAGCACAAGCCGAATTCCAAGGGGGAGAGGCAATGGAATGAGATACGGCGTTGTACACTTCCGCCACTGGGCGGCGCGGAGGATAACGTACCGTCTCTGTGTCTCCCCCAGCCACAGGGCAGGGTGACTCAATGCGTCTGGTCCCGAGTTCGCTCAGGAGGAAGCACGGTGGCCAGTCCATGTCAGGCAGGGGCGCGTGACACCCAGAGCCAGCCTACGGAATCGGGTCCCCGCTGTGCAAGGCGCGGGTCAGACCCGGGGTATGCGTCCTAGAGACTCCCCCGCGAAAGCAAGCAGAGAAAAGATCCCCCATGCAAAGGGTAGGGAATGGGATAAACTGAGAGGATCAGGCTGTCCCCTCTAGCTGACTGTTAAAAACTGCATGAGGTGGGGGAACCGCTGAACGGTGGGGCTCATCAGAGCTGGCCGGTGACAGCTCAGCGGGCAAGGGTAAGAGCACGGATGGGCGGAGGTGCTCAGCAGTCAGCAGGGTCCCCTCGACTCCTGCCACCATCCATCAATTCCCATTAGTCCGGGCTGAGGCATAAGACAACCTGCATCGGAGCAATCAGCGGCCAGAGACCAACGCGGAGCCTGGCTCTACGAGTGCCCGGTGGTGGGGAAGAAGCATGCAGGGGAAACCAGCGTGATGGGCAACAGAGCCAGCAGCAAAAGACGGGCCATCCACCAGCCGATCCCTCCAGATCTAGCCTTCCGGGGAAAAGTGGGAGTCGCTGGACCGGTAGCAGGACCAAGTCTCTGGCCGGCTGTAATTGCTGGCGCCGGCCTGGGAAGGAGAATGGGGAGAAGACTGGGGAAGGTGCCGGCTTTGCGTGCATAAAATTAAATTCCCCGTTCAGTCCTAGACACAAGAGGTGGGGGGCCCTGGGGGAGGTCTGGGGCTGGGGTCTTTAGCCTTCTGCTCACATCGGCAGGGGAAGGCAGATTCATTTGCTGGCCTGATTGGACTGATGAGATTTCCATATTCTTCATTAAGGGGCTGCCATCGAGCGCGGCTGGCCTGCCATTTCCCATTACTCACAACCTATCCATTATGCAAAAGGAGAAGGGGCGAGGGTAGAGACAGCAGCCCAGAGAGCAGCTGTAATGATCCTGTCAGCATCTGCACCGCGCTCTGTGGAGAAGGGAGCGAGAGCCGCTAACGCGCGGCGAGATAGTAGCAGGAGCCCCCTGCCTGCTCCTCACCTCGCCGCAGCCTCGGGTACCCAGAGAATTACCATGCCTGGCCTCACTGTGCTTTGATGCACTGGGCAGTGTTCGCAGCACTTGGACGCCCGGCCTCGTGGCGGTGAGAAAAAAGCAGGCAGCTCTGGGGTGGGAGCCAGTAACCACGCGATACAACGGGGGAAATTATAGACCAAAAGATTATGGTAGGTATCAGTCTGCTCTGTGTCATGAAGGGTTTTCATGACCACAGAGAGCAACCAGCAGCCCGGTGTTCAGAGACCTCTGAAAGAGCCCTAGAAAGTAAGCTCAGATTTCGGCTTTGCTTATTTCGGCAAGAGAAAGGCCTACACGGACTATGCTGGGATGCATCTGCTTTTTCTCCAAGGAATTATGCTTTGCTACAGCCGCCTCCACCACAGCATTCCCAGACCGCAACCTTAACACTCAGCCTCACTAGATTTGGCTCATCTCTAGCTCCTTTCTCTATCCGAGGAAGTCTGCAGACTAACTGCTACTAATTAAAGTTGTCTCTCTCCCCCGGCGGTGGATGAACATCATTATCTTCATTTTATAGCAGGGGAAACTGAGGCACTGAAGGAGGGTGTGGTTTTCCCCAAGGTTATCCAGCAAATCAGCAGCAGTGCTAGAAGACAGAACGCTGGAATCCTGAAGCCCAGCCCCTGCTGCAACCACTAGGCACACGGGCTCATTTCAGGATCTTTGAGACGTTGCCGTCACCCCAGGAGCAAGTGGCCAGCATGCCCTGGGCCACCCTTCTGCATTTCACCCGAAATACTCCCCGTTCTCCTCCATCAGCCGGAGCACAACAGGAGGCCCTTCCGTTCCGCCACTTGACCTTATTACAGACAATGCTAAGAATTAACGTTTGACACAAATGGAGGCCGTTGCTACTTCATTGCTTTTCCTGCCAGGTTTGGCTGGACTGAGAACTCCCTGCTGCTGTGTATTAGCCTCCAATAAGCGCCACCAAGTATGCTCCCGCTGCTCACAGCTTTCCTGTCCTTGGCTTTGTCCTGGCTCCTACACGCTGACCCGTGGCGTCAGCACTGAATCTCAGCACGGATTTCATGGCAGACAACAGGTGAGATGCAAAACCGAGATCTGGACCATTTGTGGTAGGTCAGGTCCCAAAACGCTTGCCTGGGGTTACCATCTGTCACAATCCCTCTTGGGGAACGTATTCTACTGTCCTTAAACGTCACCCTGCCACGTCAGCCGACGGTTTCTTCCTCTCATCCTGTCCCAAACTATAACGCATCCGAGAGCTGCATGTGCACCTTAAATGCCGGCTGCACTCCACCCCAGAGATGGTGGCATTCCGGGGGGGGATGAAGCACACCCAATCAAATAACTACTTTGGCAACTTTTCGAATGACGTCCAAGAGATGGTCATCAGGCAAGGCCAGATTCTGATCCTCATGTTGGGTGGTAGCTTACCCCCCTGGCGTCAATGTATTAGATATTACTGTAGCACCAAGCAGAACCAGTCATGGACCAGCACCCCAGTGTGCTAGGCACTGTACAGACCCAGGAAAAAAAAGCAGCTTCTGTCTCAAAGAGCTTACAACCAGGCCAGTTGCTGAGTAGGACACTATTCAGCATGAATAAGGGCACCACAATCTGCTCCTGTTTGATCAGCGCCTCCCCAGCAACACCTCCTTCCTTCAGCTCTCCTGCAGCCTCGGGTACAGTGAGAGCATTCCCACTGCAATGCACCGTTTGTCAGGAAAAACACCCGCTTTGGGCGACAAAACTTCCACGCCTGTGAGTGACTTTTGTTTTTTCCCCTCCCTTTATTGTCGACAAAGAGCCAGTGTGGACTCTGCTGTTTGTTTTGTCGAGAGAACTGGTTTCCACCAGTGTCCCACATTGCCTGCCCTGATGGCTGGGCTCAGTGTTTGGTGATCTCTGCTGCCCTGCAGGCTGCACCCTTCCCCTTTCAAAGCTGCGGGAAGTATCTGACAGCTGAGCGAGCTGCTCTGTTTGGGGAACAAACAAAGAGCAAGTCATTGGAGTGCTCCTGTTCTGCCCTGCTAGGGACACAGCAGCAGGCAGGTGGCTGCTGCAGGGGGAGGGCTGGAAAGATGGCCGTGCTGCTTGCACATTCCTCAGTACGGACAGCTCACGGAACTACAAGGGAATCCCAAAATGGGCAGGGATCAGCCATGGGTGGTCGGTAATGTAGGCAAGAGAAGGCAGCGCCTTCCCAAAATTGCCTACACGACCGACAGCCTAAGGCAGGGGCTGCGGCGCAACAGCCTGTCTCCGGCCGGCCGCTGGGGAAGGCAGCCCAGCTCAGCAACCTGACCGCCTGGGAGCAATGAGCCATGGCATGGCAGCCCAGCTCCACTCAGCTGCCAGGAAGAGACAGAGCTGCTGCGAGGCAGCCTGGCTTCCCCCAGTCGCTGGGGAGGGATGGGGCCACAGTTCGGCAGCCCCGCTTTCCCTGGCTGCCAAGGAGAGCCAGGCCGGGGCGCAGCATGGCAGCCTGGGCTCTCCACGTGGCCTGGAAGCCTCGGGCAGAAGGGGTGGAGCCTTGGGCAGAAAGGGGCGGGGCTTGCCTTCCCCAGCTAGTCTTTCACCCGACGCCTGTGGGATCAGCTCTGCCTTCCCACAACACTGCACTGTGGAATGCTTACCCACAATGCTTTGCGCTATCTGTCGACAGGGGAGCTAGCAGCATCGCCACGAAATGTCGCCAATGGGAGGCAGAAAAACCAGTGCGACCAGTTTTCACTTTCGTCACCAAAGCTTCCCAGTGTAGACACAGCCTGAGCCACAAGGGACTGAACACTGCCTGCAGCGAGTAACGTTCCTCGCAGCTCTGCCCAGCGCCTGCCACCCAGACGCCTGCTTAAGGGTCCTGCCTCCCAGCACGTCCTGATCTACGTTTGAGGCTTGGTCCTGGGACAGAGCTGTAACTCCAGAGGCCACATAGTGCTGGGAATTTGCCCAGCCAGGTGTTCCCCAGATCCCAGGACGGGCTGGCTCAGTTCCTGGGAGGTTTCTCTGCAGCAGACAGCCAAGGAAGGCAGCCGGATCCTTCACTTCAGCTTAATCTCATTCGGTGGGTCAAGCGAGAGAATAGAAGGAGAACCCAGCCCTCCCCCATCGCTAAGGAGTGACACGCAGGAGCAGGTTAGCACGGTCTCTCCCATCGCTGGGAGAATCCAGCAGCAGGCGGCCCTGGTGGTCATGGCAGGGTTCTCACACAGCTGTTCCATTGTCACGGGGGGGATGACAACACCCCTAGATCCCAGTGGGGAGCGTAGGGGTGCGGGTGAGGCCACCGCGAAAGAAGAGAGCTGCCAGTATCTGAACCAAGAGGCTCTCCCTCCACCTGTGATGAGCAGGCCCCATGTAAAGACCTTTGGGAGGGGTTTGTAACCTGGCCCTTTAGCCCATGCATGAAGGGCTCGTGCTTTCAGACCATACGTGCCCAGCGCACTCCCCCAGATTAGCCTAGGAGGGGTGTGGCTGCAGAACGGGGGTCGCCCCTTCCCAGTCCAGCACCACGTCGCAGGTGCCTTTAGACTAACAGGAGCTGCTGGAAGAGCTGGGACTTCACTCCAGGAAGAGGCCCCGAGTGCATTGGTAGCACAGCAGAGCACATAGGTCACTCAAAAGGGGTGTGTGAATAGAATCCTACAACACTGGAACAGGAAGGGACCTCGAGAGGTCAACGAGTCCTGTCCCCTGCCCTCGCGGCAGGACCCAGCACTGTCTAACCATCCCTGACAGGTGTCTATCTAACCTGCTCTTCAGTATCTCCAGGAATGGAGATTCCAAAACCTCCCTAGGCAACTTATTCCAGTGTTTAACCATCCTGACAGGCAGGAAGTTTTTCCTAATGTCCAACCTAAACCTCCCTTGCTGCAGTTTAAGCCCATTGCTTCTTGTCCTGTCCTCAGAGGCCAAGGGGAACAATTTTTCACCTTCCTCTTTGTAAAATCCTTTTAAGTACTTGAAAGCTGCTATGTCCCCTCTCAGCCTTCTCTTTTCCAAACTAAACAAACCCAGTTCTTTCAGTCTTCCCTCATAGCTCATGGTTTCTAGCTGGTTGGCTGAAAGACGGGGCAGGACACGCCTCTCCCAAGAGCCATGAGGGGAGGGGAGGCGCTGGGTGGTGTACCCCACCCTTGGCCCCCAGAGCCGCCCTGGCCCAGCAGCCAGTGGTTCATAGCCCAGTGCCGGTCCACAGAACAGTGGTTGGGAACCGCTGCTCCATGACGTTAGCTAAATCGTTGATGAAGATATTGAACAGAACCAGACCCAGAACTGATCCCTGCAGAACCCCACTCGTTATGCCCTTCCAGCATGACCGTGGACCATTGATAACTACTCCCTGGGAAGGGTTATCCAGCCGGTTATGCACCCCCCTAGTATCTACAGTGTATTTCCCTAGTTTATTGATAACAATGCCACGTGAGAGTGCATCAGAAAGCACCGTCCCAATTCTCTTCTCACGCTGATGCAAATCTGGAGTGACTCTACTGAAGTAAATGGGGCTACCCAGCTGTAAACCCAGCGTGCAGAAGAGCTGGATCGGGCCTCAACACGGAGCAGGAGGTCTTGATTCATGACAAGGATGCTGCAGACGCTCCTGTTGCTCCACCCAGCCAATTGGAATGGACCGCGGTCACACGCTAGGGCGGAGCTCTTCAAGCACAGTGAGGTACTAAGTGATCACTGAACACCAGCAGTCCTGCAGCTATAGGGGCCTTGTCCTTCCAGCCAGGGTATAGCTTGCTGCTCTTTGCGCTCTGTGGAGCTTTCTTACGGTCTGGCAGGGATGAAGTCACTCGTCTGCATGGAGAAGGGCCAAGAGCATTCTGGGATACTGCAAACATGATCATAATAAAGGCGCCAAATACCTGCCTTGTGGGGCAGCCAATCCAGAGCCAGATGTCCCACGTCCCGGTCACTTGGACTTCATGTTCCACGTCCCCAACTCTCCAGTCACTTGGACTTAGAATCATAGAATACTAGGACTGGAAGGGACCTCGAGTGGTCATCGAGTCCAGTCCCCTGCCCTCATGGCAGGACCCAGTATTGTCTAGACCATCCCTGATAGACATTTATCTAACCTACTCTTAAATAGCTCCAGAGATGGAGATTCCACAACCTCCCTAGGCAATTTATTCCAGTGTTTAACCGGCCTGACAGTTGGGAACTTTTTCCTAATGTCCAACCTAAACCTCCCTTGCTGCAGTTTAAGCCCATCGCTTCTTGTTCTATCCTCAGAGGCCAGGAAGAACAGGTTTTCTCCCTCCTCCTTGTGACACCCTTTTAGATACCTGAAAACTGCTATCATGTCCCCCCTCAATCTTCTCTTTTCTAAACTAAACAAACCCAATTCTTTCAGTCTTCCTTCACAGGTCATGTTCTCTAGACCTTTAATCATTCTTGTTGCTCTTCTCTGGACCTTCTCCAATTTCTCCACATCTTTCTTGAAATGTGGCGCCCAGAACTGGACACAATACTCCCAGCTTGGTATCAGCTGCAAACTTGATAAGCGTACTCTCTATGCCAATATCTAAATCGTTGACTTCACGGTGTCTCCCCTCCTGGCAGATGAAGGCATGCAGAGCAGAGGAAAAACACAATTGCCACTGGAGAAAACACTGCCCCGTTACCGAGCGTTCTCCATACCTGCTCTCTCATGGGTCTGCTTGGGATAGCTGCACGGAGGACCGACTAGCCATCGCCCTCTGCCAGGGAAGACGGGGAACTGGTTCAGCCAAAATAACTCCTGGTTCAAGCTTGAACTGGATAGATCTGGGGTAAGCTGGTAGGAGGACTTAGCAGGAAAGAACCTGGCTGCAGGCAGCAAGGTCTTTCCTTCAAGGCACAGAGGGTCTGTAACAAGAAATCAGAATGTTTTGAGGAAGGAGACAGCGCTGCCCCATGAGACGTTCTCCTGGCTCGTTTCAAACAGCAGCCGCTTCTAGAACCCCTGCTCCTGAGCCCCTGGGCCGGGGCGGGGGCAGCTCCGATGGACTTAACCCCTTGCTCACTGGTGACCAGGTAGCACTCCTGCAGCCGCCTGCATAAGTCTGATAGAAACAGAAATGCTCTTGCTGGAAGGTTGCAACAAAAATGCTATTTTTATCCTTCAAATCCAGAATAAGACACAGGGCCCCAAACCAGAGAGAGCCCAAACAGGCTGCTCCCAAGGCGCGACTCAGCCCACCTCAGTGTAGGTGGGCGCTTTTCAGTCTGACTGCTACACTCTTGGGCCAGGTCTACGCTACAGGGGAAAGTCGACTTGAGAGACGCTACTCCAGCTGTGTTGATTATGTAGCTGCAATCGACGGATCTTAAATCGCATTTTCACGCCACCCACGCAGCGGGAGGCCGACGGGAGCAAAGGCTCCCATTGGCTTCCCTTCCTCCTCGTGAGGAGCAGGAGTACCGGTGACGACAGGGGCACCTCTCAGTTTGAAATAGCCGATCTTCACTAGACCCGCTAAATCGAACCCCAGAAGATGAACTGTGGCAGCGTCCATCTTCTGTGTCGTGGAGACACGGCCTTATAGAGCCACTACCTAAAAGCAGGACCAGGAAACAAGCCTCCCCGTAAACACACACACACACACACACACACACACACACGCAAGGTGATAGCTTGCAATTCCCACACACTCCTTACATACCACCACATGCCATTAACCCAGGCAAGACCAAGCTGCCTTTTTATATCACTGCTCTCTGGTGCGGTCAGTTTGCCAGTGTCCACAGGGCCTGCGTGGGCAGCTCATGCCCTTTTGGCTCTGCCTTCTCCAGCCCCCAAAACTGTCTGAGAGCTTCTCCTCACTCACTAGCAGCTCTGGTTTAACTAAAGGCACAATGCTGAATTGATTTGGGGCAGCTGTGTGTGTAGACCAGGTCTCTGGGGCCATGTCTGAAAACACAGAATCAATCACCACCTGGCTACAACACAACAGCATTGCTGGAACATGACTATGCAACTGTGCCCCCAACAGCTACTGTGGGCTTCAGGGACACCATGTGGTTCCAGCTACACTGCGAGATGGAACCGTGTCTGGAGAGGAGGGAGCCACGCCATGCCAGACCTCCTCCAGGTGGCTGATTCCTGCAGTGGAAGAAAGACCTAAATGCAAACCCGAACCACAGTGCCTCAGCTTCAAGACGGTGTCTGTTCCAGATGCCAGAAGAGAAGCTTCCTGAAGCCAGAAACCCAGGAAAGGGTTAGCTCTCAGCTTTCAAGGTTGCTTTTTCAGGCGCATTATTCTGTCAACCCGGCAGGAAGCAGGAAGGTGGCCAGACCAGCTGCTCCAGGATGGATGAGCACCTGAGATCAGCTGTTGTGATGGGAAAAGCAGGATGCTCAGCTGCTGTAGCGGTTGACGTGCAAAGGCGCATCGGTTTCCAGTGGACTCCTTTCTGGGAAGGCAGGGGGGCTGGGAGGTGAGGCGAGCCACTGGACTAGAATCGGTTATTGCTCACGTCAAGGGCTGCGGGCTCAGATGGTGATGGAGCCATTCAGCGGTTGAATTCATCGGTCTCAGGACACGGCAGCACCGCTGTGACTGCCTGTGTGTGTTCATCCCAGGGGAGATTCACCGCTCACACGGACTCACACAGTGCCCCTCATAGCTTCTACAATAAGGACTTGAGCAATCAAAATGGCATTTGCCACAGGACTCCATTTTGTTCTTAAAGGCGGGGAAGAAGCAAGCAGCACGGGCGTTGCACCAAGGCCTGGCTCTCACCAGTGACAGCGACTCGTAGCTGCCAATGCCTCAGAATTCTCCCACCACTCGCGCTCTGGGAGGAACTGGGCAGCGGGGCCGAGCACGCCCGTGCGTGTGTGGGGGTGTGTGTGGCTCCGCAACCCGTGGGAGGGGCAGGGAGGGGACAGCCAGCCCTCAGCACCACCCGGACCATGGCACGCGCCCCTCCCCCAGCCCTCAGAGCTGCGTGGGGTGGTGGCCGTAGCAATGGCACTTTGCTGGGTTCCCCCCCGCTGATCCCAGTTTGTGTAACCAACCCCTGGCGCAACGCTTGCCTGTTCCGAATGCAGCTTTTGTGGCTCCACGCCGGGGAGGGCGGGCGGGATGCAAGCGGCTTCCTCGGGTAACAGACCCCGTCGCAGGACCAGCAACCCGAGACTTGTACTAAAGGGAACAGAGAGAGAGAGAGAGAGAGAGAGAGAGTCAATTATTTATGTCTCCTGGCTCACATTCCCCACCCCAACTGGACCCAGGGGAATTCACCCACCGGGGCGGGGTTGTAGCTAGACTCACTTTGTCCCAGAGGAGTTGTTTCCGAAGGGAACGGCCCAAGCAGGCGGCTTGCTGAGCCAAAGGGCAGCCAGGCAGGACCCAGGCCTTGGGAAATAAGTAGCCAAGGGCGCAGACGTTCTGACAGGAGACCTCCCCCAGCCCATAGATGCCAGCGGTGCTATGAGTGGGCCAAGGAGGGGAGGGGGCAGGAGCAGCATCGGGGCAGGCCTGGATCGGCCTCCAGTCAGAACAGAGGCGCTCTTGAGGCCCGGGGATTATTGGCTGAAGTGGTGCTTCTGCCTTCACGGCCACGGCTCACGATCCCCAGCCCACCCCATGGGGAGCCCTGCAGTCGGGATGGAGCAATGGGGGCCCCCCCAAGGGCTGCCCCAGGGACACCTCTGGCCATCAGGGAGCACCCCTGCACTGCCTCCAGCCTGAGGGGGGGCAGGTCTGGCATGAGCTGCCCTGGCAGATGCCTGCTGCGATTCCCCCAACAGCCGTGGTACCCAGGAGGGGAGGCAGGGGCTGGCTTGTGGCAGCTGCAACGCACCACAGGGCACAGATGGACCGAGCGCCAGAACTCGGCTATCCAAGATTTGGCCGCGTCTCTAGCCAGGCTCTGCCGGGGCACTGAGCCAAGGGTGTGGGGCTGGTTCTTTTCTCGCCATGACGGGTTGCAGCCTTAATGCATGGCAATGACAGGCAGGGGTCCCGGAGACACCAGTCATGCCTGACCTTGGCTGTCACTGGAAGGCAATTATCTGGCTGCTAAGAGATAGCGGCCTGCCATCCCAAGCCCCCCCCGCCCCCTCTTCCCCACCCCCTCCTTTCCCCTTCCCTCTCGCAGGACTGTCACTGCCTCATCTGAGCAAGGAGCAGTAACTTTCCATCGGTCGCGCCTGCAGACGCGCCGCCGGGAGGCGGATGCGTGCACCAGCCCTAGTGCGCGGATTACGGACGGAGCATTGCAAGGCGCTTGCCTCCTCGCGCTCTGATTCATCGCCGGGGTAATGGGGAGAGAGCTGCAGAATGCTGATGAACAAATGGCCGCCGCGCCCAGCTTCTTCATCGCCTCGCTGCCTCCCGGCCCTATTTCCAGGGATCGGTCCGGAGCCTCTCTCCTGAGAGGAATGTCGGGCTGTTCCCAGCAGGGCGGGCGCTGCGCCGCATCGGGGAAGGGGGCCAGAACAGCACCGATGCTGGAAGGGGCACGACACACAGGCGAGGGGCAACAGGGCTCAGCGGGGAAAGTCTTAAAAGTCTCGGCCGGATCCTGCTGTCAGTTGCCACGTCACAAATGCAGGGACTCCGCCGAGTCGCTCCAGGCACTCGGGTGTGGAGGACATTTCTCAGGTTTACTCTCCAGTTTTCTTCGGTCAGCTCTCCCTCCCTCCCTGTTCACCGGCCCCCGGGCAAATTCAAGCTCCTCCCATGCACTTTGTGATGGGCCTGGTCCCCTGGCTTCCATTTTCATTGGACCCTTCCTCTGTTAAGATGGCTGCTGCTGCTGCCCGCTCCAGGGCCGGCCGGCGTGCGTGAAGTGGCCTGCACGCCACTCAGAAAGGGCCGCACAGCATGGCTGTGTGTGTCATTCCGTGGCCCTGGGAGGGAGGACCCCATTACCATTTCACAGATGGGGTTGGGGGGAGGGAATTAAGGCCCGGACCCTCAACTCAAGCAAAGTTAGGGGCAGCCTGAATACCTTCGAGGATCTAGGCCTAAGTATCTTTCCCCACTTTATTACGGGTGTAGCACTCAGCTGGGACCAAGGGCTGAGATACATACTGTTACTGCGTGCCCACAAGCCAGAAACAAGACAGAAAAAGGGTGAGGGGAAACTGAGGCACAGAGCAGGGACATAACTAGTGGCCCCTAGTGGATCAGCAGCAGGGCTGGGTCTGGAATCCAGATTTCCTAACTCCCTGTCACGTGCTCGGTCCCCTGGGTCACCCATGGAGTCCCTGCATAGGGCTTCATGGCACATGCGGGCTTGGTTCTGTTGTGTATTCCCAACCCCCGCCTTCCTTCGGGAAGGGGAGCCCCAAGTCTTTGCTCTGGGGGGGGTGTTGGCACCTGCCTCTCGCAGGGTTGGCACCAGATGAGTGAAGGCACGGACGATGCCTGGTAGCAGAAGCATCAGCAGCAAGGGAGCCGGGGCCCCGAGCGCCCTGCCATGCCCAGCCCCACTCACAGCAGCGTGATGTGCTCTGACTCTCCTCCCTCGCCCCATAGGCAAACTGAGCCCCCGCCTCCGCCAGCCTAGCAGGTGACCCACAAGCCACGTGAGCAAAGGCTGCTTATGTGCAAACCAAAGTGTGGGGCTCGCCGGTGCTGGAATCGCAGCCACAGCGCTTCGGTCTGCTGCTTCCTTTCCAGTTTGTCCCTGCCTGCCCCCCCGCCCACCGCACGCCCCCGCCCCAGTACTGGATTAGCACACAGTCTCCCTGGTCAGCTCGTGACATTTGCTGGCTGTTTCCTGGTAGATAAGGGGGGAGCGTGTGATATTCCCCTGCTCTGACATTTCCAGCAGGGCACAGCGACAGGCTCCGGGATGGAAAAGACACGTCTCCGGCGCGCGGCAAACCGAGCAGATTCCCGCAGCCCAGACTCAGCGCCTCCACTGGCAGGTTTCATTCTGAAGCCACAAGTTCAAGGAGGACCCCAGGTGGGCCCAGAAACCCCACACAGACCCCTCTCCTCCTCCCAGGCGGCCTTCAAATGGAGTCCGGCCCTGCTGGGCCTAGAAAGCCAGTTCACTCCTGGGCAGGCTGGGACAGAGTCAGCGTGATCCGTCGGCAGGGGCCGGTCTGGCGCTGCCCATGCTGGGAGACCTGCTGTGTGCGGCATCTGGGTCTGCCCCGAGGCGATGTGAAAAATGGCCCTTCCTGAGGTGATGACAGGGGCAGCCACATTTCCCTCCCCCCCCCGAAATCTGGTCAGTCCTTGTTGTTTAGGTGCTTCGGGCCGTCGAAGACAAACCAAACAGCCGATTCCGGCCCCGAGGCGTTCCTAGACACAGGAGAGACGGGGTGTTTGGATGACCCAGACTGAGGGACCAACGCCATTTCCTGACAGCAACGGTGGGTGACCAGGGCTGCTGCCTGTCAGCACTGGTAGCACAACCGTTTGCAACCCCGGCCTGGGGGGAGACCAAGCCAGCCCCAGTCAAAGACGGCTCGCACAGCATGGCTGTGTGTGTCATTCCGTGGCGGAGGTAGCTTGCTGGGCAGTGCAAGGAATCTGGAGGCTGCCACGCTGGGAGGCGGGGGGAGGCTGAAGTTAGCGAGAGAGCCGCCACAAAGGGTGGCCCACTGAGCTGAGGGAGGAGAGGATGAGCCTCAGGCCGGGCCTTGGCAGCGAGGTCAAGGATGATGTGTGTGAGTGTGTGGGGAGCCCGGGAAAGAGATGAATTTGCCTAACTCAGCAGAAAAACAAGAGCGATTTAATTTCTAGCAAACCCAGCCCCTCCTGCGTAAGGTCACGGGGACACTGCTACCAGGGGTCCCGGCGGTCGAAGGGACAGGGAGACTGAGGCAGCACGCTCCCTGCTCCTGCTCCACAGGCAGCCAGGCACCTGGGTTAAACAATGAGCTGGTGTAACCCAGCGGGGAGTGTCGAGGGGGTCTCCCTCCCACCTCATCGCTTGTGACGTAGTGGAGGTACCTGGCTGGTTTCTATGCTGGCTCTGTGGTAACCCCCACTGGCTGCCATCGGTACCACAGCCCAGAAGGATGAGTCATTATGCAAAGAGGGTCTCTCAACCTGTCTGACCAGCTACCCCCCAAGGAGAGAGACAAAGGAAGGGGCGCCGGCCACCTTCCAGCGTCTGGTGGACCAGCTGCTGAGGGGAATGGAGAACTATGCCCTAGCATACATAGATGATATCTGTATCTTCAGCCAGTCCTGGGAGGACCACGTGGCCCAGGTCAGCCAGGTACTGGATCGGCTGAAGGAGGCTGGGCTGACCGTAAAGGCTGGGAAGTGCAAGGTTGGAATGGCCGAAGTGTCCTACCTGGGCCAAGGTGGGGAGCGGCTGCTTGAAGCCAGAGCCGGCCAAAGTGGGGGCCATCAGAGACTGGCCTGTACCCCAGACCAAGAAGCAGGTCCAGGCTTTCATTGGGATGGCGGGGTACTACCGGAGGTTTGTGCCCAACTTCAGCTCCATCGCTGCCCCGATCACAGAGCTGTGCAGGAAGGGGAGGCCAGACAGGGTGGTCTGGACAGAGCAGTGCCAGAGGGCTCTCTGTGCACTGAAGGAAGCCCTGGTCAGGGCCCCAGTGTTGGTAAACCCGGACTTTGACAAGCCCTTTATCGTGTTTACTGACGCCTCGGACACCGGGCTGGGGGCGGTGCTGATGCAGGCGGACGAGAAGGGGAACGCCACCCCATCGTGTACCTGAGCAGGAAACTGCTGCCCCGGGAGCGGAGCTACGCGACCGTAGAGAGGGAATGCCTAGCGATGGTGTGGGCCCTGCAAAAGCTGCAGCCGTACCTGTTTGGCCGGCGTTTCACGGTGTACACCGACCACTGCCCCCTGACCTGGCTGCACCAGATGAAGGGGGCCAACGCCAAGCTGCTGAGGTGGAGCCTGCTCCTGCAGGACTACGACATGGAAGTGATCCACGTCAAGGGGAGCGCCAACATCATCGCCGACGCACTATCCCGTAGCGAGGGGCCCGAACTTCCCTAGGTCACGAGCGGAGTGACCCTGCTCAGTTCGCTCTCGGAGGGGGGAGAACTGTGACGTAGTGGAGGTACCTGGCTGGTTTCTATGCTGGCTCTGTGGTAACCCCCACTGGCTGCCATCGGTACCACAGCCCAGAAGGATGAGTCATTATGCAAAGAGGGTCTCTCAACCTGTCTGACCAGCTACCCCAAGGAGAGAGACAAAGGAAGGGGAAAGGCTGCCTGGCTGGGGGCAGGCGGGAAGAGAGTGGGTTAGTTTTTGTCTGGGATCATGGAGGAACCAGCCTAAGCCAGGGGCTGGGATTTAGGGGCCCAATTTCCATCGCAAGGGGGCTGAGGCATCCTAGGCCTGCCCTGTAACCAGATTACATCGGTGCTGTGCTGTGCTGTGCTGTGCTGTATCCTGGAGAAGGAATAAACTCCCTCCATTCTACGGGCTGGTGGAGTCTGTTCGTGCCATTACGGGGGTGCAGGAGTCAGGGGACCCCAACGCGTCGTCACATCGCTCATGACAGCAGGCCACAGACGCCAGGGCAGCCAACGCCGGGGACCCACGCAGGCGCCCCAGAGCGAAGAGGCTCCCAGTAGAACTCAAGAGCCAGGCGCTGGGCTGGAAGAGACTGGACCCTCAAAAGTTCTGAGCTAGGAGTTCAGCATGGATGTATCTTTGGGGGCTTGGTTCCCATCCTCCGTGGGTCAGGCAGGGTGGCATTCGACCAGGTCGCTGGGAAGAAGCAGCCGGTTTCACTCAGGAAAACCTTACTTGGCCGTCACACTTGCATCTCTTTGGGCTGAAAGCTGCAGAAAAGAGGCCAACTGCCGGCTAGCCCAGCAACTATTTAAAAAACCCGAAACCCAAAGACACAAACACAGCTGCCGTGTCCGGACTGCAAAAGCCGGCAGCCACCGCCGCCGCAATTTGCACAGCGCGCCAGCTCCCAGCCAGCCGCGTCAGAGCCAGCCAGCCAGCCTGTCCCAGAGACAGGTGCGGCGCCCATCTGCGCCACGTGAAGAACCAGCCGCCACCACGCACATGCCTGCAGGAGGCTGATCGGTTGCTGGCCTGAGCGCAACGTCCCCAGCCGACGTGGAGGGATGGAGACCTCGGGCTCCGGCCAGGGCCCTGCTGTCTGCGGGTGGCACACTGCTTGCAGGGAGGCGAGGGTTAAGAGCTCTGTTTACCCCGCAGCCGGCATTAGACGCCCAGTAGCCAGTCATTGTTGTACCAACAGTGGTAGGCGTCGAGTACCTTTCCCTTTGGCCGCGTTCCAGCCCGCCAGAGGAAGCTGCTGAGAAAATGCAATTATAGCAAACAACAGCCAAGCGCGAGAGCGCCGCAATCCACACCTGGCACTAATTAACTTAATTAGCCCTTAATGAGCTACACTGGTCGGAAGGCCTATTTTTACTTAATTATCCCCTAATGCGCTTGGCAGAAGAGGGGGCCCTGATGGATGGAGCGGCGGTGGCTGGCTTCCTCCTGCCCGTCAGGCGGCTCCGTCAGCCCTGCATCCTTAACAAGCGAGTCCGGTTGCAAGGGGAGGCAGGGAGAGGACTGAGCAGGGCCACATGAGAGCCTCAGATCCCCGTCGCTGCCAGGGGGGTGTCAGTGTCAGGCAGGCTGAAGGAGTCGCCCAGTGCCAGACTGATGCAATCTACCCCTCCCCTCCTCCGTCCCCTGCCCAAGCGAGAGGCAGTTAACAGCAGTGCCAGGGCTGGGCTCAGAAAGTCCAACTCCCGGAGAGAACGAAAGCAGATCTGGGAGACAGACCCAGAAATGCACACGAGGCTCCTTCCCCGGGCTGGCAAAAGGCATCAGCCTCAGGAGCGGGGATTTTCAGTGGTTACGGGTGTGACGTTGGCAGACCGGGTGCCAGCTCAGGCCAGGCCTCACTGGATACTGACAGATAATGGGTTAGCATCGGTAAAACGGGTACTAGCGTTATCAGAAGGGGCCTGGTGTTTAGGGGTTATTGAAGGACGCTGCCTGTATTAATCCTCTTCGTAACACCCGCAGCCCAGAGTCTAAGGCCATGTCTACACTGGTGGGTTCTTGCGCCAGAAATACGCAAATGAGGCTAAGCGTGGACTATCGCCGAGCCTCATTTACATACCTAATGAGCCACCATTTTTGCGGAAGAGGCTCTTGCGCCAGAAGCAGCTGTCTGCACTGCCTCTTCTTGTGCAAGAAAACCCCTCTTGCGCAATGCCGTTCTTCCTGAAAATAATCAGCGTAGCGGCATTGCGCAAGAGGGTTTTTCTTGCGCAAGAAGGGGCAGTGCAGCCAGCTCCTTCTGGCGCAAGAGCCTCTTCCGCAAAAATGGCGGCTCATTAGATATGCAAATGAGGCTCGGCGATATTCCACGCTTAGCCTCATTTGCATATTTCTGGCGCAAGAACCCGCCAGTGTAGACACAGCCTAAAGGAATGTTCAAATTCCGGCTTTGCTAAAACCGTTCATCCCCCACATGCAGGGGAGGAGCGTTACCAAGTGTTCCCCTCCTGAGGGCAGATCGTGGAACCCAAACAGACCACTGTAGACTAGGGATGTTGTTGACGGCTTCCCTCACAGCCCTGAAGAGCTGGACGGGCCCAAGCCATCCTCCCATCACAGCTTGATCATTGCCTGGGAAGGAGAAGTTATTACTCCTATGCTGCTGTGACTCGGGGAGGAGGGGTGAGGATCTACAAACATAAGCAAGGAGTCCTCAGCCAGCTAGCTTGGGTAAGCCCTGAAAGGCAGGCCAAGTGTGCTTATTACAGAAGTTTCTATTATCATTTGGCATTGAACACTGTCCATCATTTCTGCGCGTTTGTGTCTCCTCTGCTCGAATCTTGTCAATAACTCGCTTCTTTTCCCTAGTTCATAAACTTCTCGTTTGTTTGTTACGGGATTGGCTACAGCCCTTCATGAGAGATTCCGGTGCACGTCCACTGCTTCCTGGGCTCTTAGAAGACATTGAGGGGTAAATCAGAGCTAAAGAGCAGCACAGAACACAGAGAGCCAGGACTGGGGGCTGTTAAACTTTATGGGACCAGGGGAAACTTGGCCACACCCATGGTAAGTGGACACCTGGCTAACTAAAATCATGCTGGACCACGGATGTTGCCAGCCCAGAGTGCCGGACTAGAGAGGTTCAACTCGTATCACTGAGACGTGCCGCCACAAGGAGGCCTCTTCGTGGCTCCAGGGCTGTCCAAATGCTTTGCCCGGAGGTCTCCTGTTGATGGTGTGTGGTTGTCCCTCCCTCAGTGATTCTGCCTACAGATGGGAAGGTAGAGAATGAGTAGAATTTGACAAGGTCTCCAGCATTTAGGGGTCATCTGGAGCATCAGGGAGACCACAGCAGTTTTCAAGGAGGTCGGCGGGTGAGATGCTAGCCAGTGATAATTGCCATTGACCCTGGGAACAGTTACCCTCCATTGGTCCTACAAGGCGAGAGGGGGAATCCAATCCACAAGGGGTGGTCTAATATTTCTCCAAGCTTCTGGAGCATCCGTGGGTATGATGGCATTGTTGCTGCTCACCGAGCGGATGACTGGTTCCTGGAGCAAGTTGTCCTTGGAAGCGCGATGGTCACTTTCCCCGAGTATGTGAGGTTAAAATTTCCTGGACGGGGTGCCAGGAAAAGTCAGTCACATCAATGCCTACAGCGAGTGATCTTCCGGGGGTTGAACCGAGGCTAAACCAAGCTCTGCTCGAAACGGGGGCCGACCATGCAGTCTTTGCCCAGCTCTCCTGCAGCCATATGCCAAAGCCACCGATATCGAACTAGACTTTCTTCAGCCTGCATGGGGCTAGAAAAATCCCACCACACTCCAGCTACCTCCTCCCTTCAGGCCAATCTACCCCAACACTGTGAAAATCGCATGCCTTTTGGTTCACAGACTGGCACACCAGGGAGGGATGCTCTGGCAGAACATAAGAACATAAAATGCCAGACTGGGTCAGACCAATGGTCCATCCAGCCCAGTATCCTGTCTGCCAACAATGGCCAGAGGGAGGGAACACAACAGGTAATCCTCATGTGATCCTTCCCTTGTCACCCATTTCCAGAGAAACAGAGGCTAGGGACACCATTCCTACCCATCCTGGCTAATAGCCACTGATGGACCTAACCTTCATGAAACTATCTAGCTGTTTTTTGACCCCTGTTAAAGTCCTAGCCTTCACCACATCATCTGGCAAGGAGTTCCACAGGTTGACTGTGCATTGCATGACGTAGTACTTCCTTTCATTTGTTTTAAACCTGCTGCCTATTAATTTCATTTGGTGATCCCTAGTTCTTATGTTACGGGAACAGGTAAATAACTTTTCCTTATTCACTTTTTTCATGCCAGTCATGATTTTATAGACCTCTATCCTGTCCCCCCTTAGTCCCCTCTTTTCCAAGCTGAAAAGTCCCCGTCTCTTTAATCTCTCTTCACATGGGACCCGTTCCAAACCCCTCATCATTGTTGGTGCCCTTCTCTGAACCTTTTCCAATGCCAATAGATCTTTTTGAGATGAGGCGACCACATCTGTCCGCAGCATTCAAGATGGGGGCGCCCCATGGTTTTCTAGAGAGGCAACAAGAAGCCACCCAGCAGTGATCGCTCGGAGATGAAGAACGCAAAACTTCCGGGGTCCCTCCGATCCCCTTCCCCGTGGGGGCCCCCTCCCATTTCTCCCACAAAGCTTGGAACCCTGTGTTTGGTGGGAGGGGCACGTCTCTCTTCATTCTTCCCCAACTCCAAGGGTCTTCAAGTGAGCTAGGAACTTACCGCCCCTCTCCCCCCGTCACTAGTCGAGTGATAGGAGGGGGCTCTACCTCTCCCATTGCATGGCTCTGCACTAAGCCCCTTGGCTAGGAAGCACCCTAGGATGTCAGATAGGATGGTTCCTAGCAGATGCTTGCTAGGAATTCTGGGGCACCCACTTTCGTAGGCAATACGCTGCCTTTAGGCCGGGGCCAGTTTGCATCTATCCAACCCTCCGGCAAACTTCTGTCCTGGGTTCCCAACCTCCCGATTGGTTTGTCTGCAACAAGCTTCAGCTGGCTCCGGGACAGACGCACGAGTCCCTTGGCTCACGACGCCCGGCCAGCCTCCACGCCACAGAGAAGGTTTTGGCGGTGTCCTTACTAACGTGAAAGAGTGAGAGAGAGAGAGAGAGTGTGTGTGTGTGTGTGTGTGTGTGTGTGTGTGTGTGTATATACACACGTGCACAGGGGTTGTGCATGTGTAGCAATGACAATCTCTCTGCAAAAGGATGAACTGAGACGTCCGTTAACCCCTTGGCTCTCTCGGTGGCAGGAGACCGTAGATGGGCCACGTGACACAGACCTGGAAGATCTGAGTTCTCTTCCTGGCTCTGCCACTGACTAGCTGTGTGATCCTGGGCCCCTCTCTTTCCCTTCCTCCCCTTTGTGTATTTCAACCACAAGCGACGGGTCTGTGCCCAGCATAATGGGACCCTGAGCCCAGCCTGCTGGTGCGACTTACAGCAGCATAAACGATGGTCTGACCTTAGCAGCAAGTCCAAGTCCTGAGACCTAGCCTCAGACCTTCCTGTAAGAGGGGATACCCTCCCCCCAAGCTCCTCTCCAGTAGCCAGTGACCTGCAGTGTGTCTCTGCAGTACAATGTTATCTCGACTTGGGGGGGGGGGAGGGGTTGGACAGCCCCTCCTCTGTTTGAATCCTGGTGTCCCCCCCGAAGCGACATCAGTGCCAAGCCGGCAGACTCAGCCCCACGTTCCGGACTTCAAAGCGCTGGAATCTCCACCAAACACTCTGGCCTCCAGCACTTAGCTCTTCCAGGGTAAGGGGAAACCTGCAGTTAAGTGCCCGGCGTGGGCTGCATGTTACCGCACTGATGCCGTCTGTGGGGTCTGAGGCCGCACGTTCCCACAGGGGGCCAGCCATGGAAGGGTTAACGCCAGCAGGGCCCAGGCGAGGAGGATGACGGGCACTTTCATTAATCTTTCATCAACGCCTTGTCGCCGGCAGTCCGTGGCGAGGCAAGTCCGTGGCGGTGCTGGTAACGTGCCTGGAGCTCTGGGGGCGATCGTCAGGGATAACGAGCCCAGGCACAAGGGATATGGGGGAGAGGTAGTTTTTATGCTAATAACCCCTCCCCTGCCTCCCCCACCTCCCAGCAGGTTGGTTTTTTCACCTAGAAGGAAGCTAGCTGGGAGATTCCCCCAGCCCCGCCGCCCTCCGAGCCCCCCGGCCCATCTCCCGGGCAGTGCCAGCTGAGTAAGGAGCAGGGCGTTGGGGGGCGTTCGAGGCAGACAGCGCTCTCCTTCCCATCCTGCCAACCGGCAGAGCCACCAGGGCTGCAGGGACACGGAGAGAGAAAGGCAGGCCAGACGCAGGTAATCCTGCAAGGAGACTGTCCCCTTGGCAAGGCAAAAACGCTGCCTCCTTGTCTGGAGCTGTCAGGAGGCAGCTGTGAGGAGCCCCTCCCCTGCCAGCAACGCCTGCGACAGTTCCCGGGGCCGTGCAACGACGGGGCCAGCGCTCCCGCTCGGGTGAAGCTGCACAGTCCAAGCCGGAGGCAGTGAGGTTCTGCTAGTTGCCGCGTGCTGCGCGCTGGCCCCGTAACGTGCTGTCTGCAGTGGCGGATTAGCCAGTGGGCCAATGGGGGCCCTGGCCAACTGCCCCCTCCAAAAACAAGCACCCCCGGGCCCCGATCCGCTCCACCCACCTGGTGCTTCTGACGGGGAGCAGACCCAGGGCATGGGGGCTTACCCTCCCCGTGCCCACTCAGCGCTCCTGCCAATCAGCAGGGAAAGCTCCCACAACCCAGCCCCACTCCCCGCCAGAGAGCCAGGTGTGCGGGAGGGAAAGCCCCATGTGATCCATTTCCCCCGCAGGAGCACCAACGGGCGAGGCGGAGGGACCGCAGCTGGACGGGGTGAGAAGGGTCCCTCACTTACTCTGGCCTACGGCCCCACAAACCCCTAACCTGCTCTGGCTGTCGGGTACATGCATCGAGGGGTGTGGACGGGGCTCCTCTCCCCTCTAGCTCAGTTTGAAGAGACAGTCACTGCCATTTCCCCTTCCTCACAATCCAAAGGCCAGGGGTCAGCCCAGGACATGGACAGGCAGACGGTTTAATGCAAACAAGTCTTATTTGCCTTCACGCAATGTACAATTCATCCATGGATCTCGGTGCCAAGGGAGGCTGTGAAGGCCCAAAGTGTAACTGGGTTCAACATCGAACCAGATATGTCCACGGAAGATAGGTCCACGGGTAGCCAAGATGGGCAGAGATGCGACCCCATACCCGGGGAGACCCTAAACCGCTGGCAGGCATAGTAGGGTGCCCAGTGATTGAATGGGGTACCCCTAAGAGGTGGTATTCCCACCAGGGCAGGGCACAGCTGTGGGGCAGCGTGAGTGGCATGTGGAGAGGAAAATACACCAGTGCCTGTTCCCATTTGCACATCCCCTACAGTCTTATTTGCCTTCTAACTTACTTTCATTGGGAGGATCCAGGCAAGTGTTAAAAATCAAGTAAGAAATTAGCCAGCTGAACGCCTTCCTTGCTAGGGCTCTGCTTCGACTGGCCAGAACAAGCCAATCCCCCGGCCTCCAAACCTTCACGGGTTTGTGAAGATTAGGAAAAAGGTGGGGGTAACCTACCCTGAGCCAGCCAGCCCTAATGTACCCCGCATCCTTTTCCCTTGTGTAGACACAGGTCAAGACCTCCTAGCTCGATTTAGCTGATCCCTACGCCCCTTGTTTTGATACACTTGACCTTGCACCACTTATTTTGATATCAAAACGAGCACTTCTGGATATCTGACCCATGCCCGCATGTAGGAACTGGCTGAGGAAGGGCTCTCAAGCACACGCATACATGTAAATGCACCAGCAACCTCATCCCTCCAACGAGACGAGTCAGGCTCAGAAAAGTAGCGTTCCTCAGATCCGGCCTGAGCCTGCTGTGCTCACAGGCGTGTATTTAAACTCCAGGCCCTGAGAGGCTGGCTTTGTCGGCGGGGTGGGCCGACAAAGCGGCTCTGTGGATCTCGATTTCGTAACCACCGCACAGGGGAGCATCTTGACTGAGATCCCAACAGCAGAGGAACTGAGCCGAAACGTCCGAAGAAGGCGCACGCTGCATATTTAGGAGGCAAGAACAAAGGGACATTGAGTGAAACTGAAAGGACAGATCCAAACAGCTGAAAGGAAATCGCCCCTCGCCCAAGGCGCCGCTCGGATCACAGGGACGGCAGGAGAAACGGGCAGGGGAGA
Organism: Rafetus swinhoei; assembly: GCA_019425775.1. NCBI lineage: Eukaryota > Metazoa > Chordata > Testudines > Trionychidae > Rafetus > Rafetus swinhoei. Next base: position 2,593,446 of record CM033435.1, on the reverse strand, counting down.
TGAACGGTGTGACCCTGGGGGTGGTTATGGGTACGGCGCAGAGGTGGATTGGGCTAGGGCTGAGCAGACAGTCCAGGCCCTGTACCACCCCGGGGAAATACATGGACATCTGCTGCGTCGCTTCGGGCCATGTTTCACTTTCATCTCCCGCCGCGAGGAAACCGCACAGGATCAGGCAAAGGTGCATGGCTGTTAGTCCAGTTAGAGCAAGGAGTAAACTGGGGCACTCCCCCCGAAGCTCCCCCCTGGGTCACTGTCAAAACAGGAGGCTGAGAAAGGCGGTCCACAGTCAGACGCAGCACAGGTAGGCTTCTGTTCTCAGGCCGCCCTCGCTCACTCCATATCCATCTCATGCCGAGTCACTGCACCCCTCCACTCCACCATCGTCTCACCTGACCCCCAGCCAGACCACCTTCAGCATTTCCCTGCTGCCCCCGGCCTCCTCTTGGCGCATCCCAGCCCCTCTGAGCACCCTCCAGCCTCTGCTGCCGTGGCCTGATGCTACTCTGCCTTCTTTCCATCTTCCTTACAGGGGATGCTGGGACCGTCCGTGTCCCTGTGTAGGACTCACTCTATTGGCCATTGAGGATTATTAATCACAGCTCGCGGGCCAGCTCCATCACAGCAACCTTGGATGCTTTCAGCCATCCTGCTACAAGCCAGGTGCGTCTGGCACGAGTAAATCTTCCCAAGGGGAGAGTGAGCGAAAGAAAAAAAGTCTGCTGGCAAGCTTACGGAGAGAAAACCCCACAAGAGGCACAGTCTTCAAAGGGGATTTTACAGGCAGATTTGTGGGGTGGGGGGGAAGCCGCCTTTTGCATCTTGAAAGCGGCAAACTGTCCAGAGACCTTCACAGTGCAGTGTTGTGTTGATAAATATCCCGTAGCGAGTGGCTGGCAGACCTGCATCTGTGCTAAGCAAATACCAGGCACGTATTAGCAGAATGAGTGCTATTCTATCGCCTTTCCCAGTGCCAAGGCGCTTTGGCTAATCTAAGCTACTCATGTACCAGCATTCCTGCCTCTTTCACACGCTCCAAGATCCTGGGCAACTCGTACAGGGAGATGTGGGGGAGGGTGAAATGAGATGTCATTCAAAGATGGCCTGGAGAAGGACAATCTGCTTCTGGAAACTTGTCCAACTCTGTGATCCGCGCTCATCTCCAAGGGATCAGCAGGCAGGAGTCGGGTTCTGGCACGAACCAAGTGATCTGATCCATATCTAGCTAGCTAACTACTCCCCTCTCTCCATCATCTCTCCAGCCATCTATCTGTGCATCACACTATCATTATCCATCATCCAGCTATAGATCTGTCTCCCAATTATCATCACAATTAAATCTGATGCCCATCATCAGCATCTGTCCATCTCTCATCAGCATCCGCCCGTGTCCCAGCTCCCCCATCGTTCCAGCTCTCTCGGTACTGCACTGTGGCAGCACAGAAATGGCTTGAACTCACGTCTCATCCAGTTCCACGAGAGGCGGCCCGCTTGCAAATTAAACACACACTAACAGCAACGTGCGCCAGTCCCCGGTGCTGTGACTGCTGTCAACCCAGAAAGCAAACCCCCAGCAGCAAGGTTTTCACATGCAGGCAGTCAGTAGGACCTGGGACTGTGCCCCTTTCGTACGGCTGCTGATCTGTTGCGGGGGAAAAGAGGCCCCGCAAAATCGTCTGGCACCAGGAGCTTTTGGAATAAAAGTATTGCGGGTTCCAGGTGACATGCCGACCCAGTGGGAGTTTTCTTCGGACTTCAACAGGACCAGGATTTCACCTTCGCCAAAGAGGCGCCCCATGATCAGCTTAGCTGAACACATCTGCACTGTGTGGGTACGCCCCTTCGCCAGGGCTGATCCTACAAACCCCTGTTCACAGGAATGGAGACTTCATTGCGACTATCCATAGGGCCCGACAGCCCCCAAATCCAGTCCCAGCACACACTGGGGCTCCGTCTTGCATTCAGTTGTCCCACAGTCCTGGTCAGAGATAGGGAATTCCTGACACTGTCCTTGCTGGGAACCACTTTGTGTATCAGTGAGAAATTAGTGTCCCTGTTACAATGAGACAGGAAGGCGAGCAGAGACACAGGTGTCCGGACAGAAAACTAAGGGGCGTGGGACAGGGACCGTCTTTGTGCCTCTACAATGCCTGCCCCATGACAACAGGAATACTAAATAATACGGAATGAGAGTAGGGGAGGGAGAGAGGGATTAAGGGAAGAGGGGAGATAAGGGCAGAGCAGGGCCAGATTTTGTATCTTAGCTACATTCCGGACAAGAAAGTTTCTTACTGGCCCACTGGAGCGAGACAGATTGCACAGAGATCAGGCGAGCGAAACAGCCAAGCGCAAACAGGTAGAAAGCAGGGCAGCTCCGTGGCTGCCGGAGGGTCAGATCGGACCGTGTGGGGAGCTCGGTCATGCCATGTGGGCAGGCAGAGCTCCCGGCAGCTCGGGCTGCGACCGCACACCCACATGCTGACCTTTGCAAAGGTGGCTGCTGCCTACAGCGCGTCGCCTGAGTCCGCCTGTTGCTACCTAGCTATGCCCGCTGATTTGCAGACCCACTGAGCCCTCGCAGCTGCCACTTGGCTTTCAATGGGGCAGGCGCTCCTAAATCACTTGGGCGATGTAAGCCTCCACTGAGCAAAATGTTTATCCTTGTGCCTAATTTTCCTGCCACGAAAGGCCAAATCCAAGGTCCACTGATGTCAGTGGGGTTTGTACCAGGCCCTGAGAGCGGGAGGTAGATCAGGAATAACTCCCCTGAAACCGGGGATGTTACAACAGCTACACACAAGTGCATGTGGTAAGAGATCCAGGCCCCATCCTCTCTCCTCTGACTTGCACCGCTCCCACATTCACTGAACTGCGCTCGAGAAGTTACAGCCCGGGACACGGGAGAAGGGGGGCATGGGGAAGGGGGAGGAGGAGAGAGGGACAGAGAGATTATGAAGAAGCTGGGACTTGTGTTTGGGGGGCTACAGAGCCATTTGCTCTCAGCTAGTGCTTTGCACTCCAGCGGGGGCCAGTGTGGACCTGGCTGGTAAGCGGCCTACGGAAAATGAACGTTTTGGCCCTAGCATCCCTGAGCTACCTGGATCATTCACTTGTTCAAATGTCTATTTCTGGTCTATTTCTGTTCCTGGCAGATGGATACATTCTTGAGAGTGCTTCTTATTCAACGTTATTCATTCCCTCCTGTGCAAAATGCCCTCAGGAAAGCAGTCCCGAAGGGGCGCACCTGGAAACACGCACAAGGGAATTTAAGCGCAAATGTAAGATGCTTTCCTGATGAGGGTACTTTCTACCAACAGGGGGCTAGGGGAACAGCTTGTGAGCGGCTGGCCGAGTACAGGCCGCCCCATGCGGGTGGCTTCAGAGTGCATGTGGCGGTGTTTCCGTTCTGTGGTTGGACAATGCCTGTAACGATCTGACCAAGCATGAATCACACATTTCAAATATTTCAGTTGATTCTACAATCTGAAATTTGCCATTGGGAACATTTCAACGGTCCCTTCCCCCCCGTTTGGGCACTGGTTGTGTCTAGACTACAGGGTTTTTTCGAAAAAAGTGGCCCTTTTTCAAAAAAAAAACTTTCCCTGTGTCTAGACTGCCACCGTGTTCTTTCAAAATTAAATCGAAAGGCGGCGGCGGTTTTTTTGACCGCGGTAAGCCTCATTTTACGAGGAATAATGCCTTTTTTTGAAAGTTCTCATTTGATAAAAGGCGCTACGTAATGCAAACTGTGCTTTTTCGAAAGAGAGCATCCAGACTACCTGGGTGCTCTCTTTCGAAAAAGCAGCTCCCTTTTTCGAAAGAAGTAGTTGCAGTCTAGATGCTCTCTTTCGAAAGAGGCTTTTTCAAAAGATTTCAAAAAAAGGCCTCTTTCGAAAGAGGCTTGTAGTCTAGACGAAGCCTCAGACAGTTGTGGAAAGCTAGACAGATCCATGGTGGCAAGGGCCGGAAGGGACCACTCTGACCTCCTGAACAACAGAGGCCGGAGAATTTCAGGCCGTGGAGAGAATTGCCGCATAAGTGAATGTTAGTGGGTCCAGTACAGTGTTTCTTAAACTGTGTCAGAGGCAGTCTGAGGTGCGCTGCGGAGAACAGAGTTCAAAATGGCCACCCTTAGACGGGCAGGCGACTTTTTTTTGGTCAACAAAAAAATCCTTGGCGTTCTGCATAAAAAAATTAATTGTTTGGTGTTTCTCAGTCTTAAAAAGTTTAAGAAACACTGGTCTAGTAACACAGTTGAAGTAAAGTGGGTCTTTCAGGAAGGCATCAAATCTCAAGCAAAAGCCTCCAAGCGATGAGGAATTTACCACTCCCCTTGGCAGAGCTGAAATCTCCATTTCAGTCTACACTAGTAATCCCTGAAGGTTTTTCTTCCACCCGCCGCTCTGCTCCCCCTGGGGCCCAGTGCCAGGCTGATAATTGGCACCAATTGGCACCTTTTTGGCAGGGAAGCCAAAAGCAGGATGGGCCATGGAGGCAGAACTCCCCTCTCCCAGAGCAGGCAGGGAAGAAAGGAAACGCAGGAGAAAGGCCAGATGGGAGAGAATGAAAGGGAAAAGCGACAAAGAAAGCGCGAGCCAGATGGGACGCACAAGGAGGGAAAGAGCGGGGCAGTGACTTTGGAGAGGGGAAAAGAACGAACCGAACAGAGAGGAGAGGAGAGAGAGAATCCAAATAGGGGAGTAGGAGTTGCAGAGAGACCGCTGCGATCTGCGTCTCTGACCGATTTCCTTTCTCGATTCAACACTGAAGCCCATCGCCCTTTGTCCGGCACCTGGCCCGGAGGGGACCAGGGGACATGCTGGAGCTGAACCGTCGAGTTACACCCCCGCTGCGCACACCCCGCATTTCCTGAGCCGCGGCCCCGGAGCTACAACGCTTTTGATCCTGCCGTCCCAGCCGCCCTGAGCGGGTGTGTGAGCTGAAGGTATTATTAGGATGGTTTAGTTCATGGGTTCTGGCTCCCGGAGGTTGCCATGGCAACCCATCCAATTCAGCCCCCGTTCTGTTTAGCTACAGCAACTCTCTGGAGGTTCCTCGAGAAAATGTGTTTGTCAAAACAATTTGATTCCTCTCACTTTGGGCCCTGCTTAGCGGCAGCCCCAGTTAAAGATGCAGGAGGTGGTTTTATGTCGCTGCCTTGTAAAACCCACACTGAGCCCGGATCCATTTTTGCCGGCGCCGCACGCAGGAATGAAATTGCTGGCCTCCTGGAGGGCAGCGCTAAAGAGCAAAGGGTCAAATCCAGGCTGGGGAAACGCCGCTGCAACCCACGGCCTCCGTGGGTTTGGCCCCTGATCTTTCTGAGTGAACGTGTGACTGCTGCATGTAGATGGGAGGGGGGGGGACTGCATGCCTGTGCACAAATGGAGCCGGAGGGGTGAATGTTTGGGATGGGTAATGATGAAGGGGTGCTTTTTTCGTGTTCATCCGCAAACGTGGGGGCGCAGATCCTACATGCGCAGGTCATCAGCAAGGCTTGTGTGTGGATCAGTGCACACAGCTCTCTGCCTGTCTGCAAGGGCTGCGTGTGTGGGTCCATCCACGTCAGTGTGTGCAAGGCTCTGAGCATGGGGCTGTGCATGGCTCTGGGGGTATCTCTGGGAGCGTGTGTGTGGCGGGGGAGTGTACATGCGCACGGTCTGAAACTATGTGTGGTTCTCTGCACCTGGCTCTCTGGGGGCACAGTCTCTGCCACAGCAGTGGGGACATAAGCTCCGTTTGATTGGAGATTTGAAAGAGAGGCATGATTACCCACTGAAAAGTCTCTTATCCCATTGAAGCCCCAAACCCCACCACCAACTGAAATAGTTTCACATTTGCTAGCAGGTCCCTGCTGTGAAGACCTCCTAAATCAGGGCCGGGGAACCTTTTTTGGGTCGGGCCCTCAAGCCTTAGGTTCGCCACCCGGTTCTAAATGAAGCCGAAGACGCTGGGAAATCTCAGAACTCACAGTCGTTACCATGCGCTGCATGGAGCCTCATGGAGCAAGCCCTTCCCACTCCCTGCGAGCCGAGCGGCTGTGGGGCAAGGCAGGAGGCTGACAGAAGTGCAGCCCTGGTGTTTGTTTCACAGTTGGGCGGAGGAGGAACTTTGCTCGCGCTGGAAACAGGTAAGGTTAGTTGGGGCAGGGGTTGCATTTTCCTGGGTACGTGGACAGCGCCATGATCGGCGCCACCCGGAGGTCAACAACAATGAGCCACAACAAAGCCTGGGGCCTGAGACTTTGGTGGGGATCACAGGTTTGGGGGAGTGGGGACAAAGTCCCTTGAACATGCACCCCACCTCCAGGCCAGCAGAGGTTGGATCAGGCAGGCTACTAAGAGCCACTGCACCCCTTCTCTCTAGGGAACAACCATTTCACAGTTAACACAGGCATTAATTTGGTCCCTTCTGACCCTAAAGTCTGTGTGTTTAGGCGCTACACTGCTTGTCTTTTCTCCCTTCCTTGGAAGAGGAAGTCAAATGATCTCCAAGGAAACCAGCTCACGAACCAGCCAGCAGGAGAGGCGGTCTCCTTTTTGTTCGCCTCAGCCCAGGGGGTCATTCTGGAGCACTCGTTAGGTCAGCAGATACACAGCATGAGAAATGGGTCGGATGCCCATGTTTGCGGGTGGTGGGGGTTCCAAAACCCTACGTCATACCCAGCTGAGTGCCCAGGAACCCTAGATACATTAGATAGTGCCAACCATAAGAGTCTCAGAGTGACACCGTGGATGAATTTGATCTGCCATCTGGCTGACGGCTGAGCGCACACAGCTCAAGGGAGCCAAAATAGTTGTACCCAACTAAATCAACCGGCTGGAGTCTTAAGTTACATGCTTATGTACAGCAAGACAGCTTTGAGGTAATAGATAGGCTACGGGGGTGGAGGGTGTGCGTGCCGTAGAATAGTCTCACTCCTAAAACTGACTCGTGTGAAGACCCCCTAACTTTGGGGCCATGCAGACCAAGAGCCAGAATAAAACACCGTAGCTGGCTTCTGTTGCTGTAATGAACCTGGGGTCCGGATGCCTCCCAACTTTGGGGAACTTCTGATCCAATGTGGACTTTGTAGCTCAAGCCCAACTCTACTTGCCTTTCAGCAACCAAAATCCCTCCAAAACTTCAGTGACCCCCACAAATCCCTCCAAAATTTTCAACAAAATTGGACTTTTTTTGGAAAAAAAAAAATCCATTGTGCTGAAAAGTCATAGCTGGACAATTTTCAACCAGCTCTACGTGGCAGCCCACTTTGACCTCAGCCCATGCTTGAGAGGGATTTTATTTGGGGTTCCCTGCATTAGTTCCTCATAAATGGATGGCCCCAGGATGCGGCTGGGACACACCCCTCAGTGGGTTCCCCGGCACTGTCAACCCATCTGCACAGTGAGGCCGTCTCTGGCCATTTTAAGGGGCACTGCTCCCAGCAGAGTGTCCCTCCCGATGTCAGCACCACCTGCTGGTCGGGAAGTGCACTGGGCATAATATTAGACCTGTCGGCCACCATGGCTGCAGCCTAAATGAACCCTTCTACCCATCCCCCAGCTGAGGGATAAAGGCCTCTCTGCATCCTTTCTTGGGTCTGGCTCTGCCTGGTGTAATGTCCCCTCTCGGTTCCTGACCAGGACTTCTGAAATGCTGGATTCCGCCCCCAGAAGAATCCACCCCACTTCTTAGTGGAAACCCTGTGTATGCTGGGTCAGGGAACTTAGTTGTGTTTAATTAGTTCTAGGGAGACCTCCAGCCAGCCAGGATGCACTGAACAAATTTGATAGAGCGTCACCTTTAATCCAGAGTCTCAAGCTTCATTAAAGGCACCTGGCGACTTCCCTCCCCACTGATTTCTTCCCGAGCTGCTGCTGTTTGGCGAGCATGCCTTTAAGAGAGCGGGGCTTTCATTGTGCTCAAGTCCCCGGCTCTCATCCTGTGCTTCCCTCCCGAAACTCTAGGGTCACAGGCATTCCATTTGCAACCAGATCACGGGCTTTGCGGCTCAGCATCTGATGGAAAGCGTGAAGAGTTTGATCTATAATTTACAGCGATGTCCATCTAGGGAGCGGTGTGATGTGCTGGGAAAGAGAGAGCCTGCTCGCTCACTTCTGCCTCTTCTTTTAATTTGGAAAATCTTTACCTCAAGGAACAATGTCAATAATCGTACACGACAGGCATGAGTGTCACCCTCCAACCTCACATGGGCTCGTCTCTGCCTGCAGAGACACAGGCAGGCCCACCTTGCAAGGCCGCGCTCTGCTCCCTGTGATGGCGCCGTGCATGGAGCACATGCATCGCTGGAGCAGCTATCCCATCCCTTCTCTTGAACCTGTTCTCCCCTTTTTACTCCATCCACAGGCAGCTGCCCCCGGGAGCTTGCCCTCTGAGACTGGCCTGCCAGCTGGCTGTCCTTCGAGGTCTGCTCTGGGCCAGGTCTTGGGCAGGCCCAAGCAATTCCCCACACTTCTCTGCACAGAAGCTGGACAGAATCCCATTGGGCAGCAGAGCCCCCGAAAAGGGACAAAAGGAAATGGAGAGGATCCGGGGGGGGAGGGGGTGAAGAGAGAAAAGAGTGATGAGCCATGGTTGTAACCCCTGGACAGCTGAGCTGGCAGGGCATGAAGGAGCACCCCGCACCCATCTTGCCAGGTAGCTGCGTGGGAGTCACCGGGAAGGGATTCTCTCTGATTGATCCAGTGAACATCCCAGCTGGGGATTGGCTTCCCTGCAACCCTCCTCTACACCTCCGAGTGCCCCAGTGTGTCCACGACATGGCATCACCCTTGACTCCGCTTCTCTTCCCCTGGCTCTGAGTCTCTGCCTTCCCCGCAGCCCATGCAGGGCCTGCCTGCGCTACAAAATGCTGTCGGCCTGCGTGAGGTCGGCACAGAGCCGCGGCAGGAAGGAAACAGCTCCGGTGCTTGTTGGCGGTGAGCAGCCTCCCCGGCAGCACTTGCAAAAGTCTAACCTTGCGCCCAAACACGTCGCTCGCGCCCAAAGCCGGAGTCCAGCTTAGTTTCGAAAAAGGGGTCAGTTGCAGATCTCACCCCACGGAGCCCGCCATCCCCACCCACAAGCTCTTAAATCTCAGCTCAGGGCAGCTCACTCGGACTCTGTCTGAGCGCCGGGATGTTATATTGGGGCCGAGCCTCGCTTGAGCCAAACAGGCTGGTGCACGCTGCGGCTTTGGTCCCAGTTTGCAGGGTAATGTCTGAAGGTGCTAAGGGCTGGGAACTGCAGAGGGGGCGTTCCGGGGGCTAGGGCGCTGATGCGTACCTCTAGAGTTGCCAGATGGTTTAACCAAAAATACCGACTCCTCCCCCCCCCAAAAAAAACGGGGAAAAAATTCTGTTGAGGGAAAGAAAAAAGGGGGGAGACCAAAGTTGTGCAGCAAAAAATGACCCCGGGAGTTAAGCAAAAAAAATAAAACAGCATTAAAAAAAGCATGGCCCCTTTAAGAAAAGTCTTTAGGCTTTTTTCTGGTGGCCATCTTGTTTTCTTGATCAGAACCAGAAGGCAGCTTCCCTGCGGAACCAGGAAGGGAAGGACTCGGGGGGCGGGGAGGGGACCCAGGGCCCGAGGGGGCAGCAGGGGCTGAGCCCTGTTGCTGAGTGTGCGTAGGGTTGCCAGGTATCCGGTGTTTTTGCCTCCTGGCAGGGAAAAAAAAACAAAAAACAAAACAAAACAAAAAAAAACACAGAAAATACTGGTCACTTTAGGTGTCCGGTATTTTCTGAATTTTTTTTTTTTTTTTTAAACCAGACAGGAGGCGAAAATACCGGACTGTCTGGTTCAATACCAGACACCTGACAACCCTACGTACCTCTGCCTCCTTGCCTCAAAGAGAGCAAGGCCTGTGGAGACCTGAGGGAAGTGCTTGTGTGGCAAAAGGCTGGTGGTTTCAGTGAGCTGAGTCCACACTTGCAACTGATCAACAAAACTTTTGTCGTTCATGGGTGCTTAAATATCCCCCTCTCCGAATGACACTGGTACGCGCAAGTGTGCCCACAGCACAAAACGAAAGCTGCTCGCGTGGGCTAGAGATATTGTGTTAGCTAAAGTGCATTCCCACAGGCCGCTGTTTAGCGGCAGGGCCACTAGAAGTGGCGTGGGATAGACACCGCCATAGTAAGGGGCGGGTAGGGCCTCAAAACTCTGGGTGCCCTGAGAGACTCTGCTCCATAACCCTCTGCCACCATTCATGGCTCAACTGGGGAAGAGCAATTTGACAAAAAAGTGAGGCCATCTCCCCATGGAGAGGCCTGTGTGCTTGACTGTCTTGTGCCTCCAGCCCCACTGGCCTAAGGGACTGACTGAGCTCAACCTCCATCTTGGCTGCTCCCCTCCCACCAAACTTCCAGCCCAGTTTGGGAGGAAGGACTTTCTTTTGACCCAGGTTTGTTCCTCCGCTTATGTGACTGAGAGTAGCCCCCCAGAATCCAGGTCATAAGCCCCAAAGGGGGGGCAGGGACTTGTCTAGGCCTGTCAAAAGCAACATGCCCCGTCTTCCATGGGACTTGAAGTATCTTGTGAAGCTTGTCTGTAGTTATTGAGACCCTCTACCACTTGGGTCCATGGAGTCCTCGCCCTCTGGGCCAGCAGAACAGAGCTCCAAAATCCCAGAAGCCAGCTCATCTTGTCCGACCTCGCAATGCAGACCTACTTTGTATTCTCCGCTGCTTTTCCCAGTCTACTCTGAAGTGACGCAAGCATTCCCCACTTCCAATGAGAGAGGATTCTGCACCCTTACAGATCTCCCTGTATGGAGCTTTCCCTTGGAATCAGCGGCATTTTTCTTTTGATGGATTTCATCCGATTTCCCCCCCGCTCCCACAATTACACTTCCCTGGATCACCAAACTTCTTTCTCCTCAGTATCTATGCCGTTCATATACCTGATGATATTTACTGTTATTTCTCTTTGCCTGAGCGCCGTTAGCAGCTGCTCACTCCCACCCACCCCTAATTTAATCAACGCAGCAAAAATCTGCTCTCCCTTGCCTCTCTGTTTCATTTACATCTCTCTGCTTGCTCGCTGCCCTTTAATAATGCCTTCCTCTCTTTATCAATTATGAAGAACCTGGCATAGATCATCCTTAGCTCTCTCATCCCCTCCCAGAATCGGGACGGAAGATAACGTGCTTTTATGCTAAAAATTGCTCCAAGCTATCAAGGTAAGCTCCAGATGGGGTTGGATGAAGGATTGAGAGAGACAGCAAGAAGCAATGCTATTTAGGTCCAAAATTCAGGTAGTTGAGCTCTGAGGAATTTGATTCCGGCCCCTCTCTAGTTTTCACAGTGGATAGTAGCAGTCTGCTCTGTAACTCTTTACCATATAAAGAGCCATTTATAACTGGGCGGATTTGCACAGAGCTACAAAATAAACCTATTGCAAGTGTGAGCATATGAGCAGCCAGGTGGTTTTCTAAAGTCATAATGAAAGGTCACCGCAGACCAGCTAACTCAAGGTTATGCTGCTGGCTTTGGGGCAGATCTACCAACTCCTTTTTGAGCGCCCATGTCTTGGTTCGTGAACACCTCACAATTGTCCCAACCCCCCAGCGAGGCAGGGTGAAGTGCGGTTATCCCCCTTGAGACACCAAGCAGCTAAGCGACCCATCTGCTGTCCAGCAAGACGCCTGTAACAGCGTAGGACACAAACCCGGTCACCCCAGCTCCGGTGCTCACCACTGGATCATCCTTCCTCTTCCATCTTCAGCAGATGGACCTCGGTGCAGCTCGGTTGACTTCTTAGGAGCTCTGCTGCTTTGTGCCACTTTGGGATTTGGCCCATGTTTTTGATGCTCACCTTAGAGGCCAGATTGAGGATAGACCGACTCATGCCTCTGTGTCGTCATTTTAAGTTCCTAGTTTTCATAGAATCCTAGAACACTAGAACTGGAAGGGACCTTGCGAGGCATCAAATCCAGTCCCCTGCCCTCACGGCAGGACCCAGCACCATCTAGATCATCCCTGATCATGGTCATCTAGATCATCCCCTACAGGTGTGTATCCAACCTGCTCTTCAATCTCTCCAGGGATGGAGATTCCACAACCTCCCTAGGCAATTTATTCCAGTGTTTAAGCACCTGGACAGGTAGGAAGTTTTTCCTGATGCCCAACCTAAACCTCCTTTGCTGCAGTTTAATCCCATTGCTTCTTGTCCTATCAATAGAGGCCAAGGAGAACAATTTTTCTCCCTCCTCCTTATAACACCCTTTTAGATACTTGAAAACAGCTATCCTGTCCCCTCTCAGTCTTTTTTAGGGTGCCTGCTGTGTTCCCGTTGCCTCATGCAATGCCGCCCTGGACTCAAGTGAAGAGCTGCATGCATCAAGGCTGAGAAGAACCTCAGGAGACCAGGATCCATGACCCAGCAGTCACAGTTCAGGGCAACTGTACCTGTAACTCCTCCTTCGTAGTCCAGCAAGAGCACCCACCATCATGCTTCCGGCTTCCCAGCCATCACCTCTCTCGTGTGGAGATCCGCACTGCTCCTCCTCTTGGCCAGGGCGGTCCCTGTTTGCACAACTCAACGCCTGCGCTGAATTCCCCAGCAAAAGGCAGACTGCCTCAGCAGCCCTGCTTTGCCTTCATTCCTCACGGGCTATAGCCAGCGTGACTTCCCAGTTCTGAGCTACCACATGTAACTTTCTAAGCAAGCGCATTTATCCTCAAGGCAAAAGCACTGCAGAGAAAACATTCAAAACAATCAAGGAACCTACAGGCCTGCTAATCAGCTTGTCACTGTTCACCTCCTGGCGGGTGGACAGCCCTTCAGACCCCAAGGTGCTTCTCTGACTTCCATCCCGGGGCATCTGAACCCCTCACGAGGTGTTTTTCTGTGGTCACACGTTCCTTGCAGCTCTTCGCTCCGAGCCAGCATGCTCCGGACCAGCGCAGTCCCTCCTTTATACAGCCCGAGTCTCTGATCTGCAATTCACATAGCAAGGAGGTGGCCTCCAGCTCCCCCCAGCAGGAGGGGACTGCCCTTCCTCCGGCTCTAGTCTCCATGGCACAGAGGATGTGGCTCTGGGCAGGGGGGCTGTACACATGCAACACACAGGGTTTACCGTTACCCCCATTTGTCTGGAGTTTGGAGTGAAGCTCCCCTAACGTTGGGTCTGGCTTCGGAGCCAGGCTATTTGATTGGGCCCTTGGCAAAGATGACTAAGCTGCGTATTTCAGATCCTGCAGCAGAACTCAACGGTTGCATTGCTCAGGGCGTTTGGAGCTGGGGTTTAGCACAGGCCTTGTAGGTTTGTGTACCTTGTTTTATAGCACAGCAGCACCCAAGGCAAGATCTTGGCCCTGGGTGCGAGGCACTGTCCATACACAGTGAATGACAGTCCTCTACACAGCCAAGCCAGGAGTAAAACCCACCTTACCTGGCCCTTACTCCGGTGGCCCTTGCTGCCTCCCTTAGCTAAGCATTTCCATTTCCATGGCGGCATGCAGGTGCCACGTCCACGGCTGAGTCAGACAGTGTCCACGGAAGGCCATCGAAGCTGCAAGCCATCACATGTCAGCAGCATGTCCCTCTGTTACTTCCCGGAAAGCTGCGTGGTTTGATTTGTTTCTAAGGCACAGCCTTGGCTCACCCGGGCCGGGAGCCGCCTCGGAGTCTCAAACCTCGCAGCCCTCTGCCTGCATATTCCTCGCCTCTCTCCTGGCTGCCCGCATTGTGCTGACAGTTTCAGAGCTTGTTTTCCACTGCCTCCCACGGGTCCCTTTCCTGTTCATTATTTCCCAAAGCAGATTTATTAAATGGTACAGTGCAGTATATTACCTTTTCCTGCGCTTTGTCCCTCGCCTTATTATCTTCAATTGCTTCTCATTTCATTGCTTTGGTAGGATTATGTCCTGCCCTTAATGCTATTTTAATAGAGTTTTTGCCTCTAATTTCCTTGTCATTAAGTTATTGCTGTCTCCAGCTCATCAAAACAGTGCCATTTCCCACTCGGTCATAAAACTCCCTTTGAAATTAGTCAAGAAGGTAAGAACTTAGGGAAAAAACGTCTGACTGGTGGCTCCATCCAGGAGCATCCTTATGCGTGAATCAGGCAGTGAGTCAGAGGGGAGACTCTGGGCCACCGAACCGTCTCGGGTTTCATGCAGGCCGAGCAGCATGAGGGCACGTTAAGGCAAACTGGTCAAAACGGGGTTATAAATGCAGGCCTTTCACTGCTAGCTAACCCTTCCCTCTCCCCCTGGGTAATCGGCTGTGGAATTTGTTTCTCTTCAGCCCTTTGGACTGACTCAACAGCCTCACAGGGGAACTAGGTCCAAGCCAGGGGTGGGCAATAATTTTCACTGGGGGGGGGAGACCCACTTAATTAATTTTCCCATGGGATTACAGGCTGGCTCCCCAGAAGGGGCGGGGCCCAGAGAGGAAGGGGCAGGGCCTGTGGACTAGCCTCCCCCTAGAGCTGTCTGGAGCGGGGGCTTTGAATTAAAAACACAGCAAAGTGCTTGCGGTTCCCAGCCCTGCCACTACTGTGTTGCCTGGCAGCTGCCCGGGGATGCCGTGGCTATTTAAAAGGCTCCCAGCTCCGGCCTCTGCCAGGGCAGCACCACGATCAGGAGCCATTTAAATAGGACCCTGCTGCCTGAGCCACCGCCGGGAAATTCAGCAGCAGGATATAAATAGCAAGCAGCCAGATGCAGTCCGCGGGCTGGGTTCAAGTGCGAGGTGGGGCCGCATCTCGCCCAGCCCTGGTCTAAGGGTACCTTGAGACTTTGAGCTGGGGACATATGGATGCTCAAAACAGAGCATTGAGCAGAGGGGCCAGTCACACCATGTGTGCCTCGGTTCTGACAGGGCAATACAACTCAGGCTACCCAGGCCCTCCCGCGGCTGAGGCTGCCAGGGCTACCCTCTATTGTTAGTGCACCCGCTTGGGGAGCGCTTAGTGTGGGGACACAAAGTGCAGCTCAACTCACACCCACGGGGGGCGGGCTGCTGTCTCAGGGAGCGGCCTGGAGCCCACTGACATGGGTTTGCGCTGCAGCCTTGGCCGAGAGACAGCTGGCTTCGTAGCGCAAGCCCTAGAGGCGCCTGCTCCAGGACCCAGGTTCGGTTCTGCCCGTTGGCATTACACAGGCAAGGGCGAAATCCACCCCCTTATCTAGGCTCCCCAGGCCTTACATCTGACTGAACGTCTTCTCGTGAGGCTGCAGCACATGTGTCCTCCCCAACCCCCGAGTGGGGAGGGGTGGGAAATGGGCAGTGGCATAGACGTGGCAGGACAGGGCAGCGGAGCTGGGGCACAGAACACGGGCCCAGAGCAAATTATGCCCCACCAGCCTGCCTGACCGGGGCAGGAATTGGGACCTGTAGGAGAAAGAAAGAGCCGGAAGCAGGGGCCTGGTGCTTGAAGCAAAGTCAGCAAGTGTTACAGACAGGCTATGTGAAAAGCAAGCGTTTGCCTGTATACGTCAGTGACTCTCGGCACTAGGGCTCCTAACAGGAAGTACGTAAATACCTTCCAGCAGGACAGTGCAGGGACACCCAGCCGAGTACGTGATAAAACGGTTTGAAAGAAGAAGAGTGAAAGCATAGCAAGGGGGAAGTACAAGGGGAGGTACCCACCGTGTCACTAAATCCATACGGGGGGTGTATCAGATTGTTCATTTCGGTCTATAAACGTTGGGGTACCTCAACTTAACTCCTTGGCCAGCCTGGGGGTGACAGTGAAATCCAGACTGAGCTGCGTCCATTGTCCCAGGTACAAATACATAGGGGCCCGGAGGCCGTCTGGCTGCCAACAACTCTTAACGTACTTTGTTCGACAATAAACCCGACTCGGGTGCCTTCGTATCTTGTCTGAGTCTGTGGTCTTTTTGGGGGTGTCTTGTGAAGTCTCTTGTGCGAGCTGCCTGCACAGAGCCGGCACGAGATACCGATGGAGCCTACGAAAACGCAGGCCGCCGAACGTTTATCATCACAGGACACCTGTCAGGACGCCACCCCAGCGAATCCGGCATGTGCCGTATCGCTGTCCTGAACTGCTAAGGACCCGGCAGGGGGAGAGGAGCACCGCCGAGGCCTTCTCTCAGAGCACTGCAGCCCCTCTTCAGAGACCTGAAGTTGCCTGTGGGTGGCTGCTCTGCATTTGCGGCAGTCACCTCCTTTGTTACTACCCTAACACCAGGCCCTCGAAGTCACACTCCTCCCTTTGGCAAGCGTTCAGGCCAACAGCACCTGCATTTTCCCTCCACAGTCCAGCAAGGGCAGCCACAGTCATGCTTCCGGCTCCCCAGCCATCGCCGCTCTGGGGTGGGGACCCGCACCGCTCCTCCTCCTGGCCAGGGCAGTCCCTGTTTGCACAGCTCCGTGCCTGCACCGTGGGTTCCCCAGCAAAAGATGGACGGACCGCTGCAGCAGACCTGCTCTGGGTGTACACACTTCCCTGACAGCCATGACTGTAGTAGGGGAGCGGGAATATACAGGCAGTCCTGCCACTTGCAGAGCCAGACAGCAAAGCCCGGATGTAACTGGGTAAGGAAAGGACTAGGCTGTGGCTTGCTTCTGCCAGGAGAGGGGAAAACACCCTGGCTTCTCCTCAGGTCTCTAGCCTGCTGCCCCCCCCCCGACTGGTTTCTCCCGAGCATGGGACTCCGGCGAGCGAGAAGGAAAGATGTAATCCTCCCCATCTGGCTCAGCCCTTCCGCTGCACCCACTCCTGCGCCTGGCCAGGAGAAGACTAACCCTGCCCCTGCTACGTCCCGGATGGGCTGGAGCCGGATTTCACCCCAGGGGGCGTCATAGCAACGAACGGCTCGGATTCAATCTTACAGCCCCACGGCTTTCTCTCACGCTCCTAATTGCCAGTATCGACTGCTAAAATGGGGTCTGCTGATTGAAAAGGAAGACGACTCGCCTGCCTGCCGTTTCACTAATAGAAAACCTCCCTGCATAGCAGAGCAGCTCCTCCGAGGGGGCCATCTATTACCCCTCACTCTGACTCCCCCCAACAGTTCAATTAATTTAAAGGTTGAGCCCCTCCCCCCACACACCTCTGCCACCCCTGCCCTGCCCGCCCTTCGTAGTCCTAACCAAGGCCATTAGCATCCCCAGCTTCAGTTCGTGCTTGCTTCCAACTAAGCTCCTGTTTCCACCCCCCGGCTCTTCTGCTCCCCCAGCAAAGAACAATTTCTGATGGGAGAGACCAGAGAAGCCGTGAAGCCCAGGGCTGAAAGCGTCCAACCACTCGCTAGCAAGAGAGGCATCCTCTTGGAAGTGGAGAGGCTCTCAGAGCTATTCGCAGCGGCATGCCAATTTCACAGAGCACAAGACTAGCTCCTTAAGTTTGGCTTCCCCACGCGAGCTGCACAGGCATGCGTGCATAGGGGGGCAGGGCAGAGAAGGCAGAGAAGATAAGGACGCCTTTGATTGGACACTGTGTTGCATCGGAACACAGCTCTGCTGGGGGAAGAGGGGGAAACGGACACCCCCCCTGGGATCAGCACATGTCTGTTACCATTGTCGCCCCACCTCTGTTCCCCGGTGTGAAAACTTGGTGGGGCTCAGTCCATTTCTTAGCAGGGGGAGTGGACGTCACAGTAGCACTGCCGAAATCAGGGTTTCACCAAGAGATCTGGCTTTGTCTACACTACCAAGTGTTGTCTCCAAAACTTGCCTTTTGGAGACAAAACAGTGAGAACGTTCACCCTGCAACACGACTTTTGTCAGGAAAAACACCCAGTTTTGGACACAAAAAACTTCCAGCCCTACGAGAGACATTTTTCTTTCCCCCTCCCTTTATTGTCAACCAAGAGCCAGTGTGGACTCTGCTGTTTGTTTTGTTGAGGGAACTGGCTTCCACCAGTATCCCACAATGTCTGCCCTCATGGCTGGGCTCAGTGTTTGGAGATCTCTGCTGCCCTGCAGGCCTGCGCCCCCTCCCCTGTCAAAGCTGTGGGAAGTATCTGACAGCTGAGTGAGCTGCTCACTTTGGGGAACAAGAGCAAATCATTGGACTGCTCCTGTTCTGCCCTGCTAGGGACACGGCAGCAGTCAGGCTGCTGCCAGGGGAGGACTGGAGAGACAGCCGTGCTGCTTGCACATTCCTCAGCACAGAAAGCTCACGGAGCTACAAGGGAATCCCAAGAAGCGCAGGGATCAGCTCTGCCTTCCCACAACACTGCCCTGTGGGATGCTCCCCCGTGTTGCTTTGCTCTCTCTGTCCACAGGGAGCGAGCCACGTGGCCATGAAATGTCGACAACGGGAGGCAGAAAAACGTTTGACCATTTTTCACTTTTGCATGTCGACAGCATTTTTGTCACCAAACCTTCTCAGAGGTGGCTGCCTCGGGTCGGGGTTTGCCATGTTGCTGCTCATGTCAGTGGCTAGACGGTCTCGGCTGCGTCTAGACTGGCATGATTTTCCGCAAATGCTTTTAACGGAAAAGTTTTTCCGTTAAAAGCATTTGCGGAAAAGAGCGTCGAGATTGGCACAGGTACCTTTGCACAAAAAGTGCTTTTGCGCAAAAGCATCCGTGGCCAGTCTAGACGCGATTTTGTGCAAGAAAGCCCCGATCGCCATTTTCGCCATCGGGTCTTCTTTGCGCAAAACAGTCCTTACCTGTCTACACTGGCCCTCTTGCGCAAGTATTCTTGCACAAGAGGGCTTTTTCCCGAGCAGGAGCGTGAAAGTATTTGCGCAAGAAGCACTGATTTTGTACATTACAAAGTCAGTGTTCTTGCGCAAATTCAAGCGGCCAGTGCAGATAGCTGGCAAGTTTTTGCGCAAAAGCAGCTGCTTTTGCGCAAAAACTTGCCAGTCTAGACGCACCCTCTCCTGTGTTCCCATCAGACAATTCGCAGCAGTCTGCGTCTTAAGGGGAGAACGTGCCCAGAAGAAAGCAGGGAAGCAAAGTGTTCTATATGCCACAGAAAAGAGCGTGAGGAATGCAGAAAGGGAAATTCCTTCATTCGTTCACTGTGTGCACGGCCAGGCTTTCTGCCACGCTCTGGGAAGGAGCACGCCATCGGGAAATTTCCCACGTATCTTTTTAAGGAAACAAAGCAATTCCGCATTCAGGTATTGGCAAGCGAGCAGAAGAAAGCGCAAGCACTGCACGTCCGTGCTATCAGTAAGACACAAGCCTCATCCTCTTCTCATGCGCTCTTTATAATAGAGCTAAACATACCTGTGTGCAACCAGTAACACAATGGAACAGCCCAGCAATTTTTGTACAAACCCAGTGAGCATGTGCACGGTGCAGTTAATCCCTTGCATTGTACCTGACAAATCACCAGCAATTTTCATGAGCACGTCTCAGTGACATCTGATACCCCAGGACTACCCAATGCCGAATTTCTAGTCTCTGTTCACTTGGATGCCCCTGTTTGCATGCAGTTAAGGGTATGAACAAGAACATGAGCAAGAGGATTCCCCATTTGTTAGCCCATAGTATTAAAAGTTCCTCTTGACCAGTCAGAGAGCAGAAACGATGCTATTGGACTAGGGTGACTAATCACACACCATGGAAATCAAACAAACATTGAAGGAAACAACCACTAGGCTTAAAAAACAACAAATAGTCTGGTAGCACTTTAAAGACTAACAAAACATGTAGATCAGTGGTCCCCACCACGGTGCCCGCGGGCGCCGTGGCGCCTGCGGGGGCATTTGTGTGCGCCCGCCAAGTGCTCGGGGCTGGCCCTGCCCCGGGCGTGTGGCGCATGCACAGTGCCGGCCCCAGGCACACTGCGCATACGCGGCGCCAGCCCCGGCCGCATGGGGAGCGCCGGCCCTAGGCATGCAGCAAATTGGCCGCCCTGGCCCCAGGCACATGGCAAATTGGCCACCCGGCCCCCAGGCGCACGGCGAAGGGGGGCGCCGGCCCCGGGCGCACGGCGAATTGGCCTCCCGGCCCCCGGGCGCGCAGCTATGGGGGGTGCCGGCTCTGGGCACGCGGCTATGGGGGGGTGCCGGCCCAGGGCACGCGGCTCTGGAGGTTGCCGGCCCCAGGCTTGCGGCAAATGGGCGGCCCCGCCCGTGGCCACGTGGCGCATGGGGTTGCTGGCCCCAGGCACGTGGCTCATGGGGGTGTGGCGTATGCGCGGCCCCGCCCCCGGGCACGCGAGTGGCCCCACCCTTTGGCTCCCGGCAGCTCCAAATGGTTGGGGACCACTGATGTAGATGATATCATGAGCTTTCGTGGGCACAGCCCACTTCTTCAGATGACCAGACTGAAGTTTGGGCAAGCTATTTCCTTGCAGATAAAAAGCACATTTACAAAAATTGGGATTGCCCCTGAAAAATGCACAAGCAGAAAATAAGCATCCCATTCATTGGATAAGTTAACCCTAACAAATCATTTGCCTACAGTGGAACCTTAGCGTTATGAACACCAGCGTTACAAACTGCCCGGTCAATCACACCCCTCGTTTGGAAGCGGAAGGGCACAATGAAATGGTTTCACACACACCACAAAAGATACACTACAGTACTGTGTTAAAAGTGAACTAAGTAAAAAGCCCTAGAGCCGCATTTTTCTTCTGCACAGGAACATTTCAAAGCTGTCTGAAGCCAATGTTCAGCTGCAAACTTTTGAAAGAACAGCCCTAATTCAATTAAGTGCTGATTAGACCAGAGGCGTAGTGAGGGTGTTACGCGCCATGGGGCAAAGGCAAAATTTGCACCCTCCCTGCCACTGTGCACGGCTGAACCCAACCCGGGGGGGAGAGGGAGGGAAGAGGGGAGTTTGTACCATGTCTCCTCCCGCCCCTTCCAGTTTGGGGCTGGTCCCCTGCATGCACTAACCAGCCGACGGAGATGGAGGAGGGTCGGGCTGGGGGCAGTGGGTGGAGGAGGAGCAAGCGAGCCAAGGAATGACATGGGAAGCAGAGGGGAATTAAATTGGCGCCCCCCTAGCACGGTGCCCGGGGGCAACTCAACTCCCCCGCCACCTCTCTTTCGCTATGCCACTGAATTAGGCCTCAGTTTGAGTATCGTGTCCCATTCTAGGTACCACATTTCAAGAAAGATGTGGAGAAATTGGAGAAGGTCCAGAGAAGAGCAACAAGAATGATGAAAGGTCTAGAGAACGTGAGCTATGAAGGAAGACTGAAAGAATTGGGCTTGTTTAGTTTGGAAAGAAGACGATGGAGAGGGGACATGAGAGCAGTTTTCAAGTATCTAAAAGGGTGTCACAGGGAGGTGGGAGAAAAATTGTTCTCCTTGCTTCTTGCCCTATCCTCAGAGGCCAATGGGCTTAAACTGCAGCAAGGGAGGTTTAGGTTGGACATTAGGAAAAACTTCCTACCTGTCAGGGTGGTTAAACACTGGAATAAATTGCCTAGGGAGGTTGTGGAATCTCCATCCCTGGAGAGATTGAAGAGCAGGTTGGACAGACATCTACCAGGGATGGTCTAGATGGTGCTTGGTCCTGCCATGAGGGCAGGGGACTGGACTCAATGACCTCTCAAGGTCCCTTCCAATTCTAGTGTTCTAAGATTTTAACGTTTTGTTCGGCGTTCCCAATGTTCCAGAGTTAGGAACAACTTCCATTCCCCAGGTGTCCGTAACTCTGAAATTCTACGGTCGCTCTACCGAGTTGGTACAGACCTTCAGACATTCCATTTAGAATAAAAGACTGACTAGAGAACCCAACTGTTGGGCCATGCCATCTATGCAGCAGGAGAGAGAGGACAGCTTTGTTGAATATCTGCTAAAGAGGGTCGTCTTTATGCTGATAGATATTTGTGCGCACAAGATTTATGCATTTAACAGGTTTAGAGGCTATTAAGGAAGCCTGGTGATCATTTCTCTGATTGCTCTGGCTGATGAAATTGTATTTATGCCTTTCTTGGGTATTAAAGGATTTTGCCAGATGCATGGAAACCGCAGTTTGGTCTCATTAAAGGTAGGCTTTGAAGAGATTTATCCTTATCCAGAATTTGTTTAATTCACTCTATTCTCCCTAATGACATAAATCAGAAGTACGAGGCCTTTTATTAGCATGTGAAGTGTGTCGAGTGGTTAAATGAGGTTTTAGAAGAGGAAGAGGATGGGAAAGTCTCTTGGGATTGTGGCCACAGAGGAGCAAGAGTACATGCCAAAGCCCTTAGGGGTGGAAACCGTGCAGGATGAAAGAGGCGTCCTTGCCCGGGGGCAACTGTGCCTGTTGTCACAGCAATGCTACTCATCTTTGGTGTTCTCAGAAAACGGTGGGGGAAAATGATTACAAGCTGTTGCTTTAAATGTTAGGAAGTTCTCACTCCTGCTTGCAGGTTATTCCCCCCCCAGACCTGTTATCTAACTGCAGTCAGTCAGTCTGGTGAGGCCGAGCATGGAACGAGGTGGGATGAATTGTGCCTCACTCGGTCTTAGGGAGCAGCCTGCTTTGTCTCTTTCTGGTAACGTGGGGCACATCTACATTGCAGGGCAAAAATAGAAGTAAGCTGCACAACTTCAGCTATGTCAATGGCGTAACTGAAGTCGAAACAGCTTAATTCATCTTTTGATGCAGTCTCCACAGCAGGACGTCGGAGGAAGAGCACTCTCCCTCCGGCTTCCCTTCCTCCTCCTCGTACAATGAGGGTTACAGAAGTCGGAGTAAGAAGTCCGCCCTCTTAAAATCATTTCGAAATAACGGCTTGCTGTGGAGACGTGCACTTGGTTATTTCGGAAGATCAGCAGTTATTCCAGAATAACCCTGTGTGCTACTGTTCTGGAGTCTAAGAATAAAAGCAGCGCTATGCAGCAGGAGTATTGTACATCTTTTAATCTCACTTCTCTGTATGCGTGCTGTTAAATGTAACCGCGGGTTTCCGCACGCCAGAACTCTTTGCCACACAGTAACAAGACAAGGAGGAAGACCACGCCCTTGCACTATGTGGAACGGTTAGCCAGAGGATGTCACAAACCCCTACGACACTTCCCATCCTGGGCAATCAGTAAGGCAGGAGCCCCCGCCTCATTCCTGCGACTGAAGCTTGTTCAGCAATGCTTAACCTCATGATATTTAGTTCTTTCCGGAAATCCTCAGCTCCTGGAGTCATGAGGAGAATCTCACTTTCATTTAGAAAAGGAAGTCCATTTCTAGCCACGATGGTTGTGGAGACAAATGAGAAAGTGCGATGTAGATCCTGACGACTCCAAAAAACAAAAACAAAACCAGAGGGGGCATAACAAATGCTTCCTTTTAATCTCGTGATATTTGAATGCTCGGTCTTTGTGGGGAGGGCATGTGGAATATCCCCTCTGATGATAAAGAGCTTCCAGTTACTAATCGGAAAGTCTCAAAGTTCTTCATCCTAACTCTGCTCCACCCCCAGCACGATTCACACGGGTGGGTTGATCCAATAGCGGGCAAAGCCAGCAGTCCGGCAGGGAATTCAGACAATTCCTGAAGGGCTCCCGCGGTGGTGGGGTCAGCAGCCTCCCAGACACCCTTTTGTCACTAGGGGGGCCCATCCAGGGCCTGCTAACTAGCCCTCCCCTCTTCGGGGCTCTCATTTCAGTCAACCACCCAGCCGTCTCAGGGTCGGGTTTTCATTCCTGTTCCAGTTCCCCAAACTGGAAGCCCCCAGCAGGGACCCTGCAGGCTGAGTTCATTCCTCAGTGGCACCGTGTCTGCAGCCACCCGCCCGCCTCCGGGGTTCTCAGACCCTCCTCCTCCTCCGGCGCTGCCTCCTCACTGCAGCATCCTGCCGCTCCGAGCCTGGAGCTGCCTCATCCAGCCCAGCTGCGGCTCCTTCGCCAGGAGGGGTAGCTGGCCCACGAGCCACCGTAGGCCCCTATGCTGTGGGTGCTCCAGGGCTCAAGCACCCGGGGAAGAACAAACAGCCAGTGCTGAGCGCCCTCCAGCCACAGCTGGTGGCCCCGTGGAATGATCAGGTGTTTGGCAGCTGGGGAAAGCACTGGAGGGCGGAGAGCAGTGAGAGGCGGGCGGGGGCCTTGTGGGAGGTAGGAGCAGGGCCTCGGCTGGGGATGGAGCACGCCCAGGGAACACCACGTCAGCACCTCTCTCTGCCAGCCACCCTCTCACCCCCTCAAACCAGCCACAGCAGCGGCTCCAGGCAGGGCTGCCCGTAGGATTTCTGGAGCCCTACACAAAGCTGTGGGGCAGGGCTGTGCTCAGAGCTGGGGGGGAGGTGAGAGATGCTGGGGGGAGCAGGCAGTCAGTGGCACAGCTGGCTGGAGCTGCGGGCCGGCAGGCAGAGGGGAAGGGGAAGGATTGGGGCTGTGGAGACCAGGGGCAGGAGATTGGGTCTGACAGGGCTGGGCTGACTGAGCGGGTGCTGCCCGCAGCTGGTAGTTCCCATGACATAAGCAGCATAGGGCACTATTCAATTTGGAGCCCACTGGTGGCCGTAATTTAGTGGTGCCCTATGCCCAAGGACGGCCCTGTCTCCAGGCAAGTGGCTCACCTGTGGGAAGGAGAGAGAGTCTGCTAGTGCCAATCAGCACAGCTCAGTGATGCTACGTGGAGGTTCTAGCCCCACATCCAAGAGCGTCTGGGGAGGCTGGATTCCCAGAAACCCCACTCTGCCCAAGGAGGCAGGATAAGGACACCTGGTTTCTGCACGAAGGCCCCCTCCTCCCGTCTGCCTCGGCACTCGTGAAACGTTGCCCCTAGCGCCTGGGTCTCTCCAGCCCCTAACGCCTGGGTCTCGGTCGTGCTGCCTAGGAACGGGCAAGGGTTTCTGAACGGCCGTGAGGGCTTCCTCTCCCAAAGCTGTCCTGCCCCGACGCCACACTCTTTCGCCACGGGATGGGGGGGTGCACAGAGGACAGCTGGGCGCATGTGGCACACAGATGTTTTGCCACGTGGCGCTGGCAAGGGGGAAGCCAGATTTTAGCAAGCGGGAGCATCCCGGTTGTTCCACAGGAAGTCAAAGTGTTCGTGGCCATGGGCCCTAAGAATAATGATCATCCACCTCCAGAGTCAGCAAGCCTGGTGCTTACACAGGAGGCACTCACTCCCTCCCCAGGCTGTATAAATCACTGTGCAATGCTTCGCCCTGTGGAGTTTGGGCTGGATGTGGGGCTCCTCCTGGCCCAGTGTGCTCACCAGAGGAAGACGGGCGGCTGCAGGTGTGGCTGGACACCATGACTTTGGGAGCTGGTCCTGCTCTGCTGCTGCTGGGTACCAGGTAGTCTTACCGCACAAGGGCAGGTGAATGACAGGTTCCCACAGCCAGGGAGAAAGATGTGGCCACGTTTCTCCCTGGTGAAAATTCCTTTGCTCCTTCCGGTTCGACTTCTCATTGCCAAGCCACCCAAGCACCTTCCCAGAAGAGGAGCCGGCTGTGTCACTGGGGCCAGGTTCCCGACTCCCTCCCGGCTCAGGGCAGCAAGGAGCCATTTTCAGACTCTTACGATGACTGTTCTGGGAAGGGAAAGCCAGAGACCAGACATGGCTCTTGCATTGGAGCAGAAGGTGACATCCTCCCTTTGAACTACTTTTGGCTAGAAAATGGGGACGGGGTGGGGGTGGGGGGGTTCAATTTCTCTGGTTTTCCATTTTTCATCAAAAAGCTCCAGTTTGCCGTGGAGACAAACATGGTGGGTTCTGCTGACATTTTCCTGCGAGAAGAGACCTTTCCCCATCAGAGCTCAGTCTCCAGCTCTCAGTGGTCATGTAGCTTCCTTGTCTCCCAGATGCTGCCTCTACAGCTGTCACCTACCCCCGCGCCGGGGCCCTCCCCCTTCCCCAGAGAATGGGCCACTGCGCGCAGCAAGATGCCTAGGGAGTTTGGTCCCGGGTGGGCCTTGGAAGGTAAAATGCTGAAACGTTGTACAGGCTAATGAGCCTTGAATGGCACTGGCCTCCTCGGGGGCTCGGTATTATTTTTAATCTCTCAGTGCCTTTGTTTGAAATGGATACGGAGGGGAGAAAATAGAGATAAATGAGCCCCATTCTGCTGGGGAGAATCAAGTGACCCTGAACAAAGCCGAGCGGAGGAAGCGAGCTATTGTTCCAGTGGCAATCACAACAGAACCGAGAGGAACAAATGCTAATTCCTCCTTTCCGCACTGAGACACGGGCGCGGAAATGCTAATGGCGGCCACCGAGGGCTGGAGATAAAAGGCTGCGTTTGTGTGCGCGCGCACATGGACGGATTTGAGCTCGGAGATAAGCTGGCAAACAAGGTAATTAAAATAATTAAAATGCTAATCAAGGGGGGGCATCGGGCTGAATGACAGCCAGGCATCGACGGGCCGGGGAGGTGGTACAGCAGCGGTGACTGGGGGGGATTATGCCGTCGCTCTAGTGCTCAGAAATGTCAGCGATTTTAGCCGGGCCCCTGGGAAGCGGGAGCAAGAGAGACAGCCAGGGGACCTGGGAAGGGCACGCGGCCCAGCGGGTGATGGGCGTGTTTCAATGTATTAATCTTGCAGCCAGGTGCTTTGGGGGACCTCTCGTGAGCCCCACATCCGGCAGGAGGAAGAGGAAGATCTAGAGCCACACACGCCAACTGGGAAGAAGAGAAACTTCCTCGGGACAGGACGGCGTCCCCTCAGACCCCCTGCCAGCAATGGAGCAGGGCCCTTCCTGCCTCTGACCACCTTGTGACAGCTATTCCCCATCTGAACGCGGCTCCCTCCACGTGCCTTAAATTTGGAGTCTCAGCCACCTTGCAGGGTCCGCAAGGCCAATGGGCCTGGTCTCTATCTGCTCCCCGCCTTCGTGTGGTGGGAAACATCAAGGGATCCCATCCCAAGCCCAAGAGCCCCTGCAAAAAAAAGCACTACAGAGCTGCTCCATCCCTCTGTCCTTTTGTCTTACCCCCTCTGCTCTCTTCCACAGAGCAGGCAGGATCCTGGGAGCCACATGAATCCGTGTGCACATCCCTCCCATTCTTTGTCTCCCCTCCCCGCCACGCCCCATATGCAGCCTCCTCCTCCCCTCCCCCCCGACCTGTACAACAGGTGGGAAGGGAACGGTGAGTACCAGCAGGGTTGACGTGTACAAAGGGTAAACCCTTCCCATGCGCTCATCTCATTCTCCTCCCCACACCTCTTTCCCCCAACCCCCACCCCTTTCCTTGGAAGTGGCATAAATATGGCACCCCGTGTTTCCAGATAACAAACGAAGAGGCCAGGCAGCTTAAGACAATAATGGCGCGAGCACTCGTTCGTGCCGGAGCGGTGGCGAGGACACTGGACGGTACAGATAGTGCTTGGAATCGGTCTGCCGCTGCCAGGTTAGCTTTTGCATTCACTGTGCCCGTCATGCCAGCCAACTGAATTCTTTGCTAATCCAGGCAGCTAATGAACTGGCAGCTCCCCTGCATTTGCCCCCTTCCCCTGGTGCAACTAACTCGTTCCCTCCTGCTCCTCTACACAATAAGAGTGCGAAAAATTTGCAGCACTGTGTTGCGAGCATAGCAGGGACCCATGGCCCATGTCTTTTGTCATGCTATCTGGGACCACAATCCACCGTAGATAGGAGGAGTTTGTTAAGGAAAACAGCTCTAACCACCACCAGTCTTCTGCAGAGCTCTAATGCCAGCTTTGTCCGTCTTGTTTACCAGAGGCAGCTGCACCTTCTACAGCGCACAGAGACACGTAGTACTGAATTAATACCACAAGTGAACTAATCATTACACCTGAAGCAGTTTGTCTACAAGTGCATGTACATTTAGAGGCGCATAATAAATGCGCATGAATGTCTTTACTTGTACTTGTATCCACCTTGATTGAGAAATGGAAATTGTTTGTTGCTTGACTTTGCCAGCAATAAAGCCAGCTGCGCTGTCTCCCCCCCCTGCTGTTCCAGAGACAGAATGTAATCACAGGGAAAAGCCTGAAAGTGCCAAGTGCAGTATTCTAGACAGGCCATCTCGCGTCGAGTTACACAATGCGTACTGAAGAGGCTTTTTAAGCTAGTTATAAAGCCAAAAGTGCCTTGGCCATAAGCTTCTATGCGCTCTTGAGTTGCCACTTTCTTGGTCCCCATCAGAAGCAGGAAATAGGACACACGTAGCTTTATGAAAATAGCCCCCTATCACCTAGTTTGCTAGCTGGGATAATTCCTACTGTCAAACTTTCTCCACTTTCAGCCCTTAGTTCACCCAAGCATTTCCCAACCTGCTGGCTAAATGAACTCTCTGGACTGACAGAGTCACGTTTGTCTGTCCAATAACAGTCACACTTTAGTCTCAGTTAGCTCTTTGTGGGGTTTCCCAAAATAGCAAAAAACTAAACAGTGTGCCCAAAGGCTAATGTGCTACCCTCAAATTAAGGTGACCTGGGTTGCAGTTAGCTTTCCTACTGACCTGCTGGGTGACTTCAGGCAAATCAATGAGCCTTTGTTTTCATATCTGGAAAACAGGTATAATGACACTCGCCACCCCTCCCTACAGCCACTGCCCTCCTTTTATCCATTTCATCAGAAAAAGGGGAAGGAGATAAAGGAAAAGAGGACAGGAATGGGAAGGGTGGGGGTCGTAAAGAAAAAATTATACATTCAAAAAACCTTCCAAAAATCCCAAACCATTCTGTGGTTCTCCGCTCATCACGCTACAGACATGGTTGCAGTACAGGACAGAACGTGACAGGCAACCACGCTAACAGCAGCAGCTGGATCCATTCCACCTAGGTTGGATAAAGGCTGGTAGCCTGCCCCTGAGAGCGCACATGTAGGGATGGCCAATGTCACAGCCTGAGCAAACATACAGCATTTAACCTCTAGCCTAGCCTCAGACCACAGCTCCTTCAGGAGGGGCAGCTACGGCCCCACCTTCTTTGGGCATGTCTGGCACCAACTTCTAAGCTCGGGTACCCCTCTGGCTCCCGCTACTGGAGGATCTGAGCCCCATGCAATCTTTAGTGCACTTCTCCTCATAGCCTCTCTGTAAAGGTAATATTTCAGAGAGGGAAACTGAGGCAGGGAGTCTAAGTGACTTTCCCACGGTCCAAAAAGAAGTCTGCAGCCAAGCAGTACCTGGAACCCCATGTTCCATGAGTCCTGCACCAACATCCTAAGCATTAGGCCGTACTTCCACCCTCTGATGCCCCTGGTCCTTGTGCTCAGGAGTGCGAGCACTAGGATGTTGACGGCCTCAGAGGGCTCTTTCAGCCCCATCTCCTGCCTTTCCAGCCCAAGAGCCACTAGCTTTTGGCTTGCGTGCCCCCAGTAGGTTCAAATGAAATCACCCAGCCCCGAACAACGGCAACACAGTGAGTCTTGCACAGGCCTTGTAGCTCCTTGACCACGGTGCCGTCTGGTGACCTGCCGGGGGGAAATTCCCTTTCTAGCACCCCTCAGACCCTCTAGTCCCTCACATTGATCCCCAACCCTCTGCCCTTCTCTTATGAGCACCAAAGGCTGCTATCCAAGGCCGTTCCCCTGCAGTGACAGGGGCTCACTCTGTCTGAGTTGTGGAAGAGCTGGAGATGAGCCAGACATTTAGATTCAAATTTGGTGGCTTTCCCCCTCCTCCGCTGTGGGGCAGAGGGAAACCTGGATCCACATACCCACACTGCTTTGGAGAACCAGACCCCAGCTAATGGCCTCGAGTCCAGACCTGCGCAGGGTGAGTGAATTCCAGCTCAGTTTGGCTATGGCCCACCTCTTGACTCCAGCTGCTTCCTCTTAGCTCCTGTCCCTTCATTCCTGTTCCCAAGTCTACTCCTCAGTGCATCGATCCTGGAGTTTAAACAAATTTGGCACCCCCTGCATCCTCTCACCCACGACTACGCATTCCTTCTCCAGCAGGGCTCATCTGGGAGCCAAAAACAGTGTCCTTTGAGCTGTGACGCAGTCCAGGGGAGAGCTGGTTAGAAAAAAAATTTTCCCCTGAGATTTCAGCTTTTTCTATCCAAGAACGTTTTTTGCAAAAGGAAATTCTGAAAATATTTTTGCTTTGACCGATTCAGAGTCTTTCACTGGCATTTTGACCCTTCTCCCACCTTTTAATCTATTTCAAGAGGAAAAGTCATTTCAAACTGGAAGATTTAAACTTTTCATCCCCCCAAAATGTTGGCGTGGGATGTTTTGACAGTTTGAAAGTATTTTCATCCTGGATTATTTTTTTTAAAATCACTCAATAGGAATTTCATTATGAAAAATATTGGTTTAATCAAAAGAGCATTTTCCAATAGGAATTTGTTTTCATGAACGGACTGAAAATATGAGCCCCACAAAGGCAGAAGTGTTATTGATTTGGAAGTGATGAGCAGGTGTCCAGATAGCAGGGTGATCGGCACTGAATCAGCATACAGATCATTGGAAATGGGCTTTCATTGATTAACCTCAGTGCTACTCAACCACCCCCCTTTCTCTGCTACTCAGTGGGGCTGTGTTCCTAGCCTGGTCCCATTGGCTTTGTCTGATGCTCTCATTTGTTCCCTGCATGGTACAGTCTGATCTCACAGCCAAACGGCACCAAACAGGAAAGACTGACGGGGTGACAGCTAAGCTCCTGTGTACGAATCCTCTTTGCAGGTGACAGCAGTGAGAAATACAGGGCTTGCTCCAAAATCTGGAGTCAACAGGCGCCTTCCTGGTGATTTCACTAGGTTGTGGAGGAGACCCACAAAGACATGTCCCAGGAAGGCTCGAGACCGGGCCTCTGTGGTGCCGGGGAAAAGGGGAATGGGGCTGCTTTGCCCCTCAGAGAGTTGGGAGGGTTCGGATCCAGGAGACGATGTCCTTCTCTAGCGCTTCCTTCACACCGAGCATACCGGGCAGTTTCCACAAGCAGTGGAGGAGAGAGAAGGTGTCACCCACCCGGGCATGGTGCCAGGGGATGGTGAGGCACTAAGATAGTGCCCGGGAGAGGAAAGGGCAGGTGGCAGGGAAGACGGGCAAAGACACAAGCAAGTGGCCTCAGCGGTTGGTTGCAGGAGCTGGGGGTGACCCCCTGAGGGGACAGGTGGCACCAATGCAACACAAATACACAACCTGCTGGCCAGAGTCTACCTCGGAACTAGCCGCCTCCGCCCCGGCACAGGGCAGTTAGTGGCCCAAAGCCGGCAGGAAAAGCAGAAACTTCGGCTGCGTCCTCATCTGATTCGGCCTCTCTCTGAATGGCGGGGGGGGGGAGGGGAGAGAAGACATTCCAGAGCAGAGGGTCTCCAACGAGACCGTATTTCTGGAGCTGAAGACAGCGAGCAGCAGCGGCCAAGCAGGCCCCAGCTGTCCCCGGAGAGGGGGGGGGCACCTCTTGGGCCACCAGCTTTACCGGGGATCCGAGCCGCCTTGGGAACCGGACGCCAGAGCAGCTGAGCGTTCAGGGACCGGGGAGCGAGGGATCTTGTGTGCCGCTGCCTCCAGCCCAGGGCTGGCCCTGGGACTCCCCCAGGGAGCCGGGCTCCAGAGAAGCGCCTTGCTGGCTGTCCTGTTTGAAGGGCACAGGGAGCCCCGAGGGTGCTGGCCAGGTGTGGCCCAGACGAGCAACCTGTGGCAGGGTGGGGCCCTGTATCTCGGAGCTCCGGCACGCCGCCGCCCCTCCGCTGGGCAAGGGCCCACCTCTCTTTCCCGCCAGGACGCCAGAGGAGACAAGTGGCGGGTGATGCGCTGGCGAGTGCTAGCTCCTGTTGCCATGGCACCAGTGGGCCTGTGATGGGAGGGAGAGGGAGCGATGGATGGTTTAAAGGCTGCCGTGGGAAGATTCGAGGCAGACAAAAGCATGGCAGGCTAGGAGAGACTGACACGAGGGGCTACGCCGGCAGGCAGGGCTGCTGAGGCCTCTCCCCAGCCTCGCCTGCCGCACGAGGGGAGACAGTCGCGCGTTCGGGGGTCACGGCGGAGGGGACTGCATGCCCTTCCTGTGCAGCAAGGCCGGGGGCACTGGCCTCGGAATTCACACCGCGGCGGGTCGGAAACAGCCTCCCCTGCTGAAACTAGCCCTGCTCAGGCGCTGAACGGCCCCAGCCTGCGTTCCACCCCGAGCTAAAGTGCCTTACTGACCCCTTGGCCGTGGCCATCTGGCCGGCCCCGGGCCTTGCCCGCTTTGCCTCGTGGGCAGGCTCAGCTGTGCCCAGGCTCACGGGACAGCTCACAGGCCACCCTGAGTCCAGCATGTCAGGGGGCCACAAGGGCAAACAGGAACATCGGGATCGCCAGAGCGGATCGGACCAGGAGTCCATGTAGCCCTTCCACTGCGGCCAGTCCCAGCGGCTTCAAAGGGAAGGTGCAAAAAATCTGCACCATGCAACGTGGGCTAACCAGCCCCAAGGAAGGTTCCCTCCTAAGTCCCATTAGTTAGAGCAGTGGGGGGCAACCTGTGAACCACAGGCCGCACGCAGCCCATCGGAGTTCTATGGATGGCCCTCAAGATGAAGGGTTTTTTTACAGCTGCCCATGCACAGGGTTGCTGGATTCTGCCTGCGCAGTATTTTTCCTACCGGTATTACTCATGTGACGTCCTGGTGACAACAATCTTGCGGCCCACGGAGATAGAAGAGGCCACTCATGCGACCCACTCACCAGCCTAGGTTTCCCATCACAGAGTTGGCGACTGGCATATACCCTGAATTGGGAACGTGGCCAGCGATCCTGTGCAGATCTAATATTTGGAAACCTAGCTGGTGGCTTCGGCACCAACCAATTACAAAAGGAGTCACCTTTGCAGTGGGGGGGTTGGTTGTGCAACGAGGGGGTGAACCACGCCACAGATCTACCCAGGTGCCTGCATTCGTCTTCACAAACTACACCGTTCACCTCTGTACTGCCACAGCCGGCTATGCCTTCTTGTGCTGCAAGTCCGCTAACAGGCTTGGGCTGGACTGACTCTTAGACTGGAGAGCTCCAAAAACTCTCAGGCTATGTCTAGACAGCGGTGCTATTTGGGGACACCAGAAGTATCCCGAAATAGCAATTCCGTGTCTTTAAACCCGCCCATTATTTCAAAAATAGATTTTGAAATAATGGGCGTACTATTCCGGCATCCCTGTAACAGAACGAGGGTTAAGGGACTTGTTGGAATAGCGCTTTATTCCGAAATTACCTCGAAATAAGCTACGCAATTTGCATAGATTGCGTAGCTTATTTCGAGGTTCGGGTGCAGCGTAGACACACCCTTAAGTACTGGGAGGAAGGGAGTGGCTCTTTTGTCTCTGAGCCAATGTCCTGCAGATAAAAATCTCAACCAAACTTGTGACTGTTAAGGGTCTTCTGGCCCTTTTCACAAGGGCAAGGATATTAACCCTAGTGAACACTCTAGGTTCCAGCCTAGATAAATACATCCTGACTACTGCAGCTTCCTTGATCGATCCACCTGCCCTGGGCTTCCATGCACTGTTAAATAACTGCTGCGTTTTACCCCAGAGGTGGCAGCATTTTGGAGCTGGATGACTTGATCTGCACGCAGATGGTGTTTCAGTTTAAGTTGAGGAAGCACTTGGCTCCCAAGCTGCTGAAGAGTGCTCCATCTCCACTGCAAATCTTCTCTTGAAGAATTAAACGTGTCACCTTAGGAGCAGAAAATATCCCAAAAGCATAGGGGGTATCCTCTTTCTGTGAATGGGACACGTACCACGAGCTTCTGATAGAACTCTCCAGCCTTCGGGATTCCAAAGCACTTCCTGGTTTGAGCTTTTTTGTTTTCACGCAGTCCTCCAGAACCAGCCGGGCTAGAAACTTGGAGTGTAAATACAAAGAGAGAGTCTCACAGGACTTCAGGAAGGAGGGCTTTAAGAACATTGGTTACTGCACGTGAAAAAGTTGGGAAGATCAGGGAACCAATTCCCATGTAACCAAATAAGGTCTGAGTCTGTGTGAACACGGATGGCGGGTGTCACTTCAGAACGGAGCGCTCAATTTGTAATGGGGAGTCTGGCAGATGCTTTACTGTCGCAGCAGGGACATGTGTGTGTTACTAAAATAGCAGACTGGGGCCATTCCATATTGCTTCTGGGTTATGCTGGGGTCTCAGCATGCAGAGGAAGAGCGTTTAGCCAGCTGCTAAACCTTGGTGGCTCTGGATCTTTTCATCTCCGAGGTCCTGGGGCCCAAACCTAAATTAGGTCACTAGTGAGATGAGTGTGGTGGGGTCTCAGCCCATTCATTAGGGAATGGCGTTTCTCATCACGCAGTATGGCAGTTGCTGCTCACAAGGGGAAGGCTGGACATATTTAGGGATACTGGGGAGCGCAGGCAGAGTGAAGAGCCCAGCCTGGGATAATCAGGTGCCACAGGCCTGGTCCAAAGCACATTGGCTGTGTGCTAAGTGGAAAACCTCCCACGCATCTGTTCCATGAACACCTGGCTCCAGCCACCGCCACCAGAGAGCTGACGCCATCGGAAGCCGAGGCTTGGGCACAAAGTGCCGTTTTCGATGCCTTCGCTCCGGGAGCCAGCGATCGCTCTTTATTGGAAGCTGCTAAAACAACCCCCAATCCACGTGTGAGGCACAATGTGGACACCAGGCCTGAGCTGCCCTGCGGCTCCCCGTCAGAACTTCCTGCCGTAAACAAGATGTATCTGAAGCCAGGTCCCTGCTCTTGGCTGCCTGCCCGGGAGTGGTCTAAAGCTCATTCAGCAGTTTGAGGCTTGCAGACAGCTATTTAACACAAAGAGCCAAGCTGTTATCTTCTCCCTTAGGGCCACCATCCCTTTCACTTCTCAAATGCCAAATTATAGTCTACATTTAATTTCAGGGCCATAGGGAGATTCATGTCAGGGGAGGGCAGCCTCATTTAAAATTAGCCACTTTAGATTAACAGTGATAGAGCCAAGAGAGCCATTGGGGAGGGACTGCACGAGAAGAGCAATATCCTACCCCACCTCCCTCATCTCCAACCCTACCAAGGCAGCCCGCCTCCCCTGCATTCCCCCATGTCTCCGGAGGGGTGTCATCTTAACGCTGGGTGTCCGTGTGCTATTTTGAGCATTTCCGCTTTCACAACACGGGCTCATCCCAGAGTCTGGAACAAGCTAAAATGCTCCGTTTGTGGAGCACGAATATATGCTGAAGACAAACCACCAGTGACTTTCTCCAATGGAGCAGGGAGCAGACCTTAAGGAAACACAGGAAACAACCCAAAGCAATGGAGACAGCCATAAATCAAGGAAGCCAGCAGAGCATCAGACGCCTGGAAAAACCTTGCTCAGGTGTGTAGTCACGAGCTGAGATGGTTCAAAAAGGGTTGTTTTTTTTACCAGAATTTCAGATTGTTTAAAAAACACAACAACCGAACCCAGCAAAGCAGCAAATATTTGGCCACACACTTCTGAGACCCAAACCATGGTTAGCAGGGCCGCATTATGACTTTCGTGGGCCCTTGGCGCTTTTGCCTTTGTGGGCCCCTTCCTCCATTAAAAAAAAAAAACAAATATTAAAAATTATTTTTGATACAACTTCAAATACTTCAACATTTTATTTTTTTTTCTGTTTTAGGCAAAATGTAATAGATTTTCGTGGGCCCTAAAAGTTTCATTTTTTTCTGATGTGAGAAAAAAATTAAAACATTTTCTTCGACCCTAAAAGTTCATTTTTTTTCTTCTGATTTTAAAAGACATTAAAACATTTTTGTGGGCCCCCAAAAGTATCGTGGGCCCTAGGCACTGTGCCTAATGGATAAGTCGGCCCTGATGGTTAGAGCTTTTTTGGCAGACTAAATTCAGCTAGCCAATTACAAACACACACACCACATTTTGAAGGAAAGTAGACATCGTCCAGGAATTTTTCCTTTTTAACTCCCCCTTCCCCCCCGAGCGTTCGAGCTAAAAAAGTTTTGATGGAAAATATTTCTGACCCTTTGTAATGAGCTTCGTTGCCTTTTAACACTAGCGAACGCTGAGCCTCAGCAACACCCCGCCAAGGCGACTTGCAAAGAATTATTGTTTTCAAAACTGAGTTTCTGCTGAGCTAGGGGAGGTTTTCAAATATTCAGCCAGGGCAAGTCTGGTTTCCCCTGGCTTTGCAGGAGAACCTCCGAGAGCTCTGGGCTGTAGTTATTACATGTTGCACTTTTCGGATGCTGGTTCTTCAGTGCCAGTAATCTCCCCCTGGAATGTTCTTTACGCCTTGATGTTAAATGACAGTTCAAAACAAACAAAAGCAAACCAATCCCAAAGGTTTCAACCACCTGAGCACGAGCCCCTCCGACTCTCAGCTTACACCGGTGCTGAACGCCTAGGGAAACGGTGGCCAGTCTTGCAGCCTAGACAAGACCTGACTTTCTAAGGGGAAAGCAGGAAATTCTTTAAAAAAAACCATGTCGAGTTTCCTGATCGTAGCAGAAAGCCGCAAGAAAAGGCATAAGCTCAATTGTTTCCTTTGCACATCACCCCCTGAACTGACAAGCCAGATTCCAACTACTCCCTCCCACAGGCCAGACCCCTCCAAAGTCACTTCCCGCTTGTGTAGCTTTCTCTCATTCATCTTGACACTTTTTTCCATGTGCCCCTCTCTCCCCACTGCTCTTGGCTAGGAGACTAGGCTGTAACCTTGGAGAGCTGGGAGCTATTCCTGTCTGACCTTAGGCAGGTCATACTCCCGTGCCTCAGTTTCCCCACATTTAGATGAGACTAATGATCCTGGCCTCCTGTGTAAAGTGCTCTGGGCCTGGAGGGAAACACCAGACACAAGGCAGATACTGTTATCTCCCATGCCCCCCTGGGACTATACAATCTGAGCACCCCACAACTGAATGGATTTATCCTCATCCCGCCCTGAGAGGTAGGGCCGTGCTGCTATCCCCGTGGAAGGGGAATGCTAAGGCCACACACAAGCTGTGCAAGCTTCCCTCCATACTGTAACCCCCCACCTCCTCGGCTAGACCAGGCCTTAGCTCCCCACACTCCACTCTGCACTCCACCTCCCTACCTTCAGGGGGTCCCTTGTCCTGCCTTCCTACTGATGGAGCACAGCGAGACAACGGGACACACCAGAAGTCCGTGGCAAAGCCAGGAACTGCAGGCAAGTCTCCCAGGCCCCAGACTAGAAGCCCAGCCACAGACCAGCCTCTCTCTCTGACGCGTCTCTTTCGCGCACACCTGGGGGGCGAGGCCTCATGGAGAATAACCCACTGGGGAAAGAAGAGTGTCCAAAACTCCGTCCCCCTTCGCAAGGTCCAAGCTTTCAGAGGGGGGGCCTGGTGCACCTCCCCCGACACCGTATTAAATCCAGGATCACGTCGCTGACATCCATACACCAACCCAGTGTGAGCAGCGACTCGGAGCAACGCCGCTGGGAGCACTGGCAGCCCCCAAACTGGTCACGCTGGGGTCGGTTTACAGGACGGGGAGCCCAGGGAATTGGAGCGAGTCCGGTTCCAAGCAGACACTGTTCACACCTGAACCGCTCCCCCCACCGAGGGCACTGACTGGCTCCCCTCGCAGTGGGGGACAGAACGGGAGGTAGAGTCGGGTCTCTCCTCCCCAGAGGAGGTTCTCCCCCCCAGAAGTGAGGGGCATCCCTGGGACTACGCGAGAGACTCGTGTATGTTCCTCACTCCCGGCGTGGGCGAGGGGAAGGGCGGGTCTGCAGGCTTGTCAGTCTATCACAGGGGTGGGCAATCATTTTCGCAGGGGGGGCACTTCATGAATTTTTCCATGTGGTCACGGGCTGGCTCCACCCCCAGAAGGGGCGGGGCCTGGGGAGGAAGGGGCGGAGCTGGAGACTAGCCTCCCCCCAGAGGAGTCTGGAGCGGGGGCTTTGAATTAAAAACACAGCAAAGCGCTGCTGGTTCCTGGCCCTGCTGCTACCGCGTTGCCAGGCGGCCGCCCGGGGTTACCGCGGCTATTTAAAAGGCTCCTGGCTCTGGCCTTTGCCAGGGCAGCACCGCGATCGGGAGCCATTTAAATAGGACCCTGCTGCCTGAGCCACCGACAGGAAATTCGGTGGCACAGGCAGCAGGGTATAAATAGAAAGTGGCCAGATGCAGCCCACGGGCCGGGTCAAAGCGCGAGGCGGGCCGGATGCAGAGCTGGCCGAAGAACCAGGCAGACCTGGGCTCTGTGTTCTGCATCAGCTTCCCCATCCCAGCCATTCTCACAGATAACTCCGGGAGCTGCGGTAGCCCCAATCCCCATGCCTGCCAGGAGGCCTGTGCTGACTGCTGCAGATTCCTGCTCTCTGGGGTGGCAGGTAGCGTTCCCTGTACGCTGAGCACCTGGGCAGCCACCCAGGAGAGGGGCAAATGCTGCCCAGCTGATTAGCAGAGCGCCCACAGCCAGCGGCAGGTGTTTCTATGCTGGTGGTGGTGCACATCCACACATGCCGTGGTGCAGAGAACAAAATTCATTCCGCACATGGATGGAAAAAGAGCACGAATGAGGCACGCAAATTCACGCTTGCGTGTGCACACACCCAGAGCTCACACGGGGCTGAAGTGAAGGGCCAACCCACTGAAAAGTTCAAGGAATGATGGAATTGAGTCCACCTGGGCTTTATTTCAACTCCGCGCACGCTGAAACATCCACACCAAACCCTCCACCCTGCACCTCCTCTGGGCCCGGCCTCCCCGCTCCCTCCTCCTCTCCTGGGTCAGCTGGTGGCTCTGCCAGGGAAGCAGCCAGAGCTGTGACTGAGGGGCAGCTTGCTAAGACAACGTCCATCCCCCCTTTTCACGCTCCTGCTTGCCCTCCCCTTGGAGTGCCCGCTTGGAAAGTTGACAGGCATTGCTCACCCCCCACATGCGTTCCTGGTACACAGATCTAGCATGTTAAAAGCATGTGGGCAGGGTGGCAGCTCCACTGAGCTAATCGCCAGCCTTCCCAAGACGGGAGATTTGTAAGTTTCGAGTCCCCCCGCTGCTTGCCTTCCTGCTGTTGCCACTTCCCAGACTCAGGGCTCAGAGCCGCACTCTCGGACTTGCTGCATTACGATGCACACGCCTGGCGGCCGTTGGCCTGGCTCACGCACAACTTGGCCATGCTGCTGGCTAGGCCAGAGCAATCCATCAGGTCCCAGAGTTACCTCCGAGGCAGCCAAATGCCTCTCTCACCACAGAGCTCCCGTACATCAAGGGGGCCAGCTGGGCTCTACCGAGCACGCTCACGTAGCCAGTCATTGCCTTCACCTTGGATCCGGACGCACGGCCTGCTGAGATGCCCAGGCCCAGAACGGGCCTGGGCAAGCGGTAGCCACCCAGAACGGAACGGGGAATGCTGCAGGGAACAGGACCGGGCCCTGGTCGCCCCCTTGGTCTCTCAGCAAGTTGGCACTAGAGCTGGGTGAAACATTAATCAAAAGCTGCATTTGTAGATCAACCAGGATTACTCGTGAATACAGCGTGACAGGCACCAGAGGGGGGCAATACAAGAGCCCCGTGAGGGGTGACCCCCCCCACTCTGCATGGTGACTTGACTCTGGTCTCCCCTGCCAGGCGAGGGCCCAGCCCATAGCTACGTGGCTATGCTGGGACACGGCTGAATCTCTCCTGAGCAAGGGAGAGAGAGATGCTCTCCCAGCAGCTAGGGACTCCGCTGGGAAAAGGGAAGGGAGGCACCAGGTTTCCAGCCCCTGCTCCAAAGCCTTTTTGGACCCTTACACATGCCAGCGTCCCGACATGCTGCCACCCGCTACTGCCAACGTGACTGCGAGGCGACGCCATGACGCATGCAGAGAAAGTGCTGCCGTGCCTGGCGCGCGTCACGCTTCCGTGGGGCAGCGGGGAGGTTACATGATTTATGGGCCTGCATTCTGACAGCCCGCAGCATGCGGGAGGTGTGGAGATGAGCGGTCACCGACAGACGCAGCGCATTAAGCATGTTTTCAGCAATCAGCTGTTATTTATTTTGACAAACAATAACTCATTAGGTGTAAATGAAATTTCTCTCTGGGATGCGCCAGTGAAAACGAGGCTTTTCTCGTCAGTGGAAGAAAAGTCTCTGCCTAAGAGGCTGAGAGATGCACCTGAGCAAGGTTATTTCAAGAAGGATGCCTTGGAAAACGATCAGAGCTTGTAGAAATCCATGTTCTGGTTGGGCCAGGTTTCAAGCGCTTAGCCCCCTCTCCCCCAAGCGGGGTCAGAATGCAGCTCCCATGTAACAATTGGCCTCACTTGTGTGCACTGAAATTTCTGTCCTTCATGTCTGGAGACTCAGTGCTATAGCCCCAGAAAAATAAAAAGACTTAGGGAGGATGTTTGAGAGGATACTGCTTTACCAGCATCCCTTTTAATTAACATTTTCCATCAATGTATTTAATGCAAATGATCACCATAATACCGATGAGCTATATGCGTTGAATACACTCCCATATTTCCTAGAAAATTGTAAGTCCCATGGAAAGTCAGCGTGATTTAAAGTGCTAAGCAGAGGTGGTCAGAAGATAGAATTTCTGTAGGCAGTATTTGCATTTCCAAGGTTAGTTTCTATTTCAAATCGGAGCAAAATGAAGAAATCCCCCCCCCCCCCCCCCCCCCCCAAAAATCAGAGATGTTTTAGATCAGACACGCCCAAATGAAGACTGACATTTTCAATTTCAACACCATTCACGTTGTTCTGAATCAACCTCTCAACGTAAAATGCCCCTTGGGGGGATTTTTAAACAAAGCAAACACCCTGAAGACGCCACAAGAGACACATTGCAACAAAATGAAAAGTTGTTCTTGTTTTGAAAATCAATACAAACTAAAATCTTTGTTTGTCCACACCTGACTGGCATCAATTGTGTTTGTGTGTGCACACATGTGTTGGAGGCAACATTTTCCCCACACAAAAAAATGCTGACACTGTCTTTTGGTAGGAAAACCTCCACCAGCTCTATTAAGTCTCTCAATTCTTGGAAAAAATCGGTCATGGCAACCAATACAGATCTATCAGCCAATCACAAGAGAGCTAGTGGATTCTTTTACGAGGGTGAAATTCTGACAAGGGTTGGGCTGTTGCTATCAAATTAACTTTGGGTTTTCTGGTACAACACTGGTAGATTTAAGAGTTCCCTGAGCATTGTTTCAAGTGTGACAGTTCAATTCACCCAGCCAGGTTTCTGGTTCAGGGATG
Source organism: Rafetus swinhoei (assembly GCA_019425775.1). Taxonomy (NCBI): domain Eukaryota; kingdom Metazoa; phylum Chordata; order Testudines; family Trionychidae; genus Rafetus; species Rafetus swinhoei. The sequence continues at coordinate 2,552,593 of CM033435.1, read as the reverse complement.
AAACACAGGAACGACAGGTGAACCACATTAATTAACACGCACAGCTGAGGCTAGCGTCTTGAGATGTTCCTAGTTGATACCCTCCAAGGGAGAGAGAATTACACGCACTTGAGCAGGCTGGAGCTGGGTCTAGCCAGTAGGTAGCAGAGGGAAGCCATTTCACCTTCCCATAGGTCTGCCCCCTGTCCCATTCCAGCTCTGTCCTGTCTCTTGAGCAGTGAGTGCTTTGGGACAGAGGACGTGTCTGTATTCTGCCTGGCTCCAATCTCAGTTGGAATCTCTGTGTGTGACTACAATATATCTAAATATTATTATTAAACACACCCCTCCACAAGAGTAACTACAACAGTAGGCAAAGTATTCACAGGGCATTATACTGACAGCCATAAAAATATAATCATAGCCTTTCAATGACAAAGCAACAGCTCTTTAATCATAACTAGACACAAGGGGGGGGGGAACCAACAAGACACATGCATTTATTTTCCTAACTCCCTGCTAAGACACATCCTACCCACAGCCTCCTTCATTAAAAATTTGCATGCAGCCACTCTGGTTTGCCTAGAGACAAAACAATCAGCATTTGCCTCCTCTTTCTAGGTGGGAACAATTCAATCTTCTATCCCAAAAGCCGGTTAATTAGTTTGAGCCGGCAAACCTGGCTGTCTGGCTCTACTCAGAACGGGACTGAACCCCAGCTTCTGTGAGCCTGGGAATCTCTGACCACAAAACCACTAGACCCAGCCTGGCTTTTGCAGCTCAGAGGATGATTCTCCAACTCATTTGCTACCACAGTTCTATGAAGCCATACAAGCATTCTAGGGCTCACCATATCTCTGTACTTAGATCTATTGCATACCAGATATTGGGCCTTAACTTTCCTAGGATACCAGAACCATACAGGAAAAAAAAAATCACATAGTTTGTTAGCGATAAACATCCACTGTGCATAGCAGGCATGGCTTACCCTGAACATCATTCGTATCTGCGCTGGGTGGGAGTTTTCTCTCCATGATGCAATTAACACCAGGCCAGCAGAAGAAGTTGTGGAAAGCTCTTGAGTCACTTCTAGCATTCACTTACTTTGCAAGTGGAAGTGGAAGGAGTTTACAAACTCTGCAGGGAAAAGTGGGTGGAGTTAATAAACTGCAGAGAGCCACCTGGGGGATTTATACTTTCTGCAAAAGGAAACTTGCAGAGTTTAGAATCTCTGCAGGGAGAATCATGTCAAGTTCACCAGAGCTAGAGAATTACCCTGGATCAGCTACAAGAGATGCAAACACATCCAGTATAGAGTATTAATCAATCAGAAAATATCAGAGATCATTAGTAATTGCATAGTGCCCCTTAATATGTCAGGTGCATTGCAGACATATAATAAAAGACAAGCTTATTTGTATTCGTTTGAAAGGCCTCTATCAAGAACGTTTGGAACTGGAATCAAATTGAAATCCAAACTTCCTCTAAATTCTGGAGATCATTTCCAGAAAAGCTCTAGATCTGGGGGTAGCTGCTCCCTGCTCTGCATTTCTGCCCCTCAAGGAGTGTGACTTGGGCAGGTGAGTGGGGAGGTGAACAGCACTGTGGGAATAACCCATCTTTCAATTTGCTGGCAGTTCTGAAAACAATAAAAAATAGTTTTGGGGAGAGCCAAAAGCACAAATGTTTGGACTTTCCAGTGGAGCTGAAAGATGGGCAACATTTTGTTTTGGGTCAAAGAAAACATGTCAGTTTGGGGCCCATGAATTGTTTTCTAAATAAAAGCCAAGGAACTGAAGGGCTAGGGTTACAGGGAGACGTAGGCACCATTTAGAAAACCAAGGCAGAGGGACTTGCCCTTTTCTTCCCCCTGCAGCCAGCGGGTGCCATGATCTGCAGGCCGTTCAGTCTCTCAACTCTGTATACTATTGGCTCAGAGAACGAGAACGACCCTACAGCCTAGAAGACAGACCTTCCCCAGCAGGGAGACACCCAGGGCCGGTCCCTTCTCCACAGAACATTATAAAAAGTCCTCTTTAACCGAAACAATCCCCCCAAATCTACCCCAAGTCCCAAAATGTTTCAGTTGCCCCAAACCTGCATTTTGGGGTGGCTGAAAATGACCCCCAGCCCTAGAACAGGGGTGGGGAACCTGTGGCCCCCAGCTTGCCTGGATCCAGCCCCTGAGGCTCAGGGCTCCCAACCCCCCAGCATTGGGGAGCCTGTGCTGGCGCTCCAGCACCCCACTATCCCACCGTGGGGCTGGAGCACCTGCCTGCGGGTCAGTAGCCCCCGACCCAAAAAAAGTTCCCGCCTGCTCTAGAAGATGGTGCCATGGAGACAAGCTAGCGGCGAGCCGGAGGGCAAGGCAGCGGGGGCCTGGGGGAGGGAGCTTAGACTAGAGAAGAAATATGGAGAGAAGAAAGAGAAGACCAACCTTGATGCCTCTGAGCCACCAGGACGAGCGTGAAATGAGCGCGGAGTGTTGGGAAGGCAAATGGATGCTGAGCACCCTCGCGCCGTCCGGGTCTCAGATCAGGTTGTTTATTTCAGATGCAGAAATAAACACCTAGAGGTGTTTAAGTCTCAGCTTGACAAAGCCCTGGCCGGGTTGATTTAGTTGGGATTGGTCCTGCCTAGAGCAGGGGGCTGGACTTGATGGCCTTCTGAGGTCTCTTCCAGCTCTGTGGTTCTATGATTCTATGATGCTCTGCAGCGTGTCTGATCTCCGACAAACGAGCCTGACGGCCCCTCGTGTCCGGCAGGTGGGACAGGAGAAGCTGAACGCTCCAACGGCAGCCGGACCAGGCCAGCCCACGCGGGCATCGCTGGCGCAGGCGGCCCCAGAGTGATTGGCCCTGGAGCTTTGAGCTCACGGGACGGAGGTGGGACCTTCTGCGCCCCAGCGGAGCCGGCTGCCCGGCTGTCCCCCCGACGCCCGGCCCAGCCGACGCACCTGCTGCCCTATGCAGCCCTGACACTGAAGCGGCTGGAGGCTGCAGCCCACGGCTTTCCCATCACAACGAGTCGCCCATGCACGATACCATCACACGTCTCCCGGTAATCGGTGTCGCTCGCCGGGTGCCAGCTCCGGGAGTCACGTGACTGTGCAAGACTCTCCGCTTCAGCTTACTTTTACAAGTACATCTCTTGCCTTTGCGACGGCAGGGAAAAGCAGGACACCGCGACCCCGGCGCAGCCTAACGGGCCCAAGCCCAGCAGGCCCAGAAGAAGAGGCCCAAGATCCCAGGATTTCCGGAGCCCAACTCATGGCTTTTGGGGTTGACCATGCTGAGGAATTGCTGCTGCAGGTCAGCCCTGGGGTCCTGCCGGCGCAGTGCTAGTGAGGGGCGTTCTCCTGGACTGTCGTTCACACAGTCAAGGCTAGAAACTGGCGTGAATTTTTGCAAGTGCTCATTCTTGCTCCTCTTCCTCCACATTGCCACCACCATTTTCACACTCCCGGCCCCGCCACCGGCCTCAGTCCATCGGGCTTTGTGATAGGGGCGAGGGGGCTAGTCTTGCAATTTCAGGGAGACGACCTGATCAAGTGTTTAGCTCTGATTTTTGTCCCCCCCGCTCTGTGAAATGCAATAAGGGTTTTCCCCATGCCACATGTTCTAAGTAGATAATTACATGGTGTAACGGTGCGACTGAACAGAGTTGCACTTATTATTTCATTAGGCTAATGAAGTAAACACTTGAGGATAATTAGCTAAAATTGCTGTGGGGATAAAAGAAAACCTAGAGAAGCACGCCCAGTAAAATCTGGCAGGGACTGTTGTCACGTCCCATGTACAGTGCCTAGCACATGAGGCTGCGGTCTATAGCGATAGAGCCCGTAGGCACTTTGGGAATGAGCTTAATAAATACGGAGTGAAATGTGGGTAAACTCGTGCTCCAGAATCCAGGCAATTGGAGTTACGTCCTGGCTCTGCCACTGATTTCCTGTGTGGACCCAGGCAAGTTACATCATCTTCTGACCTCAGTGCGCTTTATTACTTGTAGGGCTATTGAAACTTCCTGGATCACATTTCTTGTCTATTTGAGCCCTGTCTGTTAGAACCCCCTAATTTTGATTGAGGCCTCTATGCACTACTGTGCTGACACTAATAATACATGGTGATGCCTTATGCTTCATGTGGAATCATTCACCCAAAGGGATCCGAAACCCCGCATGCCAAAGGTTCATTTCGTCCACCACTGGCATACGGCCCCTTCTAGAGTGGGACTTGGTAGCCACTGTGCAGTGACCATGGACCAGAAGGAACAAAGCGTGGATAGTTTCCCATTTTGGACTGCCTGGGGAGCCAGCATTTGGGGTCTTGCCAAGTTGTTTCCCTTAGGAGGTGACATGGATGATGCCAGTCAGGTATTTCTTTGGTGCAATCCGGTTTAGTTACAACAAAATGTGCCCAAAGTCCCGTTTCCCTGAACGCAGCAGAAACAAAGAGTCAGCAGTTTCCTTGCTCACCGTGTCAAAACCTGCCTTGCCAGTAAGTCCTGTGTCCCAAGGGGCAGTGTCTCTCTGCTCTTTCTCAGACAGGCCTGCAGCTGCTTGGCTCAACTTCTGGTTGCTTTCGGCTGGCTTTCTGGCTCAGACACACACATGCAGAGGCCAACAGAAACTCCTCTTACACCTACATTTGCAATCAGCCCCAGGGAAACCTTTCAGTCCACACAGCTCAGTGTTGCCATATGGCCTATTGCCTTGGGCAGTGGTTTCCTCCAGTTTCCATCTACCGTTCCATGAAGGGACATTTAATTGCTACTTCCATGTAGCCTGAATGAAGTGCTCACCTCAACTTTAAGCAGGTCTGACTGGTGGCAGCCCTTAACACCTCCCAGCACCGCAGTACCCACTTGAAACTACACCGTGAGCTAGCAGTATGGAGGATGCAATTATTGTTACTGGAGTTTGGCTGTAACAACCCCTGGAACTTTAATGACCACGAGCTGCTGGGGCTTTGGATTTGCATCTCTTCTGAAAGATCTTCGCTGATGTCTTTTTCCACAACTGAATTAACTATCCACAGAGTCTGCGGAGATGGAGGCTGAAGGACTGAGCTTGGCCAGGAGGTTTTTTTCCGAGTGAATCGCTTCTTCGCTTCACCTGGTTCCCCATGATGGCCTGTTTCAGGAGCAGCATGAAGGCCCATTAGCAGTGCCGCAAGCTTGACTCATTTGGAGACCACCAGAAACTTAGACTCTGCCCCGGAAGAGGACGCCAGCTGTACACGAGTCTGCGGAGATGGAGGCTGAAGGACTGAACTTGGCCAGGAGGTGTTTTTTTCCGAGTGAATCGCTTCTCTAAAGGAAGATCCAGGGCAAACATCACCTGCCCACTCAAAAGCTATCTGCTTGCTGGGACCAAAGTCCGTTCTCAAAGCACCCATTGCCAGCTCAAGGGCCCAGGCCTTTGGGAGGGGTCCCACTTCCTGTAGGCATGCTTTCAGCTCAGTCTTAAGATGGAAGAAGCCGGTAGGATGAGTCAGGTCACCAGGACTTGGGGAGACCCTCTGGAGGAAGGTCGCCGTTTAGTGGCAAGCACTGAGATTGTGAGAGACCCGACTCCCAGGGAATAGTGGGAGCTGCTAATTTTACCCTTCTGCGCTACAAACTGGCAATACAAGTAGCACCTCCCAAATCTGGGATTCTCTCATCCGGCAACATCCGTGGTTCAGCATGACCATGGAAGTTCCTGGATGAGAGAGCCCCGGGACAGGAGGGCTAGCAGCTGGGAGTCTGCCAGCAGCGAGGGCGCAGCATGATTGGGACTGTCTGCAGCAGGGCTGGGACCACAGCAGCCCAAGAGTGGAAGCCTGGCCGGGCCACATCAGCCTGTGAGGCAGCGGGGCCACAGCAGTCTGGACAGCAGCAGCCGCAGCAGCAGCAGCAGCAGCAGCATGATTGGGGCTGCTTGCTGCCTGGCAGCGGGGCCGGGGCTGTGGCTGCAGCAGCCCACGAGGGGAAGCCAGCTGCCGCAGCCCAGCCGAATCAGCACGGCCGGGGCCACGTGCCACCTGGCAGTGGGGCCGGGCTGCAGCAGCCTGATCAGGCAATGTGCCATTCTGCAGTGGGGCTGGAGCTGCCCGGCAGGCCAGCAGCGGAACCAGAGCTGAAGGAACCAGCAGCGGGGAGGGGCAGCGGGCTGAGGGGCTGGTGTCAGGGGACCTCCCGTTGTCTGGCAAGTTCCCCAGAGTGCCGGACAAGAGAGGCCCAACCTGAATTTAAAATCAGCAAGAACCAATCAGTGGAGAAATTAGCCTCAACCTGGGGACAAAGGCAGGAGCAGCGTCACTGTGATGCAGAGAGCTAAACGACGAGCCGATGGGCGGCTGGATGAACGTTCTGCACCACGCTGGTGGCCTTTTGCGGAGATGGCTGTAAAAACATTCCTGAAAGCTGCGATCCTGCCCCCCCGCGCCACCCATTCCAGGCAAGACTGCTCCCTGTAATGTATTCTCCCGGCAGCAATGAACGCGTCTCAGAAAAGGTCAGATCAATGAAGCAGCTGTCGGGTTTTTTTTAAATGTCTTCTGCCTTAAGATGAAGAGGACAACTGGGGCTGCCTGTGGCTGGGGCGGAGGGCGCCCATATGGGACGGTCCGTTCACACCCAGACCAGGACAAACGCGTGACCCAGGTGGTTGCCCATGTGAAGTGCGTTTGGTGGCATCCATCAAGTTGTCACTGGGGCATGTGCTGAGATGTTAAGCTGTTCAAGGCAATGGCTGTGCCCTCTGGTGTGGGGTGAGGTGGTGGTGGGGGCAGCGCCCAGCATAGGATGGGTACAGTGACAAGATAAATAATTGTACGTGTCCATACAGCGTCTCTTGGCAGTCACCTTAGCAGAGGGGCCCAGGATTGCTTGGGCCGTGGACGTTCTCCTCCTGCAGATGGTTCCCTCTCTAGGTCAGGGTTGAGTAAGGGCACCATTTATGGGGGGCTAGGGTGCAGTAGTCCCCCTAAAGTTGGAACCCCTGGATTTCAGACTTGAGGTCTGCTTAAAGCCCACGCCCTCACTCCAGAGGCAGCTATTCAATGCAACAGAGTCTGAGCTGCTTGCAGCTTTGCCTTTGGGGCAGGGAGTTTGTTATAAAGAGAGGCAGAGTGATTAAGAATAACAAAAGGCTGGGCATTCCAGTCATTGAAGGATGGTTAGATCATCACGAAAACATTGCCAGGTACTCCACTTAAAAGATAGGGGAGGGGAGTAGGAATGAGTGTTGTGCTGCTGGGATTTGCATTTGGACCACTGCTATTAAACTTAAAAATGTTCTTGAAAAAGGGGGGAACAGGGACTAATCCAAAGCTGACTGCAGAGAGCTACAAAAAGATCTCACAAAACTGGGTGATTGGGCAACACAAGGGCAGATGGAATTCAGTGTCGGTAAGTGCAAAGTAATGCACATGGGAAAATATAATCCTAACTATAGATACACAAATGATGGGGTCTAAAATAGCTGTTACCACTCAAGAAAGAGATCTTGGAATCCTTGTGGATAGTTCCCTGAAAACATCTGGTCCACGTGCAGTGACAGTATAAAAACTAAAATGGGAATCATTAGGAGAGGAATAGCTAATCAGACAAAATACCGTATTGCCTCTATATAAAGTCATTCTATGCCACATCTTGAATACTGTGTGCAGCTCTAGTCAACCCATCTAAAGAAAGCTCTATTGGATTTGGAAAAGGTACAGAAAGGGCAGCAGAAATGATTAGAGGTGAGGAACAGCTTCCCTATGGGCAGAGATTAACAAGACGGGGACTTTTCAGCTTGGAAAAGAAACGACTAAAGGGTGGGGGAATATGTTAGAGGTCTAGAAAATCATGAACGGTGTGGAAAAATAGAACAAGGAAATGTTAGTCACTCCTTCACTAACATAACACAAGGAGCTGACCCAATTACATTTATAGGCAGCAGATTTCAAACAAACAAAATAGATTACTTTTTTCACAGTCAGCATGCGGAACTCTTGGCCAGGGATGGTGGAAAGGCCCAAACCATAACGTGGTTCTAATAAGAACAAAAGAAGTTCAAGGAGGATCAGCCCATCAATGGCTACTAGCCAGAATGGGCAGGGAGGATGTCCCTAGCCTCTGTTTGCCAGGAGCTGGGAATGGGCGACAGGGGATGGATCACGATGATGCCTCTTTCGTGTATTCCTTCCTAAGCACCTGGCATTGGCCAGTCAGCAGACAGGACACTGGGCTAGAAGGACCATTGGTCTGACCCAGTCTGGCCCTTCTGATGTTCTTAGATAGAGCTGAAATGCACCTGCCCCCTTGCTGCAACCCACTAGACCCCACCCCCTTTCCAGAGCGGAGAGAGAGTCCTGAGGGGTCTGTCTCTCTCCACAGAGCTAGTAACAAAGTAAGAAGAGACATTAACATTGGAAGGCCAACCAGTGTCCCTTAAGCGACTGGCCACAAGATGTCAGAATATGTCAGGTGGGTCTCATATTTATTTCATTTTCTTTCTTTTTTTCATATAGGAATTAGACACAGTGCTCCTGTCAGCTACCTGCTAAGTTGTCTGCCAAAAAAAGTAGAGTTTTCCAGTGCCTTAGTAGCCCCTGGATAAAGATGATGTGTGGGGGGGGATAGATGGGGTTGCCCCCCCCCCCCATTTGGTGCTTGGTTTGTACTGAGCATGCTCAGTAACACTGCTGAAGCCTCTGCCCTCAGTCCACCCGCCCACAGCGCATGTTCGGAAAGGTATCATGCCGCGGTACAGTTTGCTAAGGACCGACTAAACAGCTGGGAGGAAAATGAATAAAAAACCCACGCCTCTTAATTAAAGCCGCACAAAGGGTGCGAGACAGCCAGGGGATCCAGACATGGGGATTACGGTGCCTACGCTATTGAAAGACAACCATGCAGCTCCTTCCTGTCCCCACCAGTGTGCAGCCAGAACGCTATTAGCGGGATTGAATTTGCTACTCTACAAAGAAAGACTAATCACGTGCTAAAGTCCATGCTTTGAGAGAGAGCGAGAGATCGATTCCGTTCCTCGCCTGGTTGGGCAGGTCAGCCTAGAAACTAGGACTAGGTTGTGTCTGCACCGGTGAGTGAAGAACCTAGAAGTCACCCTGGGGAGGATAGGCGTGAGGTTCACCACTTGTCCATGCATGGGATGGGCATTATTCTAACACCTACGGCCAGCAGCTGAGAGCAGGGCCCCCTTCTGCTCAGCTCTGCACACCCCAGTCGTCCCCCACAGTGCGTGGCCAGAGCAGTCAGGCACAGAGATCACAGGGCAGCTTGGTGCAGAGCAGGGACATGGACGTAAGCCACGCCCTCCTGCCTCGCAGCCCAGGGCATTAACCACAAGGCCAGCCTTCCTCTCTCTGAGCAGCATGAGCCAGCACAGCAGTCCAGGCGATGCTCCCGCCTGCCCAACTGTTATCCTGGAGGGACTGCAGCTGTGCAGAAGTACAGGCTCCATCCACGCGGGCGCACAATCTCTTCCCACTTCATGTATGTTGCGGGGGTGGGAGAGGATATTTTGCTACAGCCCTTCTCAGGACACAGCACACCCCACTGGATTCTGGCAAAGAAGGAGAATCTGGAACTGTGGCGTGGCCCATGGCCTGCCCTGCCCCGCCTGCTTGCTCCTGAGGGCCACGGGGTGTGCGTCTCTCTCCGCTCCGAGAAGCACAGTTGGAGGAGGTGTAAGGCAGCGGCCCCAGGAAGACGGGGTGAAGCCCAGCGTGAGGGTACTTACAGGAGCCACTGTGGCAGAGATCTGTGGGAGGCCCAGGCTACAGACTCGACCTGATGGAGTGTGGCCGGCACTGGGCGACTAGACAGGAAGGGAGAGCCAGAATGAAAATGCGCGGGGGAAGGCCCCTCGGGCCACAACTCAATCCGGCTCCCACAACACACAAACGCGGCAGATTTCTCACCCCTCGGCCTCCGCTGTGCTGGAGCCAGCCAGCCCTCCAGCAGCTCTGCAATCCCTGCCCCAAAGAGCACCGGGGTCCAGCCCAGGGCTCTGCAAACACAGCTGTGCGGGTCCATTACGCTTTGAAATTGAATTACAGAGGGTGGATCCTCTGCTGCTGGAAATTAGCGCCAGTCTGCTGTCTTCGCCAGCGCCATACCCATTCACACCCGCCCAGGGGCTGGCCTAGAATCCTTCCTTATCCCTCTCCCCCCGGAGTGCTGCGGCGCTGTTCACTACAAACAGTAATTAGTGGAGGAGGAGGGGCACACACGGGACCACCACTCTGCTGGGGGAAACCATCGTAACTCTAGTGACTTGGCTGGAATCTCCACGGGCCTACATCGGCCACAGGCTCTGGCCCCCGGTGCGGCTCGAACGGCTGTGACTCGCATGTGTAATTGCTTTCCAAGAGGCGATTCTTGCTCCTCTCCCATGGCTGCCGGCAGAGACTGCTGGGAGCTCCTGGACTTTCCAGAGCAAAGGGACGGGGAGAAAGGGAGGAATAAAATATTGTCAGAGCAGCTTTGAGGCAGCTCCAGGACGCCCCTCCGCCGTGCGGCAAGCTTCACTTTTAAATATGCTCCAGTCAGTTCTGCGTCAGGCTTTTCTGAGAAGGCACCAAAACAGAGAAGCCTTTTCCCACTCATCAGATGAGACTGGAGCCAGGCTAATTTCACAGCTCTGTCCTGCTATGGGGGATGGCATTTTATTCAGTCCAACACTTCCTTTATTAATGACTTGCCCCGCCCAATTTTAACTGAAGGAAGGGGGAACAAATAAAATCTCTTCTCCAACACACTCCGCCAGCTGCTGCTGTCTTTCCTTTCCATAACTTGCCAGGCATTTTGTAAACCACCCTGGGATTTTTTGTCCAGTTTGACTCTATTTGATCAGCCAGCTAGAGAGCAAGGAAGCCCGATATACCTGGTTCCCCTCTGCACATGCCCCAAGCTCCAGCAGGACAAAGTGCCTGGGTGTGCAGATGTTACAGCTGTTGGCCCAGACACCTCTGTCCTTTGCTTTGCCGCAACGACTCTGATTTCAGTGAAGATGCGTCATACAAGCAGGATCTGTCTAGTTGGCCATGGGCCCCTGTCTCCTAATCTGGTCCCTTCTCTAGGGCCCAGATGAGCAGAAGAATGCGCACAAGAGACAGATTCCAGGTCCCTGGCGGAGGCAGGTACAATCTACTCAGAACAGAGCTGTGTACTGTCTTGGGGTTTCGTCCCCTGTATCCGTCTGTCAGCAATGCCCATTCCTGATCACCGGCAGGTTTCTACATGGCATGACCACAAGACCCTCCTTCTCCTTTCTCCTCCCAGCATTTTGATACAAAATCTGCTCACGAATCTGGCTAGTGTGATGAAATCTCTTCCTAGCACATCCTGGAGCCGCGCGACTCCCCTCTCTCAACCTCTCCTCTGCTCTGGGGCGGCACAGTCGCTTCTCTCGGGCTGTGCACTGTGCTTCGCACCCCTCGTTTGCAGGCATGGAGCCCGTGTTGGACAAAAGTCTGCCCCTTTGGCTGCAGCCGACTAGTTGTGCTGTGCCGGAGTCTGGGGCAGTGTGGAGTGTGCTGCAATACTCAGCGGGGGTGTTTGGAGTGGGCATTTTGGAACATTGCGCAGCCGGTGAGGGAGTTAGAAACACACACACGGGCACGGTGCCTATCCACAACCCCCCTGCACACTCAAAGAGACGCCAGGGATCTGTACAGACACATGCCTACATTTCTTAGCTACACACATACCTACACTCTGTCTCATCCCTCCCCCCCACAGCTACACTTCCTCAGACACTCCCACGGCCGCACGTACCCAACGGGGCTGTCTCTCTCTCCCTCTGTCTCAAACTGCAGACAAAACGAGGAACATATGGGCTGCTGTGATTAAAAACAAGTTAATTGCTCCGGATCCCAGCCTCCTTCCCCTTCTCCCAGCCACCTTCCTCACTAGCTATGTGCCTGAGTGGCATTCTGTCTGGGGTGGCTGGAAGTCAGCGGCAGCTTGCCCAACTGGGGCAATCTCCTGTTCTCTGGGAGGGGTGGAGCACTGGGCAGGGAAGAGGGGTTTCTGGCTAGCATGGCCAGAGGGGCAGGGATAGCCCAGCACTGGCTCTGGTGGACAGGATTGCCCTAAGCTGCTCTTTTCTAGCTGCAGACACAGCACCATCCCCTCTCATCACGTCCTGCCCTTCCCTGCTGCGCTCGCAGCCCCCTCATCGGCGTCCCCGCAAGGTGTGGTATGGAACGAGAGCTCTTGCTGTCACCTGTGGGCTGCCAGCAACTGGCTGATGGCGGCTGTGACCTACAATGGGCGGCACTGCTGGCGTGCCCCCATCTGACTTCCTGAGCGTCCAATGTTACGCACGTGAGCCACGTCCTTGGAGGTCCTCTGGCCTCTTGGAGTCTGGAAGGCCAGACATCACGCCCTCAGTGCAGCCGGGGCCGGCTGTCTGAGGCATCCCCTCTCCTCCTCCACCTTGATCTCGTGTTCCTCTGAACTCCGGCCCCTGGGCGGGCCCTCCAGAAACAAACCCCAGGCTGGCAGGTTCTCTGGGCGTCCTCCTCTTCCAACTGCAACCAGCCTAGCGCTGCTATGTCCAAGGCCCCCATCACCTTGGTATCTAGCGACAAGATCCGCAACTCCCTCTGAACTCAACCGGTGCCTAGAGACTTTTGAGGATCTGGGCTTACTTGCCAAAATCTCAGTATTGCAGTAATATCTACCCAAGATCCAAGCCCCACGGGGCCAGTGCTGTACAGCCACGGCGAGAGACAGACCCTGCTCCAGCAAGCTCACAGTCTCCATACAGACACAGGATGCAGGGTTATATTCATCCCACGGCAGGGGAACGGAGACGTAGATAGATTGGGGGTCAGGGTTACAAAAGTGTTTCGCTGCACGTTGGCATCTAATGGCATTTACAGAAGCACATAAGTGGGTTAGACACCTAACTTCATGGAACTGGGCAACTGTCCTGGGGAGGTGCTGAGCTGCCCTACCTCAGTTTCCCCTCTTGAGCCCCCAGTAATCCAAATGGCCCTAACCCTAAGCTCATAAAACCTTCCCCTTCGGTGGTGCAGAACTCTACCTGCAAAACAGAAGTCATGCTTTGCCCCGCTGGGCACAGCCCACCTCCCCGAGGGGCTGTCTCTTCCCCCCGCCGGTGTCCTCGAGTCCAGAGCCCCCAGGACTGGGTTCAGTACAGTCTCTGTCTGGGAAGCAGGAGTCTTACTGACTCGAGGTCCTTGTCAGTCCTGCTGCCAAAGCCAGCATAGCAAGGCAGAGCTAATTGGACACGGCTGGCTGATCCGAGGGCCCCTGGCCCTTAAAGGGCCAGGCCACCCAGTTAGACTCCCACTGAAAGCAATGGGTTTGAGGCAGACTCATTTAGGTGCTTTTGTTCCATCGAGGACGCGGGGAACCAATTAATAAACGTGCACTGCTCGTCTCGAGCAGCGCCAGACGGCATATTCCTGGGGCCCCGTGCCGGGAGCCGGGGCGGGCATGCGGCCGGGGCCCTTCTCCATGTGATCCGTGAGTGGGTGTGGGAGCAGGCGTGCAGTCTGGCTGCGTGGGGGGGCTCCGCGTGTGGCTGTGCTGAGTGGTAACAGCGCCTGGAGGGGTTTGCTGCTTGCCACCAGCAAGGCAGAGTGAGAGACAGCCCAGGCTGGAAAGTTATGGGGGCACAAAGGTCCCACAGTCCCAGGGATCCCATCACAGATGTAAACCGGGCTAGTTAATGAGCCAGGCTCCCAGGTCAGGGCTGCCCCTTAAAGGGGAGCTAGTGTAGGAACCGTTTATTAGTGTTGCTATCGGATATTTGGGTCTGGAGAAGCGCTCTCTCCCTCACCCCCACCCTGGTCTCTCTTGTGGGATGGTAACGGCAGTTCTTTGCATTTCAACGCCTCTCTGCAGGCATTAGCATAAAAACCACCTCCATGCCCACAGGGGGGAGGAACCAGTAACCCCACTCTGAACAGGGAAACAAGAGGCGTGGGGGGGGGGGCTACCTGCAGAGCTGGCACGAGCCGGACCCTGTTGTGATCCCTTAGCGCGACCCACACACACTTTGCAAGGGATCTAACTTGCTGCAGCATGCAATGCAAAAGGAGGTGGATGTTAACCCAACGCGGGAGCCATAACATCAGCCCTTCACCTCTTTCTTGCTCCACTCCTCTCTTCTGGGCTCCCCTTATGAGTTATCCCAGCTTGGGCTCCCCTCTGAGTTTAGTCTCAGGAGCCCAAATCACTAAGGGAGTAAATTATTCCCAAGGGAGCCTAAATGAGTACAGAGAGCATGTGGATGGTACCTCTGCTCTTGCAGCCCATCGGGGTCAGATGAAGGCCTATATTACACAGGCCAGACGTTCAGCTGGTGTAAATCACGGCAGGTCCTTGGGCTGCCAATGTATGGCCAAGCGCCATTCGTTCACACTAGAGATACGCCAGCTGAGGACCTGGCCCGGGGACTCGGTCCAGATTCAGGGCCGATGCGCCCATGTAAATACATCACTTTACATCGACTGGCGGAGGTGGGACACGGTAGCCGCTCACACCCAGGCATCCAACTCTGCCATCTGTGACGGGGTAGGGCACTCCACAGGGAAGGGGCGGAGCCTGTAGGAGATCAGTGGTCTCTGCTCCAGCAGAGGGCGCTATGGTTAACTGCGCGAAGCCAGGAGGAAGCTTAGCGCCTAGAAAGAGAGAGTTTGGAAGAACCCCCAGCTGGGAATCTGGTGCAGCAGTTGTGTGGAGGCGTCTGGCGTCCAACACCTCCCCAGCAGGTGTTAGAGTAAAGCTGGCTCTGGGGGGGAGTGACTGGGAGGGTGGGCATGGGGAGGGCGGGCACAGCTGAACAAACACATACAATGCAATTAAGTGGAGTAAAGATGCTTTGATTAAAAGGCGAATCCGGGCTCATCTGTTTGTGTTTGAACTGCCTAATCTCCTTCCCCCATTGTGCACAGCATTAAGCGGCTGGGATTTGTGTGTCTAAACAGCGAGCTGTGAGTGGCAGGGCTGCAGAACAGCGCTGGCCAACCGGGCGGAATAATGCCTCATTCACATGGAAATGCGGCACTGCTATGCACTGTTGCCGCCTTCCCCTGGGATGCAGCGGCCATGCCTGGCTCTCGCAGGCAAGTTTTCCTGGACGAACGCCCATGCACAGCACCTAAATACCATTCTCCACTGGGAAGGGGGGCTGGCTGGTGCTTGCCATATTGGGCAGGGAAAGAAGGTGGTGAATAGCCCCATCACACATCAGATGGAGAGGACTCGGACGGATGGCCTCCCCCCATGCCTCCCTCCCGAGCTCTCACCGCCTGCCTCCTTGAAGGTTTCTTTTGGGGTGACTGAAAGTTGGTCCGTTCCCTGCTCTCCCATTTCGAATGGACGTTCCTTGGAACACAATGGGGGTATGCCTACACTGCAGAGTTTTTCGGAAAAAGTCACTTACGTCCACACGGCAATTGCGTTCTTTCGGAAAAAAATCGAAAGGACAGAGGGGTTTTTCCGACATTGGAAACCTCTTTCTACGAGGAAGAAGCCTTTTTCCAAAAGAGCTCTTTCGGAAAAAGGCGTGTGTGGACGGGGAAGAGGGAGTTCTTTCAGAAGAAGAGGAAAGAAGAAAAAGCACAGGTGCCCTGGTGGCCACTTCGTTCATGGTAATCACAGCTTAAATGCGAGAGAGCGTCCATTCAATGTGGACACTCTTTTTCCATGCGCTTTTGCTGTGTAGACGCTCTCTTTTGGAAGAAGCTTTTTCGGAAGATCTCTTCCAGAAAAGCTGCTTCCGAGAGAAGCCTGCAGTCTAGACGTAGTCTGGGAATTCAATGCCTGGAGCTGGGTGAAGAGTGCCCACAAAGCACCATAAAGATTCAAACCTTCCTGTGAACATGGGGAAATGGAGGCAGAGGAAGGGGAGGGGCCTGCCCAAGATCACATGATAACCGTCCTAGCAGCCGGGGTGCCCGCCTTTCTAAACAAGCAAACTGGGCAGGCTGGGCTGACTCCTGCCAATGTTGGGGAAAGTGATTTTTTGAAGGCGGTTCACACAGCACGTGCACCAATCAAGGAGCAGAAACAAGATCACATGACCAAACTGCAACCAAGCAGAGTTTGGCGATCCAGGCGCTAGTAACCAATATTTGTGAAATAATTAGCGGAGCGACAAGTAAACGCGAGGAAAGCACCATCTGCCTGTGGCTGTTCCATGGAGGAAAAAAAACCAGAGGTAAAATGATTGAATAGACGAGCCAGTTATGAATTCTGGGCTCTGCTTGCCTTTGGCAGCACACGTGTGGGTCTAGACATGGCCAGTTCCAGCAGGCACCTTCAGAAGGTGCAGAGATGTCCATCACCAGGGAAAGATGCTGTCTAGAAGCTGGGGGGTGAGGCCAGAGGAGGAGAAAGGACAGTTAGACAACAGCCTCTTAAGGCCAAGGAACTAGCCTGCTAATTCTTCCTCCTTGTCCATTCTGCTCTTCATCCAGGGGCCAGCTCAGTAATTTGTTGGCCTACGAATGGCTGACGCGGGGCAGAGGAAAGACCATCCTTAACCCCGGCTGGCAACCAAAACACTCTGAGCCCGTCTGCTCCCAGCCCTAAGTAACTTGGTTATCTCTGGAGCGGGGCTGGGGGTCTCCAAGGGCAGCAGGAGCAATGACGCCGCCGAGGTCTGCAGGACTGTTCAAGGGACCCATTCTGCTGGCAGTGCTGCCTGACGCCGCTCGGTTCTGGGGACTCGCTGTGGCAGAGGTATCCCATGGGGCCGAGAGGTGGGAACGAGGGGGCGCTGCAGGGAATTTGGAGCAGAATGTGGTGCACTCACCAAAATGGAGCAAGATGTGAGTATCTCTCTGTTACACGCACACAGTGTCTATCTGTCCATCCCTCCATCCGTCCCTCTATCTGTCTGTCTGTCCAGGATCTCAGTGCATTTCTAATGCCCCCACTGCCATGGCACTGGCAAACCCACAGGCAGGGGGCATACCGCAGGGGCTGGCTGGGGGCCAGTGGCAGCCGGAGCCTGGTATGTGGATTTCTTCCCTTTCCTTGCAGCACTGCCCTGGGTCTCCCTGTCGCTGGGCGGGCCGTGTGCTTGTCCCTGACACGCAGCCCGGGAACGCTCTGCCTCCCAGCGCTGCTCCCCACGCGGTGGAAACTGCAGACATATGCTGCTTTTTCACACTGTGGAAACAACAAATGTTCCCATCTGCACTCAGTCCCGGCAGCCTGGGAAGAGACAGAAGGGGCCAGATTTCTGAGCAGGCCGAGTGCTCCCACGGCGGAGCAGGGAGGCGCCATGGCCTCGTCAGATTCACGGACGACGTGGGGACGGGGACCCCACACGCAACCGTTACTCCCGCCTCTGCCGGGCCCTCTGGTCTGTGCCGTGCCCGGGCACAGTGCTGCTGGGCCAGCCCCCGGGCCCAGGCCTGGCTCGTCTGGGCGCTTCCACTCCTTGCAACAGGGCAAGGCCTTTGTGTGGCTCGCCAAGCTCTTTCATCCGTGCACTCCCAGATCTTGAGCTGTTCCCAGATCCTGCACCATCACCCCTGTCTGCCTGCCTCTCCTACTGCCAGCCCCCTGCTCCGCCCCGCTCGCCTGTCCCCAACACCCGCCCTCCGCCCCGCCCCGCTCGCCTGTCCCCAACACCCGCCCTCCGCCCGGCCCCGTTCCCTCTGTCCCCAACACTCGCCCCGCCCCACTCGCCTGTCCCCAACACCCGCCTCTGCCCGTTCCCCTATCCCCAACACCCGCCCTCCACCCGGCCCCATTCCCTGTCCCCAACACCCGCCTCCACCCCGCCCCGCTCCTGTCCCCAACACTCGCCCTCCGCCCGCCCGCTCTCCTGCCCCCAACACCCGCCTCCGCCCTGCCCCGCTCTCCTGCCCCCTCGCCCTCCCTCCAACACACCAAGTTTGCCTAGTCTGACTGTCCCCCCCCACCCCATTCTGCCTCCCCTCCAACAGCTGTGACGCCTGCGTCACACCAGCTCCCTTGCATCACAGAGCCCCCGGCCCCTTCCTGTGGGTCTGTCTCTGCCTGTGAGGTCACTGCTGGAGGGAAGTGCTGGGGAATGGCGCGTTGCTGTGGTCAGTGCAGCTCTGCCGGTGCACAGCAGAGGACTCGCAGTGTCAGGCCAGGCTCCTCTCAGCCCCTGGCCCCTCCCCCCCCCGACTACTTCAGCGTTATTCTGGGCAGAGCGCGGGGCCGCACCGCAGACTCTCACGTGCAGCCGCAAACTGGGGTCTCCTGGCCCCCCACCCGCTCCCCGGCTGCCCTCCAGATGTGGGGAACGAGGCGCAGTGGAGTAACTGGCCCCACGTCATACAACTCCGGGAGAGAGCCAGCGACAGAGCCCCAGGGTCCTGGGTCCCATCTGTGCATCTCACCCCCTCTCCCGCTCCATGGCCAGTGAAGCCTCACGCCCTCCTGGCCATGCCACATGACAAAGGCAATGTAGTCAAATGTGGCTATGCACTTGGGGAAACTGAGGCAGGAAGGGGAAATCAGTAGCACCGCAGGGGACTGGAATGCACATCTCCTGGATCCCAGCCCAGTGCACTCTCTGCCTGCCTGGAAGCTCCGAGAAGCAAATGGGAATCTCTCTCGCCACTGACTTCCAAGGCGTTTAGCCCAGGCCTGGTGTCGTTGCAGAGGCTGACACCTATGGCTGGAGACGCGAGAACAGCAAGGGTCCCTGGAGCTTGGGCGGGAGGAAACAGACTCCGGTCGCGCCAGCCAAACAAATGACGACAGCGGGACGGAGACAAGAAAACCGCCTTGTGAGCCGCAGCATTTCTGGTCTGGTGGGTTTTAATGTGCTAAGCAGCAGCGGGAGCTCTCAGCTAACAGCTTGCTCGGTGCGGCACTGGAGCACAGAGACGGGCCTTGGGGGAGCCATTCGTATCCCCCCCTAAATATCATGCAAATGCAGCGTCGGAGATCAGCTGGGGCGGAGGAGCCCCGAACGATGCACCCGACGCCGCACAAAAGACGCAGGCTGGGAAGCAAAGCATGTGCAAATGAGAGGGGAGGGGGGGAAGCTGTTGAATATTCATGAGCAGAGAGTTCCCTGATCAAAAGGCGCAATCCTGTTTTCTTTTATAATATATCTGGTTAATACGGACTTAATGAACGAATGAATAATAAATTAGTCCAATTTTGTTTTCTTTCTTCTCAGAATCACGGGCTCAAAGGGGGACTCGTTGCGAATGTGATTGATAGCAGAAGCTCGCTGGGAAATCAGCTCCCCAAGTGTTTATGAAATAGGAAAGAAATAAATGGTGTTTTAATCATTGGGTGGCAGCAAATGCCAGCAAAAAGGGGGAGGAAGAGGCACCCTTTCTGCTCATCTTCCCACACCGATGTCTCCTCCTGAAGCGGGAGGAGATGCAGGAGGTGGCACAACTCCCCCCCAGACCCCCAGCACAACGTGAGATGGGGAGTAGCACACGGAGCCAGTCCCCGCTGAGACACCAACTGAGACCTGGGGACGGGATGCCGGTATCAGACGTCTGGTTCGGTGGCCCCTCTGGGAGATGTGAGCTGGTGGGCTTCATGACCTTCCTAGAGCACAGAAGATGTCCATCCAAAGCCAGGCCATGACCATGGCAGCCTCGGCAGCTGGCTCAGCTGACTGACTGGGAGCAGAGACGAAACAGCCTTCTGCTCTCCGGCGCATGGGATTTAATTCCTGTGTCTCACAGCCTGCTTGCAGGCCTCATCGTGTGCACACAGGACCTGGCCTCACCTGTTAGAGAAGCACACAGCATGGTCCTTCTATTCATGACCCCTAGGGGGCTGTGCCCCCTGCTCGCTACGTTCGCCAACCCCCCTCTCATCCGGGGAGGTTCCGGTTTTCCCTCCGGCCACGAGGAAGAGGAGGGGAGAGGAGGGCCTGGCTATAGGAGCCTCAGCCCTCCATGTTGGCCTTGGGAAGGGCCAGGCTGAGGGTGGGTGGGGCTTGTTCCTGTTGTCCCACAGGCAAAACTTTTTTATACAGAGAGAGAGAGAGAGATTAAGAACAGTGGGCAGATAATTCAGAACGAAGCCTTTCTCCCCGTCATTTTTGCCTCTTTGTCCCATTTTCTGTAACATTTGTGAGCACACCACGATTCCCTCAAATGTACTTCTGGTTGGTGTCACTCTACAGACTTTTTCATGGATCTTGTTTACCCACGTTGTCAAACTGAAAGTCCTAAAAACATAAGAACATCAGAACGGCCACAATGGATCAGATCCAAGGTCCATCTAGCCCAGGGTCCTGTCTGTTGACAGTGGCCAATGCCAGGTGCCCCAGAGGGAGTGAACAGAACAGGGAATCATCAAGTGATACCTCCCCTGTTGCCCGTTCCCAGCTCCAGATTCACTCACTGAGTGTGTGAACGTACAATTCATAGAATCCTAGAACACTAGAACTAGAAGGGACCTGGAGAGATCATTGAGTCCAGGCCCCTGCCCTCACGGCAGGACCAAGCACCGTCTAGATCATCCCTGACAGGTGTGTGTCCAACCCGCTCTTAAATATCTCCAGGGATGGAGATTCCACAACCTCCCTAGGCAATTTATTCCAGTGTTTAACCACCCTGACAGGAAGTTTTTCCTAATGTCCAACCTAAACCTCCCTTGCTGCAATTTAAGCTCATTGCTTCTTGTCCTGTCCTCAGACATTAAGGAGAACAATTTTTCTCCCTCCTCCTTGTAACACCCTTTTAGATACTTGAAAGCTGCTCTCATGTCCCCTCTCAGTCTTCTCTTTTCTAAGCTAAACAAGCCCAATTCTTTCAGTCTTCTCTCAGGTCACGCTTTTTAATAATAGTTAAATAATTTGTATTGCTCTTCTCTGGACTTTCTCCAATTTCTTCACATCTTTCTCAAAATACGGTGCACAGAATTGGACACAACACTCCAACTGAGGCTTAATCAGCGCAGAGTAGAACGGAAGAATGACTTCTTGTGTCTTGCTCACAGCACTCCTGTTAATGCCTCCCAGAATCACTCACTGAGTACGTGAGCGTACAATTCATAGAATCCTAGAACACTAGAACTGGAAGGGACCTCAGGAGGTCGTCCAGTCCAGTCCCCTGCAACTATGTCACATTGCTGACTCATATTTAGCTTGTGGTCCACTATGACCCCTAGATCACCGGCTGAGGTGAAGACGCTTGCAGAGGTGTTGCTCCACGAGCCGATGTTGAAAAGTGCCCTTGGTTGGCCCACTCTGTTGAGCTGTGCTCCACCTAGCTGAGCTAGAGGAAGTCACACCCTGTGCTAGGGACACTATTCCCTATTTGATACCTTCTTTGATGGGGCAAGAGGCCTGAGGTGGGACCAGAACCAGGTCCCCAACTCTAGGCGGGAGCAGAACTAGATTCTTATTGATCCCAGCGGACTTTAGATCAGGCTTAGGGCTGGGCTGTCTGCTGTAAGACCCAGCACTGTATCAGGGGCTCTGGGTGTTCCTTCCTGTCCAGCAGGGTTCCCATCAAAGACTGAGGTGAAGGGCCTGTTTGTGTGTGACATGATCTTCCTAGCCACTCCATGCTGGCTCCTCGGAGCCTGGTGAATGGAGAGTCTCCCTCAGCTGGGTAGCGTGTGCGAGGCCCCCCAGGCAGGGCTCGGGTTCTTTTGCACATTAAAAAAATCACCAGAAAAGCCTCTGAATTGAAATGTTAATTGAGTCCAATACTGGTGGCCAAATGCCCACTCATGTAAAGCGGCTTGTGCGTGTCTCCCTGGGGTCCTTCCCCCTAGCCACAGGCAGTGGCATGCTGGCCTCGTGCCAGGGGCTCGATTTTTCCACCTCAATAGCCGATGATTCCCCCCAGGATGAGGGGAAACACCTTAGTTTTCCCAGCCACATGCCCCTTTCCTTCAGGACTAAGCTCTCCCATATATCTCAGCGGGAGCAAGATCTCTTCAGCCTCCGCTGGGAACGTCCATAGTATTCCAAGTGTGGAAGCTGCTAATCACCAGGTTGTTTTCCACCACCAGTTCATTAAAAGCAGCTCTCAGCTGAGCCCAGTTTATGCCTGTGATACTCCGGGTCTCTCGTTTGAGTCCCAGCTGCAGTTACAATGGGAATCTAGCCAGGAGAGGGGGGCACTCTGTGTCTAGACTACATCCCTTTTTCAGTAAAGGGATGTAAATTAGGCACATCGATATTGCAAATGAAGCCGGGATTTGAATTTCCCGTGCTTCATTTGCATAATGGCAGCTGCCGCTTTTTTTCGAAACAGGGCTTTTTTGGAAAAAAAACGGCAGTTTAGATGCGGATCTTTTGAAAATAAAACCCTTTTTCGAAAGATCCTGTAAACCTCATTTTTTGAGGAGTACAGGATCTTTCAAAAAGGGTTTTATTTTTTAAAGATCTGCGTCTAAACTGCTGGGTTTTGTTTTTTTGTTGTTTTTTCTTTCAAAAAAGCCCCGTTTGGAAAAAAAGCGGTGGCTGCCATTATGCAAATGAAGCACAGGAAATTCAAATCCCGGCTTCTCTTGCCTAATTTACATCCCTTTACTGAAAAAGGGATGTAGTCTAGACGTACCCTAAATGTTTACGTCTGCCCCAGTGCCCAGCTAACAGAGACGCAGAACCACACCCGGAGAACCAGCCAGTAACTTCCAGAGCTTCTGATTTAGGTAGATTGAACCTTTCTTCAGGGAAGATCTTGCTTCATCTTCCCTAGCGCTGGGCTTTGGGCTCCGGGTGTTGGTGGCTCACAGGCAATCAGAGAAGGATTTGGGTGTATTAAGCATCTAAAACATCTTCAGCCGCCTTGAGTTTTCTTGTCATTTAGACTAGCCAACTTCAAACGCTTCCAGCCCTCTCACCGGGTTTAATGCTCAGCAACAGCATTTCGGTGTCCATATATTAATTAACTAACTAACTAATTATTATGCTGAGTGTTAGCAGCGATCAACCCCCCCCCCCCCTCCATTCACGATCGGGGCCCACAATCTTGAAATGTGCCTGGTAACTTATTGAAGCTCACCAAGAGAAAGAGCGGTTGGAAACCAGCTCGATATTTCTGCCATTCCTGTTGACACGCCGGATTATCATGAAATGACGGGTAAATTGGAGGCAGTGGAAGATGGTTTCCTGATAGTACAGGACCATGTTGCTTTGAAAAAAAAAGAATAGTCACCAAACTGGAAATACAGGCTCGGATTCACAGCTGGGACACGTCGGTGTCACCTCATTGACTTCAGGGAGGCTACACCAAATGCCAAGACATGTATATATAGGAGAGAGACACGTATATTATTTTTTCAATTTGTTCCACCCTGGAGCCTTACTACTCTACACCTGTGCTGCAGGAAGGGCCCGTCTTGTTCACAGGGACTCGATCTGATTCACCCCAAAGGAAGCAAAGCCCCTTTTGGAGAGGTGGAATTTTAAAGCGCCAGCTCTGTAGCTGGCACCGCTCGGTCCCTCGTAAATGCCATGTACCCATGGTGGAGTTTTACTACCGTGTCACTTGAAAGATTTTGCAGACACGAGAACACTCACAACCCACTCACAGCTTCTTTTGTTACAGGCCACTGGCCGGGTGGCCATGGTCAGAGGCAAACCCATCCCGAGGCAACCCCCCTTCAGTCAATGGAGCTATTCCAGGGATGGATTTGGCCCACTGTGTACATTCTCACCATTATTTTACACTACAGAGAGGGAATCTGGCTTCTTATAAACCACCTTGTGCCCCCACCTTGGCAAGCCTGGTCAGCACCCCGCCTTCCCTGCCCTCCGGCATATCCCAGTGCCAAAGAGCAGGCCCGCCGTGAGAAAATTCAGCATATGAAGCTGGTGACGGCTAATCTCCTCCATCAGCCCACAGATCAATGGAAAGCTCCTTGGCTCCTCTCCCCACAGAGGGCATGCTCAGCTAGGCTGCCTAGATTCTGGTCCCTTCATTCGGAGATTTCAGACAGGAGCGTTTATCGGCTGCACCCACCAGGCATGATGCCCCCTAGCTCCAGGGCCTTGGAAGTGTGACTTAGCTAGCAAAAGGGCCCGGTGGACATACCGAAGGGGATGGCCGCGAGTTACTTACGCAGGGGGACGAGCGAAGGCTAACATGCAGGAATGGATGCGGGTTGGTTGCGCATGGGAGCTGGGTGCAGGCTGTTAGAAAACTTGCTGCACTCTTAGCGAGGCTAAGCAAGCGCTGCTGTGTTGTGGATTATGCAGTCATGGGGGTATGGAAATAGCAGCATAGCTTATCTTCTCACCAAGGTGCTACAGAAATTCGCCCTCCTCCTGCTGCGGTGCGTCTCCGGTCCCATTTTGTCTTCCCCCAACCCACCTAATCCCATTGTGTGGCTTCCCCATCAGGACCAGTCAGTGGATTTCCTGGTCCTGCTCCAACCCTGGTGCCCATTGGAAGGGCAGAGCAGAAGGCAGTGAGGGAGACCCCTCCAGATGGAGGGCAAGAGAGGCTGCACCCCCCGCGACTGGCTCTTAGCACTGGGGTCAGGCAGTCAGAGGGTGGGAAGGGGTGCTGCAGTTTCTGAGACGTTCTCCCATCCCCACCTCCAGCTGGGCCTCAGGAGCTCTGCAGGAAGGGAGGCTGCGCCGCTGTCTAGGAAGGCGCAGAGGACAGGCAAGGCAACCAGGTGCAGAAGATACAGGGCAAAGCTTGTGCATGGATTCAGCTTGTGGGCAGAGCAGCTAAGCCCCAAGGGGGCGAATTCCTGCTCCTATCAGTGGCTGGCGAATTCCCAGCTGAGCAGAGAGCTCAGCGCAAGACGGCCGCATGCCCCAGGCTGCCTCTCCATTCGTTAACTCTGACGTGCGGGGGCCGGTGGAGAGGGGGGGCTCACTCCGAGTAGCCGTTCTGCCCCAAGCGTGGAACTGGGCCAGGCCAACGCACGTCACCCCATGGGCTGAGACAGACGGGGGAGCAGCGTCTCTCACCACGGCTGGCGTTAGCGCCACGTGCCTCACAACGCTAGTTCTTCTGGCCTCGCCCAGGGCTCTGGCAGCCCTGGCTGGCACCAGGACTCTGCCTTGGCTTGGGGGCTCTGCCTCAGGGCTGGCACCTTTGGTCACCAAGCCTTGGCGTGGATGGGTCTGTTGCCACAGGATGGCAGACTCCATTAGTCCTGGCCCTTGTCTTTGTTAGCCACAGCCTGAAGTGAAAGATCGGGGAGGGGGGAGGGGAGGGATGAAGCCTTTCAGAAATGCCGGCTCCTCAAGGGCCCTCTCCACAGCTCGCAGGGTGTCAATAAAGGGGCAGAGACAGGGCGGTGACCAAGACTGGAGCCCGAGCCCTCAGCATCAGTCTCCAGCTCTGTGGCTGGGGCGGGCGGAAGGGGCGAGCATTTCTCGGCGGCTCTTGGAGAGAAGCGAATGCCTTGAAGCCGGCACATCCCGGGCCCCAGAACCAGGTCAGAATTGGCCGCTGGGCCACGGAAGGGCTGCTGAAGAGCGTCAGAGCCCCGGCGGCCAAGACCACAGCAGGAGACGGCAGCAGCTCCCCTGAGGCTAGGCCTGACAGGGCCCCCCCAGATGCCTAGTGCCCCCCTTGCCTTGCCGCACACACCTGGCTCCCTCCCTCTAGCGAGGAGTCCCTGGGCTGTCTTCATCCCTCGGCCTGCTGGATTAGCACCCTCGCCCCACCAGGGACAGGCTCCGTAGGCTGCAGGGGCGTGTGATTCGCCCCCGGGGCTGGCGGACTGCTCCTGGTTTGAATAGAGACTCCAGGCATTGCTCACCCCTCCCTACAGCCTGGCAGCTCAGTTAGGAGGGGTGCACCCTGGGGTGGCGACCGTGACTGCTGTCTCGTTTTATACAGGCAGGAGCCTCAGCCGAACCCCGATCCATCCGCCCTCCAGCTGCTGGCGCTGAGTGGAGTGTGGTCTGGTGCTGAGCAGAACCAGTCCACCCCGAGCCAGATGGCCAGCAGTCCGAGGCCCTGGCGCCGGACCGTCGCGCTGCCTGGGACCCCTCTTTGCAGCCAGGTGTAAATGACCAGAGCAGGCACCTGGCAGGGGAGAACGGCTCTCTGGGCATTCACCCCGCAACAGTACACAGGCCTCGCTTTCTCCCCAGCCTGCCTCTTCCAGTGGCCCTTCTCCTTTGATAGCCAGGCTCTCTTGTGCGGCCCCCAACGCCGGAGTAGCTGAGCCCCTCACAGTCTCGACTGCATTTATCCTTCTCCTCCCACACCCCCGTGCGGCATTATCCCCCTTCTTACACAGCCTAAGACCCAGCTGCTCACAGGTATCTCTGCCCTTGATTTCAGTGGGTGCTAGGCACCAAAATACCTCTCCAGACCTGGGCCTAAGTGACTTGCCCAAGGTCACAAAAGAAGTCAGTGGCTGAGTGGGACACTGAACTCCAGTCTCACCAATCCTACTCAAGTGACCTAACCAGTGGGCCATCCTTCCCCTCTAGCCTAGGGGCTGACTGGCCAGAGCCTCTCTCTTTACAATGGCGGGGCGAAAGTCCAGCATCCAACCCCTCCTGATCCTTAGGCTGGCAGAGACTCAGCCACCGTTGCTGCCACCTGGCCACCTATCAGTTTGCTTACTTGCTAGAGGAGACACGAGCAGGAGCCGTCCGGGCCTGGCCGCCACCCGCACCCAGGGCTCAGTGCTTGCTCACAGGCTGGTCTGAGCCTGAGCCTCAGAGCCCGAGAGCAAGGGAAAGGCCCCCCCACTGGCGCTGGCCAGGAGACAGGTGAAGCGGCCTGGACCTAGACTAGGAAGAGCCGCACACGGCATCGTGCATGTTCCAGTCAGCGGCGTCCCCCCCTCCCTCAGCTGCCTTGGCACCACCAGGAACGAGGGCCTGGTCCCTGCGGGGAGGGGATGGTTTGAATGTCACCTGCCGCCATTTTCCATGGGGGCCTGTGAGGGAGGGGGCTAGCTTCCCACCCCCCGCTAAGTCAGGAAGCAAATCGCCTCCTTCCCCATACCTCCCTCTCCCCCCCCAAGCTGGGGGAGGCTTCCCCAAGAGAGCGCAGTGACGTCTGCCCCCGATTTGAGACGCCGCTGGGGTTTCCGATCCGGAGGCCCCCACCCCAGCCCCCGCACTGTCTTCCCCCAGCCTGAGCAGGCCTGGCACTTCCAAATCAACCCAAGGGGACTGCCGGGGCCGGGGGATATGGATTCCAGGGCAAGCCCTCAGTTTTGTTTCCCTCCTGGCTGCCTTTGTCCTGGGCTCGCTCCCCCTTTTGTGCAGCCTTCCCCTCCCGCCCGGCGGGTTGCCACAGCGATGAGCAAGCACGGCCTCGCCGGCGTGGTTCCCAGCTCGCCCTCCCCAGGCAGGGAGGGACAGGGCAGGAGCTCCGGGCTCCCCAGGGCCGAAAGGGCAGGGAGCCCACCCGCCCCTTGCCCGGCTCCGACGCGCCGTCTTTTCGGAGGCCTGCCCTGCACCGACATCTTGGCCCGGGCTGGCGAGGCTGCTCGGGGCAGCGCCGGGGGAAAGGGACGGAGGCCAGGTGCGGCTCCGTCTGGGGAGCGCCCCATTGGCTGGCCGCGCAGGGGCTTTGTTCTCGGTGGGGAACGCCGCGCAGGCCGCGGCTCTGCAGTCGCAGCCCTCAGAGGCGCGCGGCGGCTTAGAGCGGGCGAGCGTGTGCGGAGGTGGGGGGGAGGCACTGCAGCCCGCTGATGTAAAGCGAAGGGAGGCTGGCTGTGCACGAGAAGCCCCCTTCCCTCTCTCTCCCCTGCCCCTCCTCCCCTCAGCAGGGCAGGGGGGCGGGCGGGCGGGCGCAGGAAAGCAGAGCCAGAAGCCGCTCGCTGTGGCAAGTGCAGCGGAGGCAGGTGCCATCTGGTCGCCTCACCTCAGCGGCAAGTGGGAGAAGAGGACGAGCCTGGCTGAGGTAGGACCTGGCGGTTGCAGCTCCCTTGGCTTGCAGCTGTCGCATCCTGGGGGCGACCCAGCACAAGAGGCTGCGTGCACGGGGCAGAGGGGGGAGGTAACAACTTCCCTAAAGGGGCTGCGAGTTATTCGGGTTTCTCAAAGTCCTACCGGTCGAGCTATAAATAGAGACATTTGCAGGGAAAAACCTCCCTCTTCCAGCAGCACTGAAACAGACAGGGAGCTGTTCAGGGGAGAGGGGGGTTGAATGGGAGGGCTGTTTGGCTAAAATACGGGTGAGCTAAGGAGGGGCTCTGAACAGCACTGGGGTTGGGGGGTGAGAGGAGCCGGGCTCGGCGCAGCCTTGGGAACCTTTAGCTAGGGCCATGTGTGCGCAGAGCGGTGGGACCCAAACAGGGGCAGGTTCTCGGAGGCGCCGGCACTTGGCTGGAAGCTGCTGAAGACCATGTGGCCGGATGGGATCCGAGGAAACGTTAGTGTAAAACCTGAGAGCAGCCGCGCAGCTTTCGCTTTGGCGCGCCAGGAAAAGTTTATTTCCAGTGTGTTCAGTTTGCTGGCTGTGCTCTGACTCTAGGGGGTCTTGGCAACGGGGAACAACTTTAAACTTTCCCAAGGTGCAGGGTGAATAGCACATGTGAAAAATCAGGACTTTCGGGGGGGGGGGTATAGTTGCCATAGGGCAAAGCTCCTACTATCAGGAAGTTGCTGATAATATCGGGACATCTGGTCACCCTACCTCCATGGCTGAGTGCTGCCTTAGTGCCTGCAGGGAAGAGGTGCATGGTCTTGGGGTGTCTGTTCCTGGATATTTGGGGTAAGGGAGAGCAGTGGGTTTCTTAACTAGGAGCGGAAGGGGGATAGAAGCAGCTGGCTGAGGAGCGGTTACTGCCTCAGTTTGTAGATTATGCTTCCCTTTGATTTCATCTCTAGTTTCTCGGCTTCCTAGAGCAGTCATCTGGAAACAACCCTAATTGCATTGTACTGAAAACTTAACTCCCCCTGCATTTCAGACCTGACACAAACGTTCTCTCCTTTCTCCCCCCACCCTCGTCCTTTCACACTCTTCAATAGCTCTCCTGCTTTGTGTCCACCAGATTCTGATCTCGGTTACGGCACCGTGAACATGAAGTAAACCCGTCAATTCCAACAGAATCGACAGAAACCTCCCCGCTTGCACCCACGCAACCGAGATTAGAATTTGATCCTGTGTCTTAAGTATTTCCTCCTCCTCCTCCTCCTCCTCTTCCTCCTCGGTGTGCAGGCTGTTGATTTGGTATCGGCACCTCTCTGAATCTTCCCCGACACTCGTATTCTTCTCTTTCGCCATCTGTGTGTGTTCACATCTCTGTGTGTGTGTAGGGGGAATACACACATACATGAAGAAAACACACTGTCAGTAAAGAGTAGTACACACACGCTCTCCCCTTTATTGTAGCATTTCTCCCAGCACCAACACAGAGTTTTCTTTAGGAATATTTATTTTCACGAGGTTTATAACTCAGCTGTTAAAATTTACAGTGGGCTGGGATTTGGTGCACAGAGTTCTTGCCTGTATTGGTTTGTTTTACAGGTGAGGGGGGGGATGTGGATGTTTTAAAGTTAGATGAGTGTTTCTTAAACAAAGACAAAGTACTTGGTTTCCGCCACGTTTCTGAGAGCAGGGGGGAAAGCCGAATGGCTGCAGTCGGACCAGGGACTGGATCATAAATACGCTACATGGAGCCATAGCGTTGAGGTCTGTGCATGCGCGATCACCGCTGCCATTGCGTTATTCAATCTGCATATCTAGATGAACCCAGGGCTGGAGCGGTAGTCTCCACCGATCCCCCTGGGTAGTGATGTACAGAACACACTCCCACAAGAACACACCGTTTGAGATGCCCTGGCCTGGGTGTATTTTATGTCTGGGGACAGCTGCATTTTCAGTCGCAGTTTCCCTAAATAACTACCATAAGGGATCCCAGGAGCACAGCGGGTCAGTGATCCACCTTAAGAACAGTGTTAAGATATTGCACTAATTAAACACGGGGACTAACAACACGGGTTTGGATCAGGCATAATGCAGAGAAGCCCGGGTAGACATTTCTTCTGCTGGCACTGCCAATGCCCCCAGTCCTGATCTGCAGCCCCCTCCTCCCGCTGTCAGTCTACTGCTGGGGCCGCCAGCTGCACCAAACTTTGGCAACTGAACGAATAACCATTCGTGGCAAGGACCAGACTGTCACTTGCCCCCTAAAGCTGGACTGAAGCCCAGACCTTTGGCAGATCATTTCAGAAAAATTAGGGGAGGTGGGGTGTCAGCGTATAGAACATTAGATGTGGTGGCATCATATCCTGTAGTCAGAGGGGGGTCTGCCCCAACCCCCATGTCCCAAAGCAAATGACACCTCTGCTGCCACGGGGACAAGTCTTAGTGCACGGGGATTGTGCCCGTATGCCCAGTCCCGGACACAACGAGAAGTTCCAGGGAGAGTCAGTTGCAGGCTGGCGGGGTGTAAGAAACAAGGCTCCCTCCTCAGAAGTGACATCCGACAAGTCACAGATGACAGGGATGACCTGTCCCTGCCAAGAGGCTGTGTGACTGACCACCCTGCAGGCTGTAACATTAAGGCCTAAAGGAACCAACAGGCAGAGAGTCCACCGGGCTGTGGCATTCTCCTCCGCTGGATGGGGCCGGGGGAGGAACCCGCCGTGACTGTGGATCTGGACTAATCCTGAAGGGGTCCCGCGGCGGGCTCCCACGAAAGCCAATGAGCTTGCCCCATGCATCAGCAGGCTTAGCCCCACCGTCGCTCTATTCCATATCAGAAACCACGGGCACGTGATGTTGTTCCAGATCCACACCTGGGCCCGTGGGAGTCATGGCGAAGACGCTCATGGCCCCAGGGAAATGGGGCTTTGACCCTACCTTTGTTCAGTGCAACCGGACAGCTAGACGTTCAAGCTGCAGGGACAGGGTGGAGTTTGGGGGCAGAAAAAAGGTGGGTGTTAAGTTTGGGGAGAAGGAAATCTAGAGCCCAGGTGAGAATAGGCTAGATCCTCAACTGGCACAGACCAGAGCAGCCTACTGACTTCCACGCAGCTTCACCAAGTTACACTGGCTAGGTCGGTGGCCCTGTCATTGGCTAGCGAAGCAAGGAGAACATCTGCTTTCTCCCCGGAATGGGAGCTCTAGAACCGAGGGCAGCTCGCCCAAGCGCTTGGGCCAGGGCTCTACGGATGTTCTTGCCCCGCTCTTCGGAAACTCAGCCTTAAGTGCGTCGCTTTCCTCTTGTCTCTGCTCTTGAGGGTCCCCTTTCCATGGTCCATGGCTTTGCCAGCTTCCTGTTTACTTGGGCTGCTCGAGGGCTCCTCCCGTGCCCCAGGCCCGGACGCTCTGGGAGGGTTCTGCTTCTCTTACAAGCCCATGGGGAGGGGGGAATCACGCTGCTGACCACATCTGGACCTAGATCCCACTGCCCCAAGGGATGTTTAGACCTGGGGCCAGCTCTCCTCCAGGATCGCTGTGCACGCCGATGGAGGGTGTAACGCCCACTGACATTAATGACAGGTGTACAGGTACAGAGGGGAGATGATACCAGCTCCCCGCAACTCCCTGGGCCGCTGCTGACTCCCGTGAACATGGATGCAAGTTACAGCCCTGCCGCAGGAGGCTGGGATCCACTCCCAGGAATGCAGCGCACCAGAGACTGTGGTGTCCTGGGGAGATGCGGGAGTCACCCTGCTAAGACTCCAGCCCCAGTCCTGCACCGCTATTGTCCTCCAAGACTCCTTGGTGCTGCCCCTTTGCAGCCCCAAGGAGTCTGATTTTCGGCATGCCCCCCAGAGCGCTGGCTCCAGAGGGATCACACAGCTGGGATCCTCCCCTCCTGCCCCACAGAAAATGCAATTCGTGCCTGAGCCAAAGGCACTGCCGTCTAAGGACAGGCTCCTTTTGGCTTTGGATCAGGCCCAGAGAGGATAAGCCAGGCATCGGCTCCCCCATTTACACTTCAGTATAACAGGTGTCAGTTCTGCCTGTCCACTCCTGGTCTCTCCCGCTCCCTCGCCCTCCTTTTTGTTCCTCTGCCTTTTGTCTCCGTGTCTCTTTCGCTTTTCAGCCCCCTGTCTTTTTCACTCCTCGTCTTGATGCCAGTTCTTTCAGATCCTCTCTCTTGCTCTCTGTTCCCCTCTTTTTCTCCCGCACTGGCTGTCTCTCTTTCTAACCTACTTCTTTGTTTCAGCTGAAAAATTGCTTCCCTTTTAAAGTTCACCCTGATAGTTGCCCTGGCAAATCAATCCTCTAGGGAACAATCCTGCAAAGGTTAGCAGAGGAACCAATGACAACCATCCTCTTTCCCTCCAGTCTGAATTCCTTACCCAGGAGTAAGAGTGGGCTCTTCCCAATAAATACCTCTCTTTCCAGGGATGGCAGAAGCCAGTGGAGAGACCTACGGGTCACAGAGGCAGCAGTTTGGAAGCACCAGGCAGAGCTGTTTGGCTTAGCAAAGACGCAGCACAAATGAAGCTCACAGGTACATGATTTTGGTGTGCATCTGTGCTCCGTGCTTGTATCCGTGTCTGGAGTCAGAGTTGTGGTGGTGTTTCAGTGTGCATTTAGCTGTTTGTCTCTCTCTTTGGTAGTGTCTTTTGCAGGACGTGCTGGGTGTTTGTACTGCTCTGTCCATGTGTGTATGTGCACATCTAAGTGCAACTGTATCGGTGTCGTGGTGTGTTTGCAGGGAGGTCTCAATGTGTATAACTTGTACCCGTGTGCTTGTTTTATTGGCTCAGTGCATTGGTACAGATTTTAAGGCGTGTTTGGGTGCAGTATCTCCATGCGGCTGTTGAAGTGTCTCTGTCCCTTGGTGGTTGGGGTTGCAGCATCCGCCTGTTTGTAACAGTGTCTGGGTGTCTCGGAATGTCTGGTTGCCGTGTCTCAGGGTGGCTGCTGCAGCCTCTCTGGGTGTTTGGTTGCAGTGTTTCAGTGTGTTCCAGAGTGTTTGATTGCAGTGGCTAGTTCATATGTCTGTTGCGGTGTCTCACTGTGTTTGGTTTCAGCCTCTCCGTGGTTCTGTGGCTCAGTGTCTTTGTGCGTCTCTGGGTGTTTGATTGCGGTGGCTCGGTGTTTCGGCGTGGTTGGCTGCAGTGGCTCAGCATGTATTTATCAGTGTCTTGGCACGCTGGTGGCTCGGTGGGTTGATGTTTATCATGAGCCGTCTTTGTGTCCATGCTTGTGTGTGTGTCTGTCTGTCTTTGGTTTTGCATGCATGTCTGTAACGCTGATGGTGTGTCTTCAGAAGGGAACCCTGGTGAACTTTGGTGGAGAGATACCTGGCATCTGCCTTTGCTTTGGACGGCTTCTCAGGAGCCTTTGGGACTAAACACATCCCCAGCTAAAGGAAGAAAATCTATTGCATGAGCTGAGCAGGACGTTATGTGTCTGTATCACAGGCTGAATGGAGGATGCATGTTCTTATGTTTTTAAGGAACTACTTTGGGGGCCAAAATCTGTTGACTTTAGACAAGCTGGTGGGATGCAACCCCACTGCATTCCGAGAGCCGTGCCTGCCCTTTGACTGTAGGTGGAGAATGGAACGAGTAGGTTTGTCACTATCTCTCATGCTATGATGCTTGGATCTGGAATTTCAATAAGTCGTTGTGAATTTCATGCTTGCTCGCATTGCCCCTTCGATGCTAGTTCAGTAGCCTAGGTAGAAAGGGCAGCTGGTCCCCCAGCCTTGTTTGTCTCAGACGTCCTCTATAGAGCGAGCTATACCCATTCCTGCAGGGCAGGAGAAGCGTCTGCATGTCCTCATTGAGGGCCCTCAGTCACTCTCCTCGCTTCGCTCCTGGCACGACTTAGATCCTGGGAGGAAACCAGATCCCATGGATGAGGGTACCATAGATCAGCATCTGCTTGCTCCGATTTTATGAGAGGGCTCTCAGGCTAGGCATAGGTGTGTTCTAGCTTTATTGTCCAGTGAGGGTGTGCCCTGGACAATACCTGCTCAAAGAAGCCTTCTGTAAGCCACGGTTTCATTGTTGGAGGCAGTTCATACCTGGCATCGTCCGCCCTCAGTCTAGGTCTTGCTGTTGCTCTTTTGCATTTGTGGAGGGATATGAAAGCAGTAAAACAGAACTGGCCAAGGAAAGGCTAGAGCCCAGAATTTCCTGTGGCCGCCTTCCTTCTCCAGAGCATGATCAAGACTTTGTGTCGATTAGATGTGCTGTGGCTAGAGAGCTAGATACATGTACTTATCTGAGTGCATGAGTGTGTGCATACAGATATGGATATGGGGTATATGGAGAGATAATTAGAAGCAGATCCATATCAAACACATGCAAGTTTTTGGTGGCTTCACAGTCTTAAAACCAAACTATTAAATAGCTATCAGCTGTAGCGGGAGGACAAGGTGAGGGATGAACGGGTTCCCCCCGAGCCAGAAGCTCCATTTCATAAAACGAACAAAAAAGGACTGGACCGAAGAACCTGGGAACTACCCACAGCAGGGGGAACGAGACTGGCGACAGGGTAGGGTCAGAGCTTCGAACCAGAGTGCTTGACACCTTCCCCACTCAGACAGACAGATGGAGAGAAACGATGAGGGTTGCATGGCTGGATAGATGGAGTAAAGCCAAGACACCGATGACACGCCCAGCAATTTGTCGCAACTGTGCCAGTCAGCCAGAGTATGGCATTCAAGGGGACGTCCCCAGTGGTATCCAGTAACCGATGCCTTTCCCCGCTTCCTCCTCCATAGAGCTCCTACCACATTCTGTTACAGGAGGTATCATGCTGTGTTCTTCACTGGGCTGTAATGTCAGTACCAGAGTGGACACTTAGGTGAGATAGAGCAGGAGCTGGTGTCTCAGCGAGGGTTGGGCAGGGCTTCTTTTCTGTTTAGTGACGCCCCAGGTTTCTTATTTTCACTTGCCTCGTGAGCCCTGACCTAGCTCCATGAGTGTGGTGGTAGCTGGTAGAGTAATTGCTCTGGTCTAATCAGTGCTAAGCCCGTGCGGAGGAGGAGAATTTTAGACTATTGCGTCCAAAGGCCCCAGGTGAGACCCAGGTGCCAACACTGGACACATGTTACGTAGCTAGAGGCAGCCCCTTGCCTGGAGGGGTCTGAAGGCACAGGCAGATGGTGGCTGGTGGATGCAGACGGAACAGGTGAGCAGATGAACCTGGTAGAGAACTGGCCCCGTGTTGTTAGTTCCATGGATGGCGTGCGAGGGGCAAGAGGTTGGTTTTGGTTTTGTCTGCGGAGGAGCACTGGGGTTTGGGGAAAGGGAGCAGGTGAGGGAAAGGAGAGGAAGAGGGAAAAGCACAGCCTGTTCGCAGCCTGTTCCCAGGCGGGCTCCCTCAGGCAGGTGTGGAGGATGTGAAGGAGGACAGGGGATGCTGATTTTCTCAGGGTGTTTTCTCCAGGCATAAAGGGCAGCGTAGGGAAGAGCTTGGAGGTGACACAGGGAGCAGCTGATTGGTGGGTACTGGAGCCTGAGGCTGCTCACAAAGGCATGTGGTTCCTTCATCGTGTCCGGCGTTCTGCCTGCATCTCTGCTGCCTACCCATCCCACCACACACGCGCCAGGGATCAACCCGATCCACCCCACAGCAGTGTCCCCGTGCACTCACCACCACCGTGGGCACATGCCTCTCCTGGCTGGCGGGGCTGGAGCAGATCATCTCCACTCACACCACTCGCTGCCTGCATGGGCAGGGCTTGCACCCAACTAGCTAATCCTCAAACCATCCCGGAAACACCACTGGGCTAAGGAGGACGTGTGAGAGGCTGGGGAGGCAGCAATCATCCATGGAACCAGTCATCAC
The DNA here is from genome assembly GCA_019425775.1 of Rafetus swinhoei. Taxonomy (NCBI): domain Eukaryota; kingdom Metazoa; phylum Chordata; order Testudines; family Trionychidae; genus Rafetus; species Rafetus swinhoei. Next base: position 2,517,011 of record CM033435.1, on the reverse strand, counting down.
CCTGGTTGCCCAGAATGCACCATCACAAGCTGCAAACTTCCTTGTCCTTGCAAATTTCATCCACTGGAGAACCATCTCCTTTCTAGACCTTCCATAGGCCAACCATTTCCCTCCTCATCTGCCAGACCTTCCATAGACCAACCATTTCCCTCCTCATCTGCCAGACCTTCCATAGACCAACCATTTCCCTCCTCATCTGCCAGACCTTCCATAGACCAACCATCTCCCTCCTAGACCTTCCATAGACCAACCATCTCCCTCCTCATCTGCCAGACCTTCCATAGACCAACCATCTCCCTCCTAGACCTTCCATAGACCAACCATCTCCCTCCTCAGCTGCCAGACCTTCCACAGACCAATCATCTCCCTCCTCATCTCCCAGACCTTCCACAGACCAACCATCTCCCTCCTCGTCTCCCAGACCTTCTACAGACCAACCATCTCCCTCCTCATCTCCCAGACCTTCCACAGACCAACCATCTCCCTCCACATCTCCCAGACCTTCCACAGACCAACCATCTCTCTTCCGGCTATTCAGCCTCTTCCCTACATTCCTCTCTATGCAAGTCCTTGCTCTCTCCAGCGGATCCATCTCCTGTGCTGCCCACAACCCCTGCAAGGCCTACATGCTTTCCAATCACTCCACCGGACTCTGATGGCCTAATCCACTGTCACTCGGCTCCTTCCCCTTGAGCCTGCACTTTCCCTCTGCTCAGTCACTCTCCCTGGAACAAGACCTTCAACCCTACCCTGCCTCATGAGAGGGTAACACATGCAACTCTCCCCAATGCTTTGGCACCAGTTGCTGTACCGGGGCCCTTTCCTCACAACGTCTGCCAAGTTGGCTCTCGGACTGACCCATCACCCCATGATAGCCCCTCATGCCCATGCCTAGCCTGGAGAGAGTGGAAAGCAGATAGAGCTGACTCAGGTTACCTCACACAGGACCCCCCTAGGGCTCAGGGGACACAGGCACCTTGGCTCACTTCACTGTTCACTGGAACAGGCTCCCAGACGGAGGTTCTCGGTTCTTTCCCCTGCACGACATCAAGAGACAGGCAAAGTCTAGAGTCACCACAGCCTACATGAGTCGCCTAAGCAATTGCTACTCAAGTCCATTTCTTCTGGCCATGGACCCTGGATTTACAGATGCTACTGCCTTGGGAAGTTTGGTTAAAGGCCCCGTACAGCACCACACTTGCCTCTGGCGCTCTCCATGCAAAATAGACTCCAGCAAATAATTAAACCCCAGTTGCAAAATCACCATTTTCCTCTGAGCCCGACCAATCCAGGCTCCGTGACCAGCCTCATTGCAAATGGACACATCTTCCTCATCCCCCTCTCCACGGAGAAACATAGGGCTGCCCTGAACCATGGGAGGTCATCTAATCCATCCCTCTCCATTCACCGTCTCTTCCTCCCTTTCTTCTCCCCCCCGCTTCCATCTTCCCCTCCCAGCCTCTCCACATAGACATATGGGCCAAAGTCTTCAAAATTATTCCTCCATTTTGGAGAGCCCAACTGGAGTCTTGTGGAATATCACACTGACGTTGAGATACAGGTGCTCAGGACTCTGATATAATCAGACCCCAGATGTAGCAGCTTAGGCACTCCAAAAACAGGCCCCCCAAATTAATGGACGCTTGAAAACGTTGGCCATAGTTTCTTAGAGATTCTTTGCTGTTCCTCCAACTCCAGAGCCATCAAAACCCCTGGTTTCCTCCACAGATCCTAGCCCAATCCACCCCACTCACACGGGGTAGGCTCAGATGTGCGTTACACACATACACATGGAATGGCCCATGATGGTATGTTGTATATAGAGACATGGTCATCAATGGGGCAAACTTAAACCTGTCACAAGAGCTGAGAGTGACTAGCAGCTCTGATAGTGCATGGGGCCAGCATTTAGAGAGATGGGATTACACTTACTAACCCAGTGAATTATACACACGTGCACCCCCTACACACACAGCATCGTGCATTTTGTTTACATGGCCTACTATGTTGCATTTAAGATTTGGTTGCATTCTCTTCACTTTTCGTCCTCCCCACCCCTTACTGCTTTCCCCCTTGCAACTGCATTAGTCACTATGGAAACCAGGATGTCATGGATAGGGGCGGGGCTTAGCAATGTCCACAAGTGCAGAAGAAAGCCAGTGTGTAATGGCTGGCAGTACACGGCAGGGCTTGTGAGATGGATGGCTGATGTTTATGGGATGGTTATTGCAGACTCTTATGCAGCAGAAATCTTTATCTGAGAGCAATTTCCCTTTCTTGCTGGTGTCCTTTCCCTGCGCTGCTGCTTACCCCAGTCGGGTTCCCCCAGCATCTGTTCAGAGAGAATTTGGTGTTCTTCTTTCTCTCCCCTTTGGTCCTCGCTGCCTGCAGAGGACGTGCGTCGCTATGGTTCAGAGGCAACTACAAACTCCACATGCTCGACAGTGCACAACTATTGCAACCGCCAGGGACTCGGAAGTTCTACTCCTGCGTATGGCATTAGACCGGCTGTGTAGTCACTTTGCTTCTCTGTGTGGCATTTTCCTGTTTGCTTTGTTTATTTGGGTTATAGGAACATATAGAGGCCCCAGCAGCCAGGAGGTCCTTTGATCGACTCCTAGGGCTATACAGCTGGAAGGGATCTTGAGATGTCCAGCCCCTTATGCAGGGAGGGCCGGCCAACCTGTTCTTTAACATTTCCAGTGATGGGGACTCCACAACCTCCCTTGAAAGCCTGTTCTACAGTTAGGAAGTTTTCCCAAATATCGATCCTAAACCTGCCTTGCTGCAAATTAAGCCCGTTGCTTCTCATCCTAGCCTCAGTGAACCGATCAGTGTTCCCATACTCACACCCATTAACATATTTCCACATTATCCGAGGCAAGAAGAGTTCCCCCAAAGAGAATATGATCTATCCAAACCCCACAGACAGCCGAGATATTATCAGCCTCATGTTACAGATGGGAGAGCGAGGCACGGAGAGATGAAATGCCTGGTCCAAGGTTACAGGAGGAGTCAGTGGCGGCACAGGGAATCTCCCGAATCCCAGTCCTACCCACAAGACCCGTCAGGGGATAATCAGTGACATTCTTTGCCACCCTCTCGTAGAGGTGTTGGGACAATAAAGGTTTCTGAAGTGTTTTGGAAACCACTATCACGTCAGCGTGCACACTGGAGTGTGGCACTATCAAATTACTGGATTTATTTCTTCCATTTGGCCTGTCCAAAACTAGTGGAAAAGTCATACGGGGGAGGACTGCAGGGTATGGCCTGGGAGTCCCAGACGCTGGCTCACCGGTGCCCTGACTCCCTTCACTGTGAATGGCAGCCGCTGTAATACAAATTAAAGTAGCATCAGTGTCTCTTCTCCCTCCGTCTCAATCTTCCTCCACGGGCTGCTGCAAGCTCTTTGCTAAGCTAAGCAGCGCCTGGCTGATTGATTCTGAGCTTTCCACCTGTTTGATCAGCATTTCTGCCAACGTTTCATTCCGCCGAGCCCCAGAACGAATCCCCTTCTTCCCACCCCGCTCTCGGAGCGGCTCGTTTTACCAGACAATGCCTTTCCATTTTTCACTTCGGCACAACAGCACCTCAGACGGCATCTTGACAGTGGCGCTCAATAGCACATCAAGTTCACCTCCTTGCTGGTTTCTGTATGGATTGATCCTCTTCGCTTCAGCGCCTGGGCCTGAATGGAAGGCGTTTAACAAAGCGATCTCCCCTTCCCCTTCAGCCTTGGGTTAAGCTCATTCACCTGAGCAAGAAGAATTGCCTCACCCCACATCCCTTTCAACAAGAGCTGTGCAGCTCTTCAAATGGATTAAATTAGCAAGCAGGCAAAAGCAAGGCTCTCTCCCCCCTCTGTCCACTCTGCCACTCACCTATCTATTGTAACAAAAAAACAGGGCTATGTAGCACTTTAAAGACTAACAAGATGGTTTATCATCACCTAATAAACCATCTTGTTAATCTTTAAAGTGCTGCATAGTCCTGTTTTTCATTTCAGCTAGACCAGACTAACACGGCTACATTTCTATTACTATCTATTGTAGTATTTCTCACCCTCACATAAGGGCAAGCACATTCAAATGGACTGAGTTTGCCAGTTCTGATCCTGTCGTTCGGACACCGATTTAACACCAGTGTCATCTGTGACGACGCGTTGGGGTCCCCTGACTCCTGCACCCCCGTAATGGCACGAACAGACTCCACCAGCCCGTAGAATGGAGGGAGTTTATTCCTTCTCCAGGATACAGCACAGCACAGCACAGATGTCATCTGGTTACAGGGCAGGTCTAGGATGCCTCAGCCCCCCTTGAGATGGGGGAGACTGGGCCCTAAATCCCAGCCCCTGGCTTAGGCTGGTTCCTCCATGATCCCCGACAGAAACTAAACTCACTCTTCCAGCCCTGCCCCAGCCAGGCAGCATTCCCCTTCCTTTGTCTCTCTCCCTGGGGAGTAGCTGGTCAGACAGGTTGAGAGACCCTCTTTGCATAATGACTCATCCTTCTGGGCTGTGGTACCGATGGCAGCCATTGGGGATTACCACAGAGCCAGCATAGGAACTAGCCAGATACCCCCACTACGTCACATCATCACACCAGGCTGGTGAGCCAGTTGAGACTGGTGGCATAGTTGGAGGCAACACAGTGACCGTCCCATGAAGATGTGGAAGGAATTTCTCCTTGGGTTCTCGTCAGTCATAAACTCTTCTAGGACGGCATTTTGACCCACACCTTGGCGAGCCAAAACGATCCATTTCCAATCCCCAATGCATAGATTGAGTGCAGTAAATCTCAATAAAACTGGGGTGTGTTTTTTCTATCTGAGCAATTCACCCCAACTAGAGCGATGTGAGCTACAGGTTGAACCTCTCTAGTCCGGCACCCTCAGGACTTGACCAGCTCCAAATGAGAGAATTTTCTGGACCATGGGATGTCAGTATCGTCTAGCAGCATCACCAACACTTCCACTGCTTACTAGGCTGTTACGAGGACACGAAGGGGTAAATTAGAGCTAAATAACAGCACAGAACATGGAGAGCCAGGATTGGTGGCTGTAAACAAACTTTATGGGACTGCAGGAAACTTGGCCACACCCATGAAAAGCAGACATCCGGCTAACTAACATCATGCCGGATGATAAATGTTTCTGGACAAGAGAGTTCTGGACTAGAGAGGTTCAACCTGTATTTGTAACAAAGAGTTACAAATAGCTGATGAATTTCACCTTTTCCTGCCCACAAAAAAGTTTGAATATCTTAAATGTATTTATAGAGTTGGCTGGCAAATTTCTTTCCAAATGACATTTGGATTACAATTTTTTTGACTCTCCTGCTATTTGAAATTATTCACTCATTTCTCCAGCTCTCAATCCCTGGTCTGTAGATTGCTTGCAAACTGTTCTTACCGTGTGTGCTAGCTACATAACACACATGGTTTTCTTTTTATTCCCAGGGTAGACAAGTTGTGTAGCCATCAGAATCAACAATGGCCCAAAATGTCAATTGCAGATCTTAGTGCAAAAAAAAAAATAAAAAAAAAAATCAGGCTTTGTCTACACTTAACAGTTCAAAGCGCAGCCACAGCTTTGCTTTACAGTGCTGTAGCTCGCTGCCCTCGGGGAGGAGGGGGTGTTTTTTCACACCCCCTGAGCCAGAAAGTTACAGCGCTGTAAAGTGCCTGTGTAGACTTAGCCTTAGCATTCACAATGCCACATTCGCTTCAGGCAAATGGGCAAGCTTCTAACCTTTAGATCCACTTTCCATGGGCATTTGTGCTAATGGTGCTCAGTGCTCAAAATAGTCATGGAAAAGCAAACCAAAAAAGGGCCATGAACGCAGCCAAAGTGAACTAACTAAAAATGAGAATGATTCCAGACTAGTGGGGAATTTTATGCAGTAGTCACCTAGCAGTTTCCACCCAAATGTCTCTGTCTGCGATTCCTTTTTCCTCTCCCCTTTGGCCTCTCATGGGCCCTAACTACCTACATAGGTAATGCAACTGGACATAGCAAAGAGCAGGTCAGACAGACATCTGTCAGGGACGATCTAGACAGTGCTTGGCCCTGCCATGAGGGCAGGGGACTGGACTTGATGACCTACTGGAATCCCTTGCAGTTCTAGGAATCTGTGATTCTATGAATTGCTGTAGAGTGAAGAAGCTAAAGCCAACTGAGTGACTTCGGAGTATCTGTCTCTCCCCTCACTCCTCTTTAGCCGTGCACCACAGAAACCTTCTCATGAAAGCTGTAAAGCCCCAGCCTGTTATATATTGTGCTGAAGCTGCTATTGTGCCGGAGACAAAGAGGAGGACGGACAGATTACCTTGACCTTTACTTGTCTGTTGTGTGCAAAAGGGGCCTCGAGTGGGTTTGCTTGCAGGAGAGGTGTTGCTGGAGAGAGGCGTCTGACTGCTCTTTTCTTTCCCACCCGGTAACCAAACGTGTCAGCTCACAAGATGCAGCCCGAAATCGGCTCCTGGCTCCCCAGGGTGCTTTAACATCCTTCACACAGCCAGGCCGCGCTGGCCGGCACATTCAGTTCTTCGGTCAGGGGACATTTAGAGAAAGAAAGAGGGGTTGAGGCCTTTGAAGGCCGATTCTATAGGCTGAGCTCTCGCCTCTTCATTTCCAAAGGGCAGCTTTGCTGGACGTGGTGGCTGTGTGGTCTCACGTGCCAGGCAGTCTCTTCAGAAGAGCTCAGGAAATACCATTGCCCAGGTGTCTGGGTACCGACGGCGAGGGGAGGCAAACTGCCGTGAGGTGGGATGACAGAACGTGTCCAGGTTCAGGCGTGGCATTCCCTCCTCCCACTTCACCTGTGGCTGTCCCAAGCAGCGGATGTTCCCACACCTCACCCTTGTGGCCAAAGCGCCGCCGGGGCTGTCTTCTATTGTAACACTAATCTCACCCCGGGGGGGAAGGACTTTGCTCATCCCACCACAATGAGCAAAGTGGTCTCCAGAGCCTGTTTGACTCTTCACTGCCCCTGCGTGCCCAGAGAATAGAAATGTGTGTGTGGGGGGGGGAGGGGAATATCTTCTGCTGCCTTTGGGCAAATGATTATGCCCCCTCCAGGGCCTAGTAACATCAATTCCTGGCCCCCCAGCCTGGGCTGCTGTGTCTCAGCCAAAGACTGGTCCAGGGCAGGTGGAGACGATGGTGCAGCCTGTGCTGCACGGTGCAGCTTAGTCATGTGACCACATCCCAGCCGCTCTCTGCACTCGACTCCATGTCATTCCAATGGAATTCCTTGTCTGCTTCGGGTTCCTCATGCATGTGTCAAAGCCCCAAAGGGTAACTGCATCGTTACCGCAGTGATGGCTTTTCTCTCCCCTTCCGGCTGTACCTCCCCCTGCTTAGAGAGGGCGTGCTGGTGAAGGGCAGGTCTCATCTTAGGACAGCCAAGGGCAGGGTGGTCTCAGGGAAGGGCCCAGGGCTATAGGCCAGACTTCTGCAAGAGACCCCTCTGGGACCAGATGCTGCAGGAGGCCCCTGCATACACAAGCAGTTCCTCCGACAACTGACAGACGGCCTCTTGGGCAGACAGAATAAGCCCTTGTCAGTCTAAGAAGCTGCACTAGAGGGTGAATGAAGGGGAGCCCCCACTTCTAGGGGTCATGTCAATTCCATAGGGCACCAATTCTGCAGTGAGGAGTGCTACAGAAATGCCTATTTGGTCATTAAATAAACTTCCTCCCCGGGTGACACCGGGTTTCTGAGCCAACGTACCCGAGGCGATGCTTGCTCCTTGCCCAGTCCCCGCGCTGAGAAGCGCTCTGTGCGTCCTGTCCCTGCACGTGACCATCTCCTGAGCGGGGTCCAATCCCTGGGCAGCATGGGCTCTGCTCACCCATCGGGGTCACTGTACACACTCAGCACAAGCTCCCACCGGCCATCGTCCTCACACGCCTCTTGGCCTCAGACAAGACACCCAGCGTGCAGCCACGCCTTTCACGAAGCGCCGCGTGCACCCTCCTCCGGCAGGGAGCGAGGCTGAAAAACCTCGAACGCATGCGCCCAGCACTGCACTGCCACCTTTGGGTTTGGCCCCGGGCCCTGCAAACCCCTGGCCCGCAATAGGGTCAGCTCCCACGGCCATGTGGCAACGAAGGCAGCGATTTAGAGTCGGGTCAGCGACGTCCGCATATACTCTCCCTCTGCCATGATGTGCAGAAAGCACATGGTGCTGCTGCATGGCGCACCCAGCTCTGGCTCCCAGCCGGAGACAGGTGCACCTGGAGGTGGCCACAGGGACCTTATGCAGAACCTCTCTAGTCTCTTTCATCAGAGCATTCAGAACTCGCCTCCAGAGTGTCTGGTGTGGGAACTCAATGTGACTTTGGATTCTTAAGCCCACCGTGGGATGTGTCTCAATTTTCAGCGCTAGGTCTAAGGCCTAAATTAATCTCTCCCAAACCTCCCATTTCTCCTCCTACCCCTCTGGCATGATCTGTAGCAGACAACAGAGGAGACTTAAGGACTGTCCTTTCCTTCCGCAGTGACAGTCGTCACGCCACTGGAGTGTGACAGTCGTCACACCACTCTAGCTTGTTCCCTGCAGAGAATACTCTCAGGGGGGTATGTCCCCACTTCCCGAGCTCCCGGAATTCGCAGCAGGGCCTTTGGGATTCTCTGCAGGGAACAAGCTAGAACTACCCCAGGGGAATGACTACAGCAGCTCCTCTGTTTGGGGGTTTGGAGAGGGAATGCCACCCTACAGCTGCCGCCTCTTTAGCCACTTGGTATTTAGCTAGTAGGCAATTAATTAGTTAAACAGCCACTACCTAGCACTTCGCATTTTAAAAGCGCTGCTCAGGCACCTAATTAAATAAACGGTAATTAACTAACGAAACCTGACGGTGCTCCCATTTTATCCTCATCTGTGTCTGTGCCCAGTGTGTCTGAATCGCAGCATTCGGATGCAGGGAGGGGGGCACAGAATCGCCTCACTAATAGGCACCAAGGTAGACTTGGAGTTGGGTCTTTTCCCCTGAGCGTGCGCTGGCACCTCGCAGCCGTGCTTTGGGCCTGTGGGTCTGAACGTAGCGCCCTGCGTGCTGCCGGCTCATTTCAGTGTGGACAGCGGGATCTTTGCCTTTTTCCCCTCGCCCCAAGCACCTGATCACTCTTGCCTGCGCCGGCTCAGGAGACAGACCCAGCCGCCTAGGACTCTGGTGTCCAAGTTACACGGCCGGGCTGCTCGGTTGCTATGACGATAGCACATTTTGGGCGGGTGGCCCCATCGAGGGGGTTGTCATTTCATTGGGTGAGCCGGATGGCTAGAGAGGCGCGTTCCTGCCTCACCTCTTCCCGTGTTCTACCCGGTGGGGAGGGCTGGCCCTGTGATGGGAGCATGTTCCTGAGAGGAACACGTCTCTGGGGTCACCATGTGTGGACAGAGCTGTGTGGTCAGGACCAAGAATGAGGGCATGGCAAGAGAAGCCAGAATCATTCTCACTCCCTGTTAGGGGCTCTTCCGTTTATTTCCAGGACCTAAACGGCAACCCTTTCACAAGGGTTGGGGTGGCACTCAGCCCCCAAGGAAGACGGAGCACTTTGTGTCATTTCCTGGGGACCCACTCACGACACTGCAGTGGCTGCTGTGTTCCCCCCCACCCCCGCCCCGCCGGGAGTATTTTAGCAATCGTAATTGCTAAAAATTGTTGCAGCTACACGATTACTAAAATAAATGAGATCTAACATCCCTAATGTCTAGTGGAAACCAAAACAACAAACAGAATACTGGGATTCCTTAGGAAAGGGATAGAAAGTCTGATATTTTCATATTGGCACTATGCTAATCCACGCTTTGTCCACATATTGAATGCCCTGCGCAGATTTGGTCTCCCCCATCTTAAAAATATATATTGGATTTGAGAAAGGGACAGAAAAGGGCAACAGAAATGATTAGGAGCGATTCAAAAGACTGGGACTTTTCAGTTTGGAAAAGAGATGATTATGGGGGAAGATATGACAGGGAGCTACAAAATCATAACTGGTGTGAAAAAAGCTGAATAAGGAAGTGTTATTTACTCCTTCAAACGCCACCAGAACGAGGAGTCACTCAACGCAATTAACAGGCAGCAGATTTAAAACCAGCACAAAAAAGTGTTTCTTCGCAGTCAGCCTATGGAACCCTTTGCCAGAGGGCGCTGTGAAGGCCAATACCAGAATAGGGTTCAAAAAAAGAACCAGATAAGCTCACAGAGAATCGGTCCTTCAATGGCTATCGGTCCCTCGCCTCTGTTTGCCAGAAGCCGGGAATGAGTGACATGACGAATCCCTCAGTGATTGCTTGTTGTGTTCCCCCCTTTGAAGCATCTGGCATTGGCCACTGTTGGCAGACAGGACACTTAGATGAACCTTTGACTGACCCAATGTGGCCCTTCCGATGTTCTTACATAGAGCCCAGATCTATTTGCCCCTGCTATAACCCATGAGAGCCCACTCCCTTCCCCGAGCTGAAACAGAAACCAAGCGTTCTGATGGGGTCTCCCCCTGCAGAGTTAGTAACCAAGTACAAATCTGTATTACAATTCTAACCCTAACAGTGTCCCTTGCGTGACTTGCCACAAGATGCCAGAACATGTTATTAGAGCTGAGTGGCTCTAATATTGATCTGCCTGTCTTTTACATAGTACTATTTTGTATTACCAGGGTCCCATTGTGCCAGGCACTGTACAGACACAGAACAAGAATCTGGTCCCCGCCCCCAAAGAGCTTAGCCTCTGTTATCTACTGTCACTTGGGTTTAGCATTTCCCCCAGCATACTGCAAGCAAGAACGCTTTCGTGAAATACCATTTTCTGTTCCTAGCTGCAATAAGAATGTATGTTCCCAGCATGGAGCGTACACATGGAAACCTCTTGTGTCATAACTCAAATCCCATTTTCTCTGCATTCATTTCATTCCTCCTTCCCCCCAGCTTCATCCAGACATGCAAGGCTTCGGAGTCCTGTGCACTTCCATGCCAGGCTCTGTCTCAAAGCCCTCCATGGGCTGCATGATTGGAGCCTGTGGCCCGTACAGCACCATGCCCACCATTCAAATGGGCAAACAGAGGGACAGGTGACTCGGTCAAGAGGCCAGTGTCAGAGCTGGGAACAGACCCTAGATCTTCTCATAGCCAGTCCGAAGTGCGAACCTCTAGATCGTCCTCACACCCACTGCTGTTATGGCATGCGGCCAACCAGGGGGAGCAGGGGGGGGCAATAGAGATAATCCTCCAAGTAAATAGAATGAGGAGCAGAACTGGTTTAAGCCCCCGTGTGGCCAACATGTGGAATTGTCCTCTGCCAGCTGGGAACTGCCACCGTCTGGACACTGCCAAAGGCAGCTCACTTCAAGGTGCTTTTCTCTCTCTGGAGGTGAAAAGAGTGGGTGTATGAAGCCAGCTGGAGGGTTACTCCCACAAAGCGGAGGGTAAAGCGAAGGGCCGGATTAGGGTCCTGCTGCCGAGAGGCGCACGGAGCCGCGGACATGCTTCCAAAGGCCATCTTGCAGCAGGCTGACTCCTGAAATCAAAGCAGAGGCAAGACTGGCCGAGTCCAAGGCGTGCGTGATAAGGAAGCGGCCTCACCTTTCTGGCCCTTGCTAGAGGACGGGAGACAATCTGAATTCCGACGTGGCGGTTAAGACTCCAAGCTAACCTTCTGCATCGAGGCGGCCTGTAGCATTCCCGGAGAACGTTCTGCTCCCTGCAGCCTGAACATCCCACGGGCGGGCAGGGCATTTAATCCCTTTGCTCTGCCTGGCATTCAGGGCCAGTGCAAGGGGTGGGACTGGGCACCCAGACTCCTTTCTCCACGGAACAGATGTGCCCCAGGCAGCAGCAATATCAGCTTCCCCCAGGGCCCCTCACCAACACGACCCAGGCTTGCCGTGTACATGGAGCTAGGAGGCAGCTCCAAACACAGCAGCGCTCAGTGAGACCCCCTGCCCTGCGAGAACAATGGGAGCTGAGCTGTCCTGGAAATCTGGCCAGCAGCACTGGTGGCCCCTCCAGCCCTTTGACGCTCTTACCAAGGGGGGGGCGGGTGATGGCGCTGGGGTGTGTCACACGTACAATGAACCGGTGATAGCTTTAATGACGGTGCTCAGTTGCTGATTTCTGCCACCATGTTACGGCTAGCTCGTGCTGGCTGGGACCCTCCTGCACCCGGGTCCTATTATGGTGGTTTATGTAGCTCAGGGCAGCAGCACACCCCCAGATAGCATAATTAACAGCTTTCCTCCCTCGCAGAGTGCATTGGCTGGCCTTAATACAATTAATTAAGCTTAATCGAGTTCTGAGAGCTGGGCACAGAACACAGCGACTTCAGCCTATGCAGCAAGATTTAGTAAGAGGTTAGGGTAAACGAGGACTAGCGAGGGAGAGAAACGGCCCATCAGTAATAACATGGGAGCGCGTCTGAAATCGGAAATGAACTTGAGCTGTGAAATGCAAATTTCTCCAAGGGGTTTGGAGCCAGAGTTGTTGTTCTGATGTGGAAAGCCCAGAGCGGCTAAGAGCGGATCTGAATCCAAATATCCTAATGTCTGAAGGCCCTTTGGGTCTGGCATACTGGTTAAGGCGCCTCTCTGTTCAAAATATAGCAGTTTGTTTGATTGGATCTTACTGCTGTTTAGATAGGGGAGCTTTGCTTCGGGGGGAGAGGAGGAGAGGCAGCGGGTGCTTGGTCTGCGTCAGTGGGGCAGCGTGGAGTCAGGGGAGTGAGGAAGCCAAAGGGGGATGTGACAGGGGAAGCTCCGGAGGGGTGCAGGAGAGGCGGGTCAGGGATTAGGGGTAGGCACAGTTAAGATGGGGTATGAGTGTGAGAAGTCAGTTGGTGCAGAAGCTGTGTGCACAGATCCCAGGGAGGGGCATGGCTGAAATAAGGACTAGCTGCACTTTGGCAGGGAGATGGAGCAGAGGACCTACGGGGTCTCCTCCTCATCTCCCCGTCTTACGATGCAGGCAGCCGAGCTAGAAGCTGGCAGTTCCCCACTCTGAGGCTGACATCCTTTTCGCCTTATCGGCGCAATAAACAAAAGATAAGTCTCTCTCTTGCCAGAGTCTCACTTAAATCTGTCGCTGGCAGAGAGAACCCACTGCTATGAGACATGTTGCTTTAGCACTAATCTAATCTCTTATGACTCCCACCATAATAATAGCCAAACCTTAGCCACTAACACATGCGCCCAAGAGGGCTATTCCAATGGGGCTGGACAGATTTTTAGGACCAAATTTTACCCATCCTTGGAGACATTCAGGCAGGGGAAGATGTGGGAAAGAGGATTTAATGAGTCAATCAAATCATGGGGGGCTGAAAAGGAAAAGGGGGACTGGGCATGTGGTCGCTGAAGCTGTGATCTGTGGGGAAAGGGTCCTTCAAAGGAAGGAAGCAAACAGACCCGCCAGGTCACATCCTGCCTGTCTCCCACACACCACTGCCAGTACAGTTCTGGCTTCCCACTTTTCCCCAGCAAGATTATTCTACTAGATTTCGCCGTCGGGCAGTTTTCCTAGCTACCGAGTCTTAATTTCCTCACGTTACTCCTAGTGATAACCTCCTGCACCATACGACCATCACCCCCTGCTTGGGCTGTCTATCACGCAGGTAGCTGCATTTTCCCTTCGACTGGAGCCATCACTTGGCCCTTTGACCCTTCCCCAAGAAACCGACCCCCTGCACTGCTCTTCTGGGAACACGCTGCAGCTGTGGAGGAAGCAGAAAGGGCCTGGTACCACCTCCCATGTCACGTCACGTCACGGCGTGGCCCAAAATGGCAGCCACATCACCCTGCAACCTCCCATCTCTGTCACTGTCCTCGCTTGCTCCTAGGGCGTTGCTGCATCCCAGGGCATGGGAGTAAGTGCATTCCAGAGTATTCTTTCACAGCTAGGCCCGCCATGGCCCGCCGGGTCCAGGCTCCCCATTCTAACAATGGCCAGTACCAACTGATTCAACCCAAGAACTTCCTGGTGGACAATGACAGAATAACCTGCCTGTAACGTGGTAGCACCCACCTCTCCCAAGCGACCCCGTCTGGCCGAGTGCGGGGCCTGCACTGCCTCAGTTTGTTAGCCGGCACCTCAGCCCTTTGGCCGAGTCACACTCCTGTGTGTCACAAACCCCTTCCGGGTACGCGCTTAGCAGGGCCCATGCCAGTGCTACCTGTAGAGCATCTCTCAGTCTGTTGCCCCACTCCAGGTGAGAGTGGTGCCTTCCAGGCTTCCCTTCCTGGAGACAACTCCTTTGCTCTTACCTCAGGGCTTTATCTTCCATTCCAACATGTAGTCCACACGAGCTCCCCATACAGAGCTTCCCGCGGTGCTGCTGCTCCCATAGCCAGCCAGCTCATCTTCACTGGTTCAGGGCTCCTTTGCAGCTCCTTTTGTAGGTCTCTCTGGCCTCTGATTGGCTGGTTTCTTCTGTCACCACTCTAGCATCTTGGAGGATTTCTCTATGGCCCTTTCTGGGCTCAGGACTTGGTCTGCCCCATTACACTGCCACACAAGAAGTTTCTTGCATTGGCTTATGCTTCCTGAAGCATGACCATCTATAGCCCCTCTTCAAGAAAGAGTTCTCCTGTCTCCTGTACTGGTGGGTCCTCTCCTCTATGTAAATGGCTAAACCTTATTTGAATCTCACTAAGCTCTTGGCCTCAGTGATGACTTGTAGCAACGCTAGCTTGTGTTTTCCCAAGCTGATGCTCCGTCAGGTATTTTCTAATCTCTCCCAGCCCCACTGTCTTACTTTTCTATCCTTGCTGGTGTTTGCAACTCCTCCCAAATTAGCATCCTCTGGGAATTTCATTAGCATGCTGCTTAATCCCTCTTCCGGATCATTAATGAAGATATTAAATCAGGCCAGTCCCTCATACCGATCCCCGCAATCCCCCCACTAGATACTTCCCCACTAAGTAGAAGCTGCCGTTTATCGTTAGCCTATATTTACGGTCTTTTAACCAGTTTCCAATCTGCACGGCAATGTTCAGACCCAAGCCAATTTGACTTAATTTTTCCAATTAAGGTTGTGTGAGACGTCTTCCGTGAGAGCTGCGTTTGATTAGAAGCAGGAGGGTGGGGATTAGCAGGTGGTGCTAGCACAAGAGTTTCTGAATGTTATTGCAGGAGACTCATGAGCGACCCCTTCCATGTTAGAGTCACAGGGCAGCAGCCTTGGTCTGTGATTCAGTGTGTTTAATGCAGCAGCGCTGCAGCAAATCAACGCTAGATGCATCTGAGTTCATGACTCTCTCAAAGAGGCACCTCCCGGGCCTGCGGGGTTGGGTGGGTCGACGCTTCCAGGTTATCGAGTCAAGGCGATTTCACATACCTGGAGTGACACCTTCCCCCCAAGCCAAAAGATTTTTGTCACTTCAAGAGCTCTGTGGCCTGAAACGGCCCATTCCACACCTGTCATTGGCCAGTGATCCCTTCTGGTTCCTGGCTTCGGAAGCCCAGGCTATCAAGGGCGTCGCAGACAAGCCATGCAAGTTATGGCTCTCTCGACCTCGTGCTAGCCAGGCAGGCCAGACAAGGGTAGCAGTCGGTGCTTAATTTGTAATACAAGAGAGTCTGGGGCTCAAGTCATTTTTCTACCTGCACATTTGATGCAGCAGGCCCAGAGGGGCAGGGGCTCTGACCGGCCAGGCTCGGAGGGGTCAAGGGATCTGAAATGCCAGGCCTGGAAGAGCCGGGGATCTGACCAGCCAGGCCCGGAGGGGCCAGGGAACTGAAATGCCAGGCCCAGAGACACAGGAACTCAGCCCTGGCACAAATAAAGCCCTGAGAGCAGTACAACAGAGCCAAGGAGTTTTATCCTTTCCAGAGCCACACAGGACACGACAGTGGAGGGAGCAGCTGTATTTGAAGGCCCCATATTGGCAGGTTCTCTCTCGTGTGTGCCACAAGTTGCTAGTCCATAGAAGACCTCTGGGTTCGAACAATGACCCCTTGAAGTGGGGGCCGTGGCCAGGGGAATTTCTTGGGGAGGGGGAGTCTGGTCCCAAGGACAAGCTGAAGGACGAGCGGGGCCATATGGCTCTCATGCTTGTGCTTCACACCAGGTTTGGCAGATTTGGCTACGGGGCTGGCTCGTCGCGTGGAATGGAGCGTGCTGCAGACTGTGCGGCACACGAGGTGGTTAAGCAGGTGGCGGGGATCTATCCGCCTAACGCCCCCAGCCCGTAGGTAAAAGCGGGATGATTTTATTCCGTCTTTGGCTGCCCTTCCAGTGACTGCCATCTGCAGCTAGGGAAGCAGTTCTCTCCTCCTCGGATGCAGCCCTCGCCACAGGACCACTCTGCTGTGCAGCTAACGTACCGGCGGAGGGATGTGTGCAGCCGAGCGGGCAGCAGAAAGGGCTGAGGCGTGATGGTTATTCCCCAGGGAAGGGGGGAGTGTGGTGGAGAGGTGGGAAGGAGCAAGGGACTAGATGTCAGGACTGTTTAGGAGCTGGTGAAGTCAGTCACTCAGCCATTGAGCCACAACGCAAAGTCTTCCACCAGGCCTGTTTTCTCCACACGCCTTCCAGGTCTAAGGTGATGCAGTTATCATGCAAGCAGCGCAAGGGACTTATGCACCCAGCTCAGGGTTACTAGCCACTGCTCCCCAAGGGTCACCTCTAACTCCTGGGGCTCTGCTTGTAGAGACAGCCTGTCTCCATGCGCCAGAGCCGACTGGGCCTGGGAATTAACTCTCGTAGTCAGATGGGGCCTCACCACTCTGAAAAGAGCATATTCCTGGCTCCCCCGGGACCCTGCTCCTGTCAGGGTAACAATACAACACTCACTGGCTTCAAGGCTGTTGGACTGGGTCCCAGGTGGCCTTGCCCATGTCACCGCTCCGTGCCTCAGTTTCCTCTTCTGTAAAACAGAATTGGGGTGTCCCGAGACGACACCAACGCGCTCTCCGATCCCTGGGGAGAGGGGCAGCAGGAGCCCACGCTACTGCTCTTCTTTAAAGAATGCAAAGGAAATGAAGGAAAAGAAAGCTAAGGCAAAGAAGCTGGGGGAGCAAGTTAATCGCAGGCCAGCCCCTCAAAGCAGGGGCGCTCTGTGGAAGTTAGTGAGGGGCGAGGGCCTGGCCGGTCCAGTCAGGCAGGGGAAGCGGAGAGAACCCTGTTGTTCAGGTATATTTAGCCTCCCCTGAACTAAGCACCGAGAACGTGCTGCGGGCTGCGGAGTTGGGCTAATGGGCTTTTGCCATCCAGGATTCTGTTTCCATTGGGCTCCCCTGAGAGCATCCGCGCACGGCTCTGCTCCCAGAGGCCTCGGGTGGGAACTGGCGCTTGGCCTCGCAGTGCCAGGCACGCAGAGCTGGGGGGCAGACGGCTCTCTCTCCCGCCCTACAAAGGGAAGCCTTCTGACAACAGGCCGGTGCTCCACAAGGGCCCATTAGCCCCAAGCCCAGCTCTCTGGCTGGTAGATGTGAGAAGCAGCAAGGGGACTTGGAATACATTTGGCCTTGGCATGGTTGTCTATTGCATGGCTCAGCCCCAGCAGAGCGCAGTGTCTCTCAGCTGGTAGATTGATCATCCTGGAGAGCTTTATGAGGATGACTCAGCCTGGCCTTTCAGCCCATTGTTATTTAAATTCTTCCCCATTAGGAGGCAAACAATGGAGGGGGAGTGTCAGAGAAAGCATTGATTCAGCTGTCACATGGGCTCCCTGCCTGTTCTCTGTCCACCTGTCAGTCTCCCTGCAAAGGGCGGCTGGTTTATCCAGCCATCAGAAAGACACCTGCTTTAGCCGGACAGCGGTCCAGCGCTGGGCCCAGTGTGCTATTCGCTGGGCCTGTTCATCAGCCACACAGCTGCGTGCTCTGTGTGCCTGTACAGCCTTACGGAAATAACAGGAACAATGAAAGGCCGGCATGCTCCACCCGCCCCAACAGGCCGCCCCGTCAGTGTCCAGCAAAGGCTTTGGGTGCATGACACAGGTCACAGTTCCAGCGCCTTAAGGGTCACAGACTCAGGTCTGGGGGTTGGTGTGTTGCCATCGGTCACTGCGAGGGCCTGGTTGAGCTCACCCCTGCTCTGAGTACTTCCCCCCGGCTCGATCCAAACTCAGGTCTGGGAGCAGCCCCAGAATTTATTATGGGTCTCCTGCTGGGAGACCAACCCCTCCAGCCTTGAGCCTCCCGATATTGAAAAAACCCACCAAATTACCGCTTCCTTCCTGGCAGCCTCATGTTCCTTTTCCCCACCCCAAACGAACCAGAGCAGTTCTGTTTGGCCAGTAGGGGGCAACAGAGCACATACCCTCAAGCCCGGGCGGGGGGGATGAGCAGAGACAGGGACAGGACGGGGAGGCAGGGAGCCAGCTGCCGCGGTCCTAGGCACCGTGCTGGAGTCCTCTGGCGCTAGTGCCTGGGGCCGCTCTCGCCTCACGACGATTGTTGTAGGAGCACAACGAGCAGGGGGGTGAACCAAGCTTGCCGAGTGCACGGGGTGCCAAATCTAAGCGCTGAGAGGTGGGACCAGCCCCGTCTAGCTTGGTGACCAGTTACCTCAGATGCCCAGGAATGGTCCATGACACATCAGCCGACTCCGTACTACGAAGTGCTGCGGGTGTGCGCGAAAGAGCGTGTCCCTCTCGCCTGCAGAAACGGGTCCCCTGCAAGATATTGCCTCCCCCCTCAGGCCTCTAATACCCCTGGACCGATTCCGTGTAACAGGGTGGCATTCGCCTCCCGCGAGCAGCCCCGTCTGGGCAAGGGCGTGTGTCTGCATGGTCTCTTTAAAATGCCTTTTTGGCTACTCAGCCCTCTGGCCAAGTCACAGGCCTGGGAGAGCCTCTTGAAACCCCTTGTGGGTGTACACTTCACAGGGGCCCATCTACCTCTCCTATGCACTTCTGTGGATCCCATTATAGCGTCAGCATTTACAAACAGCCAGGCCCTCCATTTTACTGAGGCAGGGAGACTTGCCCAAGAACACAACTGAAGTCTGTGGCATGCCACGGAGACCGAGGCTGAATTCACACGTCCTAGGTTAGCACCCTGCCCAGTGGTGAGGGATCACCAAATCATCTCCCCCCTCTTGGGGATGCTGGTGGAAGAGGCAGAAAATGGCTGCTCCGTCTCTCCTCGCCCCTCACCCCCCACTTTACCGTCCTCCAGGCCTCTGCACAGCAGCGGGCAGAGACACGCGCTGCCTGCAAACAGACCAGAAGGGAGCAGGGAGAGCCGAGCCCAAGGGTAGGGGAGCAGAGGAAGAAGGGCAAAGGGAGCGGATGCGGGAGCGTGGAAAGGAGGAGCGACAGGAGAGGGTCTCTCTTTCCCCTGCTCTTTGGCCCCCGTATTTCCTTTCAAACAGCAGCTGTCCAGCCGCCAATCCAAGGTACCCTGCTCTGGCAGCCGCTGCCCGACAGGTTCAGAGTTCTCAGCAATAGCCTCCCTTCTTATTCCCTTCCACCTCCCTCACCCATGACTCAGCCCCTCGCCCTCCGGCCAGGTGTTTAAACAGAGCAATAGCCAAGGGCCTGATCCACCCGGGCTTGGGGGGAAGGGAACTTTCCCTTCACTGCAAAGGGCTTCGGATCAGACCTCGCTCACGGGATCACCCCCGCCCCCCTCCAAATATGGACACCCTAGAGCTTTCAGCGTGGTACACTGAGCAGAACAGACACCAGCCACAAAGGGGAGAGGGTCCAGATCCCTGAGCCCTCCTGCTGACAGCAACCCACGCCCTGCCAGGGAACAACCCAAAGGCTCCCCTTCCCAACTTGGCCCGCGCAGCAGGACGGCACAGGGGCGACGGGACACAAGCTGATTAACTTCTCCTAATGAGTTTTCTCCATTAGCATGTTCAATTCAGAGTGCCAGCGAGAGAGGGTTGCCAGATTTCTTCTCCCTGGCGCAGGGGAGGCTGGCGCACGGTGCGGGGAACAAAGAGACTCCCCCGCCGGAGGAAGGAGGAATCGCTCTCCACCATCTGGCTCTAAGAGTGCGTCTACACTGCCACAAAACACCCGCAGCCGGCCTGGGGCAGCTGCCCTATGAGCCCTGCCCCTGGGCTCTGGGACCCTGCGAGGGGGGAGGGCCCAGCGCCCAGGCGCCGGCCCAATCCTGAACATCAACACTGCAGTTTGATAGCCCGCAGCCCCAACCCCGCCAGCCGGCCCCGGCCCGCGTGTCTCGTTGCAGTGTAGGCATCCCCCATGGCACGCGTTCCTGCAGGACCCCAAACCTTAGCAATGGGGCGCAGAGGCTGCATGCGGCCCTGTGGCTGGTGGTAAGTCATCTGTACCCCAGTAGCTCTGAGGGGTGCCCTGGCGCTAGCTCTATGGGCGGGAATTGAGCCCTGCCCCAACGAGAGGAGAGTCTACACAGACCAGGCAGAATGATCACCCCTGTTTGACAGAGAGGCTGAGAGATTAAACCACTCTGTGGGCGAGCTGGAATTGAAGCCGGATTCCCAGTGCACAAGGCCAGCCTTCCTAGTGCCTTATGGATAGCACTGTGGGCCCGAGTCTGTTCCTTTAGTCGCAGAAGCATCCCCAGGGGGCTCGCTGGGGTGACATATGCGTGAGTAGGGACAAGAGAACCAGGCCCTTGTAGGAGTTGGGCACCACTGAATTGCAGCTGCCCCAAGGCTCGGAAGGCACAGCCCGGGGCCCTAGAGATGGGGCCCTGCTGAGGGGAGAGGGGTCACTCAGGCTCCTGGCACAGAGACAGGCCCCTGCAGTGGCTATTCAGCATCCATGCGGAGCAGACAGGGGGTTGGCTTGGAAAGACCTTGTCCTAGGAGCCTCATGGGGCTCAGTAATGAGCGGCTGTGCTTGTATGCAGCGTGAGAGGTAACAAGCTGGCCCGAGAGAGCAACGGGGTTATGGGGAGGCTGCTGGTGTTCCAGATGCCCTCACAAAGAACTGAGTCAAGGTGTCCCGCACTCAGAGCTCAGCCAGCCCTGGTTCCACGAGGAGAGGCTCTTCTAGCTAGCAGAGCTCTCTGGCAACAGCGAGTCACATGCGAGAGATGAGCCACCTTGAATTAAAGGGAGGCATCCGCAGCCGGTTTCTATCGATGGAGTCTCTGTGCTTGGCTCTCCAGCCTTTGCCAGGGGGCTGGCGTGGGGGAGATTTCTGCAGGAAGCAAAGTGTCAGATCAGGACACCAGTAGGGGCTACATATGAGTTTGAGTTTGAGTTTGGGGGTGGGGCACGATATTCGGCCACTACCCCGGGAAGATTTAAGCTCTGTGAAATGGGGATGAAACAGCACTGCCCTGCGGCCACAAGGGTTGCGAGGAGAAATGTGTTAAGGATTTGGAGGTGCTCTGGTAAAGGAACATAAATATATACCTAAAAGAAAAATAGTAATAGAAATGTAGCCGTGTTAGTCTGGTCTTGCTGAAACAAAAGATAGGACTATGCAGCACTTTAAAGACTAACAAGATGGTTTATTAGCTGATGAGCTTGCGTGGGCCAGACCCACTTCCTCACATCTGAGGAAGTGGGTCTGGCCCACACAAGCTCATCAGCTAATAAACCATCTTGTTAGTCTTTAAAGTGCTGCATTGTCCTGTCTTTTCTAAAAGGGTATGTCTAGACTACAGGGTTTTGTTGACAAAAGTGGACTTTTGTCGACAAAACTATACCTGTGTTTACACTACTGCCGAGTTCTGTCGACATAACGTCGACAGAACTCGGCAGTTTTGTCGACGGAGGTAAACCTCATTCTACGAGGAATAACACCTTTTGTCAACAGAGTTCTGTCGACAGAAGGCATTATTGCATCTACACTGTCCTTTGCGTCTACACTCTCATGTCGACAAAGCGCCTTGCTTTGTCGACAGAACTGGATGTAGTCTAGATGCTCTTTGTTGACAGAAGCTTTGTTGACAGTATCTGTCGACAAAGCCACTGTCGACAAAAGCCTGTAGTCTAGACGTACCCAAAGAGAAATACTGATCAGGAAATCTGGAAGAAAGAACACTGCAAAACCTCTGAGTCCGAGCATTTTACCGTTGACTTTCAATGTTATGCAAACGCCAAAACCAACCTGCAAACTGCAGGGAGGCTTTACCCCACAATCAGAACCATTTCCATTAAGATGGGTCTTTTCATTTTAAAGAAAACTCCCCTGCAATTTTTGAAAATTTGAGCCTCCTTTCTGCTGATTGGGTTTCGCATCCCAACATGAACAAATTCTGAAATCTCACAAGTTTCGTGAAACAAACCGCTGGAACATGAGGGCCAAGACACAGCAAGTTAGCTTGAGGGAGCGTGTGAAAAAAAGAAATCTGAATTCCTTGCAAACCCTAACAACGGTTGTATTTTCACTAGCTAAACATACGCTGGTGACTCAGGAGTAAAGTAATTGCTATAAATACAGCTAGCATCGCAGCATGCGAAGGGGAGATAGGGAGTAGAGGAAGATGGGCAAAATGCGCCCAAAAGCGATGCCAGGACAGCTGTGCCAGTCTGATAGGGCCGCAATGGTAGCGGGGTTGTCAGATTTCATGCAGGGAAAAGCTCCGTGATTTGGGGGTCATTATCAGACTTTGCTCCTCATTTACACACATGCACCAAGATGAGCAGCATGGAATTTATTTTAAAATGTGATTAATTTAAGGGCTTCTGA
This sequence comes from Rafetus swinhoei, assembly GCA_019425775.1. NCBI lineage: Eukaryota > Metazoa > Chordata > Testudines > Trionychidae > Rafetus > Rafetus swinhoei. The sequence goes on along the minus strand of CM033435.1, from coordinate 2,494,436 downwards.
GAAAGAGACCATCTAAAGCCAGACGTAGCGTGGGCAGGTGTTACAGAAACTTCCCACGCACAGCTCTACTCGGGCACCTTGTTCCTGAGACTCCAGCGTGTCCTGCTGAGCAAACCAACTGCCATACAGGCCGGATTCTGTTGTGGGTGTGGAGCGCAGAGAACCATCCACTCAGCTTCAGCGTGAGGCCCCAGAACTCACTCGGCTTCGCTCCTAGGGCTGGTTTCACCTCAGGCCTGGAGCTCAAGACTCATCCACAGTGCCACCACCTCGATGGAGTTGCTTTTAAACCTGTCTCCATCGGGTGCGGGCGAGGGGTCCCAGACAGAGATGTTAAGGGGACTTCAAACTGACAGAGTCCCAGACCTGTGACCAGGGGGGTAACCACAAACGATGGTGAGGGTGTGCATTTCCCTACACATGCCTTTGCTTCATTGTGAGGGCCACACAGTCGTAGTCTCCAGTATCATTCCTAGGGGAGCCGTCTCCAAAAGCTCTCAAAGGGGATGGTAACTAACTCACCAGTCGCACCAGCTCCAAAGATGGACGTTTGGCTGGGACAGAGCCACAGAGCAGCACAAAAACAAGTCGCTCCACGAGTCTCTATAGCTTGCTATTTCCCAGCCACTAAGTGCTGTCTACAACAGACATAGACTCATAGAACACCAGAACTGGAAGGGACCTCAAAAGGTCATCGAGTCCAGTCCCCTGCCCTCAAGCACCATCTAGACCATCCCTGACAGGTGTCTGTCCACCCTGCTCTTCAATATCTCCAGGGATGGAGATTCCACAACCCCACTAGGCAATTTATTCTAGTGTTTAACCACCCTGACAGGTAGGAAGTTTTTCCTAATGTCCAACCTAAACCTCCCTTGCTGCAGTTTAAGCCCATTGCTTCTTGTCCTGTCGTCAGAGGCCAACGGGAACAATTTTTCACCTTCCTCTTTGTAGCGCCCTTTCAGATACTTGAAAACCGCTATCGTCTCCCCTCTCGGCCTTCTCTGTTCTGAACTAAACAAGCCCAATTCTTTCGGCCTTATAGCTCATGTTTTCCTGACCTTTCATCATTTGTGATGCTCTTCTCTGGACCTTCTCCAATTTCTCCACATCTTTCCTGAAATGTGGAGCCCAGAACTGGACACAATCCTCCAATTGAGGCCTAATCAGCACAGAGCAGAGAGGAAGTATGACTTCTCGTGTCTTGCTCACAACACTCCTGTTAATGCGTCCCAGAATCATGTTTGCTTTTTTTGCAACAGTGTCACACTGCTGACTCATATTTAGCTTGTGGTCCACTATGCCCCCTAGATCTCTTTCTGCCGTACTCCTTCCTAGACGGTCGCTTCCCATTCTGTATGTGTGAAACGGATTGTTCCTTCCTAAGCAAAGTACTTTTGTAACACGTAATCACCCTGATTTGCACCAGCTGTGGATCCAACCCATTCAGTCCCTTCCAGGTGAGATCGTTAGAAACCTGGCGCTAACCCCGGGAAGGATTAGACTAGCAAGCTCTGAAGGCATGCAATCTCCATTTGCAATGCAGAAGAAATACAAGCTACAGGGTTATCTACATCTGTTATAAAAACAGGAGCGAGATCCTATTAGCCAGCCTCTAGGGCTGAATCCTCCAAGGTAGAATTCATCAGCATGGGATAGAAATACTTGCTTAATGTTGGTGGAGACCCAGGGGAAGATCTCTCGTAAACCTGATGGAAATCCTGTTGAAGGAAACGGCTAGCTGGACAGTTTTAACTTCAGAATGCTGATTCGTACTTTAGAAAGATGGCCAGGTGTCCCATGAAGCATTTAGGAACACTCGAATGAGAGCACCACCTGTTTTTCAAGACTCATGTCCCCAAAGTACTGCCTGTTTGTAACCTTCCTCCTAGGGATAAGAAGTGTCTCAGGCCAACAGAGCAGCTTCTGGTCAGAGTAACTGAGAGTGCAGGGGGCCACTACCGTTCTCGTTAGAAACTAGTATTACCTGCGGCATTGCCAGTTGAGTTCCGCTTGCTTGAAGAAGCTGTGCCATAGATGAGAGCGGCTAGTATAATTCAAGGGGATACTATTTGAAGTTTCAGGTGGAGAATGGTCTAGTGCAGGGCTTCTCAACATGCAGTCCGTGGCCCGTTTGTTTGGGTTTACGCGGGGCTCAACATGCGGTCCGCGGGTGGGAGCCAAAACAAAAAAGTAGTCAAGATAATGGTCTTCGGTTGAGATGCGTTTTAGTAGTTAAATTGCTGGACTGGCATTGCTCATTGAAAGTGCTATCATATGGGTGGCAATTGGGTAAATATTGCATTTTATTAAGATCAGCAGAACTGACTTCAATAGGGCCCGTGTGTTGTGCAGTCTTGTTTTAATCTTTGCATTCATGCCCGTCAGTGTGAAAGAAGCAATTTGCATATATTTGCATATATATTTGCATGTATATACAACCACACTTAAGTTGCGGCCCTCGGCTTGTGCTGTATCATTGTGGCTCCCAAAGTTGAGTAGCCCTGGTCTAGTGGTTAGTGCTCTGGGTCTTGGGACAGCCAGGTGCGATTCCTTCCTCTCTGTGTTGGCGTGGGCAAGTTACCTGGGTTATGTCCATAGTGCCAACCTGCACTGGCTAACCTGAGTTAAAATAGCAGCGGAGAACCAGAGGCTCCAATGGGAGCTCCAAAGCCAAGTGGCTGTTTCTTCACTGCTATTTCAACCCAAGCTAGGAACTTACCATTTTTGCTATGCAGACCTACTGTATCTATTCTAGCTGACCTAGACCCTCAGAGCCTGTGAGGAATGAAGGGTGTAGGTGTGCTCCCCCTTCCCCCATTACATACAGGGAAGTGGTTTCCATTACATACAGGGTTTCCAGTTTGGTACAGCAGCTACCAGCACCCCAACTATAGAAATTGCCCCAGCCCCCCCGTTCTGAGGTGCCTTTTTGCCACTGAAGCCTGAGACCCAAAAGTACCTTTGAGGATCCTGGCCTGTAAGATGGAGGTGACCACACTTCCCCCCCTTGTGGAGATGTCCAGAGGCTAAATACATCACAAGCCACGCGGCACCGGAATACCACGGCCGCGTGGGCCATCTATGCACCTAGGAAAGGTACCGGGATGGTGTGGGAAAGACTGGCTCGTTCTCCAGAGGAAAGGCGCTGGTGGTTAGATGCGTTGTGTCTGGTCTACATGGGGAAAGGGGAGTGGCCTGCGTTTCTAGCAGCATTCCTTGCCTGCAGGCGCTCGATTCTGGAGGCCTGTCACGTCCCCACGCAGAGGTGGAATGAATACAGCAGAATAGCTGTGCTGCTTTAGCGATGCTAGCCATGCCCCTACCTTCCCAAGTCCTGGGACTGCGGAGTAATCATTCGGGGGAGCTGGCAGATGCTCCCAGCACTAGCTCATTTAAATCTGGACAAAATACTATGCAAGATCCTGTTGGGAACGCTCCCGTATTGCCCATGGGAGAGGGCAACATGACCTAATAGTCATCTCTTTTGAGCCTCGGGTGTGTGGTCCAGCAGAGAGCACCTGTACTACGCCTCAGCTCTGCAGAGACCGGAGCAGGCCCATTCGGAGGAGCCGGGCCATTGCTGGCCAGGGTGGAAAATACATTTAGCGCCCCTTCCCAGCACTCCTCCCCACGCCAGCAGCCAGCCATCAAAGCAAAGCGTGGCCAGCCAATCACAGCAAAGCTAACAAAGTCAGGCGGTGCAGCAGTATGGCACCCTCCCTAGAGCCAGCCGCGCCCACTGGCTCCACAGCTAGCCATGGGCACAAGGCCTGGGGCTAACGACAATCGAATTAATAGAAGCAGCATATGGAACATGGGGTTCTATTCCCAGAGCTTGCAATGGGACGAGGTGGCAAGCTTCTGCAGTCTATTTCCCCTTCCACTGTTCTCTCTTTGCAACCCTTTCTACCCTGGGCAATCAGATAAGCTGTTTCCTACCAATTCTGCATTTTTGAAAAATTGCAACTCGTCCCTCTCCCTTCCCCCCTCCACTAACTTGGCTACTGCATTTGGTTTGGCTACTTCTTTGTCTAACATCCCACCACCAGTCCACCACCACTGATGGCCATCCCTGTGGACTGTGAATCAAGAGACTTGGGCTTTTCCTAACTTCATATACAGCCTTGGGAAGTCATACGATTTCCATGCCTCAGTTTCCCCCCTTCAAAATTATCCTTCCTGCAGAGGTAACTGCCTACGGCAGGACAGAAAGTATGAAGAGATGCCAGACCATCTCATGTGGTAAGCGGTGTTGTCTGGTGGATAGTGGTGCACTGGGCTGGCACTCAGGAGACTAGGTTTCTAGTCGCAGCTCCACCGCTGGGGGACCTTGGGCCCCTCACTTCACCTCCCCGTGACTCAGTTTCCCGCAGAGTAAAACTGGATAATGATTCTGCACTCCTTTGAAAGCGCTTTGAGATCCACAGCAGACCAGTGCTAGATAAGACCTGGATATGATTCCTGCTAGGATTTGGGAGCTATGCTCTGCAACGCCCCGGTGCAGCAGGTCGCTTTCCAGACATAACGTGCTGCTTACTGTTTGCACAGGCCTCAGCTGTAGACGTGAATAACTTTCCTTCCCACCAACTGGCCTTGTCACAGACCTCCCCTGGGTGCTAGAACAGGTGGGGGCCCTGAGCATTGGGTCAGCGCACCCAGAGCACCTGAGAGGGAAGGCATGGTCAGAGTGCAATGCATTAAGGACTGCCTGATTTCATAGTAGGGCTGTAAATGTCAATCAAACGTTAGCCAGTTACATGATTGAAGTTACACTGGTTAACTGGCTGACCGTAGGCGAGCCAGCACAAGGCAGCCACGGCAGGCATGGCAGGGCCACTGCGGTGTGGGCCAGGGCCCCACTTGACCCCCGGCCAGGGCCGAGGCGACGTGGCAAGGGCTGGGATCTGAGACCACTGTGATACAGCCGGGGCAAAGGAACCATCTGCTGTGGCGCAGCTGGGACCGGGGTCCCGCCTGCCTGCCCTGCCCTGGCCTGATGTGGCTGGCAGTCCATATAAGCCTAATGCTTCCTGGGTAACTGGTTCACTGATTAACCTTTGACATCCCTATTACATTGCCACAGCTGGGAGGAATGAGCCCTGGGCAACAGCCCTGCTCTTGAAACCTCACATGCTGTACCAAGAGTTGCCAGGTAGGGCAGGATGTTGGTTTCCTGGGGCAGTACCTGTTAGGGCTTTCTGGGAGCTCCGCCATGAGAGCAGGGCACCCAGGGGCAGATGCCTGGAGCTGGACTTTTGTGGGTAAAGGAGCAGAGGCATGCATGGTTCTAGGGGGTTGATTAGCAGGGACCCCTTGGCGGAGCTGGGCTTCAGCTGGGAGCACAGCAGGTCCAGCACTGCCAGTTCTTGCCATAGTTTAAGGTTTTGAAATCCCCAGCTCCTGGAGTCACGGGATTATAGGAGCATTTCCGCTTTCCGTTTTTAAAATTAAAGCAAGATTTCTCGCCTCCTGACTGCGGAAGGAAGCTGGGAAACCTGACCCCCCCCCCATGGCTCAAAAACAGACTCACGGACTGTGAACAGCTGAGGCTGGCGGTGCTGTGGGTCTGCCTGGGGCACAGGGGCAGCAGGCATAGCCAGGGTGATCTGATGGCAGTGGGGATGGCGTGACACGGCTGGCTCTGGGGGCGGGCTCGCGGTGGTGATGTATGTCCCGCTGGGGTCGCTGGCAAGGCGTCTTATTGGGCTGGATCCCTTTTGCTGGCGGGCTCTATGGCAACAGCACAAAAGCAGCATCGGGTGTTTGACTGAAGAGTGACAACATTGCTTTGTTCTTATGCCAACTCATTAATTGTAAAGAGCTAAACAGGATTCAATAGCCCTTCCTGCCCAGGTTAGAGGATGTCTGGGGGGCCTCCCGAGGAGTCTGCAGCCCTTGGACTCTGTCTTTTTCCTTCATTTCCCAGCTAATCCTCCAGCATCCTCCTCCACCCATCAATAAAGCATCGAGAAGCCCAGCAAGTAGGAAATGCCATTTGACAATTTCACTCCCCGGGGCCTGGCTTCTCCTATTACAGGCCACGCGCCACAGAATCAGAGCCAGGGGAACACGGAAGAGGTCTGAGGCAGACAGCGCCAAGCCAAGGCAAATGCCCGCCCAGCGTACGTACTGCCACACAGATCAGGGTAGGTCTGGTGCAGACCCTGCTTGCCAGTCTCCCATCTCAGCTCCCACATCTTCTTGAAGGCTTGACTTGGAAAGATGGAGCGAGCATCTTTTGAAGCCGATCAGCACTGCCTAAGCGTTTGTTTAGCTCTTGGGCTCCCATTTACACAGCACCATCTGAACTCCTAGAGCTCCAATCCAGCATGCTCGGAACATGATGTAGAACCTGGCGAGGGTTCCTTGGGCGTCTTTCTTCATCACCGGTTGCTGATTGCTGGTGGGTAATCTGGAGGGGCTCTGGCCTGACTATTACAGCTTTGTCGGGTGAGAACAGATCCCTGAGCCAGCCAAGAGAATGTGCTGCCCAGTCCAAAATTTTCCAGGCCTGGCCTGTGCCACTTCTAGGACATTGCTAACTGCAGAAGGAGCAACCCAAGGTGACATCATGCGAGAAGGGACACCACAGCAGAGTACAGAGTCACCGAACGCAGCACTGAATCCTGGCTGCCAAGGCTTGTTTCATGCAATTTCCCCTAATCAATGCACTTCTAAGTGCCATTAATTTCATTGGCTTCCAACACCGACTAATCCCAGTGATTTCCCAAATTTCTCAGCTCTACAGTACAATGGAGAGAAAATGAGACCATGCCAAAGCCAGATGTCTGTGAAACACTAACCCATAAGCATTCCCCAAATCAAACAGCACTAGATGTAGTCACTCGCATGACATAGGCCATGCGGTCCTGATTTCAACGTACCTTAATTCGAACTTTGCACCCTCTCCACAGCGGGAGATGTCAACTTCCCTTATTCCTCATGATTTGAGGAGTACCAGCGTCGACGGGGGCGTCCTCAGCATTCGATTTAGTGGGTCTTTACTAGACCCAATAAATTGGATGCCAGAAGATTGACTGCCACAGCGTTGATCTCCATGTAAGTATAGACATGGCCTTAGAAATTCTGGCTCAGGTGAGCAAAGACTCCATCCATGTAGGTGCATTCACCTTTACGCTACCAGATGAAAGTATACTTCTAGGACTCTTGCCTTAAAACAAGAGAAGGCACCAAGGAAAGATGCTGGCCTGACAGACAGCTATTTTATATAACCCAAAAGAAATTCCCTGTACCTACCTAAAGAATGTGTCCAGTTCCCACGTGATGACACTTCCATCCTTCTACTTCATGGCGAGGCTCTGGACTAATTCTCCAGTGGATACAATACCAATCCTGTTTCTCTCCTTGGGGGTCTATGAAACTATCCCCAGAAGTGAGGGAACAGACTAAATCCCATTACTCCCTAAAAAGACTGGTGCAGAGATTCCTGACGTTTACAGAACTAAATCCTATTATCTCTCTAAACACATTGCAGAGTGACTCCCTAGAGACAGCACATCCCATTGTTCGCTGGATTTGGTGTGATTGCATTCCCAAGGAATGCGGTGTATAGCTCACTGCTCTCCGGAAACGGTGTGGACTCATTCTCAGGAGTATGAATCTCTGTCAGAGAGACGGCAGGTTAATTCTTGAACTGTACAGGCTAGACTAGCTCTCCCGTTGGCCACACAGACTGTGAGCCTATTCACAGGCTGGGCTGACCACGATGTTAAGATGTGCACGATGATATAATTGTAGCCTGAGGTTCTCACCCACATGGATAGTTAGAGAGACCGGATGATTTTGTGGTTACAATCTGGTTCAAGCCTTTGGGACGCGGGCTAATACAGTGTCTATCTGAATAATATCATTGAGGCAGGTTCGGTCCATTATGAGTTTATCCAGCACCTAGCACAATGGAACCCTGATCTTGGGCATGGACTCTGGGTGCAACCGTCATACAAATACCTAAAGGAAAATCCCAGTTCATAATTAGCCCCAAACAGTCATGACACCGGAGAAGTGGAAGAGGCCTATTAGGTCACATGATGCATTTGTTTGCTTCTGATAGGTCAGCAATGATGCGCTCTGAACTAATGTTAAGCAAGGAGATCACACCTGCAAAAAGAATGTAACCCTGCAAACTACAGCTGAGTTCAAGGAAAACTCTGACTTCTGCCCAGTCAGTTCGCTGGCCAGTGCTGAACAAAGAGCCTTTTCTGCCCTCCAGCTTCCTTTCCTTGTCCGTATAAGAACTTACAGGGAGAGACTGCGCTAGAAGCTTGATGAAAAAAACCCACGTTAGCAATCTGTGAGCACCAGCTCAGATGTGCCTCAGACTAGACACTGACATCTCTGTCTTGATTTCCCCCTCCCTACAATCTGCAGGCACAGTTCAGAGGTGATCTGTAAGGCACTGGGAATCCGTCGCCCTTACACGCAGGTGTTCTCTCTTCCATCCCGCAGGGTTTGAGCCAAATCCCATTACACCTGGGCATGTCAATTTCAGTGGGCTTGGACCAGACTCCAGCTCCCACCTGCCAACGTCCTGGTGTGTGGGAGAAGAGCCGCAGAGCCTAGGTGGTGGTGATGCCCGAGGAAAGCATAACATGGTGTTAGCTGAAGTGGCTGTTTGCCTTCTCCTGCCTGCAGCATTTCCGGATGCAGAGGCCTCCTTCTGCTCCCGTCCCATGTGAGCTGCACTCTTGGCGCCGTGACACCAGGCTCGATTGGCCAAGGTCAGGGCCCGATCCTGATCACACCAGCGTCATGCAGAGTTTCCGCGACAGTGCAGTTCTGCATCCCGCACTCACGTCAGTGTGTGCGGTATGCAAGCTCCATGGGACAGGAGAAAAACTCAAGCACGGAGCCCTCGGGCACATTTTCTGTAATGGTCACCGATTTGGGGGGGTCTGAATTTTTTGCGGTGCCCACCCAGGACCTGATTCCCAGAAGTGCTGAGCAACTGCAGCTGCTACTGATCTCATGGGACATTGCAAATGCTCAGCACCCCTGAAAACCAGCTCCATGGGACCACTTTTGAGAATTCTGAGCTAAATAACAGAGTCTAAGAGGGATCCAGAGGGAGCTAATGCCAGAAATCACCCAGCTGAGAGCACCAGACGAGGTATGGACTCCAGCTTAGACTCCTTGCAGACTTAAGATCCCTTAAGAACACTGATGAACTTGGCCTTGAGTCTGCCAATGGCTAGACCTTGAACTCCTCAGTCACACTGGTGAGCAACAAGTCTGGCGGAAGAGCTTTTGGAAGAACATTTTTTCAGTGGTGAGATTCCAACATGAAATATTTGGGGTGAATTTTTAACAACAACAACATTTCAAAGTTCATTTCCTCCTTCACTTCTGTCCCCAGAAGCATGTGTGACTGAGGCGTTCAAAATCACTCTTTTAAACACCGCTTTCTTACTTAAAAGTGGAAAGAGACTAATTGTTTTCCAATGAGAAAGTAAATTGTTCCCACTCAGCCTCCTAGGGATCTTACATTTCGATTAACTAACTAATCGAATAGTCAATAGGATTTCCATCGACTACTCGATTAGTCGATAAGGACTAGCATGGTGTTCTGCCTTTGAAATGTACAAGAGACCCAGCAGAGTCCTCCGCTGGCCCCAGGCTCCATGCGGTACTTCTGCTTTGAAATGTACAAGAGCCCCAGCAGGGACTCTCTAGTACATTTCAAAGTTGGAACACCACATGGAGCCCCTGCCCCCTCCCATGGAGCTGGAGCTGGGAGAAACGAGCTTTTAAGCTGGCTCCCCCCAGCACCCCCCTTCGCCTCCCCTCCTTGCTGCCTCTTTGTGATGGGGGCTGAAGCGACAAGTTGATTAGCCACTTACATCCCTTACATCCCTACAGCTACCCAAAGGAAACTAACATTTTTCACCAAAATCTATATCTATATCTAGAATGCAAACCAGATCTCTTGGTCCCCCCACCTCCTTAAAGAGCTCCGCCCGGCTCTAGCGGGCAGTTCTGCACACAAGATGTCCCAGGGCAGTTCCACGTGTGACTGATGGCTCAGAGTCAGTCAAGGGCTCCAAATCGGACCCTGAATGCAAGAGCAGCGTGAGCGCAGCGTGCATGCAAGCGTGCAGCCAACAGGGCATTCCTGTCACATACGCAGACTGAGGCATGGAAATGTATTGTGTCCACCAACCTCCAGCCATTTGCTGCTTCACACATCTCCCCCGTGCGTGCTCTCATTATACTCTGCAAATGGCTCTTGAAACTTCCTCGCGCCAAGCAGTCAATGGCCTATTAAAACTAAATGAACATTAGTAAAGGGCAGAAGGCAAATTTTCCGTGAGGCCCTGGCAGCATTATGAATTACTTGAAAATATTCACATGTTTTTCCTCCTCATTCCCTTTACCTATGCCACAGAGATTAATCACTTGTTTACCAAGCCAGGAACTCTGAAATAAATGCACTTCTGGAAGAGTAACCCTTGCCCTTTCTTCCCTATTTGCAAGCAAAAACAAAATACAAATTCTTAAAAAGCCACTGCACCTTTGATTTATTTTCAGCGCAGATGAGAAAACATTGGCGATTCCCAGGAGTTGGAGACAGATTTGGCAGCCTTTCATAGGTTTGGACTGGGAGGTATAATTGGAATCTCTCTCCAAACACACACCCCCCCCCACCGGATTACTAGTGTAACACGTACATAGACAGGGGCTTGAGCGTACCTCCATGTTTCAAGTCCACAAGGGTCTTGCTGCTGAAAGCAGCAACAAGTCTGCCGACATTTTTTTAACTCTGGCAAGGGCGCATGAGGCTCCACAAGGCAGGGAAGTCCAGCGGTTAAGACGCTGGCTTGCAGTTCAAAAGGCATGGAATTGTATTCCTAGCTTTCATCCCTCCATGCCCCTGTAAGCTCTTTGGGTCAGAACCTGCCCCAAGCCATATGTTTGTACACATAGTACAATCTCAACAGCATAATAATACATACAACAGATAATAATACATACATCATGCAAACAATAAGGCCACCGTATTTACTCGGGCACACGCCGGGCTTAAAAAACTCCTGTGGAATCTAGCAATCTGGCTGAAGCATGAGATCCGTGTGGCAGCTAAGTTTAGAAGCTGGCTGGTTTTCAGCAAATGACATAGAAATAAAAATAAAAGCAGAATGAATGGCACACGAACCAATCCAAGGAGCAGCAATCCCGATGATACGATCCTGACAGCAAAGAACTGCATCTTTGGGGATTTGGCATTTGGGAATTTTTAAGCTGAAACATCCAGCTACAGCCATTTGTCCCAGATAGAGCAGTAGTAAAATGGTTAGCAGCATCGGCTGTTAAGCACTCCATTCCCACTGTAAGTTAGTCACCCAGCAGCCCTCCCTAACTTCCCTCTGTGACACTGAAAATCTCCCCCAAAGTTGTCAACGAAGCTGCCATCTTTAGGAGTCAGCGTCAACAACCATTTACATGAATGGGGCAGTTCACACCTCTCAGGCTGGCTTGGAAGACAGTATTTCATCACTTCGTGTCTTCAAGCATTTCTCCATAGCTATAACAGCTAAAAGCACAACCTTTATTTTAAGTGAGAGCTGAAATGCTGGAGCACAATTCCACAGGCAGGGGTAGATGCTACAGCAAACGGCACAGATTGGGCCCTGACTGTATGAGCAGCTCTCTTTAACATTGATCTTTTACCATCCTAAGCCATTTCTCCCCACTCCCTTACATCTGCACATCTGTATGCATTTTATCACTGCTGGGAGGGGCAGTGGAGCTGTGTGCAGGTGCAGAGACCGGCCCACACAGATCAAATTGCAGGGATGGCAGTGAGCAGCAATCTCATTACAGCCAAAGAACGAGGAGGATTTGCTATCAAGTATCACTGGGGAGTTGTGAGTTGGCTGCTCCATGCCATTTATACTTACACCTGCAGGGGCCTCCTGACACCAGCAGAAAGAACACGGGCTCATAGAAACTAGAACGCCAGGCTGTTCCACATACTACACGCTGTGGAACAATGTGAGATTATTCCAGACAGGTTGAACCTCTCTAGTCCGGCACTCTCAGGACCTGACCGGTGTCCAACCAGAGAATTTGCTGAACCAGGAGAGGTCAATATTGTCTAGCAGCATCGCCAACACTTCCACTTCTTCCTGGGTTCTTAGAGGACATTGAGGAGTATATCAGAGCTAAATAACAGCCCAAAACACTGAGAGCCATGACTGAGGGCTGCAAACAAACTTTATGGGATCATGGGAAACTTGGCTACACCCGTGATAAGTGGACAACCAGCTAACTAATATCATGCCGGACCACGGACACTGCTGGACCAGAGAGTGCCGGACTAGAGAGGTTCAACCTGGACTTGTAAATTTCAACTGGTTCTTTCTTAAGACACCTATTGACAGACATGCTGCAACTGCGGCTAGCATTCTAGCCATGTGTACACAGACTGACTTCCTGGTGCTTCCGCTTCCCGTCCTTCTGCAACCTGCGCTCTTCCCTCCAAGGTCCATGGAGGCTGAGACACAAGCGAAGAGACGAGACAGGTGACAGCTGAAATGAGGGAGCTGAGGAGTGGAGTGGGGGTAACCCTGCCTCACAGGGATGAGAAAAGAAAGAGAGAGGGAAGGACTGACCATGCTGGGTATATTGGTACCTGTGTCACTACACCGTTTCAAGCCACCAGCCTAGTTCTGGTGCCCTAAGGTAGCACAGGATTGCAGCAGTGCTAGTGTGGCTTAGTTATCACCCTCTGGCTATGTCTACACTGTGACTTTTGCTGCAAAAAGCCTAGGCAAATAAAGTGTGGATTAGCATATCACCACGCTTCATTTGCATAATTTATTCAAGCCGTTTTTGCGCAAAAACAAGCAGTATGGATGGATTTTTTTTGCGCAAAAACCCCTTGCGCAAAAATGGCTTGAATAAATTATGCAAATGAAGCATGGCAATATGCTAATCCACACTACATTTGCACAGGCTCTTGTGGCAAAAGCCACAGTGTAGACGAAGCCCCAGAGAATGGGTAGTCTACGCTCTATAGCCTAGTCCTGAGAAGAAGCAATCACCACAGGCTGTGTGTTGCATCTGTCCAGAGCCTGCTCATGCAGGTGAGATATCACCGGTCCCAGTGGAAAGTAGCATATGTTCTGGTGTCCCTGAGATAGGCCAGCAGCAATATGCAAGGGTGGTGCACCGCCCAGGAGCCGCACTGGCAACCTGTCAGGTGCTCACGGGCCAGGCTTCTTTTGTAGCTAGATGTGCAAACATCACCAGGGATAAATGCCCAGAGACTTGCCCTCGCTCCTTAGTTATACACTCACGGAGCATGTATGCTGCACAGCGCTTTACGAAACACATACAATCTCCACCGCCCACAAGCCTGGAGCACCTGGTTCCTGCTAAATGTTAATGCCAGTCCGGTGCCCGGATCTACCCCTGAGCATCGCTGAAGAGCACAGCTGTAGAAAGGCCAGGGCTGCTCGGAGCATGGCAGGGAAGGCCTACCAATGGGAAGAAGCGTCTCCTAGACCCACTTCATGTCGCAGCTGGCCCTGAGGCGAGGGTTCGATCTGACCGGCAGTGGGGACACTTTGATTTGTTCACCATGTAAAGAGGCTTGGGGGATCCTGCCAGAGACCGGGGGCACAGCAGCTGCCTTCAGGGCCATGCTGCCACTTGGACGGTACGGCCATGCAGAGGAGAGAAAGGGCGTAGACATGCAACCCCCCCTTCTACCAGGAGCTTGGGTAGGCAGGAGTCTGCCAGTGCCACGCTCCCAGCCTGGGAAGGGGGACAGCCTGCCCAGTGCAGAGAGCGTAGGTTACAGCTGGTACAGGCCAGTTGCAGCATCTCCAGGATCAGCGGGAAGGGAGTCTGCATGTGCCTTGGACAGCCCGTCCCTGGTAGCACCTCTGGAGCTCAACCCTCGGTACTGCAGCCTGTGTGTAGCGCGGGGATGGCTGGCGCTGCCCAGGGAAAGTTGCGCGGGGGCAAGTATGCAGGGAGGCCTTAGCATTGCAGAGCTCTCTGTTCCTCTCCACTCGGCCACGTGCAGGCTCAGGAAGGCTGAGTGTGGGGGCGAGCGAGGGTGAGAATTAGGGAGAGAGAGCCTGCAGACCCACAGAGAGCCAAGTCCCAGAGAGCCGTGGGGCACGGGGGAGGGCGATGGCTGGAGCTGGGCTCTCGTCCGTCGTTGGAGTCAGATTAAATCATCCTCTCCCCGAACCACTGGGAGGACAGGAAACTCCAGCCAAGTCTCAAACAGACCAGCAAACAGTTTAGAAGGATTCCCGTGAACTGTTTTTTCCACCAGATTCTAGTGGGGACCCTGGCCGAGTTCCCTGCAGAGTGTCCTTTGATGGTGTCTGTTTGTTGACGGTTTGTTGACGGTGCCTACTAGGGGCTTCCTCAGGAGAAGACACGCAACCTGCTATGTCTACAGGGAATCTGCCCTAGTCCAGTGGGTGAGCGCTGTGCATTTGGAGCTGTGCGTCCAGGGTTCCAGATCTAACTGGCCACAGAAGTCCAATTTATCTAGCAGCTGCATGTATTATCTGCACTGTGGAGTCCTTATATTCCGGCAGAAACGAAGAGGCTGGTGGGTGGGAAAAGGCTGGGCACTGCAGGGTGAATCTTATGGCTTCTGACTGGAATTCTGCACTAATTCCAAGAGTGCAGCGTAAATCCCCTTGCCTTTTGTAGAGGCTACAGACTGATCGTGAAGCAACCGTGCAGGGAGACGAGGGCTAGGGCTGAGAGGACACAGCGTGTACCCGTGCTGGTTCCTAGACAGGTGGCAGGCTGGCGTAATGCGATACACTGAGCCCAGTCTATTAGCCTCCATGGCACTGCACCTGCTAATGCCAACGGCGATTTGTCCCCATGCCACGAGCCCCGCCAGGCGGGCAAACGCCTCCGTGTGTTTGGTAGGGTCCCATTTCACGGGCAGGGCGCGAGAGAGTCTGTTTAATCCGAGGGATGCTGCAGAAGCCACGAGGGGTCTCGCACAGCCTGGCGGTCCTGAAGCACATTCTTTTCTTCCCCGCAGAGCCTGCTTCTCGGCAGCTGTTCCACCCCACCCCTCAGAAGGCGGCTCCTCCCATCGGTTCACCTCCGAGAGACAGACCCGCAAGGTACAGCTCCTACTGCTTCACATTTGCCAAGAGACGGGCCCTCCGCCGGGCTTGTTGGCACTGCCCAGGAGCTGGCCCTGAGATTAGACAAGCCCCGGGCCTTCTCCCCAGCGTGTGTCCTATTGACACAAGTACGTTCAAGCCACACCAGCGTTAGCCTCTCCCTGGGGCTGCGGGATGTTTGCCTGGGGGATCGTTCTAAACATCCCAGCTCCACTACCCCTCCTTGCCAGAGGAAGAGTGTTGCCCGCCCCCCACGCACACACCGGGGGGAGGGGGGAAATCAGCTCAAGCTGAGAGTGTGCTGTGTATGTTGCCCCTCCTGTCCATGCTCATGGAGCCAAGAGCCCAGTGGCCGCCCCAGCAGAAACAAAGCTTTCACTTTGCCCTAAACAAAGGGGCACACACCAGATACGGGCCAAACTTACCCGTGCCTGGAGTTCGCCAGGGCTGCTAAGAGCTCTGCACACTTGGCCTTCCCTGGCATTTTCTTGTGGGGGGGTTGCCTGTCCCAGATGCTGGTTTTCTGCCTCGGCAGCAGACTCCAGCCTCTCCTGGGGAGCTAACAGGAGCCAGCTGAGCAGGAGCCGGCAGTAATTACTCTGCACCCGCAGGCTGGATTCCAGCACTTCACCTTAAGGACCACTCAGCAGAGAAGGCCCTCAGTTCCCACGCAGGGTCCTGGAACCTGCCACTCCCCGAGCCGGCCAGGGCGCCATGGGCATAGGCGGTGGGTAACACAGGCAAGGGACGGAGTTGCCTTCCAAAACTGCCTATGCACAGCAGCCCGGCCCTCCAGCTGGCCAGGAAGGATCAGGCGTCGGGGCTTGTCTCCACTGTGGGAGATTGCTTAAAGGGCAGGGTCTCAGGTGGAAGGGATGGGTCTAGGGCTTGCGTCTTCCCCAGCTGGGCCTTCACCTGCCACCTGCATCCATGGGAAAACAGAGGGGCAAGGAAGCAAAGAGGGGCAGAGAGAAGTACTACGACCAAGCCACTAAAGGCAAACTTGGGTGTATTAAAAGGCATTCTAACCACAGTATCCAATTACCAGAACAGCGCAGAGCGCTCCAAAGTGATTTTGAGGTGCCTTAAATGTAATTTAAAAGGGTAATTAACATTCAGACAGGATAACATCCCCCAGACAATGGGAGGATGCAAATACAGATTGAAAGGACTGGCTTTGCGGTCGGAAAGCAGAGTCTCAGCATTGTTAAGTTGCATTAACAGACTGTAGCCCTTCCCATTCAGCTTTGCTTGGGTTAATGTCAGAGTCATCGAGCTGAGCCTCGAATGACAGATCCCTTGAGGAGAACAGGGACTGGGGGATCCCCAGGGCTTTGTGGGGGGCCTCGATTCTTTCAGTCCCACTTTGCATCACTGACACCAAGAGCACCCTGCTGGGAAAATCCCTGAGGTGAGAGCACAGAAGTGTTCCCAGACAGACTACAGCCATGGGCATGGTACAGACAGATGGACACAACAACCCGGTCACCACAGAGACATTCAAGCAGGGACTGTAGGTCTCAACACCACACTTTTAAAAAGGCAGCTTTTAAAGTACAAGCTCCTGCTAAGTAAACATGTAGCTAAGGGACCGGGGGCCAGCTTTTAAAGGCATTTCGGTGCCCAATATGGGAGCTCAGCACCTAAATACCTCTGAGGAGCTGGGCCCCATGTCAGATATTTTCAGACTTGGGTGTCACCGCTCGCACGGGTGCCAACAGCAGCTGTGGATACTCAGCAATTTTGGCAACCAGGTGACAGTCGAGTGCTACAGCCCCATGGCTACAATGCCACAGCTGTGCAGCTGGAGCACAGCCGCTTCCTACATCACAGAATCCTAGAACACTAGAACTGGAGGAACCTCAAGAGGTCACCAAGTCCAGTCCCCTGCCCTCACCGCAGGACCAAGCACTGTCTAGAGTTGCCATCCCTGACAGGTATCTGTCCAACCTGCTCTTAATTAGCTCAAGGGATGGAAATTCCACAACCTCTCTAGGCAATTTGTTCCAGTGCTTAACCACCCTGACAGGTAGGAAGTTTTTTCCAGAGATGTGGTATCCTTCTCCCCACCAGGAGGCGGTAGCATGGTTCTACAGAAGAGTTCTGTTGACCTAGCTGCATTTGCCTGAGAGGTTAGGCCAATCTAACCATTATGATAAGGGCGTGCAACTTTTCACCACTCTGAGGCTATGTCTAGACTACATCCCTCTTTCGAAAGAGGGATGTAAATTAGGCAGATCGGAAGTGCAAATGAAGCAGGGATTTAAATATCCCACGCTTTGTTTGCATAATCGCGTCACAGCGTTCTTTCGAAAAAGGGTATTTGGAAAGTGAGGAGAATGGTATCTTCCAAAAAAAGGTGTTTTTTTAAAAGAACAGCAGCTAGACTGTGGTTTCACTTTCGAAATACCCTTTTTCAAAGAACGCTGTGACGTGATTATGCAAATGAAGCGTGGGATATTTAAATCCCCATTTCATTTGCACTTTCGATCTGCCTAATTTACATCCCTCTTTCGAAAGAGGGATGTAGTCTAGACATGCCCTAAGTGATGTAGGTAGATTCATCAAATGGTTAAGTGCAGACCAGGTCTTATTCAGGGTCCTGCTTTAGACACGCAGATTTGAACAGTTTGACCCATGTAATGCCTTGAAACTCTCTATGCCATTGGACATCATAGTGAGGAAGGCCTTCAAGAAAAACTCTGGTCTATGAAGCTTGCTAGTGCTCTCCTGGGGAAGGGTGGAGCCTGAGTTTAACAGGTGCTATAAAGATCCAGCGACTGCCAAGGTTGGTTTGTTCCTAGCAGAATTTTTATTTTTTAAGCTCATTGCTCTTGCGTGAGGTTTGTTCACAGCAGATTTGTATAAAAAGCCTCATTTCTCTAGAGTGAAGTGTTCTCGTAAGTCATTTGGAACACCTATGGAATAGCAATGCACCACAGCTATCAGTTGTTCTGTCGCGCTGTCGGATTTCGAAACCTTGGTGACAGTGGAAGCGCAGGAAATAAGAAAGACACAGTTTTAATGAGGGCAGAGGTGATAGCACTTATAAGACTGCAGAAATCGGTCTTCTTCCCCGCTCGAAAGGCTGTGTAATTAACATGCAACAGCAGCACTGTTGCTTTCACACTATTATGCGAAGGAACTAGACCCCCAGTATTAATGCAGCCCTCCGGATTGGCTGGGCCTGATTGTGAGCCAGGCGACAAGGTGTAACAGCAGGATCAACTCCACCAGAGGAAGTGGTGTGAAAGCAGACCTCTAATCTTAGGGCCATCATGAGCACTTCTCACCGCCACGTTCCTAGGAATAACACAGCAACGCTCAATCTCGGATATTACTAGGCAACTTTCACAGTAAGGCTTTTTGTCAGGTCACATATCACCTGTACATGTCACTGTGCTGGAATGCATAACAGAGCGATTTTAAATGCTATACACTGAGAAAGGTTTGAAGGGGTTCACTGCTCTTCCGTACAGTGCATTCAAGAAAACAATTCACTTGATCTAAGAGGAGGATGGATAAACCACCAGTTCCCTTTTTCCCAGGGCTGGCACAAATAGCAACTTTTCCTACTTTGCCTCCGGTTCCAAGAGGCAGCAAGAAAACCCACCTTTCTCCCCACAAGAAACGGAGAACAAAAAACTCCTAATTTGAAAAATGCCAGTAGAAAAAAAAAAATCAGTATCCCAAGCTTAGAACCTATTAGAAGCAAGATTTCCATTTCAAATTGACCTTACAAAAAGAAACACAAAATTTGTCATTTCATCTTCAAGTGTTTTGTTTCACCATTTTCCTCAGAAAAAACCCCAATGTTTCACCCAAAAATGTCATTTTATTTATGTTTTTACATCACAACACTGTGATGTGACACACTTTCTAAATGGAAATGAAAATGCTCCATGTTGTAATGTCAATTTAAAAAATGAAATGGTGTGGTTCAGAATTCCCCGTGGGAAAATGCTTGTGTCGGAACTGACATTTTGCTGCAAAACAGTTCAGTTTCAACAAAGTTGTGTTCAGCAGCAAAAACACTTTGTGCATGAAGAATTCTGACCAGCACTAAACTGTAATTTCTCCCTGCTTTTTCTGGAGGCCTGTAGCAAGCTATATCCTATTAAGGCCACTTCTTGACCCAAGCAAATCTCTATAGGTGACTTCTTGTCTCTTCTACATATAGAATTTAACCCTTTCACTGTGCAATCTGGTAGTAGGTACAACCCCCCATCACAATTCTCTCCATGCAATTGTTTCCCTAGCTATGGATTTGGAACCTGTAAACCCCAAGGACCAAGCAAGTGACATAGTAATGTACCCACACCGTTATCATCAATACCCACATACACTAACTCTGCACTAACTCCAGTATAACAACAATAAAACATTTATATAGCGCCATGACTGGCGTTTCAAGGTTCCACTGGTTGACTGTTCAAACTAGACAGGAAACACTTTACCCACCTCTGAAATGAATCCCTCACAGGTGGATAAATACGACAACAATAGGGATCGATAGTCATGCAGATTTTGAATCTCCCCCTTCTCTTCTCTCCCTTCTATTTTCCCATCTGGTTTATGCCTCTCCCCCTCCCCAACCATTTTTCTCCTAGTACAAAAACTGCTTTAAGACATTGGTTTAGCTTCTAGTCATCCTCTTTGTGTGAATCATAGAATCATAATTGGTAATTCTAAAAAATACAATGATTATTTCAAAATACAATCCACCTGAATTGTTAACAGTGATTCATACATGCACCTTTTCTCACAATCCCTTGGACAACAACCCTGTACTTGCATATCAATATATTTTAAGTCATTTTAAAAATATCCAAGGAATTAACATACTGCATCCTACACGACAGTTGCAGCCTCCTAATCTACTCTCTCTGTTCCTTCCCACCCATCTATGATCCTTCCTGTTGTTTCTTTTCCCCTCCTCTGTTGTGTCTGTATGTTGTCACTGTTGGGGTAGTGACCTGCCTTGCTGTCTGTGGAAGAGATGCCTAGCACATATCAGGAGCTCACTGAATCACAACAAAACTGGTTAAGGAACTGGGAACAAAGTGCGGCCCCGTGTTTCACTGCATTAGAACAGCCCATAGGTTACGTGAAGAAGAGCTGTAGTGTGGTTTGCCACGGGAGCCGCAGGAAGTCTGAATGCTGATTGGTGCCCACTCCTTGGAAAATTGTAATTTTTCCACTGAAAAGTTGAATCCTGAACATTTCTGGTGTAAGCCCAAAACATTGTGATTTTGGCAATGCTGCAGTGTCTCCTGGGAGTTGTTGCTCAGGTGTGTGGCCCTCCCTCTTCTCTCTAGAGGCCGGAATCCTCAACTGGACTATATGCACCACGACCCTGCTCCTTGGAGAGGATAGCAATGTATTATGGGGGGGCCCTGGCCATGGGAGATGTAGTCAGGATGAGAAAAATATGGACATTTTGATCAGCCCCAATATCTGTTACCTCCCACCTACAGGCGGCACTTGAAATTCTTTCCAAACCACACGCAGCAAATAGAGTGTCATGGGGTGGACACACCCGGCCCCTCAGAGGCAGGATGTTAGGCCTCAATGGCCTCTCAAACACAGCCTCACCCCGTGTGCGGCTCAGGGTCAATAACTATACCCCTCAGGGCAGCGGGGCCTAGTGGCCAGAGTCAGTAACACTCCTCCATCCCCTCAGGGCAGTGGGGCCCAGTGGCCAGAGTCAGTAATAGCTCCCCACCTTCAGGGCAGCGAGGCCTGGCAGCCGCAGCCCCAAAGTTAATATCAAGGTCCCTTCTCGCAGGGCAGCATGGCCTAGCAGCCCGAGTTAACAGCAACAGTCGTCGCGCCCTCTTCAGGGGTCCGTGGGGACGGGGTCGGGGGACCCAGGCCCACCCTCTCCACCGGGTCCCAGCACTCGCCCAGCTGGGCGCCGAAACACACCGAGCTCCCAGGGACCCAACTCCCTGCCCTGGGCTGCTTCCTACCAGGCTCACAGCGGCAGCCTTCTCCGCCACCTTTGGGGGCTTCTCTGGCCGCTCCCCACTGACTGGCCCCTGCAGCTCGGTGTGTCCACAGCTCTCCCTCCACAGCTCTGGTAACGCCTCCTGCCCCAGCAGCCCTCAGCCCCGACTGAGCTGCTCCGCCCGCCTTTATAGCCGGCCTGCTGCTGGAGCATGCCCAGCAGGGCTGGGGGGCGGGGCTCTTTCGGCCGGGTACCCTGGCAGGTCCAGTGCAGGGTTGGTACTCCCCGTCACATGGCCAGACGTATGAGGAGTCTGAATCTCTCCTGTCCTGTGTCTTTGGTAGCCGCACACACCTGTGCAAAGTGAATGGAAAACCCCCACATGAAATCCGTGGCGAGCTCCCAGAACAGAAAAGTTTAATGTCAACCTGTTCTCACCTGAGATAGCCAGCAGGGGAGATCTCCAAGGAATGTAGATACATGAAAAGGGGAAGCAGCAGCCATTGGTTTTGGAGCGGGGGGGGGGGCAAATGGGAGACAAAATTTAGGTAGAAGTCCAGATTTCAAATCAGAGTCATTTTGAAGGGCCCTGTAACTCGCGCCGTGTGATAGATTCCCCCCCTCAGACTCTACAGAGACAAACATTCTCTGTAGAGTAAACCTGGCAATTTTCAGACCAAACTAGTTTTCCCAGCCAGAATTCGAGTGGGGCTAAAATAGGGCTTTCTGCTCAACGCTGATTGCAGCACGACTGAGAGGCAACTGCACAATACATAAATACGTCTCGCTTCGGCAGCACGCTTCGCGCCTAGTTCTCAAACCGCTCTGCAAGTGAGGGAAGGTATTATTATTCTCGTTTTCCAAATGAGAGATAGATGACTCCCAGCGATGTGTCAGCCCGCCAGGCAACAAGCCAGCTGGTTTCATCAGCCCTTTAACCCCTCCGTTTTATCAGCTGGTCACCCTGCACAGTGTGTAATCTCAGGGTCAGAATGTGACGGTGTCAGGGAGCAATTAGCCAAGCGTTGTTACGCCTCGGCTAACCCGCGCCATTGCTGAAGGCGTGGGAAGGAAGGCACCAGGAGGCAACTCCTGTGACTAGCTCGCTGGAACAGCCCAGTGGTCCATCTCGCCCGGTATCCCGCCATGCCCAGATGCCTCAGAGCAAGGCAGAGTGCCATAGTGTACCAGGGCAGGAGGGGTCACTCACTGAGTGCCGGGGAGCCTGGGAACTGATACCTCGCTCTAACTCGAGTCACTGCGGATGCTAGTCTCTGACTTGTAAGCAGCAAATCCTGCCTTTGGAAACATATGTTAGAGCCCCAGCTAGTGCAACCGGGCAGTGACTTCAGGGGAGCTACGCCGAAGTGTAGCACTGAGCACCTGGTCTGTCAGACACATCACTGGGGGCGGGGCTGCCAATTGCCCCTTGCCAGGTGATTTCAGGATAAAAAGGTGGGTCTCCTCCAAATGCAGCCTGGGAGCTCAGAGCCAGGCTGGGGTCCTTCTGGCTCATGAATCGTCACCAGTGCTAAGGAGCCTGCAGGCCAAGCTGCACCTGTGCAAACCCATCCTGGGGCGTGGAGGGAAAAATCTGACCAGCGTGCGATTTAGTCTGAGCTCGACGCTCCCCAGAGCAGCAGCAGCGTCCAGGTCCACAGCAGATCAGCTTGAGTTTCAGATCCCCCGTCTCAGGCCAGATGCCTCAGAGGCTGAGTCTGAAAGCTACAGGATTCCCTACTGCCTTTCCCGAGGGCAGGGAGGATGCGTGACCCTCCCATTCCAGTCTAGAATCATAGAACCCTAGGGCTGGAAGAGACCTCAGGAAGTCGTTGAGTCCAGCCCCCTGCCCAAAGCAGGACCAACCCCAACTAAATCAACCCAGCCAGGGCTTGGTCAAGCCAAGACTTAAAAACCTCTGGGGATGGAGATTCCACCCTTCCCTAGGGAACCCATCCCAGTGCTTCCCCACCCTCCGTGGGAAATAGTTTTTCCTAATATCCAACCTAGACCTCCCCCATCGCAACTTGAGACCGTTGCTCCTTGTTCTGCCATCCATCACCACTGAGAACAGCCTCTCTCCTTCCTCTTTGGAACCTCCCTGCAGGAAGTTGAAGGCTGCTCTCAAATCCCCCCTCACTCTTCTCTTCTGCAGACTAATAAGCCCAAATCCCTCAGCCTCTCCTCATGACTCATGTGCTCCAGCCCCCTAATCATTTTCGTTGCCCTTTGCTGGACTCTGTCCAATACGTCCACATCCTTTCTGCCACAGAGGGCCAAGAATTGGACTCAATACTCCAGATGTGGCCTCACCAGTGCCAAATAAAGGGGAATAATCACGTCCCTCGATCTGCTGGCAATGCTCCTCCTAATGCACCCCAGTATGCCATTCGCCTTCTTGGCTCCAAGGGCACCCTGTTGACTCATGTCCAGCTTCTCATCCACTGGAATCCCCAGGTCCTTTCCTGCAGAACTGCTACTTAGCCAGTCGGTCCCCAGCCTGTAACTATGCTTGGGATTCTTCCGTCCCAAGTGTAGGACTCTGCACTTGTCCTTGTTGAACCTCATGCAATTTCTTTTGGCCCAATCGTCCAATTTGTCTAGGTCACTCTGGACCCTATCCCTGCCCTCCAACGTATCTACCTCTCCCCCAGCTTAGTGTCATCTGTGAACTTGCTGAGGGTGCAATCCATCCCCTCATCCAGGTCATTAACCAAGATGTTGAACAAAACCAGCCCCAGAACTGACCCTTGGGGCACTCCACTTGAAACCGACCGCCAGCCAGACATCGAGCTGTTGATCACTATCCCAGCCATCTAGCCAGCTTTCTATCCACCTTACAGTCCATTTATCCAGGCCAGACTTCCTTCACTTGCTGGCAAGAATACTGTGGGAGACCGTATCAAAAGCTTTGCTAAAGTCAGGCTATATCACATCCACCGCCTTCCCCGTGTCCACAGAGCCAGTTACCTCGGCATAGAAGGCAACCAGGTTGGGCAGACAGGACTTGCCCGTGGTGAATCCATGTTGACTGTTCCTGATCACCTTCCTCTCCTCCAAGTGCTTCAAACTGGATTCCTTGAGGATCCCTCCATGATTTAGCCAGTGTTACATACCCACGTGGCTCTTGGGTAAACAACCACACCAGGTGCAGGGCAGAAGAGGATCGGTTCCCCCGGGTGGTTCCAGACCGGCCCTGCAGGATCACCTGAAGGCAAACACAAAGCCTGCCAGGGCACAACGCCCGTAAGGCCTCTTCAGAGATGTGCTGTGTGCTCCTCTCGGCTGGGCACTTCCTGCCCCATGTGTTGGGAGGGAGACAGTGACCTAACCTCAGCCTATGTAGCGCTTGCGTGCTCCCTCTGCCCAGCTGTGATGGTACCTGGCCTCTGAGGTATCTTTGCAGCTAGGTACGAAGGGGAGAGTGGCGGGAGGGCAGGTGGCAAACGGCATCTGATAGATCCCATGAGATCCAAGGGTCATAGACCAAACTGTTCATTCTGTGGGGTGAGAGCAAGAAAAGAGGCAATCTGACCCCAGGAAATTACATCCATCCATCCGCACTGCTGCAGCACGAAGCAGGTCAGGAGATGCATGTGGTAATGTCCCCGTGACAGCATCAACTCAGGCACATTGCAGGGAGAACATCCTGTTTCCTTGTCCTGGGTCTTCGTTACCTGTGTAACCCAATTTAGTATCGTCTGTGTCACAGGGGCTGGGCAGGAAAAGCACCCAGAAGCCAACTTTTGGTAACCTTCAGTTTTCCCGGCATTTTGAGCCACGCAACCCTCGTATAAATGAGGGTCCAGTCGGATAAAATAGTCAGCAGATCCCGTTGGTACCATTGGCTTTCCGGGGTCCTGCCTGCAGTTCCTTGCAAGTGAAGTGCTACCCCCATGTTTCACACAGGGTTAGCTCGCTCTTTCATTGAGTAGTGACAAACCTGCGGGTTCCCCAGCTCACCACAGATAGACATGTGAGCACGTGTTTCTAGTCCTGGCAAGCCACAAAATATTTGCTCCTACACTAGCACTGGCCAAGGCCTGAAAATCACCCATCCTGCTCCTTAGCTCAGGACAATTTTAAAGACAGAATCTCACATTTTGAAAGAAAGAAAGAAAGAAAGAAAGGAGGGAGGGAGGGAGGGATCATTTTTGTGTGTATTCCTGGAAGCAAATACAAAGCTAATTAAACTACAAGGAAAAGCCCAGGGCAGATTTAAAGCATTTTATCAAGAGACTAGTATGAACCAAACCCAGTATCCAAATAGCCCTGAACTTTGTTGGGTTTGAAATCCCAGTCTGACTCTTGCAGCTCATCCCTGTAGTTACCCTTAATTAGAATCAGTTTGCTCGTAAGTGACTAGCCACGGTATGCTGATCAACTAATAAAATCTGTGGCTTGGCTAAATGAACTCTGACGACCCACCTAGCAAGGGGAGGGTTCATATATTCTTGAAATTAAACCCAAAGTATAAAGATGCTGCCAAAGAGTTTTTCCTTCTGGTTTTCTACTGCTTTTTTCACAAGCAAAATCGGACCGGAGCAGACCCCGGACCGTGAGGCTGTTATGTGGGTTAGTGTCCTGTGTACGGCGTTCTTTGCGCCCACCCCGTGAGGACAAGCAAAGCTGACAAAGGACCCTTTCCTTGCATACGCCCGTGGGGATGCCTACCCATCCTCTCTCTTCCATGTCACGTTCCTTAGCCTGTGATCCTCCCACTCAGGGAAAAGCCACACTGGGACTTGCTGTCACTAAATAACTTATCATGCAATTGAGAGCAGGAGGACAGGTTTGGAGCCACTGCGCTACCCGCCAGCTGCTTCTTTTCCTCGGACGCCATTTCACCTCCTCTGCGCTACCAGCCCATGTCCTTCCTGGGTCCCCACAGACGCCGCTGCAGCTGGCTCTGGGGCAGCACTGGGGAGGGGATCATGGTGCTGCGCAGCCACCCTGCCTCATCTTCGCTGTCTCCTTGTAGTGACAGCTGGGCCTAGACCAGCCCCCTGGAGCCAGCTGGTCCTTGTCCAGGTAACTGGCTGAGCCAAGTGCTTCTGGGGGAGGCAAAGAGGGGAAGATTTGAAATGCAGCCTGGGCCTGTCTGGTTATAGCTCGCAAGTGCTGTGCTCATAGTGGCTACCCCGCTCGGTCAGGTCAATTGTGTTACCTCTGAGGCAAACTGTGGTCAAGTGACTTGATCAAGGTCACAGAGGAAATCAGTTGCAGGGAGTTCCTGGCTCCCAGCCACGTGCTCAGTCCACAAGGTGTCTCAGCTCAGTTCTTCTCTCTTAGTGACAAAGGGCCGTCAGGTGTCCAAGGCCAGGGCGTGTCTGGCTGCCAGTCTTACTCCTTCAGGCTGGTCATGGATGCTCACACAGGTAAGGCTAGCACCCCCCCAATTTCTCCTCCGAAGCCTTCGCCTCCCTGGCAAAGCGGGTCCCTAATTCACCACTGGTGGGAGCTGCGTGATCGCCAGGGCTTGGCCGTGGCATTGCTGTCTTCTATCCCTGCCCACAAGCTGATCAACCTCAGCCTCCACCACGACTGGGGCTCCAGGGGCGAGTTGTAGGCCCACTTGGCCAGCAGAGAAACAGCCCTCGCCCACAACCCGAGCAAGTCTGCCAAGGCCCCTTCTCTCTGCTAGCCCAGGAAGGGGGGACCTGGGGTGACTCATTTTATTACACAGGCTGGGCCCACCACTGGGGGCTGGCGAGGCCCCTCAATGGACCCGGCCTCACAGGAGAGAAAGGTGTGACCCGCCATGGCCGCTGACGCTAACGAGAAGCGAGGTGCAGCGAGAAAGGGGCCGACGCCTGCGATTTTCAGGCCACGGCGGCAGGAGACATGCTGGTGGGGAAGCGTTTTTCTCTGCTCTGCCCCTCCCGAGAGGCAGCTCTGTAAGGATGCATCAAATGGCCTCTAACAGAGTAACAGATCCCAGATTTCATTCCGCCCACGTCCAGCTTCTTAACGGAATATCTGTGTTTGTTCACTCTGTTGTCTGGCCTCCTGTCAAGATATCCTGCAGCCAGCCTGGAGCGGCTTCTAATGGGCTGCCCGGGGATTTCTTCTCTGACAAGAGTGCGCACAGGTGCTGACAGCTTGCTGGAACAACTTGCCGTGCTGGCGGGGTGGGAAGCCGGGCTCTCATTCTCACCCTGCCAGAGGGGCGCAATGCGGACGATGAACCGCGATGTGCTCCTCTGCGGCTTCCACTTACTAAGCGAGCGGGCCGCGGCTGGCAGGTCTGCCGAGCGAGGTTAGCATGGTGCCCCATGCCTTGCAGTGCGGGGTGGGCTGAGCATTCACCGACTGGCTGCAAGTCACCTTCGGCTCCTCACCACCGCAAATCAGGGCCCTCCGGTAGCCACAGCCTGCACTGGGACGACGCAGTCAGGCACCACGGGGACCACCAGCGCAGCATCAGGGTCAAAATGAGCATCCACAGATGCAGATCTGTGTTTTCCTGAGCCTCCCTTTTGGCTTCGGGGAGCCATGTCTCATGGGGCCAAGCTAAGACGTGCACTGGCCCCTTGAGGTTTTTCCACCAGCCGAGGCCTGAAAAAGCCAAATCGGTAGGTGTGAAGAGAGCTTTGTGCAGGGACTCGAGCCATGCAGCAGGCACATGGACTGCTTGTGAACAGGCCTAGGGAAGCAGGCACAGCCGTGTAACACCATGCAAAGGGCTGTGTGAGAGCACACGGGCAGTTGCGTGAGTGTGAGCACAGAGGCAACGACAGAGAAGTTGTACAAGTTAACAAAACATTCAAACATTCTTCTTCCTTCTCATGCAGGGTCAGGGAACATGGACCCGGCTCCATGCATCACAGTCTAAGCTAGCAAGAAGGGAGGCAACTTAGCTTAGCTGTGAGCTGCCCTCACGACACGGGCATGACTACACACACGTGCTCTTCTCTCGAGTAAGGCAAAGTCCTGCCCCTCGTGGGGGCCACACTGGTACCTGAGGCCTCGTGCCAACACAGAGGAGTCCAGTGCAAAGCAGGAGGTAGCATCGCAGAGCTGAGCACACTTTGCAAAGAGGCAGGATACACCCCTGGTTAGTCAGGGTTTGCAACACCTACTTTAGCTGACTGGGCATCTGGCCACGCCCCCTCACGGCCATGGAACAAGCCAACCTAGAAGCTTAGCCCAATGCCCCATTGCAACCCACTGCTGAGCACGAGGCCAAGATCCTGCCTTGCCATATGGGACGGAAGAATCCCAAGCATTGTTACATGCTGGGGACTGACTGGCTAAGTAGCAGTTCTGCAGAAAAGGACCTGGGGTTACAGTGGATGAGAAGCTGGATATGAGTCAACAGTGTGCCCTTGGAGCCAAGAAGACTAATGGTATATTGGGGTGCATTAGGAGGAGCATTGCCAGCAGATCCAGTGATTATTCCCCTTTATTCAGCTCTGGTGAGGCCACATCTGGAGAATTGTGTCCAGTTCTGGGTCCCCACACTATAGAAAGGATGTGGACGCATTGGAGAGGGTCCAGCAGAGGGCGACCAAAATAATTAGGGGGCTGGAGCACGAGTTATGAGGAGAGGCTGAGGGATTTGGGCTTGTTAGTCTGCAGAAGCGAAGAGCGAGGGGGGATTTGAGAGCAGCCTTCAACTTCCTGAAGGGGGGTTCCAAAGAGGCTGGAGAGAGGCTGTTCTCAGAGGTGGCAGATGACGGAACAAGGAGCAATGGTCTCAAGTTGCAGTGCGGGAGGTCTAGGTTGGACATTAGGAAAAACTATTTCCCTAGGAGGGTGGGGAAGCCCTGGGCTGGGTTCCCTAGGGAGGGGTGGAGTCTCCATCCCTAGAGGTGTTTAGGTCTCGGCTTGACAAAGCCCTGGCTGGGTTGATTTAGTTGGGATTGGCCCTGCCTTGGGCAGAGGGCTGGACTTGATGACCTCCTGAGGTCTCTGCCAGCTCTGGGATTCTATGATATAATATGGGTGGGTGAAGAGGCTGCCTATGCACTGTTCTGCTCCATGCAGCCTCACGCAACTCAGGATTGGCTGCATGCGCACAATTGCTGGTGACAACGGCATGCATGCCTACGAGCCGGCTTTGAATGCAGATAGGCAGGTGTGCGCCCAGATAGGCACGTGTGTGTCTACCACCCCTTGGTGAAACCCTCATGGAGTTGGAGAGGCCAGGCCCCGGCAAGGCTGGGCCAGTGTATTCACGGTGAGCGTAGGCAAGCGGCGGTGCGAGCAGCAGAGAAGAGGCGAGGAGCACAGGGCCGGGAGAGGTAGGGGGAGGAAAGGAGCAGGGTTGTTCTGGGATTGGTGCAGATCAGGGTGGGCTGGGTGAACGGGCGGGGATGGAATGAGACCTGGCGCCCACCTTTGCCTGGAACCAAACCTGTAGGGCCCAGGCATCTCAGCTTACTTCTCGTGGCCCACCTCTGGGCACCTGGGTTCAGCCAGGGCCGGGATGGGGCCTACAGGCCCAGGAGACAGGCAGTGTCTGTGAATGATCCCCCACAGCTGGTGCTAGAAACGACCAAGTAGGCATCTCTGCCGGCATTTCCACCCCAAGAGAACTGGGCACGTGCCGATCAGCCTCCAGCGACGGCCAGCCAGCCCTCAGCCCCCACGCCCCAGAGACCAGCCCGGTGGGCTCTGTAGTCCGTGGAAATGCTGGCTACTGGTCTCTGGTTGGTCCAAAGTCCCAGGCAGGAGCCAGAAGCCAAGGCTACGAGGGCACAGCCCTCATCACTAACTAACAGTCCGGAGCAGAGCTCCCCGCTCGGGGCAGATGGACACGCGCTCGGCCTCAGAGCCAGCCGGCTGAACCAGTCCCCGCCAGCCCATCGGCTTGAGTATTTCTCTTTTCTCTTTGTTCCTTCCCTGAAATGGTTTTCTCTTTCCCCAGCCTCCCGCGCCGAGGCCCGTCCAGACCGCACCGCACGCCGTGTTGGAGGGGTGGCTCCCTGGTGAGAAGCAGAGCAGCAGCCGCCCCAAGGAAGAGAGGAGAGCGGGAGGAAGGACTCACCTGAGGACACACCATGGTCCCCAGCCGAAGAGGAGACGCATCCTGGGTCCCATTGTCTTCTATGGCTTTTTATTCCTATGTGATTATACTGCTCATTTCATATAGGGATTGAAGCCGTGCAATACGGTGGGGCTGGCCGCCGGAGAACATTACCCACGCCGGGGACCTCGCCTCCACAGGGCCACCGCTGGCCACGGGAGCGTCCGGTGCACTGGGCCTCGGCCCCAGCCGCCGGGGGCCTGGAGCCGCCTCGTAGGAGAGCTCAGAGCTAGTGCCTCCATGCCGGGTAGCATAGGGTCTGTCCACCCTGCAATGGGAGCACCGCTGCCGGCTGTGCACAGCTGGACTAGCTAGCGCACCGCCCGCAGCGGGAACGCGAGGGCTGAGGCCCCGCGGCAGGGATGTTAGGACGGGCCGGCAGCACGCGGACGTACCCGGGGGCTGTCTCCGGCCGGCTGGTACAACCCGTGCGGCTGCAGCGGACGCCAGGGTCGGGAGGGGGCTGCAGTCACAGCCCCGGCTGCGGCACAGACATCCCCATTCAACCCTCAGCCCTGCCTCTGAGGGCTGCTGGCTTCTCCCAGCCCGCACAGTCCCTGACTTGGGCACGTGCAGAGCCAGCCCCTGGACCGAGGAACGCACCTGTGGCTACCCCACTAACAGGGTCCTCGTGGGTAGGGGTCTGAGCAGAGGATGGGCAGGAAGACAGCCTTCCCTTCTCAGCCCCATGGTCCTCAGGGCGGGACAGCATGGGGGAGGCTTGCCCAGCCAGGCCTGGCCGATGCCTGTGGACTGGAGGCCTCTGTCTCAACACAGCATCTTTCCCTGGTGCTCATTTCGCCTGCCTCCTAAGCCATGGAGGCCAGCAGCTCTGAGACCCCCAGGGCAGCAGGAGATGGGCTTCACAGCTCCGGAGGGGGGTGAGCGTACTCCGAGCCCCCCTGAATCCTGTGCGGTGTGAACAAGGGTGAGCCTGGCACGAGCCCAGCTGCTGAGCAGAGAAAGAACGTTCGCCCGGCATCAGCGACAGGTTGGGCGCTCACTGTGGGTGGAGGGAGCGGGCAGGAAGAGGTGACCAGCCAGCTAGAGTAGGTGTGCAATCCTGGCAGCCCCTTGCACACCCGCGTGCGGTGCTCACCGGGGTGTTTCGTAGACACGGTCAGTGCTGGGGGCCTGCCGCCAGGCCTGCCGCGTCTGCGACTGGCGAGTAACAAGGCCAGCGGGGCCCCCGCTGCACCCAGACAGGCGTGTAAAAAGAGTCCACGGGAGGGGGGCCTGGAAGGCCGTGGCTTTCGCTACAGAATGTTTGTCTGAAGCAGCATGTCCGGCTGCTGCTTGCAGGCTGTTTCCTGGAGTCGTGCGCCACCCTCGCTGCCGAGAGCAGCACCTCGTGCAGGCTGGGGGGATAGAACCCAGGCCTTTAGTGGAGGGGAACTTTCAAACCAGTCCCGCCATCTGGCATCCTCACCAGCTCAGATCCGGCGCTGTGGATCCTCCAGCCCTGCCCCAGAGTGAAATTGGCCCCTCTGGCTGGGCCCAGCATGAGGGCAATGCACCGGTTAAGTCCTACTTTCAGACCTTCAGTGGTGCTTGCATGGCATGTCGACTTTGGGCTGGGTCTCTGTTCCAGATGGCATGCGTGAGGGTAAGATGCAGGGGGCGGAGGGGGCTGGGTTTCTTTGCAGAGAGCCCTGTCGGTGAAGGGAGACAGAACAGAAGGCCGAGAGGGAAGGGAACTTTCGCCCAGCTCACCACGGCTGGATGTGATCCGGGGCCGTTCCGCCCCCCGTGCAACGTGACAACCCTCCAGTGACATGAATCCCACAGCAGAGCTTGAGTGGGTGCAACGTTGCATCACCGGCAACCCAAAAGACAAGAGGTTTTTACCCTCCCAGCACCCATTCTGTGTTGCTCAGTTCCCCTGGTGCCTGTTGTCTCTCTGCAATCTGGGGCCAGGGCTGTACCTGTTTGTATGTTGCCTAGGACAACGGGGGGCCCTCCGCTTATTTAGCACGATCAATAAACGAGTTTCTCTAACAGGTACGGGGTAGGTTTTCCTTTTATCGCTCTTGGCTAGCATCGCAAGGCCGGCGCTATTCCCTCTCCCGGCAGCAAACAGCACTGGACACAGCCCGGGCGCATGGCCGTCGGTCAGCGTAGACGTACCCGGAGAGAAAAGCCAAAGAGCCACATCATCCCTGGTATTTCCGGAGTTAGTGGCTGTGGGTTACAGGGTCCTTGTGAGAATAAATCCGCTGGGCTGGGATACAATTACCTTCCTGGAGCGAGCTCATGACCCCCAGCACGGCCTGACACAGGGACCGGATCCTGCTCCCAGCAAAGGTAATGGCACCACTCCCAGTGACTTCAACAGCAGCAGGTCAGGCCAGCCTGGGAGGCGCGGGCGCCCATGGGAGTGGTGTGTGGACGCAGCTGGAGCGCATCTGAGCAGCTCAGACGAAGGCATCACGGGGTGGGCCCCTGCCGTGTGCTCCCAGCTCTGCCACCGCCGCACTCTTGTCAGTTTGGGCACATCATGTTACCCTGAGGTTTAGCTTGGAAGCTTTCTGGGCCAGGGATGGTCCCTAAAGGGCACTAGCTTGGGTGGGACATGCCTGGGTCGCAGCAGCCGCCCTGCCAAGCCCTACCCACTGCCCCCACTGTGGGGCTGCGCTCCTCCGGGCACGCTGCTAGGATTCTGGGGGGCACCCCCAGGGGCCTTTGTGCTGCAACCGACAAGAGTGGTTGGTGGGAGAACTCACCTGCCGTGCACACGGGGGATTGTGGGAAGGCTCTGGAGGGCTCATCTCACCTGCAAAGTGGCAGATGAAAGCAGAACCTGGGCTCTAATCTCCCCCCTCTCCCCGCCCAGGGCAGGCCAACTAGCCCGGGCTCCACGCGCCTCAGGAGAGAGGCCTTTGTGGGTAGACAGAAGTGGGAGGGATAACGCCTGAGCTACCTCACGTTACTGCTTGCATACAGGCAGCTGGACCTGCTCTGCAGCCAGGGCCCCTCAGACCAGCGGCCCAGCTCATCAGGGGGCTCGGGCTGCGGAACAAGGGGTCCAGAGTGTAACACCAGGGCAGGATCACCGCTAGCAGCGCTTTCCAACGTTACGCACAAGGCCTCTGTGGAAAATCGGTCAGGGGGTGGAAATGGGCAAGATTACCCAGCTTGTGGGAGAGCTTACTGGCGGCCCCCTTCCGCTCTCCTCATAAAGCAAGGCCCCATTAGCACCTCGTGAAATATTAGCCATTAATCAGCCTTCACGCAGAATAAAACCGTCAACATGTAGCATTATCCGCTCCTTAACGAAGTGATAATAGGAGCACTGGGGAGCAAGGATTTAATGTCTCCTAAGAGGCGTGAGCCACGCCAAGGCCAGGAGCCAAGATGTTTAATTTACTGCCACAAGCTGCCCCCGTTAATAATGTGGTTACTTACCCTGAACATTATCCCTGCTTGGCCACTGGCGGAAGTGAGCCGGGCCCTCGGAAAGCACCCAGCCGGCTGCTGTCTGCCGATCCTCTGCCCTTCCGGGGCTGCAGTCGTCCCATTTGTGCCCCTTGGCTTCCCTTCTCCCCCGGACTGGACCGGCTGTAGGGCTAGGGAAGGGTCCTGGCTGCCCAGAGCCAACGCCACATCCCTGTGCTGCATACGGGTTTCCCTGGAGGCACCTCACTGGACTGATCCATAGCGTCACTGGCTCACTCCTCCACCGTCCGCTCTCCTCAAGAGCCTCTTGGCCCCCGGCCCCAGCAAGCACACGCTGAGTGCTGATTGGTCTATTGCCGGTGGCTGCTATTCGTTACCTGCTCAGTGCAGAGACTGTACATACACCAATACGAGATTTACCCGGCCCTGCCCGGGCCCTTCAGGGCAGGGGGCTGGCGGAGTGGGGGATGCAGGAGTCGGGGCGGGGCAGGAGGTTGCGGACATGGGGGTATGAGAATGAGGGTTGGGGAGTGAGGAGGGGCTCAGGGCTGGGGGGGAGGGGGGAAACAGCCTCTCTCCCCCCTCCACACTACAGCCAAGGGCTGGGGAAGGGTTTGGGGCAGGGGGGCTACTTACCCAGCCTGGTGGCAGGCAAGATGGCAAATCCCAGCCCCAGCTGACCACTCTCTTGGTGGTGCGGCTGCCCCCCGCGGTCACAGCAGCAGCTCTCCCCTGCGCTCAACGCCCCTAGCGGCCACTCTCAGTATCACACCTCTCCTCTGCCCCCTCTCTTTCCATCTTATGGAAGAGAGTCCCATGCCCAGGACTTCCCATTCTCCTGGCACAACCAAACCCTCACCTTGCGTTCAGTTAGGGAAGAGGAAGCTGCCTACCAGACGCAGCAGTCCTAGCTCTTACCGTTCAGGAGGGGTTCTTGAACTAACAGACGCACAGATGCACGTTTCTCAAATATATAGATGGATGCATGTGTGTATGTGTGCGCGCATGTATTTCCTTGTATCCTTCTCCCTTACTCTCTGTCACTTACCTTACAGTGTAAGCTCCTTGTAGCAGAGACGTGTGTGTGTGTGTGTGTGTGCGCGCGCGCGCGCGCCCCTGATGTGGATCAACCCCCTAGGTGTTACCATAACAAACAAAGATTATTACTTCCTTTTCAGTTGTCTGACTAGTTAGAGGTGGCTCTACTATCATTCCAGGGCTATGTAGGCAAGACTCAGCTATTAACTCACATTCCTCCCTCCTCTCCGCGCTCATGGAGATGAATTCAAGTCTTTCAAGGTCAGCCCATGATCCCTCGGCGATACCTCCACCCTCCCTTGGGTGTCATGAAGATAATAACCATGCTTAGCAGTTACATATCACTTTGTGGCTGAAGGTGTGATGCCAACATTCACTAATTAATCCTCCAACACAACCAGGGAGGTAGGGCACTTCTACTCCTGCCAGCAAGAGGTTACATGACTTACCTCTGACTACATAACTGGTAGAACCAGGATTAAAACCAAGGAACCTGACTCCTTTCCCCAGCTGCTTCTTAGCACAGGGGAATGTTTATCTCCTCGGAGAGCTGGGATGATCAGATAGCTACACAAGCTGAAGTTAGGAAGTGTAAATGAGTGACTCCAGCGTAAGCCAGATTCTCATCTCCAATAAGCCCCCTCTATACTGTTTTGGCCTTAAAATGCACGTGGGCCCAGACTTATTAAAAATGGGAATCTGATGCCCACTGGTGTGAGTAAGAGCAGGGTCTGGCCTGGAGAGCAAGCTACGGTTTGGAGTCTTCTACTCTGGGTAAATGGCTTTCAAGCCACAAAGAGCTTTTCCTGTCTTCTGCTCCCAGCCTTGTCAATGCGAGTGAGAGCACAGATAGCTGCAGTCCTGCGCCAGATGCGTAAGGGAGGGGGAGATCAGATCTCTCCGACTGCACGGCAGCAGGGTCTGGAACCCAGGTGTGCCCACTGCACTGACAGCAGCACGTGGCAACAGGGCTGCATGGGGAGGAGGTTTCCTTTCCTAAACTCAGGCTGGGCAAGCGCCACCCCTGAGGTGAGCTCAGCGATGAAGCTTAGACCACACAGCTGGAAGAGTAAAAATGTTACTGTAACCTCACTGTCCTTAGCCAGTGCCCCCGGCCCCGCTTTTCCCTCATTAAAGCGGAAGGGATGAGCAGAACAACTTGTAGGGGAGAGGAAGCCAAGCGAATATCGATGGGAAATGTGCTTCAAAGAGCTGCATGCTTTCATCAGACCTTTTACAGCCTCCCTTCCCCCAGATGAGCTTGTTTTCATCATTAGCGGAAGGGGCGAGGTGAGCGCTGTGCGTGATTACAGCTCCAGGGCTTCCCCAGAGGAGCCGACGCCAGCCAAAGTTTGCAGAACGCGCCTGCAAATGAGCTCAGGTCTGCATCTCCCAGGGCTTGAGCCATGCTTGGCAGTTAAAAGAGGCACTCTGTTTCCAGGGCGGCGAGTGCAAGGGAGGGCCGCTGGGGGTCAACTCTCAGCTGGTGTAAACAAGAATCATTCCACTGATGGCAGGAGCGGAGTCATCCACCCCAGAAGAGGCTCTGACCTTACTCCTTCCTGCTCTCCCCATTTATATGGGGTTTGCCCACCCCCACTATTTTTTTTTGTGTGCACAAAACCCTCAATCACTAACCACCCGCATGATGCCACGTGTTAGAGATCTCTAGAGTGCAGCTGCTGGATGGACTAGCTACGTCCGCGTAGACCACACGTAGACCACTGAGCATTCCAAACGCCACCAGCTGGAGCAGCCCTGGTCACCTGCAGAATGTACCAGCTACCTCCAGGTAGGAAGCACCTGGTGTGCTGGCAAATGGGGCCAGCGGCTCATTCGCCCCTGCTGCAGCGCTGAACATTTCAGATATGTCCAGATGGAGCACACCGACTGCGCGGGTAGATCTACAGCCTGCCACCCCACCACGGTCTATGAAACGATAATGGAAAAGAGCAGCCGAGCAGGTGCAGCAGAGCACCAGGAAAAAAAAAAAAAAAAAAGGCAAAGGGCAAAGGTTTCATTCATTGCGATTAACCCCCCACAACTCCCGAGTGACTCTGGATTTACACCGGTTTAGCAAAGAACAGGATTGGGTACTAGGGAACTAACATGGCTGCCCAAACAATCGTCCCGATCCACGAACAAGCTCTCGGAACGCAGTCGTTTTGCCTTTTACATTCAATCCTGCTATTCACTGCAGTCACGCACAGGGACCCCAAGATCAGGGCCCCGTTGTGGTAGGAGCCGTGCACACACAAGGAAATTCAAACGGCATGCTCCGCTCGCTCCGCTGAGGAATCTTCCAAAAAACATGCACAGACGAGCTAGAACAAACTTCCCGTCGCTCTGCGCACCCTGGCACTGTATTCATGCCCCCAGGTTTTCATACGTTGTAGGTGTCCCACACCTTCCAGCAGTGGGTTTCAAAGCACTTTGCAACCACTGGCAAACTTAGCCTCACAAACCCCCAGGGATGTAGGTAAAGAAGGCCACCCCCATGTTACAGAAAAACTGAGCCTCTGAATGTTAGTGACTTGCCTAAGTTTACATATGGGAGTGTTAGTGGTGTTCGTACTAGCCTGGCTGGCTCCCATCAGAACATAGGACCTAACCCAAATGTGACACTGTTGAAAAAAAAAAAAAAAAAAAAAAAAATTTCTGGGAGGCATCAACAGGAGTGTTGTGAGCAAGATGCAAGGAGTCATTCTTCCACTCTGCTCTGCGCGCGGAGGAGGCCTCAGCTGGAGGATTGTGTCCTGTTTTGGGAACCATGTTTCAGGAGATATGTGGACAAATTGGACAAAGTCCAGAGGAGTGAGAAAAGAGCAATAAAATGATAAAGGTCTAGAAATGATGCCCTAGGAGAGAAGGCTGAAGGAATTGGGTTTGTTTAGTTTAGAAAAGAGAAGACTGAGAGGGGACATGATAGCAACTTTCATGTACCTAGAAGGGAGGGGGGAGGGAAAAATATTCTCCTTAACCTCTGATGAAGACGCAGTGGGCTTAAATTGCAGCAAGGGAGGTTGAGGTTGGACATTAGGAAAAACTTCCTGCCTGTCAGGGTGGTGAAACACTGGAATAAATTGCCAAGGGGGGGTTGTGGAATCGCCATCCCTGGAGATACTGAAGAGCAGGTTGGACAGACACCTGCCAGGGATGGTCTAGACGGTGCTGGGTCCTGCTGTGAGGGCAGGGGACTGGACTCGATGACCTCTCGAGGTCCCTTCCAGTTCTAGTGTTCTAGGATTCTCTGCGCCAGTCTGGATCTGACTCAAGCCCCATCCAATCCAGGATCTTGTTTCCAAAAGTGGCTGTCTCAAAGGAAGGTGCAAGAAACCACACAGTAGATATATAAATCCAACCCTAATCTCTAGTGTCTAGAGAGTGACTTAAAACCAAACAGCATGAGGTTCGTACATCCCCTCCAAAACATTTTATTGGGTTGAACTATTCTTGGATAGTCTTGTTATCCTTATAAAATGTCCGGTCTCTCTCTTTGAAGCGTGCTAAGTACGACTGTCCAATGATGTCACTGTTCACAGTATTAATAAGGTGGCATATCTATGCTGCAAAGTTAGATCAGCCACCCGGCACAGCTACAGCTGTCTGAAAACAGCGTGACTCAAATGTGGGATTTTAAATCAGGGCTCGAATTGCAAGCGAGCTCAGCTCCCATTTAGGCCCCGAAATAAGTGGACAGATTTTCATAAGCAGCTGGTTGCCATGCTCCACAGAAAACCTGGCCCCAAGTGTCTTGCTGGAAAGCGAGCCGAGTATGGCAAGACAGGATCTGACATTAACTTACGCCAAAGCTGAAGTAGCTGGTTCTCCCCACTGTCCCAGAGGCTGGAGGCATGTGCTGTTTGACAAAGCAGCGGCCCCAGCTGCTTTGCCCTTTGATCAGTGCAGCAATATGGGTCGGGAGAGCCCAATTTACAGATTTCGGGGCCTTTTCTTCTACAGAGTTGGAGGAGACCATCAGAGCTACAGCGACTACTAACTTTACACAGCGAAAAGGTCAATGGCTCAGGCTGGAGGCTGTATTGCTTCCTGACACTCAGAATGCTTGTAGTCCGTGCGCACACGCATGCACACAGCAGCGTGCTACCCCATGGAACATCAACCATGTGGGGGGAATGGGCGACAGGGGAGGGATCACTCAATAATCATGTTTTGTTCATTCCTTCTAGGCACCTGGAACTGGCCACCGTGGGCAGACAGGACACTGGGCTAGATGGACCGTTGGTCTGACCCCCTGTGGCCATTCTGATGTTCTTAATCTCACGTGCAGATTAGTTTTGCACCAGTGCCTCTGGATTGTGCTTCACACCATGCTTCCCCCACACAGTGTAAATGCCACAGCTGGGTGTGTTTTCCCCATGCACCCAAGATGAAAACGTTAAACTGACCCCATGTGCTCATCTGCACAGGCCTGGGAGGGCCCTGGGTGTAGGGCCCGACAGACCAATCTAGACTACCTCATCACAACGGCAACCCAGAGACTCAGGCCGGGGCTCAGATCTCCACCCTCATTTGAACTCCCTCCCTCAGACGCCCTTGGAAATCCCAGCCTTATTCCGCCTGCTGTTTCTGTGACATCCTTCCACAGTCCCCAAGTCACTCTGGCTCCACACCAAATACAGGTAACAGGGGAGCAGAAATTTCACTCCGCCAGATACGTGCTGTTCTTGCCAGCTAGTCCTCAGCCCTGTCTTCCTCAAGTCCTTGCAACCACAGCCAAAAGGCAGCATGTTAGTAGCTCTTCGGCAGGAAGGTGTTAGCGCCCCCCCCCCCGGGGCCCATAATGCTGGTGGCATCTTACCTTCCTCTGATCCTAATCAACAGAAGGAAATAGGGTCATGGTTCCCACCCTTGTGCCTCGCTAATGTAGCTTTGGTAGCCATGTGATCAGTGCTCTCGCCAGCTGTCCCTAATGGAAGCAGCCTGGATTTGTTCATAACACTGGTGTTCTCATTTTGCTCCAGTGCATCTGAGGAGCTGGTGCTGGTGCTCTCTCTAGCTGTCTCTAGCCCGAATTAAAACCACCTGGAGGTCCATGACATTGGTGCCCGTTAGGCCAGTCAGCAGAAGGTGGTGTCCGTTTTGGAACTTACTGAAGAACGTGTAGGAGTCATTGTTGCTCAGGAACTTCTCCACATCAAGGCCTTCCCGGGCAGCCTTCTCCACCAGCTCTGGGCTAGAGAAGGCACCAGCTGCCTCTGTTGGCCCATCTTGCCCATCAGTGCCACCGCTGAGGAACAGGACTTCACATCTGCCAAGGAAGCAGCCAGCCTCAGTGGCCTTAGCTCGGTGTAGCTCCAACGCCACTTGTAAGGCTAACTGCTGGTTCCTCCCGCCCTTCCCACTTCCTTGAAGCTGGACAGTGGTCTCTCCCCCGGCCAGCAGGCACACCGATCTCTCAGGCCCCAATCCTTGCAAAGCCTTCAAAGCCTCCTTCAAACCGGGGATCTCCAGCTCTGCGGCCAGCTTCAGAAGAGCCCCTCTCACTTGGCCTCTGAGCACACCTCCACCCGGCCCGGCTGCACGCAAGCACGCAAACTGGATCAGCTGGCTGTAGAGCTCGGCCACTCTGCTGACTTCCCCACACACGGCTGCACTCAGAATCAGGGTCCAGTAGCCCAAACCCTCTGCTTGGCGTTTGGCCTCCTCCAAGGCTAGGCTGTTGGAGCCAATGACAACATTGTAGACATGGGAACGGTCTGCGGGAGCAGGGGGGCCAGAGACGGAGCTGGACAGCACCATTTGCACCGATCTGGGCACGGCGCTCAGCAGGTTGTATTTGGTCAGTATCTGAAGGCAGTCCTGGGTGCGGGGGGGGAGCCGTAGACAGTGGGGCCGCTCGCAATGACGTCCACTGGGTCGCCAACGACATCGGAGAGGATGAGACTTAGCACCTGCAAGCAGAACAGGTGGCAGGTAACTGCGGTGCCTGAGACCCGCTGACGTGCAAGAGCGATCCGACCAAGTGCGGCGCTCACTCCCCCTTGTGGAGGCCAGCGGATCTCCACCCAGATGCACCGGTGCAAAAGATGCATATGTGGCCCATTCTGTGTGCGCACCTTGTGGTGGGGGCTCGGCATTCAGCCTATGCACGGGGGGCTGCAGGCAGTAGCACGGCCAGTGCTCTCATTTGGACCCACGCACATGTTCACTGGCCAGTTTAGAAAGGGACCAAAAATCTAAGGTGCGAAAAGAGGAGTGAAAGCTAAACTCAACAGGAACGTGTCCGCTCTTGTTCTGCTGCACACTCACAAGGGGTTTTTGTTCCTGCACAAAGAAAGCCGCCCTGTCGCGCGTTCAACCCAACCACCATTGCAGCACTAGAGCCAGAGAGCGACACGGACTAGAACGAAAAAGGAGAGCGACCAGCCAATTTTCATTCCCAAAGCCAAAAGAAACACAGGGTTGGACCTCCCAGGCATCCAACCGGTCCTGAACCAGGGAGTTTGCTGGACCAAGGGAGGTCAATGCCAGCCTCTCTGCTGCTGGCCTTTGCTCCCGGCCCCTGGGCTCTGCCATCGCTGGGCTCTGCTCTCGGCCCCTAGCTCTACCTGACAGGCTCCTGCCCCTGCCCTGAGGCTCTGCGCCCAGCCGCCAGCCTGGCTCCCTGGTCCAGGAATATTTCTGAGCTTGCTGTGTCAGTTTTCTCCTTTAAGTGCTCCAAGGGTGGAGCACCCAGGGGGACCCCACCCATGCCGAGCCAGGCGTGCTGCCGGACCAGAGAGTCCTGGACAAGAGAGATTCAACCTGCACAGAGATGGACCAGGCGGCAATTAACAATCGTGTTAACCGTCTCAGGTGCTACAGGAAAGCTAAGCAATGATTCTTCAGTTGTTCATTAAATATGGGCCACATTTTTGAATCCTGCAGTTGATCCCTATCTGCATAGTCAAGCAGTGTGATTCCCACAGATGCTGATTCCCACCAACGCCACTGGGGGCGGACGTCGTCCGAACAAGCGGCTCTCAACTTTTCCAGACGCTGTCCCCCTTTCAGGAGTCGGACGTGTGTTGCGTACCCCGCCAAGTTCCACCTCGCTTATAAACACCTGGCTCGCCAAATCAGACATTGTATGAAAGCGCCACCGTGCGCGCTCACTGAAACATGGCTTACTATCCCATTTCTAAACTAGAATTCCACAGTAAATCAACTGGAATAGAGACACTGTACTCACTTTTGAGGGTATCATATGTAGCAGCACAAACAACGTTAGTTTTACGTAGCCTGTTGTACAACTAGACAAATATCTAGAGGAGGTGATGGACGACCCCTGTATATCCCTAGTTGAGAACCAGTGATTGAAACATCAGGTCCGCTGTACCGAGGTCTGGTTTGGCCGTGATTTTTAAACGCATGGTGTCTCTTTAAACCTGCCTTCCAGCAGAAGCTCTGGGCAAGGGAGACATCTTTCCTCACTCACCTGTGCGGGATACGCAGCCCGGGCCAGCCCCCCACCCTTCAACAAGGAAAGGGCCTTCCGGATGGTGTTGAGCTCCTGTATGGTAGCCCCTCTGGAAGCCAGCAGCTTGGTGATTGTCTCTTTCTCTTCCAAGAGGATGGGAGGGGTAGGAGCAGGAAGCAGAGCTGATCCACCTCCTGGAATGCAGGAGATAATGCAGTGAGTAAATGCACATGGGTAGCAGAGAGGGAGGAACCTCCAGCACTCAAAACATGGGGCTAAGTGAGGGCATCTAACCACTGGAGTTGGCTCTCATATCCCTCACCATTCTGCTATAGGAAATCTGGGCTGGTGAAAGGCACCAGACAAACCACCCTGGAGACAGACACCTGCTGTCCCCTCCACAGAGCAGTGAGCCCCACACCGAGTTCTTCACTCTCAACAGTGGCTGCATTTTACACCCACTTTGCCCGGAATAAATAACTGTGGGGTGCGAGGCCCAGGTGCTTTTCTTCTTACTTCCCTTCCCTGCGCAGGTGCCTCACATCGGACACCAGGGACCCCTTGTTTGCGAAAGAGGGGCCTGCGGACTCCATGGCTCGCTCAGCGTTTAGCTGCAGGGAAAGAGACACACTTCTGGCTCCAGCGCTTCACTGACCTCATTCATAATGAGCGGTGTTTAAAAAAATATAAGCAAAGCTCACACCTAAATATAGAACGGCACTACAGCAAAAAGCTTCTTGAGAGCGCGGAGCAGAGAGACTCACGGAGGAAACAAAAAGAGTGGCTGGAGTCTATGGGGATGGGTGCATTTGTGATCTGATCGATGGGGGCAGTAGAGCAGACCCGATTGGGCCCTTACAATGCAGTGAAAAAAGTGAGGTGGGGCAGAAAAGGGGGGAAGCGACAGATGAACGAGAGGAACGCGAGGGGAGCATAGAAACGTCTCTGGAACACTACCAGCAAAGGGCAACGCCCTCTCGGAGGGGAGAAAAAAGCACCATCAATAAAATATGATGAACAAGCAAATGAAACGGCCTGAGTGTCAATCCACCGGGAGGGACGCGGCCGAGAGGCAGCGGGAGCAGCCGGAGGGGGCTGTGTGGAGGTATGCCCACGTGGGGAGCCGCTGCCGGCAGCAAAGCCTGAGATGGCAGATGGAGGGGCCTAGGAGTATCTCGAAGACACTGGTAGCCAGAGGACAAGCGAATCCCTGCCAGACAGGATTCGAGTTCAATTACACCCAAGTGTGGATAAACCTGGTGAATTCTTGCGGCACCGCGGCGGTCCAAACTGCAGCCAGCTGGGTGGAGCTCGGCAGCAGAGCGAGACCTTGCTCGGCTGAGCGGCGCAGTCGTGAACCCGGCAATCCCTGGAGCACGGCTCCAAGGGGGACTTTAACGCCGCGCTGTGGAACAGGGGACACTGGATACCAGTGACACAGACCCCGCAGGGCATGTCATGGCTCATGCGCTTGGAGCACAGCCTCTCGCTGCGCGAGGCCACAGCCGGGAATGGTGGAATAAGGCACTAACAGGGCAACTGCTGCTGGAGCCACAGGCCAGATCCAGCCCGCCCAAGCCTTTGAATCTGGTCTGTGACCCACCCCAACTGGGACTCAAAGCGCCTGGCTGCTCCACGTGCCTCTCTGCACCATGAGCCGGGGAAGGAGGCTTTGTGCCCTGCTCCTGTCTGCAGCCAATGGGAGCTGAGAAACTGTGCTGGGGGCGGAGCTGCGGGTGAAGCCTCCCCATACACACAGCACGGACAGGCACATGGAGCAGCCAGCTGCTCTGAGCGGCGTGGGGCTGTGGCAGGCGGGGAGCCTGCCTGAGGGGGCTGCTGGCCAGGAGCTGCCTAGGTAACCTACCTCCTGCACCCTACCCCCTAACTCCCTGTCCCAGATCACCACCAAACCCTCTGCACACACTCCCCCGCCCCCGGCCCCAACTCCCTCCCAGACTCTGCAAAGCCAGAATCCTCTCCTGGACCCATACACCCTCCCTGACC
Source organism: Rafetus swinhoei (assembly GCA_019425775.1). Lineage (NCBI taxonomy): Eukaryota > Metazoa > Chordata > Testudines > Trionychidae > Rafetus > Rafetus swinhoei. The sequence goes on along the minus strand of CM033435.1, from coordinate 2,450,460 downwards.
CTGCACCCCAATCCCCTGCCCCAGGTCACAACCCCTTCCTTCACCCCAACTCCCTCTCAGACCCCACACCCTCTCGTGCACCCCAATTCCCTACCACAAGCTCCCTTCTGCACCCAACCTCCATCCCAGAACCCACTTCCATAGAAAACTCTTGACCACTTACCAAAAGCTTGGCATGGCCCACCATAAATATTATTGCCCGCCCTGGCTTAGGGCCTCATCCTACAAGGTGCGGAGTACCCCTTACTTAGTGCTGAGTGACTCCTTTTTATGTCGGGCGTGGGGAAGAGGGAGGGATCCAGAATGCAGAGCATCATGCCTGGGCTATTTAGCCCCTTGCAGGATCAGTGGCTCAGTCTCACACGGGGCATCGCTTTTCCTGCCTGGATACCCAAGTTAGTTGCCCATTACAACCCGCACCTTGATGCCCAAACACCTGAACCTCTTGTAGCCGCCGTGGGTGCTGCTCCGAGCTCTGCTGCCCTAGCCTGTGTGCCCAGATTTAAGCACAGGGCACCTCCCACATGAACCAGGAGCGTCTGTCTATAGACAGACAGGGAAACACAAGACACTGGCTACACTCGTTTCCTGGCGTGCAACCGATGAACCTAGAGCAGACTTGGGCTCAGGATCCAGCCCTCCCTCCGGTTCGGGCAGCCTGCCTTGGCTGGGATGGGCTTTTATGCTCTGAGCAGTGCTTTCTGAGTGTCTGGCACCACCACCTGGCAGAACAGCGCCATGCAACTTCAAACTGCAGATTGCTATTGCTGGCAGGACAGTGGGGCACAGGGCAAGGCTGGAGGGGGGAGGGAAGAAACAGCCACACAGCTGGCTGGCCCAGCTACTTGGTGTGCCAACCCTCTGATGAGCAACGCCGCCTCTTCCGTCCCAGCGTGCATCACAACGCAGGCCCCTCTGGCGCAGGAGGCGCAGAGCAACAGCTGGAGGAGGAGGGACATTCCAGGCCAAAATTGAGTCCCTGTGACAAGTTCCTCTGGGAGATCGGACAGAGGGAAGTAAGTCTGCACAGGCCCGGGCTGCTGCCAGAAGCCCAGGTACTGAAACGTGAACGCCCGCAGGGAGCTGCCGCTGGTCGCAGTGGGCACTGCTCTGACCCACTTCATGCCTCTCTTCGCTTGCTTATGCAAGAAGCAAGCTGCCCTAGTTTGCCATGCCCAGCGCGGGACCCGGTTCCTGCGTGCACCGGGGACGGAAGAAGCCAGGCTGGCAAGGAAAGAGACAGAGGGGGAGGAAAGACGGGGCAGGAGACATGGAGGGCAACACCTGACTGCAGCAACAGCATCCCACAACAAGAACCCCGGGACGCCGGACGTTACCGGAGATCAGCACCAGGAGGAGGTCGTCAGCCGTCAGGCCTTCTGCGAGCTCCTGGATCACGCTGGCTGCCCTCAGCGCCTCTCGGTCTGGCAGGTTGTGCTTAGCCCCCTCTATGACCTGGATCCGGCTGTGTGGTTTCAGCAGCATCGCCCTGCAGGGGTTGGAAAAGTGATCAGGCCACTGCAGCGCACACAGAGCACAGCCTGCCAGGCAGCCCCGCTCCCGCCCGAGAGCAAGAGGGATGTGGGGGGCCAGAGAGGGCCCTGTCTGCTCAGTGATAGGTTTATCCAGGTTCCTTCGCAGGCCAGGCTGAACGAGGAGTCTCGCACACATGGTGCAAGGTCAAGGGTTAAAGCTGGGACAGATGGAGAGAATCCAAGAGGGATTCGGCAGTGACCACAAGGGGAAAATATACAGCAGGCAGCTACACCTGCAGCAGCGTGTGCTTCCTTGTCCCCCTCCCTTCCCTGTTCCCATCACACCAGACTATCCAGGCGGTAGCAGCCTTACTCCATTCCTGCCTGCTGCAGACACGCCTGGATGCCATGGGGGACGCTGACAACCCCCCGAATAAGGTGGTGCCCAAGGATCTCCTCTGCCACGGCTGCCATTCCCAGCACGGCTTTCCCGAAGCCCACCAGGTGCAGGTTCCTCCTGACGGGGAAAGCCCGGCCCCCCACGACCAGCCTGGTGCCTCCGTCGGTTTCGAGAGCCAGAGCCCTCCTCATCATGGGGGCCGGCAGGACGACGCCCACAGCGCTGCGGAAGAGGTGCAGCCCATGCTCCCAGAGGGACATGCGGCGTGGAGATGCGTGGCCCCAGCCGGCTCTGCAGATGTTGGGCAGGCCTTTGAGAGCGGAGGTCATGCCTGGCCCAGGCTGTCTCGTGGCAGTCCGTCCTTCAGTCAGCCATCCCCAACCTGGAACAAGGGGAAGGAACAGTTACTGCTCAGTGAGCAAGTGGGGCACTAGCCAGCTGTGAACCTAACACAGGACTTGGCCTTACTCAAGCCAACTCCCACGGAAGCCAACGAGGGTTTGGCTGGAGTAGGAGCTAACCATCAAAGTATGAAGAGCGAGCGTCCCAAGGCAGGTAAATCCACAGTGCTGCCCAGAGCGGCTGTGCATGCCCTTCCCTCGGGGGCAAGACAGCCCCGCACCAGTTAGATTTCCTGTATTTTCAGACTTCTGCCAATTTGGGGGTACACAAACATGGGGCTGACTCACAGCTCCCCTCCCCTGCCCCTGATGTTCCCTGCAACCCCATCAGCCCCCCTGCGAGGGCTGAACATCTGCCGGTTCACTTCAGGTCCCCTGCAGATAAGGGTTGTAAAAATCTCTAAATGTAACATTTAACCGGCAAACCAATTAAAAGGGCAGTGGGACCGCTCCGGCCCACTGGACGAGTGGCCCCTCGGCTGCGGACAGGGGCTGCTTCGGCTGGGCTGCAGCGCCCCTGTCCGCTACGGGTCCCGCGGGGCTGGAGCAGCCTCCTGCCCACGGCAGGTAGGGAGCTGTTCCAGCCCTCACCGGTTAACGTCTCATCTCTACGACAGACTCCCTGCTACTTTGGCTGGCTCATTTCGTAATGCCGTCCCAAGATTTGTGGGCTGTTCTCTGCCCTTAGGGGAAAGAGTCAGATAAACCATAGGCCCGCCCCAGCTCTTAGCTAGGGGGAAGCCACTCATTGTGCATCCCAAAGATCAGCGAATGATCCGAGAGGAGCGTTACTCATTCCACCCAGCATCTCATGCAGCCCACGGTAGAACAGCGGGCTCAGTCCAGAACCATCCTTCTGCCTGCCGGCCGAGAGGACACCGCTCCCGTGCAGTGAACGTCCTAGACGTTCCTGGTGCTGGGGAAGCGCCCAGGGGCCAGATGCTGCACAGTCTGCTGGTGTGCTGGAGAGTCACTCCGGAGCTTGCCACACAAGGAACTGGGGTGTTCTCAAGCGCTCAGGAACAGCAACGAGCCACTACACAAGGAATGCAACAGGGGGAGGTCGGCCAGGGAACAGTCACCTGAAAGGTGGCTATTTTGTGAGACAGTCTGGCGGGCTAAGGGGAAAAGGACATTTTATCATCCCGCACTAAAAACAATTACAGAGCAGAGCGTGTGCAGCTGGCCGGAGAATTCACGGGTGGCCCAGACACACAAAACCAGAAAATCCAACCGTGTCTCTGGCCATGCAGTTTAGCCACCAGTAACCCGCACAGGATGGGCACACTGCAGCTCTTCTGTCTCAAGCCGGCCCTGTCCCAGCTGGCAAACCTCTTGCCTCTGCCTCTTGGGAGAGTAGCCCGGCCAGGGTTAGCGCTTGGCTGCCTCCGGACGCAGGGAGCCTCTCCCTGCTGGGAATTCCCCCAGGAAAACCACACTGCTGTCGGGCGCCATCACAGGGCTGAGGCGGCAAGGCTGAGGTGCCCTGCTGGGGGCACACAGTGACTTGTGCACCCTGTCACAGGGGAAGGAGAGGGCAGAAATACCTTCCAGCCACGTCTTCCTCCAGTGATTGCACACGCGAAGTACAAGGCCACCGGCCGGCCGCTCTTCCTGCAGAGCCAAAGAGTCCAGAGGTCTCTTTCTCCAAACACTCCCACAAGGCAGCCAGGGTTTAATTATTAAGTCAGGCCCAGCCACAGCACCTCTGAGCTCGCATCAGCGCGGTGCCTCTTTCTGCCACTCAGGCACTCGGACAGTCCTGAGCCCACATGAGAACCTCCAAAGCCACAGAGAGGGTGGGCAAGCTGATCAAACCCTGCCACTCTACAGGGCCAGTGCCGGGCTGTACAGGGACTGGAGTGCCAGGCCCTGCGCCCAGGACAGACCGCTGCTCCCTAGGGACCGGGGCCGGGCCGTACAGGGACCGGAGAGCCAGGCCCTGCGCCCAGGACAGACCGCAGCTCCCTAGGGACCGGGGCCGGGCCGTACAGGGACCGGAGAGCCAGGCCCTGCGCCCAGGACAGACCGCTGCTCCCTAGGGACCGGGGCCGGGCCGTACAGGGACCGGAGAGCCAGGCCCTGCGCCCAGGACAGACCGCTGCTCCTAGGGACCGGGCCGGGCCACAGGGACTGGAGTGCCAGGCCCTGCGCCCAGGACAGACCGCTGCTCCCTAGGGACCGGGGCCGGGCCGTACAGGGACCGGAGAGCCAGGCCCTGCGCCCAGGACAGACCGCTGCTCCCTAGGGACCGGGGCCGGGCCGTACAGGGACCGGAGAGCCAGGCCCTGCGCCCGGGGCAGACCGCAGCTCCCTAGGGACCGGGGCCGGGCCGTACAGGGACCGGAGAGCCAGGCCCTGCGCCCGGGGCAGACCGCAGCTCCCTAGGGACCAGGGTCGGGCCGTACAGGGACCGGAGAGCCAGGCCCTGCGCCCGGGGCAGACCGCAGCTCCCTAGGGACCGGGGCCGGGCCGTACAGGGACCACAGTGCCCGGCGCTGCTAGCTTGAAGCGGGCGCCTGGCGGGCTGGTGCTGAGCACGTGGCTCCCACCCCTGCTCTTGACTGCAGGGCCTCGGTCCGCAAGGCCCCCACGTGAGACAGCCCTAGCCCCGCCCCTCCGCGCGAGCTAACCCAGGGCCCCGCGCTGCGGCCTACCAGCCTCCCGGGCTCGGCCAATCAGGCGCCTGCGCGGCCAGCAGGGCACAGCCCCCTCCCGCTCCGCCCGCGCGCACGGGGACTGGCACAGCTCCGCCCCCTTCCCAGCCCGCGGAAGTGAGCCCCTGTGCCCTCCCTCCAGGCCTGCCATTGGCTGCGGGTGTCAGGGGGCGGAGCTAGCTGGGCAGGCGGCGGCAATGGTTAACCCCTCAGCTGCTGGCTGGCAGCGGCTACGCTTCAGCACCCCCTGTGCCGGTCCCAGCACTGGTCCCAGTAAGCACCCAGCACTGGCCCCAGTAAGCACCCAGCGCTGGCCCCAGTAAGCACCCAGCGCTGGTACCAGTAAGCACCCAGCGCTGGTGGCAGGGCAGACCCAGTACTGGTCCCAGTAAACATCCAGCACTGGCCCCAGTAAGCACCCAGCACTGGTCCCAGTAAACATCCAGCACTGGTACCAGTAAGCACCCAACGCTGGTACCAGTAAGCACCCAACGCTGGCCCCAGTAAGCACCCAGCACTGGTACCAGTAAACATCCAGCACTGGTCCCAGTAAACATCCAGCGCTGGTGGCAGGGCAGACCCAGCACTGGTCCCAGTAAACATCCAGCACTGGCCCCAGTAAGCACCCAGCGCCGGCCCCAGTAAGCACCCAGCGCCGGCCCCAGTAAGCACCCAGCGCTGGTCCCAATAAACACCCAGCGCCAGCCCCAGTAAGCACCCAGCGCCGGCCCCAGTAAGCACCCAGCGCCGGCCCCAGTAAGCACCCAGCGCTGGTGGCAGGGCAGACCCAGTACTGGTCCCAATAAGCACCCAGTAAATATCCTGATACCACTTGACCCCAGTACTTGTTGAAGTACAGACTGGACCCAGCACTGAACATAAGGTTGGACACAGTGGCTCAGACCAAACGTCCATCTCACCAGGGCCACCAACGGGGAAGGGGGGCTACTCCTGGGCCCAACAATTTAAAAGGGCCCAAGGCTTTACCCACGGACCCTTTAAATTGCCACAGGAGCCCCTGGCTGTGTGTGCCCCGTGGACCGAATGGCTGGCTGTGGAAAGCTAGCTCCCTGCCCCGTCCCTTCTGGGGGGGGCCCAAATCGGCTCCCCCTAAGGTCTATACTGGGATAATTATTGAGGTCTTACTGGGACCTCTACTACAATCTGCACTGGGGGCTGACTGGGACCAGTCATGGGATCTATTTTGGGACCAGTACTAGGATCTATACCCGCACCCTCCAGACACTTTAGTATCTGAGCATGGCAGGGTCCGTAGCTTAATAGAACTAAAGCTGCACCTTTGAAATACACCAGAAAAATAATTCAGAGCCCTTGTGGGTCGGGATGGCGATCCCCAGCGGCTGCTGAATGAAAGAGCCGTGAATACGCAGTGCCTGTTGTGGGGCCAGACACCCCCTCCACTGAGGCTGTGGGTCTCAGATGTAAGGCCAGATTCTTGTTTTGGTTAACCCTCCAGGACAGCGGCAGAGTGCCATTGCTGGTTCAGCCTATCATGCCGCAGTGGCTATCTGCAAGCAACACCAAGCTGGGTTTCCAAGTATTTTAATAGAAGCACTAAAGTAGCCACAAGGAAACTGGAGAACGTCGGGTCGGTCTGAACAGCTGATTAACGGTGCCAGGTTTCTTGAGGTCAGGCCGGGAAGCTTGTGAAACTAGGCTGTCTGGAAACAAAGAGTCTCCAGGGAACCCAGAGCAAGGTACACCGAGACGCAGCAGTGTCGTGCTCCCAGCTGAGCTACTGCTGCAGGGGGTGCTGATGGGAAGGTGGCTAATGCAAACGCTGGTTCTCTCCTCAGAATCGACTTATAACAGACCAATGAACCTCGGGAAGCAGTGCTGCCCCCAGAACCAGCCGGCAGCAGGTTCCCTGCCAATGGAGTGCGGAGCTAATGCTCAGAGCAGGGGCAGTGCACACAGCCCTCTCCCCATAGGAGCCGATCCTGTTGCCAGCCATGTTTGGGGCACAGCACAGTTGGGGGTGTCTGGACAGGCAGGTCGCTGCCTCAGTCCACACGCTGCTCACCTGATCCCCCTGCAGCAAGGAGACCCAGCTCCCGACATCCCACGCCCTGGTGCTGGGTCGTGCCCCATTGTTTGAAAACCCCTGGGCTAGAGGCTCTGGCTCCATAGACAGCATGACCCTAGTTCGCCACATGGACCAAGGCAGACAGCAGTACAGTCTGAGCCTGGATGGTTTGGGGGGCGGCCCAGCAGCGCACGACACCACGCCGACAGACTGCTCATGCTCTGCCCTCAGGCATGGCTTATTATCTTCAAACAGCTCACAGAGCAACACCCAACACAAGCAATCCCCCAGGACAAAGCCGGACAGCGGGAGTCCCAGAGAACCAACCACAGAACCCTGCTCCTCTGTCAGGCCTTTCTGAGAGTCACCTGACCCCTTCCCAGCTCCACGGGTGAATCCCCACTACCTGGCTCAGACACCTGCTCCGAAAGAGGCCCTGTCTCTGTCCCTGACCTGTCAGAGCCCCCTCCGGCAGAGCCTATCAAGAGCTTCGCTCTTCTCTCTCTGATCTTCCATCTCCCTGACTGATCCCCACATGGACCCCAGCAGAGCAAGGCCCCTGCCTTTGGACTGGGCAAAAGCGTATTAAAGAGCAAAGGAAGGGCGAGGGATAGCAGAGGGGAAGAATGTGAAGCTTCCCTGTTCCTTAATCCTTGGCCAGATCCCTTGATCTACCCGGGGCCTGATCCATAGCCCGTGTGGGGCAGGGCCCGTCTTTGCACTGACTTCAGCGGGCTCTGCACAGAACGCTGTGACGTTCTCCCTTTGTCCACAAGGGGGGGCCTTCCCACCACATTCTGCAAAGGTGAGTTTACATCTCTGTAGCGCCAAGATCACACCTGCCAGTGTAAACGTGCCCAGGTCGGTTCGATCCCGGCGCAGGTCGCAGGCATACGAGCTCATTCAGAGCCCTCGGACACTCAATGCCAGGAATCTTTGTCGTGAAGACCCAGGCCCCCTCCTTAATTCCTCAGAGCGTTTTCCTCAGGCCTCTGCTTCCATGTCCCCCGCCTTCGTCACTCTGCCACCTTGACACCTCCCCTCACACCTCCGGCTCCGTCACCTCGCTCCCACCCCCGGCCTCTGGCGCTATCCCTCTCCTCATTCCCCACGACGGCCCTGTGCTGATACAGGGGCTCACGGGAGTAGGGCAGCTCAGGGGAACATCAGAAAACACCGAAGGCCAAGACAGCTCCTCCCTCCCCACCCCTGGAGCCGGCCAAGGTGAAAAGAAGAGGGTATGAGCAGGAGGGTGGTGGTGCCAAAGAGAGGGCAGGACAAGGGAAGCTGGTGGGAAAGGAGAGATCGGCTAGACAGGACCCCAGGCCAGACTAGGGATGTTAAATATCGGTTAACTGAATAGTCGAGTAACCTCATGAAATTTTATCGGTTAGTCAGCTATTCTATAGTCCCCGTGGGCGGGGCCGGCAGCCACAGTATCATAGGCAGCGGGGCCAGGTGGGAGCTGATCCGCGAGGGGAGCCAGTTTAAAAACCAGCTCCCCTCACGGACCAGCTGCCTGTTGCCCTGCGCTGCTGCTTCTGAGAAAGAGGCAGCAGCACGGGGCCGCAGCAGTCCGTCTGGGGGGGGCCTGAGCTCCCGGATCTTACACAAGCCAGAACTGAGCCGAGCTGCCTGCCCACCCGGCTCCTAATGCAGTTTAAATGCAGAGGTAAGTCCCGGACCCAGCATGAGCCAGGACTGAGCCAGGCTGCTGGCCAGTCTGCTAAAAAATGTAGGGACCAGCAGCCTGGCTCAGTCCTGGCTTGCGATGGGGGAGAGGGTGTGACGTAGTGGGGTGTACCTTGCTGGTTGCTATGCTGGGTCGTGGGTTGTGAGTGACCTCCCCTGGCTGCTGTCTGCACCACAGCCCAGCAGGGCAGGGGATGAGTCATTATGCAAAGGGGTCTTCAAACCTGTCTGACCACCTACCCCCCAGGGAGAGAAACAAAGGAAGGTGGAATGCCGCCCCTGGCTGGGGGCAGGGCTGGAGGAGAGTTAGTTAGTTGCTGTCTGGGATCATGGAGGAAGGAGCCTAGGCAACGGGCTGGGATTTAGGGGCCCAGGCTCCCCTATCTCATGGGGGGCTGAGGCATCCTAGGCCTGCCCTGTAACCAGATGACATCAGTGCTGTGCTGTATCCTGGAGAAGCAATAAACTCCCTCTATTCTACTGGCTGGTGGAGTCTGTCCATGCCATTACGGGGGTGCAGGAGACGGGAAAACCCCAACGCATCGTCACACTGGTGTCAGGGGTGGGATCCTGTCCCAGTGGGGAGCAGCCAGACCCCCCCTGGGAGCGTGTCAGGCTCTGAGAGGGGGCGGAGCGCAGGGGGCCGCCGAAGAGACCAGACCGCCTCCCAGGGAAGCCCTGCAAGCCGTAGTCCGGCTACGGCAGGGGCCAGCCCAGCGGAGCTGCGGCGGCTAGAAATCCAGCTACAGATGAAGGAATTGGAAGTCCAGGACCGTAGAGAGCAGCGACAGCATGAGCTGGCCATGGCAGAGTGGAGAAGCGGCGGGGCCCTGGCTGCGCCGAGTGCGGACGGGCCCCAAGGGCCCAGGGCGGCCAGACGCTTGGAGAAGCTCGTGGTGGCCCAATTGAAGGACATGGGCGACATAGACGGGTTCCTCAGCTCCTTTGAGAGGGCCTGTGGACTGCAACGGGTCCCCCCAGCGGACTGGCTGCAGGAGCTCATCCCCGCACTGAACCAGGAGGCTGCCAGGGTGCTCAATCAGCTGGAGGACCTACAGCCAGGGGATTACAACCGAGTCAAGGAGGCCCTGCTGCACAAGTTCGGGCGGACCCCCGAGATGTACAGGAAGAAGTTCCGGGAGGTGCAGACAGCAGCCAGGGGAGGTCACTCACAACCCACGACCCAGCATAGCAACCAGCAAGGTACACCCCACTACGTCACAGAGGGAAATGCGTGCAGTCTATAGCATTGACCTATCAGCTTTTCCTTATCGGTTAATCGACTGCACTATTACATCCCCAGTCCAGACATGCCTTTCTGGCCTGCCCTGACGCTGTGGTCCCATTTTCCTCACTGACCACAAAGCAGGCAGAGAAGGCAGCATTCCTGCGCTCTGCCAGTGGTGCCCGGCAAGGTGCCCGTGTCGCACAGGGCTGGATGCCAGAGCAATGTTTGTAACAATACATAAAATGAAGGGCCCAAAGTGCAAAGAGCCCTGTGCCCCACCAGCCTCGCCTGGGTGGGAGCGCTGCTCCGGGCAGTGCCACGGCTCGCCAGGCTCCCCACAGTGCCACACCACGGGCATGGGGTTTGTCGGGTGGGCCGAGTCGTGCCTGGTGTGTGTTTAACCCCAATTACGACGGCAATAGCAGGGCACCCGCAACTGGCACACACGGGACTGCTACTGCCGTGCCAACGTGGGTGCAGCTGCTCCTCACCCCTCGCCTTTCACTGCCCATGTGCCCTGCTTCCGTGGCACCAGAGGCCTTGTGCTGCAAACACTGCGCCTGTGCTGGAGGGTCTCCGGCCAGGTCCCTGAGGTGGCTCCAGAGAGGGCAACGGGGGGGCTGGAAATAAAGCGTGCGAGGTCCTGAGTGCAAGGACACACGGCCCCTTGGGCTGCCTGGAATGTCCCAGCTTTGCCCACCCGCTCTGAGGGGCAGGCCGGCTGCTCACTGCTAATGCCAGAGGACTCCCGAAGGCAACAGCCCTCCAAGGGACGGCAACACACACTCAGCTCCTTGATTTCAATGGGAGTGAGGTGCCTACAGCAGGCAGGGCCGTCCTCTCCGCAGCCCAGCCACTGCAGAGATTCAGATTGGGACAGCCCAGTGGGACTCCAGCAGCTCCTAAGGAATCACTGGGGGGGGGGGGGACGGGACTTGGGCCCACTCTTAAGAACACCCCTGGAGAGGGAATCCACCCGTCGGGGGAGTGACTCCTCGGGGCAGGCGACAGGTTACACTGGAGAGGCAGCCAGCAAAAGCAAGGGGCCTTTCCCATGTACGGAACAGACCCGGGCTGGCACCTTAGATACCAACAAAGCCCCGGAACGGCCGCGGGAACCAGGCCCAGCCTTAGGGCTGCACAAACCGGGCCCAGAAGTGAAGGGCAAATGGGCATGGGCATTGCTGGGCAAAGGGGATGGAGGGAACTGGGCAGGGGGCAGTGTGGCAGGGCAGGCTAGAAGTGCAGGGCTGGGGTTGGGGACCCAGGAGGGAGGAAAGTGCAGGGGTTAGGACGAAGGGGGCCCTGTGCAGAGGTTAGGGGCAAAGGGGGCACAATGCAGGACAGGATGGGGGTGCAGGGTTGGGGAGCCCATAGGTGCCAGGGGAAATGGGTGGTGTTATGGCCACAGGGAACACAAGTTCGCCCTGGGCCCCAGCTCTGCGCTAACGGGTGAGCTCTCTGTTCCCCTGTGTGACGGGACGGGCCGCCTCCACCCCGCGGAGGCAGACCCGCCCCGCACTGACCCCGCGGTCGCGCTTGCGCTCCTGGGCGCGGACCAGGAAGCGCGGGTGGCGTGTGGCCCCTGTACGGCTGTCGCCGCTCAGCTGAGAGGTGGGGGCGGAGCCAGAGAGGCGTGCGCTGGCTGGCGCGCCAGGGCAGGGCGGAGCTGCACGCTGGCCACTGCGTGGGCGGCTGGTGACATCACACCAGCAGGACGCCGGCGCGGCACTTAAAACCGGAAGAGAGGCACCCGGGGGGGGGGACGCCCGGGAGGAGAAACACCCGGGAGGGGAGGCACCCGGGAGGAAGGACGCCCGGGAGAGCGACGCCCGGGAGGAGAAACACCCAGGAAGGGAGGCACCCGGAGGGAGACGGGTCCCACAGGGACGGGAGCGGAACCCGAGTAGGACTGCGGGGTAGGAAGTAGCCCAGGGCGGGGCTTGGAGCCGGTGAGCCAGTGAGTTGCGGGCACTAGCCCCGCCGGCTGGACAGGAGCCAGCGAACCTGTCCTTAGGGCCCTGGGCTGGGGCCTGTGAGAGAGGGCGGGCCCGGGCCCCCCTACCCCCGCGAACCGGCAATAACAGCCAAACCAAGCGCCAGACGCCAGGGGGAGAGCAGGGAAGAGTACTGAGGACCGACCCCGGGCCGGGAGAGAACGAGGGTGGGCGGCTGAGTCCGCGTCTTACTGGAGCGGGCCGCCCCACTCGTACACCCTGGCATGCTGCATGCCCCACTGGTGTGTCACTGGACTGGATGGATCCCAGGTTCGCTCCTGAGCTAGCCCCGCAGGAGCTGAGCGCGGCCGGGGGGCGTTTGCGAGTGCGATCGCACCCCTGGTTAGTCGCTCACCACTGCGGCGCCGAGCCCAACGCTGCAGCAACACACAGTTAAAAATAGACCCGCATGAAAAAGTTACAGTTGAATAAAATTACCATTAAACAGCTATTTCCGGGCAGCACCGAAATCAAACGAGAGGCCGCAGCCAAGAGACCTGCCGGCTCCCCGCGGTGCGTGTTCTCAGGATGAGACCTCAGCAGGAATCTGCACAGTGGAACCCCTGGGGGCCCCAGAAGCCTCCTCGGGCCCTCACGCTCGAGACCCCCTGCAGGCAGCCAGCAGAGCCGCCCGGCTGCCTGCGTCCTGGACCCTGACGACAGGGGCTCTGAGAGAAATGCGTGGATTGGAAGGGAGGGGGTAGGGGGCTGGGCACGCAGCACCTCCGGTTCAGTTAGCCAGTCTGCTTAAAATACCAACAGCTCCAAAACCACACCCAAGCTTTCAGCAAGCTCCGGAAACTGTTGCTGGGAGGAAAGGGTGAGCAAGGTGCATGCACAAACCCCCACTCCTGGTACCGTCTGGACTTGGAACCGGAAATACAAAAGCACAGCGAGAAAGGCTAGCGGCATGCCACATCCTGCCCAAGTGGAAATCTGCCCCCAAACCCTGATTTCATGAGCTGCCCCAGCCCAGTTATGTAGTCCAAAGTGGTTCAGAGGAGAGCCTCTTTGTTTGGGAGGGAGGGGGGTCTAGCAGCGAAAGCATGAGAGCAGCATATCAGAGGGCCGGGCAATGCACAAAACCCAGCCGCACATCAACTGGGCACTCAACCACGCATTGAAAAGCAGCCCGTCTTCTCCAAAGGAATGTCACTGGCCAGTTACAGAAAGACGCTGGGGAGCTGGAATCACCCACAAGTTTGACACTGTTGCCCTGGGCTTGAATAAAGACATGACCTGGCTAACGCCTCCTGCCTCTAGCATCCGCATTTCCACATCAAAAGCCATGAATGGGACACATCCAGCCCACTTAATCAGCCTCATTACCACGGGTCCTACAACTGACAGGTACTTCTGCTGCTGTTATAGGTCTCTTGGTTTCTGTTATTCCCCCTCCAGCTCATCTAATGAAATGGGTTTTACCCAAGAAAGCTCAGGATACTCTATATTTTTGTTAGTCTCTAAGCCCTGATCTACACGAGGGCTACGTCTACATTGGCAAGATTTTGCGCAAAAGCGGACGTTCTAATGTATAAAATCAGGGCTTCTTGCGCAAATACTCTGACGCTCCCGCTCAGGGATAAGCCCTCTTGTGCAACTGTTCTTGCGCAAGAGGACAGTGTAGACAGACAACAACAATTTCTTGTGCAAGAAAGCCCGATGTTTAAAATGGCCATCGGAGCTTTCTTGCGCAAGAGAGCGTCTACACTGGCACGGATGCTCTTGCACAAAAGCATATCTTTTGCGCAAAGGCACATGCCAGTGTAGACGCTCTCTTACTCAAATACTCTAACACAAAAACTCTTGCGTTAAAGAGTATTTGCGCAAAATCTTGCCAATATAGACGTAGCCTAGGTCTTTATTTCAAAATAACCCCTACAAGGTCGAATTTATAAGCAGCGCATCCACGCTACCAAGCCTGTTATTTCCAAACAACAGGCCATGGAATTTGAAAGCTGTACTCCTGCTTTTCATCAGGAGTAACATTAATTCTGAAATAGTTATTTCAAAATAGCGGTGGTGTGGACCTCCAGGGCTGCTACTTTGAAATGACTACTTCCCAGAGTCATTCGAACTAATTACTCCCCAGCGCTTCCCGGGGCTCTAAGTCAAGGTAGTGTGTCCACATTAACGGAGCCTGCCGCGGACTCATTTCGAGGCTTCTCCGTAGTGTGGACACGCTAGTTCAGATTTGCTAAATCGGGAGTTAGTAAGTCGAATGTTAGTAATTTTGAAAGAGTTTCCTAGTGTAGATGTGGCCTAAGGTGCCACAGGACGACTCGTAGTTTTTAAAGTTACAGGCTAACATGGCTCCCCTCTGAGATTTATTATCAGTAATGGTCACTCAAACCCTAGGGTGGGGTTTTGTCAAATCAAAAATGTTGATAAATGAAATTTAAAAAGTGTCTTGAGAAAACAGAAAAGGAAACAAACACGAAGATCACGTCCGCAGAAAAATCCAAGGACTTGAAAGTGGCTCTGATTGGGAAAGGTGCAGGAGAAATGCACTCAGGTATTCAGCCAGGTCTAGTGCTAACAGCTGGGAGGGGGCAATAATTTCTTGAGACAAGTTCCGTCTCTGCTGTCACCAAAGTGTGTAGCCCAGAGACAACCATGAAGGCCTTAAGTGCCGCAGATCTGCTACAATGAAAGCAGAGTGAAATTAATCGATCAGGTGACTGGAATGCCTCAGGCTGGCAACAGGGCAGAGGAAAGCGAGGTATTTTCTTGCAGACTCCTTTGGCTGGGGGGAGCTGAGAAGTATGTCAGCCAACCTGATCTTCCACAGTAGTTCTGGTTCTCTGGCAGAAAGTCTGCTCTGCCTGGTACAGTATTGGCTTTTCCAAGAACAGTAATTTTGAAAGCAGTAAGCCTGGAGTTTGAGATCCTGCGGGAAGTCTCTCTTTCAGCCACGCAAGAGACAAGATCTTCTTGTGAGTAACACAGCCAGGAAAGGGGATGCCCAGAGGACAGAACTAGAGACGAGGCAGCAGCACAATTCTGATAGGCCAGGTCCCATTTCAAATTCAGAGCCCCACTTGAGTGGGGACCAGGGTCAGGTGCATCTGCAAGGACGGGTGGGCAATAATTTGTGATGGGGGCCACTCCGAGATTTTGGAAAGTGGTTGAGGGCCACACTCTTCCATGATATTAATGGAGGAGGTGCAGGGTCTGGGATGGAGGTTGGGTGCAGAAGGGAGCTTGTGGTAAAGGATTGGAGTGCGGGGAAACTGGGAGGGAGTTTGAGTGAAAGAAGGGTTTGTGACCTGGGGCAGGGATTGGGGTATAGGAGGAGGTGCAGGGGTCTAGGATTGTGGCCTGGGGCAGGGACTGGGGTGCAGGAGGAGGTGCAGGGGTTTGGATTGTGGCCTGGGGCAGGACTGGGGTGCAGGAGGAGGTGCAGGGTTTGGATTGTGGCCTGGGGCAGGGACTGGGGTGCAGGAGGAGGTGCAGGGGTTTGGATTGTGGCCTGGGGCAGGGGACTGGGGTACAGGAGGAGGTGCAGGGGTTTGGATTGTGGACCTGGGGCAGGGACTGGGGTACAGGAGGTGCAGGGGTCTGGATTGTGGCCTGGGGCAGGGACTGGGGTGCAGGCTCTGGAGGGGGTCTGGGTGCAGGAGGGGAGGCAGAGGCTTTGGGTTATGTGGGGTGGGGGCAGGAGTGGGGAGCAGAGACTTGAGGGGAGGGAGGGGCTGGGGTGCCAGAGACAGGCTTGAGCCGGGAGACTTACCTGGGCGACTCAGGCCCCAGCAGGTTTCTCAGGCAGTCTCCCTGCCTGCCCCACCTCTGCACTGGCTGCAGGGGCCACCCAAGTGGGTCTGTGAGTAGCTCGAGCCTGAGGGGAGAGGCAGAGGGGAGCTTTGCTGGCTGCCTGTTCTTCAAACAGGCAGCTCCCGTTGGCCGGAAACCGACCAATGGGTGTGTGCTGGAGGCGGGGGCAGCGCGAAGCCTCTCCCTCCTCCCCAGGGCTCACAGCTGTTCAAAGACAAACAGGCCCTGCAGCCACTTTTCTGAGCGGCTGGGGGGCAGGCAGGGAGCTGCCTGAGGCTCCCCGCTTCGTCTGGGTGGGCCGTACTCTGCCCAGCCCGTGCAAGGAGCATGGTGGCTTTTGTCTCTTGGTTCTACACCCCCTGCTTCTTTATCTCAAACCTCTCACCCTTCCTCCAGTCCAGACCCAAATTCTCCTCCACCCTGCGCAGACCTGCCCCGCACCCAGGGTCTGTTGTCCCGTAACGAGGATCCACCCGAGTTCCCCTCCGCTGCACACAGCCCGCTTATCCCTCATTACAGCTCTGAAGTTTCGATTGCCCTCTGCAGCCCCTGCTGTTATTATACTCACAGTGCCTGGGCAAGCGAACTCAATCTTCCCTTTGCTGATTTTCTATAGTCTGTTTATTAGCCGGCCCCTTTGTGAACCCAGCAGTCACACAGGCCTGTGGTGCCAAGTGTAAAATTAATATCGACTAAAAAATCTGGGCCCTTCTTTGTCGGCTTAGAGGAGCCGTCTGGAGTTAATGGGAATGCTACTGTGCATCACGCCCACTGCCAAATGCACTTGGCTCATTTGTAGCAGCCGGCGTTAACTCTTTGTGGGCCTTGGCTCGTCGGGGCTGGCAGGTGTTTCCCGCAGGCAGCCCCCAGCTCTGGGTTGTTCGGGAGAAGCTTCTGGGAGCTCTTGGGCTGGCTCTCAGGCAAGTGTTGTTGGTGAAATCAGCCAGCAGGAGGCGCTTGTGTTTCAAGCAGCTGAGTTTCTTGCTGGTTTCCAGCCTGTGGCAATGCTCCTCAGGCTGGAAAGACCGTGTCGGCTTCCCCACGCAGGCGCCGGCTGACAGTGTGCCTCTCTTGGCACCGGGAATGGCCGTGCGGGCGAGGGCTCTCTTCGCTGCCTGCCAATGAGCTTCCCTCCAGACTTGGAGGGACTAGATCCAGGGATGGAAGGGTAACTGAGTCTCTCTGGCTCCCGCCCCAGCCTGGGTTTGTGTGTGGAGACTTCCAGCAATGGCAGGGGAGGAATTAGCACCGATTGCAGTCGCCGCTGTGACAGGGGCAGCTGTCGGCAGGGCGATGGACTGAAACCGCACACTTCCTCCCCAAGGATCAGCAAGCATCCGCTCCCTCCCACTCCTGCCAGCCAGCCCAGACCCCACGCGCCAGCAGGAGCTGCCATGCCGAAATGCCTGCTCTCCCCAGACAGGCTCTGGCTGCTGGGCCCAGTTCAAGATGCTGGTTTTTCACTGGGATGGGCTGCGGTTTTGCTTGATGCCAGTCTCACTGCAGAGCTCTGTCTGCCTAAAGCCTGTTTCTCTGTTGCCCTGGCCCTCGTCTCGTCATTCATAGCAGGGCTGCATGGGTGGAAAACGCTACCACTGTGATTTGGGGTATGCGGCTACACATGGTGCAGGGCAGGGGAGAGTCAGGTTGCTAAACATTCAGCCCTGTCACACACACCCGGTAACACACACCTTGGAGTTGCTGAGTTATACTTTACAACTGGCATCTTACCAGCCGCCTGTGGCTACCTGATCATGGTACAGAAAGAGTGGGATGCTCCAGTAGGGTTCATAGAATCATAGAATCCTACGGTCAGAAGAGACCTCAGGAGGCATTGAGTCCAACCCAAAGCAGGACCAATCCCAACTCAGTCATCCCAGCCAGGGCTTTGTCCAGCCGGGACTTAGAATCATAGAACCACAGAGCTGGAAGAGACCTCAGAAGGTCATCAAGTCCAGCCCCCTGTTCTAGGCAGGACCAATCCCAACTAAATCAACCCGGCCAGGGCTTTGTCAAGCGGAGACTTAAACACCTCTAGGGATGGAGACTCCACTACTTCCCTAGGGAACCCATCCCAGTGCTTCACCACCCTCCTAGTGAAATAGTTTTTCTAATATCCAACCTGAACCTCTCCCACCACAACTTGAGACCATTGCTCCTTGTTCTGCCATTCGTCACTACGGAGAACAGCCTCTCTCCATCCTCTTTGGAACCTCCCTTCAGGAAGTTGAAGGCTGCTATCAAATCCCCCCTCACTCTTCTCTTCCGCAGACTAAATAGACCCAACTCCCTCTAGGGAGTTGAAAACCCTAGGGTTGGAGATTCCACCCCCTCCCTAGGGAACCCATCCCAGTGCTTCCCCTTCCTCCTAGGGAAATAGCTTTTTCCTGATATTCAACCTAGACCTCCCCCATTGAACTTAAGCACTAGGGTCATGGTTAAGGTTAGAGTTAAGCTCAGCACAGTTCTCCAAGCAGCAAAGTCCAGCCCAATCTGTCCTGAGGTTGGAGGCTGTCCTTCACGTGTGCCCCTGATTTGATCCAGAAGAGAGAGAAGGACTTTTCCCAAGGGTCAGACTTAGTCTGCCCCAGTGTGTTCTGGGATGTTGAGATCCAAGGTTTGTGTTCAGGTCCATGTCCACAGGAAATCATGACTCAGTAATAAGCTAGTTCAGTATTTCTCACCAAGGGTTACACGTGCTGCTCAGGGCTTATGAGACACTGAAGATGTTATTACAACCTAAAGCAAAGATTTGCAACCTGGGCAGGGGTGTGGGGGATGTGTGTTTGTGTGAGAGAGAGAGAATCTTTATGAAATACTGTGGGCATTTTACCCACAGAACCAATTAATTAGCAAAGCTGATTCCTCCCGAAACATCAGGTCCCCATGTGGTGCTGCACATTGGACTCTAGATGGCGCTGTGCATTTTCACAGCTTTGTTAAGCCTGCGGAGCATTACACAAGGTGGCAGCCACCTGTCGGTTAGTGTGCACATGGAACTGGAAGCATGGGCCGCAATTGCAGTTTTGCCTTTGCTCCTGTTACAAGAGGTCCTTGGTTCATTCACACAAGAGGAAAAACCCCAGCTCAAATGAAAAACAAAGACACTGAATCGGATTCAAGTGACGCACCAGCGCTGCATATATCGATATAAGTACTTGGTACATAGAATCATAGACTCATAGAATCCTAGGGCTGGCAGAGACCTCAGGAGGTCGTTGAGTCCAGCCCCCGGCGCAAAGCAGGACCAATCCCAACTCAATCATCCCAGCCAGGGCTTTGTCAAGCCGGGACTACAAACCTCTAGGGACAGAGATTCCACCCCGTCCCTAGGGAAACCATTCCAGTGCTTCCCCACCCTCCTAGGGAAATAGTTTTTCCTAATGTCCAACCTAGACCTCCCCCACTGCAACTTGAGCCCATTGCTCCTCGTTCTGACATCTGCCCCCCCTGGAGAACAGCCTCTCTCCAGCCTCTTTGGAACCTCCCTTCAGGCAGTTGAAGGCGGCTATCAAATCCCCCCTCACTCTTCTCTTCTGCAGACTAAACAAACCAAAATCCCTCAACCTCTCCTCATAACTCATGTGCTCCAGCCCCCTCATCATTTTGGTTGCCCTCTGCTGGACCCTCTCCAATGCGCCCACATCCTTTCTGTAGTGGGGGCCCAGAACTGGACGAAACACTCCAGATGTGGCCTCACCAGAGCCGAATAAAGGGGAATAATCACTTCTGTAGATCTGCTGGCAGTGTTCCTCCTAATGCACCCTAATATGCCATTAGCCTTCTTGGCTACAAAGGCACACTGTTGACTCATACCCAGTGTCTCATCCACTGTACCCCCAGGGCCTTTTCTGCCAAACTGCTACTTAGCCAGTCAGTCCCCAGCCTGTAACAATGCTTGCGATTCTTCCGTCCCAAGTGCAGGAATCTACACTTGTCCTTGTTGAACCTCATGCAATTTCTTTTGTCTCAATCCTCCAATTTGTTTAGGTCACTTTGGACCCTATCCCTGCCCTCCAATGTATCTACCTCTCCCCCCAGCTTAGTCTCATCCACAAACTTGCTGAGGGTGCAATCCATCCCCTCATCCAGGTCATTAATAAAGATGTTGAACAAAACCAGCCCTAGAACCGACCCTTGGGGCACTCCGCTAGAAACCAACCGCCAGCCAGACATCGAGCCATTAATCACTACCTGTTGGGCCCGACAATCTAGCCAGCTTTCTATCCACCTGCCAGTCCATTTATCCAGGCCAGACTTCCTTAACTCGCTGGCTAGACATACGTACTTGGTTGGGGGGGTGGCAACTATGACAGACCCAGAGAAGGGCATGTGCGATCAAATACGTTTGAGAACCCCTGATCTAAAGCAAAGGAAATCTGGCTCCCCTTCTCCCCACACACCCTGCCCCCCAGACCCAATAACCCACCCCAATACATCGCATAGGTTTATTGGCGTTATACAGACTTTTTGACTCTTACTTTTACAGAAGAAGTTACGGAGCCACAACATTTTCTGGCTTAGAAGAAAGAGTCACCAGCCTGACGTGGCAGAGGGGGACCCTGCAGCTAGCTTCAGCAACATGCAGGGCAGGGTATTCAAAGTAGCAAAATTCCAGTATAACCCTGCTCTCAGTTGCTCATCACTCCTTGTAACATTCTCCTCTGGCCATTGGCTTAATATTAGGGGCTCCTCTGAGTCTGCCACGAGGCTTGCTGGAAACTGCCTTGGGCAGGCTAACACCTGCAGGAATTCCCAGCCAGCGTGGAAATGGTGAATTTCCAATGCACGTCTCATGCCCCTCTGGCCGCTTGCCTGTGACCGACGACTTATGCTGCAGAAGGACGGGAGGTGGGGTGGGGGCGGTGATTTTTCTTTTCCAGGTAACCTTTGTGCTCAGGACAAGCCGGGAGACATGACGGGCATGAGGATGGGATGAGACGCTCTGGCAAGTAGCTGGCAGGCTGGGGGACTCGGCTGCAGCTGCTCCTAGACGGGCTGGGCTCCCGGGGTTCTCCTGCAGGCTGCCCTGCTAAGGCGGTGAAAGGGGCTGGCTGAGGGTGTGCGGTCCCTGCCCCCGCCCCTTTTGGGGAGTTTGGGGGGCTACAGCCACAGGCACCTGGCCTTCTTCCTCTTCCTCTGACTCTCAGGGAGCGAGGGGGCAGTGCTCTTCCTCTGGCTCCCGGCTGCCAAGGAGAGGGCAGCAGAGGATGCAGACGGCTGTGCACTTTCCCCTCGCTCCCTGAGAGCCCAAAGAAGAAGAGCAGCGACATGCCGAAATGATGTCCTTGCCCCCACTCACCCTTCTGCCCTCCAGCCCTGCGCCTCTCCACCCCCAGCGCTGATTCCTGAGCCCCCCATACCCTCCTGTCCTGGGCCCCCTCAGCACTAAATGCAACTGTTCTCTATTCTTGAGCTAGTCCCATCTGCAAAGGCCCAAGCCTCAGGAGGACCCGGGAAGGAAGTTTGTGGCTGCCCTGGAACATATGCTTGCCTTTCCTTCCACCAAAGCACTCGGCACCTGGTGCTCTCCTCGCCCCCTCGCCTGCCTGCCCCTGCAGCTGCACCTTCCATGCTGTAGCTGGGCAGGTGGGGGCGCAAAGGCTCCCTGGAGGCTGCTGGGCGAGAGAGACAGAACACACCTTTGAGATGCGACAGTCCTTGCTGCTCACCAGCCACATAAAACATGTTATTTTATTTAAACAGAATAGAGGGTAGAAGAATACACAGGACAGATAGGGGGGGGGGGAGGTGATTGATGAGGGTTGGGATTGATTGGCAGTTGGGGTAAAATTAATTGCTAGGCAGAAGGGTGGGCAGATGTGGGGGTAACACACACACTGTGTTGCCATCCTTAACTCCAGTGCAATGCCCTCACCCACGCCCCCCCCACACACAGAGCACATTCTAAAGAAACAGTGTGCAGCCGACCCCCAAGTTCTCAGTTTATCTTTATCAGTTGTTTCCCCATATCAATGTGATTGTGTCCTACAGATGAAGGGATCAGACATTTTGATGTGACCCCGATCCTGCAAACACATATCAGGCCTGTATGCAGGAATTTCTGGGGACGGGGGCTTTTTTTGTAAATGTGGATCACAAGGGTGTAAATGCACCCCCCGTGGCCTTCCAAGTAAGCAGGGAAAGCAGCCTTAGCCTTCCCCCAGCTAGTCAGAACATGGCCGGCCAGAACATGTTTAGTTGGGGAACCACAGGGTGGTGCTTTCACCCCCTTTGCTCCGCCCGCCTGCCCCACATACAGGCTTGCGTATGCACGGTGCTTAACTTTAAGCAAGTGGATTAGGCCCAGATTATTACAAGTTATTTAGGTGCTTAACTCACCTTGGTCTATATCCCACTGAAGTCAAGTTAAGTGTTTGCAGGATTCTGGGGCCTAAATTTTGGCCCCTTGTATGGTCATGTGACATCAGATGTAAGGGTTACACTTAATCACCCCCTGTCGCTCCCCTTGGTGTAAAAGCTGGAATGTCATGAGACAGGAGAAGAGCTTGGAATTATTATTATCATCATTTAAGCCTAGGTGGTTTGTATATTTAGATGCAGTAGATCTGCACTTTGCTAATTGATACTTGCATAATTGTGGGTCACAGAATGGTAATGAAAAATGGTCACTGATTGTCATCATTATCATGCAGTTTGTCTAATCAGAAATGTGAGAGGTGTGCATTATTCAGTGAGTTGTTTGCGGCTGCAGAGAAGGTTGGCATTGATGTAGTAACCCCTCCGTTAGGAATAAGACGTTCCCCTCGGCAGGGAAACGTGGCCTTGATGAAATCACTGTGAAGTGGGTGCACAGTTGGCCGAATGATCACGCTCAATGGTAGTTGTCAATGGTTTGCTACACACTAGGAGGGGGTATCTAGTGGGGTCTCACAGGGGTCATCCCTGGATGGGGGACTAGTCGATATTTCTTTAATACCATAGATAATGGAGTGGAAAATATTCTCATACAATCTGCAGATGACACCAAGCAGGGAGGGGATGCCAGCCCTTTGGAGGGCAGGATTAGAATTCAAAACAACCTTGACAAATTGGAGAACTGGTTTGCATTGAAGATGAGCCTCAATAAAGACAGGTGCGAAGTGCTTCGCTTAAGAAGGACACATGACACACAGCATGTCACAGGTTCAGTCCTGTCTGTGAACATCCCTTAGTGGCTGAAGGAGGTCACGCAATAATTACCTTGCCTGTTTGCGGGCGAGGCACGGTCCAATTTGTGGCCGAGGTCCAGGCCTCCTCTTTACCCCCTCGTTCAGGTGTAGTTTGTAAGGGGGGGGGACCCTGGCCCACCCACCCCTCTGGGTCCCGGCCCAGGGACCCTACATGTAGCAGTTACCTGCTAGGTTTCAGAGTCCGTAATTCTGGTTGTGTCCCAGGGCCACTTCCCTGGGATGCCGTCTCATTGTCTAGTTGCAAAGTTCCCCTTGTCCGGGGTTCCTCAGAGCTGCCGCTGGCTAGCCTTTCACAAAAGGATCTAGCTCCGCTTAGCTGCATGGGCTCAACTCCCACTCAGAGCTGTCCAAGGTGCTGGTGTTCCCAGTCAGCCCAGAAGTCTGCCTGGGTTGAGCTCCAGGTTGGAACTGCCTAGTCTTCACTAGCAGCTCCTTATATAACAGCCTGCTATACCCTGATTGGCTGCAGTGCAGGCTGCCCCTCTACTCTGCTCGGAGGACCTCTCCACTGCTCCTGCTGCTGGCCAGGGTGCTGAAAGGCCTCCAGCGGGGAGGTCAGGCTCTGTCCGCCCCATTACACACCACTACAAAATGGGGCTAACTGGCTTGGGGCTGTGCTACTGAAAAGCATCTGGGGCTTAGAGTGGATCAAGCTGAATATGAGTCATCAGAGTGAGGCAGTTGCAAAAAAGCCTAATCTCATTCGGGGGTTGGGGGGTATTAGCAGGAGTGACACAGGTAAGATGCAGCAGCTCATTGTCCTGCTCTGCTTGGCACTGGGGACGCCCTGGCTTGAGTGCTGGGTCCAGTTCTGGGCGCCAAACTTTAGAAGGATGTGGACAAACTGGAGAGAGTCCAGAGGGGAGTGTGACGGGGCGCCGGTCTCCGCCGACACGGAGCACACGGCACCCCGCACTCTCCGGCATGCCGAGGGCAAGGGAGGCACCAGTGGGGGTGCCGCGGGACCAGCCGTGGCAGCAGAAGGCGCTGGAAGCCGGAGACGCGGCCACGCACGCACGGCCCTCTGACTCATGTGCCCCGCCTGTACAAGGGTAGGCGGAGGCTCGGACGTCACGGGTGAGGAGTTCCCGGCCGCTGACGTCATCAGCCCGCACCCCGGGGCGAGGGGCGGGGTCTTGGTAGGCGGGCCCTTCAAAAGACGCCCGGAGAGGGCCAGAGGGGGAGAGGACAGCAGGGCAGGAGCGGGGCAGGGAGAGGTGCCCCAGACGGGACGAGACCAACCCAGGTGCAGCCGGGACGACCACTGGTGGCGAGGGCGACGATGCGACGCACCGAGGGAGGAACTAGACTGGCGAGGAGGAGGAAGCGGCCCAGGACGGGGGCTGGAGGCGGCGGTGCCACCTCCATCTTGTGTCCCGGAGGGTTGGTGAGTTACAGGGGGGAATCCCCACCAACCAGGCAGCGCTAGTGCATCGCTGCCTTTGGGGTCCTGGGTTGGGACCCGGAGCGGGGGTTGGCCCGAGTCCCCCTCCTTCCTCGCACAGGGTTGCGCATACCCAGTGAGGCTCAGACTCTGTGGGCTCCCCGCCGAGCCATGAACTCTATGTTCTAGCGGGACTAATCTAAGGGAAACACGGGTGGGGGGAAGGTGCACGGGTGGTCAACCCCAATGATGACCGGGCTGTAAGCCTGAGGGGGAGCCCATCCCGTGACAGAGAGCAAAAAACATGACCAAAGGTTTAGAAAACCTGAGCTGTGAGGAAAGGTTAAGAAAATAGGGCATGTCTAATCATGAGAAAAGACTATGGGGGACCTGATATCAGTCTTCAAATATATGAAGTGCTATTATAAAGAGGATAGTGATCCACTGTTCTCCACATCCGCTGCAGTTAGGACAAGAAGCAAGGGACTTCATCTGTAGCAAGGGAGATTTAGGTTAGATACTCGGAAAAACTGTCTATAAATAGGTTGTGCAATTCCCGTCGCTGGAGGGTTTTTGAACAGGTTGGACAAGCACGTGTCAGGGATGGTCTAGGTTTACTAAGCCCTGCCATAGTCCAGGGGATGGGACTTGATGACCTCTTGAGGTCCCTTTGAGCCCTGCATTTCTGTGATTCTATCATGCTAGTGTTTTAAACACCAGATTCCATTAAGATGATTTCTATAGATAAGGTTTTTTCATAGAATCATAGAACCAAAGAGCTGGAAGAGACCCCAGAAGGTCATCAAGTCCAGCCCCCTACTCTAGGCAGGACCAATCCCAACTAAATCAACCTAGCCAGGGCTTTGTCAAGCCGAGACTTAAACACCTCTAGGGATGGAGACTCCACTACTTCCCTAGGGAACCCATTCCAGTGCTTCACCACTCTCCTAGTGAAATAGTTTTTCCTAATATCCAACCTGGACCTCTCCCACCACAACTTGAGACCATTGCTCCTTGTTCTGCCATCTGTCACTACTGAGAACAGCCTCTCTCCATCCTCTTTGGAACCTCCCTTCAGGAAGTCGAAGGCTGCTATCAAATCCCCCCTCACTCTTCGCTTCTCAGACCCAACTCCCTCAGCCTCTCCTCGTAGGTCATATGCTCCAGCCCCCTAATCATTTTGGTTGCCCTCCGCTGGACCCTCTCCAATGCGTCCACATCCTTTTTGTAGTGGGGGCCCAGAACTGGACACAATACTCCAGATTTGGCCTCACCAGAGCTGAATAAAGGGGAATAATGACATCTCTGGATCTGCTGGCAATGCTCCTCCTAATGCAGCCTAATATGCCATTAGCCTTCTTGGCTACAAGGGCACACTGTTGACTCATATCCAGCTTCTCATCCACTGTAACCCCCAGGTCCTTTTCTGCAGAACTACTACTTAGCTGGTTGGTCCCCAGTCTATAACAATGCTTGGGATTCTTCCGTCCCAAGTGCAGGACTCTGCACTTGTCCTTGTTAAACCTCATGAGATTTCTTGTGGCCCAATCCTCCAATTTGTCTAAGTCACTCTGGACCCTATCTCTGCCCTCAGGCGTATCTACCTCTCCCTCTAGGTTAGTATCATCCGCAAACTTGCTGAGGGTGCAATCAATCCCCTCATCCAGATCATTAATAAAGATATTGAACAAAACCGGTCCTAGAACCGAACCTTGGGGCACTCTGCTAGAAACCGACCGCCATCCTGACATCGAGCCGTTGATCACTACCCGCTGGGCCCGGCCTTCTAGCCAGCTTTCTATCCATCTTACCATCCATTTATCCAATCCACATTCCCTTAACTTGCTGGCAAGAATATTGTGGGAGACCATATCAAAAGCCTTGCTAAAGTCAAGATATATCACATCCACTGACTTTCCCATGTCTACAGAGCCAGTTACCTCATCATAGAAGCTAATCAGATTGGTCAGGCACGACTTTCCCTTTGTGAATCCATGCTGACTATTCCTAATCACTTTCCTCTCTTCCAAGTGCCTCAAAATGGATTCCTTAAGGATCCCTTCCATGATTTTTCCAGGAATCGAGGTAAGACTGACCGGCCTATAGTTTCCTGGATCGTCCTTCTTCCCTTTTTTGAAGATGGGCACTACATTTGCCCTTTTCCAATCATCCAGGATTTCTCCCGATCACCACGACTTTTCAAAGATAATGGCCAAAGGCTCCTCAATGACATTTGCCAACTCCCTCAGTACCCTCGGATGCATTAAGTCCGGACCCATGGATTTGCGTACGTTTATTTTTTCTAAATAGTTCCTAACCTGTTCTTTACCCACCAAGGGCTGTCCATCTTCATCCCATCTTGCGTCACTTAGCACTTTAGTCCGGGAGCCCACCTTGTCCGTGAATACAGAGGCAAAGAAAGCATTGAGTACTTCAGCTTTCCCCACGTCATCTGTCACTAGGTTACCTCCTTCATCCAGTAGGGGCCGCACACCCTCTCTGATCACCTTCTTCTTGTTAACATGCCTATAGAAACCTTTCTTGTTATCCTTCACGTCCTTAGCCAGTCGCAATTCCATCTGTGCTTTCGCCTTCCTGATAACCCCCCGGCATTCTCGAGCTATACATTTAAACCCTCCTGGTCATTTGTCCAAGTTTCCACTTTTTGTAAGCTTCCTTTTGTGCTTAAGTTCACCAAGGATTTCCCCCGTAAGCCAATCCGGTCTCATACCATGTTTGCCTTTTTTGCTACGCATAGGGGATGGTTTCTTTCTGTGCCTTCAATAAGGCTTCTTTAAAATACTGCCAGCTGTCCTGGACTCCTTTCCCCTTCATGTTAGCATCCCAGGGGATTCTGCCAATCAGATCTCTGAGGGAGTCAAAATCTGCTTTTTTGAAGTCCAAGGTGTGTATTTTACTACTCTCTTTTCTTCCTTTGGTCAGGATCCTGAAATCTACCATCTCATGATCACTGCTTCTCAGGTTGTCACCCACCTCCACTTCCCCTATTAGTTCCTCCCTGTTTGTGAGCAGAAGGTCAAGCTGCGCACGGCCCCTGGTCGGATCCTTCAGCACTTGTACCAAGAAGTTAGCTTCAACATTCTCCAAAAACTTCCTGGATTGCCTGTGTACTGCCGTATTGGTTTCCCAACAGATGTCAGGGTGATTAAAGTCCCCCACGAGAACCAGGGCCTGCGATCTGGAAGCTTCTCTCAGTTGTACGAAGAAAGCCTCATCTACCTCATCCACCTGATTCGGTGGCCTGTAGCAGACACCAACCACAACATCACTGTTGTTGTTTGCTCCTTTAAACTTAACCCATAAACTCTCAACAGGTTTTTCTCCTCTTTATACTGGAGTTCAGAGCAATCATAGTGCTCTTTTACATATAGTGCAACTCCTCCTCCTTTTCTCCCCTGCCTGTTCTTCCTGAACAGTCTATACCCTTCCATGACAGCGCTCCAGTCATGCAAGTCATCCCACCAAGTCTCCGTTATCCCAATTAAATCATATTTTTTCTCATTGCAGGGCAGAGTGAGGTTTGCCTGGACACGTTGACTGAACATTTCCATACCCTAACACGCTCATATTTCTTTTAATGCTTCCTTTAAATCCTACACTTTCCAGGATCCTAAGACTTGTTTTTTGGAGAATTCAATGTCCTATTCAACTTATTCATAAATGATCTGGAGAAAGGAGTAAACAGTGAGGCGGCAACATTTGTAGACGATACTAAACTGCTCAAGGTAGTTAAGACCAAAGCAGACTGTGAAGAACTTCAGAAAGATCTCACCAAACTAAGTGATTGGGCAACAAAATGGCAAATGAAATTTAATGTGGATAAATGTAAAGTAATGCACATTGGGAAAAATAACCCCAACCATACAGACCATATGATGGGAACTAATTTAGCTACAACTAATCAGGAAAGAGATCTTGGAGTCATTGTGGATAGTTCTCTGAAGACATCCACACAGTGTGCAGCGGCAGTCAAAAAAGCAAACAGGACGTTAGGAATCATTAAAAAAGGGATCGAGAATAAGATGGAGGATATCTTATTGCCCTTATATAAATCCATGGTACGCCCACATCTGGAATACTGTGTACAGATGTGGTCTCCTCGTCTCAAAAAAGGTATACTGGCATTAGAAAAGGTTCAGAGAAGGGCAACTAAAATGATTAGGGGTTTGGAACGGGTCCCATGTGAAGAGAGATTAAAGAGACTGGGACTTTTCATCTTGGAAAGGAGGAGACTAAGGGGGGATAGGATAGAGGTCTATAAAATCATGACTGGTGTGGAGAAAGTGAATAAGGAAAAGTTATTAGAACTTTATAATATAAGAACTAGGGGCCACCAAATGAAATTAATGGGCAGCAGGTTTAAAACAAATAAAAGGAAGTTCTTCTTCACACAGCGCACAGTCAATCTGTGGAACTCCTTGCCTGAGGAGGTTGTGAAGGCTAGCACTATAACAGGGTTTAAAAAAGAACTAGATAAATTCATGGAGGTGAAGTCCATTAATGGCTATTAGCCAGGATGGGTAAGGAATGGTGTCCCTACCCTCTGTTTGTCAGAGGGTGGAAATGGATGGCAGGAGAGAGATCGCTTGATCATTACCTGTTCGGTTCACTCCCTCTGGGGCACATGGCATTGGCCACTGTCGGTAGACAGGATACAAGGCTGGATGAACCTTTGGTCTGACCCAGTATGGCCATTCTTATGTTCTTATGTGACACTTTTTAACACAGAAATTGCAGGCGTGTGCTCTGACCCTTCAGTCCAGAATATTACATCTTTGGTTTCTGGAACAATGATGGCATGGCATTTAGGCTCCAGTTCTGCAAACACTTTTGCATGTGTTCACTCCATGGGACTCCTGTCTGTAGTCTGAAGTATAAACACCACCCAGTGAAGGTGGTAAGTAATAGTCAGCATGGATTTGTCAAGAACAATCATGTCAAACCAACCTGAGAGCTTTCTTTGACAGGATAAGAAATCTTGTGGACCAGGGGGAAGAGGTAGATGTGGCATACCTAGAATTTAGCAAGGCATTTGACACAGTCTCACATGGCCTTCTTATCAATAAACCAAGGAAATACAACCTAGATGGGGCTACTATAAGGTGGGTGCATAACTGGCTGGAGAACCATTCTCAGAGAAGATGTCTCCAGCCATCTGAAGAAGTGGGCTGTGCCCACGAAAGCTCATGATCCCATCTACATGTTTTATTAGTCTTTAAGGGGCTACCAGACTATTTGTTGTATTTTAAGTTTTTCCTGTTCCAGACTAACTCGGCTCCCCCTCTGAAGCTGTCATTTTCAGGGAGCAGTTATTAATGGTTCACAGTTGTGCTGGAAGGGCATAAGAAGTGGGGCTCTGCAGGGATCAGTTTTGGGAATATTGTGTTCCATATTGTGACACAGCTCCTACTCAGCCTTGGTGGATCCTGCACTTGTTGGCGGATTGCTTGCCTCAGAGCAACACAGCAGCCTTCAATTTAGGCACCACACCTAGGGCATCTGTTTGCTGTCCGTTGAGCTCCTCCCATCACTGGCCAGTGTGAGGAACAGAGGGAAACCAGACTCCACAGTGATACAGGGGTGAATAAACCTCCTTTCTTTCCCCAGCCAGACTTGTCCCCGAGTGCAAATGGGGAGTGGGTGTTGGGGGGAACCTGGGCCCACCCTCTACTCCAGGTTCCACTCTGTAAAAACAGCTGTCTGCGCAGCAGGGGGTCCGGCCTGGCTGGGAGGAGGTGGGATGTGGCGGGCCAGGCCTGTGGAGGTATGTAGCTTTTTTTTCTCCCAGAACTAAGGCAGCTGGTTGCAAACAGCAGGCCGTGTGGTGATAAACGTGCTTCCAAAGCTGTAGCTTTAATGACATGCACTGGCAGGCAACATTCCTTCTCAGTTTGTAGCAAGTAGTTTGAAAAACATCCGCCACCTCCCTGACTTGCTCACGAGCTAGCTGGGATGCTACAAGTTTTGTGAGCGGAGGCAGCCGTTGCAATTTGCATCTGTTCCCTGAAAGATTCAAGCCCAAGGAAAGAGGATGCTAATGCAGGAGCCCCTGTTTGGATTGGTGAAGCAGATAATCCAAGATTAATTTCAGCTGACAAAAGAAATCTATTATTAAAGTGTCAAACTCTGGTGCAGCACTGGCAGCTCCAAGCGGGCCGGGAGATGCAACGCAGCGCCTTGTGTTCTTGTAGGCACATGCTGTTTGGCACTGCCTCCATTTGGGGTGTTTCTGTGAAAGAGGTGGAAAGATGTGTGAAAGCAGGGCCTCTCTGGCCACTTGGCTCGTGGGTCGGAGAGATCAATGAGACTGTATGTGAAGCAGGATCAGCATCTAGATATGCAGGGCAGGTTGGGAGGAAATCCCTGGAGAGATTAAACCTGCTGGCCTCAACTCACTATTGCCCTGCCTCATGTAGCAAGACCAGCGCACAGTAAGTGCAAAACACTAGTGCAGGGCAATGGTGAATCAGATGCCCTAGGCCTAGTGCAGACTGGGTTGCCTGCCCTTTGGCCGTCTCTGGGCCCAATTCAGCAATGACAAAGACCCGTTCACCTCTGATACTTCGGCTGGGGCCAAGCGGTTATCGTATGATCTCAGAAGCCTCCCTGCACCGTTACCTCTTCTGTGTGGGAAAGGACCCATGTGGCGTTCAGCAGCCTGGCTTCTAGGATACTTGGCCTGATGACCTCCTGGGGCTGTGATTGCCGGCACGTTTTGTTATCAACATAAAGTCATAACTGATCCAGACTCCTGAGGAAGGCTGATTCCCACCTTGCAAAGATTAGTGGAAGGGTGATTATTGACTCTAGAGAATCACATAAGGGCTCCTAAATCTTTGTGCATACTCAGTGGTCCAAAATGAATCATGCCATGATGCCGTCTTCACGCCATCAAATTACATCAGGGTAAGTCTACACTAAAGGGGGAGGTCAAATTAAGCCATGCAATTCCAGCTACATTAATTCCACAGCTGGAGTCGACCCACCTTGTTTCGAGTTTCCACAGTGGGAGGCACATGCTCCCGTCACCTTCCCTTACTCCTTGCAGAAGCAGGAGTACTGGCCGCCCTCTGAGTTTGATTTAGTTGGTCTTGTAGACCCACTCCATTGACCTCCAGAAGATCGATCGTGGCAGCGTCAGTCTTCTGTTTAATGAAGACGTGGCCTCAGTCTGTTACGAAGCCACATTCCCTGCCACCACCTCACCCGCACAGAAAGGTGCAATGTGACCTACATTGTGATGCTCCTTCACAAGGCGAAAAATAGCTCCAGGCCTCTTTAAACTGTCCTGTTAGCAATACAGACCAATGGGGAGAAAATCAGGAGTGTCTTACAAGCTTGGGAGCAGGTGACAGATCTCAGAGAACAGGCATTGGACACCGAGGAAACCCCCCCCAAACAAACGTGCACCTTTTAAGGTGATTTACCAATGGAAAATTAATCATCACAGCCCAATATAGACGCCCCGTCCTTCCGGCATTGCGCTTCAGTGTCACATTAGCTCCCTGTCAAAACACATTCTATTTTGTTACTGTCAGCAGAGTGGGTTTAACGTAGCTTAAGAAAACCATCTCACACTATTCTTTATACTTCATATATCATCTCCAACAAGCCAGATAGCAGAAAACAAGCTGCTACTGTGCAGATGATTATTGGTGATCATGTACACAGGCAGGCCAGACGAGGGAAGAATAATGCTTGATTTTCTTAAGATCCATTTTTAGCCGCGTGCCGAGGAGATGAATAATGACCCTGGGGCAGGGGGGTTCAGGGCGTGAAATGTACAGAACTCGTGAATTATGTAAACATGACACAGAATTTCAATGTCGAGGAGAGAGTAATCAGACCAGAAAAAGCATCATTTCCAAGAAGCAACTTTTAAACGTCACTCACATGTTATTAAAAACCTACAGAATCATTGACAGGTTAGTTTCTTATGTTAAGTATTAAAAAGGGTCACAGTCCTAAAAGGGACGACAACAGAGGCGAGGTAGAGTAGGCGAGGAGGACCAGTGTGGTTATTACAGCTAGATCCATGACTTCTTTTTGACCAGTTCATCCCATCTGGGATCTTTCCTCAAAAAGCTCATTTGATAATTTAAAGGAGGCAGTAACTCACTCCCCATTTCTTTTCATTTTATTCTGGCAACCCTGTTTCTGTAAACTGGTTTTTTTTCCTGCATTCATAGTAATTTAATACACTCAGTGGTTGCACGCACGGAATTCTAAGCAAGTATCTTTGGTTAATTGCTGCAAACCAAGACATTTTTCAAACGCTCATAGTCATAAGAATAGTAACCCAATGTCTGTGACTCTGTAACGCTGTAATGCTGGCTGTTCCCTCTGGGCAGCGCTGTTGCCTCCCGCCGTGGTGCTTGGCTGACTTCTGCGCCGCTCAGCCGGGCTGCTGTGGGGAAGCAAGCGGCGCAAGCGGCCGTTTGGGCCCCGCACTCCCCATGCAGCACCCCCGTGAACAGACCCTGGCCAGGGCGACGGCGAGGGCGAGGGAACGAGGGGGAGGGGGAGGACAACTGGGAGGCTGCAGGATCAGTTCTGGGGTGAAGGGAAATGGTGCAGGGGGGCAGCTGGAGCTCATAGGCAGCCGCTCAGCTGGGCTGCCGCACGGGAACAAGAGGCGCAAACAGCCGTTTGGGCTCCGCGCTCCCCATGCAGGAGGGGGAGGAGAAGAGAGAGTGAGAGGCAGGAGGGGGAGAGGAGAAAGAGAGATGGAGAGAGAGACAGGAGACGAAGGAGAGCTGAGAGAGAGGGGCGGGGAGGCAGTAGGAGGAGGGGAGAGAGAGAGAGACAGAGTGAGAGACCGGAGGCTCAGGGGAGAAGACCGAGATAGAAAGGGAATAGGACGTGGAGGAGAGACCTGAAATTCCCGTTTTATGACGGGCTAATTGGCTAGTAGTCATAAGAACTTGGGGGGAATACATCTCTGAAATAGCGCATCTCTGCCCTAACAGCAGCCTTCCAATTTGGGACAATCCCAAAGGACACGAAGATTGGTAGGAGGAAACAAGGCGTCCCGACCCACATTTTCCTGTGACCTGGGTATCTAAGTTGTTTTTGCAAGGCTGATGTATGAAGATATCTAATCATAACTTTCCACTGGCATTTGCTCTATGGCAGGGAACTTGTATTGCTTATAGTGGCTCGCATTATTAACCCTTCAGCCCTCTGGAGAGATCTGATGGTTCATTTCCTTTTCCCAAGCTAACCCACGTTGTCAATACTGCCCGGCAGTTCAGGAGAAAAGAAAAGTGCATTGAATTTGTATTTATACCAGAGATCTGTTTATCTTGTCATTCCCTTTCAGCGTGTTCTGTTGTGGCCAAAACCGATTTAAAGTAAATGTTGATTTTAAGCACATTTGTCTCCCAGCTCCAGAGTTTCTCTGGTAAATCCCAGGGACATATACAAAGGTGTCCACCCTGACAATCTGGTGGAAAGTGGGTGCATCATTCTGGAAAACCAAGAGGACATAGCTGTGGCCATTTACCATTGGAGCTGAAGGAGAGGGCCAGTCCCACCAGCGTGGCTTACCTGCCTGACAGCCCAGAACTCTTTGGTGCCCCAAGCAGCAGGGTGCATCTCAGACACATCCAAGCCCTAATGTGAGATGTTCCTCAGGTACCCAGGCTGCTGGCATCACAGATTCTATCTGGGCCAGGGGTGGGCAATAAGCGGCCACCTGGCTGGATGAGGTTCGCTAGGGTTAGCCCCTGGCAGGCCACCAGCCGCTTGCAGCTCTGCTGGCCGTGGTTCGCCATTCCCAGCCCATGGGAGCTGCGAGAAGCCGTACCTGCCCACGGGCAGAGAAACGAAGCTAACTCTGGCAAACCACAGCCCGCCGCTGGCTGCTTCTTGCCCACTGCTTGGCCCCAGAGTTGAGACACAAAGAGCGGGCGCAGCTTTCCCCCCATCGGAATAAGGAGACGAGCAGAGTGACCCTTCTGGTGCACCGCAGCTCCTACCATCCACCTGAACTATCCCAAGGGCTCCTTAAAATTCAGGCCCCGCAGCCATCTTCCCGCTTAATCTACTCAGCTGGGAAGCCAAGCTCCTCCCACTCGAGGGTTTCTCTGGCATGAGGAGCTGAGCAGACAGTGCAGCTGCCGGAGGAGGCCAGGCCAGTGAATGGGACGTAGCTTGGAAGTCAGTGGGCAGCCAAGGCCCCATCACAGAAGCTGGGCCAGGGGAAACAAGAATTCCGAGATCAGGGGAAGGCCAGGTCCCAGCGATCAGTAGCGTGGGGCCGTGGGGGCTGGAAAGAGGGAGACGGCCTGTCAGTGAGGGGTCATGGAGTCACCCAGCGTATCCCAGGCAGCCTGGGAGAAAGGTCGCCACGGCAGGCCTGGAGAAGGGGCGGGCTGTGTGTAGTAGGACAGCAGCAGCCTGACGGGGGATTCCTGTCCGCCGAGGGGGTGGCGGGCCTGACTTGCCTTCACCCGTGCATGGGTGGGACGGCCAGTGAGGCCAGCAGGGCAGGACCACGGCGGAGAGGCCCCCCTGAGACGCAAGCCCAGTGTGCTGAGGAGAATGGCTCCGGCCCGACTCCCCCCCCTCCACGCTTGGGAATTCTTGTTTGCCCAACCTCTCCGCTCATGTTCCTTTGTCCTGTCCGAGCTTTTGTTATTCCACAGCCTCCCTCCCTCTGCCCCCTCTGGGTAATCGCTGCTGGACACGTGTCAGCGCCATGCCATCAATCACCGGGCACGGGACCGACACTGGCCGCCCCTGTTCACTTGCGATGCCCCGTGCGTCACCTCCCTGGGAAACGCTGGCCTTGAAGCTGTTAAACACCGCAGTGCCCATTGTCAACCTGCCGGATCCCCAGGGGAGGCTGCTGCACACACTTATCTCTGTGCAGGCAGGCTCTGCCCTTGCTCCGGCTCTAAAGAAATGCTAATTTCCCCCGCAGAATTGCCAAGAGGAGCTGGATTCAGTTAGTACGTCCCCTCTCCCTTCTCTCACTCCACGTCCGTGTCTCCCCAAGCAAAGCGAGCCCAACTCTGCAAGGCCATTTCTCCCCACTTCGCCCTCTGAGCTACCTGCCCTCTTCCCTCCCAGGCCCGGTTCCCTTTCCTCCCCCCACGGCGCGGACAGTCCCTCCAAGCGCAGCCACACGCCACTGACGTCAAGAGCAGGACTCACATGGACCTCAGCAGGAGCAGGCCTGCCTGCCCGCCACACACGCACTTAAAACTCTCTAGTAATTCCTGCTCCCAATAGCACAGGTTCCCCCCCCGCCCCGTTTGAGTCTGCTCCAGACTGAGCAGTCTGTGTAATCTAGCCTTGGCGTTTCCATGGGACTCCATCACCGCAGAGCCTGGGCACAAGAGGGAAAAGGCAACTGGTTTGTAAAGAAATACCACGTACCCGCGTGTAGCTCTCCATGCACGTCATGGACATGACTTGGTCATGACAGGCCAGACATGACTTGGTAGCCCTAGCCTGGAACGGCCTCCTAGACAGGGATGGGTTGAATTTGGTTCCCAGTAGCACCTTCCATCCCCAAGGCCTCCCGCCGAGCTCGGGTGCACGGCACATCCCATGGCAGGGACTGCGCAGCCAGCGGAGATTCTCACGGTCATTCCTCTCTCCACGCAGAGGGGAGAGGCGGGGGGATGGCTCAGCCTGTGTACAGCCGCAGAGAGACCTGTCACCTCGGCACGGCTGGTACTTCCACAGAGCAGCCAGCAGAGGGCGCTGTACGGTTACGTCTACACTGGTGACTCTCCATGCGTGCAGGCCCTCGGTACAAATCTTGGGGGCCACACTGGAAGCCATGCAGCACTTGCCACGGGGCAAGCACGCGCCGAGCTAGCTGGCTTGCCAGCGGGGCGTGGGTCTGAGCCCATATGACAGGGCTGGGGAACCTACGGCCCGAGGGCTGGATCCAGCCTCTGGCTGGACTTGAGGCTCAGGACTCCCCCCACCCAGCATTGGGGAGCTGACGCTCCAGCCTTGGGGCCCCCGTCCTGCCCAGATCCCAGACCACCACTACGCTCCTGTGCCCTACCTCCCGCTCAGCCCTCCCACCCCCAGCCCGCTCCTGCACCCTCCTCCTCCCATACCCCACACCCCAGCCTGCTCCTGCACCTCCCTCCTCCCAGACCCCACGCCCCCAGCCCGCTCCTGCACCTCTCCTCCCTTCCAGACCCCACGCCTCCAGCCCGCCTCCTGCACCCTCCTCCCTCCCAGACCCCACACCCCCAGCCCGCTCCTGCACCTCTCCTCCTCCCAGACCCCACACCCCCAGCCCGCCTCCTGCACCCTCCTCCCCTCCCAGACCCCACGCCCCAGCCCGCCTCCTGCACCTCCTCCTCCCAGACCCCACGCCCAGCCCGCTCCTGCACCCTCCCCTCCCTCCCAGACCCCACGCCCCAGCCCGCTCCTGCACCCTC
The DNA here is from genome assembly GCA_019425775.1 of Rafetus swinhoei. Lineage (NCBI taxonomy): Eukaryota > Metazoa > Chordata > Testudines > Trionychidae > Rafetus > Rafetus swinhoei. The sequence goes on along the minus strand of CM033435.1, from coordinate 2,413,778 downwards.
CTCCCTCCCAGACCCCACGCCCCAGCCCGCCTCCTGCACCCTCCTCCTCCCAGACCCCCGCCCCAGCCCGCTCCTGCACCCTCCTCCCTCCCAGACCCCCGCCCCAGCCCGCCTCCTCCTGCACCCTCCTCCTCCCAGACCCCGCCCCAGCCCGCCTCCTGCACCCTCCCTCCCTCCCAGACCCCGCCCCAGCCCGCCTCCTGCACCTCCTCCCTCCCAGACCCCCGCCCCAGCCCGCCTCCTGCACCCTCCTCCCTCCCAGACCCCGCCCCAGCCCGCTCCTGCACCTCCTCCCTCCCAGACCCCGCCCCAGCCCGCCTCCTGCACTCCTCCTCCCTCCCAGACCCCCGCCCCAGCCCGCCTCCTGCACCCTCCCTCCCTCCCAGACCCCGCCCCAGCCCGCCTCCTGCACCTCCTCCCTCCCAGACCCCACCCCAGCCCGCTCCTGCACCCTCCTCCTCCCAGACCCCACGCCCCAGCCCGCTCCTGCACCCTCCCTCCTCCCAGACCCCACGCCCCAGCCCGCTCCTGCACCCTCCTCCCTCCCAGACCCCATGCCTCCAGCCCGCCTCCTGCACCTCCTTCCAGACCCCCACCCCCAGCCTGCTCCTGCACCCTCCCTCCCTCCCAGACCCCACACCCCCAGCCCGCCTCCTGCACCTCCTCCTCCTCCCAGACCCCATGCCTCCAGCCCGCTCCTGCACCCTCCTTCCAGACCCCCGCCCCCAGCCCGCCTCCTGCACCCTCCTCCCTTCCAGACCCCACGCCCCAGCCCGCTCCTGCACCCTCCCTCCAGACCCCACCCCAGCCCACTCCTGCACCCTCCTCCTCCCAGACCCCACCCCCCAGCCCGCCTCCTGCACCCTCCTCCTCCCAGACCCCACCCCCAGCCCACTCCTGCACCCTCCTCCCTTCCCAGACCCCACACCCCAGCCCGCTCCTGCAACCCTCCTCCCTCCCAGACCCCACACCCCCAGCCCGCTCCTGCACCTCCCTCCCTCCCAGACCCCACACCCCAGCCCGCTCCTGCACCCTCCCTCCCTTCCAGACCCACACCCCAGCCCGCTCCTGCACCCTCCCTCCCTTCCAGACCCCACGCCCCAGCCCGCTCCTGAACCCTCCCTCCTCCAGACCCCACACCTCCAGCCCGCTCCTGCACCCTCCTCTTCCAGACCCCACACCCCCAGCCTGCTCCTGCACCCTCCCTCCCTCCCAGACCCCACACCTCCAGCCCACTATTGAGCGGCAGGTGCCAGGTCTTGAGTTTCATAAGCTCCCCTCCCCCCTCGCACTGTGTTGTACCCATTCCTCCCTGACTGGAGTGAATAAAGTCCCCACCCGCAGGCATGCTGCAGTTGTCGCATGCACATCTCGGAGGCTTTCTGCTGCAGGTGCCTAAGTTGACTACGACAGGGGACAACAGCTCAGGGAGCAGCTCGCCAGCCTGCAGTGCATCCCTGGGGTTTAACACCACCTGGGCGGAGTACAGGGAACGGCCACGTGTCACAGCGCATTTCCAGCCGGCGACAAGAGCTGGGCCTTCCAGATACTGATATTTGGTGTGGGGAAGGCTTGAGATTCCAACCGCCCGTTCCAGAATGCCCCTGCCACATGCCCGTCCCTACGAGGAATCTGACTGTCCCAGGACCCCAGTACAGAGCCTACCATGGCTCAGGATGAGCTGCCGACCCCTGCTGGGCTCACTGCCTGACGGGATAGCGAGGCGCCTGAAGACCGGGAGGAAGCCGAGGAGCAGGCTGCAGGTGGAAAGGTTACTTGGATGATCAGAGGAATGGAAGGCTGGTCTCGTGAGAGGAGGCTCAAAGAGCTTGAGTTGTTTAGCCGAGCAAAACAAAGCCTCTGATTGCTCTTCAGAAATACACAGTGGGGGAGGGGTAAACACGAAGTAGGGAGAAGAGCGGTTTCAGCTGAAGGACAACAATGGCGCAAGAACAATCGGATGTTGACTGGCTATGGGAAAAAATGTAGGCTGGAAATTAGATGGTTCTAGCCATCAGAGGTGTGATGTTCTGGAACAGCCTCCCTCGTCCCGTACGCTCGGGTTCGGCAACCTCCGTAGTCCGGCATGATTTGAGTTAGTAGAACGTCCACTTATCATGGGTTTCCCGCAGTCTCATGACATTTGTTTGCAGCCACCAGTCGTGGCTCTCCATGTTCTGTGCTGCTAGTTAGCTTTGATTTACCCCAAATGCCTTCTAAGAGGCCAGGAAGCAGTGGGAGTGTTGATGATGATGCTAGACAATAGTGACCTCCCACTGTTCGGCAAATTCTCTGGTTAGGCACCGGTCAGGTCCCGAGGGTGCTGGGCTAGAGAGGTTCAACCTGTAGTTTAAAGAAGGATCTGGACACGGTTTAGGGATGTAACATTGCCTGTGCGAGCGGGGATCTGGACTCAACGACCCAAGCCCTGTGTTCAGTCACTTGGCTATCACATGGCGTCCTAAAGAGTCAGAAAATGTGGCAACACCAGCTAGTAAAGTCCGTGCTCCAGGGACAGAGGATGGGAAAGCGGCCAGCCCTCCTCTGCCTGCAAAACCTGAACAACATCTCGGGGACACCCTGGCTGATTCCAGAGAGTCTCCTCGTCTCCTCTGGCTTTATCCTCCCAGCCCTGATGTCACAAAGAGTGTTTAGGCAGCTGTCCACATATCTCGCACCTGCCGAACGAGTGGTCTCCCGGACGGAACTCAACAGGAGAAGGGGGGGTGGAATCAGTGGCCAATGGTGTTAACAGCTGGGCACAGAAAGCTCCCTCCAGTGTAATAACAGATGCAGCACGGCTGGACCATGGGACAGTGGGGTACGGCAGCCTCTCTGAGGGTCTGACCGAAAACCCTCTGAGTCTTTTCACAGACACAAAAGGCTTTGGATCAGACCTCAGGTGAGATACCTGCTCAGGCACAGCTCTGTGTCCCCCCTCGTGTCCCGCTGGCAACCCACACAAATCACCCACCTCTGCAGAAAGGGAGGCCTTTTTCTGGCTCACTCCACATTTTTTCCGTGAGAAGGAAAGTCTGTGTGATGGAAGATGGGTCGTTTTATGACAAAGACAGGCCTAGGAAGCAGGACTCCTGCAGTCTGTTCCTGACTCTGGCTGAGGTCAAGCAGAGGGCAAATAGCATCAAGGCGCCTCCATGACTCAGTTTCTCCATGTACGCAAAAGACGGATAATACTCCCCTCCCTCTCAGGGCCATTGTGGCTCAGTTCACTCATGCTTGTCAAGCACTTTGGGATTGCCCAGTATGAGAGGAGGGACGAGGGTCTGCTTTTTTCAGCACAGGAGGGAAGCCTGTCACACAGAAGAGGCAAGCTTCCATCGGGGGGGACTCCCAGGGCTGGAGGAGGCAGAGGAAGAATATCGCAGAAGGGGGGAAGATACAGGTTTGTCCCACATGCATTTTCATACATGGAGCAGAAAGACATGGCTTCCGCTCTGTGCAGCCGTGGGCTGCTGCCTGCAAGCCGCCAGCCAGAATTCTACATCTTCATTTCCCCCTGGCAGCATCTTCGCCTCTTGCTGCATTTCTCACTCAGCAGCATCCCCTGCAGAGAAATATTAGGGTGCCCGTCTTGTATTTCCTGCCTGGATCTTAGCCAAGCTACACCTGGATCCCAACCTGGGCAGCACCAAAAAGCCTCAGCCCGGCAGTTTGCAGAAGACAGGGCCACAAAATACGTATGCCGCCAACCAAGCAGGCCTACTTAAGTTTTCTTGCGAGCCAGAGATGGTCAGGGTACGCTGGTTCCTTTAATTACTTCTTCAATACAGCGAGAGGGAGCGGGACGGGGGTGAGCGCACATTAAGCAAGCAAACTCCACTGTGCCGAGTGCCTCTGTTCCCTTTGCGAAAAAATCAATTTGAAATGTCGGGGCAGTTGGGTTTATTTTGTTGCTCGGGGGGAGAGGGGCCACAGGATGAGCGGCAGCCCTTTGCAAAGAGAACAGTTTGGGTGCTTTTGGGCGGCGAGGCACGCGTGTGGCTGCCAAGCAGGGGAAAGAGGGAAAGAAATGGCATTTTTAAAAGCATTTCTACCCGGAGAGGCGAGATTCATTATTGATAGCGCCATGCGCATCCAGCCCAGGGGAGCAGCCACGTTCCTGCCGCGGCTCAGGCACCTGAAATATTCATGACGGCGGCGGGCCTTTTTCCCGTCCTTACGTCTTTCCTTTTGCTTTGTTTTATGGCGCAGGGTTCCAAGTCAGTGCTCCTGCCCACTAGGCTGAAAACAGCTGTCTGCCTTCCCCCCGCTGCTGACAGCGGGCGGAGGGGATGTCTTCTCCCAGCAAATGAAGAAGTCAGAGAGCTTTCAACGCAGAGAATTAAAGCAGCCCCCTGTGGCCGGAGGAAAAACAAAAAGCAAATGTAAGCCTGGCACGTTTCCTGGATATGTGTTTATTTGACAGTCCCGCGTGGCCTCCTTTGCTGGGAAAGGGCTTTTTAGTGCCTTTTCTACACTGGAAAAGGAGAGGGAAGGGGGGTAACAAGAACTCGGCCGTTTCACAGTGTTGGGGTCCGGTTATCCAAAGTGGGGCTGCCACGTGCCTGTTGCCTCAGCCGCCAGCTCCTTCCTCAGCCACTAGGGCAGCGGTGCTCAGGGGGCATTTTAAGGGGGTCACCAAGCACAGGTGACGGGTGCCTGCAGAGAGGGGGTGCGGGGAGGGCCACCCCAAGGAACAGGGAGTAGGCACGAGGAGGCACCCCAGTTAGCGAGTGAGATTTTTGGTAGGAGGCCCAGGGAGGGCAATGCACCTTCCGGGTGCCACCACCAGTCACCGATGTCACCAGGACTGGTATTAGACTTGCTGGGGCCCCAGGCCAAAGCTCAAGCCCCAAGGTTTCATCCCTGGGTGGCAGGGCTGAGGTTACAAGCCCCCACAGGGCTCAGGCTTAAGTCCCCCCCGCCCTGCCCTGGGGTCATGGAGTTATTTTTGTTGCCGGGGGGAGGGGCACACTGCAATGAAGTATGCCCATGCACTGGGGGCTCCTTTCTAGGCCCTGGCATGCTGGGGTGTAACCTAGAGAGGGGCTGGAATCTCCATCCCTAGAGGTTTTAAGTCCCGGCTTGACAAAGCCCTGGCTGGGATGATTGAGTTGGGTCTAGATACCTCCCAAGGTCTCTGCCAGCCCTAATCGTCTGTGACTGTAGGTAACATGGTGCCGTGCTAGTGTAACAGCCCCCCAGCAGGGCACTAGACAGACATCCCGAACAACTGGGTTCTCTTTTGCACTCTGCCGATAACCTTCCCGGTGCTCCCCTCTCTGTACGTGTGTTTCCCCCTCCTGCCCAACCACTGAGTGCAAAATCCAACGGCGGGAAAATCACACCTGTTCGATCACTTCCACAAGGTCCCCGTGTCCCCCGCCGGCAGGATCAGAGCTCGAGTGAGAGACAGAGATCCCGGACTCTCCTTCATTCCAGCTCCGCTAGGGAGGCCCCACTTGTAAAGACTGCGACCATACTGAGTCACAACAGCGGTCCCACTAGCCCAATAGCCTGTCTTCTGGCTGTAGCCCAGAGGCACTGAGACCACTGAAGAAGGGAGAGTGAAGTTTGCTCCACAGAATTTGCCAAGAGCCTGCTGGCTCATGCAGTAAAGGCTTATGGCTTTAGCCCCTAAGGTCCCAGGTGCAATCCCACCTGCCAATGACCCGGGGATGTTAGCGCTACATGACAATGGCCGGACCAGGTGCCCCCGCGGGAATGACAGCACAGGCATCACTGAGAGATCTGGTTCCTGTTGTCAGGAACTGGCAATGAGAGGTTAGGGGCCTCCAGAGCATGGGGCTGCATCCCATCCTACCTAATAGCCATTGATGGACCTACCCACCATTAACTTATCTCATTCTTTCTGAACACAGCTACAGTCTTGATCTTCACAACTTCAAGGGGCAGGGAGTTCCACAGGTTGACTGTGCACTGTGTGAAGAAACCCTTCCTTTGTTTGTTTTAAACCTGCTGCCAGTGAGCTCTGTTTCTTGTGTTATGTGACGGGGCAGACAACACTTTCTCCATAGGACAATCATGACTTTATAAACTCTACCACAACCATTTTTAGTCGTCTCTTTTCCAGGGTGAACAGTGCCAGTCTTCTCAATCTCTCCTCATGCAGAAGCTGTTCCGTACCCCTACTCATTTGTGCTGCCCTGCTCTGAATCTTTTCCAGTTCTGGTGCCTCCTTTCTGAGAGGGGGTGACCAGAATTGCACACAGCATGCAAGGTGGGGGTGTACAATGGACTTACACAGTGGCACTGTGAAATCTTTGCTCTTATTATCTATACACAAGACACCTGGTGGGTGTTTCTGCAAATTGGTGTGGTAGATCTGCAAAGAGGGGAATACAACGCCCCTCAGCCCCACCCCACTGTACACCCCAGTGTTGGACAACCTAGGCTAGAGAGTGGGCCGCATGAGTGGCCCTCCTTCATTTCAGTAGCTGCAAGACTGTCGTACCCAAGCTGGCCTCCCGGGATAGGGCAGTTTTGCTCACGGCACGGGCGCACCTACAATGTGCTGGGTGGGCCAATGGACCCGGAGCAGCGCTGTGATTGGATGCAGAGGGAGCACCCTGCTCTCACAGTCAGTATTGTGTGCAATCAGCATCCACCTCACGTCACGGTCCCCGGCTTTACGTGAGCGTCACTTTTGTAACAGCGGTAGGAAAAAAACCTACGCGGACGGAAACCAGCGGAATCTGGAAACCCTGCACGTGGGCAACGCTAACAAAACGTCTCGTGGGCCACACGTGGCACCCCGATGGGCCACAGGCTGCCCACCACGGGTACATCCCATTCCTACCGGGCAAGCAGGGACTACGTTTCCCATCAGCCCCCTCCCTGTCTGCATGGCCAAGTGAGGGGAGCGATCTGGTTCCTGGAAGAGCAGAGGGCTCTGTTTGGGAGTGGGAGCCACATGGCAGCAGCAGGGAGCTGCAGAGACACCCCGGAACTGTGGATGGCACAGGCCGTGACTGCTGGACATCACGGCTGGGTGCAGCTCTGGGAGGGTTTATGGGGGGGCCGTAGCAGCAAAGGGGCCCCATTGAGAGACACTAACCAAGCCTGGCTGTTTAATTGGCTCTACCTGGCATGCTTGCCTTCCCCTTTCCTGCCAGCCTCCGTGAAACCTTGCCTGGAGCCACGTGCATGAGTGGGACCCACCAGGACTCGCGCTGACAACTGCTGTGCTTGCCTCCAAGAGGTGGTACACCCTTGGGGCTGGAGCACAGAGTAACCCCAATAATTACTCTGGGACTCGTGCACACAAATCCTTTTGTGGGCGTGAAACCCAAATACGCACGTAGCCGCCGCTGCTTTGTGTGTGTGTGATCTGATGCGCACAAACAGACGTGCCTGCTTGTGTACACATTTAACAAAGATGGCTCTCCCGTTCTGTGCGTGACTGCAGCTAAGTCACTTAACTTTCTTGCTTTCTATGTGCCCCGTGCATGCGTTAAAGAGGGGAGCCCTCCTTCCCTGGGAAAGACTTTACTAACATTTCTGAACTAATGAACGGGGCTGCCTAACCACTCCATATAACTATTCCTGATGGCTGGTTTCCTGCGGCTCAGCCCAGGAACACCTGGACTTGAATTTGTTTCACCACTTAGAGCTGCCAGGCCTCATCAAGTCATTAGCACAAAGACTCAGGGCCTGTATCTAATCAGGTAGACAGTGGAGAGATGTTGACCAGAGGCTTTCTTAGTGGCAGGCATAGCTGGAGACAGTCTGATGAAGTTATCAGGTGTTTTCAAGTGCTAATACAAATGCAAATGCCACAGCCTCTGAAAATACCCCTGGGCTCATGCTAAATCCAGGCTCTGGTTTGCTCCCGCCAGTTAAAACTCCAAGGCCACCTACTGGAATAGTCATGCATGTTTGAGTCAAAGCCCTGGGTGCAGGGAACCCCAGGAATGAGTGAGCGTTGTGAGACTGTGCAATCAGTCAGCGCTACGCTGCAGCAACTCATGGTGTCGGACGCCAGCAGGCGACTGAGGAAGATCTACCTAGGACACATCACCAGAGAGCCGCAATACCAGGAAGGATGAGCTGCAGTGCCCATGAGAAGCGAAAGGGGAAGGTCAAATCAAGATATACAACTCCAGCTACACTAATTACACAACTGGAGGCGATGTACCTTGATTCGAGTTTCCCCGCCATCTCCACAGGAGGAGGCCGACGAGAGCAAGCGTTCCCATTGGCTTCCCTTACTCCTTGCAGGAGCAGGAGTACTGGATGCAGATGGGGGCACCCTCTGAGTTCGATTTAGCGAGTCTTAATTAGACCCGCTAAATCAAACTCCGGAAGATGGATCGCAGCAACATCGAGCTTCCGCTGAGTGAAGACATGGGCTAAGGTACAAACTGTGCTAAATGCTCAATTACTGAGGGACAATCTACCCTCATTCCCATATTTCCTTTCTACCACCAACTCTGCATAGCTTTTCATGAGTGCTATACCCGAGCAATCAGATTCTAATATCTTAAATGTATTGCTCAGTGTATTCATCTAAATTTGTATGATTGCGGATTATGTATTTTATGATGTTTAAACCAGATTTTGTACTTTGGGATAATCTAAGAGTAGTCCCTTTACTAAAGGGGCCTCTGACTTTTTCTGGGAGGATCCTTTGTGCTGCAATCTAGCCCTAGACACGACAACTCCCATGAGCCCTTGAGGAAAAAGGAGGAAGCGGGGCTTGTCCGGGCATGTTGGGAGAGGGGCTTTCCATTTTTGGGACAAAGAAGCCAGGCTGCTGGGAGGAGCCTTTGTCCAGTCCAGGAGCTGTTGTGTTGCAGCTACAGCCTGGGATTGAGAGCCTGCGGGGCTTGGATCTAGCAGGCTGCTTCAGGGGCTGTTGATTGTCCCTAGAGGGGAGAGGCTCTGGCTGTGCCTGTGGCTGAGAAGGGCTACATATACCTTCATACAGGAGGAAACTGTAAGTAACTGGTCTCTTTGGGAAAGTGCTGCCTGGGACAGACCTCAGAAATATAGACTAACTCTGGGTCCAAAGGGAGGCAAAGTGACCAGCCCAGTAAACCAGAGCTGCTGGCATTTGGTGGAGCCTGCTTCTGTGGCGGAGGGATTTTGCAGCTGGCTGCTCAGCTTGGGCTAACACACACAGGACCTGCACAGCGCTGTCTCCACTCCAGCTGCAGACCTCCAAGCGCGCCCATGCAAGCAAGCGTCTGGGACTCTGACTCCAGAGGAGTGCACACTCTGGGGTGGGATAAATGGTGACCATGCAAATGCCAGAGAGATACATTCCTATTATTTCTGTGTACTTTGTTAATTGATTTTATTCACTGTTAACCTGTTAAACCCTGTTTCTTTAAGTTGTTAAGTGAAGGTGTGTTCATTCTATGTAATCAATTATAAATAATCTTATATTATAAATAATTATAAACAAATTATATTATTTATACTGTAATTGTTGTCCTGGGGTTAGATCCAGATTACTGCTGGAATAATTTTATTCCTGGTGGCTCCCAAGGCACACCATTAAGTGTGTACAGGGCCAGCCAGGTGGAGGTACCACCATTGTATGTTCTTAGGGAGCAAGGGACTGGAGCAAGGGGGTGGACAGGGAATCCCCAACTAAACAACATTACCACTGGGGTACTCAGGATCTTCTTGTATGTTAAAAACGTCAGGCGCCCAGGCACACACATGTAAGTGTGATCTGCTCCCGAGTAACCCAGGGAGGAAAGAGAGTTACACACGCACTACCCCCAGAGGCACAGACGCTCTTTCCTTAACCTGTGTATTATATTACTTTAACATTAACTTCAATGCCATATTTATTACCCTGTTAGAAGGGTCGATAACTCAGCCATGTGAGTTCTCTTGAGGGAGAATCTGAACAAACTCTGTAAACTTGGAAGCACTTCCCCTCCCACCGCCAGCTCATTTACATCATTGCATTTGTAATCAATCAACGTGGGTTCTGACCAGATCTGTTCCTGCGTCTCTGATGGGCTCACCATCTAGAGGGTAAAGAAAATGCTGCTGCTAGCTAGCAAGCACACATTACTAGTTTATTGAATCAGAGCCCTTCAGAACCACTTTAGTGAGACGGATATAGCTAAAGCTGCAACCATGCCCTCGGGCAGAGGCAGTTGTATTGACAGAAAGGTGCTTAGATCTGGGTGACCGATTCTAGGGTCGGCAGGAGTCCGGTTTTGAGCAGAGTGCCTGGCTGAAAAGGGACCCTGGCGGCTCCAGCTGGCATGGCTGAGTGGGCTGTTGAAAGGCTGGTCAGCAGTGCAGCAGGGCTCAGTAGGCTCTCGCCGTGCGGCCCCTGGAAGCAGCCGCCATGTCCCTGCAGCCCCTTGGCACAGGGGCCACCAGCAAGCTCTGCGTGTGCCCTGAGTGCCAGTACCACAGCTCCCAGTGGCCAGGAGCCAGGGCCAATAGGAGCTGCAGGGGTGGTGCCTGCAGTTAAGGGCAGCATGGAGAGCCCCCTGGCTGTGCCTTCACCTAGGGGCTGCAGGGACATACTGGCTGCTTCTGGGGCCCCCTTGAGGTAAGCGCCATCTGGAGCCTGTGCTCCAAACCCTCTCCTGCATCCCAGCCTCTGTCCCAGTCCTGAGCCCCCTCCTACAACCCACACCTCACACTCCCTCCCTCACCCCAACCCACTACCCCTGTCCCTCCTGCACCCCAAACCCACCAGCTCATCCCCTCCTAAGCTCCAAACCCCTGCCCCAGCCCAGCACCCCCTCCCACCATCCAAACCCCTTAGCCCACCCCCTCCCAGCCTGGAGTCCCCTCTCGCACCCCACACTGCCCTCCTGCACCCGAAACCCCTCATCTCTGGCCCCACCCCAGAGCCATCACCCCTGCCTGATGAAAATGAGTGAGCAAAGGTGGGGGAGAGCGATGGAGGAAGGGGGGATCGAGGGAGCGAGTGGTGGGACACTAAGCATAAAGATCACACAAACACACCTCGGTGTGAGTGCCTTGTTTAACTCTGCACTGGCCACATTGTGGTTTCCTTGCCTCATAGAATCACAGGGCGGGCAGAGACCTCAGAAGTCATTGCGTCCAGCCCCCTGCCCAAGGCAGGACCAACTCCAACTCAACCATCCCAGCCAGGGCTTTGTCAAGCCGAGACTTAAAAACCTCCTGGGATGGAGATTCCACCTCCCTAGGGAACCCATCCCAGTGCTTCACCACACTCCTAGTAAAGTAGTTTTTCCTAATGTCCAACCTAGACCTCCTGTCTCCCCCCGCCCCCGGAACCATTTCTCTGCATTTCAAAATATTCAGGTGTTAAGACATTAACCCAGGGCCAGACAAAATATGGCCCAGCCTCAGTCAGGCTCCCTTGCCTGCCCTGCCCCTGCTTGGTGTTCAGAAAAGCCAGCTGCAGAGCCACGTGTATCTGTGAATGCTACGAGCCCAGGGTGAGGGGCAAGAGGCTTCTCACACTGCCCACACCCCCAGCATAATCTTGCAGCTCCCATTGGCTGGTTTCTGGCCAAGAGGAGCTGCCTGTTTGCAGGGCAAGCAGCATGGGAACGCTCCAGAGGCAATCTTGGCAATAACAGGCCAGGAACCCTAACTTCCATCCCAGCAAACTGGTTGAAACTGTAGTAAAGCAAAGAATTATCAGCGACAACAGATGAAGACAATATGTTAGAGAAGAGTCAACACTGTTTGTGTCGCGAAACTGCCTCACCAATCTACTAGAATACTTTGAGAAGGCCATCAAACACGTGGACAAGGGTGAGCCAGTCGACACAGTATACTTGGCCTTTCAGAAAGCCTGTGCCAAGGTCCCTCACCAAAGGCTCTTAAGCCCTGTAAGTTGTCATGGGCTAAGAGGGCAGGTCCTCTCATGGGCTAGTAACTGGTTAAAAGACAGGAAACAACGGGTAGCAACAAATGGTCAGTTTTCCAAGGGAGAGAGGTTAATAGCAGGTCCCCCAAGGATTTGTAGTGGGACCGGTAAATTCAACATATTGATAAACGATCTGGGAAAAGGAGTAAACAGTCTGGTGGCAATGTTTGCAGACAATAAAACATTACTCAACATAGTCAGCAAAGCAGACTGCAGAGAGTTACCAAAGGATCCCGCAAAACTGGGTGACTGGCAGTAAAACGGCAGATGAAATTCAATGTTAATAAATGCCAAATAACGTACATTGGAAAACAACCACAAACTGACATAAAAAAGATGGGAAAGAGATCTCGGAGTCAGTGTGGAGAGTTCTTAAAATATCGACTCAACTCCTTGTGTAGCTGAAGTTGTATAGATTAGATCGACAGGGAGGGAGCCAAGTGTGAACCAGGCTCAGGCTGACGTGGACTAGCCACGACCTGACACGGGGCTTATCTCTGTGTGGACATACCCTCATTTCTTCAGAAGAGAGACCATCTCTGACTACACGTGGGTACAGCGCCTAGTACATGAGGGCCAGATCTCACTTGGGGCTTTTAGGTGGCAAAGAACTGCTAATACTGACAACATATTACCCTTGGCTTCAGCCTGTGGTGTTGGTTTCCAAGATCAGCTCAACATGAAAAATGCCTCCCTCTGATTTCTGTGCTCACCCCTCCCGCAGCAATCAGAGCCAGCGTGACGCCTGGGTCCAGAGCTGCTTACTCAGGAACGTCTCTTGCTCAGCCCAACAAGGGCAGCCGTTCGGACGCCAGGGCCTGCCCGTGCTCAGTCGCACTCTATAACCCAGCGCTGTCCCCGCAGGAACCAATTGCTGGAGCCACGGGAGACTGGAGGCAGCAGATAAGCCTCAGCTGGCTGATAGACATCAGCTGCCTGGTTATCAAGGGAGTACAGAAATCAAATAGATTCTGATTTGCTAGTTGCAGCTTTTCATCTATCCCGGGAACAGAAAGGAGGTCCTAGCGCAGGGGGCAGAAGAGCCCTTCCCTGTGCTTCAGGTAGCAGATCTGTACACAGTTATTCTGGGCATCAGGCAGCAGAGAACTGCAACTAGCGGAGGCTTGTGTGGGGTGGAACTCATGGCAGAAAGAGAAGGAAGAGCACAGCCCTGCAGATCACTCTCCAGGATACAGCACAGCACAGCACCGATGTAATCTGGTTACAGGGCGGAGTCTAGGATACCACTCAGCCCCCCTTGCGATGGGGAGGTGGGCTAAATCCCAGCCCCTGGCTTAGGCTGGTTCCTCCATGATCACAGCAGTGAGCTCGCGCCACTGCCGGTGCACCCGGGCACAGGCCCCCGAGTTCAGAGACTCTGTCCTCCACCTTGTCATGCTGCAGTTCTAATAAAGATGGACAGCGGTCAGCGGGCTACGCCAGCTCTTCTCAGACGCAGCTCTCCCCTCGAATCAGACTGCTGAGCCAGACACGCGCTGGCCACCAGCTGCCTGGCTGCAGAGCGCTTTGGCACGTGACGATCGCCGAGGGACCAGCTCCGCGAATGCGACTCTGCTCGTGAACAGACTCCAGAGCCCTCGGAGGGACCTGCCCACCAGGAAGGGAGGGGGCTGCGGTGACACAGCTCTTCTGTCAGGTGCTGTGCACAGCCCAAAGGACACAGCGCTCCGGGTAGCCGGGAGCTGTGTCCAGTCACTTCCCCGAGGCCTGGCAAGACAGCTCCCTGCACCTTTGCTCCTCGGCGTAGCCTCGGGCACACAGTGGCCCCCGAAAGGGTGGCCTGGCCCACAGCAGCACTGCTAAGAGCTAGGCTTTTATTTCCTGGCTAGACTCCCAGGGCAGGGGCAGGGTTAGGAAAGTCGGCTCCTGAGTCACAGGCAGGGGCCAGTATCTATTGACTCTCCTAGCTACTGTACACTCCCCAGAGTACAAGAACTGCTCCCTTCTCGGGTGTCAGACACCCCAAAGGGGCAGGCCATGGCGCTGTCCTTTCTGCACCGGCCGGCCGCACGCGGACAGTGTGCTGCACTTTGCCAGAGCAGGGATGCCAAAAGCCACTGGTGGGATTCTGTTTCCATGGGGCAGAACATTTCTAGAACTGCCCTGGGCCACTGTAGCGCCCTCCTCAGGTCAAGCCATAGAAGACATAATGGAGCCCATGGCAAGATCAGCCTCTGCAGCACCCACTTGTGACCCACCATGGCACTGCCCACCTCGCCTGCCTCAGTTTCCCTCCAGGTCTTCCCAGAGGACCTCAATTCCAAAACAAAGAGTCAACGCATTCTGCTCTGGGCAGTCCCCCACGCCACCCCGAGATCTTCAGTCCCCCTTGTATCAGAGCTTCCTGCCAGCGCTTCTCTGCACCTGGCGGCTCCGCACCACCGTGGCTTTGGTTTGAGACGGGTCAGTTCTGGTCCCAGCAGAGCACCGTCTGTGGTAATGAACTTCCAGGTCTGTGGCAGGCATCGTTCCACCCACTCACAGGTAGAACGATGACCCTTTTGGCCTTTGCCCCTGCCTACCACCCTCTCCCTTCAGGGTCTGTCAGAAGGAGCAATCATCCCTTTGCCGTTCTGCCCCGTGGGTTCAGACAGCCCTTCCCAGCTGGGTCTGACAAACCAGGCCACCTGACCCCCAGCCTCCCAGGACCAGCTGGGAGGTAGCTGTTCATCCCAGGGGAAGCTGGGCCCACCTTCCCTTACAGCACCAATCAGCCTGTGACAAGCCCTGAGTACAAATGTGGCTCAAGCAAGCCCCCATCTCGACACCCTGGCTGAGACGCACAGTGCTCCAGGGCGATAAAATTAAGGATGTTAAATTGCGGTTAACTGACCAGTCGAGTAGTTGATGGAATTTCCATCGACTACCCGACTAGTCGATAGGCACTTCCACATTCCTCCTCGGAAATGTACAAGGGCCCCCGCTGGGCCCCCGCTGGGCCCCCGCACATTTCTAAGGAGGAATGTGGAACTCTGCGTGCAGCCCAGGGCCAGCGGGAAGTCCCCCTGACCCTGCCAATTTGAAATGCCACACGGAGCCGCGGATCAGCTGGGGAGTCCCCAGTTGACTCTGGGCTCCACAGTGTCACTTTGAAACCCCACCTCCGTCTCCATTTCAAAGGGGCAGTCCCACACAGCTGAGCCTGGGCTCACCTGTGCGGCGCTACCCCTTTGAAGTACCCCCTTCCCCCCCCTTGCTGCCTCTATATGATAGAGGCAGCAAGGCGGGAGGAAATCGACTAGTTGACTAACTAGCTGATGAGCTTCTGCTTATCAGATAGTCAACTAGCCTTTAACATCCTTAGATAAAATCAGCCCCAGCCTCCGTGCTCCATGGGAGGGTGAAAGTCTCGGGGAAGGAAAATATCAAGCTGGAACAGAGAGAAACAATCCTCTAGTTGGAACCCTCCTTCCAGATGTCATGCTATCCTCACACTGCCGAAAGCCTCCTGGGAAGGAGACCCGTTATTAGGAAGAGAAAGGAAATTAGCAGTGGGGGGCTCAGTTATTAGAAAAATAGATTGCTGGGTTTGTGAGGACTGGGAGAACCACGTGGTGGTTAACAAAGAGCTGGATAGATTCTTGGAGGACAGGTGCATTGATGGCTATTAGCCAGGCTGGGCAGGGAGGGTGTCCCTGGCCTCTGTTTGTCAAAGGCTGGGAATGGGCGACGGCGGATGGTCACTTGATGATTCCTGTTCGGTTCACTCCCTCTGGGGCACCTGGCACTGGCCACTGTCGGCAGTCAGGGCACTGGGCTATACGGACCTCTGGTCTGACCCCGTCTGGCTGTTCTGATGTTATTGCCTGCTGGTTGCAAAGACTGCAGCTCACTCTCGAGACAATGCTGGGGAGGAGCTGGTTGTTGAGGTGCATGTCAGTGCCAATGATACAGAGACAAATAGGAGAGAAGTCCTGGAGGCCAAATGTAGGCTGCTTGGTAAGAGATGTAAGTCCAGGATCTCCATGGTAACTTTCTGTGAAATGGTTCCAGTTCCAGGTGCGGGGCCTATCAGACAGACAGGGTCTCAGTGTGCGGATGAGAGGATGGTTATGGCAGGAGTTCGCCAGGGTTAGCCTTGGTGGTTAACCCCGCCAGGCGCTTGCTTTACTTGAGCGTCCACAGGTACGGACGCTTGCAGCTCCTGTTGGCCGTGGTTCGCCTGTTCAATGGGGGCTGCGGGAAGCAGGGCAGGCTTCTTCTTGCCCACCTCTGGTGTAGCGAGTAGAGGGGTAGGGTTCCTAGGGACCAGGGAACCGTTTGGGACAGAAGGAGCCTTTAGAGGAAGGATGGGCTTTGCCTCCACCAATGGAACCAGATTGCGGGCATGCAAAATGAAATGGATCACGGAGGAGTTTTGAAACTAAGGATTGAGGGAAAGCTGCCAGGTATGGAGGAGCACACGGTTCAGACAGACACAACCCTGAGGGCAGGATTTATGGAAGGGGATCCTCTATATCCTACTAAAGAGGAGAGGATAGAAACTGACAAAGTACAGGTTGGAAAAGACAAATGAAAACGAGTCCCAATCACATCACACAAAAGCAGACAACTAAATATTGACACATTTTGTAAGCGCTTGTATATAAATGCTCAAAGTCTAAACACTAAGATGGGTGAATGTGAGTGCCTGGTATTAAATTAGGTTATTGATATCAGAGGCATCACAGAAAGTTGGTGGAATGATTAGAATCAATGGGACACAGTAATACCAGGGCACAAAATATACAGAAATGACAGTCGTTGGCACGGATGGAGGAGTGACACTGTATGTGAAAGAAAACAGAGTCAAATATAGTCAAAATCTTAATGAATCACACAGCACCACAGATTTGCTATGGACAGAAATTCCATGCTTGACTAATAAGAGTACAGCCGTAAGAATTCTCGACTGACCACCTGACCAGGATGGTGACGGTGACTGTGAAATGCTCTGGGAGACTGGAGAGGCTAGAAAAACAGAAAGCCCGGTAATAATGGAGGATTTCAACTATCCCCATATTGATGGGGAACATGTCACCTCAGGACGGGATGCTGAGCTAAAATCTCTAGACACTCTCAATGAGGGCTGGTTCGTGGTTTAATCCTATTTAGAGCACAGCATCTGGTCCAAGAGGTGAAAATAGCTGAACCTCTCAGTAACAGCAACTGTAATGTAATTCAATTTATCATTGTTACAAAGGGGAAAATACCAACGATGCCCACCATGGAAGTATTGAAATTCAAAAGGGGGAACTACACAAAAACGAAGGAACTAATTAAACGGAAATTAGAAGGAACATTCAAGAGTGAAATGCCTGCAAGCTGCACGGAAACTGTTTCAAAAATAGAGGTTCAAGCTATCTGTATACCTCCCCCGAAAAAAACAGTAGTAGGGCCCAAAAATGCCACCCTGGCTAAACAACAGTCCAATCCTACGGAGGAAAATCAAACAGGAGCATGAACTCTGGGGAGTGGAGTGTGGAAGCACGGCTAGACGGACCGTCCACCAGGACTGCGGTTCTTCTGAAGAAAGAGTGTCTCTGGAAGCAGCTCCCTGGCACAAAAGGGCAGGGCTATGATGACAGAGTCAGAGTGGGAAGTGCCAGGTAAAGTTCAGTGAGGGCCTGAGCGCAGGCCTGCCGACGGGGCGGAACAAAGGGGGCAACTGCCCCACGGCCTCCAGGTTCATAGGGGCCCGGCGCTCCTGGCTGCTCCCACTGTATGACCCTATGAATTGTTGCCAGAGCATTCAGAAGGCTGGGGGTGGGGCATGCTGTAGTTTGGGCGGTGCTAAGAGCTGAGTGCCCTCCCCTTCTGCCTGAGGCCCCGCCCCTTCTGGGGCTCCCTTCCACACCTCGTCCCGGGGCCCAGAGTGGCTGTTGGCCCCGCAGAGTGGGCGGCTACAGAGGGACTGAGGGAGAGGGTTTGCCTCAGGTTTTGGGGAGGTTTGGTTTAACAAAAAACTAAGGCTCAACACTAATCTAAACCCCCAGAGGCTTAGGACATGCCTAGGAGGGAGGCTTGCAAAGCGCCGTGTAAACATCTTGGGATTACGTGGTGAGTGGCAGGCGAAACCTAGGACGGATTCTTTGGGAATGGCCTGTACTGTGTTCCAAAGTCCCAGTCCGAGTAGGGTGGGAATGTAGCCAGGGTATTACCGGATGGACGGACGGTCCCTGAATCCAGTCTCGTTGTGAAGAAGCCACATCCTGTGTTTGTGTGTCATTCGCTTCTTGGCTCCATGAGTGTCCCTCTTGATTACTGTCACCTCTGGAAAGCTTCTGTCATTTGAAAGAGCGGAAACCTGCCCTCATGATCGGGTAGGAAAATTCGAGGGGCGGACAGGCAGCAGCCAGGTGTGCAAAGGGTGATGTAACACGCTCCCTCTCCCAGGATAGGCGCTGTCCTTTGGAATTCCTTTGGCCAAGTCAGCGGGGCCGAAGGGGCGTGTGTGTGGAAACAGGAGATGCTGTAGAGAGTGAAGCAGGAATACCAGATGTGGGAATTTCCCGGTTCATCCAGTCCTAGCCTCTCCCAGCTGTAAGGAGAGGGGCAGGAGTGCTGGCTGTGGGGGGAGCTCCCAGCCACGCAAAACACAAACCTGCCCTGGGTAGGTGACGCTGAAATTGCCAGCTGTACATCACCACCCGTATGACCCCGGTCTCGCATGTGCTCCCTATGAAAATCAATACTGAGTTTGTTCTGATGTTGGGTGTATCTTGTACATATCTGGCCTTTGAAATAACTGATCTTCCCTGAGTCAGCTGATCAAAGCTTTGGCTGGCTTGTACAAATAAATCAGCTCCTTTCAGCTAGGCCCTGCTGCCTGGCATCCTCTCGCTGTCACATTTTAAGCACTTTCTATTGAGAAACTGCCATTTAAGAAGGGGAAAAAACCCCACGATTAAGGCAGAGCGCTCTCTGTTGCTGATTGCCTCTGGAAAGAGAAGGCTGGCGGCTGCTGTCCCAGAGGACTGTGAGCTCCTTATCTGAAACACTCTGCTAAGAGACTTCAGATCACTTATTAATTTAGTGAAAGCGCCTTCATTTGGATCCTTTGTCTGAGTTAATTGATTTGCTATCAATAACTTGCATTGATTAGGCCTCGGGAGCTGGCAGCTGCTGGAGACGGAGCAGAGGAGAACCACACACGCACTCTTTCGAGCAGGAGTTCAGAACATCTGAGATGGCTCAAAAAAGGCAGCACCAAAAGGACTGATAGAAAGGAGGCGCCTCCTCCTTCTCCCACAGGAGGGGGATCAACCTGGCACAGTTAACCCTTTGGGTTCCTGAGGACGAGAATGGGCACCTCCGCCAAGTCACTCAGATGGCCTAGGGAAGAGTGTTAGACGGATCCCTCCGTGCCACTTTAACAAAAATATTTCCCCGTTCCATAGTAAGATGCAGGTGTGGGACTGGGTGCCTGTGACGAGGAGAGTCAAGGGGCCTCTCAGCTACTTCAGAAACCCAGAGAGGTGATGGTCAGCACTGTGAAGATGTCTAAGGAAGGTTCTTGGGGCCACTCATCAGATGGTGTCCTCAGGAGTTCCCGACCGTTCCACTCTCAGACTCTCCAGCAGGAGGCAGTGTCGAGAACGATTTAAGCGCAGAAGACGTAAGGGAAGGTGCCAGTGGCGCCTGCCCCAGATGCTCCTTTCAGAAGAGGGCTGTCGGAGAGTCCCCAGGTGCTCAGTGCCTGGTCTCTACCCAGACGGAGTCATCTCAGACAATTGCTTTCCCAGATTCTTCCCGTAGGAAGTGCTGCAGGGACTGGGGCGTTAGGAAGCGGCAGGAGTACCAGCTGTGGAGAAGCGCCTAGCCCTCCCCGGAAGAATCCCAGCGGGGACGTGCCCGTCTGACATTAGCCGAGGCAGGTTTTAAATCTGGCACACTGCTTTTCAATAGCAGACAAGCCCTGGAATTCAGCCACCTACAGCGTGAATAACCCCAGCTCGCCGCGGTGGAGCACAGACATTTAACTGACCTTTGAGGCAGCAGGTTTGCGGAACAAGAACAAGCAAAGTGTGTGAGCACTCTACCTCTGTGCCTTGTAAACAATCCCACGCACGCTGGCCTCCAGACCTCTCTCAGAGCCCGCTGTGGCAGCCTCTTATCCCCAAGCCCTGCTGGTACAGCCCATGTCCTCTCAGGCCCTGCTTAGCCGGAGAAGTATGTGTCACTGTTATCGTGCGAACGCTGGGAACACCCCGGGACCCCGCGCAAGGTGAGGCCCCACCAGGCACCGTACAGACACAGGCAGACTGCCCCCAAAAGCAAAATGTATGTACGGTGGTCCAGAAATAACGAGGGGCAACTCTCCAGATACCCCAGGCAGATGTGCCAAGAGATACAGCTACCTCGGCGATACAGCAAAGACCCCCTTTTCCATCCTCTTTTACTCCTCATCCCTTCTTATCCCTCTCCCGTCCTTTCTCTCCTTCTCACCCATCTTCCTGTCCACAGACCTGCCAGCTCTTCATTCTTGGAATGCATAAGCGGTGGGTGCCGTGGGTCCCCCCTCAGTACCTGGACCGGAGACCTCTATGGAACTCCTACATGGGATGCTGAAGCTAGACTCCTTCCAGCTGAGTCTGGACTGACCCAGTCCCCCGGCCCGCTTCTAGGAAGTGCTGCACTGCTGAAGATGCCATCTTCCATCTCAGAGGAGAGGACCATCCTGATCATCTGTGCCCAGTCAAGATCCCACCTCATATTTTCGCAGTAGAAAGGCAGGGTGCTAGCCCCGGTGTACTGTGCAAATTACAATCTGGATATTTCTGTTCCCCCAGCATACAAGTTTCCCTTGCGCCCTCTGTGATGAAGTGGGGGTTGCGTTCACTCTGTTGGCTTTGTTATATGTGATTTCTACTGTCCTGTCGTAGGCCTGGGCGTGTGCCTCAGTTTCCTTGGGCACTACTCTACTATCTAGATGGGGATGGGAACTGCCGTGACTCACCGAGAGAGATAGCAGCCCATCACGTAGACAATGGCCCCTGGAGCCTGAGTCTGGGCAGGGGTGTGACCAGGAGACACCTTTTGCCCAGGAAACTAGACAAAGCAGGAGACGGGGCTGCCTGCAGGCTGGGTTGCTGAGGTTGGTTTTTTCCTGAGGAGGCTTGGAGCAGGATGGGGGAACAGGGCCCAAGTCCCCCCTTCTCCCCAAGATGGGCTGTACTGGCGGCTCCTGGTTCCTGTAACAAGAAGTTGGTGCTACACTGTGTCCCTGGGAACCAATAAACCTTCTGTTCTACCTGCCGGCTGAGAGTCATGTCTGGCTGTGGATGGGGGTGCAGGGCCGAGTGACTCCCCACCCCTCGGTGACACCCTCCCAATTGGCCACACGGTCCTTTTTTTTTTATAGTGAGCAGATACGTGACACAACAGCTTAGGAAAAGAAGTCATTTTCCACCCTTGGGTAACTTAATCTCAAAGATGGTTTAAATAAATGCTGCATATTCGTTTCTCATGTTTGCAAAGCACTATGGGATGGGAGGCATTATGCTGCTGCTGTCTATGATGGCAACATTTGAAAAAGAAACCTTTCTTCCCATTGCATATACGTGGGAGATCAAATGAAATGAAGGTTCCTTCTGGTGGCTCCCAAATCTTGTTGTGTTAGGTGCTCAGATACAGTGTTTATGGGCACAGTAGAAGAACTTAACAAGGCAACATTTGTCCACCCCCAAAGAGCAAACAAGGGCTTTCAGTCTCAATGGCTTGTTTTAGACTAAAGGAAGCATCCAAACAAGAAAGAACTAAAGTAAGGGTATGTCTACACTGCCACCGTGTAGCCGCGGGCAGGCAGTTCGAACTACGGGGGCATTTAAAAATGGCGGCGCCCGGGAACATGCAAATAAAGCCCGGGATATTTAAATCCCGGGCTTCATTTGCAAGTTCGAATGCCTACATTAGCCACCCTAGTTCGAACTAGGGTGGCAGTGTAGACATACCCTCTGTTCTCCAAAGAGGCAGCACCGTGTGTGTGTCTATTTTGTAACATGCTGCATCAACTCTTTGGAATTTCAAAGGTGCACTAAAGAGACAGCAAATTCATTCCATTTATGGTGCCTAGCTAAGTACAGCTCCAATATCAAGCAAGATCCTGGATATCAATCCAGATGAACCACTTCCAGTTGCAATAAGAATTCAATTCTTCTTCTAGGTCTCCAGTGTTGGAATCCAATGGGGGAAAGTAACAATTTAAGGCAGACACAGATATATTATGTCTGAGAGAGGTTGCCGTGTTAGTCTGTACCTTTAAAAACAACAAGTATTCCTGTGGCACCTTGGAGACTAACAAAAATATATAGGATCGTGAGCTTTCATGGGTAAAACCCACTTCATCAGATGAGTTGATGATACACAGCTATATTACTGATCTATTATCTGCACGGTGCAGATGTTACATTTCCCTGCAATTCATTTTATATATATTCCTGCACAAACTCAGAGTTAAGGTAGCTTGTCTACATTTCCTATTACCGGTATCACTATAAATTAAGAGAAGCAGCAGTTAAAACAGCCCTAGCACCCGGACCAACTTCAGCTCACATTCCCCGCCCACTCAGCCATCCCACGCTCACTGTGACCCCACAAAAAATCAGAATGGAAGCTTTTGCGCACTGCCAATTCCTCACAATTGTACGCCCAAGTTATTTTCAGGAGGGTCTTTTGACAGGTGTCAATTGACTGTCAATCAGCTTGAGTTGGAGAAAAAGCTGCACATGCATGTTGGCCAACAGATGTGATCTGGTCGAAATGCCTGTGGATTGTCCATACTCGCATATACGAGCATGTCTTCCAGCTCGAGTTAACTAGCAATCAGTTAGCCCCCGTTAAACCTCACACCCTTCGCTCCCACCTTAGCAACATTAAAGCTTTTCCCTAGCCGAAATACTCTGTGCAGGAGAAAGAAGAAGGTCAGCCGTCAAGTTCTGTGTCGGTGTGTGATTGTCAGGGTCTGGCGGGGTTGGGGGGATTAAACCAACACCATTAGCCAGCTTAGTGGCTGACAGGCAGCAGTAGCTATGCCAGTAATAGGCAAACCGGAGCACATCTCATTCCCAAGTTACAGGGGAACAAAGGAAAGCTTTGCTTTCGATCTGACCCGTTGCAATGGCTACCGTCAACCTGCAACCTGGAAACTCACCAACTTCACCTTACAAATCCCCGTCCCTTGCAATATCATTGTGCTTGGCCAGGCCTTCTGAAGAGGAAGCTTTTCCTTTGGTGACAGCTGGATACACTTGTCCCTCACCCCACACGGTGCTTGGAAAATCTCGTGCTCCTAGACCGGCTCGATGCTGGTTCGGCTTGTGCAGCGGCTCAGCTACAATAGCTCTGGTGGCCCAAGGCCCCACTGGCATTTCATGCTCAGAGCACTGAGGAGTGAATGGGAGGTGGGGCTGGGGTCTTCATCACCTTGTAGAATGGCAGAGGGGTTCCTATGCAACAGCCTGACAGCAAAAGGCTAGAATGTTTCCAAAGAGCAACATGAGAAACAAACAGAACTTGCACTTACCAGGGACTTTGCACTGGCTCTGCCGACCGGTTGCTTCGGACTTGCCCACTCTCGCAGAATAAAAGGGCCATGTGGCTGGCAAAGTTCCGGCAGACTCTGGAGGAGAAATCACGCGTTAGCTTCTTAGCTGTACTAGCCCAACCACAGGGCTGAAATTTTCAGACTCAGTTCCATGGGGAGAAAACTCGGTCCCGCTAATGCTCAAAGCCACTTTCTCCCCAGAGCCATGGCTACCTTCCGGCTGCCTTCACCTTTAGCACAGAGGTCTGGCCCAGCATTCTCTCTGATCTGAGCACGCACACTGCAGATTCACAGGGGATGCATCTGGGCCTGTTATCAGCATGTATCAAACCACCTAAGTCCTATAAATGCCTAAACACCCAGGAACTTGTACACCAAACTGCTCAACGGCAAATGGAATCCTGTGCCACCCTTCTCAGACAAACACAAGCTGTACTTACATGCTTCTACACTGCGCAACTGCTAGGAATCCAGCTAACCATGTAGCCCCAAGAGTCTATTGTGAGCTCTTGGAGCAGGGACTGACGTTTCATTATGTGTATGTAAAGTGACTAGCACAAGGAGTGGGGTAGCCTTGACCCGCAGACTCTAGACCCTACTGCCATCCAGATCCCTATTAGTAGTAATGCGAAGGAGTGTGGCTTAGTGGTTAAAGCAGCCTACCGAGAGACAGGAGACGTGTGTTTCAGTCTCAGCTGTGACACTGACTTTGTAATCCGGGCCCTGTACCTCAGTTTCCCTACCTGTGAAAATCCTCTGCCACACACAGGGAAGTTGTGAGGATTAATTAACATTTGCAAAGAGATTTGGGATTTGAGGAGGGGAGCTGTAACAGGGTGATCTGCCCCTTTAATGGCTCTGGAGAGCGGGAGGTAGGATCAGCAGACCCTGCTGTAGCGCTCAGCTCAACAGGCAGGTTCTGGGAATCAGCTACTGCTGCTAAACCAGGGGTACTCAACTTTGGAAGCCCCGGGGGCCACAATGATACTCACAGCACATGCCGAGGGCCGCAACTTAAGTGTGGTTGCATAGATATGCAAATATATATGCAAATAGCTTCTTTCACACTGACAGGCATAAATACAAAGATTAAGGCAAGGCTACACAACACGCAGGCCCCATTGAAGTCAGTTCTGCTGATATTAATACAATGCAACATTTACCGATTTCCATCCCTATGACAGCACTTCTAATGAGCCATGCCAGACCAGAATTGAACTACTGAAATGCATCTCAACAGAAGACCATTATATTGGCTACTTTTTTGTTTTTGCTCCCACCTGCAGGCCATGTGTTGAGCCCCAGGTAAACCCAAACCGCACTGCGGGCCGCAAACCAACGGGCCATGGGCTGCATGCGGCCTGTGGGCCACATGTTGAGTAGCCCTGAGCTAAACAGTACTTCGTGACTGGCCCATGCTCTCAGATGCACTGTGTCATGGAGGGCCCAGCTCCGGGAAGGGGAGAACCAGGAGCGACACAAGCAGAGTAGCAGTCTGCAGGCCAGTGGGCTCTGTGTCCCCACTCCAGGGTTGGGGCAGACCCTGCTCCGTAGCTGCTGGGGGTCCCAGTCTGAACCCTTTGCCAGTTGATTGTTGGTGTTGCTCTGGCACATTTCCCTCCCTTGCTTTGTGGAGACAATAAACAGCGCCCAGACGTGGGGACAGAAATTCAGCAGGGCATGACTGACTGCCCCCTGCTGGTAATCAGGGCCTTCAGCCTCCAGGAGCGCTAGTTTACTCATTATTAGTAACTCATACAGAGACAAGGAGGTCTGTGACTCTCTGGCACAGGGGTTCCAAGAAGCACCTGCTGTGTCACTGGTCTGATCATGCAAAAACGATTCCACCCATGCCCTGCCTTGTGTTTTGCCTTGCATCTCTCTGTCCTAGCAGAGTCTGCCATGGAGATCTTGCTGAGTGCTTTGCATGGCCACTCAGGCCCTATTGCCCGTCACTGCATGCACCCTGGTGCAGTCACACAGGCACCCAGCACCTGTGAGCGGCAGGGCTGGACAGGGCAAGCAGCAGAGACTGTACCTTGGTGTGATTGGAGAGCAGAGTCTGTAGAGAGAGCGCTGCATGCCGCATGGTACCTCCCATTTCAATTACTGCTTTATCGCCTGATCCCTGTGCAATTAACTCGTGTCACCAAGCGCTGCGGGTGTCAGACCTGCAAGGAATGAGAACATGAAGCGTGCTCCTTGCTGGGGCTCCACAAAGCTTACGGTTCTCTTGTGGTCTGTTCTTTAGATTGAAATAAACCTGTGATGCACCAGCTCTTCCCCGCTTTGTTTTCTGAACAGGGCCCTGCTTTCTGTGGAGTTCTGCCCATGCCTTGGAGCACAGGGATGGGGGGAGACATGGGCCTCCAGCTACTACACTTCAGCAGCAGCGACTGTGAGCAACCCAGTCCAGGCCAGCCTATAGCCTGGGGGAGAGGCGCAGTCCATGTCCCTGTTCCAGAGTGGGGATTCCAAGCAGGGCCCTTATAGCCCAGCAAATGCCCCAACCAGGCTACAGCAGGACAGCCCGGCACCTGCTCTTTGCTACAAATCCCAAACATTATCCTCGGCTTTTCCAGCTTGCCAGTCAACCAAACTAAAAAGCCCACCATTGCGTCACCCGGTCCTACCCCACTCTCCAACACCAATTTAATAGCTGCTAATGTCCCATTCACAGCGTCTGAAGGACAAGCAGGCTTGTTAGGGAGAAAACCATCCACATCAAAGACTCCTAATCCAGCGTCGCCAACGCTTGTCATTTTAATGCGCGTCTCCCCATAGGTGATGCTCTCATTCAAACCCCACCTCTGAGAGCTTTGCAAAGGGGCCAGGCGCTGACAGAGGACAGGTCTAGCCCTTGTCATTGCTAAGAAAAGCCTGGGGCAGCGGCTAGCATGGAACCCTTCCGCTCAAAAGCCAGAAGGAGAATAAAAAAGACCCCACGCTGGTTATCGTCAGATGTCATGGATTTTAATCAAACGTCAGGATTTCAGGGGGGCTGACTCACGGTGTGTTTAGATGCTGGCAACGCTGCCTACGCATCAGCGCACCTCAGCCCAAAACTGCTCAAAGAAACCCAGCCTCACGAAGCAGGTGAGACGCAGCTTTCCATTTCCAGCGCTGAGTGCTACCCGAAGCATCGCTCGGCCACAGTGGAGAAAATACCCCCGGAACTGAGCACGGTGAAAATTAACCTTTTCATGCTTCTGAAACCCCCACCCACACCAAGACCCAGTTATTTACTCCAGAGAGGTGAACACTCACGATGGTATTCAAAGGAATGGCTCAGCCGTGCCTTTAGAGGATCTCTACATTATACCGGCTTGTTATTTACATCCACGCTGTCTGATATATCTAATACCTCAAGAGTCATATTTGGCAGCTATAATGCATCTAGAGGACTCGTATCTACATTGCCGTTACCAGGCACCATAATATCTGTAAAATGTAGCCCTCTCTCTACATCACGTAGCTGGGAAATGTTGTTTTGCTGCTTGCCGGCGCTGGGATTTTTCTTATAGCTCAAGAAACAACCATCACTGTGATGCTTTACGCATCTCTGGAGCCGGCTGCGTGAGTCGCAGCCAGCACTTTAACTCAGCATTACAGAAGGGTCGCCCCATAAAATGCTTCAGCGAGGCAGAGGCAGGGTTGTTTTCACCAGGTGGCAGGTGGGGAAAATGAGGCCCAGGAAGATCAGGTGTCCTGCCCAAAGTCACGCAGCAATTCTGGGGAAGAAATGGGAACTGATCCTCAAGCTTCTACCTCTCACAACAGTAACCGCGGCCAAGTTCCGCAAGCGTATTTAGGCCGGTAATGCCTGCTGATTCCTCTGAAGAGCTGGCCTTGAAACTCTAGACAGAGCTTCCGTTCTCAGCATTCTGCCGCTGGGCGCGGGCGCTGGGGGTGGCTTTTCTCTGCCCGTGGAGAGGGGTTGGACCGGCAAGGCTGGCTGAGGGTTCCCCCACATGGGAGTTCTTTTTTTTTTTTTTTTTAAATACAAAGGACATTAGTTTCCCCTGCCTCTGGAATAGGCCAAGCTTTGCAGGTTTCATGATGCCAGTGTGAAAAAAGGATTTTTGCCCTAAATCAGGGCAGCTGCAGTTACTCTGGGGGTGTATCAGTTCTAACACCAGTTAATCTCATCCCCTCATCCAGCCGTGCACTCCGCCGCGTACCACCTCCGATGAACGAACCTGAGAGAATTTTCGTCCCTCGTATTCCCGTTACTGCAGGGCCTAGAAACTTTGCTTTGTGGCCTATGTTGTGTCTGACACAAGCCAAAAAAGAGCCCACAGAGACGAAAAGTGCCATCTCTTCAGGGCTAAGGAGGAGCAAACATAACAGGGAGTGGAGGCACGTAGCACCTTGAGGAGGTAGATGAAGCAAGTAGCAGCCATTACCCCTCGCAGAAAGATGCCTTCAGCAACTGCACTGCTTCGGTTATTTCTCATTCGGAGTTAAAACCACGGATGAGCAACCTGAAGCCAGACAGGCATTTGGAACAGTTGGCAGGCATCACAGGGAAGGGGAAAGCAAGATGAATCCTCATCAACCCTGGTTGGGGAGTCCAAAGGAAATCCAGCACTGGATTCTCCTGGCTGTCCACAGGGAGCGGACTACAGCGATGTCCCATAGGCAGCCCCGGCAAAGGTGTGTTTGCCGGACGCCACACGGTCCGTCTCTAGTTTTGCACTAGCTGAAAATGGAATCACATCCTCATTCTTGGTAAATCACCCAGTGGTGTGTGGAGCGGGGACTCATTGCCAGCACCCTAGGTGATACGGCCGGCTGCAGCCAGCGACCTCTGCTCAACTCTGGAAATCGCCAGTCGGGTACCATTAGCTGGGAGACTGATCAGCGGTTGGCCAGCTGTGTAAAGAGACAGCCAACCTCGACAGTCCTCCACTGGCTGGGAGCAAGGCCAAGTGTTCAGAGAAAACGCACCAGAATCTACCGCATTAGAAAACTTGGTCCAGCCACTTGTCCCTTTTAATCCTATCCACACCATAAGGCCTCTATTATCACTGTGCCGGAGCATCTCCCCCCCTTGAAGCAGTTATCCTCATGGCATGCCTGCCAGCAAGGAAAGTGCTCTAATGCCCATTTTTCAGGCGGGGAACTGAGGCACAGAGAGCCTAGGGGCGGATCTACACCTACAACACTGCACCAGGGCACTTAAGTGCTGCAGCGAAGACACTGCTGCTGAGAAAGCTTCTCCCGTTGGCATAGTTAATCCACCTCTGCGAGTGGCGGCAGCTTTGAGGATGGTGGAAGCTCTCCCATCAACACAGAGCTGTCTACACTGGGGAGTAAGTTGGTGTGGGGCCGTTGCTCAGGGCTGTGGATTTTTCATTATGCCGATGTATGCGGATGGTGTAGACCTGGCCTAGGAGAGACTAGTGGGGTTTTCAGAAGTGCCTACGTAACACCAATTGGCGGAATCGAACCTGCGACCTCTGGAGCTTAGTGCTAAAAAGAAGCAGAGGCTGTAGAGCAGACCCATTGTTTCTCTCTCTCTGTAAGTGGTCATGGTGCCACTAGATGGGACAGTGCACCACACCCAGCAGGTGTGTGGGTTACACCTGGGCACCTGTCTGCTGCTGTAGGTGGCTAAACAACTCTAAAAACCTGGCTGTAAGGGACTGGAGAGAGCAGTTGACATTTTCTAGGCAAGCTTCCCGAGGGAAAGAATTCTGTTAGGGACCCAATCAGACTTTGAAACAGACTTTGAAACTGTCTCTTTAGCATCCTTCCTCCTGCTCTTAACCCTCCCTTTCCTTCATTAACATTCACTTTAACTACAACAGGAGCATGCATGAACCTCAAAAACATCTAGTCTTTATGTTCAGTTTCTCCCCCAAAGGGTTTTGATTTTGTTTTTATGTGTAACGGTGACATGGGACAAGGAGAGAGGCTAGCATATTACTCCATCGCTTCCAGAAGTAGTTGCTTTCAGAAACAAAACCGTAGCCCAGATGGATCACTGGGGCGCAGCTGTGTAGACGAGATTTTTTTGATGGGGTCATTCAATCAAAAACACTTTTGTTGCAGGTCAAATGAAACGTTTTGTTTGACACGCAGTGAAATGGCTCCTTTTGGTCTGGACCTGTTTCAGTTCTTGTAAACTTTTTAAAATTCAATTGAACCTGAAATTTAAAAAGTCATTTTGAATTATAAGATCAAGCATTTTGATTCAAACTGTCAAAATGATACATTTTTAATTGTTCGATTTTTCCCCAAAAAAACCAATTTCATGAATTTGACACAAGTTCACCATATGTTTTGCTCAACCCAAATTTTTCAGTGGAAAAAATCTCTTGGCTCAAAAGTTTTGCCCAGCTCTACCTAATTAGCAGCGCTTCTATTCCCAATATTTCCAGCTGCAGGTACTTTGGCATTGAGGGAGTGATTAATACTGGATTTAAATAAGTCCTGGAGCTAAATTACCTTCCTCTTCATGTATTGTGGAACCTATATAGCTATTCCAGGAGCAGACAATTTTCCCTAAAAAGACTGGTGATTTCTGTGCCCATGAAAATAAAGGACGTAATAGTGTGAGTCAGACACACGCACACTCCAGGATGTCACTGCGAGGACTTCCCACTCACAGCTGCTGAAGTACAAACTCCTGTCCCTGTTTCAGTTCTGGACTCACCTTTTTCATCCAATTCTACCAATGCACCCCCTGTTCCAACTCAGGGCCCCCAGAACTCTGCTAACAACGTAGTGAGCCACGAGAGGGCTGGTTTGGAAAACTTTCCTAGAATGCCCTGGAGAGATTTCCTCCACACACTGGACCAGGACTCTGGAATAACTGAAACAGAGACAGCTCCCAAAGAAATCCACCCATTATTTTATGCAAGCACCAGCTGATTCTGGGTTCTTCTGTGTGGAGAGCCATCAGCCAGACGTCCAGATTCCAGGTAATCCGGGCCACACACCCTCGCCTCCCTCCATCACCTTCCTCAGAAACCGAGTTTCAATCCTAGTCTCATTTTTCTTGATTTTAGCGGCAAAGCCGCCTTAAGCTTTGGGGTTTCCTGCCCTCAAACAACAGCCTGAGCCAGCCCAGAGGCTGGAAGAAGAATTTGATGAGGAAAAGGTGCATCCCTTACGTGGACATCTGTACCTCATGGTTCCCTTTACCTGGGCTCTGCTGTGCTCATGGCCAATGAAATCCCAGACACTCTATATTAATGTCACAGAACTTTAAAACCATTTACCCCCCATTCCTGGCCTTGCTGCACTGAAGGTGCCCTGCTGAATTACCCAGAATGAGGTTTCTTCATGAACTAAAGCACGAATGTTCACCTGAGCCAGCCAGCTCTGCAGGAAGTGCCCACCCGTTGCAGCCGCCGAAGAACCCAGCACTGGGCCTGACGATCAGGGTTTGCTGCAAGGCTGAAGTCACCCGTGTCCTGTGCATCAGCACCAAAGAGCCCCAACTCATCCCTGAGCGAACTCCGCTGAGACCCATGGAGTCATGCAGCAGCCGAACGAGGCCCCATCAGCCGGCTTCCAGCCTCCCCGTTTGCCTCTGCGTTTTCATAACAGGAATGTTCAGGACTTCCACTTGCGGAACCGTGCAAGATCGCCATTCAGAAGGCAAGCCCCTGTACTGCAGGCAGCTCCGAGGTTTACTCTCTCTGTGGTCCTCTGAAGGGCCTAGGCCATGTCCCAGAAGCAGCCTGGCCTCCCCCCTCCAAGGAAGAAACACGGTGAAGTTCTCCGAGCTGGTGCTGGCTTCTCGCCTGATGACCGAGAGAGGGGATGGCAACACGCGAGGGGCAGGCACAGCCAATGGCAGCGGTGGTGAAATTAAACAGCGGGCCGGGGAAGGGTGATTGTACCGAGTTAACGCTGAAAGTTGGGCCACACCTCTCAGAGGGACTGACTGGCGAATCGTGCTGCCCAAAGGCGCTGAGCACCTTGTGTGAGTCCGGTGCCGGTGAACGCTGGACAGCCCTGAAAGGGGAAGTTCTCGCTTTGACCACGCAGCCGTGCAGCACACGCTGTCGCTACCTCGCTGCTCTCATGCAGGGACCCGGCCCCACCGCGTAGTATCATTGATGGCGAATGTTTGCTTGCAGCTTCTCCTGCGAAATGTTACCAAAGCCAGTCTTCCGGGTTTTTAACTGGTTTTCACCTGAATGTCGGCCCCCTGGAGGACATGGAAATATGGATTCGGTGAAGAAAATCCAGCCCATTCTAGTAGGCAGGTGTGCAATGAACTAGTGCAAATGGTGTGGCAGTCTGTGAAAGCCCAGCAATGCAGTGGAAGATACACACACCTACTCCGCAGGGCCATGCATACGTGTGTGAACTGTTAATGTACAATTCATAAAATAAACTGCAGCCTTCAGCTGCCTTTACTTTCCAGACTCCCGTTTTTCTCTGGGTGCTGCTTTTTTCTCTCCTCCAACCCCTCCCCAATTAACTCCAATATTTACCCTGAAAACTGTGAAGTTAATTGTTGGGGGAGGCAGTTTGCACTGCTTTACGTCCATTTGTTCCGGTTGTAATAGACACTGATACATCCCAGGAAATTTTCAACAACGTGAAAGCTGTAAACAAAGGGCCTTATTGACGCGGCAGGAGAGGTCCCAGCCAGGGCTGTGACGCCCTCAGCAAGACGCCATCCTGACCCCGGATTATTCTCCCTAGTTAGAGATGGGGTACTGAGGCACAGAGAGGTTAAATGACTTGCCCAGTGTCACCCAACAAGTCTGTGGCAGAGTTGGCCATTGCATCCAGCTCTTCTTAGTCTCAGCCCGTCCCTTAAGACATAGGTGACCCTTGCTCCATGGCACATGCACAAGCCTCGACTTTGAACTGAGCAGGCCAACAAGGGGGCTAGCTGTGGCAGTGGTGTGTTCTGGGACATCAAGGCTGGACTGAGCGCTCCAAACAGCCAGCAGTCGGTACCAGCTTTTGGTGACTTAAGGCTTTACCCACTGAACTCAGGGGCAGGGGCTTTCTATCTCATTACAAAGCCTGTTAACTATCCCATCTCCCCAGTCTCTGCAACATCTCTCAGAAACTCCAGCTCCGGCCCTCACAGATACGCCATACGGCACCCTTATGGAGGCCACAAGAAGGGCCAAGCAAAGGGTTGCCTTTGTAGGACACCCAGATCTTCTTCCACATCAGCTCCCTTACAAGCTTCCATAAGAGAGTCACTGGCAGATGTACAGGGACAGAGTCTCCACCCAGGGCCAAGCCATAAAGGAACAGGACTGCAAGAACCTCTCTGAAAACAAGTGAATTTTCTTGTAGAGCAGGAATGTCTCTTAACTAGCCGCAGCTGAAAGCCAGTCCTCAGTGTTATGCCTGCCAGGGTCACCTCCTCTCTCCCCCGACTAAAGAGGTTTAACCCCTTCCTTGCCCCGCGATGGATGGAGTTTCCTTGCTGGACTGATGGGTGACGGTGACAGATTGGCCAATCACACATCCCCCTTTCACACTAAGTGCTGTCTGTTTAGTGAAGGTCCAAATCCATCAACATGGCATGGAGAGTCCTGCAGCTTCTGCCCCTCCAGCGGGCTCTAGAGGAATCCAGCTGGCATGTGGACTCCCGCCCTTGTTCTTTCCATCCCTCCCTCCAGAAGGGTTTACTGTGACTGTGGCTGCCCTGGCCCTCGCTGCGCACTCCACTCCCACGGCGGCAGTGTAACATGGTATTCCCCCTCCCGGCACTCATCTCCGAACACAAGCTGCTGCTGAGCTCCATGCGGCGGCTCTGTCTCTTTAAGCAGGCAGTTGGGTGTGGGATGGACGCCGGCTGGTTTGTCCAGTCCCTGTCAGCTCCCTGTCACCAAGACCTTGCCTTCCGAATCCAGTCTGCCGTCGCTTTACGTTTCTGCGGCAGGTTTGCCTGCGCCCCGTGGGACCAGGGCCGGATTAAGGGGGGGGAGCTAGCCAGGCAGCAGCCCAAGGCACCAACCTATGGGGGGTGCCTGATGGCAGCTGTAAGGGGCACCGTGCACCCAGCCTCGCGGTGCCCCTTAGAGCTGCCATCAGGCGCCGTGAGCCCGGGGCTGGGGGCCGCGTGGCGCCCCTTTGAGCTGCCATCAGGCGCCGTGCGCCCGGGGCTGGGGGCTGCGTGGCGCCCCTTTGAGCTGCCATCAGGCGCTGTGTGCCCAGGGCTGGGGGCTGCGTGGCGCCCCTTAGAGCTGCCATCAGGCGCCGTGCGCCCGGGCTGGGGCTGCGTGGCACCCCTTTGAGCTGCCATCAGGCGCCATGTGCCCAGGGCCGGGCTGCGCAGCGCCCCTTAGAGCTGCCATCAGGCGCCATGTGCCCAGGGCTGGGGGCCGCGCGGCGCCCCTTAGAGCTGCCATCAGGTGCTGTGTGCCCAGGGCTGGGGGCCGCGTGGCGCCCCTTAGAGCTGCCATCAGGCGCACAGTGCCTGATGGCAGCTGTAAGGTGTGCAGTGCCCGGGGGCAGAGCCGCGCATGCGCCGTGCGCCCAGGGGCAGAGCCTCACATGCGTCGTGCGCCCGCTGCCCGGGGCGCAGGAATGGCTCGAGCCGGCCCTGTGTGGGACCCATGAGTTTTGTCACAGGGCTCTGTGGGACTTTGTGCCCTGGGGAGATGTGGTGCGCAGAGCACGATTGGGTCCCCGCTTGCCCTTGGGGCAGGGATGACAATAGCAGAGGAAGAGAGGACCAAAGACCAGACCCTGCAAAACACAGGAGCAGCAGAGGAACAAAGAGTGCGCACTCCACAAGAGGCCACGGGGCAGAGGGGGTGTTTCTGTAGCCTGGGCTGCCGGCCCACCAGCCCCTTTACTAGCGGCGAGCTGTGTGCAGGTTACACACCGCCTCCGGCGGCGATGGCACCAGACAGCACTGAAGAAGCGGGCTTTGGCCGGGTCGGGGGGATGCGAGACCTCTCGCCGAGGGGAGCTGCAGGCGGCACTCTTCCCTCACGGTTGAGCCCAAGCCCCGGCCTTGTGTCAAGGGGCTGGGGGCTGGCAGAGCTGATGACTTTCTGAGGGGACGTAAACCCAAGTCTCTTCCTAGGCGCTGCCAGGTTCTTCTGATCGGAGTGTTCGTTGTGGTGTCTTCTGATTACCCCCTTCCCTTCCTGGTGCAGGGAATTGCTTCCTGTCCCCGGTAGATTTCTACTGGAGAAGCAAAGTTTCCCCTTGTGGCCTGAGGAGAGCTGGTTGTGCCAGGTTTCTGCGTACCCAACCTGGCACGCGCCCACGAGGGCCCACTTCAGGGCAAGCGAGCAATGGCAAAAGCTCCTCCGGCATGTTCACCGGCTCAGTCCCTCACGGCACCTACACAAAGCTAAATGTGCCAGGGAGCTGAGAATGGGGTGGAAGGCACTG
Organism: Rafetus swinhoei; assembly: GCA_019425775.1. Taxonomy (NCBI): domain Eukaryota; kingdom Metazoa; phylum Chordata; order Testudines; family Trionychidae; genus Rafetus; species Rafetus swinhoei. The sequence goes on along the minus strand of CM033435.1, from coordinate 2,379,027 downwards.
GGCATGGACAGAGCATGCCATTCAGTCCTCGCCCCTCTGCTCAGCAAGGGGGCTTTCGCAGCAAAGGCTCAGAGGCATCTGAGTGGGTGCAGGAGCCATGTCCTGTGGGGTTCTGATTTTTGAAAGAGGGACTCTGTCTCAGGGCCCGGATCTTCACTGAGACCTCCAGGAGCTACTGTTACTACTACTACTACTACCAATGGTCCTGCCTAGAGCAGGGGGCTGGACTTGATGACCTTCTGAGGTCTCTTCCAGCTCTATGGTTCTATGATTCTATGAATAGAAACTCCAACAGCTGAGGCCAGGCAAGACCTGCACTGATTGCAGAAGACACAACTTTGATCAGCGCAAACAAGCCCCACCCACCTGAAGGACTGTAGCCTTCTTGCGTGACATTGTCCCAGGACACTGACTGTACCAACAAAGGAGATCTCCAGGGAGCTGATAATCTGCAAGAACAGTGTCTCAGTAGTAATGGGAAACAGTGAAACTTATCAGAGGTGAGGCACATGTCGGGAAAACCATTGTAGCATTCCAGCCAGCTGCTTCCCGCAAAGCCCAGAAGGATATTAACTTACTTTCTTTGCTCTTTTCTCTTGTTGCTGTTTCTCTTAGTACCAGTTTTACCTCTGAAGAGTTTTCATCTCTTCTCTTTACCCCAGTGTCTCCTTCCCTTTCCCTCGTCCCCTCCTCACTATGACTATCCCTTTCTCTATTCATTACTCAGTCTCTTTCCTTACCCCCAGTCTCTTATCTCTCCCTCTTTGCTTCCTGCTGGTTCCTTGGAATCACTCCGTTTGCAATTCATGGAGCACTTAGTATTTAGGTATTGTAATGATATATGTTTTGCTGCAGTATGGTATTCAATGCACTGCAGAGTTCCAGGTAGCCTGTAATCCCTGGTAAATAAAAGACACTAAGCTGGAACAAAAGCTGTGTGCAAGGCTGTTTGCTTAGAGCTGTAGCTTGCTTTAATAAATGCCTTCTGTTTAAACCAGATTGTAATTCCCTATATGCCAAGAAAGTGAGGCAAACTCAACAAATACCTAAAACAGACAAACAGATGGACCGATAGATAAGCGGGTGCCTAATCCCTCTGTACAGTTTGTAAAGCACTTTGGGGTCTTTCTAGATGGATAAAGTAAAATATGTAAATCTAAGTTAAATTGTTATATTATACCTCTAACACGTCAAGCCAGAACTAATATGCCCAACTGTTTGGTCTGCATCTATCTGGATGTTATGCCTCTCTTTGGACATGTCTGTATACCAGCCACGTGATACGGCCTGGATCCTGACTGGGATACTGAGCCCAATCACAATATAAGTATTAAGTGTTAGGTGTAGTTGTCGGAAAGCCTGCGGTACCATCACGAGCTAGCCTGTACTGTGCAACACTGCTTCAGCCCGCCCCTTCATCCCACCTGCATTTTCACAGCCCCTCTCTGCATTCTACCTGATTACAGTCAGACATCAGGAAGGGTGCCGAGGCTGAGCCAGACAAATGCAGCTAGGAAACAACAATAAGTCTGTCTTGCCTTGCGCATTTTAATATCATTGCAGACGAGCACACGGATGCATCAGAGGTGCTTCCGTTGCTGGTCTCAACCTGGCTAACAGTGACGTAGAGCTGACAGACGAGGGCACTAGTAAGAGTGTTCCCTCCGAGTTCCCTTCCTGCAGGCCTGGATTCAAACCCTGGCTTTGGTCACAAGTGAAAACAACTCTGATTTGCTCACATTCTCTAATGGGATCTGTGCCAGCCATGCCCCTCTGCCATGGACATTGGCCAAACTGGACAGTCTCTGTGACAAAGGATAAATGGACACAAATCAGACATCAGAAATGGTAACACCCAGACACCTGGGGGGAACATTTCAACCTGCCTGGGCACTCAAACATGGATTTCAAAGCAGCCATTCTTCTAGACAGGAATGTCACTAACCAATTACGGAGAGAGACTGCAGAACTGGAATTCATCTACAGATCTGACACTGCTACCCTGGGCTTGAACAAAGACATGAACTGGTTGGCACATTACAAAGCCAATTTCTCCTTCCTTTAACATCTGCATTTCCACATCAAAAGCTATGCATGGGACACATCCAGCCCACTTAATTAGCCCCATTAACACAGATCCTAAAATTGACAGGCACTTCTGCTGTTATACAGATTTCTTAGTTTCTGTTCTTTCCACTCCAACTCATCTGAGGAAGCAGGTTTTGGCCACGAAAGCTCAGGATTCTATTTTGGTTTGTCTCAGAGGTGCCACAGGTCCACTCCTTGTCTTCACTGTACTGTGGTCCAGGCTGCATGTTGCTTCCCACTCCACAATCCTCAGTCTGCTCCTAAGAGAAATCCAGGACTAGGAGAGGCAGGGTTGCTCTAGGTCACAACCAATGGACATTGACAGTGCATTGTGGGATCCAGGCTGGGCCTGGGTGCTGGAACCCAAGACAGGAGTGGACCGGCACAGGCTTGCAGAAGCCCAAAGACTAGGATGGGATAGGAGGGGCAGAGCTGGTCGAAGACACGGCTGATCAGGATAGTGGAACAGGTGAGGCTGATTTGCATTGCTACAAAAGAGAGAGGACAGCTTGCACGATGCCTACTTGACCTTAGCAAATGCTGCTCATTCGTACATTCATGAACACAAATTCCACATGAAATATAAAGCGGAGAGAGAGAGAGAAAGAGAGCGAGAGAGAGAGCTGCAGCCCCTGAACAAGCCTCCATAAGGAAAAAAGGCAAGAGGTCAGCTGTGACTTCTTCAGTGTTTTGCCAGCCCAGGCGCACACAACAAATTACCATCTCGAAAGCCGAGCGGGACGTGCTGATAAATTGGCTACAGCCAGCCTAATCCTGCTGATTACAGTATCCAGCCATGTCTTGCAAGAGCTGGCTAATTAATAGCGGTCAGGATTTCCATGAGCGCGCGAACACAGGGAAAGCCTTAGCAGGGGTGCCTGGTGTAGAGGGTTGGGTTCCAAGTCTTTCAGCTATAGGGGCCCCGGGGTTTCCCCCAGCTCCCAGCAGTTGCCCATAGATGCTCATTATGTGAAACTGGCTGATGGTCTCGGGCCTGGTCCTACTGGAAAGGTGCCCAAGACAAGGCAGGGCCTCCTGGGCACCCCCAACAGTGGACGCGCGGCCCAGCAAGCGTGCCTGCCTCCAGCCAGGAAAAGGGCACAGTCTGTCACCGCTCAGCTCAGAAGCCCACTTCTGGCCGTGGCTTATCCTTTACAGATACAATAGTCCCCACGGCCCTCGCAGCAATGCCAGTTCCCCCCACATAGGCAGCCCTGCAATTGTCCCTCTCCCTCTCCAGGGACGTCACGGCTGGCTCAGCCCATGAGTTCCCAGCACTCAGGGTCCCGTTCCTTTCCACCCAGCTTCCAGGGCCCCACTGGCTAGGCCACCACCAATCAAAATCAACTCCTGACCAACTCAACACTCCCAAAATCACAACCCTCCGTCTGCCAAAACGCTCCTCACCGGCACAAGCCTGCACAGAGGAACAAGCCTTTGGCTGCGCCCTGAATATCAGCAACCTTAGAGTTTCAATGGGGCAATGATAGGCGTGAATACCGGAGTCACAGAAGCTCCACCCAGAATGCCTGGCCAGTAGATCCATCAGGACAAGTGGCCCTGCTAATCTCAGCGATCAGGGAGGCCAATTGGGTGAGATGGCCCTTTCTGGCTATCCACACTTAGTCTGATGCCTTGCTTTGTACTCAAACCTTAGTGCCATTTACAGAGCATTGTGCTACCAGAATCTGCTCAGTGGCCTTCAAAGGTAGCCCATCTGCAGCAGCCGGGATGGCAGCCCAAGCTGCAGGTCAGAAAGGCACGGGTAATTGGGAAAGCTGCACTGGAGAAGAAAGGCAAGGCCAGGGGCAGTTGCCTTGCTCGGTACAGGTGGAAGAGGACATTCCTGCCCACTTGTTGCATCCAGGATCAAAAAAGAACTAATACATTAATACCCTTACTAATAAAAGCCCCTTAATGAGGGACCTATGCCACCTCTTCCAGCGCTTCCCGCGAGTGCCAGCCAGCTGGGCAGATGCTGCCATGGTGAGCGCACCCTGGGAAAGCCAGCAGACTGCACTGTCCAGGACCAAGAGGGTCCTGGCACCTGCCCCTTTCAGGTGCGTTTGGAAATGTTACCCCTCTCAATTAAGCAGCAGCACCTCGGAATGATGCCGTGTAACCATCTCCCCCAACAGCTCTGCAGACCGGTTAAACCACAGAGGTGAGCCGGCCCCGGGGCAACCTGCCCAAGAGACTTTTGGGGGAAGATGAGCCATTGCCTGCTGGAAGGAAGAGCAGAGACAGGTCAGTGTGATTCCTTTCACCTCCCCAGGCTCTGGAGGTGAGTCACCAACTCCTTGTGGTTCTTAGTCTCACAGCTCACTGAGCTCTCTTTGGAGAGGGCTCGTTTCCCGAGGGAATATAGTCCGCTGGAGTGTGCCTGCAGTTGGCCAGAGCTCCCGTCCTTCCTTTTTAGGCTGGGCATGTGCTGTCTGTCACACCAGAACCACGGCGCTTCCATGACCCACTAGAACAGCCCCCGGGGGGAGGAAGTCTCATGCCAGTGCTTCTGCCTTTGGTAACCACCTGGAGCTTGGCAAATTGTCTGCTGCTGCCATCACACGCACAATGGGTCAGCCCCGACCACCACTGGCTGTGCTGGACTGAGCTGTACACTGAACTGACAGGACAAGTGAGATGCGCGTGTTCCCCTGCCCTTTGGAGTTTATCAGCATACACCCTGGGTAGTGTGGAAGCTGAGTTGCTCTAGTCTCTGGTAAAACGTCTGGTCCCAGTGATAAAGGCAAATCCAGCACAGAAGGATTCCTTTAAGGTTAAATATAATCAGGCAGGGCCAGGTGCTTTTAGAGGCTTAGCCACCCTTTTACCCTCCCCTCACGCCTGTGAGATCATCGGTAAGTCATCAGGAAAATTTCGTGAGCGCAGCAGCGCCAGAGGTGGCTCAGTTTGAAAGTCAGACTAAGTGCAGTCAGAGACTCAGGTGGCAAGTCTGATAAAATGACAGGGTAGAATGACAACTTAAGAGGCACATGTGGGCGGCCAGGAATTAAACTCATCCCAGACACACAGACTCGGCACTATGAGAAGCGGTTGGTGAAACAGCACGGAATTATCTAATTGTATTAGGAAGGAGAACAAGTTATCTAATTCTTGTGTTGTGCTGCCAAAGATCCAAATCAGAGCCCACTACATCTGCATTCTGGATCTCTCAGAGGCAGAACAAAGCGAGACAAACGCTCTTTCTAGTCATGTACCCAGAGCGAGGGACGACTTTTGTGGCTATCGCAAATACACGCAGTGGGGGAAAGAAGGAAGTTGGATGCTACCTGGCTCCCCACAAATTCCCGTGACAGAGTCAGAAACACAGCAGCACTCAGTGCTCCATCCTCTCCCATGTCCAACAAGCACAAGGGACTGCCTGCCTCACAGGCCTCAGTAGGGCCACAGAAGCATGGAGCTGTGACCCTGGTGTTGTCCAGGATCATGTACAGGTAACTATGGATGGCAATTCAGGGCTCTACCTGTGATTCTCTCCCCTACCCGTCCTGTGCGGAGCGAAAGAGAGGAGAGAACTCCTCCCTGGGCTGTCACTCTCTCCTTTGACAAGGGAGCGCTAACCGCAACCCTGTAACATGCACCAGCCCAAGCAGTGCTGAAGAAACCACCACTCAGTGCTGGAGACCTCGCAAACAGCCGCCCTGCCGCGAACCTCCCATGTGGGAGTGAATGGATCTAACAGAGCGCAGTCACCCAGCCGCTGTCAGGACCTTGAGGCCTCTGCCAGGCTCTAGACCAGGTGCAGTACAAAGAGAGGAAAGTCCCCCGGCCTCACCCTGTGTGACGACGTGTTGGGGTCCCCTGACTCCTGCACCCCCGTAGTGGCACGAACAGACTCCACCAGCCCCTAGAATGGAGGGAGTTTATTGCTTCTCCAGGATACAGCACAGCACAGATGTAATCTGGTTACAGGGCAGGCCTAGGATGCCTCCGCCCCCCTTGAGATGGGGGAGACTGGGCCCTAAATCCCAGCCCCCGGCTTAGGCTGGTTCCTCCATGATCCCAGACAGAAACTAACTCACTCTCTTCCAGCCCTGCCCCCCAGCCCGGGCAGCATTCCCCCTTCCTTTGTCTCTCTCCCTGGGGGGTAGCTGGTCAGACAGGTTGAGAGACCCTCTTTGCATAATGGGCCGCTGGGCCGTGGTTAGGGTCAGCCAGCGGGGGTTACCACAGAGCCAGCATAGGAACTAGCCAGGTACCCCCACTATGTCACACCCTGCTCGAGCTCTTTGCAGCATCAGATGCCCTGGGGTATGAGATACACCTGTTCCATGCCCAGGGGGCTGCAGGTTTGGATGGAGATGCCTGAAATGGCTCCGGCCCGTCTCCCGTGCTTGCTTCCTGGGGTGCTCTGAGCAGCTGTTCCCTCCACTCTAAACCCCTGCCCGAGCCACGGTTGCCAAGACTCGTTTCTTCCGCCTGTGACTCACTGGAGGATTCCGCCCCGTCCGGTGAGACGCTGGCCTGGCCACTGGCTCTGTGCGTTAGGGTCCCCGTGCTGGGTCGCCGCAGCTCACCTGTCTCTTACTCACGGCTGCATGCTTACAGCGAGCTTTTCTTGGTGGCTGGCCTCTCTCTCTCTCTCGCATAGCTGGAAATGCCCATCGCTGCGGCAGGAGGGCGCCAGCACGGAGGTGCACACCCCCTGGTGCCACGAATGCTCCCCACAGAACAAAACCTTCAGGCGGATGGCAGTCAGGAAAAATCCAGCAAACCGATCACACAAGGTGGAGCTGTCAGCATTTCTGCTAACAATGCAGATCCAGGCAGAACGGGTTATGCGGGAGCACTGACGGGGAACACGGCGGGTGCGGGGTCACGTACGAGATGGCAACAGTGCCTTCCCGGAGCCCGTCCCCATGCAGTGTAAGTATGGGCTTAAAACCCATTCGCATACGCCCGCGAGAGTGTTCCTGAAGAAAGATGCCTGGCAGAATGGGGGTCCCAGGACCTGGGTCAAGTCACAGCTCAGCGCCCCATTTCCGCGCTGAATCCCACGGCTCCTCTGATACACCCCCTCTTGGGCCGGACGCCTCCCCTTCTTTTCCATAAGGACGTGGGGTGGCAAAGGGGCTCCGGAACGGCAGAATGACTGTATGCGTTGTGACAGTGCTGAACGCCTCCGGTTGGCATGGCTAGACGCTGTATACACCCAGCGGAAAGAGGAGGGCGCAGGGTGTAGGATGAGGGAGAGCACAGGGGGGATCCAACGGGTAAGGATCGTGGCCTTTCAGGACAGAAATGGATTGAGAGGCAGACGGAGGAGAGAGACAAGCCGAGTAAGAGACACAGCATTTTGTCGGCCCAAAACGTATCCTAAAACACAGTGGAAACAATAAATCCAGAGATGCAGGTTTGTGTGCACGCATGCCAGGCTCAGCGGGGCCAAAATCCATATTCATTTAACATGGCGGCAAATCCCATTAGCTGGACACTGCGGTGGAAATAATACAATCACTGCACACACAGGACACAGCTGGCCAGCTCCTCCCGTGGCCGATGCAGATTGGAAATGCTCCCCCGCGCTTTTCAGCCTCTGCCTTTTCAACGTGCGGTTCCAGGTCTGATTAGGCCAGGGCTGCAAGAGGACCTCCTCCCCTCTCCACACACCGTCCACTGCCCCCACTCATCTCTGCCCCTCCTGCCACAAGGCCCCCATTCGTGCTGTGTTCCTCCTGGCCAGGCTTGGTGGGGACAATGGCGGAATAAAGCGGCAGAAATCAGCGTGATTGGCATTAGCGAGTGGGCAGCTCATTCCATGCAGTGGATTTCTACCAGTTGGGTGAGTCTCTGGAGCCAGGAGCTTGTGTCCAGCTGTTGCCCGGAGGTGGGGAAAAGCTGGAGGTAAGCCAGAGGGGCAGGGGGAGAGCAGAGGGGCAGGTACTTCATCTTTCCTCCTTAAAGTAAATGAATGCCTTTGCCGAAGAACAGGCAAGAGGAGCAAAGCCCCCACCGTGGCTATCCCTTAGGTCACTGTCATTTCTCCGGGTTACCCCTCCTGGGATGGCGTTGGGCAATTCCTCTGCCTTCTTCGTGTTTGCTCCTTTCAGATTCCTGGGTCTAGTCACTGGTGTTAAATCAAAGCCAGCTCGGGGGCGAGGGGAGAATTCTTCAGCACTGCACCTACTGGGGCCCACTGCCCTCGCACCACGCTCCCTGCTCAGAGCCCTTTCTTTCCTAGGACGGGGGAGAAACACAGACGAGGGCTCTATGCTGTGACCACAGGCGCGTCACATCCAATGCTCCCTGAATTTTGTCACACGCACCGAGGCACGTGCACATGTGCACCACCAGTAGAAACACCTGCTGCCGGCTGTGGGCGCTCTGCTAATCAGCTGGGCAGCACCTGAATCTCTCCTGGGTGGCTGCCCACACACTCAGCCTACCGGGAACACTGCTCACATTCCCTCTGTACCTCGGTTTCCCCTCCAGCTACCAGATGGGGAGAATGATACCCACCCACCTCACCGCCGAGGTCATTCCTTGTGGCCCCATGCTTTGAAATCCTCAGGCAGAAGGTTCCCAAGCAGGCTGAAGCCCATTTGTCCTGCCTTTTCCACATCCCCATCCTACTTGCCCACCCGCAGGGTTGGTGCCAACTGTCTACTGAGGCAGAAGCGGCGGGGATGAGATGAACACACAACGAGCTCACTGTTTCTGGGGCACCTGCCCTGCCTCCTGGCTCGAGTTTCCCCGCCTGAGCAACCTGCGCTAGGCGACCGTGCTAGTTAAAGGCTTTCAAACATTGCAGGCAGCCGGCTTGGTTGGCTGCCATGGAATAGTGCCTGACCCAGGAAGGCAGCACATATTTACAAGCACAGGTGTTACTCGCAGGTGCTGTGTTTCCGAGGAAGCCTCATTCTGGCTGCCGGCCCATCTACACGCCACCTCTCCCTCTCCCCACCTCACCTCCTTCCCCTCCAGAGAGACTCCCAGGCAGGGCTGTTGGTAAATAAGCAAGCGCAGGCAATAAACACATCAGGTAATTAAATGGCCGATCAATTCGACTCCACTCCTGGGAAAGAGGCCCTTGGGAGATGGGAGCATGAGGCAGTGGGAGACAAAGGCAGAGAGAGGGGTATAGATGGGGAAGAGTCAAGGCAGAACTGCAGGGGAAGGGAGAATAAAGGCGGAAGAGGGGCCGCGAGGCAGAAGCACACAGAGGCTGAGAGAGAGAATACGGGACAGGCTCCGGGGACGGAGATGATGGCTACAGGCGCAGTGCAGAGGAGAGAAAAAATGGCGAAGAGCAGGGGCAGAAGCAGGACAAACCCTCATGGGGCGAGTTGTAGAAAAGCAGCCCACGGGGAACACACAGAATTATGATGATGTAACGGATGTGATCAGCTGTCAGACTCAGCGTTAACTCATCAAAGGTGGTAGTCGTGGGAGCCACATTCAGCTCTGCCAGGCCCATGAGTCAGACCTGCCCGAGTGAAGAGATTGCAGAGGGTACACTGAGGGACTTCCCTGCATCTTTATGGGGCGCTCAGGTCACGTTCTCAAGCTTTCCTCCATGGCCCCGCAGCCTAGACACTCGCTTCCTCGCAATGACAGCTGCACTCCTCAAGTTACAACGGGACGCCCGGAGCCGGGGATTTAAGAAGAAACATCAAACGTTGCATCACTCGTCTTAAAATCCCGAGCGCGACGACACTGCGAACGGAAGCATTGTGTTGGCGATATCCCTGCTAGCACAGCGGGTTTCTAGCACCGAGTCTCCTCTGGCAGCTCCTGGCTCAGGCTGGAAGGCAATGTAACCGACTCTCACTCTAGTTCCAAGCCTGGTACCGTCTGTGGGACTCCCCCCATCCCGTGGGGGCTCTTCACAAACCCCCTGGATAGCATGGGTGGAGCCAGCAGCACGAGGGCCAGTGAAGCTGCGTCTTGCCCCTTCTTGCGCTGAGGTTCCCCCTACCCTGTTATGCCCTCAGAATTTCCTTTCCTGGACACCTTTCTCCAAGGATGAGGACATGGCTCAATGGCCATAGTTTGCAGATGGGAGTGGAGCAGGGGAAGGGGGGTAAGAGAACTCTGCTCCCCTGCAATGCAAAAGCCATTCCCGTGAGCCAGAGGGAAGAGATCTTTCCACACAGAGATCGCCCTTTACCCTGGCTTTGCTAGTTTCTCCATCCCACTCACCCACCCTGCACGTCTCTCCTCTGTGCCTTTCCACTCCTCCAGTCTGTGAGCGAACTAGCTCCTTAGCTCTCCTCCTCAGCACAGACTGATCTCGTAATTAGCCCCAGCTTCCTTCAGTCTGGCCCTTGGGGAAGGGGGCTAATTGGACTTACAGTGGCTGGCTCAGCTACTGGTTCTCAGAACTGCCACAGGGGTGTTGAAGAACCTCCATGTTTGCCTGGATCTTTGGGTATGGCTAGACTGTGAGGATCTATCGGAAAGATACGCAAAATGCACTCCGCATTTTGCGTATCTTTTTCTAATACTTTTGTCAGAAGAGGCTTTTCTGAAATTTAGCCCGTCTAGACTGGGCCAAATTTTGGAAAAAACCCTCTTTCGAAAGCCCCCTTCTTCCTTGTGGAACGAGGAATACAGGGGCTTCTGAAAGAGTGTGTTTGCTCTTCCGCAAAAAAAAAGTGGAAGAGCAAATGCATTCCCTGGATGCAGCGGAGTTTCCCACACAGTCTAACTGTACCCTATGTGGCAAAAGGAGTATTTTCTCCCATTGGCAACCGCAAGCAATCCAGAGTGATGAGTCAGGGCCCTCCTACCCCCCAAATGAGACTGGCTTCCGATTTAAAAGATAGTCAATGTCAGTTCTCCAAATGAAAAGCTGAGAATCCCCCATAATTACAGGACTCCAAGAGCTGGGGCTGTAACATGTCACTTTCTGAGATAGAGTTGTGAAGGGTGGTGATGCTGGGGACTCTTGGTCCCTTTCTGCACAGTGAGCTAGAAAAGAGCATCACTACAACGGGGTCAATCACTGGGTTTTTTCAGCTCACAGGCAGTTTTAGAAAAATGGGGGAAAAAACTGTTCTGGGTCACCCTGAAAACAATTTTTTTTAAAGTTTTCCGTGAATCCAAAAGCCAACGAAAATTTCAAGTCAAATGCAATGTTTTGATTACATTTGGGGCTTTTAAAGTTATTAATTTAAAGGTGTTTTCAGTCGAAAAATGAAATGTTTTGTTTTGAAAATGTCAAAATGAAACCTTCAACATTTTCGGAAGTCTCTCTTCTGCTGAATGTAGCAAAAACAAGACAAAGGTTTCAGTGTCTCAAGATGCATTTTCACCAAGAAGAAGAACTGGCAAAAAGGTTGAGATCAGCTTTAATTAAATGCATATTCCAAACATATGCCATCAGCCAACCCAAACCTCTCAAAAAGATTTTGTGTGATGTGTGTCACCCCTCCTGCAATCATGCTGTGTTGCATGAACTCTACCTAAGGCGATGAAGAAGGGACAGGTAAGATATGATTTAAAAGAGACTGGCCATCCTTCCTGGGTTTGTGTTCTGGTTCTTTATCTCCTTCCTTTTTCCTTTTTGCTTCTTTCCAACTTCTTTAATTTTACAAAAGTTTCAGTTTCTTTGTGCTCTAAACTCCTTCCTTCCATTGCTTGTACAGTTCTCTCTCCTGTGATTCGGTTATCTTCTGGGCTGTTCCCAGCCCCTCTCTCCTGTTGGCCCTTTCATAAGAACATAAGAACAGCCGTACTGGGTCAGACCAAAGGTCCATCTAGCCCAGTAGCCTGTCTGCCGACAGTGGACAACACCAGGTGCCCCAGAGAGGGTGGACCGAAGACAATGATCAAGCGATTTGTTTCCTGCCATCCCTCTCCAGCCTCTGACAAACAGAGGCCAGGGACACCATTTCTATCCCCTGGCTAATAGCCTTTTATGGACCTAACCTCCATGAAATTATCTAGCTTCTCTTTAAACTCTGTTTCCCTTTGGTTGTTTTCACTTAGCATGTTTAAATATGTATTTTTCCTGTATTTTTCATGCCTTCCTCTTACTCCACCTGCTCCACGTGCAAGTGACCCAACACTGTGCTCATGCACGATCTACCTATTTGGGGATTTTATCTGGCTTCCCATGCCCATCCTGGTAGCATCTGAGCACCTTCTGCATGAAAGCAAGAGTAGGGGTTGTGTGGATTCTCTGTAGTGTAGGGGACTCTGTTGGGGGGGATGTTAACGGGGTCCTCCCGTTTGTGAGCGCCTCTCTGTGGCCGAGGGGTGTCGGATTAGATCTTTGCCTGGCCGTCTGATACTTCCCTGCTCCCTGGGTCACCTTCCCCAGGATGCTGCCCTGTCTGGTCCTCACAAAATTCTGAGGCTAGGCTCTCACTGGCCCTGTCCACGGTGCTATCAGTTCTTGTATTCAGCTTGTGGCCAGTCTTCTGCCATTGGACCTGGGCCTGACCCACGTCAAAAGTTCAGCTTACGCTCAGAGCTGTCCATAGTGCTGCTGTTCTCCCAGTCAGTATATAGAACTGCCCGGGTCAAACTCCTGTGAGGAACTGCCAGGCCCTAGTCCAGCAGCTTCTTTTATACTGGCCTGCTGGGCCTTGACTGGCCGTCGCAGAGACAGCCACTCTATCCTGCCTGGAGGACCTCTCTTCTGCTCCTCTCGCTAGGATGCAGTGTGGTGGGGAGGGGGGGATTGGTTTTGTTTTTAAATGGTGTTGGTTTATTTTGTAAGCAGGGGTTTATGGTGGTTTGTTTCAGGGTAGGTTTTTGTTTTTTGTGGGTAAAAGGTTGTGTTGATGTTGTGAGCTCGTGCTCTCCCCTCCCTACACACACGCACCCCTCCTTCTCTGCCTCTCTACACTCTGTCTCTTGCCTTTTGCAGTCACTTTCCCTCTTCTCTCCCCTTTCTGCCCGGGTCCCTCTTCTTCATCCTCAGGATCTTTCTCCAGGCCCTTCTCTGCCCCACTTCTCCCTAACAGACCAGTGCCCCGCTTTGCTGCCCGCACCCCCAAGCTGCACGAGCCCTCTCCTCTTTCCACCCAGGCAGGGACTCCCCTGCCAGGCGGGCTGTTCTCATGGAGACCGGAGAGAGCTGGGCAGCTCAGGCGGGGGAGCCGTAGGGCCGTGATGGCTGGCACAGCCTCTCTTCAGCAGACACGGGCAGCCCCCTGGACTCTGGCCCAGGCGCTCTGAAGGGAAAGAGGGCACATGGAGGGGTCTGAGGGCAACCTGCCTGAGAAGGAGAGAGTGGGGTAGGCCAGGGACAGCTCACAGAGTGTAACCTAGCTCCTGCCTTGGCAATAACACCCTTTCTATGTATGCCTGGCACGCAGCTAGACATTCAGCCTGGGTTTGCGCTGGCTCCTTCCCGGATTTACACCTCCCAGCACAGGGGTGAGGAAGGAGAGGGACAGTGGAGGAGGTGTAGTTCGCCAAGCTTGTCTAGGCTGGGTTGAGAAACCTCCTCCGTGAATTAATCTCCTTCATCTCCAAACACCCCCTTAGGGGTGGGTGCCCTGACGTCTTGGTTACCATCCTACTCCCCCCCTTCGGCCCCTACGGATGCCACGACAGGCTCTCGTGCCTCAGGAAGGCCCCTCCTTGGCGCCAGGGAGTGATCACAGACAGCGCGGAGAATGCATCACCGCAGCATTTCCCAGTCCAAATGCTTTGGTTGTCAGGGAAAATATTTCGGGTGTTGATCGTTTTGCTGACACGGCCCCACCACCATTTTCTGGCCAGCTCGACAGGCAACTCCCCCGCCCATCGAGGGCTCTTCCTGAACCCAGCCTTGAGCTTGGCTTTGCTCAGTCTTAGCTAAGTCTTGTCAGCATTTGGATGGAGATCAGCTAGGAGGCACACCTCCGACGCCCAGCCTGACTCCTCCTTCCAAGCCCATGAGGTGTTTGGGGCACTGGCCTGCTGTTTTGCTGAGCTGCTGCCCATCCTTTCATAAGAAGGGGATGTTTACCCCAGCAGCTTGGCTGAATTCCCCACTGGGGGATTACCTTCTGCCTCCTGCTGTTTAAATGGATACAACATCCCTCCTCCCATGGTGTGTCTGCACTGCTAGATGGCATGGTGAGGATTAATTGGCTCCAGCAAGGAACTGAGTATGCTCCACTCCCGGTCACGTTGACCGGAACTGCGGTTGCTCGGCACATCTCGAGCCCAGACCTGTACGGCCTGCTGCGTTTGACTCCAGCGGCAGGTGCGCTCCGGCAGGGCTGCGCTCCAAAAATGTGCTGGAGAGCTGATGGATTGTATTTGCATAGGCCATTGTCATTCCCCACGCAGCCCCTTGCAGCTGGCATCCTGAACTTGTGAAATATCTTCCTTAAGGAGACGCATGCACAGTGCTGCAGAAGATAAAAATAACAATAATTTTGCGAGATGAAATTTCATGTTAAACACTTAAAAAGCAATAAAAAGTCAATTTTCTGTCTTTCAATTATTTTGCTTATTCCATTACCAAAAAAAAAAAAAAAAAAAAAAGTTTCCCTGTTACGAAGACATCTATTTCTCCCATCAGTAGCAACTGGCTTCATCATTATTCACCTGCGCCAACCCCCCACTTCTCGCTAGCACACGCAAGGCCATTGCTGCGTGGGGGCTGGGTTTCCCAGCACGTACAAAGGAGGGAACCAGGGATAACTGGTGAGCGCGCGCTGTCTTGCTCAGCACAGAAGCACCTTTTCAGAGAGGGAGAAAGATAAAGGCAGAAATTACCGCTGCAGCACAAAATATGCCAAGTTCACAAGAGCAGCATTTAACACTTAATCAAAATGGTTTGACAATGTAAAAATTAGGTTTTCGAATGTCATTAGTGTTTTATAATAGGTTCAATTTATATCGCTCCCATCCCTGTTTCTTCATCTCTGCTAATTGTTTTTATTCGTTCCTTTCATTTTTTACACTGTTGTCTTGTTGGTTTTTAATTTTTAATTGTCATGGGTTTTTTTACCTCGCTAATTGGTCTTGGTTTCAAAAGACTGGTTTTGTCAGGCTTTTTTTTTCTTCTCATGCCTCTGCAGGCTTTTTGCAGGCAGGCTCTCTGCAGTGCTGGCATGGGCATGGAGGCTCTCGCATGGGCATGGGCATGGAGTTTCCCTTCAATGACACCACGGAAGCCTCTTTATATCATTATTCCCATGAAACTCCTTTTGTATGGGCATGCGGATTTCCTTCCGTACTGGCACTTCAGGTTCTCTTTACTACTGTCAGGCAAATGGGAGCTCTTTTCTACTCTTGACTGTCTTCTCTATTTGAAAGAACATGAAAGCTGTCTTCTGCACTGGCATGAAGGCTCTCTTCTATCTGAGTGCTCTTTTCTGTTACCTCTGGAACTCCTTGCCAGAGGATGTGGTGAAGGCTAGGACTTTAACAGGGTTCAAAAAAGAGCTAGATAGATTCATGGAGGTTAGGTCCATCAGTGGCCATTAGCCAGGATGGTATCCCTAGCCTCTGTTTGTCTGGAAATGGGCGACAGGAGAGGGATCATGTGAGGATTACCTGTTGTGATCCCTCCCTCTGGGGCATCTGGTATTGGCCACTGTTGGCAGACAGAACGCAGGGCTAGATGGATCGTTGGTCCAGTGTGGCTGTTCTTATGTTCTTATGTAATATGTGTGCGCACATACTATATTTCCCCCTTTCCCTGCACGAGAAATTCCCTTCATACTTATCCCTTCAAGTTGTCATTTGCTTGAAGACAGGCATTGGCTTGTTGGCTTTCTGCCTTCTGCCCTTACCAGTAGAACTGGTAGCAAATTTTCCATTGAAAAATTATTGGGGTTTTTTTTGGGGGGAGGGGAACTGTTTTTAGAGGGTGGGGGTTTTTGACAACATGACAATTTGAGTAAAATTGCCACTTCTGTCATTTTGAGGAGATATAATTGAAAAATGTGACATTAATTTAATTGCTGTTGGCCAATAAACCGAATGTGGGGTTCCAAACTTTCTTGTTAGAAACCTGGAAACTGTAGGAAAAAAACGTAGTCCAAAATATTTTGATCAAACCTTTTCTTGAGTAAAAAGATCATTTCCTAAGTAGCTCTTCTTCTCAGCAACTTTGACTGAGGAAACACCCCTGGGCACTCACTCATGCTGCATTTTGTTTGTAGCAGAAAGCCCAGAATTGGAAACATGCCCTTGCTGGCGCCCCATGCTTTTGCCATAGAGGCAGAAGGACTAACACATTTGTTGCTATGAGTGTGGGTTCATAGATTTCTCCTACGTAGTGTTGAGTCTTTATGCCCTGACTATCTTGTGGGCACTCTCTGGCTAGTTTCTGTAGGACGTTTGTTAGTGGGGATCCTGCATTTACCCTGCAGCACATAAAACTCCTCCTTTTGATGTACTGTTCTACATTTCTGGATGTCTACGCCGAGGAGAATCCTGCGGGAGCAATGAGATTATTTTGCACTGGTGAAACCACGACGGGTGCCCAGACTTCAAGAAGGGCTCTTTGGCCTGGCAGACAAAGGCATAACAAGATCCAACAGCTGGGAGCCAATGCTAGACAGATTCAGAGTAGAAAGAAGGCTCCGCTATTTAAGTCAGTGCAATTAGCCATCCAAGGGAGAACTTACAAGGGATGGCAAGGGGTGGATTCTTCCCCATTTGACATCTTTCCCTCGGGAGTGTCTGGCATTGATCCAGGAAGGGCTGAGTGAAGGGCTTTGACCTTTGTTGTGCAGGAGGTCTGACCACTGCATCATAACAGTCCCTCGTGGCCTTAACATCTGTGACTCTTCAGCTCCTGAGTGGCCACAGTGGAACCGGAAAGGGCTGCTCCAGAGGCATGCAGGAAGAATCCCTCTTCCCCTTCCTCCGCTGGAGACAGAGCATGTCGCTTTCATTAGTCACAACTACTGGCTGCCCATGGAGCCCTTGAATCAACGTCTCACGTGACAGCCCACAGGGCTTCCAAGAGCTGTCGGGCCGGCTGTGCGCGCCAGCTTTAATGGCGTGGCCTCTCGTGGCATTTTTATCCTTCCTCCCACATGGGGCTGGCACTTTTGTTTTCCACCCTGGAGCCTTCACAGTCTCTCCTCCGTCTTCCCCCTCCAAGCCACCCACTCTCGCCTGCATTTCTTCACTCTTTGCTTGCGGGCCCGGCATCCAAGAGACTCTCTTCTCCTGCTTAGCCCTGAGACCACCCTGTAAATAACTCCACGGCAGCTCCCAAATTAAACCTTCAGTGGCTTGCAGCATGTTCATCCACAGAGTTCTACCTTGACAAACTGCCAGCTTGCTGACTGGCCCTGGGAGACCTCTCATTCGGTTTAATCTATTGCTGGCTCCAGGCAGCTTTCTGCTCTATGAAGGACAAGCATGCCTTCGTCAAAGGTTCTCCAGAGCCTTAAATCAGGAACAATACAACCTGTATCTACGGGATGCCAAGCATCTATATTGATGCCTGATAACAGGAAGGCCTTTTACTCACCCCTCTCTATATTTAGCAATACGCCCAGGCAGTCTTTCTAAAATGACCCAACGCAGTGAAGTGATCCATCCCCCATCCCCGCCACAGCAACGGATATGGAGGTGCCATGACACGCAGTACAGAGCAATGAATGCCACGGGCCATAAGGGTGCCTCTGTGTGGCGCTAATGCCACGTGTTCTGGGAGCAGCTGATGCCACAGACCAGACTCGGCCCCTTGCTCCCTGAGCCAGCGATGGAACGGAGCAGCAGGCTGAGCACCTGCATGGGAGCGGATGGAGAAGCACATCTCTCTCACATTGCTCTAAAAGCACAATTGTTGGCCAGGCTGGGGGACAGTCAATGGTGATGCAAGATGCTGCTACAGGTTGCTCTAATCTAGGGGGCCTAGCTGCCTGGGGGCTGAATGTCATGATTAGACTAGGAGGTGGCGGCCCAGTATAAAAGGGTGGTGTAAGAGAGAAGAAAGAGGGTCAAGGTATAGAAAATGAAGATACACTCGTCTGTACTGATGGCTTTGCCCTGGGGACTGATCCACTGACTCAGGCCAGGTTGGGAGGAGCCATGCCTGAAGAATGGGTCCAGAGGCTGGAGCTGTTACAGGCAGTTGGCCTCAGCGTCCCTATCTTTTAAGAGAGACAATGTGCTTATCTGGGGCCATTATGGGACATCAGGCTAAATACCCATTTGAAAAATTATGCCCGGAACAGCTACAATATAGCAGAGGCCCTGCTGGGCTCAGATAAATGCTAATTGCAAGCGAAGGCAGAACCCTGCCGCTGCACTGCTCTGTGTTGGGAATTTGTCAGATCTCATGGGCTAATTAGCAGCCTGCCAGGCCCGTTCATGGAGGGGTGACCTGAGGAAAAGGCAGGGTGCTGCAGGAAGCGGGCTGGCATGCAGGAAGGTGCACTCAGAGTTAATACTGTGCCAGGAGAGTTTCCCCATGACTTGGGGGTTTTACTGTCCTTCCCCTGGCTAAACCCCAATTTGACAATCAGATTCCCCATCCCTGAAACACAAATACCCTTCCCCTGCAGTTTCAATGGGACACAGTATTGTCCTTGGCTACCTGCCTTGTATGTTGGCGGTCTTGCTGCGCGTCTCTAACCGGCTCCCTCCCACTGCACAAACACTGCTATATTTTTGGTGGTCATTGACAATCTACAACCTGTCCTGGAAAATGATCCCTCACTCTCACTGGCCTTAGGAAACAGGCCAATCCTTGCCTCCAGACAGCCCCCCAATCTGAAGCAAATCCAGCAGCCATGCATCACACCTCAGACAGACTCCCCCAGGAACCTACCCCTGCAACAAACCCCTGCTGCCCACTCTGTCCACACATCTATACAAGCGACACCATCACAGGACCTAACCACATCAGCCACAACATCAGGGGCTCATACAACTGCACATCCTCTAACGTGATCTATGCCATCATGTGCCAGCAATGCCCTCTGCCATGGAGATTGGCCAAACCAGACTGTCTCTACCACCAAGGATAAATGGACACAAGTCTGACGTCAGGAATGGTAATGCACAAACACCTGTAGGGGAACATTGCAATCTGCCTGGGTACTCAGTCATGGATTTAAAAGCAGCCATTGTTCTACAAAGGAATGTCACTAACCAATTACAGAGGGAGTCTACAGAACTGGAATTTATCTACAGATTTGACACTGTTACCCTGGGTCTAAACAAAGACAGGAATTGATTGGCACATTACAAAGCCAATTTCTCCTATCATTAACAACTGCATTTCCACATCAAAAGCTATGTATGGGACACATCCAGCCCACTTAATTAGCTTCATTAAAATGGTCCTACAATTGACAGATACTTCTGCTGTTCTATAGATCTCTTGGTTTCTGTTATTTCCACTCCAATTCATCTGATGAAGTGGGTTTTGCCCACAAAAGCTCATGAGTCTATGTATTTATTCTGGTTAGTCTCTAAGGGCATGTCTACACAGCAGGGCTAAAGCTGAAATAAGCTACTCAACTTCAGCTACATCAATTGCGTAGCTAAAGTCGAAATAGCTTATTTCGGCTTTTGGCGCTGTCTACACAGCAGGAAGTCCAAAGAAGAGCACTCTTCCTCCGACTTCCCTTACTCCTTGTAAAATTAGGGTTACAGGAGTCAGAGTAAGAAATCCTCCAGCTCGACATTACGTCAAAATAACTGCTTGTAGTGTAGACGCGGACTCTGTTATTTTGGAATAATGTGTGTTATTCTGAAATAACACTGCTGTGTAGACGTACTCTAAGGTACCACAGGACTACTTGTTGTTTTTGTGGTCAGAAATAGTTTGCAAAGCAGTTGTGAATGCTTTGGAATGAAAGGCCCAATATGCCAAATATTAGAAATCATCACAACTGCTAGCTATCTTTATTGCGTTGGGGGGTTACAGGCCGCATGCAAGGTATGGTACTTTGCTGCGACTGTTCTAAGAGCAGTAACAAAAAACAATTAACAGCTAGATAGAGCAGTAGATCGGACAGAGATGTAAAACACAGTAATGCATATGAGACCATATGTCAGTTGAATCCCTCCTTTGATAGATTATTTTGGCTACCAAGGGATTTCCATATTTGTCCACTACCAATGAGGGCAACATGCAATATGGAAAATGGAGAAAAGATTTCACTTGAAGTCTATACATTTCAAACAAGGAGAGATGCCTGAGTTCAGACAAACAGCTACATCATGGCAAAGTCGCATGGGGCAAAAACTACACAGTCCCCATGTCTGGCGGTGGAGATGGACAACAGTGATCAAGTATTCCGAAAAGTTGACATTTCAAATTTGGAAAAAAAAATCTTGGGGAAAAAGGTCAATTGGTTCTGAAAATGTCTCCATGTTTTTAACCAACTGGGGAACCGTCTGAAATTTTTTAGCTGTCAACATTTCTAAATTACTGGGAAAAAAAGAAATGGGGGACAATTTTAAAAGAAAAATTAATGAAATTTCCTCCCCTTTGGACTAGCTCTGAGTGGTAAAGCCAAGCGAATGCTCCAGCCCCACTTCCCCCACTGCAGTATGAGGGAGCAGGCATAGGGAAAGAGGAAAATTTCCACTGCAGGGAACTTGGGGGACCCAGAAAAGGTGGGCTTCAATTATGTGGAAGCACACAATAGACCTCCAGCCCTGTATGCGGCTACTCAGCCAGGAGATGCCACTTATAATCAGATTAGACATACATAGAGAACAGGATCTCAGTTCTTTTCCGGCATGGGGGAGAGGAACTTTACTAGACTTACAATGGGACCTGTTGCTTTTAAATGAGCTGCTGAACCAGTCTGTGGAATGCAACCCATAATACGCACACGCTTTTCAAGATTTCAGATGCATGCACAAGCTTCCTTTCCGTGCAGACCATATTCAATGCCCCTGAGTCAAAGCACACAGTGACCCGAAGGGCCCTTCCCAGAATTAATTACCTCCCCACTTCCTTCTCCCTGGCAGGCTGGGGCCGACTCACACCGGCACTGGCAAGTTTAGCAACAAAAGAGTTAACAGCTCACCCCCAGGGTAGGGGGCATCATTTGAAAACCAAAGTGAAATCCGGCTCCGAGGTAATTTTATTCTCTATTAACCCAATCAATGGAAGGTTCCCATAAGCCATGAGCGGGGAGCTCAGATGCAGGAGATGTCGTCCGGGGTTAGATAAAGATGGTTCTGTGTTCATTAGTACTGACAGCTCGGGGAAGGCGAGGGAGGAAGGGAGGACAGGGAGTTGGGGAGCGGGACATGAGAAGAAAGGGAAATTACCCAGCAGTAACAAGGCACAACCTGTGCAGAAGTGGGGAGATGAATGGAAGTGGCAGACTGGGTCTCACATACGAGGACAGATATGGCACCAGCGTCAGAAAGCCCCAGACACAGGGGTCCAGGGACTGGTGTGGACAGGACATGTTCCAAACGGCCCTACTGATTCTTATTAAGTTCTGATTACAGTCACTCCGAGACGCCCAGCTGAGCTGGTGGCTCCATTACACACGGCGCTGTACAAACACACAGAGAGAAATAGCCTTCTTCTGAAGAGCTCACTGCCGAAAGGAAAGGAAGGGTGGGGGGCGATACAGAGAGGGAAAGTGACCGTCCAAAGGTAACACGGCAGGTCAGTGGCAGAGCAACAAGGCAGTTGGTCTCCTGAGCAACAAGGCAGTGTCCTACCCATCGCCCACGCTGGGGCAGTGAAGACAGATGCTGGAGCCCTAAGAGATGCATACAGCTCTGCGAGGGCAGACTTTGGTCCCCGATCTGTGAGTGCAGCCCTCTGTGGGTGTCCGCGGATTTGTACCTGTGGGTCTGAGGGCAGCTTCCGGCCCTCTGAAAGCACCTTCACGTACCGCCTGTGGGTTGTGTTCCTTTACTCTGGTTTGGGCGCTGTCCTTGGGGGCCGGCCTGTTGCAGACTGCAGGAAAAGTGGCGCTGGTAAGTTGTGCAGCGTGGACAGCGTCGGCTGTGACCTCAGGCTCGCGGAGCCACAGGCTGGTCCAGTGAAGAAGCAGGTGATTGCTAGCTGGTGGGGGGATGGGCAGGAGGGGATGCTTGTTCTGGGCAGGAGTTTGGGCAGCGGGGCACCGGTCTGATTGGGAAGCCTCATCTGGCCGCTCTGGGGGTGGGCAAGGGAGGTTCGTCCTGGGAGGGGATGGGAGTGATTTTGGCAGCTGCGTGCTCAGGTACGGGGCGGGGGGCAGAAGAGTTGGGGGGCTCCAATCAGCCTATATTGAAAAAATGGAATTCTACGTACACTAGCTGGGGAACAGGGAATGTGGCCGAGTGTAAGTACAGCAGTCCCCAGTGAGCTCTGCAGCGTTACCTGGTAGGACTGTGTGTAAGGACCCCTGCCCTGCTGGCCTCCCATACACAGGGGATGCAGGCCCCTTCGGACACCACACAGACAGCTCCAGGGAGCCCCAAATTGTCCAGAGGCCTCCTAGTTGCGGTGGGGACGTTCGTCTCTCCCAGAAATGTTCCTGCTCCCGCTTGATCCCCTTTTCCTCGCACGAATGCGGCTTTCAGCAGTGCCGACGTGCTGTTCCTCCTTGCTCACTCAGGACATGACTAAAACGCCGGCCCACCTGCGCGACCTCGCGGAGGGCTGCTAATGGCATCCTCCCTTTGAAGTGAAATCCCAGAGCTTCCATTTGGTTTGTGTTCGTCCCTGATAAAACCTCTCCTGTCTCTGGCTCCATATGGGGCGCTCTTATCTAGTCTCACTTGTGGGCAGCAGACGTACTCCGGCAGATCGAGCGAGCGCACGTCCCACTCCTCGGGGAGGAAGAAAGGCCGGTGACCACAGCAGAGAAGCAGCAGATTCCTCAGAGGTGAAAGCAGGGCAGTCACTTTTCAGGCTCCTCCAGAGAACGCACATAAAATACCAGCCAGGCAGGGAAACCACTCACTGGTGGAAAACACAGTGGATGGTCTCGGACATCCCTGGGATCAGCCTGCGAGCCCCACGTTTAGGACATCAGAGGCTGCACCATGTAGTTCTGGGACACAGTGTTGTGTAGATCTAAATTCCCTTGTTCATTGCGTCGCGGTTACGGCAAACGGTGGATGGATACTGAACTTTAAGGCATTACCGAGTGATGTCTCCAAAACCTGTGCCGCTGGTTTTTGCTGTACTGCATCTTTAAATCGCTAAGCACTCTGCCGGCTGCAGTGACAGGCGGCTGTTTGGCAAGGCAGGGCTGGGGCAGCCGGTCCCAAAGGTGACCCGCATGGTGTGCACTCGCTTTCAGGGAGCCTTTGATTCCTGCTCTCTCTTGTTTTGCGGTTTCCTTTAATCTAAGAATCAGACTGAAAGTCTCTGCCTGTTCTTTGTGCAGATGGATTTGGGCTGGCATCACTCACCGAGAGATGGTTCATTTTGTCACCCGGCAGCCCCACGTCACGCTGGGTTAACTTAGTGGCACAATATAGGGCTGCAAACGTGGAGCAGCTGCACCACCCTGGCCTCCCCAAGCGATCCATTGGCCCTGTAGGGTCCATCCCAGCAGGATCCCAACATCCCAGACGCCAGTCGTGACCAAGCACAAAGGGAGCTGCAGCCTTTGTGGGAAGGGTCTCTCCGCCGTTGGGCTTGGCCAAGAAAGGGGCGTTCCTGAAAACGTCCACGGTGGAGGAAAACGGGAGAGAAACCTGCAAGCCACAGTCAAGGCCCGGCTGTCTGACAAAAGCCTTGCCCTTCCCAGTTATTGACCCAGCTGTGGAGCGGGACAGGCCCTTCGCAGACAGGGGGTGGCTGGCTGGCCAAAGTCCCCAAGCCCCCCACCCTGCCCCCTCTGCATTGCGGAAGACGAAGCCTAGCTGGAGCATGGGGGCCTGTCGGGGCGCAGCCACTCTCGGGCCAGGGCTTTTGGACCCACAATGAATGGGATGGGCGGGGGAGGCCCATGTCCCACTCTCCTGCTGCTCGCCCCGCGGGGCGCTGACCCCAAGGGACGGGTTCCCGTCAGAGGGAGCACAGGAGCAGGCCCCGGTCTTAAAGGACCCAATTGCCAACTGAACACAGTAGCCATGGCAACTGGCAGTGCAACTTTAAACTCTCCAGCACATCAAAAAGCAATTTCCTTTATTTTTTTCCCTTTATATTTCCAGAGTTTATAACAGCACCAACGGCCCCAGGCTCTCGCCTCCATCAGCCCGTCATTAACGGGCTGGCTCTGCCTTCCCCATCAGCTCCTATTGTTAACAGCCAGCGGCCTGGCAAGGGACGTATGGGGGTGTGCCGCTGCCACACTAACACCCCCAGAAACCTCAGCAGGGCCCCTGTACTACGGCAGAGCGACCTCCTGCTCCCTGCAAGCGCCTCCAGTCCCCACTGTAAGCGCTGGTGCTACCAAGATAGCATTGGTCTCGCCAACCGATTCTTCTTACCAAGTCCAGCCCTCAGCCCTGTGCTTGCCAGCAGTTTTCATGCCCCGTGGGGTGAAGGGAGCAAATGCAGGTATGTCTCCATTCCCTTGGGTTCCTCCCTCCCACCCCGGCCGCATTGCCCATGCCACGGGGAAGGGATAGCAGGCTGGAAAGAGGCCAGGCTAGTGGGCTGTTGGTGCGGCGCAGCTAGCAGGTGGCACCTTCACCCTCCTTAGATGAGCCCCACAGAGCAGCGCTTCTCTTGGGGAAGAAAGGCCCAGTTTTTCCAGTTCTGCAGCCATTCAAGGGAAGGAGGCTGTGGCCGTGGCTAAGGTCCAGGGCTGAGAACCAGAAGTCAAGTGGTCCTGCTCCCAGCGCTGTGTCTGACTCTCTGGCGTGAGCTTGGCAAGTAGCTTAACCACCCGTGCCTCAGTTTCCCTTGTCTGTAGACAGGGCAAACAATACCTGTCTTCCTGCCTAGTGGTGGTGAGAGTTGACTCGTTATTAAAGTTCGGAAAATGTGTCAGGAAGCTGGGAGGCAAGATGACAGCTGAAAATACTATTACATAACCCCATCGACTGATAACAGTTTCTATGGGTAGGTCACGTTCTGGGCTGCAAATACTTGACCCTGTCCCTTTAAGATCACAAAGTATGGTAACAATGGACACTCAAATCCTTCCTGGAAGATCGTGAATAAATGAACTAGGTGTCACAGCCCAGTCAGGTGGGAGTTGGGTCTGCTACCAACGGCCGCCGGCTCGCCCGTGGCCCATCGCTCAGCCGTCGCCATCCAAAAGGTGCTTCTCCCGAGACTTCAGCAGAGTGAGGCTAAACAGCAGAAGCACTTGGTGACTACATTTGCCAGGGAAGGTCTGTCACGAATGACTAAAAACAAAATTATAGAGCAATCTCAGCTGACGGGGAAGAGAATGAAATGTGATTCATTTTCATCCCGCCGGCGGGGACTGCTGCAAACAGGGACTGGATTAACCCCTTTCCTGCCAGCAACGGCTCTGCTGCCTGGGCCAGCAACACTGCACGCTTCCCCTCTGCTTGCTAGAGCTCTTGTCACCCAGGACAGACCGATCCGAACAGACCTGTTTCAAAGACTGGTGCAATTCAACCGGACATGCGGCGCATGTTTTTGGGACTTAAGAGAGATCTCTTCGAGGGCTCAGAGCGTGTGCCATTCAGATTATAGGAGTCCTCTTTAGTTCCTTGAGAAAGAGAGTAGAGACCTGGGCTTTGGCCCCTTTTCCCTGGTGGACCCTGGTTTCTCCAGCGCAGGCATCTCCAGGAAAATGAGACTGTTTTCCACAGTTTATTATGCACTGGATGGAATTTATGGCCTGTGCTATGCAGCCGATCAGACTGGATGATCATAATTGCCCCTTCTGGCCTTAAAAATCTATGAACCAATGACTGATACTAAGTGCAGGGATGGACAAAGCGTCTTGGAGAAAACTGCGCCAGACTTCACAGCAGTTGAAAATCGTTTGTTTGCTTTTATTAACGCCCTCCAGCAGATCTAGCACCAGCCAGCAATCCGGGATCCCAGTTCTAATCCTGACACAGCACAGCTGCTGACACTGTGGGGGCCATGGCCACATCAGTTAGCCTCTATGAGTCTTGGCTGTCCAAGCCATAAAATGGAGATACTAATACTTCCCTCCCTCCCAGACAGACAGACAGACAGACAGACAGACATGGGGATAGGAAAGAACAAGCTCAGTCATGAAATAACGCATGCGGTCTCGTCTGGCCCAGCCAGTGAAACGCAATGCTGAAAAAGAGAGTACAGAATTGAAAATCAATAGTCTCCCTATTACAATGAGGCATCTGGGAGGGATAACAACAGTCCAATGACACCAAGTTAACAAAAAGAGGCTGACCGATCCCTTATTAAATGACGTTAGGTGGTGTGGTGCACTATTGTTCTTAATGTCGTTATGGGTGCTATATACAACGATTTGCATATGCCGGGCTTCTTATTCTCGTAATGCAATATGCTACGAAAACAATTTCAGACAGAGTTATGCTTGTGGAGAATTACATCATGTGTAACCTCTCCAGTATCACGCAGGGGAGTTCAGAGGGTCTTCCCAGCCCTGAAACAAAATCCCGCCCCCCATCCCACAAGGGAGAAAAGTACCTAGAACTGAGCAGCCGCCTCCCTCCAAAAGCCCTCCCAGCCATCGAGTACAACAGATTATCAATGACCCCCCTCCCCCAGCACCTCCCGAGTGATTCCCCCGGAACCTCCCTTGGGGACAGCCTGGGCAAGAGACTGTTCCTGGAGGTGGAGCCTGCCTGAAAGGTCACCAACTCTGGAGAGCCGGGGAAGGAAGGGGGGGGGGGGCGAGGGATCTAGGGACCCCTTTGTGAGAATTCCTGCTGCCAGCACCATCCGGCCTGCCAAGCGGGTGGATCTGGCCCGCGGAAGCCCTGCTGTTCCCCCGCCCCAGGCCAATCAGGGCCTGGGGGCGGGGGGAGCGTGTGAAGTTTCCTCTGCACTGCAAGGAGCATGCGGCACTTCGAAGCACCATGCGCTCCTGGCAGGGCGGGAGGAGACTTTGCGCGCTCCCTGCTCCCAAGCACTGATTGGCCTGGGGTCAGAAGGGGGAGCGCGCAAAGCCTCCTCCCACCGCCAGGGGCATGGGCACCTAAGGGAAACCTCTGCTGGGGGCGGGGGAGACAAAGGCCTGCTAAAAAATATACTGGCAAGAGGTGGGGGGGGGAAATGCGTGTCGTCTATAGCATTAACCTATAAGCTTTTGCTTATCGGTTAATCAGTTAATCGACTAGACTATTACATCCCTAGTCTGGGGAGCTGGCACAAGGTCAAATAATGCAGCCTTTCCCCAGCGGAAACTCCCGCTGAGCTCAAACGTTCGGTTCCACCTGTGCACGCGTCTAGTGGCAACAGAGACACACTGGGGCAATGGAGAAAGGGGATTGCGGCCTCCAGGGAGTTTGGCATGAGCCGTGCGTGAGCGCAGGGCTCTGCGGTTTTGCTGATTAGCAGTTATTTTAAGAACTGTGCGAAAAGGGCCCCGGTGACTCATCACGCTGTCAATGAGCGGCAGCTGTGATCTAGTGGCTTGAGAACAAGTCTAGGGATCTTGCTCTGACTCAACCCCACCGCTGACTCACTGGGGGACCTGAAGAAAGTGGCTTTATTTTGAGGTTCAGCCACTTTCTCCATAAAGGGGATCACCCGGGGCTTTTCACGGAAGGAGCTTACAGCACTTTCTCACAGCAGAGGATCTGCAAAGCCCTGCAGCCAGGAGCCTGGGAGGTCCAAGAAGGGGACTAACCAAAAATACCGAACACCCCAAAAAAAAAAAAACGGTGAAAAAATTCTATTGAGACAAAAAAAGGAAGAGACCAAAGTTGTTGAGCAAAAAAACCAAACCAAACCAAACAAAAATGCTGCAACTTTAAATGGCCCAGTGCTCCTCACTCCCTTGTCCCCGCCGGGCTTCCGTCCAAGGGAACAGGAAATATCGGACATTTTACACGTCCGGTATGTTCTGTTTTTTTTACCGGACAGGGGACGCGAATACCAGACTGTCCGGGTGAATACCGGACACCTGGCAACCCTATTCGGGACATGGACTGAAACTTGAAATCCAGACCCAACGTGTGATCCATTCTTGTGCTGGGTTTGCAAACCTGGAGGAAGCCCTGCCAATTAGTCACAACAAAATACTGCAACAAGGGCCTAGAGGAGCAGCCCTGAAGGGGCTTGCTCAGGGCAACAGGCCAGGGCTCCCATTCCTGCAGCAAACGTGAGCACATCTTTAGGGATGGGGGATGACCGGACAACAAGGGAAAGAGTCAAGAGAAAATCATACCCCTTCCCTTTGATGTTGTGTTCGATGGTGGGCCGAGCTTGGTTTCTGTGTGATGCAGAAGGAAGGCACGGTGAAGGCTGTGCAAACCACTGGCAGACTTACAAGCCTACAGATCAGTCCGGACTGCAGTGCCCCCCTGCTCTTGCTGGACACCGGGAGATCAGGATCCCAGGGTGGGCAGCTCCGCTCTAACATCCTATACACAGACAGACACGTGCCCCGGGAGCAATGCACTTCCCACCCAGCCCAGCCCCTGGTGTTCCAGAACTGGGACCGCCTCCTAACTCTGCCAATATCCCTCCAGGCTGAGGTGTGCTCATCAAACAGGGGAGCTGACGGTCAGGAATGAGGTGAAATTGCAGAGCGGGGGAGGCAGAAGGGCCAGAGTGGCAAGGGGCGTACTCAGGGGCCCTGGCAGAGCTGTGGGGAGAGATGAACAATGTGACTACTGGAGATTAGAAATAAGAAACTAGCCAAGCTGCACTGGTTGCACAATGCTCTTCCCACGGTGCCTAGCTCTTCCCTGGCTAACAGCCTTCCTCCTTCGTGCGCACGGCCTTCACTCATAGCTGCACGAGTACGTCAGAGCCCGACGCGGTACTCGGCACTCCTGAGACGGTTGGGGCTGACACGCCCATGGGGCGGGACATCAGGTACACCCTGGGAAGGAGTGTGTCTGTTGATTCCTCTGGTACCTACAGCACTTCAGTCGCAGACCATCCAATTCAATGTGCTTCCAAACCCATGCTGGCTGAAACCCTGGCCTCCATCAGCCCAATGGAAAACAATTTCACTTTTTCACCTATGGCAAGGGGACAGTTGATAAGAATGAGTAGTCCTGTGGCACCCTAGAGAGTTAACAAAAATCTATATAGTACACTGAGCTCTCATGGGCAAAAACCACTTCCTCAGATGAGCTGGACAGGCATAGCGGGAACCCAGAATTTATAACAGAAAAAGAAGGGAAGGAAAAAAAAAGTACCTGTTGATAAGAGAATGTCAAGGTTAAATCAACCTCTCTGGGAGCCAAGGATAGGGGGTAGAGACAAAATGCAGGCTGGGGTAGAGCAGGACTGTGAGGGTGACAGCCCAGATACACATGTGGCTGTATACCTCAGGGACCCCACACAGATTTGCCGGGGCCAATGCAAGCATCAGACAGCTTATGCCCCAAAATGTTATTATTGTAGTGGTTGCTCTTGGAGTATGAAAAAAGATTCTCAGGAGTTCGTTGTCTGGAAAGAGCTCTAGGACTACAAAGTAAATGAAATAATAATATTTTGCACTTCTAAAGCACCTTTTAGCCACGGAACTTGCTGTGTCTTTCGAATCTTGCAGTCTCAGGTTACGTCTACACTGCACAGCTATTTCAAAATAAGCTATTCCAGAATAGTTATTCCGACATAGCTTATTTCGAAATAGAACATCTACACTGCAGGGAAGCCTCAAAATTAGTCCGAGGCAGATTTCCCTAGTGTAGACGCGCTATCTCGATTTAGAGCCCCAGGAGGCACCGGGGAGGAATAACTCAGCATGGCCCTGGTGAGGGGCTATTTTGAAATAGCAGCAGTGGAGCATCTACACACGTCTTATTTCGAAATAGCTATTTGGGAATAGGCGTTATTCCTTGTAGAATGAGGTTTGCAGATTTCGGAATAAGCCGTCTGTCGGAGTAAGACGCTCACACTGTTATCTTGAAAGAACGGTGCAGTGTAGATGCACCCTCAGTGACTTGTTTGTGGATTAGGAGAAATGACACCACAGGACAGAACAAAAAGCCCTGTTCCCAGAAGGGAGAGCACAGTGTGTGTGTCTCGTCCGTGACAGGATGCATCAGCCCTGCCACACAAAATGACAGTGGCTCCTGCAGACATGTCGACTCTTTAGAAAGGTAAAGCTGTGATAACAGTGACACTGCACACGATAGCTATATGCACTATACTCATGTATTAGCTTTATGCCCCACTACTGCTCTGCAAGAAAGGTGGGAGAAGGCCCCAGAGGGCAGGCTCCAGCATGAGCCCGAACAACAACGCTGCAATTTTTAGCCCCCCACCCCAGCCCCACGACCCAAGCTGCGGGACTCAGCACCGCAAGTGCTTTTATCACAGTGGAGACGTACTCGACGAACTTTTATGCTCACACCCCACCTGTCAGCACTAAAGAAGTTACTCCCAATGCAGACACTGGGCTTGTCCCAAACAGGTTCATACCCTCATGTAGCGGTGAAAAAACATTCTTAACCCGAGTCACGTGTCCAGCGGACATTGTTTCAGCACAGACAGAACCATCACCACAGCTTCTGGCTGTAGTCCTCTGAGCCCCAAGGACAGATAAGAGGCCTGCCTGCCCCTCGTACGTTGATACCTGTGCAATGTGGGGGTAGGACAGCACCCCAACATGCATGTTTCTCCTGCATCCTGTTATGCTGCTGGTGTGATATCTCATGCTTCATATTCCCAGCTGCCAGTTTCCAGGGTACAGCAGCAGCCAGACACACCTTTCACCCAGGAGGAGATTAGATTTGCAACTCTGGTCTCTCTGTTCATTGTAGAAACCCCCCTGAATTATGAGAATTCTGGGCCTGGATTGTCTCAAGCGCTCAAATGCAGCCCCGCATCCCTTCCCATTTCCTTCCCGTTGCTGGCACCTGTTTTCTTTCTTGTGATGTAAAGTAGTTTATTTTCCCCTGAAGTTTTCCAATAGCAAATTTCCCTCACTCCCCCATTCATTACACTAACATTAGATATGCTTAAACAGCTATAAGCATGTTCACACATAAAAATGCACTGATTTAACTAAACTGGTTTAAAAAAGAAGTTAAATTGCTTGCACTTGGTGTGTAGACCTGCCCCTGTGCTGTGTCTGTTCTGAGGATTATTTCAGGACTCGTCTCCAGGGCTGTCTGGCACATTTCCCTAACACAAAATTAGCTACTACAATTATTACTATGTTGTATTATTAATAAATAACTAATAACAGCAGCAGCAATAAATGTGTCCAGGGGGTATTTGCGATAAGAATGGCAATTATATTATCCTCAAAAGATTGTGGGAAAATCTAGAGATTGTGGCTTGTCCCATAGAAAGGTTTTTCAGGTAACACATCTGTGTATTCAGTAAATATGCATGCGTCCATCATTCTCGGACCATCTGACACACAGAGCCACCTTCTGTATTTAACAAGAAGTGCAGATGAGGAAGCAGGTAAGAGAGACCGGGACAGACTGAGTTTGCAAACTCTCACTGAGAAAATATATTCAGTTTCATGTCTTCTGTTCTGATGTAACAGCTCAGCCATGGTGGAGGCAGAGACTCGCAGCCTCCTCGAATACAGCGTGCAGATCTCAAAGCATTCACTAAGATGCATCATCATCATCTGGCGAGGAGAAAGAGGTGCCAAGAGGTGAAGTAATCTGCCCAAGGTCACACAGAAAGTCAGTGGCAGAGCCTGGCATATAAAAGCCAGGTTTCCCAATGACCAGCTCCAAACTCTGTCTATAAGACCAGACCACGCACAGGAAGTATCTCACCTGTGCACCATGAATGAGGTTCATCACCCAGGCTTTGTAGACTCCGTGAAGAAGACAATCAACTAGTCTAGCTGCCTGCCTGCCTTTCTTTTCTACTTCCTTGGGCCAGCTCTGCTGGGTAGCAATCCAGGAAAACTATAACGCTGTCAGTGGCCTCGGCATGGGCGGCTGTGTTCCCCGATTTGTCTCGTGTTCTTCCACTGAGGCAGGAACATGCCCACTCCTGGGGCGGCGCGCAGCCACGCCACGCCGCCTTGCAATTCACCGAGGGGGAAGGCAGGGGCCGATAGGTGCCAGGCTTCCTTTCCGTATCTCTATTTACTCTGAAAAATCAGGGCCAGTCTCCGCTTTCATCTTCAGATTGCTTCCTCTCAGGGATAATTATGGCGAATGTTCATTCTTCAGAAAACAAGGGTGTGATAACTCCAGCTAGAGCAGGGCAGGTAGCATGCCAGTCCTCCTCACTCCTGCCCTGCAGCCCCTATGCCACCCCAGGCCTGGCTCCCCACAGCTCTGCCAATGCCCCTCACTCCTCACGGGCAGCCCCCTGCTATTCCAGCTCTCCTCACAGCTCAGATCGGGCATCTCCCTCCCGCCTGCAGCAGGACCACCATCCCTGACTGGCAGCATGAAATACTTTTCATGCTTTTTGGGGGGAAAACTGTGCTACTGTCAACCTTTCCTAGCTCAAACCAGAACACAGCAACAGTCACAGAAAATCCTATGTTCCCAGTTATAATACAGACGGCACAAAAAGCCGCGACCAGCCCCAGCATAATGCCACTGACGTCAGGAGAGTTCTAGTCAGACAAACTCAGCCCTGGCGTGTTTGATCAATTCAGCAGCTGCAAGTCAAGGACACAAGAAGGCCTTATTGGAAAAGGGGGGTGGTTGCAAGAAAGGCCCCTTCCCCAGCCTTGCGGGAGGGACCACTGGACCTGGGTTCCAAATAGACACCAGGGGGCAGGTTCAGGGGTGCAGCTCAGAGATTCAAAATGAGGGAACCAGAGGGGGGACACTGAGAAGAGAACCCAGAGAGCACCCACTGCTCCTCAAAGCTGTCTAGGGAGCCAGCGGATGCCGGCCAAAGGAACTCTGCCCGGAATCACAGAACACCCCTCAGCCAACATCCTCCTCCTGGGCCAAACTTGATAGAGCGGGCTGAGATCACAGGGCCACCCCCCCCCCGGAAGACTGAGGCCAGAATCAGGGGCCCACAGCATGTTCTTTGGACCAGCCCACCTGTCCATCTGCTCCTGCTCCCTCAGTGCATCCATCGCTGAGTGGAGAGCTATGGATGGTGGGAGCATCTGCACTCTCCGACACACACCAGGGTGGCTGGTACCGGGAGAGAAGTGGAGAGGCAGACGAGGCTAGGAGCTCTGCGCCTGGATGAATCCAGGTAAGGTCATGTGATGGAGACTTCTTGGCCTCTGTGAGGTGACCAAGCCCGTGGGCAGATCGGGCATTAGCCTGTGCTCCCGTTGGAGCACAGATGCAGGAGGCTAAGGACGGGCGGAAGGACAGATGGTGGGAGGAGACGCTGCCAGGAGAGAGTGCTCTGAGGCTGGACTGAGCTAATTCCCGGAATGACCAGCAGGAGGTGCCACAGTGGTGAGTCACGACTGTTATACCCTGTCTGGGCAGCGTGGGCTATAAGCAGCTTGCAGGCTGGATGTAGTTCTCCAGAGTTAGGCCCAGGCAGGCTCCCAGATGCTTTCAATACCTGAGCATCCACAGGTATGGCCACTTGCAGCTCCCATTGGCTGTGGTTCACCGTTCCTGGCCACCGGGCGCTGCGGGAAGGACCTAAATTCAAGTCACTGCTCCAAAACGATCTAAAATCCCAGGTGAAAGCGCTGGGCTATTGAGTGTAAGGAAAGGTGAATCTAGCCCTTCAGTTCAGTTCAGCAAAAGGTTAGAATGCCCACCAATCAACATGCCGTGTTTCATTTGGGGTCCAAGGGAACGTTTTGGTGGCCTGGAACAATACTTTGTTGCCTTTTTCAGTCATCCGAAATTCCCTAAGATTTCAGGGGGATCCCAAACCAAAATGTATTGTTCCATTTTTCAGACCTGCCAGTGACCCAACACCCCCAGTTGTTCGCCCAGCTCTGCTGTTGAGGGGCCGGTATGAAACGAGCAGGCGGGCCCAATCGAGCTCCACATGGATGAAAGCCAAGAGTGCGAAAAGCCAGCCCCAGGAGCTGGCCCTCTCTGGGGGGAGGACAAGGGCAGACTGGGCCTGCAGACAGAACTCTTCACCCACTCCTAGAGGCGGCGGCTCCAGACCAGGCGGGATTCCCATGGGCAGGGCCAGGTGGGGTAGGGCAGCTTGTCCACACTGCACCAGTTCTGTCACAGCAAAATGAGCGTCGCTCCCGAGGCCCCTCCGGCCAGCACTTTTCACTGGCACTAAATTAACTTTGAAAGACAAAAACAAACGTAAGATGGAATCGAGCGTTTAAAACCTGCCTTGTCCTCTGAAGTGGCCAACACCTGGGGGGAGTCATTAAGTCCCAGGCCCAGTGAAGATAAGTCACATATGGAAACACCTAGGGCCAACAGCAAACAGCCTATTGGACATAAATCTAGGAGCAACCTTCATTTACTTTAAAGGTTTTATTTTTTTACAGAAGAGGAAGGGCGAGGGGGAAATAGCCTCTCTGCCTCTCAGTCATGAAATCCAGCTGTATTATTTCTACAGCAGAGCCTCCCCCAGCTCTGTGCTCCAGAAGGTGCACAGATATTATTACCTTATAAACCCCATCGGAGAGTCTCAGGCTTCCTGTGTCAAGCCGTACTGCTACTGCAGCTATTTCAGCCTCAGCCTACACTCCACCCACCTCGGGCTGTGACGGTGGCAGATCTCCCAGGTTAGAAAGGAACAGGATTCGGAAGGGAGCCCTCCCGGGAAAGCTGGTGGGCTCCAGGACGCGGTGCTGGAGATCCAGGTGGGGGCAATGAATCAGTTTGGCCAACGTGACATGGCAACAGGAGGGGACTGTTGGGGCGGAGGAGGGTCTGTCTCGTGAACAATGGAAAACGGAGGCTCAGTTCACGTGTGGGCGTTAAAGATAACGAGGCGCTTTTCATTTGGGGGGACGGGAGGTCCCAGTCAAAGTCCGGTACAGTATTTGGGACACAGCAGCGCTCGAGGTGTCATA
The DNA here is from genome assembly GCA_019425775.1 of Rafetus swinhoei. Classification (NCBI taxonomy): domain Eukaryota; kingdom Metazoa; phylum Chordata; order Testudines; family Trionychidae; genus Rafetus; species Rafetus swinhoei. The sequence continues at coordinate 2,344,105 of CM033435.1, read as the reverse complement.
CCACAATGGCTCAGGCTACATGGCAGCAGGAAATAACTGCTCCCTGGCAGCGCCGCCTCGTCCTGGTCTGACACTTCCCCGCAAGAGCTGGAGCACCCGTGGGGGAAATGAGTGGATTCTCAGCACCTAGCGCAGTCAAACGCCCCCCCCTTTCGCCAGTGCCTCTCACCTGCAGGCAGCCCGGCTGCCCCTCTCCTCTGTCCTCCACCCACCGGGAATAGCTCTTTCCCAGTGTTCAGGACGGGAGGCCGGTAGCCTCCCTGGCCAGGTGGGGGGGGCTATATCCATGCTCCCAGAAGGGGTGGGGCCTCAGACAGAAAGGGCGGGGCCAGGACAGACAGCCCTCACTGCTGCCTGGAGAGCACCCCATCATGCCACCTCCTTCCCTCCCTCCCGCCACTCAGTGTGGCGCTCCAGTGGCAATTTAAAGGGGCCAGGGCTTTCGCCGCTGGCGCTGGTGCAGTAGTGACAGCAGCACCCAGGAGCTCCGGTGATTCAGAAGGGCCTGAGGCAACTGCTCCCTTTGCCACCCTCCCCGGCATTGGCCAGCCTGTTCAGGAACCTCTGGGCAAGAGGGGCAGGAATGGGTTGGGGGAGGAGACGCAAGCTAGGGGGAAGGGCTGGAATGGGGATAGGGTGGAGCAGGGGTGGGGCTTGGGGGAAGGGGGTGTCATGGGGGCAGGGCCTTGGGCGGAGCAGAGGGGTCGATCACCTCCCCGCCAGACAGGAAATCAGCGCCTAGATCTGTTTGCAGCTGGCTGGGGGTGGCTCTGGGAGGGCAAACAAAGAGCTCTTTCTCCTGTGATATCCCTGCCCCCTTCCCCCAGCCTGGGGGCACCTGGGCAGAGTGGAAGAGGAATCTGCCTGATCTGAATGCAGAGGGGACCAAAGTGAGCCTGGAGGGAGGGAAAGGAGTAGGTCCAGACAGGCCCTACACGATCACATAAATAAAGGCGGCATCCCACCACATAACACACAGAAAAGCCGAATTAAAGTTGCATTTGCTAACTCTGCAGCTGGTGTTTCCTGACAGCATTTTACTTTGCAGCCTCAAGGACGTTCTTTTACCGCTGCTGTGCGTGTGCACGATACTACCGAGGGTCTGCGCATTGCCTTCCTAGGCCAGACGCTGCGTAACTCCTGGGTAGGATTTGCAGAGGAGGTAGGCCCCAAATCCCGTAGAAACGGAAAGGGAGTGGCCCACTTCCCTTAGAGAGACAAGGTGGGTGAGGGAATATCTGTCACTGGACCAGCGCCTGTTGGGGAGAGAGAAGCTAGGCTAATACAGGATCTGATCTTCCCCACCACGTCTCGCTCGTATCCCAGGACCGACACGGGTACACCACCCCAGCCTATTTCCCTCAGACTCCCCAGAGTGGTGGCCCCATGTTTAAACCAGACATGCCTGCTACCATCCAGAGGAAACCTTGCATACAGCAAGACATGCGGATACAAAATACCGGTGGGTCGTTTGCTTCGGAAGCCAGCAGATGCTTTGTGGAGAATACTCCCATCGTCGGGCCTGTGTGCTAGAGCTTTTTAGCTAAGCATGCCATTAAAGCGCACACAACAGCAGCCATACGGAAAAGGGGTGGGGTCCCAGGCAAACGCTAAACAATCCTGAGCATCCCTGGGGGAAGGAATGGCAGAAACCGCCTTCTTTTTCAGAGCACCTGCCTTTAACAGCTGCACCAGCCTTTGTGCTTCCACTCAACCGCCTCATGGACATAGACAAAGCTGGGGGGGGGGCCTAAAGAAATGTACCTGTTGACTTCATCAGAGAAGCAAACAAACAAAAACTTACAACCTAGCAGCTGGGAGGGGACAGGTAATTGAAGTCAGTTTCTAATTAATAAATTCTCTTTTGGGTATTTCTAGCTCACCTGAGCCTGATCAATAACCCTTTGGGGAACCTTCCAGTGGGACCAACTTTTAATTTATCTCCCAATTTCCTCTCCGGAGCCCAGGCATCAGATCTAATTACTGTGCCTGTTTGCTGCGTTTTTGCCCTCTGCATTTTCTCCCTCTCCGGAGCACCAGGAGGATATTACACTTCCTGGCGGGGAAGCAATGTTCTAACGATGCAAAGGAAGCGCTTAGTGCGGGCAACTCGGATGCAAGGTGCAGAATAATCCTTTGTCCTTCCAGAGCATGGGGAGAGACCACGCATGAGAGAACTAGTCACTGGAGAGGCACCAGCATGCACAGACCGACAAGTGTGACAGGGACACAAGGACAAACTAGACAGGTGGCTGGAAGGGTGTGCTGACAAGTAGAATGCAGCGTCTAATCCATGGGACATGCAGACAAAGAAGAAAGCAAGCAAGCAAGAATGAATCATCATGATGATTCCATAAACTCACCGAAGTAATGCGTGCTCCCTTTATTTACTAGCCATAGACTTGGATTTCCAGAAGAGCCTCAGCCCCTGAAATTCAAGGGGAACTGGGTACCTCTGAATATCCTTTTCTCCTGACTTTCTGAAATCCAGGGTTGGTGACGTCCCCCTGTAAATACCTGCCCACAGTGCAGCCCTCTGACATCAAATTAACACAATGAACTGCTAAGCCGATTCTACTGTAACCGCGGTGCCTTTTAATGATCTAATAGTGCCCAGATCCTGCACTGATTGGTGCTTCAGAAATGCAGATAGATAGATGTTGGTTACAGGGCCAGTTAGCTGGCTAAATCAAGGGTGCACCAATTGACAGCAGAGCGAAACAATTACACCTTTCTCTGTGCAGTTAAAATGAATTCCTTATCAGGCAGCTGAAGCTGCCCAGACATCAGATTTACTGGCACGCTACCTTGCCCTTGCCTTTGTTGTTCGGGGAAGTCTTCGCCAGTGGAGTGATAAAGGACAGATTGTAAAGCATGGCTAACAAGTAAGGCACAAGGCAGAGGTGTCCACAGTTCGGACACCTGCCAGCTGTCCTGCCAGCTGAGCCACCAACACACCAGGCAGCCCCTACCACTACCTAACGCCAATGCCCTGTCTGATGGAGTAAAGGAAGGAAAATGAGAGACCTACATAGCATCTTCTTCAACCCAGGTGTGACGGAGGGTGATCACAGAGGACCCCTTGGTGCTGCTTCCCGGTGGGCTGATAAAGCCACTGACACTCGCCTCTTTGCTCTCTGGGGCTCCTCACCACCTTGTCCTGCTGGGTCAGATCTCCTGGTCTCCCCCAGACAAGGTGCAGAGCTGAGATCACTGCCCACCCCACCCCAGAGAGCAATGCAGACACTGAATCACTTCAGCTCTGGGAGAAGGCAGTTCAAGGACACAGATCCAGGAAACCAACCCCCAAATGGGATCAAAGCCCCAAATAAATCGTCTTTCACTGGCTGACAGTTTCCCACGTTGAAAGCCCATTCAGGCAAGCCCCCTTTAACAACGAAAGGCAGATGTGCACACTGATTGCTCCCCCCAGGTAACAATTATTTACACTGGCTTTGATAGTAAATAAAAGTATTTTCATTAAGTACAAACAGTAGGATTTAAGTGGTTGCAAGTGAAAACAGGCAGATCAAAGCAAGTCACAGAATTAAAATAAAAGAAAACTCATAGCTAGTTCTAAAACACTCAAGCTTATTGCAAGTTCATCCTAAAACTATTCTGATTTCAGGCAAACCTTCAGAGAAGATCTTTTACTCTGACTTGGGTCCCTGGCTCTCCTTCTGGGTGCGTCACACCAGCCAAAGAGACACCAGATTAGATAGACTTCCTTTTGGATGGGAATCCTTTGTTCTCCATCTCCCCCTTCCCTGGAAAATTACCTGGTTAAACTGGCATTCCAGTTCAAATTCGCATGGTCACATGTCTTTCCAGGACCAACCACTGCTCAAACTTGAGTTAAAAAAAAAAAGGCTGTTTACAGGCCATTAATTTGACCACCCAGTGATCACTCAGTTGTTAAGGTTGCCAGAGCATTGGAAACACCCTTGATGGCTTTCATTTGCACATTTAAAACCATAAACCATTCCCTACCTCATATTTGTAAGTTTACCTACAAGAATGATACATACACCAATATAAGATATACAGATCCAACAGACTGTTTAGATCCCTCTGACATCCCTCTCCACCTTCCCCTGTATCATCATTGGTCTCTGATCCAGGCCAGACACTTCACTTTTCACTCCATGGCACGTTACAGGTTGAACCTCTCTAGTCCAGCACCCTTGGGATCTGACTGGTAATGAATCAGAGAATTTTCCGGACCACAGGAGGTCAATATTGTCTAGCAACATTACAACACTTCCTCTATTTACTGGGCTGTTAGGGTGTGTCTAAACTACACCCCTCTGCCGACAGAGGGATGTAGATTAGGCACATCGCTATTGCAAATGAAGCGGGGGATTTAAATATCCCGTGCTTCATTTGAATAAAAATGGCCGCCGCTTTTTGCCGACGCAGTACTTTGCTGGCAAAAAGCGGCAGTCTAGACAGGGATCGGTCGACAAGGAAAGCCTTTTCCGACCGATTCCTTATGCCTCGTCAATGACCAGAAAACAGAAGGCCAGTTGGCTAGAGAGGCATGATTTTCCTTTGAGGCTCCACGCTGGTTTGCCCCCGTCAGATTATGCTCTCCTAGGTGTCTCATAACTTTTACTGTCTTTACAGTCCCACTTTTACAGTCCATCCCCGAAGCCAAAGGTTCACACACATCTCTGCCTCTTCGGCCATCCACACCATATTCTTCCCTCCCTCACACTCTTGCTCTTCTCAGGGTTGTTTCGCTTAGCTGTCTCTTCCCTGGCGTTTAGCCTCCTCCCCTGCTTCTCTTTACCATGTCTCTCCTACTCTGAGGGCGAAGGCAGGCTGTATACTGTTTGTCACAGGGCCTCCCAGACTTTATGAAAATTGGCTTATGAATATGCATAACTCAAAGATGCTTTAGGCAAAATGCATCATGTAACATGCCGTTTTTAAAATTACGATCTGCTGAATGCGTATATTCTATTTTTGTGCATGTGTCATTCTTGTATGGGAAATTAGAAATATGAAGTGCAAATCAGCTTTATTACTCTACGTCTTCTAGTGAAAGCCATTAGTGGTACTTAAGGAAACTTAATGGCCCAGTGCTCAAGACAATGATCTGTAAATGGGTTTGTTTATCCTGTAAGCTCATGTGGCACTCCAGCAGAGATTTAAAGGACTGGGCCTCTGGACCGCCAGAATCACCAGACTTCAGGGCACATGCCCCCTTAAGCCCCTCCCCGTTGAGGGGCCTGACTGGGGAAGAACTGAATTCTTCATGGCCTCTTGTCTCCTTCTTTCACCCTTCCATGTCCCTGAGGTTGCCCAACGGCAACACACATACACAGAGTAACTTGCTTCCTGGACCCTTTGCCTTTATTGCTAGTTTAAACAAGAAAACAAACCCCAGCTACCTGAATGTGATTTGTTCCTAGAGTTTTCTCTTAAGGACCTTTCAGTGCCAAACCCTACTTCTCTCTCCTATGCTCACAAATTGGCCAAAAAAAAAAAAAAAACAAACCCCACCTTTAGATCTGTAAGCAGGGTTCTAGCTACAGATGAAAGACCCCTGAACCTTACTGGAGGGGGGGCTCAAGATCCTCCCTCCCTCATACAATACTTAAGGCCACACAAGAGTTTCCCTTCTAAACCTGTTTTCAGTTGCAAACAGCCCCTTCCTTCTCCGCCCCCCTTACTCTTCCAACCTCTATTTAACAGCTGCTGTGCTGAAATGGATAAACAAATGTTTTGTCTGACAGAAACAGCCATCACAGAGCAGTAGTCCTAAGTACACCTTTGAGTGCTCTGGTGACAACTGGTTTTGATTTGGCCAAAATAAAATTCTTTACAAATAAAATCCCCCTTTGTTCTAATTTTTAGCAATGGTCAGAGACAGGGAAGGAACTGCTGATCCAGCCTCTGGCCCCGATTCACCAAAGCATGTTAGCACATGCTTAAGCACTTTGCAGAATCAGGGCCTCCAGAGGTGCAGGTAGCTGCTCGGTGAAAAACGAAGCCTGGGCACAGGCTGAGAAAGGTGCCTTTGGTACATTCACTGTGCAGCTGTAAGATAAAATCTGCAAAGCTCCAAAGAAGTGCAAGAAGCTCCTTCCCTTCTGAATGGCTGATGAGCTTAAGGAGACGCTATTCCAGTCGCACCTCACCCAATAGTTCCATGTTCCTGCCTTTTTTTAAAAAACCAATTCTTTGTCAAAAACAAAAACCACAAACAAACCAAGCAACCTCTAGGAAATTCCATTAAAAATTCAGTTAAGATGGGGCCAAGGATACATCGCAGAGCACTTAAAAATCCCTAGTTAAGATTTCACGCTCTGTGTTAACGCCAGCCCTTGTGTGTATATATCATAATAGAGTCTTTAATTATATGATCACACATTATTTTGAATGGAATAGAATGCCATGTAATTTTCCCCTACAAACACACACAGTGGCTGTGTGCTATTTTGGACAGGCCAGTCCATTAAAGTCATTAATTTGACAAGTGCACAGTAATGGCCAGATTTTGTCACCATTACGCACACTGAGTAGAACTGTATTCTGCATGCAGTCTCACTGAAATCAATGGGATTATTGCCTGAACAAGACATTACTGAGTGCCACAGACTAGGGGCCCGATTTTCCTCTGCCCTCCAGTGGTGTAAATCAGAAATCACTCCGCTAACCCAGTGGTGTAAAATTGGTGTGAGCAGAGAATCACACCCTACGCGTAACCGGGAAGAGCAATAATGAAAATTGACTAGCGTACATAAAATCTCTTTGATGCTTTGCTGCTAGGTTAGTTTTGCTGTTAACTGCCTCGTGCCCAGCACGGCACACAAGGCGAGAAAATATGGCAACTAAACGGCTGCTAAGAAAGGGCTCAATTCAGCCTGATGCCAGATGCACCTGCGAGGTGCTAAGCAACACTCGACTGCCTTGGAAATCATGGGGAGTTTAATTCCTACCCATGTCCCTCCACACAGACATGTGGACTGTCCTCACCAAACCCTTCTCCTCTCCTGTCTGAAATCCCCATCTTTCCTCTCCCTGTCCCACTTTCTTCCGCTCCTCAAGAGGCGGGTGGGGGAAGAGTGTGGAAGGCGCGGATTAAAAGGCAAAAACCTGACAGTAAATGGCCAATGGCTCATTTACTGTTGACGGTGAGTCAATCAAAGCCCTGCTTTCCCACTGCTTCCTGCCTTTCCCATCTGTGTGAATTCATGACCCGATTTCTGATGTGTTCCACACGGTTACTTTTTTCCCTCAGAGTTTAATTGCTTCTGTTTCACATTTGGGTGCTGAAAAATTGACAGAAGCTGTACAATTCCCTCTAGCTACAGCTCCTATTTATATTGCTGTAAACGACGTTTGCAGTGATATGATTAGTAATAAAGGGAAGAAAATTAAATGGGAATTAGCCGCTCTGTCTATAAACCCGGCCGTCTCCCAAGATTCTCTTCCAGGGTCGTGGGAGCCATTAAAGTTGGAGAACCCCGCTGTATTGTCAACTCTGTCTCCTAGCAGGGCCAGGACCCAGCTGTCTGATAGCAGGCTGCTGAGATATCACACTGATCACCTACTTGGTCGGAGCCCCAAAAAAGGATTAACCATTATCCATGCCAAATACTTGTCCCGTAGCATGTTCCCTGCTGTAGCAAATCGCATGGCAGAGGACGAGGGAAGTCTGAAGAGGAGGGAGTCCAACCCAGATGGTCTCACAGGACAAACTGTGGCTTGTCTTTCTCAGACACAAAGGGCCCTAGCCACAGAAGTGGCTAATTCGGCCATACACAACAGGCGAAAATATGGGCAGGGTTTGTACCCTCATGGGACCGTGTAGAGTTCTACTGCAAGGGCAGGACAGATTTGGGTCTAGCTCTAGTATGCACCCAGGGCCATGCTACTGAGGCCTTGTCTACGCTGGCACATTTTGTTGCCAAAAACTGCCTTGTGGTGACAAATCTTTCAACCTTTGGGGCGTGTTGCATGCTTTCTGAGTTCCCTGCCTCTCCCCATAAATTGCCTAGCGTTTCAGGGCAGGGCCTTTCTGTTTGTCTGCACATGTGCACAGCACCTCACACAGTGGGCCCCACAGTCACTGCTGCAGTGCACACAAGAATTGTGCCACCACTCAAACAATAAATTCCCTGGCTGTCACATAACTCTGCAGGCAGGCATTAACCCCAGGAGGTATCTGCAGCTATCGGGGCGTCTTGAAGGCTGAGGGCCAGACAGGTTGTGGTCAGCATAGATGTCCAGCTCTGTTCTCCAGCCATAGAGTGCAGGCAAGTACAGGTTTATTTTTGTAGAGCTACAACTAGCTGGATTTTGGGTGGCTTTTATAGCTGCTCAGCTGAGTTTTAAAGCAGCCTGATAAAGATTAAGAACATTCAGGCAGGTGCATGGTTTTGGGAAAGGCCCACAGCTCCAGAGGCCAACAGGAAGGGTGGGTCTAAGGTCTGGCAGCCAATGAGGAAGCCATTTGTTCTGAGTATGATGGGCTGACATTTTTCATATGCAGTTTTTCCTGTCAAAAATGGAGCTTTTTAAAAAAAAATGATTGACATTTTCTAAAGTAACTGTTTTTTGCAGTTTTGACATAAAAATTGACATTTTAATCAATTTTGTAATTAAAATATTTATCAAAATCTTATTTTAAATCCTTATCCAACTACATTGGGTGAGAACAGTTTCTGATAAACGATTCCAGGTATGATTTTAAGGTACTGAAAATCTCATGTTTGCTCAACAAAAATGTGCCATGGTTTTCAGATGCAATTTGCGCTTATTAAGCATGTGGGTTTTGGGAAATGAAAACGTTCAAATACAATTTCAGTCAAAAGGCTGATGAAAAAAATATTGATTGCAACCTCCTGGAAACTTGCATGAAAGGCAAAACTTACATTTAAATCCCTTGGATATGGAAACATAATGGAATTTTTGCACAAAACCACTTTTTCTGCTTTGTCTCCCACCTTCAGCTTGCAGCACCCTCAGTGCTTGACAGTTATTGATTAAGGCTGTCTATACTGGGAAGGTTTGGGGACAAAAGTGCTGTTGACATGCAGAAGTCGGCAAAAGTGAAAACCGGTCAAATTGGTTTTTCTGCCTCCCATTGTCATCATTTCCTGGCCACATTGATAGCCCCCCTGTGGAGAGAGAGAGCAAAGCATTGTGGGTAAGCATCCCGCAGTGCAGTGTTGTGGGAAGGCAGATTCTTGGGATTCCCTTTTGGCTCTCCGTGCTGAGGAATGTTAAAACAGCACAACCGTCTCTCCAGCCCTCTCCCTGCAGCGGCCGTTTGCCTGCGGCTGTGTCCCAATCAGGGCAGAACAGGAGCACTCCAATGATTGGCTCTTTGTTTGTTCCCCAAACAGAGCAGCTCATTCAATTGTCAGATACTTCCTCAAACTTTAAAAGGGGAGGGGCACATGCCTGCAGGACAGCAGAGATCACAAAACACTGAGCACAGCCATGAGGGCAGGCATTGTGGGATACTGGCAGAAGCTAGACCCAGATCTGTCCTGCCCTCGCAGCAGAACTCCACATGGTACCACGAGCCTACAAGCCCTGCACACGTCAGGGTGCGCGTGCAGTCTCTGTGACTGGCAGTCTTTGTCCGTGAATGCCATAGGCTTGCTACAAACATGCAGGTCAGAAGCAGCACAGATTCTGAGCCACCTCAGCAAATGACCAGCAGGGAAGTCAAGTGCTTTCCCCCCAAAGTCACAATGTATCCAAGCAAAACCATAATGAGCCTCCTCCATTCCAGCAAATATCTCTTCTCCTCCTGCCAGCAATTATGCTCATCCTCAGCCAATTTGCATGCGACTCCCTCTCCTTTCTCATCCCCCAGCTGAAGAGGCTCTTTGAGTCGCTTCCTCCTCTGCAAAGGGCTTCATGAATCAGAAGCAGCACTGGGACAGCCGATTATCACTCAAATCAGTTTATTAAGAAACATCATTGTCCAGAATCCCCCTGCTAATAAAGTGCACTGAAATGCTAATATACTGCTTGATTCTCTCCAGCAGGCAACTGTTCCCAAAGGGGAGGAAGAAAGAAATTTACTCCTCCTACCCAAAGCAAATCCCAGCAGGAAGTCAGGAAATTGTTATCTCTCTATCATCTGCCCTTATTAGCTGGTTTCCTTTGCAGGCAAAGCTTTGCCGGGTCGCGGAGTGCGCGTTCATGTCGGCCATACATGTCTGCAGTGTGCCTGTGTATGCATGAACGGGCCTCCGGCTTTGTATGGCTTGGTCCCCAGACTTCTCAAGGGATGTCTATGTTCTCCCCCAAAAGGCAGTGGTGACCATTTTAAGGTACAGTCCTCTCCTGGTTTACTGCCCTGGTGAGCAGTGAAATCCTTCCCACGCTGCTGGTGTTTTAGGCATCGTCGGTGGCAGCTGAGCCTGCCCCCTTGGAAATGAATCACATCTCAAAGCTCTTTCAGGCACTGCACAGACTCAGGCATTGGTTACATGGGCTCCATGCTTTGAAGATTTTCTTCCCACCCACAGTGCTAGAACCCTCACCCTTTCAAACTGAGAGCTGAGACTCTGGACAACGCCTGAGTGTTGCGTGCTCACCCTCAGGCTCATCCTTTGCAATGCCTCCCCAGCAGGCACGGCCAGCATTTTGGGAACAGAGATTTAATGCCCAGTCCTGGGAGTTAGGTGCAATTCCCAGCTCTGCCACAGACTCCCTGTGTGGCCATCACTCAGTCTACCCTGTGATTTTAGTTCCCCATCTGTAAAATGGGCACAATACCTCCCGAACTCACAGGAGGGGACTAGAGTGTAAAATCCTTAATAAAGGTGAGATGCTCAGGTACTACAGATTAAAGCTACACTAAACACCAAGATACCAAGGATTTCACTAATGCATCTGATTCAGCCCTCCCCCCCATGTACAATTATCCTCCTACAGGACATTCTGAAGTACTCAATCAGTCCAGTATAAAATGACCAGCAATGGCTTTTTAAACATCTCAATATATAAAATGGGAGGAAAAGCTGAGTTCTTGTTGGGGAAGAGAGCAAAAATAAATAAAAAAATCGGGTTTCTGGAGTTTCTCTCTGCCTCTGCCACTGACTCATTGACCGTACCATGTCACGTAACCCTGACTGCGCTGCACAGATTCCAAGGCCGGTCAAAAGGGACCATTGTGATCAACCAGCCTAAAGGGACCATTGTGATCAGGGACCACTGTGATCAGCCAGCCTGGCTTCCTGTAGAGACAGGCCACAGAACTTCCCCTATAATGTCTAGAGCAAGATCCTTTAGATAAACCGTCTGTCTTGATTGATGGGGAATCCACCATGCCCCTTGGTAAACTGTTCCAATGGCAGATCACTTTCTGTTAAAAATTCTGCACTTTATATCCACTTGGAATTTGTATACCTTCAACTTAGAATCCTAGACTCACAGGTTAGAAGGTTTTGAAGGATCTAAACCATCCCAGACAATTAGCTCTCCAGCCTCCTTTTGAAAACCTCCAGTGAAAGTTTTAACCTTATTTTGAGATAGTGCCAAATTTTGAAATAGACTGCTATTCCATCAAGTCCCTTAAGTCTCATGGAATGAGGTTTACCGGGGGACGTCAGAACAGCGCGCCCATTATTTCGATTGCATTTTGAAACAACGGGCGTGCTGTTAAGATGCGGAAAATGCTATTTCGGGATACCGGACGTATCCCGAAATAGCGCCACTGACTAGACATACCTTAAGGTGCCACAGGACTGCTTATTGTTTTTAAAGTTACTGACTAACATAGCAACCCCTCTGAGACTTTAAACTTAACCAGTTTCTTCAGCCTTCGCTCACATGGCTTGCACGCCATCCCTCTGATCAGCTTTGTCACTCACCTCTGGACCCTTTCTAGACATTGCTGATCAGAACTGGAGCCAGTACTCCAGCTGAGGTCCTCACCAGCACCCCGTAGAGCAATGCTGTCACCACCCATGAATCCATGCAACTGAAAATTGGATTTGCTCTTTCTGCAACAGCATCGTGCTGCTGACTGACGTTTCGGTTGTGATCCGCTACCGCTCCCAGCACTGCTGTCACGCCAGTCATTGCATCGTGTTACACCTTTCTCTGCTCGATTGGAGAGCCCATTACATATTTGCTCCCCTTCTAGCTACTTACAGACTGTGATCAAGTCCCCACCTTCAATCTTTTCGGTTACGTTCAATAGACTGAGCTCCTTAAATCCATCATAAGGCACCTTTTCCAGTCCTTTCATCCATCTCATGGCTCTTCTGTGAACCCCTCCAAGTTAGCCACAGCCCAGTTTCCCATGCACATCGCAGGGAAGTTGCAAGACAATATTTTATGATCTCATGTTCCTTGCATGGAAAGCTCTTCAGGACTGTAAACAATGATTCTGTAAAAAATAATTCATCAGTCTGTTGCCAAGAAAACAAAACTCTGAACCATGCCCAGGCTGTGTCACCGAGCCGTGTCTCTGCTTTTATGTGGCACACACCTGAGCACATCAGCGGTGGGAGTAAACATAATCAAAGGTTATTAGCTAATAAGCACTAATCTCCCACAAACACTCAGAGACTAAAGCTGACTCTCTCCAAAAACTGGCTGCGTCATTAAGAGTTTGTTATGGTGAAGTTTGCGTTGCTCTTTTCTCCTTTTGGTTGGTCTTTGCTAGGAAACAGACCCAGGGCTCGCTGTTAAATAAATACCGCCTGCGTTTTCCATTGCTTCATAAATGTACAACGGGCATACTGGGTTTTGGACTGCCCAGGGTATGTCACTGGTCCATCTGGTCTGGTATCCAGTACACGGCATCAGAACACAGCAAAGTTCCCCCAAGAGACAGTGCTGTGCATGGTGGGGACGACAAGGCAAAGCCACTTCACTGCCCAGGCATCGTTCTCCCCCCTGCATAATGGGGATACAAATGCTGACCCTCCTGGGTAAGACACTCCGCGTCCCTGGCTGGAAAGTACTGCGTGTTATTTATTACCAAGTTGCTGCTCTTCATTTTCAGGAGCTTCAGGGGGGTAGCCGAGTTAGTCTGTTACAGAAAATAACAGCAAATGGTCCGGTAGCACTTTATAGACTAACAAAACATGGCGATGTTCAGGGCCTCCATAAACTCATCCTCACTGGGAAGGGCAAGTTCCTCATTATTGTAGCCTTCAGAATGTCCACACAGCAACAGGCTGTGAAGAAGCTGGGGTTACTCACGCTAACTAATGACTTTCTGCTCTAGGCCGTTAACTGAGGAGGTGGCTCCAGGGCAGCTCCCTTTCTTCTGTGTGGCTTTGACCTGAGTGACTTGAAATCCTCCCTCAGGAAATGCACGTTCATGTCAATGTTCTCTGACAGCCTAGTCTGTGAAGGCCTGTGCCAGGGCCGTGAGCAGACAGAGCCACATCTAGACCCCCAGACACGTTCGGACAGGCCCCAAGCTCTATTTACTCATTATCATTGTTGTCATTTTTTATTATTATTTTCTGTGGAGCCTGGAACTTGACTAAGAAATGTGGACGTCGCCTTACACTTCAGATTGTCTGCCACCAGGGGCATGTTACCACGCGGTGTTGTACATTGAGAAAGTGGCGGTCACAATGTCTTTTCCCCAGTGCCACCAATCGGGGAAGCATTTACCCTACCTTATTGTCAAGTAACACTAGACTCGCCTGGTTTGCCTGATGCTGGAGAGCCTCCCAAAGTAAGTGTGTACAGCCATTCGGTGTTATTGCCACGCTGAGCTTGACACTGTGTGGTTAGGAAAGTTCTCAGGTCATTTTCTGCAATGGCTGTGGATTAGCCCAAAGGTCCACAGCCAAATTCCAGCTGCCTTCCCAAAATCCTCTCACACACACACTCCTGGACTCAGCTTTCTCCACCACTCTTGAGTCGTATGGCTCCGTGATGCTAGACAGCTGCTGCAGTCCACCCATTAGCTGTTCAGGTTGAAAAGCGGCACCCTTGTTACCCCGCCCATCACTAGCTTAGCCGCATCATTCCTTTCCACCAGCTCAAAACCATCAAGACAAACCTCAATGAGTCCCACATACAGGAGGGGCAGCTCGGCTCTGGCTGGCTGTCAAGAAGGCTGAGCTGAGATGTTCCAAGACATCAAAGGGATTTGGACACACAATGGAATTTCACTCCCGAGCTTCTCATCCCAGCTCTTCCTTTGAGTCCCTGTGCAACTCATGGACAACTCATTTAATATCTGGGGTTAATAATTGCCCATCTTGGTTAAGCACTCTAAGATCTACATATGCAAATAAGAATCTATGCCTTATGCGGTGACAATTCAAGAAGGTATATAAGCACATGCCTAAATTTAAACATGCTTATAACCCCACCATTTTCAGCTGGTCTCTTGCTTAAAATTAGGTACCTTGCTGAACTGGGGCCTATCCTATGAAATCCTACCATGGCTGAGAGCTGCGGTAGGTAGAGAGTCAGCCTTTCATGGTGGACACCAGAAAATATGCTGGCTTAGGTCACTAGCAAAAGTGTTTTGCAAACTGACTCATCCTCTCTGTCCCTCCAGTATCACGGAGCTTCCCTCTCTTTCCAAGGCAACAGGCCAATGCCAACGAAGGGTGACTCCCATGCCATTTGCTGGCATTAGCTGGTGCCCCAGTGAAAAAAGCCTTCCCCCAAATTGCAGTACAGCAGGGATTGGTAATGACTGCAGAGAAGCCAGGGCCCCCTGCTTTTGATTTCCGCTCACAGCTCTCCACTTCTCCACCAAGAACACAGAGAATGATTAGTTGTGTAGCACATATTGATTTAGTAGTCTCCATTTTAAAAATTATGTTTCCCAATATTGTTCTTTTTTATTATTATTATTACTGAAGCAAATTGTAACACGCTGAACTGGAAATGGCTTAACTCCTTCCTAGCTCTGATTTTATAGCTCATTTTCACACTGATGGAACAAAAGCCGTAAATGGAGATCTGTTTGTCACTGATTTTTCCGTGGGACAGTGGACCCCACCCCTAATATTGAGTTTAACAGACGGTTAAGGGGTGGTTTAATCACAGTGTTTATGTATCTACACAGGGAACCGCTGACAGGCTCCCTAGTCTAGCAGAGGAAGGTCTAACACAATCCAGTGGCCGGGAGCTGAAGTTGGACACAGTCTCACTGGAAATAAGGTGCTCATTTTCAACGGTGAGGGTAATTGACCAGCGATGGTCACCTATGGGCAGAATCAAACCTGGGCCCTCAGCACATGAGCCGCTACCACGTGAGCTGCAGGCCAACTGCCTGCTGGTTAAGGCTGTGGAGCTGGCTCATTGCTCTCTCTGTAAGTCGGCTCCTTGCCACTAGCTGGGACAGTACACCAGACCCAGCAGGGGTCCATGAACCAGGCTTTAGTGGATGGATGAAGGTCACTAGAGATGTGGGGTCTGGAAGGAAGATGACGGGTGCTAACCAGCGGAGGATGCAGAGACTCCCCTGGGAGGCCCCCGCTCCCCTCCAAACACACTAAGAGGCAAGAAGAGTGTTTTAGGATGAAGGTTGCTGTGGTGCCACTTTGTTCCAACACCTTAAACAAGCAACTGGGCAAGCGAATGGGGAGCAGCGACAGGGTGGGTGGCAAGGGGGCAGTGCCACTGGGAAGGACTATAGGGAGGCGGGACACATGGAGACATGTTCAGGGTTCCTCACGGCAAGATCTTCCAAGCCCTCCATCCCAAAATGGAGGCAAAGTCCCAGCCAGGCTTGGATCTCTGGGTGGCGGACTAGGAGACTCTAGGCAGGAACCAGGGCTCTCCTGGTGAGTCACGCTAGTCTCAGGTGCAAAGCCCTGCATTAAGATGTTGCGTCATGCTGGCAAGTTGGCCAAGCTGGCAAGTTATCTCCCACCAGGATCTGCTCCTTGGGCCGTTCCACCAGCTCCAGGCCATCTAGGGTAGGCTTTCACAAACTGCGGCACAAGCTCTACCGATTCTGATGCCTCTGCCTCTTTTTGGAAGTTTCCTTCCCAAGTTTTTGGCTTGGGAAGGAAGCCAAGATTTGGGGAGAGACAGTGAGTCTAGCTTCAGCTCCGAATTACCAACTGAGATGCAGGTGATGGGGAGAGGTCTCTTCGCCCCCTGGCCCTACTGATACCTTTCAACGGTGCAAGGCAGTGCACAAAGACAGTGCCTGAGGTCAAGCTGAGCGCAGGAGACGAGGAGCTGGAGTAAGTGGAGCTGGATTCCGGTAAGTCAAAGCTCACAGCATTCCTCTCTTTTTTTCTCCTTTTAAGTATATATTGTGCTTGAGTCTGCTAATTAACTAGGCTTCCAATTCATCAGCACCTTGGCCACAATCCTGCTCTCCACGCCCCCCCGTCTCCTCCTTGGCGCTCATTTCCATTCCTGGGGCCTGACGTTCCTCTGACTTACCCCACTGTCATTCCAGGGGCGCCAGGGAGGTTACACCAGTGTGAACAAGAGGCGAATCAGACCCCTTTTGTAATCCCGCTCTCACCCCGACAAAGGTTGTTTTGTTTGGGGTTTTTGACACCTCTAATTTAACCAAGCCACAGCCTCCGCTTCCTCAAGAATCAATATTTCTCTGTCTTTTGACTTTTTTATTTTATTTTTACATGCGGCCTCCAAAAGGGTATAATTTACAGTTAATACCCTGCAATCAAAGACAACGGCAGGATTTCTAGGAGCAGAGCAACCCTGGCTCCTAATCATGGCTTGCAGGCACTGCGGAAAAATGACAATCCCGCACAGGGAATGGCGAATGCGGCTCCCGCACATCCATGCGCTTTTGCATTGCAACAGCATAATGAACGAGGGGACATGCCCAGCCGTTCGGTGACGCAAGCCCAGGGCGTGTGGAAGGGTGGCTGATGTGGCCTCTGGAGAGTGAAATCCCTCATTAGCTACAGACCAAGACACTGATGATGTGCCATCAAATGCCTCATGTCTGTTTTCGGAGGGTGACCCATAGTGGAGCGAGAGAGGAGGTAATTTTCAGAGCCCATCTGTGTTTAGAGATGTGGGAACCTGTTCCACTAGGAACTGATCTGAGACAACCAAATTCATCTCATGTCCCCCCCTGGGCAGCCTACCGACAAGGAAACCCAGACCCTCAAGGTTATTTAGGTGCCTGACTCCAATGGAAGCTGATGGGAAATCAGGGGGTTTAGGCACCTAAATGCTTCTGAGGACCTGGGCCCCAGGAGTTCCAGTCGGCCAGGCTAACAGTGACACAAGAGAATCATAGAATCATAGAACCATAGAGCTGGAAGAGACCTCAGAAGGTCATCAAGTCCAGCCTCCTGCTCTAGGCAGGACCAATCCCAACTAAATCAACCCAGCCAGGGCTTTGTCAAGCCGAGACTTAAACATCTCTAGGGATGGAGACTCCACTACTTCCCTAGGTAACCCATTCCAGTGCTTCACTACCCTCCTAGTGAAATAGTAGTGGAGTCTCCTATTATCCAACCTGGACCTCTCCCACCACAACTTGAGACCATTGTTCCTTGTTCTGCCATCCGTCACTACTGAGAACAGCCTCTCTCCATCCTCTTCAGAACCTCTCTTCGGGAATTTGAAGGCTGCTATCAAATCCCCTCACTCTTCGCTTCTGCAAACTAAACAGACCCAACTCCCTCAGCCTCTCGTCATAAGTCATATGCTCCAGCCCCCTAATCATTTTGGTTGCCCTCCGCTGGACCCTCTCCAATGCGCCCACATCCTTTTGTAGTGGGGGCCCAGAACTGGACACAATACTCCAGATGTGGCCTCACCAGAGCCGAATAAAGGGAATAATGACATCTCTGGATCTGCTGGCAATGCTCCTCTTAATGCAACCTAATATGCCATTAGCCTTCTTGGCTACAAGGGCACACTGTTGACTCATATCCAGCTTCTCATCCACTGTAACCCCCAGGTCCTTTTCTGCAGAACTGCTACTTAGCTGGTTGGTCCCCAGCTTGTAACTATGCTTGGGATTCTTCTGTCCCAAGTGCAGGACTCTGCACTTGTCCTTGTTGAACCTTGTGGCCCAATCCTCCAATTTGTCTAAGTCACTCTGGACCCCATCTCTGCCCTCAAGCGTATCTACCTCTCCCCCTAGCTTAGTGTCATCCGCAAACTTTCTGAGGGTGCAATCCATCCCCTCATCCAGGTCATTAATAAAGATATTGAACAAAACCGGTCCTAGAACCGAACCTTGGGGCACTCTGCTAGAAACCGACCGCCATCCCGACATCGAGCCGTTGATCACTACCCGCTGGGCCCGGCCTTCTAGCCATCTTTCTATCCATCTTACTGTCCGTTTATCCAATCCACATTCCCTTAACTTGCTGGCAAGAATATTGTGGGAGACCGTATCAAAAGCCTTGCTAAAGTCAAGGTATATCACATCCACTGACTTTCCCACGTCCACAGAGCCAGTTACCTCATCATAGAAGCTGATCAGATTGGTCAGGCACGACTTTCCCTTTGTGAATCCATGCTGACTATTCCTAATCACTTTCCTCTCTTCCAAGTGCCTCAAAATGGATTCCTTAAGGATCCCTTCCATGATTTTTCCAGGAACCGAGGTAAGACTGGCCAGCGTATAGTTCCTTGGATCGTCCTTCTTCCCTTTTTTGAAGATGGGCACTACATTTGCCTTTTTCCAATCATCCGGGATTTCTCCCGAACTCCACGACTTTTCAAAGATAATGGCCAAAGGCTCCTCAATGATATTTGCCAACTCCCTCAGTACCCTCGGATGCATTAAGTCCGGACCCATGGATTTGTGTACATTTAGCTTTTCTAAATAGTTCCTAACCTGTTCTTTATCCACCACGGGCCATCCATCTTCATCCCATCTTGCGTCACTTAGCGCAGAAGTCCAGGAGCCGACCTTGTCCGTGAATACAGAGGCAAAGAAAGCATTGAGTACTTCAGCTTTCTCCACGTCATCTGTCACTAGGTTACCTCCTTCATCCAGTAGGGGCCGCACACCCTCTCTGATCACCTTCTTCTTGTTAACATGCCTGTAAAAACCTTTCTTGTTATCCTTCACGTCCTTAGCCAGTCACAATTCCATCTGTGCTTTCGCCTTCCTGCTAACCCCCCGGCATTCTCGAGCTATACATTTAAACCCCTCCCTGGTCATTTGTCTAAGTTTCCACTTTTTGTAAGCTTCCTTTTTGTGCTTAAGTTCACCAAGGATTTCCCCCGTAACCCAATCCGGTCTCCTACCATGTTTGCCTCTCTTGCTATGCGTCAGGATGATTTCTTTCTGTGCCTTCAATAAGGCTTCTTTAAAATACTGCCAGCTGTCCTGGACTCCTTTCCCCTTCATATTAGCATCCCAGGGGATTCTGCCCATCAGATCTCTGAGGGAGTCAAAATCTGCTTTTTTGAAGTCCAAGGTGTGTATTTTACTAGTCTCTTTTCTTCCTTTGGTCAGGATCCTGAAATCTACCATCTCATGATCACTGCTTCCCAGGTTGTCACCCACCTCCACTTCCCCTATTAGTTCCTCCCTGTTTGTGAGCAGAAGGTCAAGCTGCGCACGGCCCTGGTCGGATCCTTCAGCACTTGCGTCAAGAAGTTATCCCCAATATTCTCCAAAAACTTCCTGGATTGCCTGTGTACTGCCGTATTGGTTTCCCAACAGATGTCAGGGTGATTAAAGTCCCCACGAGAACCAGGGCCTGCGATCCGAAGCTTCTCTCAGTTGTCCGAAGAAAGCCTCATCTACCTCATCCACCTGATTCGGTGGCCTGTAGCAGACACCAACCACAACATCACTGCTGTTGTTTGCTCCTTTAAACTTAACCACAGACTCTCAACAGGTTTTCTCCCTCTTTATACTGGAGTTCAGAGCAATCATAGTGCTCTCTTACATATAGTGCAACTCCTCCTCCTTTTCTCCCCTGCCTGTTCTTCCTGAACAGTCTATACCCTTCCATGACAGCGCTCCAGTCATGCGAGTCATCCCACCAAGTCTCTGTTATCCCAATTAAATCATATTTCTTGGACTGGGCCAGGGCCTCCAGTTCTTCCTGTTTGTTGCCCAGGCTTCTCGCATTAGTGTACAAACACCTCAGATAGCCAGTTGATCGCCCTATCTTCTCCATTTGAAACAGGGGTCCTCCTTTCCTGCTCGTTCCTCTCTGCATTTCTTCCCGGTATCCGACTTTCCCATTCTCCTCAGGGTTTTGGTCACCGTCCCCCGACGAACCTAGTTTAAAGCCCTCCTTACTAGGTTTGCAAGCCTGCCCTCGAAGATGCTCCTTCCTCTCTTCGTTAGGTGGATCCCATCTCTTCCTAACAATCCTTGTGCCCGGAACAGAGTCCCATGGTCGAAGAAACCAAAGCCCTCTCTGAAACACCACCTGCGCAACCACACATTTACGTCCTCAATTCAACGATCCCTGCCCAGTCCTTTCCCTTCAACAGGGAGGATGGACGAGAACACCACTTGCGCTCCGAGTTTTTGGATCCTTCTTCCCAGCGCTACATAAAAAGGGAATCATACTTCTTGTACCATGGTCATTACAGCACTACATTTTTTAAATTTGACATTAACTCTCTCAACTGAAAGATCACTGCCCTGTATGCGGTGTATCACTTCCATCAGGACAACATAATTAAATCTCTTCAGCAGCACAATAGGTGGAAAGAGTTTAAAAACATGTCTCCACCCTCCTTAAAAACAAACAAACAAACAAACAAAAAAACCTTTAAAAACCACACGCAATGTCTACAAAATTCGTTTACTTTAAAAATATTTTTTTAAATCCTAAATTGAACTGAGTTTCTCAAATGATAATGTCCCACAGTTAGTTTTGTATCCATTCAAGCCCTGAGATGATTTACAGTTCTTTTTAAAACGGCTGACCTAAACCTGCTGGAAGATTTCAGTATGCGTCAACCTGTTCCATCATCATCTTGCGGCTGTACTCATAGGCAAGAAACAGTGCACCATTGGCAGGGAATGCACGAATCAAAGTAGGCTTTAGTCCAGAATACAAGGCAACTACTTCACTTCGCAAAATATTTGCAAATGTTCCCATGAAGCCCGCCTGTTTTCCAGACATGGAAGAACCTGAATTCTAGATTTGACGCAGTCCACAGGATAAACAGCAATCCATAAGCAGATGCCTCCAAAACCACCACTCACCATCAAAGGAATGGGCCCTAGTTGATCTTTTGGTCTCTCTGCTGCAAAAAACGTCCCACTCAGTTCATAGCCTCCAAAGAAGAAGAAATAACCTGGGACTTCCCGAAGTCAAGTGCTTGACAGATCATGGTAGAACCCGAGTGGGCCATCCTTTTGAATAACACTTTTCATTACTGACCAAACTGTATTGTGTCCGTGTGCTCTCTTTCCAGATAACTGCATTTCATGCATGGTCTGCAGCCGACACTTCACCAGTTCTGTAGGACGTAGGACCAGGGCAGCAAATGCAGAGGCAAAAGAGCCTGAAACTGCATTCTGCAAGTCACTCAGTTTCGCTTTCTTGTCTAATCCAACAAGTGCCCTCACAATCTGCTGGCAAAACCCACAGCACATGAACAGGACTGAGTTTTCTGCTGTGTTGGCTACAAGTGCTGGGGTGGTCCCTTTATAGAATCCTGGCAATCCAACTTGTTTATAGGTCTTCACAATACACTCTATGAGTCCTCTATACAGGCTGGGAAACGTCTGCATCTTCACCTTAGCTGTGTCAAAGGGCTGGCCGGTTAGCACACATGCAGTCCCACCTGCTGCACCTGCTGTGAGGTTGATGGCAGCTTGAATGGCAGGATTTGTCCCCATGTTTCACCTTGCTTATTGGTTACTATGGAATAAGAAGTCTCCAGTATGAATGCTTCCACCCCTCCCAGAGTCAGGGGCCGAGACCCACATGTGGGACTGCGAGGAGCAGGGCTTTTGATAACTCTGGAAGAATCACAGACATGGCTAAGCACGGCCACCTTCAGGAGATGGAATGAGAGCCCAGGAGAAGAGCGGCTTTAAGTCCCAGATCAGAAAAGCATGTACGCTCATGCCTAACTTCCAGCTCATGTTTAAACCATCTCTATTCAGCAAAGCACTTAAGCGCCTGCTTGAATTTTAAGCACATGCTTAAGTGTCTAGCTCTGTGGTTTTCAGCTGGTGGTCTGAGGATCCTTGGGGATCCCCAGACTACGACTAAGGTTTCCAAAGGGGTCTGGAATTTTGTTGGGGTTGGCAGATGAAAAAAGTTTGAAAACCACCAGTCCAGCTGAATGGGTGCCTGAGTGCTGCTGTAGAGAAGGGTGAGCCTATAGTCCTCTTCCGGGGAGCGGGGTGTCTACATGCAACATGGCCCCAATGCATTTGGGCACACAGAGCTCCATCCCTGCCCCACCAGTGGGTGATGGCTTTGGCTAAGGACACTCACCGGTGCCAAAAAGCACCAGGCAAGGCTGACAAAAATGGAGGGGACTGGGGAAGGGCTGAGAGCAAACCAATTCCCCACATTTCACGTGAATAAAGCATGTGCTTCTCACACACACACACACACACACACACACTCAATGAGCTGTGGAGTGGGAAGAACCAGCCACCTCATTCTCTCAGCGGTCCAGATCACATAGAACCCTGCCGCGCTGCCCCTTGCGGCACATATGAGTGACACACGGGTGTGTACTTGGAATTTCAGGGCACAGATCAGGGGACAGCTCCCATGGTGGTAGATTTTGCCCAGATTAAATCAATACTTTCCAATCTGCTTTTCATACTCTCTGGAGGGAAACTCTGGATTTTCTTGCCAGGCTCCCCTCTTCTTTTGCCTGTTCAGGATAATGCCAAACTTATCGGATCTCCTGCTCTGAGACCAGCCTAATAAATCTGAAAAGGCAGCTGTTCCCAGAGAGTTTTCTGGTTTCTTCTCACATGTGGGGTTTCAGAGGCAGATGGTGCAGCCATGCGGAACTGGGTCACATGGTCACATCAGGGTGCCGAGATCTCTGGCAACGGCTCACCAGATGCCTTGGAAACAGTAGTGCTAGCTCTCCTCCATGTGCGTTAGTACCCTGTGCTGCCCTTCCCATAGCATCAGACCCCCGGGGAAGCCAGGCAGCTAAGTGCATTGGGAAGGGGACCTGCAGCCCTTCCAGTCCAGCTCAGCTCAATCCAGTTCCTAACAGACAGGCGCCTGCACCACAAAGCCACCATGGCTGCTCCTAGTAAGGACTCTCCAAGAGGCCAGGTAGTCCATGGGCCCCCAAGAGTGAGGTGGGGGTGTCCCTCCAGGCCAGGACGGAAATGCACTGACAAAACCGACAGTGGGACGCCTGCACTGGGCTCATGCCGGAGCTCTGCTCTCCAGGGACACACAGTCCTGCACCAGCACTGAGCTCACGGACAAGGACAAGGCCCCATTCCACAAAGGGGTATAAACAATTCGAAGAGAATCCAGGCCTAGTGCAAGGAAGTGGTGGGGAAGATTCAGGGCCATTGCTTCTGGGATGGGTGTGATGAATCGGAGTAGGGTACCTCCAAGAAGCCCAGCGGGAGAGGGTACCGCTTCCGTACACAGGATGTCCGAGGGGGGGTGTAAGAACTGGGAGTCTGTAGCCTAGCCCTGGGAGTCTGTAAAAGGGGCTGGTGGCTCATCTTTGGTTTGGAATCATTCACAGTCCCTTAGCTATTATGGCTCTTGCCAGCAGCTGCCCATTGAACTAGAAAGAAAGAAGGAACTTAACGGGCTGGGGCTGTTTGTATTTGATTTACCAGGCGAGTATGTACAGCCCTGCCGAGCTTCCCTGCCCCGCCCGCTGAGTCTGCCTTTCCATTTCCTCTCTACAATAGATTGAGAGAGTTTGAGCACCTGGCTGTGTGTTCGTTCGTTCGTCCATCTGAGTCCCTTTGCTGAAGAACTCCTCCTAAACAGTAAGCGCTAGGGCCACCATATTTGATGTGCAGCTTCCTCTTTACATAACTTAAAGCAGCTCAGGGGTTGGCTGTGCCAGGACAATGGGAGGTGCCTGGAATGGGATTGTTTCTCATCCAACAGAAAGGGAGGGCTGTGATAGCAGGGACAGTTATACACACGAATGACCACGGGGGCAGCAAGCACCCCCGTCCCAACCAGCAGCCACTGGCTTGCAGCACGGCCCCCAGCCTGGGCCAGCCCTGGGGATATGGTGTCCCCAGCCTCTGTTTCTCTGGAGCTGGGTGACAGGGGAAGGATCACGTGAGGTTTCCCTGTTGTGATCCCTCCCTCTGGGGCACCTGGCGCTGGCCACTGTTGGCAGACGGGACACTGGGCTGGATGGATCTTTGATCTGACCCAGTGCGGCCGTTCTTATAACTGCGCAGCCCCCACCAACTGGGGCTGACCCCAGGGAGTAGCCCCTGGGCACTCCCACCTCCTGCCCCAAGTCTTCCCCCACACCTCCCAACCCCCAGCCCTGACTCCTGCACCCCGCACACTACCAGCTTCCTACCCTAAGCCCCCGCTCGGCCCAAAGCCCCTGCCCTGACTCCTGCACCCCCACACCCTCCAGCCCCCTGCCCTGAAAGACCGGAGCAATGCCGGGTAAGTCTTCTAGTACATGAATAGACAAGGCTGGGAACGCATTATTCTGGTCTGTCTGGGGGGAGGAGCGCTGCAGGTTGGTTTTGTGTTTGGCACTGTTATTCTGTGTCAGTGATTTAAACGTGCTGATCGAGTCGGTGACAGCTTAAATGGCTCCAGCCCCCAGCCTTCCCCTCCCCCCCCCCCCGCCTGCAGTAGTCTCGGTTACAGATGGAAAGCTGACAACTTCGCGTTAGGAACAATGGGACGTGGGAGAGTAGGTGGGGAGCCCTGTCATTGTTTAGGTTGGGGGTTCTTCAGGGGGTCGGTGGGGATGGGGTGAAAAGATGAGGGAAATGGAGACATTTCTCCTTCTTTGCTGGTGCCTAGAAGGAAGGGGCCACCCTGTGCAAATCCCCGGCTATGCATCCAATCACACCTGCCCTCAAGGTGAGCGACAGGGAGGGAAAGAGAGAGACGGGCCTTAAAGGCTGCTTTGCATCTCTCCCACCTGCTCTGCAGTGACAGCCTGCTAGCAGACAGCCCTCGCTCTAAGTCACTCCCCATCTGCGCTCTCGCTCTCTGCCTCCCGCTAGCATAGAGCAGCACCCAGCACTCTGCCTGACAAACCAGATCTTCCCACGCTGGCTTCCCCCCATCCTGCTTTCCTGAAGCCAGGGGCGCGCCTTGGCCTGGCTGTCCAGATGGCATTCAGGGGCAAAGGGGGAAGGTGGAGGTGGCTTTAGGAGGCTGACGGGCTGCGTGGGGCAATTCCAGCACTGCTGATACAAAGACGGGCAGGGGGAAGGAAGGCTGTCATACGTGCACCGGAGGGGCAAGAATAAGACAAGACAAAGCTGGAAAAACACAGGCACACACGACGCACACATTTGCACAGTATGTAGCGTGGTTCCCCACTGGGAAATAAGCGTCAATGCATCTTATTATTGCTGCTCTCCTACTAATAACTAGGTTTGGCAGAATTCAATTTTTTTATCATTTCAACAGACAATCCCAATGTTGATTTGTGAGCATGTTTTTCTTTTTTGGAGCCATTTACCTTTTCACGCTTGTGTGAAATCGTGGAAGGGTCAGACACTAAATATTGAATGACAGTAGATGTTGAGATTCAAAAAGTAAAGTTGTGTAACTGTTAAAACACAAACCATTGCCTGCCAATAGACAACAAGTACACATCCTTATATCAAATGTTCGTAAGTTCTCATAAACTTAAAGAACAACAAATAGTCTGGTAGCACTTTATAGACTAACAAAACATGCAGATGGTATCACGAGCCCACGAAAGCTCATGATACCATCTACATGTTTTGTTAGTCAGTACAGGATAAACTTAAAAAACAACAAATAGTCTGGTAGCATTTTATAGACTAACTCGGCTATCCCCTGAAGCTTCGTAAGTTCTCAAGTAGCTTGTTTCTTACAATGACTATTTTAAATTTCTATAATCAATGTTTTTTGCCAATTTGGCTGTGGATGGTGAAAGTGGCGTTTGCTGGTAAAAATCTAACCCTCACAAACTTCTTACCACCACCCACAAATCTAGGTACAACCGCAGCAGTTCTGGAATGGTCCAAATATAGTGGTTGAGGAGTAGCACTAATTTACATTTGGTAGAGCTGAACGTACAAAACTTGGTAAAGACGTGATGCTGTCATGCCTTATTGGTGGGAATAAAACTGTGCTTGGTTAGCTGCCTTGCCTTTTGCTCTCTCTTTCAAGCACACTGATAGCTACTATGTAAATGAAATGGGCTTGGAAATGACAGTCGGAGAAAGAGGGAATGTAGTGACACAGGTTAATCACATGGCTCTAGGCGGGATCAGCTGGGGAGGTGTTTGCTTTGGAAATGAGGGCCTTTTCTCTGCTCTCAGGACTGTGCACCTCTAACACAGCACACGATTCAATTAACTCATGCCAGACCCATGTGCTCGAGGAAGCTGGGAAGCAAGAGGCTCCCTGCTGGGTAGGTGCTGTGAGTTTGCCCCTGATGCCACCAGCAGAAATCACCCACAGACGTGAGCTCAATCCAGGGGGTAGCGGGAGAGCCGCCCATGGAAATACTGTATTGGAAGGGAAAGCCTAGATTCGGATACCCGGACCTACACACACCTGACCCTTTGCCAGCTCCGGGGCTGGTTTGCTATGGGTCAGTGCACTGTTTGCTGATGTATAAAGACACCCTTTTACAATGGTTCAAGGCTTTTATTTACTGCTTAACAAGCTCACAGACCAATCGCTGCAATCCCAGGTTCAAGGGTGCGGCTGGCTCCGTGTTGGATTGGAGGGGAGGGGCAGCCTGGAAGCAGCTGTAACAGGGGTTTAATTTGGTGCCCCTCATTTTCAAAGGGCACCCTCAACGCCTCCCTGTTGTCCACAGCCGCCTTTTAAGCTCCTCTGGCAGCTCTAGTGTCTGGCTGCACAAACACTGCAGACACGTGCCATGCCTCAGTGCTCCCCTGCGAGCAAACAGTCCCCCTTTGAGTCACACAGACAATGCAAAGTGCAACAAACTGCGATACCGATGGGAATATTGTCCTCAGTGAGGTCTGGCCTGCCAGAGAGAGAGCTCCATCTCGCCTTCAATCTCCCACAAGTGCCTTTGCCCACCATTCTGCACCTCCTCAGACTATTAAAATGATCCTGACTGCCATCCAGGTGCCAAGGGCACAATTTCACAAGCCAAGGATGCAAGGGGTAAGCTGGGTCTCCAAAAGATCACACAGGGAACACTCATGGGGAAGTGCCCATGAAGGGTTGCTCAGGAGAGATTCCAATGCTGCCCAGCTGATTAGCCGAGTGCTCACAGCCAGGTTTGTGTTTCTCTTGGTGGTGCACATTACACGTCTTGGTGCACATAACAAAATGTATTCT
Source organism: Rafetus swinhoei (assembly GCA_019425775.1). Classification (NCBI taxonomy): domain Eukaryota; kingdom Metazoa; phylum Chordata; order Testudines; family Trionychidae; genus Rafetus; species Rafetus swinhoei. Next base: position 2,316,746 of record CM033435.1, on the reverse strand, counting down.
GCCCACGGATAGAAAAAAGTCCACACACGCATGGAAAAGATTTGAGGGAATATTGTTTCACAGCCCCCACTGTAATCTTGTGGGCTGGAAAGAAAGTCTCAGCTTTCTGTGCAGGCTAGTGTTTCTGAACATGCGTCTGTCATACCTTTCCAGACCACCCCACGCTGTCATCTGTGACACTCCCATGGTGATCTACAATTCCCTGCAGAACCCACAGAGAAGCACCCCTTCCTGCTGAGGGCAAGGTGGGCCGGAGCTAAAATTGGAATGTGTGCACCATCTATTGCTGCCGCCCCCCCTTTGGGAAATCAGTACAACTCCAATGGCAGACTTCCCCACTCCAAAGTGATTTGCAGCTGACCAGTCACAATCAGGAATCACCAGCTTCCACACAGCAATCGCTACAGGCTTCTCAGCTGAGAGGGCAGCTGTCAGTCAGGTGTCTGTGCCACAGGCTGAGGCCAGCTCAACACACAGCGCCAGGAAGGCTGCTTTACGCATCAAGTTCTGTAGCCCCCGGTCTGCATCCCACACCTTCCTGACGATGCAATCACACCAATCAGTGCTGGTTTCCCTGCTCCAAAAGCGCCGACCTACCCTGCGCAGCTGCTCCATGAGTGCCAGATGCAGCGACAGGCTGCCGCTCTCCATATCATGCACACTGTCAGGCTCCTCCGAGCCTGCTCCCTCTGCCAGGAATTTCAAGATGATTTCTGCTGCCATGCACGAGGTCCTCACCACGGTTAGCAGAGCACGCGAGAGACGCGCGGGATCCATTCTTTGGCGCTGCAGATGCTGGAGTGCCCAGCAAAGAATGGCCGTTGGAAAAAAGGCATGAAAGAACACCAGATGCCCCTGAACAAAACAGTGCCTGATTGGACATTTGCATGGTCCCACTTTGTTCCGTGGTCCCACAACACCTACCGACAGATGGGGTTGCCAGGCATTGTGGGATGCATACCCACAGTGCATTGCTCCTGCTGCCAATGGGGGAGCTCAGAATGTGGACACAATCTGTCCACAGAGGGAGCAAGTGTAAACATGCTTTGGCACTTTTTTTGGGGGGCGTCTTCAGTTTCCTCAGCAAACCTTGGAAGTATAGGCATACCCATTGTATGGGTCGGCAAACTACTAAGAGGAGTGAGAGGAGAGGAGCAGCTTGGAGGAGGTATGGGGTGGGATCCTGGATTCTCCGTGTCCTGACCCGGCACTGGGACCAAGGGCTCTACACAGGAGCTCTGCCAAACCGCCTTAATCCAAAGGCTGAAACTGGCAACGCTCCTAGCTGTGTGTGTGTGTGTGTGTGCATGTGAGAAATACAATGTGTTTATTAGCACTGAAATAGAAAGGGAAGGAGAAGGAGTGTTGTGTAAACTGTGCCTGGCCTTTGTGCCTGCTTCTGGGGGTGTGATCAACACCACCAGCTGGCAGCTCTCTGGTTAAGAAAAAAAAAAAAAAACAGCATCCTGGAGACTGCAATGTGAACAAGAGTGAGCAGAGCACTCGACGCAGGAAAAACAGCTGGCGAGGGACCCGCGCTCTCAAGGCACAAATTACAGTCAAAGTCGCTACGAATTTCCTCCTAAATCACCAGGAAGTTCTCTCCATGACTCCATATCCCAAAATCCAACTCTGCCCCTCCTCCCTGCCACATTCTCCATCCTTCGGCATAAAAGTGGCCACCCGTGGCACCTGGTAGCCCAGATAGTTTGTAGCACAGACACTCCTCATGTAGGGTGGGCAGTGTGGACACAGCAGTAGTGTACAGAACGGAAGAGGAGTCCTAGCAGTTGCTGCGAGGTTACAGAGGTTGGCAGCACGTGCAGAGATCTGGGCACCCTGGCAAAGCAGCCTTACTCACAGCAGAATGGCACAGGCACAAGCTGGCTCCGCTAACAGTCCATTCCCTCTTGCGCGTCCGCTCCATTTAAGCTGCAGGGATGTCTAACAGAGAGGTATTGTGACTCTTGTTAATTCCCCTTGTGGCATGGGCAGGGGTTAGGCGAGCTTCCACCACACAGCTCTGCCAATGCCTCCCAATCCTGATCTATTACCGTCCTCCTTTCCCCGTCTTGGGCACCCCCTGTGCTCTGGCGCTGTACCTCAACCCTGGGCACCCTGCTGTTCCAATCGGCCATCCACCGTTTGCTGAATTCTCACCTTCAGAATCCCAGCTACTTCAGACGAGGGTCAGCACAGTCTGTCTGTCATGCCCAAACTGGTAGCTTTTGAATGTACATGCATATCGAAGCATTCGTACCACATTTATCACTGAAGCATTTGTGGTCTAGATCCTCAAAGGTCTTTAAATGAACAGGGAGTCAGGTGCCTAAATATCTCTCAGTAGGTGGGTCTGAGTGCTTTCTCCTCACCCCCGCTCTTCAGATTGAGGGAGGAGTCAAACTCATTTCTCCAGGAAAAAAGACAGTAGAGGCCTGATGCAAAGACCATCTTCCCTTCCCCAAGCCAGAGTAAGCTAGCAGGGCAAGCCAGTGAGCACAGCCCTGGCCTGGAGCAGTAAATGTAATCCTGACCCTGCCACTGACCTACTGAGTGTCCTTGGGCACCTCACCTCAACACATCACACATGACCCATGCTAGTTGCTTAATGCACTGACTACCGGAAGGCCTTCATCTATCCCACAATGACAAGGCGGGAAGGGTTGGATTCAGAGTCAGAGTGCAATTAAAGAGCCAGCAGGATCTCTTTACCTACAGCAATAACTTTAAAAGAAAACGGTGGCTTTTTTGAAGAAAAAGAAAAGCGAGTAATAATTGTGCAGCCTTTACCTCCAGATAATGTCAGTGTGAGCACAGGGCTAATTAAATGATTGATATGATTTCAGAGAGAAAACACAGGCCCGCTCTGGACATGCACAAGGTTATCTGTGTCATTTAATTAACCTGTGCACTGGAAAGGGATTCTCTGCCGTTATCTAGTGATCCCAGTACTGTGATATCTGGTGGGCTTTCATTTTCTGCATGGAAAGCGGTTCCCTCTCCCGCCCTCCTCCAACAGATCAGCCGCAGCTGAAGGGACTTTTACAATTTGATAACATTTTAAAATTGGGACGCATCCTTTTAAAAGTCTCCTCCAGAGAGTACTAATGGGGAGCGTAAAGGGGGGGAAGGAGGTTGCCTCAGTTTCCCTCCCTGGGCTGATGTAATTGGGCAAAAAATGACTGCGCGTTCCAAGAGTTCTTGGGTTCATGGAGCAGAGCAGTGAGGCCTGCACTGCTCCCGGGCTTGGTAAGTGGCACTCACATCTGTCCCCTCCTTAACCGGTGCAACAGGCACCCTCAATCCCAGTTGAGTCTGTTTTGACCACTGCTGCTTGCTGCACCCCTAGTGCTTCTTGCCCCCCCGCATCCACCCTCACCCTTTTCAGTGCTTCCTTCCGGCTTCTGCCCTCCACGACTTCAGCCTCCAGCCCCCGCTTCCTCTAGCCCCTGGGCCTCTTCTCCCACAGGGCTGTGACCCAGCTCCTCAAAGGTATCTAGCCTCTTAACATCCAGCGATTCCCACAGAAAAGTGAGTCACCTAAACACCCTGGAGAATCTGAGCCTTCGTCCCCCCACTGGCCAAAGCAACAGCAAAAACATGTACAAATTCAGCCTCACGCTGGCCAGGCTGGGGCTGAGTCCCAGTGGTGCCTCCAAAGCAGGGTAGGGGCACATGGAAGTGTGGCCTGCCCGAGCACTGCCCACTGGCAAAACAGGGACAGTGGCACTGTCCCAACAGCCCCTTTCTCCAGCACGGCAGTGGCACAAGGAGGAGAGCAGGTGCGTGGAGGACCATGTCCTGGGGTACCTTTCTCTATCAGCAGCCAAGCGGTCTCAGAACGACCCCAAGCCGTGCAGATTCTGCCGCAGCGTTTCGACTGAAGGGGTTAAGCAACGATATAAACTGCGCTGAGTCTGTCTAAAGCAGACCGGTCTGTTCGGGGATGGAGGAGAAAGAGGGAAGAAGAGAGGCCTATAGATGCAGAAATGTCTCTCAGAGGCTTCTGACAGTGTCTTTGTCAGGGGAAAGAGGAATATGGCTGAACACTCTGCTATGAAAGGCTCCCTCTCCAGCGATCTGCAGATCCTCCCTCGAGTGCTCCGCACATAGCCCGGATCATATCTGCACCGCATACACCCACCTGGCATATACACGGAAGCCATCCCCCTCTGCACAGAACCTCGGGAATCAAAGCGAAGAGTAACTCAGAGGACCGGGAGGCGAGGAAGAGCCTGGTACACTGAGGAGCTTGTTTAAAAGAGACCCAATTTGAATTGCAGTTTAAAACAAACCAACCAGAAGCATCAGGCTGCTTCCAGCGGAATGAGGAAGCAGAAAACGAGAGCCAATTATTGTTGCACCAGCACCGTCCATACAGTAGACCAGGGCTACTCAACACGCGGCCCGTGAGCCATACGCAGCCCATTTGTTTGCGGCCTGCAGTGTGGTTTGGGTTTACGTGGGGCTCAACATGCGGCCTGCGGGTGGGAGCCAAAACAAAAAAGTAGTCAAGATAATGGTCTTCTGTTGAGATGCATTTTAGTAGTTAACTTCCTGAACTGTCATTGCTCATTAAAAGTGCTGCCATATGGGTGGAAATAGGGTAAATGTTGCATTTTATTAATATCAGCAGAACTGACTTAAATCACAGAATACTAGGACTGGAAGGGACCTCGAGAGGTCATCAAGTCCAGTCCCCTTCCCCCCATGGCAGGACCAAATACTGTCTAGACCATCCCTGATAGACATTTATCTCACCTACTCTTAAATATCTCCAGAGATGGGGATTCCACAACCTCCCTGGGCAATTTATTCCAGTGTTTGACTACCCTGACAGTTAGGAACTTTTTCCTAATGTCCAACCTAAACCTCCCTTGCTGCAGTTTAAGCCCATTGCTTCTTGTTCTATCCTCAGAGGCCAAGATGAACAAGTTTTCTCCCTCCTCCTTATGACACCCTTTTAGATGCCTGAAAACTGCTATCATGTCCCCCCTCAATCTTCTCTTTTCTAAACTAAACAAACCCAATTCTTTCAGCCTTCCTTCATAGGTCATGTTCTCTAGACCTTTAATCATTCTTGTTGCTTTTCTCTGGACCCTCTCCAATTTCTCCACATCTTTCTTGAAATGCGGTGCCCAGAACTGGACACAATACTCCAACTGAGGCCTAACCAGCGCAGAGTAGAGCGGAAGAATGACTTCTCGTGTCTTGCTCACAACACACCTGTTAATGCGTCCCAGAATCATGTTTGGTTTTTTTTTGCAACAGCATCACACTGCTGACTCATATTCAGCTTGTGGTCCACTATAACCCGTAGAACCCTTTCTGCCGTACTCCTTCCTAGACAGTCACTTCCCATTCTGTGTGTGTGAAACTGATTGTTCCTTCCTAAGTGGAGCACTTTACATTTGTCTTTATTAAACTTCATCCTGTTTACCTCAGACCATTTCTCCAATTTGTCCAGATCATTTTGAATTATGACCCTATCCTCCAAAGCAGTCGCAACCCCTCCCAGCTTGGGATCATCTGCAAACTTAATAAGCGTACTTTCTATGCCAATATCTAAATCATTGATGAAGATATTGAACAGAACCGGTCCCAAACCAGAGCCCTGCGGAACCCCACTTGTTATACCTTTCCAGCAGGATTGTGAACCATTAATAACTACTCTCTGAGTACGGTTATCCAGCCAGTTATGCACCCACCTTATAGTAGCCCCATCTAAGTTGTATTTGCCTAGTTTATTGATAAGCATATCATGCGAGACCGTATCAAACGCCTTACTAAAGTCTAGGTATTCCACATCCACCGCTTCTCCCTTATCCACAAGACTCGTTATCCTATCAAAGAAAGCTATCAGATTGGTTTGACATGATTTATTCTTTACAATAAATGGGGCCTGCGTGTTGTGTAGTCTTGCCTTAATCTTTGTATTCATGCCCGTCAGTGTGAAAGAAGCTATTTGCATGTATATTTGCATGTCTATGCAACCACACTTAAGTTGCGGCCCTCGGCATGTGCTGTGCATATCATTGTGGCCCCCGGGGCTTCCAAAGTTGAGTAGCCCTGCAGTAGACAAAGAGTTTGCCCCGCCTGCCCTTCTCCTGGCTCTCGGAGCCAGAGGAGGCCCTGCACTGGGTCATTTTAGGCAGATCACCACGGCTAGCGCTGGGCGCCAAGCCTGGGACTCATCACTTTCACTACGCTAGCTGGCAGCACTAACCCCTGCCCCAGGCCACATCAGCCTCCCGATGGAACAGACTCTGGTGAGCCATCAACTTCACTGGAGCCGAATAGCTATGTCACTGGAAACCTGGGGTCTGAAAGTGGCGGGACATATATGAATAGGCAAGGAAGAGGGCTACAGACGCTGGCTTTCTGGTCCCCAGTTACGGGAAGGAGTGGTCACCAAAGAGGGGTGGGAAACAACATCAAGGCCTTGCATGAAAAGGGCTACACTGAGTACCTGAAAATTATCCCCAGCAAATGGCACTGTAATGGGGCGGCACTCACTTCACGCACGCCAGCTGGCCGAGTGCCGGTTCCTGCACTGCCTCAGTTTGTTAGCCAACTGCCTCTTCAGCAACTCGGCCCTCTGGCCGATATCATGGACCCCTTCCAGGGTACACCGCTCACAGGGGCCCATCCCAGTGCCCCCTGTAGAGAGTCTCTCAGCCTTGCCTCACTCTGAACAAGAGCCGTGCCTCCAGAGTTTCCCCTCCTGAAGACAACTCCATTGTCCTTTCCTCAGGGCTTTATCTCAGTTCATCAGTCTCACACTAGCTCCCTATGCTGTGCTCTGCATGGTGCTGCTGCTGCTCCCTTAGCCTGCCAGTCAACCAGCCACTCCTCCTTCACCTCTTCAGGGCTCCAGGGACACTGAGGTGACTCTGGTCCAGCAGCTCCTTTTATAGGGGCTCTCTGGCCCCTGATTGGACGGCTCCTCCACAGCTATTCTAGCCTCCTGGAGGACTTGTCTATGGCCTTTTTTCCAGGGTGGGCTGTTGCAGGACCACAGGGTCTCCGGCAGGGGGGCCTCAGGGCTTGGTCCATCCCGTCACAAGCACATACAGCACTGTGTTCAGCTGTTGCCATTGGAGTCTGAGGAGAGGGGATACTGCATGAGAGCTGGGGGACACCACTCCAACCGTCTCTTTGGAAATATTTCCTATGCCTCGACTTCCCAGCCAAGCATTTATTCTTCAGGGGTGCAAGCCCTCAGTACAAATCATCTCCAACAAGGGGAACAGAGAATAGAACTAGGAGTTTCAGTGGCACCTAAAGGAGCTATGCACTACACCCTTACTTCAATGAGGCTTTGGTGCCTAACTCCCTTAAGCGTCCCAGCCTATGGACCCAATTTTCTTCTAATTTTGGACCAGAACAACTCTACTTCCATGACTGCAGTTGCTCTGATTTCCACCAGTGAAACACACTCCAGATAGAAGTTATGCCTCACGCAGTTTTGTAGCCTGTCCCTGCATAGCACGGTGAGGGGCGCCTTAGAAACGGCACGGTAGATAACGGTTAGTGCCCCAAGAACCTTCTCCAACTCAGTTTCAGTTTGAGGCTTCCATATGAAAAAAGGCCCGGCTCCAGAAATGTCACAGTATCATTTTATGGGCTCAAGATCCCATAGGCAGAAACAGCAAAGCCCTTTGCACAGAACTGGGAGAAAATACCTGTTTCCCAGTGCCACGTGGGTGTAGCCAATTCCCTCTGCGACACAGTGATCAGTGCCACTGGCGTGCTGGTATGGAGGAGGCTGGAAAAAAAATCACACCCAGGCAATAGAGGCAAGAAAACAGCTATATAAAGAGCACATGACAGCACAATGGAACTCAGTCAGTCATCACAGTGGCCTAACACGCAAAAGGTCCCTGCTTCAAAGCCAGGCAGAAGTAGTGCTGCTTTCACTCTTCGTTCCCTTTTAGCCAGCTCATGCCATCAAGGGTTACGTACTGCGCTCCAGAAGTCCCAGGTTCGGTTCCGCCCACCAACGACCGGGTCTGTCCGCGTTTCAGCCGCAGAAGAGGCCATTCTGGGAGGAAAAGCTGCAATATGCTATTTTACAGGAGATAGAGACGGAGCCTGGTCCTAGCTCTTGGACTGTTACCCACAATCCTTTGCCCGTGACAGCAGTGACGAAGTGTCAGCTTCCATATGTTACCTTTAAGCGACACTGACTGTGCTCGACGCAGATTAGACTGCAAATGGAAATGACATAGACGTGCTTTACTCTGCCATTAATCTCGCTGTCCCGAGTCTCGTGCTGACAGTGGGCTTTGGAAGAAAGGGGGAAGAGACAAGAGTCTTGGCTTTTAATTCTTGTTATGAGCCTGGCTGCGAGTGCTGACAACACAAACACTCGGCCCGTCAGTACAGGCCGCTCTGGGCCTGGTGCCGGAACGCTGCAGCCTGGTTTTCTAATGCCTCTGAACTCAGCAAGGCTCAGTTTTTCTGGAGTATTGCCCCTGGCCAGCCAAGAGCTGACCAAGCATCCTCGGACCTCCCACACAATCATGGGTTAGTGACGGGATGAGAAAGGGTTGAAACAGTTTCTGCTTTTCAGCAAAGCACCGATTCTCCCCGCCAATGAATTTCTCACTCCCTGCAAAGCAAAGCCCTCGGGAGATGCCAAGGCACCTTGAGCTGAAACACAAGCAAAACATAACCCTCCTAGCCCAAACACAGCTCACCTGTGGCAACGAGGGAGACTGGATTCCCCCGACAACATGCACTGCAGTTCTGGACTGAAACTCTCCCCTCCTCTTGCTCAGGTGCGCTGCAGAGCAAGTCCAGGGGACAGTGGGGTGGGTGCAGCTGAGCAGGAAAAGCAGGGAACTGGCCCAGATAGTTCCTCTTTGCCCCAAGGGGAAATTGTCAAATGGCTTAGCGAAGCGAGTCCCTTCCTCCTGCCTTCCCTGCCAGATTCAGCAAGACACTTCGGCACGTGCCTAACTTTGCACCTCCCAGCTGTCCCGTGGGCTTCATTGGAACAATTCACATGCTGAAGTGTGATACTGAACCAGCAATATACTCCAGAATTCAGTGCATAAGAGTCAGAAAATGGCTCATTAGTGCTTAACACCAGCCTTAACTCTGCCCCTCGTGCCGCTACCCCGCCCTCTCTCACACAAAGACACCCCCACCCAAGTGCCATGCCTGATGGCTAATTTCCTTTTCACGTATCCTGTCCCCACAGCTCCGTGGGGGCTTTGAAGGAGGGAGAGAAATGCCTGCCGTGTCTGGAAAGTTGAAGATAATGCTTAAGCTTTGTTACACCAAGAAGACTTTGCTAAGCTCCCACGACCTTGAGTGAGAGCTGCAGCTCGCTTTCCTCTCCGAAAGACTTGAATCAAGTGAAAAATTGTTTCTATACACAATGCGATATTGGGACATTGTTCGTGAATATATTGAGCTTAAGTCAAATTCTCTGCATCCTCAAATCCGACTGATTAATAATTAGAACCAGAAATTCTGTCTTTGCTCTAATGTGTTTAGGAAAACTGATGGATTTAATTTTTTTTATCAGCCGAAAGTGAGAAAATGTAATCTTTCTTAAAGTATCTAATACAACAATGTGGAATAATTAGTTTCTCTGAAAACAGGCATAATGGGGCAGAATAATAAATCACTCTCTGTTTTGTGTCTGTTCATCTGATGGAGGAGATTTACTATAGTGCACAGCGCATGGTGCTGTAGGAAGGTTCAGGGAATAAAAGACATCTATAAGGGGATAACATCTTCCCAGCTGTATGTTCTAAAGGGGCATTTCATTGCGACTGACAGGGATGTGGCCCAGGTATTCTTTACACCAGTGAGGATTACAACCTGCCAGACACGTCAGCCCTTAAAGCTGGGGGTGAGAGCAGGAAAACTGCAGTTGCTTTGGGTTCTCCTGGAGGCATTTCAGACTGAGCTGGTGACCTGCTGGGAGGTTGCATGAAGGCAGCTGAGCTGCTAGACTCAAATGGATTTTTCCCATAGTCAATTTGACCTGATTCATTCGGGAAGTCCCCATAATTCTGGAGGTCTGCTCGGGAGCATAAGTCAAGGTACATTTATTTTTTGCATCGCAATGGTGAATGGTAGGGCAGCTTAGATCCATCCCTTCGCACCAGTTGTCAGGCTGCTGATCCAAGCCACTAGCAGTCCCCAGGGAACCCATCATGATGGCTGAGAAGACCCCAATAATGCTGCTTTCACGCTGCGGCGGGATGTTCACCCCACACAGAACTGGAAGGGGTTAAGGTGGCCAAGTAGGACTATTGTTTAATTTTGTGCCCTATCCCATGGTGCAGTACTGCAGTGTGCTGCTAAACAGCTGTCAGGTTCCACCCCAGAGAAGGCTGCATGTCAAGCCAAGAAGCTGGCAACAGACAGGGCCTGCTGCTGTGAAAGGGCAGTGAGTTCCTGAGTAAAAGGAGGAGTGTTCGGAGCTGGGATGCGCTGGGAACCAGGAGAGGTAGTAGGAAGCAGTGAGAGCTGGGAGAGGAAAGCCCAGAACTGCTGATATGAGGGCCCCTAGTCTGGAACCCAGAGAAGTGGGTGGGCCCAGGTTCCCCTGCCAGCCACTGAAGGAGTGGCACCTGAGGCAGCGAATGGGAAGACTGCCTAAGGCCAGGTCTACACTAAAAGGGAAGGTCAAATCAAGATACGCAGCTCCAGCTACGCCCTCTGAGCTCAATTTAGTGAGTCTTAACCAGACTCACTAAATCAAACTCCGGAAGAACAATTGTGGCAGCGTGGATCTTCTGTTTAGTGAAGACATGGCCTCAGGCTGCAGAAGAAAAGAGTTTGATACACGCCGGCAGGAGGAAAAGGCGGACGGGCTGAGTCACAGAGAGCACTGTGGTTCCTGGAGCGAGAGGAGCTGCAGAGCTGAGAATGGTGTGTGGATGGGAGTGCAGGGCCCAGTGACAGCCCCACCCCTTCCAAGAACCCAAAGCTGCACCTCCCCCGCCACCTTGCCAGGGGCCTGGTGAAGTCTGTCAGCCCCCCTGGCTATCTAATGGGGCACGCATCTGGCCCAGCACTGGATTTGTTTACTGCTTAAGCTGTTACCAGCTCTTTGGAATTCTTCAAGCTGTTAAAAAAAAATCAGTGTCATGGGAAAATTACCACTTAATCTATGCCCCAAGTCACACCTACACTGCACAGAGGCAGAAGTATGCAGGAATGTGTCAAATGGATCACATTCGTCTCACCTGACACGTGCCATTCATAAACACTGACAGCTCGATAGCAGCCAAGGGGACCTATAAACTATGGGGAACGCACCTTGTGGACAGCCAGGGCTATCCTGCTAGCTACCCCACCCCTAAGACACCAGCGTCCCTGCTTGCCAGCTGCCCCAAACCAAAACCGTCTGAGCCTGGCTATGGTGGTAACGGGGAAGGCAGTGACAATGCCGGGGAAATACAGGAATCTCTCTGGTCCTTGGCCTCTGCTTACGACAACGTCAAAGGTGCCAGACCTGCAGCTGCTCACCTCTTTCCTCCCGTAATGCAGGGAGAATAGAGACAGCTTGCTGTGCTCCTCTGAGCCACTCCCCATACTGGGGTGAAACTGTTTGTTAAAAGGGACAGAGGTGCAGCCATGTGGGGGATGGTCTGGTGGTTACGGGTCTACCCTAGGGTTTAGAGAGAGAAGTTTAATTCCCTGCCCCGCCACAGACTATTGGTGTGACCTTGCCCAAGTCTCTTAGCCTTCCTGCCCCTCTTGTCCCCATTGTACAGATGAGAACAAACAGCCTGCCTTGTGGGGGTGTTTTGAGACTAAAACAACAAGGAGTCCAGTGGCACTTTAAAGACTAACAAATTGATGGTGCTCAGACCTGGGTGAGAGCCATGCCCATATCAGAGATGGGCAGCCAGCCCATTCAGTGTCACGCAGTGCCCACGACAGTCAATGGAAAGACTCCAAAGTTATGTCTACACTATGAGTTTTCTCGGCAAAAAATATGCTAACGAGGGACTCATTTGCATGAGTCACAATCTCATTTGCATATTTTCTGCCGATCCGTTTTTGCACTGGGTTTTTGCGCAAAAACAAGCAGTGTGGACATTTTCTTTTTGCGTAAAAACCCCTTTTTCTGCAAGATCCGTAAGCCCCAAAAAAGGAGGTTTACTGGTCTTGCGGAAAAAGAGGTTTTTTCGCAAAAAGAAAACGTCCACACTGCTTGTTTTTGCGAAAAACCCCAGCGCAAAACGGATCGGCAGAAAATATGCAAATGAGATTGCAACTCATGCAAATGAGTCCCTCGTTAGCATATTTTTTGCAGAGGAAAACTTGTAGTGTAGACGTAGCCCAAGTGACTTCAGTGGTTCAGCCTTAGCTGGAGAATCGGTGTAGCACAAGAAATGGTGACTGCTGGACTTTCCCTCTGGCAAGGGAGAAATCCATCACCCAGCGGCAAGACCTTTCACTCACAACCTGCCATGGCTGGATTCCAACCAGTACCCTGGGAGGGAAGAGTTCTCCCCTGCATCCTGCTGCTCAGACCCTAACCATCCAAAGAGTTACACTGATCAAAGGCTGTGAGAAAATTAACCTTAGGGCTCTGTTCATAATGAGAAAGCAAATTAGCAGCTGTACACAGCAAGCAGAGGAAGGGTCACACCAGACTCAGGAGCTCTGGGTTCAGCCCCCCCACGCCCTGGGGCCTTGGGTACTGTAAGATACAAACGACACTAGCAGAAAGACTCCCCCCATGTGGGGCTCAAGTTAACCGGATGGCTGAGTGTGGAGCCAGATTCCCATGGGGTGACTGGCACCAGTGGCTGATTTCCTGCTGGAGAGCTGTTTGGCCTGGAGTAAAGCTCCTGAAGGAAGCAGCTGCAAGTGGAGTGGCCTAACGAGTCCAAACCCAGGCCCAGGAAGGGAGAAATTGAGGTAATGTTAATTCTTGCTCACCAGGAGGCCGGGGGCGACTCCTACAGTGATAAATCAGAGTGGTGGTTCTAACCAACCTGGGATCTGGAAATGTTGCAACACTGAAATTCCGTGTTCAGGAGAGTTAGGAGATGGCCAGCCTGAAATGCAGCCAGCGGGCGTGCAAAGCGGACGGTGAGAAACTCAGCAATCAAGGGACTTCTGCTCTGCTGTCATGGCCCAGCCAAGAACAAGCCCCCAGCCCACTCGTGTAGGTTTAGTTTGGGATATAAAAAGACGTGCACACACCACTAAACCAGGGAGACAAGATCCAGGGGCACCCCTCTAGATGCTCACATGGCTCTGATGGCAACTTTCAAAGGTGAACACCCAAAATGTCCATCGCAAACACATGATGCTTCCTTGCAGCCTGGCACACGACCGGCAAACATGCTAGTAAAGTGTGTGACCTCGGTGCCTTTCTTCCACAGCCATTCCTCTCCCAGCCGCCCAGCGCGGGTTCTAAGGCTCTGCAGCACTGCCATTTCCAGCACTATAAAGCTCCCGAGCTGTTATAATTATACCACATCAGCACTGGCATTTCAAAAACCGAGAGAAACTCCAGGGAAAAGTTCAGCGCTTTTTCTCCCCTGCCTCCAGCCGCATTAACCTTTTCCCTGCTGGCCTCTTAAAGCCCACAGTCCTGCTGGCACATTTCTACAGCATGAGGGGACCAGGGAGGATAGGTACCTGCTGTTTATCGTGCATGTCACCTCAGCGCCACTAGGGGGCATCAGAGGTGTGAAAGGGTTGACTCACCGCTAGCGCCTCCTTGTGGTCAGGCATGGCATGACAGCTCTCTCCCCACTGGTTGTCTCCTACTGGTGGCTGTTGACCTCTATGGGGGCCGGCCTCTTCCTGTGAGCTGGGCCTCCAGGCTGGTCTGTCTCTCCCCACTGGGGTAGTCTGTGAGCAAAAAGCAAGGGGAATTAATGCAAATAGAGTCAGTAAGACAGAGAGGGGGGAATGACTGTCTCAGGGTGCAACCGGGGCTGTCCCTCCCTTCTCTCAGGAAGGAGCCTTGAGGAAGAGGCCCTCCGACTACACAGCTGCCAGGCCAGCCTCCAATTAGAGCTGCACGGCCCTTGAGGGGCTGGCCGGGCTCGGAGGAGGCTCCCTGCCCACAGGAATGTCCTCCCTTGGCAAATCCTGTAAGCCTTTCCCAAGCACTGCGGTGCTCATATGAAGGCAGGAGGTTCCAGTCACATCCTTGTGCTGGGGATGGCACGAGAGATGGGCCCGAGTCTGCTCCAGTGGGAGCAGGCAGTTTTCCCATTGATTTAAATGGGGGCAGGATGGGCTGGGGACAGTGTGCCATTGGACACACAAGGATTCTGTCCTCTGAGGCTGATCCTAGGGGACGTCCCAGGCTGGAGCTGTAAGTTAAGAGGAAACAGATGCTTAGATTAGTCCTTGATCTCAGCCTCCCCTGACAGCCTATTCTCTTGCAGCTCTGAAGGGAGGGGAATTCACCCCTGAAGGATTTCTCACAGCCCTCTCTGTCCCTTGGAAACAGCTTCACTTGAGCTAATGCAGCCAAAAAATCTACATGAAAAGAACATTACGCATGCAACGCCCAGCACTCAAAAAGTCAGGACGTTCCCGTATCAAGACGCTCTGTGCAGTCTCCGTTCTAGGCCCCAGTGCATGTGCATGTACAGTCTTTAATGACACGATCATACGTTATTGTTCCACAGAACAGTGCACAAGAGACCCGTACAAGCTTCACTACGTGCTGCCTATAATGCCGGGTAGGCTGTGTGATGTGGGGACTGAGACTACTCAAGGCTCTGCCAGGTGACCGTGAGCAAATTACTCCCTTTCCTCCCCCCCGCCCCCCATGACTCTGTTTTCTTGCCCAACCTTTGTCTGGAGCATTTAGGTTTCAAGCTATTCAGGGCAAGGGCCGCCTTGCTTTTTGTACAGTGCCTAGTCCATGGGGGGTTGTGGATGCTACTGGAATGTTAACGAGAAAAGGCATTGCAGAAACACCTCCACCCTGCACCCCATTTCACCGTGTTCTACGGCCACTTGACGATGCTTCTACTTCCTCCCTTTGCCCCTGCGTGGGGTTATTATTTATAAACGTTCTTGCAGGCGCTTGAAGCCATCATGACAGCATATTGGGAAGTGACAGGATAACAGTTTGTTTTATTGATCATTATAACCCTTTGTGCATCTCTGGGTGATTTGTGACATTTAAAACCCTCCCTCTTCTCCTCTCCCTTCTCCTGCCACGGGGACAGCACAGCACATCAAAAGCCCACTGGCTACCAGCAATCCAATTAACAACAGTGAGGAGGAGGGAAAAAAAGGGGTTGGAATCGAAGGAGTCCTTGCACGATTTCCCTGCCCTTCCTCATTGATTCTCTCAGGCCACCGAGCCAGAAGCCGTTCATCAGAACAAAACAGGAAGCAGTGGAGATCCCAGTGTTGTGGGCAGATGGAACGGGATGGGCGGGGGGGGGAAGCTCCCTTGCAGAAATAAGTGTGGGAGAGAGGGGTGTAGAAGGAAAGTTGTGGGAGGAGACTTGTACGGGAAGGACACATGTGCCATCATGGTTGTCTATCCCCACATCGGGCTACAAACGTTCCATTGCCGTTATAAAATAGGGGTGGAGCTTGCACATGCTTAGGTGCCACTGTGACCCTCTATGGAGGCAACTTTCTAAGGGCTTGACAACGCATCTCTTGGGCCATTCATGTCCTGCATGCAAGATGGACTTGTTTAGATTTACACACCCGTCCAAAGCTCTTTGGGCATCAGTTCAAAGGGCACGCCCAGGAATTCCCATATACCCAACAGGCACTGACCCTAGTAATACTACCGTCTTCTTGCTTACCCCTCTTAACTCACCCTTTCAGGCAAAAAGTGGTCCCCACTAAAAAGGATACACTGGCCCCAACCGTTTCTGCACGGTGGAACCTGGACTGTTTTCTCTGTACTTGGAAGAAGAAAGGGATCCTCAGCCTGCCCGTGGGGCCAGATGTGACCAGGTCTCAGCAGGTCGCAATCCCCCCTGCCCTTTCCATAGAGCTAAATAGGAGGGGAAGGGACCTAGCTAGACAGGACGGCGGTATTCCTGCATGGAAAAAAGTTGCGACCCTGTGGGAGGTTCTGACTGGAGCCTGCATTTTTCTCATGAGGCATTTTGCAGTATCGGTTCACTGAAATTATTGGAAAAATGCCTTCAGTTCTAGAGCTATTAGGGGGAGCCAACAAGAAGCCCACTGGGAGCCCTCTAGGCATTTCAAGGACTCACTTATTGCTGTTTTTAGATTATCCCTCAGTCAAGAGGTCTTGAGGGTGTGGGAGACAGAAGAACTAAGACACGCATGGGGATGATCTTTCCACAATTGAGGATCACCATGCGAACATGCAATAACCCCACACAAACGGGGCAGGCGAGGACCCTCGGGAGAAAGAACCCATTCTCCATCCAATGATGCTGTGTGAACAGCGGGCCCGGGGCTTCCTTAAGTCGGCTGTCTCTCCCAGATGTGTCCACATGGCATCACTGAGTGACATCTTCATTCCTCTTCAATGTGCATGGTCAGGATCGGTTCTTTTAACTATTATTCAGCAATCAGACCTATGCTTTCAGTGGGTGCTAGTCCTGCCAGAAGAGATGGACATCAAACAGCCAATAAATACAAATGTCCAGGGCCCTACAGGCTGCTGAAGTCACACAGAACAATTCTACACTAATCAATAGGACACCAGAAGTGGGGTGAAGTCAAAATATGGAGAATTTCCACAGGCCCAACTTGAGTTCCCTGACACCTCCTATAGTGCCATATTGCAGTTCTGCCCATCCGTGAATTGGCTCACCCACATTACCGCCACCCATTTTTAATGTCTGTAAAACTCCAGCCTGCTCAACATGTCCCGTCTACAGTCTTGTTTCTGTCACTGCTGAGAAATTAAAGGAACAGGAAAGAGAACACACGCTTTGGAAATTCTACAGAGCTGACATTTTTGCAAAATCTGCCTGTTGAGCTGACATACCACGCTTCCCGGCAAATGTGCTGATGCCATCACACTGGGAAGAGGCATCTGAAAAGAGACCCTGAGCCCAGAGGGCTCCTCTGATTTATTCAGCTGGGTCACTTAGTACAGCACCAGGTGTGTCAGAAAGGAGGCTCCGGAAATGGTGTGAATCAAGCCCTGATCAGGCACTCAGGGTGCAGAAGGGAAATTTCAGTCCCTTGAACAGTTTCATAATGCATCAGGGCACATCAGAAGCGAAGGAAACGGTCTGGCAGAATTGCATTAATTTTCATGAACCCAGCAGCCCTGGAAAAATCATGAAAACTGCAACATAATGAAAGCCTGGAAGGGAAAAACCTGCCCTCTTCCTCACTGCTGGAGAAGCTGCATGCAGATTCCAGCCAAGGAGGGTAGCTGTGGAGCTTCAGCAGGGATCGAATTAACCCCGGGGAACCTGAATCAGAGTTGAGAAATGGCAGGGCTGAGGGGCTACAGAGCTCCCACTCAGCAGCCTGCTAGGAGACGCAGACTCTTGGATGAGGACAGGGCATCTCTGTTCTCTTTGATCTTCATGACGTGGTCAGCTGCTGCTGGCAGAAGTGAATGAGGAGGCTTATTTCATTCAGGGCCATCCTGTACCCACAGTTCCCATTTACATCAGTGAAAATGAGGAAGTAGATGAAAACTGCAACAACAAACAAGTGACCCTACAGAAACAAACCCAGGTGCAAGCCCCTGTTGCCTTCCACAAGCCAATCTCCCCCATTAAAAACATTTTAACCAGAAGTAGCTATTATAAACGTGAAGGGGAACATTTTCCAGATTACTATTATTAATAATTGTTAAGAAAAAAAAGTGTAAATACAACAGTGTTCTTTTAGCAGCAATGGATTTAAAGCTCCTGTTTTAGCTACATAACATTGCTGACTTACAGCAAGGAAAGTTTATCAAGAAACGCAACAGAGGATAGTTCTGTAGGACCTACAAAAAGCACCTGGCCTCATTACCACCTCTTTGCTGGCAGGGAAGTAGCCAGCAATTAACTCACAGCAGCCACTCTTCCGGGAGCTTTGCTGACATCACCATTGATGCTGGAGAACAAACAAAGCTGCTTTTGCAGGATAAAAGCTCCGTACACATTGAGGTTGTTGTTAAACAAAAATAACCAAGCTAATTTCAGAGCCATTTAAAAGCATGGGAAATAATGACGGCTCAGCGAAAGCAAAGAACGAAATCAGTAGGGAGAGAGAGTTTTTCCAGGCTTGAAAGACTGTTGCAAACAATGGGAAGTTAAAGTGTTTTTTTAAAGTATTTGCTGGTGGTCTTTCGGGATCCAGGGGACCTAGCAGAAGACTTTGGAGAGATTTCTGCGTGGACACAGTTCTGCCTCAGCCTGTCCTGGCTTTTCTTGGTTTCTCCCTCTCCCAGGGGCATTTGCACTGAAACAGGAGGAGCGTTTTTAAAACCCCATTGGTCACCTTGCTTATTCTGCCCCTGGAGACCGCTAGGCAGCATTAGTGCACTATCCTTCTCCCAGGACGGCAGGGGAGTGTGGTATTCCAGCTGTCAGGGCACTGCGAGAATAATTCAGGGTATCGGGGCACACTATTACTACTGTTTGTATTATTAGAAGCACATAGAGGACCCGGCCAACGTCAATAACCCGCTGTGCTAGCTGTCGTGGACATACGTAGCAACACGGTGACAATGTAAATAGACAAGACAGACCCAGAAGGGTTATTTGTGTTTCTCACGGGGGAAGGGAGGGGGAGTAAGGCACACTGAGATGAAGTGACTTGCTCAGATTTGCACAGGAGGTCTCTGGCAGAGCTGGGAACCGAACCTCGATCTCATGCGCCGTAACCAGTCTCTGAGATCCGGATACAACAGATGCTGGCGGGAACGCAGCCTTGCTCCCCTGCTTTTAGTACCGCAAGGCCAGACATAGGTGGAAAGGAGATCAGAATCTGGCTTTCGAGCCATAAGCCCTGAGCTGACCTAGGGCCAGGCGACACCCCCCTCTCCTCCCACACGCTCTCCCCTGGCACTTCCCATCAATGGGGATGCTCTGGCTGTGGGTTTTCTGGGATCCAACTCCTGGGGGTGGGGCCCCCTCAGGGAAGACGTCCTAGCTTCGCCCCAGCGTTACATGCCACACGCGTTGCTGTAGTCAGTGTGTGATCTCCCTCCCCTCACTGCCAGCTCAGGGCCTGAAGATACTCGCGCTGACGGCCCCTCCTGCCTCCCTGGCTGGGAGGCCTAGGTCAGGGAATGTGACACCCCCACAGCCCCTCCCCACCCTCTGTCCTGTGCACCTGCCCTTCCCTCCGCTGCCTCACCCCACAGGGCTGCTGTCATGCTGCCCACCACAGCCCGGCTCGCCTCATGCCACAGGGTTCATTGCTAACTGCCCCTCCCCCATTCACAGTACGCTGGGGCAGCAAGGGGCACGGCTGCCCTACTGGAAGGCCCAGGGTGGCTCCTGCGATGCCAGCTGGACAAGGTTTCCTTACCCTGGTGTACCGCTCCCCATGGCTGGGCACTCTCCGGCCCGCTGCCATGTTTGGGCCCCCTATATGCTCTAAGCCAGTGTTTCTCCACAGGTGGTACGAATACCCCTTGGGGAGGGGGTGTCACGCCTGGGCAGGGGGTGTCAACAACAGAAATTTGGAGAAAACTTAATTTGTGTGTTAAGTTTTACAGGACTTTATTATTTTTGTACTTTTTACACCCAAAAATTCCATCACCCGCCCGGCCACAATTAAGTTGTTTAAGCAAATGTGTTTCAACGGTAGAAAAAAAAAAGTTGTGTGTCTGAAAACTGTAGGTAGTGGGGGGACTTATTTTTGTTTAAGGGTACTTTATTAAAAGAGGTTGAGAAACGCTGCTCTAAACCTCCTGCGGCTGCACAGAGCCAGGGCCCTGCCCCGCTAGGGCTCTAGGCCCGCTCTGGGGGACAGACTCTCGCACTTGTCACGCGTCCAACCGCCGGCTCCAGAGGGGCCCACAGGGCGGCTGACAGGCCGTGGCAGCACACCGACAGAGAGGCTGTGCGGGACTCGACAAACAGTTACACCTCACCCCGCAGATACACCGCGCCAGAGGAAGTCACAGACGCCCCGCTGCAGGCCCCTCACCTCGGACAGCCGCTGGGCTGCAGCACAGCCTCCCGGGGGCTGGCCAGGAGCCATTCCCTGCAGCTCCTGGCTTCTCTCAGAAACGCCGTGCAAGCGGGACGGGCACACAGCCCGCTTCCTTCTCCCCCCTGCTGTTCCGTGGCCATGCTCCAGCCCGGCCCTGTGGGTCCTGCACTGCTAGGCAGCTGTTATATGCCTCAGAGGCTCACAGTGTCCCCCCGCCACCCTGCCCCTTCTCTGCTCTAGGGCCACAGCTTACTGAGCCAGCCTCATCCCTGCCCAAGTCAGATGGGGAAGGCCCCTTCCCTAATCCTGGCCTCCCTTTCCAGGGGCAGACTCCATAGTGGTGTGGGAAGGTTGGTTGGTTTTTTTTGGGAAATCTGGGCCTGTCCACTACTCCAAGCTCTGGCCCACAGACCCGAGGCAGCAGCAACAGATAGGGCCTTTCCTCTGGCCCCAACACAGCAGCCTTTTCCCTGGGCCACTTCCCTAGTACCTCAGCAGCTATTTCCTACTTCAGCACAAATGCTCTTCTCCTTTCCACGCCTCATGTCCCCAGAAGCACCCCTCAACCTCCCTGTCCTTGTCCTTCCATCTCCGTTACCTGAGGGGAACCCTTTCACTGTAGCACAGCAGACCTTTAGTGGCTGATTAGCCTGCAGCTTCCGGCAAGCTCTTAATTAGCCTCAGGTGCGTGCCTGCCTTGATTACAATGCAGCAGCCTCTGGCAATCCGTTCCGGAAACAGAAAGCCGTTCACCCAGCTCCCAGTATGTCTATCCTCGGCCAAACTATTGTAGCCAGCTGTCCTGGGCCTGTCACGCAGCCCTCCCGCCCCGCTGCGAAAGCATGCTCCTCTCCCCTGCCTGTGCGATACCTTTGAGGAGGTATGTTTCCCACCAAAACGCCTGGCTGCTTTGTTCGGCTGCTGTGGATTTTCCACTCTACATCCCACACCTCACTGCAGAGCAGCTGGAGGGTTTGGGCTCCTAGGCTATGTCTACACTGGTGGCTTCTTGCTCAAGAACATCTTGTGCAAGAAGTCTTGCACAAGAAAACGTCCTCACTGCCATGTACGAGCTGTGCTTTTGCGCAAAAGCGCCCATGGCAGTGTGGACGCTCTCTTGCGCAAGAAAGCTCTGATGGCCCTTTTAGCCATAGGGCTTTCTTGCGCAAGAAATCCCTGCCCAGCGTCCATACTGCCCTCTTGCGCAAGAGCTCCTGCACAAGAGGGCTGACACCTGTTAAAAAAGAGCGTAGCTCTTGCGCAAGAAGCCCTCGCTTACCACGCTGTACTGTAAATTTCCTTGTGCAAGAGCGGTCGGGCAGTGTGGACGCTCTGTGGATTCTTGCGCAAGAACGGCCATACTTGTGCAAGAAGCCGCGAGTGTAGACATAGCCCTAGGTTGCAGCCAGCCTGTTGAGCCAAGGTGTTTTCATCTGACCAGTAAAGTTGAGGGGCCAACCACTGTGCCTGGTCTGGATGCTACTAAGCTGGCAACAGGTGACTGACTCCACCTCCACTGAGCTATTCTGGGTTCAGCCTTCCTGCCTCGCAGGGTCAGGGTGCCCCTTGGCGGGGTGGGGGGACTCGGTACACTCGCTAGACATGTTGGGCGGCATGGCTTGCAGCTGCGCGCTCGCCCAAATAGCATTTCAAATCTCTAAGCAACCAACCAGTCGGCCGGGAGTCCAGGTGAGCAGCAATAATCGGTGGCTCTGGCCTTCTGCAGTTAAACAATCTATATTGCCAGCCTTCTGGCCTGAAGGCTAGTGCGCAGCCAGCCCTGTATAGAGCCGGGGGACCCAGGAGCACCCAGCTCCTCTTGCTCCCAGCCCAGGGGCCTAGAAGTGGCAGGCAGGGAACTGTGCGGCTGCTGCCTCGCCTCCTGGCGCAAGTCTTGTTTCCCTGGACTATTTCTTGTGGTTCCTGCTGGCGCCGCTGGGGCCCAGCTCTCAGTCTCAGGGTCTTGCTCCCTCTGTGGGGCTACGAAGGGGGAGCTGGTGGTTGGATGTGCCCAGGACAGCAGCACCCTGAGGGAAATGGGTGATAGGGGACAGCCAATGAGGCAGCACTTGGTGCAGGGGTACATTGGGCAGCAGCCACCTCCCTCAGGGAGCTGGGGATTATGGGACCCTCACCCCCTGGCATGGACCTTAAATGGTCCTAACATGGAAGTGAGCGTCAGCCCCAGATGCTTTCTGGCTCCCTTTGCATGAGCCAGTGGGAAAAGAGAAGAGGCTGGTGATTTGAGCTGGCATAACCCTTATCACTTGCTTCAGAGTTCAATGTGGAGTTTCTTTGTGTTTTAATCATGGAGATGTGTGTGACATTGTTTTTATCGCTGATATAAGACACGTGTACATATGACTGTATTGACGAAGGGGAGTTGGACCCTATCATCTCATCATAAACACCATTAAAGGGAGGGCAACGTTGCCTCGTGGACAGTACGCTGTCTGAGAGTTCTAGCTCTGCCACTGGTCTCTTGGGTGACCGTGGGCAAGTCACCTCATCTCCCCGTTCCTCAGTTTCTCCATCTGTAAAATGGGGACAATAATACTGATCTCCTTTTGTAAGGTGCTTTGAGATCTACAGCTGAAAAGCACTTATAAAATTCATTATAATTACTATTATTAAAAGTGATCAGGGATTTAATTTAAAACAAAATATTTGAAAGGCTGGGAATTTATAGGTAAAGCCCCACAGATAACTTGGACCCACTATCACAATTAAAGTTATCTTGTTTTAAATATCTTTTAATTTTCCAGAATGGCAGAAAATAAAACATGCTTCTGACACAGTTCCTGCAACATATGAATCAACACAACATTTTCCAGCGCAAAGGGTGAGAGAGTTACTTTTAACAAATGTGCAGTTCTTTGCTCTTTTTTGAGGGTGGCATTTGAGTTATTGTCCTTGGGATACAGACTTAAGTTCGTTTTCTTCTTTATTGTTATGAATTTCTTCTGCGTTTCTCTCTGCTGTGTTGATGGTCTTCTTTACAATTAACACCATGTTTAATACTCCAAACAACAACCGCAAAGTTTTTGGTTTTTACAAGCTAGTGGTGATTCAGTCCCCGAAATTACAGGCATAAGAAGTCAGATATCTGTACCAGAGGGTCTCAGCTTTTTTCCGTACCAGCATCCTTTTCCCAGCTAGCTGAGACCCCTCTGCCATTCTGCAGTGTGATTCCTGTTCCCCATACACCTGACAGCTGTGATCCTCCAATTGAGAGCCCCTCTTAATGATATTTAATTGGGGGGCAGGGACGGTGTCTTTTCCTCATGTAGCCACAGAGAGTGGAAATTTCTGCCTTACATCTGTGGTATTTCCTTGGCAACTGAGGCAGGTTTTAGAATATTTTTTTTAACAAACAACTAGAAGGGTTGCCAACACTCATGATTTTTGGTAATTGTGGTGCTTTTTCTTAAGCTACTCACTCTGAAGTCAGAAGAGTACATGAGAATCTCAGCATTCATGTTTTTAAAAGTAAATTTCTAGCCCTCACAGTTGCAAAGAAAAGCTTGAAAATGGATTCCAAGTGCAGCCTGAAAGCTCAAAACCCAGAAGGCATTAACAAAAAAATCCCCAAATCATGTCTCTAGAGTTTATTTTATTTTTTAAATCACATGATTTAGAAGCCATTATCCCGGTTTTGGGGAGCCTGATTCATGGGTTTTGAGCTGCTGGGGTTGGCAGTATGGAATAAGAAATAGCTTGCAAATAAAACCTCTACAGGAAGTATGGAGCTGCTGGTGTGAGTGGCCTCTTTAAAATTCCTGTCGGAGCGCCCCTATTTTGAAGGCTGAAGTGGAAATGAAACTTGTGCTGGTCTTCTGCACTGGGATAATTTTCACCCTTGCAAACTTTGCATTAGCGTCTGAAATGTGCCTTGGATGGGTGAAGAGACAGTGTGTGTATTTCACACATCTCTGACTTTTACTAGTTGGTGTCATGTGACATTTTGCATTCTCTTCCCCTTCCCCCCCGCCCCAGTTTTCTTCTTTAAACTTTCTTAGGTGTTTTCAGGTTGGAAGGGGGTTTGCTGTGATGTCGCATGTGTTGCTTTGGTTCATTTGGGCGCAGAGAAATGGTTCATTCCCCAGGTCTGTCCTGTCAGCCGCTTTCTAGGTTTTAAGCATATATATATATATTGGATCCAAGCGGCCCATCTACATTACAGATCAGATTATCATCATTATGATAATACACGGAGGCAGCTGTGCACTGATAGATAGCCCTTGGGCTGAGAGCCAGGAACGCCCGAGTTCTAATCCTGGCTTTGACCCTACTTGCTATATGACCTTTGTCAAATCAAGGCTAAAACCTTAGCCTGGTGCACTGGGAAGCCCCACAGGGGACAACAGAGGAGGGACTTGGACCTTGGAGCTGCTCTGCAGCCTCAGGGCAGATCTCTTAGTGGGGTAGGGGTAGGAATGATCACCATATTATCTTTGCTCCTAACTTGCATCCAAAAGCCCCTGCACACTTGGATAATAACAGAGCACAGTCCCATAACACATGGAGGATGTAGATTCTCTGTGCACGCACACCTGCAGCTGCAACAAAACCACACTGGCTTCTCAGGGTCATGTTCCTCATTCTCCCTGCTTGTATAATCCTGCTGGTTGCTACTCGAGTGTCAAGCACACTAGCAGGGTCTGGGTTTGGAGGGTAATAATGCTAGTTCCCTTAGGCCCTGCTTACACTAGGCGGGGGATTGAGGCTGCAGCGATTGGTCCACCGGCCATCGATGTATCGTGTCTGCTTAGACATGATAAATCAATCTCAAAGCGCACTCCCATCGACGTCGGTATTCCATCAAGACGAGGAGAGTAGCTGGCATCGACGGAAGGGCAGCCCCCACCTACCTGACCGCAGACAAGACACTGCGGTGAGTATGTCGACTTCAGCTACGCTCTTTGCACCGACGGCACCGTTTAGTGTAGACAAGGCGCTAGTG
Organism: Rafetus swinhoei; assembly: GCA_019425775.1. NCBI lineage: Eukaryota > Metazoa > Chordata > Testudines > Trionychidae > Rafetus > Rafetus swinhoei. The sequence continues at coordinate 2,291,710 of CM033435.1, read as the reverse complement.
TTCATTTACACAGCCAATCGGGTGAGCAGATTTGGGCAAGCGGGGGTCTCATGCAATGGTGCTATAAATAGCTGCGTAACATGTGACATTTGGGCTCAGACCGAGGCTCTGAAGCCTTGGGTCACGTGTGGGCTCCAGTCAGTTGACCTGGGTTGTAAGAATCCCGCCATGGGTAGCGCAGACGATCCCAAGGGCATGAGGAGAGTTAACGTTTGCACAGTGCTTTGAGGAGTGTGCTAAGCTTTAGTCTGTATTGACTGATGTCCAGAGAACCCCAACTGCGACTATAGCGCACACAGAGCCAGTGAAAGTGATGGGAGGCAGGAGGAAAGAAGTGCCTTGAATCTAGGCTTAACAATATGGAGCCCGCACCGGAGCGAACAAGAAGCAGCTGGGCTTCCCGTCAGACAGTTGGAGAAGCCCTATATTTGGAAATAGCACAAGGCCCAAAGGGGGCTGTGTCTAGATCCCAATTCCCAGGCGGAGACAGTGGCACAAATTAAATTAGGATCGGTATTACAATGCTGGGCACGATTCCGATCTCGCTCCAGGCAGGCACAAGTGGAGTAACTCTGTCAGATTCATTCCCCTAAAGCCAGCATGAGCGAGGAGAGGATCAGTCCCGCTGCCAATCTAGGACAGCACTGCGATGCTGCAAAGGTCGGGTCTTGTGCTCTGTCCCAATTGTGAATCGCACCAGGCAATGTTAGAACCCAAACCAGACACACGTGGTATTCCCATCCCCCGTGTGGCCTGCTACAGCCAACTCGCTCGCACTCCTTGGACAGAAGAGTCACCAGGAGCTTAAGTCTCATGCTAGAGTGCAGCTCCTGTGCCATCGTGCTCTGGCGTAGGGTTGTGAGTTCAGGCTGGATGTATTTCTGGAGGTGTCATCCCATGACGTAATCTTGAATTAAAGATTATCCTTACTTCCTGGAGAGTCCAGGGCAATCCTGGAGGGTTGGGAACCCTATGCTGATGGCAGCTGTGGAACTGGGGTCCCCATTGCAGCTCCCCACTGCCTGTCTGGATGGAGGTTTAGGACCCCAGGGCACCGCTTGCATAAAGTAAGCGATATCCCTCGTGTCCTGGCATCTCTTGGCGCAAAGGGCTGGGGTGCTCTGGGCTGTTCTGGAAGATGGCAGAGTTGCTGCTGTGTCTACCTACAGCAGCCACATCATGAGTAACTCAGGATTGTGGGGTGCTGCTGACCCTGGTGTGGAGAAGGTGCTATGGCTGAAAATCGAGACACGGGCTGTGCTGTCCCTGGGAGTTTGGAAGTGGGAAAGCAGAGGAAAAATGCCAGTGTTAAGCGGCGGTTGGTTAATAATTGAATAACGCTTAGGAGATGTGCTATTACTACAGCAGTGTGCTGCATACATATCCTGAGGGAGGGAGAGGGCGCTCGTGGGCAGAGCCAGGGACACAGCATCAGGTCTCCCTGTGTCGGAGTCTCCACTCTGCCCCAACTCAGCTCTGTGACTCTGGGTAGAGAGCTCTTTAGCACAGGCTCCCAGAGGGATGCTTGCAGGCTGAGGGGCAGAGCAGATGACTGGGGAGGCCAGTCCTTCATGTCTTCTCTGCAGTGGGGAGCCAGGCTCCACAGGCATTAGACTATGCTGGCGCATAAGGGAATTGTACCGGGTCCAGGTACCTCTCTTGCACCTGCATGGCCTAGAGTCATGCTGCAAGCAGCCTGCCTCAGTTTCCCCTCCTGGGCTGTTCAAGTAAACTTCACTTCTAGTTTTTTTGTGGTTAAAAAAATACCCCTGTTTGGGGAGGAGGTTTTTCAATCGACTATATTTGAGAGAGTTTGTCTTGCCTCTCTGTCTGTCCGTCTGTCTGTCTGTTCAAGAACTCTCCCTGAACGGTAAGAGCAAGGACCACCAAATTTGGTAGGCAGCTTCCTCTTCTCGTAACTTAAAGCAAGGCCAGGGTGTGGTTACGCCAGGAAAATGGGATGTGCCTGGAATGGGATTGCATCTCATAAAACCATAGCAAAAAGAGACGGAGTCACAAGGCAGGTGACAGGAGCTGGCTGGGGGCACCCCTCACTGCCCTGGACTGCCCCAGCCCTGGGCCTCCCACCCTCCAGGCACCCTTTGGGGGGAGGCTGAAGCTCCCCCGCTCAGATTCATACAGGGACACTGCTGGCTGTTCCCCTTCACGAGGGAGCGAGGGGAAACTGCCCAGTTTGCTGCATTCCTCACTCTGGCTGGGGAGTGCAGGGGGCAGATGAACTTCTAACTGCCCCAGTGGAGGGAAATGCACCCGTCCTGGGGCTGTGCCTGCTGGAGCTGCAGCAGCCATGGAGAGGTGCTTGTCACCTGACCCCAAGCTGCTGTGGTGAGAGAGGGCTGGGGTTGTCCTCTCTCCCTGGGGCAGCCTGCACCCTGAGCTCCTCCTCCTTAGCCCCTTCCCAGAGCCATGATTCACATGAAGCCTGGGCAGTTTCATTTTATTTTCCAGAAACCGAAAATGAATTGAGTTAAGGACCCAGGCACCGCTGGGCAAATCATCTCGTATAAAATTAGTAAGTAAAACTCAGAAGCCCCAGACAAAGTCCATTCATAAGTCCGCACAACTCAAGGTTTCTCTTACTCCTCACAGGCCTTCTCCATCTCTCCCAGCCCAGAGAGCTTGCCTCGCTCTTTGCAGACTCCGCCGCAGCCCCCTCAGCAGTTTCCCCCCTTCCCTGTAACCTCCTGATCCTTTGAATCTCTGGTCTCCCCAGGTGAGGCTTATCCTGTGATGAGTGCTAGCTTAGCCCCTGGCTCTCCCTGGTCGGGGGCAAGCCTCCCTGTTCCATGAACATTGGGGGCACATGAGGACCCAGGGATGGAGAAGGGGCACAGAGGGACCCCGAAGGGCAGGGGCCACCCTCCAGATCACGGGCTGCTGTTGGCCCCACCGGCACCTTTCTCCTCATTGCCCCAACTGGGATTCTGCAAACAGATCCGGTCCCGGCTTGCGCTCCCCCTAGACTGCAGTCCAATATTCTAACTGATAACTGAGAGGCAGCGCGATTGGATGTGAGGAGTCAATGAAGTAATTAATAAGATAAGAGCAGCTTGCTTTGTGCTGCATATTTGTTGATGACAAAAGTTTTCCTCCTGAAGGGCCTCGCAGGGAAATCTTGGGGGGGGGGAAGAATAATAATAATGACAATAATAATAAAGCCTTGTTAAAATGCTATTTGTTCCATCGTCCTTTTGGGGAGGAGGGAGATGCAGAGGTGTGATAGGGAAGCGCCGCGCTAGTGGCATCTGACGGAAGAGAAAGCAGATGTGTCAAAACTGGGTAGCTGGGAGGAGAGAGTGCAGGCTGCATCTCTTAACCGACAGAGAGCTCGTGATCCCAGACTGGCATGGCAACCGAGGTTACCCTTTGGGGCCCAGCAGTGCAGAATGGGTGGTCAGGCATCCGCGGTGCAAGGACACCGAGTTCCCTTGGCCAGGCAGTAAGATGTACTGCATATCCAAAGTGGAACTCTGGTCTGCCCATTACCCAGTTTCTCCAGATTTATAGAAAGGGGCCCAACCATCCCTGGGTCAAACTGAGCCCTGGTGTAACGGAGTGTCACGCCACTGGTTGCAATGGGATCATGAAGACAGAGCCGTCTTGGTGCACCTTGTAAACAGGCAACATTTCCGTGAGCTTCTGAAGGGAACTGTGACTGAGTCATGACCGCAGGGGTTGGCTCGGAGAGAATAAGCGGCCCTGTATAAAAAGCGACATTTCCAAAGAAAAGAATACGAGCACACAAAAGCGGCCCATGTGACAGCTGTTCATTCACGGAAAATATTTTATAACATTGCCAGCACTTTTAAAATAATCTAATCTAATTTATATGGAATATTCATCACTAATTGCAGCTGTCTGCTTTTTTATTAAACAGGTTTTTAAAAGTACACTGATGTTTTAGGAGTGATTCCTCGTAGGAGCACTCTGACTGTTATGAGTAGGACTTTTTATTCAACCCCCCCTCCTGCCCTGCAGGGATGGGGGAAGCACTGTAAAAGCTCGTAATTGTAAATAGATTAGGCATTGCTCTGGGCTGTTGTTTTTCCTTTGGGTAGATCTCTGTAGAAAGCTCAAAGGGCTGGTTAGCCCTAACTTAAGCGTTTGCATTTATTTCCCCGAATTTTGGTAAAAGCAAAAGTTTGAAAAATGAAAGTCTTTCAAGAACAATTGCTCTCTAAACACTTAGTGCTGCTGTGACAGCGCTGTCTATCACTCAAGATTTAACTTTGGCAATCCACGCAACAGAGAGGAAAAACCCTTTTCCAATTAGCCGAGACCGGAGGCAGATTAGTTCTAGACTGTGGGAGCGAAAGACGCCATGGTGGGTATTAATGGGCCACTGGAGCATGCCTCTGGCTGCATTGGCAGGTGCATCCAATGGAAACATCATCGTTTCCATCCCCAAGAGATGCAGAACCAGCTAGTTAAGCCGAGGCTGGGATACGCCCCCGGAGATCACAGAGAGCTACCAAGCTGAAAAAATGTCATTCTTCCTGTTCTTTAGAGAGGGGAAATTGAGTCGTAGAGACGTGTTAATTGATGTGCCCAAGGTCCTGCAACAAGCCAGTGGCAGAGCTAGGAACACAGCCCTGCTCTCCTCACTCCAGTTCTCTGCTCTCGCCTTGGGATCACAAAGGCCACGTTCATGCTACAAATACAAAATGCCGTGAGTGTGAACTTCCCATCTGGGGCTCTGGCTGGCAAGTCTGTTCTGAGCCAGCGTAATAACACGAGGTTATAAACCTGCATTGGTTTGCATTAGGTTCCCACTTGAAATCCTGCCCTTGTTAGCAGCTGGCAAATGCCCTTGCCATTTGGTGGGTGCTGTGTGCAAAGAGAGAGCGTGGAATCTAGCCCTTCATTAACTGATGTCTGAGCAGGCCTCTGTCAATGACAAGTTACTACAGAGGAGGCAGATGGCTGCTCTCCCTGGGAATAAGGCCCACAACTGGAAACCCAACCTCTTGTCTCCAGAGTGACTGGGTACGAATCCAGGGCACCGGGAGGCTGATTTTTAGAAACATTTTCCACATGAACATCACGCTGGTGCCTGGTGATTGAAACCCTCAGTTAACCCCGGGAAGGTACAACACAGACAGCCCTGCTCACAGCCACAGGCCTGAACGCTGACCCGGAGAGACTGCCGCAAATCTCTGCTGTCGAGTCCCTCGAGGTTGCCAGTCAAAATGGGATTTTGAGGAACGAGGGCTCCTGGCTGCTATGCAGGCTAGCCTCCAGCTGCCCTTCACCCACACAGGCAACTGCAAAGCCGTCCTGTGGTGTAACTTCCAAGCACCACTAACCTACTGCTAGTTATCCTGGTGATGGTGCCAACCGTGAGCCACCCATCTCTCTTCTCTTTGCAAAGAAGCTATTTTATGTACAGGCTGAACCTCCCTAGTCCAGCACTCTCTAGTCCGGCAACCTCCGTGGTCCGGCATGATGTCAGTTAGCCGGATGTCCACTTATCATGGGTGTGGCCAAGTTTCCCCACAGTTCCATTAAGTTTGTTTGTAGCCACTAGTCCTGGCTTTCAGTGTTCTGTGCTGTTATTTACCTCTAATTTACCCCTCAATGTCTTCTAAGAGCCCAGCCAGCAGTGGAAGTGTTGGTAAGATGCTAGACAATATTGACCTCCCCTGGTCCGAAAAATTATCTGATTCGGCACTGACTAAAGAGGTTCAACCTGTACATAGCAATGTATATACTGGCTTCTGGCTAATATGGCCCCCAGCACCACTCCCTCTGAGCCTTCTTTTTTTTTAATTTGAGGATCTATTTGAAGATTAATTGGAACAATTAGTTTGCCAGCAAAAGCGTGGAGGCAGTTTCAGTCCTAATTAGAACAAGGAGCAGATTTAGCCCAATTTTCAGGCAAGCACCCACAGGTAATAGAGCAGCCCTCCTGGATTAGCAAAGAGAATCAAAGGATAGCAAAGAGGAGCCCTTAGGGATAAGGATGGCATGTAACCTGGTGCTTAGAGCAGCCCACTAGGGAGCCTGGATCTGGATTCTATTTCCAGCTATGTCACAGACTTCCTCATGTGGCCTTTGTCAAGTCACTTCACCTCCCTCTGTCTGAGTTCTGCATCTGTAAAATAAGGATACTAATAGTTATTTACCTCATGGGGTACCATGAGCTTATAGATAATATCGCACACCCCAAGGGTTCAGAAATCTTTCTCCAAATATCATGTGACTGGCTTAAAAACATGGGATAAAAAAACGCCCTAAATGCAGGATTCTCTTTGTCTCCTGGGTTTTGACCCTTTTGGGTGCACTTGGTTGCAGAGAAAACCTTGAAAAAGGTGACTCCCGAGGGCTGGAAATTTAGAGTGTTTTTCAGTGAAAGCTGAAATTCTCCTGATTCCAGGGCTCCAAGAGAAACACCAGATCTCCTGAGAGTCGGCAACACGGAAAGCTTGTAAAGTGCACCGAGACCCTTACAAGAGAGGCGCTAGGGAGGTCCCAGTCATTGTAACCAACCCCACATCCAGTGACCCACCCAGCAGAGATGTCTAGCAGTGTGGGGTTAACCGGTAGCCCAGCCTGGCTGGAGCAGCCCCCACCCACCCCCGGTTAAGTGGTTAACTGGTTAAACATAATATTTAACTGGTTAACCAATTGAACAGGATTTTACATCCCTACTTTCAATCCAACTTTTCAGCTGCCGACTGGCCAACTCCCATGCTGTTGCTCCTGCCACACGCAGTCTCTGATGCTCTCCTGTCCCTGGTCCCCTCTGAGGTCAGGATATTACTGCCTTTTCCTGCCTCCTAGGGATTATGGAGCATTTTGCTAGCCAGATGTTGAGCTGAGTAACACAATGCCCTTCCATGGCTGAATTCTTTCCCTTTGGCTCAGGAGAGAAGGTGCCCTGTGTTGAGAAGGCTGGTTAATTACAGTACGGGTGAAATCTGGCAGAGCAGTGGGACAGAAAAATTAGGCTCCGTTCAGTTAATTAATTTGCCCAGTTGCCAATTGCATTTGGCAACATTCTGCATTGTGGCCTCTGACTGCCTTCATGAGCTTGGGGATGCCCCATCCTCATTTCAGCTGGGTGACTCACCTGGGGATAGAAAATTGCATGCTAGGGCCTGTAGTCTCAGCAGGTCCCACTTTTGTGTCCCATGTGGGCCAAGCCACTCCGTTTAAAACAAATCCACTGCCGCCCTGCTCTCTGAGCAAGACGTCAATATGGCCACTGGGTTCCTTGGCTCCCAGGCATGGAAGAAAAGAATGAGCAGAGCCCAGATGTGAGAGGAGAACACGGTAGCTAAAAGTAGCAGGAAGAACCGCACATCAGCGTGTAAGGGGATCGAAGGGAATCCTTGGAGGAAAGTTACTGCAGGACATTTGCAAACGGAGACGCACAGGGAAGACCATTAGGGAAGATGCGAGAGGGACGGAATAAAGGCTTTTCAAAGAGGATGGTGATGGTTTCTAAATACCAAGTGCAAGTGTGCATAACGGATGAAGGCATCAGTGACCTTTATTATTACTGTTTATGCCTATTGCAGTCGCATCCCTGAGGATCCGGGGTCTCACAGTGCTTAGCGCTGTTTGGGTGGTCTCTGCCCTGAAGAGCTTACAGGCTAGGAAATCAACTCGGTGCTACCAGCATGTTAAAAATGTAGGCCCAGAAAATCACCAGGCCTGCTGGTCTGCTTTCCCGTGAGTTCCGGGCAGCTGTATTCGACCTTTTCCTGATGTCAGTGCTGCCGTCAGAACATGACCGCCGGCAGACATGTGCCCGCGACATCATCCGCAGCAAAGCGCTGGAATTTCTTGGGGAGCAGCCGATAGTCTGTTCCCTGACATCAGGCCTTTTAATAACACTGCCGCTAGATCTCCCTAACGGCCGCTACTGTGCTAGCGAACATATTGTGTGCAATGTGGCGTATCTACCTTGGGACGGTGTAGAGACGCTGCAGGCCTGGGGCGACAGACCAGCCAGTGTGAGCATAACATCACACTGCATGCTAACTATCCCTCTGCGCAAGGCGAGAGTTCATGGTAGTCTGTCTTTAAAAAGCGTGATGCAGGCGACCGGTGGCCTTTTAGCCAGTAAGATTATGGAGCCAGATTCTGATCACACTGACGCTGGATGAAGTCACTCCTGAGTTGCCCCAGCGTGAGAGTGGAGCTAAGCCCGGTGGAATCTCCTATAAAAGGCAGCTTGACGGAATGGGGCTGGAGGGAGAAGATTTATACATGAACATACCCCCCCCCCCCGCCCAAGAGGATGCTCTACAACACAGATCACCCCTGACCAACCTGACTTCTCTTTCTGACTGTGTCCGTGCGGCTACTCGCAAGGTGAATGCGCGTGAGGTGCCTGCCCATTTCCACCTCAATAAAGCCCTTGATAAAATAGTTCACCAAAGGGCTGGATTCTGATCCCCTTGAACACAGAGCTCCGGTGTATGGACTCGGAGCGAGCGGAAGTAATTAAAGGACATGAGGTTGCAGTGGAGAAAAGTCAATAGTAAAGTCCCCAAGGGGTTAGCACTAGGGTCACTGCTTTTCAGTCATTTCTAAGTGACTGCAAGGCAGCCTCTGCAGAGCGACAGCCCTGCTACTGTTAATTCCAAAGGAAGGTCTAGATGTCCTTCAGCGAGCTCGAAGTACGCTAGGAGGCCTGGGCTGGCAGAAGGAAAGGTGGGTAGAAATGTACACAGTGCAGAGTCCTAGCGATGCAAGGGGCTTTCGCTGTTGTGGGGGCGGTAAGTAGAGCAGAACAGTGTGTGTGTGTGTGTGTGGGGGGGGAGATTCTGCAAATCTTCATCCAGCTAGTTCATCCAGATAAATGCTAATCTTGCTCATATTCATTTCCTGGGAAGATCTGAGGCAGCTCACCCCTGTGCAGGGGGGCTGCATTATAAGCCCCTACCCTACATGCCATTTAAGCCCAGGGACTGGATTTTCTGAAGCTCAGTGCCGAGTTAAGACCCAGTGTTGTAAAGCGCTCAGCACCCAATGGGCCCCCCAACGGGCTAAGGTCTTTTGAAAACCTGGCTCCTGCTGCCGTCCTGCCTGGGCATGAAGATCACCCACAAGGGGCGTTCTAAGCTTGAATCTTCCGACAGGAGGCTCAAATTGTATATGCAGGTGCAATCTGGGAATGTGATAGGATGGGGGGGGGCTTTAGGGGCTCTAACTGGTTAGCAAAGGGTAAAAGTCAGTCCAGCTTTCTCCTCCCTTTACTGGTGTGCGGGGAAAAAGCTCTGAACTGGACGCAGAGGGGAGGAGATACTTTTGGGAAGGGAGCTCTCATAACCAGCTTGTAGGACAGCTCCAAGCACCAGGCCGTGCGGCGGGTTTTCCGTTTGTTTATGGTCATTTCTATTCTTTTTCCAGACACCGGCTCCTGAGGGAAAGACCTTCCTGGCTGCACTTGTTTGCTGCAGAGCCTTTTCACCAGTTTGCACTGAAATTTGCAATTCACTCCACATTGGTTAGTTATATAAATCATCCAATCAGGGGCCAGTAGCACGTGACTGCAGTAACTAACCAGAAGTCAATTACTTCTGACAGGGGTTAGAGGAGTGGACCCTTGCGGTCCCTTCTGCTCCTGTGATTCTCTGAACTCAGATTTCAGAGACCGCCGACAAACTGGGCATGTGGGGTTTTTTTGGGGGGGGGGGAGGGAAATGCAAAGAAATTCTCGAATAATTAATTAGGAATAGAATGAATCATTCCAAGAATTCCGCCTGCTGCTGGCAAACGCGTTAGGAATAGAACGGGGGGGAGCTTCTGACAGATGAATTATTTGTGAGGCAGTATTTACTCAGCTCTAATTGGCATGGGAAGGCATGTATGCATTGCAAGGAAGCAGTGGGGTTCAGTGGGTAGAGCACCAGGTTGGGATACAGGAGACCTGGGTTCAAGGAGGAAAGTAACTTCACTTTCTTATAGGTACTGTCCTATCACAACCCCTCCCACTTGGGGGACTCGGGGTGGGGAGCATGAGGGGGTGCAATACAATAGTACCTGTAAGAAACTGAAGTGTGGGGTGGAGTGTTAGGGGCGCAGGGCAGAGGGTTGGGGTATGTGGGGGGCGGTACAGGGGACATGGGGATGGGATGAAAGAATCCGGGTTGGGGGTACAGGAGTCAGGGTAAGGGGCTGGGAGTTGGGGGGAGGCACAGGTCAGGGGGTTGATGGGGTGTATGGGAAGGAGGGGAGGCTGGGGCTGTCCCAGTCACTGCTGGGTTACCTTTGCCTGGCTGTGCACAGTTCTCTGCCTTGCTGTTCCTGTTTGCTGCACTGCCACCTTTACAGAATGTTCCCAGCCGGACCCTTTCACACCTGCCTGCTTCCTCAGGCTGCACGCTCAGGACCCCAAGCACCAGCCTGCAGCAGGAGCCTCGGGAGCCCAGCTGGGAGAGCACACGGGAAGCTCCCCCCTGCGCGTCTACCGCAGCTCGCCCCCACGGCTCCTGCTGGAGCGGCGCACCGAGGTGCACCACCCACTTTCATCTCTGCCAGGGTGCTGCTCTTGGCTCTCCCATCCACCGGCTGTGTGACTTTGGGTAAATCTCGTCCCTCCGTTCCCCCCCAGCTGTTGTCTGTGGAGACTGCAAACTCTTCAGGGCAGCACTTGTCTCTCGCCATGTGTCCACATTCTTCCTAGCACGAGGGAGGCTGGGTTTGGCTTGGCCCTCCAGTTGCTACTGCCAACGAGCGATAGTGGTTCACTTAGCGCTAGGAAAGCCAGTAGCATTCCAAAAGCTGGTCTATGCATCTTCCTGAGCGACTCCATGTTGGTGTGGACAAGCCAGGAGTCCATTGGCTCCAGAGGAATTGAGTCTCCGTGGTCTCTACAGAGGCTGCCGAGTGTAATTTGGATCCAATATATCACAATATGTCACCCACCCATTTCAAACTAGCCACCAAATGGGAATGACTTTCCCCTCCCTGTTAACCTGAGTTGGTTTCAAACCAGAGCCCTAAAGGTGAAAAGACCCCTCGTTCCTTTCCCTCCCCAGTCCCTGGGTGGAGAGTTTTAATCCCCACGCAGCGTCTCCTGCAGAAGGAGTCTAGTCTGGGCTCTCTGGATGGATTTGGTTCCTGAATGTGCCGGAAAATGGACAGTTACTGCAGTGCTTTTATTTCCAGCTATTTTGAATTTCTATGCAAGGCGCTTATTTGCCTTGTTGTAAGCGGCTGGTTTTCTTGTAGCATGTCTCTTTTCCCCTCGTTCTCCTAATGGGCTGTTCGCTAAACTGACGTTTCAGCAGCATTCCCGTTATTAGTTATGATGCCAGCAAACAGAGGTCTCAGTAGTGGGTGAAATTTAAATTGGTTTGAAGAGTGTTCAAATAATTCAGCGGTTTGCTTTCACTCGGCGGTTTCATTCTCATGATTTAGTTATTCACATTTTAGTTACTGCGGTGCAGGTCGTTAGCAAGGAGCTTGTTTTCATTGGGCCCCGAATCAGGTTCTCAGCTGGCCGAGTCAGTCCCAAACTAGCGTTTTGTGTGCTGGGCTCCGGTTGGATGTTATAAATCAAGTCACACTAGCCAGTACGGGAATCATTTTGCTTTCCCCCGCTCCCACAGAAATGCTCGCACTAGAAGGCGGCCTGGTTTTACATATAAAGCCACCAGATGCATTCCGCTCGGCTGGAGTTTGTACAGGCAAGCTGTCTTGCATAGGGCTTTACTTTTCATTCCAAGGACCTACAATGGCTAATTAAAACAGGGTGTGAAGGATGAGCCAGTCCAGGCTTGTGTTCTAAAGGGGTTCTGCAGATTTGACACCTCTCCCTGGGCCTGATAGCCGTGTGAGCTCTGAGCCCTTGACAATGTCCTGGCAGCACGGAGGAGCCTTAAAGCGATCTGAAGCAGACAGCTGAGGGTGCCTTGGTGCAGGAGGCGTAGGGTGGGAGTTGGTGAATATGGAAGGGTCAAATGTGCTGTGCTCCGTTGATCCCCAGCCAGCATATAAGCACCTGAGTATCTGTTAAAATCTGGCATTTTATAACCTGAAATAAGTTATGCTGGGGTCAAATCCGCCTCTGGTTGCCCCAGGCTCACCTTTTAAACCCACCTCCTAGGTGCACAAAGCACAGCCTTGCTGCAGCTGAGGGTTAATAGATGTAAATGGGTTTGTGGCTCCATGGTCTTGGTCTAAGATTTAACCAATACATCCTATTGGCTGAATGGTGTCACATCCAGTCCTGTCGAGTGACTCATCTGAGGTTTAAAAGAGCCCCTGTCAAGTATCTCCCTCTGTCAGGGCTGTTCCCCACTCTGGCACAAGAGAGCTTCAAGCCCTTGCCTCTACAGGCACTGGTTACCAAAAACTTCCCCCCAGAATCAAAATACACAGACTTTGGGGAATTGCTGCCACCAGCGAGTGCTTTTTGATCCCTAAAAACCAGGGGTGCACACTTAAAACCAGGGGTGCACGCTTGAAACCAGCCCCAGGGGTACCCCAAGCTCTTTTGCCCCTGAAAAGCTTGAAAAGAGAAAAACAAGCAGCAGTCTCTAGTAGCTGACCCCTCAGTCAGAGGCCTGTAGATACACACAGACAGACCTTCCAGGACACAAGGATCAAATCAGCACCTTAAAAGAAGTGATTGTTATTACAAAACAAAAGATAAACTTGATAAAGCAGACTTGGTTGCTAAATGTTACAGAGCAACTGAGGAAACTGAATTAAAACAGAGTAAAAAAACTCTGGCACAATGCTTAGATGGTAAATGGGGAGGGGAGGCATAGAATCACACAGAGCAGTCCAAACCAAACCACAAAATAAAGAAAAATTACCCTGAATGAGCTTGGATCCACTTTTCCCTTTACTTACTTCTAATTTTCTTTTTGTTCAGTCCGATCCCACGTCCTGAATTCCATGGAGGCATGGTGGTCCTGCCTGGGTTTAAATCATTCTGTTTCTCTCTCCCACACAAAGAAAGCAGGCAGGGAACCTACATCCAATTCAAATTTCAACTCTCTATCTCGATTGGTTCTCCCAGCCCCCTGGCCAACACCTTTGCTAGGTACCTGAGTTAACCCCTTAGTCACTGGGTGCTGGTCCTCATTCCTCCAGTCCATGACACCCCCAAAAGAATCAGCTTGGCAATAAATATCAGTGATGTGTCAAGGTCAGAGCAGCGCCGCCAGGAGCCAGGATGGCTGGGTGCTGTCCCCAGGCCTGACGGAGACTTGCCTGATGTTGGACAATTAACTTCCCTGTTCTGCGGCGGTGGTGGCGACGGGGGTGGGGCGGGGAGGAAGGAGAGACGGCAGAGATACAGGAAGAGGGCCTAGTGCAGGGAGCTGAATTCATTAACTCAGGTGATAAAAGGGGAGGAAATGCCAAGCATCCCGTGAGCTCTTGGGGCTACTGACCACTAGCAGCAGAGCAGCTGCCATTGCCTGTTTGTGCTTTGCACTGAGGCATGACACTGTAGAGGGCTCTTATCCTCCACTTGTTTGAGAGGGAACAAAGACTGCACCGGGGCGTGCTACACAAGAAAATGCCCCCGCAGCGGGGTGCGATGCGATTATAACAGAACCCGCTACCGCCACATGGCTAACTCATCACGTCACGGAGCACCACTGGCACTAGCCAATGCAGCGGCATCACCGGAGTATTTACGTTGGTCCCACTGGTCCCTTGGGTGCGGCTGTGGTCCTGCACCTCCACGGAGACGGAGACTGCCCCGAGGATGGGAGGCAACTCATGCGTGCTGATGCTGAGACTGGCAGCTGTGAAAGAGAAAACTGACCAGATCCCTGCATTCGCAGCTTGGCATTCTTCCCCCACCTGCCCCACGTCTGTTTGCGTATAAATGAATGCTGGAAAGGGAAAACTTACCTGGGCCTCATTCTCCTTTCATTGGTCACTGGTGTAAATCAGGAGGAACTCCGCTGAAGTTAATGGAGGGGAATAAAAACTTTGCAAGACCAAAGCCGGGACCCAATATGCTGAGAGAGACCCATGATTTAACCTTTCCATTAACACAAAGTCTATCGTGAGCTATTAATAATATGCATTTCATTTTAACTGGAAATTTCACCCAATAGCCTAATTAAGAGCTAATTCACACTTGAGAAGAGAAGGAAGTGATTTGATTTACAATATCATATGCGATTAAATCACCAGGAGAGAAAGAGGAGGAGTGGGAGGGGGTGGGGAAGCTTGAAAACCTCCCTGTTTTGGGAAGTATGGAATATTTCTGATTGCACCTCTGTTATTTGCAGATTTAAAGGGGACCCTCTGACTCTGATTTATTTGCCTAAAAAAACTGGGGGGGGGGTTTCATCTTGTGCCATGGCTTGGAAATCCAATGTGAACTTTCTAAGGCACCTAATGATCCATTCTATTATCCCCCAGGACAAAGCGAATTTCAGCGATTTCATGGAGAACTGATTTAGAAAATACCCTTTTTCTCTCTTGCCGTCTCCCTAGGCCCTTGAATCATTTTGATATCTGGAGACCTCTTTTCTTTGCAACACTATGGTGGAGTTAATAGTCAGAGCAAGCAAGCAAGACCTGGGGTGAGGGGTGATGGGGGGAGATAGATTCACACTGTATGTAGCCTATACAGCTTGTGTGTTTAAAGCATCTCTGTAGAATACTCCCATTGAGACTCACAGATGAGACTTGATTGTCAGATGCTTTTAAAAGCAGTTACAAATGCACAGGGTTCCTTCTCCCCCATCCAAATATAGATAGCTAGAGAGAGAGACAGATGGATGGGTGGAAGAGAAGGAACCTATGCGTGTGGGGCGAGAGAGCGTGCCTTTTTCTTTAAAAAAATCCTCTTTTTCTTATTGATTTTCATTTGGCAATAATCGTAGTTACAAACTTAGATAGACTTGAGAGTGTATTAACCCGTACAAACCGCAAATACCAAGGGGTTTATAAAAGAGAGCGTTCACAGATACTGTGGGTGAACTCAAAAAGATCTAGCTCCGAATCTAATAAACCATTGCAATGTAGATTTCCTTGCACTGTTATTCAGCAATGCCTTTCAATGCTCTTCAAAAGTGGATTAGCATTTTACAGACTGGAAATCTGAAGCTCTGATCCTCAAAACATTTAGGGTCTGATTTCAACGGTAAATACATTGTGTTATGTGCACTGAAGCATATGCAGATGTGCACCACCAGTAGAAACACATGGCTGCGTCTAGACTGGCAAGTTTTTCCGCAAAAGTGGCCGCTTTTGCGGAAAAACTTGCCAGCTGTCTTCACTGGCCACTTGAATTTGCGCAAGAACACTGATGATCTAATGTAAGATTGTCAGTGTTCTTGTGCAAATACTATGATGCTCCCGCTCAGGGATAAGCCCTCTTGCGCAAATGTATTTGCGCAAGAGGCCAGTGTAGACAGGAGGACTGTTTTTGCAAAGCCCGATGGTGAAAATGGTGATTGGGGCTTTCTTGTACAAAACAGCGTCTAGATTGGCACAGATGCTTTTCCGCAAAAGTGCTTTTGTGCAAAAGCATCCGTGCCAATCTAGACGCTCTTTCATAAATGCTTTTAACGGAAAAACTTTTCCGTTAAAAGCATTTTCGGAAAATCATGCCAGTCTAGACGCAGCGATGCTGCCGGCTGTGGGCGCTCTGCTAATCGACTGAGAGGCATTTGAATCTCTTCTGGATGGTCGCCCAAGCGCTTAGCTTAAGGGAACACTGGTGCTGGGGCCAGCATGAGGCATGTGCCATCAGTTCCCCCACACATGGCCCCACACTTTATTATTGGCCGTGCTCCAGGCTCTAGTCTCATGTACTGGAGATTTTGACCATTTATTGTAGTACATATTAAAACAATAATGATTAAAAGATCGAATTATATTAAAAGTACCTATGTCCATGCTTGTGTGTTGTAGAAGTAAAACATTCCCTACGACACGTACAAATAAGGTTGAAATGCGCTCGTCCGTTTTAAATCACGCGCCAGAAGGCAGCCCACCGTGTGCGCGTCACAGTGTAAAACAGAGAGAGGTGCTCATGCATCATGCCCGGCGGTCTAAGGGCCGTGTTGACAGTCTTGAGTGTGTTAATGACGTGAATGTGGTGGAACGTGGTTTTAGGTAAAGTTTTACAGTGATTTTGGATTGGTTTTCGTCATCATTTTTTCCACCACCCGGTATATATATAAATAGGCCCCACTCCTGCTCCATATATTCGAACTAGGTCCCGCAACTATGACGCCAGCCCTGACTGGTGCTGGGTGCTCTGTGTACACACGGTTGCCATGCAGCATTGTAAACTCTTTATCTGCGCGAATTGCTTCATGTGTAACAAAAGAGATGCCGGGGCTTCCAGTCATTTTTTGAATATTCACAATTGATGCAGCAAGTCCAGAAGTGCCGGGGCTCTGAGCTGGCCAGACCTGTCACAAAGTACTGGCCGCATATTTATCAATACCAAAGGGGATAAGCAGACTGCGTTTGAGACAGACCTGGGCTCTTGCACTGAGGAGAGCAAAATGAGATGAGGACAGGAAGGGTACGTCTAGACAGCGGCGCTATTTTGGGATACATCCGGTATCCCAAAATTGCGTTTTCCACATCTTAACAGCACACCTGTTATTTCAAAATGCAATAGAAATAACTGGCTTGCTATTCCGCCGTCCCAGTAAATCTTGTTCCACGAGGATTAAGGGACTTGTCGGAATAGCGGTCAATATCGAAATGTGTCACTGTGTAGACAGCGCCACATTTCAAAATAGACTATTTCGAACTAAGCTCGAAATAAGCTACATAATTTGCCTAGCTCAAATTGTGTCGCTTATTTTGACCTGGTGCTGTTGTGTAGATGTGCCCGAAGGGAGCACTGGGAGATTTGGGGGAGAGAAATGGAGACCTCAGATTGGAGAGAAGAAGGATTTTTAGCTGGCAAAAAGGGTTGGTCAGAGAGGATTTGGGAGGGTCAGAAGGACCGGGAGGTTTGTGTGGCAGAGAGAGGATTTGGGGAAGAAAAGCGCCGATTAGATTTTCCCATTGTCTTGGGAATGGCGCCGATTAGATTTTCCCATTGTCTCAGCAGGCCTACTGAGGCAGGTGAAAAGAGGGGAAACAGGGTAGAGAGAGTGATGGGCAGAAGCAGAAGGAACAGAACTCATTTTCACCAAAAGCAACCTGGTTTTATTTGCAGTACCTCAAAATAGCAAAGGATTCACCTTGTTCAACCTAGACTTAAATTCCTCTTGTTCACCCAGTGCCCTCAGCATTCACACAGGACCAGGTCAGCTCCCCCAAACTGGGCCACAGCTGGAGGTGCAGCAGCTGCCTGAATGGAATGAGGAGAAAGCCTTCTGCAGGCTAGATGCATGCCAGATGCACTGAATTACTTCATGGTGGGGAAGGGAAAGAAGTTGGCTTTTCTGTGGGAAGCACCAGTGTGCAAAGTGGCTTTTTAATATGGTACATAAACCACACAAACCTCTGACTGAGGAAGACTGAAGAGTCTGACTTGTAAACTCGTCACCAGAGCAGTGCTCTGCTTTAAGGCTGCTGTAGCTTGCCATGACGCTTACCACTCGCCCCTTGCGGGGGAAAAACAAGTGCTGGACTGAGTTAATGACAGACTGTCAGTCCATGTTGCCGCAGGCCACCTTTCTGAATTGGCATGCTCTCATCCCTTTAGTGCTAGTTGCAAGATGTGGCGGGGGGGGGGGGTATCTCTGTGTGTGTGTCCAGATGAACCCTGTGATTCAAACTCTGGAGAGTTTTATGTCATGCATTTTAGCATCTCAGTTTCATAGACGATGCCCCTCATCTCCCCAAAAGTCCCCCAAATGTTTAAACTGTAGGAGATACAACTTGCTTGTGTCATTTAATTTTTCACGTGTCACCTGATTTTGTTTTCATTCCAGTCAGTAAGGGAGGGCTTGGTGGAAGGATGGTTTTAGTCTAATGCTTAGGGCCCAGGGCTGACTCTCACACCACCTGCAGTCGGTTTCCTGCTCTGCTACAGACTTCCTGGGTGACCCTGGACAAGTCACTCCATCCGCTTTGAGTGTCGGGCCCCCTCCTGTACAGTGGGGATAGCTGAATTTCCCTACCTCACAGGGCTTTTGTGAGGCTGAGCACACTTATAGCTGTGAGGTGTTCCTTCAGCTACTGTGTTGATGATCAGCATGTAGAGAGGAAGAAGGACCAAACATTCCCTCTCCTGGGAAGAACTGTGTGCTGCCACCCATATGGCAAGCAGGTATCCCAGATTACACCTCTCCTAGGAGGTATCAGCTCCCATCCTCCATGACTGAAACCATATGAAGCCAATTGCATGGCTGGGGCCATAATCATGGTGCTAAGTGATACTTGCACTGTAGGCAGAGCAATACAAAACAGTACCACTGTTTAGACTGGGAAAACGCCTTCAGTTATTTCTAAGATAGCGTGGTTGTAAAACCGGTGGCATTTAGAAACTACATGATGTTGTGATGTGGCAGAAAAGTTTTTACAGCTACTCATAAGTAATGCAGCCATCCCAGACTAATGTCTATGAAGTGCTTTACACAGCTCCATTCGGTGTTTCCGATATATAATTAGGCTTGGAAGGATTATATTTGTGTGGGTTAAAGCTGGTAAACATTGTTTGTCTCCATACACATACCAGCCAACAAAAACCTGTTTCCATCTGTAATCACAGAAATGTATGGACAAGCAAAGTAGGAAAAATGCTTTCTGGGAATGTATTATAGTTTGATTATTCCTTTACTGAGCTCATTAAAATTCGAATGGCAACCCTGCCAGCAGCCACTAGAAACAGGGGCATGAGGGGTCAATGGGGCTGCATGAAGGTTGAGAATTATCTGGGGGCTGCACAGAATCATTCTGTGGGCCGGATCCAGCCTGTGGACCATCACTTGGACCACCCTAAGTTCTAAGTAATCATCTACCTAACTGGAAAGGGCATTATTTGGAATGGCATAAATTTTGCTGAAAGACAAAGAAACGACTGGAGAACCTGGCTCTTCCCAAGTGTCTGACCAAAAATGATATGGTGCATAGGTTGTGGAATCTCCATCTCTGGAGATATTTAAGAGCAGGTTAGACAGACACCTGTCAGGGATGGTCTAGATGGTACTGGGTTCTGCCATGAGGGCAGGGGACTGGACTCGATGACCTCTCAAGGTGCCTTCCAGTTCTAGTGCTCTATGGTACTATGATTCTATAAGAAGAAATGGGGCAAACACCTATATATCTCCTGTGCCAGACTCTAGGCCACGTCTTAGTTACCCTCAAGACTGTGCATAGGTCCAGAATAAAAGCAAGGAGAGTAGCAGCCTTTTGTGTCCAGTGCAGTAGCACAGGTGGGTGACAGCCATGTAAAAAGTGCAAGTTCTGTTCTCAGCACACCTGGGTCGGGTTCTTCCCTAGTGCCATTCCATTTGAAGACAGTGGAGCTACACCCTGGATGAACCTGGCCCCTGAAGGAGCTGTACGTAATGTTTCCTTAACTTACAGTGTTTTGCCCTATAGGTCATGGATTTAAGGTCATCCAGGGCGCCTCCCATGCCCATGTCCCACCAGAGTGCTAGATTTTGTATCTCATTGAGGTAGGGGGCAGTTATTGACAAATGTTTACACTGTCTCTTCCTAGTGCTAGAATAATTTCCACTTGGTAATTCCTCCTGCACGGGGGGCCATCAAAGGCCCAGATACCACTCAGATCCTAATTAACCCCCTCCCCCCCCAAAATAAAGCACAGGTGATGCCCGACCATGCGCTGGGCCTCTGCACCCAGGTTCACTTTGGGGGGCAAAGCAAGCCTTTGATTTGGATTGCTGTTAGTGTGGACAAAGGAGCCACCTGGCTCCCACGAAATGCGCTGACTGCAGCATCTGCCGTGGAATCCAAGCAGAGGCCCTGGAGTATGCACGTTGCTTCACTTCACGGGGCTACCTGGATGGAGACCTCGGGGCATCCTATGTGTGAGCACCTGGGCTCTCTTTCTCTTGTGCCATTCACACACAGGTGCCCCCGGGGTATCTCTGTCCTTACTCTGCCCACTGGAGAAATTCTGCCAACTGCTCCGCTGTGAGCGTGTTTTCCCTTGTGAACTCCCTTCCGACACACAGCGGTTCTCCCTGATGTCTGGTAAGTGCAGCAGTTACTTATTATGTGTCTATTAGCACTGAGAGCACTTTTCCCCCCTTTTGTGAAATGCTAATATCTGGCATGGAGCAGCCCCATACATCATCAGCCTGGGAGCTCAGGTTGAAGAAGACTGGGTGAGAAGAATAAGCCTCTAAAGTGGGGATGTGTATTAGCTATTATCATCTGTTTACTTTTAATTATCTCCGAACCTTATTTGTCTCACTTTAATGGCATGTCAGCCAGCATTTTCCATCCTCTCACTCAGGGGCGGAATCTACATGGAAGGTGGGACCCTGTGTCAATTACAGGAATGTTTTAGCCTCGCAGGGCCGGGCTCCACTTGGATTTACACAGGTATAAGTCCAGGCGCACTCCACGGGATGACGTCAGATTTACCCCAGTTGAGCTGAGTGCGGAATTAGCCCTTCCGCATGTGAGCCAGGGGCCTCTCCCAAGCTGCTCCAAAACAGAGTCCTTACCCGGGAGATTCTGGTCTCACTTCTGCTGGTGTAGAGCCAGAGTAACTCACAGGGCTCCAGCAGGTCAACCCAGTGTAACTGAGAAGGGGAAAGGCCCCGTGTGGCTAACCCTGCCCAGCGTTGTCCAGCCTGCCCAGAAAATGCATGATCCCCTGGACTGGTGAGAGCACGTTTCCTTACCCCACTGGAGCAGTGCTCCGCCTCTGCCTCCTGGCTCAGAGAGAGGGCAGGGCCAGGGCCTCCTTGGGGAAGGATTTGCTGAGCAGAAGTGGTGCCCATCTTGGAACATTTGGCCCAGTGGCTGGAGCACCTGGAATGAGGGACACCCAGGTTCAATTCCCCGCCCTCTGCTAGAAGGAGAGCGGGTTTGACCAGGGGGTCTCCTAGCTCTCCGAAAAGTGCTCGCACTATGGGATCGTGTGACTTGGGTCTTCCCCAGTCTCCCCGGTGGATAACAAATGAGAGTGATTGGAGGGGGCTGCCCCCCCCGGAAGGTGAGGTTCCTAACCAGGTCAATCTCTCTCTCTCTGTCCCAATGACTCTTCCACTGTCAACAAATACTTCCCTAGGGGTTGGGCCAGAGAGAGGGAGCTGTGTCCTGTTTGATTGCAGGTCCCTTCCAGGGATGGGACATTCGCTTGCGACGATGCTCTTCTTCTTTGTCCGTATTCTGGCAAAATGGCGGGGGGGTGGAAAGGGGTGTTCTTGCTGGTTGCTGCCTGCATGGTATGGCTGCTTCTCATGCTGGATCAACGCAGGTGTATTGGGAACGCATGTGCATTCCTGGCCTGAACGGATCCTGGGCAAACAGGTGTGGCACATTCCCAGGAGGAACCAGAATTCCATCCCACCCCAATCAGGCTCTGCAGAAAAACTGGCTCCAAGGAAGATCTCTGCTTCACTGACATTATGTCCCAGCGCGGTGGCTATCCTATGCTAAAGTTAGCTGGTTCCAGCAGTTGCTACCTCCCATTCACGTGGGGAGAATGTGCTGAGAGGTGCTTTGGGGAACCCAAACCAAGGTTTTGAAAACAGCCGCAGAGACTTTTTTTTTGCTCACGGTGAAGGAATTCAGCGTGGCAGCTGCATCCTACTTTCGGGGAACTTCATGGTGCCTGATGCTGCTGTTCTTTTCAAGTGGCCGCATTGTACCCAGGCCCCAGCTGCAGGAAGTGTAAGAAATGTTATAGCCACCGGGACTGCGAAGACCTTTCCAGCACAAGTCCTGGCAGGGAATGGGAAGGGAGGGCTGGATGTAGAGGTGCACCAGTGACTTACTCACTTGGATGGTGGAGCATGCATCTTGAGGGCAAGCTGTTGGCCTTAGGTCCCTGCCGTGACTACGTTTTAATTCAGGTTATGGATGTTGCTCCCTTATGTGCATTGATTGGAAAACAGATGTAAACTTCCAAAGTGTGTTTGGTGTCTAGCGGTCTGTGTAGAGATGGCAATACAGGGAAGTCCCCTGATAAATTAATACAGATTTGTACTTGGGGCCATGGGCTTTGACTGGGAGATATCAGGGCTAATTTAGCAGCAAGCAACTGTAAACCAACATTTCTCCTGTCACATGTGCTAACTAATCCTTTTCTTTTGGCCCCGTCACATTGATGACTTATTTCCAATTACTTGCTTTTAGCACACAGTTGATTCCCAGATTGCAACATCTTCAGTAAGACGTAAAACATGTTTAAAAACATTCGCAGTTGCCAATGCAGGGAGCTGCACAGATCACAGAGGTGAAATCCATTGCAACAAAACAAAAACCAAATGCCCATAGGCACAATGGAGGTTTGCGGCTAAACTTTGGGAGGGCTTTATAGCAACTCCTAGTGAACCTACCCAGTAACATCAGAAAGCAATTAATAGAGGCATTTGGGACCCATTGATAGATTCTTGTGCACCCAAAACTTCCAAGGCCAAATTCTCTCAGTTGTACTGACCGCTGGGGGAAAGTCATCTCTCAGCTAGAATGCTAAGAGAATGCATTAGTGTAACTGAGAACAGAATATGATTCCTTCTGAGGACAAGAGCCAAATTCAAGGTGCAAATTACTTGCCTATACGCTCTGCTGCTGACTGGGGCGTCATCCCTCTCTGCCTCAGTTTCCCCATTTATCAAGTGGAGATCGTCATCTGTGTCCTCTCCTCCATGGTCCACTCTAGGAGGGCCCAGTCAAGTCTCAGGCCTCCAGCATCACCCGTCTGTGAGCAGAGACCCTTGCCCCCCTCCGTTCTGACTGGGAATTGTAAGGCCATGTAGCCCCCTGCCTTACATGGTGATATCTCCTGCCAGTGACCAGCACCTCTGTGTTACTTTCTGCGTGAGGGCTAAGCACCAGTAGTTACAAGTCTGTGATGGGGTGAAATCCCATGCCAGGCTAGAGGGGGTTACAGGCCAGTTTGTCACAGGTGCCTCACCTGTGCTGTAATTAATTAGGCACCTCTCAGCCAAAGGGAGTGGGACTAAGGGTCGGGTGATAAAGATGGCAGCAAGGGGTCAGGTTTTGGGAGGAAGCTGTAGAGAGGTGCTTATAAGGGGCCTGGAGCCACGATCAGCTGAGGACCAGTCGTGCCCCAGGACAACTGAGGGAGCTGATTTGTGGTGCCTTTGGGCATTAGCTAAGCCATCTGTCATGGTGAAAGGCAGCTGAACAAGATGCTTCTCAGCCAGAGGGCTCTGTGTTTTGTGCTAAGGACAGGGTACGGGAACCCCTGCAACAGGCAGTTCTCATGAGAGGGGCTATGGTGGTGAATCCTGACTGGTCATCTAGGGACTCTGCCCTAGCGAACCAGGTACCTCCCATCTCTGTAACATATACTACCATGTTACAGCTGCTTAACACCCATCCCACAGCGGCAAGTGCAGAATGCAGTACCCCTGATGTGGGGGGATCTCTTCTGGGAAGCATGGTACACCTGTGCTCCATGAGCTGCGCTCACTTGGTATTTAGTTCTGACGAGATTGAAGGTGCAGGGTTTAAACCACAAAGCTGACATAGGCCGGGTGCCAGCTACCTCCGAGACCACAGCCCCGTGTGACATGATGTGGCAGTTGAGTTCGACTTAGCATGTATGCTAAATGCCCCATCTCCATTTTAACTGGGAGGGGCAAAGGAGTAAGGGTGCCCTGAGGAGGGTGGGGGGCAGGTATCCTCAGCTCTGTCATATGCTTCCTGTTTTGGTTTTGGACAGAATTTGTTGCCCCTTTGGACCACTGTGAAAAGACATTTACTCTCCTTGGCTTTTATTGGGGGCTGTGAGTGAGGAGGGGTTTGAGGGTGAGTTGGAGTTTTAGACAGTCCTGTTGGGGGGCTGGGGAGAGCCTTGTTTGTTGGACACTGACTCGAAATTGCAAGTGCAGATGTGCCTTGTGCATGGGACAGATCTATTTAAAAAAATCCAATGCACAAACTAAATAACACACTTCCCTGCCGCCCAGAGGGGGCTGCTAATAGTACTGTTTATGCAGCCCAAAGGGAAGGGGCGAGAATGAGAGAGATGATTAGTGAAGAACCTGGGAATTGTGCACACATTTCATGAGGCCTTTTGGAAAGTAGGGCCTTGAAACGTAAGAAGGCCTCATGAGCTTCTGCGGAAATGCCTTGGAGCAGATGGGTTTCTTTCGTGGGCAGAATGAAAACATCTCAGTTTCCTTTTTCAGGAAATAGGGAATGTTCCCTCTCCCTGATTCCCCCCAACAGGTGTAACTGGCAGTGGAAAGATGGGTCTAATTTGCATGGGTGTTGGGACTGGCACAGAAGTGGATGCACCAGCTGCAATAGGGGGCTTGTTTCAAGGGGGCATATTGAGGCCACAGGCAGGGTGGATGCTCCAGCTGGGGAGGAGTCTGGCTCGCAGGGGGCATGGAGGCTGGCACACGCAGGGTGGATGGAGCGGGAGGGTGGGGTCTGGTGTGCAGGGGGCAAAGGGCTGTCTGGGAGATTGTACCAGGGGAATGGTTTGCAGGAGGGACAGAAGAGGCAAGAGGGCACAGGAAGGGTGGAGGGCTGGTTTACAGGAGGCACAGGCAGGAGAATGGTTGTCAGAGGGCACAGGCTGGCACAGGCAGAGTGGTTGCCATGGGGAATGGAGGGGGCTGGTTTGCAGGGGGACACAGCTGAGATGGGGCATAGGCAGAGGGTGCAGTGGGAGTTAGCAGAAGGCACTGGCACGGTGGATGCAAAGGGGGTTGTGGGGAGATGGTCTGTAGCAAGAGCACAGGGGGATGGGGAATACAGGCAGGGGATGGAGGCTGGTTTGCAGAGGGCATGGGTAGGGTGGGGCACACAGGGAGGATGGATGCACAGAGGGCTGGTTTGCAGGCAGGGGGAATGGGGGCAGGTTTATAGGTACCAGCACAGATCACAGAAGTGAAATCCATTGCAACAAAACAAAAACCAAATGCCCATAGGCACAAGGGAGGTTTGCAGCCAAACTTTGGGAGGGCTTTATGGCAACTCCTAGTGAACCTACCCAGTAACATCAGAAAGCAGTTAATAGAGGCATTTGGGGAGCATAGGCAGGATAGATGCTCTTGAAGATGAGGGCTGGTTTGCTGTGGAGGCACAGATGAGGTGGATGGAGAGGGAGGATGGAGCGCTTGTATGCAGAAGAATGGGGATATAGGCAGGGGGATGCATTAGAGCAGGGGTCTCCAACCTTTTAAGCATGAGATCACCTTTTTGAATGTAAATGAAATCCAGGATCTACCTCAAACCCAAACACAGTTGCCCCGCCTCCTTCCTGCCCTTTCTCCGAGGCCCCGCCCCTGCTCACTCCATCCTCCCCCATCCTCACTCACTTTTATCAGGCTGGGGGAAAAGGGCTGGGGCACAGGAGAGGGGGATGCAGACTCTGGTCTTGAGCTAAAGAATTTGGAGTGTGGGAGGGGCTCTGAGCTGAGCATGGGGCAGGAAGTTGAGGTGCAAGAAGGGAGTTTGGGTGCAGGGGGACTCAGGGCTAGGGCAGCGATTTGGGGCGCAGGAGGGGTTCAGAATGCAGGCTCCAGCTGGGCACCGCTTACCACAGGTAGCTACTGGGTGGTGGGGCAGGAGATTAAGGCAGGCTCACTCCTACCCTGGTCCTGCACCACTCCCAAAAGCAGCCAGCAAACTCCCTCCATCCCTGCCATTCTGTATAGATGGGGTACTGGGTGCGGGGAGGGCCACCCTGATATCAGCACCCCCCTCTTCTTCCTGTGCCCTGCACAGCAAGCAGGACACTCCTGGGGATGGGGAGCAGCTCCAAGGCAGAGGGCAGGAGCAGCAGGGCAGTGCTGAAGTGCCAGCACTGGTCAGCCACCTGTCAAAGGCTCCAAGACCTACCAGTAGATTCCAATCTACTGGTTGGTGACCACTGCCCTAGAGGATGAGGTCTCGTTTGCAGGGGGAAATGTGGGCATTACACTGGGAGGCTGGAAGGGTTGCTTTGCAGTGGGGCACAGGTAGATTGGGGGCACAGGCAGGGGTTGCACGGGGGCTGGTTTGCAGGGGGCAGGCAGGGTGGATGTGCAGGGGCACAAGTGAGGTGCAGGGGCTGGTTTGCAGGGGACAGGCAGGGTGGATGTGCAGGGGCACAAGTGAGGTGCAGGGGGCTGGTTTGCAGGGGACAGGCAGGGTGGATGTGCAGGGGCACAAGTGAGGTGCACGGGGGGCTGGTTTGCAGGGGGCAGGCATGGTGGATGTGCAGGGGCACAAGTGAGGTGCAGGGGCTGGTTTGCAGGGGCAGGCAGGGTGGATGTGCAGGGGCACAAGTGAGGTGCAGGGGCTGGTTTGCAGGGGGCAGGCAGGGTGGATGTGCAGGGGCACAAGTGAGGTGCAGGGGGCTGGTTTGCAGGGGGCAGGCAGGGTGGATGTGCAGGGGCACAAGTGAGGTGCAGGGGGCTGGTTTGCAGGGGGCAGGCAGGGTGGATGTGCAGGGGCACAGGCAGGGGTTGCACGGGGGGCTGGTTTGCAGGGGGCAGGCAGGGTGGATGTGCAGGGGCACAAGTGAGGTGCAGGGGGCTGGTTTGCAGGGGCAGGCAGGGTGGATGTGCAGGGGCACAGGCAGGGGTTGCACGGGGGGCTGGTTTGCAGGGGGCAGGCAGGGTGGATGTGCAGGGGCACAAGTGAGGTGCAGGGGGCTGGTTTGCAGGACCCGGGGTGACAGCGAGGAGCTGGTTTGCTGGGGGGCACAGGAAGGGTTGCGGGGGTGGGTGGGCTGGCTGCTCGGGACCGCAGTGCCGGGCTGGGGGCCGGGGGCCGCAGTGCCGGGCCGGGCGGCGGAGCATGCGCGGCGGCGGGCTGGGCTGGCGCGTGCCGCCGGGCGCTGGGGACGCCTATTTGAGGGGCAGGCTGCGCGCGGCCGCTCTCAGTGCTCCCTGCCGGCCGCCCCGCCGAGACCGGTCCGGCTCAGCGCACCCGCGGCGGGAGGGGGAGGGGCGAAGGCGGCGCGGGGGGCGGGGGCGCCCCGCGAGGGGGGGGGCGAGGCTGCTCGCGCCGCGCGCCCTGCCCCGCCGCATCTTGCATGGCAACATGGCGATGCCGGCGCAGCCCCGGCGCGCGGCGCCCCTCGGGCCGCTGCTGCTGCTCGCGCTGCTGGCCGCCCCCGCCGCCCGCGGCTACAGCTTCCCGCAGCACCACACGTGAGTAGCGCGCCCGCCGCCCCGGATCGGGCCCGGATCGGGGCCCCGCGCGCCGGCAGCCTCGGGCCGGTCCTGAGCCGGGGGGGCGAGCCCGGCCGGTCCTCCCGCCTCAGCTCCGCGGGGCGCCCGACGGGGGGGACAGCCCGCCTCAGCCCGCCCCGGGGAACTGCCCGCCTCAGCCCGCCCCGGGGAACTGCCCGCCTCGGGGGCCAGGGGGCTGGGGGGGGTGTAACTTCCAGCCCCAGCCTGCCCCAGCCCGCCTCGGGGAACTGCCCGCCTCGGGGCCGGGTTGGGGGTGTGTAACTTCCAGCCCCAGCCCGCCTCGGGGCCGGGGGGTTGGGGGGGGGGTAACTGCCAGCCCCAGAGGGCTTGCGGGGACTGCCAGCCCCAGCCCTCCTCGGGGCCAGAGGGCTGGGGGGGACTGCCAGCCCCAGCCTCCTCGGGCCAGAGGGCTTGCGGGGACTGCCAGCCCCAGCCCTCCTCGGGGCCAGAGGGCTTGCGGGGGGGGGACTGCCAGCCCCAGCCCCTCCTCGGGGCCAGAGGGCTTGCGGGGGGGGGGGACTGCCAGCACCAGCCCCTCCTCGGGGCCGGGGGGTTGGGGGGGGATAATATAGGCAGGGTGTGAAATCGATTCATCTACTTGAAGTTGGGGAATTTTTGCCTTGGCACTTGTTCCTCCCCCCCCCGGCTGCGGCCACATCCCCCACTGCCGCCCCGCGCCTCTCCGCAGCGGCTGGCCGGACCCCACCATCGGCCTGGCCGGGCGTGCCGGGTTTGTGCCACCCAACGGCCAAAGCCAGGCTGCCACTCCGTCCTTCGCCGCCTTGTTTCCCTGAAGGTGGCGAAAGGGCTCAATGACACCCGTTTGATAATGGCCCTGCCACCCTCAACTTTGTTCTTCCTGCCGGGATAGGTGTTGCTTTGAGTCAAAGAGCACCCACATTGTAAGCATCAGAATGATTTTTCATGTGTATACTTAAATTTTTTTTTGCTTGTGCTTTTAAGGGTGCATTTCAGGAAACACTTCTGTTTTTTAAATGAATGTGACTTCCAAAAGGGCCAAAATATTTTTGAATGAGTGTTTAGACTCCTGTTTAGGCCTTTTAAAAAGAAATCTTATTAACAGCATGATCTGAACTGTCTATTTGGAATCCGTATGGTCTGTTGTGTTACTATACCAGCACTCTGTTCTAAAAGGCGTAGTTAGCTGTGTTATTTATTCGGCATCACACCACTTCATAGAGATGACTCCAGGGCTGTTACGGAGCCCATTCTAATCATCCTTCTGAGCCCACGTGTTATTGACCTCTGATACTGAGCTGTTGGGCTTTTTTTCTGGCAATCTGGCTGTCAAACCTACACATACACATTCTTCAGAATAAAACCCCTCTGTTGCTAGAGAGGGGTAGGGGTGGGGAATATGCCAGCACTCCATAAATAGCACATCTTTTTAGGGCCAGATCTTGCAACTACAACTCATATGAATAATTTTTACTCCTATCAGAAGTCCCGTTGAAGTTAATGGGCCTAATTGTGGTGTTAATCCTTCATCATACAACTCAAGTTTGTAGGATTGTTGAGATCTTGAAGTTTAAGGATCCAATTTTTTTTGGCTCCCTTCCCTCCCTTCTCCCAAATTCTGAACCTATCCGACTATATTACTTTCCGGAGACCTGTTTTTAATGTAGTGTTAGGGGAGGTTTTTGTTATAAAAAATTTAAACAAAGATTTTAAATCAGGAGAAATTATTCCAGAGTAATACAATTTACTAAATAAAAACCTTGCGTCCCTCTTCCACCCAACTTGATTAAATAAATATTATAAATTTGCTATTGTTTGCTCTGTTAGGATTACTCTCTCAGCAGTGTTTTGTTTTTCTGTTTTTTTGTGTTTTGTGTTTTGTTTTTATAACCATGTTAAACTCCTGTCAAACCTGTGTTTAGTATAAAGGATCTTTCATGAGCATCGCTAATAAAATGAGTGTTACCAGAATGGGCCTGATCCTGCAATGAAATGAGTGGGAATTTGACATGTTCCAGGAATGCAAAACTGGGCCTAGTGATGATGATCTATGATTTTTAAGCTTTTATAAGGAGGGAAGCTTGGCCCTAGAAGGAGGTAGTGTGAGCATCTGTGACTTTGCTGGTGGGGAGCAGGGAGCAATTCTGGCTTATGCTGCATCTGAAGAAGAAAAGTATTGGGACTAAGACCTCTGCCAGGCCTGTTTTGGCTGTAATTTTAATCTCGTTATGACCTGTTTTCTGAACCTGGGGGAAAAAGAGAAATCATGTGTGGGTATTGGATGATGCTGAGGCATGATTGCTGGGCAGTAGGTTAATGCCCTGTAACATGTGGACTGTAATACCTTGTGTATGGTACGCTGGCGTTCCCTGGATTGTAATGTCTGTCACTCAAGGAAAGAAATATTTAACACAAGAAAACTGTGACTCAGAATAGGACTGTGACTCTGATCATTTACACTCAGAATAAACTCTTTCCCTGGCAGCTCCCCTTATTATAGGCTCTCCCCCCTCCCAGTCCAGCAATCTCAAAGACTTAATTTAAGCCTGTAACGCAGGTATAATTTTGGAGGATGCCTTTGTCTGAAATTAAATTGGATGCTAAATTCTTCCAATTATAAAACCAATTTTTCTTTTACTTTGGACAGCGCTTCCATATATCAACAAAGAACAATATTGAGTGTTGATTAGAAACCCTGCTTATCTTTAGAGGTTTTCTGTGTGAATTGCTTAAGTTGTCTCCCTTTATAAGGTCCTCAAGACATGAGGCTCTTTTTGCAAACCTCCCTAGAACGGTTTCATTATGACCTAGAATGCCATGGGCAATGATTAGAATATTTTTCTCTCTTTTCATAAATAGTTTTTCTCGAAAGTCAGAATCCCTTTCATTGTCTGTAGTGGTTCCGGATATTGGTTTCTGGTTCGGTCCCTGGTAAATAGCCAGTGTTCCATATTTTCTCTCTCCTCCCGGGTAACATGGTTTTAATCATCTTATGCTGAGCTAAGGAAGGCTCGGCTCAGCAGTTGTCCAAAGGGGAATTTCTCATTGAGATTTAGAGAGCAAAATCCCAGATTGAAACAGACCCATTCAGGCAGGCATGTTGGGTGGTGTCCTCTTGACCGACAGATTTCTTGTTATGGGTGGGCCCATGCATGAGCGTGTGTGTCGTGAACAAGATTAATGGCTCTTGCGGGGTGGGGTGGGGGATGCTGATGTCTCAAAGTATTTAAAAGAAGAATCAGCTAGTTGGATTGCCGTGAGATCCCTGCGAAGGCACAACAACGGCAGCATGCTTCCGTGATGGATTCGTCATGCTCATTGTTAGAATACATAATGCATATTCTCTGTAAATGTTGGCCACTTAGGGGACTGTTCTCCTGTTAGTGCCCACGCCAAGCTCCTGTTAATTTTAATGGGAATTACACGTGCATAGCCGCTGGAGAATAGCTCATGTATAGACTGTTATCAGTACCTTACTCTGCAAACCGAGCAAACCCACGCCTGGCACTGTGAACCTGCCGTTTATCACTTGGACTCAAAAGAAAGTCACTATTGGCTAGAGAGCAGTGAGCCATTTTCTTCTCCTAGGGTGGCGTGTGTGTTTGGAACCATTTGACCCCCTCATGCCGAGAGTTGGCTGCTTAAAGCTCTTGCTGTGCTAGCACGTTTTGTTAGTTTGAATATCAGAGGCAAGGCAGGATGGCCTTTCAGTTGAGGGGCTGGCCTGGGATTCAGAAAGCTGGGCATGTTTGCTGGCCCTGCCACAGCCACTCCTATATGAACTCAGGCAGCTGTCAAAGGTGCTTAATTTGAGACCCCACTGTCCTTGTTTCCTTGAGTACCAAGAGCTCCATCTGAGGCTGGTAGGGCTTGCAGGTGCTTAGCATCTCTGAAAACCAGAGATATTTTTTTAGGTTGCCTCAAAACTGGCCATTTTTGGTAAGTTTGGGCCTCAACCTCTTGATGTAAGTCCATTCCCTATGTGTAAACTTGGGGCAATGATCCCTGGCCTCGCAGCGTCGTCATGAGGTGCGTAACTTCCACTACGACTAGATTTTGTGGGCCCTTTCATGGTGATGCGCAACATGATGTGGAGGAAACCTCTCTGCACCCCTGAGTGCAGCTGTATGGTCTCCTGTGTCAGTCACCGGAAGGGGAATGGAGGAAATGGTACCAGTGCTCTGCTCTTCCTGTGCAAATGCTTGCAGAGTAGGGGTGTCTCCCTGGGGCAGCGGTCTGTGCCTGCCTGAGGTACAGCTTGCTAAGGTCTCCACAGAACTGGCCTTCCCTGTTTGTGAGGCCCTCCCGTGCCGCACTGATGGCGTTCGGAGAAGCACGGAATCCAAAACAAACATTGATTTGCTCTATTTCTCTCACATTTTTGCACTCTCCTTTTCTTTCTCTCCCCCTCCTGCCCCTTTCCCCAGACATTCCTTGCTCCGGGCTCGTGTCTGAAACAACTGGGACTGAGCCCTTGGTCCTAACAGGGAAGCCACTGTGGCAACCATGGCAGCAGAGTGTCAGCATGTGTCTTGTTTCTGACCTGGCTCAGTATTTAAGCTCATTCTGCAGCATCCCTCTCTAATAAGGCACAGCGATTCTTCAGGTTCTTCATTTTCTCTCCGTCCTGCTCCCCCTCTCTGCTGCTTTCAAATGTTCCTTGCCACAGCCATGCTCCCTCTGGCAGAGAGGAGGCCAGGAAGGTGGCTCCCTCTGTGCTGCTAAGCTTCCCCCAGTGTGGGTCACTGATGGACAATATGTAGATGAGGGATGTTTCTTTATCGCCAGTGGGTTAAATATATCCTGCTCCATGCTTAGGTGAACCCTCTTTATCCTGACATCCCTGCTCTCCTTCTTAGCCCTGGAAAGGTTTGTGTTTTTTTAAATGTTAAAGGTAGGGTGTGTGTGTGTGTGTGTGTGTGTGTCCGTCCCATTTAAATTAACAGGGATCCTCCTGAGTGGTGTGGGGGTAGAATTCATTCCTCTGAATCCACAATCAGGCCTCGGTCAGTGGCTCCTTTCTTAGGAAAGTGGTATTTCAGTGCAAAGCTCCCTTAAATGTCCATGAAGGTCAGCTGCAGGCTGAATGGGAACCTGGGAGTTTATCCTCAAGCAAGCATCTCAGCTTTTGGGCTTCAAAAGCCAGCAGAGCACCCTCGAGGGTCTAGTGCTGGCGTGTGTGTTTCTTCAGTGTAACGCTGTATGTGCACAATAAACAGCCACTTTGGGTTTTGGTTTTAAGTGGAAGAAATAGCCAAGTAGGATGGAATTTTTAAAAACTCATTCTCAAGCAAGAAGTACTTGAATTAAATACTCTGCTAGGAAGCACATCATCAGAACATTTAAATATGTGCTTCCCTAAGAATCCTGGGAAAGCAAAGCACATTCCCTCAGCAAATTTATTTCCTTTCTTGGTGTCAGCAATGGTTTGTTGTTGTGGAGTGGCTCCTGAGGCCTGGGCTATCTGCTCTGGTTTGTTATTGTAGGGCTACGCAGCACTGATCACTGGCATGGCATAGATTTCTTTTGGGCTAGGTCATAGAGGGGGAAATGAACTCAACTGTTTCTTTTGGGGAAAGCACATGGGCAGAATTACTCACCCACTTTGACAGCTTCCTTCTGAGTCTTTGGGTGAGTCCTTATTTCAACAGTCTTTTAATACTGGTTGATACAATTCAAGACCAGGAGATATTAGATGATGAATATACTGAGCATTTTCCTAGAGTGAAGAATTGGTTCTTTTGTCTGTAATTCAGAGGCCTCTTGATGTCCACTTCTGCATGCGTGTATTGTTATGTTTCACCATATCTGTTGAGTGCAAGGGGGTGGGAGTTGGGCTGCAGAGCAGGAGGCCGAGGCAGAAGAATCTAAATCAGGCCACGTAAATTTAGTGTGGTATGTGGTTTCCATATCCCGTCATGCACTCCATGCAAACCCTGAATCCTTCCCTGCAATTAGGAGAGTGAACAGACTCCTCGAAGGCTGCTACGCAGTGATCTAGTGGGGGCACAGGAGAGTAATGCATGCGGCTCTGTCGGCTGTGGGAGACTCTAAACGTCTTCTCTGACGTTCCCAGTGTCAACCAGGTAGGGAGTGAGAAAAAAGGCTTGATTCTGGCTCTTCTGCATGGTAATGCCCTAGGTTCGCAATCAAATTGTTGGCCTGGGCACTTAATGGGCATATAAAACCTTCAGTGCAATGTATCGGAGTATGATAAAGCCTTGGCAGCCAAGACCGAGTGGAGTTTGAGAATATGTAACAAGCCAAAAGCATTCGTAACTCTAGCAAAGTGAATGGGATTAGACCCAGGATGGATGAGGCCCAATGTATTTCTAGTGCTGGTGTTTCTTAAGGTCCATCAGCTTTCTCATGTAGGAGTTAAGGGAGAGAATTTTCCTTTGACTTTTATTAACTGGCTGTATTGGGGTTCCACCATACCCCTGCCTATTCCAGTAAGGAATCAACGTCTACTTTCTGTGGACTAGATCCCCATCCCAGTAGCAGCAGTGCAATTGGGGGTGACGTCACTGAAATCAGTAACTTCAGATTTATGTTGGTGATGCTGAACTCAGGGTCTGTCTTACTGTCCCCTGATGCGTGGATGAATTTTTTGGGATGGGGGTGTCCATTGTGAACTATTGGGTTTTGCCAGTTAGCGAGTAAATGAACAAGCATGATAGAGAACCAAGGATAATGCATTTCAAAATGCATGTTAATTTACCTGCTGAGGACTATCTCTAATTATTTGAGACTTCACAGCAGGCTAGCAAATGTTCTGAGTAAATTTTGTAAAAATGATGAAGTCTTAGCATTCTAAGGGTGTGTGTGTGTGTGTGTGTGTGTGTGTGTGTGAAAGAGAGAGAATTGGAGACTGCTGTTTGTGCCCACATGATGAGGGGGCAGCAAAATGAAGTGCAACTTAGTGAGAAATATATGTGCAGTTCCTGCTGGGGTAAAGAACAGAAATCAAATGCCCTCAAGATTTTGAATCCCTTACCCATGTGAATAGTAGTTACTCATGTGAGTAGTCTTCTTTAAGTTAGTGGCGTTCCTCACTCCATTTAGGGTTATTTGCATGGCCAAGGACTGGAGAATGGAGCCTGGGGGTTGCCTATACATTTGTTAGGTAAAGCTGTCTGTCATCTCTGTATTGACCTTTGAGGGTAGGCGGGGGAGACCATGTCAACATATTGTCAAAGTGGGTAAGGATAGTGGGAAAGGGATTGTGTTGCCTCAGACCGTGTTTAATGTTTCAGCTGTGTTGGACGCTCACGTTCCAGGGAACTGAATGTAGTTTCAGGCACTCGTGTGCTTGATTGCTCTGGGCTGTTACATAGAAGGAAGGGCTGTGTGTAGTACTCGGCAAGGAGACCCGTTGCCTATACAGCATGCCTGCTCAGGAATCCAAGCCCTAAGAAGAGTACAGAGTCTGTGTCAGCCAGCAATTATTTTGAAGCTCCCCTCCCCTTCCAGATCTGAGCTCTGGCAAGAACTAACTGGCCTTCTCGGTCCCCAACATCCCCCATTTCAGAGCGGATGCTCTGCGATGCAGCAGGCATGACGCAGAGTTAGCACTACAGCTGCCTCTGCGTACCTGACTTGTTGATAAATAGAAGCATCCTCAGTCCCAGCTTCCTTAGTTCCTTGGCCTTCTCGTGTGCCCACAGATTTACCTCTTAAACGGTTAAATTGGTGGAAAGAATAGGGGAAAGAGTGTGCATGCATTTCCAGTCAGGTGACAGAGAAATTCTTCTCTTTTTATAAATATGGATTTGTTTCAATACATTGCAGGACCGGCCCCCAGAACACTGCTTCATGGCAAGACACTGACTGGCTTTTCTTACCCAGGGACAATTTATACACTCACTCTCCTAGTCCAAGGGGTCTAGTGTTTCCCTTCCTGCGCCTCCGAGAATGGCTTATGTGAGTTGTTACGCTCCAGATGATTTATAAAGCCGTCTGACTTATAATGCTCCCTCCGAATCAATGAGAGACCTTGTAGCGAGGTCCTCAGCTTCGTTAAGCTGTGCATAAATCTCTTCAGAATGGTCAAATGGTCACCAGCTTAGGAGTGTGTTGCAGCAGCAGGAAGGGATAAAGGCCCCTGTTCCTAGGTAGGGTTTTTTGCAGCTGTAAAACACAAGCTGAGGAGAAATGGGGGGGGGAAAAAAGTGTGGAAGAAGCTAAGCAGAGCACCTAATAATTTTATTGGGCGTTGAATGTTCAGCCAAATTCCGGGCTGAGAGTGGCTCCTCCTGGCTCTGCTGAGTTCATTATAGAGCAGTAAACGAGGCTCAGCCAAAGTGTCATTTCTTCATGTCTGATGTAGCCTTATAAATTAGAGTCCTATACTTGAGCAGCCACTGCTGATCTCGTATTTCTTGTGCTTGGTAGGGGGAAAAAAATAAAGCAGTGCACGTGCACTTCCACTGGGAAGCATAAGGCTTGTGTGGTGTGGGGGGGCTCTGTGAGGAGACAAGAAGCCCTTTCCTAAGGTAAAGGTGAAGTTGGAGGAAATTGCATTTAATTATTCAAGGCCTGCAAGCCCAAGAGAGTTCACAGGTCTGTGAGCTTCCAAACGGTTAGGGATGTATTGCTGCTGCATAGAAGGCTCTGTGCTTTCCCTTCCCACCCAGCCCTTGTGGCGAAATGGGGTATAAAAATCAATGCCTTCCCTCCATGTATGCGCCTCTCAGTTTGTATTTATTCCATCTCCTTGTCTTGCCTGTGAAGCTTAATAATTGTGGATCAGTGACCAAGCTGCTGGCAGTGCTCTGCTTGCCATGGCATGACAGCCATTTCGAGAGCACAAAGAGGGAGTGAATGCAGACTAGTCCCAAACCAGCTCCCCTCCCCAAACGCACCGTGCCTTAGTGGGCTGTTTATCTTTGCAGGTGAACCATCCTGGCTGTGTCGCTGTGTAGCAGAATTCACCGTCTTGAGTCTCCCAGGCTATTTTTTGCTGCAGAAGCACATTATTTACAGGCTGAGGGCCATCCAAATGCTTTCAAGGTCTCGGGCCAAATTGATCCTTAGTGCAATTCTGCTCAAGGAAGTGGAGTTAGACCCAGGATGAACTTGGGCTTTTGGCTCCATTTTTTAAGCTGATGGAGTCTGTAGTTTCTTCTTGAGGTTTTCTTTTTAAAATCAAAACAAAAAAAAATCTCTGTGGGGAAAGAAATGCATCCAATTTGCATAATTTCATGGAGCTTCTATACTTCACCACGTATTCTTAGTCAGCCCTTTCCCACGCATGAGACCTGGTGTCAGGAATGCCCTGTGGATGTTTTTGAGGCAAACGTCAACTTTCCTCCCCTGGCCTTGAGCCTGAATGGATCCCCTCTATCATTGTTTTTGTACTCTGTGTTGCCCGTGGAAAGGAGCTGTCTTGACTCAGTTTCCCTTTGGAGAGATCTATAATCAACTCTGCTTTTTATTCACTGTTTGGAGGGGTATAATGAGGGTTTGGTGGCATCACCCTCACCCCAGTGTCTAGCGTTAAGGTTGTCCATGGTGAGGCAGCATTTCTTTCACCTGCCTTTCTTTGCTGTCTTAATCTGGCAGGGCAAAATGGAGCTGTAATGCCACTCTGTGGCCAGTTGTGAAAGGATGCCTGAGAGACAAGGTCTGATGTGAGGTCTGATTTCACCATCATGCTTGCTTAGCTAAATGGTTTCTTCTCCCTCTCCCCTTGCACTGTGCTATTTTGTATAGACCATGGCATGACAGCCCAGTTCGTGCCTCATTTGCCTCAGAAAGGACAATTTTATCTTGTCTGGGATCAGACTGAATACTCAGGCCAATACGCTGCATGGAGAATTGCCCATAGGGATGCTAGCGTGTGAGAATCTTCTCTCCCCCCCCCCTCCCCCCCCCCGACATCTTTCCAAGTAGAGTCTTGCACTGGTGGTTTGAGCTGTTTATGAATGTGATTACATGCACTGAAAAGCAGCTTGGGTTTTGTTTTTTTTGCAAGAGCTACTTTATATATGTCATCAGTTTGATGGCTTTCAGACAACTAGGGTGTGGCCTTCTCATCAGAGAAAGAGTCTTTTTAGATTGTGTGGGATCGTAGTTAAGCAGTGGATGGATAGCTGTGCCCATGGCCAGAGTCAGTATTTTTTTGTATGGTAGGCTGTACAATCCATTGCCTTTCTTCCCTAACTGAATTTATCCATTCATGTAGCCCTAACACAAAGCGTTGTGACCTCTCATGAAAGACACAGTTGGAGCTAGACAATATGTGGATGGGGGGACCCTCCCTAAAGAGAACCAAGCTGTTGGGGGAAGTTGTGTTGATGGTTTAGAGAATTGCTTTCTCCCTGATTCGGGACAGTGCAATATCCCAGCGTGATGTTGGGGAAGGAGAGTTGCTGTCTATCTGAAAGGGCGCTGTCTCAGTTGTTTCGGAAATTAAGACCCTGACTGTACTGGGCCAAGTTCTAACCTGAATGATTTTCATCTGCCTGCTGAAATCTATGCTCTTGTTTAAGTGGGAGTAGAATGCATTTTCATTGCCTGTCCCTAAAACTCTTGTGCCACACTGTGCCGATACAGAATGGCGGCTGCATTTCGGGGTGATCTCTAGAGGTGTAGATTTAAAGTTGTTTAAAAGATTCAAAGGTTGTGTGTGTGTGTGTGTGTGTGTGTGAGAATCAGTTAATCCAGATTCAGCAGCCAAAATACAGAATATTATGAATATTGAATATTTTGGCAAATCTTGTGAATGAAGTGGACACTGTCCTCGTTTGGGTCACAGCAATGAAAAACGTCACTGTCACAGCCTCATTGCTTTTATTCCCATTTGCTCTGCTGTTGCTGTACTTGGATCTAGTATTTCAGGATTGATCACTTGTATATAGTATGGTGGTGTCATTAATGGCCTGGGCCAAGAGTTAATTTTGAACTCTGAGCAAGGTCCTGAAGTGTGCGGCCCTCATCCATCAGTGGGAAAATGCCTTGACGTGGTGTATATCCCTGTTTGTTCAAATTGCTCAAGTTGCTTGTCCTAGTTATGTTTCTGGAAAATGAAAGCAGTGTGCTACCACAGCTTCTGTCCATCTGTGGCTTAGCAGGATGGATGTGCCTGGGAAATGCATAGTAACTTGACCTTGGTTTAAAAAAATTCATGCAAAGACCATTGCGCCAAATCCATCCCTGTCCTTCCTCTCCTTGCTTCAGTAGAATTCCCCCGGGGGGGAATAAACTTGGTTTGTTTTTGTCCTGTGCTATCTTGTGGCCTTTCCTATTTCCAACCTACTCTGCTAGGGTTGCCAGATGGTCTCCCAAAAAAATACCGAACACACAAGCTTAAAAAAAAACCCACCCACACAGAGCACACATCCTGTGTGGCTATGACCAAGAGCCACCAAGCTGGGAACAAAGGAGGAGGCAGCAGAGCCTGCTCTGCAAAGCAGCCGCCTGCTCCCCAAAGCAGAGAGAGGCAGACCTGGGGCAACACAATGGTGGGTGGGGGGGCGACCATGGGTAGGAAGGTGACTCCCCCATAGCCAGGTCTTTGGGTGTCCCAGTGCGAAGAAGCAGAAATTCCACCACAGTCAGTTTTGGCTGAGAGCCCATGGAAGGCGCCTAAACGCAACCACAAAGCACCTGCAGGCTTCTCTCCTGGACTACAGCGCCGCAACGTGCTTGAACAGCGCTCAGGAGCAGGGACGGGGCTTCTCCTCCTCCCCACGGCGTCACTCCTCCTCTCACGCAATCAGCTGAGGGCTCCCACTGCTGATCGCGGCCCCACCTCCCAGCCTGGGACTCCCTCTGGTTGCGTGTGCAGAAGCCTGGTGGGGCCGGGGGGAGTGGGTGGTACTCCCAGCCACTCCCCCCGCCCGGCTTCTGCATGCAACCACAGGCTCCCAGCTGGGAGGCGGGGCCGCGATTGGCGCCTGTGGTTGCGTGCAGAAGCCGGGTGGGGGAAATGGCTGGGAGTCCCAGCCACTCCCCCTGCCCCCGCCAGGCTTTTGCACACTACCACAGGCTCCCAGCGCTGATCACGGACCCACCTCCCAGCCACTCCCCCCGCTCCCACCAGGCTTGTCTGGCGCCCAGACAAGAAAACAGAAAATACCGGACATTGCACGTGTCCAGTATTTTCTGAATTTTTTTTAGCGGACAGAGGGCACAAAAACTGGACTCTCCGGTAGAATACC
Source organism: Rafetus swinhoei (assembly GCA_019425775.1). NCBI lineage: Eukaryota > Metazoa > Chordata > Testudines > Trionychidae > Rafetus > Rafetus swinhoei. Next base: position 2,252,331 of record CM033435.1, on the reverse strand, counting down.
GGACACCTGGCAACCCTATACTCTGCTCTTTAGTATAGATCTTCAGGGGCTTTTGTGATTTGTATGAGCGTAGTGTAAGGTGACTCTGGGTGGCAACCTTGCCTGTAGAAGGCTGTGTTAGTGGAAGGGTCAGATCCCCAAGGGAGCTGCAGCTGTATACACCAGCCAAAGAGCTGATCCTGTGGCTCAGTCCTTCCCTTTTGGGGGTGTGGATATTTCTATTTCAGGCCCCATTTCAGTTTTTCCCTCTGCTGAAGTATGAGCACCTAGGTGTTCTTTCTCCTCCCCTGTCTGCATCCTTGTTTCCCTTCCCTGTGCCTAGTCCTCTCCTACATAATGCCTTCCTTCCTTTCGGTGGGTTTGCTAATAACGTTAGTATGTCAAAATCAATGACCCGCTCAGGTGAAACTAAGGATGAATGGACGTGACAAGGTCAGTTGGTAGCAGTTCTAGGATTGGAACTCAGGTCACACCCAGATACCTTGTTCTTGCCAGTGGATGAGGCACCTTCCCTTGGAGTCAGTGCACCTCGTTCTATGCACTGACCTTCCATGAACGGAAACATGGCCGGAAGAGTTTGACCTACGGAAGAATTCCCCTTTCCTTGTCTTGGGACAAATGGGAATTGTCCTTGTGGAATCCAGAGCTGCTCTGGGGGCTAGATGCTGGCAAGTGCCCCTTGGTACCAAAGCAAGGCATCCAACATATGCTTGAGCAGGGCAGTTTCTCTGAAGTGTTGGAGGAATTGCTGGCAATTGCTCAACATGCCATGACATCAGGTGTTTGAAAATTAAAGCATAATCCAGTGTAGGTTTGGCTACTCGTGCCATGGAAATTATGGCCCGGCATCTGTCCAGGAAAAAGGTTCTTTTAAAATTGCATATTTGTGCTCACAGTGCAACTCCTTACTAGGAACTCTGTCTGTATGAGGTTTGTGTATCTTGGCTCTAAAAGTCAGAGCACTCTTGGGAGAGTCTCAGACCAACAGCTCTTGCATCCCACAAATATTTACCCCTTAGCGTGTCTCCCATGATATCACCTGAACACTTTCCAGCTGTGTGTGGGGGACGAGGGGGAGGGAATGCATGAGTTGGAGAGGGAGAGACTTCTAGAGGCCATTAGCCTGGGTAATTTACATGCTTCTTGAGCCTGCGCCTAGGGAAATATATTTCACAGGTAATTTCAAATCTCTTGGTGTGTGGAAGAAGCCATTATTCTAAATAGAAAGGGGTTGATGATGTCATAAGACCCATCAAGACTGCCACATTAATAACTGGTTTTGTCATGGGGGGGGGGGGACCCAAAACCAACAACCCTGGATATTCTCTGTGCAAGCTTTTGATTTCATAGATGAATATTGGCACTGAAAACAGTGAAAAGTGAATTGTATTTGTCTTCCCAGTTTCTGTTGTGCATGCCCACGTGGACATGCACGAGGGTTGGTGAGCATGGCAAGTGCCTTGGAGCATCACTCTCTGTGGGAACATCATCCCTTCTGACTCAATTACCGCCTCCTTATGTAGTGTGCCTACACTGCAAGTAAAGGTGGGCCTACTCTTGGTAGCTTTCCTGTTTCCCTCAGACGGAAGCCTGGCGGGGATCACTTTTTCCCTGCCGTGTCTGGCGGGGGAGTGAGGAGCAAGGGGCCATTTAAAGGCGCAGTGCCCTTTTTTTTTCCTCAACAACTTTGCTCTCCCCCTTTTTTTCCTCAACAGAATTTTTTTCTGGTGTGGGTGTGTTGTGTTGTGTGGGTGTGTGGGGTTTTTTTTTTTTTTTTTTTTTTTTTTGTGGGGTTGAGGGGGGCGGTGTTCGGTATTTTTTGTTAAACCATCTGGCAACCGTATCGGGAGAAGAGGACACAACTTTACTTTTTCTCCCTGCCTCCTTTGCTCTTCCTCCGTGAAGTCTTCACTGCACCTAATCTCTAAAATGTCCAGGAGAATGGGTCCTGGGAAGGGGAATACCGGCTGTTGCACTGAGACTGTTCTCCCCTGGCCTCACAGGGTAAGCTGGGTTTCAGCTGCTCTTGTTTTGCCAGGGAAAGGAAGCTAGCTTGTATCCATTCATTTCATCACCCTGTGAAGTGAGCCATGTGCTCCTGATTGGGGTTCATGACTGGCTAGTGCTGCCCATTTGGCCCCTCCTATGGTGTTGTGACAAAGCTGGAGATGGTTTTATGCTGCCAGAGTCCAGATGTATGCACCTTACACTGGGGCTGACCGGATCCAAAGGTACTGCAGGCAGCTCTTAGGCATGAATCATAAAGCACTGAGATAATGGCATAAAGTGCAATCAATTAATTTTTAAAAGTGCTTTTTCTCCTCCTTTTCCCCTGAGTGCATTGCTGAAAAGGAACATCCAACATGCAGCTTCTGGGAAGGCAGTAGCCAGCATGTAAAAATGACAGGCTCCTGAATGTTTGGCTATCGAGAGATCCATTGCGCAAGCATCGCTAAGTGCTTTATAATAACAATGATTAGACCACCCTCTCTCGCTATGGCACTCCTTTGTGAGCCAGGAATCCCTCCAGTGGAGTAATGGCTGGGAGAGGGCTTGTTTAAGAGGGGTATTAACTGAATGGACATCAAATGAAAATGTTGCCTAGAAAGCCTGAGAGACCTGTATGCAGCCACCTACTTCCACCAGCCTAGGAGAAGGTGGGCTAATACCGTTAGAAGCCGAGGAGCAGTGGAAATGGCATGGCTGAATGCTTCTCCTAGCTTCAGCCTCTCGCAGAAAAGGGGAATGATACTTTTGTTTGACCAGGGCTGAGGACTAGCCTACTTCAGGCCCACCTCAGCCCCAGCTGGCCATCAGACTTACAGCGACTGAATGTTATTGAACCTTTTGGAGGTGGCCTCTGTGTGTGTTTTTTAAAGACCTAATTAATCACCGCAGAGAGCCCAATGTAGGTTAGCTGAGACATTCGAATGAGACCTCATCAGGGAATGATGTTGGGAGCGGCCCCGCAGCATCCCAGGGTCAGGAAGGGAGACCCAACTGGCTGCTTTCCATCTTGGGCTGGCTGCTGCTAAATAGCTTTTCACTTTGAAATGTATTTTCCTTGCAATGATAACGTCTTGTGGTAAGCTACTTCAGCACAGCACAATGATCCTTTTGGTGGGCTCTTTCTAGCTCAGAGTTGTGGCCGTCCTTACAAACCCCGGGTGCCAGCAGGCCCGTTACTTGCTGGACAGGGTCTGCTGCACACCCTGTAAACTAGACCTCATGGGGTGGCGTGGAAGCCCTTTTTAGAATCGTGTTCTAGCTAGGGATGTTAAAGGCCTGTTACGTAGGGAGCTATGTAACTGCTGAGATTTTCTGCATTTACACACTGTAGGGACTCTGCAGAGCTCGCAGAGCAGCCTCCCTGGGAGCGGGGCTGCCGCCAGCCCTTGCCTGCCTGGCTCCAGGGAAAGGAGGCTTCGCTGCCCTGCCACAGCAAAGTTGCCTCTCTGGGAGCTGACTAAGAGTAACCAACACCATTAACTAATAAGCATCAGCTTATCAGTTACACTCTAAGGGTATGTCTGCACTAGCCCCCTAGTTCAAACTAGGGAGGCTAATGTAGGCATTCGAAGTTGCAAATGAAGCCCGGGATTTAAATATCCTGGGCTTTATTTGCATCTTCCTCGAGCGCCATTTTTAAATCCTTAGTCTGAACTAACTGCCTGCGACACGCGGCAGTCAAATGTTAATTCGAACTAAGTCGTTAGTTCAAGTTAACTGTTACACCTCATTCCACGAGGTGTAACAGTTAACTCGAACTAAGGACTTAGTTTGAGTTAACGTTGACTGCCGCGTGTAGCCGGAGCAGTTAGTTCGGACTAAGGGATTTAAAAATGGCGCTCGACGGGAAGATGCAAATAAAGCCCGGGATATTTAAATCCCGGGCTTCATTTGCAACTTTGAATGCCTACATTAGCCTCCCTAGTTTGAACTAGGGGGCTAGTGTAGACATACCCTAACATCCCTAGCTCTAGCAGGCAGTAGAGGGTTGTTCCATTCAGTCCATTCCCCAACATCTGGAACAGTCCAGTTTCTTAAATGAGCCAAGCAAGGGGACTTGTACCATTTCTCTTAGGGGAGGCTATTTGCATACTCCATTATTTTCTTTTCAAGAAGTTGATTCTTTTCAAGAAGTTGATTCTATGAGGATGTTTAGACTCCTCCAATCTTCTAGGGGCCAATGACCTTCATCATGCTAGGACCCCGCACAGAGCCCTTTTTTTGGGTGACAAATCTGAGGAATTGTCCCAGATTGAGGTGTCATTAGAGGAGGCTTTGGAACAAACTAAACAGTAACAACTTACCGGCACCAGATGGCATTCACCCAAGAGTTCTGAAAACTCAAATGTGAAATTGCAGAACTACTAACTATGGTTTGTCATCTATACTTTAAATCAGCTTCTGTACCAAATGACTGGAAGATGGCTAACGTGACACACATTTTCAAAAAGGGCTCTGGACGTGATCCTGGCAATTACAGACTGGAAAGTTTAACTTCAGTACTGGGCAAATGGAAACTATAGTAAAGGACAGAATTGTCAGACCATAGGTGAACATAATTTGTTGGGGAAAACTCAACTTGGTTTCTGTAAAGAGAAATCATGCCTTACTAATCTACTAGAATTCTTTGAGGTAGTCAATAAGAATGTGGACAAGGGGATCCAGTCTTGGATTTCCAGAAAGCCTAGTCAAGGCTTTCTGAAAAGTAACCCATCATGAGATAAGAGGGAAGGTCTTCTGATGGATTGATGACTGGTTAAAAGATAGGAGATAAAGGGTAGGAATAAATTGTAAGTTTTTAGAATGGAGAGAAGTAACTAGTGTCCCACGGGGTCCATATTGGGTCCAATCCTATTCAACATATTCATAAATAATCTGCGGAGAGGCTACACAGTGAGGTGGCTAAATTTGCAGATACAAAACTGCTCAAGACAGTGAAGTCCAAAGAAGACTGTGAAGAGCTTCAAAAGGATCTCACAAAACTAGGTGACTGGACAACAAAATGGCAGCTGAATTTTAATGTTGATAAATGCAAAGTAATGCACATAATCCCAACTATACATATAAAACAATGGGGGCTAAATTAGCTATTACCATTCGAGAGACATCTAACATCTTGGAGACATCATGGAGAGTTCTCTGACAACATGCACTCAATGTGCAGTAGCAATCAAAAAAGCCAACAGAATGTTAGGAATCCTTAAAAGGAGGATAGAGAATTAGAGATGTAAAATCTGGGGTAAAAAGTTAACTGTGATCCCGCAGTGCAGTGGACCCAGACAGGCTGGAGCGGCCTTGCATGCCCACATCAGAATGCAGGTGGGGGATGGGGAGCCGCTGCGCAGCGCGGCTCACCGTCCGCAGGGGATGCTGCTCTGCCCAAGCTGGGCTGAGCCCACTGTGTCGCAGGTGAAGGGACTGCTCTGGCCAGGTTAGGCCTGCTGCAGGCAGGGGGCTGCGCTGGCCGGGGTGAGCCCACACACTACAGGTAGAGGGGGACTGCTGCTGCCCCACCAGTGAACCTGTCCACACACAGGTAACCAGTTAACTCTTTACATCCCTATAGCGAATAAGACTGAGAATAGCTTATTGCCTCTATATAAATCCATGGTATGCCCACATCTGTGTGCAGATGTGGTCACCTCATCTCAAAAAAAATCTTGGCATTGGAAAAAGTTCAGAAAAGGGCAACAAAAATGATGAGGGGTTTGGAATGTCTGCCATGTGATGAGAGATTAATAAAACGGGGACTTTTCATCTTAGAAAAGAGGAGATTAAGGGGGATATGATAGAACTCTCTAAAATCATGACAGGTATGGAGAAGGTGAATAGGGAAAAGTTATTTACTTGTTCCCCTAACACAAAAACTAGGGGTTACTGAATGAAATTAATAGGTAGGAGACTTAATACAAACAAAAGGAAGTATTTCTTCACACAATGCACAGTCAACTTGTGGAACTCCTTGCCAGAGGACATTGTGAAGACCAGGACTTTAACAGGGTTCAAAAAGGACTAGATAAATTCATGAAGGTTAGGTCCATCAATGACTATTAGCCAGGATGGGTAGGAATAGTATCCTTAGCCTCTGTTTGTCAGAGGCTGGAAATAGGTGACAAGGGAGGGATCACTTGATGATTCCCTGTTCTGTTCACTCCCTCTGGAGCATGTGGCATTGGCCACTGTTGGCAGACAGGATACTGGCCTAGATGGTCTGACCCAGTATGGCTGCTTTTATGTTCTTAAATGATGGGAACAATAGGATGCAACTGCACAATGAGGGTGTCTAAACTACACCCTTCTGTCAGCAGAAGAATGTAAATTAGACACATCGAAAGTGCAAATGAAGCCGGGATTTAAATATCCTGCGCTTCATTTGCATAATGGCGGCCACCGCTTTTTTTCAAAACGGGGCTTTTCGGAAAAAAAAGGCCTGGCAGTTTAGACGGGGCATTTTTGACAGAAATGCCCTGTTTCGAAAGATCCTGTACTCCTCAAAAAATTATCTTTCGAAACGGGGCATTTCTGTCAGAAATGCCCCATCTAAACTGCCATTTTTTTCTAAAGCCCCGTTTTGAAAAAAGCGGTGGCCGCCATTATGCAAATGAAGCGCAGGATATTTAAATCCTGGCTTCATTTGCACTTTTGATGTGTCTAATTTACAACCCTCTGCCCACAGAGGGGTGTAGTTTAGACGTACCCTGACTCTTCGTGTTTTTTATCATCACTTCACCAAGCAGTGTGCACGTGCCAGGGCACAAACATTCTGATGGTGAGATGCTGCAGAAAAAGTTGACTCTAAGAACTCAGGAGAAAATCTCTTGTCCTTCAGCATCTGCGTTCTTGCCAACTCTGGCTGTGTCAGTCTGATTGCTTTGCTAGTTCTCCAAGCTGTGGAGCATGTGCTTCGCTCCCCAGTGGGGAGCTGGACTCCCATGGGCTGCGTGGTGGAAGCTGGGCTGCTCTCCTTTGGGCAGCTTTACTTTCCATCTGATGCTCGTTTCCTGGAACAAATTAGAACTGCAGTGATCTCCTCCACCCCCCCCGTCTGCCTCCCAAGAGAGCCACGAGTTCTACACAATAAACAAATAACCCCGTGTGTCTGTCATTGCATCATAAAGTGAGTTAATAATTCATGCTGCTACCAGAAGCTTTGCTAGACCTGCTCTCGCCTTACACTGGGCAAAGGGATCTCGTCAACCTCTTCATGTCTTTCAGCCATAACGAGACCCATAGCTGCTGAGACCGTGGTGAAAACAGCTGAGAGAGCAGTGGCACAGAGGGAGGCTGGCTTCATGGTGATGCATGTATGTTGTCAGTCATGAGGGCTTGATAGGGAGTGACAATTACAAGCGGATTCGTTGGGTGAACCTCCTCTGGGCAATAAATAGGCTTTATAAAACTGACACTTATTTATTAAAGCAGGATCTTGCAGCTCTTCAGTTCCGTTAGAGGCTGTAAAAATTCAAGGGGGTGGTTCCAATCTTCTACTGTGTAAAACAGTAGAAATCTGGTGTAACTTCACCAGCTTCTGGATGGTTACTCCTGATTTACATCCGAGGAAGCAATAATGGATTTGATTTTGGAAAAGGGAAGGGGGCGCTATCTAGCAGTTAGGCATCTAGACGTGCTGTTTGGCATTGGCTTAACTTATCTGTGCCTTGGCTGAGGATGATCAATAGTTACCTGCCTTGCACCTCACCTGTCTGAGTTTGTGCTCCCTTAAACAACTGTGAACCAGTAACATTGGACTCAGTCCCTGAGGGTGGGGCTTGGTTCTTTCATGGTTGAGCAGGACTTTGGGATCCTCAGGTGGAAGAGCTAAAATTCCCGTGCTCTTAATGTGCTGGCTGCAGATCCCAACAGTCATGTAATGTAAGGAAGGAACCCCACTCTGGGGTGAGTAGTGACTGGTTTGGGGAGCCTCCTGCTGAAATTGCCTTCTGCCTCGCTGTCTGCAAAAGAGATTGCTTGCGGGTTAGTTTTGATTACCAGGACAGTGGGAGAGTGCATGTGGGTTGATGTGAAAAAGGGATGCACCTATCTTCTGGGGACCCTTTGCACTACCATTAAGTATGGCATTGGCTACATTTGACCAATTAGCTTCTCTTCCTCTTGGCCAGTCATCTGCAAAAGCTTGATTTACTCAAACCTGTTGTTCATGTATTCACTGAATTATCCTTTGGCCTCCAGCTCCTCTGCAAAAGAGCTGGTTGTGAGTATTTGATGTGCAAAGTTTGAAATCCAAAATATTTTGTGAGGACACATTGATCACGTGGCATTGTCTGTTCCCTGTTTAGAGGGCAGACACTTGGGTTTTCAGGTTCAAAACTCATTTTCCAGGAATATTCTCTCATATTCCCCATAAACTTAGTGATTTCTGTAAACTTTCCTGCCAGTTAGACTTGCTCGCCAGATTTGTGGTAAACTAATGGACCACAAATTCAAGTGCATTTGTTGCAAAATGTAATATAGTATTTGTGGCATTTTGTTCGTGTCATTTGCCTAGTTCTAGATTGCAGGCCCATAAAGCCACCTCCCCAAATTATCCCCTTGTTTTTTATTTACTAATTAACTAGAAGATTTACCTGGCATTGCTCGGGACCTGAACTTGATTTTTGGGTATTTTTTTGAAAATAAAATGGAAATGTACGTGCTTCATTTAAATTCTTGCTCTGGAGTGGGGGTGGGGAGAGAGGGGGTCAGCATGTAGGACTACACCAGCCCTCTCTTACCACAGCAGCTTGGGGCCAGGTGAGAAGTGCTTTGTCATGGTCACTGCAGCTCCAGTGGGCACAGCCAGGGGAGGGGTGCATTTTCCCTCAGTTAGGGCAGGTCCAGGTTTGTCTGCTCCCCCCTTGCTCCCAGCCAGAGTGAGGAATGCAGCAAACTGTGCACTTCCCCTTCATCTGGGAGTGAAGGGAAACAGCCAGCAGTGTCCCTGAACGAATCTGGGTTGGGGAAGGGGGAGCTTCAGCTCCCCATCCCTAAAGGATGCCTGAACGGATGGGAGACTCTGGCCTGGGACAGTCCTGGAGGGGGGTGGGTGTCCTCAGCTATCCCCTTTTGTGTGCCTGGTGATTTCTTTTTTTCTGTATGGTTTTCTGAGGAGCAATCCCATTCCAGGCACATCCAATTTTCCTGTCAAAACCAAACCCTGATCTTGCTTTAAGTTAGGATAAGAGGAAGCTGCCTACCCAAATTTGGTGGTCCTAGCTCTTACCGTTTAGGAGGAGTTCTTGAACAGACAGATTGTCCTCCAGACCTTGGCGTAACATAGCTGAGGTTATTGCTGCTTTGTGCTAGGTGCTGTACACACATGCATCAAGACACTCTGCTGCAATGAGCTGACAAGGCTGAGTGGGAAGGGAGCACAAAGATACAGAGAGGAGTCATGATGTGGCTGAGATGACACAGCAGGGCAGTGGAAGAGCTGGGAATAGAGCCCAGAGTCCTGGACCAGGCTCCTATCGATTGGACCATAGATCTTTCTTCCTCTGGATTTCTGAAATATCCCTTTCAACGTGCTTTATTGTCGGGTGCTAGTGGGGGAGTAACATCTTGGGGTGTGTACATATGAACTGTCTGATTATTTTCTCACCCTTGTTCCTGATAAGCACCTGTGCACATATATGAAATTAACAGTCATGAAAATGACAGTGTGGGAGGTTTGAAAATTGCTGACCATTCTGCCAGTGATTTCTGCAGCTGTTCTATTACACACGAGTACACCCCTGAAGTCCTGTTCAACAACAACAAACGTTGGGTCATTTTTTTTCTGGCCAGTAATATTGGCTTACATAGGGCTTCCTTTTTCAGATGTAGAAGAAATGAAGGATGCACACCGGAAGGTAGTTAGAGGATTAAGGCTTTTGAAGAATAGGACAATTAAAAGGGAAAGTTCCAGCAGAGCAAAAATTAGACAACTCTATAATTAACAACCTTATTAAATAGCAATATTTGGGCATTGAACCAAAACCTAGGAATCGGAGTGAAGCATTCTTGGCTGAATGTGCTGCATGAAGTGTGTACACTTGTACAGAACACTGTCTGTGTAATCCCCTGAGGTCTGGAGCAGGATATCCACCCAACAGGTTGTTTTCTCCCCTTGTCCTTTTACATTTCTGATCTCTTGGGTCAGGAGAAGGGCTGAGTCTTTTGACTTACCACTTCTTGCCCAAAAGTCTCACCCTAGCATCAAACTGCTAAAATGTAGCTCCCCTCCCTCCCGCCCCTCAGCCCAGCCCAGCCCAGCCCAGCCCAGCCCAGCCCCTGAAGTGCGTAACTATCAAGCTCTTTCTTTCCTTGTGTTCCTCTGCCCTCTAAGAGGGGCCTGACTAGGAGATGCATATTCCTAGACCTCCAAGAGCAGCTTGTGAGTTACTCTGTGTGAACCTCCCAGTAAAGCAGCTGTTGCCCATCTGCAGTATGGGACAGCTCCTCCGCTGGTTTGAGCTGACAAAACTCCACTGAAGCTGATGTTGCTACTCTTTTATTAACACCATCTGAGGAGCTAGTCCTATGGCTTCAAGGCACGCCCCACTGATCGGTGGGGTGAAGGTAGAGGGTTGGAACTGGGCATCTCAGGTATGCAGCAGCTAGAAAGCTTCAGGGCTCTTGCCTGAGACCACAAACCAATGGACTTAACCTGCCTTGGTGGCTTGCTAGTAAGTGTGAGGGCTGCTGTGCAGAAGACCAATGCTAAGGAATGCAGTCTATTCCATGCAGAAATGGGGGGGGGAAGAAAGGGGTGTCCCTGGCTATAGGAATTCTCATTCCCTTCCCAGTGAATGCTTCCAGGAACGGAAAAGGGAGAGGTGGCAACGTGTCAGATGTATTAACCAAAGCCTTCCATGGAGTTGCGGGACCAGCTTGTGCAAAACAGGGAACTTGCCCTGGGCCTGAGCCAGATATATCCAGAATAGGAGAACAGAAAGGAGAGGCACCATTTTTCTGCGGGAATGTATGTGCAAGTGCAAATGCATTGCTCCCATATGGTGTGGGTTGGACTGCAGCACTGATTTGTCTCCTGATGGGCTGCGAGCGCTAGTAAATATTTTTGAAGTGCTGCTTTTAAAAAAAAAACCCTTTTAACTCCTCTCTAAACAAAAAATCAAATATGCAAATTATGAAATCAATTAACATTTTTAACGCTTCCTTTGAGGAGACAATGACAAAGGACTTTGGTTCTTTTTACAAAGATTTCTTTGTTACAAATTGTACAGCAAGTGATCAACTGTGCAGGTCAGGGGCGGGGGCCATGAAACACGCACAGCGAGGGGCTGGGGCTCTGAGTGCCAAAGGAAGTTGCATTTACACATTACAGCCACACCTAGGAAAGGGTTCGCTTTTAGCAGGGAGTGAGGTGAGCTGGTCCAGACAGGCTTGGAATGGGGCCACGAGGCTGCTTTGCTGCATAAGGATTGGTGCCTCTCTAGCCACTTGCTCAGTGGCTTCCCAAAGGCAGGACTTCTGGGTATCCTGCTCTTCCATATTAATTCACTAGAAAAGGATCCTTCAGGCTGCTGCTGGAATTAAATTTAGGAGAAGGCTTCAGAGCACAGGCCACAAATGGGGCCGTGTGAGGGGTAATGCGTCTCTGTCACTAGTATCCCAGTCAGTGTGGCGGCCTCGCTGTTTGCTTTATAGTTTATTTATAAACGCCATTTCACAAGAGCAGTGAGACACTCCGAGCTGAGCGTTTCGAGGAATTATTGCTCCTCAAGCCCCGTAACGCCACCTGAGGCGTGCAGTAATGGCCTAGAGATGCAATGACTGTCATGTCTTATTGCTCACCGCTTCCATGCTGGAGCTACATCAGAGTAAAATCTCCATGTGCATAATGGCATCTCGGTTTCTTTGCCCTTTTCATCCTTGCTCTAATCCCTTTCTGTCAAATTTCAAGTGAAACAATCACCAGAGGAGCGGGAGGTCAGCCGAGATAGAACAGTAACATGTTTTTAAATGGTATTTTCCTACTTGGAACATGGCAAATGGTGGCTGAAGAGGTATGTCTGCCTTGAACTTTCCCGGTCACCCAAATTGCTGGCCCTGTGTTATAGTGATGGTCGCATTTAGAAATCCATAGATATAAACCAGGTCTAAACTGCAGGTTGAACCTCTCTAGTTCAGCACCCTCTGGACCTGACTGGAGTCAAAACAGAGAATTTGCTGGACCATGGGAGGTCAATATTGTCTAGCAGCAAGCCCAACGCTTCCTGTTTACTGGGCTCTGAGGGTATGTCTACACTGCATTCCTTTTTTGAGAGGGGAATGTAAATGCAGACGAACGAAATTGCAAATGAAGTGCGGATTTGAATTTCCCATGCTTCATTTGCATAATTGTGTCCAGGTGCTGTTTCGAAATACCCTATTTTGAAAAAAGAAATGCTGTCTAGATGCGGTTATTTCAAAAGAAAACTCCTTATAAAATGAGGTTTAAGGGTTATTTCGAAAGAAGGGTTTCCTTTCGAAATAACCACGTCTAGACAGCGTTTATTTTTTCAAAATAGGGTATTTCGAAATAGCGCCTGGACATGATTATGCAAATGAAGCGTGGGAAATTCAAATCCGCACTTGAAATTTCGCTCAGCTACATGCATTCCTCTCTCGAAAGAGGAATGCAGTGTAGACATACCCTTAGACTTTTAGAGGTAAATTGGAGTGAAATAACACAGAACACTGAGAGCCAGAACTGGTGGCTGTAAACAAACTTTATGGGACTGCGGGAAACTTGGCCACACCCATGATAAGTGGACATCCGACTAACTGACATCATGCTGGACCACGGATGTTAACAGAGCAGAGAGTGCTGGATTAGAGAGGTTCAACCTCTACAAACTTGTGCTGGTACAGTAATGTCAGGTAGGGGTGTGATTTCATTTCTCTGTGACAGTTCAATGCTGTCAAAAACCCTGGTAAAGTAACAACTATACTGACCAAAAAAAGTCAGCTTCTGGCACAGCCTATTTTTTTTTTTCCCCCATAGAACTGGCATAAGCACACCTCCCCCTCCCCCGCCGCCCCATAGCTGCATCTACACTAGGGGAGTTAGTTGGTATAGCGATAGTATGCTAGTGGTTCTCAACTTTTCCAGAATACAGTACATCTTTCAGGAGTCTGATTTGTTTTACATACCCCCAAGTTTCATCTCACTTTAAAACTACTTGCTTACAAAATTGAAATAAGAATACAAAAGTGATACAGCCCACTATTACTGAAAAATCACGTTCTAATTTTTACCATCTAATTATAAAATAAACTAGTAGACTTACCCGGTGTTGCCTGGATGCTTCAGGGCAGAGTCTTGGATATAGGAGGAGGGTGCAGGAAGCTAGGGGCAGGAGGGGGGTCAAGAGTGAGGATTGGGGGTGTGGAGGGCTCAGGGTGGGGGGTCATGTTGTTTCCCTGCCACCCCAGCCCACCAGGGCCTGTCCCCTCCCCCCCGACCTCTCCCAGTCAGCTAGGGGTCTGTCTTCCCCTCCCCCAGCTGCCAGGAGCCTTTCCCCTACCCTCCAATGTTGCAGCTAAGGGCTGGGGGGAGAATGGGTAAGTAGCCCCCCTGCCCCAAATCCTGAGTGCTAGCAGGCAAGATGGCAGAGCCCCAGCCCTGCTGGCCACTCCTTTGGTGGTGCGGCTGCCCCCCAGTGGACACACTGCAGGGTAGCTCTCCCCTGCAGGCTCGCTGCTCCATACCACGTCCCTCCGAACATCAGCCCCTCGGCATGTTATGGTGTGATGTAGTGGGCAGGCCATACCCTCTGGGCATCTGCTGGTGGCTGTGTATGGGTGGGGGTGACCCCTACTGGCCAGTCTCTGTAGCACTGCCCAGCAGGATGGCTGCCTTAAGTCACGTAGGCAAAAAGACCCAACCTGTCCAACTGGTTGAGGGCAGGCAGGGAACAAAGGAAGGGAGGTTTTGGGGGAAGGGGCAGTTGCTGGCTGGGGAACATGGAAGAAGCAGCCTTAGCTGAGGGTCTAGTGATGACAATGGACCCCCCTAATCCAAGGGGTCTGAGGCATCCTAGCCCAGACTCTGAAACCTCCCTTCCTTTGTTCCCTGCCTGCCCTCAACCGGTTGGATAGGTTGGGTCTTTTTGCCTACCTGACTTAAGGCAGCCGTCCTGCTGGGCAGTGCTACAGAGACCGGCCAGTAGGGGTTACCCCACCTCCCACACAGCCACCAGTGGATGCCCAGAGGGTATGGCCTGCCCACTACATCACATATGGCAAACTGTCCTTTTTTCAGGGCTTTTGGTTCCGGCACAATCACAGCCTGTCCTTGCTTTAAGCTTGGAGAAGAGGAAGCTGTCTACCAAATCTGGTGGCACTAGCTCTTACCATTTAGGAGGAGTTCTTGAGCAAACGGACTCGTGGAGTGACAGACAGATAAAATAGAGAGAGAGATTGTGATGCCAGGTTGAGAAACTTTAATAGTATTTAGAGCAGTATAAACAAATCATTGTATGAAATGTGCAAAGCTAGGCAAATATCTAGATGAGTTGACATACCCCAGGGGTACATTTATCCCTTGAGAGCCACTGGTGTAGGCTGGGCCAGAGATGGTTGGCTATGGAGATGTCAGTCATGGATCCGTAGTTAAGGCTCAGTGGAGTTTTGCACCAGAATTGCAACCTTACCTTATGTCCTCCCAAATATGACAGCATGTATTATCTGGCACAGAATGAATTTTCTGTGGATTTAAGTAACTTGGTTAATTAGAGTTAAAATTAATTTAGAAATAAAGAAAATGATCACCCCATGTCAATTTTGTCTGTCCCAAATTTTCTTAATAGAATGATGCTGCTACCTCAAACTTCCCATATAATTAGAACTGTCTGAAATCTTGTCAGCCACACTTAAAGGTGTGTGTGTGTGTGTGTGTGTATAAAATGAACGGATACTGTATTGGATGAGCTCTAGTTTGATCTGATATGGCAAGGCCACAGTTCCTAGAGAGGTGGGATGGACAGATGCTGTAGGTAGCTAGAAATCAGTGAAAGAGGCCAGCTGTGTAAGCCCGTTGGAGAGCTTCTAGAACTTGTGACCCTCCACCTTCAAAACAGCTGTCCATGTGGATTTGCTCTCTGCCTCTCAGAGAAAATGTCTGCTGCTTTCGTGCCCATCTGCTCGCCTGCCTGCCTTCTCCTCCTATACCAAGCTCCCGAGGGCAAAAATCCTAATGGCACCTGCTTGAGAACATTAGACCAGTTTAATCCTAGAAATGGGGTTTTCAGCACGATTAATTCAGGATGCTTGCATGACGCAGTTATACCAGCCTTCTGTTGGCAGCCTCCTGTGTAATGTTCACGTTCGGCAAGAGCATCACCTGTATGAATAACACGGGTGTCTGCTGGACCAGATTCCTGCCCTCCTTAGGGCCTCTAGTCCAGATTCACAAGTGGTGCTTCCGCTCGAAAAGAGAAGCTGGGGGAAAGGGGTTCCTCTATAGAATTTGTACCTAATGGAAATAAATTGTGGCCCCTGGCTGACACTTATTAGACTGTAGAACGATCTCCTGAGTTGGGTTTCTCCATCTCTTGGCTTTGCAGAGAAGCTAGTTTGGTTCCGTGGCATCAGCGCATATGTGTCTAGACTGGATTTGGGGGAATTTTCCTGCGTTTAAAATGGGCCAACGCCAATAGCGCTATTGGTTTCTGCCCTCTCCACTGCATGATCTTACTTGCTGTGCGTCTGACTTCCTGCTTTCCATGACTAGCCTCGGTTTCCTCTGCTTCTCTTTGGCTCCTTTTTCTGACGCAGCACTGAAAGATAAATGGTGCCATGGGAATAGCACTGAAAATAATAATAATTAGGATGTAGACAAGCCAGTAGCTCTCTTCCAGGCCAGGTGGGAGATTTGACATTTCCATGGTCAGAAATTAAAGGAAGTCAGGGAAGCTCATTAAAAGCAGAAGAGGATTAAAAGCTGTGGATTTGAGGAGGGTTTTCTGTTTGCTGTTGCTACAAATATAAATACATTTTTTGGAGGGCCGGGGGGAGTGTGGCATGTGCTGTGGGCAGAGGCAGGATTGCAAGCATTGGGGGCTCTTGCTTTAAAGGGATCTGTACACAGGAGTCAGACCGAATATTCCATGGTGCAGCTTCCTAGCCACAAGATAAAATTGAGGAAGCCCTATTATAGCTTAAAGTCCATTCCCTAGCTGGGGCAGGGCATAGTCCCCTGCCAGAGGACATGGCTGATCCTGAACCGGTTTTGTGGGTGCTCTTGGCCAAACAGCCCCGCAGCAGTGATAACTGTTCTCCATAGCAAAAGCCAAGCCTGGAACCACCCAGATCTTGGATAATCCCTTTGGGGTTACGTGTTTATCGGTCTCTCCTGCTTAGTAAAAGGGTAAAAAGAGGCACGTTGCAATGGCAGGCTTTTGTCTAGCCCTCTCCCCTTCCCCTTTTCTTAGTGTGTGAACGTACATGTCTTGAAGCCCTAGCAGGAACTCTGAGGGCAGGTGTTCTTGGTATTCTCCCCGCATCTGGCACTGCAGAAACAGAGTGCAGTAAACTTAGCTGTGGGCACCCTTTTCTTCCCTCCCCCCTCAGTTATCCTGCTGATCTACTAAGTGTTAGGCTCTGACTCTCTGTGTGCCTCTCTCTCTTGCAGGATGCAGTACTGGGCCAGAAGGCTGGAGCAGGAGATTGATGGAGTGATGAGGCTGTTCGGTGGTGTCCAGCAACTCAGAGGGGTAAGCAACCTCTCTTGCCCTTTGTAGTCTTTTTTGTGGCACTGAGGGCTCCCCTCTTCTAGAGAAGCTGCCTGTGCAAATGCTTGAGAGAAGTCACCGTCCCTGTGTGCGCGGCCTCACTGCCTGTTCCTCTGGTGGCTAGTCAGTTTGATGCATTTATCAAGTGTGCGTGTGTGTTTTGTATCCATCTACCTGGGTTTCTGTATGGCTGCACATGGCCGTTATTTCAGCACCTCGTTGTGTTCTTTCCCTTTACTGCACAGCACACTAAATCCAGCTGTTTGTGCTGCCAAGGACACACACTGCTCATATTTGTCTTGTAAATTTGAACTGTCACTCCTAAAGCAGGCTTCATTCAGGCAATAATTTGAGTGGTTAGTTTGCACCAACATATGCTAATGAATACTGGTGATTTTTAATTGGCAAATAATAATCCACTTTCCTGTGTAGAGGCGTTAACAAATAAATAAAACACTGTCACAGAGGCCCTGTTTCCTTACCTCTCTGCTCCCTCTTTGTCCAGCTAAGCTGAGAAGCCAGGGACTGAACGGTCCATGGCAGCAGAACTCCCTCCGTTCTGAAAGCGATTCCTCCAAATCGGAGCTGGGGTAGTGACAGTGAAGCTGCCCTATTTCCTCCCATGCTGAACTAGCACTGTGGGGAGAGAGAGTCAGAGGACATCAGCCTTCAGAGGCCTCTTCTCTCCCTCCCTTTCCCAACACTTCCATCCTCACCTTTTAGCTCTTTTTAAATGGCATAGTCTGTAATGAATAGAATCCTCACGCCTCCAGTGTTACCATAAAGACAAATTTACATACAAGGTAAGTAAGCTACATCTTAGTGCCTCTGATTATGAGGGGCCTCTGAATAAAAAAATTGCTGTTTTAGTTGCATCCTTGCCTCTGTCCCAGTATATATGCAAACACAAAACTTGGTTTTTTCTGTTTCCATTGTCCTTTCTGTTAGCATTGCCAAAAATTGTGTATCAGTCTGAGGCCTCTAAAACTTGACATAGTTTAGAGCCTCAGCATGTCTGTCTGGCCCTGCAGCAGACTCTTGTAGCATGCTAGATATATTGCTTCACCATTACAAAGCAACATGTACAGGTTAGACCTCCCTGGTCTGGCACTCTCGGGACCTCACTGGTCTGGCATGAGTGATTTTGCTGATCAGGGAGATCATTTCTGGCTCCCCTGCTGCCAGCCACTTCTGTCCCACCTCTCTTGGGCTTCCTGGCTCCCCCTGCAGCCCAGCTGAGTTGCGTGCTGGGCTTCCCGGCTCCTTTCCACTCCCCCTTGCAGCCCAGTTGGGCTGCACTTCGCACCCCCTTCCCTGAGTGCATCACACTCAGCTCCCATTGCCCCACCCCCTCACAGCATGCCGCGACTCTCTGATCCTGGAACATCTGGACTATGGATGTTGCTGGACCAGAGAGTTCCAGTTTATAGAGGTGCAACCTGTCGTATGTTTCTCTGTCTGATTCCTTTCATTTACACTGGCTTAAAATAGGTGCTACTCCTTTGTTTTCACAACAGTTACTTTGGTTTCCCACCATTGACTATGGGGCCCTGTCTAAATGCAGAAGTTGCCCTGATTTAAATTGTTTTTAAAAGGGTTGAGTTGAACAGGTGGAAACCCCATGTAGATGTTCATTTGGTTTATTTAAGGATAGCTTAAGTTGCTACCATTTGACTGAAGCTAAATTGATATAGGCCAAGCTTATATTAATTTAAGAGTGTCCACGTTGCCTTTGGCATCAGTTTTTAACTAAGATTTTAAATCATGCTGTTAGTTAAATTGGGGGCAAAGTTGCTTATAGACAAGCCCTCTGATTGAAACTGGACTTTTGGAGTTGGGCTTCCTGCACCTCTTGTTCAAGATTAACGATCTATGTGGTTTTGTGTGTGAGGACACAGTGGCAGAGCACGTGAGAAGGACCCCTGCTTATTTCTGCATCGCGACTGCACATTTTTCTCCTCTTGCTTTTTGCTCCTACACATGTCAAATACATTTTAATTTTTTTTAATTTTTCGTTTTTGCCTTCGATTCCAAAATGAAATAGTCTTGGTGTTGGTACTGGACAGAAGTTGTGCTCAACTTTCAGTCCTTGTCTCCCATTTGCCACTCAAATTGCAGGTAAAGGGGATCACTTTCGCCTGTTCTTGTGGCGTAGGGTTCCCCGAACTGTAATTGAATAGCACAGGATCAGTTGAAATCAGAAAGTTTTCAAGTCCACAGGACTGGCAACTTTAGAATCTAGTGACGTAGAAGGAGAAATGTTTACACTGTTTAATGTCTGTTGACCATACAATCAAGCAGTGGGCTACTGACAACTTTTAATAGTGCTGTACAGAATGTCTTGTTAAGGTTATCTATGGCTCAACAAATGGGGCACCAGGCATAGTGCTTGAGGGCTGATTTTAAAATGAATGGCACCTGCGTTAGAGGGCAGATCCCTGACTGGTGCAAATGAGCAGCATTTGATTGACTTCAAACCTAGCTGCCTTTCCTCCCAAAGAGCTTTGCAAGCTGTATGTACCTCGGGGAGATGAGGAAAGTGCCTTTCTCGGGCATGCATAGACTGTGCTGGTGGAATGGGCGGAGGGAATCCATTTGCGATTCAGTGGCTATGAAGGTGGTTCAGCAATGAGCTGCGGGGCATGGAGAGCATGACAAGGCCCTGAAGTCCTGGTTACCCACTGTGGCTGAGGAAATCCCCAGCCATGGCCATTCTTCATGCCCCTTCCATGGCTGACGCAGTGGAACTACCCCTGTGCAATGGCTTTCTCACTTCAGAATTTCCCACGCAGGTTTTCTTGCAACTCTCATCCCATTCACCCCATTTTACCACCTCTCATCCTCGTTAACATTATGTGAAGTAATCCCATGCCTACGGCAGTGGGGCGCGAGAAAGCAGCAGATGGAGAGGATCACTGACAGTCATCACCACAATCCTGCAAGTAGGCAACCTTGGGGCTAATGGCCATTCAGCTCCGTGCCTGTGGCAGCTGAGAAGTTCAGCAGCATCCTGGCTGACTGAGCAGCCCTTCTTAGGCTAGCACGGCTCACCCTTTGTAAGGGAAGGGGCTAGCAAAGGTGCCCTAAATATCACCTGTCCTGTAATATCTGGCCAGACTACTGTGTCGGGCAGATCATCCCACTGTGATCAAAAAGCAATACAGAAGATAAAACACATGCCAGGAGTGTGGACTGTCTGTATGCCTTTAGATGGAGGCAGTGCACAAAGGCCTGAGAGAAGAACAGGTCTTGTTTCCAGAAAACTGTTCTGCTACAGTATTGACTTTGCAGCAGATAGTCAGGCTAGACTGGCCGGAGGAGATTCCATCCATGAGCCGGGGGGGGCACTGGCATTTCCTTTTGGAAAGGGAAAGTGGAGGCTGAAGATAGGATCCATGGAGCTGGATGTCAGTAAGAACATTTCTCCTGAAACAACTTCCTGACCTCCCTGTCAGCCTGAATGAATGGTCCAGGAAACTTTCATTTCTCCTGAACCCTTGTATGGCATATCAGTGTCATGCCCCTACATTGATCAGAGCAGAGGAAAGCAAGGAGCAGTTCTACTCTGACTTGGCCTCGATCAGATCAACCCCTGCACATGCTCTAGAGCAGTGGTCCCCAACACGGTGCATTTATGTGCGCCCGCCTAGTGACCAGGGCCGGCCCGAGCCATTCTGCGAGCCATTCTTGCGCCCTGGGCCCCGAGCACGCGGCAGCCCCAAAAGGTTGGGGACCACTGCTCTAGAGGGTGCTTGGTCCTTCCATGAGTGCAGGTGACTGGACTCGATGACCTCTTAAGGGCCCTTCCTGTCTAATGATGCCATGATGTCAGGCTTTTCCTGCTGGGAGTCTTTAATGCAAGAGTAGCTAGAGACCGCAATGACTGGAAAGGTGTGATAAGACAACATGGCATGGGAAAGATGAACAGCAACAGACTTCTCCTCTTGGGTACATGTGTGGAACGCAGTCTGCTCATTACTAATGACATCTTCAGGCACAATCTTCAATGTAAAACAGTGCAGCCGACCAGTTGTTTCACTTGCCAATGAGACCTCTGCAATGCCAGAATTACCAGAGCTGTGCATGGCGCAGGAAGCGGGACAGACCATAAACTGGTAAGAACAGTGCTTAAGAACATAAGAGCGGCCAGACTGGGTCAGCTGAAAGGTCCATCTCGCCCAGTGTCCTGTCTGCCAACCGTGGCCAGTGCCACATGCCCCAGAGGGAGTGAACAGAACGGGATCATCATGTGTTCCCTGCCCTGTTGCCCATAGCTAGTATGGGTAGGAATGGTGTCCCTAGGCTGGTAAATAGCCATTGATGGACCTAACCTTCAAGAATTTATCCAGTTCTTTTTGAACCCTGTTAAAATTCTGGTCTTCACAACCTCCTTTGGCAAGGAGTTTCACAGGCTGAATGTATTTTGTGTAAAGAAAAACTTCTTTTTGTTTGTGTTCAACCTGCTGCCTGTTAATTTCATTTGATGACCCCTAATTCTCATGTTCTGGGGAGGAGTAAATAACTCTTCTTTATTCACTTTCTCCACACCAGTCATGATTTTCTAGACCTCTTAGCCTGCAGATAGTCCCTTGGCGGTGCTAACACCCCAATCTTAATACAACAGCTTTCATCATAGCTAATCTTAAGCAGGTCGACTATCAGAGGTAGTTTCAGCAGTCACTTGATGAACAGGTTGGCTTTTTTTCATGCTTACCGGTCACTGGCAACCTAGCAGAAAAATGGAACATGTGGTTATTGACATGGCTAAGTCAATGCAAGGCCAAAGAAAAGGGTACACTGGGACTGGGTGGCTCGATGAGAACAGCGAGGACACTTCCAAACCCCCTATTGCAAGCAGAAAGCATTTGCTGAATGGCAGAATGAACTTGGTTCTGTCTCAAAGAAAGATGGCGCTAAATACCTACAGGGAGAGGCCCAGTCTGAACTGAGGAGAACACAGGATGCATGGTGGGAAAGGAAACTGCAGAAGTTCAGCTTTATGCAGACACAAACAACCCAAAGATGTTCTCGGACTCTCAAAGCAGTCTTTGGACCATCTAAATCTGGCATAAATCTCACCAGGGACAAGGAGGAAATCCTAGAGAGATGGGCTGAATGCTTCAATAGTCTACACAAATGACCATCCATTGGCAGTCTGTGCACCCTTGATCATTTACTTGAGGAACCTAGCAGAGAGGATTTTGACCTCCCTCCATCAGTTGACGTTGAAAGCCATCAAACAACTGAACTCTGGCAAAGCCTCTGGAAAGGATGGTATCCCAGCAGAACTGTATAAAGCAGTGGGCCTCAAGGCCATTGAGATTTCATGACATCTTGAGTAGCGTTTGGGAAGAAGACCTGCCACAAGACTTCAAAGTTGCCATTGTTGTATCACTGTTCAAAAACAAAGGCAGCAAAGCTGACTCTGGAAACTACTCCGTTGCTCTCCTCTGTACAGCAGGGAAAATACTAGCCCACATTCTATTGAACAGATTCACTGGGGACATATCTGAAGAGAATTTGCCAGAAGCACAGTCTGGTTTCAGATCAGGTCGTAGTGCTACAGACATGATCTTTGTCATAAGACATGCCCAGGAAAAATGTTTAGAGCAGAGCAGGGACCTCTGTGCAGTTGTCATCAATTTGGTCAAAGCTTTTGATACACTCAGCAGAGAGGGTCTGTGGGCCATTCTGCGTAAACTGGGCTGCTCAAGAAGGCTCATACAAATCCTCCATCTGCTCCACGACCACACAACAGAGCAAGGGACTTTCTGGGGCGTTGGAAATCTCTAATGGAGTGAAGCAAGGCTGCAAACTTGTTCTGCTGCTGTTCAACTTGTTCTTTCCCTGTGTCCTCAGCCGTACTGCATGGGACTTGGATCAGGGGATATGCATCCACTACCAACTCAATGTCTCCCTCTTGGATCTTCGAAGACTCAATGCTAAGACCAAGACTCCTTGATACTTCTCATCGAGGCACTCTTTGCAGATGACTGCGAACCTTCAGACCATCATTGTGGTTTTTTTCCTGAAACATCCCAGCAATTTGGCCTCACTATCACTCTTGAAGACTGAACTCTGTTCCAATCATCCCCAGTGCCAGGCATCTTCATCCAAGGCACACAGATGAAAAATGTGGATCAGTTCAAGTATTTGGGCTTGACATGACAGTTCCCTTGATAAGAACATTTACTGCAGAATTAGTAAAGCCAGCCAGGTCGTTGGCTGACTCCAAACACAAATCCTTAACTAGCACAACATTTGTCTCACTGCCAAGTTGAAGATCTGCAGTGCAGTGGTTCGAACATCTCTCCTGTGTGGATCTGAGATGGACTCTTTATAGACGTCAAATTGAACTGTTTGAGCAATTTCACATGCGCTCCTTTAGCTCAGGAAGGAGCATTTGTTGGCAGGACAGAGTGACTAATATTAAGGTCCTTGAGAGATCAAACAGAACCAGTATTGAGGCAACATTACTGAGAGCACAACTTAGGCAGACCGGGTTTGTCCTCTGAATGGCAGACCAGCATCTCCCTAAACTGATCCTGTGCAGGGAGCTGAGGGCGAAAGAAAGGAGGGTCGTCCATAGAAGCACTTCAAAGATAATCTGAAGAGCCGTCTCCAGTAGGCTGCCATCGATCCCAAAGAACTTGAGCAAATGGCTGAGAACGGGACTCCCTGGTGGTCTCTGACTAGGTCAGCAGGTAACAGGATCAAGCTGGATCATCAGATTCATCTCCAGGCTGCATACGACAGGTGCCACAGAGCCATGTCATCAGGCATCCTCAGTGTGGCCGACGGCACATCAGTGTTCAGACTTAGGAGTCCTATGCACAGCCATAGGAGAGAACTGTGACTGTATTGTCCTCCTTGCCCGTGGTGGGTTACTAACCCCCACACAGCACTGTTGCCCACAGGCAGTCTGGGATGCAGGTGGCATCTGTTTAACAGCACAGAGCAATAGTAATAGCACAGTTCAAAACAGGAAGTGCAAAGGGAACACTGTATCCTACTGGGGATATTTAGGGAGCAGCCGCATATAATTGTTTGACATTGGGGACTGACTAATGCTCCTTGTCTTGTAACAAGTGCCATCTGGACAGGGCCCTGGGTGTCTCTCGTCTGAGCGACACCATCAATAGCAAAACACTGCTTCTGTTTCTCTCAACGCCACAGAGGCACGTGGGCTCGGCACGGACTCAGCCAGTGATAGCACCAGCTGAATCCCTGAGCTGCGGGGCGAGTAGGAAGCTATGGGAACTGAAGCTTCCATCTAAATGGAAGTGTCTTATGGGGCTTCTAAAGGAGGATTATGAGGCAGGTGCAATTCCTTGTGAGACAGGCAGGGGGAGGAACGATGGAGTGAGTGCTGCTTTCCGTATTGGAGACTGCTTGTGCTATCTCCTGAGTGAGGGCAATCCGGAATCCAAAGGTAGAAAGAGAGAACGTGGGGTATTGGGGCTATTTCCGAGTCAAGACCCAGATTTGGATCTGATGGTTGTAGCTCCTGCCTGTACAGTTGGATGAATCAAACAGATGTTTGTCTAACCGAGGGGTGGGCAATAATTTTTGTGGGGGGGAGGCACTCCAAGAATTTGGTCAGAGGCCAAGGCCCACACGCTTCCATGATATTAATGGAGGAGTTATGGGCTCTGGGTTGGAGGTTGGGTGCAGAAGGGAGCTTGCGGTAAGGGATTGGAGTGCAAGAGGGGGATCTGAAAGGGTGTTTGGGTGAAGAAGAGGATTATGGACTGAGGTGCAGGATCCAGAAGAGGGTATGGATGCAGGAGAGGATTCTGACCTGGAGGAGGGGTGTAGGAAGGGAGTGCAGAGTCTGGTAAAGGGTTGTAACCTGGGGCAGGAGAGCAGGGTTTTGGGTTGTGACTGGGGGGTAGGGGATTGGGGTGCAAGTTCTGGGAGGGGTTTGTGACTTGGAGGAGGGATGTAGGAGGGGGTGCAGGGTCTGGGAAGAAGTATGGGTGCAGGAGTAGAGGTGCAGAGGTTTTGGGTTATATGGGATTGAGATGTAGGAGGGGGGGCAGATGGTTGGGGAAAAGGAGGGCTTGGGATGCCAGAGGCAGACTCTGGCTGGGAGGCACTTATCTGGGTAGCTCTACCAGCCCAGCAGGTTTGTAAGCCAGGGTCCCCACCTTTCTTGCCCCTCCCATGTCCTCAGAACAGCTGCAGGGGCCATGTGTGCTGCTATGAAAACTGTGAGCCTAGGGGAGGGGTACTTCACATGCTGCCTGCAAATAGACAACTCTTATTGGTTGGAAACCAGCCAGTGGGATCTGCAAGTTTATGCTGGGGGTGCGGCAGTGTAAGAAGCCCCTACCTCTGGGCTCACAGCAGTCACAGAAGCACATGGTCCTGCAGCTGGTTTTTCTGAGCGCTGAGCAGCGATGGGAGCTGGTTGAGGCTCCTGCGGGCCAGATCGGGCCCGTGGGCTGTATTTTGCCCAGCCCTGGTCTAACCTGAGTTTAAAAATCTCCAATAATGACAGAGGTTCCACAACCTCCCTAGGCAGTTTATTCCAATTCTTAACCACCCTGACAGGAAGTTTTTCCTAATGTCCAACCTAAACCTCCCTTGCTGCAATTTAAACCTGTTGCTTCTTGTCCTACCCTCAGGGGTTAAGGAGAATAATTTGTCCCTCCTCCTTGTGACACCCTTTTAGGTAGTGAAAACTCTTATCATTATCCCCTCACTGTCTCCTTCTCCAGACTAAACAAACGCAATTCTTTCAGTCTTCGCTTGTGTTTTCTAGACCTTTTATCATTTTTGTTTGTTTTTCTCCTCTGGACTTTCTCCAGTTTGTCGAAATCTTTCCTGAAATGTTATGCGTAGAACTGGATACGATATTCTTGCTCTACTCTGCACTGACCAGGCCTCGACTGAAGAATTGCTTCTCGTGTCTTGCTTACAACACTCCTGCTAATACGTGCCAGAAGGATGTTTGCTTTTTTTGCAACAGTGTCACACTGTTGATTCATATTTAGTTTGTGGTCCACTGTGACCCCCAGATCCCTTTCCACAGTACTGCTTCCTAGGCAGTAATTTCCCATTTTGTATGTGGGCAGCTGATATGTTCCTTTTTACGTGGAGTACTTTGCATTTCGTCCTGTTTTATTTCAGACCATTTCTCCAGTTTGACCAGATTTTGATTTTTAGTCCTATCCTCCAAAGCACTTGCAACCTCTCCCAGTTTGGTATTATCCACACACTTATAAGCATACTATATAATTATCTAAATCACTGATGGAGACATTGAACAGAACTGGACCCATAACGGATGCCCCATTCATTATGCCCTTCCAGCTTCACTGTGAACCACAAATAACTGCTCTCTACAGTTTTACAACTGGTCATGGACCCACCTTGTAGTAGCTCCATCTAGATTGTATTTCCCTGGCTTGTTTGAGATGGTCATGTGAAACAGTATCAAAAGCTTTACTAAAGTCGAGAGACACCACATCTACTACTTCTGCTCCTAAATCCACAAGGCTTTTTTCCCCTTTCACAGAAAGTTATTGGGTTGGTTTGACACAATTTGTTCTTGACAAATCCATGTTGACTGTTACTTACCTTATTATCTTCTGTGTCTTTGCTTGGTTATTTGCTCCATTTTCTTTCTGGGTCTTTCCTCAATACCCATCTCTTACCATGGTACTTGTAGAATCTGGAATGGCTGAGTTTAGGGATTGGCATGGGCCTGATGCATATGCATTAAGCAAATTATACATTTATACAACTAGCGCATACGCTGACTATTCCCCTCTATCCCAGGCTTTGTGTGTTGCTTTTTGTGGCAGGGGATGGGGAACGAACAGTGAATGTGTTTGCAGGTTCTAACTTTGTGCATTTCCAGTGTTAGATTGCAGATTCATGGAGCCAGAGACTTTCTTTGGGGGGGTGGGGTGGCAGGGAGTATAAATAGTACAACAGGAGTCCTGACTGGGACCTCCAATGTTACATGTTTGTAAATTTGGTAATTCATGCCCCAGCTCCTCAAGGGGTATTGAAGGAAACCAAAGAGGGGCTCCTCTCCATTCAGGTGGAAGCTGTGTACCAGATTTGTGACCCCCTGCTAGCCTGCGTTCTGGGTCCCGCTGTCATTTCTCACAGGTTTATGGAGAGAATAAGTGCTAGGCAAGGTGCTGCTCTAGAAATGGATTTTTTCCTCTTCAATTCAGGCCTGACTATATCCAGTAAATAACAATAATAGAAACTCCCTCCTCAGCTGTGTCAGGGTTACTTATTCATTTTATTTGCTTATATTTTTTGGTTGCTGTGAAAGGATGTGGGACTGAAACCTCATAACTGTTGTGGCATATGAGGCATGAAATTCATTGTCAGAAATCTGGCGTCTGGGAACATCATGGTAATGAATATTTTATTCTGCCCACCTATGAATGACTTTGTTAACTCTTCAGTCTCTTCCTGGAGCAGGATGCTAAATGTCCGATGCCCTGCTTCCTTCTCCCCTGCGGCATGAAAGTACGGTCATCTTGTGCGCCTCTCGGATGGGATTTTCTGAGCTTGCATCACCCCAGATGCATCTTTGTTTTTGTAAATGTTTCATTCTTTGCAGTCCTAAAAGAGCAAGAGAGTTCCAGGGCACGGTGGAGTGGCGTGGCATGCCAGACTGCTGGCTATACAGCTCAGATACAGGTTGAGTTTTTCCCAAAGGCCCTGATCCTGCATGAGACTATATGTGCTTAAGTGTTTGCAGGGTTGGGGCTTCAGATGTGGCTTGATCTGCTTAATCCAGTGTCCAGCAAAACGAATGATAAAACCCTCGTTGACTTCAGTGATGCAGGACCAGGTTATGTGTTGGTTTGTCCCAGATGTGATTCAGAGACGAAAAACCTGTGAGACTCTGAGGTTTGGTTTGTTCCCTCCGATCCAAAGCCATGGTCTCCGTTCCTTGAGCCAGCTCCTCCATGAATCCTGTCGATTTGACTCTGTCTAGTAGAGGATGGGATTTAAAAGTATTTTTTTCAATATAATTAACTGATTTACAATACACTCTTTTTCCTGGTAAAATAAGGTATAGTTTATTCACAAACCTAGCTCCTGGCCTTATTTTGTGTCTGCTCTGTTAATGACTTTTGCATATTTCCCCATGGTTGCAGCAGCACTCTCAGCTCTTGGCAGGACAGGTAAGGTAATATAATACTGACATTTTGTGATGCTGCTTCCCTAAAATTCTAACTTCTCCTATGGCTTAGTGTGTCATAAACTATGAGCTTTAGTCAGAAAATGACTCTGTGTTTGCCGTTTCTTCACCTCCCAAGAAGCACCATGGAATTCAGTGCTATGCTCCAGAGATGCAGGATTGAAGTGCACTGGCAGAGATGCTTGTGTCTGTTGGGGAGCATGGGTCAGTGGGTTGGGATGGGGGTGGGGGTTAGTGGAGCTCTGTATGGGGGTGGTAGAGGACTAGAATAACAGAGGCTGTGGCCTGTGTGTGGAGTGGGAGCCTACAGGCAGGATTGGAGTAACGCCATATGGTGTAAGTCAAGGTTGAGATACCTCAACAGATATCAGAGGGGTAGCTGTATTAGCTGTGTATCTGCAAAAACAAGAGAGTCCTGTGGCACCATAGGCTTGGCTTTGTACTGCCAAGTTTTGTCGTAAAAAGTTGCCTTTCGTCGACAAAACCGTGAGAGCATTTACACGGCAGTGTAACTTTTGTCAGGGAAAATCACCACGTTTTGCTGACAAAAAACTTCCATCCAGGTGAGAGACTTGCCTTTTTCCCTTCCCTTTGTTGACAGAGCCAGTGTGGATTCTGTTGTGTTTTTTGTTGAGAGAACTGGCTTCCACTAGTATCACACAGGGCCTGCCCCTTTGGCTGTGCTCAGTGTTTTGTGATCTCTGCTGCCCTGCAGGTATGTGCCCCTCCCCTTTCAAAGTTCCAGGTAGTATCTGACAGCTGAGTGACCTGCTCCATTTTTGGGGAACAAATGATTGGGGTGCTCCTGTTCTGTCCTGAACTAGAAACACAGCAGCAAGTGGCTGCTTTGATGTTCCTCAGCACAGAGAGCTATGAGGGAATCCTAAGAAGTGGGAAGCAGAGCTGATCCCTGAACAACACTGCACTGTGGGATGCTTACCCACATTGCTTTGGTCTCTCTGACAGGGGAGCTAGCAATTTGGCCATAAAATGACAGTGAGAGGCAGAAAAACTGGTTTGACCGGTTTTCACTTTTGTCGACATGCAAAAGTCACCAGCACTTTTGTTGCCAAACCTTCCCAGTGTAGACATAGCTTTTGAGATGAACAGATTTATTAGGGCATAAGCTTTCATGGGTAAAACCCACTTCATCAGGTGAATTGGAGTGGAAGTCATAGAGGCAGGGATCTATATAACAATCCGTTTCACACATACAGAATGGAAAGTGACTGTCTAGGAAGGAGTACTGCAGAAAGGGCTCTAGGGGTCATAGTGGACCACAAGCTAAATATGAATCAAAAGTGTGATGCTTTTGCAAAAAAAGCCACATTTCAAGAAGGATGTGGAGAAATTGGAGAAGGTCCAGAGAAGAGCAACAAGAATGATTAAAGGTCTAGAGAACATGACCTATGAAGGAAGACTGAAAGAATTGGGCTTGTTTAGTTTGGAGACCGAGAGGGGACATGATAGTGGTTTTCAGGTATCTAAAAGGGTGTCCCAAGGAGGAGGCAGGGGGGGAATTGTTCTTGGCCTCTGAGGATAGGACAAGCAGCAATGGGCTTAAACTGCAGCAAGGGAGGTTTAGGTTGGACATTAGCAAAAACTTCCTAACTTGCTTGTGTTTGTTTAATTTAATCAAGTCAGGGTGGAAGTGAGGCATTCACAGCATTTGGTGTGGAGATGTGAATATCCAGAGAGGAGAACTTGCCTTTGTAATATGTTAACCAGTTGAGATCCTTATTCAGTCCGAAGTTGATAGTGTTGAATTTACAAATGAATTCCAGTGCAGCTCTCTCTTGGTAATCGGGTTTTGAAATTCTTTTCAAGAAGGATGACTACTTTCCAATCCAATACTGAATGTCCAGGGAGGTTCAAATGTTCCCCTGCGGGTTTAGGTGTGTTGCCTACCATTCCAGATGCCTGAATTGTGTCCATTTATCCTTTGGTGCCGAGACTGTCCGGTGTGGCCAGTGTACGTGGCAGACCTGTTTGTCACTATGGTGTGTTGCACACAGCTTGCTCACACTGTGCTTGGCTCAGGTAGTGCTGTTAGTAACCTTGGCACACGGTATTTTTAATTTGTAAGATCTAGAAGGTGGAGGATCTCCTTCCTCGCAGGCTAGAGGCAGGCACAGTGCCTGCAGGTGCTATTCAAACTCGCTCCCCTCGCTCTTGCCAATGCACCTCTGTCCTGACCTGCAGATCCTGTCATGGGCTGTGTCTCTGCTCTGGCAATGCCCCTCAATATTGGCCTGCCTCACAGGCTTGCATTTGCACTCCTGCGCCTCTTGAGTAGCTGCAAATTGTGCAGTGTTTTTCTTATGATACCGAAGGAGTCTGGACCGAGAGTGCCAGGCTCTTCTCATGCTAATGAAACTGCCTATGAGCCCAGATCTGCAAATGTGACAGGCTGATGCCATAAACTACCGTGTTTCACGGGCCTTCTTCCCTCCTCCCATCCGCAGGCTTGGCCTCCCTCTTTGTGACGGATGGAATCTCTTGGCTTTTCTGCCACCGCCACCCACAGGGACAGGCACAAAGCAGAGCTGAGGGGTGATGTGCTCTGAAGTTCTTGGTCGGTTTTACTCTGGCGAGTGGAGGCCGGGGCGGTTAGCAGAGATGCACTGCAGGGCAGAGAGGGGCCGGGTTCGTCTCTTCCTCCCACCTCTGCAGCCTGGTTGAACCAAGCTTGGCAGTTCACGCTCTAGAGAAGTAGACGGTGGCAGTTGGCTTGGCCCTGTGTTCTTTTTATCCAGCACCAGCTTGCTGCTGGCAGATCGTGCTGCCCTCTCCATCTCCTAACCATGACGAGGAAACACCCAGTCCATAAAGGTCCAGATGGCCCGAAAGCTGAGCTATCAGCTGGGTGGGCGGAGCAGCTTGTTGACCGAGCTTGGCAGCCGGCTGCCCTCCAGCCCATTGGCACTTGATCCTCTGCAGCAGGTGTCAGGGAAAGCACAGAGACAGAACGGGCTGTGTCGCGGGGGGAGAGTTTCAAGTCAGGGCTGCCCATGCTGCTCCCACAGGGGGCTCCCTCTATTTGTGGGGGATCCCATGGGGTGGTGTTTTCCCCAATGGAGGGAGCATTCCTCCCTCCCTCGCTCTGGGGTTCTGCTGAGCACTGGGGAGGAGAACTGGCTGGAGTCTCTCCTGCACTGGCATCTTCTTTTCCTTCGGAGGCTTTTTTGTTTGACTGCATCCAGACCAGACTCTCATTGTGCTCTGCTTGCCTGGCGCTCTGCCTTTGTGGCAGTCTGGAAGTTCTCTTCTCTGTTAATGTGCGGGGTTGGGGAAGCGAGGGGTTGGGGTGGAGGACAATGTGACCACATGCTGTGCCAACTTCTCCAACATCAGCTGCTGTTCTAAAGCCAGGTGCCCACACGCATCCATGGGCGCGTGTCGATCCTGCCTGCTCCGCGAGGTGATCCCACCCTACATGCCGAATTGTGGGGGTGGGAGGTGTGCTGAGGAAGGTTCCGTTTTTGTAAAAGTCTTTGTTCTGAGGAAAGATTTGGCTTGGGGCCTGCCGAGTGAAGGGCGAGTGCGTGAACCTGCTGTAGTCCTGCTTGCCTGTCTCAGGGCTCTCTGCAACCTGCTGCTGCTTGCCCCACTAAGCCTCTGCAGCCCTGGATGAATGTTGATAAAGAGCAAGAGATGGTTTTAAATGACGTCAGCGGGGGAGAAGCACTTTGTGCAGGTAGCTGCCCGTGTTTCTGTGCTGTCGATTAATAATGGTACAGGTAACAGTGAGCATTGTGTGTACTCGGTGATGGTCTGTGTAGCCGGGTGTTAGCTGCTTGCGAGCCTGACTACTGCTCTCCCTGGAGCAAGGGGCTGTGGAATAGATCCTTCTCCTGGTTTGGGGATGACGGAGATTTCCTTAATTTCCTTTGGGCGATGAGGACTTGCGCTGTGGATTCAGTGGAATGATGGTGTGGATCTGGGCAGTGTTCAGATTATTTGTTCGTAAAACAACTGGTGTTCCAGAAACTGAGATGCGGGCTCCACTGTGCGAGGAGCAGTACGGGCACTTCCTGAAAGCTGGTCCCAGCCCCAGAGCGCCTGCAGTCTCAATAGAAAGATGGTGGCGGGTGGAAGGGGAAACTGCAGTGCAGCCATGGGAAGTGACTTGGCCAAGGTCTCATACCAGCCTAGCAGCAGCACTGGGAAGAGAACCCAAGCCTCTTGACTCCCAATCCAGTTGTCCGTCCACAAGACATGCTATAAAGCCCTCCGCTGGGGATGGGGGACTGGTAGGCCCTGACTTTGTTAGGGCAGGTTCTGACTTTTAAGTGTGCCGATGGGTGTAGACATGTGGCAGGTTTCTAGAGCCTGTAGGAAGAATTTCTGCCCCTGGAGTGGGTGCTTTGCTCTCTGCGCCCAGCCGACACAGAAGGGAGGCAGGGTTCTGGCTCAGACAGCCTGCTTCTCAGAAGGTGCTAGCCGGCAATAGGGACTGTGCTTCCTAGGGAGATGCCAGCGAGCCTATACCCATCCCCCTACACCTGTTCCCCACCTATTAGGGATTGGTCCTGCCTAGAGCAGGGGGCTGAACTTGATGACCTTCTGAGGTCTCTTCCAGCTCTATGGTTCTATGGGAGGCATGGTGCTGTCTGTTCTGAGCTTGCTCTAGGCACCCTTCTCCCCGGCCCAGTGCATGCACATGCAGCCTCCAAATGCCAGTGCTGTGCCCTCTCCTGCTCTGAGGTCTGGGAGGAGGATGTGTGCGATGCCAGTTCCAAATGGCTCCGGTTTCTTTCAATCTGCCCAGGCTGCTCAGCAGCCTCTGCGCTCGGCTCGACACGGAGTGCCAGGCTGACTGGATTACTGTGCGGGAGCACGGTAACAGGCTCCTTCTCTCAACAGCTTACGGGGGGGCCCCTTTCTGTGCCGCCCCCTAGAAGGGTCTTTTGCTCGTAGCTCCTTCTGGCAGCCCCCTCCTCTTCACCCTACCTCTCCACTTAGAGCTGTATTGCATCCATCCTGAGAGCTGTCAGGGAAACATATGCTCCAGCTTTTAATTCATTTGCATAATGAGGCTAATACGTATGAATAATTCATAGGGGATAGCTGCATGTGGCTGTTCACTGTACGGCATTTGCACCCCTTGCTAACTGCCTTCCAGTGTGTGGTGCAAATCCAGTGCTGGAGCTCTGAGTAAGGGAGAAACAGCCCTTTTAGCATGGGGGAGTTCAGCTCCTTACAGCAAAGGGGAGAAGCAGCCTAGAAGTTTCCGATCTTGGGCTAGAAACTTCCTACTTGCAGTGGGAAGCTGTGAATTTAAAATGCTCTGCAGTATCTCGAAGGGACGGTGGAAAGGGGATGGCGGGTCCTCTAGCTCTTCCGATGGATTGCTTTATTTCTTTTTGGTGGTGAGTGACCTTGGGGAAATTTGATCAGCCTAGGAACAGAATCTAGTCATCTGCTCTCTGCCACAGGGATTGGTCATGGAAATATGAATAGCTTGTTCTCCTTGCATTTAAAACAATATTAGATTGGGAAAGATTCCTCCATTTGCAGGCTGTGAGCAGGGCAAAGAACATTCTGCTCTGTTTCCTCTGTGAGCAGAGTGCCTGAGCTGAGATTCCCTGGAAATACTCAGTCATGGGAGGCTCTGATTGGTTGACCTGTAGTGATTTATCTGACACTTGCAGCAAATGAGATCACAAGCTGATTTCCTCCCCTATGTTTGACTCTTTTGTGGTTTTCTGGCTCAGGATCTCAATATGCTTTGAAAATAATATGAATGAAATGTAGCTCCACGTTCTCCCTGTGGATGAACATTATTACATATGGGGAAACTGAGGCACATTGAGTAAGTTGAAGGCAATGCAGTGGGGTTATGACCGCCTGGGAATCTGTCCTGACGGTGTGTGCCCTTGTCAGTTGTCTGTGCTCCTGCTCATTGTGTTAGAATGTGTCTTAGTGGGTAGAACCTCACATTTGAAAAGTCGCTGTCCATAAAAAGATCTGTTGTAATCAGAGCTGTATGGGTGTGTGTGTGTGTCTGTTTTTTGCAAAGGTTTTATTAAGACTTTGAAATTCTCTGATAAGTCAGGGCAGAAACTGAACACTTGGAAATTCTCAGAAGGAAAATTCCCGGGGGTGGGGTGGGGGGGAGGCGGGAAGCTGTTTTGAGTCGATCAGCACATAGTGTTTATTTTGAATTGTACTTTTGTATACATTATAATTTAAAATAAAATATTTTTGAAAATAAATGTCACTTCAGAATGAAAGATCGAAACATTTTGTTCCAGAAATGTCAAACCGAGCTGTTTTGGCACTGGTGGAAGTTTTTCTTCCTGGTTTTCTTCCCAGTTTCTTGACCCAGTTTCATGATGGAATCACACAGTCTCCCAGAATTATGGTCCTGTCAACATTTCTCCAATCCGCTGTAGTGGTAACGCAGAAGGCAAGTGGGGAAATCCTGAACACAAATGTGAGGTGTTGTCTAGGTGCTAGAATGAGGCTCTGTGTAGGTATGTCTGTTTTCTACTCGCTCCAGGCTTCAGCATGAAAACCATCCAGTGACACTCCAACACGACTGATCAGTGAAGGTATCTTACAGGCTTACCTGCCTCCCAGGGTTTGGACCACGTTGCACCTGTTAGATAGCGGCCCCAGTGTGGTTAGATGTGGAGCTGATTCGCTCCAGGAGGCATTGTACGTACTGTAGCCCCAGAACCCAGCTAGCTATTAGCTAAGGCTGTAGAGCAGGCTTCTTGTTCTCTCGGTAAGTGGTCTCAGTGCCACTAGATGGAACAGTGCCCCACACCCAGCAGGTGTGTGGGTCACACGTGCACGGTTCTGTACGCATGATCCGGTGTGGGAACCTCCCATGAAGGCTGCGTTTGCCTATCTCAGACCTGGCGTGCAGCAGCAGGCTCTCTTCCCGTCCCTGGCCTGGCAAAGTAATAGCCCCCCAGCTCTTGGTTGCACCCCCGTCTTGTTGACAGACCTAGGTTTCAAAGCTGCTGCATTTCAGCGAACTGTCAAGCTGGCACAGACTCCATGCTGGAGTAAGTTCTTTGACTCAACTGTTTTTTTCCCACAGAACTGTCAGTGAGGGGACCGACCCTGTGTTCAGCAGATGCTGATGTTCGCGCACACTCTTCTGTGGGGTGTGCAGCGGGTGTTTACTCTGCAGTGGGATAGCAGATGGCAACGCATGTGAGATCCTAGTGCCTGTTAACCAGAGCTGTGGTACTGGCATGACACAGCCATGGGACCAGCGAGAGCACAGATAGCCTTCTGGTACATTCATTATCCAGATTCCAGGCAGGGATGGAACTGGCTAACCGGTATGCATCACCCTTACCTGGCACAGGCAGGGGGGCTGCTTCATCCTGGCCGGGCCCTAGCAGCCCCCCCCACCCATGGTGCGGCGTGGCAGGCACAGCTGGACTGGAGTGGCCCCCCACCCACAGGATCATGGTGAACTGGTTAACCAGTTAAAGTAATACTTCACCGATTAATCGATTACAACAGGATTTTATAACCCTCAGTCCATGCTTGTACTGGGGACACCGAGAGACCATGTGACCACTCTACTTTAATGTCAGGTTACGATGTTAAGGTCAGGGAGCGGATAAACCAAATCCAAACAAACCCTTGGAATGCAAAATTAATCAATGGGCTGCGATGGTTAAAGTTTGCCTCCTTAAAAACACACACACACACACACATTATTCTTTAATGGAAAGTTAATTGTCGTCTTATTCTCTCCAGATGGTTCTTTTCCTCTACACTCAGCAGGAGAATTGATGTAGCTTGGGATACCCATTCTCCTGTGAGTGGAGCTGTGATAACTGATCAAGGATCAAAATGAGGAGAATTCTTTTAAAATATCTATTCAGGGTCATAAAGCCAAGTCCCCTGCACTCACGGCAGGACCACGCACCATCTAGACCATCTCTGACAGGTGTCTGTCTAACTTGCTCTTAAATATCTCCAGTGATGGACATTCCACAACCCCCCTAAGGAATTTATTCCAGTGTTTAACCATCCTCACGGGTAGGAAGCTTTTCCTAATGTCCAACCTAAAGCTCCCTTGCTAATTTAAGCCCATTGCTTTTTGTCCTATCCTCAGAGGTCAAGGAGAATAATTTGTAACACTTTCTTAGGTACTTGAAAGCTATCATCATATTTCTCCCCTCCCACCCCTTGCTGTTTTCTTTTCCAAACTAACATACCCAATTCTTTGTTGTTTTCTAGACCTTTAATCATTTTTGTTGCTCTTCTCCGGACTGTTCTTTTTGTCCATGTCTTTTCTGAAATGCCGCACCCAGAACTGGACACAGTGCTCTAGCTGAGGCCTAATCATCACAGCGTAGAATAGAAGAATTGCTTCTTGTGTCTTGCATACAACACGCCTGCTAATACATCCCAGAATGATGTTTGCTTTTGTTGTTGTTGTTGTTGTTGTTGTTTTGGTTTTTGGCAACAGTGTCACGCTGTTGATTCATATTTGACTTATGTTCCGCTGTGACTCCTAGATCCCTTTCCATAGTACTGCTTCCTAGGCAGTCCTTTCCAATTTTGAATGCGTGCAACTGATTTTTTCCTCCGTAAGTGGAGTACTTTGCATTTGTCCTTATTACATTTCATACTGTTTACCTCAGACTATTTCTCTAGTTTGTCCAGATGATTTTGAATTCTAATCCTGTCCTGTGAAGCACTTGTAACCCCTCCCAGTTTGGCATCATTTGCAAACTTTATAAGTCTCAAAGGGTAGCTGTGTTGGTCTGTATCCACAAAAACAACCAGGAGTCCTGTGGCACTTTAAGGACAAAGATTTATTTGGGCATAAATTTTTGTGCTCAAAAGCCCACTTGATAAGTGAACTGTCTATATGCCATTATCCAAATCGTTTATGAAGATATTGAACAGAACTGGATCCAGAACTGATTCCTGCAGAGCCCCAGTCGTCCTGGACTTCCAACATGATTGTGAACCATGGATAACTGTTTTCTGGGAATGGTTATCCAACCAGTAATGCACCCACCTTATAGTAGCCCCATCTAGGTTGCATTTCCCTAGTTTATTAATGAATATGGCTTTATTGGTATTACCTGAGTCAGGCTTCAGCCCTGTAAATTTCAGCAGGAAAGTTACCTGCTAAATGAGTGTATTTATGGGTTCTCATTATAGGTGGAGCACCTCTGACTTCTGCCCTGCATCATTTGCATGGGTTCCCTTGTTTCATAGCACCTGCCAGGCTGACCTTTTTGGCTTGCAATAATTCTGTCTATTTTATAGGGTTCTTATTTCTTTTTAATGATTCAGATTTAAAAATTACTGACAGCCAGCAGTATCTGACATTGATTTGGTTTTTTTCCCTTTTTGAACTTGACTATGATCTGATGATACCAGAGTGCCTAGTTCAAAGGCAAAGGGTATGGCTGAAAAAGTTATGAATAGAAAACTTTTAAAATCAAAGCAGTTTATCAACAAATACTGTTCTTTCAAAAATCTAAATGTTTAGAACTACATGTTAGTTTTGACTAAATGTTTATATGGGAGCGGGGAAGTAACCAAGCGCTTTGTTTATGTTGACACATCCCCTTTTGGTATTCTTGGAGTGGATTGGGGGAGGGGGGTGTTTGTGTTTGTTTCAAATTGAGCTTTTAAAACAAAACAAGTTGTTTTTTGTTTTTTTAAAAGGTCAAAATTGGACCAAAACCATTTCAATTATTGTTTTGTTTTGGGGGAAATTTTGAGATTTTTGTATATGTGGAGTGGTGGGGTTAATTCTATTCATCCTCAGTTTTCCCATCTCTGAAATGGGGATAATGATACTAAACTCCTGTGTAAAGAAAGCACTTTGGCTCTATGGAGTACACAAGCTGGGAACTAGTGATGGTGGTGTCAGAAGATTGCACTGCTGGAAGAAGCTGCTTCCTGGGGAGATATATTCTGCTCCAAAGGGAGCAGTAGAGGTTCTATCACTTGGGCTGTT
The DNA here is from genome assembly GCA_019425775.1 of Rafetus swinhoei. Classification (NCBI taxonomy): domain Eukaryota; kingdom Metazoa; phylum Chordata; order Testudines; family Trionychidae; genus Rafetus; species Rafetus swinhoei. The sequence continues at coordinate 2,214,470 of CM033435.1, read as the reverse complement.
CACAGCTAGCCTGAGAAAAAACCCAGTAGAATATACATTGAGGAACCACGCTGGCTGTCCTGTGTGAGATGTGGCCGCCAACAGGCCTTGCTCACCTCTGATTTCAGGGATGGCATTCAGAGAGAAGTGAGGAAGGAAAGAGAAATAGAAGAGGGGGCTAAAGGATAGCAAGGCAGCGGGAAGGCAACGTACAACAACCTTCATTCCTCTGTCACCTTCTGCACCTTTTCCTTCCTCCCAAAGTCAGGAGTCAATGGGAGTTTGGCACTTAAATCCCTTTTGAGAATCTGGGCTGGAGGGGCTTCTCTTCGTCCTGTTTCTCCTATCGCCTTCCTTCATTTTAACCCCCGACCTCTGGGCCTTACATGATTGTTTGCTGATGTTGTCAGTTTGTGGTGGGGATATGTTTCCTTTTACAGTTCAGGTGATAAGCATTTGGGGGCAGGGATGGCCATTTATTGTATGTTTGTACAACACCCAGCATCAAGGGGAGCAGCCTGCCCCTGGCCTGTGGGCACTTACAGTAATGTAAATAGAACATAAGAATACCTAAAAAGTGTCTTTAGCAGAACATGGTATAAATGTTCACTGAGGATAAGGGACCAATGGTGGAAGGTGAGTGCAGTTGCTATGGAAAAAGGCTGTGGTTCATAGAGGTAGTGTATGAAAGCTTTAGAAACTTGTTCTCGGAACTGGAGGAGTTTTTGTTTCTTGGCCCAGTGGAAAGACTTCCCTTCCTCCAGAACAAAGGGGGAGGGAGTAGATTTGCACAGTTCCCCATTGCAGCTATAAAGCCAGGTACCTAGAGAGGGAGGAGACAGCATATCCAATGGGTTTACATGGCTGGGGGAGCTGCGTTTCTGTTGTAAAGAGGCTTGTATTGGTAAATGCCGGATTACTCTCAAAGGTAAGTAAGCCCATAGAAGAAACTACGGTTGGTGAGCAGAGAGAAAGAGAAAAGGGGGATTTATTCCTGGGCAGTTTTTGAAAGATCAGTTACACAATAGAACTCACTTTGCTGCTCAGTCTCTTGCTACTCCTTAATTGGGAGAAATTTGGATTGTGCTTCAAAGCAGCCCTCTGCAGGTGGGGTTATTCACAGATTGGGGATCTTCAGAGGAAATTGGTTTCCAGATTCCATTGACCTGTAGTGAATTTGCTCTTCAGCTACTCAGCCCCCTTTCCAGTCTCAATACTGGCTTCTGTTCCCAGCTCTGCCACTGACTGACTTTATGACCTTGGGCAAATCACTTCAGATGAAAAATGCAAACTTGAAGGTTAGGAACCTGAATACAAATGGCCAGAGGACTTGAATCCCATAATTCCCACGGAAGCCAATGAGAGCAGCTTATCCTGGGCATTTCTGGAAAATCAGTCACTCTTATTTGGGCACCGAAGGAACATTCTGAGTAACTTTTCTTTGCATCGGTTTCCCCACCAGACAGGTGGGGATAATGGAGCTGATGGAAACTACTGTAAAAGTGCCAGGTATCAGAGTTCAGTTGGGCTTCGAGCCCAGGGAGGAGTCCTCTTGCAGGTGGCATTTCTCATTGCCCTTCCTCTGCAGAAGGTATGAGTGACATGTGGGGGATGGATACTTTCTTTCCCCTTCCCCTTTACAGAAGAAAAGGGATGATCTATGACTTTGCCCAGGTGGTGAATCTAAAGCGAATGTTCATCCCTTCTGCTGTGTGCCATGACATCTAGTACCCAGTGAATCTCTGCTGCATTGGTATCTAGTGACAATTGCCCTGGTGTCCACCTCTCTGGTGCATTCAGTCTTTGATCCCAAAGTGATTTACTGATGCTAACTTACTCTTTCTTCCTGCCGCTGCTCAGCAGGTACGGGTTACTCCACATACTTTAGAGATGAGTGAAGTGACTTGTGCTAGGTTATACCAGAGTTGGAAACAGAGCCTTAGGGATCTTGAACCCAAGTCCTAGATTCTAAATATCAGACAAAATGCCCAGGCATATTTAATATTGAATGGTGGCTGCAGTTGTACGTCTTGGCAGACGTTGCAGGTGCTAGCTACTAAATCTGGTGTTTGGAAATGCATGTGAGTGAAACACCTGAGCTCTTCTTGACAGCTTGCTCCTAGGATGCTGCTCCTTAATTCTGCTCACATTGCTTTATTCAGTGATGGTGCCTTTGTTTTCAGCCTGTTCTTGTTTCCCTCCCCTCCCCGGCTCCCATTGTGGCCTCTCCTTGTCTGTCAGCATGGGACCCTGGCCCCAATCACTGAGCTCCGTAGCCAGAGATGTGGGTTTTCACTGGCTTCCTTCCTCCGCGGGTGCGTGCTAGCGCTCAAATGACATTTTGAGGAGCCTGCAGCATTCGTAGGAAGAAAATTTAATTGGTTTTGACAAACCACAGCGGTCTCTTGGGTGCCTGTGAGCACAACATTTATTGAAACCAGGCAGGAAGTCAAAAAGCTCTGGTGTTCATTCACCTTTAGTGCCGCTGTAAAAATATTCTTAAGCACTCGCTTGAGACTCTCACCCACACGTTTGGACTGTCCACTCACTTTTTAATATCGCTTCCTTTGAAAAAGGGAACTCAGCGGCTGTGAAAGGTGCCAGACTGGCAGCTCTGGGAACTGATGGCCTCTGTTTATCCACACTGCAGGTATGCCAGCAGGTCAAGCTTCCCTTGTTCTGTGCCACAACCCTGCCCTGCAGCCATCTGCTCTGGGGGCAAAAGGGGAATCGTAGTTCCTGGGAGCATTTAGTCCTTACGCTGCCAGGGCCTCTCAGCAGACAGGCTATCTGCACAGCCATGCTAGCTAGCAAACGGCGCTAGCGCATGCGTGCCAGAGAACTCCTTCTGATCACAGCTAGTGGAGTTTTAGTACCTGCCACTTCAAAACCATCACCTGTCCCTGTCCCAACAGGATTCTAGCACAGCTGTACCACGATTTGCACCCATGACAAACTGGGGTTTGACACACGTTTCAACCAGAGGTGTGCTTTTTATGAAAGTGGCTTCAAATGTGGCTGCCAGCCCAGGTATGGCCAAGGCAGCACCGCGCCAGTTGGAAGAGAGGCACCTGTCTGCTGATAAACTTAAACACCAGATAGTCTGGTAGCACTTTATAGACTAACAAAACATGTAGATGGGATCATGAGCTTTCGTGGGCACAGCCCACTTCTTCAGATTTGCCCACGAAAGCTCGTGATCCCATCTACATGTTTTGTTAGTTTATAAAGTGCTACCAGACCATTTGTTTAAGTTTATCCTGACCTGTACAGACTAACTTGGCTACCCCCTGAAGCTTCTGTCTGCTGGAGACAGGCCTGAGGCTGCCTGTCATTCTGCACTGGGTCGCTGCTGGTGGTGGTTCCCAGTCAGTGTGAGATTTGAATCTGCGTTTGCTTGCTTTAAAATATCCAGTGATGCTCTTCACGTGGGTCACTGGTTTGCAGGTTAATAGTAGGTGTGCCCCTGTCCCGTGCCCCTTTGAAATGTTCCCTTCTCCACCAAATCCTTACGCGATACCGGGTCTGCTGTCCCCAAGGGAACAGGGTCCATGCCATCTTGTCTGATTCAACGTGGCATCTGCTCCTTGTATGACATCAGAATTATGAGAGATTTGTTAAGAAAACAACATTTATCCTCATCATCATCAAAATTCACTATCCACAAATAGAGAGAGAGGATAATGGAAACAAAAGGGTTACTACAAAACAAAATCAAAACGCCATCGTTAGAGACTGTACTTAACGGGCTTACCTGTCTAAAGAATGTCTTTTGTAATGTTCCTGCCGAGGCTATTTGTGATCCAGTTTTCATGAACGTAATCACACAGCCCAGTTACTTCCTAGATGCAGGATAAAGGGTGCGTGAGCATGCCTTACCTTTTCCTTATATCCCTGAACATTCATTAACTCTCTAGGGTTATGAGAAACCTGCCCCCCCCCCCCATAGCTTATTCTCCACTGCGCTGCCTCCTTGTTGATTTCACATGCCCCTCACCTATTGACGTCCATAAATCGGGCTTACAGTGTTTAATTTACATGTGATAGACGAATAAATATCTTCTAAGTCTAGCTTCAGTATGGGGCAAACTGGGTATATAGTATAATATACCACAGTAAAGAACAGAATTGAGACCAATAGATGAACATAAATTGTTGGGGAGGAGTCAACATGGTTTCTGTAAAAGGAAATTGACTCACTAAACTACTAGAATTTTTTTTTTTGAGGGTGTCAGCAAGCATGTGGACAAGGGGGATCCGGGGGATCTAGTGTACTTAGATGTTCAGAAAGCCTTTGTCAAGGTCCCTCACCAAAGGCTCTTAAGCAGAGTAAGTTGTCATGGGGTAAGCGGGAAGGTCCTCTCATGGGCTGCTAACTGGTTAAAAGATAGAAAACAAAGAGTAGGAATAAATTATCAGTTTTCAGAATGGAGAGATGTAACTAGTAGTGTCCCAGAGGGGTCTGTACTGGGATCAGTCCTATTCAACATATTCCTAAACTATCCGGAGAGAGGGCTAAACAGCGAGGTAGCAGATGATACAAAACTGCTCAAGATAGTGAAGTCCAAAGCAGGTTGTGAAGAGCTTCAAAAGGATCCCACAGAACTAGGTGACTGGGCAACAAAATGGCAGCTGAATTTTAATGGTGATAAATGTAATGCATACTGGAGAACATTATCCCAACTATACGTATGGAATGATGGGGACTATATTAGCTGTTACTGCACAAGAGAGAGATCTTGGCGTCATTGTGGAGAGTTCTCTGAAAACATCCACTCAATGTGCAGCACCAGTCAAGCAAGCAAACCAAATGTTAGGCCTCTTTAAAAAAGGGATAGAGACTTATTGCCTCTATATAAAACCAGGGTGTGGCCACATCTTGAATACTGCATGCAGATGTGGTCGCCTTATCTCGAAGATATCTTGGCATTGGAAAAAGTTTAGAAAAGGGCAACAAAAATGATTAGGAGTATTGGATGGCTGCCATATGAGCAGAGATTAATAAAACTGGGACTTTTCATCTTGGAAAAGAGACAACTAAGGAGACTATGAAATTAATAGGTAGAAGGTTTAAAACAAGCAAAAGGAAGTATTTCTTTATACAAAATACATTCAACCTGCAGAACTCCTTGCCAGAGGATGTTGTGAAGGCCAGTTAACAAGTTTCAAAAAAGAGCTAGATAAATTCACGGAGGAAAGATCCATCAGTGGCTATTAGCCAGGATGAGCAGGGATGGTGTGCTTTAGCCTTTGTTTGGCAACTGGGAATGGGCGACAGTGTGGATCACTTGATTCTCTGTTCTTTTCATTCCCTCTGGGGTACCTGGCATTGGCCACTGTCAGCAGACAGGACACTGGGCTAGATGGACCCAGTATGGCTGCTCTTTTGTTTGGCTGTAAACCTGTTTGTCCACTCTGCCTTGACTCAGATGCTGGAAACTTATTTTCTGTATTTATACACGTAACTCCTTACTTAGTACCTGTACAGACATTTCACAGCTATATCAATGACCGGCATGCCATTGGCTTTCATTTAAGACCTCACATGATGTTCTGTGGTGAAGCAGGATCCTGGTATTCTTGTAATCCTCTTGCCAGCTGGCACTGAGGGCTTCTTAGTGTCACACCCTGGGACTGGGGCTGTAACAGGGTTTGGCTTTGCCACCCTTGGACTCCTAATGTAGTAGAATGACTGGCTGCACGTTGATCAGTGCAGGATCTTGAGATTTCCGTTCCATCTTATCTACTCGTATGTTTCATTTTTGTGCTTCCCACTCCAAGGGGGTAGCAGCAGGACACCCTTTGAGTCTGATGCAAGGTGTATTATGGGGAAACAAGTGCTAATAAACAGGTTCCTAGAAGCTGTGGATGCAAAGGGAAGTGAAGCCATGGAATGGGAACCCAGGAACCCAAACCCCCTCTGCTCAGACCCGGTGTTTGTGTGTGTTGAAATTCTGGGGACAGATTGCTGCTGCTGCTGTTAGTGGGGGAGGAGTGACAGGGAATGGAAAGTAGACAGAGGAATGGGGGTGTGTGCTATCATCTCCAGTGTCTTTCTGTAAACGTGAAGTGTGTGTGTGTCCGTGTGGGATGCCAGCTCAGCCCTTGTAGGATGCTGCTGAGGCACTAAGTGGAGGGGGAGGAGATGCTGATAGCTCTGTGTCACAGAGAGCCGGGCGAGAACTACTTAAGCAATTAATTAGTGGAGCTGAGAAGTCTCCGGCTTGGTGGTGGAGATCATTTACAAATGCACATGTGCGCACAGGATAACTATTACCCTGTAGACTGTCTGGCTGCTGTTGGTGCTGTTGGAGGAGCTTTCAAATTGGATACAAAGAGAGCGTCTGGGTTTATTTTCCTCCTTCCCCGCTGAATCCCTCATCATCCTTTACTTTGGCACCCAGCTTGAGGGGCTGACAGCCGGCTTGCATGGCTCCCTCTGGCGTGGAGGCAGAGGCTGACTTCTGGAGCTCACGGTGGGTCATGCTGTCTGGCCATCCTGCTGGTTTCCCCATTAGGGCCATGATCTCGCGCATCTCCCGCTATCCTGAGAGTTGAGGCTCTTGTGTGGCTTGAGCCTTGCCCCTGCCGTGATGACTGCTGAGCCCTGCTGGTGGTGAATGGCTGTTTGGGTGCCATTGCTGTGTGGGCAGCTAGTGAAAATGGGCTTGGCCTATTGTGACCTCCCCTAGCCCTGCCAATTCATTTCTCTCATTCACTTGTTACTTGCCTGCCCTGGGAGCCCCTTGGGGCAAGGACTTTTCTTTTGGATACCCGTTTGTTTAGCAAGTGCCTCACACCCTCGTCCCCTCCCTTCCCTCTCCCCCAGTGCCCCTGCTTAGAGGCCTCTGGACACTCCTGTAATAGGATAAATAATAGTCAGTATCTTGTAGGATCGGTCCCTGCAATGAGTCCTGCATAGAAGCAGCTGGGGCTTAAGTCTACCCACATATCCCTGTGCGTTCAGGGAGGGAATGCTCTGGGGGCCAGCTGCATGTGCTTTCGGGTCCTGCCTAGGCACAAGCTTGAGATCTTCTGTCTCCTTGAGATGTTTAGCTGTGATTCTTTTTCCCCTTTTGGGTCATAGAATCCTAGAACTGGAAGGCACCTTGAGAGGTCGTCCAGTCCTCTGCCCTCATGGCAGGAACAAGCACTGTCTATCCTTGACAGGTGTTTCATAGAATCATAGAATACTAGGACTGGAAGGGACCTCGAGAGGTCATTGAGTCCAGTCCCCTGCCCTCATGGTAGGACCAAATACTGTCTAGACCATCCCTGATAGACATTTATTTAACCTACTTTTAAATATCTCCAGAGATGGAGATTCCACAGCCTCCCTGGGCAATTTATTCCAGTGTTTGACTACCCTGACAGTTAGGAACTTTTTCCTAATGTCCAACCTAAACCTCCCTTGCTGCAGTTTAAGCCCATTGCTTCTTGTTCTATCCTCAGAGGCCAAGATGAACAAGTTTTCTCCCTCCTCTTTGACACCCTTTTAGATACCTGAAAACTGCTATCATGTCCCCCCTCAATCTTCTCTTTTCTAAACTAAACAAGCCCAATTCTTTCAGCCTTCCCTCATAGGTCATGTTCTCTAGACCTTTATCATTTTTGTTGCTCTTCTCTGGACCTTCTCCAATTTCTCCACATCTTACTTGAAATGTGATGCCTAGAACTGGACACAATACTCTGGTTGAGGGCTAATCAGTGCAGACTGCAGGGTCTGGAGTTCTCTCTCCCATTTTTATTGGGCAGACATTTCCTGTCTTTGTTTTTCAGGCTAAAGCTGTGTTTTCTGGCAGGAAACTGCTGTGCTTGTTTGTGAATGGCTAGGAAGAGCACCTTGGGAAATGCTGCTTTAAAGCCCGCTAACCTGCAAGGCCAAAGAGTGGGAAATAAGCACTTTCAGTGCAGCTCTGGCATTGCACTATATGCTGCAGAAGAAATTTTTCGCATGTGTGGCCCCTGGCAGAGTAGCTGTTCTGCAGGGCAGGGCTGGGAGACTGGTTGGTATGGTTCCATCTGTGCCTGCTGACCCCTTTAATAGGGACGGACACCAACGAGAACTCCGGCACTAAAGCTGGAGTATGAGAGTGTACGGTTCCCAAAAGAATGTCCAGGAACTCGCAGAAACCTTGCAAGATGAGCCACACAGCAGAGAGGCCGCGGCTTCTAGCACAGAGTGAGCAAAGACGACAAGGTGCCCAGTGGTGGGCAGTCCCTGCCATTGTTCTCTGGCCACCGAGTGTTTTCTTGACTAATGTTTTTAGTAATGGCACTGACTCTCGGAACAGTTCTGCCTTCGCTTGCAAATACCTAGTGCCAGCAATGCTCCTGTGGTGACAGTGGTAGAGCAACCGCTTCGGAAGCGTTAGCTCAGGTCTCAGCGGCAGAAGATCCTATTGTGTGTGCTTGCCTGTAGAATGTTAGTAGGTAGTACCTGGCTGGGTTAGGGCCTCCTGAGAGCCTGCTGGGGCACGTAGTCTGGCACGGCATGAGAGAGGACAAACCCGGGGATCACCGTGACAAACCCAGCATGCACTGCGGCACTCGCTGTGGTCTCGCCCTGCACTGGGCACAGCAGGCATTGCCAAGAGGCTGATCGTGCATTTTTCACGCAGCCCACGGCAACATGCCTTGCCCATCGCGAGCACAGCCCTTTCTCGCTAGCGCGCCCTGTTCTGGCTGTCTTGGGAGGTCAGAGTGGAAGCCTCATATTTGAACCCATTCCACTCACTTGGCAGCCTCTGCTGTAGCCGGTGCTGCTGAGGAGCCAGGCCCTTTGTTCCAGGTTTTATTCACTTGACTCCTCTGTGTCAACAGTGCTGAGGAGCCTGCTGTTTTGCATTAGAGCAGCCTGTCAAGAAATCCCAGCTCCTGGGGTCAAGTGCTAACCACTTGCTCCTTTATCAGATATTTACTTAGGCGGATTTCATTATACTGAGTCTACAGGCTGTGAATAAATTGGCATACAGTAAATTTATTCTTTTTAAAAAGAACTTCCACACTGGGGAAAACTTTAAAAAAGAACATTTATACAAAAAGCAATTACTTAGCCAGTAATTTTTTATGTATTTTCCTAGCTGCTATTTGAATACGAGCTCACTTCCAGCTGCCACTGTTGCGTTGGAAGTAGTGGAAGTTAGAAGGCTGAATCTTTCATCTCAGCAGTCTCAGCTGGGTGACTGCTGGGGAAAAATGTGTGTACACACATACATGGAGGCGCTTATGCGAGTGCACACACATACTATGGATATTTCTGTATATTAAGTAGCGGTTCTCAAACTTCATTGCACCGTGATCTGCTCCTGAGAAATTACTACGTGACCCTACTAGAGGAGATCAAAGTCTGAGCCCCTCCGCCCTGGGCAAGGGGGCCAAAGCCCATAGGCTTCTGCTTTGGCTCTGGGTGGCCAACCCTTCAAGTTTGGCCTGGAGCCTCCAGGAATTAGATTTAATCTTTAAAGCTTTGTCATGTGATGAAATCTCCAGGAATACGTCCAAGAAAATCAGCAACTCTAGCCGTGGGGCTCCGGCTCCAGTCCTGCATCCCAGCAAGCCGAAGTCAGCCCTGGCAACCCCATTAAAATGGGGTCCCGAGACTCCCTACCCACTTTGGGGTCCTGAACCACAATTTGAGAACCACTGGATTAATGTGAATAAAATAAAAAAAGATCAATTTTTATTTGCCATAATGTTCAGCTGAGGAAAGGGCGTTGCGGATTTACATCTGGAAAGCTCTTGCAGGTGTGGGAGTTATCCAATCAGGCGGTCTTGTGACTTCAGAGTCCATTTGCACAGAGTGCCTTACTAGTCATGGCAGCTAGGTCCAAATATGCTGGCATAAACCGTTTGTCAATGAGGGGACGGATTGCACCCTCAGCAAGTTTGCGGATGACACTGAGCTGTGGGGAATGCTGGAGGGTAGGGAGAGGGTCCTGAGTGACCTGGACAAATTGGACGATTGGGCCAAAAGAAATCTGATGAGGTTCAACAAGGACAAGTGCCGAGTCCTGCCCTTGGAATGGAAGAATCCCAAGCATTGTTACAGGCTGGGGCTAACTGGTTAAGTAGCAGTTCTGCAGGAAAGGCCCTGGGGATTGCAGTGGATGATGAAGCTGGATATGAGTCAACAGGGTGCCGTTGTAGCCAAGAGGGCTAATGACATATTGGGGTGCATTAGGAGGAGCATTGTTAGCAGATCTAGGGACATGATTATTCCCCTTTATTAGGCACTGAAGAGGCTGCATCTGGAGTATTGTGTCCAGTTTTGGGCCCCCACTACATAAAGGGTATGGAGAAATTGGAGAGACCCCAGCAGAGGGCAACAAATTATTGGGGGGCTGAAGCACATGACTTAGGAGGAGAGGCTGAGGGCACTTGCTTCTTTAGTCTGCAAAGAGAATAATGGAGGGGGTATTTGATAGCTGCCTTCAGCTCCCTGCAGGGGGGGTTCCAAAGAGGATGGAACAAGGCTGTTCTCAGTGGTGACAGATGACAGAATGAGGAGCAGTGGGCTCAGTAGCAGTGGGGAAGGTCTAAGCAGGGGTGAAAGGAACTTAAATTTCTTACAGGTCCTGTCCTATTGCAACCCGGGTCCCTGCCAGCTCTTTAAATAGTTCCCTGGTGGCCTTTGCTGCCGTGCAGCCAGTTCTTGCTGGAGCGGCATGCTGGGGCGCATCCCTTTGCTTTCACCTTTGAGTCTAAGTTGGCTATTAGGAGAAATTATTTCCCTAGGAGGGTGGTGAAGCACTGGAATGGGTTCCCTAGGGAGGCATAGACTCTCCAGCCTTAGGGATTTTTAAGGCCTAGCTGGGATTGGTCCTGCTTTGAGCGGGGGGTTGGACTAGATGACCTCCAAGGGTGTCTTCCAACCATAATTTTCTATGATTGTATAATCTGGTGTAACAAACACCTTCATACAAATTAGTCTGGGTATAATTGCAAAATTCATTAAATTGCTTGCTGCAGCTAGCTGGCCCAGCTGTATCTATGGACTCCGGCTGTGGTTCCTGAGCTGTAGATGGAAGCCTGTATTGCATGGGATCTTTGGCACCTCCATCTCAGCCCCCTTTGACTGCAGTGGGAGTCGGGGGTGCTTGGCAACCATCCGGCCCTAGGTGAGAACTGTGCGAGTAAGAACATGGGACTTAGACCGTTAGGATTTGAAGGATTATTGGGCCAATCTCCTGCCTCCAAAAGTTGCTTATGCCCATGATGCTTCAGAGGAAGGAAGATATCCCATAGTGCATCTGGTCAGTCACGCAGGGCCGTACTTCGGAAGGGATCAATTGCTTCCTCTCTCCTATCCCGATCAGCTTATGCTCCAAGGCAGAAGGTTTTCCTTACCCTAGCTTGTTATTGTTATTGGTAGTAAAGCAGCCCACCTTTTTGAAATGGACTTCTAGGGGCAGGAGAAACTTGTGTTTAAAAATCATTTTCAAAATGGGCAAAAGGCGGGGGGAGACGGAAAGAAAACATGGATGATAATTGGGTGTAGATGAAAATTGGGCGTGTTGTAAAACCTGGCTAACGAGGTGGTTCCCTTTTGGAGAACACTGCTGGGAGGCTTCCGAGGGTTGCCCTGCGTATTCTAGGCAGGGGTGTGTTAATTGGAACTGAAGGTAGCTCTAAGTAGGGTGACCGTACGTCTCGTTTTTGCTGGGATAGTCCCTTTTTAAAGTGGGCATTTGTCCTGTTTGCTCTTACCAACGTGATCAGTTGGCAGCAGCAAATGGGACAAAATGTGGGGAGCAGTGGAGAAATGTGGGGTGGAGTAAGGGGCAGTGTCAGCCCCGTGCAGGAGAGACAGGGCTTGTGTGAGCAGCTACCCAAGCCTTGCACAGGTGTGGATGAGCAGCAATCCCAGCCTCTTGTGGTGGGGAGGACAGGCATGACTTGGGCTAGTGGATCAGGCCGGCCTTGTGCAGGGAAAGGGGGGCCAGGCCAGTTTTGTGCAATGCCCCATTTTCCCTTTGGGAAATATGGGCACCCTAGCCAAGGCGCAAGACTAGACTGCTTGGGAGAAAGGGCTCTCTTCTGCGCCTTCAGGAAGAAAATAGGCTCCGTCCTTGGTTTTGAGTCTGAATTTTTTTCAGGAGCCAATATGTTGTTCATTAGAAACTATTGTTTGTGTCGGGCATGCACAATATTTGTTCAGGCCCAACTCTGACCTGCCTGTGAATATGCCTGGAAATTTGCATCTCGGCAAGAATTTTCTGGCTAGTCTTTACTTCTATAATGGGCTGAATGGAAAATATCTTTGTGACTGTCCCATTTTATGACAACAGGCTGGGCCAGGGTCATGAATCCAAACACTCCTGTTTTTTAGGAATGCGCAGACCTCAATTTGGAGCCAAGCTTCATGGTGTAGGTCCCTCAAACAATGCTGTTTCTTAGCTGCTAATTTGTAATACTGTCAACTTTGGCAGGGAGGAAGCCTCTTCTAATCTTGGAATGGCCAGAAATCTAGAGTAGGGTGGAGGCTGGAAGGCTTGGCTCCGATGGAGATGCATCCCCGCTCCCTATCTAATCTCCTGTTAATGTCAGTGGGAGTCGTTCCATAGATGTCAAGGGGTTTGGATTAGATTCTTGGAGCTTATCCACACTTGGCTGAGTCTCTTTAAGTTGGAAGTTGAACTTGTTACGCCACTTTCATGAGGAAACTAAAAGCCAGATGTGCGTGGAAGCTACTTAAAATGGTGATGGTGGTGTAGTTTATCAACATTGCTTTCTGGTTATCTCTTCATAGTTCATGTGCTGCTGCCCTCTCAGTAGCACAACATAGACTTTTGGGCCAGAAGGGACCATGCAAGTCATCAGCCACAGAGCCTCACCTGCCCACTCCTGCTATGGACCCGTAACCTGAGTTACTGGAGTCCTCAAATGGTGATTTAAAGAGGTCAAGTTACAGAGAACCCAACATTGACTCTAGTTTGAAGCTGTAAGTGACCTGTGCTCCATGCTGCAGAGGAATGTGCACACCTCCCCATCCCCACTGGATCTCTGCCAATCTCACCTGGGGGAAATTCCTTCCTGGCCCCAGATATGTGATCAGTTAGACACAGAACATATGGGCAAGACCCAGCAACCAGACACTGGGGAAAGAATTCTCTATAGTAACTCAGCTCCTCCCTCGCTGGTGTCCCATCCCTGGCCACTGGAAATGCATGCTGCTGGATGTTGCACATTGCCTATCTGCTCAGTAACCATGTCACGCTCCGTCTTAGAATCATAGAATACTAGGACTGGAAGGGACCTCCAGAGGTCATCGAGTCCAGTCCCCTGCCAGTACTGTCTAGACCATCCTTGATAGACATTTATCTAACCTACTTTTAAATATCTCCAGAGATGGAGATTCCACAACCTCCCTAGGCAATTTATTCCAGTGTTTAACCACGCTGACAGGAACCTTTTCCTAATGTCCAACCTAAACCTCCCTTGCTGCAGTTTAAGCCCATTGTTCTTGTTCTATCCTCAGAGGCCAGAAAGAACAATTTTTCTCCTTCCTCCTTGTGACGCCCTTTTAGATACCTGAAAACCGCTATCATGTCCTCTCAATCTTCTCTTTTTCCAAACTAAACAAGCCCAATTCTTTCAGTCTTCCTTCACAGGTCATGTTCTCTAGACCTTTAATCATTCTTGTTGCTCTTCTCTGGACTTTCTCCATTTTTCTTGAAATGTGGTGCCCAGAACTGGACACAATACTCCAACTGAGGCCTAATCAGCGCAGTGTAAAGTGGAAGAATGACAGCTTGTGTCTTGCTCACAACACACCTGTTAATGCATCCTAGAATCATGTTTGCTTTTTTTGCAGTATCATCACGCTGTTGACTCATATTTAGCTTGTGGTCCACTATAACCCGTAGAGCCCTTTCTGCCGTACTCCTTCCTAGACAGTCGCTTCCCATTCTGTATGTGTGAAACTGATTGTTCCTTCCTAAGTGGAGCACTTTGCATTTGTCCTTATTAAACTTCATCCTGTTTACCTCAGACCATTTCTCCAGTTTGTCCAGATCATTTTGAATTATGACCCTGTCCTCCAAACCTGTTGCAACCTCTCCCAGCTTGGTATCATCTGCAGACTTAATAAGCGTACTCTATGCCAATATTTAAATCGTTGATGAAGATATTGAACAGAACCGGTCCCAAAACAGACCCCTGCGGAACCCCACTTGTTATACCTTTCCAGCAGGATTGTGAACCGTTGATAACTGCTCTCTGAGTGTGGTTATCCAGCTAGTTATGCACCCACCTTATAGTAGCCCCATCTAAGTTGTATTTGCCTAGTTTGATACGAATATCATGCGAGACTGTATCAAATGCCTTACTAAAGTCTAGGTATATCACATCCACCGCTTCTCCCTTATCCACAAGACTCGTTATCCTATCAAAGAAAGCTATCAGATTGGTCTGGAAGCTGTTTAGGTTTTTTGCCCTCTCCCCCCACTCTTCTTGGAGAACTTGACTCTGAGCATTAGAAACCTCTATTGAATTTCAAGTCCAAGCTTGTTGATGGCCAGTTTAGATCCATTTGTTCTTGGGCAAGCATTGGCACTTAATTTAAATAACCGCTCTGCCTTCCTAATGTTTGTCCCTCTAATGTATTTCTAGAGAGCTGTTGTATCTGCCCTCCCCCTTATTTGGTCAGGCTAAAGGAGCCAAGCCCTTTTGGTCTCCTCTCGCAAGGCAGGCTTTCCATTCCTCTGATTGTCCTAATACCCCTTCTCTGCACCTGAGCCAGTTTGGATTCCACTTTCATAAACGTGGGGGAGCAGAACTGCACCCAGTATTCCAGACGAGATCTTATCTGTTCTGTGTGTATTGGCAATAACCGTTCCCTGTCTCGGCTGGAAATCCCTAGCCGGAAGCACCCTAGGATCTCCTTAGCTTTTTCTACGCTGCATCTTGCTGGCAGCTCATAGTCATCCCATGATCACCCAATACACCGGGTCTGTCTTCTCCTCTGACACTCATAACTGACTTACCCCGCGTTGGTGGGGGCCTTAACTCAAATAAGTTTTGTTCTTCATTTAAATCAGTGCTCTGGGAAGGAGAGGTTCGGGCTGCCCCAGGGGGAGAGGACAACCCCAGCCCTTTCTCACCACAGTAGCTTGGAGCCAGGTGAGAAGTGCCTCTCCATGGCCGCTGCAGCTCCAGCAGGCACAGCTGGGAGACGGGGTGCATGTCCCCCGGCTGTGGGGCAGACAGACACACAGACAAATTCTCTGAAATATATAGTAGATAGCTGTCCTTTTTTCCTACCCCATGGCTGGCCCAATGGGGTTAAAGCTGTCCCGGTCCCCATCTCTGGCCCCTTACTTGACCTCCTGTGGTCAGTCTACAGTATAACTCCCTCCTACCAGACACCTTGCATTTTCCTGGCACAACCAAACCCTGACCTTGCTTTAGGTTACGATAATAGGAAGCTGCCTACCAAATTTGGTGGATCTAGCTCTTCCTGTTTAGGAGGGGTTCTTGAACAAATGGACTCGCAGATGAACAGACACACTCATTTCTAAAATATGTACTAAGAAGATAGGTCCCTAGCTGTTGGCAAAAACTCCTGTTATTCCGTAAGTGCATGACTTTGCACTATTACATTTTACCCTCATTTTATTACTCCAGGGTTCAAGGTCCTTCAGATCTCGTATGATATTCCAGACCCCTTCCATATTGTTAGTGCCATCCATGAATTTTATTAGCACATTCCCTCTTTTTGTGCCAAGGTCATTAAAGAAATGTTAAGAGACTGGTCCCAAGGCCGATCCTTGAGGAATCTAGTAATAACCTCCCTCCAGTCTGTCAGCTCACCTTTTTAGTATGATCTGTCATAGTCTCTCCTTTAATCAGTTCCTTATCACCTTTCAGTTCTCATATTAATCCTCATCTTCTCCAATTTAACTAAGTTCCCATGTGGAAATGTATCAAATACTTTGCTTAAATCCAGGTAGATTAGATCTGCTGCATTTCCTTTGTCTAGAAAATCAGTTTTCGTCTCAAAGAAAGAGATCAGATTGGTCTGGCATGGCCTATCTTTTGTAAGACCATGTTGTATTTTGTTCCAGGTATTATTTACCTCTATCTTCTTAATGACTCTCTGTCCGAATTTGTTTCAAGACCTTGCATATAACTGAGGTCAAACTAACAGTGCTGTTGTTTCTAGATCACTGTTTTCTTAACTAGGTGCTGTAACTGTATTACCATTCTCCAGTCATAGGGAATGACCCCCACGTTCACAGGAGTCATTAAAAATCCTCACTCTTGGGCTTGCAGTTTCATGCGCCAATTCCTTTAATATGCTTGGGTGGAGATTATACATCCTCCTCGCTCCTGATTTGGCTCCATTAAGAGTTTGACTCCCCCCTCTGATGTGATCATTTCTACTTCCATTTTCTTGTTTCCCTGAGCCCCCCTTCCACAGCCCCAAAGCTCCTCATTGCCCTTCTTAAAAACTGAGGCCAAGTATTTGTGTAGGTTCTGGGCTGTGCCTTGATTATCTCTAATCTCCACCCCATGCTCAGTGCTTAGTAGTCCCTCTTCTTCCTTTGGTTTCTTGTTACTCGCAGGTCTAAGGAACCTTTTGCTTTTGGTTTTTAATTCCTTTGCAAGGTCCAAGTCTGCTTGGCTTTTGGCAGTTCTCACTTTTTTTCCCTGCACTGACTTTCAAGAGGTAGTTCTCCTGGCCCACCCCTCCCATCTTTCCTTCCTTGCAGGCTTTCTACTTTCTCTTAATAATGGGGCGGAGATGCTTGCGGCTCAAACTGGATGAGCATCCCATCCCTGGGACTGTTTCCTGTGCTTGGGATGCAGGCTTCAGATACCTTCTGCACTTTTGAGTTAAAGTAATTTCAAGCCTCCTTCACGTTCAGCTCCTTGAGTTCTTCAGTCCCCATGCTTGACTAATTACTTTAAAAACATTAAAGTTTGCCCTTTTGTAATCAAGGGCCCTAATGTCAGACCTGTCTCTCTTTATCCTTCCATTTAGTTTAAATGGAATAGCTAGTTCATGATCACATGAACCAAGGTTGGACAGCTCTTCTGCCAAGGCCTCACCATCACCAATACTAAATCTGGCTCGCTATCCCCTCTTGCTGGCGTGCTGGCCCTTTGCAGAAAGGCTCTGTTGAATGGTCTGAGTTTTGAATAAACTCGGGCCAGATTGGGAATCCGTTTTAAGCCACGGCACACCTTCTGGGTTTGTACCTCCTGCTTTTGTCATGGATGCTGTGCCTCTGTTCTAGGTCTCTTCTCTGTCCCCTTATCATTTGTGTGCCTATTGTCAACAATTCCTCTCTCTGTCCATCACCTGGTGCCTTACACATCGTGGAGCGAAGATGATTTTAAACCGTGATTGTTCTCTGTATGCAGCCTCGCTTGTCTCCCGTGTCTGGTGGCAAGCTCTGTGCAGTCTCTCTTGCGGGGCGTCTCGGGGTAACTGCAGCATGTGGAGAGGTTAGTACAGCAGAAGGGAGAGCAGCCACATGACCTTGTTTTCTGTGTAGCTTCTGTCTCTTGCTTCTGATTGTTGGTTAGCCTGTAGCGAGCTTCCCACTCCGCCACAGCGCCACCGGCCATCGGTTCGGGGAATTAGATCGGCCGGCAGGTGGCGGAATCCTTTCAGGACATTGCCCTCCGGCAATGTCCACCACAGCCTGAGCTTTTCCCCCTTCCGGGGGAAGCGGGTCTCTTCCCGGCCTTGCTTCAGGTCGGGACAAGAGGAATTAGTTCGCGTGCCCGGCCTTGCTCCAGGTCCGGGCTGCAGAAGAATAAGTTCACCGCCAGCAAGTTGATTACCGCACAGTTCTGGGCAGGGCACCCAGTCTGGTCCTGTCCCTTTAAGAGTCCCCGCCCGGCGCGTGATCAGTCCCCGACGCACCATAGGGAAGCCCGCCCTCGAGCAGGCGGGCAGCAAATACAGTTTATAAGGCCCGGCCTCGAGCAGGCGGGCCAGCCACACATCAAGCCAAACCCAGGCCCTGGCTCCGGGCGGGGCAGCAAACGGCAGCCAGGCCCTGAGGCAAGGCGAGGCTGCAAACAAACACCAGTCTGTAGACGCTCCTCGTTCAGGGGCAGGGCCGGTATGGCACCTGCAGCAGTGGTGAGGGGGGAGACTGCCACCCGGTTAGGGGGGTGGCGGAGGCCCTCCCGCCTCACTGCGCCCCGGCCCAGGGCCCTGAATGCAGCAGTGCAGCTGCGACTGGCTCAGCAGGGCTCCGGCCCGTAACTTGCTGGCCGCGGGCCGCTCTCGGCCCGGGCTACCCCTGGGCCACTTCCCGTCTCCCCCTTCCCAGGTACCTGTAGCTCCAGCAGGTCCGCCAGAAGTCGGCGCTGTCGTCCGCCGTGTCCGGCCGGCCCAATCCAGGGGTCAAGGGGTTGGAGCTCTGCAGCGTCCCGGGCGCTCGTCCGGCCCAGCGTTCCAGTACCCATCGGGGTCCAGCTGGTCCACCAGGTCGGGCCCGTCCTCTGGGTCCACGAGTGGTTCTGCTGGCGGGCTTGGCCGGGCCTCAGTAGCTCGGGCAGGAAGCCTTGGCGGCCTCGGGGAGGCAGCTGAGGTGGCCTAGCCGGGTCTTAGCCTCCTCAGGCAGGAGCTCCGGACAGGCCTCCGGCTCCTTCAGAGGCTGGGCCTGACTGAGCTCCCGGCAGCCTTCTTATAGTCCCTAGCCCCGCCCTTTGACTTCCGGTCAGGTGAGGGGCGGGGCTAGGCTGGGCCCAAAATGGCTCCCCGAGGGGTTCCTCCGCCTCCGGCTCAGTGGGTGGCCACTCTACTCCACTACAGCCGAATCGTCACCCAACAGACGTCTGGATAATTAACCGTAAGACACTGCAGTCAGAGGAGTTTAAAAGCTCCTCACGTCCGGTCCTGGAATGTGTCCTCCTCTCTGGGGATCGCAGATGTCCAAGGAAGGTTCTTGTTCCTGTTTTTGTCATCTGTCCTGGTTGCAGGGCTGGCTTCCTCCCCTGTGTTATCAAATGGTGTCTTGCTGGTACTGGAAGGTCTTTTGGCATTGATCTCTGCCTCTTACGTGCTTTGACCCTCTTGCAAAGAGGGTATTCTTCTGTATTGAGAGCCTAGCTGAGGAGACCATTTCAGGAGGTTTCGCTGTGCCTGCTTGGCTAGCCATAGTGTTCATTGTTTTATCCTGCTTTAGTTCTCCTGAGTCTTGGAGCTGTGAACAAATCCTTTGGGACCAAATTTTGTTCTGCCGTATGCCATGTTGAAATCAAGGCAGAGTTTCCTTCTTTGAGTGCATAAACACTGCTCTCTTTAAAACTCTTCTGATCTACCTTGGCTAAAGGCCTGCTACAACTTTTCATGCTAACGTTGGATTATTTGAAAGAATTAAGTGAAAGCTCCCCCATTCTGTTCAGGTTCTTGTATTCTGCCTGTCACCCTGGTATCTGGCACTTCTTTCCATCTCACTGCTGTTCCTCAGATTGGCAGAGCTTAAGTCAAGACGGTTGATGCTTCACTTGCTATTTCATCCAACGAGTTGGCTTGTATCCCAGTGCTCTGCTGATCGTATCCCCTCGCCTCAACTGCCTGATTATCTGTCTGAGGTTCCTACATGGGCCCCATTGCTGCCGTATCTGAACGCCTCAGTCTTCTCCTCACCGCACTTGTGAGGTGGGTCAGTGCGCTTTTATCCCTAATGTGCAGATGGAGAACACAGTCCTAAGACATGGCCCTAGGAATCTCTGAGACAGCCATGTCCACGTGGTCTCTGTCTGGTGCCCAAAAGTCACTCCCAGTTCTTCTACTTCCCTCCCCTGTGTCAGCGGCTCTGTGCTGCAGGGCATGCACACTTTGCCTTTACAGCCATGGTCTAGTGCACAGACCATTTGCTAGTCACGTTCTTCTCCCCACTGGCCCCACTGTCTGATGCACTTTCAGAAGTGCACCATTGTAGGCCTGCTAGATGGAGGGTCAGTACCTGTTCTTGTCCTCCCATCAGCAAATGAGATCCTGCCTCTCTTCTTTTTTCTTTCTGTATTTGCATCTGACAAAGTCCAGGGCCTCCAGTGTCTGCGTCCTGCCAGGCTAGTTTGGGTGGCAGGTTTCAGGCTGGAAATGCTGACAGATAGAGATGGATTGAGCAGTAGTGAGGTGTAGGCAGGGAATAGCATGAAGGGGAAAGAGTGTTTGCTTAGCAGAGTCATGCAAGCGCAAAGGAGACATCTATTACAGAAGTCAGGGGCTCGGAGTCTGGAAGGGAGAGGTAGGAGACATGAAGGACACTTGGGGCCCAGTGTGATCCTGGTGTAAATCTGGAGGAACTCTCCAGAAATACGCCATAGTTATCCCAATGTAGCCGAGGACAGGATCTGGCTCCTGATATCTGAAATAGCTGCTCGCTCAGCCACAGGGACAATTCGTGGCCCTATTCTGCATGGAGCCACGTGCGCAGCCAGTCCCTTTGTGAGCGTGCAGCTCTATCACCACACACAATAAGCTCCCACAACTTAGAATGAAGGGTGCTCCAGTGACTTTCTTCACAATGTATAGCCCCAGTCTGGCCATTCCCTCTCTTGTGGGAATGGGTTAAGCCCTTGCTCCTGGACCTGTAGCTCAAGCAATAGATGTGAATCCTACAAGTGCTAGGTTTGGTCCCCTCAGAGGCTGACCCATCCGGAGAAATTGTTGTCTATGCAGATGTTGGAAAACAAGGAAATGAGTTGGGACTCCCAGCACAATGCCAGAGCAGCTGAGGAAGGGGCTTTGTACTTAGAGCATGCGTGTTGGAGGAAGAACTTCCAGGTTCTTACACTTTCTCCCCAAAACAGGTAGAGAGTGGTTTGGGAATATGCCTGTACCCATCTGGTGGACAGCCAGCATCTGGGAAGCTGAGAGAGCAGTTAAGGGAAGTCGACATAAAATGACTCGATGGGTTCTCTTCCATCAGGGCTGCTGACTGCGAGTGACCCTCTGCACAGATGCCGATGGGGAGCACTAGAGCCTGGACTGCTCCCCACTTGCAAGGCCTGGGGAAATGGGACAAAGCTGATTTTAAAAGGGGCGCTTCTCTAAGCAAGAGAGGCCAACCAGTGCCAGAAGAGCGGGCAGAACGAGCTGTCTGGCCTAAGGACATGGACCAAGCCCAGGATTCGTGGGAGTGGGAAAATCAGAGCAGGGAATGGAGTAGAGGAGTGTGTTTCCCCGAGAGCTGTAACTCCTGTGCTCTGTAAGAATGGTGTGCTTGTGGACCAGGAGTTTTTTTTGCTAGACCTGTGCTTGCTGCTTGCCTGCCATGTTGCTCCTGAATAGTACTAGAGCTCAGAGCACCTTCAGCCAGGTAGAATCTGAGCGGGGACGTGTCTACGCTGCTGGGTGAAGGGGCGGGAGGAGGCGCTTGTTCTAGGGTCTAGACTGTCAGACTGGGTCGGGGGGGGTGGTCTCACTGGCCAATAAGGGTCCGGCCCAGGGCTCTGGCCCTGGGAGTTTGTGCGGCTGACCTGCTATGAGGAATGCTGGCCTGTTACTCCCCAGTCCCAGAAGGCTTAAAGCACGTGGATTCAGCAGTTGGATCTGACCCGAAAGTAAGACTGGGCCAGGTTATAACAGTGTTACCTATCGTGTTTGTGTGTGGGAGGGCAGGGGTCGGTTTGCAGCTGAGGGTCCTGGCTTTTGTTCACAGCTATGGGAGAGCGAGTGTGTGTATCTGGTTGTTAGAGCAGGGGATGGGGAGAGAGTTGGGACTCTTGAGCTCCGTTCCAAGCCCTCTGACTCAGAGTGAGACCTTTGAAAATTGTTTCTAAGGGGTCGCCTTTCAAAGGATGAAGATGCCAGTTGCAACTTCATAGTTCGGCCTGAGGTCAGTTTTGCATTTAAAATACAGTTTCAGCTTCTTTCTTTTGTATGAAAAAAATGCATTGTATCCTCTCCAAACTTGCTGCACAGATGCTTTGAGTAAATAAGAATTAACAAACTGTCTGAGAATTTGCAAGTAGATCTGTTAGTAAGAGTTACACTCAATGTTAATTAATAACTGGCTTTATTTCAGAAAAGTAGTATCTTTGACTTTTCTCTAGGTCTTCAGTGATCTTGACGGCAGTAACAAGGGACATGTCAAACTTTTCAACTAGTTAAAATGAAGTGAAGTCTTGTGCAGCGGCTGTATTGGAAGAAATTAGGTGGCGATTTAGCTTAATTATTTAAAGGCTGTTATATCTAATTAATTGCTAAGCTACAGATGGGGTTAGATAACTCTTAAGCAGCGCCATCATACATCATTGATAACTAAATGAGTCCCTGTTCTTCTACAACTATTTGCATGCAACAGTTCTGCTGACTGTAGTGACTCAAGGGTGTGGACACGTGTCAAGCATTCTCGTCGGCCGATGGGTTGGCCAGCCTTTGGGGCTGCTTCGCGCATGGAAGTCAGTGCTCAAAAGGCACCTGTGGCATGATTGTCTTGTGTTAAAGCACAGGTTCCAGCCCCTGTAACATTGTGCCAGTTTCACTAATACAGCCTGCTAAGCCAATTCATCAGCTGCAACTTGCTAGTTTGCCCCAGCTGCTTTGCTCCTTTTTAAACGTGCTTTTTTTATTTTTATTTTTTTTAAATTTGGGAATATAAAAAGGGCCAGCTTCAGTCCAAGCTAGCCAGCTTCTGTATCTCGTCCTTATTCAAATCATTTGTTTTAGGGATGTGAATGACTAGTTGACTGTCTAATAAGCAAATGCTGCCGCTTTGAAATGCTGCAGGAGCATGGGGCCAGGGGGAACTGCTTGAGTCCCCCACTGTCCCTGTGCTCCCCACAGCGCTTTCACCTTTGAAGTGTAGTAACAACCCTGGGGCTGTTGCTACACTTCAAAGTTGGAGGCACCCTTTATTGACTAATTGAATAGTCCATGCAGATTGCACCGACTATTCATTAGCCAGGTAATCGATATTTTACATCCCTAATGTATTCTAACCTGAGCTTGCCTGTTTGCATATCTCTAGCATATG
Organism: Rafetus swinhoei; assembly: GCA_019425775.1. Classification (NCBI taxonomy): domain Eukaryota; kingdom Metazoa; phylum Chordata; order Testudines; family Trionychidae; genus Rafetus; species Rafetus swinhoei. The sequence continues at coordinate 2,191,539 of CM033435.1, read as the reverse complement.
GCTAGTTTCTGCATTGCATACATGGCATGATGGCATCCAAAGGATTGCAAACACACGTATTTCTGCAGCCTTCTCTGTACGCCTCTCATGGCTCCAGGAGTCAGTGAAAGCCTCTACATGGTCTGTTGTGACTTGGCAGGATGATTTATACCTTGGCTGGTGTGCGACACCATCTCTACCACTGGTAGAATTAAGATCATGATACTCTTCTCCAAAGAGGTGCCAGGTTCTCTCAGCACAGTAATAGTGCATACAGGATTTAGGGAGTCACATTTGCATGGTTGCAAGTTGGTGTCCAAAACTGTAGGAGGATGGTTGGCTCTAAAGTCATCCCAGTGCCCGCTCCTCAGTCCAGCAGTTCGGCGCGTGGCATTGCAAACTTATGCAGAACAGAATTAGCGAATGTGTCTGAGTGTGGTGGCTGCTGGAGTGTGCATGTATGTGCCCACGGGGAGAGTGTGTGTCTGCTTTTGAGGATTGCTCCTTTGCTCTTCAGGAGATTACGCTATTTTTAGACGGAAACTGTTGGTGTGAAGCCAGAAGAAACCTTACGTCTTTCAGATTTATGAAAGTTGCTAGGCAGTTTGTGGTGATTTTCTCCAAATGACATTTTATTTGTTTCCCTGACTTTTTTATTTGCGCACCCCCGATTGCATAGGACCCCTCGGCATCGACAGACCTGGCATGGCCCTGGAGTTTGTCAAATAATCTAATTCATTCAAGGTTTGGAAACTCCAGGATAAAAAAAAAAGTAATTTATTTTCTAATTATTCCTTGTCTCGCACAACCGTGCCTCGCCAAAGTGTCGCTGTTTAAAATATTTATCTCTCTCTGCTGCGTAATCTGTTTGAAGGCCATGGAGGGGCGATGAAATAAAAGCACTCGCTCCCATCACAGGCACATCACTTTGACTTGTCTTGGGCTGTTTTGACGTTTCCCTGTAAATACGTTTATTTTTCATTAGGGTGTTTCTGGCTCATGGCATCCAGGAAAGCCAGAGCCATTACGCTGTTCATCTGTTACCAACGAAATGAAGATAAACAAGCGTAATGAACTCCTGCCGAAGCCATTGCTGCGTCTCCTCCTTGCTGCGGGACTGTGTGCGTGCGTCTCCTTCTCCCGGGCAGGCTCGATTAATCTGAGCCACCATCGGCACCCGGGGAAGGGAGTCTCAAAGTCAAAGCTTAGTGTTGTCCTCCTCTGATGCCCTCACGATTGAGGCTCTCTAAGCACCTCACGAGCATTAAGGCCCCTCTTGGGACCCAGGGGCTGCCATTATCCCCGGGCGTGCAGCGAAGAGAAGTGATGTGCTCAAGGGCATGCAGTGAGCTAGGGCTGGATCCTGCAGTGCCCTACCCAGAGTCCTTGTGCCTTGGGGCACTCGGTGAGAGGAGTATGATAAGAGGTGGGGCTGGTCTGGGACTCATGAGGCCTGGGTTCAAAACCCAGCTCTGCTCAGCTTTACTGTGTGACCTTGAACAAGTCCCTTCGCCTTCCTGTGCCTCAGTTCCCCATCTGTGCAATGTGGTGATAGCACTGTCCTGACGCACAGGAGTATGTGTGTGAAGGGGAAATATGTTCCGTGGAGTGCCCAGCCACGTCAGCTGTGGAGGCTGCATAAGTAGCTCGGTAGGTAGCGTGGAAGGTTGAGAGCCTGAAGTGTTCCGGGACACTGGTCCAGGCAACTGTATTGAGTTTTCCAGTCCTCGGTTATGTTAACTTTAGGAAATTATCCTTCCAGTTGGATGTGGGATAGCCAATTCTGATGTGCCCTGGAGGAGCAAAGCCAAGTTCTGGCAGAGAGGAGGTTGGAGGACAGCTGGAGTTGGGAATGTGTCTTGTTGGAGACCAAGCTGGGCTTTGGGAAGACTGGAAGTGAGCACCAAAGGGGCACGAAGAGGAGACTGTCAGTGAAACCAAGCGTTGGGGTTTCTAGGGCGTCCCATTTACACTTTCTTCTCACTCTTTCAATTATATTTCTCTATCTGAGCCCTTCTCCCTCCCTCAGTGATACTTTCCAATCATTTCTTTAGCTCATTGAGTCAGAGTCTTATGCTGAATTTTATAATAACTTCTCTTTCTCCATCTCTGTACTGCTAATCTTCCAAGGGGAGGAATTCTGGGACAAAGAGGAGTCTGCAGAGTGGAACTCTGTAAAATTAGCTTTTGCAGCATTCGTGTTTGCACAGTTCTAGGTTGAAGACTTGCATCCCCCCCTGCCTGATTGGCAGCATGCTTCCCTTCGCAGGGAGAGAGGCTGTCATTCAGTCCACAGCCCCTGCCCCGCCTCCACGGCTGCAGCCATCCGAAAGCGAGAAGCCAGGGAAAGTGTTCAGGTGCATTTAAAAAGGGATTTAATGTGGGTTTGCTGTCATTTCATTGGCTCAGCTGGTGCTGCTGGAGTAAGATCTTTTAAAAATGGCACCAATAAGGTTGCTAGGTGCCCGGTTTTGAACCGGACAGTCCAGTATTTGAGCTTTCTGTTCAGGAAACAAATTGAGAAAATAGAACTGTCCGGTATTTTCTAAATAAGATGTAATGTAGATTGTGATGTCATGTCAAGTGTGTCCGGTATTTTTGTTGAAACCATCTGGCAACCCTAGGCACCAAAGCAGAGACTGGGCCAAGTGGCTGGATCCAGGGCACTACAGAGGAGAGGAAGGATGATTTTGTGGTTAAGACCCCGGACCTGGAATTTGGGAGACTGTGGTTCAGTTCCTAGCTCTGCCACAGACTCCCTGTCTGAGCTTGGCCCATCATTTGATCTTTCTTGCTTCCCGTGCCCACTGGCATAATGGGGATAATACTTCTCTGCCTCCCAGGGGTGGGCTGAGAATAAGCATGTGAAGGACTGGGAGGTGCTGGGATGCTGTGAGGTGAAGATAAATGCCATGGCTCACTAGGCGTGCTGAAGAGCTATTGGGAGGCAGGGGCATTTACCCAGGGCTGCAGTAGCCTATGCAGGGTCTTTCTGTGAACCCACCCGGGGAGGAGAGGAGACGACCGCAGAGTACGTGTGCCCCCGCGCTTACTGCCATTAATGGGGCTCTCTGGCTACTGCTGTCCTGCAAGGGGACTGGATTGCTCTTTGGCTCACAGGCAAGCTGCAGGAAATCAGGCCCAGCATGCAGAGCGCCCATCTCTCGCGCAGCAGCAGCTTCCAGTTGATCACGTCCCTGCAGGTCCAAAAGGGCGTCTCTTCCACAGGGTCTACCACATCCTCTTGGCCCATGCTTCCTCCCTCCTGTTAAATCCCCTATCTCTCTTCATTGCCTTTCCCTAATTCCTCTCTCCCCTGGCTGCTGTTTATCCACTTGCTCTGTGTGGCACCTGGGGGCTAGAGTTTGTGTGGAAGACAAAACAAAGTTGCGTTCTGGTATAATACACACAGCAGACTCTAGCCTTCTGGGCTTAATTTCTGAATCCACAGCTTGCTTCAAAAGACGGACTTCTCTCTCCTTTGCCAAGCCCACCCCATCCGACTGCCTCCTCCACTCTGCGCTATTATCAACATCACTCTTCTCTGCAAATCACCGGTGTTCCCTGAGGGGGGGGCCCCAGCTGCTAACCACCCTGCAAAACTGTCGTGTGGATGCCAGCCAGCAAATGGCACAGTGCAGGCTGCGGTGTCACCAACGACTGAGGGTGGGATCTGGGGTGACAATGAATGGTTGACAGGGATACACAGAGCTGGCAACACAGTGTCTCCCTCTGGATCTGCCTGCCTCTTTTCTCTCGTGTTACTTTAGTGGCCCTTTGTGCTGGGCTGGGTGGGCTTTGCCAGGCGAATTCCACCTCTGGCCAGAGCCTGTCCTAAGAGACCCAGAAGAGGCGCTGTGCAGAGAAGAATGGCTTGCAACCATGGGGACCTCCCTGTTGTTTGCTGGTATCACCAGCAATAGAGGGGTTGGCTTGGCGGTGGTAGCCCAATTGCCACCCGCAGGAGGCTGAGAAGTGCCCAGTTCAAACCCTTGATTTTTGTGCAGCCAGTGGTTTTGTGCACAGGGCTTTCCACCAGTTGAGCTGGCTGGTTGCTGTCTGAGTGGTGCCAGCAGCTTTCCTTTATAGGGGCAGCAAAATGGCAGGTGAAGGCTACAGGGTTTAGTGACTGTGAGGCTCGGTATGAGACTATACGGCCCCCATCTCCTCTGGCTCATCCGTTTGGAGCCAGCTCGGGTCCGGTCAGACCTCTCAGCTGAGCAGTCCCGTCTGAGTGGACAGATTCTATTCTTAGAGCAGATTGCAGCTGGCAGCCATAGCAGGGGACCCAAGGCTAGACTAGCCCGCGTAGACTGGACTCCCTGCTGCTCCTTAGCGGTGGTCTGTTCTCCCAGAATCGTTCTTCTTTCCCCTTGAACCTAAGCCAGAAGGGCCACATCCATGACAGCAGAAGCGGTCAGCAGTCTCCTGTCAAAATAGGTTTCCAGTGAAACCCTTTCCCACGTTCTAGCTAGCGAGCGCTGCCTGTTAGCAGCTTTGCTCCAGGGCTTCCAGTCAGTATGTATGGCTAGGTTTTGCTTCCTGTCTGGTAGGGTGGTTTCCCCTCTTGCAATTCCACAGTGCCGCTTCCTCTTAGAGAATCGTCAGGCTGAGGCATTCTAGATTGGGGCCCACGTTTACATGGATGTGAGAGGCTGGCGTAGAGCATTTGGATGGAGAAGATACAGCTGAATTTTTCCCTAAAAATCCTGGAATTTAATCCTCTTCCTGAAATCTGTGATGCCAGAATCTCAGGGCCAGGTTTGAATTTTTCCTCGGAGGTTTGGAAAAAGAATCCAAGAAGTCTTGGTGGTCCAAAAATAAATAACTAGTTCTGGCTCTTTGCCGTTCTGGAAAACGTATTGGATCCGTTTGGCCCATCAGATCTGCTCAGTAGCTTGGTTGGCACCTTCCCATGCTGTTGGCGTTTGCTGATCTTGATGAGGAGACGTATTTGCCCTTTGGAGAGCGTGACTAAGGGACATCAGTGCAGTAGGGAAAGGTTGGGTTGGAGTGTGCACATTTCACAGTAACCTCTGTAGGGAAGAGGTTCCTTTAAAAACCACAGTTATAAAGTGGAGGCTCAGACCTGTTCTTTGCCTCTGCCCAGCCAGCAAATGGGTTGGGAGACTCCCAGGCTCAGATCCTGTTAGCCAGCAGGACTTGGAACATGGACCATCTTGCTGTGCTGCTCACAAGCTGCTCCAGGGCTGTGCCCTTGGCTGAAGTGAGCTTTCTTTTCGTTGTTTTGCTGGGTGGTGTTGGGTCAGGCTGCAGAAAGCTTAGCTCCATGTACGCTGGTCTCCTGGTGTGATCTGGGGGGCCAGAGAATGGGCAGTAGCCTTGCCAAAGGAACAGGGCTTTGGCCACATGTCGCTGTGCCTGCTTTCTCTCCTGGCGGCCTAATGCGCACACCTGGGATGCATCAGCTAGGCTGCCTGGCTAGCGGGCTGGCTCTTAAGCTCAGTGCAGCCGCAGTTCTCAGGCTTCTCGAAGCACTTACCCAGGACTGTGATATCGCCTGTGCCCAGCCCCGTTCCTGCCTCAGATCAAGCCCCGTTCCTGCCTTGCCATCCCTCCTCCTCCTCTCCGACTTCTTACTTTGACTCTGGCATCTGACGTCTGACTCGGGTTGTATCCCTCAGCTCCGCTCCCTGACTTGTAATTCCACCTCTGGGCCTGTGTTCTCGGCTATTGGCTCCTGCTCCAATCACTAGGTATCACTGCCCAAATTGGCCACATGGCTTCCTTAGGCTCCTCCCACTCTTCTCCATCTTTCAAGCAGATTCTGGGAGGGTGACAAACACTTGTCGTCTTTCTCTTTGAGGAACTTTTGATTTAAATACCTGGAGATGATCCTGTTTTATGTTATAAGCCTTTCAAAAAGGGATTAGGCAGAAATACAACACTTGACGGCCATGGCTGTTTAATTTTAATACACTGTGAATCTCAGTCTTTCTTTTCTTTCCATGCTGCTGGTCCCCTATGGGGGACGGACCCAGTGTGAGACAAAGCAGTTTAATGAGGGATACAGGGAAGAGCTGTGTAGGCATCTTATAAAATGTGAGTTATTTCCCAAAACACAGATCCCGCCATCTGGATGTGGGAAGGGGTTCATGCATTCATCCGGTCAGGTGAACCGTTAGCAACAGTCCGAATGAGTTCAGCGGGTAAACGTGGCGTACTGGTCCCTACACACCTGATTTGTAGTATTGCCACAACCCACTGATCTAGGTGCTGTTTGAACACGTGGAAAGACCTGCCAGGCCCTGCCCTGGAAAGGTTACGGTCTAAACCAGTGACAGTCCTTTGGGGCTTGGGAGCCATTAGTAAATGTTTATGGCCTGCTGCAACCCAGAAAATAGTTGGGGGGCTGTCCCCTGCCCTTCAGTCACCTCACAGTGATGGCGCCTGTGCTGTGGGGCTGGCTGGGCTTCTCTGCTCTGGGCATTGCAGCCTCTGGGACTGCAGCATCACTCGGGTTTGGCCCCCTCCCCTGACTGGATGGAGTGGGGGGGGGGGTAGGGAAGGGAGGTGTCAGTGCCACTTACTCACCTTTGGTCTGGCCAGGCTCCTGCCACTGTCATGGCTGGGCCTGACCTGAGTGGTGCTGAGCCCCCGGAGGCTGCAGTGCCTGGAGCAGGAAGGGGAGCCCAGCCCGTCCCCGGGACAGGAATGGCAGGAGCTGCCAGGCCGCCCTCGGGAGCATTCTGCCGACCCAGTTTTGATCTGACCAGAGGTTAAGAAGCCCTGGCCTAAATGGGGAGGATGCAAAGAATATGGCAAGGCCACGACTGCCCAGAGCGCACATGCCCGGGAAGTGCCCTAGCTACGGGCTCTAGAGTCAGCCCCTCTCTGGCCAGTAATATTTCATTACTTGTACAATGTGGCACAGCTGCCACAGGCACAATTGTGTGTGTGAGGCGGACTCTCAGGAGGATCAAGGACTTGAAGCTGGGTCTTCTGAAGCCCAATGAATGGCCTGGCCGCTAAGCTATAGGCTGTTCTGGGACAGGCCTCGATCTCTTTTCACAGATCTAGTTGGAAAAGTCTTTCATCCCCCTGCAGAACAAAGAGGAAAGACCTTCCAGTGTTGTCTTTGTAAGCCACAATGCTTGTTTTCCCTTAGCCCCTGCTATTCCCCTCCCATACGATATCCTAGCAGGCAAAGGGGCCAGTCAGACCCTCATCTGCTTCACTTACTTGCCTTTGTGCTAGGGTTCTGGGCAGGAGCATTTGGGAGCTGTCCTGTGTTGGGGTGAAACAGCCCCCCTTGTTCTAAACTCGGGTGGAGCACTTCTGGTACGGCACGTTCTGTAAGGGGAGCCCGTGGAAAGCTCTGGCATTGGAGTGGTTGTGGAAAGAGGAGCACCAGCGGCTGTGGCACAGCCACGTTGTACAAGTAATGACATATTCACTGGCCAGAGAGGGGCTGACTCTAGAGCCCATAGCTAGGGCGCTTCCCTGGCACGTGCGGCTCTGAGCAGTCATGGCCTTGCTGTGTTCTTTGTGTCTTCTCCATTTAGGCCAGGGCTTCTCAACCTCCGGGTCAGATCAAACTTTTGTTGGGAAATGGGCGACAGGAGCGGGATCACGTGAGGATTACCCTCTGGGGCATCTGGCATTGCCCATTGTCGGCAGGCAGGACACGGGGTTAGATGCATCTTTGGTCGGACCCAGTATGGCTGTTCTTCTGTTCGTAAGTAAGCTCCCCTCCTCTGAGGAAGCATTCAGGGAAAGTCTTGCATGGGAAACCTTTCTGCTTCCTGTCTAACTTTGTCGGATCCGGCCTGGGGCTGGCAGTCCCAAACAAGCCTCTGGTGGCTCTTGGTGGGTCTGAGAGCAGCCATGAATTTGCAGAATGAACATTGCCCTCTCTGTGTTGGGGGTTGCCGATGAACAACGGGCCGTTCCTGCAGCTGGATTGGTGGATCGGGTCCCCCTGCCACCATGCATGTTTGCATAACGATCACTCTTTCCATGGGCGTCTGTGCTAGTGGGCTGGCTTGCGAAAGTAGCTTGGGCAGACAAACGGGGTGGGAGAGGAGGAATGACACCACCACGGCCAGTTTTGCGGTTGAGCATTTGTCATGCTACTCTTGGAGTATTTTTTCAGTCTACTGGACTATTCAGAGCAAGTTGTGACCGGAAGGGACTGACCGAGCAGAGAAGTGCCTTCGACCTGTGGCGAGACCCAGCGCCATTCCAGCCGCTCCAGTGCAGTGCCAGGTTCTAGCAGCTCCCTGAATTGGGCTTGGCTCGCTACAGGATCACTGCACGCTGGACACACCCTCAGCATAGCAGCCCCAAAATGTGTGCGGCCAGGGCGTCTGGCCTCTAGGGCTGAATGCACCCTTTCCATGGGGGGAGATGGGAGAATCTGCACAATCCCTCCCATCCCCCTGCTGCCTCTTGCAGCCAGCTCCACTGGGAGCTGCAGTTCCTCCTCTCACCCAAGCCTAGCACAGCTCTGTTGGCCAGGGGCCTTGCGGAAAGGTACAGGGCAATATTTGCCCTGCACTGCACGGGCAGCCTCTCTGCTCCCATCCCACTAAGCCAAGTGTTTCCTTCGCTCTAAAACCCTCCTGTCCCCTGTGCTCCTCCCTTAGCCTCTCTCTGCCCCTCTGCTCTTCCTGGGAAGCTGTAGAAGAGACAGGTGCACTTTTACCTATCTATCTCTGTTCAAGTGTTTTCCATTTACCTTTCTCAGCTCTCATTTGCTGGACCTGAGTGGCTAGATTTCCACAAGAGCCTCTGATTGGGACCACTTACTCAGGCCCCAGAAAATTACGCTCTGCAGTCGGCAATGAGGCAATTGCTCCCAGGGTCCTTTCCCGCGTTTTGCCTTTTGCTTTTGTCTGAAGTCAGAGGTGGTGCGAGGCATGCTTGGCACCCGGCATATCAGACCTTGCAGCCCACTTCATTTCAAAAGCTAATTTGTTCGCTGCAAAGTGTGTGCGCACCTAAAATAAAATGGAATGAGAATTTTCCATGCATGCTGTACATGGCGGCATGGCTGGAAGAGAGGAGCCAGGGTACAGCTAGGTTGCTAAAATTAAAAGCTTTAAAGAAGAGCCACTAGATTTTTTTTTTTTTTTTCTCTCTCCAGTGTTACAAGTCCCGAGCCCGGAATTAGAGCCCTGGGCTGGTGTGTAATGCTGATTCTTCAAGTGATTGCTTGTGTGCATTTCGGGGTGTGTGTGCATGCGTACATGGCTGTGGGAGCTTTTTCTGTAGCTGGTACAATCAGGTCAGTTGTGGAGCCCTCGGAGCAATGCCTCTGGTGGCATATATAGACCCCTGCTGACCTGACCTAACCCTCCCACCCAGTTCCTTCTTTCCATCAGTGATGGTTTTCCTTGGCACTTCTGACCTCTTGCATTGCCAGTCGTTAGTCCCTAATGGTGATAGTTTTTCACAGTTCTTGGTAGCATTCATTAGTTTTTGTTGTTTTGTCTTAGTAGTAGTTAAGGGGGGGGGGCACACATCCACCCAGAGTTTCAGACTGTGCTAGGTGGGGTTAGCACGTACTCAGAGGGGATCCGCATGCTGCTTGTCCGAAGTGCCTGGGAGAGGGGCCATCTTCACAAGTGCAGCATCTGCAGGGGGTTTACACTGAGAACGAAGAGGAGAGGGATCAGCAGCTTAAACGTCTCCTCACGGAGTGGACACTTCAGCCCCAGCCTTGGCTCCAGTGCCGCACAGCCTTCCAGCCTCGAGGTGGGATCACTGGCTCCCCTCACCTGCACGTGAGCTGGGCTTGCCTACCCGCCCCGGTTCCACTCCTCCGTACCACGGAAAAAGAAGAGGACCCACCGGGGTTGTTTCACCTCCAGGAGATCTAGTAAGGTCCCGGAGTCAGCCTGCACCACACCAAGCCTTCCCGGTCCGAGCCCATCCACCCCAGCACTGTCGACTCCGCCCTCTTCAGGGGACCAGCAAGTCCAGTGGCGATGGATTCTCCGGGGCCAGTGGAGGAGGACTTTAGCTCTCTTGGCGGCATTTCTGGCATGGGTCCCTATTCAGGACATCTAAGGGGGCAAAGAGCAGGCACTTGTCACGCACCAGTGTGTCTGTCACTCCTGCTCCTGCCGGCCGGTGTGTCTGTATGCAATGGCCTGTCCCAGGTGGCGTGATCTCCCAGGAGCAGTGTGCGTGAGGTCAAACATGCAGGGACATTGCTCCCACAGGCTTCTGCCCCAGTGCCTCCCTGGCCTGGGTATTTTTTAGCTAGTGACACAGGAGCCTAGAGCTATCTTCAGGGCCAGGGGAATCTTGCAAACTGATTTGAGAGTGGATCTGAGCAAGGCTTTGGGTAGCATCCCACAAGCACATGGGTATAGCCAGTGATGCTGTACAGTCCCTGGAGCATCAGGGCTCCCCAGGTTTGGGTGGTGGGCGGGAGTCCGCTCTGTACCTGCAGCATCCTCAGGCACGTGTGAGGGGGGCTGGTGCTGCACCTTTTGCAGGGGTTGAGAGAGATGTGGCTAAGCACGCCCCCTCTACCCCCAGGCTTTCTGCTTGCAGTTGCTCTGGGCTTGCAGCGTGCGTCTGAGTGCTGGAGAGCAGGGACCAGATGGGCCACGGGCACTCCTTGGATCAGCACATTCAAAATGTAAAGGGCACCCTTCTCCTTCCTGCCCCCCCCATTGTGATCACAAGTGTGGCTGGCATTTGCTGGGCTGCTTTGGCTCCTGAGCTTGGTTTGCCCTGCCCTGCGCTGTGCCTGGGGCAGAGGGGACTCTTCTGGGGGGCTTTCCGCTGCAGAGCTGCCAGCTCCTGTTTGTCATCTTCTCTCTGCTCTGCCTCTGAGCTCAAGTTCAGCAAGGGGCCCTTGCAAAGACATTTGCTGTGGTTCCCAGCATGGGCTGGAGGGGCAGGGGCCAGCGAGGGCAAGGCGGCATGGAGAGGATAAACAGCTGTTGGCTGAGGAGCGTTGAGCCAGGGGTCCATGCCTGCCTGTGCTTTTCATCGCCACGTCGGAAAGAGGGGGGAATTACTCTGCATAGCATGGGCCCTGCTCCTTAGCATCCGCTCCAGCTCTCTTCCCATTCCTGAACAAAGGCCCCCCAAAGCAGCCGGTCCTTGCAAATTCGTCCTCTTGGATTTTGCACTTGCACGGTTCGAGTGGTTGCTCATGTCCATTCGAATTAGGTGTGCGCACCGCGTGCACCGCGTCTTCCCGAGCGTTTTCCCTAGCGGTACCCGTAGCGCCGGCAGGGCGCCCCCTGCAGTGGCGCCGCCATGGCGGGGCATAAGTACCCCTGCCGGCGCTGCCCCACCTCAGTTCCTTCTTACCGCCCATGACGGTCGTTGGAGCGTGTCTCTCTCTTAGATTAGTTAATGGTTCCCGTTTCTCTTAGCATTGTAAATAGTTCAGTTAGTTAGGTAGTTAGTGTCTGCTTCGTTCTTTGTTCTTCCTCCCCCTTCGGGGGTGAGGAATGCCAGGGCTGCAAGGCTTCAAGGCATGCGCTGTCTGCGCAAAGTTCATGCCCAAAGGAGACCCACACGACAGCTGTCTGAAGTGTCTGGGTGAGAGCCATCTTACGGACGCCTGTAAGATCTGTAAGTCTTTCAAGCAGCGCACTAATAGGGAGAGAGTCTCTCGCCTAAAACTCCTCCTCATGGAGACGGCTTTACAGCTGGCACCGGCTGGGCACCCTGTGGTGCACAGTGCACCGGTGTCTACGCGCAATGCTCCGTCTCGGGCCCGGGCCTCGGCGTCGAGGACCCGGCACCGGTCTCACTCTCCGGCATCGAAGAGGTCGAGAGAGTCTCACGAGAGGAGTCCCCTGCCGTCTCGGAAAACCACGCAGATAAAGAGAGATATATATATGGTAGAAAACCACGCCGGGCCTGCACCGTGGTGCCGACTCACCGGTGCACACATCCTCTTTGGTGCGGCGTAAGCGAGCGGAACGTCCCTCTAGTCCAGGGCAATTGCCCCCGCACCGCCCATCCACGCCGGACACCTTTGAGGCGGCGCAGGACCTCATCAGTCTCACCACCTCCCCTCCGTCGTCGGTTGAGGCGGAAGGGTTGAGGTCGCCTACGCCAGAGGCCGTGTTGGCTCTGGCTTCACCTCCGCACCGGCAAGACCGGCAGGCTCAGGCCACTTATGTGACGGGACCGTCCCCAGTGGGACCAGTACCACTTGCCTCGGCATCGATGCCGTTCTCGACACCGGCTCCTAAGCCTCACTCAGCACCCGACTGGGTTCGGCCTACCTCGGTGTTGGGATCTCTCCCGGCCCCCCTTTTGGCTGCACCGGTGCCGTACCACCCTAGCCTTGTGGCAACGTCTGCGGCACCGTCATCTTTGACACCAGCTCGGAGTACTTTTCCGGGACTGTCCCTTCACGCGTAGGCACCGGGCTCTTCAGCACCGACGCACGTCTTGGCACCATCGCAAGCACCAGCACCGACCATGTGGACCTTGCCGGTGCCCCAGCCGATGGTGATGTCGACTTCTTCGGGGTTCGTCTCGGCACCGTCATGCTCCGCGCCGGAGATGCAACCGGCACCGGGACTGGGCCTCCCGGCACCTCTTTCGGCGCCAACAATGCTTTTGGCACCGGGACTGGGTCCCCCGGTGCCGCAACAGCCATTGGTCCCCCCGGTGCCGCAGCATGCTCCCGCTCCCTCGGTGCCGCAACAGCCTTCTGTTCCCCCGGTGCCGCAACAGCCACCTCCACCGGCACCGGTCGCACCGGCACGTCCCCACCGTGCCCATGCGGGCAAGCCCGAGTCCATGGCCAGGTTTGCCCATCCGTCGGCTACAGGTCACTCCTCGTCGGTGCCTCCCTGGCCAGAGTCCGATTATTCGTCGGATTCCGATGCGACATCCCTCAGGTTGGGGTCCTCGGGAGCCTCTTCGGCCCATAGATCCCATTCCCGGCACCGACGTGACTGTTCACAGGTGCAGCAGACTTGGCCACCTCATCCACAGTGGCCCTTCTGGACACCGTGGGCTTACCACCAGTGGCAAGAGCCCGTGCCCCCCTCTGTGGTGTCAGGAGCCTCGGGTCGCCAAACGCAACCGTTGGCGTCGTTGTCGCGACCTCCTCCTTCCCTCCAGAGGCCGCCTACGTCGGACCTTGCGGCCCAGGCACAGGCCTCGGTGCCGGAGCCGTGCCCGCAGGCGGTACCGTATGTCCAACCGGTACCGCACGCAGCTCCTGCGCTAGATCCGGCACCGATACAGGAGTTGTCGTCATCATCGTCTCCTGATGAAGCCCTGGCGGATCCTGCACCGGCGCTGCCTACTATGGATGCCCGAGCGCATCAGGAGCTGCTCAGGTGTCTGGCTTCCAACCTGGGTGTCCCGGTGGAGCCAGTCGTGGAGGACACGGACCCTATGATCGATATTCTTTCAGATGACGCGCCCGCCCGTTTGGCTTTGCCACTTAATAGAACGGTGGCAAAAATTACCAATGCCCTGTGGCAAACACCGGCGACCCTGACCCCTACCTTAAAGGGTGTCGAGAGGCGCTACTATGTTCCCCAGTCGGGGCACGAGCACTTGTACTCCCAGCCTGTCCCTGGGTCCTTGGTCGTCCAGGCAGTGGCCCAAAGGGAAAAACTCCCCCAGCTGGGGCCGTCCCCGAAAGCTAGGGAGCCCAAGCGCCTTGACTTAATGGGCCGGAAAGTGTACGCCACTGGTGGGGTGCAACTCCGCATCGCTAATGAGCAAGCGATGCTAAGTCGTTATGCTTTTAATACATGGCAGGCCATGGATAAGTTCAAGGATAAGCTCCCTGCCGAGACCCGTCAGGAGTTTGTGGCCATGATCTCTGAGGGTAAGGCCATTGCCGGCACAGCACTCCAGGCTTCCCTGGACGCGGTTGACTCTGCAGCCTGCACCATGGCGTCAGGTGTGGTTATGCGCCGTGGTGCATGGCTGCAAGTGTCTGGAATACCTCCTGATGTCCAGTCTACTATCCAAGACCTGCCTTTCGACGGCAAGGCGTTATTCTTGGAGCGTACGGACTCGAGGCTCCATACGCTCAAGGACACGAGGTCTACCCTTCGGTCCTTGGGGATCCACACACCGGCTCCTCAGCGTCGTCAGCTGCCCTACAGACAGCAGGGGAGACTGCAGTCCCAGATCCCCCGTGGGGATTACTGGAGACGCCGTCCTCGTGCTTCTGGTGGGGGTATGGGGGCGGCTGCGGGTCCATCGTCATCAAGGGGGCGTAGGCGTCGCCCGAGAGGAGACAACCCCCGTGGGGTTGGTCAAGGTCCCTCCCAACAGCAAAAACATCAGTTTTGACAGGCTTCCAGAGAGTCGCGCACCAGCCTCGCACCCTGGCCCCCCGTTTGGGGCCAGGTTATCCTGGTTTGCTCAAGCCTGGGCAAAAATCACAAACGATGCCTGGGTCCTAAACAGAGTCAGGAGTGGCTATACCATCCCTTTTCTGGGCGCTCCCCCTTCCAACCCACCTTCCCCGTCCCTTTTCAGGGACACCTCTCACGAAGGCACCCTCCACCAGGAGGTACTGGTGCTCCTCCAAAAGGGAGCGGTAGAGAGGGTTCCATCGCACCTGGAGGGCAAGGGTTTTTACTCCCGATATTTCATAGTCCCCAAACCCAAGGGCGGGGTCCGTCCCATCTTAGACCTAAGGGATCTCAACAAGGCGGTTGTGAAATCCAAATTCAGAATGGTAACCCTGGCTTCTGTCATTCCGGTTCTACAGTTAGGAGACTGGTACGCCACTCTCGATCTCAGGGATGCTTACTTCCATGTGGCGATAAGACCCTGCCACAGGAGGTTCCTCCGTTTCATTGTCTCCCAGTGCCACTTCCAGTTTACTGTGCTCCCATTTGGCCTTTCTACAGCACCCAGGGTTTTTACGAAATGCATGGCAGTCGTGGCGGCGTTCCTCCACAAATCAGGGGTACACGTGTTCCCGTACCTGGACGACTGGCTAATTCGTGGTCGTTCCTACGAACAAGTAGAGGCCCACGTGTCCCTCACAAGGGCCCTCTTCGTAAGGCTGGGACTCATGCTGAACGAGGAAAAGTCATCGTTGACCCCCTCTCAGCACCTTGAATTCGTGGGTGCCCTCCTGGACGCCAGGTTGGTGAGGGTGCTTCTCCCCAGGGCCAGGTTCCTGGCCATAGTGGAGCTGGTCTCCGAATTAACTCAGTCCCCTATCACGACTGCCCGGGTCTGCTCAAGGTTGCTGGGGCACATGGTGGCGTGCACGTACGTGGTACGCCATGCTCGAAGGAGACTCAGACTTCTGCAGGCTTGGTTGGCAAGGGCATTCAACCAATCCAGAGACCTCTGGGACACGGTTCTTACGGTGCCCCCGGAGGTAATAGACTCCTGAGTCCACCATTGCAACGAAACTGTGGTGTGCAGCGGGATCCCCTTCTCCGTACCTCCCCCCTCGCTCACTCTGGTCACAGATGCCTTGGACCTGGGTTGGGGAGCACACCTGGGGTGCCACAGGACCCAGGGTCTTTGGTCCCCTGCAGAGCGCGCTCTGCACATAAATGTACGGGAGCTCAGGGCAGTCAGGAGAGCGTGTGAGACCTTCCTGTCGAAGCTCTCTTGCCGCTCCGTTCTAGTCCGTCTGGACAACACGGCAGCTGTATTTTACATCAACAGGCAGGGGGGTGCCTGGTCGCCTCCCCTCTGTCGCGAGGCCCTGCGCCTCTGGGACCTGTGTGTGCAGCACAACATAGCTTTGCAGGCAGAGTACCTGCCGGGGTGCAAAAATTTGCTGGCCGATGCTCTGAGCAGGTCCTTTGGAGCCCACGAGTGGTCTCTCAAGGACTCGGTTCTTCACCAGGACTTCCACAGGTGGGGCTATCCCCTACTAGACCTGTTTGCCTCAGCACGCAATACCAAGTGCCAGAATTATTGCTCCCTGCTGGGGCTCGGGGAACACTCTTGGGGGGATGCCATGACAGTGACGTGGCCGGCGGGCACCCTTTATGCTTTCCCTCCGTTTCCCCTAATTCCCAGGGTCTTGACCAGGGCCAGGACCTTCGGGTCCACACTTGTCCTGATAGCCCCCCGCAGGCCCAGGCAATTCTGGTTCCCTATACTGGTGGACATGCTCGCCAAGGAGCCTATAACGCTCCCGCCAGCCCGGGATCTCTTGACCCAATCGTGGGACGGGGGAACCGTGGTTCACCCAAATCTCCAGTCTCTACACCTAACGGCCTGATTTATCCATGGTTGACTCAACCGGAAAGGGAATGTTCCCAGGAGGTACAGATGGTGCTCCTAAGTAGTAGAAAACCATCTACCAGACGGTCGTACGCCGCCAAGTGGCGGCGCTTCTCGTCTTGGGCGTCCCGAAGGGGAGTGCACCCATCCTGTGCACCTGTCCCGTCCATTCTGGATTACCTTTTTGAACTTAGGTCCAGTGGCCTCTCTACCTCCTCTATCAAAGTCCATGTGGCATCTCTCTCTGCCTTCCATGTTGGTTCGGCAGGAGTTTCTCTGTTCTCTGACCCTGTGGTCAAAGGTTCCTTAAGGGTTTGGATAAGTTGTATCCCTCGGTTAGACCCCCTCTCCCCGCTTGGGACCTCAACCTGGTGTTGTTTAGACTTATGTTGCCCCCCTTTGAGCCGCTGGCTATGTGTTCTTTGAAGCACCTCTCTTTGAAGGTCACGTTCATTGTGGCCATTACGTCGGCTCGCAGGGTCTCTGAATTGAGGGCATTAACTATAAATCCGCCCTACCTGGTGTTCTCTGACAATAACGTGAGGCTCCGCCCTCATCCAGCTTTTCTCCCCAAGGTGGTGTCACCGTTCCATTTGTCCCAAGAAATTTACCTCCCGGTTTTCTTTCCAAAACCCCACGCCTCCCCTAAGGAACAGGTGCTCCATTCCCTGGATGCTAGGCGTGCGCTAGCCTTTTATATTGATGGGACCAAACCTTTTTGCAGATCCCCGCAATTGTTTATTGCTGTTGCAGACAGGATGAAAGGGCTCCCCATTTCGACCCAGAGGTTGTCCAGTTGGGTCGCAGGGTGTATCAGGGAGTGTTATGCCCTGGCTGGGAAGGTGCCACCCCAGGTCACAGCACACTCCACCAGGGCGCAGGCGTCCTCTGTGGCTTTCGGGGCGCAGGTTCCAATCACTGAAATCTGCAGGGCGGCCACGTGGTCGTCGCTTCACACCTTTACGGCGCACTATGCGCTGGCACAGCAGGCCAGGGAGGACGCTGGGGTGGGCTCTGCAGTCCTCAACTCTGTGCTGTAAATATGTTTATCAGTGCCACATCGCATTTTACAGTTTTTCTGTGTTTGCTTGGTTGAATAAACAGGTTGTATTGTTCAGCTTTTCATGAACTTCTCTTTTCTGAGTGCTCCAATCCCTCCTCCTTGAGGGGGGGTTGGCTTAGAAGTCACCTAATTCGAATGGACATGAGCAACCACTCGAAGAAAAGAACAGTTACTTACCTGTAACTGTTGTTCTTTGAGATGTGTTGCTTATGTCCATTCGACTCCCCCCCGCCTCCCCTTCGTCGGAGCGTCCGGCAAGAAGGAACTGAGGTGGGGCAGTGCCGGCAGGGGTACTTATGCACCGCCATGGCGGCGCCACTCCAGGGGGCGCCCTGCCGGTGCTACAGGTACTGCTAGGGAAAACGCTCCGGAAGACGCGGGTGCATGCGGTGCGCACACCTAATTCGAATGGACATGAGCAACACATCTCGAAGAACAACAGTTACAGGTAAGTAACCGTTCTTTTCTTTGCCCAGCCCTCAGTGTTGAGAATTTGAAATCCCGCCTCTTGTACCTGGGAGCTGCCATGGAACAGGGAAGCTGAGGCCAAGGCTGCGACCCTCTGGGTGCCCAGCGTGGCACATCTTGGCTAGCTTCCTCTTTTAGCTACCCTGAGAAGGCAGGTGCGAGGCTGCATTTTCTTGTACTGCTGCTATCCACCTATGGGCCTGGCCCGCCGCTTGCGCTGGCCCAAACCAGGCGTCGTTCCAGTGTGATCGAAGGTGTTCTATGGCTGTAGCGGTGGGGGTGTAGCAAGAGCAAACTCGGACGCAACGTTCTTTCTTTCTCAACCTGGCTCTCGTTAGTTCAGTTACTGCTTGACTCTCCCCGGGCAAGGCCATAGTCATCTGTGACTTGCACCTTGAGGGCCTCTGCTGAAGCCAGTGGGGTTTTGCATAAGAACATAAGAATGGCCGTACTGGGTCAGACCAAGGGTCCATCTAGCCCAGTAGCCTGTCTGCCGACAGTGGCCAGCACCAGGTGCCCCAGAGAGGGTGGACCGAAGACAATGATCAAGCGATTTGTCTCCTGCCATCCTTCTCCAGCCTCTGACAAACAGAGACCAGGGACACCATTTGTATTCCCTGGCTAATAGCCTTTTATGGACCTAACCTCCATGAAATTATCTAGCTTCTCTTTAAACTCTGTTATAGTCCTAGCCTTCACAGCCTCCTCTGGCAAGGAGTTCTACAGGTTGACTACACGCTGTGTGAAGAAGAACTTTCTTTTATTAGTTTTAAACCTGCTACCCATTAATTTCATTTGGTGTCCTCTAGTTCTTCTTTTATGGGAACTAATAAATAACTTTTCTTTATCTGCCCTCTCCACACCACTCATGATTTTATACACCTCTATCATATCCCCCCTCAGTCTCCTCTTTTCTAAACTGAAAAGTCCCAGTCGCTTTAACCTCTCCTCATATGGGACCCGTTCCAAACCCCTAATCATTTTAGTTGCCCTTTTCTGAACCCTTTCCAAGGCCAAAATATCTTTTTTGAGGTGAGCAGACCACATCTGTACACAGTATTCAAGATGTGGGCGTACCATAGTTTTATACAGGGGCAGTAAGATAGTCTGTGTTTTATTTTCTATCCCTTTCTTAATAATTCCTAGCATCCTATTTGCCTTTTTGACCGCCGCTGCACACTGCATGTTATAAGTCTGCATTGAAGTTGGCGCTTATTAAACCAGGTGGCATCTGGAGGTTTTGGAGCCAATTTACAGGGTCTGGAGATCAGGGCTGTGCCTGCTGCTTGGATTGTGTGTCCTTCCCCGAATGGGCTTGCTGCCTGGATTAAAGACCATTTGAAAGCCCCTAACGTTTTGCTCAGACAAATCCCATATTTGAATTGGGCTGTAATGTTAAGACTCAACCCAGGCCCAATGCAGCTGGGGAGAGCGGGCGTGCTCTCGGCCGGCCCTGCTGGAGACCTACCTTTGGTTGATTCATCTGGTGGGTCTCATAGACTGTGCCCAGTACACATCTCCACAGAGCTGTTGGTTACTGTTCGAGAGAGACCCAGGATGGAAAAAGCAGCGGGCGCAGGTCAGGATTAAGGGGCGCTAGTAAAATGGGGTCAAGAGTCCCAAGTCTGGAATTGGGAGGGGATGTTGCCCAGAAGGCTAGAGATGACTTGCACAGTCCTGGCTAGGTGGGGGAGTGGGAGACGGAAAGGGCAGGGGGTGTTTCAGATTGTGATTGTGAGAGCCCAGCACAGGTGCGAAGGCCATAGTCCGAGTCAGGACTGGGGCTACAGCGGCTCAGCCGGCGCAGGAAAGATGCAGGACTGAAAGGCCACTGAAGTGCAATGGTAAAGCCAGCTGTCTACGTACAAAGCTTGCACAGCATATGCACATATGGGGACCCACTCCTCATGGCTGTGCACCTTGAGTAGGCGTTTGCCCCTGTGGAAATGGTCTCCAAGGGCCACCTGACCAGAATGGTAACACTCCACTGCCTTTCTGCCGGGTCCGTGATTGCACAAGGCGCAGACCAAGTATGAATTGGACCCCAGAGGCTTGGTTCTTACCTGTGCTCGTAATCCTTCAGTCACATGAGCACAGCGTTCACCGGTGCCTTTTAAACAGGAGTTCTGTGCCTCCTGCGGCCATGGCTTAGATGTGATCGCATGGGTGGGGATCTCCCTCGTGTTTTGAAGGTACTTGAAACTTTTTCCTCCATTTATTGCGTGCCGGATATTTCTATCCGCCTCTTCTCACCAACCCCCCCCCCCCAAACAACTGTCAGTGAGGGAGCCAGCAGCCACTGCCAGTTCTACTTGAGAAACTCTACTGCCCAGTGGTTATTTGCAGCAAGCAGAGGAATGAAAATGTTAATTGAAATCAGTTGCCAGGAATGGGGGGAAAAAACCCCAAACACACACTCAGGATTACACTGGCTCCAAGATGCAGCCACCTTAAAAGGATTGCAAACAACAAACAGAGAAATGACGACAGCAGAAAGCCATGACTGCCTTCACCCAGCCTCACACGGATTTACAATTTTGTTTCTACTTAATCTGCACATTTTTTGTGTGCAATTCTCTCCCTATCTGGGGCAGGCGGGGAGAGGGAAGGGAGTGTGTGGCGGTTGTTTCCATTCATTTTTACATCAAGGTCTTTGCCTGGATTTAACTAGTTGCCAAATTAAAAAATTAAACCCCAAATGAGCCCTGTCTCCCTGACAAATGTAGTGTTTTACCTTGATAAAGATTTTCTCATTTTTATTTCCATTAACCTTTGAGGGGTGGAACCGGCTGGAGTGTTATCTGAAAAGGCCACTAGCTGGTTTCATTTTGGCTGGCACGCAGATCCATGACAACCGCATCAAGCACAGGGCCAGTGCAGGAGGCCCTTTGTGCGAGGCCCCTTCTTTACGCATGGAAGCCTCAGCCTCCACTGTTGCATCTTTGCAGCGAGACCAGCGAATCACAGCCGCGCATTGAACAGCCTGGTAATTAATCAGCTATTCAGAAAGGAGACCTTGTCACTTATAAACCAATTAGAAAGGAACTGGTTGCTTGTGCCACTAATTTACTGGGGTTACTAGAAAGTGAACATCCCTTGCAGGGGGAGCAGAGGGCAGCCGCAGGAGTAAGTTTATATCACAGGGATTGAGAGTACTCATTGATAGAGCCCTGCACATCTACGGCGGCCACTTCATAGCCATGGCCCCAGTTTGAAGATGGGCTGCAGATACAGATTTGATATCTTCATGTGGCTCTGTTCGGTGCCCCTGCTGGACAGTCTGGTCTCCCTTTAAAAAGGTGAACCTTCATTTGCGGGCAGGAGCATGTTCTCGAAAGGCAGTGTCCAGTGGCTTTTTCCGCGGGATGTATTTTAGCTCAATTTCAAAATGATCCATTCTAAATCTGAATGAGCTTCCTTTTTCCATGCATGAGTTTGTGAGGGGGAGTGTTTCAGTTCAGTGCTGGGGGGTATAGCCCTAGAGGGTGAAGTCCTGTGGCTGCATATTGGAGAAACGAGCACGTGGAGAATTTATTCTCTGTGGCTCGCTCCAGGATCCATTGAAGTGAATGGCAAGACTCCCCTTTGGCTTCAAAAGGCAGAGCTGGATTAGACCCTCGGATCTTCCACGTCTTGCCAGCGTAGACCTTGCTCTGTGTCCCCCCTCGTGGTTGCTGGGCCAGGTAGAGCCTGAGGAAGTTGCTACACATTGGGGAGACCCATGCTTTTAGAACCAGAGGTCACAAATTCAGTTCCTGCTGCTGCTGACCCACTGAGGGGCTGATCGGTGCCAGTCGTAGGGTGGTGGTTTTTGTGACAGGGTCCCCGATCCTCTGGGAATTGGACTGAGCCCCCAGCAGTTGTCTGGTTAGTGCATTCGGTTCTTAGGAGGCACAAGGTCCCCTTTTGTCCAAGGAATCCATGCGCTGGGGTGCTTTAGTTTGACTCGTGGGCTACTGCTGCTCAGGAAAACTCCGGAGTAAGTAAATGACAGCTTTGCCACCGACTTAATCTGCAGTGGCGCCCTGTTGGACTGTCATTGGTCTGTTGGTTTTTACTAACTGCGGGGAGGAACTCGGTGTCTACTTGTGCAGCTAGATCCTAGCTCAGGTTCTGTACTTATGGAGGAGCATGGCGTAAAGAAATGCACTAATATCAATTGCCTTAGCAGCTGTGTAGCTTTCTTTGCCATTTTAATACGTTGGCATTCATAGGTCTCCTGTCTCTGGGAAAGAGCCCTTGTCTTTTAATGTTGTCTTTTAAAGCAGTAGTCCTATGACAGGCAGTATGGGCCAGTGGATAGGGCCAGTAAACTGAGGTTTAGAAGACCTGGGTTCTTGTCCCATCTCTGCCAATGACCTGTTGGGTGTCCTTTGCCTCGTTACCTCATTGCCCCTGTTTAAACATTCATAAAACAGGAAGAAGGGAGATTACCCAGCTCTGTTTTTTTTATCTGTAGATCTCAAAGCAGGTAGTGCCATATTTTTGTCAGTATGGCCCTAACAGACCCACCAGCTAATCATTTGGATTGGGGTCAGTGACACCACCTGCATAGGTTACCCTGAATTTATTATGGAAACGCAAATTGTCCACCGGGCAACCCATGGGGTTAAAATACCGCCATGTTCAAACACACTCCTGCCCTTCACCAGTGAGAATGAAAATGAGGCTAATGGCAAGTTCTGTGGAAGCTTCCTCGGGGAGCTCTGTGGTATGCCCCCTGTTGCTTTGGTTGGATGTCCAGAACTGCACCAGAGTCATGAACTTGCTGCCCCTGCTCATCCACGTACTTCAGTCCTGCCCTTTAATTCCTCAGGCCGGTATCTTCTGTTGCACTGCCGCCTTGAATCCAGTGGAGTTAAATGAGGGCTACGTTTAGCTGTCCTGTGTTGCCGGCTCCGCTCACGGACTGGAATGGCCTTCCATTTCAGCCCTTCCGCCAGGCCCCGAGTCAGCAAACCCCACGTGTTATGCCATCCCTGCTCAACAGCATGCTGAGGTGTAGCTTTGTTGTACAGTTTTGCTGGGGGGAGCGAGGTCTTGTCTGTGCCTGGCAGAACTGGAGCACTGTGGTGTGGCCGAAGGCTGAGAGCACCACACGCCTAATGCTTGTAGCCTGACCTACGTGTGGGCGTGGTCCTCTGCGCTGTAGACCAGTTCAAGCCCCTGAAAAGGCTGCCTCAGCCTCTGTTCCTGCGATGGGTGCAGGGATCAATCTTGCCCTGGGATTTTATTTACATTATTTGTATTACTGTAGCGCCCAGGAGTCCCATTCACAGCCAGGACCCCGCTGGGCTCGGGGCTGTTCTGAGTTTGTACAAGACAGTCCTGGCTCCAAGGAGTTTATAATCTAAGTCACCCACCTGCCAGATGCAGCCACCTCTGGGAGAAAGGTAGCAGCTGTGTAACAGTGCACAGCTGTACTAAAAGAATTGGGACCCACAGTCTCCAGTGGAGAGGAGTGGGCAGACTGAGGGAGGCAGAACCGAATTCACGGCTCTGGCACTTAGCCCCAGTTCTGCGCTTAGCACTCCTGCTCTTTGAAAAGGCCCCGGGGACAAGAACCCTGTATTCTGACTTGCAGTTATTGCGGTTGTCAGCCTCTTGCAGAAGGCAGCACCATCTCCAGCTGGGCTCTGGGTTTCTGAGTAGCCCTTCAGCTGTCATGCTGGGTCAGGGGCTCCCAGGAAGTTGGGACCAGCCCCGATCAAAGGAAGTTCTGAGCTCCGCCCACATGCATTGTCGCTCCCACACTATTGTCGCTCCAGCTCTCCCTGGAGGGGTGTCACAGAGGACAGCAGAGGCTGGAGTCACAGGAAGGCTGATGTGGCTTTAACAGGTGGCCTTGTGCTACTCGCCAGCTGTCCCCCGGACTGGGCTCTCCTGTGTCACTGTGCAGCAAGGTCTGCCAGATGACCGTCTCCCAGCTAGCTTTAAGCCTAAACCCTGTTGTAGATCTGCTGGGCAGGGTGCTGTCTTCCAAGTTGGATGGGGCCATCTCATGGAAGGGTGGGGAGCAGGGCAGGAGTAGCCAGGAGGGTGTGGCCTTCACACCAGTACAGAGATGTGGCTGCTTGGAGGCCACATCTGTGCTTGGAATTAAGTGTGCAATTCCTAGCTCACCTCGGGGTACTTGTGCTAGCCTCCACCAAGCTGGGAATGGCGGTGGAGCCAGGGGAGCGCAAGCAGGGGTGAGTGGCAGTCTGGGCTCCTCACCCGGAGTACAGACCGGCTCAGAGCCTGTGGACGCACACTCAGGGCAGCCACGCTGCTGTTTGAAGTGTGCGAGTTCTCGTCTCCCTCCAAAGGTAGCCCTACTCAGGGGCGCTGGATTCTGTGGGTTGGGGGAACAGATACCACTCAGACACCAGGGATTTTGTACAAGGGAATCTTGGCTTTAAAAAAACACACTTGCATATTCCAAGCAGTGCACGTAAGCAAGACTCACTTTTACATTTTTCAGAGCAGATTAGCGATTTTCTAATTAGGGAAAGAGCCGAATATTGAGCACTGAAATGGATAAGCGACTTAAAAAGAGCACAGCAAATTGCAAAATGAAATCACTTAGATCAGCCCAGCCTCCCCCCTTCACACTCAGCATGCTGTTTATCTTGGCAAGTGGGGTGAATAAATTCCCTGGATATGTGTGTTTTTGTGTGTGATGGTGTTACCTGTGTGCGCTCGGCATGTCTGCTCAGGCAAGGGGTTGGGGGGCGGCTGCAGAATCGGGATCCAGATGCTGGGTATGCGAGAACCCCGGGCTCATTGGATGCAGGTTTTGGGTTTGGCCTATTAAAAGCCTGGGGCAGAGGGGATGTTTGTGAAATCCTGATGGAAATCTGGCTGTGGATTTGGGACGTCCCTGGGCCGTGGGGAGTGGGCAGAGGCTAGGCAGCTTTAGGACTGCTCCCTGTTGACAGAGGCCCTGGAGGTTTTTTGCCTTCCGCTGTAGCATGGAGCACAGATCACAGCTGGAGGATTCTCTGCATCTTGGGTCTTCAAAATATTTGAGGGCTTCAATATCTGAGATATAGGTAAGAGGATTATTCTAGCAGGGGGTGGGTGAGATTCTGTGGCCTGCATTGTGCAGGGGGTCAGACTAGATGATCATAATTGGTCCCTTCTGACCTTAAAGTCTATGAGTCTGAGACATGGCTGTGATTCTGTAGGGATTGCAAGGGTGACTCTGATCCGGTGGCCAGCTTTAATTCTCTGGGGGATGCGAGTGAAGTGTTTCAAGGAACCTTGGAAGGTTCTGAGCCAGGAACAAACTTGCCTTGACTCTGTTCCCTGCAATAAACGGCTCTTGTAGCCTCCCAAAGGGGGACACAAAGGTGTTGTAGGTGGCTAACCCTTGCAGCATACCAAAGGTATTAGACCCTGGCACTCTGCTTCTCGTCTGCCTGGCAGTGAAGGAGCTCTGGCAGCTGTGATGTGCAATAGCGCTGGGATTGTGTGCGGATGCTGCCAGGGCTTATTTATTTATTACGTGCGTGCCCGGAGCACCAGCTGGGAAGATACATGGGTCTCCTGTTTGTTGATGACCGTAGTCAGGATGCTGTCCTTGAAGCTGAGGCCATTTTGTGTCCATGTGCTAATAGGAGGAAGGAGACTTTACAGGGTCAGGAGATGTGCACTTTATTTCTAGTAGCTCTGAAAGGGGCTCATCAGCTCTTTGGGGCTCAGGATCTCCACCCATACAAGGGGGGTGACGTTAGGAACATAGGAATTGCTCTACCGGGTCAGACCCTTCTTTGAGAAGGCCTAGGAACAGATGCGACAGAGGAAGGCGTAAGAGATTCTGCATTGGGTACATGGCATGGTCGTAAGTCTTGAACCAAAATGTGAAGGTGCAGCAGTAGTGGAAATGCTCTCAAGAGATTGCCTGAGGGCTCTGTTTTGCAAACAAGAAGTCTGCGCCAAGCCACTGAACCATGCAGATACTCAAGTATCGGAGTCCTGAGACTGCAGGTAAACACTATATTCCTGGAATGTTTTCCATAGACAGGGAGCAAGGTAGCATCACCCTCTTAATTGTGCCAAATAACCCTTAAAAACCATAAGATCTAATTCTGTGCAGCCAGAGGGCAACAAACTCTGGTGCACATTGCATTTTCCAGACTAGAGGAACGTTAACGCTTAGTTTCATGCACTGGTGCATAAATCTTAGCTGCCAGTTGCTCTCCTTAGCGATGGCTGCAGTTGGGCACGGTATTCGTGCAGCTCCCACGGCGTGCGCAGGACCACACGGTCCCTGCTGGGAGTGCTTACAGGCCGAGACCCATGCATTGGGGTTTGCTTGTGAAGGGGTTGTTGGGTCCCCGTGAAACTGCAGCATTTTTGCAGGAGGTGTCTCTTCATATCTCCCAAAATAGCAAGGCTCTGACCGTGCATGGAATGAATTAGCGGCAGCGTGGGAAACATTTCACCCATTGCAGACACCCTGGCTGCTCTGTCTGGCGAAGGAGGCTTTGGTTCACAGTGCAGCCACTGAGCGATGTTGACCGCTGTATCCTGAATGAATACAGAGGCTGAACTCCCCTTTTTCACAGACCCCACCGAGAAAGGGTATTCTCGTTAGAGTTGCGGTATTGCCCCTTTAAAAGTGGGGGACCCACACACAGTATGACCTGGGTAAACCTTTGCTGTTGTTTGAGAGCTGCCACCCAGTATCCTTTCAGATTGCTCCCCCTGAACCTGCCATGCTATCAAAGATGCTTGACCCAAAGTGCTGCCCTGTGGGACCACTGAGGCAGGGCACATGCCTGGCCACGTGTCTGAGAGCAGTGAGACTCTCTTCATAGCACAGCCCTGACTTTCCTCTCCTATTCTGGGTTCTGCTGGGCCCTGGCCTGATCACTGGAGTCTCCCTTTGCTGCTAACAGGGCACCCAAAGCCATTTAGCCTCAGAGCCACTGGCATGCGCATCAGGTTTCCCCTTGATTTTGTAATTGTCGCTGGGGGTTTAGCTCACGGTAGCTGAAGGGTGCAGCTGCCAGTGGCGTCCGCGAGTGCTCGAGGAGGTGGATGTAACACCGTACTTAAATCCAGTGAAGATTCGTCAGGGTGCTCTGTTTCGCTCACCTCCCAAAAGCCCTTAATTAGCAGCATCAGGCTTATTGGTGACTCCAAGGACCCAGTGGGCCCTAGAGCAGTGGTCACCAACCAGTAGATGGGGATCTACCAGTAGTTCTTGGGGCCTCTGACAGGTGATCCTGACTGGTTTGGCCTGGAAGCTAGCAAGACCCGGCTCTTCAGTTCCCCTCCACCCACTGCCATTCTGCTCCTGCCCTCTGCCTTGGAGCTGACCCCCTGGAAGCCTCCTGATTGTTGTGCAGGGTGTGGGAGGGAGAAGGGGGGGGAAGGCGCTGATGTCAGAGTAGCCTTCTTCCCCTACTTCTGTACCCTATCTCCACAGAGAGAAGGGGATGGAGGGAGCTTGGCAATGCAAATCTCTGCCACTCTCTCACACACTGTGTGTGTCTGTCATTCTCACCAACGCACAGTCCTTCCCTCTCATTTCCTGACCCAACACATATGTGGGGAGTGGTTGTTACTTCTTTTTGCAAGCAGTAAGTGGGTTAGTTTTGGGTTTTGACTGGTCTGTGCATTTCATAATGTTCATTTCTCTCTTACGCTTAAATTTAATTCTTTGAGTAGTGAATTCTAAAATGCCTAACCGGTCGTGACTGGAGTACTTATCCCTATGGTAACTGCTGCTCCTGGAAGTGGCTGGCATGTCCCTGTGGCCCCTGAGAGAGGCAGAGCAGGGGGTCTCCACATGCTGTCCTTGCCTGCAGACACCGCTCCTGCAGCTCCCATTGATCAGCAATGGGGAACCGTGGCCAGTAGAAGCTGTGGGCTCAGTGCCTGTAAATGAGGGGGCAGCACGTGGTGCCATGGAGCCATTGGTGTATATGGCAGCTGCTTTCAGGAGTAGTGCAGGGCCAGGGCAGGAGTAAGCCTGCCTTAACCCCACCACCCGGAAGCCGTGTCAGTTAAACCGTGCCCAGCCAGAGCCTTCATCCTGAACCCGTCCCAGTCCTGAACCTTCTCCTACACCCAATCTCCTGCCCCAGACGTGAGTCCCCCTGCACCTAAACTCCTTCCCACAGTCTGCACCCTGACACCCCTCCTGGACCCCAATCTTCCACCAGGGCTAAGCCCCGAGCCCTCCACACTCCAAACCCCTTGGCCCAAGACCAGAGCCAGCACCCCAACCCCCTACCCCAGCCTGGTGCAAGTGAGTGAGAATGGGGAAGGGGAATAGAGTGAGAGGGGTGAGGCCTCGGAGAAGGAGTGGAGCAGGGGCAGGGCCTCAAAGAAGGGGTTGGAAGGAAGGGGGGCAAAGGTATTTGGGTTTGAGGTAGATCTTACATTGCACTTATATTGAAAAAGTGATCTTGTGGTTAAAAAGGTTGGGAACCACTGCCCTAGAGGGTGAATGATTTCCCCACAAGAGGTAGGGTCCCTTCAGCTAAGGGGGACCCATCCAGATAGGCCATGGATGAGCATCCCCTTCAGTGCCCGGCCCGGGTCGGGGAAGCTAGGGATCTAACCAGCAGATCAGATTGTGTGAATCCTCATCCTGAGCCGCCTGAGGCGGACGGTGCGGAAGCTAAGAGGCAGACCATGGGATCGAGGAGAAACCGAGCTGTGGGGGGAAGCTTGCACGGCTGTGACTGATCTGTGGATAGAGCAAGCTCAGGATACACAAACCCTTCCCTGGGCTGGCAGGGGAAGGGTTAATGCCCTTGCCTGAGACAGGGCCTTCGTTGTGTGCACTGACTGCAAAGACCTGCAGGGCTGGGTGGAGGAAGGGGAGGGCTCTTGTCCATGCCAAAGAAGGGAAGGTCTGTGGCTATAAGGCAGCAGAGAAAAAGGCACCAGGAGGAAGTAGCAGGGGTTAGGGCACCAGCCTGGACTTTGGGAAACTTGGATTCGATTCCCAGCAGTGCCACAGACCTCTTGTGTAACCCTGAGTGTGTCCCTTATCCTTTCTGTGCTACCACTGCCCATCTACACAGTGTACGGCCCTACTGTCCAGAGCTGTTGTGCAGGTGAACCTGTTAAAGACTGGGGCATTTGCTTGCCAGGGGGCTGGGAGGTATGTCTGTGACGAATAGATCTCGCCAATAGCTTAAGCTTACTGACAGGGCTGAGGAACTGCTTGCTCAGAGGTTCTTTGCTGGACACTTGATTTGCCCGAAACTCGAGCCATGCTTCTGCCAGGGGAAACTGAGGTATGGCTATTTAGACACTAGAATCAGCTGACCTTCCAATAAGCAGCTCACACCAGCACTAAGTTTCTGACTCTTTAGTGAATTATCTTGTATAATGCACAAAGGTTTGAAGATGTGTCCCTTGCCCCTTGCACACTCTGGGCACGTCTGCACTAGGAAACTATTTCAGAGTAACTAAAACCGATGTAATAAGTCCCGAAATAACAACATAGAACTAGCGTGCCCTCACTATGGGGAAGCCTCGAAATGAGTCCGAGGCAGGTTCCATTCATGTGGATGCGCTACCTCAGTTTAGAGCCCCAGGAAGCACTGGGGAGTGATAACTACTCCCCAGAGTCATTCGAAGTAACTCAAAAGAACAACAGTGGCGCATCCACACTGCTGCTATTTTGAAGTAACGCTTTCAAAGTTAGCATTATTCCTTGAGGAAAGCAGGAGAACAGATTTCGAAAGAAGCGGCCTGTTATTTCGAAATAGTGGGCTTGGTAGAGTGGATGTTCTGCTTATTAATTCAACCTAAGGGAGGTTATTTTGAAATAAAACCCTAGGGTATGTCTAGACTCCGTCGACGGAGCCGTATAGATTAGGTTTCTAGACACAGGAAAATGAAGCAGCAATTTAAATAATCGCCGCTTCATTTACATCAAAATGGCTGCCGCGCTGTGCCGATCAGCTGTTTGGCGGCACAGCGTGGTAGTCTGGACGCTCCGCGGTTGACAAGGGAAGCCTTTGTCGACCGCCCCGTTATGCCTCGTGGAATGAGGTTTGCGGGGTGGTCGACAAGGGCTTCCTTGTCAACCGCGAGCGCCCAGACTACCGCTGTGCCTCCAAACAGCTGATCGGCACAGCGCGGCAGCCATTTTGATGTAAATGAAGTGGCGATTATTTAAATCGCCGCTTCATTTTCCTATGTCTAGTAAACTAATCTACATGGCTCCGTCGACGGAGCCATGTAGTCTAGACATACCCCTAGTGTAGACCGGGGCTTAGAGACATAACCCAAGGACTTGCCTCAGGCCCGGCCTTCCATAGACTGAGCCTTGCTAGTCTGAGAAACTTCATCTCGCTATTAACGCAGCCGTGGATCTTCTTGTAGCTACCTTCCGAAAACCTAGCTTGAAAATTACAGAGATTTCAGATGTGCGGTTTACCCTCTAATACTGGGCTGTCATTTACACTGTTGTTACTGAGTAACATCTTCCATGGCAAATTTAGTCAACTAGAGAGCATGTTTTAGTCTTAGTCAATTTTTACTCGGTCTCTGGAAAAGCAGATTTACGATCTCCTGCACGTGACCCATCTGAGCCGAGGCAGGTGGGGGTGTTACTGAGTGACTTAACGAGCTGCTCTAATCCTGCCTCGTTTCCGTACCTCAGACAAGCAGCATTAAGCGTGGCTCTCGCCCAATTCATCATCACCTTGATTGCTTCTCACCATCCATCACAGACCCTGCTTGAAGGGAAACCGCAGTTGATTTTAACGCTCAGTCTTGCGCTTTTTCCTGCGAGGGTGGTGGCAGCGGCAGGGGCCTGTCCCTTTTGGGCCTCCTGCCCCATGCCTCTCCTGCTGTGACCCTCCTTGCCTTGGGGGTCTGGGGTCTAATGCCACTGGGCGCTGCAGCCTCCAGGCGTGTGGGTTCAGCACTCCTCTGGCTTGGCAGCACGACAGGAGAGGGCCGGGCAGGATGCCCAAAGGAGCGGGATGCTTCCTTCCTTTGCAGCCCATCTCCCCGCCTGTTGGAGGGGCATCCGGGTCTGTGGCTGGGTGTGCCTCTGCTGAGCTCTGGGGTGCTCTGAGACCAGGCATTGGTGCCCAATGAGAGGAGGGAGATGGGACAAGTGTGTGCTGGATTATTGATTACCATCTGCTCTGTAGTAGCACCTCACAGCCCATGCTCAGATTGGGGCAGTGCCCTGGTGCACAGGGGGAGACCGTTCCTGCCCCAAGGACCTTATGGTCATCGAGACGAGACAGACCAGGGTAGGACAGGCCTTGGCTACTGGCCCAGCTCTGAATGGGACTCAGGTGTTAGCCCCATGCTACTGCCTTGTGCCCTGCACCACACTGCCTCTCCTGTGCTAACCTCCTGGTCCCATGGGCCCTGCTCCCATGACAGCCTTTTCCATCAGGACTCTGTCGCCTGTGGATCTGCACTGGAGCTAGACCAATGGGGCATCTACGGGTACGTCTGTGCTGAAGTCAGAATAGTGCTTGCAGCAGCTGTAAACTTACCGACTCTGCCGTGAATGAGCCAGCATGAACACCAACAGGGGCTAGCCCCCCGCTCTACCCGCCGCTTCCTCAAAGCCAGCTCTGGTGCATCTGCATGGACTGCAGTCACCCCGCCCTGATCCTTCGTGGGGAAAGCGCTGGCGGAACAGCCAGGCGAGGTGAGTTCTGTTCCATGCCACACCACAGGCTCCTTGTCTGAGGCTAAGCTAGCCATGCGGTCTGTGCCACTCTCCTGCATAACACGGGCTGACAGTACCCCTTCCCTTCCTCGCAGGAGGCGGCGAGGCATAATTCACCATGTGTACTAACACCCGGAGATCCTAGAAAGGAAGGGGCCTCTAGCTGGGCCAGGCAAGGAGGCTTGTGGCTGGCCGAGTCCTGCCTCACTGGGGAGTCGGTGGGATCCTGGGGAGCCGGAGATCTGTGCTTGTTTGGCTGGTGGTGAAGCTGAGCATTCAGACTGCCCAGAGGCTGTGGGTGGGGCAGCGAGCCCAGGAGAAGCAGGGAGAAGCCCTACCTTGTGATCTGGTGGCAGGGCGAGGCTGTGAATAGGGGCTTTGGGCACTTGAACAGGTAGCTAGAGCAGCTTTGGAACTGAGACCGGCCGCCCTGGCAAACGTCAGGGCAGCACCATGGAGAGCACAAATCGGAGCCCCATCTGCTGCAGTGACAGCAGCACTCTCCTCTGGCCAGCCCGGGCAAGCCACAAGCACCGCCAGAGGCAGCAAGCACCGGGTGCCATGCGCCCGTGTTCTCACTGGAGTGGGGGGGCCTCTGGGCCCCTGGAAGCTCTGGCTTTGAACTTGTTGGCTCGCCCTCAGCAGAGAGGGAAGCAGTGTGTGTGTGTGTGTGTGTGTGTGTGTGTGTAAACTGATCCCTTAGAAGCAGCAAGGCAGAGAGGCCTTCCTGGTTCCACAGGCGGGGATGGGGACTGGGCTAGGATTCAGTGAGTGAGGGAACCCGGCCAGGCCTTGCAAACGCAAGGGCAGGGAATTCCCTTGCATGCAGGGTGGTCGGCCCCGCTGGGTTGTCAGCCGCGGAGGCCAGAGGGGAAGGAAGTGACAGGGTAGGCTCTGCGGGCTTCTCTCCATATTCTATGGAGTAGTGCTGCTTTCACTGGACTGTGGCACCCTCGCCCCCACTGTAATGCAGCCACACCGGTGTAAAGGGGTTTATAGATGGGTCGCTCTTCTCCCCAGTATGTATGCCCTGTGCTGAGAGAAGGCACCTTTCTAGCCGCACTTGCTGGGGACTGTGCTATTAGGCTGCACCCCACACTGCAATAGCTACCCAGGTACGGAAGGTGCACACAGACCAGGCCGCGGTTTGCTTGTGTGAGTGGAGGCAAGTGCCCCTCTGGGCCCTCAGAAGAGTCGTCTGGCTCTAAAGACCCCCTCAGCCTGAGTGGTGCCTGCATCTGGTGCACAGCCCTGGCAACAGAAGAGATTTCAGTGTGCTGTGCAGACCGTGTGTCTGGCTGGGGGACCAACCTTGCTCCACACACTGTGGCTGGGACACCCTAGTCTGCCCCTGCCTAGAGGGGAGACTGGGAGACAGTCTCTCAGCCTTCCTCAGTCGATTGGCAGATAACGTGCCCCTCGCTCAGAGCCACAAGTGGCTGGGAAATAAACCTGTTAAATGAATATAATTATTGCAAATGGCTCGGTACTAAATCTTGTAAGTGCAGCAAAATCCTCTTAGATGAACATCAGATAACGGATTAAAACTGTTAAATGATTAAAAAGCCCCTCCACCAAATGGTCAGAGATGCAGATTATATGGTTGTTCTCGTGCTCATTTGCATAAGGACTGTTTTCAAAAAGGTATTTTGGTTCCAGGCTAGACCCTTCCACTGTGCCTGTGTTCTAGCAACATGGTGGACGTGAAATCCCTGGCATTGAAGCTTCAATGCCACTTAACCAGGGGCAGATCTTTTTAGTAAAACTTTCAGCGAGAATCTTTTACATGATATGTTGTTCCAATAGCTCGTTACACTCACGGTTAAAAATGGACACCTTACTTCCAGCCTGAATACATCTGAATTTCATCTTCCAGACACTGGACCATTTTCAATTGAAGAGCCCATGATTAAATATTCATCCCACAAGTTCGTACTTATAAACGGTCACCAAGTCCCCCTCTTAACCTTCTCTCTAAGCTAAATGGATCAGTCTGGAGTCAGTCGCTGTAAGGCAGGCTTTCAAACCCTTCAGTCATCCTTGTGGTTCTTCTCTGAACCCGCCCCAGTTTATCAACCTCCTTCTCGCGTTGTGGGCACCAGAAGTGGATGCAGTGCTCCAGCAGTAGTTCTACCAGTGGTATGATATCTCCACTCCTGCTCCTGTTTATGCATCCCAGGGTCCCATTGGCTCTTGGCTACAGCCTCACATTGGGAGTTCATGTCCAGCTGATGATCCATCATGATTCCTCCCTCCCACCCCTCCCCCCCAATTTTTTTCAGTTCTTGCTTCCCTGGATTGAGTGTCTCATCTGTTAGCCTGGACTACTTTGTGCCTAGATAGATGCATATGTATTTAGCCCTATTAAAACACACATCATTTGCTTGTGTCCCATTTTATCAAGAGAGCCAGATTGCTCTGAATCAGTGACTTGTCCTCTTTGCTATTTACCACTCTCCCAATTTTCATGTAATCTGCAAACTTTACCAATGCTGATTTTATGTTTTCTCTGTCATGGATAAGAATGTTAAACAGCATCCAGCCAAGAATTGATTCCGGTGGAACCCCTCTGAAAACAAAACCGCTTGATGAAGACAGTGGCCCATTTGCAGCTACCTTTAGGAACATGCCAGTTAGTCAGTTTTTAGTGTGCCATGTTGATATTATATTCTAGTTTTTTTATTCAAAATGTCCTGTGGTACCAAGTCACATCCTTACAGAAGTCAAGGTGTATTAGGTCAACTCTATTAGCTTTATCAACCAAACTTGTGCTCCTGTCCAAAAAAGATATCAGGTTAGTTTGATAGGATCTATTTCCCATAAAAAACATGTTGAATTTGCTTTAATTATATTATCCTCCTTTATCTTCATTAATTGAGTCTCATGCCAGTTGTTCCATTATCTTGCTTGAGATCAAAGTCAGGCTGACCGTACTGCCTGTATTTACTTGGGTCATCTCATTTACCCCGGTTAAAAGCTGGCACAACATAGGCATTCTTCCAGTCTTTGTAAGCTTTCCTAGTCCTTCAAAATGTGCTGAAAATCAACATTAATGGTCCCACAAACTCCTTGGCTAGCTCTTTTAAAACTCATGGACGCAGATTACCAGGACCTGCAGATTTAACAGTATCTTGCTTTAATGGCTTCTGTTTAACATCTTCCAGAGCTACTAGTGGAATGGAAAGTGCGTTTTCATTACCACATGATGAAACTGTATCACCTGTTTTTTCCCTAAATACAGAACAGACATTTATTGAACATTTCTTTCTTCTCTTCTTTACTATTGACAATTCTCTTATTTCTATCTAGTAGTAGGTCATTGTCAGGATCCTTTTTGTTCTTAATGTATTTTAAAAACTCCTTATTGTCCTTAACTTCGCTGGCCATAGATTTCTTCTTGTTTCTTAGTTTCCTTGATCAATTTTCTGTAATTCCTGACTTCTGATTAATATTCATTTCTACCAAGTTGCCATCTTTTTCTTCTCTCTCTAATATAATATAATTTTTTTTTTTTTTATAGCTGGCTTCACTTTTCCTCTAAACCAGGTCATTTTTTCAAATCAACACAGCTTTCATCCTCAGTTGTGAGATTTTGACTTTTTGGGCATCTAGTTAGGTATTCTTAAATGATTCCTAATTATCATTCGCATTTTTCTGATTAAATTCTTCCTCCCAGCTGATTTGGTTCAACATTGTTTTCATCTTTGTGAAAATGGCCCCATTAAAGTACCGAGTATATTACTGGTCTGAACTTTATTCTGCTTGCAAATTATAAATGTGATCAAGTCATGATTGCTTGTACCTAAGCTACCATAATTTTTAGGTCTGTGATCAGAATTACTTCACCGTAATGGGCTTGCAGTTTGTAAGACTGATGCTTTCATCTCTCCCTGGCCTCCTGTCTCAGATCTCCTAGAGCTTTATGGAATTTAGCCTCCTCATACCTGTAACAGGGTGATCTGCCCCTTTTAAGGCTTTGTAGCCGCCCTCCTTCACAAAGCTGGTCATTTTATTGAAGCCAATCCAGTCGGGAAGGAGTCAGATGTTACCTATAAAGAGAGGGGTATGAACAGTAAAAACAAAAACAAAAAAAACCACCACCCTAATCTAGTGACCCTTAGACAGAGGTGGTTGGGTTTGAGCCTTATCTGGTTTCCTAGTATCTGGAGTGTAGATCCTGAGCCTGCAACTGGAGTTAAAGTTGAACTGGCAATTTCCTTACAGGCCCATGTTCACAGGTGTCTCCTTGCTTTTCACTGGATCCTTGACCGGCACGTTTCTTAGCCCCGGGCTTGGAATCAGTTAACTCCCTTGCAATCATCTAGCCATGTGAGTTACATGGGGCAAAATGCACGTGCAGTGATGTCCATGGCACAGCTGGCATGCAGGCATGCCAGCATTCCCCAGGGACAGGGGGACCTTGGAGAATGCCCCCAGGGCCCACGGCATCGCAGTTCCAGCAAAGGATCAGTTACATGCTCATGCAGGAAGAGAAAATGTATCACAAAGCACATGCTGCTTGCTGAGCTAAGGGGCTATTTGTAGCAGGCAGGTTACGTGGCTCTCGACAGTCGGTAGGAAGAGTGTGCGAGCGAGTCCTCCACTGATCGTGCGTGCATTGTGCTTGTTCTTCTGGAGGGCCCTACAAGCTGTATGGATGGCACCTATCGCTCTGCAGACAAGTGGCACTAAATCATCTTATTAAGGCAAAGCCCTATATATTGAGGACTGCTTCCGAGGAGCTCTCTTGCCCTGCTCTTTATGGCGAGAGCTAAGGCTTGCTCACAGTCCATGTTTAATGTCTGCCTGTTCAGGGCAGCTTGCTGGGTTCTGCGGTTCATTGCCTTAGTCTGTTTACTCTTGCGGTACGTCTACACAGCAGGGTTATTTCGGAATAGTGTCAGTTATTCCAACATAACAAAGAGCGCGTCTACGCTACAAGCCTTCATTTTGAAATAACATTGAGCTGGAGGACTTCTTACTCCGACTCATGGTAAACCTCACTTCCCGGGAAAGAAGAGCATTCTTCCTTTGACTTGCTGCTGTGGAGACAGTGCCAAAAGCCGAGTTAAGCTATTTCAACTTCAGCGACATCAATTGTGTAGCTGAAGTTGTGTAGCTTATTCCGACTTTAGCCCTACAGTGTAAACGTGCCCTTGGGGAGTGTAGCAAGTTCTGATTTTTTTTTTTTTTTTTTTTTAAATAAGTTCACCTCTGGATAGCCCAAACTAGACCATCGCAACCCACATCACCCAAAGGTCTCAAAGCATTTCATAAAAGTGGGTTGTTAGTATCCCTCTCTTGCAGTGAAGGGAAGCTGACTTCTGGCGAGGTAAAAGAACTCACCTGAGATGAAATAGCAAGTCTTTGGTACAATCAGGAATGGAAACCCAGAATGCCTGACTCTTAGTTGGCCCTGGATGTCATGGGAGAGAAAGGACTTTGGGCATTTATTGGCCAAATTCTTCTGTCCGTTCCACCATCGTAACTTGGCTGCAGTATCTTTACACCAGAATGGGAGGAGGATTTGGCCCAACTCAAGGGCCAGCTGCTGAATTTTGCATGACATTTGAAATCGGAGGGGGGAGTGAAGCCAGGTCCCGAATTGTTCAGTTTCGTGCGCAGAGTGGCCTGGCTGGGAGCAAGACGTGGGCATGGGTTCCGAGGGGCTGAGCCGTGGGTGCGGTGGCGGCTCAGGCCCCTTCTGCCCTAGGATTCAAGGCTGGGGTGTGGACAGGCGGTGTGTGCTGAGGGGGCATGGTCTCTATCGCCGTCTTCAGTATGCAAATGAGGAGTCCAGTCGTGGCCAGCGGGAGTTTTGCCGTTGACTTCAGTGAGGTCAGGATTTCACCCTACGTGGCCTGCTGCTCGACGGAGACTGCAGAGTCCAGCTCTGTGTATGTGTGCGTGCGTGGTACCTGTTCAGGGGTGCGGCTATGGCTCCTACATCCACCTGTTTGGAGGGTGTGTGTGTGGCTGCTCCAGGCACCTGTTCTCCTGCAGTGCGAAGTCTTTGCTTCCCCCTCGGCGCATACATCCGTGGTGAGGCCAGACCAGAGACTGTCTCTCTTAGTGCATCCCTGATTAGACAGGCAGAGAAATCGGACTCCAAGCCACTGGGGCTGCCAGCAGCCGAGCGTTCAAGTGGAAGGATGGAGGGGAGGAGAGGAAGAAAGAGCCAAAGGGGCTGTTGCCGTGATGGCAGCTGCTCATATTTATGAGGGGGAATAAGCCTCTGACTGTTTTATGGCCCATAAGATGCTGTTTCTCTGGGCCTGTTTGATTAGATAGTATTATCTCAAGAGCTCCAATGGCACCTCATCGATTACTGCTCGTTTCCCAGAGACATTTAGCAGCCCTGGTCAATATCCTCCTTTCTGAAATGCCAGGAGGCAGGCAGGTAGCTGGTGCTGGGGGACAGAACTCCCTGGCCCATTGGGGCCCCCCGTATGCCCTTTGTGCCCGGAGGATTCTAATGGCTCGGAGGAGGCGGGGCCGGGAAACGCTGTCGCTCAAAATCAAAAGCTAAGTGAATGCTGGCTCTCTGTAGGGCTGGAGGATGGATGGAAGGGGACTGGCTCGGGGAGGGGGGTGGGCTGGTAGAATTGGGGAGAGAGGTGGGGGCAGTGTAAGGGGAGTTTTAAATAGGAGACCC
The DNA here is from genome assembly GCA_019425775.1 of Rafetus swinhoei. Taxonomy (NCBI): domain Eukaryota; kingdom Metazoa; phylum Chordata; order Testudines; family Trionychidae; genus Rafetus; species Rafetus swinhoei. The sequence continues at coordinate 2,153,538 of CM033435.1, read as the reverse complement.
TAGTGAGTGCTCCAAGTCCACCCTTTCTGCCCTTGGTGCAGCAGCCTGGTAACCCATGTCTGCTCTGGGACATGATGCTCCGGAGAGCTCAGCAGGTTGGGTGCCTGCTGGGTGTTCTGCTCTCTGCACACCTGGCCCTGAGTTAGCTGCTGAAAATCCAGCCTCTCGAAAGTTGGTCCCTGGGGGCAGTGGAGCAGGCTTGTGAATGGCAATGTCAGGGAGCAGGGAAGGGAATCGCTGGCACCTGCCACCCTCCTCTTCCCTCCTCTCATGCCACTGGGGTGTCGCATGTGCAGGCCGGAGGGGAGGGCTCGCCTGGCAGATGGTGCATGAGCATCTGGCCGCGGGGCAGTGGGACAGCCAAGGAGACAGAGGAGGCTGTGGCTCTGGCCCTGTACGCACGGCGGAATGCAGTGGCCTAAAACTGGAAGAGCGTGCTGAGCTGGCTCGGGGTGAGCAGGGCCTGGCGATGTCGAAGGGGTGTGTGGGAGCAGATGGATGAGCAGGCTGACCCGCCGGCTGCCAGTGCGTTAGGAGGGGGATGTCTGTAGCAGAGGCTGGGCCATGCCAGCAGCGCCTCTAGGCTCCACTGGTAAAGTTCAGTGACTCCATGTTCCACTTGGCATAACAGAGCTAATGAAGTTCGCAAGCTCCGGGGCACTGACAGCGCTCCCCTTGTGAGCGGGTCTTGGCTGGGAGTAGAGCGGGAGACGGGGGCAGGTTGCAGGGCAGGCCCGAGCCAGGGAGTGCTGTGGGAAAAGAGCTGCTGTAGTGGGGCAGGACAGGGCCTATGGGTAGCGGCAGACACTGCGGTTCTGAGCCCCAAAGCATGGCAGCTGGCCCAGCAGAATGGAGCTCTGCAGAGCAGCTCCGTTCAGACCCCGGCATCAACTCTTCCTGCCTTGGAAATGGCATTCCTGTGAACCTCGCATTTAATTTCTTTGAAACCTTTGAAGCCTTTTTCCCTGGCTCGTGTGAAACAGTGAGACGCCTCCCCCTTTGTAATGCAGGGGAAGTGCTGGCACTTGGCTCCCGCTGAGAAGAAAGCGCTGGAGCCCAGCGCCCGCCAGTTCCTGCTTGCTCGGCGCCCTGATTAGCGACTTGTGCTGGAGCACATCAGCGCACGAGGGAAGGCCCCTCGGGGAGTGGGGGGCACTGAGATCAGAGCCCTCCCCTTCGCACGACTCCCCGTCTCATTGAGAAATGCCAGCATGGCGCTTGGGCTGCGGGGTCTGTGCGTCACTCCTCCTGGCTCCCCGGGCTACCGGCCCACGTCCTGCTGGGCTCTCTGTCACCAGCTCTCCACCTGCCAACTACCGTCATTAACCCTGTCTGTCCCCGCGAGAGGAGCCAGTGGGGCCTTGGAGAGCGTGCCCTGGGGCCACCTCAGCCAGGCCGAGTCTGTCTCGCTGACCCGAGGCCGTCTGCACTGGGACGTGTCCCTGAAGACGGGGTATCTGGGTAGGGAATCCAGCAGCAGCCCATTCTAGACCGGGCAGGGTTTAGCTGGACCATGCTCAGTAGGTCCATTCCTGTTGGGGCACTGCCGATGTTTGCATCAAGGACAGGAATGGCATGGCATAGCTCACCTGCCCTTCAGTCCCCTGCATGCACACGTTGGCCTCATTACTTTTATCTACCCAGTGTTCGCTGGGCCGTAGGCTCCCTGCTGCCTGACCTCCCTTGCAAAGTCAGAGCCAGCCTTGTCTCCTAGTGCTGGCCTGGCAGCCCTGGAGCTGTGCCCTTTAGTCCTGGAGCAGGGGGAGGTTCGGTGTTGCTCCATGCTGTCCCCCTCTCCAGCCCTTTACGGCTCTCAGGGTTTCACCCTCCCCACGTTGAGGTGCAGGGTTTCTTCTGGGGTCCCTGCAAGGGCTTGCAGCATACAGTAGCTTGAGCAGGCTGCCAAAGGGCTTGCAAGCCCCTCACCCAAATAGACACCACAGAACTGGAATGAAATGCCTGTGACTAGTGTAGTCCCTGCCTGAAGGATGAAATGCTGGCCACTCCCACCAGCCCCATGTGCTAGAACGCTCTTCCAGCCCCGCCACTTGGAGCGGGCTCGGACCAGCTGCAGGCTGCTTCCTCTTCCCTCCCCCACTTGCAAAATTAAAACCGCTCCTGCTAGACCCCCATCCCTCCATCCCGAGAAGCGTTAGTGCCGTGGAGCGGGCACAGTGGCTGGGGAGAGGCAGGGGAAAAATGATCTGCATCAGCCAATATGATTTTTGTTGTTCCATTTTCTTTCCAATTTAATTTTCCAGAGATTAAGATCCAGTTCATCTCCTCTTCTGGAGCCTGGCTGCGCTCGTTCTGTTTGCTCTCTTACTCCGTTGGATTTTCCTTTGTCTCTTTATTTATTTGTTCATTTTTATAGTCCCCAGCTGCCGCTGGCTTGGGGGAGCCCCTGAGCCATAACATCAACTGGGAGTCGTGCATCAGAACCAGCAGCACAATGTCGCCCAGTGTCTGGCCCCGATCCTGAGAAGGGGCCAGTTTGCCTCCTCAGCTCAGACTTGCCCACTGAAATGCCTCTTGTGTGACTGTGGCCTGGAAGCTGCCACGAGTCAGTCTGGGTGGAGACTGCCAGCCCTCTTTGGCTAGCAGTCTCCTGTCTCTTAACTGCCTTCCATAGAGCATCCTGCTTGGGCCAGTGCACACCTCTCCGGTTGAGTCTAGAGGGGAGCTTTTCCCACTCCTGCCGAGGGTGAATATAATCCCATGGGCTTGGCAAGGTGTTTGGGAAGGGGGCGGGGGGGAGGTCATGTCGTTAAGGGTATGTCTTCACTGCACGTGGGAGATGTGGTTGCAGCATGTGTAGACATTCCTGGCCTAGCTTTGGAGCTGTGGTAGGATAGGAGGCAGCAGCCGTGCGAGGAGGAGCCTGCAGTTGGAGGCAGGTGGAGCTAGGATCAAACAACTGACTTCGTGCTGTTGTTACTTGAGCTAGTTTTGCTCCAGCTGGCTTGGAACTGTCTACACACGCTGCAGTCTCGCTGCAGTGTGGACACACCCCAGGAGCCAATACTCCACAGATGAGTTAAGTGCGTTCATTCCCTGTCTGCAGGGAAGCGCATCTGCTCTCTTTTGGTGCTTCCCTCTCATTGGTTTGGCAGACAGGAGCTTCAGGGTGTCCCACAATCCCAGTGGATTCTTTGTATTGTAGAGGGCCAAAACTGCATGTCGGGACTCCACGTGTGTCTTCTGGCTTTGGAGCAGGGAGGCTTCTGTCCTGGAAAATGGGTTGAGGGAACTGCCCCAGTCCTGACCTCCTCCGTGGCTGTTGAGGACGGTCGTGTGGGTGTTTGAGGCCCAGCGAACGTTTCCATTGCTCTTTGCAGGCTGCCCAGGTGTCTGGGACCTGGTCGATGGTGATAAATTATGCAGATGTCTCTTCCCCACCCCTCTTTACGCTTCCCATTATCTGCCTTGGTAGAGGCTGTAATTTTATTGCAATTCACAGCCTTGTAATTTTGGGCTTTTTTATTATTATTATCATTTCCAAGCTTTCAGAGACAGCATCTCTATGTATCCCGGTGCATTTCATTGCTGGGTTTCAGGTTTCCCACCCTCCCTCCTGGATTCTGCTCTCTTTTTTGTAACTCGCTCATACGGGAGCTAAATTATTATTGTGCACTCAATAAAAATTGCATTTAAAAAGTGATAACTGAAATGACATTTAACGTGGAAAGCACTTAAGCATAATTACACTATATGCATTACATCATTTGGTGTCAGTTATTAAAAATATCTTCACAGTGTTGTTGTTGGAGACTCGGAAGGGGGGATCGCAAGCCTGCATTGGCATTTCATGGTTTCTAGAAGCGCGTTTTTATTTTCCCTGGAGGCTTTTTGTATTGCTCTTCCACAGCCATAGATCCTGCTGGAGTCGCTGGGCACTTCCCTGCCACTACTGCGCTCCACCCGCACGAGGAGGTGCTGCTCACCATTCGCTAAAGCGCCCCCTGCTGGAGAAGTTGGGGCAGGAATAGCTAGGGCTATGTCTAGACTACATCCAGGGAACGTGTCTGCTCTTCAGACATGTTTTGCGGAAGAGCAGCCGTGCTCTTTCAGAAGCCCTGTCTTCCTCATTTCGCGAGGAAGAAGGGCTCTTCTGAAAGAGGAGGCTTTTCCGAAATTTGGCCCAGTGTAGACGGGCTAAATTTCGGAAAAGCCTCTTCCGAAAAAACACTCGGAAAAAGGTATGCAATTTGCAGAGTGCAGTTTGTGTACCTTTTTCCAACAAAAAGCGGCGTCTAGACGTAGCCTGGGAGATTCTACGCAGCTGGTGCTTTGCAGCATTTCCGGTAGGGACTGGAATAGCTAGGAGCACACACCCCTGTGTGCAGCCCGTACTGCTCCAGAATTCCCTGTGCAACCCCCCCGGCATCGTGCCCCCTTCTCTAGATTATCTCCAGGGCCTGGGCAGAGTTCAGAATTCCTGCAGGGCCATTGTGAAAACGGAGAGCCCCAACCTTGCAATGGGGGGAGGGGGAGGAGGAGGGGTGGGGACGGTGATGGCAAGATGAGTCTGCTGGGGTTGCAGAGCCTGGGGGGGGCGAGGGGGGGTTGAAAATGAAGTCAGGGCACGGATGTAAAATGAACAGTGAATGGGAACCAGGGATCTTGGCCTTTCCAGGCTGTGCAGGTTTTGGAACAAAGTCAGAACTCGCGGATTCACAAATTCCCAGATCAGGAGGGACCGTTGTGATCAACTGGTCTGATTTCCTGCATAACCCAGGCCTGAGCACCCCTCAAGAACAATTCGTAGAGCAGAGCTTGTAGGAAAACATCTACGCCAGCCTTTGGTAACATGTTCCAGCGTGCAATTACCCTCACTGGTAACAAAAACATTGACCCCTTTTCTCCAGTCTGAATTTGGGTAGCTTCATGGTATACCCTCTCTCTCCTAGCCTGAAGAGCCCGTTACAAATATTTGCTCCTCACATAGATAACTGTAGATTTGGATTCCAGTCACTCTTTAATCTTTTCTGTATTAAGAGTGTTCGGGAGCGCATACTTCCTGGAGTCATTCCTGGGAGTATTGGATGGGTAAGAAATGCCCACAGCATGGATGGAACTGGAAAAGTGGATGGGGGGAGGGGGCGGAAGGGGGTGCGGAGCGAAGAGTGTAGAGGAGGAAAATGGCACAAAACGGAAGAATTCGTTTTAAAGAAAGAGGCGGTAAGTCGGATCATAAGACTCTCCCTGAACGTCTGTGTTGCTAGAGAGACTTGCTGCTTTGCTCGTCTATATTTTTGTTGCTTTTTATGATTGTGATTTGCCCTTCAAGTTAATAAACTGCTAATCACTTTAAAAGTTTCCGGGTCATTTCTTTCCAAACATTTACAGAGGCATCTTGAAGCAGAAATGAAGGCATTTCATGAACTTGGGCATTTTTTCCGTTTGCTCCAAATGCACACATAACTAGAAACCACGCAGAGGCAGTAATAACTAATGTGACTAGGAAAGGCATCTCCCGGAGAGACTGGTCTGTGTGTCTCGTAAGGGGAAAAAGGCACGCCGTTCTCTCTTGTTTTTTGTGTATTTTTCTACTCCAATATTAACTCAGATGGGGGGGGGAGAAACAGGGAGGAATCCAACTATAAAATTCTCATCAGCTTGATGATCAGTCCCAGCTGGGAATTACCAGGCATTATGTTGACTTAGTTCATTAGTAGCAATATAAAGAGCATAAAAAAGGATATCACTGCTGAGAACATTTAATTTCTGGAAACGAGTTGATTTTTGTAATGTCATAGGAGCCCCTTTGAGTGTAAATTATTCTTGAACAACCCAGCAATGGCCCTGGAAAGAGAAAGCCAGGCAGAGGAGCAGCAGCAGGGTTTGTCAGCTGCAGCTATGTTGATGGAGGAGGCAGCACTGGAATTTGCCCATCACCTGTGTTGCGGTGAGAGGGCTGGAAGATACGGTGTTGCCAGTGCCTGGTAGCCTGGCCTCATGGACGGCGGTGAGCTGCGTTGAGACTGATGCTCATTGCTGCCAAAGTGAAGTAGGAGTGCACCACTTTGCACCAGAGAACTGGGCATGTGGGTGGAAGCAGATTTCTGCTCTGCCGGTGGTTCCAAGCTTAACAAGTTTTGTATTTGTAATTTTCCTCCTTGCACTTATTCCCATTCACATGCTCTTCAGCTTCTGAGATAACAGAGCTGAAAGCTCCCGGGAACACGTGTCTTGCTAAAAACACACCTAAGCCGTGCACCATGTACATTCTAAAAGGAGGCCCTGGGAGAGGGCTGCATTCTTTGCGGTGTTACAGCGTAGTAGTGAGGAACTCAGCACTGAGGTGCGTGTACTGTCTGTCTTTCTAGGCCCTCAGGGCGGGCCCTTATCGTAATATCTGGCCATCTAAGTGCTGGGGAGTAGTTTCAGTTTTCCCACTGCGTGGTGAATGTAGCCTTCTTTCTCCATCTCCTTTAGAACCACTGGTGAATCTGGGCAGTTTTCTGTATGTGGATTTGTTATTTGAACACCCGCTGTGTTCAGCCTGTGGGATGGCTATGAACTGTTCACTTCCGCTATGTGCTACCAGAGATGTGTGATTGGTCACTGAAGACGTGTGCCTTTGTTTCTCATCCAGCCAGGGAGCAGAAGCTTTTTGAATGGGACAGTGGTAAATCGCATCTACTGAGCAGTGACTAATGAAGAATGCACTTTCCAGCACCATTTTTTTGGGACCAATAATTGGTGCTAGCGTTTTGGGATACTTGTTGATCATCTGACTATGCAAACACATCTGTATGTAGAGCATATTGGTTATCCCCACGTGCCCATTCAGAGTTGGGGAGCAAAGCCGCCTTGTTTCTGATTATAAAACTGCCCATATGTTTTTCTGTTTGACCAACTAAACTCTGCTCTGATACTGCCCCGTATCATGCAGTCTGCAGGGCTCACGCTAAGGATCTTACATGTAGATTAATCAGCTAATTGAATAGTCAATGTGATTTGCATTGACTATTCAATTAGTTGATAAGGGAGCCTCTGCCTTTGAAATGTAGCAAGATGCTCTTGCTACATTTCAAAGGCAGAAGCGCTGCGGGGAGCACGGCCAGCAGGGGACTCAAGCGGTCCCCGCTGGCCATGCACTCCCTGCTTTGAGTCCCAGGCTCCCCGCAGCGCTTCTGCTTTGGAAATGTGGCAAGAGCCCTGCCGCACTCCCACCCCTTCTCCCCACAGAGAGGGTGCTGGGGGGAACCAGCTTTCAAGCCTGCTTCCCCCATTTCCCCCGCTGCTTCTCCTGATAGAGGCAGCAAAGGGGGAAGGGAGCAATTAGTCGACTAGTCACTTATATCCCTAGCTCATGCACAACAGCAGTACCTTTGCTAGGGTACATTACAGACTCTACAGAGCTGAGGCACCTCTGTGGTACCGATGCCACATCCGAGCACAGAGGTGAGTACCACTGGGGTGGTGGTGTGAGAGCAGCACAGATGCTAGAACCTTCGTTTCTGACAGCATATTCCGGCACCTCTGTCCGAATCAGATGGCACTGAGAACGCTGGCACACGTCCTGGGAAGTGGTATTATTTATAGAAGGAGAGTGTTTCAATGGCATTAAGGAGAATGAAAAGAGCCTGCCACATCCCCCTTTTATGTACATCTCGGGTTTAGCTTAATCATCTCCTGCATGACAGAACTCCTAATGTGTGCATGAACGTGCACATGTATGATGTATGTGCTGGGTGGGTGTGTGTATTTGCAGGCAGGTATGTGAGTGTTTTACAAAAGCATGTGGGTCCACGCTACAGGTGTCCCATCGCCTTGATGAGAAGTGAGTGGGAATAAAATTAGAAACTGGTAACGTACGATCAGGAAGAAGCAATTTCCTTTGTGCCGGAACAGCAGGTGCCTATCCTGAATTGTACATGGGGTCTGATGTGTTCTCAGGTGCTTCCTTAAGCAGAGCTTGTCCGGTGCCCACTCCTTCCTGCTCCTGTGTTATTCTAGAGACATGAGGGCCTGGTCTTAGCGGGTTGCTAAGGAACATCCCGTACTGTTGGAAAGTACGTGCAGAGCTGTCTGTCAGTATGAGGTGTGTTTGACTCGAAACATACCCGTGGTTTTGGTTCCTCTTGTCATACTTTTAAAACCCCCAGTCTCTTAACTCTGGAGACATAGAAGATTGATACTTGGCACTTGCCTAGCCCCGTCCATCCAAGGTGTCCATAACACTCTGCAGACTCGAATGGCACAGTCTACCGGGGAGGTAGGTCAGTATCACGATCAGTGGGAAGAGAAGTTGTGGCTTGCGAAAGGGCCTCATGGCAATTCAGTGGCAGAAGTGGGGTGAGGAGAGCCCAGGTCTCCTGAGTCCCTGTATGCGTCTGCCTTAACTACCAGCCCATTGCTCCCTGCTTGGAGTTGGGTTCAGCTCGACAGAAAGTTGGCCCTGTGGTCTCCATACGCTCTCAGGGTGGTTTGGGGCGACATGCAGGGCAGAACTGAAATCGCCCTTGGTGTTGCATCAGAGCTGTGTGGGGCGCCCAGGACTGGACGAGGAGATGCACGGGCAGCGCCCTGAAGATGTGGTTCTGAAATAGAAGCAGGTGCTGCCATCAGGTAGGAGGATCACTGACTCCGTTGCAAACCTCATTGGACCCTGGGGCATTAAATGCAGCAGGGACTCTTGATCTGGTTTCTTTTTGCACCTTAGGAGAAATCCGCTCGCGGTCCTTGTAATCTGTGCGAGTGAGAGTCTCTCCGGGCTTCAGGTCATGCCCCTGTATTGGGGAGCTGCCCTCTCCAAGGGACCGACTGGCCCCAGACAGCACAGACCAGCATGCGGGTTGGGGCGTCCACAGCTCATCCTTGTCAGTCTCTCGGACCGACCCTGATGGGGTGAACCTATTGCCAGTCAGGCCAGGCTAAGAACCTCATTGGTTATGCCCCTCCCTGGCAGGTGAGTACTAGCCTGGGGGCTAGACTGCATGAGGAGCTGGGGGGCTGGGGAGAGACCCAAGAGAGCGGCACTAAGGCGTTTCCTCTCCCTCGGCAGGGCAGGGCAGGGAATGAGACAGAAGCCCAGCGAGGTGGAAGGCTAGTTCAGGTGGTACGTGTGCTCCCCGTGGGGCAGAGCCTGGGGGGCCATGTCCACTGACAAGGCCAGGAATTGAAGGTGAGCCTCGAAGGGGCGAAGGACATTCTGCTTAGTTGAATCCGGGTGGGGCAAAGAACCGCTGGCTCAGAGCTGAGCCTTGGAAGGGTCTGATTTCTCGTGTGCCGTGGCTGGAGGTCTGAGCCACGGAAGACCAGCGAGAGCATCCGGAAACAAGACCAGTAGGCACTGAGCGTGGTGGCTGAGAAAGTGGCCTCGACGGGGGTGCGAGGCAAAATCCCCAGGCTGTGTCCGGGCAGGAGGCGGTGGCTAGAAGCGAAGATGCGCGTTGGTGGGACCGTTAGGAGTTCAGGCGTGGTAGCGCAGGATGCAGAAGTAAATGCTGACCAAGCTGGCAGCTTTGTCTTCACTTTATCTCACGGTGAAATCCTGAACGTGACAAGGTGCTGGCTGTGTGTGCTGGGGGGTGGCTAGGCCGGGTCCCTGTCCGCCCCCAAGTGTGCCTCCCAGTAAAACCGAAGTGCCTCGTTCCCACTCAGCGCTCCCAGCAGGACTGCTAAGGCGGCGTAAGAGTTACATGAGGTAAAAGCCCCACCTTCTTGTCAGTGAAGACAGGCCTGGTGTTCTCTGGCCTGGACTGGATGGGGGGCAGCCTCCCTCCTAAGCCATCCCAGCGCAGCGGCGTCCCAATCTGTGTGGAGACCCCAGAAGGCAGGGAAAGTATCGTGGAGCTCTGCCGCCTCCTTTCTGTGTGCCCCAAAGGGGATGCTGCCCCCTCCTTGCCCATGCCCACACTGACTGCCAGGAAGCTGTCCCCCACCCCGGCCGAGCTCCACAGGTCTCTGATGTAGGGGAGGGCCGCCTAGCCATGTTTGGCATGGGCACAGCTAAACCAGGGCCTGATTGAGGGCGGAAGCCGGGAGGGGGAAGATGATTGGCTGCCCAGCTAAGAGGGCCCCCCTGTATTTCTCTTTCATTCGAAGGGTTTCCTCAGCGTGCTGTCAGGGTTGCGATGCGACAGCTGCACCTGCCTGTCCTTGGGAGGCGCCGTGCTCACACCTTGCTGAGGAAGGAGCCCTGAGCAGTATCACGGCAGCAGCGGAGAGGCGCCTCCTGCTGGCTGTTCTGTCGGAGGGAACTCCTCCGGGTCTTAGCATCCCACTTCTCTCAGCCATGCTGCCTTTCCCTTTTGTTAGACTCAGAGCTAAGGCTATGGGATGAATGGCAGGGGGTGTAGCCACATAGACACCCAATGAGGTGAGCTGGAGAAGCAGAGACACTACCCACCTCCATCTGTTAGCTTCTTTTAGGCCACCGTGACCTGTGCTTCATCTCCCACTCCTTGTTCCCCCATCCACACAACTGCTGAAGCTGTCATTCCCTGCCCTAAATTCCCCTGCCTAATTGAGCTTCCTTCGCCAGCACCTCCTGATTCCACATGCCTCCTAATCGCTCCTGTGGTCCACCCATTGATCCCTTTTCCCCCTTCTCTTCTGCTTCCCTTTGTGGTCTTAGATTCCTGGCCTGGGCACTTGGCCTAGGTTAGGGATACACACTTACCATTGCCTGTCCTGTCACGAGGTTAAGTAGTTCACACTGCTATCCCGAGGCATGTTCTGATTTAAAAATACCTACCCATGGGCATACCCAGCCAAGGGCAGGCACATCGGGTTTCAAACACTCCCATGCAGTCCCGTAAATAAATGTGTACGCAGGAAGTATCCTAAGGCCAATACCAAAAACTAGACTAGTTTGGTCCTTTCCATAGGAGAGTTTCTCTGTGCCCACAAGCAGTGGCCGTTTAGCTAGCAGCGGGCATTGAATCCAAGGTAGGGGACCTGGTGCCAGCTCCTGCATGGTCACTGGAATAGATTTAATCCTTGTGTGACGTGAGCAAAGTCAGCCAGGAATCCGCTTCAGCTAGCTCAATATAAGCCCCATTTGGTGTCCATTTGACCTGCCCCCCCCCCCCCCCCCCCTTTCTGGGCAGGTTTTGCACTGTGCTAACGATGCCCGCATGGGCGCAGCGAAGCGGGTACAAAGGTGCTTTCTACCCACCCACTTAATTGCCTCCCCACATAGAAAGAGCCGCACCTGTATAAAGCACCTTTGGGCTGATGCCATTGCAGCCATCCCCAGGGGCGGTGGCACAGTTCTGACCGCTCCTGCAGAGTTAAAGCAATGCGGCTTGTGTGCCCAGACAAGGCTTTAGTTACATTGGTTACACTTGTGTGGGTAGACATCTCTTGACTTGCCCTGCAGGAATGAAGAGAGTCCAGTCTGAGGTTTCAAAGGCTCTAGGAGCTGTGTCCCTGAGAGGATGGCTAGTGGGCAGAGTTAAGGTTGTCTTTGGAATGCGCAATGTGTCATATGTGGGTAAACTTATACTATGTCTATACTGCAGCTTATGTCCGCCTAACTCGTACATGCATGTGTGCACGCGCGAGCTTCTCCTGCTGTCGTAGCTACTGCTCCTTGCAGGGGCTGGAGTAGTTTAGCTGATGGGAGAGATTTCTCCTGTTGGCTGAGTGGCCCCTAGGGATGTAAAATCCCATTTTATCAGTTAACTGTTAAACATTGTGTTTAACTGCTTAAACAGGAGTGGATGGGGGGCCACACCTGCCTGGCCAGGCTGTAGCGCCGCCCCGTGGCGTGGTGTGGTGGGCCGGCCGGCTGGAGCAGCCCCCGTAGCGGGTGACGCTTACACATCCGCATCCCTAGTGTGCTTCTCTGGAGCATGCTGCGATGATCTTGGGCCCCGGTTCTTCCATGAGCCAGCACTGGGCAGGCACCTGTTGACACTGATGGTGCCCTATGGGAGAATTGGAGCTTTGCCATCACCATTTCTGTCTGTGGAGCTTCCCAGCCCAAAGCCGTAGCCGCAGTGGCAAGTTAGCCAATATCTGTGATACTGACTTGCTGTGGGAACGTGGTCCTCATGGGGTCAGTTCCCATAGACCACTAGACCCAGCGTGTCATGCCCAGGGCTGGCCCATCCAAGCATATGGTCTGCTGCTGCCGACTGGCACTTGGGACGAGGGAGAGTGTGTAACTGGAGCTGATACCGCGTAGCCCTCAGTCGCTCTCCAGCAGCTAGGTCACCTGTGGAGGTTTGAGTCCACCACCGCCTCGAGGCGCGCAGACCCAGTGGGCACCGGGCTGGCCTCTCCTCACTCGAGGTGGTGGGAGGAGTTCTGCTCCCACCAACTCATGGGCTGGAGGCACGCGCCGGGTGGTTTTCAGTGCTTGGCCTCTTGTGATCCAGAGCCCACCCCCGTGTTACCGAACCTGGACAGGGAGTGCTGTATCCGTGGAGGGGGGTCACAGGCGCAATCCCTGCAGACGTCCCACTGCACAAGACGTTAGCTGTAAGAGCAGGGAAAATGTGCGTCCCTAGGCCAGTGCCTGGCAATGGGGAGCAGATGCTGCAGGAGACAGTCATGCAACGTTCCCCCCTGGAGGAGGGGCTGCCTTGTCCCCCCTGTCGCTCTCGTTCCATCTAGTAGGACTGCCTTTCGGCGGGCCGCTTCCTTACGCAGTCTGGCCTGTGTGTGCCATGGTTTGTTTGCTTCCTTCTATCCCGCTGTCCCCAAGGAGCCGCTTATCACACACTCCTTCTACTGCGCCCGCAGCAATGTTGTGAAGAACTGCTAGGCCGGCTGCTTTTTTATTATTGAACAGGTAGCAGGAGCAAAGGTGGCAGGAAAGCTGCTTGCCTGGAGGGCGAGGGAGATAAGGTTTCAAAATGTCAGGCTCTGCCTTCCCTTCCTTCCTTCTCCCTTGTGCACCTCCCACTGCTCTAGGGACACGGGTTCCAACTGGGGGCAAGCTGGACGGTGCACCCTCCAGACCTGCTTCCTCCTGGCATTCAGCCCCTGAGTCAGCAACATGGGCCTCCTGCTAAAATCAGCTTGTTGCTCCCCCCTGAGATCAGGTTGGCATCACGATCCCACTGTAGCAGCATGAAACCCTCTGCTCCTGCCACTCCTGTGCTAATGGTTCTGCTCCAGCAGCCTGTAAGCAGCAGCGTGCATGGGGGGCTGGCGTGCCCTGTCCCAACCTGGCTGCAGTCTCGTAATTCTCCTGCTACTACCTCCCCCTCCTGCCTCTCTCCTGGGGGCTCACTTCTTGCTGCCTTCCCTATACGGCCTCGCCTCCAGAAGCCCCCTCCCCCCCAGTGATGTATTGATCTCCCTGCAACGTGCTGCAGACAGTGCAAATTGTCCCAACGCACTGCTAGCAAGGCCGGTGTCATTCTTATCACTGCCTGCTTGATTATCCCTGATGCTGCACAGAAGCTGACATCCTGTTAATGCAATATAGACACCACGGTGATTATAATCATCGCATGAAATAGCAGCACCCGGCGATGAAATTTAAGAACAGTAGGTACAGCCGGGAAGGGAGCATGAGATGAGGCTCCAGCTCTTTATACCGCCTCTGGCAGCAGCACGTGGTTGCTGAGCTTGGGCAGGGTCTGAAGGATGCAGACCCCATCCAGGCACTGTGCTCATTGCTCAGTGTGCAGTGGTCTGTTCGGGCAGCTCCAAACAACCGATGTGGCCTGGTATCTTTTTTTTTTACTAGGCCGTCTTGACTCCTTTTTTAAGGGAGCCCCCACAGTATCCCTAACTCTGCCGTTCTCGGCTTTCTTCTTCCATGGGAATGGCTCCCCTTCCTCTGGCCAGACTGAGAGGGCGGCCTGCCCAAATGGCGTGAGACGCTGTGACGTTGGGTAAGAGCAAGATACGCTGGGCTCTTGGTACTTGCCTTCTGGCTTTTCCCCTGCATGGACGCAGGCTCGAATCTCACCTTGAACACAAGCGGCGCCCCTAGCTGGGGCTTTAGGAAAGCAGCCACGTGTCACAAGGCTCGTACCAAAATGGCCAGAGCTGGCAACGTGCAAGTCTGCGTGCCCATGAGCGGTGCGAGCCTGGAGCACTGGGACACCCATGGGAGCTGGGCTGCTCCTTGGGTGCGACCCTAATTGGGCACCTTGGGATGAGCTGGAAGCTGAAGAGATGCTGGTGCAGTACTTGTCATCCTGCCTTAGACAGAGGCCAAGGCCAGGATAGCCCTGAGAGAGGGTTTCTCAGGAGCCCCTCTGACCCACAGAGGCAGAGCCGAGCCAGCTTGCCTGCTGGGTGGCCTTTGTGGTGCAAGGGGGTTAACCTTCACTCTTCTTTCCTCTCCCCTGAACCTCTGTGCTAGGGGCATGGGCTTCAGTGCCGCTGGCTTGGCAGACAGCTGGCTGCTGGCGTGGGGAGATGATCCTGCCTCTTAGACCTCCTAGGAGCAGAGAGTCCGGGGGAGAAGGTGCAGAGCTGCCCAGGAGCCTGCAGCCAGATGTTTCGGGTGGGGAGGAGTGAGCCACGCTGGCCTTGTGTGGCTGGGCTCTTTTGGCTCTAACACCTGGACTAGTATGTTGGCCCCACAGAATTTGCTCTTGCTGGCTTATAGGAAGGAGCCAAGCTGCTCCCAAGGCTGCGAGAAGATTGGAGGGTCCAGAGGAGGTGAGCGTTTGGGGGGGGGAGAGAGATGGGGAGGGGTCCAGAGGAGGTGAGCGTTGGGGGAAAAGGGGTGAAGGAGCTGCTCTAAAGCATTGGCTGGCTGCAGGCAGGACAGCATGATGCCTGCATGGTCAGCACCAGGAGATGGCATTAATTAGGGCTAGAGGCTGCATAAATTTAATTTGGGTACAACCTGGGCAGGCTCTGCCCTTCCCAGCTGCCCCTCTTCCTGGTGCCCTGTGATAGGGTTGTCAGGGGTCCGGTATTGACCCGGACAGTCCAGTAGTTTCGCCTCCTGTCCAGTAAAAAAAATTCAGAAAATACCAGACACTTAAAATGTCCGGTATTTTCTGATTTTTTCCCCCCCCGCCAGGAGGCGAAAATACCGGACACCTGGCAATCCTAGGACACACTCAGCAATCGGGCCCAGCCCCCCACCCTCCCCTTACCTGATTCCGCAGGGAAGCGACCTTCTGGCCCCGATCAAGAAAACAAGATGGCCACTGGCTTAAAGCCTAAAGACTTTTCTTAAAGGGCCAGGCTGTTTTAATGCTGTTTTATTTTTTTTTATTTACTTAATTCTCAGGGTCCTTTTTTTTTTTTTTTTTCTCAACAATTTTGGCCCCCTCCCCCTTTTTTTTTTTTTCCCCCCAACAGAATTTTTTCCCCGGTGGTTTTTTTTTTTTTTTTTTTTGCGGGGAGGGTGGTGGGTGGTATTTTTGGTTAAACCATCTGGCAACCCTACCCTGTGAGCAGCTGGGACAAGGCTCCTCCCACTGCTGCGTGCCAAGCCTCCAATGGCCAGACTATGGCCCACGTGTATTTGGGGCACGCTGGGCTACAAGCCGCAAACTGTAGTGCCCCCCCTTCCCGCATGATGTAACCTGGCTTTCAGGGCCTTCTCTCACTGGGAGATTCACACAAATCAGGTTTGCAGCCTGCAACAGGTGAAACTTGAGTTTGGGGTTGTGGGTGGTGATGTACTGAAAGCTGTGTTAAAAGGAGAAGCTATTGCTTTAATTTCGAAGGGGTTGCCTGGTGCTGCTTGCAGGCTAGGCCCCTCTAGGATCTGGATCTTGCGGCACAATCCGTCTGCAAAGAGCCAGCTTAGAGGAATGAGGGGTGAGTTGTGCCTCTGTTTTTAGGAGCCTCCTGTTTTGTCTCTGTGTTCGTTTGTTTGGGGCACTAGCGTTTTGAACTCCGCTAACTAAAGTAGTTGTATGCTACAACTTTAGAGCAAGAGTATTTGTTTTTATCTAACATCTTGGTGTGCATGCTGTGATCATAACAGACGGGGTTGCTAGATTGCAACCCTGGTTTGATTCATTCAGTGAGAAGACTGCCTGAGAAATGAGTTAACTTTTGTATAGGTGTGTGTATGTGTAACATACGTGAAATGCAGCATGCAGCAAAGCCCACGGGTCCTGTTTTGGCTGTCTGTCGTACACTGGCACTGTGAGAGCTGAGATGGAGCAGCCTCATGGGGAGGCAGGGCAGGAACCCCTGAGCTTTAGCACATGGGGGTCTGTGACTACTTCCCTGGAACTTCTGCGCCCCCGCGCCAGACATTACACCGAGAGACACCCATGCCCCCTGTGCTCGCGCTGCTGGAATGCCATGCATTCAGACTCCGCACGGGGCGAAGAGCAGTTGCGTTTGGGTACTGGTGTCGCCTGTTAGGCTCAGTGAAGCCAGCTAGCTCTAACCGCCTGCTCAAGAGGCTTTCAGAACCAAGTCAGTGTGCAGGAAGGACGGGCCCCGGAGGGAGGGAAGGGCTTGCCTGGAGTTGGATTCCCATCGTTATTCATGTGAGGAGCGAGTGTTCTGACTTGTACGCTCCGTTGAACAGTTGTAGCCCTCGTGTCGTGTACATGTGTCTTCCTTTCCCAGGTATCCTAGGGTGCGGGACCTGGCCCTGTTGCAAGGGCGTTTTGTTGTCTGAATAACTTGTTGGGTGTGGTGTGGAAGAGAAAGGCATGGATTAGGCTGAGTGGGAGGCTTGCTCTGCGCATGTTTCAGAGCCCCTGAGAACTTGGCAGAGGGTAGAAATTGGTTTCCAATCCAGTGCAGACAGCGAGAGTCTGGGAGCTCCCCAGCCACCTCTGCCAAAAGTGCCCTCATCCCTTGCGTGCCTGTGCAGGGTAAGGAGAAATGCCCCGCGTCGGCAGATCACTGTAGCTCTTCAGTAGGCTGTCAGTTCGATGGATTCTATCAGGCCAGGAAACGAGCCTGGCCTCCAGCCATATCTCTGTGGACCACGAGTCTGTCCAGTTTCACCAGCTAAGCCAGGCTCGGGGGGGCGGGCGGCAGTTGATGGTGAGCTCTCCAGGGAGCGCTTAGGAAACAATTCAGCGTTCTTCCCTGGCTGGTGACCGCCTTGGCTGGCTTGGTGGGGTGCAGTACAGAGCTGTCGGGAGCTTGGTTCTGCCACCTAGAACGAACCCCCCGAAGCGAGGGTGCTGAGCCTGCCGTCTGGGGCTAATGTGCAGCAAAGCTTTTCCCCACATGAGCAGGCTGTAGGGAACCTCCCGGCATCGCCTGGGAGCTGACCAAGTTGGTCCTTGCCACTTGCAACAGCTGTGAGTCTCTAACAGGCTCTTTCTTGGACGCCGCACCTGAGTCACTGTGTTCGTGCAGTGTCCTGGGCCAGCGGTTCTCCAGGCCCCTCACGAGCAGGCTTTGGGGGGCATGGCCGCTTCTGTCTGTGCCAGGAGCGGGGTAGTGGTTAGCTCTGGAGGGGAGACAATTCCATGGGGTCTTGTGATGGAAAAGGTGGAGACCCACTGTCCTGCGCTAACACAAGGGGCTGCAGCACCGCGCCGTGCAGCAGTTAGCACAGTAGTCCGGTCCAGTCCTGTAGGGCACTTGAGTATTCCAGAGTCACTTCCCCTTAGTGTCTGACAGCAAACTGCCCACTCAGAGAAGAGAAGGCCAAGAACTGATGCCAGGAGAGCTTTGATCTGTCGTGAATGCCCAGATTGCCATGTAAGAGAGCTGAGAAGGGACCAGCTGTCACCTTCAGTGTGGTGCAGCCCTGACTTCTGTGGTGCTTTGTATCATCAGAGAGTTCTGAGTGCTCATGAGTCTCCCCACATGCCCTGTGAGCAAGGCCATGACAGTATATTTTTCACTGCCTTTGTTCTGAGCAAAGACTGGGCATTGTTGGGGTTGAAATTTTCCAAAGCTGTTCAGCCCGAGGCACGTAAAATTACAGCCCAACCGATTAAACTCTGGCTGAGTTACACATGTATGAAAACAAGGTCTTACTAGGGGGCCTGAGTAACAAGCAATGCTACCACCCCCCCACTGCTGTTTTGGTGAGCCTCTCCTTCAATTTTCATGTTTTCATTAACCTAGATACATGGATGGACAAAAAGCCTGCACAGGCCAGTCACTACGGCGAGTGTGCGATGGGGGCTGGGAAGTACAGCCTGATTTTATTATTTCCCCCCTACCCCCCTCAATGCGCAGGCCCTGTTTCTGGCTTTAACCAATGGGAGCTGATTTGCCGTTTCATAATAGGAAAACATGAATGTCAGGATGCCCTCTTTATCCAAAGCTTTCTCCTTGAAGATTGCGCCTCTTCTTTTGCTTCCCTAATTGCTGCTGCTCAGCTGGAGGTAGCGTGCCTTCCAAACACATTATTGTGTTATGCTGTTCCTTACCAAAGGGGGAAAGAGATCGAGGGAGAATAGAATTTATGTTCCGCTTTCTGCCTTTAACCCGTTCCACGTGCGGGCGAGATTCTGTCCCAGAGTAACATCCATTGCTATCAGCAACACACACCTTCCAGGCTGCTGGGCCCCGGCTGCGCGGCAAGGACCTGAGACGAGGGGTGCTCACTGATGATTCATGCAGGATACTTAAATGTCTGTGGGATGCCTCCTTTTAATTGTCGGCGACCCCAGAGCCAGAGATCTGTATTTCCGATGTCCGTCACTTCCAGCAACAGAAGCTGTGGGCACACCGAATGGGTACGGCACGTAGGGTGACTTTGGGGGCAAAGTGAGTGAGTTCCTTTGAAATGAGGGGCAGCCGAGAGGCGCGGAGTTCTCAAAGCAGTTTCTAGGGTGATCCCGCCTGTCTTTTCTGCGAATCATGTGGCTCTTCAGCCTGAGAGAGGAGACCAGCTACCTCATGATAGCTCTACTCTGCGCTGGTTAGGCCTCAGTTGGAGTATTGTGTCCAGTTCTGGGCACTGCATTTCAAGAAAGATGTGAGAAATTGGAGAGGGTCCAGAGAAGAGCAACAAGAATGATTAAAGGTCTAGAGACCATGACCTATGAAGGAGGCTGAAAGAATTGGGTTTGTTTAGTTTAGAAAAGAGAAGATTGAGGGGGGACATGATAGCCGTTTTCAGGTATCTAAAAGGGTGTCATAAGGAGGAGGGAGAAAACTTGTTCATCTTGGCCTCTGAGGATAGGACAAGAAGCAATGGGCTTAAACTGCAGCAAGGGAGGTTTAGGTTGGACATTAGGAAAAAGTTCCTAACTGTCAGGGTAGTTAAACACTGGAATAAATTGCCCAGGGAGGTTGTGGTATCCCCATCTGTGGAGATATTTAAGAGTAGGTTAGATAAATGTCTATCAGGGATGGTCTACTCTAGACAGTATTTGGTCCTGCCATGGGAGCAGGGGACTGGACTCTATGACCTCTCGAGGTCCCTTCCAGTCCTAGTATTCTATGATTCTATGATATGATCTCCTTGGCTACTCCCTATGGGCATAGGATTGAAATAGCTGGTGTAAACTCATCAGCTGCCTGGGTCTGTGCTCTGTGGGGTGCAAGGAGAACAGTTCTCCCTGGCCAGTCTTGTGGGCCAGTAACATAGTGAAATTGACAAGAACTCTCCATAGGCTTCGGAATAGTAGAGTCTTGCAAATTTCAACATGCTGCTCCTGCTCCTGCTAGTTAGAATGCAACAGACAAGGTGCATCGGTGGGGAAAGGTGGCGCCCAGGATAACTTGCTTGAAACTCTGGCTCTTTGGACAGAACGCTCTTCTCTCTCCCACGCAGCTCTTTGGTGGCTCCCCCCCTCCCCATTCTGGGAGCAAGGCCCGGTCCTGGAATGGTGTTTCTGGAGGAAAGCCCAGCACGAGGCGACCGTTGTCAGGACTACACAAGCAGCACCGGAGAAGGGAGGAAGCAGACACGTCATAGCCCGGGAGAAGGGCAGTTACAGCAAGGGTCTGAGAACACCAGTCGGGAGCCTGCGGGCTGATCCTGGAGGGGCTCTGGAGCGGGGAAAAGCATCTTTTGCTTTAGCCTAAGAAAGCAGCACAAGCAGCCTCCGCTAGTGGAAGCCCTGGTCTCTGCCACTGGGGGAAGGTGGGAGGGGGGCCATGGAGGGATTCAATATTCCAACACTTTAAATTTACCTTCCAATTAACAGGAGCTGCCTGTCCTCTGGGAAGCTGCTTCAGGCTCCAGCTCAGATTTTCGGGGTAGGGGGTAGGAGGGAGTGGAACTACTGCGGGAGTTTTCACAGGGGAGTTGGTGTCTGCCTCTCTGCTGGGCCGTTCTGTAGGAGTGCCCAGAAGATGGCCACAGGATGGACAGTGCTGCTGGGGTCTGCCCTGCCCTGGCCAGTAGCATTAGGCACATTGCATTTCGGCCTGGTGTTTGTCCGACTGGTTAAGCCAGTTCTTGGCTTTCTGCTGATGGTGCTGGCGTGCGGGGCAGGAGTCTTGCTCCAGCCCCTTGGGAGAGCAGAGCGCCAGTGAGAGGTGTCAGCCTGGCTGTCCTGGGGGCCAGAACCCTTGGCTGTACACAGAGGGCTGCCCGAACGGTGGCCATTCGCCCCCTGCCGCTTCATAGAGGGACACGGCATTTGTCAGGCCCCTGGCCAGTCCCCTCAGACCCTGACCCCCTCACTAGCTTCTGGGCAGTGTAGCCCCACATGCCCTGCCCCTGGCACCTCTCTAGCGGTGCAGCACTGCCAGACCACCCCCAGGGGGTGCCCTCAAGCGCCCACTTTCCTTGCTCTTCTCTAGGCTGCTGCTGGTCAGAGTGCCCCTCCCTGGAGGGGTGAGAGAATTTCTGGCCCAGCCAGTCCTTCATTTCTCCACCGAGGCTGCCAGTGCTGGGCCAGCCTGGTATCTTTTGTGTGTGCTTTGCCTGCTGGGGAGGGATAAAGTAGATAGCCGCAGATTTGCAGGGCTCTGCCTAGAGGCCCTTCCCTCCCTGGCTAGACACCACATAGACACACAGCGAGAAGCGATCCCTGCCTTGAGCAGTGGCTGCTGCTACCGCTCAGACCTAGGTTTGAACTGATGTCCCAAATAGGGATGTAATAGTCTTGTTGATTAACCGATAAGCAAAAGCTTATGGGTTAATGCTATAGACTGCACGCGTTTTCCCCCACCCCTTGCCAGTAGGCCAGCAGCCCATCTCAGTCCTGGCTTGTACGTGGGGCGAGGGGGATGAGGTGCTAAGCAGTGCACCTGAGCAATGATGCTGGCTTTGTGGCCGGTGAACTGCACGGATTTGGGTTTGCTCGGGTGATTTTCTGCTGTCTGGTTTAGCAGGCCTCTGGCGGGGGGGGAGGAAAGCGGTATGGTATGCTGTGCCATGCGGGGAGGACACGCGAAGGGGAGTTATTTATCTGGCTTGGACAGAGCGAGGGATTACGCACTCAGATAGAAATGGGGGCCCTGGAAATGGGGGCGCATGGGACAGCCACCTGCTAGAGTGGAGTTAGTCACCCCAAGAGCTGCTGGGAACGCCTGCGTTTTCAGCATAATTTACACCCTCCCCCCCGGGCTGTGGAGATGACTGGGAGCTGTTCACTCTGAAGCCTAATGCCAACAGTGTCAGTGTGGTTATTAAGGAGGACACCAACTGTTGTAGCAGTTGGTGCGTGGGACAGACCCATCCCCAGAGTGGCTCTGTGGAACCTCAGTGGGCTCCTTCTCGACTGAATGCTGACGCGGGTCGTGGACGAACACACCACAGGGGCAAGGCTGAAGCTGCACAAATCCAGAGGAGTGGCTCATTGTATCTCCATAGAGCAGCTTCTCTCTCGCCCTTCTCCAGCACCGGTTGGCCCCGTTCCAGATCGACTGGGGAAGTCCCTGGTTGTATCCCAATTTCAGGCCCTTCCGGCTGGCAAACCTGCCCTCTGCTGACTTGGCACTGGGCGGTTGTGCTGTGCGCCATCTGCTGCCAGCCTGTGTGTCTGTTGTGCTGTGGGCCCTGTAGGGAGCGGCAGTCGCCTGGTCTGGCAAGAGAGACCTGGAGTGTGGATTGTGACTGGGGTCTGGGGCCTCACTTGGACACTTGAAGAATGGGTGAAAGAAAATCAGGGAGCCCTTGACTGTCGCACCTTTGGGTCACTAGTGGGATGGGCGTCCATTGCACTGGGATGTCTCAGGCCTTAGGGTAGGAGAGGCCCCAGACGACTCTGCTGGGGAAGGGAGGAAGCTGGAAAGCCCAGAGGGGTGAGCTCCAGGCCTTGTGCACCCCCTCCTTGAGTGCTAAACCTCCCCTGGTGGTGGGTTTGAGTCCTGCACACCCTGGGAGCAGTGGGACAGCCAACACCAGTTTTGCCAGGGTTCCCCAGATCCCACAGTCCCTATCTTACCCGTGCACTAAAACCCCTTGGCACGGGAGGGCTGCATGTCCTGTGCCTCTCTGCAGCGGTGACCCTCTCTCTTTCTTTTCTTCTCTTTACTAGATCTACAATGACAACAGGAACCTGTTCGAGGTCAAGGAGAACGTCCCCAAGAAGTTAGTGGAGAAAGTGGCAGGAGACATTGAGAGCCTGTTAGCCAAGAAAGTCCGGGCTTTAAAGGTAAGGGCTCTGCCTGGTGCACTGGTCTCTTCCGGTATGGTTGGGATCAAGAAGAGAGGCACTGCTCCGGCTAGAGACATGGGCTTCTGAGCCTTGCCACTCTATTCTCCCCAGCTACTGAAGGGGGCAAAGTAACTCGGTTCCTGATCCCAACTCCCGGAAAGTGTACTGAGAGAGAGCTTGAGTGCTTGAAGGGGCTGCGACCTGTAATGCCTGCGCCTAGTTGTCCACACGTCTGGGATAGAAACGTCTGAGTTGCCCTCTTGGACATCTGTCCCCCGTCCCCTTTCAGGTCCGTTTCTCTTGGAGTGAGCTCATGTCACTAGTGCCGGGGCGAGGGCGCCGGATGGTGCCGCCTTGGTGTTCGAACTTGACCCCCTCTCTGCATCCTGTTCAGCATCCGGAGCTTTTGTGCCGCTCCAGTGAGTTGAGCTGAGGACACAAGGATTTGAGCTTTGAAGAACAGAGCGAGCGTGTGCCTGGGGGTAGTGGAAGCTGCTTGGTTTGTCTCCGCCTCGGGAGTGCTTGGTTCCATAGAGCTGTGTGGGGTGAAGCTCTGTGCCTGGGAACATGGGTTCAGTAGCAGTGCCGCCTATGTGGGCTTGCAGCTGAGTTAACGGGACCAATGGGTGAGGCATGGTGCAAGGATGTGGGGGTGCCGCTGGAGATATCAACGATCACCCTCTATCTGGGCTGGACGGCAAGCACAGGCCAGACTGTATGCAGGCTTTCGGTGCTGCGCCATGTGACCGTACGTAGTAACTCCCCAAGAGAGCACAAGACAGAGCTTTCTCCGGGGCTGGCCCCAGACCTGCGGATAACTCCTGCAGCCATGAAGGACCATCCCAAATAACTCGTCTTTCATGTGTTTGCATTGCTTTTCTTTCATTCCCGGGGCCACGGGAAACATCCCAGGGTTACCAGCGCCATCTGTCTAATGCCAGCTGGAGCCTCGCTACCTTCTGCTCTGTGCGCCCGGCCGGTTTCTAAGCCTGTGCCGATGTTAGTCCTGCTGCACAATGCGCTGGCGGAAGGCGCTCAGGTCCTACTCTGAGCATGGAATAAGAGTAGAAGAGGCTAGAATTTCCCAGGGAACGACTTAGCTCAGGGAATGACCACACGGGGTAAGGGTATTTGTGGGGTCTGTCGCCGTCTCCTTCCGGTCTCCTGTGCATCTCCCGTCTTAGGTCAGGCTACCAGTGGCCCGGATGGTGCTGGAGGGACTTAACCTCAGGTGTCTTCAGGCTTGTTTCTCTCCCTGGGTTTGTGGCATTGGCCGGTGCCTGGCCTGGTGAGGTGACTTGTGCCTAACCAGGGCTGTGGCTTCGTTGGATTTCAAACCCTGATTTGAACATGTCTTCCAAAGCAGGCACTTTCAGACTGAGACCCTGCCCGGTTCATCTCCCTCCAAGCCAGCTTGATTGGCCATACATCTGGTTGTAAAAATTGAGTAGGAACTCTTGGTCTCTCCTGCAAGGTTGGTGACAGGCAATAGAATCTAGGGCTGGGGGAAACCAGTCGGCTCCTCCCTGCCGGTGCCAGCCTGTGCCGTGCCGGGGGCCAGGTCTAGTCACAGCATCCCCGCCACTGCCCCTGGAGTGTCTGCCGCAGCCTGAGGCCGTGTCTTCGCTACGGGCATTATGGTGGCACAGCGGCACCGCTCTCAGGTCTCCTGCAGACCTAGTGCCGTCCACACCCCCGACTGCCAAAGGTGCTAGTGCAGACAAAGCCTTGTGCAGCTGCTCTCTCCCAGGACGTTTTTCCTCCTCCCCAGCCTACGTTTTCCTCTGCCTCAGCCCCCCTTCCACTTGCATCCTCTCGCTGAGAAGCACCCCTCCTTCCCTCCCGTGACTCACGGGAGCCACAATGATTTTCCTTAAACGATTTTGTCAGCGGCTGAGTCGCGCGTGACTGACGTGTGTCAGTGAGAGTGGGGGGGCACCAGGCCGTGTGTAGCACAACTTGTGTGGCACCCCTGTGCTTCCCCCGCTGGAGAAGTAGTCCCCTCCCCTCTCCGTGCTCTTGCTGGGGGAGGCGCAGGACATCCCTCGGGGCGCCGGGTTTCCGGGCAGTGTACGCGCTAGCCTTTCGGACACTGCGCAGAGGCACTGGAGAGGAATCACATTCAAATGAGATGATGATTCAGCCCATTCATCAAAGAGCCTGCTGTTCCCAATTTCAAAGCAAAACATTAATGCATCCTGATTAAAGAAAGTTAAGCTGTGTTCAGAGGGTGTATTAATAATATTTACAGTCCCCCCCCCCCCGGCCTGCCCTAGAGAAACAAGGATTAAACACACAAAGCCACACTTGGTGCAGACTTTTGGGGGTGGCAGCTGCAGCAGGGCTCTGGCCCCCCCCAGCCGCTCTGATTTCCCTTGCTCATTGCAGAGCAAAGCGGGGTGGGAGGGCGATCGCTTCCCTTGGTAAACGGGAGCCACAAGGCTGCGTCCTTAGCTGCCTTTCCTCTTTACGCTGGCCCATCTCTGTCTGTCTCCTCGTGGGACAGGACACGTTCTGCCTGCAGATCCTTCCTGTTCCCTCCAGGTGCGCTGGCACCGGACCACGGGGAGCCGTCAGTGCGTCCCAGGCCGAAGCTGTCTCTCTCCAGTGCTAGGGAATCTCCACCCTGTGTTTGCTTTCTTATGGTCTCCTTTTGGGGCTCCCCAGGCACCATTCCACTTGCTTCCTAGTGTTGGTGGCAGGGGGAGGAGGCCAGGCTGTCCGCGAAAGCGCAGCCTGGAGGGGATGGAGTGACTCTGCTAGTAGCTGGTATCCTACTTGGCTGGAACTAGAGGACACCACGTACACAGCCACCTCCGTTGAGTCCTAGGGAAACAGCATGGAGGGCTCTGATTGCTTTCCAGCATCAGATTCAAACCTCTGTAGTTGCCCTGGTTCTGCCCAGGAGACGTCTCCCCCGACCGGTGCAGCAGGGTGGAGGTGTCAGCGATTGCCAAACGGCCGATGGTGCGTTAATGCCTCAGTCATGTCCCACTGCCCCTTTGACTCTTCTCCGGGGAATTGCAGGTGCTTTGCTCATGACTCAACAAGTCAACTCTTGAGTCCCGAATGTCACTGCTGCCTCTTGCCAGTCCTTTCCCACGCGAGTCTCGGCGCTCTGGGAGCTTTTAAAAAAATAAAAGGTCTCCCCTCTTCTGTCATTCAAGTCCCTTCACAGATCTGGGCACGCCCAGGCAGGCTCGGGTGCTGCGTCTTGGGCAGGTTGGCTGACGGGAAGCAGGCGGTTGCTCTGGGGCCCGGCGGTTCAAAAGGGCCTGGGGTTCCTGGCCACTGTTACCAGGAAGCCCCAGGCCCCTTATGTCGCTGTTGGAGTGCCACTGAGGCTGCCTGGAGGAGGTGCAGCGTGCTCCGGGTGGCACTGAGCCCCAGTGCTGCCCCTTCCCCGGGGGCCCGGTGAGGCTGTTGGCCCCCTGGTCGTGGGCGTTCTTAGTAACCGGTGGCCAAGACGGGCCGGAGATGGAGAGAAGTCTGGTTGTGGCCTAGCCCCTAGCGACGTGTCCATATCGGAGACCCATCACCCACTGGGTCCAGTAATCAGTCTGTGGGAGAGGCCTGGGCATTGGACTATCGGCTGGGACCCTGCCCCTGCCCCTCTCTTCGTTTGTGTCCCGTGCCCATTGCTTGGCTATCGGAGCCCTTCTAGCGCCAGTGTCCGGAGACCCCATTGCTCCCCCTTCCACCCGCAGCTGAACAAGTCTTTGTAGGCACTTCGGTCCCCATGGAGTCGGCGGCTCTGCGTGCACTGAGGGAACGGAGCGAGTGGTGGAGCGCCCATCAGGCACCGGCTGCCAGCAGCTTTGCCAGCTGTGGATTTTCCAGAGCTGAAGGGGCCTCCCGAAGCTGAAGGGCCTCCCTGAGCCCAGCCCAGGTTCTGCAGGGTTTGCTTTCCGCTCTGCCCCGCGTTCACTGCTCCTGCTGCGCTTTCCCCGTCGTGTCTGCTCTGGCCCAGGCAGAAGCTCTGGGAGGGGAGGGTGAGCGAAGCTACGGAGCCTCCATCTTCGGGGGCCTTGCACACTGCATGCTGAGCGCCTTGCTGGGGTAGGGGGCTGGCAAGCATTGCCTCCCTCCCCCTGCTCTTTGGCTTTGTGAGCCTGGCTGACAGCCCTCTGTGTGCAGGCTCAGGTTGGGCGGGGCAGAGCACGCTCGCTCCGGGCCATCCCTCTTAGGCACGGAGGCCGGGTGTTTCTGGCATCCTTGCGGGAAGCCCTGCTGAGCTCCGTGGGTGACGTGTGTGGGGCAGGGGAGCTCCAAGGGAACCCATGATTGGTGAGGATCCTGGAGACAGCTGGTTTTGCGGGAGGAGGGGGAAAGCGGGGGTCCCCTTCCCCATGGCTGCAGAGTTGCTGAACTCCCAGGGCTGTTCTGTGCACTGACCAAGGCCAGGAGAGGCCGCCCAGACGTGCTGTATTGCGAGGGCACTGCCGAGGCTGGGTCATCATCGCCTGAAAAAGAGTTTGGGAGAAAAACTGACTTGACTGCATGGACCTGATTTGTGTTATCCCTGGCTGTGGATAGATCTGGGCGGTGTCGCTTCTTGGAAGGGTGACCCTTTCAGTGCCATTGCTGCAGGTCCCTCCCGGGCCTGTTGCATGTCACTCCATGCCCATGACCAGACTCCTTCCAGGGTGGCACGTGCCATGGGGCCAGGAGGAGCTGATGACCAGGGCAGCCTGCGCCAGCAGGGACCCAGCGCACGAGTTCAGGCAGCGGTTTGGAGGTGTGGATCGCAACAGTACACAGTTGCTTGGCGTTAAGCTGTGCATGGCGCTTTCGTGGCCTCCTCCACCTGCTCTTGGTGGCTGCCTTCCACTGAAGTGCTTGCCGTGGCCTAGACTTGCTTCTGAAGCAGTGCTGCAGATGCCAAGGCACAGCACGGCACAGGGAGGAGGGCAGCGGGGGCGTGCCGTGAGTGATGGCAGATTTCAGAAGCATCAGTGCAAGAGCTGATCCGCCACTGACATTTTCCAGAGGTGTTAAGTGGCACAGGGGAAATATTTCTTAATTGCAGTGATAGACGCGATTCTTTGCCAGGGCAGCTCCCTGAGACGCGGGAGGCTCTGCCGCTCCAGCGCCTGATTTCCACCTTGTCACGCTCCCTCCTGCTTATCCCAGCTTGCCCCAGTGGAGGATCTGGCCCCAAGGCTGTGGCCGCAGCCTCCTTTTCTCTGATTGCAGAGCATCTCTGAAGTCAGACACCAGTGGAAAAGTCACTTGCTGATTAGCTCCACTCGACTCACTGTGGTAAAGCAGGGCACTGTCTCCCCTCAGGGCCATGAAAGCCCCATGCTTGCATGCGTTTGTGTGCGTGTGGAACCAGCAAGGGGCAGACGCGGGGTATGCAGTTAGTATCTGTCTCTGAATCTCCCCCCCCACCATTTAGAGGGTTAGCGGCAGGATGCAAAGCTTCCATCGTGGGCTTCATTTTGGGCTTTTCCTGTGCAGTCCTCTGACGGCTCGTTCGACTGCTGATTGGTTCCCGTTCCACGGGCTTAGCCACGGATGATTTGCTTTGCCTCATGATAGCTGTACATCCCCTTGCTTACCCTGGGCTATGCTGAGTTATTTATACCCTGACACTTGCCTGAACAGTGCTGGCCATGTCAGTGTTCTTCCTCCTGCTCGAAAGGAGCCCGTCTCTTGCAGTCCAGTGAGAGAAAAACCTCTGTGCCCTCTGATGTTGTTGGGCCTGGAAGGCTGGGAATGGGAGATGGAGACCAGAGCCAGTAGGTTTTCCAGGTTCCAGCTCCGTTTCCCTGTGATCCAGCGGGGCCTCTGAGCATCCCTAGATCTGAACCTGGGGGGGCCAGGCACTGGGCAGCAGCTCAGTGCTACAGCTGGCGCCTCTGTCTCTCTCCACCCAAGGGTTTGCATGGGGCTGCAGGGAGAGTAGCCGAGGCTGGATGTGGCGTCTGTGTGGGAGGCCTCTTCTCATCACGAATTCAAGTGGCGAGGTAGAAGAGTTTAGGCTGCTGTATGGTGGAGCCCTGTTTGTTTCCTGCCGCCTGCAGGGAGCTGGGGCAGACCAGTGAAACGAGCCCTGTGCCTTCCGATTCCCGGGCGCTTCTTCGCCCTTCTGCCCCTCACCGTCTGCCTCCTGCTGCTGCTCCGGGGGGAGGCGCTGCTGTGCGCTGTTAGCCGCTGCGGGTCTCCGGTGCGTGGGGAAGGCCCTGGTGTCAGGGCCTCCCTGACAGGCAGCTGGAAGGGCTCACAGCATGGCCCATCGAAGGTCTCCACACTGCCCTGCAGCGGCGTGGGGGAGATGGCGCCTGGTGCTCCACGTGACCCTCAGGCGAGACGCAGGCAGCAGGAGCAAAGCTCTGTCTGGGGTAGTCTCCTTTGAAACGCCTTTGCAGGGCTCCTTGCAGAGATTTCCGGGGGCGTGGCTGTAGGAGCACCCATCACTGGGGGGTGGGTTTCCCTGCTCCCACGCCAAAGATGGGGCTTGGCAGCACAGGCTGTGCAGTGCCTGGGAGGGGGCAGCGCCTTAGTGGTGTCAGCACGTGACTAGGCCTCCGGGGACCTGGCTGCACCCAGAGACTTGGAGAAACCAGGCAACTTCCTTAACTTTTTGTGCCTCGGTCTCCCCATCAGGGTATTCCTGCTCATCTGCAGTTAAGGCTTAGGAAGTGGTTTGCACTCCTCGGGGGTTGGGGGGACCTCCGGGCTTTGGGGCGTTATTACAGAACCTGGCACCAGGGAGTTCTCCCGGGATGGGAGCTGCTTGGTCAGGATGCTTGTGGGGGGGCAGTTCGTCCTCGGTGGCCCTGAGCCCTGGTGCACGGTCTGGCTCTGTTCCGTGCGGCGCTGGCTCGTACTCCGTCTGTCACTGCGAGCGGCTCAGGTGCTCCCGTGGGGCACTCTGTCACTTGTGCCCGGAGTGTCTGTGCCCAGCGTGGTCTTTGGGCACAGCTGGCTGGGCCCATCCAGCGTGGGATAAGACTGCCCTTCCTCCTCCAGCGAGAGCCCTGCTCCCTTTGTCCAGTGGCTCTCCATGCGCAGGGCCTGCAGCATCGTTCCTCTCTGGCTTCAGGAGGGCTGGGAGCAGGGTGAGTTCCTGCTTCCCCTCGCCCTCCAAGGCACGCGGGGCTGTCTGAGCTTCCCCATCTGGCGGTGGCCCTGCTGCTAGGCACCTCCCTGGTCAGCAGAGCCAGATGTGCATTGGTAGCCAGAGTTGCCCCCTCGGGACATGCCTAGGAGCTGGCCCTGGTGGAGAGAAGGTGCTGGGGCCATTGCTGCTTCAGCGGCCAAGGAAGGGCGCCTGGAGCTGGAATGAGGCTGTGCTGAACCACAGTCCACCAGAGCGCTGGGCTCCCGGGACTCCAGCCGCGTGCACTTTGCATGCCGGCCTGACGGGCGGCTTCCCCTTCCCCCAGATACAGCCCCTGGGCTCTACCCAGCATGAGACCTTTGGGCAGGGCAGGCAGAGGACAGACTCTACACCCAGATCTCCTGGGTCCCAGGCCAAAGCCCTGTCTACTAAGTCTGTCTGTCCTTCCGCATGTCAGATGGGCTCTGCGGGAAGTGTTTCCTTCAGACGTGGCCAGGCTACGGCACCCATGCATCCCGCTGAGACGCGCCACCCAGAGCGGAAACCCACCCAGCAGCGAAGCTGGAAATTAGCTTCTTCTGCGCAGCACTTGTCTTTAAAGAGAGAAGAAGGTGGGGAGGGGCGGGGGAAATACCCCGCTGCAGAAAAGGCAAACCACTGAAAGGTATAATCTCCTTGCTTGGTTAATTAATAGTGATAATCTGTCCCTTCTCCCACTTGCTTCCTAATTGCTGGTTAGTAGTTTTGGTTTCAATTATGTTTTTAATTCACTCCTAATCAAATCTTGGCGGACTCTTGCTCCGTGTGTTTATTTATTTACTTACTTGGCCTGCATGTGTGCCTGTCTCTGGTCTCTCCCTCTCTTCCCCGCGTTCTCTCGCTGCTCCTCAGCTGAACCTGATCCAGGAGGCCAGTTGGAATCCAATCGCCCAAGACTGGCATTCCGACGCGCAGGTCGCAGCGATGGAGTTGAACAATGCGCACGCACCGGATTGGGAGTTTGTCTCCTCTAATCGGGGCAATTCGAGGCTTGTAACAAGTCTGCCAGAACTGTGTTGGGCCCATTTGCGGGGCAACGTAACCAGCCTTCTAATAACGCTAACACCGTGTAGGGCTTCGTGCCCTTTCGTGCAGACTGTCGTACGTTGTCTTGTCTTCTGCCATTCACGCCTGGCAGAAGCCCAGCCCTGATTGCTTTAAGACTTTGGAAGTGGCTCGGCACGCTCGGAGGCTGCAGAGAAATGTCCTTCCATTGTGGCGCCTGCAGGGCCCTGAGCGATGGGGCAAGCGGCACCATGTGCCCTGTCTGAAAGAGACCCAAGTACTTCAGCTCGCTCCAGGTGGGTCAGGAGAGCGGCCTCCGCTGAGTGCCATGTCTGTCACTCAGGGTGCATTTGAGCTGTGCCCTGGGGAATAGGTCGGGAGCCGCCTCCTACGTCTCCACATTGAAAATGCTTCCGAGCCTTGTACGTACGTGCATGAGCCCCCCACGCTGTTGGATTGGGAGAGGATGTTGCCGAAGCATGGATGAATATGTCTCACTCCAAGGCATGTCAAACACGGTGCTCGGCTTTTGTAGATTGAATTGTGTTGGTTTATACGTAGCGTGCTTGGGGCGGGGAGCTCCATCCCAGCTCCAGAGCAAGAAGCCTGCGCTTTCTAGTGGGTAGAGCAAAGTCTGGAGGCTCGGGGACTCCTGGGATCCAGTTCCCCAGGCGTGACTAGCTAGCCTTGGGCAGGTAGTTACTTTCTGATTTCTTCTCCTCTCTTGCATCCCCACTCACGTCAGCTTTGATCAAAGAGCGGAGCTGCCCCTCGGTCAGTCACTCACCTGCAGGGCCCTGCTGCTCAGCTCTCTGTGCCTGTGGGCTTGGCTCAGGGGTTATTTTGGGCTTCGGTGTTTCCTTGTGCTCCTAAAATATCCTTTCTGGTGCTTGCTGCACACTGCCGTCTCCCCTGAGACCGGTATGATGCAGGCAGGTTGAGCGCGCTTCTGTTGGCTGCGCCGTCCTCAGACTCACGGGTGGGTGCTGAGCTACCGACACTGCTCTGTGCGGGCAGCCCCGCTGCTTTTGGCTGGAAGGGCTACACTGGGAGTCTGACACCTGCATGCCTGTTGTGCTCACGCCTGGCTGCACGAGCCCCAGCCTCTGGCTTGTGTCCCCCAGCTTGTGCATGCAAGTTAGACTCTAAGCTCTGTGGGGCTCTTGGCCTGTTCCGTGTGGGCCTCTTTACACTGGCAGCAGGTGGGCACCATAAGCGGGGCGTGGGGGGGAGGGTTAGAAATCCTCCCTCTCAGGCTCCTCATGATGCCAGAGTAGTACAGTTGGGGAATGAGGGTCAGACCCTGTATCTCTGCACTCCGCCTAGCAGAGGGCTTCAGGGACACAGCAGCTTAAAAACCAAACTTTCCTTTGCAAACTTTCATTCCTACTGTTCCAAGGGCCCCAGAGATCACTTGAACTCCCAGACCAGAAAGAGGGACAGTTTTTTAAACTGTGGGTATGTGACGGCGCTTTGCTGTCACACACCTATCACTGTCGCTCTTTCAGATTCCCCTACGTGACTCAGTTTCTCACGTTGTTTGAGGCTCTCTCTGCTGTAGTACCAGGCTTTCTTAAAAATAGGTTTTAATGGGCTGAATTTCAAGTTGGTGATATCCTTTTAAGCAACACAGCAGCTATAGAATGCTGAAGTGAACAACCCACATACATTGAAAACCTGACAAACCTGAGCGTCAGTGTTGCTGCTGCTGTTTTTTTCTTAAACCCCCAAGAAGCTTTTGTGCAGGAAAACACCCTGCAGTCTTGCACAGGTATGAATATTCCCCTAGATGCACATTGGCTCTGAGCAGTGTTTATCAGCGGGGACATTGGACACAGCCAGTCAAAGCATTCTGTGGTCCCTTGGGACCTGGGTTTGCCTGGCTTCGGTTGTTGTGCAGTTTTGTGGATGTTTCTTACCCACATTTACGCGTTAGTGTTAATTAACACATTCATGCTAGTTAACGTGTATAAACTATGCAGCGTCAGTACTGAGCATAATGTAGGTTCGGACCCAAAGCTTAGCATCACGAGCAGTCGCGGCTGGGAGCAACCGGGGGTTTAAATGCAGGGCCGCGGTGAATTGGCAGAACTGACGGCCGGGATTCAGGCACTTTGGTGGAGGTGGGTGGTGTCCTAGGGCTGGAGTAGCCGGCGCGCTGCAGGTCGAGATCGTTTTGCATAGGCACGACTGTGTTGGAGCCTCCATTCCTGCCCCGTCCTTTTCCAAGATGCAGCTTCAAAAACCAACGGCTCAGCCTGAGACGTAGCTTCCTGAAACATCCACCAAGTTCTATCACTTTAGCTCAAAGCTTCAATCTCTCCTGCCTCCCAGGGCGCAAGGCAGTGACTGCCTGCTCTCCCCAAGGCAGCATTCCGGGTATGGCTGCTAGGCAGGAATCGGCTCCATGCTTGTCTGCCCGAGTCGAGGCGTATGCAAGCACAGAGGGGATAAATCAGACTTACGGCTGTAGGTCCTCACATGCTCCGTGTCGCAGTGAGAAACGGAGAGTGGAGCTGGTCGGGAACCGAGGTCAGAGAAGTCGTTTCAGCTGGATTCTGCACTTGATGAGCAACCTTGGAGCTGCCAGCCGCGTTAGAGATTGGCATTGCCATGGGCTTTTGTGCAGGTTGGAGGCATTCACCTTTAGGGTCTTGAGAGCTCGGTTCCAGTCCCGCCTCGTGGCCCAAGTGACCATGAATTTGGGATCTCTGCTTAGGAGAGGCGCAGGGCTCGAAGAGGAAGGGCAAGTGAGCAGCATTGGCAGAGCCATATGGGTGACCCTTGAATTGGCATAGCAGAGGCTGGTGCAGTCAGGAATATGAGAGCGTCTCAGATCTGCAGGAAGGCAGCTTGCAGAGTCCCTGTTATTCGGCTTGACTCTGTCGCTGCTGCTAAACTCTGTGACAGCCGCCGCCTCCTGTCTCTCTCCATGCAAGTGATGGAGGGCTGGGATGCCCACAGCTCTGTCTGTTACAGCCTTGTGGGATGAGCCTGAAACATGGCAGCGACATGGGAAGCTGGTGCATTTTCTGCGGGCAGCTGATGTCCATTACGCATTTGAGTGGCATGGGAACAATGCGAGATATCTACATTAGGTATCTAGCAAATCTTAATAAAAAAAAAAGCCGACAAGAATGTAAATTGCACATACAATTGCGATAACGAGCTGCAGATAACATTAAAGAGATCGTATCAACGTGATGCAAGTTTAGTGCCAAGCGCTGTGATCGGCTCTTGAAAGAGCAGTCCTTGTTAGGCAATGAAATTCCAGCAGAAAGTATGTAAATTGCCTCCACCTACTGTATGAGCCGTCTCTAAACCTACATGCTCCAGCTTCAAGAAACGGTCTGCTTCCTGGGGAGGGCTGAAACTGCCCAACTGCCACAATAAGGGTGCTTGTGTTAAAATAGGCTGCCCAGC
Organism: Rafetus swinhoei; assembly: GCA_019425775.1. Classification (NCBI taxonomy): domain Eukaryota; kingdom Metazoa; phylum Chordata; order Testudines; family Trionychidae; genus Rafetus; species Rafetus swinhoei. The sequence goes on along the minus strand of CM033435.1, from coordinate 2,119,623 downwards.
CCTGAACGTACCCAGGCCTTTGGGTGCCTACCAAACCGGTAGGTAGAGCTTACCACGGAGTAAGCCCGGCTCAGTCTCTATATGATATAAATATATATAAAACCATGAGTGGTGTGGAGAAGGTGAATAAAGAAAAGTTATTCATTACTTCCCATAATATAAGGACTAGAGGACACCAAATGAAATTAATGGGTAGCAGATTTAAAACTAATAAGCGAAAGTTCTTCACACAGCGCATAGTCAACCTGTGGAACTCCTTGGCAGAGAAGGCTGTGAAGGCTAGAACTATAACAGAGGTTTACAGAGAAGCTAGATAAATTCATGGAGGTTAGGTTCATAAAAGGCTATTAGCCAGGGGGTAGGAATGGTGTCCCTGGCTTCTGTTTGTCAGAGGCTGGAGATGGACGGCACGAGACAAATCGCTTGATCATTGTCTTCGGTCCACCCCCTCCGGGGCACCTGGTGCTGGCCACTGTTGGCAGACAGGCTACTGGGCTAGATGGACCTTTGGTCTGACCCAGTACGGCCGTTCTTATGTTCTAATTCCAGCCCAGTTGGAGGAATCTCGAGCAGTGAATCTACCGACATAGTCACATGTCTCCCTGGAAAGGCTAGTGCTGTTGGTGGAAGCAGAAGTCTCTCCCCAGGAGCAAGCCTCGCCTCCACTCTGGTCTCCTTGGTAGGGTGCCCGGATGCACTGGTCCCAGATGTTAGGTTGCTCTGATACTGAGAAACTTGAATTGCAATGGCCGAATAGGGTTGCGGACCCTGACAGCTACTGGGGTTGCAGACGCTACATGGGTAAAGACCCTTGTAGTAATGCTGCCATTGTCCGCAGCAGCCGCAGCCTGAGAGTAGCCTTTGAGGGTACATTGGCACAGTCCCAGAACCCGCCCTACAAGGTGCAGATTGGTACATCTGTCGATGCTAATGCTTACAAGAGTTTCCCATATCTGTTTGCTTCATTAGGGATCATGTTTTCAAGCTTTTCTTCCTCCTGAAACGAAGAGGGCCAGAAACATTTTTTTTATGTGAACATTTATTTAGTTTCAATCACCTGACTGCAGGACCTGTGGTTTTAAAGGAAAACTCAGACATTGCAATAAAATCTGAAGAGTTGGCATCACGGTCGCGAAGACTCCACAATGTTCACTACATGCTTTCCACACCCAGTGGAGACTCCCATCACCTTTATAGTTGCCATTAAGGTAACTGGGTGAGAATTAGGATCTAGCGATTTAGCTTTGCAGAGGTTGTGAATGGGACTTCATGAGAGGAAGGAGAACCAAGAAGTAGTGTTGGGAGCAATATAAGTGCTAAATATTACACAGGTAAAACAGGGCTGGAGCAGAGACTTTGGAGGTCAGGTGCCCTGAAAGAAAGCAACCTCAAGGTAATATTTTTTGTCTTTTCAAGCATCTTTTAATTGAAGAAACTCAAAGCACTTCACACATGGGAATGAATTAAATTTCACAGCACTCCAATGTGGAGGTGGACTATCCCTACTTCACACATGGGGAAACTGAGGCACAGAGCAGTTTCACATAGTGAGTGTGGTATAGCTTGGCGTAGAACCCACATCTCCACAGTCTCACTGCCATGCCTGTAACCACGAGACGTAAAAGAGAAAATGATGAGAGAGAATCATGATCCAAAGCCTCTTGTGTCAGGTCTGGGTTTTAAACATTGACAATCACCCTGAAATAGTCTGTTTGTATAATAACGTCCTGGTGTTCTTTGCCTCCTGTGTACCAAACCCCTGCTCTGCTCCTTGCTCTGCCTGTTTTTGCACCCCTGGGCCATGTGCTCCAGTGCAACTAAACAACAATTGGAAAATGGAGATGGGTCTGGGGGAACAGGCAGCCTCAGTCTGGGATGACTGTAACCTGATACTATGTTGTACCTTGACTCTACTCACAACTGCTCCTAAAGTCTCCCTTTTTAAGCCACAGGCGTTTCTAAGAGAAACACAGTGCACCTCCCTTTTAAGCTGGTCACCATATTACAGTGCTCCCTGTTTGACTGACACTGTTACTCCAGCAGGGTCTGAGCCCCATTGGGCACACCAAACACTGCCATTTGGGTGTTGTCACTCTTTGATGGGCAACAAGACCTAGAACAGCTTTTTTCAAAGCAGGTATGACCGATTGATCCATAGGAACATTGTAAGTAGAGAGGCCAGGGTTAAAATAACCACCTAACCCAGGGGTAGGGAACCTTTTTTGTGTCTGGGGCCGCTGACCCACAGAGAAATCAGTCAGGGGTTGGGGGTTGGAGTGCCAGTGTGGGCTCCCCAATACCGGAGGAGGCCCTAAGCCTCGGGGGTAGACTCAGGCAAGCCAGGGGCCGCATCCTGCTCCCAGGCCTTAGGTTCCCCACCCCTGGCCTAACTACATGTTGGTTGCGGTGTTGTAATGGTGTGGGTCCGGGAGCGAGAGAGACAGGGTGACTGAGGTACTGTTTATTGGCCCATCTTCTGCTGGTGGAAGAGGCCACAAGTTTTCAAGCTTCGGGACCTTTCACCCACACAAGCTGGGCCAGTAAAAGGTATTTCCACACGTGGCCTTTCCTTGCTAGTTCTGGCTAGGTGGTCAGCCGTGCAGTGGGTGAGGGAGCCTCCCCCGTGGCCTCTCCCTCTCCCTCTCCCTCTCATTCCCAAAGCATCTTTGGAATGAATGCGATGATTTGGTCAAGATTTTGAAGCTCCTAGATTAGATTTGGGACCTTGTGCCTGGCCTGTACATTCCTTCAGTGGGGCTAGGAGTAACGTGGTAGACTCTGGTATCTGTCCTTGGTGCAGTAGGCAATTGAATGAAAGCCATTGCTGAGGTCCTGGAAAGCCAAAGCTGCATTTAACCCTTCAAGGTTCTGTAGGACCAGCCCCACAATGAGCCCACAGAGATGTGTATTACCCCATTGATGTCACAGAGAAAACTCATGTGTGAACAGTCTCCCCCTTCCCCGTCCAAACCAGGTCCTCAGTCGCCCCCGAGTTAAGCAGTTCTTATGCCTGTACGTCGAGCAGCAGTAAAGGCCGGGCTGTAATAGCAGCCCTGCTAATTATATCGCTGCAGATTTATTTCATGGTAATATTATTGCTGGCCTCAGGCGTCACCGCTATCGTCTGAAAACATCAAATGATCACAGCTCCTTAGCTGCCTCCATTAGACCTGAGCAGAGCGTCTGGGCCTGGTTTTAAGTTTTGTTGTTCGACTGGAGCCAAGGATTGATGAGTTGGTGAGCGTGAGGCTCACAGAATGTGCCCTAGAGGGATTCTTGCCTAGCTACAGCAGCCATAAGGCACAGATGGTTGAAGCGCTAGCGGAATGCAAATCTGGTTTGGTGGCGGGGAGTTATTTTGGAATGCGCCCCTTTTCTCTCCTCCCTTGCCCTTTCTCCTTACACAGATACAGGCCTTCAAGTTGCGGTGTGGACTATGCAGCGTACCGGGCATGCAGGGCTTGAAGTGAGGGAAGATGACCGTCTGACTAATTAGCTGTGGAACGGTGTGTGGAACTAGAGTAGACCTATTTCGTGCACTGTGTAAGTGACCTTTAATGACACTCAGGTTCACTGTGACAAATGCATGAGGTAGGTCTAGGAAACTTTGGTACATCCTGCTATGCTGGTGTCCTGTGGAACTCCCTGCCACCAGAAGTCAGTGTCAGTGTGTTAGATATCACGGATGGTTTGTGCGATGGGCTGGTTGATTTCATGACAGTAGACTGGTCTGGGGAACCAAAGCTTCCAGCAGTCAGCTGAGGCCCTCACAATGCTGTACAGTGGGCTATGTTCACGATGGGGGATTGTCATTCGAGGCTGATGCATTGTCATGGACATGCCAAAGGTGAGGTGCTTGTCTAGCCGGACCAGTGGTTTGATTCCCTGTGGGAAATTGATAGAATGTCTGCTTCTGAATCAGCCCGCAGAGGCAGGAAGATTATTTCTGATCTAAGGCTTAGCCAGTGTTGAGAGCACTAGGTGGTGACTGATCAGTCAAGGGTCCCTGTCAAAATCGATAAAAATAGCTTGGTGGCTATTGACTTTGCGATCTCTGGCTGTAAAGGCCTCTTTGGTTACTGGGAGATGAGCTGAGGTAGTAGAATGAATGGGCCAAAAAATCTTGACTGAGATGCGGGTCAATAAATTACATGCAGACAAAAGACACTTTCCGCTCAGACTGCATCAATCTCCTAGTAATTGCAGCAAAACAGTAAGAGCAGAAATATGCTGATAATTATTTAAATTGGACTCCGCGCCTTGAATATTTTCCCCCAAGTAACAGCTCTTCAGCACTTGGCCAGACGAGTGCTAATTTATCCAAATGGAAAGGTTTATTAAACATGCCAGCCAGTGCTTTAGTAATATTTAGGACAGCAATTTTACTTTATTATAGCTTTTAACAAAAGCAGGTCTGGGGCTGCTAGAATCGGGGTGTTCACTGAGATCGTCCTAGAGGGACTGTTGGAGCCAGCTCCTAGCAGGAAGCCCTGTGGTCCATGCCCAGTCATGACTTACCAGACCCCGTTCTCATTCAGAGCTGCCTCTGAGTTGTATGCAAATCCGGGCACTGACTCCAGTGGTGTTAAGCACCGGAAGCTCCGGCTGACTTTAGTGGTGTTGCAAATGCTCAGGATCTCTCCACATCCGCTGTCTGAGGGTGTTACGGGGCACAGCCTCCATTGGAAATGCTGAAACGGGCACAAGCTCAAGTTCGATAGAATTTTAGCTGAGACCTGATCTCTGCATCTCTGGTTTTGGTTGGCCACGTAAATGTACCAGTATCCTCTCTGGTGAAGCATTTCCCCCATTTGTGGCACCGTTTCCCCCCCGCCCCCAACCCTCCATTGCGGCGTGTTTCCTCCCCCATTGCAGCTTCTGTTAATATTCCAAATACATTTTTTGTTTTGCCCATTGGAGGGAGCCGCCTGAGGTTTTGTTAAAGTGTGTGATAAGTCTTCTGGGTGTGTATCTCTGTGACCAAAACACTTGGCTCTGTGGCTTTCTCCAAGCATGCGGGTGGCGCTGGAGCTGACTGCATGTTGCGGAGCTACTGGAGCAAAGTGGAAATGTGTAATTACTTTGTTGAAAATCTCCCCATGCGGGGGGTGTGGGGGATGGAGCCGTGGTGTCCGAATCCTTTTCGGAGACTGTCTGCCCCACAGCCACCTTCGGTGCTGCTCTGAAATTCCCCAAAGAAAGGCCTGGCCTCACAAGGCCAGACTTCCAGACAGCAGCTCATAAAAGCCAGAGTTGTGCTGCCTGTGGCTGGTGTAAGACACGAGCCTGCAAAATAGGGAGGTGGAATTTTCTAAAGGGCTCAGCACTGGCCAGGCTGCGTCTCCATTGAAGTCAACGGTAAAACTCCCCTTGGCGTGGATGGGAGCTGAAGGTGTTCGGGACTTGGCGAGACCTGGATGTAGGGCAACTTGCTGCCCGCTGAAGGGAGCCCATGATTGGGATGCAATTTGACTAATAACCTTGTGTGACGTAGTGGGGGGCTGTCTGCTCTGTAATCTGGTGTCCCCCTGCGCTGATGAGTGATTCCCACTGACTCACCCACGTGTATATTAAGCCCAGACACCTGGTAACAAGGCTCTTTCGAGGAGAGAGACAAAGAAAGGGAGGCGGAGACGAACACCTGGTTTGGGGGCAGGGTCTGGGAGCGAGGCAGTCTTGGGCTGGAACCATGAAGGAAACAGACTAAGGAGGGGGCTGGAATCGAGGGGCCCAGGGACCCCATCTCAAGGGGGCTGAGGCATCCTGGCCCTGACTCCTGTAACCACATCACGTCTATGCTGTGCTGTATCCTGGAGAAGCAATAACCCCTCCCTGTTCTACTGGCTGGCAGAGTCTGTTCTTGCTGCTACGGGGCTGCAGGATCGGAGGAACCTCGATGCGCCGCCACACCTCGGCTCCGAGGAATGGTGGAGAGCCCCCGCGGGACCTGCCCATGCTCTGTGAGTCTTCCTGACTCCGCGGTTTTGAAAACCACTTCCACTCTGTCGTGTAGTTCGGTGTGGCGGCGTCTGGAGCTCTGCCTTCTTGGAAGGGACTTGGCCAGGGCGAGCCAGGCACAGGTCAAGGGTGTAAATTCTCCTTGACTACCTGGCCCTGTCATTCTAACCTGAAGCTTTTTGCCTGAGGTTCAGGTTTGCAGGGGATTTCTCAGGCTTTTACTGCTGCACCAGGAAAGCCAAGGCACTCCGCCTGCCACGGGTCCAGGGGCAAAGGCTGTGGGCACTTATGATGAGAAAGTGATGTGAGCTGGCCCCGGGAGGAACTGATGGATGGGCCCTCTCTAGACTGGCTACAAAACCCACAGACCCTCTGCTCCAGACCCCTCCCAGTCCTCAGAGTGGCTTCAAGTAGGTGGCATGTTCTGTGGAGGATTTTACATTTCCCGTCCTGTGTGGGAGGTGAGGCCGTGCCTAGCAGCGAGCTGCAGGTCTCTTCTCAGCCCCTGCTTTAGAGAGCTAGGCGGGGGTGTCCAGTGGGGTGGAGGGGGATGTCTGGCGCCAACGTATGGCCGTGTGGCCTCCCCCGGCCTTGCGCCCCTTGCTGCCTGCCGCACAGGCGTTTGTGTCCCGGGGTTATGAGGTACGTGCAGCCAAGTGCGTTTTTCTGCCAGGCCTCTGGAGTCTCGGCCACAGGAGAGCTGACTTCCCCAGTGCAGCGCTGCATTCACAAATGTGTTGTGTGGCTCAGATAGGCCCAGGCTAATGAACCCTGCACTGTGGCCTTGCAGCGGGGCCTGTCGGCGGCAACATTCAGCCCGTTGGATCCCTCTCTTCATAAGGTCCGGTTTTAGAAAGGCCTGGAATACAGGGCTGCTTGCTCCCCAGAACGGTTTTCAGCAAACACAAAGCCCACCTATTGCTATTGATTTCCCATCATGCCGTCCTGTCACTGTTAACTGTCTCTGGCAGCCTGTTGGTAGGAATGTGCAATTCTCCGAATAGGGAATAGAAACACAAATCATTTCAACGGGAAACTCTCGCCCTCTGCATTACTGGGAGAGCTCGTTCCGAAGCATCCGCCGTCCCCCGGGAATGAACCTCCTGGCCCTCATTTAAAGGGGCCACTAGGTTTGGTGTCCTCCCTCCTTGCTTGTTTAAAGCCTCAGCAAATAGCAGTGAAACAAACTCTGGGGTTCCCATTGCTGCTCCCCACGCCTTTCATGCCACCTGGTCATATTGTAGGCTTCTCCGCTCACCCCGAGGGTCATTTAGGTCTTGTCTAAAATAAATCCCAGACAAAAGCCATCCAGATGAAATGCTGGTTCCCCTGCTTCACTCTGCCATGTTCAGTGTCTGCAGCGGTGTTCTGGGCGCACTGCACTGGATTCCTCTGCAGAGGGGGACTTAGCCACACACTTTGTGTACAGACTCACCGCCACGGCTGCAGTGACACGGCGGTACGTTGCTATCACTGGTCCCTGTGTGACTGGATGACAGAATATCACAGAAGCCACTGTTGTCCTGGTCCCTGTGGACACCGATTCTGTCTGCAGCCGCAGGCTTTGCCATTTTAGGAATCTGCTGCAGAAACCCTCCTTCTCTTTGCTTTTTGGGCAGGCTTGCTAGCTCTGTCGCTTCCCTTCAAGGTAAGGTGTGATCAGGCCAAAAGCTTTGGTATTCCCCAATTTAAGATCCCCACTCGATTGCCTGGTCAACCCCCACCTGCCCCCGTCCCCAGAGCCAGAAGGTAGTTGGTGCCCGCCCACCCTAGCAGCTAGAAAGGGTGGGGTGGGAAAGGGGCTGGCAAGAGCCTACCAAGGTCTGTGCCAAGGCTCCCCCCAGCCCGTTAGTGCAAAGTGACGAGGCTCCTGTATTGGACTGGCAGCACCGGCAAGGCCCATCTGTTTGCAGGGGGTGAGAATTGCCTTCGTGCTTGCAGTCCTTGGCACTGTGGCCGCGCGGTGGCCCTGCTAGGGTACCAGTCCCACGCCGCAGGGAGCTCCGCAGGCTTGGTACCCCGCCTAGCCTCTGCGCTATCCCCTTTCTTAAGCCCCTTCCTCCACCAGTAGGAAAGCCACGTCATGATTTCCTGGGCCTGCCCAGGCTTTCCTTGCCCGCAGAGGCTCTGATCCAGCAACGCTCTGAAGCACGTGCTGCACTGTAATTGCACGAGCAGACCTGCTGATGTGGATAGGATTGTCCATGTGCATCCAGGTGGGGGTTGTAAAGGATTGGGCCCCTCACAAGCCCATGGTTGTTGGGCTCCAGAGATGTAAGAATATGCGAGTGTAGTGTAGAAGTGGAAGGGGGTCCAGCCCCCTGGGCTGCGGCAGGACCCCATAAAGCTTGGAAGCACCGCGGGCCCTGAACTTCGCTGCTTTTACTGGTTTACATTCCTAGGGAGGAAGAAGTTTGAAAGGAGACGCTCGGGAGAGGTGGCGTGAAGCTGAACTCCTGCCGCGCTTGGTGTGCCCGTTTCCAGAGTGGAGCAGGATGTGAGTGAAGGCCTTCCTAGCAGGTCGCTCTCTAGCACTCTGCTTCCATGCCTGGGGCCACACCTGCGGCTGCATTGGCTTAGTGGAGTCCTTCCCCTCACCCCCCCGGCCGAGGAGCTGAGTATCTTCCAGGAAATGGAGAGCGGAAGCATTCTGCTGGACCCGGCCTGGCTGTCCTGGGGTTGCTGTGAGAGGCAGGCCTGGCTCTGGTGCTGATTGGGCAGAGAAGCTCGGTGTTCAGGGTGGGCTTTTCAAGTGGGGGGCTAGCCCTTTGGGGCAGGGCATGCAATGCCCCTGGCCCTGCAGCGAAACACTAGCTTCCTAACCTCTCCCCTGCGAAATCTGCAAGCTGGCTGCCACCGCCTCCCAGCGCCTGTAGCCCATGAGGCAGAAAGGAAGGAGACTGATTGGATGCGTTATTGCAGAAAGCTAATTTACCTAATCCTGAGCACGGAGGAAAAAATTCTTGAGTGCCTCCTCTCCTGGCCTGGCAGCTGCAATTTACATTGCAAGGGAGGGGAGTGAGTGGCGGGGAGGGGGAGGGGCCGGATTTATGCACAGCACAACGTTCCCCCCCCAATCTTTTTCTCCAGGTTTAGAAAGTATCCCACCTTCACTCTTGTTTGCTCCCATCTTGCCCTTTTCCCGGAGGGAGGATGGGGGGCTTTGCCATGAGAGACTAACCCTGCCGGGACACAAACGGATGCCCAGAGAGAGGAGGAGCCATGTGGTGGACTCCAGGGAAGGTTACACTTCATTCCAAGGGCTCCCGTGGCTGGAGGGGGGGTTCTTCCTCAGAACCTGCACGTTTAACAGAAATCGGTGTCACGAGCTCTTCTTCCTGCGTGGTTCCTTTGCTGCTTCGGGGCTCTGGAAGCCCAGGCTTGGAAGGCTAGGGCGCCCTCTTGGGGGCGTGGGAAACGTCCGCTCTGCCGTGGCTTTTCCTTCTGACCAGAGACTGATGGAAACCGCTTCAGCTGCTCCCTCGGAGCAAGAGGGACCTGCCCAGGGCTCAAACTAGTGATCAGGGCTGGCTGGCAGGACTGTTCGTCCAGAGCACGGTCGCCCAGGATTCCTTCCAGCAATTCGGTCTGGAACCGCTGTGCACTGTTGCCCCTTTTTGGACCTGAGCGACTTGCCAGTGGTCGAGGGGTGATGGGTTGGTTCTGCTAGGGGGAGAAATTGATGGTTCAGGGCTTTCTTTGGGGCCATCCTGTTTTTTGGCAAAGAATGCCCACAAAGTCCAGGGGCCACGCTAAGAATCAAGCAAGGGGCAGTTTCTCTGCTCCTAGGGCCAAGCTTCTTTCCAGTAGGCACGCAGCGCCAGATGCTCTTGCAAGACTTTTCTCAGGGCCATGTTTCCAGTTCCTCTCCCGCTGTTGCCACACCCGCCAGACAGCGCCCCGTAGCTGGACCCCTGCTCCGCCCACATGCAGCCTGTGGTCAGGCGTGGGGCTCCTGGTTCCATATCTGACTTCAGCAAGGAGACGAACCGCTTTTTATGTGTGTCCTGAGGGAAGGGCGGCTGTCATGGCCACCAGCTTTGAGGTGCCACCCTAAGGTCGTCATACCAACGCAGCGCGGTTCCTGACAGGATACTGCGACCACCATGTAACGGTGGCCATCTTAGTCTGACCTGGCTCCCTCTGTCCTTCTCTTCTGCTGTATTCCCAGAGCCTGTGGCCATGTGCACAGCACCGTCTGCTCCCTCACGCTGTGCCCTGCCCGTTCTCCTGCACTGAGCTGTGTATCTGCTGGGTACGGTGCCGCCATGGCTGGGGACTGCTGGGTCTTTGTAGCTGGGAGGGGATCGAAACCACCCCTTCTATGTGCAAGCCGTGAGCAAAGTGGGCGGCTGTGCTCTGAGCAGAGGGAGGAAGGCTGTTGAAAGCAGCGGCAGAGCCAGGCACACCAAAGGCTGCCTGTGAAATGCCAGGGGCCCAGTACCCACCGCGCTGACCTGACAAAGACACCGCCGGTGACCTAGTCGCAGTCCCAAAGGGCACCGCCGCCCTGACTGTTTTTAGAGCAGGACTCGGCGTCCCATCAAGCAATTCGTGCGGGAGTTAAAAGAACCTGTTCGACTTCTCCCCGTTCAGGTACAGCAGGCAGCCCATGCGGGCCCCCTCCAGCGGCTTGGGCCGAGAAAATGAAGCCCCGATCAATGTTTTCTGCCTGACAGATACTGGGCGACCTCTGTCGACACCATTACTGAGAAGCCCAATGGGAAGCCCAGAGCCGGAGTGCTGAAATGGTGCTGGGCCAGACTGCACTTTCAGCAGAAGAATGGACAAAATAAAGGATTCAGTGAAACTAAATGGGGACGTGCGTCGCGCCAGACAGTCATCAGCAGCGCATTCAGAGCACAGTTACGAACGCAGGGGAGGCTGGCGGGGGCTGCCGCTCCGCCGGGGAGAGAATGAGCGCTCGCTGGAACTGGCCACCGCCTGGGGAGAATACTGAGTGGGGGAAAGTGGCCTTCATTGTGCAGCTGGGGAAAAAGGCCCCTGGTGACATGGTCTGCCGGCGCCTAGGTGACTAATGGCTGGCTGGTGGCTCAGCGGAGCCCAGCTGTGGGCAGTGGCCACGCTGGCCAGGGCCACGCTGAGCAAATGGGCCAACGAGGAGTGCTCTGGGGTCAGGCCCGTTAGATCACCAGGCTGCTAACAGAGTGGATCTTTTCCAGGCCTTCGCTGTCCCTGCTTCCGGCGCAAGGCGTCGAATGGAAGGATGGGGATTGCCCTGTCCCCGGAAAGGTTTCTTCAGAGAAAGCGCCAGAGAGCCGTTCCCCTGGCCTGCACTTCCTCAGTGTAACTCTGAATGTGGAGAGCCCATCTGTGCTGCCCACATCGCTGGAACCAGCTGTGACGTAGTGGGGGTATCTGGCTAGTTCCTATGCTGGCTCTGTGGTAATCCCCAATGGCTGCCATCGGTACCACAGCCCAGAAGGATGAGTCATTATGCAAAGAGGGTCTCTCAACCTGTCTGACCAGCTACCCCCCAGGGAGAGAGACAAAGGAAGGAGGAATGCTGCCCTGGCTGGGGGCAGGGCTGGAAGAGTTAGTTTAGTTTCTGTCTGGGATCATGGAGGAACCAGCCTAAGCCAGGGGCTGGGATTTAGGGGCCCAGTCTCCCCATCTCAAGGGGGCTGAGGCATCCTAGACCCCTGTAACCCGATTACATCGGTGCTGTGCTGTGCTGTGCTGTATCCTGGAGAAGGAATAAACTCCTCCATTCTACGGGCTGGTGGAGTCTGTTCGTGCCATTACGGGGGTGCAGGAGTCAGGGGACCCCAACGCGTCGTCACACTGGTGTCAGGAGCGGGATGCACTGCACCCCGTGGATGGAGCATCCAGCGGCGAGTGACTAGGCGCAGTAGAAGCAAGAGCCATGGAACCAGGCATGCTGGAAACAGAGCAAAGCGGTTCCTGAGAATCGTGGGGCGCAGCAGCACTAGACTGGTGAGTCTGCACCAGGGGACCAGCGGGAGATGGCCTATACCCAACTGCTGAAGGCAGAGCTGGTGAAGCTGTGCAGAGAGAGGAGCTTGCCTGTGCGGAGCGCAAGGCCCAGCTGATTGCCCGGCTGGAAGAGAATGACCAGCCACAGGGCTGGGATCCTGTCCCGTGGGGAACAGCCAGACCCCACTGGGAGCGTGTCAGGCTCGGAGAGGGGCGGAGCGCTGGAGGCCGCCAAGAGACCGGACTGCCTCCCAGGGAGCACTGCAAGCCGTAGTCCACCCGGGGGTCCAACCCTCGGAGCTGCGGCGGCTAGAAATCCAGCTGCAGATGAAGGAATTGGAAGTCCAGGACCGTAGAGAGCAGCGACAGCATGAGCTGGCCATGGCCGAGCGGAGAAGCGGCAGGGCCCCAACTGCGCCGAGTGCAGATGAGCCCCAAAGGCCCGGGCGGCCAGATGCTTGGAGAAGCTCGTGGTGGCCCAATTGAAGGACATGGGCGACATAGACGGGGTTCCTCAGCTCCTTTGAGAGGGCCTGTGGACTGCAACGGGTCCCCAGCTGACTGGCTGCAGGAGCTCATCCCCGCACTGAACCAGGAGGCCACCGGGTGCTCAATCAGCTGGAAGACCTACAGCCAGGGGATTACAACCGAGTCAAGGAGGCCCTGCTGCACAAGTTTGGGCTGACCCCGAGATGTACAGGAGAAGTTCCGGGCGTGCAGAGGAGCCACGGGAGACCTATGTGGATCTGGCCTCCCGCCTGGCGCAATACTGCCGCAAGTGGGTGTCTGGAGTTGGAGCCCAGACCGCAGAGGAACTGCTCAAGCTGATTATGATGGAGCAGTTCTGTAAAGCGTGCACACCCAGCCTGAGGCTGTGGCTCAAAGACCGAAGTCCGGAGAACCCCCAGGAAGCGGGGAGGCTGGCAGATGAGTTCACAGAGAGCCGGTCCAGGTGTGAACGGGAATCCCGGAGGGAAAGGGAATCGTGCAGAGACCGGTTCTCGGCTGAGCGGCGGAGAGAGGCACCTCCGAGCCGAGCCCCAGGGACCAGGACCACTCATCGGTGCCCCAGAAAACCAGCCAGGGCCCGGGCGGAGCCGACCCAAAAGGGCCCGCAGAACCTAACTTGCCATCGCTGTGGGCAACGAGGCCACAAGAGGGCTCAGTGCACCAGGCAAGAACAGGTCCCATGACCTGGGACTTTCCAGGGTTAACTGGCTGGGGCTGGAGGAAGGGCAGGCTGCCCCAGAGGCAGGGGCTGGCAGGCAAACCTCAGCTCAGAGTGGGGAAGGATGCTCAGTGCACCTCCCTGGGAGGTCTAACCTCTGGAGGAGGATTCCTCCATGTACCGGGTGGGGCAGGGCGACCTCTGCGGAGCGACTGCCTCGTACCCCTGGAGGTGGATGGTAGGAAGGTGACAGGTTTCTGGGACACGGGGGCGGAGGTGGCGCTGGCCCGACCCAACGTAGTGGCCCCAGACCGGATACTACCCCACACGCAGCTGACCCTGAAGGGCATAGACGGGTCCCCGTTTAAGGTGCCTGTAGCCAGGGTGCATCTGAAATGGGGGGCCAAGGAAGGTCTCAAGAAAGTGGGGGTACACCCGCACTTGCCCACGGAGGTGCTAATGGGGAATGACCTAGAGGAGTGGCCCCATGAATCCCAGCGGCTCTAGTCACTGCCCAGAGCCAGAGCCAGCGAGGGGCTGGCAACCTGGATCCAGGGAAGGACTCCTGGCAGGGTCCCCAGGGTCCCATCATGGACACGGGGTCCAGCCAAGCGGGACCCCGGACCTAGGCAAAGGTGGGGAACAGGTCGATCCCTGCCCCAGCGGCTGAATTCCAGGCTGAGGTGCAGGCAGACCCCTCCTTGCAGAGGCTGAGGGACGAGGCTGGCCTCCGGGCAGCTCAGCCCCTGGGGAGAGGAGGCCAGGAGAGATTCCTGTGGGAGCGGGATTCCTGTTCCGGGAATGGCTTCCCAGGAAGGTGAGGGCATGGGGGTCCAGCGGCAGCTGGTCGCCCCCAAAAGTATCACCTCAAGCTGCTGGTTTTGGCCCATAATGTCCCCTTTGCGGGCCACCGGGGGATCCGGAGCACCCGGCTGAGGCTGCTCCAACACTTCTACTGGCCGGGGATATTTGCGGCCGTGCAGCGGTACTGCCGGGCCTGCGACTCCTGCCAGAGGGGCGGGAAGGCCCAAGATGGGAGGAAAGCTGCTCAGGGGCCCCTACCCTGTATAGAGGAGCCGCTGGGCTTGCTGAGAGACTTATGGGAGGGGAAGACCTCCCGGGACGGAGTGTCGGGGGTGGAAGCCGCCCTGGCTGTCCAGAGGAGGCTCGCTGGGCTCATGGCCCCGGCCCGAGAGACCCTGGCCAGAGATCAAGGCCAGCGGAAGGGTGGGTGCGACCACCGAGGACAGACCTGTGCCAGTCACCCTGGAGCGATGCGGCGAGTGGACAGAGGGAAGCCAATTCATGTGGGGCCTTGCCACGGCCGGCCCGAGTCAAGGGGAGCACCCATGTCCCCAGGGCGGGTTCCCACGCAGAGGACCCGAACTTCCCTAGGTCACGAGCGGAGTGACCCTGCTCAGTTCGCTCGGAGGGGGAGAACTGTGACGAGTGGGGGTATCTGGCTAGTTCCTATGCTGGCTCTGTGGTAATCCCCAATGGCTGCCATCGGTACCACAGCCCAGAAGGATGAGTCATTATGCAAAGAGGGTCTCTCAACCTGTCTGACCAGCTACCCCCAGGAGAGAGACAAAGGAAGGGGGAATGCTGCCCTGGCTGGGGCAGGGCTGGAAGAGTTAGTTTAGTTTCTGTCTGGGATCATGGAGGAACCAGCCTAAGCCAGGGCTGGGATTTAGGGGCCCAGTCTCCCCATCTCAAGGGGGCTGAGGCATCCTAGACCTGCCCTGTAACCCGATTACATCGGTGCTGTGCTGTGCTGTGCTGTATCCTGGAGAAGGAATAAACTCCCTCCATTCTACGGGCTGGTGGAGTCTGTTCGTGCCATTACGGGGGTGCAGGAGTCAGGGGACCCCAACGCGTCGTCACACCAGCTCTGAGGACAGGCAGCCCGGAGGGGCGGGGAGATGAGGGCAGTCCCTAGCTCTCTGCAAAGGACGGGCCGCTTTCGACAGATGCAGGGCACATTCGTGGTAGCTCCCTCCCAGTCCATGGTGGATTCATCGAGGAAATGCAAGAAGGTTTGGCCTCTGATGTCTTTAGAAAGCCATTAATGTGGTGCTGGCTTCCTTTCAGTGCAGTGCATGAGTATGATTTGTATCTCTTCAAGGTATCCCCCAGGAGCTATCTGCTGGCCTGAAAGAAAGGGGCATGCCAGACCACCTCTGCCAGCCAGACAAGTCGATGCTACAAGCCGTAGCGGGCCCTATTCCCGAATCCGTGTCATCTCTCCACGGGAGCCCAGCTGAGGCTTTCCTTTCTGCATGGCCCAATAATAATGAAAGGCAGGTCCACACCTTGGATGTGAAAATAGTATCCCCCCAAGCCCCTGCTGCTGAGAGCACAGGCCATGTGTGCTCCAGAGGAGGAGATGGGACAGGTCAAGGTGCTGTTAACGCCACCGTCTGATGAGCTTGGCCAGGCTTCTCTGCGCAGCTTATTAAGGAAGTGGAAAAGCCACGGCAGGCTCCATTTTTAAGATAAATGTAGCCGTTGCAGTACCTGCTTTCTTGGCGGAGAACTCTGAGGCGTCCAGCCTGTGCAGTTGGGCTGTTTGTAACTTGGAATGAGGCATCATGGTGGTTCTTTCCAAACTTTGCAACTGACCATTGACTAGATACAGCTTTGTCACTTTACTGTGCCGTAGAAACAAGCTGCTTTTAACCATTTTAATTGAAAGAAATCTCGCACGCCCTCCGTTTCCTTACCGCGGCAGATCTTTTTTTAAACTGTCCCTGTATTTTTTAGTCGTTTACTTTCAAAATAGCACTCTGCTGTATGGTTTGCGCTTGTTGGCCTCTGCTGCTGCCTGATTGCATCCTTCCGCTTCCAAATGAGGCATGCGGTTGGCTGGTCACTTCCTAACTCTGAGGTTCTACTGAAGAAAGTCAATTAGTGGAACATTGTCCCAGTGTGTGTGACCCATTGCTCTTTGTTTCCAGCCCATCCGTCAGTGGGACTTTGTTCTTAGGCAAGTCAACAGCCGTTCATTTATGAGAATACGTTTTTTGAGGTGCTGAATTAAAGGCTTTATTCTAGTCTGACTGTCACATCATATCACTTCCCTTTCCTTGCTGATTTTGTAATTTTATATATTTAAAAAAGCAATCTACTTTGCCACATGATTATTGCTGCTGATTGTTCAATTCCATTATCGTCTAGCCTCTGAGATCTTTTTCTTAATGTTTGTTCCACTATTTTACTAGGGCTTGAAATGAGTCTAATTCCCAAGATCGCTCTTCTTGTTCCTTGTTCAAATATAGATTAAACAGATCAAGGCTATTGAGTGTTGAAAATCAGAGAGTCAATGAAACAGAAGTAAGGCAACTAACACTCCTTTTCCCAGAAGGCTGTTGGTTTGCTTCTTTCCCCCTTTCCCTTAATACAGGAGTCTAAGGGCATTTGGTGTATAAAAACTCAAGGCAGGTCAAAAACCCATTTCTTACTATGGAGTATCCTTAACTTGTGGTCCCTGGTGCTCCAGGAGGCAAAAAAGTTAGTGAGGCACTGTAGTGGGGCGTCGCCCCCATCCTCTCTGTCCTGTACCCTTCTCCAACAGCCCCACCCCCACAACTACTGCATCTCACCTACACACACCCCCCCACTACCTAGTGTGGTGGCGCATTGGGGTTCCCCTTGATCCTGCAGCCCCGTAGCAGCAAGAACAGACTCTGCCAGCCAGTAGAACAGAGGGGGTTTATTGCTCCTCCAGGATACAGCACAGCACAGATGTGATGTGGCTACAGGAGTCAAGGCCAGGATGCCTCAGACCCCTGAGGTTAGGGGGTCCATCACCCCTCCTTCCCCCCCAACCCTCAGTCCTCAGCTAGCTTGTTCCCTTCATGTTTCCCAGCCAGCAACTGACCCGTCCCCCGACACCTGGTGTTGGTCTCCCCCTCCCTCCCTTTGTGTCTCCCCCGGGAAGAGTTTTGCTAACTGCCCAGGCTGGGCCTAGGTGTCTGGGCCAATCCACATGTGGGGGAGTCAGTGGGAATCACACAGCACAGCGCAGGGGGACACAGGGTTACAGAGCAGACAGCCCCCCCACTATGTCACACCTGGCACCCCAGAATCCATCAGTCTCCCCCACTGCCCCAATGGCGCCATTGTAAGTCCAGTACTGGCCCAACTGTGGAAGGGCCCAAGCAGCCTTGGAGAGGCCCTGCAGAACCCAGGCAGGGGCGGAAAAGGCTTCTTGGAAGCCAATGACGTGAAGGCTCAGAAGCAGCCAATCGGCCGGGCTGGGCCCTATAAGAATGGCTGCAGGGCAGAGAGGTGCTCAGTCTCGCCTTCGCCCTTGCCCTCCAGGGCCTGGCTGCTTAGGACAGAGCTTGGCTGGGTCAGAGGAGGAAGCAGGAGCCCCAGCCTGACTGATACAAAGGGTGCTGGGGCAGTGGGGAAGTGGCCTGGGGAAACAGGTAGAGGCGGATGCAGGAGACGCAGAGAGTCTGCTGCCTAGAGGGTCCCTGGGTTGGGATCTGGGCTCTCCCCTTGCATCACACCTGCTGCTGAGGAGCGTGGCTGCTCCAGACTGTGGCTTGCCCCTAAAGCGAGAGGCTAGGCTTTGGGCTGCAGTTGGCCACTGAGGCAGGTGCAAGGACTGAGGACTGCTGGTTCTTCTGTAAGGGGGGAGAACGGAGTTGGGGCACAGACTGAAGGAGACACCGTGCTCCGGGGAGTTGTGGCGCCAAGATCCTGACAAAGGTGGAGACAGCGGAACAGACAACGGGCGAGGCCCCATCCGAAGAGGGCACATGGGAGCAGGCCTGAGCGAACTCCCAGAACGACCAGCAGGAGGCGCTGTGGTGGTGAGGCCGCGCCCCATTCCAGGCACAAAAGGTTACAGATTCTGATGAACAAGAATAAGGGGCCTGCCTCTGCCACCCTTTCTCTGCAGCAATCGCAGAGTGTGATCCATGTGACACAGGTTCTCAGGATCAGTTCTGGCATCTGTAAACAGCACCAGGGACTCTGCTCCCTGCTTGAGCGGGGGATCAGCCAGTCACCAGATGGGATCAGGAAAATAGCTTCTCTTCTGTGCATTGGGTAGCACAGCACACCCAAGTGCAGCATTGAGGGCACGGGGTGCGTCTTCCTCCATGCGACTTTTGGTGGGACCCTGGGCCGGTTGTGCTCTGATAGAAGGGCAAAGATGGGCCCTTCCTTGGACACGTTCCTCTCTGTGCTCCCTGGGGCGCATGGAGGGGAGATCTCTGCAGTTAAAACCCCGGGTAGCGTCGGGGACCAGGGCTTGCAATCCAGGCGGTCTCCACGCAAGCTGATGAGCGCAGCTTGCCTGGCGTGGGCTGCCTGGCTGATTGGAAGAGTCAGCAGGCCGGCTCTCCAGCTCAGCAGCAGCAGTTCAGAGCT
Source organism: Rafetus swinhoei (assembly GCA_019425775.1). Lineage (NCBI taxonomy): Eukaryota > Metazoa > Chordata > Testudines > Trionychidae > Rafetus > Rafetus swinhoei. Next base: position 2,101,154 of record CM033435.1, on the reverse strand, counting down.
GCCCAGAGCGTTTGACCATGGCTGTGCTGGTGCCTGCTTGCTCCCTGCCTTGCGCTTTGCCATGAGTGGCTCTGACCCTCCGCTTCAGTTCCTGGCCTCTGACTCCGGCCCCGATCCTTGGCTCCACTTCCCGGTCCCAGGTTCCTGTTCTAACCATAAGGGCTGACTCCTGCTCTGACCATTAGGCCTGAGTTCAGCTCTGCCGGCTGGGCACCACTGCCCATGTCCCAGCCGCATGGCACGCAGTGAGAACTGTGGGAACAATGCTTCCCATGGGGAGAGCCCCCTGCAGCCCAGCCAGCTGCTCGCTGGCTCTGGCACGGTTCTCACTGGTGTGGGCACCCGTGTAGGTGGGGCATTTAGAGGAGCGAGTCAGCAGGTGTCAGGTATCCCAGGAACAACTGGTGGTGTCAGCTCTGTACCCGTCCTGTGTCCGTTCCCCCGACAGTGGCACTTCTGCGTCTCCATTGGCCAGCACGGTGTCTCTTCCTAGTTATTTCAGGTGCCTGTTAACAAGGGAGCCTGGGAACCATGGCAATGGACAGTAAGCAGTCACGCCAGGGTGACCGGGCACGTGCCAGGGGCCTGCTGCCTGGGCTGTGTGTGGGAAGGAGAAAGGGGCATAGGGAGCCCAGGTATCAGAGTAGGCTTTCTGCCTTGCTATCACGAAGGGGAATGGTAGGTGGCCTCCCTCCTGCTGCCCTTTGCACCTGTCTGGCCTCACAGCTGGCTACTGCCTGCACTGCGTGCCCTGGCCAGATGGGAGCAGTGCTTCCTTTACAGAGCCTCAGCAAACTGCATGTCCCCTGCCACAGCCTGTCCCACGGGGTGCTGCACGGGTCATCGGGCTCTCTGGAGGCAGGGAAGGATCTGCCCCGCATGGTGTTGCCAGGAGAGCTCCTCCCCATCCATTGCTACTAAGCCTTGCTCATGCTAACCCCTCTGCCGGCTTCGTATCTGAGGGGCCTCCTAGCCCTGGACTGGCGCCCAGATCAAGGCAGATGGCTATGGAACGAGAGCCCCTTCTTTGCTGATCCTGGGGCGCGTGTCTCCATCTCTCCCAGCTTTTCCAGCTCTCCTCTCAACCCGGGAGCTCATTTCTCCTCCCCGGAGAGTTCTTTTTGACCAGTGACTGAGCAAATGGAGAGGAGAGAGATGAATTAACTCATGCTATCTGCATCGCTCTGATCACTCTGATGGGGTTTTAAGATGTTTGGATTTTTTTTCCAACCCCGGCCCCCTCCCCCTCCCCCCCCTTCACCACTGCTTTTCATTTTTTCTCCCTTAGAAATTAAAAGGCAGTGTTTTAAACAGTAAGTGTATTTTTATGCATTATATCCATTAGATCTTGGCCATCCATTTCCATCTCTTGGAAGAAAAGTAACACGGTATGCCAATTAAGATCCAGTGTGTGGAAATTAGGGTGTCTATGAAGGCATTTTCTCTGATTGCTTGCATTTAAGTCTGATTATGCTCAAATCACCCAAACATCAGAGAGCACTATGCAAAGTGCAGTAATGTATCATCAGAAGCAGGCACGCAGAAAGGCAGCTTTTAACTTTGGTGACACCAAAGAGCCAGTGTTTGTGCGCCCCCTGTTCAACACACACAGCGCTTGCAAGGAAGCCACACAGCCAGACGCCTTGGCACTGTTACAGCAGCTCACCCAGGACATCTTTAGATCGGAGGGGTTTAAATGTCAGACATTTCCTGGGTTCCCAACTACAGCCACCTGGGTGAAATTCATCCTGTTGAAATGGGGTTACACAACAGGCACGAATGTTGCCTGTTCAGCATAAGATACTTAGGCACTGATGAAAGATTACATGTCTTAAAAGCACTCAGCAGAAGTCTGTGCATTTAGCATAATTACAGCTTCCCTGCTGTCCTCGCCTCGGAGCTAAGGATCTCTGTATCTCTCACGACGGAGACCGGTCTGGGGGCACTTTCTCCAGCTGATCCTGTATGTCCCTGTGACAAATTACAGCCCAGTGCCAACGGGGGGATCTACTGGATCTCCAGATACTATGTTAAATGTGCTGGGCCGTGCCCTGGCCTCTTAACACCAAAATAGCAATTCTGTAGGGGCCCAAGCTGGTCTCCAGGAAAATGGGGCTTAGGTTTTGTAAAAAATCATGTTAACAATGGACACGTCTGGAGGTGTTTGTCCTTCCCTGCAAACATTCCTAGTCCGTTGCAGCTTGAAGAGCCGCTACTGGCTACAGTTTGCATGGAGGGCCACATGCCCCAGGCTTTATTCCGCCCATTGACTCCAATGGGGGTCAGACCCGCTACAGGGTTTGATGCATAACTGGTAGGCTCGTAGCTCTGTGTGAACCGTGACGGGAGCTCTGCTAACACACGCAGGCAGAATGCTCTAAGGGGTCTGTCAAGCAGGCAGTGAGCCCGCGCTGTTGTAAATGTAAGCAGTGCTAACCTCTGTGGGAGTTACACGCATGCAACGGGGAACCCCAGGGCTGGCGGCGCTCAGTCTTAATTTACAGCGTACGTATTCCGTGGGTGGAGCGTTGGGCCCTTCGGGGCAGAAGCAGACGTGGGTTAGGAGGGTGTATTGGACGTTTTGGAGCACTTGAAATCATAATATTTCGTTTTCTTGTATCCTCAACAAAGGTTTCCCTATGTCCTTAGTAGAAAATTTCCCTTCATCTCTGCCCTGTGTGTTGGTATGACCTAGTTTGATGAAAAACCGTATGATTTCTTCCCATCAACCTGACTCCTTTGATTGACCAGAGGGCACAGATAACAAGAGACTGAGCTCAGAAATTGAAAGCCAGGTCTCCTGAGTATAGGACATTAACCGCAGGGCTCCTGAAGCAGCACATGATAATCTTTTGCTAAGGCTCCATCGGTTAGCTGGGCAATGCACACAGTGACACACACTCCTAACCACACTGGCCAGTCTGCAGGCGTCTCCAGCACCTCCTCCCTCGGGTGCTCGTGGTGGTTGAAAGACTTGCCTATTGACTGCAGAGTGTGCAAAGGCAGGTATTTTCCTTCCCTCCTTCCTGCCCCCTCTGGAACTTCTGCAAAGGGAACGAAAGAACAGAACTGCTCTAGCTAGTTGGTGCCGGGAGCTGGAGATCTTGCTCTTGCTGAAAAGCCCTTCTGGGCCGGGGCTGTGCTTCTTCACCAGTTATTTCAGCCCACTGCCTCCCCAAGTTTAATAACCCGCGGCTCCCACTACGTGCCTTGTTGGCAGGCCTGGCAGACGGGCGGAGGGCTGCAGAGGAGTTTCTGCGTGTCTCCGTAGAGGACCCCTCATTACGATTTCTCACTGGGCACTTTCCAAACCCGGTATGAGAGCTCATAGTCCAAGCATGTGACCGCATCAGTGCTGCCCCTCCTTGAATGTCAGGTCATCCTGCCAGGAGAAATGAGTGGGGCAATTAGCCATTGGAACGCTTCACCCAGGGCTGTGCTGGATTCTTCCTCACTGGCAGGTTGTAAATCAGGATTGGAAATGTTTTATTTTTTGCATTTGTTAAAATTCTGGGCTGGCTGAAAGGGAATTCCTAGTTCTCTGGGCGGGGGATGTAATACAAGCGAGAGGATAGCAGAGAGCCCTTCTGGCCTGGAATCTCTGAACCTGTGCTCTCCACCAGCTTGGAGATGCAGCTTCCCACCCGGCTGGGCTACCTCTCAGTGTAGAGGAACTCCAGTGTCCCAGGTCTGGGGCTAGACAGAGGCTTTACTATCCAGGGCCACCACCTCCCCGGCACCTTTCCACCAGAGCTCAGTTCAAACCACCTTTAGAAAGGAGAAGCTGCAAACTTGAGCTGCTAACTCAGGTTGGCCCAAGTGAGGGAGGGATTGGCGCCTGTTCGTCATCTCCCTCCCGTGGTGCTGGAGTTACTGCAGCCTGGCCACGGGCGATCACACGCCGATCTGAGATCTCGGCCGTACTTGGGTACCGGGGTTAAGCAAAGGATGGCGTGGCAGCCATAACTCCGAATCCATTTGCTCCTTCCCTTTCCTTCTGCTGGGCTTCTCGGGTCTCTCATCCTTGGTGGCACGTTGTACTGCACCACATAGGCCTTCCGGTTCTGGTCTGCAGCTTGAGCACAGAGCCACAGCGGCGTAGCTGCCAGGACCTGGCGTGAGCCGGGACTGCGCCTGCCCGCCTGCCGGCTCCTTAGGTGTTTTCAGTGCAGAGCCGCTTATCGGGTAACCGTCTAACAAAATATGTCGGCTACACAGTTACTGGATTTCCACGCAGTTTAACAGCCCTAGTGTAGATATGCCCTGGGTGTTTGTGCAGTGCCTTGTCTTAGGTCTCCGGTCTTCGGCCTGTAGCTGCTACTAATAATTAATAAAAATAGTGTGGTAGGTGGGGATATAAAATCTGCTTGCTTGTCTGTAGACAACTCTCATCAAATTCAGGCTACGTCTAAATGTCAGGTGTGATCCCCGACCAATACAGCTGTGTCAGCAAAAGCCCTGGTGTAGACATAACTGCACCGCCAAAACTGCTGTTTTGCTGGCATAGGTTACTTTGTCAGGGCGGCGGGGAGAAACTACAGCCCTGAAAGTACTGTTCTCCCCATGTGAACAGTGGCCGTGCTCGGAGTGTTGTGCTAGCATAGTACAGAATGGCTGTACTGGGGAAGGGCTCCGAGCATAGGGAGAACCGTGGATGCCCATAAGAGAATGCGAATAGTCTCTGGTTTTGGGCTGGGCTTTTGATCTTTTCAGTAAATGATAACGAGCCGCTGCTGACAGTGATTGTTCTGCCTTCCACTGGTTTGGTTCAGGGCTATTGTGCCAGGACGTCTTACTTCTATCCGTGTATTATCCAGCATGACTGGCTCTCCCTTTGGTCTTTGTTTATATTTGTCCTGTCTTTAATAGAAACTAACGGTACGTCTAGTCGGGCAAAAAGAGAAGATCAGCGGCAGCAAGTCTCTGTGGACTTGGGTGGAAGCTACGTGCTGAGAACAGCTTGCACAGATGACCTGTCTCAGGCAGGAGCTGGGGCTTGGGTTTTGGGGCCCGACTTCCCGCCTGAGGCACATCTCCACGGCTACTCTAAGTGCCAGAGCCTGAACCCAAGACTAGCCTCGGGCTCTGAGCCTTTCTCCCGAGACATACCCCCAAATGTCAGTCACTCAGAACTGCGAATTGAATCGCTTATTTCAAATTCAAGTCGTCCGTGTCGTTTCCCTCCCCACGTCAGCTAGTGCGGGGGGTTGGTTTGACTAAATTCATTATGGAAAACCCACGTTCGGCCACGGCGCTGCTCCCGGACAGCGGGAGCAGCGATTCCACCATCAGCAATCGACCCTGAAAGGCGGGTGGCGGAGGGTTAAAAGCTTTGAAACATGAGGGTTTGATGGCGATTGAGAGCCCAGCGCTGACCCAGGGGGCCATCCTGTGCCTCGCTCGATACCTGTGTGAAGTGGCCCAGTGGATTACATAATGTACATTGCCATAATAGACCAATTCTTCATCGCTGGGCCCCTGCCTGGAGCCAGAGCATTGAAACCATGTCAGCTGGCTGCCAGGCTCTCCAGGCATTCAATGGCACCTTCAAGGACGTATCCGGGATGTGTCATGCAGCATTTTCTCTGGAGAAGGTTTTGTCTCTTCAGAGGTTTCCCAAGGCTCACTGTTTGGACAGAGGAGCCAGGGTTGCCTTTTGTTCCTAGCTCTTCCAAAGCCTCCAGCCACAAGAGGTCATCTCCCCGAAACCCCATTGCAGTAGCCGTGAAGAACGACCTGTAATGTGGGTCCTTTGCACCACGTGCCCGTGGGTGGGCTGGGAGATGCGGGCATCCCCCATTGTGGGAGGCTGAGTCTGCCAGTCTCCTCTACGTGCCACGTGTGCGGAGTCCATGCCCACTCCCCAAGGTGGCAGGGGCAAAGGGATCGCAGGCCTGCTGAGCACACGTGGCTGGCATGCGTAAAGCTGCGTGGAGAGGTGTAGTTCTTGGTTTGACAGCTACTCCAGGGGCCGCCTGGTGTGCCTCCCTCACAGAACATACCTTAGGCTCCATTTACAACTTGCAAGAATTGGGGGGAAATGAAGCAGCTGGTTAGTGAAAGTCGGGGGTTCAACAGCGGGGCAGGGCATTGCTGTCACTGTTCAGCCTCGATGGCACCCGGACACGGGAAGTGCTAGCCGCGGTGGAAGGCCTGGTGGTAAATGATGGGGTGTTAATCTCCTTCGCTTATGCAGATGACACTGTACAGCTGGCAGCCCTGTTTGAATTAATGATGTTGCCCTTTGCTACCTCGGGAGATCGGTGTAGCCGGCTTGACCTTAACATAAATGCCAAGAAGATGAAATGGCTGTTCCCCGGAAAAGGGACAGTAGATAAAGTATTGAAATGCAACAGAGGTGAAGTGATAGAACAAGTGAAATATTATGTGTACTCAGAAAGCTTGATCGGTGCCAGCGTTCCATGGGGACCAGAATTAACTCCAAGTTCTTCCCAGCAGCTGATGAAATGATGGCCCAATAAAAACATGATAGTTGGTACTAATGTGATGATGTCAAGCCAGTGCACTAGCAGTATTGCGCTCCGGACCAGAAGTGCCTGCATGAGATGCAACAGGCAGAGATCAGAAGGCTGGAGGCGGCAGAGCTTCAAAAGCTGGCAGGTGTCCCACTGAATGATTCTCCGGCCAATGAAGAACTGAGGCAGTGGCATCAGGGAGGAGACTGGCTCCAATCGAAAGGATTATGGTGGTGAAGACACTGCAGAAGACAATCCGATGACAGGAGGCAAAGCAAATAACATGACGGCAGCCAAGATCGGTCTGACTTAGAGGCCAGCCACCGACTAGGTGGCAGGACGTGGTACACGGGCACATGACCGAGCTGGGCCAAATGAAGAGAAGCCATGGACAGGAATGAAGGTGCTGCCGGACAGCTCCCGGTGTGCAAACGTGCTCTGGGATGCAAAGGAGAGAACGTTTACTCAGCTGGCGAGGAGCCAGAGAATCCAGGATTTCTGTCTGTCTGTCCGTCCGTCTGCTTTCTGGATGAAAGGTCAAATTTGCATAGAATAAATGTGTCCCGCATGGTGAGAACTAATGGAAGTGCCTGAGCGCTTCTGTCTGGAGGCTGCCGGTTCCTCTCCAGTGTGCTTTCTGCAGCAAGCTGTGCATTAGGAGCAGAGAGGAGGGGAGGGAGCCGCTGGGAGCAGCGCTGCCCGGGGGAGGATGGGAGAATTCAGCAGGGGAGGGAGCTGAGCCTCATGCTGCTGCTTGTCCCTACCCCTTCCAGACATTGCTTAACAAGAGAGCGTGGAACCTCTGGGCCGGCAAGTGGAGCCATTTTCCACGCCGAGCAGCTGAAGCCTGCCTGCGCTGCAGCGTTTGGGGAAGTGGCTTCCGACGGCTCTCCGGTGATTAGACACAGATGAGACTGGCCGGCACCTGGCATCCATGGGGCGGAAGGGACAAGGGCTGTTAGCAGCCAGCTGAGTGCAGAGCCACAGCCCTGGATGCCACAGCCAAGGGCCTCCGTGCCATCGCACACAGTGCAGCTCTGGGGGTAATGAGACGCAAGCCAGCTGCTCCCCCAGAGGAGGGTGTGGCATTGGGCCCAGTGTCCATGCGGACGTGCTGTGCGCCACCCCAGGCCTGGTGTCAGGGCCCAGCCAAGATGCAACTGAGCACCACTGAAACGATTCACGCTCAAACGCTCCAGGGCCACTCGCGCCCTTCTTCCTGGGGCATCTGGCAAGGCTTCCTTCCGGCCTGCCTGCCACGGGCCCAGCCATGGCCCTTCACCCTCATGGGCCAGTCCAGGGCAACGGGGATCCCAGGGAGCCTTTCACCCACCCCGTTGCTCTGGGCTTTTCCTCCTTCATATCTTCTCAGATGCCACTGCTCTGTCTTCTCCCCTCGGGCTTGAGTTTCTGCCCCAGCTCCCAAGCCATCTGGGAAGTGCCGTGCTCCCCTCTCCTCCCCAGCACCCAGATGTGCTTCTTCCCATGCAAGGAGGTGACCTGCCTCTATGGATGGAAGGGCTGCATCCAGAAATCCTATTGCTGCAGGTTGTGAACTGTGCTCATCCTCCAGCAATTCCAGTGCCTGGCCCCTTCCCTGCACCCAGATGACTTTTTCTTCACCTTCCCTGCAGCTTCGTGGTCTTACCATGGGAGCCTGTCGTGTTTGGCGAGCCTGTTGAACATTTGTGATACGGGTGTTTGCGGCCATTCCTGTGCGATTGGCCAAGCTCTGGTTGCGTTGTTTCGTAGCTGGCAGTGACTGGGCATTGACCTGATGGCATTTCGGAGCTCTTCTCAAGATGCTCCCAACGCCCATCGGTGTCAGACCAGGGCAAGGGGGAATGAGATGATGCGCTCAGAGCTGCCGTTGGCAGCCCCATCAGAAGAGATCATCTGGAGTAGGTGTGACGTCTCCTCTCTTCTCCTTTCCTTGGCATGACCACACGAGAGTATCTGGGGCTTTGGGGGCTGCCGGAAGTATCCCCAGGAGAGGCCCCTGTATTCTAGGATAGTGTTTTGTTTCTTCAGTTGTCCCATCCCAACAGGACAGAGGATTCTTCCCTGTTCTTCACCTACCGGTGGAATTGTCTCCGATGCGTGTAGATGCCCCGGTAGGTATTTTGCTTTGCCTACGGCATAAAATATGGGGGCGTAGCCTTCTAGCCATTGCAGTCCTGGAGTTCTGATCAACAGCAACATGTAGCACACTTGTAATTCTGGGGGAGGAAGGTTGGTGTTGTGGGTGAAGTCACTGCATTGTCTCTGGAGCAGTGGTCCAGTGCGTGAGTCTCACCTCTGTTCTGTTGGCACTAGTTTATCCTTTCTCTGAGGCAACGTTTTTTGTTCCACTTGTCAACCTTCTAGGCTTGCAGCTTCTAATTGCATGGCCATTTGTGGGCTGGGGATGCTTCTAGCTTGATGGATTGTACACTGGGAAGTTTCCCTCTCTGAGGGATGTGCCATAAGCACAGGGTGGATTGATTTAAATCAAGGCTGTTCAAATCACCAAAAAAAATCATTGTTTTAAATCAAGGAATTAAAAAAGTTGAGGCTGACTTCTTAGAGTGCGCTTCTTTTGGAGTTAACCGCATTGAACTGCCTGGCGCTTCTGGTTGGTGAGAACACGAGTGTCGAGCCGGGTTCCCCTGGGAAAGCTGAGTTCTGCTGAAGTAAAAGAGGAAATAGACTTATAGCATCACCATTGTGGTCTGTGGTCATGATGCTCCACAGTAAAGGGCCTGTGTTATAGAATAGAAAATAAGAAAATGACACTCAGTGGCAACTGACAACTCTTTCTTGCTGCAGCTTTCTGCGCTGTGCACTTGAGTGCTGGATTCTAAACCCAGCGAGCTAATGAAACAAGCCATAAGGATTAGCGAAACTACACTTTTTTGTCTAGCAATCTCCAACACTGCAAACAGCTTGGGAGTTGACTTGTCAAGTCACATTTCTACTAAGAGGCAGAGAGAGAGTCTTGAAGAATGATGCGTTGCACAGCGAAATATTCACGTTCCACATCCACATCTTCATCTGCGTCACTTTCTACCAAGGTGCAGGTTTCCTCAGGATGTTTCATTCTCTATCCGGTTGCTGGCCTCACCCTGGCAGAACGAGGCTGACTAGGGTGGGGCTCCCTGGTGACATGAGGGCCGCTTGCCTGGATTTGCCTGTGGCACTGGGCACTTCAGTTGTAACTTCCTTGGGGCACGGGCTCCTTGGTTTGAACCATGCCCGCGTGAGCCTGGCATAACAAGCAAGTTCAGTGGGAGCAATATTGGTGTATAACAATTTCCTGTTGCCGAGCTGTAGTGAGTACCACATCCCACTGGGAATGGAGGGCTGTAAAAGGCACGTGCAGCTGCTGCTGGTGGCTCTGCCTTTGCGTAGGCTGTAGAGAGGCCTGTTGCAATGGTGAACAAAGTCAGGTATAAAACGAGCATGTGCTAAAGTGGCAGGGTTACCCTTTGGAGGCACTTTCGCTTTGCAGTGCTGAGTCAATGTGTCAGGCAGCTCCTTGGATGGCAACCCGGGCAGGTATTGGAGCAGGTGCTGTACTCAGGGTGACATTTTTAATCTCTCATCTCTTCAAGCGAATGCATCTTGCCGATGGCTGTGCCAAGTGGAGAGACCAGGGTGTGAGCTCTTCTCTCTTTGACATTATTAAGGGCCCAAAACCAAGCTATTCCGCTGCGTAGGAAAGATAGGAAGCTTAACCAGGAGATCTTGCATAATCTAAAAATCAAAAAGGAGTCATATGAAGAGTGGAAACTAGGATGAATTACAAAGGATGAATATAAGCAAACAGTACAGGTATGCAGGGGCAAGATTAGAAAGGCAAAGGCACAAAATGAGCTCAAACTAGCTACAGACGTAAAGGGAAACAAGGAGACATTCTATAAATATATTAGAAGCAAGAGGAAGACCAAGGACAGGGTAGGCCCACTGTTCAGTGAGGAGGGAGAAACGGTAACAGGAAACTTGGAAATGTCAGAGGTGTTTAATGACTTCTTTGTTTCGGTCGTCACCAAGAAGTCTGATGATGAACACATGCCTAATGTAGTGAATACTAGTTGGAATGAGGTAGGTTTAGGAGATAAAATAAAAAAAGTTAAAAATCACTTAGAAAAGTTAGATGTCTGCAAGTCACCAAAGCCTGATGAAATGCATCCTAGAATACTCAAGGAGCTGATAGAGGAGGTATCTCATAGACTCATAGACTTTAAGGTCAGAAGGGACCATTATGATCATCTAGTCTGACCCCCTGCGCAATGCAGGCCACAGAATCTCACCCACCCACTGCTAGAATAATCCTCTCACCTGTGTCTCAGATATTGAAGTCCTTGAAACGATGGTTCAAAGACCCCAAGATGCAGAGAATCCTCCCGTAAGTGACCTGTGCTCCATGCTACAGAAGAAGGCGAAAAACCTCTGCCAATCTATCTGAGCCTTTTGCTATCATCTTTGAAAATTCATGGAAGACAGGAGAGATTCCAGAAGACTGGAAAAGGGCAGATATAGTGCCCATCTATAAAAAGGGAAATAAGAAAAAACCAGGAAACTACAGACCAGTCAGTTTAACTTCTGTACCAGGAAAGATAATGGAGCAAGTAAATAAGGAAATCTGCAAACAACTGGAAGATAATAGGGTGATAGGTAACAGTCAACATGGATTTGTAAAGAACAGATCATGTCAAACCAATTGGATAGCTTTCTTTGATAGGATAACGAGTCTTGTGGATAAGGGAGAAGCGGTGGACGTGGTATACCTAGACTTGAGTAAGGCATTTGATACAGTCTTGCATGATCTTCTTATCAATAAATTAGGCAAATACAACTTAGATGGGGCTACTATAGGGTGGGTGCATAACTGGCTGGATAACTGTTCTCAGAGAGTAGTTATTAATGGTTCACAATCCTGCTAGAAGGGCATAACAAGTGGGGTTCTGCAGGGGTCTGTTTTGGGACCGGTTCTGTTCAATATCTTCATCAACTATTTAGATATCGGCATAGAGAGCACACTTATTAAGTTTGCAGATGATACCAAGCTGGGAGGGGTTGCAACTGCTTTGGAGGTTAGGGTCATAATTCAAAATGATCTGGACAAACTGGAGAAATGGTCTGAAGTAAACAGGATGAAGTTTAATAAGGACAAATGCAAAGTACTCCACTTAGGAAGGAACAATCTGTCTCTCACATACACAATGGGAAGCAACTGTCTAGGAAGGAGTCCTGCAGAAAGGAATCTAGGGGTCATCGTGGACCACAAGCTAAATATGAGTCAACAGTGTGACGCTGTTGCAAAAAAAGCAAACATGATTCTGGGATGCATTAACAGGTGTGTTGTGAGCAAGACACGAGAAGTCATTCTTCTGCTCTACTCTGCGCTGATTAGGCCTCAGTTGGAGTAGTGTGTCCAGTTCTGGGCACCACATTTCAAGAAAGATGTGGAGAAACTGGAGAAGGTCCAGAGAAGAGCAACAAGAATGATTAAAGGGCTAGAGAACATGGCCTGTGAGGGAAGACTGAAAGAATTGGGCTTGTTTAGTTTGGAAAGGAGAATACTGAGAAGGGGGACATGATAGCCGTTTTCAGGTATCTAAAAGGGTGTCACAAGGAGGAGGGAGAAAAATTGTTCTCCTTGGCCTCTGAGGACAGGACAAGAAGCAATGGGCTTAAACTGCAGCAAGGGAGGTTTAGGTTGGACATTAGGAAAAACTTCTTAATGGTCAGGGTGGTTAAACACTGGAATAAATTGCCTAGGGAGGTTATAGAATCTCCATCACTGGAAATATTTAAGTTGAGAGACTTCTATCAGGGATGGTCTAGACAGTACTGGGTCTTGCTGTGAGGGCAGGGGACCGGACTCGATGACCCCTCGAGGTCCCTTCCAGTTCTAGTGTTCTATGATTCTATGACACGCGCCACCACGTGGCTGAACAGTTGTGGGGCTTTTTTCCCCCTTATGTATAATTTGTTGTCTCTGTGTCATTCTGCGGCAGAGGGGAACAGCCAATTGAATGGGCTGGTCAGTGACACTAATTATATACAGTGTGTGTGTAGCTTACGCATATGTTCCCTGGAAGGAAAGGGTAGTTTGGGGCCAGTGGTGTTGGCAGGCGTGTGTGCACGCTGCATGCAATTCCTGCTGCATTGTCCTCCCTGCAGCAGTGCCCTTGAAGTGTTAACTGAGAGGTTGTGTTGTGAGCTTCCTTGCAGCCGTGCTCTGGCACTTCTGTGATTCTTGGTGGGGTGTTTTACATTTACTGTGGTGGTACTTGCAGACTCCAGTCAAGGCCCCAAGTTACTACACACCTACAGACAGCTCCATGCTCAGAATCCAGGTCCGTGGCCTCTAGTGATGGTCCCTCCATCCTCCCCGCAGATGGTACGTCCTCCCTTTCAGTGTCAGTGCCTGCTGCATCTCTGGCATTGTGAACGCCTTGATGGCAGTGCTGGAGAGCTGCCAGCTGGACCCCTCCGGGCGAGAGCGTCGGACCGGCCTGCTCCTGGGACGTCAGCTGGGGGTTTCCCAGGTGCAGGCTTCCTTGGAGAAGTTTGAGCGCTACAGGTAGTGCAGATTATTGAGGTCACATCAGCTGTTCCCTGTGCTGTGCCTTGGGGGAAGAGTCAGCTGCCGCATCCGATCAGCAGAGACCTGATAAGTTCAGCCCTGTCCTCGTGCACTCTTATGTGGAGGAGTAAAGGCACCGGGACTTGCCTTTCCCCTCTGGGAGCCCCCTTCAAATGCAGCTTCTCTCCACAGCACAGAGCCTGAAAGTCTGAACTGGTGCCTAGCGGGCATCCGACGAAGCGCCGCCCACTTGAGAACATAATTGGGCTTGAATTGGAACAACTGTCTCTGTTCAGGAGTGCCCCAGGCCTGGCCTGGAGCATCACGGTGCCGGGCAGGCTGAGCGGCATCGGCAGAGCTGTGGGAGGGAAGCCTGGATAGTTCCTTGCACCGTGCCAGGCTCCTGACAGTACTGGCCTCCTCTGTCACAGCTGCGGGAGATGGCAGAGCCCCACTGGGGCAGGTCATGGAGCTGGCATTTGCCTAGCTGTCTGTCTCTGGGCGCCAGGGCCGTGCAGTATGTTTCCTAGCAGGCTGTCCCATCTGCTTCCAAGTTTCCTTAGTCTGAGGCTCTGACTTCCATGAATATTAAAACTAGCCTTTAAGAAATGCTGTAATGAATAGTAAACGTTTGTCTCAAAGCCCTGGTGTTAGTCCAGCCATGTAGCCGCACTCCAGCACCACCGGCCATCCTGGAGATCTGCGGGCACCTCGTGGACACGGAACTCCCAGGATCTATTCCATTTGACTTCTCCGAGGGTCGACTCTGGCCCTAATTCATGTAGGCTCCATAGGCGAGGTGAGTGGTGGGGAGAGCAAGCAAGCATGACTTGGCTAAACCACATCTTCCACCAGTGGCTGGGCCAGCGACCCATCCCAGCTGCCCAGGGCGGTGGGCTGAATGACAGCTGGCCAGATACTGCCGAGAAGAGGAATGTTTTCCATGCGTGAAAGAATCCTAGAACACTAGAAGTGGAAGGGACCTCAAGGTCATTGAGTCCAGTTCCCTGCCCTCACGGCAGGACCAAGCACCTTCTAGACCCTCCCTGACAGGTGTCTGTCTAAGCTGCTCTTAAATATCTCCAGTGATGGAGATTCCACAACCTCCCTAGGCAACTTATTGCAGTGTTTAACCACCCTGCCAGGAACTTTCTCCTAATGTCCAACCTAAACCTCCCTTTCTGCAGTTTAAGCCCATTGCTGCTTGTCCTGTCCTCAGAGGCCAAGGTGAATAATTTTTCTCCCTCCTCCTTGTGACACCCATTTAGGTGCTTGAAAACCGCTACCATGTCCCCTCTCAGTCCTCTCCTTTCCAAACTAAGCAAGCCCAATTCTTTCAGTCTTCCCTCATCGCTCATGTTCTCTAGGCCTTTCATCATTCTTGTTGCTCTTCTCTGGTTGAAGTTGAGGTTCTCTTCTCCCACAAGGCAGCCCGTGGGTGTTTCTCAACTGTTGGAGCTTTGAGACAGGCCTGGATAACATGCTCCCATGGATTAGATATGGCTATTGTGATTTGGCCTGGGCTAACGCCTTGGCCAGCCTGTTCTGCGGCTCTGATCCCAGCTGGCTACTTTTGCTACTTCCCACTGCTGCTGTGCAGAGAGTAGCACACAGGCTGTGGCGTATTGGCTTGTGAGAGTCATTGGATGTTTTCAAATACCGAATGGAGTTGTGCGCGAATGATTACCAAAGCCAAAAATAGCCACAATTGGTGAGATTTTTGTGTCTGTTGAATAGAATTCAACCTGCTCCAGTCACAATAGCAAACCGCCTCCCTGCATTGTATTAACTTCACAGCCGCACAATGGGTAAAAGCGTACCAAGTGAGGGAGGGCTCCCAAATGTTGTCATTCCACCTTGCTACCCAGACAATGTCAGTTATTTGTTTCGCTGAGTTCTATAGGCTCTTGTTTGTATCGGCTCCGATGCTTTCATCTCACTCCTCAGCGCTCTTTTGTGGGCTTCCGTTGTTTGGCGCACATTGTCCCGAGGAATCGAATCCCTTTTGATTAGCACGCCGCCCGCCCCAGCCCCCGCCCTCCTAGAAACATCAAGGAGACGTATAATGGCCTTCGATTTGCCTTCCCCAGGTTGGGAAGCGGGTGTCCTTTCTCCGAATACCTCCCTTCCCCTCCCCAGTCTGTGCTGGCATGCGCTGCATTCAGGAAGGCTCATTGCAAACCCAGCTGTGGCGTGAGGCTGCTTTCTCTGCCCGTCCCTGCTCCGGCTCGCGCTCGTTGTGTGCACAGCGGAAAGTTTATCCGCTCCGGTTTCTTCCCCGAGTGCGTGAGTGCGACAGTAATTGACAGTGACAGGAAGGTCACTCCGCGCGGGGAAGAGAGGGGAGGAACCATGCACTGAACTGCGCGGCTCCCCCCCAGCCGTTTGGTATCTCTGTCCGACGCGATCTCGTCAGGGCACCTTCAGGCTGCTGCCACTTACCTTCCCCAAGGGGGCTGTTTCACATCAGGCAGTCTCTTAAGATCCTTTAAGGCCCTTTAGTTATTCATTGTTTGATTTATTTATTTCTCTCCCTGCTCCTTTCTGAGCAGATCACTTCTGGCAGCTGTGACAGGCTTGTGTGAAATTCTTGGGACAGGTTGATGCCAATAATGCAGAGGCTCTCGCCTGGTTCTCCTCTTCCCCTCCTCCCAGACCGGTGCCCCAGCCTCGCTGTTCCCTTCTTTCCCAGCCATGGCTTAGAATTCGGCCGATTTCTTTTCCCATCTAGGTCAGCGGTGTGCTGCTGGGGGAGGGAGGCGGGTCTGGAGCCTGGGAACAGCCCCTTCAGGTGCCCTGTGTCCCTTTCATGGCTCGTCTGCCCCAGCGGGAAGGTCATCTCTTGGGGGCCAGGTTAGAACAGCCGTTCCATTTCCATGCAAGCTCAGAGCTTGCCTCGCTGCAGTCACACATGTGTAGCTCTGTCTCTGTGTGACACAGAAGGATGCACAGAGCCACACACATCCCAGGCGGTCTCCCACTGGCACATACCCACTGGCTAGAGTTTTGTGGTTTGGCAGTCGTGGGCACCGTGTGCTATGGCTTGGCTTGCCCACCCCCAGCTTGGGAGTAGCCAAATGAAATGCACATGCACTCTTGCCCCCTGGCAAATGCCCGGCTCCAGCATGTGTGCTCAGAAGAGCCACCTGCCCTCTTTCCCGTGGCGCTGACAGACCCTGTTTCCCTCCCAGCCTCGTCGTCCTGCTCTGCCGTGAGGCTCTGTCAGGGAGGAAGGGAGCGCGAGCTGCTGGGCTGCTCCTCAGTATTGTTTGGAGCCCTGATGCAGTGCCAGTGAGGTTAGAGTTGGGAAAACTCTGCAGCAGCATTTCTTAGCAATGAGCAAACTGCTGTCTCTTCAGATTGGCCCTGTTCTCTGATGGGCTGCGGCTCCTGCCCAGCAAAGGGCCTTTTCCGCAGTATTTCCAGGGCATGGCTCTCAGCAGCCATATCCTAGCGCGGCTTCGAGATCGGATCTGAAAATCAGTCACTAGACATCGAATTAAACCAGTTGCTGCTTTTAAAAAAGGAAAAAAGCGCTGCTCAGGAGCAAACCAGTTCCTTTGGGCAGAGGATTTCTGTCCATTAACCCTCTGGGTCCCATGTGGCCCCACCTCACCTGCTAACATTGTCTGTGAAAACCCCCAAGCCCAACTGGTACCATGCCCAGATATGTGGCGCTGTACATGGGGGGGCAAGTGTTTCTGCGTGCTGCAGGGGCGGCTAGGGAAAGGATACCCTAGTGGGTAGGGCGCTGGACTTGGATCCAGGAGACATCACTTCGTACTGCCTGCGCCTTAGGTGACCATCTGTAAAATGGGAGTAATGGCGCTTCCCTTCCTCACAGGGCACTGGCAGGCACAACCCATTAGAGTGTGAGCTGCTTGTATAGCCGCATCGTATTTCTGCACAGAGAGGGAAGAGCAGGGCAGTATGGCGGGGATCCAGCCCCATTCCCCTGGAGCTGCTGAAGGCTGTCGGGGGACGTGTGCCCCCACCCTCACCGCTAGCAGCTGTGCTGCAGAAGGGATGGCATGGCTGCAGAACGCAAAGGGCGAGGTGTAAAGCTGCGGCCCTGTCCCTCGGGATGGCAGTTCTCTGCAGTGACCACGCTGTCTTCAGCCAGCCCAGATGTGGGGCTCATTTTTCCTGTTCAGTCTTGCCAGCCCCAAGCGCTCAGACACCATGAGTCAGACCCCCAAAATCACGAGGTTTTGGTTTTTCCTTCCTTGTTGGAGAGACCACAGCTGAGAGTTTCACGCCAGACCCCTGAGGGTTAACAGTGGCCTGCTTTAAAACCCAAAGCTGAGCTTCTCACAGGCGTGTCTTCAAGAAGAGGAACAAGTGTTACGGCGTTGCTGGCGACAACAGCACCCCGCCATCGGTGTGCCTGTCCCTTTGCAGAGCCGTTAGGCCACTGTCCCTGCCTGGAGGGTCCCCAGTGGGAATATCCCCCCGCTATGGCTGGCAGATGGCCCCATGAGGCGACAGGCCTCACCTACCTTGTGTCTCTGGTACAAAACCACAGGAGAGAAGTGCTTTGGTTAGGGGTATGTGCTTCTTCCCTGTAAGCTTTCCAAGGGTCGGTCCTCATGAACCACTGTGGTACCCGTGACTTGAACATTTCTTTTGCGAGGTGAAGAAGGTGCAGGCGAGAAGGCAATAGGAATAAGAGAACAATAATAATATTGCCGACCTCTCACTTTCCAATCGTAATCCACTATTCAAAGGTTGTCAATAGCATTATCCCTCTTTTTACAGATGGGGAAACTGAGGCACAGGGCAGTGACATGTCTTGCTCAGGGTCACCCACCAGAGTTGGGAACAAAACCCATGTCTCCTGAGTCCAAAGGAATGCTCTGTCTGCTAGGCGGCACTGCCTCCTGAAGTACGTGATGGGGGGGTGGTGTTCGTAGGGCCTTGTCCAAAACACTATGAAAGGTGCCATCATGACAGCAGGGCTGCCCCATGTGGATCCATTTGCATTGTAAGGTGGTGTCATCCTGCTCCCTGTTGCCCGGGGGGTTTCCCTTCTGGATTTCAGGATCACTGGAGGAGGGGCTGATGTTCCCCCCCAGTAAGTCCGTTCCAGGGGTACGCTGAGCCAACCCCTGCTGGGGGCAGACTGTAGGGACGCAGTCAGTGTTGCATGGATACCACCGCGGTGGCGGGAACACGATCAGTGTGGTTATGTGCCTCACTATTGAGTCTTGGGGCTTTGATGTAAGGAGCTCCGATGTAAGCCAGAGCCAGACTGACACTCCGACAGCGGCTGTGGCTACACCCAGACAGCAGCTGTTAGCGGCTTCTTTCCTGCCAGCTGTTGGCCATGACAGATTGCTGAATGCTGGCCAGCGCGTACCGGAGCGGTTGTGAAGGGTGGAGCAATCTGGTTCGGCTGCTTTTCAAGCACTCCCACTTCCCAGCTCTTGGCGATTGCTGCTGTGCCCTCCCCTGGAATTAAGGGCACATGGCCCCCTCTTGCTCTGTGTTTCTAGCTGATAGAAGGAAGCAACTTGCTTCCTTCTTAACAGTGTAGCCTGGAGCTCCTGCCAGGTGTGAGCAGCCACAGCCCAATGAACTGGTAGTCTAGGTTACCAAATGGTTGAAGTGCTCCCTGTGCCTCAGGGTCGCCGCTCTGGCTCTGCCCTGGCCCTTGCGAGGGTAGCCTGTGGGACAAGAACAAGTTAGACCCTTTCAGCAGCAACTGGTGATTTTTTGGGATGTCACAATTCTTCCCAGCTTAAGACCTGTTAAATAGGCTGTTTTCAGACAGTGCTGAGAACCTGGAAATAAGGGGTCTCATGTTGGACACCCAAAGAACTGAGGGTCCCAGAATCACTAGTCCCTGTGGGAAATCTTCACCTGAGGCGCCAGTAGAGGTGATAGGAGTGGGAGTCACAATATTTCACTTTCTCCAAGGATGCTGGAGGCCTTCCAAATGTGTGTGTATGTGCCGCATCACTGGGAAGCAGGCCAGGGCCCCTCTCCGTCCACCCCAAACCCAGAATCCAACTTCCTCTTTTGCCCTGAGCGCAGAAAACTTCTTCCCTTATCTATAATCTCAGAGAGTCAATCTTTGGAAGCCCATTTGCTGTTTTCCTGGCTGAGAGACAGTTAATGGAGTGGGAGAGTGGAAAAGTGATATAAATGCCTGATTGGACTGTGGAACTCACTGCCACAGGATATCACTGACTACAGGAACTTAGAATGATGTGAAGAGGATTTGAGCAATTGCCCGGAGAACAAACATATCCAGAGTTCTTCCAGTAAACACTAGTAGAAAGTCTTGGGGGGGTGGGATATAAACCCTGGTGCTCCTAGAAGATATTTGGGCAGACGACTCTGGGAGTAGATTAAGCCACATCTGCTCAGTGCAGGAGTTCCTGGGAATTCCCTGCTCTGAGAATGTCCTTGAGCTGGATCTTTGTGCTCTAATTGTGGCTGTGACCTAAGCTCTCTAAGCTGTTACTCAGTCCTTTCACTGATCGCATTTTCTCCTACTCTTAACACCTTTCACTCTGTGGCTGGGGTGTTCGGCTCAGGCTGCTCGTGCTGACGACACCTCCTACCTCTTGTTACAGAGGCACAAAGCACCCAGGCTTGTCTGTTTTCTTAACGGGTTCAGATGCTGCACCGTGAGGCACCGAACTTGTTTGATCGAGCCCTCTTCGCAGTGTGGCGAGAGCAGCCGTCCCTTCCTCAAACACCCTGACCTCCAAAATACACATGGTAATGAACTATGGCACAGCAATGGCTACTCCTGCTCAGTCACTTTTCCCCTTGCAATGAAACCTCCAGAGCGCTATAGGCTGTGCTCTGCCCTCAGTTAGCCGGACTATGGCCTGTTGGTCTCAGTGTCTTATGCAGGGTGTAAATGGCTGGAGTCCAAGTTGCGCTGAATAATTTCTGGATAGGCGTGTGCTGTCAGGTTACCAGAGGCAGATGCTATGTGATGCCAGGAGTTCGGGGGTGGCAGTTAAAAGCTGCCTTCCCACCTCACAACAGGAGTGGGCAACCAGGAATGGTCAGTGTGCCACCTGAGTGTCCTTCCTTCACCTCAGTGGGCTGCAGTTACCTGCGGCCCACTGGGACTCCACCGGAGGCCCCATGGCCCTCCTGCCTACCCCTTCTCCCCAGAGTTCCTCTCGCACACCGGGGTACCGGAGCCCCGCACTTACCTGCTCCTCCCTCTCCTTCCCAGCACTTCCAGAGCGTGGGAATCGCCTGATTCATGCGCCTCCGCCTCCCTCCCAGAGCTGGAACACTGGGAACAGCTGATTCCTGGCGTTCCAGCTCTGTGGGGGGGAAGAGGAGGAGTGGGGGCAGAGTGTGGATTGGGCTATTCGCAGCTCCCCCCGAAAGCACTGTGAAGGGAGGCTGGAAGGAGCAGGAAGTGCAGGGTTCCAGGGCCCTGGTGCGCGAGAGGAGCGTGGGGAAGGCGGGGCTGCAGGTGGCCCATCGCTGCCTCACAACTTTCCACGTGCTTGAGTCTGGGGAAAGTGCAGGAGGCTTGAAAAATATTCTGGGTTATCTGGTAACCTGAAGCTGGAAATAAAACATGGGAAAGGAATCCAAATGGAGCCATTTCAAGGCAATGTCTCTGCCATGGTTTGGGAAGGAGCCGGTGCTTGTTGGGATGCTGAGATTAGAGGGGTGTCCAGAAGCGGCACTCGGGATCAGAGCCCTGTTGCGCAAGGTGCTGTACACCTAGGAGGAGCAGACCCCTACCCCCCAAAGAAGTGTGGAGGTCACGTCTTTTCCTTCCCCTGTCCCTGATGTGCCTTTTCCCACAAGCCTTCCCCACGCGGAGTTTCACTCACAGAGCTTGCAAAACTGAGCCCAACTCCTGTTTGTACCTGATGTCCCTGGACTCACCTCTGCTGCTTGATGCCGAACTTCAGTGCATGGGGCGGTGGCTGGCAGAAAGAAAAGAAAAACTTCCGTTCCTGTTTCTCGCCATCGCGGCTGGCAAGGAGCGCTGGCAAATGTGGCTGGAGTGCCACTGGGGCAGTGGAGTCTGAGTCTGCAGGCAGCTTCCTGCGCATGCAAGTGTGCCTGTGGGCCCCGGCTGCCTTAACCCAGCCCGCTCTGAGACCGCACTGCTGCAGGAGATCCCTCCCAGTCTGCTCCGCAGCGGGAGAGCCATGCCACAAGGCGCAGATGCTCTGGAATGGCCGGCACATGCGTGTTGTGATGGGCAGGCCATTGTGGTTGGCCCTATAGAATCCAGGCAGCCACCCCACCATGCAGAGGTGAGGTGGCTGGTCCGTGGAGTCATAGCCTCTTATCCCTGCTGTCTTCCCTTCATTTCCTGGCATGGGTGCTGGGCACCTCACCTACAGCAGTGTGGCTGGGTTTCTGCAGAGCCTTTTAAAGAAATGCAAAACCTAGCAGCTGTTCCTCTGTGTGTTGTACAGCCCCGCCAGGACAAATAAGCAATAAACAAATCAACCGATTCCCCCCCGAGGCTGCAATAATTGTGCCCCGAAGCCTTTTGGCTTTGTTTTCCTACCAACTCTGGTTTTCCCCTCCATCGTTATGTGTGTTAAAGGAAGAAGGATGAAAAGTGTAGGCAGAAACAAACCCTTTTTGAAGTCATTTTGTCTTGTATGTTGATACTGCCCTGGGAATTTTGCAGACGTCTGTTACCAATCATTAGAAAACATGGACAAGTAATTTGGGTTTATGCTTTAACTCTGCTGCTCATAGTACCCCCTTGGAACCTTGAAACTGGCATGTTGTTTCTCCGTCTTGGATTCTACATGTGAAGAAAAGCCCCGAGCCACAGCCTGCCCTGCTGTAATCCTGCCGCCAGCCCGAACTCAGTCGCTGTAGGGGGAGTGGTGAGAGTGTGATCGAGGCCAGCATTGCCCTTGGTACCTGTGGCATAGTGGGGGGGCTGTCTGCTCTGTAACCCAGTGTCCCCCTGCGCTGTGATGTGTGATTCCCACTGGCTCACCCACGTGGATTAGCCCGATTAACCTGATGATAAGGCTCTTTCCCAAGGGGGGAGAGAAAGGAAGGGAGGCGGAGACGAACATCTGGCTGGGGGGCAGGGTCTGGGAGCGAGGCAGTCTTGGGCTGGAACCATGAAGGAAACAGACTGAGGAGCTGGAATCGAGGGGCCCAGGGACCCCATCTCAAGGGGGCTGAGGCATCCTGGCCCATACTCCTGTAGACACGTCACGTCTGTGCTGGGCTGTATCCTGGAGAAGCAATAACCCCTCTCTGTTCCACTGGCTGGTGGAGTCTGTTCTTGCTGCTACGGGGCTGCAGGATTGGAGGAACCCCGACCTGCCGTCACAGTACCCCCCCTCCCAGGGAGCCTTCCCATTGGAGTACAGCCATCCAAGTTACAGCTATAGCACATGCCCCGAATCTTCCCCCCAGGGTTTTCTACAGGTTCTCAATGGAGCAGCAGCTGAGCTTATATAGGAAATATTCATCTGCTTAATAACTGCTGCCTGTGAGATTGGAGCTGCTCCAGTCCCTTTGAAAGTGGGCGTTCAGGCACTGCCGCTGGTCAGCTGTGGGCATAGGGCCGCTGGTTTAGTTGTATTGCAGTATTCCCTGGAGCAGTGCCCCAGCTCAGTACTGTGGTGCTCAGCCTGTCCCAAGCATGTTAGCTGGCTGTCACCTCCCTGAGGAGTCTCCACACGTTCCTGGCTTAACCTAAAAGCCCGGGCTCTGGAGGGCACGGAAGAGTGCAGGCAAAGCACGTCTCCTCGGGCAGTGCAGAAAACTGAGTTGCTGCAACTTTCAGTGGGTGCAGTTACTGAACTATGGAGAAAAGGGGGTAAGGCAGAGGTCCTGTGCATCCCTCTCCGGTCTTCCCTTTCTCCACCCGGCTGCTTTTAGCCAGGCTGGGCAGGGATGGTGTCCCTACCTGTGTTTACCAGAGGCTGGGAATGGGTGACTGGGCATTGGCCGCTGTGGGCAGACAGGACACTGGGCTAGATGGGCCTTTGGGCTAACCCAGCCTGGCTGTGCTCATGTTCCTATGCTAGCGTGCACCGTTGCACTCTGGTAGGCCGGAGGGTTTCCTCTCGTGCTTTGCCATTAGCATGTGATGCCTGTGCCAGTTTTTCTGATAACGGGGCTCCTTGGCGTAGACCCAGAGTATTTGTTCCTTGCGTGCTCTCTCGGGACGACATGGCCCCATTAGATCAGCCCATTTGCAGCTTAAAGAGGAGACTGGGACTCTTCTCACCCCCCTTCCCCCCCGAACATCTCCCACTTTCAGCGTTTCTGCACAATCACCGCAGGCCAGATTCACCCTATACTTTGGCTCCTTCCAGCTCTTCCCTGGCACTACACCTGGGATGAGTTGGGCCCAATCATTTTCGGATCGGTCACACTGCCCTTGCTTTGTTCAGAGTTGTGCTCTGACCACAGATCACCACACACAGATGAAATCCAGCTGCTCTTCCACCTCGTGTTGTTTTAATGAGACACACAATATGCCTCGTCGTGACGGGTCCTTTGAATGTTCCGCAAGCACACCCGGTTCGTAACATTGACGCCTCTGCCTTGGTGCTCTCGTTTGGGGTGTCTCGTTTGGGGTGCCCCACTTTCCAATAACTTCATCAGAACTTTCCTTGGGCATCCTCTAACTGTGATCAGTGCAGCCTGAGAGATGGGAGACCTCTGCTTAGCTTCTGAACAGGGAGAGTTTGGTCAGCAGATGTGCAAACTCCGACCGTGCTGTGTTGTCCCTCCTGGTCGGACAGACCTTCTCTAAGGTCACGCCTGTGCCGGGGAAGCAGACCTCGTTAGAAAATGCATTAGGTAGCATGTTGTTAATTGCCCCCCCAGCACCTAGCGCAGGCAGGAAGTGGACATGCTGCAAGCATCTTAGCGGGTTGTGGTCATTTTGTGGCAAGCCACGGCCAGATGATGTGCATTTGAAACACAACTGGCCTCCTCCATGGGGGCGGTGTCAGGATAAAGCCAGCAGGACCCGCTGTCCAGTGCAAATAACACCCAGGCATGTGGGGGGGAGGGGGGTGCGGTGCGGTGTTCAGTCTGTCGCCTGTGTCCATATATGGCCGCGGAGTCTCCCTGCTCAGACCGCCAGCCAAGGAGTGCCGTGCCAGAGGGGATGGCGGGTTTTGTGATACGGGCTCAGAATTGGATCTATCTGCTCTTGCTGGGGGCGCCAGGGCTGGCTTGGGAAGGGAGTGTCTGCAGGCTCTGTGGCCAGCTCAGTGCAGGCACTGGGGCCTAGCTTTAGGGGCCAAGGCGTGCCAGTGCACATGGCTGTGAGGAAATGCCTCTTGGCTTGGCCCTATTTCGGTCCTGGGTCAGGCTGCTGCATGCTGTGACCTTGTGTTACTGGGCACTTGGACATCAACCCTCTGGGAGGCCTGTAAAGAGTTACTCTCCTGGGCCTCAGATGCGTACAGTGCATTTTCCCCAGGCCACCGTTCAGCTGTCCGAGTCCACTGACTTTCAGTCTCCATTGACCTCAGCCGTGGAGAGGTCCCGTCGCCCTTCTCCGAGCTCCTTCGGAGGTGTGCCATGTAGGCCTGGGCTGCAGCTTGTGTCCCAGCATTTTGGTTTCTTGCTGCAGATAATTATTGCAGCCCGGGCCTTTCCCAGCTTTGCGACTGGCATTTAAAATCGATGCCAGTCGGAGTTCTTCCAGCCTCCTCTGTTGCAAGAGGTGCTTGGGTGTGTTTACCCACAGTGTTTGGCATGTGAGTTTCACAATTTGTTTAGCAATGTCAATACCATCTGGAACATCATCTATTTAAAGCCCACGAGAGAGCTGCGGAGTATCCTGTCATCCTTCCCCACAGCGTGGGGATGAGTCAGTTGGAAAGGCTTGATGCTAACGTGCTCTGTGCCGCTCAGCATGGTCGCTCTCTTGTCGTGGGCTGGTCTAGTCCGGGTGCCATTTCTCCAGTTCTTCCCCTTGCGGGTCTGTGCCCTCCGGTGTCTGTCCTCAAAGCGATCTTGAGAGTGCCCCGTGGGATGAACTGCCAGGCCCGGACTCGGACCTCCTTGCCTGGGTTGGATAGTCCCTTACCCCATGTGTCCCCTTGGGGAGGTCAGTGGGCCACAGCACAGCAGGTTTCTGGCTTTGGTGGTTGATGCTGGAAATTCCAAGGTCAGCCTCTGCCATCTGCTCTTGCTGGGGGCGCCAGGGCTGGCTTGGGAAGGGAGTGTCTGCAGGCTCAGCGGCCAGCTCAGTGCAGGCACTGGGGCCTAGCGTCAGGGGCCAAGGCGTGCCAGTGCACATGGCTTTGAGGAAATGCCTCTTGGCTTGGCACTTTTTCGGTCCTGGGTCAGGCTGCTGCATGCTGTGACCTTGTGTTACTGGGCACTTGGGCATCAGCCCTCCCGTGAGGCCTGTAAAGAGTTACCTTCCTGCGCCTCAGATGCTCCTTCCACCGATAGGAAAGCTCTAGAGCTCCGGAAGCTGGGTCTGCGTGCCCCCCCCTTGCTCCAGGGGCCAGGGTCTGTGCTTGTCTCAGCCGGAAGGCCCAGTTTAACAGACCCAGGGTTCAGTTGGGGGTATGGCTCTGGTGCCCAGGTGGTGTGCCACACACACCAGCAGCATGGCTCCGTGCAGTTCCACCGACGGGAGACTGCAGGGCTCTCAGCCCTCCCCCTGCTCTGCGGGGTGTTTGGCATCACTGACAGCGTGAAACCTTCCAGGGGGTGCAGGGGGAGGATTAACACCTCCTGCTGTTGCTGTGACAGTGAATCGCTGCAGAGTGGGAACGCCCCTCCTCCAGCGCACACAGATCCTGTAAACCTCCCTGGGATTTGCAGGCTGATGACAGCGCTCTTAAGGTTACAGGCCGCTTAAATCCCAGCAGAAAACCGGGAAGAATCAAGTGCTAGAGGGACACTAATGTCTGGCTGGCTTATTTAGCATTTATGCTAGTACGGAGGTCAATTAGGCCACGGTCTGTCTTCTCTCTCTCTCTCTCTCAGCCCTGAATTGCATACAGTGCATTTGTGAGTATGAAATACAGTTGATAAAGTTCAGTTTCAAAGGCCTGGAGTCTCCTATCAGTGAGTCTCTTTGAGCTGGACTAGGAGCCAGGACTCCTGGCTTCTTTTTCCAGCTCTGTCATTGACTCAGTGTGTGACTTTGGGCAAGGCAGGTTGCCGTTCTGTGCCTCTGTTTCCCCACATGTAACATGGAGGGTGGTGATATTGCCCATTCCCCTTTGTAGAAGTGGTTTGATATTGACAGAAGAAAGAACGAGATGATAAACCTGATCTCCAGCAGCTGGTTGCCTCTCCACCTTTACTTAGGTTGGTGAATAGGGGTAGGGCAGCTCCTCTGTCCCCCTTACGCAGCAGTGCTGTGAATTTCTGATGGAACTCATGGCGTGGAGGTGCTTTTCAGGTGCGGAAAGGACATCCCTGCCTGGTAGGGCTTGCAGAGATAGGGGGGAGGGAGAGCGGTCAGGGTGGAGACTGGCAGGTTGCAGTAACAGATGTTCCTAGCCTGGAAGAAGAGAAGGCTCAGTGGTTCGGGTGTTAGCCTCTGACTCGAGAGACCTGGGTTCAGTTCTCCTGTTCTGCCACAGACTCTCTGCGTGACCTTGGGCGAGTCACTAACTGCCCCTCATGGCCCACTGCCCCATCTGTGCAATGGGGATCCAAGCACAGAGGTGTTGAGGGTAGATACACCCATGTGCTGCTCAGGTCCTCCACAGATGGGGGGACCAGCTGTTTCCGGCCTGACCCTCTGCTCTTCAGCCTGGCCAGACACAAGATGATTCGTGGCCTCACAGGTTTAGGTTGGGGCATAAGTGGTCTCTGTACTCAGGGGATGTTGCTCCCGTGCCCCCCCGCACCCCTCCCCCCAGGCTTTCCCTGGTGCTGCCTGGCCTGCGTCTTGGGATGTGCTGGGGGAGGGCTTGTTTCCTAGCTGCCCCGCTGTTCCAGCATATGCAGGGGCTGTTAGGCACCAGGCTTTGCAAGCCCACTTCCGGCCCGGGTTGCTAAGGCCTAGGCAGAACCTGCCACCTGGGTGTTAATGCTCTGTACTTCAGCCAAGGATCCCAGGGGACAAGGACTAGACTCCAGCTGTCGATTTGCTCGAAGTGTGCTAAGGCAGCAGGGCACCTCGCAGCGCAGGGAGTCGCCGGTGCGGGAGATGGTCAGAGCCTCGTACGTGGATACGCCCGGGGCGCTTTCTGAAGCAGTGCCACGCGTTGCCCCAGCATCCAGACCTCACTAAAGGTTCCCCTCCACCCCACAGCTGGGCTCAGTCCCTGCTCGTTCTGCGCCCCCGCTCAGCTTTTTCCACATGGCAAGGCCAGCCTGAGGTTCCCTGCAGCGTAGCCAGGGCTAATTAGTGCGCCATGGGCCTCCGCGAGCCCACTTACCTCTCCACTGCGTGCGGGTCTCACGCCCCTCGGCCTACAAAGGGCAGTTGTCTGCTCGCCAGCTGCGGCGAGTAATTGAATTCCCTTTTCCCCTGGGCATTCGCCGGTATTTTCATGGCCTATCGGCATTAACAAGGAGCCTCCTAATCCCTGGCCAGTTTGGGTGAGGCTATTTATAGGCCTCTGTGCAGATGTGACACGTCCACTCCCCACCTCTGCCCTGCTCAGACTAACACATTTTCCATTTCCCAGGAACTGGGTCACAGAACCCTCAGAAATATTCCCCAGATCGTGATACAGGTTCCTTAACAAGGGAGAGAAACTCGCACTTCAACACAGTTGCAGGGAGAAATGGATTTGCAGAGCCCGGGGCTGTTTCAGCGCAGCAAAATCCATTCTGAGACATGCTCTTCAAAGCTTGGTCTGTTTTGCCAGCCTTAGCATTTTTAATCATCCCGCTGCCTGGCCTGCGTTTGGTAACCGTATCAAAGTGCTGCCGAGAATGGGCAGATAGTTTGCTGTGATCGTTAGTACTATACTGTGCTTGTCAGCTCTTTAAACAAAGGCCTGATCTTTCAGGCTATCATTATTTTTGTTTGTTTTGTTATAAACTTCTACCAAGAATTGATCACAACTAATACGGTTCCCTGACTGGTTTTTTTTTTTTTTTTTTTTGTTTTTTTGCTGTTCTGGTTGGGTTTTTTGATTGATCGATTTTTACCTTAGCTCCAAGAACTGGCATTTCCTGACCCTGCTGCAGTGTGTATCTGCATCCCAGACAGCGAGGAGTTTCTCACTAGAGCTGTGTGTGCACGGAAATACCTGCTCAGTCTGAATTTAGAGCCAGTTGGTTGAAAAAAAATAGCCATGTTGAAACTCCACAGGCTAGACAGCCCCAAAGAGCTCGTAATTCTGCCGGTGCCTTCCTCAGTGTGAGCTTTAGGGCTGGTGAAAGGCGACAGACCCACATAGCTAGAGCTTGAAACCCTCGGACCCCAGGAACAGAAACCACAAGCAGAAGCTTTTCCTGCCCCTTCCCAGCAGTGTGCCTCAATTTAGTCCTGGCTCCAGGGCTCCGCAGGCCCTGGCTCCTTTGCTAACACACTTCACAAGGGGCAATTTGTGAAGGCAGCCTTTTTTGCATGATCGGAGGCTTCTCTGCTGGGAATGAGGGTGAGGGCACCACATTATTTTCCAGCGCCAGCTGCGTTGCAGCGGATAGTAAGTGCTAAGCTTGGGAATACACAGCCTGGGGTGGCTTGGAACCAGCATCCCCAAGGAGATAGGCGAGGTATCCTGAGTTACTGAATTGCCCAGCCGTTGTCAGAAGGGCATCGTATGATCCTTCTTGGACAGAAAAACGTATCCAGGTCTAATCCGCGTCACCTCACCTTGAAATGTGCCTGGAAGATGTTGCCAGATTTCAGTGGGGCGGGGGGGAGGAGGAAGCCATTTGACCCCAGTTCTTCATGGCACGAGATGAGGTGCGACAGCATAGTCTGCGTTCCAGGCTCCAGTCAGCGGTTACCGAGCCTGTCTTTAACAAAACAGCAGCCAGTCAGTAACCTGTGGTAGGGCCCACGGTTAGGACTGAATTAGAGCCAAACTGGCGATCGGCAAGCCAGAAGAAAGGGTGGGGGAAGGGAGAGAGGAGGATTTCCCCCCACGGTCGCCAGGGAACGAGATGTTTCCTTCTGCTCCCTTGGCTGGCTGGCTGGCTTGTGCTGAGAACGTGAGCTCTGCGGCAGGGCTGTCGTCTGGTTCTGTGTCTGTGCAGCGCCGGGCACGGCAGGGTGCTGGCGGGGACCGGCATGCGTGAGTGCCATGGTAAGAACAATTATTAACGTGACTGGCCCACAGTGCCATGGGGAGTCTGTGGCAGAGCCTGGAACTGCTGAGTCCCAGCCACAAGAGCATCCGTCCTCTGAGCCAATCCTACATGCTGAACCCCGGGGAAAGGGCAGGTGAGCCCAGGGAAGGTGCGAATGCCAGCTGTTGTCACGAGGGTTATTGGGTCTTCCCGGGGCTGGACAAGCTGTAGGTTGCTGCCAGGGCCAGAAGTTGGGCTGGGCAAAACAGATGGCTGCCTAGGGTCCCTAATTGGCAGGGGCCACTCCCCATCTGGTCACCCCCTCTCCAGTGGCCAGGGCAGCATGGGGCGTGTCTGTGCTTTGAGGGAGTTGTTCCGTGGCAGGATCCTGTGCCAGAATTGGGAGCAGCCGCACTAACCCAGGGCTGGACATGGCAGCTTCCATCTCCTGCCTCCCCTGCTGGGCAGGAGCAGCCACGCTCTGCACACTGTCCAGTGCTGGCAATGAGAGAGGAGTAGCTCTGGCCCCCCTCGCTCTAATTGAGCATCTAAAAGCAGGGAGGAGGGAGCCAGAGACAACAGACAGGGGGAAAAGAGGCCCAGCTCCGGGGTGTCATGGCTCCTTCCCCACTCTGGCATGATAAATGCAGAAGTGGGGGCCAGCAAGTATACCCCAAAGCCTTATCTACCAGGCTTTGGTATAAAACTTCCCCCAAAATCTTAACCTAGATTTTGGGAATAAAACTTCTGCTGCCACCACCCAAATATTAATAACGAGATTAGGGGAAAGATCGTTTGGGAAATCTCACCCCATTATAAAAATCAGGACACACAGTAACCAATGCCAGGTTAATAAAAAGAAAGGAGAAAACTTCTATTACAACAATATTCCTGTTGCAAGCATAAAGATCAGATGGAAAGATAACAAAATATACTCATGGAGGAAGTACACCATGGGCTAGAACTTAGTTAAAAAGAAAAGCCAAACATCTCTTAAGCAGTGCCAGATATCAGATCCCATACCCAACCCTTAAAACAATAAAGCCTAACGAAACTACCTAAACTTTACCCTACTTACAGAAAGTGAAGAATTGTTTCTTGGAGAGAGAGAGACATGCTTGTCCCTCCCTGTAGCTGCAGAGGACTCACTCAGAGAGACAAAAGGAGAAAGGAAAAAACCCAAATTCCTTTGTCCCAGTTTGAAAGTCCCACCTACATTCCTACTGGTCACTCCACCTGGCTAGGTGTAGTTAACCCCTTAATCCCCAGGCTGCTGGCTAACCCTCATAATCATGACACGGGGTCTCCTGGCCAAAGCAGGCTGGGAGAGGAGGCGGGGAGCATGGACTGTAACACGTTGTGCTCTGCACTTCCTTGCTCATCGGCTACGGGGCAGGTGGGGGCCTAGGAGGGGCTCTGCTGCATAAGCAAAGCTCCGTCAGCTGCCAGCTGATGGGTCTTTAGGTCTGTCAACCCAGCGGCAGAGAGGGGAGCAAACCTCCCAGCCTGGGGAGACACTCGTGTTGGTGGGGCTCTAGAGCCAGGCGGACACTGCAGCGCAGGCTCCCAAACCAGGAGGCGGGGGGGGTTGCGCATCCTGCATCCATTCCTCCTGCGGCAGTTGTGCCGATCTCTCGTCGGCTGCTTCCTGAGGGTGACCAAAAGTACAGTAGTTATTGCCCCACCTCCGTGTGTGAAGGCTGAGAGCCTCTGGAAGGCTCCAGGCCTGCGCAGAGGTCCGATAACCTGAACGGTTCGCTGCCCAGCCCCGTTTCATCAACCTGTTCTGCTTGCTCTAGCCCTACAATTTGCTCTCCCAAGCTCTCTCCAGTCGTCTGCTGGCTTAGACATCTGGGGCAAGAATGGTCACGGACTGGAAGTCCTCCACCATTCGATAACCAATGATCAGCAGGTAACAGATCAGTGCCAGGTAGCATGGGCTAGTGGTCGAAACCCTGGTGGCCACTCCGTCCATAGCAATCACAGCTTACATGCAAGAGAGCATCGATTCAGTCTCTCTCTTTCAAAAAAGCAGATCGCTTTTTTGATGCACTTTTGCTGTGTGAACGCTCTTTTTCAGAAGATCTCTTCCAAAAAAGCTTCTTCTGAAAGAAGCCTGCAGTCTAGATGTAGCCTCGGAGGTGCAAGTGTCTGAGACCTAAGGAGAGCACTCCCGTGTTAAAACCAAACGTGTAACACGCACGCTGGCCATTGGGGACATCAGATGCATTTTTAAGCAAAGCAGCCTTTCTGTTGTCCCAGTGCCGTGCAATGATAGCTCCTAGGGTGTGCGGCTTCCTCACTGGGGAATCATTGTTTCATCTGTGTGCATCTCCCTGTGTGTGCGTATCTGATCACTGCAGCAGGAGAGTGTCTCTCCTGCTCGACCTCTTCCCTCGTGCTTCACATAACATTAAGGGAAACTTTAATCTGCCCCCTCCCCCAAAATGGTAATCGACCACTAGGATTTATGTGAAAGACCAAGGGATGGCAGCCCAGGGTGCGTCTACACTGTGGAGTCTTGCACTGACCAAGTTGTGCTAGTGCAGACTCCTAGTGTAAACACACTGCATTGGTGTAAAAAGCAGTTTTCTCTGCTGTAGGTGAGCCCAGGATTGGCTGCACTGGTGTAAGCCACTTACACTGCTGCAGCATGTCTATACTAGGGGGTTGCACTGGTGTAAGCAACCACGGGCGCTCTATCCATAGCCAGCCTGATAGCCAAGTATACCACGCACAGGCTGCGCTGAGCCTAGCCTGGAGTTTCCATCTTGCCTCGGAGTGACTTCAGCAGCGTTTTTTGCCTGCACTTGTCTTTACGTCTCCGGTTCAGAATAATCCCATTATTTGCATTTGCAATGACAATAGAATTACCGCCGGGAGCCCATGTAGGTCATAAGCATTTTGTTTCATAATCTCAACATCATCATCGCAATGATGATGACCTTTTGCGTCTGCGTTTTCATGTACCTGTGTCTCATTCTTATTAAATAGCCTTGCATTGAAATCTCTCACTAATCTAATCTCCACATGTGGCTGCTGTATAATTATCTCATTTTGCAAAATATTGCATCTGTCATTCTCCCTCCCCCTCTGAAAGTGAGGAGGTGTGGGGAGAGAAGGCAGCAGAGCGGCTGTTTGAGTCAGTGATAATCGCGCACAAGTAACAGTTCAGACCCTACGTATCAATCCGGACCTGCCTCGGGGCCCCCAAATGGGCCAGGTAGGATGCTTCCAAAAGGCCAGCTTCTGTTGCCGTGCCAGGCTGCCTCAGGGAGCGACGCAAAGGGGGCTCCCCATGGAGCCTCCTCTTTATTTCTGGGCCAGATTTCCATGGTGGAGGCGGGGGGAGGGGAAACGTCTTCTGTAGGAAAGCGGTTGTGGTGGCACCCAAGGGCTGGCAGTGCCTGCCCTGCGCTGAGCTGGATACACACTATTCATGTGGCATGGCCGCTGTCCCTGGTGCTGAACAGATAAGACCAGTGCCCCGACCTGATAGGCTCTTTATCCCCACTGTTAGTTGGGCGAGCCTTCCAGAGGCTCTCAGCCCCCGCACACGGAGGTGGGGCAATAACTACTGTACTTTTGGTCTGTTACTTGCAGATGATTGGTTAGTGAATGGTGGAGGACTTCCAGTCCGTGGCCGTTCTTGCCCCAGATGCCTAAGGCGGCAGACGGCCGGAGGAGAGCTTGGGAGAGCGAATTCTGAAGTTACGCAGAGAGCAGTGGCGTGGGGTTACTCTTAGAGTTGTAGTGGATCACGTCGGGAGACCGGCCCGTCCAGGGCTAGAACAAGCAGAACAGGTTGATGAAACGGGGCTGGGCAGCAAACCGTTCAGGTTATCGGACCTCTGCTCAGGCTGAGGAAGGAGTCCTATGCCTAGGCCCTCATTCTGGGGGAGCAGCAGCTGGGTCCCCTAGCTCTGGTGGTGATGTAGTGCACACAGTGATTGGCCCCAAAACCGGAGGAGGTGGGTGGCAGGGAAGCTGCAGGCCTATCCACTGCACTGCCTCCCAGCCCACTGGGTCAGTGCTGGCTCAGTTCACTGGCATTGCTTCAGCCAGACCAGGGTCGGCTGCCTCTGGGCTGTTTCCCCATTCTCCCTCTGGGCACGACTGGTATGGTACCAGCTCCTCCGGGTCTTCAGGGAACGAAGCCTCCAGCAGGTCTTGCTGTTGCTCCGTATCTGGGATTGTCAGTAGCCCTGACCAGTCCTCTGCTTCCTGGAGGTGTGTGCCAGCTTCAGAGCTCGGGGAAGGCGTGCAGCTCCTTCAGCAATTGGGGCCCACCTGAGCTCTTGGCTCCCATCTTTATACGTCTGGCCCTTCCCTCTTCTTCCTGGGGGTGGGGCAGGATTGATCTGGCCATGCTCACCAGGGTACCTTGGGGTGGCCTTCCCCTTCTGGGTCAGAAGGAGCCCAAACTGCCTCACGCCAAGAGTAAAGGAAACAGCGAAAGCTTCAGCAGTGAAAACCCGAGCAATTGGGTGGAGTCTGCTGGTGCCGACCTGAGTTCTGTGCAACACCTCTGGCATCACTGGCGTAGCTCAGGAATCAGTTTTGAGAGGGGTGAACGCCAGTCGGTGCAGAATTTGTCCTGTAAGATCTAGGAGCAGAACGGCTCCTTTATCCAGTGTCTTTCAAACATCTTCCCGTTGCCCCGGGGGCTCCTGGCTGGGTGCGGAAAGAGACCCTCTTCGTGGCTTGCAGTTAAGTGAAGGATGGTGACCTCATTGGAGGTGGATAAAATGAGCCTGGGAACAACCGCCCCGAGGAACACACGTTTCCATTCGGTTACACAGTGAGATGAGTCCTGACCCAGTGTCTGCAGAACCCTCAGTGATCAAGTCGAGACCCAAGACTAATCCGTAAGTTCACATCAAAATGTGAACATCTGGCAGAGGGCTATTGGGAATAAAGAAGTCTGCAGATGTCCACAGAGACATTTGTCAGCTCTCGGTAGAGCCATTTGGAAATTACCATTTTAATGATTTTTTCCTTTAAAAATCAAACATTTCAAACTGTTCTTTTAAAGGAATAATGCGCTGCTGCGTTTTAAATAAGCTGCTACAGTTTTAAATTCTTGCTACACTTGTGTCTTGGAGCCACATCTGGCTTCTGTCTCAGAGCACATCTGTCTCTTCTCATTGAACATATCTGGTGTCTCTGAGAATCTTTATTGCTGACAAAAAAAAAAAAAAAAAATCAAACAGAACACTTTTAGGCTATGGAGGGTGTCAGTTACCCAGGTGAGATTCCCCCCTTATCTTTTAATTCTGAAGCAGCTTTGTGTGACAGTTTATAAATTAAAAATGGTTCTTACGTGACACCTTGCGCCTCATTCATATTATTTCATATAAAGCGTTTCCACGTGTTTGAATTCGAGAGGGGCTTGTGCACAACTCGACACGCTGGGTTTATGTTCTTCTGCCAGACGCTTCGCATACTGCAAATCATGACGCCAAAATTGGTGACTGCACACTGCAAGTGCCCTACAGTACGTCACAGGGCCGATGGGAGTCGGCTGCGGAGCAGGCGGAGTGATGAAAGCACACTGAGCTGCAAACTTTACTACCGGCAGTACGCTGACCCCGATCTGCGGCTGTGGATCGGTGAGTAGGGGCCCGTTTTGAGTGACTGAATCTCCATGTAAGGATGCTATAGTGCTGACCGTGTCAATTGAAACACTGTCACCTGGCTCGGTGGTAGGTCCGAGCATGCGCTGGAAAGCCTGTAGAACTCTCCAAGGGTCAGATTCTCATGTACCAGACGTCTGAGCGGCCCAGCTGAACGGCTGATGGCGTGGCTTGCACAGGGGCTTGGTTTGTACTCCCGAGAAGAGGAGCCAACACTGGGACTAGGAGCCGGCTCTAGCGCTGCTGCAGACTCCCTGCTGGCCTCCAGCAAGTCGCTGGAGTTGTCTCCAACTCGGCATGATGGGACAAGAGCTACCTCTCGGGGGGGGAGCCGGGGAAGGTGCAGTCAGCGAACGTGCACATTGGAAGGGGCAAGTGGCATTATGACAACACAGTGCCCCCCTCCTTGCTGCTGGCCTGCTCCCTCTGCACCTTTCGCTGCTGTCGGGTGTGGAGTTTGCTCCTCGCCTCTCCCCTTTCATCTGTTTGACTCCCTCACTCAGTGAGCGCCAGTGATCTCCTGCCAGCCAATGGTCTCGTCTCCTCTAGAGGCTTCTCTAGCTCCGCTGCCTCTGGCCAGTCCATCAGGTCCTCCTGGAACATCTGGGGATTGCTTTCCCTGGCTCACTCGCCTCCCTGGAGACCTCATCCGGTCCAGAGGCTCTGCGTCCTCCTTGCCACTCAGCCTTTCTCCACTGCGTCCCAGGCCAGGAGGCAGCATTGTGGTGGTCTAGGCCAGCGGTTCCCAACCCTTTTGAGCACACGGGCCCCTTTTCGGTCAGTTAAAACTTCATGGACCCCCAAACGATCCTTTTTGTGCGAGCAGCCCAGCTAAACCCTTCCCGCCACTGTAATGGCGTTTGAATTGCTAGGGCGGGGTGACCTATTCCAACAAGAGAAACAATGGTACAAAGTGACTGACCCGTTCATAAGCTGACTCCAGAGGACAGTCGCAACTTGTCAGCTTCAGGACGGACTGAGGGACATGCAGACTGCAGGGCACGGAGCTGCATTGGCTGCTGTTCACCCGCGTGACTTCCTTGGCTCCTGGCCCCTCCGTCCCCTGCCCATCCCCGGAGCGAGGGGATGGGGGGGCAGCCATATGCGCTGGGACATGGCTTGCTTTTGATCCCATTCCCTGGACCCTAAGGGAGCGAGGGGAAAGTGTTTGCATCCCGTGCATTCCTCTCACACATCAGCCAGGTGTGAGGCATGCAGGGCATGCAAGCACTTTCCCCACGCTCCCTTAGCTTCCGGAGAACGGGATCAAAAGCAAGCCGCGGCCCAGTGCACACGGCTGCTGCACCCCGCCATGCTCGGGGGAGGGAGAGGGGAGAAGAAAAGAAAAGAAAAAGAAAAGTCAGGATTGGGACCGCCGCAATGGGCCCAATCCGTACTTTTAAAAACTTTCTGCAGACCCCCTGCAGTGCCTGGGGATCCGCAGACCACAGGTTGGGAACCACTGGTCTAGGCTGTCGTCCTGCCCTCACTGAGCCAGAGAGGTTCCCCAAATAATTCCTGAAGCAGAGCTTTTAGCAAAACAGGCACTTGTGATTTAAACATTGCCAGGGATGGAGACTCCGCCTCAACTCTGGGTAGATGAGTCCAGTGTTACTTGCTCCCAGTGCCACAAAATTGCTTGTTCGTTCGTTCCCGTCTGAATGTGTCTAGCCTCCGCTTCCAGCCATTAGATCATGTTGGGCCTTTCTCTGGCAGATCGAAGAGCCCGTATCAGATATTTGTTCCTCTCCTGTCTCACGCTATCCTCTTTCCCTAGGAGATCTCATTTCCTTCTGTGGGCTCAGCTCAGTAACACCACTCTTTACTCCGACCCCAGGCTCCTGTGCTTGTCTGCGTCTCTTCCTCCCTGCCTCAGCTGCCAGCCACTGCAGCCTTGCACCTGCTCTCTCTCCCCTCTCCAAAGTAATTGTCCTTTCCCTCTGCCCTAGGTGTGTCTTCCACATTATCGCGCCTTTGCCTTGCTCCCCACTTCCTTTGCTTACAGCTCAACCTCCTTCTGACCTCCGTGGCTCTCCACCGCTGGCCTCTCCCGCACTACACCCCTGCTCTCATCTCCTGCGGCTTGGCTTCTTGGTTCATCTGCTCCACCTCAGCCTCGTGGTGGCCTCCTCCATAGCTCGCCATAGGCACCGGGCATTCTGCCGCCTTGCGATGCATGCCTCGAGTGGCTGGTTAGGCCATGCGTGCGGAGCCCCCTCGACCCTCGCCTCCAAACCCTCTCGTTCTGAGCAACGTTGCTCCTCTGCTGGCCACGCATCACCTCCCTCCCGTACTGGAGTATTTCTCCAGGCTGGTCTCTGCTTACTATAGTTTCTCTTCTCCATTAGGGACTATAAGATCTTCTGGTCTGACTCCCTGTGGAGCACAGGCTGCTAAACCTCATCCAGCACCCACACGCTCACCCCAACCTTTGGAAGTAGGCCAAAGTGGAACACAGTAAGCATTTGTGGGCCACATTCAGGGACCAGGAGGGAGAAAAGGCGCCAGTGCCTGGGGCCCTGGCAGTGACAAGAACTGGATTAGGTGAGAGATAGCCGGGTGATCTCAGCAGGCAGTGCACACCCCACACTGCAGAGGAAAGAATACAAACCCCACGGTCCCTGCCAGTCTGACCGGAGTGGGCGGGGAGACAGAATTACTTCCTGGCCCAAATCGGGGGATCGGTTAGACCCTGAGTGTATGAGCAAGAGCCAGCCAGCAAAGCACCTGGAAAAAAATCTCAGGCCCGAGGCACATCCCATCTTGTAGGCCTTTGAGGGCGGGAACCAGCTGGTGTGGCATGTATAGCTCTTTGAACGCTTCTGACACAAGAGATGAGCATTTCCGTGGAACCTGGAGTCAGCTGGGGAGTCCCTGCCCCTTTTCTTTGCTCTCTTTCTGGGTCACTGTTAACACACCGGGAAAGGGGCCGGAGAAAGGAAGCCACGTCGCCATCTGATGCTTGGTGTTTGACTCGACGTGACGTACGGTTCATGGCTTCCGACTAGTCAGTGGAGAACGTTCATGTGTGTCCCGCAGACGCTACCTGGCTTTGCAGGTTTTCACATTC
Organism: Rafetus swinhoei; assembly: GCA_019425775.1. NCBI lineage: Eukaryota > Metazoa > Chordata > Testudines > Trionychidae > Rafetus > Rafetus swinhoei. The sequence goes on along the minus strand of CM033435.1, from coordinate 2,063,234 downwards.
GCTGCTTAGGAGGGGAAGAGCAGGCTGGGCAGAGGTGCTGCAAGGCCGGATGGAGGGGTGTTGGCAGCACCAAGTGGGGGCCCAGGGCTGCAGTGGTAGGTGCTCAGCTGGAGATGCGCTGGCAGCGCTGAGGGTGGATTTCCAGACAGGACCAGCAGGAGGTGCTAGAAGTTGAGTGACTGGTGACGGGGCAGAGCTTTGCGTTGTCCCAAGGCTGGCCCGGAAGGATAATTATAACCGGGTCTGTGGGCAGTCAGGATTTCACGCCTCTTCTAGAATTATTCCCACTCCAAAAGGGCCGTGACTATGAAATCACTGCAGCAAGGAAAGGGAATAAACAAAAGAACCGACCAAAAATCTCCCCGAGTGTGCAGCGTTTTGTGACTAATCCGAACATAATTACTGTCATGCTTTTAACAAAAGACTTTCATCTCCCAGATAGGCTCCTTCCTCTGGTCATTAATCTCCAGGCCTTCAAAAGAGGCAGTCGTGCTGCTGAAACCCATCAGCGGGCTGCCGCGTACCTTGGCCAGCCTGGGAGGTAGCACGCAGAGCCGTGACTTTGGATGTAGCGCTGTAACCTCGGTGGGCGCGGGCGCAATTAGACTTTTACTGTGGGCCTGACCCGAAACCCATTGACCTCATGCTGCTGGCTTAAGGGGCATGCTCTGCTTCGCTCGGCTTGGGCCAGTTCTCTCTGCTTTCGGCATCCTGCCCCATTGTCCAATAAATGCCCCTGAGAAGGGTGCAACCCAGCCCTGGCTTTGTTCCTCAGCCACTTCCCCCGCTGGGCCGCACCCTCTTGGCGAAGCCTGTTCCCGGTTGTAAACTTGCGTGGCAGTGCAGTGCTTACTGCTTGGTCCTGCCATGAGGGCAGGGGACTGGACTCGATGATCTATCAAGGTCCCTTCCAGTTCTGTGAGAGAGGTATATCTCCATATTTATATAGATATTTGCGTATTTATCCCCCCACACTCTGCATAGCCCCGCTGGTTTTTAGGGTCAGAAGGCACTGTTGTGGTTGTGTAGGTTGGTCTGCATAGCGCAGGCCATGGAACTTCACTCCGTGACTCCTGCATCTGTCCCAGGGCGTATGGAGCTGCATCGGTCAGGTGCTCATTGCTGCTGCTCTGTAAACTTGGCACCTCCAAGAAAAGGAGGCACTTAATGGGACTGGAGCCACGGTGGCTGGCCCTCGCTGGGAGCTGGGCACAGACCCACCTGTGGCTCAGGAGCTACCTCTCGGCGGGTGCAGCGAGGCTAGGGCTCAGAGCAGGGGTGCCAGAGCAGTGTGTCGAGTGGGGATGCTGAGAGCCGTGGAGCCAAGCTGTAAATTCCGTAGACGATGGAGACCATTTCAAGCTGGAGGTGCGGTAGCAGCTCCCTGCCCCCTAGTTCTAGCATCTCTGACCTCTGGCGATGGCTCGAAGGGCGAGAAGAGCGAGCGAGAGCTCAGCAGCCAGTGAGAGCTGCAGGAAGTAGATCGGCTCCTTCAGAAGACCCAGGGTCGGAGGAAAGGGCCTGGCTGAGCTGCTGAAGTTGTGATAAGTCTAGTTGGAGTGGTGAGGGGGAGAGATGAAGCCCTGGAGAAAAAGGATGTGAGCCCGGTGCTGGGGAACATGCTTTGATGCAGTGGCTGGGGCGAGAGCCCCCTTGCTTCCCACCAGCCTGGGAAGCTATGCAAATTCTGCCCGGGCACCCCGTCCTGCAGCGCAGCTCCCCCCGGCCTCAGATCTGTGACTCTCAGCACCGGGCCTCTCCTGAGCAGGTGCTGCCACACGCAACCGCGGTTGGCTGAATCTCCAGGGCACGGCTCAGACCCCGGCAGACTTTCCTTTCACGTCTGATCAGAGGTAGGATTTGAACCTGAGGTCTGGAGAGGCGAAGTGCTCAAGCGCTTGTCCTTTGTGCCTCTGTTCTAGCTGCCTGCCCTCGCTTTGGCTGCTTCCCACCCTGCCCTGCGCTGTTTTCTCAGATGGTTGCTGGAGGCAGCGATCTCTCTGCATTTCTCTTGCTGGGATCTTACAGCTGTGGGGAGCAGCGGCTCTGTCTGCTTGGAACCAAAGCTGACAGCGTAGAGGGGAGGCGAGAAAGCCACTCCGCTTTCCAGGAAATCTGCCACTTGTCTCCTGGATTTCTTGCTAGGAATTCAGAACATTTCCTGGGTTTCCTGAAGGATCCTTAGACATGCAGGATGGAGCCCGCTTGGGAGGAGAAACCCTTGTCAATTGCAGGCTTTGGAGCAGCACTTACTGAACATGACATGAAAGCAGCACGTTCGCCAGCCGCATGGCACTCCGCGAGTTTAGCTTGCCTGCTGCCGCCTGGCCTGCTGATCCAGAGCGCATCTGCAGCGGCCCCTCCATTTCCACAGTATGCGTCTGCCAGCTGGGCTATAGCAGCGGGGGGCGAAGGTGGGAGAGGATCTAGCAGCAGGGTAAGAACCGTGAGGAAGGCAACGCTAGCAGTGGCTAGCCTGTGGAGGCACTGAGGGCCGAGGAGGGGGCGCCGCAGCCACAGAGCATGAACAGCCCATCCCCACATGAAGCATGTGGGCTCTCAAACTCATTTTGATTCCTACAAGGAAACTGAGCCAGGCCTGCCCCCCTCCTCCCATCGCCTGTGTGAACGCGATAAAGTCCTGCTGGTTTGTCACTGTCAAGCAGAATCTTGCTTGCATCCTTCCCGTCCCGCCCGGAGGCCGCGTGTGGCGTGGAGGGGCTGACTGAGGCAAGCGAAGGGTGTGCCAGCCCAGGCAGGGTTTGTACTGGGGCCGGGGGAGCTGTCAAGCTGCAGATATCTTACGCCTTTCTGGCCTTGCGTGATGGCCCAAGTTGACCTGCGCCTGCCTCTCCCCGTGCTCCCTCGTACCAGCTCTCCTCAACTGAACGGGTTTCCCCTTCGTCTCTTTCTCATTTGCTTGAACGGACGTTCCCCTTGGATCACAGGGAGGGAGGGGAAGGGAGGAATCCCATTAACCCCTCCTCCCTGTTCGGTGCATCTCCTTGCCCGGTGATAGATGTACTGTCAGGCCAAGCTGTGCTGCCACGGGAGTCCTGGGGCTTCTCGACTGACAGGCGCCGGAGGCAGCATTCCTCTCTTGATGGAATGCCTCCAACCACGCAGTCATAACAATTTTGACGTTTTGGGCAAGGAGAGAAATTTTGCCCGGCACTGTGCATGGTTGGCAAAACTGGAGCTGACAAAGTAAATGAAGGTGAGCGGCTTGCAGACGGCTCCTCCTCTCGGATTTATTTCTAATTCTGGTGCGTGGGCTTTGCGACCCACAGCTGCGCGGAGTCTGGGTTTCGGGGCGATGCCGTGTAGGTCCCATTTCCAGGGCATTTGGCTACAGGGGGCTGCCCAAGTCCACACGGGCAGAGAAGCTGCGGGCTGCTGTCTTGCCAGTGGCGCCGCTTGTGAAGTCTTTGCTTTTGTGCCATTCTTAGTTTCCAGCTGCTGCAGTAACCGTGGGCCCCGGAGGACTTGGCCTCGCGTGGTGAAACTGTTGCAGGTGTGAACCAAAGATGCTATGTGGCCTAGAGAGGAGGAAGCCTGACTTTGCAGCGTGAAGGGGAAAGTGACTCTGAGAGTTCGGCCTAGAGCATTAAACCTCTGCAGCATTTTTGACAGTAGCCTCGGTCTGCACCGGAACAGCCAGGGCTGAGGCATGCTGCATGAACCGTCCAGGCACCCTTCTCAAAAGGCCAAACAGACTGAGCTGGGCCTAAGCCTCTTGAATTCTCTGACCGTGTGCCCTTCTCTGCCAGGGCTAAACTCGCACAGAATGCACCGAGATCGCCCTGCCCAGGACAGCGTCTTCTGGAAATTCCCATCTGCTTACCCCTGCCAATCGCCTTAGAAGTGAACCTCCCCAGTCAACCGATACTTCACCCGAGCGAGTGGGGTTGGGCCAGTCTTTGGGAGCGGGGAATTAAGGAGAAAAAGCCTTGGACTGGGCATGTTCTGATGGTTCTTTTTGATCAGGGCAGGTGGGGTCTGTTTTATTGTAGGAATCCCCAAGAAATTCAGCACCCTGTGGTTAAATTAATGCTATAAACTATGTTCACACATGGAGTGACGGCGCGTCGGGGTTCCCCCGCTCCTGCACCCCTGTAGCAGCAAGAATAGACTCCACCAGCCAGTAGAATAGAGGGTTTATTGCTGCCCCTGGATACAGCACAGCCTAGACATGACGTGACTACAGGAGGCTGGACCAGGATGCATCAGACCCCTTGAGATGGGGTGCCTCGGCCCTTAGACTCCCACCCCCCCTCCTTAGTCCATCTCCTTCATGATTCCAGCCAGAAACTGCCCCTTCCCCTGAAACCTGGTGTTCATCTCCCCTCCCTCCTATTGTCTCCTTCCCTGCCCCCAACCAGTCGGACAGGTTGGGGTCTTTGCGTAGGTGACTTAGGCAGTTGTCCTCCTGGGCAGTGCTACAGGTACCGGCCAGTAGGGGTCACCCAGCCCAAACACAGCCACCAGTGGATGACCATAGTGTATGGCCTAGTGTATGGCTTGCCCACTACGTCACACATGGAGACGACCATCACTTTGGGCACGCCCTGCAGAGAGACCTGGTTTCAGAGTGGTGGGTTGCTTACCCATTGTGCTGCTCCTCCCAGGCTTGTGAGGTCCCTCGCCACCTCCTTTACCTGGCAGGTGTCTGTATCGCCACACCACAGCCCTCCGATCGACTGAGCATCATCCATTCGCTGCTCCCAGAGGACCAATACGCTCCAGCGTAGCGGTTCCACCTCAGCCCCATCCCCCCGGATGTGGGGCGAGTAGAAGTGATGGAAGGAAATAGTTACAGACCTAATGAAGCCTGAACTCCCAGTCTAGAGCCCCAGAGACTCTCGTGTCTTTGTAAGGGCATCGCTTTCCCAGAATCCTTGCCGCGCCTCCTTCGGGAAGGACTCGGTGCGTCTCTTAGTGCTTTGAGATGGACTCGAACAGTCCGTGGTCTCTGGTCATAGACAGGACCCGCACCAACAGTGCGTTTCAGCCTGTGCATTTCCTTCCTTGTAGGTTTCACACCCTCTCTCTCTGCCTGTTTGCGCCTAGGGGCTGCTGGGTCAGACCCACACTTGGTTTCTGCCTCATTTCTCACAGCGACTTGGAGCCGGACCAGCCCGGAGCTCCTTTGCAGCCGACAATTGCAGAGTGCTAGCTATGCTGTCCCTCCCACCCCCCTGTTGGATCTTGTGTGGCGACCAGTCGTCCTCGCCATCCCTTGCATGCCTCCTGCTGGGAGAGGCTGGCCTGCGGTCACAGGGAGGTTCCCCCACAGCCAGTGCCCCTATGCCAAACTCTCCAATGACCTCTGCACCAAAGAATTGACCGGATCACCTGTCATTTCCCACCTCCACAGCTTTTCCGTTGTTCCTTTCACTGACTTGTGCTGTCCTATTTCCTGCTCCTGTTATCGTGGGTGTGGATGCTGAATGTGGCGGGGGAGAGGCACGGCTGATTGGCTTGATTCCCCCATTTCTTTTTCCTCCAGTTTGGGGTGCCATATGGGGGCCTGCCATCAGTCAGTTACCAACCCTTTTCCTAGCGAAAGGAACTGATTTGTTAATGTGGGTGAGCGATGGCTGTGTGGCTGGCCTGCTCTGTCGGCGACGGTGAACAGCTTGCGTGCTCTGAGACGTATGGGGATGTGGTGCCACTGGATACGTGCTGGGGTTGTTTTCAATTTCGATGTGAATTGAATGAGGGGGAATGTTTCTCTTGGCGATTCGATAGGCGCTAGCTCTCCTGTCAGATGTTGGACTCTAGTATCCCGCTGGGCAGTGTCTGGGCGTTCAGAATTGCTAATTGTTTCACAGGGTGCACTCTGAAAGTGGAGGCGGCCGCTTCTGCGGTCAGGTACCGCACATGCCCGCTGGATCCCTGCTGCTCCGCAAGGCACGTGCGCTGTTGCGGCAGGGCCGCCAGCACCCGTCGGCCTGGGGTGCGTGTTAACCTCAGTGGGGCTGTGGCTGGTGGGGTCTGATCGGCTCTGCTCACTCCTCCCTGGACACTGTGCTGTGGGAGGCTCCCGCAGTGTCGCTGTCTGGGGGGTTTCACTGGCCCCCGAGCTCTGTTGCTGTTTGTGGCTCAGGCAGCCGATGGAGCTGAGCGCAGGTAAGGGGCGGGTGGGAGGGCGGGTTCTTCCGGCATGCCAGGGTGCAGAAATGACCAATGACTTACAGGCTTCACCTGCCCACCTCCAGCCCACAGGTGGCCTGATGCCTTGGTGAAGGTGCCAATGTAGTACCTTGCCACGCAGGCAGCAGAAGGGGGTGTGCAGAGCACAGCACTACGACCCATCAGGCCTTGCTCCTGCCCCCACCCCCGCATACCCACGGACCCGCGGAAAAGCTGCGTCTGGCTGAGCTGTGGGCCTTTGTTCCTCCTGGCCACGAGAGGGAGCCATGGAGCTGGTGAGGGGCAAGCACGGACCTCGCTGGGGAGCAGGACCTCCTAGCTGTCCCATTGGGTTACACAAGTAGGTTAGCGCAGTGTTTCTCAACCACTGGTACTCGAGAGAAGTGGGGGGAGGGGGTGGTATGTCAACGCTACTGAAATTTGGAGAAAACTGAATTTTTGTGTTAAATTTTACAGCTCTTTATTATTTTTGTACTTTTTACACCCACAAATTTCATCGCCCGCTCGGCTACGATTAAGTTGTTTAAACAAATGTGTTGCGATGGTAGAAACAAATTGTGTCTGAAAACTGTAGGTACTGGCGGTACTTCTAAGTTTGTTTTTAAAATTGGGATACTTTATAAAAAAAAAAAAAAAAAAAGGTTGAGAAACACTGGGTTAGAGGGCCAGTCTGGATTTAGGAAGTGTCTGTTCTTTTCCTTCTAGCTATGGAAACCCCTGTGCCAGGCCAGGAGCCTTTCTGGCTTGTCACCGTTTCGAGTCTGTGCCAGCGCTCAGCACCATGGAGGGCAGGCCCAGTTCTCCCCTCCCCACTCTGGCTGCCTGCCCTGCTGCTAGCCTTCTCCTATGCTCCCTCCTCCATGTCACCCCGAGGTTTGGACCTGCTGGCGGCTTGGCCTCCAGCACGGCCCCTCAGCTCCTGCTCCCCACGTGGTGTGCACCTGGGAGATCTGTATTACTCAGTGCCTGGAAGCCGGGTCAGCGCTGGGTAGTTATAGGCTACCCCACGCCCCAGCCCAGTGGGGCCCGCGAACATTTCCGCTGCGCAGGCCCAGGGTTGCCGGAGTCCACTAGTGTCCACTCCCGTGGCACACGAAGAGTAAGGGGAGAGGGGGAGGTCCAGGTTGCCCAGCGCTGCAGTAGGCGCTATGGCACTAACATGAGACCTCAAGGCAACTTGTGTCCTCCCCTGTGGCTGTGGCAAGCCCAGGACTGTCGTCTTGCAGGGAGCTGGCGCGATACTGCTTGGATGCCTGGCCTCTTTGGATGGCATCCTGGACGGCTCTGCACGTCTTAATCCCGGCCTGCCTTGGCGTTCTGCCTGCGGCGGAAGCACGTCTCGCCATCTCCCTGTGGTCTGCACGGCAGCGTGTCTCCGGCTGCGGCACGCCGCGGGTTAAGCGCCCACAGCCACAGGGAGCCAACACCAGCTGTGAAAAGAAGCTGGGTGGGGGATGGGGTGGGACCTGCGTGTAGGGGGGATCCTAGCTCTGCCACATTACGCTGAGGGGCCCTGCTGCTCCTTCCTCACACGGGGACCCCGGGCCGGGCAGATGCAAGATTCTGGAGCATCTCCAGAGCTGCAGAGGGTGCGTCCTCTTGGACGTAGCACTGTGAATACCCAGGTCCGAGGAGGGGCAGGTTTCCTGCTCTCTGCCAAAGCCACGCGCCAGTTTATGGACTCTGGGGGTAGCAATGGGCTTGCAGAAATCACCGTTAATGAGTAAGTCAGAATCTACACACACCCCGACGCGGCCACGTGGCAAAAGGCCGTAGGCCACAGGGAGTCAGCAGGGCGCAGCAGATGTGGAGTGAGGCCGCACGGTGAACCCCTCGTCTCCCATGGGCGTGGCTGCCGTCTTGCCAACCCCAGCCCTTCTCCAGCCTTGACTCAAGGGCCTCCGCAGGAGCAGGGGTTGCTTTTTCAGTGGCTGTGGGCTTTCTGCCCCCTGGCTGTGCCACCTTTAGAGCTGCTGTTTCCAAATGTTTCCTCTGCAGCCGTGAGGGTTAGAACCGTACAAATGTCACACGACTCCTGTTAAAGCCGCACAAGCTGGCGGGACTGTCACTGGGTCCTGGCTCCATCTCATGTGGAGAGCTGGGCTCTCAGCCCCCCGTGCAGGCAGCCTGCATTCGAGCCGCCGCCCTGCCGTTCCCCGCCTGGCCGGGTACCAGGGCACCTGCCTGGCAAAGCTGTAACTGCTACAGGCCAGGAGGAAGGGGCTAGAAGCTGGGCCTTGCCCCCAGGCGAAGGACATCATCTGTGGGGAGCAGGGAGAGAGGAACCCTTCCCCTCCCAGTCTCGCACTGGCTGCTTCAGCGTGTCCTGGCCTTGGCAGGAGGGGGACACGTGCACAAACCCAGCCTCCCCCACCCCATGCCCTTCCTGCCCCTCTTCCCAGGTCTTGCTTTCCTCGTCCTCCACCCAGCCCCAGAGGTCGTTCTCCAGGCACCTGTTTTTTCCTCTCCAAGCCAACTGCTCCCTAGCCCCCTTTGTGTGCGTCTCTGCTCCCCGCAGAGGATTTCCGTGGCCTGGGGGCCCACCAGCCCTGCCATTTCAGTCCATCTTCAGCGTTGTGAAAGCCCCTCTCCTCTGCTAAAAATAACCTCAAGCCGGGACCTAAGCAAGCTGACAGGCTGTAAATACGTTTGCCTCCCTGCCAGCTCCCTCCATGCCTCAGGAGCCTGGAAATAAAGTCTCCTCCGTGGCTGGTTTGTTCTGGATAATCTCAACCTCGTGTCCCGTTGACAGGAAAGAGGCGGAATCTCTATTTTAATTAGAGCAGTGTTGTTGTATCCCCCTCAGGACACAGGCTCTGCAGAGCGGCTGCGGGGTCGGAGGAGCGCTGACAGGAGCTGCCCCATGTCGGAGGGACAGTGACAGCATCTCCCGGGCGGGGGGGAGGAGCTGGCCCCCATGGCTTCCAGAGACCGCGAAGGATGCGCCACCTGCCCCCAGGCTCCCTCTGTCTGCAGCAGGCTGAGCCCCGGGGCTGCTGCTCAGGCTGGCGTGGGACACAGTGACCCGTTCCAGCTGCGCCCCACCCTTTGGGGAGCCTTTGGGGAGCTGGGGCACCGATAAGGCGCTTGCAGCGGCTGGTGCATTGAGTTCCCGTGCCAGTCAGCGTGGCCAGCTTCTGGGGCTGCTCAGCAGTGTCCCTGCCGCCATGGGTCACTCTGCAGGGGGCAGCGAGAGCGGGCAGGCCAAGCCCCCCTCCACTCCCCCCGGCTGAGCTGTGCCCGGGGGCTGACCAGGGTTCTTGCCGCATCTGGGGGCTGCAAAGGACAAGTGGGGCATGGGAGGGGGGGTCCCCACCAGGGTCTAGGCAGGTTGCCTGTTGCTGCTCCCATGCATTAACTGCCACCCCACGTGCCCCGCAGCCACTGGGCCATGGCCACCGGTGTTCCTGCTAGTGGAGCTCCTTCCCCTGCCGGCGGGGCCGGGCCAACTCCAATGGAGAGAGAGGAAGAAGGAGCAGCCGGGGAGGACAAGGAGAGCTTCCACTCTGCAGATGGTGGTTTCCAAAGCTTGGTGGCCAGGATTACACCAAAGCGCATGTGCATGTGTATGGGTGTGCACGCATGTGTATGGGTGTGCACACGTGTGTGTGCGCACGTGCAAGTGCATAGACAAAAGCGCTTGTGAGACCTGATGCAAGAGGAGTCTCGTGTTCCTGCTTTGTGTGTAAAAGAGGAAAATCGATGGCAAACGGACCATCCCGCATTGCTGTTTCATGGCTGTGGAGCGGGGCCTTGCGTGTCAGGGGACGGTTGTTGATATTTTCAATGAAACACAGTTTCTCACTGGCACGTTCTCCTAGAAATCCAAGTAAATAGCAGGGAGACATGCTTCTCCTCCACACCCCACGCACACAAGGGGGGAGGTTTTGAGCTGCAATCGATAAAATTGTGCCTGGCGTCGCTCCATCTACGAGTTAATTTCCCCTTCCCTTGGGTGTGGGGAGAGAAGCCGACAGGCAGGGAGGATGAGGAGGGAGCAAGGCAAATCTGGAATGGCCGCGAGACAGAGAGAGAGTAACAAGATTGTAGTGTAGAAGTCTTTGATTGACCACAGTATCATTTTGTGGCTCTTTCTCCATCTCCCTTGGATAAAACTCCACTGTGACATCCATTCCATTAAATAGGGCATGTTCAAAAGAGAAAATTGCTACTATTTTCCCCTTTTACTTTACTGACATAAAAAAATTGATCCCACATAGCATCCTTATTTCAAAGACCGGGCTAAAAAATAATAAAAATTCCCATTTTGCTCGCTGACAGCTGCATAAAGCATTTTTTTAAAAATAAAAGAAACATGAAACATGTTAAAGGATTTTTTAAAAAAAAACCCACAGTTTTGTTCTAGCAAGATGCTTTTCCTTTGTAAAGAGGTAGAGCTTGACAGAGAGAGTGCGCAGACACACTATGATAAAAGTTTGATTTCTTTTTTTTCCCCCTGGTTTGCTGGTCAGCATTAGGGCATGAAATTAAAACTTTGTTGCCAGTTGAAGCTGGCTGCTACTCCACCGAAAGCCGCCTGTTAATCTGGGCTGGGAGGGGCGGGACTTTCTTCAGTGGCAAAGTGTGTCTAGGGCATGATGTGAAAGACGTTTTGGCTCTGTTGTGAAGGAAGCAATAGGAGGTGTGGACAGGTCTGAGTACATCAGGGGAATTAAGAGTCTGCAATGGGGCATGGGGAGGTGATGGGGCTGTGCAGAGAATGGGAGTTGGGGGTCTGTAATGGGGGAGATGGGCAGGGGGAGTGAATTGGGGCCTTTATTGGGGAAGGGTGGAAGAAGTGCCAAGAATGGCCGTGTGTCTCTGCGGGGGGCGCTTGGGTCTGGAATGGGGTGCTGGGCAGGGTGGATAATGGTGGGGCTGCGATGGGGTAGGGGAGCTGAATGACTGTAGGGTTGTGACGGTTTCCTGTGGCACTCGGGGGAGCACAGAACTCATCAGGAGGGACAGATGGGAAGGATGATGGGTCGTGCAGTAACAACCAGTGCAGGCCGGGTGGGATGCAGGAGAATTTAGCTCTGGTTGGAAGGTATTGTAGAAAGGAGGGTGCAGGGAGGTTAATTTAGATCTAAATGGAGGAGTTAATTATCTTAATAAGAATCGTCCTACTTAAATAAGATGCACTTTTCAAAGAAAGATTAAACCAAAAGCGTGCTGACTAATAGTGGAGCGGTTCTGCAAGGACGCCAGCAAGTGGCAAATTGCTTCTTCACCCGCCTCGCCTCTGCTGCCTGCCTTCCAGCTCCTCCTCCTTCCTGGCTAATGCCCATGGGCCTTGACTGGCCCGAAAGCAAGCTCCAGGCCCCGGGCCAGCTGAGAGCTGGTGCAGCGGGGCTGCTTGTGGACTGGGTCTCCGTAATGGCAAACTAGGCCACTCGCAGGAATGAACATGGTCAGCGGAAGAGCGGAAGGCGGACCGCAGTGGGTGAAGGTTGCAGGGTTTTATGCCCACTGCCGGATGGAAAGCTCAATGAATTCTCTCCAAATAGGGCTCCCCTTAAAATGTTCGGTGCTGTTTGATGTCAGCAGGGTTAGGTCTGTGCAGAAATAAGGCTTAAAGTTGCAGTCATTGGGTTGGTCGTGGTGACACTTCCCCACCCCTGCAGTCCAACTTTTCCAGCAAGCCTTGCTCTTGAATCTTGCTCTGTCCTGCCCCCCCCACCCCGATTTGTGACTCATTCGTTGGGGGCCTGGCAGTCCTTGGCTATTGAGCAGATGTTTTGAGAGAGCTATGTACAGTGACTCCAAGATTTCGTTCTTGGCAATGCTGAGTAAAGATGCCATCATTTTGTATGGATAGTTGGGATTGTTTTCCAGTGTACACGACTTTGCATTTATCAGCATTGAATTTCAGCTCCGTTGTCTTGCCTAGCCACTCAGTTTTGTGAGATCCCTTTTGTAACTCTTTGCAGTCAGCTTTGCGTAATTTTGTATTATCTGCAAACTTTGCCATCTCACTGTTGACTTCTTTTTTGAGATCTCTTACGGGTATGTTGGACAGCCCAGGTCCTAGTACAGATTCCTGGGGGGACCCCACTAACCTCTACAAAATGAAAACCAACCATTCGTTCCTACCCTTTGTTTCCTATCTGGTTCCTGGTCCATGAGAGACTCTTCCCTCTTTTCCCATAGCTGCTTACTTTGCTTAAGAGCCTTTGGTGAGGCATTTATTCATATGATTTCTGAAAGTCCAAGTACACGATATCTCCTGGAACTAGGGTTACCAGGTAGCTTCAGGAAAAAATACCGGACACACTTGACCGGGGGGTGAGGGGGAAGAGAAGGACCAGCCGGGCGTGGGGAGCAGGGCTGGCGGGGGTCAGGGCAGCGGGGCTGGCCGGGAGAGATCGGGGTGGGGCAGCTGGCGGGAAGCAGGGCTGGTCAGGGGCAGCGGGCTTGCTGGGAAGATTGGGGGCGGCCGGGAAGCAGGGCTGGTTGGGGAGGGGTCGGGGGCAGCAGGGCTGGGGAGGGAGCAGGGGGGCGGAGAGAATCAGCCGGCGGGGAGTGGGACTGACTCGGGCACATGCAGATCCCAGGGTGCTGCCTGTCCCGTGCATGGTCCCAGCAAAGCACGAGCGAGTCTGGCTACGGCTCCGCAATGCACTTGAACAGCGCCCAGGAGCACGGACAGGGCTTCTCCTCCTCCCTAAGTCGTCACTCCTACGTCAGATGCAACCAGAGGCTCCCAGTGCGGATCACGCCCGGCCCCCCAGCCACTCCCCGGCCCCCACCAGGCTTCCGTCAGGCGCCCAGCTGGAAAACCAGAAAATACCAGACATTGCACATGTCCGGTATTTTCTGAATTTTTTTACCGGACAGAGGGCCCAAAAACCGGACTGTCCGGTTGAATACCGGACACCTGGCAACCGTACCTGGAACCCCCTTGTCCACGTGTTCGTTGACTCCTCCCAAAGAATTCTAATAGGCTGGGGAGGCCTGACTTCCCTTACAAAAGTGTGTTGACTCTTACCCTCAGATCAAGTGCATCTCCGTGTCTGACAATTCCATTCATTACTTCGCTTTAACCAGTTTGCTGGGTGACACTGGATTCAGCAGGGTGGTCCGGCAGCCTTCGTGTTCATGAGTCCTTCCCACCTGCGAGTGGAGACTGCTGGGAGTCCCCTATTGTGGAATGGACGTGAGCAGGCACTATTACTTCTTCCGAAGCTGCTGTTCTTCCAGATGTGTTGCTCGTGTCCATTCCACACCCCGCACTCCTGCCCCTCTCTGAGTCTGGCAGAAGGGACTGCGCCCCTTACACCGCACCAAGGAAGCGCCACTCCAGGGGTTGTGAGAGGCACTGTCGTGTGGGTACTGCTGGCACCGATGGCCGCTAGGACGCACACTTGTTGTGGAACGGACGTGGGTAGCACATCTCGAAGAACCCCAGCTACAGAAGGGGTAACGGCCTCATTTGTCACCTGGTCCAAACTGCCTTCTGTTGACACGTCGATCTCGGACACGTCCTCCAACTTGTTACTTAGGAAGAATGGCTTGGGAGTGGGGATCTTCCTCACCTCCTCGCAACGACTGCCGATGCCAAGGGTTCATGTACCTTCTCTGTAGTGCCCATGTGTCCCTGGAGTGCTCCTTTCATAGGTACCGGCTTCCTCCCGCTTAACCCCCTCTCTGCCCCTTCGCCATAGCCCTCAGCTCCGCCTTCAGGCCCTGCCCCCGATCCCGACCCCGCCCATGCCTCCTCATGGCCCCTCCCCTGAGCATACCCCATCCCCACTCCTCCCCCTCCCTCCCAGAGCCTCCTGCACACGGCAGACCAGTTGATTGTGGCACTGGGGAGGAAGGGGAGGAGTTGATCAGAGGGGCCACCAGAGGGCAGGAGGTGGAGGAGTTGGCTGCCACTGGAACACCCACGGAGTCGGCGCCCATGGCTCCTTTAGCAGCCCAGCTGCTGATTTTTGGCAGGCTTCCTGCCTCTGACGTGCTTATTATTATTGCTTTTAGTTTTGGGGTCGTTTGCTACTTGCTCTTCAGTTCTTTTTTGGCCTGCCTAATTATACTGCAACACTTGCCTTGCCAGAGTTTGCGCTCCTTTCTGTTTTCTGCCTTGCTACTAGTCAGCAAGTAAAGTCCCACTGCCACACTGTCAGCCTTGAAAGCTTCTCAATTAAAAGCTGGTTTCCTTTAGGTTACAGCAGGCTCGTTTTCCTGTTTCCATATGCAAAACACTTCTAGGCCCTTTGGTGAGAGGGGGGCTCCTCGGCAGACTGGGAGAAAAGCCAGGCTCGAAGACTTGAAACACACGAGGACGTGAGTCCTAGGATTCACACTGTATGTGAAAGCCCTGTGAGCCATGCATCATAACCACAGTGCCAGGAATCCTCCCTCTGGTCTGTGAGGCCAATTGGATCCATACATCCGTATGTTCGGATTCATCGCGTGGAGGAGCAGCCGCGAAAAAGCAGAGCGGTGAGATCCTGCTGCACTGGAAGCATGTGCCAGATCCCACCTGCGCTTCTCCAGAGCCGTGTGCATTTGTTTTGGTTTGTTTTCCCTGGGACTGAGAGAGAGAGCCAATGTGTCTTTAAGGCCAAGCATGTGTAGGGGGATTTGCTGATGGCTCATCTTTCTCGCCGGCTTTTTCAGCTGAATGTCGGCTTATTGCTTTTGCAAATTGCCTTGTGCCTACACAGAACCGGCTGCCTCAGCAAGAGCTTTGCCAACAATACACTCTATAAAAGGGTTATTAGGATAACAAGAAGGAAAACACGAACCTTTGCAGAATCGTAACGGTTTCCTTGTCCAGCTCCCCCCTTCCCCCGCCCAGTTTATTGCCCGCAGGTGCCTCTGCGCTGGGCTCTAAGCCGTTTCTGTGCCAAATTTGAGCAGGGAAGTTCCAGCACCCTCGGCAGGCGCTAACGCTTCTGCAGTTAGCTGGTCAACAGAGGGCACTGCTCTGTATCCTGTCAGAAGTACTGCAATGGCGAGGAGTCTGCGGCTGATGCAGCAAGTATGTTTCCCAGGTCGGGGCAACCAAAGCAGCTTGCAGGCTGCCCGCTGTTTGCCACTCTGCAGTAGACCCCCCACTGCCCTGGGCCTGTCTATCTGAGCCCCTCCGCAGCTCTGCCGTATTTACCCTCCCGCTGCGTCTGTGTGCCAAGGCCCGGGGCTTCTCCCCGCCAGACTGCTGGGGAGCAGGGGCAGGCCGAGACTGACTGACTTGCCCAGCGGCACAGAGGAAGTCTGCACAGGGCAAACAAGTGACCTAGGCCTCCAAAATCCCAGGTGCACGCTTTAACCATTGGACCATCCTTCCTCACTCAGTTGCCTAATTTTCTCCAGGGAATGAGGGACTCTGTTGCTAGTGCTGGTCTACACACAGCCCGAACTGAAGCAGGCGCCTAGGAGCCTTGGAGGGGATTATCAGTTACTTGGGGTTTCGTAGCTGTGTCAGCGCTTGTTGCAGTGATGAGTTCAGCGCTGAAAGTCCGGTCTGGGGAAGCTCTCGCACTACATGGCAGGCTCCCCGGGTTTGCAAAACGAGCTCAGCACCTGCCCTCCGTGTAATTTAATCCCGTGAATTTCTTCTAGGCTGGATGGTGGATTGAAATATTCAGTTCTCCTGTTTCCCCAGCCGAAAGGCAACCTGCGTTCTGTGATGGAGACAGGAGACCTGCACTCCACGCATGGGAAGGGCGCTGTTTTATAGGGCCATGCCTGTCTGTTCCTCCGATCCAGTTCTCACCCCCCATTTTCACTAGCCTCCCTTCCTCTTCGCTGGTCCCCCATTCGGCTTCCCACCGGCCAGCAGGGCATTCGAGTAGGGATGAAATGTGGCTGGGTAAACCTGTTTCCCTTACTCGAAACCTGCTGCAAAGGAGAGAAGGCGATAGCCTGGAACAGATGTAGCTGGCTTTGATGTTAGCAATCATTACAGCAAAGGGCTGAGCACGCGGGTTGGAGGCAGGAGGTGGAAGTGGATTTGGCTAACGTTTGTTGGACAGCCTCTGCCAGTCCCCTTCGGTCCTGACCTCATAGACTCGTAGACTTTAAGGTCAGAAGGGACCATTTTGATCATCTAGTCTGACCCCCTGCACAATGCAGGCCACAGAATCTCCCCCACCCATTGCTAGAATAATCCTCTGACCTGCAATAAATACTTGTGCTGTTCCATTCCAGGCCGCTCTGCCAGCGTCCCCTGCTCTCCAAGCCCTCGCCCTCATCCCCATGGCTCTCCGGATGTCCCATAACCCTGACTTGCAGCCCCTGCCCTGGTGTGCCACCACTGGGCCAGCTGCACCCCGGTGTCCCGTCACTGGACCACCCACTCCGGTGTGCCTGGACCACCCGCCCGGTATGCCATCATGGCCAGCTGCACCCCGGTGTGCCTGGACTACCCTGCTCCGGTGTGCCTGGACCACCCGCCCAGGTGTGCCATCATGGCCAGCTGCACCCTGCACCCCGGTGTGCCTGGACTACCCTGCTCTGGTGTGCCATCATGGCCAGCTGCACCCCGGTGTGCCTGGACCACCCTGCTCTGGTGTGCCTGGACCACCCGCCCAGGTGTGCCATCGTGGCCAGCTGCACCCTGCACCCTGGTGTGCCTGGACCACTCTGCTCCAGTGTGCCATCACTGGGCTAGCTGCGACTACGAGTTTGGTTGCCTTTGAAACCCATTTTCCTCCATTCTGCGCAAAAGCCTGATTTGAAGAGGGGTCTGCGGAAATGAAAGCTGGCTTAACTCCCTGTGCTAAGGCCCTGGGCAAAGTCCTTTCGGCTCGGTTAGTTGTAGAGCTCCTCTTTGCTCCTTCTGAACAGCTGAGGCAGGTGTCCACATGCCAAGACTCACGCTGGCCTGACGCTCCCTGGAGGTGGCAGGCAGAGAGCGAGCGAGCCTGTCAGGAGACTGTCTTGCCCCCTCAGGATAATGCGCCCGGGCCGGAAGTTTTCCCAGCTGCCGTGGAAACGCCCCTGTCTTGTTACTCCTCGCTGGGCCCTGGAGCAGCTGAGGAGGGGTGGGCTGCAGAGGACACGCCAATGGCTCCTGGTCCAGGAGGTAGTTCTGTGGCGGCCTTGGGGCTGCTCTTACTGTGCTAGATGGTCACGCGGAGGGAGTTGGCTAGCGTGAGCAGAGCTGGAGTATAGGCGTGCTCTGGCGGTGCCACTGAGTCCTCCACAGCCTCTCGAGCTGGCTGTTCCTGCTGGGAACATTTTAGCGGAGGAGATGCAGCGGTTCTGTGACCTCTTGCTGCAGGAGAGGGTCTGGCCCATTGTGGGCAGGGCGCTTCTCTATACTGCAGTGCATGCTGGGGGGGTGTTCTAAACAGCCCTGGTCCCTTCTGGGAAGAGCCACCTTCCCCAACCCCCGTCTGGTCTGTGCCTCTGCCCCGGCCATCTGCACTTGCTTTCCCTGCATGCCCCCAAGAGGCAGGCAAGCCGTGATAGGTGCGCCAGTCAGATGCACACAGCTCTGCTTAAAGCCAGGCTCTTCCGCGGAGTCGAGGGGGGGTTGAATGCCGGAAGGGGGTGAGGGCAGGCTCTGTCTCTCTCCAGAGGCATGGGGCAGGCTGATGGGGAAGGGAGGAGTTGGACTGGGATGGGGGGGTGAGTTTAGTGTCGTGTGTGTACATCTACCAGAAGGAGCTGCTGAGGCTTGGCACTATCTGACCCATCCCGTTGGCTGTAGCTTGCTCCTCGGCTCGGCCAACCCCGGGGACCCGGCCCAGAGTCAGCAGCGTGTGGCAGGGTTCCTCCGTTGGCAGCACCTGCTGGCCCTCGGCAGGAGCAGAGCCATGCTCCGCCCAGGCTCTCCATCCCCGTTGCACCCGGCTAACCCGGGGAGCTGGCCTGTCGGCCGTGGGAGAGCACTTCTGGGATGCGCCTGCCTCCAGAGTCCTTGGGGAGAAGGCTGCCACCCCCTGGCCTTTATTAAACCCACGGGGACCCAATTCCTCCTGGGCATAAGCCCATCAAAGTCAGTGCCAGACATTATCCAGCCCCTTGGGGCTTTGGGGAGCTTGCTGGGCCCAGCCCCAGGAGCGGGCCGTGGGATACAAGGTCTGGGAGCCACACACCCGCTCTGGGGGCCAGACTTGTTCCTGGCTTTCTCAGGGCACTGGCTGCTCTCCAGTGTGGGGCTGGACTTGGCTTTTCTACCAGTAGAATGGAAGTGCCAATGAGAAGGGAGAGGTGGGTGCCAGGCAAGTTTGCCCTGAGCTAACCCTGTGCCCTCTGCTCTTCCCTATTCCCGTCCTGCGGGCCGCTGTCTTGGCATGCAGCAGGCCTCGCCGGTCCATTCCAGGGCTGCCCGATGGGCACAGCCACTTCCTGCAGCGCTCCCAAGGGTGAAGCCTGCCCTCTCCGCGCCCAGGCACTGGGTCTGTCTTCCGGGGCGCCGGCCACCGATCCCGGTCAATGCCTCCGCTGACTGCGTGGCTTGTGGTGCAGACCAGGGTTGCAGTTCCCCCCGGGAGGTCGGCAGCGATTTCGGTTGGGGCTTGAATCCAGCTCTCCAGAGATCAAAGGCTGGTTCGGTAACCCACCATCTGATCCGCTCCCTTCCTGTGGTCCAGGGGAGCGTCCT
Organism: Rafetus swinhoei; assembly: GCA_019425775.1. Classification (NCBI taxonomy): domain Eukaryota; kingdom Metazoa; phylum Chordata; order Testudines; family Trionychidae; genus Rafetus; species Rafetus swinhoei. The sequence continues at coordinate 2,044,519 of CM033435.1, read as the reverse complement.
TCCTCCCGCCGTGCAAGCTTCCCGCGGGCCCTAAGGCGAGCTCGGATTCACACCACAGTTCCGGCTGGCCAGCCAGCTCCCCTGTGGATGCTGTCAGTCAGCAGTGTGGTGCCAGGCGTGTTAATACACGATTGAATTGAAGCTGCAAAAACACTCCCAATGAGACACCAGTGGAGCCTGCCTGGAAGTCAGAGCTCCATGCCAAGGCACCAGCAGCGGCGGTGTCTGTAGGAAGAGACAGCTGCTTCCCTGCCCCTGGGGCCAGCGAGAAGGTGTTTGAAATTGGTCCCTTACTGTGTTGGAGGGAGACAGCTCTAATCTGGCTGAGTGCCCAACGCCCACACATCAGACTTCAGCGAATCAGACACCTCGCTGCCACCTCTGCCCCACGGCCCAGCGAGGAGACGAGGGCTCAATGCGCTCCAGCGTGGAACCCTGGGAGATTCAGACCGCAGAGATTCCAAAAGGGACCCAGAGAACCGCCCCATCTGTGTCCTTCCGTGGCCACGAAGAGTTCCCGTTTGAAATACAGAGATGTAAACTCCTAGGCCGAAGCAGTCCAAGCATTGAGCTGGCTCAGAGCTGAGCAGCACGATTCAGTGCTGTGGTTTAGGGACCCCGGATCAACTGTGTAAAAGCTGCTGAAACTGTTGGGTCCTGTGATGTTACGTTAGCCCAGCCTGGACCGTGCAGCCGGGATTTTCCCTTGCTGAGGGTTGGGAGCGGGGGCCGTGATGGGTGGCGAGACGCCTCAGTGATGAATACTTTGCTAGGTGTGTGACTCGAGGTCTGAAGCTGTAGCCTGCGGTTCTCTCGAGGGAAGGGGCACGTAAGCCAGGGAAGTGGGCCTAGTCGGCATCTTTTGCATCTCTCCCTGCTGTGCATCCCACAGTCCTGGGAAGAGGCGGACCTGCGACAGGTCTGTATCCGCCTCTGGCAATCCCAGCTGCATCTGAGTGGCAGTGCTGTGACGTGGCTCGCTGCACCGCAAGGCACGTGCAGTTGCGCAGCTCCCGGAGGGTGGGAAAAGGGCCTGGGGCTCCCTGGATTGCAGCGGGCCGGGGGGAAATGACAACACACAGTCTGATGCGCCACCGGATAAACCATCACCTGTCAGAAGTGGAAACCTGAATGCGGTGTGACCCCGCGCCTGTGCAGGTACAGCAGCTCTACTGCCTGTGCTGGAGGGGAGTTGGTTAGTTCCAGCGAGTGGAGTGCAGAGGGGTAGAGTCCCTTAGCTAGGCGCCTTTCGGGAGGCTTTGGAAGTCTTCCCCTGCTGTGCTGTGGGCGGGAGAAATGCTGGTAATGGGAACTGTGCTTGTGAGACTCAGACGCAATCACGAGAGAGAGCAGGGCTGGCCTCTCTGCCCCAGAGCACCCTCTCTGACAGAGGCAGAGCGCCCCAAACACAGGACCCTGCTGGTCCAATAAGTGCTTGTTCGCACAGCATGACTATGGGCAACAGGCGGGTGTAGGCTTGTGTGCGGCTTAAACTTGTCCCAGTGAAGATGCAGGTAGCATCTGGGATGAGGACAGGGACGGCCGAGAGGTGCCCTTGTCTCACTGGTAAGAATGCTCCAATCAGAACCATTTTTTAAGCGGCTAATAGCAGGCTTGTGGATTTGGGCAGAAATGACATTGGGATTAAATCTTTGGTTCCCCTTCTCGTGGTCCCATGCCCAGATGACATTAGGAGCCCTGGATTCTGTCCCCAATTCAGCCATGATTTGGTCAATGACCCTGGGCAGGCTGCCCCATTGCCTCATGCCTCAGTTTCCCTCTCTGCAAAGCAGGGTTATTGACTAGTGCTGCTTGAAATTATGCTGTTGCAGCATTTTTCTGGAGGGGGGGATGAAAACTAGGCTTGTCGCAAAATGAAACATTTGGGTTAGAATTTTCATTTGGCTCAGCATTTTCTGTGTTTTGTGAGCTGCTTTTCAAACTGGGTCATGTCCAATCTTCCCTCATTTTGTATGTCCATGGGTGGAATGAATTTTATGTGTGACACGTCTCCTCCATATCGGTGCACACAACAATTCATCCTGCACATGAATGGGCTGTGGGGAGGGCAGGATCTAGGGGTTCTAGGGATCTAGGGGGCGGGACTGTGGGAGAGGGCTCAGGATTGGGGTGGTGAGGACTTTGGCTGGGGCTGCGAGCTCTGGCGTGGGGCTGAGATGTTTGGGGTGCAGGAGGGGGCTCCAGGCTGGGGCCAAAGGGTTTGGAGTGCGTGAGCGGACTCCGGGCCGGAGGCTGGGGTGGGGGTGCAGAGTCTGGGTGGGAGTTAGGATGCAGGAGGGAACTCGAGGTTGGGGCGTGGGATCTAGGAGGGAACTAGGGGGGCAGAGCTGGGGCTCTGGGTTGGGGTTCAGGGTCTGGGAGGGAGTTAGGGACTTAGGGTGTTAGAGGGGGCTCAGGGCTGAGACTGGGGGTTGAGGTGCCATGTGCTTACCTGGGGCAGGTGTCTCCCCCCAGCCCGCCCCGCCCGGCCCCGCCCCACACTCACCTGCAGGCCCTGCGATTTCGAGCCAATGGGAGCTGTGGGGCGGAGCCTCCTGGCGAGGGCAGTACAGGGGCAGCACAGTGCCGCCTCCACTGCCCCCACCAGAGAGGGCTGGAATGCAGGGGCTCTAGGGCCTTGCAGGGCCCGGGCCAAGGGGCCACGCAAAAACATCTGCACGTTTGGCAGCCCAGAGATTGCTTGTGAGGGCCCCTTAGCCCGAGGCCCTGGGCTGCAGCCCCTTCCTTAATCCGGTCCTGCTGCATCTCTCCCTAGCCATGGCCGCTCCCGGCAGGTCCTGCTGTGCCTGAGGAGCGTGCCCCTCCTGCCCCACCAGCGAGCTGCTGCAGCCGGGGCGTGGGCCCTCTCCCCCGGGCTCAGCAGCCCTGGCCCCTGCACGGGGCCACTGCGCAGCTTCGAAGGAACCCTGGTCGTGACCCCATTTGAATGGGGTTGGCAGGGCTGGTGTTAGACTTGCAGGGGCTGAAGCCTGAGCCCCCTGCTTGGGACTGAAGCCGAAACTCGCCCGCTGCCCTGGGCCGAGGGATTCAGCCTGGGTGACAGGATGGGGCTCAAGCTACAGCCTTGCCCGGGACTGAAACCACTGGGTTTGGCCTTGCCCTCCCGCCCACTCAGGGTGGGGGAGTTCAGGCGGCCTCAGGCTTCGATCTCCCCTTCCCCCCACCCGGGTCATGCAGTAAGGGCCGCAGTGCAGTGGCGTTTGAGAACCCCTGAACTAAGACAGCCCCCAGCCCAGCTGAAAATTGCACGGCTGGGGATCGGGCACCCCAAGGAACAGGAAAAGGGAAAGTGCTGAAGTGTCCCCAGAAGAACAGTTAGTAACTTGCAGGCGTCTCTAGGACTGGCCCTTGCCTGGCTCTGAGAGCCGCTGTGGGAATGCGCTGGGGGCGTTCCTCTCTCCTCTCGCCTTCCTGCTCCTGCCTGGGGCCGCGGCCCCAGCAAACGCTAATGCCGCATGTTAAAGCGGGGAGGTTGGGAGCTGTGTCCTTGTACCCTCCCGTGCAGCCTTACCTGGCAAACAGGTCACCGTCGATACAATGCTCAGTGCGGCAGGAAGTTGCTGGAAACATCTGGCGACTAGAATTTATGCAAAAAACCCCAAAAGAAACATTCTGTTTCATCTCCGCCCCCCCTCGCCCCCCGCCTTGGCCTCTCTGATGAAGCGTCCCACTAGAGCCGCGCAAGCTGCAATGCATCGCGCCTGGGGAAGAGTTCGGAAGAGTTCAGGCCAAATAAATAAATAAATGACTCACTTCTCCGAGGCACGCGTTCATTCCACTCGCCTGGGTTTGATGCTACTTCCGGAGAGCGCTCCGCTGCGTGGTAGAAACCCGCAGGCCCACCAAGGGGCCATGCACGTTTGTGGCACTGTCCCCTCCTAGCTTCTTTAAACTGGCTCTCCTCGCGGACCAGCTCCTGCCTGGCACCCGGCGCTGCTCTGATGCAAGGGCAGCAGTGCGGAGTGGCAGGGGCTCCTCGGGGGTGGGGCTGGAGCCCCCTGGCTACCCGCCCCACCCCGGGGACTAGAGACTGGTCCAGTAACCGATAAGAATTCATGAGGTTACTCAACTGTTGAATGAACCGATATTTACCCACCCTGGGCTGTGGCTCTTCCCTTTTCTTCTCGACTTGTGTGAGAAGCTAAATGGGAACCTCTGACCGCCCCTTTCTGTACCATCTATTTTACATACTTCTAGCCTCCTATTCGCCCCTTTCTCTCTTACCAAACTGCTCTGACTCCTCTCAGTCTGTTCTTCGTGGGTGTTTCCCATGCCTGTGACAGCTTTCATTGCTCCACCCCCATGTTTGTCCTCTATTGCTTTTGAGTTAGGGTGATCAAACCGGACTGCAGTATTCCCAGTCAGGGCATACCATCGATTTACATGCTGACTTGATAATATGTCAGGATTGTTCACGATCTGTTCCTTAGTACAACCTAATACCTTGTGGGCGTTTTTGACCACCACTGTATCGAGCAGATATTTTTATTCACTGCTGCCTATTTCTTTATCTGGACTGTTTCCCATTAATTGAGAACTCACCCGCCTGCGTAAAGAGCTCGAAGAGCCCCTTCCAGTGAGCGTTGGCTTGCACTGAATTTCATCCGAGGATGCGTTATCCAGCCGTCTAGTTGAGGTAGGTCCTTTAGAAACTCCTTGTGGCTTTCTCCAGACTTGACTAGCCTGTGTCCCCCTCCCCAAACATGTTCATCTTCTCTCCCCAGTGCTGTGTGGAACGCTGGTCCTGGCAGGGGCCCTTCAGGCACTCCACTCTGACCCTCCCTCTGCAAGGACCGCAGGCGCTCCGACAGCTCGGGCGTGCTTGGGAGCCAGTGTGGAAGGTGTGCTTGTGATTCTCTGAGGCTAAGCAGCCTGTAGTTGGCAGACTCTTCCTCGGGGGCATGTCCATGAATGAATTAGTCTCACCCACAGCTTCCTGCAGGACTTTCCCCTGCTGGCCTTCTCTGCTTCCGCTGGGGTCTATCACCTCTTCCTTCTGCTGAGCCACACGCGGGGACACAAGGAGCCCCATGCTGCTCCCTTGGTCTGGACGCTCATCAGGGACCATGCAAAGATCCTTCTCCTAGCCCCTGGGAGATTCTGGGGCACCAGCCTGCCTGAGGCTGTGATGCCTCCCGTCCTTCAGGGTCTCCTGCACTAGCCCCCAGGGCCCCACCTGTGACCTGCCTGCCTGGAGTTTGCAGCAGGACAGCTGAGGGGAAGTGAATCCGAAAGGTTCCTGCTCCCCGTCTCCAAATGCCAAGAGCCATGCTCCGTGGCAGTGGCCGCGAGTGTGGCTGGAGTGGGGCATGTCCCAGCAAGTGCCCTCCTGCATTATCTGGGGCAGGCGTTAAAGAAGGGGCTCGGCTACAGCTTGCACATTTCTAACCTGTGGGCTCAGAGTCTGGCAGCGTACAGTGAGTCCTTGTCACAGGCCCAACGAAGAGCCTCCGTAGGCCCTCCTGGGATTGGGGAACCCCTGGCTGTTCCTAGTGCCTTAGGCACGCTCTTGGGGCGCAGCCCTTCCACCTGGCCCCCTCTCCAGAGAGCTGCAACCCCAGGGCACCCTACCCCGTCCCGGAATCAGTGTGCAGCTTTTCCCGGCGCTCCAGCCGGGGAGCGTTCACCGGGCACGCGATGGCGTATCACGTGAAATGCAGGCACTTCTCCGGAGTCCAGCGCACCGCAGCTCCTTGTGTGCACAGCTCTGCCCAAACGCCACACGCGTTTCCCGGCTGTTCCCTCGCCACCCCAGAGCAGGCTGTGGGCCTGAGTCGGTCATTTGCGGCCCTCCAGGGTTCTGAAACGTGGAGCCTTCTCTGAGCCTTGCCAGACGGGCCCCTTCCCTCTCCTGAACCGGGCGTCCCTCAGTCTTCCCTGGGAGGCTTTTTAAAGACCGGCATTGCCTCCTGGGCGTCTTTGCTGCTGCTAACTAGCCACTCTTAACCCCCGCTCTCCCGCCGAGGGGAGCTGGAGGGAACACGCCTACTGTCCAGCACTTCAGCTCTGCCCTCCGGCCTGGCAGAGACACGTCATACTTACGTAGAGGCAGGCAGTGAGACTTCATGCGATCAACCCGAATTTGTAAGCTGTGCAGGCAAATCCCCCAGACGGTCACGCTCCTTGCACACGCGCCTCCAATCCCTGCTTCCCAAGAGCGGCGAAAAGGCTCAGATCCAGGTATCCCAGGCAAGTCGGCCTTGCTTTCCCGTCAGGTGAGGCAGGTCGCGGGACTCCCCTCCGTCACCCTCGCCGCGCACGCCAGCCGGTTTGGAATCTTCCTTTTCTCTGACCTAAGTGAGGCGCCCAGAGCTCCGCTGGACATCACTCCCGAAACTGCTCTCTTTCCATTCCGTGTCCACCTCTCTGGCTGAGCTCTTCCAGGGGCCTGAGGTCGGTTACATGGAGAAGGGAGAGAAATTGTGCTCCTTAACGCCTCAGGACAGGACAGGACAGGACAACAAGCAGCAATGGGCTTAACCTGCAAGGGAGGTTTAGGTTGGACATTAGGAAAAACTTCCTACCTGTCAGGGTGGTGAAACACTGGAATAAATTGCCCAGGGGGGTTGTGCAAGCTTCATCTTTGGAGATTTTTCATGGCAGTTTAGACAGACACCTGTCAGGGATGGTCTAGACGGTGCTTGGTCCCGCCATGAGGGCAGGGGACTGGACTCGATGACCTCTCAAGGCTCCTTCCAATCTTAGGATTCAGTGATTCTCTCCTGAAAGAGATTCTGCGATGTTCCTGAGATGTCCCAAGGACCGTCAGAGGTTGCCTGTCCAGAACACCTTTGTTCTGAGAGTCAGCCCTCCTCCCCAGCCTTTTGGGAAGGGCCAGTAGGGTAGAGAAACCTGTTTTCCAAAGGCCTTTTCTTCTGCCTCCTGGGCAAAGAGGAACCGAGTATCAGACAGTGAGACCTGCAAGCCCCTGTGTCCATATAAGCCTCACGAAACACTGTCAGGTGGATGTGGCGGTGTCCCCTCCTTGTCTGGGTTGCAGCCCACAGTTCCTATCTGAGTCCTCATTCACAAAACTCTTCTGGTGCCGTTCTAACCCCCATTGATGTTAATGGCAAAATTCCCTCAGCGGACCAGGTTTTCACCCCTGGTCTTAGCATTGGTTCTCCTTCTAGCTTCCAGGGCCCTTTCCTCTCTGAGCCAGCACTGCTACGGATGGCTCAGTGCATGGTCCTTGTGACACAGCCCGTTTAACGTGTCTTTCTCCAACCGCTTTGCAGCCTGGCCTCTCAGGGCTGTGCTTGGTTTCTCTTGCTGAACTGGGACAAATAGCGTGTCTGCAGCATCCTGCCCGGAGTATTGCTGCAAGGCAGGGCGCTATGGCACTCAGAGCAAGGTCATAGTGTCTTGCGCTAATCCCCCTTCTCCGCCCCACGCTTTATTTCACTTGCACAAGGAAAAGTTAGGGAAAGGTTGAGAATCTTGAAAAGGAAAAAAGGATAAAAGGCTGAAAGTTGAAATTGGTCTTGCTTTGCAGGGCTTGCTGTGTTGTATCTCCCATGCCCTGTTTCCTGCTCTGGGTCCCTGCAGCCCCTTTGCATGAACTCCTGGGGCTTTTCGTCCTGCTTTAAGCCCCTCTTGTGGTTTTCATTGCAATGTTTGTGGTGATTGGTGCCTTTCATAAAGCCCCAGCTCCTGGGGTCATGTGATCCTGGGAGACTTTAATCTTTCACTTGAGGGGGAAAAACGTTTCTGGCACATTTCTCACAGTTGTGGAGGGACGCAGAAAGCGGATCAAGCGCCACGTTTTATTTTTCTTGACTTTCATGATTTTAATCAATCTTCTGATTTTGCGGGCAGGGGGCAACTCAGGATTTGTGAACACTCGGAGCTGGCGATTCGCTTGATGGATTTGGGTGTCCCTCCTGTTGCCGTCTATGTGGGGTACCACTTAGAGTCCTACACCACCATGATGAGATGGCGCTGGCTGTGCTCTGCCATTACAGGGTCTCCCCCGTCTTAAGAGTTTTCACTAGCACCTGGCAGAACAGTAGCTTAGACCCCAACTTAGCAAGGCACGTAAGTCCCTCTGCAGTCAGCGGGAACTTGCTTAAAGTGAAGGGCCTGCCTGCGTGCTTGGCCGAATCAGGGCCTTTGTGCCGTGCACCTTGGGCAGATCTGTAAGAAGGCAGGAAGGGTCCTGACCTGTAGATCTCTTTCCGAGCCAGCTCTTGCAACGTGTCGGTAAATGGGATGGAATGGATCAGCAGAAACAGCTAGTCCAGATACACCAGTCTGGGCAACATTGTCTGCCAAGATGCTCAGGTTCTCCTTTTGCTTCAGCAGAGCGCTGAGCGTGGCACATCAACGGTGCTTTTATTTGTCCCGTCTCCCCATGCTCAGCCATTCCTCACAGCAATCAATTCTCCCCCTCCAAACAATAGCAGCAGGCCTCGCGGAGATATTGATCTGTCGCAGAGCTGCAGGGGAATATTGGTGACACGGAGATGCTCTTTTGTAAGCGAAAGATAATTACCAGATCATGGGGACACTTGCTGAATAGGACAGCGCTAAATGGGCATCAAGGTGAAGGACGCCGATGCCTGTGAGTGAAGCATTAAAATAACCCTTTTCTCCTGGGTCACCACAGTTAGCAGCAGCTGCTCCTTCCTTCTTGGCTCTGGCCTGATCCTCTCTCTCTCTCTCTCTCTCTCTCTCGACTTTCATGTTCTCGGTCCTTCAGTTTCTTCTCTCTCTCCTTCCCCCAGTCTTCCCGCCCCGGAATTCTGTCGGCTGTCTTTCGCTGCCATTACAGCTTCGCCTGAAACTCACCTGCCCTGTTACAGCTCTTGCCCCTGTTGGGAAAGGGTAAAGAGGGTACTGCTGAGTTGCTGTCACAGGCGGCTGGTTGCCCACGCGACAATAGAGGGAGGTGGAAGTGGCTCCTAGAGAGGACCCGAAGTGTGGGCTGAGTAGTCCAAAGGGAGGAGCCCTAGAAGCAGCCAGCTTTGGAGCGTGAAGGCCTATGTGGAACTGTACGGGGTTATTGTTAATTGCTTTGTTACTACAGCCACTCCCAGCAGAAGGTTAAGTTATTGATTCTGGACATTGGACTTTGTTTTAGAGTTGCTCTAAAAGGCACGTGCTGCATCTTCCTCCTCTTTTCTCGCCTCTTTGCACCAGTAACGTTGGTGACATCCCTATCAGGACTGAGCCAGTCGCCAGCCAGGGCCTGCTTTTCCTCCCCTTATTTCTTGCAGCTGTCGAGGGGGAGTGAAAAAGCCTTTCCCGTTCCATTTTACCTAGTCGCTAATTACTTGGCAATGATGGTAATAAAAGGAGGCCCAATATAAGCGCCCGAGATACCCTGCCAGTGACTCTTGCATCCCAGTAGAGTGCGTGGATTGCTTTGACCGGCAAGGTGGAGACCTAGTGGAGACCTGGCGCTGCGTGTCGGTGGCAAGCGGTAGCCAGGAATGCACTGTGCCTGAGTGCACTAGCTCTCATCCTCCACCGGCCGCTTTCACTGGCTGCTGTAACACACGCTAGAGGGGCGTGGATGTGTGTGCGTGAGTGCGCCCATGCATGCAGCCAGGGGGATGTAGCAGTCATCAGAGCGGCATCTGCAGCGACAGATATCGGGGGCTCAAGACACTTTTGCCCTGCCAGCTGCAATCCTGGGGGGAGCAGCAGCAAAGATTCGCTGGCTGGTATTTTAGAAAGTGGCTGCCGAGCAGACTCCATGGGCCGTCTCCGTGCCTGCATCTTTCTCTATGACCGATAGTTTCCCAGAATGCCAAGGGGCTGCCCATGCGTTTCCCATGTACAAGGGCACAGGATGTCATTGTCTTCTGTGTCACTGTCACATGTGGACTGAGACTTTAGGCTGCTGCTTTGCTTCGAGGCAACTCTCTGGCCAAAACTGCAGTGATTTTTAACAAGTATTGTGACCGAGAAGGAAGTGATGCTAATCCCTAGCTTCTATATAGTGATTTTCATCCACACATTCCAGACTGCTTGACATGGGAGGTCGCTGACATTGCTCCCATTTTATAGTGGGGAACTTGAGGCATGGGGGCATATGACTTGCCCAAGGTCACCCTGGGAGCCAGTAGCAGAACCAGAAATAGAACCCACTTTTCCTGAGTCCCCGTCCAGGGCTCTGTCCACTAGGCTACATAGCCATAAATACTTACAGGCTTAAAATTTGGTACAACTGAAAGTACCAGTAACAAGAGGGGCAAGGCAAGGCTAGTGCTCCAATTGTACAAACAACAGTCATATGAAAAAGCCAGTAGCCCAGCTACCGTAATGGCTGTGCACTTTGGCTCTAAGCCCTTTGGAACCTGGTAAATCTCCGAGCCAGCCCCTTATCCCTGTGGCCACCATTAAAACCCAAATGCTCCCCCACCTGTGTGAGCTGCATATTACAGGGAGTCAGAGTGAATGTTCCCAGCGATTCCTTGCTACCTTGTGTTAATTTATGAGTGAGTCTTTTGGCCAACTTGGATGGGCTGAGGATGCGGCGCACGGCTGGTGACTGCTCGTTCTGGCCATGGGATGCAGCACTTCGGGCAGCCTCTGAACCAGCAGCCAGCTTCGCAGCCTGACCAGCATGGGGCAAAAACAGCAGCAAAAGGAAACCTTATGTCTTAAAAGGGGGAAGGGAATTATTATTATCGAATAAAATCCCGACAATTTAAAAAACACTTTTAAATATTGTTGCAGCATTTCCAGCTGTTAAAATCGGCCATATTTAGTTATCCTAATAACAAAGTGCCGCGGCTGATGCGAGCAGTGGGGAGGCAGGCCCATTATTCGGAAGGGTTTTTAAACGATCGGGTTTTCTTCAGCACAGTGGTGCTCTCCCGGCGCTCACAAAAAACCTCTTGGTTGCCTTGGCACCTCTGGCCTGGATATTGAGGTGGTGGCTCCTCATTGGTGGAGGGCCGAGGAAGTGCTTAGCAACGCGGAGGTCCCACGCTGTTTGAGCAGGAGGCTGGAGAAAGATGCTTTGCAGGCAGCTCAGAAAAGCCAAACACAAAACCCCGCCCGGCCTCGCTGGGAAGTTTCGAGAGGGAAAAGTTTCTTTTCCAAAGCGAGCGAGATGGCTTCAGCGGAAGGTAGGGAGGTGGGACGGGATAGGGATCCCACCACGACCCAGAGCACAATGGCAGGCACGCAATTCCCACTCTCCCTCTCGACACTTCCCGCCAAGGCCGGGCGGGGTTTTGTGTTCGATGGCTGCAGTGGAAGGTAGGGAGGTGGGATGGGTCCTGGTGGCTTAATGGGCAAGGAATCAGCCTCTAGACTCTGGGACTACATTGTCTTCTGCTGGCCTGGAAGTGCTGGAGCAGTGGAGACCATCAGAGGGGGACGCAATGGCAGGGTTCCCCAGGAACCGGTTCCCGGCCCAGCAGGCCAGACTCTGGAACTGGCAGAAGGAGCAGAGAGTGCTTGAGGTTCAGTAGCCTTGCAGGGGAGTGGGCAGAGCTGTAGGCATTTCACATCCCAGTGGTGGAGTGGCCCCTCCGGCTCACCTGCTGGTGGCTGCAGGCCAGCTGCTCGGCCGGGCATGTTGCAGCTCCAGGAAGGGCTATGAAAGCCGCTTCTGAGCTTGCTTCTTCCAGCGAATTCTGGCTGCCTCATCACCTGCAGCTAGGGATGCCCCGCCCAGCGGGCTCGGCTGCAGCTGCAAAGCTTCCCGCCGACGCCCTGGGCTGAGAGAGGTCAGCGCACCGGGGACACGCACATGGTCTGGGGGGTCCTGCTGTGGCTAGAGGAGCCGAGGTTGGCAGCAAAGCTGCTGGCAGAGAGGGAAGGCTGGAGAAGAGACCAGGGCCTGAGAGTGTCGAGACACGGGACCCGAGATCCCATCCCTGAGGAGGCTGCTGGGAAACCGCTGCTCCCATGCAGCAGCCACATGCTTGCAGTGCCTGGCCCTGGTGCCTAAAAGGGCCAGCTCGGCTCCCGTGTGTGCAGCTGGGCCACAGCACAGCAGCCCCTGCCTCTGATGTGCTGCTGCGGCGGCTGGCTCTGGTGTGCTGGCTGACTCGTGCGTGGTGGGCGCTGCTGCTGCTGGACGGTTGAGGCTGGAGCGATGTTCCCTTTACAGCCTGACTCGTCCTTCCCTTCCCCCTGAAAGCAGCCTCTCTTCCTGCACGTTTCCTCCCTCGTCTCCTCGGAAGCCATGGCATTTCTGCAGCCTCGTAAAAGTCCCAGAACAAGTGACTGGGATGTGAAAACGTACCCGAGGGCTCCTCGTGGAAACGTTTCCAACAGTTTGAGCTTATTATTTATTAACTGGGACCAATGTTTCTATTAGGGATGTAAAACCCGGATTAAATAATTCATCGGTTACACCTTAAGTTTAACCTGTTAACGGATTAGACGGGGGTGGGGGGCGGTTCCAACCTGCTGGGGCGGGAAGCGGCAGCCATGGGCAGAGATCTGCCCCAGGCGACAGTTCCCCGTTCCCCGGTAAGCCTCGCCCATTAAGACCCTTGTTCGTGTTATGGCAGGGCCACAAGGCCACAGTCAGGTTGGGCCCCCAGGGCTAAGTTCTGCACAGGCGTGTAACAGATGGCAGGCCCTGTGCCAGCACTGATCCTGTTGCTAGTGTGGCTTGCGCCGGAGACTCCAGGCTAGTTGCCTTTCCTCGCTGGCGTTGCTGCAGAAAGGTGTCTTTCTAGTACCGACTTGTGGCGCGAGTGGGTGCTTAGCCGGGAAATGACAAAGCCGTGGAATGGAGCACAGAAAGCTCTCGGGTGCCCTGCGCGCTGCGAGGCAGGCCAGGGGTCAGCTCCTGGCAAGTCAAAGCAGGGATAGAAAAAGGATTTGGAGCAGTGCTGGGGAAGGCAGCCTCAGAGAGGGAGACTGCTAATACCTGGGTTGGCGTGGCGGTAGGAGCTCAGCGTTACGAATGCCTGGGGAATGGAGATCGTCCCTAGCTCTGAAAGGTTGGTAACCCCGAGCCAGCCGCCCTGTTTGTTCTTTCCAAAGTTTACAGCAACTTCATGGAGCTTCGGAACTTTTCATTTAGCAAAAGAAAAACGCTGCGTTTGCCCCGCGCAGTGTAAACGCAAGAAGCCCCGACACCGGGTCCTCACCCGGCCAAAGGCTGCCTTGAAACTCTCCCGCGCCGTTTTCATCACGTCCATTGAACGCAGCACTGTGCCGCTGGCGTTCCGTCTGGGTGTCTGTGCTGCCTGCTGGCCTCCCGCTTCCAGGGGCGGCGGGCGGGGCGGTTTATAACCCTGAGGGGCATGTGCACTGTGCGAGTGGGGCAAAGCGGCAGGCTGCAGGGTTTTGTTTCTTTGCTTGGCGGGAGTTTTTTGCAGTTTTCTTGGCTCCCTCCTGTCACATGGTCTTCCTCTCCCGCCCTCCCCTTCTGTTACCTGTTGTTGTGCTACCAGGTGCTGGAAAGAGGCAGGAGCTGTGGCAGGAAGGTGCAGGGCCCTGGTGGGCAGGGGTGGAAGACTCAGGTGCTGGGAGAGGCATGTAGAAATGGGCAGGTATGTGTGAAACTTTTCAATGTTTTATATCTCGGAGATTTGAAGCTTAAAGCTTCCCATGTGGAGAAATCCCCGCCCCGCCCCGTCCCGCCCCACTGAACTGCACATCCAGCCTTGGCTCGCGTGACCTGTGCGCCGGCCACGAATCGCTGTGGTGCAGAGCTGAGGGCTGGGAGCTCTGCGAGGACTGGCAGCGGTGCTGGCGGGCCAGCCAGGAGCCGCAGTGCGGGGCTGTGGGAGGGAGCACAAGGCGAGGCTGGCGCTCCCGGGATAAGAATTGCTGCTCAGGGCCGCCTGGCCCGCCGTGGCCTGGGAAGTAGCAGGAGCGGCTACTGAGCTCCCGCCAGCCCTCGGAGGTTGCCTCAGGAGGGGAGCCACCTCTCGGGAAAAGCGGAGGCAAGGGAGGAGCGCGGGCCGAGCCTCAGAACAGCTGCGGTGGAGGCGCCCAGCCACATGACATCCTGGCAAACATGAGGCGCCGTGTTATCCCTGGCCTCCGCTCTTCTGCAGCGTGCCCCCCAAAAAAGGTTACCTCCACAGAGCAGAGCATTGTGGGTAATGAGATGCAAATTGATAGAGAGACAATAAGGCTGTCTTGTGAGTGGTTCCGACGGGGGCCTGCTTTTTAAAAGTCAGCTTGATTGCCTCTCTGGCAATTTGCATAGCATTAACCAGAGAGATTTTCTTTTTAAACTTGAACTTTTTTTTCCCGCAGAGGTCACCTCAAACTAATTACATCCCCAGCGCCGCTTTACAAAAGAGGGCTCGGCGGATGTGATTACAGGGGCTGGAAGTGTGAGGCGGCCACTTTCCTGGCATCGGGGAGGAGGGGAAAGGGCCTGGCCACATGAACTGGAGCGGCTTTTAATGCATACATTCAGGTGGTTTAATTATAGAACCCTTTTATTGGAGGTTTTATTTGTATCGGCTCCGGAAACCAGCGTTTGTGTTGAGAGCGGCAACAGCGCACAAAGTTCAGGCTCTGGGTAGAATTATACAAGAGAGAGAGAGAGCCGTTCCCCCACCGGGCAGCTCCCTGTGGTCACAGCTGTGTTGGATTCAGCTGCGATTGCCTGTACACTGGGTCTGGGGTGAGGGCAGGAGGTTCCTCTCACCCCTCGGCCTCTCACATGAGGAGGGAGAAGGAGGATCTTAACAAATCAGGCGTTTGTTTGGGGGTTTTCTCATCAGTGTTGCACCGGTTTGCTGGAAGTGGGATTGTAAAACAACGTGGTCAAACCAGTGCAAAAATCTGTGTGGACTCTCCTGTTTCAGTTTAAAGCAGACTTCTTTAGGTTTCACTTATATTAATTATGAATGGTTTAAGCTACCCTGAAATAAGCAACTCTTAAACCCAAATGCCATGGTCTGCCCAAGGGGAGTTATTTTGAAATATGCCCCCTTGTTTTGAAATAATAAGCAGAGAGTCCACACTACTAAGCCCGTTATTTCGAAATCTGCCCTCCTGCTTTCCTTGGGGAAAAATGCTTATTTCGAAATAGCGTTCCTCTGGATGCTCCGCTGCTGCTATTTCCAAGTAATTACCTCCCCCACCCCGTGCTTCCTGGGGCTCTATGTCGAGGGAGCGCAGCCACAATAATGGAGCCTGCCTTGGACCAGTTTCGAGGCTCCCCCATAGTGGGGAGATGCTATTTCGATGTTGGATTTCACGAATTATTTTGAATTTAGTTATTTTGAAATCATTTCCTAGCGTGGACCTGCTCATGTAAGTGTTTGCTCAGGAGGCTGCTTCAGTTTTACTCAACCAGTGCAGGCGTGTGTGTAGACAAACTGACATTCCTAGGCCTAATCTACTCTTCAAAGTTACCTTGACGTAGCTTGTCGCTCAAGGGTGTGACAGACCCACTCCTTCACGCTCCGGAGCTTCGTAGCCCCCAATGTTGATGCAGTGAGGGGTGAAGGCTCCTGTCGACAGAGTTACCGTCACTCAGGAACCTGGGTTCCTGAACCAACAGCAAAACATTCTGCATCCGGCCTACGAGGCTCTGCCTCCCGAGGGTCGTCTCCGCAATGGCGACATTTCTAGTGTCTCTCTATCTCAAAGGAATGCGATATCTCAAAAGCTTTTGATACGGTTTCCCACAATATTCTTGCCAGCAAGTTAAGGGAGTATGGATTGGATAAATGGACTGTAAGATGGATAGAAAGCTGGCTAGACTGTCGGGCCCAACGGGTAGTGATCCATGGCTCGATGTCAGGTGGGCGGTTGGTTTCTAGCGGATTGCCCCAAGGATCGGTTCTTGGACCGGTTTTGTTCAACATCTTTATTAATGACCTGGATGAGGGGATGGATTGCGCCTTCAGCAAGTTTGCAGATGACACTAAGCTAGGGGGAGATGTAGATACGCTGGAGGGCAGGGACAGGGTCCAGTGTGACCTGGACAGATTAGAGGATTGGGCCAAAAGAAATCTGATGAGGTTCAACAAGGACAAGTGTAGAGTCCTGCACTTGGGACGGAAGAATCGCAAGCATTGTTACAGGCTGGGGACTGAATGGCTAAGTAGCAGTGGGGATTCCAGTGGATGAGAAGCTGGATGTGAGTCAACAGTGTGCTCTTGTAGCCAAGAAGGCCAATGGCATATTAGGGTGCATTAGGAGGAGCATTGCCTGCAGATCTAGGGGAGTCATTATTCCCCTTTATTTGGCTCTGGTGGGGCCACATCTGGAATATTGTGTCCAGTTCTGGGCCCCCCCACTATAGAAAGGATGTGGACGCATTGGAGAGGGTCCAGCAGAGGGTGACCAAAATGATGACCTATGAGGAGCGCATGACCTACGAGGAGAGACTGAGGGAGTTGGGTCTGTTTAGTCTGCAGAAGAGAAGAGTGAGGGGGGATTTGAGAGCAACCTTCAACTTCCTGCAGGGAGGTTCCAAAGAGGATGGAGAGAGGCTGTTCTCAGTGGTGATGGATGGCAGAACAAAGAGTAATGGTCTCAGGTTACAGTGGGGGAGGTCTAGGTTGGATATTAGGAAAAACTGTTTAACTACGAGGGTGGTGAAGCACTGGGATGGGTTTCCTAGGGAGGGGGTGGAGTCTCCATCCCTAGAGGTGTTTAAGTCTCGGCTTGACCAAGCCCTGGCTGGGTTGATTTAGTTGGGATTGGTCCTGCCTTGGGCAGGGGGCTGGACTTGATGACCTCCTGAGGTCTCTGCCAGCTCTGGGATTCTATGATTCTAATAAGATTCTTCTTTTCTCCTCACTGCTCCCAGGCGAAAGGTCGAGGCAAAAGCTTGATGGCCCCCCCGGGCAGTTTCTAGCCTTGACAGGGCATGAGATCTGTGAGTTGCCAGTTGGGTTATTCCATTTCATGCCTGCCACCCCCCAGGCCGTGCTGCCATGATTTCAGCCCCCCGTCCGAGGCGTATTTCTAGAGTTTAATGCTTGATCATGTTTGAGAATGAGAGTGCAATCCGTGTTCCCCCTAATTTTTTCCATCTGTGTGCAGAATGAATTTTGTTCTGTGCACTGAGGCATGTGCGGATGTGCACCACTGTTGAAACACACACTGCTGGCTGTGGGCACTCTGCTGATCAGCTGGGCAGCATTAGCATCTCTCGTGGGGAGCTGCCCAAGCGCTCAGCATACAGGGAACACTAGTTGCAACGTGCTTTCAGCTAGGATGGAGAGTTGGTTTCTAGCCCTGGCCATGCAGGACTGCAGCTGCGAAAACCATTTTGTATGGTAGGAGCAAAGTGCATGGGGAAACAGGGCTGTTAGGAGAGTCATGTCCATGCACGGTCTGAGGCCTCATGGGCTAATGAGGCATTTGCCCCAGCCCTACAGCCCTGGCAATTGCAGCCTCCCGGCTGGTATCCCACAGACGTTGGCGGTCTGTATGGCAGCAGACGCTATGCCTGGCCGCTCACAGTTAGCCACTGGCCCAGAACTGCATGCAGGACCCCCTGGGAACACTTGAACCCATTCCCCGCTTCTTGGGTGTCGTTTGTAGACCAGGGCTTGTTGCTCGTAGCTGGCCTCAAAAGAGAAGGGGGTGTCCTATGTTAATCCTCAGATTGTTCATCCTCTTCGTCACGCCTCCAAGACTCAGATGAGGGGCTTCTGCTCTGGCTGCCCCTTTTCTCCATCACTCCCAGAGACACTTGTCAGCAGCGTACCAAAAGTCCCTGGGGGTTCCTGGGGGTAGGTAGCCGTTCCCTCCCATTCGCACCAGGGTAAGCTGGCGGCCCGGCCCGGCCCCAGCTTCCTTCCCACATGAGAATGTAAGTGCCACCCCTTTGTCTCTTCCAGAGCATGAGGGAACAGGGCCTGGGATCGGGCTGCCCACGCTCCAGTATCAGAGCGCTGGGCCGTCAGCCACAGCTCCCTCTGCCGCCCCCAGGTCGTTAGGCATCGGGACCGATGAAGGGCAGGTCGGCAGTTCCTCCTCCCTAGGGACAGTCCCAGTGGCTCACAGAGAAGGAGGTGCCACGTGCCTCCTGGGCTACTCCCAGGTTGAGTCCCATGAGCTCAGTCTGCTCCTGCTACGTGCATTCTCCTCTGTAAAGGGGGCTCGCTCCCGCACGTCTCCGTGGAATTGATCGGGGGCAGAGGTCGAGGGGAGGGGGTTTCAAAGTAGTGAGGCAGCCAATTCCCATTCCTGGCTTTGACCATCTTCCCCTGCCTCCGGTGGGGACTGCTGCTCCAGGAGACCGGCTAGGCTCCTCCACACCCCGGCGAGTCGAGCGGCTCTTGCGGGAGAATTGGTGTCTGGCACGGGCTGATTAGCCCCAGTCTTTGGCCGCCTTCACTTTCCAGCCAAAGTGCTGGTGAAGGAGCTTCGTGCGTTGTACTGGTCCGGGCACGTTGGGCAGGGCTTTGTGTGGCCGATATCACGGGCAAGTGCCCTTTCGCCACTCATCTCTGTACCTTGAATTGCCTGGTGGGAGAAGCTGCTGGCCCAAGGAAACATGACAGCCCTGCGGTCTCTCCAGCGGCTTTCGTGTACTAGGTCAGTGTGGCATTGCCCTGCTTAACCAGAGAGAGCTGAGACGCCGGTGTGGTTTCCCTCGTCAAAGGAATTAAATCAAGGAAATGAGCAAAGAATATTTTTCCTCCTTTTTCTCCTTCTCTCTCTTGTTCCCTCTTTTTTTCTTCCCAAAGATTGAGTATAATCAGAGCTAATCAGAAAATTATGAGCTGTCTGATTGCTGATTAGATTCCTAATGTTAATATAGTCAAGAAGCCTCTCTTAGTGTTGTATTTTAAGAGAAGTGTAAAAATAACGTCTTCGAAGGCAAGAATCAAATCTACGGGAGCAGCAGGAGACCGGACGCCGAGGAGAGAAACTAGGCTTTCCAGGCCTGGGAAGGAGACAGGCCAGAGGAGAGGGCGAAAAGTCTGAGCTGAGGAGGGGAAGGGGCAGGAGGCATCCAAGCACTGATTAGCTGCATTCGCCTGGAGAGGCTTGCTCTGTGGCAGAGCAAAGAGAGAGTGCAGGGACAGCCCTTCCTCTCTCAGCTCATTCTTTCTGGAGAATCAGACCCGAGAAAACAACTCCACTGGGTCTCTTCTAGCAGCAAGAGGGAAGTTTTCCTGCTTCCTCTTCGCCCAGGAAGCCTGCTCCTTTCCTCTCTCGGAGCCATGAGCCTGGGCCATGCAGGGAGAGCGGGGCTAGCGAGGGGGAGCTGGGAGCCTGGCATGTGCCCCAGCAAAGTGAGTGAGAAGGAGACGCCTGTGATGAGGCTGGCAGAATCTAAGCAAAGAGCACCCTGCCAGCTCCGTGGCTGGGCAGGCGGCAGTGGCTGCTTTTACTGGATGTAGGGGCGTGGATGGATGCTGTGTGGCCACAGCACGTGGTGCGCTGCGTAAGAATCTGCCTCCTCTAGCCTGCAGGGAGGAGAGCCCGGTGCCACAGGCTCTGCACAGATCACTTTGCCCTTCTGGATTTCCCACCAATTTCAGCTGCTGGCCGAGCGCAGCAGGAATGAAAATCTGTGGGTAGTTCTCCAAGCAAGGGGGGCCACTGTCTGACCCCCGGGTTCTCGTTGGGTCCTGGGGGGCAGGGCACGATTTGGCTAGCTCTTTCCTTTGCTCCTGCCTGCGACCCATCACGAATCAAGCGTGTCAATTTCAAGGGAGGGCTGAGGGCTCTCTTTCACTGGGTCCCCTCCTTACGGCCTGTGAGCATCTTCCAGGCGCACAAGGCAGGGCTGGCATCCCTGCCCAAGGGGGCATCCTAGGCATGTCCCCATTCCTCAGCCCTGGTGGGGGGGCTCCTCAGTCTGCCTAGCGGTTGTGGGTCGGGTCAGTTGCGCTCCCTTGCCCACATCATTTCTCCCTCGCTGCTGTGTGAGGTTTTGTGCCTCCTGCCGTGGTTTGCCCTCTCCCCGGAAAGGAGCAAATATGTAGCACTGCTCCGAATGAACTTTAACACCCCCCCTCGCTGCAGCCCTCTCTGCTTCCCACCCCTCTTTGAAGCTGTTCCAGCTGCCCCCGCCTGAGCGCTCTGCTGGCATCAGCTGTCCTGCTGTCCAACGCTAGCTCTGGCAGAGCGGGCGCTGCCCTCCCTGCACCGCAGCCAAGAAGCCAGGCTGGGGGGAGCAGTCAGGGGCTGCTGGAAACTCCCCAGCCTGCTGTAATGCTGCTTCAGCTGAAACCAGGAGAGCTGCAGCACTGTAAATCTTTAAACGCTCTCTTTAAATATTCAGCAGAGAAGGTTTTTGTCTGACTTGCAGTGGGGGCAAGAGGAGGATGAGTACCAGCCTGCAGCCTGTGGCGCCGGGGCTCCCTGGCCGCTGGTGACTGGGACGAGTTCGCTTTTCAGCACACGAGGGGCCGATGCCGACTGGAGTCTTCCCACCAAGCCGGGGAGCTGGTTCTTCCGAAGCTGAAAATCACAAAGACAACAGTGAAAAGTCCCTTTCCCGGGAACCCTGTGGCGTCCCAAGCCCTCCGCTGGTCGCGTTTGGCAAAGCTTCTGTGGCGTGGAGCCGGGCCCATTTACAGCCACGGAGGATTGGGCCCTGGGTTGTTACTGATGTGCCGGGTGCTGTGCAAACATAACTAAAGGGCTCTCTACCCAGAGAGCTTCCAATCAGCATAGCGCACTGGCTGTTTGCCTGCAGCTGATTTCTTCCTGCATTCGTTTGGCTCCTTGTGGTTTTGGTACAGGAGCAGCGGTTCAGTGTGCCTTCCCGGCTACGTCCCAGTTCTCACGCCGGCATCGCTGCCAGAGGGTTGGCCTCACCTCTGGGATGTTTGCTTTGAAGTTCTGCGGCTTGGCCAGCAGACGGAGCTCTCTCCCTCACACACCGTTTGCGAGCATGAGATGTGTCCAAGGAAGCCCAAGACGTTGCCGTTTCACATTGTGTATGAGCCATTTAATTAGCTGCTCGGTACAAACACAAAACTCTTGCAGCTACTTTAGAAATCTCAAAATTTCTTTAGAAAACTCCCCAGCACAGTTTAAGCAGATATAAGATGTCAACCGTCTAGTTGGAACTACAGATAGTTTGCTTACTTTGCACCCATCGGGAGAAGCATTTGCTCTCGTTCCCCACGTAGGTTGGCAGTGTCGATACACTGATTCCAGAAATCGGACTGAAAACGGGGCTGTGACATCGAGCAGCTTCTCGAGATGAGCAGGACTGTGCAGCAGAGGATCTTAGAGTGCTAGAACTGGCAGGGACCTCGAGAGCACATCGAGTCCAGTCCCCTGCTCTCGCGGCAGGACCAGGCACCATCTAGAATCTAGACCATCCTGACAGGTGTTCGTCTAACCCAGTGGTTTCCCAACTATGGTCCACAGACCCCTGGTGGTCCATGACGGTACTTCAGGAGGTCCATGGAAAGTTGAAACATAAGGATCCATCCTTGCTTTTCTCTCCTTTTTCTTTTCTTTTCCTCTTCTTTTTCTCTTTCTCTTCTTTCTTTTCTCTTGTTCCCCATGGAATGGGGGCAATGAACGCGCTGTGTCTAGACTACATCCCTCTGTCGGCAGAGGGATGTAAATGAGGCACTTCAAAAGCGCAAATGAAGCGGGAATTTAAATATCCTGCACTTCATTTGCATAATCGCGTCATGGCGCTCTTTCGAAAAAGCACCATTTCAAAAGGAAAACCGCAGTCTAGACGCTGTTCTGTCGAAAACGGCAGGCTTTTTCAAAAGATCCTGTATTCCTCAAAAAATAAGGTTTACAGGATCTTTCAAAAAAGCCTGCCGTTTTCGAAAGAACCGCATCTAGATCACGGTTTTACTTTCAAAATGGCGCTTTTTTGAAAGCGCACCATGATGCGATCATGCAAATGAAGCACAGGATATTTAAATCCCCACTTCATTTGCACTTTCAAAGTGCTTCATTTACATCCCTCTGCCAACAGAGGGATGTAGTCTAGACACAGCGGAAATGTTAATAGATTGAAAAGGGGCCCATACGCTCGAAAAGGTTGGGAACCACTCATCCAACCTACTCTTCTCTCCAGGGATGGAGATTCCACAACCTCCCGAGGCAATTTATTCCAGTGTTTCACCCCCCTGACAGGAAGTTTTTCCTAATGTCCAACCTAAACCTCCCTTGCTGTAGCTTAAGCCCATTGCTTCTTGTCCTGTCCTCAGAGGTTAAGGAGAATAATTTTTCTCCCTCCTTGTAACAACAGTTTAGATACTTGAAAGCTGTTATCATGACCCCTCTCAGCCTTCTCTTTTCCAGACTACACAAACCCAATTCCTTCAGCCTTCCCTCATAGCTCATGTGTTCTAGATCTTTAACAGCACAGCACCTGGCTGGATTTCTTTAATGTTTGTCCCAAGCTCATAGCCTCTCGCTCTCCATCTCCTGCTCAGCCAGGGCTGTCTCAGTGCCCATCCACGGGATGTATTTCAGTGATGCTGGCTGAGGTGGAAGGGACGTTTTGAGGAAGAGGGAATGCTTTGTAGAGCTCCCAAATTGTAATCCTGCCTGGGTGAGCCTCAGACAACGGTATCGTCAGAAATTTCCCACTGTCCTAGAGACCAAGGAAACGGGGTCTTTTCTTCCTCTCTGCACCTGGTCTGTTCTCTCCATCCCGCCCCCTTTTATGATTCTCCTTTCCCATCTCTCCAGCCGGCTGTATGGGCCACAGAGATAAATATACACTCTGAATGGCAGGGATTCTATTCACTCTCACTCCTGTTCTGATTAATAAGCTCCTCTGCATTCATTGTGTGCTTTTTGCTGCGAATCGCCCTCACTGCAGTGTTGTATAAGGGACTAGATACTGTAATTGTCCCCTATTGTCGCTTCTTAATAACTTGGCACGATGTTATCAGCGTAATTTTTCTTGCTAACTTTGCTTAATTATACTTTGTTATTCAATAAAAAAATCTGAAAATGGCAAAGGGGGAAAGTGAGGAAAAGTCTGTGCGACTTGCTGAGCCCAGCTTCCAAACCTGAATGTTTGTGGCCTGACTGGCCAAAGGGTTTTGCATGGACGCGGCGGTTCCCTGCCAAGGTTTCTGAAATGTCAAGTGCCAGTGGCCCCATGCAAAGAGCTCTATGAGATCTTCTCCTTTTTGCAAATCGTTTTGGTTGGCCGGTTAGCTCCAACGTGCCAGCTCAGCCTGGGCAGCCTGCTTTGCCTGTGTTTCCGGTCTAAGTCAAACCAGGCAGACGGGAGTGAAATACCTCTGTAGGAGGGGGGAAGGAATCGCCTTTGGGTGTGCCAGGGGTCAGTCCAGCATGTGTCAAAGTAGCCAAGGGACTAAACCAACATGGAGTGGATAATGGAGATGCTGATGGGTTAGTCAAGTACAAATGATTGGGCTCCATACTGTGTTACTTGGGTTGGTTCTCTGGCCTGGGTTTATACAGGAGGTGAGACTGACTGTCTAATAGTCCCAGAGAGACAGACGAGGCTTTGGACTGGAGCAGCAGGTCGGTTGGTTGGTTGTTGACAGCCTCTTCCAGTAAATGGCAACTGAAACAGTCGTACCCAATGGAGACCTGCCTCCTGGGCTGTATATTAGGGTGTGTAATGAGCCATCAATGCTGCGCATTTCACCCTGGGTTCTCGATCCTATTGCTCAGTGACTGTAGGGTGCATCTTGGTGTTTGTGCTGCACCTCGGTTACTGTTTGCAACCCCCAGATTCTTTTGACTAGTCAGTGTCACCACTGTCCGAGCCCTGCCTTCGTGCTGCGTGCGTTTGCTCCCACGTCAATGATGCTTTCTCTTGCAGAGCTGTTTTTCCCGAGGGTCAACCCTGGAAGGTGGCTCTGGTGGTGATCCTGACTCTCCTGGCTGTTCTCATCCCCCTGTGTGCCCAGGTGCTGGTGGCAAACCCCATATTTAGTGTCTGTACCCCTGGGGGAACTGATTGTTCCTAAGTGGGGTTTTTCCCCTGAATCTCAGCTGTGATTGGCTGCATTCCGCTGTGCTATCTGCTCCATCCCGTTAGCGACTGGCTTCTCCCAAGCGTTTATCTCCTCCCCGAGTGACTCCTGGTTACTGACTCGGTGCTTGGCCGGGGAAGAGAAAACAAAATAGACCAAGCGCTGAATGCAGTGGAGCAAACCAATGAAAATCAATGACTTCAATCCACAGCTTGCCAAAAGGTCCCCTAGCGGGGGAGGGAGGGAGAGACGGGGAGCGAGGTCCCAGCTTTTGAGAGATGGAAGGTACAAACCTAAATGAGTTTTTCCCTGTAACACATGGGCTGACCTTTTTTAAAAAATGAAATCTATTTTATTAATTTTTTCTTTTTATCAAATTCGTCAGTGGAACACTAAATATATGACTGTGGAAAAGGTCAGGGAATGTGTAGCTGGTGAAATCTTGTTTCAGTTGATGGATTTTCCCTTAGGGAATTTTTTTTTCCTCTTTATTTTTGTTCCCCTTCATTTTTTTCCGTAACAAAAATGTGTTAATTTGTTTTGATTTTCCCAGGTTTAACAAGGCGGCTGAGGTACGCTCTTTAATCTGAGAGAAAAACACTAAAAAAGCTCGTGAATTTCTGGGCTGGTGGGTTTGACCCTGCGGCCCATATATAATGCAGGATCGGGCTGGACGTTTGAAAAGGGGAGCTAAGCCGGGATTTGTTTTCTTTTGTGAAGCTGGAGTCCCAATCTGCAGTCGCATGCGCGAGGGAAACAGGATCAGACCCATTTTTACTGGCGTGAAAAGCTCTCCTGAATCTCCCCTCTGCTGAGACGCATGTTGAACCCCCCTGAGGGATTCTGATTTCTCTCCCGCTTGCGGCACTCGCGGCACCTGGTCGCGGTGGAGCACAGCCCCTGCCCGTGAGAGCGAGCGGCCAGGCATGGGGCGAGCTAGAACTTGGCAGGGCGTTCTCCGCAGAAGAGGTGGTTGTTCGCGCTTCAATAATGCCAGCTGGTCGTGACTGAAACATCTCTGAGGACTGTATCGGTTTCCCTGAGTTTCTGCGGGCTCGGGCCCTGACTGGGGTGTGGGAGACCCAGGCTCAGTCCCGGTTCGGAATCAGGCTGCGCTTGTGTCTCCCTCCCCCAGGCGAGGGAGTGGCACGCTGTTCCCCCTACGCCCCGGCCCAGGGGGTTTATCAACGTTCCTTGAAAGGTTTCGGCTGCCTCCTGACACAAAGTGGGGGGAAATGTTTGGAATCTCGGCAGCTCTCAGGGGATGGGAAAGCAGCTCCCCACCCTGCGCCGGTGGCTCTCGGGGACCTCCAGGATTGGGAAGCGAATTCTGCCCGGCGTGCCGTTCCGTGGGAGCTGCCGACCCGCGGGCGAGGGCAGATGTGGGCGCTCAGTGGGGAACTAACGCGCGGTGCTGAGCGCGTACCATGAGGTAGGCTGCCGAGGCGCCCCCACACCCTGTCACCCACCGCCGCCGCCTAGGGTGGTTGGGGGCCGAACACTGTAGCACATGGGCTGCAGTGAGGCCTAGTTCAGCTGAAGGTGCCAAAGCTGCAGCCACTACGGCAGTGGTCCCCAACGCGGTGCCCACGGGCACCATGGTGCCCACCGGGGAATTTATGTGCACCCACCTAGTGACCAGGGCCGGCCCAAGCCATTCTTGCGCCCCGGGCCCTGGGCGCCTGGCACATGCGCGGCACCCGGCACATGCCCAGCCCCTGCCCCGGGCGCACGGCGCATGCACGGCCCCACCCCCAGGCACCCGGCAGCCCCAAAAGGTTGGGGACCACTGCACTATGGTGTCCCTAGGTCATTGGGTCCAGCGGGCCGGTCCCTGTGCCACATAAGCTGCCAGGGGATCTCTGTGGGGCTAATGTGGGCTCTGTGGAGCCGGGACATCCCCCCTTTTCCCATGGACATGTCCCTGCTCCGCCAGCGTACCAGGAACCCTGACTCCACTCGGGCAGCTGACGTGTGGTTTCGTGGCAGGGAGGGAGGGGAGAAGGAAACCCACTGAATTATGGGCGTGGCAGCTGGAGTTCCTGATCAGCTCCTCCAGATCTGCAGCAGCCAGCCCCGACCCCTGCAGCCATGGCTCCTGATGAGCAGGTGCTGCGACTGTCCCAGCCATAGCCCCCTCCCCGCCCCCCCCAACAGCCAAGACTCACAGCCAGGCCCAATGGTGGTCCGTACGCAGCATGGCCTGTTGGCACCACACACACTGGCCCCTGTGCCCATGACAGGGAAGAGGCAGAAGGTAACTACCCGCTAGCTGCCATGATGCTGTGGGGAAGCCTCCATGCGGTGCTACAGACAGTGCGGGGGAGAGGCTTGGAGCACGAGCAGGCCCCTGTGTGCCCGCTGGGGAGCCAGCAGCACTGAGAGCAGTGCCAGGGAGGGGCTCCGCGATGCTGTTCCCAACCAGCAGCAGGAACTGAATGGGGCCAGGTGCTAAGAAATAGCTGGACACCGGTGAGTCACTGTGCTTTGAATCCGGTTCCCTGGGCTTAAGCTGCTCTTTATTAGAGCAAGAATGGGAGTCAGTCTAACTGGACAAAGGAGAGGGAGGCGGATCTGAGTTCTCATTATAGGCGGCTTTATTAGCACCATGTCTGCGGGGCAGGAATTCTGCCTTAATGGGGCAGCGCTGAATTCTCGACAGAAAGCAGGAGAATTATCTAAAATTTTTAAAAATCAAGTCCGAAATTGATCGTATGTTAAACCTCCTGGGGGAAGTTACATTACAGGAACCTCAAGCATCTGTAAAAGCTGGAAAAGGCAGCGAATGGGAGGAGAATCCAAAATCTCCCAAAATCGCCAAGCTCTGCGAGCGAAGGAAGGGAGGAAGGCTGGGGGTGCGGGCGGAGCTCAGGGCTGGCTGTCAGGAGAGGCTGTTGTTGTTTGTGTTGTGATGGAGCCTAAGAGCTCCCGTCATGGACCGCGACTCGGTTGTGCTAGGCTCTGCACATTTGTATTGCTGTTAGGTGTGTGTCAGTAGCGCATGGGTGGCTGGTCCTGGGCCTTACGGTGCTTGGGGCTGTACAGACAGAGCAAAAAGACTGTCCCAGCTCAGAGTCTATCCACAAGGCAGGAGACAGTATCGATCACCATGGGAGCGGAGGGGCTCCGCACCCTAGCAGCCTGGCCAGTATCCAGTATGTTGGCGCCATCACGATATAGCATCAGAGGCAGAGAATGAGGGAGCTCGGTGGAGGTCTGCGGGGAGTCCTCCCGCGTGGACGGGGCTGCATGGGAGAGATCACAAGGGGGCTTGTTGGAAAGTGTAACAATTGGGCACTGGAGGCTGGTGTCCTGGGCAGATGGGAGGTAGGAGTCCACGTCCCCATAGCCCATGGGAGATGGCCCCGAGCGTGTGGTGCCGAAGTCATTTAGTCTCCAGAGCTGGACAGGATGGCAGAGATAAATGAAATTCACCACCTGTGCAAATGGCCATGCAAGTAGCTTTGTTCCCTCGACCCTCGGCGCCTCAGCGACGCTGCCACCAGGGCGTGGGAGGGCAGCGGCCTGGGCTGGAGAACCTGGGTGTGTGAAATTGGTTTTATTTAGCCGTAGCATGCAGCAGCCCGCCGCTACGCTGCTGCAGGCGTGTGTCGGGCAGCAAAGCCCCGATGGGGCCGCCCACGGCCGTGCTGCCTGGGTAACGGGGCGGCCAAAGACCACAGCGCTCAGCTGCACTGTTGCCGTGTTTGGGGTATTTGTGGAAGGGGAGCTGTACGTTTTTGATGAGGGCAGAGTTTTTCTTTGAGCGGTGCCTCTGGGGGAGCTGCATCAGAGGGACTAGAGGGACACATCCTGAAAAACCACCATTCCTGCACAAGGTGAGTAACTTCCTCTTCTCACGCAAACTCCGCGGAAGCTGTTCTCATCCGCCAAGGCCAGAGGTGCTTAACGGAAGCATATTTCATCGACCCACGCCTGGTTTTCAAAACCTGCGTGCCTCAGCCTGGCGCTGCCACCTGACTCAGTATCCAGACAGCCTGGCCTTTCCACGGGTCCAGCTGAAAAATTTCATTTCACTTCATTAATCTCTTTCCATCTCCTTGTTTTAAAACTTTGGGCCAGGGATTGAACTTTCCGAGCACAACATCCACCGCTGGCCGTGGCTCCGGAGCCCACGAGCTAAGACCAACACCAGAAGCCTTGGTTACATCGTTGTGGTGCCCATTCGTAACAAGAGACTTTCCGAAATGAAACCTCTAGATCACAGAGCACCAGGCTCTCGCTAGGTACAGTGACCAGAGTATCGTAGTGCTGGGAGCTGAGGTGACCCGCCAGCCCACCCCGTGCCCAGCGTAAGACTCTGCCCTTTGTTGTGATGCTCTGTGCTTTGTCCAGTTCCGTGTTCGATGTCTCCAGCGTTAGGGCACCTGCGGCTTCCTGGCGACGCTGTTTCACTGATCACTCGTCCCAGTTTTCTCGCGGCTAGTCCAGGGCGCTCCCCCCGCCCAGATGGGCAATGTTTTGCCCAATTTCATCCCCTTATTCCTCAGTCATGTCTCCTTGTTCTCCCTCGGCACAGTGCCTCCTGCTCCCTGGAGAGGCGGAGGGGCCAGTGGAGCTGTGCGGGGGAGGGGAAGTCACGGGGGCGGGGGGGGAGGTTAGGGCCAAAGGGGGCAGGCCTGGATGGCAGGAACTGCAGCTGCTATGTGCCAGGTAGACCCCAGTGCCTGTGCATTGAGGGATCTGTGCTTGAAGTGTGCTCCCCACCCCACCTACCGTGTCCTGCAGGGAGTGCTGGAGGGGCCTGGGCATTGTGAGAGGAGCCGGGGTGTTGGTAAGCCAGACGAGGAGAAATGAGCGAGGGTGGGTGTGGGGGGTGGAGAATTTAGTCATTTTCCTGGTAGTTTCCTTGATGTTTAGAAACTTAGGTCGGTGGGATTTGACCGTCAGCAGCTGTAGCTCTGCGGAGGAGGGAATGCCCGTGCATCCAGGACCTTGCCCCGGGGCCCTGGTGATGCTGGCACGGGGGCTGTGGGTGCAGGTAGAGTTTGCTCCTGTTCTGAGGGCCAGCTCTCAACCCATGCCCCACTTCCAGCAGCTCACCCTCTAGGCTGAGGGTTTACGTGGCGCCGAGGCCTCACGCACAGGAGAATCGCCGTGGTGACTAAACCCCGCTCTCACTCCGGGAGGCCAGCGGTCGCTGTGGAGGGGGCAGGGTAGGGGAAGCTTTCCCTGGGCTGGCCGTGCAGTACCCTCTGGAGCAGCCAGGCCGTGGGGCTGCCCATCAGTCCTGTGGACCAGCACTCGGAGTGCGGACAAACAGCTCGGGCCGAAGTCCAAAGCCCTGGGAATAGGCGCTTGTAAAGGGAACCCCGAGAGATCCGCAGGGTGAAGCGCTGCGGGCTGCCTCCTGTGGGCCAGTGGAAGTCGGTGCTGTGGGTCCCATGGGCAAGGCGAGCCGGGCGGCTCTGCACAGGATGCTGGCTGGTGGTGCCACGAGGAGCCCCAGCTGCCAGGAATGTGGAAGCGCAGACAGGCCAAGCAGCTGATGTCTTCTTGCCAGTGGTATGAAAATAACACTCGGAACAACACGGAGCAGATTTATTTGTTCTCCTCAATTAAAGCAATTACCGGGCTCTTGTGAAAGTCAAAACACCGTTCTCAGCAGTCGCAGGCAGCTCACGCTCACAGCAGGTCAGTCCTTGCCCCCCCCCTTCTGCTGGAAGCTGATCCCCTTCCCTTCCCCAGCCACACTTCATCCCAGCAGGGCGGCACAGGGACAGCACCGCCCCGGCCGGTGGAAGCATTTTGGGAGCTAGTGCGATGCCCTGAGGTGTGGCGTGCATTGGGGGATGCCGGGTCTGCCCCACCCACCACAGGTAGAGAAGCACCATCGTTCCTGCTACGCAAGGGCCGGGGGCGCCAGCATGCCAAGGCCTCCCTGCCCGGACGGTAATCGAAGCTGACTCTGCGAGGGGAACAAGAAATGACGTCATGGCTACCGAGAAGTGAGCGGGCCGCAGGAATAATCCCGATTGTCACCGGCAAGGCAGCGGCTGCTGGCCGGACTTACAGAACGACTTTTGTGTTAGCCCCCTATAACCAGCCACTTACAACTCTGTGAAACTTTCCCTCCTTATTTCCCAGGCTTGGCTGCTGCCCGGAGGGGAATGATTTTATTGGTACTTTTCTGAATGTCTGAGCCAAACTGGTTCTGCCGTTTTTGAGCGTGGTTATGGAAAATGACTTTGGTCCCTGGAAGAGAGGCAATTGCAATCTCTCTTTCTGTAGCAGTTACATAAGAACATAAGAACGGCCGTACTGGGTCAGACCAAAGGTCCATCTAGCCCAATAGCCTGTCTGCCGACAGTGGCCAGCACCAGGTGCCCCAGAGAGGGTGGACCGAAGACAATGATCAAGCGATTTGTCTCCTGCCATCCCTCTCCAGCCTCTGACAAACAGAGACCAGGGACACCATTTCTATCCCCTGGCTAATAGCCTTTTATGGACCTAACCTCCATGAAATTATCTAGCTTCTCTGTAAACTCTGTTATAGTCCTAGCCTTCACAGCTTCCTCTGGCAAGGAGTTCCACATGCTGACTACACGCTGTGTGAAGAACTTTCTTTTATTAGTTTTAAACCTGCTACCCATTAATTTCATTTGGTGTCCTCTAGTTCTTCTATTATGGGAACTAATACATAACTTTTCTTTATTCGCCCTCTCCACACCACTCATGATTTTATACACCTCTATCATATCCCCCCTCAGTCGCCTCTTTTCTAAACTGAAAAGTCCCAGTCGCTTTAGCCTCTCTTCATATGGGACCCGTTCCAAACCCCTAATCATTTTAGTTGCCCTTTTCTGAACTCTTTCCAAGGCCAAAATATCTTTTTTTGAGGTGAGGAGACCACATCTGTACACAGTATTCAAGCTGTGGGCGTACCATAGTTTTATACAGGGGCAGCAAGATATTTTGTGTCTTATTTTCTATCCCTTTCTTAATAATTCGTAGCATTCTATTTGCCTTTTTGATCACCGCTGCACACTGTGTGGAAGTTTTCAGTTATCACCCCCCATGGCTGCAGGTGTCAAGATGAAATTGAGCAGGGACCAGTTGTTATGGAGGAGTACCTTGTTTAAAACATCCACTGCAAACTGGATTTGATTCGACTGCAGCCCTGCCTCTGGGCAGATGTCGTGAAAGTCAGCCCGGGGCAGAGGAGACCAACGCAGGTCCAGTGTCCCCCGTCAGAGCTGCTGTCAAGATGCGAATGGTGCTTTTGACTTGGGCTGGCCCTTTGGGCGAATTCCACTGTTAGTGCAGGACTTCGTGGCTGAGCTCAGAGGTGCCCAGCTCAGGAATGCCAGGCTGGGCAGGGCTAGCTGAGAGGCACAGCCCCACCGGAGCATCAGCCACATCTGAGAAGGTAATCGCTTCCTTTTCCCCAGAGACGCAGGAGGGGTGCCCAGAAGGAGCATGAGACTAGGGTGGTTCCCAGGGGTCCGTATTATGACAGTCACAGAAACGTAGGGCCGGATGGGGCCTCAGGAGGTCATGTAGCCCACCCCACGTGCTGCGGCGGGATTGCACATGCCTGGCGATGAGTCAGTCGGAAGAAAAGCCGTGGGAAGTGAGCAGCTGCCATCCGGACAAAGGGGCTGAGGGCCGGTGCAGAGACTCTGATCCCAGAGGAGAAGCACAGCCCGGTGCTACATCAGCTCTTGGCAACGCGCAAGGGCCGGGCACTGCCTGTGAGCTCCCATTGGAGTTCTAGAACCAGGTCAGTCGGCCGCTCGTCTCCACTCTGCCAGCGTCCATGCTGCTGTTAGAGCTCCAGCTGCTAGGGTCAGGCTCAGAACCTCTGTTTGCCTTGAGAAACCAAAGGACGTTTCGGGCCCTGCTGGCTGCGGGGCAAAGCTTGAAGGCATCACCCCTCCCCTCCTGGAGTGCTGGGGCAGGCCCCAGGCATCCATGCACCGTCCTGAGGTTTCGTGGAAAGCCCAGGCTCTTGTGGATGCCGACAGGAATGGATACTTCGGCCGGAGCAGCGTCTGTACGAGGGGCCAGCGGGCGGGCGGACGCTTGGTGTTTCTTTTCAGGGCCAGTTTCACAGCCACAGCAGTTCTCGGGGTGTGAATTTAAGCCTTTGCCGTGAAATCTGATCTTCCCCTGGCAGCTGGGGGGTGCCCCAGTCCAGGGGCTCCGAGCTGCACGTCCCAGCTGGTCTAGGGCAGGAGAGGACTGGTCCTTCCCCTGCCCTACGTCGCACTCTCGGGTAGATCAGACCCACCTCCCAGCGCCTCCCCCTGGAGACTGGTGAAGGTGGAGCAGGTATCCTCTTGCTCCGGGGAGTACCCCTGCCAGGCAGCTCTCAGCTGTGAGTCCCTGCAGGACTGGGGAGCGACAGGACTTGGCCTTCCCTTGCATGGCAGCTCTGGGGCGGGGGGAGAGAGCAGGCCTGCTTCCGGGTCCAGGCCTACCTTCATGCTCACACTCTGAAATTTCAGATGTAAAGAGCTGGAAACATGAAATTGACAAATTATAAAACCCTGGGGCCATAAACTTGCTCAGAATGGACTGAGAGTTGGGTGGGGCCCTATTAGTCACCCAACAAACTGGGAGAAGAGAAGGATCTGCTACTGCAAAGCGGGGGAAAGCAAGGGGTGACAGATGGCAGGCGCCGAGCCTGATAGGTGCTGGCCAACCCTCAGAGCTACTGTATATAAATGGGTCCACGGGGTGTTACTAACAGGGGCCGGGGGGGGGGGGGTGAGAGAGACAGAGAGAGATTGCTCTGTAATCTACTCTATAGAAATCCACATGCAGCACTAACAGTGTAAAAGGTCATGTTATAGCTCACTCATCAGAGCATAGCAAGAGGAGATGCCTTTTGAAAGTGTATTGATTGTCGCCAGTTTCCAATGCCGAGGCTATAACGGCTCCTATTGAACAGGTGGCTGAGAATCAAAGAGGAGGTTTTCAAAAGCACAACTGGCCATAAGGCGAAGAGTGACGCGAACAACGGGTCTTTTGAGAAATCGCGCCGGGGAGAATTGTTACAGCAGGAACCAAAACCTCTTACTTTTTCCAGTTGAAAAGTAAAACGCAATGTTCCATAGTGAGCATTCCCTTTTGAGTTTCGCCATTTAAAATGATTTAGATCTTTTAAAAAAACAAAACAAAGGGGAATTTTGAAACACAAACGTCATTTCCAAATGAAACCCCAAAACGCTTTGAAAATAACAAAGCCCCGAACATTTGGGGTTTTAGGGATATTTGGGGTGGGGGTGTGACGTGAGTGGGGGTATCTGGCTAGTTCCTATGCTGGCTCTGTGGTAACCCCCACTGGCTGACCCTAACCACGGCCCAGCAGCCCATTATGCAAGAGGGTCTCTCAACCTGTCTGACCAGCTACCCCAGGGAGAGAAACAAAGGAAGGTGGAATGCTGCCCGGGCTGGGGCAGGGCTGGAAGAGAGTGAGTTTAGTTTCTGTCTGGGATCATGGAGGAACCAGCCTAAGCCAGGGGCTGGGATTTGGGGCCCAGTCTCCCCATCTCAAGGGGGCTGAGGCATCCTAGGCCTGCCCTGTAACCAGATGACATCGGTGCTGTGCTGTATCCTGGAGAAGAATAAACTCCCTCCATTCTACGGGCTGGTGGAGTCTGTTCGTGCCATTCACGGGGGTGCAGGAGTCAGGGGACCCCAGCGTCGTCACACTGGTGTCAGAAGTGGGATTCACTGCACCCGTGGATGGAGCATCCAGCGGCGACAAGGTGCAGTAGAAGCAAGAGCCGTGGAACCAGGCGTGCTGGAAACAGAGCGGCGGTTCCTGAGAATCGTGGGGCGCAGCAGCACTAGACTGGTGAGTCTGCACCGAGGACCAGCGGGAGATGGCCTACACCCAAGTTCCTGAAGGCAGAGCTGGTGAAGCTGTGCAGAGAGGGCTTGCCTGTGCGGAGGCGCAACCAAGGCCCAGCTGATTGCCCGGCTGGAAGAGAATGACCAGCCACAGGGCTGGGATCCTGTCCCGTGGGAGCAGCCAGACCCCACTGGGGCGTGTCAGGCTCGGAGGGGCGGAGTGCTGGAGGCCGCCGAAGGGACCGGACTGCCTCCCAGGGAGCACTGCAAGCCGTAGTCCGCCCGGGGGTCCAACCCAGCGGAGCTGCGGCGGCTAGAAATCCAGCTGCAGATGAAGGTGGAAGTCCAGGACCGTGAGAGCAGCGACAGCATGAGCTGGCCATGGCCGAGCGGAGAAGCGGCAGGGCCCCAGCTGCGCCGAGTGCAGATGAGCCCCAAGGGCCCAGGGCGGCCAGGCGGCTTGGAGAAGCTCGTGGTGGCCCAATTGAAGGACATGGGCGACATAGACGGGTTCCTCAGCTCCTTTGAGAGGGCCTGTGGACTGCAGGTCCCCCAGCTGACTGGCTGCAGGAGCTCATCCCCGCACTGAACCAGGAGGCCACTGGGGTGCTCAATCAGCTGGAAGACCTACAGCCAGGGGATTACAACCGAGTCAAGGAGGCCCTGCTGCACAAGTTTGGGCTGACCCCCGAGATGTACAGGAAGAAGTTCCGGGAGGTGCAGAAGGAGCCACGGGAGACCTATGTGGACCTGGCCTCCCGCCTGGCGCAATACTGCCGCAAGTGGGTGTCTGGAGTCGGAGCCCAGACTGCAGAGGGGCTGCTCAAGCTGTTCATGATGGAGCAGTTCTATGAAGCATGCCCACCCAGATTGAGGCTGTGGCTCAAGGACCGAAGACCAGAGACCCCCAGGAGGCCGGGAGACTGGCAGATGAGTTCACGGAGAGCCGGTCCGGGTGTGAGCAGGAGTCCCGGAGAGAAAGGGAATCGCACAGAGACCGGATGTCGGCTGAGCGACGGAGGAGTCAACTACGAGGCGAGCCCAAGGAACAGGACGTCTGTGCCCCAGAGAACCAGCCAGGGCCTGGACAGAGACAGCCCAAAGCCTAACTTGCCATCGCTGTGGGCAAAAGGCCACAAGAGGGCTCAGTGCACCAGGTCCCATGACCTGGGACTTTCCAGGGTTAACTGGCTGGGGCTGGAGGAAGGGCAGGCTGCCCCAGAGGCAGGGGCTGGCAGGCAAACCTCAGCTCAGAGTGGGGAAGGATGCTCAGTGCACCCCCTGGGAGGTCTGACCCTCGGAGGCGGATTTCTCCGTGTACCGGGTGGGGCAGGGCGGCCCCTGCGAGGCAGTGCCTCATACCCCTGGAGGTGGATGGTAGGAAGGTGACGGGTTTCTGGGACACGGGGCGGAGGTGGCGCTGGCCCGATCTGACATAGTGGCCCCAGACCGGATACTACCCCGCAGCTGACCCTGAAGGGCATAGGCGGGTCCCGTTTAAGGTGCCGTAGCCAGGGTGCATCTGAAATGGGGCCAAGGAAGGTCTCAAGAAAGTGGGGTGCACCGCGCACTTGCCCACCAGTGCTAATGGGGAATGACCTAGAGGTGGCCCCAGGAATCCCAGCGGGCTCTAGTCACCGCCCGTAGCCAGAGCCAGCGGGGCTGGCAACCTGGATCAGGAAGGACTCCTGGCAGGGTCCCCAGGGTCCCATCACCGTGGACACGGGGTCCAGCCAAGCTGGGACCCGGACCTAGGCAAGGTGGGGAACAGGTCCCGATCCCTGCCCCAGCGGCTGAATTCCAGGCTGAGGTGCAGGCAGACCCCTCCTTGCAGAGGCTGAGGGACGAGGCTGGCCTCCGTACAGCTCAGCCCCTGGGAGAGGAGGCCAGGAGAGATTCCTGTGGGAGCGGGGATTCCTGTTCGGGAATGGCTTCCCCCAGGAAGGTGAGGGCATGGGGTCAGCGGCAGCTGGTCGTCCCCCAAAGTATCACCTCAAGCTGCTGTATTTGGCCCATAACATCCCCTTTGCGGGCCACCGGGGATCCGGGCACCCGGCTGAGGCTGCTCCAACACTTCTACTGGCCGGGAATATTCGCAGCCGTGCAGCGTACGGCCGGTCCTGCGACTCCTGCCAGAGGCGGGAAGGCCCAAGACAGGAGAAAGCTGCTCAGGGGCCCCTACCCTGTATAGAGGAGCCTCTGGGCTTGCTGAGAGAGTTATGGGAGGAAGACCTCCCGGGATGGGCGTCGGGGTGGAGGCCGCCCTGGCTGTCCAGAGGAGGCTCGCTGGGCTCATGGCCCGGCCGAGAGACCCTGGCCAGAGATCAAGGCCAGCGGAAGGGGTGGAGTGCGACCACAGAGGACAGGCCTGTGCCAGTCGCCCTGGGCGGTGAGTGGACAGAGGAAGCCAATTCATGTGGGGCCTCGCGCGGCCGGCCCGAGTCAGGGAGCACCCATGTCCCCAGGCGGGTTCCCATGCAGAGGACCCGAACTTCCCTAGGTCACGAGTGGAGTGACCCTGCTCAGTTCGCTCTCGGAGGGAGAACTGTGACGTAGTGGGGTATCTGGCTAGTTCCTATGCTGGCTCTGTGGTAACCCCACTGGCTGACCCTAACCACGGCCCAGCAGCCCATTATGCAAGAGGGTCTCTCAACCTGTCTGACCAGCTACCCCCAAGGGAGAGAAACAAAGGAAGGTGGAATGCTGCCCGGGCTGGGGGGCAGGGCTGGAAGAGAGTGAGTTTAGTTTCTGTCTGGGATCATGGAGGAACCAGCCTAAGCCAGGGGCTGGGATTTAGGGGCCCAGTCTCCCCCATCTCAAGGGGGGTTGAGGCATCCTAGGCCTGCCTTGTAACCAGATGACATCGGTGCTGTGCTGTATCCTGGAGAAGCAATAAACTCCCTCCATTCTACGGGCCGGTGGAGTCTGTTCGTGCCATTACGGGGGTGCAGGAGTCAGGGGACCCCAACGCGTCGTCACAGGGGGTCAAAACAATGTAATGAAACTAGCAGAAATGTGAGAACTGTCCTGGTGTCCTGTGTCTGCCTTCTCCGTCACTTCCTCCCTCCTCCCACCCTCTGACGACAAACTGTGGGCTGGACATGTTCACCCAGCTCTAGTGAGCCCCTAACATCCATTGACTTTCCATGCAGGCTAACCCCCCCCGCGGGAATCTGCCTTTCACAGTCTCCTCCCCAGGTGGTTCCCAAGCGGGAATTTCCTTGCATAAGTGCCCCCCCTGCCCCCCCAGCTCCACTTGCCTTGTGTGCGCTGAACCTAGGGCTCCCTGGGTGCTGTCGGAGCTTGTCTGGCAGTGTGGTTGGCGGGAGCGTCTCGTGTCGTGCAAAGAAGAAAAAACCCATTTTTTGAACTTTGGGTTGTTTTAGAAAAGGATCTTTTCTGCGGAAGGAGAGGAGCAGGGTTTGATACCGTGTCAGCTGAGACAATGCACTGCGCTCGAATACGAGCTATCTGGGCAAACCCCTCGTCCCCTGCCCACGTGACAGGCGCTGTCACTTTTCTTGGGGGCTTTCTTTTTCTTTTCTTTTTTTAAAGAACTGTTCCCTTGAGCTCTAAGTACAATTGATTTTTAAGTGAAACTATCTCTGATAATTGCCGCTGAAATGCCTTGTGGTTATTGTAATGGATTTTGAAACTGTGACGAGGCCTACTTGATGATCATAACCCGAGTGTGCAGACTGTTTGAAAGTGATTTAGGGAGCCTTGTTGGATTGACTGATTCGAGCTGAGCCAGCGTTGTCTCCATGCAGAGGAGCGGCTCAAACTACTGACTAGCACGTTTCCTACCTGCTCTCGCGAGCCCAAGGGAGACCTGGTACCTGTTAGCCCGTCCTCCAGCCCCTTTCCTGGGGATGCACTTTGGAGAGCGGCTGGGGAACGCAGAGGAGAAACTCTGGTGTGTGCGCGTGTGCATGAGGGGTTTCTTCACCTCCGGGCAGGCTTCCCTTCTAGATCCAGCTCCCGGCCTTCTTGCAGCAGGCTGCATTCACTGCAGACGGGGAAACGATTCCAGGCATTGTGCATGGTACAGCAGCACTGCTCTGATCGGCTTCCCGCAGCCTGTGGCGCACTCTGTCCAGGTCAGGCAAACTCGTCACTCCTGGATCACTGGGAGCCAGGACCCTGGGGTTGAACTCCTAACCCTCTGCGTGGCCTGGGGGAGGAGCCTGCCTCACTTTCCCCATCCCTCCAGCCACCATTGCGAAAGTACTTGGAGATCCATGGCCGAAGAGTGCCGCAGCCTGGCTGCCCGTGAGACTCCTCTGGTCTCCTCTCTGCGTTGCCTGCCCAGCACTCACGCGGGCTAATAAGGTGGCGAGCTGATACCACCCACTGGCATGCAAAGCAGCTCTGTTTCCCGTCCCCCCTTTTCTCGGGGTCTTCCATCCTTCGCGCCTCAGTGTTCTTCCGGCCTGCGCAGTCTCTGGGGTAGGGCGTCCGTGGGAGCTGCATGTATCGCGCCGGGCACAGTGGGGCCCTGGCTCGGATGCTACTGGAGCACAAAAAATAAATACGTTCAAACTGCTGTCCCCCGGCCCCAGGGACCACGCTGCGACCGTAGGACACATGAGCGATGTGCTTAATGCAACCTCTGTCCAGCGGTTCTGGTCCCGTTGGCAGCTGTCCCTGCTGGGAGGCGAGTCGGGTCTGTAGGCCTCTTCCCTGGGTGGGTTTCATTATAAGGCCTTTCATGTGCTCCGGGCCTGGTCGCAGCCTTTGGGACCCGGCTGCAGCAAAGGGCAGCCTAGCTGCAGCATTCAAGAGCCAAAGGGTCAAGAATCCAGGCCAGTGTTCCCGAGGTACGCGCCTGCGCAGCCGCGCACACAAAAATTCTTCCCCTGCCCACCTCTCCTGGAGAGCCACGCAGCAGTTCTCACGGGCAGGCGGCTGCTCCGTCAGGCAGGGCCGGCTGAGACAGCGTGGTGAGGGGGCTGGGACCTGCCATGGCCGCGGGGTGGGGTCTTTCCCGGTGGCTGGGGCTGCCACATGGCAAGGGGGCCGGGGCCTGTTCTGGCGGCTGAGGCCAGGAATGTGACCTGCCGCATGGCGAGGGGGTGTCTGCTCCAGTGGCCGGGAACGCGTGTGTGTTAATAAATTGGGTGCCACGGTGCCACACATCCAAACCAGCACACGTGACCTCAATCTTGGGCACAAACCAAACCTCACTCTGCTCCTGGTTGGAAAATCCTTGAGGGAACACTGGTCAGGACCCTCGAATCAGGGGCTAAGCCCCAAATCAGGAGGTTTTTTTAGTGGTTGGTGGGGTTTTCGGTCTGTCTTAGTGCTGCAGTGGGTAGGGCCCTGGGCTGGACTCTTTCCTGCCCCTCACCTATGTGCACATCCTTCCTCTCCCTGTCCCGAAGGGTCCCTTCCCCGTCTGAGTTTCTTTAGAGGGGGAGCTCTTACGGGCCCTCGCTGCGTCAGTGCGGCACCTGGCTTCAGAGCTGCTGCCCACTGAAGAGCAGACAGAAAGCGCTCCCTTACTGAGTGAAGAGTGAGCCGCTCACCTGGCTGCCAGTTTCCATGGGGCGCTGAGCCGTAGCCAGCCCACCAGCCACGGAGAGCCTTAGAGGCCAGGCGCGCCCGAGGGCCCTGGGCATTTGCCCAGCAGCTGTTCTAGGCGATGGCGCAAATGCCGAGTTACGGATGTTTGGAGATATGCAGATGGGAGGAATTGGGGAAGGGTAAGGCAGCTTGTGCAGCCTGTCCCCCACTGGCACGGGCTGCAGCCTGGCTTCGCCCCCGCAGCTGCACTGAGCAGAAAGCCGGTGAGACCCAGCTTCTGGAGGGGCTGACAGAGGGCCCCGGCTCAGCGGGCACAAAGCAAGGCCCCCTTTGAGAAATGCTGGTTTGTGGCTGTGACCCCTGACAAATGAGAGCAGCTTCCACACGGGGCTCGTTAGAGGCCAGCGCAGGCGGCGTCCCTGCTTGGGGAAACTCAGCTGCCGAAAAGCTTTGTGGTCACGTGATGACACACCCAGCAGAAGGCTTTAAACAAACCCCTCCGGGTCTCGTACGTCGCTGTACATGCCGGGAAGGGAGCAGGGCCCTGATGCTCATTAGCAGTGAGCCCCCTCCACTTGAATTTCCCAGTGGATTAATTTTCACAGGTGGGGCCTGATGACGCCTTGAATTAAAGCCGAGTGGAGGGGTTTTAATTTGGCCTGGCGGGCACGAGACACTGTCTGTAAATCGCGCGTTCTGATTCAGTCTGGCATTTTGTTTAACTGTTTGTAAAGCAAACATGATTCTGGGAGGCATTCACAGGAGTGTGGTGAGCAAGACGCAAGGAGTCATTCTTCCGCTCTGCTCTGCGCTGATCAGGCCTCAGTTGGAGTCTTGTGTCCAGTTCTGGGCCCCACGTTTCAAGAAAGATGTGGAGAAACTGGAGAAGGTCCAGAGAAGAGCAACAGGAATGATTAAAGGGCTAGTTGTTAGGGCGACAGCTGCACCGCCGTCTGGGTGTATTTCCTTGATTTTTCCTGCCCGGCGCTCCTGTCGGGAGGGCTTCTTTC
Source organism: Rafetus swinhoei (assembly GCA_019425775.1). NCBI lineage: Eukaryota > Metazoa > Chordata > Testudines > Trionychidae > Rafetus > Rafetus swinhoei. Next base: position 2,004,336 of record CM033435.1, on the reverse strand, counting down.
GTGGCTGATGCTGAGACGTGGTGCAGACCGGCTGCCGTATAGCCAGTTCTCACTAAGAGTCCAAACGCCCCTTAGAAACAATGGCCGTGAGCGGCCTCTTCACCGACAGAAGTGGTGGTCGTTGGAGCAGGGCGTGTGTCTGGAACGGACAGACCTGTGAGGCTGTGGCAGGGACAAGAGCAGAGCTGGGGCAGGACTGGCAGAGTGGGGCGGGCTGCGGGCCCTGCGTGAGGGGCGCTGGCAGAGCTGGGGGGGCAGCCCAGCTCCCAAGGAAGGCTGGGGTGCTGGGTACGGGTCTCCCCAGCGCTGACGTAGCATTGCAGACAGGTCCCAGCGCTGCTAGAAGGGGAGGATGGAGGATTGCCCGTGACTGGGGGGATAATGCCAGATTCCAGGCTCATCCTCCTCTTGGACTGCTTTTGAGCCAGTTCAATTAAACCCCCTAATATTGGGCTTGTCCCCTTTGCCGGGTCCCATCTTGGCTCCACAGGGCAGCATGTGGCTGGCCCTTCCAGGCACGTGGCGTCAAAAGTTGCTCCCCGTGGCCCTGGTGGAAGGGACAGGGACGACAGCAGGTGCTGTTTCTGCAGGAAGCACAAAACCCCCGGGGTGGGGAGCGCCCCCTGCTGACTCAGCCGGGAGGGTGCCACAGCGAGGCAGGAGGAAGGCCACCCATGCTTTGGCAGGCTTGTTTCTGCAAGTCTGTCCTGCTCTCGGGACCGAGACACGTGTCCCTGGGTACCCAGTTGGGAGGAGAGTGGAGCCCTGCAAACTACGTCCGCGCCGCATGGGGCTTTCTCATCCCCCGGCTGCTGGGAAGTGTGGCGATTCGCTGAGGTCTGTGCCCCTGGCGTGCTGCGGGCGGCCCACACAGCAGTGCGCTGTAGAGCCCGGGTTCCAAGGGGAGGGGGAATCTCCCCTGCTCCCCGCGACAGGCCCAGAACCAGCGGTAACTCAGGAGTGCCCCGGTGAAGTGAAAATCCCGGAGGAGAGAAAACAGCGACTGTCAAACCTCTGAGGGGAGTTAAAGAGAAACCCAGACCAGTCTCCGCCTCCCTTGAAAGGCAGTCAGACAGCCCCGTCCTTTTGGCCTCGGTACTTTTCCATCTGTGTGCTGTAAGGTCTGTTCAGAGACTTTTGAGGCAAGCGGAAGGAAAGTCGGTCCCTTTCATCCGTGTTCAAACGGGCCGCTCCCCAGGCCAGCCACGGTCCTGCCCAGCACCCTGGTCTCAGGACAGACGCTCTGATTTCGATAGAGCCGTCAGTACCGTGTATGCCGCGCACCGTGGCTCTGGACCGCCACAGTGCCTCTGTTAATAGCTTTCCAGCGGGAGCCAGGGTCTGTAGAGGCCGAGGATTCGGGTAGAAGGATCAAGGCCTGGCACGCTAAGTGGGAGCAAATCCTTCAGGGAGTGTGGGGGACGGGCCAAGCCAGACCCCAGCCCAGTGTGTTCACTCTTTGCTGAGGTGGTTTCGTTTTCTCCCACCTGCCAAAGCGTCTTTCCATTTGGAGGCGTGCGAGTGGGCAGCGAGGGGGACGGAGACCTTGGGGGGGCTCCCCACAAAATAAACACCATCTGCAATGCCACCCGACTGAGATGCCTCCCACAGACGATTGGGCCGCTCCTCTGTGCCCCTCACTGGGACGGGAACGTGCCTTCCCAGCTCTGCGCCTCAACTGGGGGAGGAAAATAAGGAGTGGCATGTCCCAAACACCACCCACTCGTGGCACCCAATGGAGACCTGGCGCTCCAAGCCCTCGGCAGATCAAAGAGAGTTGTCCAACTCCAGTGACTTCTTGGGCCGTGGTGGGTACATAGGACAGGCTCTGGCTATCCCAGCAACTCCATCAAACAAGTTCTTTACTTGTTCCCATAACATAAGAACAAGGGGGTCACCCAAGGAAATGAATAGGTAGCCGTTTTAAAACAAACCAAAGGAAGTTTTTCTTCACTCAGCGCACAGTCAACCTGTGGAACTCCTTGCCAAAGGATGTGGTGAAGACTAGGACTTTAACAGGGTTCAAAAAAGAGCTAGATACATTCATGGAGGTTAGGTCCATCCATACTTACTAGCCAGGATGGCAAGGTGTCCCTGCCCTCTGTTTGCCAGAGGCTGGAAATGGGTGACAGGGGAGGGATCACTTGACGAATCTCTGTCCTGTTCCCTCCCTCTGGTGCACCTGGCATTGGCCACTGTGGGCAGACAGGACACTGGGCTGGGTGGACCTTTGTCTGACCCAGTGTGACCGTTCTGATGTTCTTATCTAACCCCATTCAAACTAGTTCCATTCCAGACTAGCTAGGTTGCAGAATTACCCCTCGTCCCCTCTTCTGTGCTGAGCCCTGCTTCATCCGCACGGCGAGCTGGCAACTCCCAGGTAGACTCCTGACGAGGCTGCCACCCAGGGAGGGCAGAGGGGTGTGGTCTGCGGTCGATTCTAGGCAACAGATGCCTTTCAAGCCTTAAGGGAGAGCTCAGTGCATTTAATGTCGAGACCCTCCCCCCCCCGTTTCATTCCCCGCTCCACACTGGCACCAGGTGTGGGGGGGGGGGGGCGGCGCCTCAGGCTGACTAATCCCTGCCCCTCCTGCCCCCAGCGTTTTGGGATAGGCGGTCCACATCTGGCTGCCACGGTGCTCTGCCTCTGTCGACGCAGGTGAGTCTTTGCAACAACCAGCGTTGTCCATCCACCGTGGCTTCCCTCCCGTGGTGAGTAAACACCAAGTGGCGTGATGGGTCCCTGAAAATCGGCTCTTTTCCGATGGGGACCGGGTTCCGTTTGTTCTCTGATGGCTGGGAGAGTGTAAGCCCCATTGCTTCCCCTCCCCACCGGGGAAAACAGGAAAAACCCCAAAGATCGCCCTCCGCCCCCATCCCGTCTGCGCAGCCCTCGCTGCACCAAGCCCAGCGGTATTGACAAACAAGTTAGTGCTCTGAAAGAAAAATGCCGCCGCATTTTGTGAAGCTGCCTCCTTGATCAATACTCAGTGGTGGCTAAGCCTGCTGTCTGGTGGATTTCAGACGAGGGCTGCTGGGGTAATAAGAGCCCTGGGATCAACTGTCTCTGAGATTATTAGGGATGAGACGCTTGGCTGCTTTGCAGTGTTTACTAAAGATTTATATTCCCTGTGTGGATATAAGGGGTTGTCTGCTCTTGTCGCTGCTTGATAATTTTTTGATAGTCTTGTACTTACAGTGTCATTACTGTTTGGGGCTGGGCACTTTTTTTTCCTCCGTTCTCCTGCAGCGAGTGTAAATAATGCCAAGATGAAACGATTGGGCTGTAAGGGGAGAACAGGCAAAGAAACCCGCAGGCCGGACGCAGCCAGACCCTGTCTGCAGGCGAGAATTAAGTCCCTTTAACTACGTCGGTCATGGGGTGTGAGAAATCCACACCCCCGAGCACTGTTGTGAAACTGACCCAAGTCCATTGCATGCCGATGGTGCTAGGTTGACCAAAGCAGTTCTTCTGTTGACCTAGCTACCGCCTGTTGGGGCGGCAGATCTCTTCCCCTCCTGTCAGCGCAAGCAGTGTCTACGCGGAAGCGCTGTAGCGGCACAGCTGGGTCACTGTGGCGTGTTAAGTGTAGATGGGCCCTGAGAGATGGGAGGCTGGATGGGTGTCTGTCACATAGGAACCCCTTTAAGAAAGGATCTCAGCCCCGCCACTGAACGTGGTAAAAATAGCGGCATAGTCACAGCAGTGCTGGCTACCAGCCCGAATCTGATCCCCGCTGGAGCCCTAGCTGTGTACCTGAGCCACTAGCTGTTCGTGCCGGCGTTTGCAGTGCACCGATTTGATCAGAGCTATGGGTGGGGGGTAAGTCTCCTCCTGCGGGGAATAAAAGCCCCAGCTCCAGTGTAGACGTACCCTTCGCGGCAGAGGCAGTGCTGCAACGTTAATTACTCCACTCCCTCCTCGATACAGGACGGTACCCCGCAGTCTAGGCCCCAGGGCTTTGGCCCCTCCAGTTTCGAAAGAACTGCGTGGCAGGGAGTGGCCCCTCCCCCAGGAGATGATGCCATGGTCAGTTGCATCTCACTCAGGCAGGAGATCTTCCTGGCCATTCAGTCTCCATTTATTCCCATCAGACGCCTTGGCGCCGCCCCCAATCCCTCGCCTTGCAAAGGGGAGCAGCGAGGCAAGGAAGACAGAAAAGCACTTGCCCTTTTCAGCAGCTGCCTCCAAAGGGTTTATTTTAATAGGGGTTTGTCTGCTTTTTCCATTAGAAACCTCCAGCCCCCGTAGGAACCTCTGTGTTGATCTAGTCTGACCTCCTGAGTAGCTCAGACCAGAGACCTGCCCCCAGATCATCCCTAGAGAAGATCTTTTAGAGAAGCCCATGATCTGGTGTGATGTAGTGGGGGGCTGACTGCTCTGTAACCCAGGGTTCCCCCACTCTGTGCTGTGTGATTCCCACTGACTCACTCACATGTGGATTGGCCCAGACACCTAGGCCCAGCCTGGACAGATAACAAGGCTCTTCCCGGGGCTGGGGGGGACAAAGGAAGGGAGCCGGAGACGCCACTTGGCTGGGGGCAGGGCCTGGGAGCTGGGCAGTTTTGTGCTGGAAAACCATGAAGAGAACAGACTAAGCAGAGTGCTGGGAGTTGAGGGGCCTAGGCACCCCCGCCCCAAGGGGTCTAGGGCAGCCAGCCCCTGACTCCTTATGTCCACATTACGTCTGTGCTGTGCGGTATCCTGGAGCAGCACTAACCCTTCTCTATTCTACTGGCTGGCGGAGTCTCATCTTGCTGCTATGGGGTTCAGGATCGGGGGTCCCCGACGCGCCATCACATCTGGATTAAACAATTGTCTGGGATGGAGTGGGCTGCAGCGGAGGCTGCACCCGGGCAGCGGTTACCCGGTCACATCCCTGAGACGCACGGACAGTAATCCAGCCACCCCGTAACCTTCGTTTAGGGATGCAAGATTGATTGAGCTCCTTGGGTTTGTCATTATCAGGCAGGTTTCCTAATTCTGTAATCATTTCCCATGGCTCTTCTCCAACCCCCTCCTGTTACCAGCGTGCTTCGTGCGCCCTGCCCACCGGAACTGGCCCAGGCTCATTGCTCTGCTGCCCGAGGGCCCTGGCTGCTTGGTAGCCTCAGGCGAGGGCTCTGTGCTTCACCTCAGACTGGCCACCCCCCTCGCTCGCCTGGGGAGCAAAGCCTGCCCTGGCTGGCTGGCTGGGCTGTGCAGCTTCCCACAGGCACCGCGCTCTCCTGGCATAGGGGCATTATGGGAGATTACAGACCAGCTTGGCAAGTGGTGCCAAGCCCTGCAGAAAAGGCCTTCTCAGGGATCATGGACTGGCTTGGCAGGGACCGTCCACGGCTAAACTCCTCCCAACACCGGGTAACGCCCTCTCTGGAGGAGCTGGCATGTTGTAATCCCCCATAATGCCCTCTGGATTCCTGTGGTCTGTGTCACTGATCCCTTTGGGCTCATTTGAAGAGGGACTTTCCTGAATGCTGAGGACAAGCTTCCTCTGCCTTGACCAGAAATCAGTTAACCCGAGACTTGCTCTGTGATGCATCCTCTCACAACTCTCCCTTGTTCTCCAACGACACTGGGGGCTGGAGAAACACCGAGAACTGCCCCCAAAGCCTGCTCGGAAGGAAGGGTGGAGCCTGGCTCAAGACGAGGGTGACATAACGATTGCTCACCAGGCAGCAGGCAGGGATGTCACGGGCAGAGGAGGATGGCCGGATGCTGAGCTCTCCTGACGGCCACGACCTACGCCCCGCCTCTTGGCCCCTTCCAGCACGCCCGGAGCCACTGGATGCTGTTGAACTGAGTCGCAGGGCGCCCCGCCTCGCCCCTTCCAGCATGACCCACCCACCCAGCCTCTCTGGGAGCGGTGTTCGCCCTGAAAGCCTGGGGGTGAATTGGGCCAGTGGACAGCTGGCTGGCCTGGGGCAGACCTCACCTGAAAGCTGGCTGGCCTGGTCTGCCTGCCGAAAGTGCCCAGCACTGGGAGCCATGCCACCCTCGCAGCACTGGCTTCTTCGCTCAGTGGATTCAGATCAGCCTGGTGGCTCCCGGGCTGGGGACCTGAGGCCGGGCCAGTGCACCTGGGCAGAAGGAAGGCTGTGGATGCCCAGCTGGAGGGCTTTATGCGGCACCCTGGGGCGATCATCAGAGTCCGGAAGGCTGCGCAGCGAAACCATCAGAGTCCGACCTCTGCGCCAGGCCGTGGACGGTGCTCCAGACCGGCCCAGTCAGAGCAGCCCCGGCCCACAGCGCGGTGTGACCGGCCCGGCCGGAGCAACCCCGGCCCACAGCCCGGTGTGACAGGCCCGGCCCAGCCACAGCAGTCCCTGCCGGAGCAGCCCCTGCCCGTGGCGCTGGCTCCGCCCACTCAGACGCACTGTGCCGCGAGGTTGGGGCTGCTCCAGCGCCCCCTGCCCATGGTGTGGCGGGCAGTGAACCGGTTAGCGACGTACACGGGGTTTTACATCCCTGCGGGGGCTGTTGCCCACTGCGGAAGAAGTGGGGGTGGAGCCCACTGGCACAGCATGGGGCGGGGGACAGTCAAGGCTGTGGTGGTTTATCTCAGGACGAGTTGCAGAGGAGCCAGCCCTGCTCTCTGAGCATGTGGAGTCGCCGGCGTTAGTCCAAGCAGCCCGGGAGTTTTTGCCTGTCTCGTTTTACAGCCCTCTTGCTTGTACCTCTCGCGGGCAGCTAGCCAGCGCTTTCCCTCCACAGAGCGGTTAAGCGCACCCGTACATTCCCTCCACTCTACGCATGTGCTGAAGGGCTTGGCTAACGGGGGCTGAGAAGTGTGTTTCTGGTCGAGGCTGTTCAGCGGCTGCCAGCTGTGCCAGGTGGTCTGGGCACTGTCCCGCCCAGCCTCTTGTTTTGCTCTGCGGCACGTGGCAGGGAGAGACGGGGCAGAGGCCCAGAGAAGTCGCACTGCCCTCATGCGGACATGGGGCTGGACAGAAAGCGCCTCGTTAAAACACACCCACCTAGAACGTGCGAGCTCCCCCACAGTGAGAGCCGGTGGCAAAGGCCCTCCCCTCACTGGGTCCTGTCAGCCCCGGAGGACAAGAAGCCCCAGCTAGCCCTTGCAACACCGGTTCTGTCTTGCATGGGGACCCCTCTGGCACGCTGGCTGCCTGGCCAGGCGTACTGCTGCATTCCCAAGCAGGGCTGATGCATCACCCCGGGACAAGAAGAGGGCAACAGCAGCTCTGCGCTGGCCTGGATTCTCATCTTGGGTCGATTGCCTCAGCGTCCAAGCCCGCGATGGCTCCCAGCAAGCAGTAGGACCGGCCTCCCATGGGGAGGGGCTGTTGTCTTGCCTCACCTCAGCGATCCAGCCCTCAGATGCTTTCCCCTGCCTGATCTCAGACCCTTGTTTTACCCTCCTTGCTTTGTGGGCTCGTCCACTCCAGGAGAGTTTGGGTGCAATTCGAGGACGTAAGCAGCCTCCATTTGTCATTGTCTGCAAGTTCTGAGTCCCTGAGTTCCTGGATACGCCCTGGCCCTGCTCAACTCGCAGCGCCGTGCGAAGAGAGCGCAGGCTGGCTTCGCCCAGGTGACGCAAGCAGGAGTGTGCGGAATAACAAAGAAGCCAGGGTGCAGTAAATAACCGTACAGCCCCTCCACCCCCATAGATCTCCCCCGTCGATTCTTTCGCATCCCGCTCCCTGCAGCCATGTGAAATCGGCAAGACCAGTAAATCCCAGGTCTGTTCTTGGCCTTTTCTGACCCACAGGGCTCATGTAAATTCAAGAGTTTTAGTTTCTAAATCTCTGATACTAAGTCCTTTAGCGACTCTCTTGGGGACAAAAATTAATTCTGCTCCTTGCAGCGCAGAGGTCAGGGAAGGCAGGCGCATTAGCATGCTGAAAATTGAGCCCTTCCATTTGGGTGAATTGGCAGCTATTTCACGCCACACGCTCCCATTTTTAACGTCTCCAATAGTCTCTTTATTTGTATTTGATCATTGCAATTGACAGTTGTGCTCTCTGAGCAGGCCAGGCCTGCCGCGGCATCCTGGCCGGGCTCACGAAAGCACCTCCGTGACGTTGGGCTGGGCCCGGGGATGTCCTGGGCTGGCTGGTGGACTAGTTCCCTCTTCCAAGCTCTTCCTGGTGTGAGGAGGGAGGTGAGCGGGAATCCCGTGCAATTCTGCACCCTCTGCTCCCCGGCAGCCAGGCATTTCCTGGGCACCAGGTGCGGTGTAAAAGGGAATTTTGGTGCCTTTTCGGTGCCAGTGCCATTTGCCTCTCCCTTTAGCTGTATGCCAAGGGCACCAGCCTCGCTGTAGTAGACAAGGGTGAGCTTTTCAAAGGGGCCTAAGGGGATTAGGTGCCTGCATATATGTAAGTAGTTAATAGACGAGGGCAGGAGATGGTCTAAGGATCTCGTAAAATCCCGTTTAATCGGTTAACCAGTTAAACCTCAGGTTTAACCATTTGGCTGATTAAGCGGGATGGGGAGGTGCTCCAATCCGGCTGGAGCCCCCAGCCCACTGCCCCCCAGCCTTCCCCCATGCAGGGCTGCTGCTGGCCCCTTTAGCCCTGGCTGCTGCCTTTCCCGGCCCTGGCAGCCCCACGCAGAGCTGCCACTGAGCCCGTGCAGGGCTGCTGGCTCCCGCCCCGGCCTGTGGCACGGTGGGCCCAGTGGCACGGTGGGTTACTCCTAGGTGCTGGTTAACCATTACGCGTGTTTGCCAGGTTCCCCGTTCACATGCCTGGCTGGTGCACAGGCTACGTAGCAGCGTTTGGCAGGACCGGTAATACTAATGTGCGCTGTAGATTGCTTGCCCTGGGTCTCCTGACATCGCACAACTTCTGTCGTGTCAGTGGGATTTGGGCACCTCTGACAGCCCCAGGGCAGGGGCGCTGGCTGTGGCGAGGAGGCATCTGGCTAAGGGAATAGCCCCGTGTGGCTTGGCTGGGCGTTTGCCTCCGTCAGGTACATGCTGGTAGGTGAAGCCATTCACCTGGGTGAACAACGGCCAAGTTGCTTATGCCTCCCACTCCGGGCGTTTCCCTAGGCGTGCTCGCTCCTGGGGCAAAGGCGGGACCCCCCCCCGGGCTCCGACTGTGCCAGGCCTTTGGGGGAGCAGCCGAAGGGGAGGCTGGGTGACGGTGCGGCCTGTTCCAGAGCAACCCTGAGAGGTGGGTCTTCGACTCAGCCTGTCGTCTGTGTGCGCCTCGCTCTGGGCCAGGCTGGCTCTGTTTACGCTGGAAAGCAGGAGGTGGTAGGTGTGTACGATGTACCTGGAGCACAACCTGTGCAAGGCCCCCCAGGAGTAAAGGAACCGGGGCTGCATTTCCGCCCCTCCTGAATGGACCCTGGTGCTGACCCGGATTCCTGCTCTAGGCAGTGCCGCTGTGTGGGAGACTGGAACCGGATTCCTCTCGTCCCCCCAGCAGGCTCTGACAGCAGCCAGCGCGTGGGGAGCCTGACCGGGGTTTCTGTGCCATCTGGGTGGGCTCCGGCGGGCGCAGTCTCTGGGACTCTGTGTCCGAATTCTCTGGTTTCTTTAGCTCTCCCTGGGCTTGTTCCTTTCTACCCTGTCCTGCTCCTTCCCCACCGGTGGGGTGCTTCGCGTCTCTCTCCATCACTTGCGTCCGCTCTCTCTGTGGCCCTGGCCCCCTCCCCTTCCTGCCCCACTCCCGCTCACATGGGCTGTCCGGCCAGCCTCAGATCTCTCTCTGCCTGGCTGTCAGCAGGGCCAGCCTCCTTCCCTGTCCTCTCCAGCTCCCCACCTGCCCTCCGGGTGCCTTGCAGTCTGTGCCCGGGGTGCCTCTGGGGGCAGACTGATGGATCGGGAGCGCTTTAGAAATAATGGTTTAATCGTTAGGAGGGATTATCAATAATCCGGGAGCTGTATTGATCGAGCTAATATTATTCATGATGAACTCGCCTGGCATGAGCGTGGCTGTCCTGCCGAGCCGCATGGAGCACCATGGGAACCCTCCTCTCACCGCCGCTCGCCTGCTCTTCGGAGAAGGGGCATAAGAGGGAGCGAGGGGCACCGCGGCATGGCTGGCCACTCTCCCAGCCTGTGGCGACTGGAATGCAAATCCTGAGGCTTGCTTGCAACTGAAAATCAGTGTGTGGGGGGAGGGTTACCCCTATCCCCACAGCTCAGGTGAATAACCCGCCACCTGTGCAGTCTTAGTGGCAGACTCGGCTCTCGCCAGTGTCTGGGCAAGTCAGGCCTGGGGGCAGAGCCATGCAGGGCATCCAGGCCTGGGCTAGCGGGGGCAGCACCGAGGTGGGTGGCGGAGCAGAGCTGTGCGAGCTAATGGGTGTTGCAGGTTGGGGGAGCTGTGGCGGATGCCCCGAGCTGGAGTTTTGCAGGCTGGGAAGGAGACTGTGACGTAGTGGGGGTACCTGGCTGGTTTCTATGCTGGCTCTGTGGTAACCCCCACTGGCTGCCGTCGGTACCACAGCCCAGAAGGACAGGGGATGAGTCATTATGCAAAGAGGGTCTCTCAACCTGTCTGACCAGCTACCTCCCAAGGAGAGAGACAAAGGAAGGGGGAATGCTGCCCTGGCTGGGGGCAGGGCTGGAAGAGAGGGAGTTAGTTTCTGTCTGGGAGCATGGAGGAGACAGCCTAGGGAAGGAGCTGGGGAGTGGGCTGGGATTGTAGGGCCCAGCCACCCCCCATCTCCAAGGGGGGCACTGAGGCCTCTTAGCTGCAGTTCCTGTAACCAGATGACAGATGCTGTGCTGTATCCTGGAGAAGCAATAAACTCCCTCTATTCTACTGGCTGGTGGAGTCTGTTCGTGCCATTACGGGGGTGCAGGAGTCAGGGGACCCCGACGCGTCGTCACACTGGTGTCAGGAGTGGGATGCACTGCACCCCGTGGATGGAGCATCCAGCGGCGAGCAACAAGGCGCAATAGAAGCAAGAGCCATGGAACCAGGTGTGCTGGAAAGCGGTTCCTGAGAATCGTGGGCGCAGCAGCACTAGACTGGTGAGTCTGCACCGAGGACCAGCGGGGAGATGGCCTACACCCAACTCCTGAAGGCAGAGCTGGTGAAGCTGTGCAGAGAGAGGGCTTGCCTGTGCGGAGCGCAGCAAGGCCCAGCTGATTGCTCGGCTGGAAGAGAATGACCAGCCACAGGGCTGGGATCCTGTCCCGTGGGGCCAGACCCCTGGGAGCGTGTCAGGCTCTGAGAGGGGGCGGAGCGCTGGAGGCCGCCGAAGAGACCGGACTGCCTCCCAGGGAAGCCCTGCAAGCCGTAGTCCGCCCAGGGCAGGGGCCAGCCCAGCGGAGCTGCGGCGGCTAGAAATCCAGCTGCAGATGAAGGAATTGGAAGTCCAGGACCGTAGAGAGCAGCGACAGCATGAGCTGGCCATGGCAGAGCAGAGAAGCGGCGGGGCCCGGCTGCGCCGAGTGCGGATGGGCCCCAAGGGCCCAGGGCGGCCAGACGCTTGGAGAAGCTCGCGGTGGCCCAATTGAAGGACATGGGCGACATAGACGGGTTCCTCAGCTCCTTTGAGAGGGCCTGTGGACTGCAGCGGGTCCCCCCAGCTGACTGGCTGCAGGAGCTCATCCCCACACTGAACCAGGAGGCCACCGGGGTGCTCAATCAGCTGGAGGACCTACAGCCAGGGGATTACAACCGAGTCAAGGAGGCCCTGCTGCACAAGTTCGGGCTGACCCCCGAGATGTACAGGAAGAAGTTCCGGGAGGTGCAGAAGGAGCCACGGGAGACCTATGTGGACCTGGCCTCCCGCCTGGCGCAATACTGCCGCAAGTGGGTGTCTGGAGTCGGAGCCCAGGCTGCAGAGGGGCTGCTCAAGCTGTTCATGATGGAGCAGTTCTATGAAGCATGCCCACCCAGACTGAGGCTGTGGCTCAAGGACCGAAGACCAGAGACCCCCCAGGAGGCCAGGAGACTGGCAGATGAGTTCACGGAGAGCCGGTCCGGGTGTGAGCAGGAGTCCCGGAGAGAAAGGGAATCGCGCAGAGACCGGATCTCGGCTGAGCGACGGAGGAGTCAACTACGAGGCGAGCCCAAGGAACAGGTCGTCTGTGCCCCAGAGAACCAGCCAGGGCCTGGACAGAGACAGCCCAAAGCCTAACTTGCCATCGCTGTGGGCAAAAGGCCACCAGAGGGCTCAGTGCACCAGGTCCCATGACCTTGGACTTTCCAGGGTTAACTGGCTGGGGCTGGAGGAAGGGCAGGCTGCCCCAGAGGCAGGGGCTGGCAGGCAAACCTCAGCTCAGAGTGGGGGGAAGGATGCTCAGTGCACCCCCCCTGGGAGGTCTGACCCTCGGGAGGCGGATTTCTCCGTGTACCGGGCGGGGCAGGGCGGCCCCTGCGAGCGAGTGCCTCATACCCCTGGAGGTGGATGGTAGGAAGGTGACGGGTTTCTGGGACACGGGGCGGAGGTGGCGCTGGCCCGATCTGACATAGTGGCCCCAGACCGGATACTACCCCACACGCAGCTGACCCTGAAGGGCATAGGCGGGTCCCGTTTAAGTGCCTGTAGCCAGGGTGCATCTGAAATGGGGGCCAAGGAAGGTCTCAAGGAAGTGGGGTTCACCCGCACTTGCCCACCGAGGTGCTGATGGGGAATGACCTGAGGAGTGGCCCCATGAATCCCAGCGGGCTCTAGTCACCGCCCGTAGCCAGAGCCAGCGAGGGCTGGCAACCTGGATCCAGGGAAGGACTCCTGGCAGGGTCCTCAGGGTCCCATCACCGTGGACACGGGGTCCAGCCAAGCTGGGACCCCAGACCTAGGCAAAGGTGGGGAACAGGTCCCGATCCCTGCCCCAGCGGCTGAATTCCAGGCTGCGGTGCAGGCAGACCCCTCCTTGCAGACGCTGAGGGACCAGGCTGGCCTCCGTACAGCTCAGCCCTGGGGAGAGGTGGCCAGGAGAGATTCCTGTGGGAGCGGGGATTCCTGTTCCGGGAATGGCTTCCCCCCAGGAAGGTGAGGGCATGGGGGGTCCAGCGGCAGCTGGTCGTCCCCCAAAGGTATCGCCGCAAGCTGCTGTATTTGGCCCATAACGTCCCCTTTGCGGGCCACCGGGGGATCCGGAGCACCCGGCTGCGGCTGCTCCAACACTTCTACTGGCCGGGGATATTTGCGGCCGTGCAGCGGTACTGCCGGTCCTGCGACTCCTGCCAGAGGGGCGGGAAGGCCCAAGACAGGAGGAAAGCTGCTCAGGGGCCCCTACCCTGTATAGAGGAGCCTCTGGGCTTGCTGAGAGCGTTATGGGAGGGGGAGACCCCCCTGGATGGAGCGTCGGGGGTGGAAGCCGCCCTGGCTGTCCAGAGGAGGCTCGCTGGGCTCATGGCCCGGCCGAGACCCTGGCCAGAGATCAAGGCCAGCGGAAGGGTGGGTGCGACCACCGAGGACAGGCCTGTGCCAGTCGCCCTGGAGCGATGCGGCGAGTGGACAGAGGAAGCCAATTCATGTGGGGCCTTGCCACGGCCAGCCCGAGTCAAGGGGAGCACCCATGTCCCCAGGGCGGGTTCCCACGCAGAGGACCCGAACTTCCCTAGGTCACGAGCGGAGTGACCCAGAACTGTGACGTAGTGGGGGTACCCGGCTGGTTTCTATGCTGGCTCTGTGGTAACCCCCACTGGCTGCCGTCGGTACCACAGCCCAGAAGGACAGGGGATGAGTCATTATGCAAAGAGGGTCTCTCAACCTGTCTGACCAGCTACCCCCCAAGGAGAGAGACAAAGGAAGGGGGAATGCTGCCCTGGCTGGGGGCAGGGCTGGAAGAGAGTGGGTTAGTTTCTGTCTGGGAGCATGGAGGAGACAGCCTAGGGAAGGAGCTGGGGAGTGGGCTGGGATTGTAGGGCCCAGCCACCCCCCATCTCCAAGGGGGGCACTGAGGCCTCTTAGCTGCAGTTCCTGTAACCAGATGACAGATGCTGTGCTGTATCCTGGAGAAGCAATAAACTCCCTCTATTCTACTGGCTGGTGGAGTCTGTTCGTGCCATTACGGGGGTGCAGGAGTCAGGGGACCCTGACGCGTTGTCACAGAGGCGCATTGGCTGAGCAGCAGGGAAAGCTTGCATCAAGGATGCTCTGGCTGGAGCCCTGCTGCGTGTCTCCAGGGAAGGTGTCGACTGCTCCGTTCTGCACTTGCATGCCCGTGGCAAGGAATTTCGTACTCGGCCTGCATGTCTTTTGCCCTGGAGCCGCTGCCCCGGTGATGAAGTTCCCAGCAAGTGTGGCTGCAGCTGTTTAGACAGCTCTCCAGTGCTGCCCTGAATTGCACCAGGCACTTGGGTGCCACTGCAGCTTCCACCGGCCCAGCGAGCACAAGTGCAAACCCCGTGTCTGTCAGGCCACTTCTGCCATGATTCCTTTGCATTGAATCCAGCCCTTGTCTCGCCCTTGTGCTAAGGGGCTAAACCAGGGAGCCCTAGAGACAGTTTCCGGATCACTTGTTATTTTATGTTCCTCTGTCACACCCCCTCCTTCCCTTTTACCCATTTGCTCCCTAAGCCCCCGATTCAGCAACTCCCTGAAGTGCATGCTTGTGTGCCCATGATATACGTGCATGTGTGTGTGTGTGTGTGTGTGAGAGAGAGAGAGAGAGAGAGAGACTTTGTAACCTCTAACGTCCTTTCAGAGCAGTTTTGTGTATGTACCATGTTCAATGGGTGCCATTGAAAATTCCCGGTTTGCTGTCTGCAGCTCCTACGGTGCTGTGTTTTCTCCTGACTGGGGAAGAGGCTGGGGCTCTGCAGGAAGAGAGGGAATTTAGTTTCTAACAGAGGCGGATCTATTTTATACATGTACAATGTCATGGCAGGAGCAGCTTTTGTAAGTCTCACAATATTCGTTGTTCTTAAAGCCCTGGCGCCTGGAGTCCTGGGATGAAATCCGATCTGACGATGACGGGGTTGTTAGGTTGTAGTAAATATCTAAGCCTCTTTGCTACGGAGATCAGCTTGAAAAGCAGAAGCAAAGACAAACGCCCCAGCGTGGTCGTTCTTTTAAAGCCTGGAGCTTTGTGAGCCACTCGGGTTTGGTTCTGGAGATGGAATTGTGAGTTTTGATTCCACTGGCAATGTTGCGAGCGGAGACCCGTGCATCCTCTGCTAGCTACATTCGTGATGGCCACTTCATCCTGCACCTCCTCTGCCCATGTGTCTGTCTGGGCCCCTGGCTGCATCCTGCCAGGCAGATTGCAGCTGATGGAGCCTCTATCCGCATGCCAATAATAAATAGGAATGCAGAACTGCTTAGGTAGCAAATGCCAGTGCAAACTTCGTAAACATCCTGCTTTGTAGCCTCTGCAGTGTGTTTGCCTCTCCGCTTCTTGGGTTCCTTTCCGACCAGATAAACCAACGATCCCCGTTATCTTCCTTCATTGCCGTGTGTGCCTAGCTGCTAATGAGAGGGCTGCTTGTCCCAGAAGCCCAGAGCTGCGTCACTCCTGCTAGCTGTCCTGCCTGTCTGGTTCTGGCCGTGACAATCAGCTAGAGAGGAGGTAAAATAAAGGATCACGGTCTCTCTCTCTCTCGAGGGCACAGGCATGGCCGCACGTTCTGGAGGCTATACACAAGAGTCGATTGGGCTGTTTCTCAGGTGTGCCAATAAGGAACTATTTAGAGTTGTCTCTAAAGCTACAACATGAATCAGGATCCAATTTGCTTTCTAACATCTAAATAACTGCCTAGCCCCTTTGCCCAGCCAGGATGGCTTGCCCACATGGGGTCCTCAGCCCAAGTGTTTTCAAAGACACACAGCCTGCTTGGTAGCTGTGTGTACCTCACATGTAAAAGCGAGGCTAAAAGAACATTACGCTGGAACCTTCATACTCCCGCTGTGCCGGATCTGGGAACACCCACGCTACGGAGGAGGAAGCTGCCGCTTTCCCTCCCCTCAGCAGAATGATACGCTTCCCCGCCGCTTTTCCACTCTGCTCCCATAGCAGCAGAGGGCAGGGCGGGGGGAGGGGGGAGAGCAGAGCCATGTGTGCCCCCAGGAGCAGTTTGCCATCTAAACAGCCCCATCCGCCACGCCCAGACCCCACAGCATCCTCCCTGGACGGGCTGATTCCTTAATCCAGCATACCCTGTTTCCCAGATTGAAGAAGTTCACGTGTCCGAAGGCAGCAAAGTCAGGAAGTACCGGCCTTCGCAATGCCTGTGCCCCTGGTATTCCAGCCCCGCTGTGCATGCACATCATAGCGCAGTCTGTAATGACGGGATCGCGCCCCGTTTGTTTCACAGGACCCGGTCTGTTCAGTGCACAGGACAGGGGGCGCTCTATTAACGACCAGCAGTGTAATAGTTCAGTTTCTTGTCATTCGGCGTGGGGGCGTAGGCCCTATTTACTTACTGCTCTGGAGAGAGACTTACTCATTGTCTCCGGGTTTTCTGGGGTGCTCATCAATCCTGTATCTGAGAGCCTCCCAAACATACATTAATCAGTCTTCACAACCCTCCTGTAATATTGTCCCCATTTTACAGATGCGGCACTGACACACAATGAGATTAAGGTCAGGTGTGTCAGTTATTTCTTATTTCTTATTTGAAAGCAATTATTAAACCCTGAAAGTAATAGACTACAACCTGCATTTTGAAACAAAACATGATTTTGAAACAAAAGAATTGAATGGGCCCATTTATCAAAATGCTTTGTAGTGATACTTTGCGAATCAAAATGTGGTCAAATTGATCATTGTGGTTGGAATATGTTCGACTGGCTGTCAGTTACATTGTTTCCTGGGTACGTTCCCACGGCTGGGTCTCAGCAGGGATTGTTTTCGTCTTAAGCCCAGGGCGGGGGGAGACCTGAACTTTAAAGCAGGAGGAGTTCCGGCTGGGAGGGTATTAAAATGCTCTCATCAGCACCTTCCCATGCTCCCCTGGGTTTGCATTGGCACCTGTGACATTTGCGGCCTGTTACGTTCCCGAATGAGGGCCTGGTGTGGATAGAACCTCACTGGCTGTGTTTCTTTCTATTTAATGTAGGTGGGTGACATCTCCTTAATCTGCTTGGTGTCTCCCATTGCCTCTCAGGCTTCTTCTCGCTCTCGTGGGTGTCTGGAGATAGCCCCGTGGCAGCTAAGCCACGACAGGCAGAGATGGGGCTGGAGAGCCAGTGCAGTCAGTGGCAGAAGGGAGGCTGTTGGCAGTGACGGGGCTGGCAGGGCCCAGTTTACACCCCCCTACTTCCATGCTGAAGCAGGTTTAAAACAAACAAAAGGAAGTTTGTCTTCATGCAGCGCACTGTCAACCTGTGGAACTCCTTGCCAGAGGATGTTGTGAAGACCAGGACTTTAACAGGGTTCAGAAAAGAGCTAGATAGATTCATGGAGGTTAGGTCCATCAATGGCTATTAGCCAGGATGGGTAGGAATGGTGTTCCTAGGCTGTTTGTCTGGAAATGGGTGACAGGAGAGGGATCACGTAAGAATCCTCTGTTGTGTTCCCTCCCTCTGGGGCACCTGGCATTGACCACTGTGGGCAGACAGGACACTGGGCTGGGTGGACCTCTGGTCTGACCCAGTCTGGCCGTTCTTACGTTCTCTCCCCAGGGGCATGGCTTGCCTGGACTTTGTGGTGGGGCCTGTTCCTTTTCACGGCGTCGCGAGGTACTTGGGGCCTGAAAGCAGACATGGCATCGCCTCTGATTCCAGCAGCAGCATAGTTCCCCCCTTGCGTGCCCCCACCTGCAGGCGCTAGCGTATCTGTCGGTACAGATCTGGGCACCCCTTGCTCCTCTAGTGCCCCGGCATTGGCACCCCCTGAGCACCTAGGCACCCAGGTCACGGCTCACTGGGTCAAACCCTGGCCCTATTCCAGGCAATGGGCAAACTCCCAGGGTCTCAGATCTGGCTGGGTGAGAGTCTCCCCTCACTGAAAACACCCAGCCCTGCTTGCGGCCTTCCGGAGGAGACTGAAGTAGGAGCTCCTAGGGAGTGACGCCGTTTAAGCTGAACGGCATCACATGTGCACGTGGTGTGTGAAAGGCCTCTAGGAAACGATTTTCGGTCACAGTTCTCCAGCTCATTCCCGCAAGAAGCCACAGACCTATCAAACGAGTCACTTAGCCCTTAATCGCGTCTTAGGGACGTCTCCAGGAGGCCTCGCGGACAGGCCTCCCCCCTTGTCTTTCGATGGGCAGCATCCGCGTTGCTGGCGAAGCCCAGATTTCCTGCCTGGATTCACGTGCTGAACTCCCGTGCAAGTCCGTGCGGGCGGCAGGCTGGGCGCAGTGGCTCTGGTGAGTCGAGTGCTCCAACGGGGAACGGTTACAGGAGGGGCCTCTCAGAGGCTGTGAAAAACGTACGGAGGGCTGGGGCTGCTGAGCTGGGTGCTGGGCACGCTGGAGCCGCTGCCTTCGCTTGCTCCTCCCGTGACTGGTGAATGCAGCCGTTTCACTGATCTCCTCGGACCGGTTGTTTCCGTCACTTCCCGGTGTTCCGGGAGTGGGCCGGTCGGCTCCAAGTCACTTTGCTTTTCAAAGTGGACTCCCGCCGCATTGTTAGTCTGGTCCTACGTTTTCAGTAACCCCGTGAATCACAGCAGCGAAACAGCTGGGTCTTTGCTGGGACCCTCCCCGGCATGATCGCAGACTGTCTCCCAGCACCTCTCACCCTGTGGTTGGCGCCAGGAATGCTCTGCGCTCCCTGCCCTAAACCCTGCCTGGGGGACCGTGTGCTCTCAAGCAGCTGTCGCCTTCCACACCAGCGCCCGTGATGCTCTTCTCATGAGATCCGAGGCCTTGCGGACGTGGTTTTCAGGGGAACTCAGAAAGTGGCCAGAGTAAACACACAGGGAGCACTGTGTGGTGGTAGTAGAGCCTGCAGTGAGCAGTGTCTTTGATGGATCTCGCTACACCTTGTTTGTTGGGGTAGCCTCATGGCTAATTAACCTCCTTATGGATTAGCCACTTAGTCCAGGCATGGCCTGCATCTCCTGAGTCCCGTAAAGCGTGGGAGCTAGTGAAGGGGGTCTGATTTTACAAGGCTGCGGCGACACGCGCAATGCGCCTGAGATTGGGCTTAGGGAACCCCCCTCCCCGCGAGCACGGGAGGTGCCTATCTGGGGAAGCCAGTCTCATGTGACTCTTACGCTAGCATACAAGACGTCAGATCATTCCCTTGCTACTGTGAAGGGCAGGAAGGGGCAGATGCTGAAGGCTGTGCCCCAATCTGCCGTCTTCATCCACAGTGGAAACTGCCGGGCCTCGGTGCTCCCCACACACACACTTGGAGCCAGTTGGGTTTGCCCCTTTCCATCTGACTCTGCAAGGTCCAGGTGGTCTCCCCACTGCACGTGTGGGATGGGGCTGCTCCTCGTCCCTGCCTTGCTGCCGCGCGGCTCTGGGATCCGGGCCAGCGGGCTGCGGGGGGAGGGTGGGTAATTTGTTTGGCCTTCCGTTTTTAATTTGCTTCGTGAGGCAGAATTGGTCCCTTGGAAATCTCCGGGCTCTTGACATTTGCACCTTTCAGCTCAATTAAAAGAGCCGACCGCAGCTACTTCTCGGCGCTTTCATTCTGCGGATCGATTCGCCGTGCTGTCTTCTCCTCCTTTCTCTCTTTCCTCCTGCCTGTCATGCCGCAGATTGCACGGTGGGCCCATGACATCCCTGGCACTGACGGCCCGTCCTCCTTGGCCCGCTCGCCACACGCCGCATGCAGCAGAGCCGTCGGCAGGGGGACAGCCCCTCACCCGGGCCCAGCAGCGGGTGGAGGGATGGAGCAGGGCTGAATGCTAGAGTAGGGAGGGACGGTAAAGGCCACTGTTGTGTTACCGCTCCCTGCCCTGGGCACTTCTGGCTGAGGGCTTCCCTTGCCGGGTCTGCTCCTGGTGCTGCGCTCGCTTGCGCTGAATGCTCTCCTCTCGCTCTGGACGCGGAGACACCATTTTACAACCCTCCGCGTTCTGAGCTGGCCCCTGGGGCTGTGCTTAACCGGGCCTTCGCGGAAACCCATCAGACGGCCCTGAAATGCCGTCTCGGCCTGGGAGCCTCCGTGCAGCCGTCAGCGAGGAAAGGCGCACTGCCGAGAGGCCCGCCCTGGCGCCTCCCCCCCTCGGCAGCCCCTGGGAATGGCTGGTATGTTTCTGACCAGCTCCGGGCCACCCTACTGACTCTCCTTCGCACATCTGGGCTGATGTGAGGGTTAACCAGCTCCAGAGAGAGACACCAACTCCATCGCCCTCCTGGAGGCTACGGACTGTCCTACCGAGGGGCAGCCGCTGGGGTGGCAGCTCTGCCTTCAATTCCCGCCCTAACTCGCGCCTGAAAATCTCGGCTCAGTGGGGGGCGAAGCGAGCCCTGGCTTTTCCATGTGGATTTAGAAACTGAGTGGTTAAATGGGTTCCCATCCCCGTACAGACACGTATCTCCCTGTGAGGGGCTTAGGTCAGCTCAGCCACTGTCAGTAAGGAATTGTCGAGGGCAAAACCGCACGCAGCCTGCTGTGCACTGAAATGACAGCCCCTGGTCCATGGTGTGTGTGTGTGGTGGGTGGGGGGGTTTCCTCCTCCTTCCCTCTCCAGGAATTCTCTGGAGAGGGGAAGAGAGAGGAGATGCCATTGCACAGTTTCACACAGCCCCTTTGCTTCCTGTGGGCACTGGGAGGGCAAGGGACTGTGTTGATTCAGGCTGTAGAAACTCGGGCTCAACTCCTGGTACCGGTGGCCCTTGTAACCGAGGCGCTGGTTCTCTCCTGGGGTGGAATGAGCTGGGTCCTGGTTCTTGCAAGCCATATTAGCTTCCCGGGGTCACCTCTTCTCTTGTTTTGTTTGCAGAGACTTGCTGGGGCGGCTGAGAAGTTCCAGAAAGCCCACCGCTGGCAGGACAACATCAGGGTAAGGCTCTGACTCTCCCCACAGGCTTCGTGCCTGTCTCTGCAGGTTGCTCCCTTGCACGTGGTTTGCCAGGGTTGGATTTGGCCCTCTCAGGACCCCGCTGAGCCCCTGGAGTTCTGTAGGAATCAGTGGGGCGGAATTTGGCCCTCCTGGTTGGCGCTCTCTTGGCTTTGTCTCAGTCTTTGTGGCTTTTTCTTCCTCTCTCCCCAACTGCCAGCTTTTCACGCCCCTGTTCTCGTTCGGCCCCTGCTCGTGCTGTGATTTTTAAAGCAAGCTTTGTCCACGGCTTTCGCTTCCCCTGGCGAGTTCCAGCACAGCTGCCCTGCCCTCGTCCTCTGTCCCTGCTGCCTGCCAGCCCTAATGAAAGTGAATGAAGTAATTCCGAGCTCGCTCCCAGCCGGGCCTCTGTCTGCGCACGCAGGTAATGAGAGCAGTCGGGAGACAGAAGGTGAAGGTCGAGCTAATGGTTAAACACTTTGGGACTGAGTTCCCACCGAGAGAATTTACATCTTTGCCAGCTCTGGATGAGTGAGTGGCATGGTCACAGGGGCCCCGTATGGAGGGGCGTGCTCAGTGCAGCGGGGGGCCGGGTGTTAAGTGACGACAGACGCGCACCCGTGCTCGTGCGCCTGATTTCCCGCTGCCTGTTCGTAATTCCGGTTTGGGCTTGGTTCGGGGGGAAGGAATAATTGAGGCTGGTGCCGAGAAAATGTTGATTTAATGATTGCATTTGACTTTGTAATTATGGCAGTGAGAGAGCGCAGCGGGACTCTGAAGGATTCTGCCTGGAACTGCTCTCCAGTGGTGACAGGCATGCAAAAGGGAGAAGTGGTTGTTTTCCTTCCAGTGCAAATGGAGTCTAAAAAACCCCTCCGCGAGACCACCCCTGTTGTGCCATCGCTCCTCACTTGGAGGAGACTCTTACTCCTCGAGTAAGCCCCGGCTAGTGAGAGGAGCCAGCCCAGAGAACCTCATAAAGACACAAGCGCAGCCTGTGGGTCCGGGTTCCTGTAGTTCTCCGTGTTGCTGCTCAGACTCTCCCCATCTGTGAAATGGACAGAAGGATCTCTGCGCTCAGAGATCTGTGCCCGAAGGTGTGATTGTCTGGAGGCAGTGAGCTGGCCAAGGGGCAGGGGTGGAGCTCTCTGAGCATTGCTGATGGCTCTCCTAGCACAGTCTGTGAGCACTGCAGAGACGGGGGGCGCGCTGGCTGCAAGAGGAAGCGGCCAGCGGACTGTTTGCAAAGAAGGATGGAAGTGCCATAGCCGGGGGGGGTGTTTTGTGGAGGTGCAGTGGAGGTGTTTTGTGGCACAGCAAAAATCATCGAACCCTAGAACACTAGAACTGGAAGGGCCCTCGAGAGTCATCGAGTCCAGTCCCCTGTCCTCACGGCCGGACCCAGCACCGTCTAGCCCATCCCTGACAGGTGTGTGTCCAACCTGCTCTTCAATCTCTCCAGGGATGGAGATTCCACAACCCCCCTGGGCAATTTATTCCAGTGTTTCACCGCCCTGACAGGAAGTTTTTCCTAATGTCCAACCTAAACCTCCCTTGCTGCAGTTTAAGCCCATTGCTTCTTGTCCTGTCCTCAGAGGCCAAGGAGAACAATTCTCTCCCTCCTCCTTGTGACACCCCTTCAGACAGTTGAAAGCTGCTGTCATGTCCCCGCTCGGTCTTCTCTTTTCTACACTAAACAAGCCCAATTCTTTTGGTCTTTCCTCATCACTCCTGTTCTCCAGAACTTTCATCATTCTTGTTGCTCTTCTTTGGACCTTCTCCAATTTCTCCACATCTTTCTTGAAATGTGGTGCCCAGAACTGGACATGATCCTCCAGCTGAGCCCTACTCCGAGTAGAGTGGAAGAACGACATCTCGTATCCTGCTCCCCCTACTCCTGTGACAAGCTCTACTGTGGGCCTGGAGACCGAAATAAAGCGGGAATTGAAAGGAGATGGAGGAGATGGGAGTAAGACCTCAGGCCAGATCTAGCTCTTAGCTACCCCCACCTGGTCCATGCATTGACCTCTGCAGAGCAGAACTCAGCCCATGCCGTAGAAGAGCCATGTGGCCAGCTCGTGACGGAAGCCGGCAGCTGTATGGCTGCAGCTCCTGCCTCTCCCAGTCTGTCCGTGTTTCCTTGCTTCCCATGCTCCTCCTACTGCTGGGCCCCGGTTCTCCCAGCCCAGGGGCCATCTCGCCTCAGACACTCAGCACATGGGGAGCTAGAGGGCCGGGGCGTCTGCCTGGCAGAGGGAGCTCTAGGAACCCACGTGGTGGAGACCCGTTGTGAGGTGAGCTGGGGGCCAGGCCACGCCAGCAAAATGACCTGTAGCCGCCGCTCAGAGGAGCGGAAAATCAGCGCTAGGCCCTGGGCCAGAGGGCGGGCCAGAGGGGCCATATTTCACTGGGATTCGAACATACAGTTGTCACTGAAACAGTGATCTGTTACATTGCACATTCCCCGGCAGTCCTGCTCCGCTCCGGCCTAGGCTGGCGCATCGGTGTGTCTCATGCGTCTGGCCTCACCCATCCCGCAGGAGCCCGGGTGCCATGAGGACTGCACAGAACTACTGGAAATCAGGCCATTTCTGCCTCGGAAGACGCAGGAGCGGCCGCCTGGGATTGGCTTAGCCCTCTGCTGCACACATCCTCACTCCGGAGGCCCCACTGAATGCTGGGATACCAAAGCCAAAAGCCTGGCTGTTTGGTCTGAGGGCCATCCCGTCCCCACAGAGGCTGGCATGAGAGGGCGAGCGGGCCGGTCGGATCCTGGTGATGAGGCATTTAGTGAATCCATGAGTGTGCTCCTCGCTCGCAGGACCTGGCCGCCCGGGCGTCCCCGGCAGAATGCTCCCCCGGGGTCGAATTGGGCTGGGAGTAGATGCGAGTTCTGCTCACGGTGCCTCTCGCCTGCCGTGTGACATTGAGCATCTGTCCCGCTGGTTCCCCTTCCGCTCTGCCTGCCTGCGGGGTCAGCCCCTTGGGGCAGAGGCCGTCGCTCTGGGAGAAAGGGCAGAGGTGACCTCCGCTCGAAATCGGTGTTTGTCGCGTCAGCAGGGAAAAGACAAGTGTCCTGTTGTTCCTCCTGTCGGGTGGTTCTGAGCCGCTCCCTGCCAGCGCTGCGCCCGGTGAGCGCCTTTATTGGGGCTTTGCTCCGGGCCGACCTCACCACACCGTGCAGCCTCCCGGGACGGTGGCAGAGGGGCAGGCTCCTCTGGGACACAGCTGAGCTTGTCGGTTCCTGGAGAGCCCATGGCAGGGGCAGGCGCCGTCCAGGACTGTGCTGCGTGCGGTGGCACTCATTAGGTTTTGGGGGGTCGCTGTGGTCCCTCCTGCTCCCCCGGGCATGGGTCCTACATTACAAAGACCATGTCCCACTGCCCTCCTGCACCCTGGGGTCAGCTGAGAGTGCCCCTCCCTCCATGGCACATGCTCCAGGCTTGCAGACAGCGGGGCTCTCCAATGCCGATCCCCGTTGGACACAGAGCCCCCCACTAGCCTTGTGGTTGTGTCGCTCTGGCACGTCCCTGGATTCAGTGCCGGGTGGGCACCACGGGGACTGAAGCCCAGAACAGGGAGGTGACAGCTGCCAGGGATAATGGTGCTGGATGCTGGCCTTGCAGACGCCATCCCCTGGTGTGCCATGCTGGTAGCAGGCAGGCATGACTGCAGGTCTGTGCCATCCCCAGCCAGATGCAAACTAGTGACCCAAACGCGAACAGGGACCGCTGTGTGCAGCGAGCAAAACTGGCTGCGGTGCGCCTGGGCTTTGGTGTGTTTGGCAGCACGGGCCGCAACCGCTCCTGGGACCTATGTCTGTAGGAAAGTCTTGCTAATGGCGCCGTCAGCTGCCACTTAACCACGATGCTGGTAATTAGGGGCAAGCCACCCGGAACCAATGTGCAGCGGCGCACTGCTCCGGAACACACAGCGGCTTTATCCGGGCGGCCCAGCGCTGTGGCACGGCTGCTCCTGCCCTTCCCAGCATACCCTAGCCACCTGGGCAGAATCACGCCTGGGGCAACCCACCACCGTGCCCGTGGGCCATGACTCTGCGGCCCCAGCAGCAACTGTGTGCTCCTTAGCAGCATCGGGAAGAGAAGGGCGATTAAATAAATGGCCTGTCCTGGCATTTCTGGCCAGGCTTTAATCTCTTTCTCTGCATCTGTACAATGTGAAGGCATAAACATCTGCGAGTGGGGAGGATCGGTTCATCTGCGCCGTTTGTAGTCCACAGAGATGGCTCTAGGAGCAAGATCTGTTCCGTTCCACTTCGTTGTCTGATGCGCCCAGCTCCAGCGGCACGAATGCTCCTTCCTGCAGCATACGACGTTTATTTTGTGTGTGTGTGTGTGTGTGTGTGTGTGTGTGTGTGTGTGTGTGTGTAATCCTTCCCAGAGCATACAACATTTAGTGTGTGTTTGTGTGTGTGCACTCCTTCCCACAGCATACGTTTATTTTGTGTGTCTGTGTGTGTAATCCTTCCCAGAGCATACATTTAGTGTGTGTGTGTGTGTGTGCACACTCCTTCCCACAGCATACGACGTTTATTTTGTGTGTCTGTGTGTGTGTGTAATCCTTCCCACAGCATACAACCTTGTGTGTGTGTGTGTGTGTGTGTGTGTGTGTGTGTGTGTGTGTGTTCACTCCTTCCCACTAGACTACATCAGTTCTGTCGACAAAGCAAGCCGCTTTGTCGACATGACACTGTAGATGCAAAGGACAGTGTAGATGCAATAGCGCCTTCTTTCGACAGAACTCTGTCGACAAAAGGCGTTATTCCTCGTAGAATGAGGTTTACCACCGTCGACAAAACTGCCGAGTTCTGTCGACGTTATGTCGACAGAACTCGGCGGCAGTGTAGACGCAGGTATAGTTTGTCTACAAAAGTCCACTTTTGTCGACAAAACCCTGTAGTCTAGACACACCCTAAGGCTGCAGCAAAATAAGAAGAGATTTTGCACTATCTGACTGAGAGCATGGCCACGTGATCAGCCCATTGCAAAGTACTTACCCAAAGGGGCAGAGTTAAGGGGATGTGTGCCCTGGCTTAACCCTGGCACTTGCTGTATTTGTGTTGCTTAACCATAGAACCGTACTGTTCTCTAGGTTCCAGACACCCTTTGATAGAAATGGAGACTTTCCACAGAGATTGGGGCAGCCTGCACCAGCGGGCCCCACTGCCCCGTCTCTGCCCGGGTGTCAGTGGGAAGTCTTTTGGGTTGCTGCAGCGAGGAGCGCACGGGGGAGATACACAAGCTATTGCTGTGGACAGTTAAAGATGGGGGCAAGCTGAGCCGTGGTGCAAGTGGGCACAGCCGCGTTGGTCCTGCAGGACCGACTTCCATGTTCAGCAGCCTGGTCAGAATGGAGCAGAAGGCACCGTGCACTGCTGCTCAGGGTGGAGGGGAACTGGCAGTGCTGTGCTTAGGCAGAGCCTAGATCAGAAATGGTCAGGGGTTCAGGTGAAGGCAAGGGTGCGTTGGCGGATGTGGGCTGGTGGGGAGACACTCGGGGTCGGAGAAGGCAGTCTGTCAGTGGTGGTGCATGGGCAGAGCTGGGGATGCAGAAATGGGCTAGCAGGGCTGGTAGATGAGGAGGGCTCCAGGGGGCAGAGAGGTGCCTCCGAGAGTCCAGGGCTGGAGACGGACGCCTGGACTCAGCAGGATGCAGAGACACACATTCCAGCTCCTCACTGCTCTGGGCTTGCATGCTGTCCATCACTCCTGCTTGAGAGAAGCCGTAATACAGGAGCCGAAGCATCCTGCCCGGGGGGGAGGGGAAATAAGTCATTCACAAGAACTGACGCCCTGTCTCGGGCCATGCGGTTTCCCTTTGTCTCGGTTGGCACCTGCATGTGCCACAAGGCACCAGGGCTTCCCTTCAGCTAACGCCCTGGCAAAAGGGAAGGGTTTTATCCCTCCTGTATCCCAGGCGTGTGCACTGAGCTGGCGTGGCAGACGCTTGGTGCTGTGTCTCTGGGCAGGGCTTCAACCCCGGCTCCTTTCCCTTGCTCCGTAGTTACACTGCGGCTTTTCCTCCTTCACGTCCTTTACCAAGCACCCTGTGAATTTTGGCCAGCCCGTGCCGCCCCTCCCGGGGAGCCATTTCCTAACCTCCAGCCGGCGGTCTGGACAGATTGCGCCGAGCGTGGTTATTTTTGTGTTTCCATCTGACTGCGCGGCGGCAGATGCTGAGTGTTTGGAATGCATTAGTGCTAATGGCAGGGCCATTACGCGTTCGAGTCGCTCGCTGCAGCTGGGTTGCTGTGGAGGTGGAGGGGGAAATGGAACGAGCGCAGGAGTGAGCGCGGCCGGGAGGCTGTTTCCAGCAATCATCAGCTGGGCAATCAGTCAGAGCTGCGATCCCTGCTTGGGAAGTTCCGCTTTTTCAGGGGCTTGTGTGTGAAACCACATGCCAGCGCTCTTCCCCCAAAGGGCTTGACTGCAGCGCTGCCTTTGGGGTGACCTTCAGGGATTGTCACGCCCTCCAGTCCTGCTTTGGATCCGCCCAACGGGACAGCCGCCGAGCACTGGGATCCTCTCCCTGCCCTGTACTCGCGCTGCCGGGTTCGGCTGCCTTCGTAGCATGCTGCTGCCCCATGCCTCAGCCATGGGTCTCCCCACCGGGGGCTCTGAGGGCTGGCAGAAGAGATCACCGGAGGGGTGGCGGAGACAGGGAGACATCTCTGTTCCGACGTAAAGGGAGGCCGGGAGAGTTACGGTGCTTTACGCACACGGAGGCGGCCCACATCCGGCGGGGGTTCCTCCAGCCTCTTGGATGTTGAAGTTTGATGTTCCCCACAACCAAACAGTCCTCAAGCTGCCTCGTCCTGCCTGCTGCTCCCGGAAAAGGGACCCAGAGGCCATGGGCCTGGCCGGATTGTCATGCCCTGGGGAGCCACGTGGAGATGGAGGTGAGGCCCTGCAGCTGAGTCTTGCTAGCTGCTGCCTTGGTTGGCTCTTCTGCCTCATGTTTGTCTGCACTGCAGTCAGAACAACAGCTAGCTCTTAGGTAGCGCTCTGCATCTGTAGATCTCAGTGCCCTTTGTGGGCTTGGCTTGACTTCTCCTCACATGCCCCAGGGAGGCAGGGCAGAGCTGCTATCCCCTTTGGACTAGCAGGCAACTGAAGCTAAGTGTCATGCCCCAGGCCACACCAGAAGTCAGTGGCAGGGCAGGGAAGCTGGCTCCAGGGGCCGTGTGCTGCCCTGCCTAACGCAGGCCCGTCCTGACTCCGTGGACAACAGAAGCGCTTTTCTCCTACGCCAGCACCGCTCTCCCAGTGTAGGTTCGCAACCAGGGCTCCCCACCCCTGAGTCCTCTGAACTCCCTTGCAGTGCCTTAGACCCCGCTGTGCATGACACATGCCATTCCCAAAGGCACGGCATGCCCCAGCGTACCAGGCACACCTCGGAACACAGCGCCCAGGCGCGCACAGAGTAAAAACAAGTGTCAGTGTCATTCGAGAGGTAGCAGGCCACAGGGCCAGAGAGAAATGGCTACATGTGAAATAAAGTCGCAGCGTGTTCTAGCGCCTGCGCTGACGGAGGTAGCTATTGTCCCGGGTTACGGTATTGCGCACCAGCGGTCTTCAGCCAAGCAGGCTCTGAGTCCCTCAGCGGAGGGGTGGAATTGGCAAACTCTCTCCTTTGGGATCAGTCTGGGAGTGAGCGGTAGCGTGGAAAATCTGGGGGAGATTTCTCTCTTTTCGGGGAAGTGAGAGTGGGAGGTTGAGAGGGTGGGTCTTGCCATGGAGACCTCTGTGTGTGTGTGTCTGTCTGTCTGACCATGCATGGGGGGGGAGGGTGTGTGTGTGCAGAGAGGTGTGTGTGTGTGTGTGTGTGTGTGTGTGTGTGTGTCCCCTCCCTACCTGGGATAGAAACCTAGAATGCT
Organism: Rafetus swinhoei; assembly: GCA_019425775.1. Classification (NCBI taxonomy): domain Eukaryota; kingdom Metazoa; phylum Chordata; order Testudines; family Trionychidae; genus Rafetus; species Rafetus swinhoei. The sequence continues at coordinate 1,975,656 of CM033435.1, read as the reverse complement.
AGAACTGGAAGGGACCTCGAGAGGTCGTGAAGTCCAGTCCCCTGCCCTCATGGCAGGACCCAGCACCGTCTAGACCATCCCTGACAGGTGTCTGTCCAACCTGCTCTTCAATCTCTCCAGGGATGGAGATTCCACAACCCCCTAGGCAATTTATTCCAGTGTTTCACCACCTGGACAGGCAGGAAGTTTTTCCTAATGTCCAACCTAAACCTCCGTTGCTGCAGTTTAAGCCCATTGCTTCTTGTCCTGTCCTCAGAGGCCAAGGAGAACAATTTTTCTCCCTCCTCCTTGTAACAGTCTTTTAGATACCTGAAGACCGCTGTCATGTCCCCTCTGTCTTCTCTTTTGTAAACTAAACAAGCCCAATTCCTTCAGCTTTCCCTCCTAGCTCCTGTTCTCTAGACCTTTCATCATTCTTGTTGCTCTTCTCTGGACCTTCTCCATTTTCTCCACATCTTTCTTGAAATGTGGTGCCCAGAACTGGACACAAGACTTGAGCTGAGGCCTGACGAGCGCAGAGCAGAGCGGAAGAATGACTTCTCGTGTCTTGCTCACCACACTCCTGTCAATGCATCCCAGAATCACGTTTGCTTTTTTTGCGCCAGTGTCACATTGCTGACTCATGTTTAGCTTGTGATCCACTCCGACCCCTAGATCCCTTTCTGCAGGACTCCTTCCTAGACAGTTGCTTCCCATTCTGTGTGTGACCGGATGTATAGACACTCCCAGAGAGCTGGAGGTAGAGAGGAGGCAAGCTCCCAGTTTGGAAGTGGCTCGGCAGGCCAATATCCTGTTTATTAGCCCGCTTTGCAATTCCCCCTTTGGCCCCGAGTTCTTCCTGAGCCTTCTCCGTTGACTTGCCCTCCTCTCGCATTGCAGGTGTGTCTGTCTTGCAGACCCATCCTCGGCGCTGCCTAGGAGAGCGCTTTTCCTGGCCCCCGCCCTAGGGCTGGGCACCTTCCCCACTCCTCTGGATTCTCTTAGCGGGATTGCTCCGCGTGCAAATCTGAAACGCAGTATTCTCTCTGCATGCACCGTACCAGCACCAAGCCAGCAGATCTGCATGAAGGGTGGCTCAGCCCGGCACTAGCTCCCCCTCCTCTGCGCAGCTATTCCCAGACAGCTGGTGGTGTCGGCTGCTGCCTCTCCGGCGCTGCATCGCTGTTTACCAGGTTTCAGCCCCCTCTTTGCCACTTTGCTCAGACTAGCGACAGGTGCAAAATGTACCTATAACAATTACAGCAGGTAGCTCGATTTGCCTGCCATCTTCTTTATGTGCTCCTTGCAAACTAGTCGGCGCGGCGGAGCGGATGGGCCATCTAAGCTCCCTGCGTTTTGCAGCCAGCAGGCACAGGCTGTGCCTTCCGTGCTTCCTCTTTGCTGCTGGTCAGTGAAGCGCCGTGGGGCCATTTGCGGGGCAGGAGATACTAGGACTAGGCGCAGGTTTCCTTCCTTCGTTCCCAGGCGTCCCGCGTGTGAGGCGTCTCGGTGCTGCTGCGCGGATGAAGCCATGGCGGAGATGGATGGCTTTTACACCCTGTGATGTAGTGTCAGTACCTTTCTGGTTGCTGTGCTTGGGCTGTGGATGACCCCTACTGGCCTCTGATTGTAAGCACGGCCCAGCGGGGGGCACCTTGAGGGCCCCCATGACAGTGACCAAACCGGTTCTACCGGTTAAGGGAAGGGATGGAACAAAGGAAATGAGTGCTGGGGGAAGGGGCAGTTTCTGCTGGAATCATGAAGGAGAGAGACTGCGGAGGGGGCTGGGAGTCTAAGGGCCGAGGCACCCCATCTCAAGGGGGCTGAGGCATCCTGGCCCAGACTCCTATAGACACATCACATCTAGGCTGCACTGTATCCTGGAGGAGCAATAACCCCTCTCTGTTCTACTGGCTGGCGGAGTCTGTTCTTGCTGCTACGGGGCTGCATGATCGGGGAACCCCCGACTCGCCGTCACATGCCCCTTACCCTCCCTTGGCTTGGCCTGTCCCAGAGCATCTTCGATACTTCATAGCTCTTTGCAAAGTGCGCGGATTCATCCTGCGTCGGCAGTGTTTCCCCAGCCCCGGCTGTCAGATTTGCCGGCACAGCTCATGCAGGCGTTCGTTCCCGGGCCAGCGGGGCCATGTGTGATCATCCGCTCTGACCGCCTCCTGAGCAAAGTCGACTTGCCCCAGCTGGCTCCTGGAGCAGTGGGCGGGGCTCCTTGTGAGAGGGGCGCCTGAGTGGCGGAGCTCAGATCCAGCTCCCGAGTTCTGCCCCCGGGCACCGAGGGCAGACGACCCAGCAGGGCATTCAGATGCAAGCCAGCCCCAGCCGCCCTGCAGTGGATGTGGGACCTGTACGGAATGCAGCCTTCTCAGCTAGCTCTGGTCCTTGTGGAAGCGCCGTGCGAGCCGAAGGAGCCAGCTCGCCCTGGCAGGCCCATGTGCACATCCGTGGCGATGGGGGTAGGAGCGCCCTCGCTGCTCGCAGAGTGAGCCCAGGCAAAGCTCCCAGAGAGGAGAAATCGCACTGCACTGAGTCCTCCCTTCCGGGCGGGCAGCATAGCGTTTAACGCCCTACGGCCGCCCTCCAGGTTGGGAGGTGGAGGCAGCTGGGGCCAAGCATGCGCGCGTCATCAGGAAGCTGTCCTCGCTCGGGCGGAGAGATCTAGGCAGGACCGAGAAGTGAGCATGTTAGTGGAAGAGACACTGCTCTGATCACGTTATCCCTCTCAAAACTCCAGAGCCTGGCGGCCGGGGCCTGATCCCCTGTGGCCAGTCCTGGGGTACTGAGTTTGCAGCACTTAGAGGTGCAGCTGTCAGAAGAGGGCAGCAGGTGATGGTGTATTGAGCTAGGTGTAGTCCATGCTGCCGCACCTGCCGTGCGGTTGTTCCCCAGGGTGTAATCACACCTTCGCTTGCCACTGTGCTCTCCTAGTTCCCCGCGACTCCGTAGGCTTTTGCAAGCCCCTTGTGGTCCAGGAGTCCCAGGCAGGTTGCCAGCCTCAAACTCAGGAGAATCAAACAGGCCAGGTTACCCTAAGATCTCAGGGCACGGAACAGAAGCGGACTGACCCGCTCCAGTGCCCGTGGCAGTCCAAAGGGGCCTTTCCGCTGATTTCAATGCAAGCGCAGCACCCTGACCTTGGCGAAGACCAGCTGTCCTCCTCTGTGCTGAGCAGTCCTGTTCTCCCTCTCTTCCCAGCTCAGATCATTGGCCTTGTTCTCCTGTCCTTGGCCCCTCAAGGAACACGTAGTGGCTGTAGAGAGCCATTCCCACACTGCCGTGCCTTTGGCAGGATTCTATCAATTGCCTTCCAAAGTCGACTTCTTTAGAAGTCATTTTCTGCTTCATAACCCGTTGATTGCTGTTCTCCCAGTCCCTCTTCCCCTCGACCGTTTTCATTGCCACCGTGAGAAAAGCTCCTTTGCTCCTCTGCATCCTGCTCCTCGGTCTCTCCTCCCCTTCGACATGTCTGCAGAGAAATCAGTTGCCCCAGGCCTCTCCCCTAGATTCCTGTGCCCAGAAGAGCCAGAGTGGGTAGAATCGTCCCTTCAGACATCCGTCACCCCCTGCCCCCAGCGCTCTGTTGGATCACGCCCATGTGCTCGTGTTGCTGTTTTGTAGCTGCGACTCTTGCATGGCAAGTCTAGTAAGGACGTCGGTGTAACAGGCGCGCAGGCCGGTCTGCATGACTGGTGTATTTCCCCGGCATGTCTGAGGTGGGGTGTTGAGGGAATTGTACAGGGCCGATTTCACGTTGTAATGCACGTCTGGTGATTGACATACACTGTAGGGGAATTGACCCGCTCTGTGCTGCCTACAGCCCCAACCTCCGGAGGGCCTGGGGGAATGGCTGCATGGGGGCAGAGGTTCTTCCCAAGCCCTGTCGGTCCAGGATGTTGGCCATCATCTAGGGGGCGCAGTGCATCAGAGAGGGTGTTTCCTCAACAGCGCGCTGTCCGAAGAAGTTCTCCCTCTTGGTTGGTTTACACCTGCTTTTTCTTTGGTTTCTCAGTAATGACTTTTTCCTGGGTGTATGGCTCGGGGGAGCCTCTAGGACCAGGGACCCCTCGGCCTTGCCATGTGTTAGTGCCCGACACTGTGATCCGGGAGGGGAGGCCCGGTGCTCTTTGGTGCTCAGTGCTTTAGTGGCCCATCCCTGCTTCCTCCGCTGCTGAGCTGCTCCCCTTTCGGCCCCTGCTCCCCGTCCCTCTGTCCCTTCCCTCCCTTTGGAGCACAAAGGGAAATGCCGATTGTAGTTGGGTTAGTTCCTCTTTATTCCCCTTCCTGCTCCTCCTCCTCTTCTCCCCCCACGGGGCTCTGCCTGGCAGCTCCTTTGTCCGGTGACTGTCCCTCGCCCGGGGCTGGCTGGGCTGGGAAGATGGGGGAGAGGAAAGAAAAGAGGTTGGGGGGGGGGTCCGCCCAGCAGTATCACAGAGGACGCACACAGGGTGTTAGCCTGTAGCTGGCCCCGGCCCTGCCTCATCCTGCCGGCCGATTAGCAAACAGCCCTGCCGCCCCGGACTCTCAAGCTCCAGTCCCGGCCGGCTGGGGGGGCTTTGTTTTTACAGCAGGGGATTACGGCCGGCCTCCCCATGTTGTCTGCGTCCTGCAGGCGTGTGCATTTGGGCGGCTTTGCTCTCGCTGGGCAGCCAGGCATCCAGGGCAGGGCCTCCACGTTGCATGGTGCCCACCCATCCCGGGGCTAGGGCTACGTTCCCAGAGTATTTCCCAGAGCTTCCCCCCCCCATGCTGTGAAAACTCTAGAAGGGTTGAAGATATTTACCAGCACTCTGCACCAGCCAGCTCCAGCAGAATCTGAGCCCTGCCTGCGGCCACGTCCCCATCCCACCCACAAGGGTGGGCTCACGCTGCTTCCGTAGCCCCCAGCCAGGATAAGGGGTGGAGGTACAGAGTGAGCCAGCTAGGGCTGAGTGCATGTGGAGGATGGGTTTTCAGAGGTTGGGACTCAGGCAACACAGGCAATCTGTGGAAGAGACAGGGACTGAAATTGTGGGGGCATTAGTCGAGTCACTGGGCCTGCGTGTGCCTCAGTTTCCCAGCTGTACAATGGAGATCCCTGCCCTGCCACACAGGGGGGTCGGGAGATGATCCACTCTCCGCTCTGTTTCGTGCCCAGCCTCAGCCATCGCTCTGGTCCAGAACAAGCCCTTCCCTTTCCGCTTTCCTGTTCGTCCTTGCCCCTCCCGCCCCCACTGCCTGCTCTGGACGTACCAAGCGGTGTTGCTACCTGGCACTCAGAGACGCGGGCTCTGTCTTGAAATCTCCCCTCCCTGTCTCGCCTCCCTGGCATCTTACTGTGGAGAGCTGGGGAGGCATCAACCTCAGATTGTGTCATGGGCCCCCCCAAAACTCTGGCAGTCCGTGCTGTGTCAGTTAACTCCAGGCCCCATGCACTCAGGACACGAAACCAGGGCCGCGTGGTTAATCGGGAGTTGCAGGCGGGACTCTCCTGGGAAGGTTTGTCAGATCAGCAGGCGTTGCGTGAAGTGAGCGGGCTGGAGAACCTGGCCCGGTGTTGGTGCTGTGCTGTCGCAGGGCCCGCAGGAGACTCACCCGCGAAGCACCAAGTCGTGCGTCGCGAACACCCATCAGTAACCCTGCCTGTGCAAAACAAGGGAGCAAATAAAAAGGCCAGATCATTTCAAGCCCCATTAGAAAAGACTCTGGGGAATGGGATCGCTCTTTGCCAAATGGGGAGGGACAGACTAAGCTCGTTTTTGAGCTTCTCATTGGGTCTTGCAAAGGAAAGGTGAATGGAGGAGAAAGGAAAGAACCCGACAAGTGGCTTCAAAGTCAGTGACACTGTTCTCTGCCTTCACCCATCACGGAGCAGCCTTTGGAGCTCTGTCCTGCAGCCGTGCTGCGCGTGGCCGGGCATTGGTTGCTCGTGTTCATTGCTTGAGGACCTCCAGGGCCATGCCCCAAGCACTGACAGGCTCAAGGGGCCAGATAGATGGAGACTGGGGGAAAAGGAAGGAAGAAGATCCCCATTTGGCAGAGGACGATGGAAGACTCCGATCTTGCAAAGATTTGTGCACGCGCTTGACTCGAGGCACTGTGAGTAATTGCCTGGACTCCCAAGGTGCTTCTCGCTGGGTATAAAGTTAAGCACATGCTTTGGTTTTTGCAAGCTCAAGGCTGAACCGCAGTGAGCTGAGGTGACATGCCTGAGGCTGTCCAGGGAATCAGTGGCGGAGCTAGGAATTGAAACCTGATCTCTTGAGTTGCAGCCCAGTGCCCATCCATTTATGCTCAGTTCATGTTCATCGAAAATCAAAAGAAATGTCAGTTCTGCCAGATCTGCAACCCTTCGATGCTCAGGTTCTAGAACAGATGGAGCCCTCCCGCTTTATGGGCATGCGTCCCTTTTTGAGCTGCAAGGCTGAAGTGTTTGCAATGGCTCCTACTGATCCTGTCACTTTCCAGCACACCTCCACTGGGCAGCAGTGTACGTTGGTCTCCATGTCCATCGATGGTTGGGCAAGGATAAGTCAGCTTAGTCCACAGCAAGGGAGATGGAAATTGAATATTAGGGAAAACTTTCTGCCTATGGCCAGGTCTCCACTACCAATCTAATCCACAGGCCGAGTGTGCTGGTGCAGCGGGCCAGCTTCTCCCATCCCTGCTCGGGAGTAACTACGCCGACAGACGCAGCTCTCCCGTTGGCATGGTAGCATCTCCATTACAGCTACAGTGGTGCAGCTGCATTGGTCCTGTAGCTCTGGTCCTGGGCACAAGCCCTACAGCCAAGTACAGGTGGAACTTCTCCAGTCCAGCGCCCTCGGGACCTGGCCCAGACCAGAGAAGTTTCCAGACCATGGGAGGTCAGTAGCCGCATCTCCAACACTTCCACTGCCATCCCTGTACACCGAGAGCCAGGACTGGTGGCTGCAAACAAACTTTATGGGAATGCGGGAAACTTGGCCACACCCATGCTAAGTGGCCATCTGGCTAACTAACATCCTGCCGGACCACGGAGGTTGCCGGACCAGAGAGGTTCAACTTGTACTAGTCCAGGTTACCTAGGAGGGTAGAGGAATCCCCATCATTGGCTTTTTTTAAGAACAGGATGGACAAACACCTGCCAGGAATGGTCCAGGGTGACTTGGTCCTGCCTTAGCTCAGGGGCTGAACTAGATCATGTCTCCAGCTCCTTCATTTTGACGCTTTGCCTAAGGACAGAAGCTGTCGCGCTTCTGAGCTCCCTGTTGGGAGGGGCAGACGGTGCACTCTCCAGAAAAGAGCCCCAGCCGCTACCTGCAGAACGATGCATGCTCCCGGCAAAGAAATGCTGCAGTCTTGGCATGTGATTGACAGAGGTCTGTGCTGCGGGCTCTCGCGTATGGTGCAGCACTCGGCTGCGTATTCAGACATGCTGCACGGTCCTCTTGGCACAGCAGGCTCCTGTGCCGGTGTGCGGTAATACGATGGGCGGGCTACTCGCCCACCACTGTCCCCCCTCCCCCCCCCCGAAGGATCCATGTGTGTATTTGGGGCGGGGGTACAGCAAGGACCACCGAGCTTTGTCACTTGCACGGAGCCCTGATGTCTCTGCTCGTTTCGGAGCTGCAGCGGCTGTTCACACCGCGAGCTGCATGCCGGCGGCTGCAGGCTTGTGTGTCAGCTTGTGATTTTGCAGAGCGGACTTTGTGTTCAAAGCAGCTTCCGAAGGGCAAACGCACGCGCCTCCCCCCTCTTCCCTTTCTCTTCCCCTCTAATTATGGAGCCCACTTATCGGCCAAGCACAGAAGGATCGTCTCTTTAACCTTGCACTTGCCCTTGCGAAAGGTTTACCTAAAAACTTAGAAAATAAAATCAAATGCTCCAATTTGCAGTCGTCTTGCCATTTCAAACCTAGTTTTCATTACAGCGCCGAAAGTGCATTGAAGCTGTGTTTATAACCCCTTTTTAGATAACAAATCACATTTGCTTTTGGCTGGCGAGTGGGTAGAATTGATATTTTTTTTTCTTTTCGGTTTAATAGGTTTGTGTGTTCAGGAATGATCTTCATCAACGGCGAGTCTTTATTGTGTTTGATCTAATGTCAGCTTTCATTACGCTCGCAGGGCGCCCTGAGAGCTTCTGTATTCCAGCACCAACCTTGCTGCCGAACCGTGCTGGCTGAAAGTCAAACGAGAAAATCATTCACAGAAACAAAAATCTCTTTGTCGCTTGCTCTTCAAAGGAAACAGAGGCCCCCTCCTTACTGAAAAAGAAAAGAACTGGCAATGCCTTAGGCAAGGCTCGATCAGATCCCAGCAACCAGTCGCCTTCCCCCCGGGTAATTAGCGTGCCTGGAGCCCCCCACTGGTTTTCCCCACAGACGGGGTGGCTGGCATGGCAGGATCCCTCTGGCTTTCTCCTGGGGTGACGGGCATTCCCGGTGGGCAGCCGACAAGGCAGGAGGGGTTGCTGGCATCGGAATTAAGGTGGAATCGCCTCGTTCTCATGTGAGCCAGGCTTGACGTGATGGCAGTGGCACGAGTTGCCGCGAGAAGAAAAATAGCCGGCACGGCGAGCTCAGATAAAACATCGTTGGGAGACAGGAAAAAAGATGGTGATGGGTCATTTAAATGTGTCCCCAGTGCTGCCAGGGAGGAAATTGCTTTCAAAAAAATAACCAGGGCAGATGGTGACCCTGTTCCTGCCTCTCCCTGGGAACGTATCGAGTCCCATGCTGCAGGAGGAGTGCAAAGGAACTCGCAGGCAGACGGCTGCAGGAGCGGCAGGCATGTTGGGGGCCACACCGGGGTTGCACTGATCAGATACGTGTCGCCCGCAGCACTGGGCCGGGGCAGCTCAGGCTGTCCATGTGATGGGCTTCCTGGAGGACTGGGGATGGACTCCTCACCACACGATAGCGGAACTGGGTATATGGATAGCCCGGGGTGGTGAAAGCGATCAGCCTTTTGCAGGTTTTCATGATGCCTGAAATCGGCGCGAATGCTCCTTGCACGGAGACTGCTGCCTGGAAGCAATTGGCTTTGAATGGGGAAAAATATTGCATTCCAAGGAAAGTATTCATCTCTGCCACGGACGGAGCCCAGCCCGCCCGCCTGGCACGCGGGCAGCCTCGGAGAGCGGCTTGATGTTAATATCAGGGTCAGCTGGCATTAGCTTCTTGGGCCGCTGCTGGCTTGCAAGGTGCATCGCGCGGGGAGCCAGGATGCGGAAGTCAGAGGGTTAGATGGAGCTGGAACAGCTCCAACAAAAGCACACGAATGGCTACAGAGCAGCACGGTGCAAATCCAGCATGCCCCAGGCTAGGCAATAGGCAATGGGAAAGCGGCCCAGGACGCTCCTGGATCCCCTTAACCCCACGCCTGGCCAGCGGGGACGGAGCCCGGAGGGCGCCCTGGAGTGCGTCCTTACTGATGTCAGTGGGAGACTGGTTGGGTACGGCGCTCAGGAGCTGGTCGAATGAAAGCAGACAGGCCAGGGTAGCAGGGAATGCTGGGCTGGCTGTGCTGGGGACGTGCAGAAGGAAATTCGGCCCTACACAGGAAGAGGGTGTGGGGGGCGCATTCACCAAGCTGCAGCGATGGCAGAGGGGCTGACGCTGGCAGCCTTCCAGCACTGATGGGAAATGCAGCTCAGACGTTAGCCGCACGCGGATCGTGGGGTCCGCCCTGGACCGCGGCTGAGAGCACCCAGGGTCCTTCGGAACGAATCTCTCTGCCAACTCCTGCGCCCAAAGCTCCAGCGGGCATCACGAAGGGACAGGCCCACGCTACGGGGCACCCTCTCTCTCCGGGGCACGACTCCAGCGACGTGAGGAGTGTCCCTGGAGTCCACTCCCTCGGGTTGAGTTGCCATGGGGTCTCTGCGGCAACCCCTCCAGCCCCTTTCTAATCCAGCCCTGAGGGCTGGTCCCACGCGACAGCCGGGGACCTGGCAGCCCCCTTCTATCAGCGGCCAGGGCTGCAGAAGCATCGCCAGCTCACAGCTTTCCGGTACCTCCCAAAAACGAGCACTCCCATTTCTGCTGCCCTTGGAACTCATCCAGCCGTACAGACCCGACAACCATAGGCCTCGATCCTATGGAAGCAGGGCTCTAGCTCGGGCACCCTTGGTGTTTCAGCCTGACAGCTGCACACGGAGGATGGCACCAGCCTCGGAGGAGCCAGGAAGCACAGGTGGCACGGTCACCTATGCCAGAACTCCCCTCCCCCACCAATCGGGCCATTCTCCTCTTCCCTCCCCAGGCTGTCTTTCTGGCTTCGCCTCAGTGCCTCCATCTTGGCCAACACACTGGCACGTCCTGAAGAGCCAAATCATGAGAATCTCCAGGCAGGACTTATGGGATCAGATCACTTCAGCCAAGGCCACCGTGATGCAGGTGGGAGGCGGAGAGTCAGTCTGACTGTTTCTCGATTCTCAGGCTCCGTCATAAGAACATCAGGCTGGCCAGACTGGGTCGGACCAAAGGTCCATCCAGCCCAGTGTCCTGTCTGCCAACAGTGGCCAATGCCAGGTGTCCCAGAGGGAGTGAACCGAACAGGTGGTGATCAAGCCATCTCTCTCCTGCCATCCGTCTCCACCCTCTGACAAACAGAGGCTAGGGACACCATTCCTTACCCACCCTGGCTAATAGCCATTTATGGACTTAACTCCTGCACCGAAAGCCTTTAAGCTTGGGTCTTGCCTAGAACGTGCCCATAGACAAAGTCTGGTTGGCCGCACCCATCTACAGGTGGGTGGTGTCTTGCAGAGACATCGACTGTTACAGAGGAGGAGTTCTGGTGAGTCTCACTTTGTTCCTAGTCCTCACAGCGAGGGTACACTTGTGCCTGCCCAGATGGGTGTCTGCCTGGGCTACCCATATGGAAGCTGCCTGGCAGGTGGAACTCTGGTGGTCCCAGACTGTCTCCTGGCGATGGGCTCGGACCTGAAAAACGTGCATTTTCTGCCCGTTCCCCCTTGTAGGTCCCCAGCAACCAGACTCTACCCACTGTAAGTAAGAGTAGGTCAAGCACACGGCTATTGAGAGCAAGTGTAACCGCCACCGGGCGGATTCGAACCTGGCGCTCTGTGTAGGAGCCCCTGCCGCTTGTGCTGTAAAGCCAGCTGGCTCCCAGCTTAGGCCGTGGAGCTCCCTTGTCCTTATCTCTCGCTGTCAGTGGTCGAAGTGCTGCTCCATGGGCCAGTGCCCCACACTAGGGCTGTGGGTTACACAAGCTCCGCCTCTCGTGACGTCTGTGTGGCTTTCACCCTCCCAGCAGCCTGGCCGAGGTGATCCTGTCTCTGCATTGCCATCTGTCCTGTGCTGATGCGCACAGCCGAACACCGCAACACGGCGCCAATAGCCACTTAGTTACAGCAACCCTGCAGCTGCGTCTTGACTCACTTCCTGCCACGTGGGCCAGGACCGCGCCCCAGCATGTGCTGGGGGAGGAGCGTCCCTGGCTGATGAACTGGAGGGGAAAGTGTGAACCCCAAGCAGCCCAGGTCCACAGCAGTAACTGGAATGAAGCCTGCTCAGGGTCGGCCACCACCAGCCCCACCCCCGTGCACAGGAAAGTTCCCTTGTTTCTCACTCTTTAGATCTCTGAGAAACTGTCCATTTCCACACGCACACGCACACACACATGCACACGCACACACGCCTGGCGACGGAGCTACGCAGCCCGAGGGGATGGCAGGGGTGTGAGTCACATGCCCCGCTGCAGGGCGGTTCAGGGGCACAACTTTCCAGCCCCTGGGAAACGCCTCCCTGGGAGGATGGAGGAGCTGGCGTGGGAGCACCAGCAGCCCACCAGACAGCATGGACCGCCCCTGTAAGATACAGGGCTAAGGCTTAGCCACCTGGTTATCTGCCCTTCTGACAGCTCACGCGGACAGGACTCTAGGAATTCACGGCACACAGCAGCGAGCGCACTGCAGATCCCTGGCATTGGAGTATGGCTTACGCCCCCTCTTTGAATCACATCCGCCTCGCCTTCCTTCGAAGGGACTGCCCAACGGCCACAGACTCCTAGGCCTGCAGGGGGCCTCGAGAGGTCATCTAGTCCAGTCCCCGGCCCTCCCGGCAGGATGGAGACAGCCAGGGCCACTGCCAGGCTGAGCCAGTGATCAGAACTCATATATATGGAGATATACCTATCTCATAGAGCTGGAAGGGCCCTCGAGAGGTCATCGAGTCCAGTCCCCGGCCCTCCCGGCAGGATGGAGACAGCCAGGGCCACTGCCAGGCTGAGCCAGTGATCAGAACTCATATATATGGAGATATACCTATCTCAGAGCTGGAAGGGCCCTCGAGAGGTCATCGAGTCCAGTCCCCTGCCCTCACCGCAGGACCAAGCACCGTCCCTGACAGATTTGCCCCAGATCCCTAAATGGCCCCTTAAGGATTTATTTATTTAAATATTTTTACCCCGCCTTTCTATTTAAAATATTCACATTCATATTGAACTCACAGCCCTGGGTTTAGCAGGCCAATGCTCAAGCCACTGAGCTATCCTTCCCCCCTCCTGCTGACGTCAGCAGCGCAGGCTGTTCAGGCAGGATTCGGTGCTGGCCTTGGTCAGGCAGAGTCCCATGAAGGAAAGGAACGAGTAAGGACTTCAGGATGGAGCTCCTGGAGAGCGCGCCGGTCCTACGCCACGCACGGGGGTGCTGATCTCTCTGTCACTGCGCCATGGGCTCCCGGGGGTTCAGCGCCGAGCCAGGCCCGTGGACAGGAGCTCAGAAGGGAAGCCCGAGGCCAGTAATGGCAGCACAGTTGCTTTGCGGGTGTGCTGGAGCCCTCCTGTCAGATACAGATCCCCAGAGCGGGGCTGGGAGGTTGCAGTCACTGCAAGCCCCTCCAATGCGCTGACTCTTTCCTCGGCGTCGACAGGCCTCCCTGGGAGTGCGGCCCCTCCCTCTGTGGCGGCCTTTCTGCTAAGCAGACTCCCTCCGAGACATTATAGCAACTCATCGTAACTCCTGCTGAGATGCAGTAATCCAGGGACCTCCCATTCCCCAGCCGGGAGATTCGTTCAGCCCCTCAGCGCAGAGGGCCCCGGCCACATGAAATCTCTTTGAAGGTTTAATTGGCTCGCAAAGGATCACATCCTGTTGTCAGTTGCCTTGAACGCACCCGGGAGTCGCTACACAACGGCTGGAATCAGTGAGTGCCGTTTGGGCCAAGTCTGATGGCTCTCCCCACTACCCCTCCCTTACGGCCGCGGGATTGGGAGGTGCCGAGGAGCAGCGAAGACCGCGGGGCGGTGCTCTGACACGGCGCTGCGTCTGCAGGGCCACATTTGCACACGCTTGTGCCAACGGCGGATTTGGCCTCTCGGGTCCTTGAGCCCACCTGTGAAATTGAGCGGCATCTCTCGGGCCGACTCTGAGACGGGAGGTGGACGAGCGAGGCGCTGAACACCCGACCCATCCTGTCCGCCAGCGGGTGGAAGAAGGCGGAAGGCAGCAGACATGCCTGCAAGGGATCTCCTGGTCGGGTCGTGCCTGGTTGGTTCCCCTTCCCCGAGGCGTGTGGGGCTGAACCCGGGGTCACTCCGTTGGGGTGAACACTGAGAGTGACACGGGAGGCAGAGGCTTCTGCCGACTAGCCTGTAATTGCACTAAGATCCCAAAGCAGTTTCCATGCAATCGGCACGCCGGGTTTTGATGGCTGAAGTAACCCTGTGTGTCTCCTGTAATGATATGGTGCTCTCAGTGCCATTACCCAGATGCCGCTTGGCAATTAGAGTGTAATTAAATGGTCAGCAGTTAACGTACTATGGAGGAGCAGTTACCTAGTGTCAGTCCCCCACAGTGTAAAACAATGATCTCCTTAATCCCTGCCAATCAGCAGCGCGTCATGTCATTGATTCCCTGGCACACTTCGATCCCTCGTCTTCTCCGCCTGTAGCAGTCGCCTGTTGAGCCTCCTGCGGGGGGTGTGTGTAATATTTCAGTTTGGTTCCAGTGGCCGGGCGAGAGTGCTGGGTGTGTAAGTGCCGGTGCTAGACAGAGGTCCGGCGAGGTGATCTGGTGGCTCACTCTGGCCGTCAGCTCCGCGACTCACTTTTCTTGCCGCCAACTTTTCATTCCTCAGCACAGGGAATAGCAGATGCAGGAAACTAGGTTTCATGGTCCTCCGTATCTGCCACACGCCCCTTGGCTTTGCTGGGCCCCGAGCGCGCCTGCAGGCACCAGATCCCTTCCCATGGCAGGTGTACGTGGATTAACATGCGGAGGAGGAGGAGAAGGAAGAGGGCAGAGAGCAAGCGGGGTGAGACGGGCATTTCAGGCCTCCTGGCTTCTCTCTCCAGGCCCTTCTTTCATTGTTTTGCCTTAAGCCTAGGGATGTGAAATTTAGTTTCATCAACTAATCGACTAGTCGATGGAATTTCCATAGACTAGTCGATAAGTGGGGGATGTGTGGCGGGGTTAGTCCCAGCCCAGGAGCTAACTATACTGCTCCTCTGCCTTTTAAATGGATTAAGAGCCAGTAGGCTCTTAAAAACAGACTTGCAGCGTCTGGTACTGGGCGCGAGCTGGGAATCAGCTGATTCCCAGCTCGCGCCCGGTCCCTGCTACCCCCCTGCCTCCCACGGAGTCAGTGCTGGGGGGAACCGGCTTTTAAGCTGGCTCCTCCCAGCACCAGCTCCTGCTCCTCCCCACCTTGCTGTGTTTGACAGAGGCAGCAAGCGGGGGGAGCGACTAGCTTTTGTTATTGGATAGTTGACTAGTTGCTTACATCCCTACTTAGGGCCACTGTCCCCTCTTTCTTACCAAGGAGGTGCCTTTCTACCAGTGCCAGGCAGGGGAGGGCCTGTGGGCTGGGGTGCGTAGTGGAAAGAGATGCTCTGATGGCCCTCTGGGGTCTGCATGCGGCCCACAAGACATTATATTTACCATGGCCCATGCACAGGGGGGCCGATTCTGCTGGTTTCCTTCCACATTGTTTTCCTCCTACCGGTGTTACTAAAGAGACACGCACGCAAAGCCGGGCCCGTGACGTGAGGCGGCTGCTGATTGCACCCAGCACTGACGGAGAGAGCCGGGCACTCCCTCTGCATCCAATCACAGCGCTGCTCCGGGTCCATCGGCCCGTCCCGCGCATTGCAGGTGCGCCAGCGCCGTTAGCAAAACTGCCCTATCCCGGGAGAGCAGCTTGGTCACCACCCTCTTGCGGCCACGGAGATGAAGGAGGGGAAGCGGCCACTCCCTAGCCCCAGCTGCCCATCGCTGTGGTAGGGACTCAGGGCCACGTTCTGAGCCTGTGGATGGCAATGGGATTGGCTCAAGTTGGCCGGGGGTTTAGCCGGAGAGGAACGTCGCTGCTGGCGCCCTGGGAAGGGGGACTCTCGGGGTGTCTCACCTTTCCAGCCCTTCCGCTCCCTGGTTGCTGAGGTGCTGTGGCCGAGGCGGCCGCCTGAGGCGTTGACGACGAGTCCGTGGCCTGGCGTGGCTTTGCAAGGGGTCTCCTCTCACGGAGAGTCTCTGGCGTCTTTCAGCCGGGGTGCTAGCTGCATTGTGCTGGCCAAGCCCCCGGGCGCTCAGCCACCGGGAGCCCCCCCGCCACGTCTGTCAGACCAGGTATTCTGCGCCCTGCCCTCCGCAAAGCTCTGCTGCCAGCCCCTGCAGGCTGAAGGGGTGGATCCCTTGGGCACGCACATACGGGGGGGCTCCCCAATGCAGGCAGGCAGCCTTGGTGTGTGCTGATGAGCAGCTTCCCGGCTTGCCCTGCACCCCAGCGGTGGGTCCTGTGTGGGGCAGTCTGCAAATAGCTGCTCCCGCCGGCCTGCCCCCCACGTGAGCGGTGTGTCCTGGAGGCCAGGCCGGCCCATCAGGCTGAGCTAGGCAGACCAGCCTCCCACCCCACCCAGACACCGGTCCCCAAGAGCGGATCACACACAGCCTCATGTGACCCTTCCCCCCACACGCCCCGGCAGAGTGCCCCACAAGGCCTGAACCCTCCGTCGGTCCTGGGGGAGGCAGCTGCTGGTACCGAGAAGCGCTGGCACGGTGGCTGGCTGGCTGGCGGCCGCCACTGGGCCCCCCGGCCTGGCCTCGGCTTTCACAGCTTAAACACCGCAGGCAGCGCATGAGTGACTCCAGCCATCAGCCGGCTTGGTTAATGTGCATTTAGCCGCCAGCCTCCCCGGCAGGGAGCAGTCCTCCCACCTGAGCAGATGGCTGCTAATTGGAAAGCGGGCCAGGCTGGCTGGGGAGGCGGCGGGCGGGGAAGAGTCTGGAAGCCGAGGAACGCGGCGGCAGCGTGAGCAGCGACACGCTCGGGGACAGCAGAGAGCAAGGCCCTGTGGTCCCCGGCCGCCCAGCTGGGATGGGCTGAGCCGGAGCCCTGGTGGCCCGAGTGGGCACAGCCGGCCAGAGGCTCCGGAGCGAATGCTGCTTTGTAGCGGGGCAGCACTGGCGGGGGAGGGCTGCAGCAGGAATCTCTGCACTGATCCCCCACGCGGGCGTGTGAACCGGACAGTGCGCCAGGAAGGGGGTGTAAGGCAACGGGCAGGAGGGGAGCACACGCGTGTGCCAGGCTCGGAACCCCACGCGGGGCCCGGCAGGCAGGCAGGCAGCCCCAGCTGACGGCCATAGAGCTTAGGTACCGCGCGTCTGAGAGCAGGGCCGCGGGAGAAGGGCTGCTGATGGCAGGAATGGGAAACCGCAGCAGCTGCAGGGTCGTGAGCACACGGCTCTTCCCCCAGAGCCAGGGACCCGGCATGGTGCCGCCTCGGGGCGGGAGACGGCCAGGGCAGCAGGCTGGGAATCGGGAGCTGACTTCTGCCCCCAGGCCTCCTGGGGCTGGGCCGGGTGGCCTTAATGCGTCTCTTCCCCTCTCCAGTGAGACCACCCGCGTGCTGCTGGGCAAATGCTCCCCTCTTGCTCTAGTCCTGGGCAGTGACACCAGCACAGGCCCTGCCGCCTTCCCTAGCCCTGCCGCTATGCGCTATGGGGCAACCTCCGGTCTGCCTGCTTTAGCCAGCACCCCTGGGGCAGGGGAGGGCAGGCCAGCCAGGGCGGGGCGAGATTGGAGGGAGACCCGACTGCGACCAGGCCTCCCCCGGCTAAGGGAGGGGACAATGCTCAGCCAATTTGAGCTGCCCGGAAGGGGAGGGGACAGAGGAGCCTGGTTCGAGACCCCGCCCCGGCCAGTGGTCCTGGCAGAGTGGTGGGGGAACCTACAGCGGGTGGGTGTCTGCCCCATCCCTCATTGCTGGCTCGAAGCCGCAGTCGTCCGCCCTGTGTGGGCTGGCAGGGAGCGGGCAGGCTGGTCATTGCAGCTCGGGCAGGCGCTGTGGGTCGGAGCCAGGCTGGGCTGCGCCGGGCTGGGGGCTGCAGCATCCCCGGCATGACTCGGTCTGTGACCTCTGGCCCTGGCTGACCCATCGCGCCCGGCTCTGAAGGGGGCCGCTCACCTTGCCGGGGGCCGTGATTGTTCCTGCTTAGTCGGGAAGGGGCCGTAGGAGAAGGCAGGGAGGACACTCTGTCCACTGCCCTGCACCCCTGGGGTGCTGCCCCTTGTACTTGAGTGCACAGACCCCTGCAGAGGAGGGATCACGCCCAGGCCTGGCAGGGCCCCTGCTGTCCAGCTGGGGGTGGCTGGTGATACCTGACAGAGGGGGGCTCGGCCTGGTGCTTCTCCCGCCTCCTTACTCTGCGGGAGGCCCAGAGCGCGCTTTCCTGCTGTCCTGGGCCCAGACTCGCCCCTGCCCTTGGCAGCAGCAGCCCGAGGGCCATTGCTGCTCAGTGCCGCTCTGCCCGACCTGCACTGGCGTGACGGGCCGGCCGCGGGCTGCCAGCCCAGAGAGGAGACAGAGCCCTTGGGTCAGTCACAGACGGGGATGAGCTGCGTCGCACCCCGGGGACTGCCTGCCATCGCCGCCTGGCCCTTCCCGGTCAGGGCCATGCCTCATGGCCCGCCTCTTGGTTCCAGGGCTCGGGCTGTGTCCCCATCCCAGCGGGATGGCCGGGGCTCAGGGATTCCTGCTCATCTGAGGAAAGATCTGACTGACGTTCTGGGCACTGGAGTAGAAAACCGTTCGGCGTCCTCTCTCCCATCGCTCTCAGTCTCTCTCTGGCTTTGTCTGCCGTTTGCACGCAGCACACCTGCAGCTACTTTTGTTATGGTCTCCCTGTCGCGTTTAGAAGCCCAGGTGTGTTCCAGAACCCCCTGGGCCAGGCGCTGTACACAACCACAACACAACGGCTGGTCCCAAACAGTCCCCCAGCTGAGTGTGAGGCTGGATGGATCCCCACAGAGGGACCGGAGAGTACAAAGCAGCCGGGAGGCACTATTGATCCGTGTGGCCGGCCATGGTCTCAGCACACCCTCAGCCTCGCTGGTTTCACGGGTTTGAGTGGAATACATTTCGGAAGAGAGTTCCAACAGGATTGCTGATGCATCAGTCCTGGGACAGGATCTCGCAGCCCGGCCTGGTTCATGGATCGGAGCAGGTCTTCCCAGCGACTTGGCTGATGGACCGCCCAGGCGGGTCTAGCCTCGGGGCATGGCTTGGTTTTGAATGGGCGTGGGCTTAGAATTGCTGAGCCCGGAGAGCAATGACCTAGGGAAGTGGATCGTGTTTCCATGTGCCATTCTAGCCCCTCCCCGGACTCATGGCAGTGCTGGCGGTCGTCCTCGAGGTGAGTCCAGAGTGCCTGAGAAACAGGTCCTCAGGCGTGGTGATGAGCATGTGATAGGTAATTAGAGAACGATGATGCCCTGTCACTTTTTATCATGTTCTCTGTGTGTAACCTTAACTCTGCCCCGCCCCAGGGCCTCCTTACAATACGCCCTTAGATACATGGTCACACGCTCGTGCTAAAATAACCCAACACAATATTGTGCTGGGACTAGGTTTGCGAGGGTGCGGCTGCGCCCCCTAGCGTGAAGCGGTTTCCATCATGCACACGTTTACAGTTTGCTTCGGTGGCTCGCAGCACCGCCATGCAAATAGTCCCAGCTGCCCGGTGAGAGAAGCCCCCTTCCCTTTTCATCTTGTGTTACACCGTGGGGTGAGGCCTCGGGTCCTGATCTGAAGTGACACTGGCTCCCAGCAGCGCTAGGGCTGTAAAATCAGTTAACTGGTTAGAAGTGATGTTTAACTGGCTAACTGCTGGGGATGGGGCTCACCGCGCCATGCCGTGGGCAGGGGGCTGCTCCGGCCAGGCCCACTGTGGGTGGGGGCTGCTCCAGCCCAGCCAGGCCGCTGGTTAACCAGATCCCTATTCAGAGCTACTCCTGGTCTCCAGAAAGAGGCGGAAAGTCTTCTACCAGCGCAGCGGGAAGGACAAGTCACGGCTAGTCTGGCCACCGATGTGTCCCCGCATCGGTCCAAGAGACAGACGCGCTTTGTGTTGGGTTTTGCTCATTTCGCTGAGCTCTGCTGCCCTGCCTTGCCCTGCCTGCGTATGTCTCCTCCTCCTCTTCGGGCCGGGCCGGCTCATGTCAAAGGCGAATTGAGCTTTTCAGAGGAGCTGATGGAAGCTAGAAGGAATAACAAAGCACCTTCTGGATGACTGTTGTTAGTCACACTCACTTCTGATTAAAGATCATTAAACATGAAATTAGCTCGTTTGTGTTCCGGGTCTCCCGGGGGCCCCATTAATTATGAAGTGCAGATGGCCGTGTACTGGGGCAGGCCTGGAAAGGGGGCAGAGCGGTGTGGGGGCCAGGAGGGGTGCGGGGAAGGAGCAGAATAGAAATTAATTTTTCCCTGGCCTTGTTGTTGCAAACCCCTCAGCATTTCACAACACATCACAGATAATTAATAAGTGCGTTCCCTTAATGACTAGGCTTTTTAAGAGCAGAAATTGGAAGATGCTGTGTCAATTCCCCCTCCCCTGTTCCCCTTCTCACTCTGATGCAGTGGTTCTCAGAGTGCCCTCCATGCCGCCTCCCACGTGGTCCATGCTGCCTCCCCGCTGCGTGGGAGCTCCCTCCCCATCCTGCTGGGGGAAGGGCAGCGACGCTTTCCCCACTGCTGTCAGTGGCCGGTGCGACCTGGGCAGCAGTCCCGGTGGCGCCCAATGGGGAAGCAGCAGCCACGCACGGCACCACCACTGGGAGCCCTCTAGCGCCACGGCAGCCCGCCCTGCCCGCTAGACAGGCCATTGGCATCCGCCTCCCGACATTGCGCTGCGGCGTCTGCCCGTGGGCCCGCCGCCTGCGAGCATTGCGTGGGGGAGGCGCTGTGCCGGCCGCTGGACAAGCCCTGGCAGGGGCAGGGCTGGCGCCGTCACGCTGCAGGGCTGGGGAAGCGTCCAGAGGAGCCCGGAGGCCTTTCCCCCGCGGGACCTGCCCATCCCGCCTTCTGCTCAGCGGCGCAGGCAGCTGCATTTCCAAGGGGGCTGCTCTGTAGGGCAGCTGCGCAGAGCGGGGCACCTCCAGAAACCGGGGAGGGGGCTGCCTGTCTCCCCAGGAGGCGGGGGGTGCAGCCAGAAGGAGCAGGGTCACTAGGGGACTCTACCCCCCACCTTCTCCCCTCACCGAAGAGCTGGTGGAAACCGAGAAAGGCCTCTGTTCTGCGCTGTGCCCAGTGCCCCCACCGCGGGATCTCAGGGTTCCCTATGCGGACAAGGCGCCGTTTGGGTTGCCATACGCACAGGGGCAGCGCAGAGGACAACGGAGGAGCCCCCGGCGCTGAAACGGGCAGCAAGTCTCAACATTTGCTTTTCTGTTGAGAAACAGCCTGTAGGATTGTGCTACTTCTGGTAGCAATAAATTAAAGAAGTTTCTGCTCCCAGTAGCACAATCTTACAAGGAGCTGCTCTCCACATGGGGTGTGCGAAGCCAGATAAGCGTCCCCCCTCATGCCCAGACCTCCCCCCCAATGCCCCTCACTCTCTCCCTTCCCCCCGCCAAGACCCTGCACCCCCCGCTTGTTCCTACTCCCTTCCTTGCTCCTGGCCACACCCTGCACCCTCCCTTCTGGCCAGACACCCTATCCAAGCCCACTCCTGCCCCCTCCTTTGCTCCTGCACCTCCCCCTTGGCCGGACACCTACCCCCACCCTGCTCCTGTATCCACCGTTGCTCCTGCACCCCCCCTCCTGGCCACACACTGCACCCTCCCTTGCTCCTGCTCCTTCCCCCTGGCCAGACACCCTACTCCCAGCCTGCTTCTGCACCCCACCTACCACCCAGACCTTGCACCCTCACCCCCTCCTGCACCCCACCTCCCTCCCAGATCCTGCACCCCATCCCTGTCCCACACACTGAACCCCTCATTTTGTCCCCACCCCAGAGCCTAAGGGGGTCCACAAAACCCACTAACTCTGGAACCCCAGAAAAGTCAATCTGGCCTATGGAAAGCCCTGACCCTCAGTCCTCCCTGTCCCTTCCCCCCTCGCCCTGTGGGGCTGGCGCGCCAGAGGAGTGAGGTGTCTCAGCTGGGGGCCACATCCGTGAGGGTTGGGGGTTTGGGGAGGCGTTTCTGTACTTCTTTACCTGTGTGGTCCCCACCTGATTTTTCTGTGGGTCAGTGGCCCCTGACCCAAAAAAGGTTCCTCCCCCCCCCCCCCCTCCTCCCGCTGCCATAAATAAGGAAAACATGGAAACCTTTGGTGCTGGACATAATATTTTTCTTTATTAAAATGAAGTTTGTTAAACTAAGACATGAAAATTAAAACGTTTAATCTGTTTAATAATTAAACCGTTCTCCCGAGCTGCAGCACTAGCAAAATGGCTCGGGCGTAATTATGTAATTAGCGGTGAGTTTCCATGAGCAACGGGTGGGCTGCAGTGACCCAGGTGGTCCAGGGCCAAAACGTTTGAGAACGGCTGCGCTGCGAGACTCGCTGAGGCTGCTGTGGAGGCGCTGAGCTGTGATGCTGGAGATCCCGCTAGGTCGGCGAGAGAGAGAGGCTGCGAGCCCCAGGGGGTGTGGTAGGTGAGGGACCAGAAACCCAGCTGGAGGAACACTAGGAGGGCCCAGTAATAGCAGTTTTGGCAGGTGGCCGAGAGTAGGTCTACACTGCGGCCAGGGGGCCTGATTGCAGCCTGAGGAGATGTACCCAGCTAGCACTGGTCCTGGGGCAGCGAGCTAGCCAGGGAGCAATTGCCCAGTGCCCCGGGCAAGGTGAAACACATGCTGCTGCGGGGTCTGAGCTAGCTGGGTGCATCCCACCCGGGGTTACAGTGCAGCAGTGCCCCAGCAGCGCTCAGGGCCACTGTGACATCAGAGCAGTGACCCAGCACCTGCAGGGCACAGGGACCGTCCTGATCGGAGCCGCCAGGCACGTGGTGGGCAGGAGAGCAGGGGGAGTTCTGGCCAGGAAATGGAGACCTGTGGCATGGGAGGGGGCAGAATGAAACAGAAGTGGGAGCAGCTCGGGGCTTGCCGGGCCGGGTGCCTGGTCCGGGCGGGGTGGGAGTGCGTCTTGTCCAGGGAGGTTTGCAATCAGCTGAGAGCCAGGGCCTGTGCCCGACAGCTCGGTCCTAGCGCAGCGTCTTCAGACAGAGCATTTCTCCCGCTGTGGGGGGCATGGCGCTCTCATCGCACCCCGTCCTCCCAGCTCAGCTCCGCACCCATCTACACGACAGCCTGGCCGTCCCCCTCCCGGTCACGGCACCGCTCTGCTCGGGAGCATAGACGGGGCCTGCCCACGCTGGGCCACCTGCTGGCTCTGGGCACGTGCCCCTTTCGGAAACACTCCAGAGCCTGCGCGGGGCTGGGCCCCCGGCTCAGCAGTCAGCAGAGGGCCAGCGGGGACTGGAACAGGTGGCCTCCTGCCTGCCAGGAGCATGTGCACGAGGGCGTGGGCCTGTGTGCCCTGGTGCCAGAGAGACGCAGGGTTACGTTGCAGAGCCATTCTTGCCAGCTTCCCCCTCCCCTTGGGCTGGCCCCTGCTGGGCTCCTTCCTCCCTCAGCGGTCCGCTCTGACGTACACCTGGGTAATTAGCAGCTGAGGCCCCAGATGCCAGGCAGGCTGCTGTTTGTCATTCTCCTCCACGGCCGCCACAGGCAAGTCCCATGCGGGGCTAAATGGATCGCGTGCTGCGGAGAAGCTAAAAGTAGCTCGGAGGCACCCAAGGAGTCTGCTGCCTTCAGCTTAACCAGGTGGAGAAACGTGCCTTTCGTCTCCGCTGCCTGCCGCACGGCTGGGAAGCCCTGGGCGGGTGAGCCAGGGGGCAGCACCGTGGGGCAGCACCGTGGGGCATCCGGGCAGGAGGAGAGGACAGCAAGGGGCAGAGGGATGAGGGCATTCAGTGGAACAGCCCTTTGATAGCAGCACACAATCCTAGGCAGGTGGCTTTGATGGAGAATTGGTTGCAGGCCACCTGGACCAGCTGTGATATCAGGAGGCCCTGCAGGGGTCTCTTGCGTGGTGGGATCTTCCCAATGCGGCCTCACCCCCTAGAGTGGCTCCCAGGTGCAGCTCAGCCCTTCTCCCCCCATTGGCACAGGCTAGCCTCAACCGTGCGGCAGTGCCCGGGCGCAGGAGGGAGGCGACGGGCTCTTTCTCCCAGCTGGCTCAGTCCTGGAACGTCAGGGAACGGCTGACTGTACAACCGCAGCGCAGCCCCCGGGCGTGGGCCTCGTTAGGTTACACCCGTTCGTGGCAAGGCCCCGCGCTCGTGGCGTCACGTACCGTGTTCTCCACAGCTGTAAGTATACACGGGCGGCTCCTTGCCGGCCTTTGTCCCTTGTCGCACACATGGATTGCACCTCTGCGATGGGCCCAGAGACCCGCAGCGATCCACCCCAAGAGGAGCACTAAGAGCAGTCGAATTTGGGACCGACACCGTTTCCAGCCTTGGTGGCAGCATTTGCTGGTACTCAGCTGTGGATCCTGGAGAATTGATTCGGCAGGTGTTCTGGCCAATGCCGATGTACCAAGGGGTGTTAGCGAAAGCTGATTGACGCTTCCCGTGCCGATATGTGCTTGACCTTTGTGACTAGCGATGTGTGTTCTGGAAGGGGCCGTGTGCGCGCCCACCGATCCACTTCGCTCATGTCGATGGCCGCGCTTTGTTGTATCCTGCCCAGATTGGTAGGGGCGCCTGGTCATTTGCCCACTTTTCCCAGAGTTATTTGCTACCTGACGCCAGGCTTCTTACCGGCTCTTTAGATCAGGTTTTGTGGCGAGGCTGCGTTGCGCGGCTTCCAATTGCTGAGGGATTAACACATGACAAAAGGCATGGAGGCGGTCAATAGGGGATTATCGCAGCCCAGACAATCAAGGAAATATTAAAGTGTAGCTCAGGATTATGAGAGGGGAAATGTTTTCATCACACAAAGCGGGGACTTCGCCAGATTGCTTCTGTAAGACACGTGAGAGGTTCTGAGACAACTGGAGAGGGAATAAATTGGAAAACAGTGGGTCAGAAATAAGAAGAAATGAACCCTCGCACCAAGGATCTGGGCCCCAAAATTCGGACTGAATTAAATGTGCTATAATCCTTCATTTTAGAAACACCTGGGAAATAACCCACTTCACCACCCCAGAGGAATTAGCTGATGTGCGGCACGGGAAGAGAATGCTGTTACCACTGCAGGTTGGAAGCAGGGAGGGGAAGAGGGGGGATTAATAACAAGGAAAGGGAGAGAAAGCTGGAGTTTATTTTAGTGGGGGACATGGATTGGGAGAAGGCATTCCAGCCCTTGGTAGTTCCCACAGGGCTCTACCCAGGCTGTGTTACTAAGACAAGGAAACCATTCATTCCGAAAAGTCCTTTACAATGGGCCCCAAGAGCTTTGAATCCAAAGCAGAGTTTACTTTGTTAGCACCGAACTGTCCCATTCTACCCTGTCCGAAGCTATTTCTAGCCATTAAAAAGGCAGCAGGGGCTCCGCATTTGGCGCTGGCCAGATTAGGCAAAGTAGCTTCTTCCAGACACTGGCTCCCACCTCCCGGCACTTCAGAACGAGACCGGGCAAAGCACTGGGAAACATTCCCTGGGCAGAGAATCATTTAGGCTCAGCTCCTGCAAACGGGAGATGTTCAGTGGACAAGCCTTCCCCTCAGTGCGTCTGTTTTTATGGCACCCACAAAAATCAGTGGCCAGGCTTTATTTCAAAGGGGGGGTAACTCAAAAGGGAGTGGATTTGGCTGGTGTTCTGGCCAATGTACAAAGGGGTGCTAGTGAAAGCTGATCGACCCTTCCTATTGCTGTGAGTGATCGGCCTTTGTGAATAGCGATGTGTGTTCTGGAAGGGGGCGTGTGTGCGCGCCACCAATCAATTCACTTATGTGAAAGGGCGAGTCCTGTCGTATCTTTGCCACGATAGGTAGGGGCACCTACCTAACTCCACATTCAGCCGTTCTCGGCCTAGAGGATCCAGCAGTGGAACAGATGCCCAGTCTGACGGCGATTCTGTGAAACCTTTCTGTCCCAGCAAGGCAGATGCTCAGCACACTGACCGCCTCGGCCCCCAGCCCTCACCTCCCGGCTCCACAATTAAAACTAAACACACCGAAAATTGTAAAAATCTGAAACTGACTAACCAAACCGAAACACCCCAAGAAGCGTTTTCACCCCGAGAAGGGAGAGAGGCAGAGCCACCAGGAAGCCCTCTAGGGTTTCCAAGACTCTCAAGAGTAGAACGTCAGAGTTACCAACACCTCGGCAATAGAGCTTGTTCCCGTAACTCTGAACAAACCAGCAGGGCTGTTCTCTCAACCATCTACAGCTGAACCGTGGCTTCGTGCAGCCTTGAGACGTTACTATACAGAAGAAAAATGCTGCTTTTAACCATCTTAATGTAAGCTCAGAAACAGTTTCCTGACCTTGTCAAATATTTTCTAACTCTCCCGTTAGATTTGAGCAGTGTATGTTTAACGCAGCACTTTACCGATTTGCTTTTTCCCCCCTCTTTCTGCCTGATTGCGTACTTCCGACTCCAAATGTGGTGCGAGGCTCTCCGGGCTGTTCGTAACTCTGAGGTTCTACTGGATTCTGTGTGGAAGGAGCCCAGATAGCACGGTGATGGGTGGCAGGATGAAACCCAAAACTAGCTAGGGAAGTGGCCGGTTCCCAAAATGGCTGAACACCAGACACTTTTACCAAAGTCAGCAAAAGCTGCTGGGTGCCCAGCGCTTTTGAAAACCAGACCCCTCCCAATGCGGATTTAGCAAGCAGTCATTATTTAAAACTACTGACCAGTGGTCCCTTCTCCGGGGCGCCTCCTGCTGGATGTGGCTGGGGTGACATTATTTATTGGATGTGTCAAGTTAGCACCTAGAAGTTCTGCTCATGGACCAGGACGTCAGTGTGCAAGGAGCTGTATATGCAGAGCCAGTTTCAGACCCCATCTCCTGCGCAGATCATTAACCCTTCCTTCCCTGGCCTCGCGTGGACTTGTCTGCTCCGTCACTCTCGGGGCAAGGCTCGAGCAGTGAGTCAAGAGTCGTTGCGCGTTGTCTAAGCTGGAGAAGCCCTGTGTGGTACCCTCCCTGCCCCTCACACCTCTTGCCTGAGCCCCACGACGGGGATCCCAGCTCCACGTGCTTTCTGCTGTCTCTGGCCATACCAGCACAGGCTCAGTCATCTCTTTCCAGAACATCTCTCGGTTTGACTAGATGACTTGAATGTGCTGGGAAGCAGGGCGGGAGACAGTCAGACGGCAATCAGATGGCTCCTGACTCTGAACGCGCTCCGATCTGTGCTGAGGAAGGTACATTTGATGGTGAACGTCAGAGATTAGCTTATGCCTTATGTGTTGTTTCTTTCTAAGCAGCTGCCAGACATCTCCCCATTGATTGTTCTTCTGCTCTCTGCCTACGTAATTTGCCCAGATCTCTTTAAGCTTCAGCGTGCTGTCAGCTTGGGTCTTAACGATCCGGGGAAGAGACAGGAAAGCGTTTTAGCTGAGCAGGTTTTTCTCTAAGGATCACTCCAAAGAAGAGTTAGTCTCTTCCTGCTCCTTGCCTGCGTGCCTAGTGAGAGCAGCATGACATGGGCGCTGGATTAGCTCCCCAGACGCAAACTCTTGCTCAATAAGGAAATCGTCTGTCTGGAGGGACTAGCACCAGGGGATGTGTAGCAGGTGCTGGGGAACTGGTCTGTCTGGAATACTTCGTGTCCTAAGGGACCTGCGTCTCAGGTGTGCGGCCAGGTGGCGATGGCGTGCGGCCTAGGGACAGCTGCACAGTCGTGGGGAGCCAGGGGTCGGTTACAGGGGTGATGATGTGGCCGTGGAGAGTTGTCAGCTGTGAAACATGCTCCATCAGACAGGGAGGGAAACTGTCTGACGTCCGTGCTGTGGTGAGACCTGAGTGAGCCAGGTGAAAGCTACGTGTCTACACACGCTGCAGTGACACCATGGGACTGCCGTACCGCCAGCCCCAAAGAGCAGACAAAGCATCTTTCAGAGTCTGTTGTGCAGGGGGGAGTTAAAGACAAACCAGCCACCCCCCGGAAAGAGAGAGCTGTGAGCTGAGCGCGGGGCCGAGGCTGCTGTGGATTTGTCTCTCAACAACCGCAACTTTGCGCAACTGGCGTTTCACTCTTCCCAGTGCCCAGTGTGATGCCACAGGGCAAGGTGTCACCCAGCCGGCCTTCTCCTACCGATAGCCTTGGCCCCTTTAATTGCTGAAGATCTAACCCCTGCAGGGCATTCTGCCTTCCTAGATTTCCTCCCTCACTTCCTGTTGGGCGTTTGACTTTCTTTTTCACTTCCTGTCCTAAACTGCTGGGCATTGTGGGCCTCGTCTGACAGCTGCCAGGTTCCTCTCTGGAGGTGGCTGCAGTGGAGGAAGCCGTTCCTGTTTAGTGCACGCAAAGCGTGTAAATGTCCAGCGTTGGCCAAGATTTCCCACAGCAATTGCTGACTTGGAGGCTGGTTTTCAGAGGGTGCTGCCCTGGGGGATTCACAGGCTGCAGACGCCCTCTGGGCTCCCGTCACAGCTGAGGGCGCAGTATTTGGCCCACGGTTTTATGGAACTAGGCCAGCGCACCAGCCCCTTGCCAATAGCCGCGTCGGAACAGCCACCCTGGGTCAGACCAAGGGTCCATCTTTCCCAGGGTCCTGTCTGCCCGCAGTGGCCAAGACCAGGTGCCCGGAGGGAGGGAACAGAACAGGGAATCATCACGTGATCCCCCCTGCCCCCTCTGTCACCCATTCCCAGCTTCTGACAAACAGAGGCTAGGGACACCATCCCTGCCCATCCTGACTGACAGCCATTGATGGACTGAACCTCCATGAATATATCTAGCTCTTTATTGAACCCTGTTAAAGTCCTGGACTTCACAACATCCTCTGGCAAGGAGTTCCACAGGTTGCGTGAAGAAATACTTCCTTTTGTTTGTTTTAAACTTGCTACTCCTAGTTCTTGTGTTATGAGAGAGAATAAATAACACTTCCTTATCCACTTCATTTGCACCGGTCATGATTTGATAGACCTCTAGCATATGCCCCCTTAGTTGTCTCTTTTCCAAGCTGAAAAGTCCCAGTCTTATTAGTCACTGCTCATAGGGCTCCCATTCCAAACCCCTCCTCATTTTTGTTGCCCTTTTCTGCACTTTCCAATGCCAATATATCGTTTTTGAGATGAGGCGACCACATCTGTACACAGCATTCAAGATGTGGGCGTGCAAGGGATTTATAGAGAGACCAGAAGATATTCTCCATCTTATTCTTGATCCCGTTTTTTGTGGGGCTTCCACTTCTCCATCCCGAGCGCCCGCACTGGCTGCAGGTGGGGGCGGCCCCCTCACTGGCTGTCGCCTGCAGCTTCCCGTGGGTGGGAGCAGCTCACTGACCATACATTTGCAAGCGAAGCCCATCAGCCGTGCCTGCACGGCCATGTACGTGCGCATGGCCGGAGCCGTTTGCTGAGCCGGGCCCGGGCGACGCAGTCTCAGGCTGGCGAAAGGGGACTGTGCTCCATGCAGGTTCCTTGCCTGCACTACTGTTCTCAGCACAAATCGTTTTTCCCTTGAAATAATACTAGGAATACTCATCAGATCCCATTTGCACAGGCACCCCCTGGAGAGGCACCGCTGATTGAACGGCGCCCATGGTAGCCGGCGCGTGCCACCCCTGCCGCTGCAGTCCTGCCTCCAGACGAGAGGCTGCCTCTGCCCTTTCATGACCCCTTGGGGTGGACTGGCACATTCTGTTTTGCCAGTATCGCTGCTCTCTGAATTGCCTCTCTCTTTCTGAATTTTATCAGTGGCCGCAGGGCCCAGCACGCGGGACGGGGGATGAGAGCAGGCCTGCCTGCGCAAATGCCTTCAAAATCCCCCAACTAATTGCACGGATTTCTCCCAAGGACTGGGGAAGTGGCTTTTGTACTTTTCAGGCTGTTTGCTCGCTCCTGCAGCTGGCGGGGAGGGCGGGCAGGCTCATGGCATTGCCAGTCTTCCCCCAGTACCACCACGACCACCTCTGCTAACAGGGACGCATTGCGACCAGCCAGTCGGAGCGCCCACAAGACACACGCTCTAGGTTACTCCCAGTGGTCCCCGCAGACAGCCCACTCCTGTTCTTTGGGGCAGTGACATCACAGCCCACCTTGGACAGGGCACTGTGATGTCCCCCAGGTTGTGCTGGGGAGCCGTGATGTCACAGCCCCGCCAGGATGATGTCACTGTGGGTGCCATGGTGAGGCAGGGGGACAGGTGGCAGTGGGCCAGACATACCCTCCACTCCACCAAGGCGGAGATGGTGACACAAGAGCCACGATTAACGCAGACCCTTGGAAACGGACAGAAGTAACGTGCAAGTGGAGGGAGGGAGGGGAAGCTGGGCCCGTCCGACCCTGCGACGGCTCCAGCCGAGGGTTTGTTTTACAGCTCCTGTCTTGGTAACCTTCTTCTGACTGGTGCTTTGTTTCCAGGTGCCTGGCCAGTGGGGAGGCCAGGGGCACGCACAGCCCCTGGGAGCGTCCGGGTGGGGTGGGACTGCCAGCCAGTGCTGGGCCTGGAACTAACCAGAGCTCCCTTCTCTCTGCAGGAGGAGGATATTGAATACTACGACTCCAAGGCAGACACGGAATACGTGAGTACAATCCCCACACCCTCCAGTAGCTACAGGCAGGGGCGGGCCTGGTCTGACGCGCCCCTCTGCCCAGCGCTCCCACTGTGTGCATGGAGCCTGGCAGCAGCTACCTGGCAAACCTATCCCAGCTACCTCACCCGGGCTCAGAGCGATGCAGGGGTTTGGCCGCTAGAGACCTGGGAACACACGCCAAGTTCAGAGCTTCACAGCTGGACTCTGCATGGCCTACTCCAGCCCCAGCCTCTCCCAGCAGGGGGTGCTGTGGGGCAGGGCAGGGTACTGGTTGGGGGAACTCCTGCCTACTCCAGCCCCTGCCTCTCCCAGCAGGGGCGCTGTAGGGAATGGGACATGGAAAGGGGTCAATATCATGGCTTTGCTGAGGTGCTTTTTAGATTTTAATGCCGAAATCTAACAGGCTGGGTTTGCTAACTCGATGTGTGTGACAGCCAGTGTTCGAATAGACTCGAATAGAAGAACCCCCTTGTATCCAGTCCAGGGAGCTTTAGCCTAACCCATTAACACTAGGTTCTTTGTGGGGCCCCGTTTACCTTGAACCATATTTCTCAGATCAGGCCATTGGGTTATGCTGAACCCTTAGCAATGTATTAATTCTCCGAGAATCACACTCACGTGCAACCCACAGTTCACCAGCCAATTGCAGACACACCCAGTGTCCGGATTATGTTCTGCACCTCCCAGAACAGCCTTGCAAGAGCCACAGAGTCGACTCAGCAGCTCTCCCAAGGAACAATGCAAATTACCAAGATTCCTTATGACATTTGCTTAGGCTCATCAGTTCTTTAGTACCTCACCCAGTTACTGCCCTTCCAGCATTTCTCCAGGGAGTCCGACTGTGCTGTCTATAAGGCACTTGTAAGAGTGCCGTCCCTGCTAGATGAATGGATTGGGGGTGAGGGACAAGTTTAGAATATCAAAAGCAAGTGCTAGAAGCCCTGAGGCCAATTGGCTTGGGTTTGCGAAGGGGAGCGTACACAGCGCATGAGTTGCCATCTAAAATAGGGTTACTTGGTGGCTCACTGGGAAGTGGAGACTGGACAACAGTGTTCCTGCTAATCTTTTCCATCCATGTGCGGAGTACATTTTGGCATGTGCACGGAGATGTGTGAATGCGCACCACCGGGCGCCACACAAACCTCACTGTAGGTGCTCTGCTAATGAGCTGGGCAACCCGGGAATCTCACCTCACAGGGGACACTTCTGAATGTGCGTCCTTCGGTTGTTTGTGTATTCTAAACACTAGAAATGAAATCTCACCGCTTGTATCTGGTTAGCCCTGAGACGTCAGGAGAATCCGTTCCATACGGCTGGTCCAGGCATCTGGTGCACTGCAGGGTTTTGCTCAGTTCTGGGGTCCCACATGGTGACCTCTTCTAATTCCTGGGCTCACTGGAGGGAGCCACTTGGATTCTGATGGCTAGCTGCCACACGAGGGCTCAGGTTTCCCCTTTTTCGGTTTCTCTTCTTCTATTGGAATCAAGTCGATGGCGTAGTAAGTCTTCAGTCCTTTTCTTATCGGAGGCTGCTTAGTCGGATTCAGTTCCGGGTTTGTATGTCAGTATTAGCCCATGTGATTAATTGCAATGTGCCCCTTTGAAGCAGGTTTTGCAATAATTCCAACTTGCACTCGGGTTAGATGATTAGATCTTCCCACCTTCCTTTTTGTGCCTCCCACTCAGGGAGTGCAGCAATCCTTTTCCAAGGAAACTACCCGACCCCGTTACAGCCCTTTCCGTGTGGAGGACCTACTGGGGGCAGTCTTTGATTTTACATACGCCTTTCACACGATATAGGGCTTGCAACAGAGCAGGAGACATTATCCGTGTACAAAGAGCAAGTTTACCTGATTCCCAGGGCAGATAAATGGGCAGCTTCTCATCGAGAGGGAAAGGCAGCGACAGGACCACACAGAGTAGCTGCGATATCTTTGATTTATTAGGCAAACAAGCATACAGTAGATCATTTGGGGTGAAAACACGGGGGTTGTGTTTCTTGGGATGGCAGGCAGGTTTCCTTGTTCGACCTTCAATCTCACAAGCAGGGATTTATCGTTTAATTTGCAGCGTCCCCACCCACCCGTGGGCCCCTCTCTCAGTACGCAGTGGGCCACTGTGCTAAGAAAGCTGGCGGCGAGTGATGTTCAGCTGGGGTGGGAGGGACAAAGAGGTTTTGTCCCTCGTGAGAGGCTCTTGCAGAGGCGATTACGCGCTCTCCTTGGGCCATTTTAGTCTGTGTACTTGGGGAGTGTAACGCCTCATCCTGGCTAATTTGTGGGTCCTTAGACAAAGTGTCTCCCATAATGTGAACCATTTTCCTATTGCCCATACTTCCTCGGTGGGCTGTATTTTGAGATAAACAGAGGTAAATGTCTTTTCTAACAGCCAGGAGGAATTCGTACTCCATAATTATTAAGGACATATCTATGCTCCGTGCCATCCACACAGTGCTGAGGTGGAAGCTCCGGTCTACTCCAGCCCCAGCCCCTTCCAGCAGGGGGCACTATCAGAGGTGAGGTAGGAGCACTATCTGTGTGTGAGGGTCCCAGCCACTCCACTCCCAGGCTCTCCCAGCAGGGGGCGCTGTGGGGTGGGGGCAGGGTGCTGGCTGTGAGGGGGGGGGTCCCAGCCACTCCTCTCCCAGGCTCTCCCAGCAAGGGGCGCTGTGGGGAGGTGGCAGGATCGCAGCTGTCAGAGCGTGATTCCAAGATGCCCTGTGATCATTAGACACAGCATAACTCGAGATGTGCGACTGTAGCAAGTTCTGTCTCCCTGTGTGGGCCAGCTGCCCTCCTAACAGTAACGGGTCACAGTCCCTTAACCAGCGCTCTGCTGTGCTCTTACGCCAGGCAGTTCCCGAGAGGGGCCTCTTAGAGCCCTGTCTCCCCCAGCCCGCAGGGAGCAGAAGCCACGTGCAGCGGCTGGCTCCGCATTGCAGAGAGGGTGCACACCACAGAGCCCAGCTTGGGATGCCAGGCGCTCCCTGCACACGTGGTGGGGAAGGCATGGCTTTCCTAGGGCACCCGCAGCCTGGGACAGAATCTGCCTCCTCTTTCCCCGAATCCTTCCCCAGCTGCTTGGACTGGACACTCAGGGGGTAGCTCCTGGCTGCCCCCAACTCCGTGCTGTGACAGTGATGGGCCACAGCCAGAGCCAGTCTTGGGAGGCTCCAGGTGCATTTTTGCTAAGGCAAGTTGCTCTGCTGCCTGGGAAAGTGTCTAAAATTAAAGCTGGCATCTGCAATTCAAATGAAGAGCAACCCTTTAATTAGAGACCGAATCTCTCTCCCGACCCCCCTCCCGGCAGAGCCATCCTGTGATTCTGGCAATCGGGGCTTGAAATAGAACCCAGACAGCTTGAATTTCCCAGGGCTCCCGAGGGGGCTGGCATGTGCCACTTACACTTTGCGATGACAGCGCTCAGTGAGTGCTTGGTCTGATCAAAGCACTCCGCAGGCATTAGCTACTGCCCTGCCTCACCCCAGAGGTGGCTGCATTTTAGTGGCAGGTGTACGTTGCCCGAGTACAAGGGTATTAAAATACTTCGGGGTCCTCCAGGGTGAAAGGTGCCCTCTAACCACCGGCCACTGCTGTTGATTGTCTCTGAGCCCTGGGCTGGCAGGAAGCAGCTGCAATCTCCAAGCTGGTGGGTGGTTTCTTTGTCTGACCGAGCTCCCATCCCACCTCTAGGGCCCGGCTCAGGCAGTGATGGGAGGAGCTTTTCCTCCTGCTGTGCCTTTCTTCCCTGGGGCTGTTAAGCAATGAAATGTGATCAAGGCAGAACCTGGCTAGAGAGGAGCTGATGGCAGCAGGAAGCCACTGTGAATGACCCACCAGCTGGCCTGGTTTGGGAGCCCAGGCCTGGCCCCCGATTGCCGGCACGTTCCTTCACACGGGGAAGCAGCAAAGGGCTGAGAGAGCACCCAGAGCTTTGCCCCCGAGACTGGTCCAGGTTCAGTCCCCCCAGGACAAAAGGTAGGTGCTGAGCTGGGGGGAACTGACCGGTTAGCACAGAACAGCCTTATCCTCGTGCAAAGGAGAAACACTGAACCAGGACGTGACCAGCCCCAAGCTCAGCTCAGCTCGGAAGAGCCAAGTGTCTTTGTGCCCACCTGGGGCCAGGCCGCCAGCATGCAGGGAGTGCCATGAATCCAGGGAGGAGGCTGTGGGATCAGACCCTCTGCACGTGGCCTGCCTGGGCCACGGTCTCTGAGCAGAGCAGTGGCTGCCCCTTGCCACGGGTGGGTGGGGCCGTCCTAGCCCTGCTCTTCCCTACCCGGGCAGGGCAGTGCTGGGAGCATGGAACGCAGCAGGACGCACCCTGCCGGTATACTCCCCCCCCGAACCCTCATACCACTGACCCTGTGGGCCTCCGTCGCCATGGCGAAGGGGTCAGGATGTGCATCTGGGCACTCGCAACATGAGGGGGACTGCGGAGAGCGCGCTGGCCGTGTGCAGCCGGCTCCACCCCGGTTCTGCCTTACATCAGACGAAGCTAAGAGATTCCTGCTGGCACTTCCCACCTGAGCAGCTCCTGTGCTGGCCACTGGGATGTGAGCACAGCGGGAGGTGGCGGGTGGGAGAGGAAGTGCCCCGTGGCCGTCTCTCCGTTAAGATGGCTCCCAGGCCGGGAAGAAATATGGCAGCCTCTGGAGCATACATAAAAAATAACAGTGGCCATCCTGGCTGCATGGAGCCTTAGTGGGTAGCGCCTGGACACAGTGTGGCCTCAAATCTGCACCAGTCTGGACCAAATCCCACTGTTCTTCCTCGGCTCTTCCTTCAGGCCAGCGTGGGCAGACTCCGCGGGACGTTTGGCTTGTGTGGAGGGAGAGGAATGAATTCAGGATGGGGCCCGGGGATCTTATTAAAGTTGGTTCTCTAAAGGAAACCCCCCGTTTGTGAATCGGCCGTTCTCAGTGCGAGGTCAGCTTCCTTGTCAGGCACCAACCGGCTCTGGCATCTGTGAAAATCTTTGCAACCCGGGCGTGCTGAATGCATTCCCACTGCAGCGCGTGAGTTGCTCCTCTAAATCCGGCTGTTCCCAGTCATCCACGCAGGAAGCAGAAACAAAACCTCGTGGCCAATACACTGCTGGAGTCGGAACTAGCAAAGTTGGAAGGGATAGCGTGCAAAGCACCCCGTATCTGGAGCGGATTTGTCCCAGCTGCTCGCTGAGCGCTTAGACATACATGCACGGGAAGCAGGGATGGGTTATGAGCTGATAAGAAGCCCCAGCTCTGTCTGGCGGATAGGATTCAGCCGCCTCTCGAATTTCTACATAGCAGCTGAGTACCAAACAGTGCATCGTGTATTCCGATCTAGCTTCCCCGCCACAGAGGCCCTGGAATGACAAGAAAGAACAACACCGGAGGGCAAATTCGAAAGAGATAAGATCGATTTCTTCAAAGTGCAGCCGCTGACACAGCCGCCATCGGTCCCCCGCTGACACAGCAGCGGGTCACGCCGCCTGCTCCTGCTGCCCCGGGACCAGAAGGTGTAACGAGCGCTATAAACCAGCGACAGACTGTAAACGGGTGACTTCTGGAGGGGGGATCTGAGACGCTATCAGCCCAGGGGACGGAGCTGAGCAAAGAAAGCAGGGGCAGAGAGATGTTCTGACAAAACAGAAGACGGGGCCTGGATTGATTGTATTTACAGGTCTCTTAACAAATCCAAATCCACTAATTAAACCCAGAGGTGCGAGGAAGTTCCCAAAGCGCGGTGCATCGACCCTGCGCTTATCAATCGGCACGCT
Source organism: Rafetus swinhoei (assembly GCA_019425775.1). Classification (NCBI taxonomy): domain Eukaryota; kingdom Metazoa; phylum Chordata; order Testudines; family Trionychidae; genus Rafetus; species Rafetus swinhoei. The sequence goes on along the minus strand of CM033435.1, from coordinate 1,939,974 downwards.
TCTCTGGGCTGAGAGCTGGAAGCTCCATCACCAGCCCCCAAGTTGGTGATGCCAGCTCCACTGATGACCCACAAGGGAGTCAGAATGGTCCTAGGCAGTGGAATTTCTGGGGGTTGGCAGCAGGGGTGAAAGTAACTTACATTTCTTACAGGTACTTTGCAATCTCACCCCCGGGGGGGGGGCAGGATGAGGGGTTGCCGTTTGACAGTACCTGTCAGAAATCGTCCCGTTGGATCAGATTAGAACAGACAAGGGATATAAGCCCCCCCCTGCGTCAGGGCATGCACCAGCCGTTAGCTGACGAGGGTTGGGAAGATCTTCCTCTGGCTCTGGAGTCGGCTTGACGCAGTGTTGCCGGTTGGAAAGGCCACCGTGTTGACACTGACAATATGGTCAGTGATCAACGGCGCTTATGAAGATGCGGGTCTCCTAACACCAGCTGCAACCAACGGTGACCGAAGCAAGCACCGTCCACGTTTTCCTCAAGGAGATTTCCCTGAAATGAGCTGTAGCCCTCCCGGCAACCAAGCGTGCATCTACCCTGTGTTCAGAGGGTGTGACTGCAGCCCATGCAGACATACCAACAGCCGTGAAACTGCAGCAGAATGGGCAGAGACAAGTCCTGAGGGAAAGCGGATGATTGCTTTACAGAGCATGGTGGCTGAGAAACTCGGTCTTGGTTCTCAAACTGCAGGTCATTAAAGGCTTGATTCATCTGACCCCTGGGTCGCGCAGACAGTCGGCCGGCTTCAGGGCTGGAAAGTGTATCTGGAACACGAATCAGAGCCGTGCAGACTACCTAGACTGCACCAGCTGGCGAATCGAGATTGGCTATAGTTTTTCAGCGAATAGTGAATTTTCAGAGCATTGAAAAGTTGAGTCCAGTTCAGGAAATAGCTTTGGGCAAAAAGAATAGGAAAAATAACAGGCAAATAGGCTATTTTGGCCATTTTCTAAACTCACCATTTCAAATTCGCATTTCGTTTAGAAACTGTCCAGGCGAATCGCCGTGTGAAACTTTTCCTTCAACCCAGATGAGTTTGGTTTTGTTTAGGGGCGAATGGCGAAACAACAAATCAGTTGAGCTTTGAAATGAATTGCTGGTTTGGGGGGCTGGGGAGGGATTTTGCAGTTCAGCAAAAAAACCAAAAAAACCTCTCTCCTGTCCTGATTTTTCACGCTTGCTATCTGGTCCCCCTACAGCAGCTTACCTCTGCCAGGGTGAATTGTCCCGTCGGGGGTGTGACGATGCGTCGGGGTCTCCTGACTCCTGCACCCCCGTAATGGCACGAACAGACTCCACCAGGTAGTAGAATAGAGGGAGTTTATTGCTTCTCCAGGATACAGCACAGCACAGATGTAATCTGGTTACAGGGCAGGCCTAGGATGCCTCAGCCCCCCTTGAGATGGGGGAGACTGGGCCCCTAAATCCCAGCCCCTGGCTTAGGTTGGTTCCTCCATGATCCCAGACAGAAAACTAAAAAAACTACTCACTTCCAGCCCTGCCCCCATCCAGGGCTTCACCCCCCTTCTTCCCATTGTTCCGCTCCCTGGGAGATACTGGTCAGACAGGTTTGAAGCCCCCTTTGCATAATGACTCATCCCCTGCCCTGCTGAGCCGTGCTGCAGCCAGCAGCCAGTGGAGGTCACTCACACTACGTCACAGGGGGCATCTACAGCCGTGCCCCAGAGAATGCAGTTGTACTAGTGAGAATGAATCAGGCCCTCCGTTTGCAGATGGTTACAAAGCCACTGACACCCCTGCCGAGCTATCAGCGATCACTGCTTTTCTCAAACTCGCAGCTCCCCTCCCAAAGCAGAAAAGTGAAGGAACTTAGTTTCCAGAGTTGGATCCAAATGTAGTTAGCAGTTTGTATCCATGTCAGTGGCAGCATTCGAATCATTTCCCATTGAGGCGTCTCGCTCTTTCTCTCTCTTTTTTTTCTCTCTCTTTTTTTTATTATAGCAAAATTGTATGGGTGCTATTGAAAATACTTGTAATTTTCCATGGACGGGACACTACCTTATTAGAACTATTACTTCTCCCCAAAGAAATCCGGGCTAATTTAATTCCAACCAAAATAAAAGACAGAAAAGATGATAAAATTTTTAAAAAAAGATACCGGGACACTTGCAGTAAATAGCAAATCCACATCTTTCTCTCTTTTTAGTTCAATTTTTTAGATTTAAATTGAGCACGAGAGCTCCCTGAAATGAAGTTAGTTGTAATAGACAATGCCTATTCAGTGAAACTGTGACTTCATTCATGAGCCTCATGCCAGATTTAAATGTGGAAGGAAAATAGAGTTGCATTTTCTATTCATTTTGCCAACACTCCGCTATCTTCCCGAACATGTTTTTAATTTAATTTTTTTCCGTAAATGAACGGTGTGACAGGGAAAAGTCAGTTGACTACCAGAAAGTAATAAAAGGCAGATGTATTAGCCCTAGGCTGAAACAAATCCCTGTTGCCATGGCAACCAAACGGTAATTATTCCAGGCTAATTAAGACACCTGGGGTCAATTAAGAACCTCCTAGAACTCAGTTGAGGCAGTTAGGTTAATTAAGACACCTGAAAGCAATCTAGAACCTGCTAGAAACAGTTGAGACTGTTCTGTTTGATTTGGACACCTGGAGCCAATCAAGAACCAGCCTCCCCTTTAGTCGGTTTAGTGGCATGCCAGGAGGAGGACATGCTGCTGGAGAACAGGAACTGTGGAGATGCTGTCAGATACCAGGAGGGAAACCTGCAGGTACAGAGGCAAGAGACAGGGAGAATCCTGGCCAAGGAACAGCCCCAGAAGCCAGGGAGGAAGATCCCTACTCGAGGGGGTGTGACTGAGATAAGAAATCTAGTCAGTTGCATTCACATTCAGAGAGGCCACCGCAGACTAAGAATTTTCAGCTTCCCTTTTCCCCTGCTATGCCAATGATGAAAGTGGCTAAATCAGACTACGGCTTGCCCACGAAGCAGTGGTTACACTGAGAGCTATCGTGAGCAATTACACAGGGCATTGCCATTTTTGGCAATTAGACAGGGTGTTACCAGCTTCTCTACAGTTTCTGTTCTCCAGCATAGTATTAAAAAGAGCTACCCTTGTACTGAGGAGGAGATGGACACAGGAGACAGACTGTTGAGAGTTTCTGGGTAAGGATGAAAGGGGTAAAAAAGAAGGGGGGTTGTCATGCTAGCGGTCTACTACAGGCCACCAAATCAGGAAGACGAGGCGGGTGAGGCTTTATTTAAACAACTCACAAAATCATCCAAAGCTCAGGACTTAGTAGTGATGGGGAACTTCAGCTATCCAGACATCTGTTGGATCACACAGCAGGACACAGATAATCCAACTTCCTAGAAAGCATTGGAGACCTTTTTTTTAATTCAGAAGCTGGAGAAAGCTACTAGAGGGAAGCTGTTCTAGATTGAGAAATTGAACGTGGAAGGCAGCTTGGGTGAAAGTGATCATGAAATGATACGAGTTCGTAATTCTAAGATACGGTAGGAGGGAGAACAGCAAAATAGAGACAGTGGATTTCAAGAAGGCGGACTTTAGCAAACTCAGGGGCTTTGTAGGGAAGGTCCCAGGGGAAGCAAGACTAAGGGGGAAAACAGTTGAAGCCAGTTGACAGTTTTTCAAAGAAACATTACTTAAGGGAGCAAGAGCAAACTCTTCCACTGCATAGGAGAGACAGGCAGTTTGGCAAGAGACCACCCTGGCTTAACCAGGAGATCTTCAGGGAACTAAAAATCAAAAAGGAGCCCTACAAAAAGTGGAAACTAGGTCACATTACAAAGGATGAATATAAACAAATAACAGAAGTATGTGGGGCATAATTAGAAAGGCCAAGGCACAAAACGAGCTCAAACTAGCTAGAGACATTAAGGGTAACTAGAGAACATTCTACGAATATATTAGAAGACAGAGGAACATCACGGACAGGGTAGAGCAGTTACTTAATGAAGAGGGGAAGACAATAACAGAAAATGTAGAAATAGCAGAAGTGCTTAACAACATCTTTGTTTCAGTTTTCACCAATAAAGTTGGAGGTGATTAGATGCTTAGCATAGTGAAGGCTGGACAAAACGGCGTAGGTTCAGAAGTCAAAATAGGAAAAGAACAAGTTAAAGGTTTGTTAGCTAAGTTAGATGTATTTAAGTCACCAGGACCTGATGAAATGCATCCTAGAATACTCCAGGAGCTGATAGAGGAGGTATCTGGGCCATTAGGTATTATCTTTGAAAAGTCAGGGAAGTCATGAGAGATGCCAGAAGACTGAAAAGGGGCAAATCTCGTGCCCATCGATAAAAAGGGAAATAAGAACAACCCAGGGAATTACAGACCAGTCATCTTAATTTCTGTGCCAGGAAAGATAATGGAGCAAATAAGTAAGGAATCCATTTGCAAACATCTCGAAGATAATAAGCTGATAAGTAACAGCCAACATGGATTTGTAAAGAACAAGTCACGTCAAACCAAACAGATCGCTTTCTTTCTTTGATAGGATAACAAGCTTTGCGGATGAGGGAGAAGCGGTAGATGTGGTATACCTAGAATTTAGTAAAGAGTTTGATACATTTTCGCAAATCAATGGAGAAATACAACCTAGACAGGGCTACTATAAGGTGGGTGCGTAACTGGTTGGATAACTACTCTCTGGGAATGGTTATCAATGGGTCACAGTCATGCTGGAAGGGCATAACAAGCGGGGTTCTTCAGGGCTCAGCTTTGGGACTGGTTCTGTTCAATATCTTCATCAACGAGTTAGATAGCAAGGGATGTTAAAAAGTGGGTAATTGGGTAAACGTGTAACTGCTGAAAATCTCAGGGGTTACACGGTTACCTGCAGTGCAGGGCGGCAGCCGGCTCACTGACTCCCGTCTGCCACCCACTCACAGGGAGCCGGCTGCCACCCTGCAACACTGCCTCTGACACAGAGGCAGGAGAGCAGGGCGGCAGCCGGCTCCCCAGGAGCAGGGCGGGATCCTGCATGTCACTGTGAACATTAACTGATAAGCCCAGCCCAGATTAGATGGCAGCATAGAGAGGTGTTGCCTGATCTAAGATAACGTGTTAATTTCTAATTCCCAACTTTAGGGTTGTCAGGTTCTTTGTCCCAGGATCAGGCCCAGTTTCAATTATTCTGTGGTCGGGAACCCTGGGTGCACAGTTGCAACACTCACGCTATAGGAACTCTTATATCATTACAAGTACAGCCTCTTCCCGACTTACGAACCGGTTACGGACCAAGCAATTGGTCGTAACTCGGTTCGTTCGTAAGTCGGACCCCATAGAGTTACACGCGACCGCGCTGTTCGTAAGCGCGGCTCACGTTCGTAACTCGGGGTCCGCCATTTACAACAGCTTTGGTCGTAACTGTGAATGGTTGTAAGTCGACCGTTCGCAACTCGGGGACCAGCTGTATCGTTTATTAATACAGTTAGCACAGTCACGAACACCCGTTTCATAAGACAGATAGGAACGTCCATCCATATTTCCATCCCATATACTGACATCGTTCCTTCTAGAACAATCTTAGGTGCTAGCCCATCCTCTTCCTCATTCCCTTCACCTTCCCCATCATCCCCAGGGGCCATCCTTCTGGTCCTTCCAAGGACGATGACATCTCCTCCCCATCGCCCCTAGGCTGGGGTGCCGCTTTTATATCATCTGACACTGACATGTTTGGTGCCTATTCAGTAGGGGATGTTTCTAATGTTGAAGTGTCCTTTTCCTATAGGTCAATGTATCCTTGCTTTCAGCTTATTATCCTACACGTCAGTTCGCTACCATGGGCCTTTGTGGTCGTTTAGCACATCCTATGTCCTGATTACTCTGCTCAGCCTGAACCGATTATTTTGGGACTTTTTATATAATGATCCATCTGCTGAGTCTGAGGGTATTTTTCCTACCACCATCCTATTTGGGTGAAAGGTCCCAGAGATAAGTTCCCCTTTTCAGTCCAAGGAAGTTGTAATTAAGCGATGGCCTGTGTCTGGGTAAGAGCCGTGTTTCAACCACAGAAATCTGCTAACCTTAGCTTCTGCTGATCTCGCAAACAGCCTGTTACAGCCTCTAGCAGATTTCTTGCCTTACAGCTCTTAACTATTAGTTCTATACTAAACCTACCCATTAATCTATTCATGAATTAATCTAAATCAACACAATCATATTATTAGCATGATAGGCAAGCAACTTGATAGGCTACAGAGTCCGCTTATAAAGTGTGCAGATGATCCCAAGCTGGGAGGGGTTGCAAGTGCTTTGAAGGAGAGGGTCATGCTTCAAACTGATCTGGACAAACTGGAGAAATGGGCTGAAGGAAATAGGACAAAGTTCAGTAAGGACAAATGCAAAGTGCTCCGCTTAGGAACAATCCGTTTCTCACACACAGAATGGGAAGCGACTGTCTAGGGAGGAGTCCTGCAGAAAGGGATCTAGGGGTTATAGTGGACCACAAGCTAAATATGAGTCAACAGTGTGACGCTGTTGCAAAAAAAAAAAAAAAAGCAGCAAACATGATTCTGGGGTGTATTAACAAGCATGTTGTAAGCAAGACACGAGAAGTCATTCTTCCACTCTACTCTGCGCTGATGAAGCCTCAACGAGAGTACCATGTCCAGTTCTGGGCACCACATTTTAGGAATAATGTGGACAAATTGGAGAAGGTACAAAGAAGAGCAACAAAAATGATGAAAGGTCTATGAAGGAAGACAGAAAGAATTGGGTCTGTTTAGCCTAGAAAAGAGAAGACCAAGAGGGGACATGATAGCAGCTTTCAAGTACCTAACAACATGTTACAAGGAGAAGGGAGACAAATTATTCTCCTTAACCTCTGAGGATAGAACAAGAAGCAATGGGCTTAAACTGCAGCAAGGGAGGTTTAGGTTGGACATTAGGAAAAACTTCCTACCTGTCAGGGTGTCTAAACACTGGAATAAGTTGCCTAGGGAGGTTGTGGAATCTCCATCCCTGGAGCTATTTAAGAGCAGGTTGGACAGACACTTGTCAGGGATGGTCTAGATGGTGCTCGATACTGCCAGGAGGGCAGGGGACTGGACTGGACTTGATGACCTCTTGGGGTCCTTTCCAGTTCTAGTGTTCTGTGATTCTGCGATTTTCCCCAGAGAGGGAGAGGTATTATTCAACCTACTGCTATCCAGTAGCTCACTGTGTGAAATTAGGGGCTTCATCACAACAGGGAATGCCCAAAGGTTTGCTAAGGGACCCCAAACTACTCAAAATGTTTTCAGAGGTCAAGAACTTTTTTTGCCTCTTCCCTGCGGTGCTGGATTCAATGTTTAGTCCTAGAGAAGTGTTCAAATCAACAGACGTTCTTGGCTGGAAATCGCTGACGGAATGGTAGAAAATGAGAAGAATTTTCCTGGCATCATTATTATGTTTATGATCCAGATTCTTCCGGTGGGTCCCCAACTGCTCAGCAAAGCACCCTGGAGCTCAACAGAGCTATGTCCCATGAGGACCCCAAGGATCTGGTCCTTCATGCCGTGACAGCAGTGGTGTTCGTTTTTTGCCACTGATCAGAGGCAGGTCATTATAAAATGGAAATCAGGCTTTTTTCTCTCCTGCCCCTTCTTTTGTGGCTGGGCTAGCCTGGCAGTGGTGCGCTCGGCAGTATAGACCGGAGCCGTCTTTGTGTCAGTCCTTTATGGCCCCCGAGCCCTGCATTTCCCTTCCCAGTGCTGTTCCTTCGTGAGAGATTTGTAAGTGTGGGTGTTTGATTTGCTTCCTTATCTTTTGAGCCTGCCTCCTGCATTTGTGCAAAGGACAAGCTCCCGCGAGCTATCACATAGACGCCTTCCCGCGATGACCTTTTCGATACTCTGCGTTGGGCGGGGAAGCGGTAGCCGCAGACGCAGCCAACAGTCTAGAGGTGGCATGGCATGCGGCTAGCGATGCCTCCCTTGCTCTGTGCCTCGTGACTTATGGGAATGGAGAAAGCTGTGCCCTTGAAAGGAGAGGGACAGTAACAGCAGCCCCCAAATGTGAACTTGGCCATCTCCATCACCCATCTCCCATCACGGGCAGGTTGTACCATCCTGCTGCAGAACGCTGAGATGCACGCTACGTGATCCTCCTGGCTCCAGTGGGAGCAGGGCTGGGCCCAGACCCCATTGGGATTGGGACGTCTGTCTGGGGCCAGGCAGCCTCCTCCTAACAGAGGGATAAAAATATCTCGGCTCCAAGGACAGATACAGAGGCAGCAGGAGGCAAGGGAATGGGAGCCAGTGCTCACCAGGAGCCGGCTTAAAAGCCAGCTTCCTGGGAGCACTGGCTCCCGCCTGCCCCCTGTGTGTAAACACAAACACATGCATTTTAACAACCCTGGACTATAGAGCTTCACTCAAAGAAAGGCATCTTGAGTCCCTCACAATCACAAGAGGTCTCAACCTTCATGCTTCCGGACCCAGACTAGTCACCTGCTTTGTGCTTTTTGAATGTGTGAACTTGATGATGTGGCCCGTCGCCAAGAAAAGGACTGAAACCTGTTCCCAGCCCAGGCTAGTGAACCCCAGGAAAGAACAACAGTGACTCCTCGTGGCTTTGTGAAAAGAAAGGGATTCGGTGAAAACACTGTGTTGTGATGCCTAAACACACGCACACGCCCGCCTCTACACTGCCAGCTACAATCCCAAACGAAAGCCTAAAAAATCAACCTTAAGAAGATATCTGACAGCCCTGTGCCCAGAGCCTCCACCAGTTAAACGAGCAGCGGAGGCGAAGGGGAGGAGGGAGAAAAGCCCCCTGAAATGTCAGCGGCAGATGAAGGGCGTTAGAAAATTTAATCTCCCAACTTTCTCAACTAATGTGACATTTGGATTTCATTCTGATAAGCTATCTGCCCGAGAACTTTCGTTTTCTTGCTTTTTTTCTCCCTCTTCCCTTCACCTCTCCTCTGGCTGGTAATTTAAAAATAAATGGTCTTGAAAGATCTCTCCCCAGCACCTTTGGCAAAGATTTTTAACAAGGGGAAGCGGGGGAGCGCGGGAGGCGGGTTGTTGTTTATAACCTGGGCGGCTTAGGAAAGCCAGGACGTGGTGTGGAGAGCTCAGACTCTCGCTCACCTGGGCGTCGGCTCCCCCCTGCCTGGATTTCTGTCTTGGGGGAGAGCTGGGAAATCTCATCAGAAGATTCCTGGGCTTTTGCATTGAGCCTCTTGTTCATGCATCTTAAAGCCCCTTGCAAAGTGCTGTCAGCCTGGGTTTTGGGGCGGTGGGAGCAGCGTGACCTGGCTTCCCCAATGTCATGCTGGGAGTCGGGGCAGTCCAGACTAGAACCCAGCTGTCCTACTTCCCCGGAGCTGTGGTCAGTTACGCCAGCTCACAGCTCCCCATTCCTCTTCCCCTTCCCCATATCTTGTCACTCACGTTAAAGCACCTTCATGCAGTCAGAGGGTGTGCCCGCCCGTCCAGCTAGGGCGGTACAGTCCAGCTCCGTGAGAGGCACCTGTTCTGGTGCTGATCCAGCTAGTGCACTAGGAGAACAGGGTGTGGCTGTGACAGCAGGAGCGGTGGGTGGGACTAGCCACCCCGAGGCCAGGCCTGGGGTCCCTCCAATCACCCTGCCATGGTGGCACATTCCAAGCTAAAAAATACAGTGGGTCTAATGCTCGTTTACAGCAAAGGCCCTTTTGGGCCCTGTATTTTTTAGCTTGGACTGTAAAGGGGCATAGATCAGATGGGCGTAGATCCGCCCTCTGCCCCACCTTTCTGTCCTCCCCAGTGGCCCCCAGCTATTCAGCTGCGCCGGCCATCTCAGGGGTCCCAGGCCTGCCCTCCTTGCAGCTGGGTGGGAAAGAGTTTTCCCATCCCCTGTGCATTTTTGAGCTCGAAAAAATTTTTCCCGTTTCACATTGGGCAGCACAGTTCAAATCTTGAAAATGTTCCTGCCCCGATAATCCTGGAAAACCCCCCGTGTGTGTCAATCAGACCATTTCATTTTAATTCCGTCCTTTTTTAAGGGAGGGGACTTTGTTCAGTATAAATTTCACTAAAATCTCAAACCACAAAGTTGTTTCTAACCAAAAAAAAAAAAAACTTTTCCTTTTGAAATTCCCGAATGTCCCATTTCAACAATTTTGGGGTAGGGGGAGGGAAAATTCAGCCTTTTTTTTTTTTCAGATTTGGGAGATTCGTCAAAACCGATTGTTTCCCATAAATACATTTGAGGGAAATCTGCATTTTCCATCACCTCCAAAAAGATGTTTCATTGGAAAATTCCCCCCTCCCCCCGCCAAATCTACTCTAGGCCTAGCCCCACATGGTGTTTAGGCACCTAAATCAGTGGAAGCGAGGTGCCCAGATGCCTTTGGGTGCTAGGCCTGGGTGTTACTGCGTCTTTCAGGCCTGGCCCAGAATGCTTGGTGCACTCAGAGCTTTTCATCCCTCGCTGTGTAGTCGGCTGCCATAACTGTAGGTTGATGTGCATGCCATACCAGCTGGACCCCTGAGGGTATTTCTCTAGCAAAGCAGCCTTCCTTCTGTTCCCAGGCTCGCCGTAGGGACGTAGCAGGGGCCTGAGGTCAGTCACATCTACCCTGCCATCTAGACACATGCTACGCACTAGCAGTCAGTAGCAGTAGCTGGTGTTTGTTATTATGAACACTGAACAGGCTTTTCTAGCCTTCCACGTGGCTCAGTGCCGGTGGGCGGGTGAAGAGAGGCTTGGGTTTGTCGGTGATTGGTACCGAGCACGTGTATCCTTGGGCCAAAGAGTTACACTGGGGTTTCTGTGGCCTCTGGGGGTCAGGCTAGAGGTCCCAGGCTCCACCCACGGTCCTGAACCGCGCCCTGCAGGCCAAGGGGCTCTGGCTGTCTCTGCTAGGGTGATGGGCAGCGCATTTGTCCTCGGGCTGACCCCAAAACCGTCCTCATTAACTCTGCTGACTAGCATCTCCCGGAGCCGTCGTTTCAAAGCGGGCACTCGGCACCGCCTCGGAGCATGCCGAGACTGTTGCCTTTGCGACCCGTGCTGCCTCCAGAGAGCTGCATGGAGCCCCCTCTCAGCCCGGGAACAGCCCAGCCCAGCGGAGAATGACTGAAGATTTCTGCCTGTGGCTTTTCTTTCTCACCGTCCAGCTCCTCGGTGCTGACTCCAATTAATTCTTGCGGCGATGTCAGTGCCGGTCTGTGGAGACCATCGTGACAATGCAATTAAGATGGGCAGGAGATAGGTGAGTTCAGTAAACGGCGCAGGAAAACCCCGGTATGCTGTCAGAAGCCAAACAGTGTCAAGGCAAATTATGCTGCTTTTAGTAGCGGTATTAATTTATTAGTGGAGATGACACTTCTCAGCCAGCAGAAATCTACACATGAGAGAGCCAGGTAGCTCCCCAGTGCATCAAAGCTTCCAGTGAAACGCGCAGGTGACACGGCTCACCCCGGGCCAGCAGCGTAACCAGGCTGCGTTTTTGTAGAGACAGCAGGCATTTGGGAGCCCCTGCTAACCCTATGAGTCTGTGATCTGTCTGCACTGCACTCGGAGGCGGGAGTGCAGCAAGACAGACAGACTCATGCTCTAGCTAGCACTGGTAAAGTGGACACACTGGCACAGACCCTGGCATGGCCTGGCAACGTGAGCTGTGCTCACATGGCTGAGTCCAGTTAGACATGCCAGTGCCTGGCCAAAAAGCAAGGGGTGGAGTCTCCTCTCTGAAGTAAATCAGGAGTATCTCCGTGGAAGTCAGTGGAGTTTCACAAGGGTGTAAAACTGGTGGAGGATTAGGCCCCAGATGTTTTTCACGAATACCCAAAGTGCATAAACCTTGCTCTGCACGCACGTTTTGCACCAGTGTAACTACCCCACCGAGGGGCGTGGTTTCCTCTCAAAATAGATGTATCAGCAGAACCTCTATTGGGATTTTGATCGAAAGGTACCTGATCTACTAGTACACTAGGCCGTTCCTCCGTGCGTAGCCAAGCTTGGCAAACCCCTCTGATCATTCAAGAGAAATCATCTTAAATGCCTTGCCGACTTCTTGGTGTATCTAGCATTTTCCTTCCCGCACCTTTCCCAGCATTCAGGTGGCTGTCTGCTCTGTCCAGATTAACCCCCCAGACGCTGTCAGATCTCAACTGGGGTGCAAATGTCACCGGGCTATTGAGGTGGGTTCTGGGAGGCAAAGGTCCCAGTTGGGCTTTAAGCCAAAACCCCTCGAGATGATTCCCACTGGCTTTCGGTTTTTGACTTGCTGGTTTTATAACACCTTAGGCCCTCGGGACTGATTTCCTGCACTCATCGAATGCCACTGAAATAGCAGCCCTTCCATGAGGACATAGAAGCCGCATGGGGCGGCCCTGCAGGGGCATTGGCCACACGTGCTCAGCAGATCGGCTCTTGGGGTAGAGACCACGTGTTGATGGCACATGTGCTTCGTGCCGAGCACAGCGGGAAGGGCCCTTCCTGGCACTGGGATGCTAGAAGTCCATACTCACTGGAGCTGTCACCCCGCCTCCGGTAGTCGGAAGTCACGAGTCAGGCCTCAGAAATCGTGCGATTCCCAAAACAGCAAGAGCCGAGTTCTTTCCATTTGACTCTGCATTTCGCGCCTTTCGGGCCAGTGGCTCAAACTTCTGTTGGTTGTTTAGGTTTAAGAAAACGCTCTGAGCGGGGCTAGAACCCAGGCCTTTTGCGGCGCTCAGTCAGGCTGATACAAGTCTAGAGGAACTCTTCATTTGAATCACATTCTCCTGGGGTGACGCCAGTCTAACGTCAACTGGAGCATGGCACTTTTTACAGCAGGTATCGGAGAGCTTGTCGGACTGGAATGGGGGAAATCTGTTGGACTCGGCTCTTCGTGCACATTTGCCGCCGTGTTGGGTCCCCTCTCGGCGCCCTCTGACAGCCTGTGCCTCCTTTTTGTCCCAAGCCTCCCTAGAAGTGCTAGGGAGGGGGAGTGTGTGTCTGGCTTTGCCGTTTGGGTCCTTCTCAAGCCCTGAGGGAGCTGTAGGGCAGTTCCACGCACACTCGAAGGAGCGGATCTGCTGGGATCGTTAGCGCGTGGGCGGAGGGGCCATGCTGCTGCAAGGCAGGCGGTGAGTGGGTCAGATCTGCCAGGGTAAAGCAAAGGGCTGATCTTAGGTTGCCGGGGCACCTCCGATGTTTGCTCCATTGGCCATATCCATCCCGAGCGAACGCAAGGGGAGAGCCTTCAGTGTGGCACCTGATTGCCCCAGATCTGAAGTGGGCCTGGGTCTAGCACAGCGGGTATTTTTTCATTGGTGGAGCCCTGAAAAATGTCAAAGGAAGGCCTGGATCCCTTTGGAGCCCTTACACATTGTGGAGGCGGGGCCCACAGGGAGACACGCCCTGATCTGGCAGGACAGGTAGATAATAACACACGTTTTCATCAGCCGCATTCAAAGCGATTCCGTTGTACAGACCGGGGACTGAGATCTGCCACGTCCTACACTCACTGCCTAACCACTGAGCCATGCTTCCTCTCATACGCATGGTGGTCTCCGAATGCTGAGCTATTTGTCTCCACGGTGGGCATGCTTGGACCCTGGGGTAAATCTGCTGTAGTTACATCAGGGTTGAACTGTGAGCCTCCCGGGGCAGGGACGGTGTCTTCATAGCCGCTAGCATTGTGTAGTTGTGATTGCTGACAGAGCCCTTCCGTGCTACGGTAATCCAAACAAGAATCATTTGGTTTGCGGTGCGCTGCAGCGATGCCGTACAGCCGGCCAGGTTCATCCCTGGTGTAATCAGAGCACAACTGAAGTCAGCAGACTGATCCCCCAGATAATTTGGTCCAATATCTCCATTCCTGGTGACCCTCAGAACGGCCACACTGGGTCAGACCAAAGGTCCATCCAGCCCAGTGTCCTGTCTGCCAACAGTGGCCAATGCCAGATGCCCCAGAGGGAGGGAACAGAACAGGGAATCCTCACGCAATCCCTCCCCTGTCACCCATTCCCAGCCTCTGACAAACAGAAGCTAGGGACACCATCCCTGCCCATCCTGGCTAATAGCCATTGATGGACCTAACCTCCATGTATTTATCTAGCTCTTTTTTGAATCCTGTTCAAGTCCTGGTCTTCACAAAATCCTCTGGCAAGGAGTTCCACAGGTTGACTGCGTGCTGCATGAAGGAAAACTTAAAAAAAAAACCCTGCTGCCTATTCATTTCATTGGGTAACCCCTAGTTATTAGGTCATGGGGACAAGTAAATATATTTTCCTTACTCACTTTTTCCACACCAGCCATGATTTTATAGCCCTCTATCATATGCCCTGCGTGTAGACAGCGGCATGCAGAATTGGTCTCCAGGATCTGTGTGTGTGGCTACGTGGCTACATGAATGAAAGCAGCCAGACAGTTCGGAAACTTGGAGAATACTAATTAGCCACTGAAAAGTGGCTGGTGTAACCGCGTGAAGGCAGACAGAGCGTCTGTAACTATCTGCCATAGCTCCGGCTTCTTGGAAGTGGTGAATAAGCCTGACAACAGAGGGGGGATGGGAATGAGCCCTGATTTGTATGACTGACAGGCAGTGGGGGACAGGGAGAAGGCAGGGTGTTTGGCCACGGGACGGGTGTGTGGGAGAGAGAGAGAGAGTTCACACTGAGACCAGCCTCTCTCTCCCTCTGCCTCCCACATGGAGAAGTCCTGGGGCTGAAGCTGGAAAGCTCAGGTGAGGCACCAGTGTGCCTTAGCGGTAGATTAGGAGGCAGGACTCCTGGGTTCTACAGGCTCTGCCACTGACTCACTGGGTAGCCTTGGGCAAATCACTGTCCTCTGCAACATTCGGTAGTGATGGTGCAGGAACACTAAGGGTTAATCTCACGGTACATTAGCTTACCCCTCTGCAAACCAGGTATCCTAGGGCACCTGCTGAATGTGGCACTTCCTAAAGGAGTGTTTGTAGAGTACTTTAAAACCCTTCTGTGAGTATAAGTGGGTGAATATTAACAGTGCTTTTCTCTAGCTGGAATGCAGCAAACTGGGCACTTTCCCCTCACTCCCTGATGAAGGGGAACGGCCAGCAGTGTCCCTGAACAAATCTGGGTTGAGGGGGGAGCTTCAGCTCCCCATCCCTAAAGGATGCCTGGAGGGATGGGAGACTCTGGCCTGGGACAGTCCTGGAGGGGTATGTGTGTCCTCAGCCGTCCTCTTTCGCTTGCCTGGTGATTCTTTATTCTGTGTGCTTTTCTGAGGAGCAATCCCATTCCAGGCATACCCCATTGTCCTGGGACAACCAACCCCTGATCTGCTTTAAGTGAGGAGACGAGGAAGCTGCCCACCAGCTGTGGTGGTCCTCGCTCTTACCGTTTAGGAGGAGTTCTTGAACAAGCAGACGGACAGACAAACTCAAATACACAGCAGATTTGTAAAGGCCCTACGTTTGTTCCTTTCAGTTGGCTTATTTTGAATATGTATCGTTAGAAAGGCAGCTCTTCTCTCGCCTGTTTTTCCTGGAAGAATCTGTGTGTGACGGGAGAGCGAGGGGGATTGTGAGATCAAAGATACCAAGGAAGTGTGCAGGGCTGTCCTTAGGATTTGTGGGGTCCTGTGCAGTACTCTTAAACTGGCGCCCCCATGCCCGATGGCAGCCGGGGGGTGATTTTTGAGAGCTGTGATTTTATAATCTGCTGCAACACACTACTGAAATATTTTAAAGCAGATTTCAAACTAAGGTCCTGTCGACGTACACAGTAAATTCAGAAACTGGGGCTGGCAAATGCCTGTTAAGTGGCTTCGTTACCACTCGCGTGGCTCTTGCACAGGTCAGCGTCTGCTCCTAGCTCTGGCCAGCTTTATACTTGTAAGTTAATTAGATCCTGACGCAGAGCCACAGACAAGGCCAGGAAGAGGTGGCTGGGTGGACATTAAGACCCAGCGGTGCCCCAAATTTTCAGGTGTCCTACACCACTGCTTATTCTGCGTGTGGGTAAAGCCCGCACTGGAAGTGTTGTGTGTGCAGGGATCCTGATCCAGGAAATAATAAACAACAATGACAAAGGGAAATTGACGGGTCGGAAGGATGCAGATACTTGTATCCGAGGTTGTCTAAAACCCTTTTCTTTCTCCCTGGGTATTTTGGATTCATGCCTGTGTACAGCCTGGAGAAGCCCTCAGGGCAGGCGGGAGCAAAGCTAGCACTAAGCAAGCGCAGCGCCTGCCCTGTAGTGAGTCCTCCAACAGACGCGGGGGAGGCCACGTGAGACAGGCGCGGGGTTTCTGGGGTGAGGAACAAGCAGGCACAAAAGGAGCAGCAAATAGCAGATGTCGGCAGGACTCCTCAAGTGTACCAGCCCCGTGCTCCCCTTTCGTCCAGTCCCCTTGCGGGCGCGCCGCAGGCCTGGCTCTCAAGTTGGCTGGGGATTTGGTGCGCAGGCCGCTCGGCAGAGGAGCTGTCAGCTGATCCCGGCGGTGGTGAGCGGAGTTGGCCGTGGCAGCCCTTCCGCTCTGACCCCCGTCTCTTACCTTTCCCACTCCTGCGCTCACGTTCAGCGGGGGGCGGCCGTCTGCAGCTGGCGTCCCGTTCCCTGGCTCCATGCCGCCGCGAGGCAGGAGGGGCGGCGCCGTAGGAGAGGAGCGCCCCTTGTGGGGTGACTGGCTGAGCTGGTGAATCTGTGCCCCGGAAGGGGGAGGGGGCTCGCTTGCTTGCCCCGGCATTGCTCTGCCGAGCGCTGATTCCCAGGGCCCCCAGGAGGGATTAAACCCCAGCAAAGGTGCGAGGGATGTCCTGCCCGCCGTTCCCAGCGCCAGCGAGGGCGGGGGCATCTGCAGCCGGGCTGGGAAGGCACCTGGCAGAAGGTGGGTGCTGCTGCAGTCTCCAAGCTGCTTAACCAGAAGGAAAGAACTCTGGTCCCCTGACTAGTGCACCGGCCAGGGATGGGGGGGTGCCCCCGGCCAGCAGCCCACAGAGGCCTGCTTGTTCTTGGAGGAGAGGCGGCGGCGGGGTGCGTCCAAGGCCCAGCCCTGGGGAGCAGAGGACTCCCCCGGGATGGCGAGGGGGCTGTTGGCCCAGATGGGACCGTTCTGCTGCTGCCGACCTGCCTGCCTTGGCAAGGGGGGATTTCCCAGCCGGTCCTCGCTGTGTCACGTCCCCCCGAGAGGGACAGGCAGGCAGGCAGGGGGACAGAGGGGGTGTAATTGGAACCAGTGCACGGGAGAGTCATCCCCCTTGCCACACCTGCTGGGGGAAATCGCTGCCTTTCCTCCTTCCACCGCCCCGGTTCTGTCGCCAGGCTCCGGCAGCCATGGCCGGCTGGGTGCTTGTTCTCTGGCCCGGGCTGGCGAGACGCGGCAGTTGGCAGGATGCCACCGGGGGAGCAGCGGCTGCCCTTAAGTCTGAGCTGTGCGGGCTGCAGCCGCCCGCCCACAGACGCAGCTGCGGCTGCAAACACGCTGCCCGCTCAGCGAGCCTTTGGCGCCCGGGATGCTCCCGCCTGGGAGCGAGGCTGGTGCCCTCTTAGTGCTGCGTGTGGGTACCAGGGTCACTCAGTTGTGGCCTGCGCGCATCCAGCCGGTTTTGCGGGCCCTGCACCATCCACGCACCCGGAGCCCTGGCCACGAGCGGGGGGCGAGTCCTGCTTTTCTATCGATATGCCCCCCTCCTGCCCTCTGCCTCCTGGTGGCTGTTGGTTAGTTACAGCTCTGCCCGCTCCTCCAGCTCCTGAGAGATGCGCTTCCCTTTCAGATGAACCGAAACGGGCGTCCGCTTCGTTAGCGTCTTCGTTTTCTCTGGATGAGACGACTGGCGAGATCTAGAGGCAGGCGGGAAAGAGCCGGGACTGGCCCTTTGTAAGCAGCCTGGGGAATTAACATTTCACTCCCGACTCAGTTGAGAGTGGCTCCCCCTTGTACTTTCCTGGCGGTCTCGGAGGTCTATTCCCACGTCTGGTCCTTCGCAAAGGCAGAGTGCTCCCCTGCCATGCCCTGGCCCCGGGTCGTAGCACCCCTCGGGGCTGGCGTCCTTTGTTCCAGCTGCTCAGAAGAGGAGCTTTCAAGTCCCCTTCCTGGTTGGCTTGTGTGTAGCCGCACCCTGAGCCCAGCGCACCATTAGCTGTGGGGCTACAGGGGGCGCGACGGCCATGCAGCGGCACATCGCTGGCTGAAGGTAGGGGGCTGCCAGCGGAGAAGCAAATGGAGCAGCTCCCTGCCTGGAGACCGCACCACACTAGCTTCCTGGCCCCCCGGAATGAGCAGCCGAGGACCCGATCTCCGGCCTCACCCCCTGGGTTCTTGGCAGTCGTCAGGCCCAAGCCCCGGCCAGGATGTGCCCGTTTGTATCCCGCGCGGCCAGATGGCTCTGCAGCCCAGCCAGCCGGGCAGGAAGCGAGCTCTCAGCCGCTCGGCGCTTGCAACCCAGGCGCTCCGGTTCGTCAAGAGGCAGGGGTGGAGAGGAATGCAGAGGAGAGAGGCTTCAAACACCAGCCAGCTTGCCCAGGACGCGGCCCTCTGCGTGGCATGGCAGCCTGCCACGTGCCGCCCGCAGGGGCAGCTGGGATGCCACACGACGCTCTGCCACCGGACAGCTGGGTTCTGAGCCCATTGCCTCCAAGGTGGCCGAAGCAGCTGTCATGTGGCAGATAAGCCAGGTGCCTGCCCATCGGCGGTGGGTCTGCAATGGACTGTGTGTGGGGAGAAGAGTTTCTGTGCCCCCAGATATGGAACGGATGTGTTTAGGGTGCAAGAGGAAACACCCATGAGCTCCAGATGTGAGAGGAGAACCCGGACACCCTGGCGGTGCTCCAGCTGTGCCGGTGAGCTGCCTGCTGCCATGAACGAGTGCCAGATGTGATGGGGAGGTAGCCTCCTCCCTCCGTTCGCTGTGCTCTCCAGTCCAGAGAGGAGCCTGGTGTCCCGGAGGTACCAGTCAGAGGGGCCTGCCAGAGAGGTTAGGGGAGGCAGGGAACCGCTCCCCCGGGGTGCAACTGCCGGCTGTGCTGTGGCGGTTGCAGTGAGGTGTGGGGCCAGCTGGGTTGCGGTGAGGCGTGGGGCCGGCTGTGCTGCGACGGTTGCGGTGAGGCGTGGAGCCGGCTTTGCCATGGAGGTTGCGGTGGTGCGAGGAGCTGGCTGTGCCGCGGTGGTTGCGGTGGTGCGAGGAGCCGGCTGTGCTGTGGCGGTTGCGGTGAGGCATGGGACTGGCTGTGCTGTGGCGGTTGCGGTGAGGCGTGGGGCTGGCTGTGCTGTGGCTGTTGCGGTGAGGCGAGGAGCCGGCTGTGCCGCGGCGGTTGCGGTGAGGCATGGGACTGGCTGTGCCGTGGCGGTTGCGGTGAGGCGTGGGGCCGGCTGTTCCGTGGCAGTTGCGGTGAGGCATGGGACTGGCTGTGCCGTGGCCGTTGCGGTGACACATGGAGCTGGCAATTTAGTATCATCTGCACATTTTGCCATCTCACTGTTCTCCCCTTTCTCTAGATCATTTATAAACAGGTTGAATAGAACGGGTCCCAGGACAGATGCTTGGGGGACCCCACTAGTTACCTCTCTCCTTTCGGAAAACCGATCATTTCTTCCTGCCCTTTGTCTCCTGCCTTTTAGCCAGTTACCGATCCATGAGAGGCCCTTCCCTCTTACCCCATGACAACCAGGGCACGGCTGGTGGGGCTGGGACTGCCGTTGCCATAGCTGGCATGGCGGGAGGAAGCTCACACCGCTGGCGTCCAGCTGGCAAAGGCAGGAGCTAGTGAAAAACCCCAGCTAGCAAAGGGACCTGAGCCACGTCCCAGCAAGGAAGAGGAGACATCAAGGCTGCCCCTGAGCTCTCAGGACTTCCTTGGGCATGGCCGGTCACCAGGAGCATGGCAAAGGGGAGGCTACCCGGGTGATGGGCACAGGAGGGAGCGAGGGGGCTGCGGACCCTTCTGCCTGCCTAGCCGTGCTAGGGAGAGGCCTGGGGTGGTTCCAGCAAAATGGAAATGTTTTCCTTTTGCGCACAAAGCCACAGGGGGACACGAAGCAAAGATTGATCCCGGCGTGGCCGGTGAGTGGTGAGAAACGACTGGGGGGGGGTTCCAACTGGTTCAGTGTGTCAGCCGGGAGCTCGCGCCCCTTTCCCCCGTGTCCCAAGGGGGGGGTTGATCTTCCTTCCACACGCTCACCCACCCTTCCCAAGGCAGGTGGGGATCAGATGGGCAGCCCTGCTGTAGCAGCGCCCGTGCCTGTTCTCTCCGTTTGCCCAGGACGGTCCCTGCTCCTGCAGCCAGCCCATCACCTAGGTGCTGAGCGCGCCTTGCTTCAGTCCGGGAGCAGGAGCTGCTTTTGGAGAATTCACTCGGGAGCCCCTCTGGCTTCTCTTGCCTTTAGCTTGTGTTTCCACGGGCTGGTGGTGCTTTCTGGGAGGGGGCAGAACCCGAGGAAGCGGGGCTGGAGGCTGGGCCCAGCCCTTCCAAGCAGCTCCGGCTCCTGCCTGCTTGAAAGCTTTGGATGGCACGTGAGGGGGGGTGCACCGAAGAAGAGCAGCCCTTGAGAAGCTGAGCTGGGGAAAGGGTTAGGCCCAGGGGCCAGTTGTGGCCCCCGGCTTGCCTGGATCCAGCCCCCAAGGCTCAGTGCTCCCCCCCCAGCATTGGGGAGCCTGCGCTGGTGCTACACATACACACACGCCATTCCCCCATGGGGCTGCAGCCCACAGAATCTGCTAGCCTGTCCCCACAGGCCCTGGGGTGCGAGGGGAACGTGGAGAGGGTCTTTCTCCTTCTCGGTCAGGGGCCACGGCAGTGAGGGGTTGGGGTTTTTTTTGGCTTCTCGTGTGTGTGGCCCCCGACTGATTTTGCTGTGGGTCAGCGGGCCCCCAACCCAAAAAGGGCTCCCGGCCCCTGTGCTAGGCATCACGCTCCCCTAGTGATATGCCAGGCCCAGAGAGGTCTGGGCCTTCTGCTAAGATCTCTGAGACACCAGCCCCCCCCCGGAAACTGACTGATCTCCCAGCCCCAGCCGCTGCCCTGCATGGCAGCCCCGCACAGCGGTTTTCTAGCACTGTTTTTCCACGGGGGCCATGGCAGGAGCTGCCGGGGGAGGAAAGAGGGTGGGGGGGCTCTGTGATCGCAAAAGGGAGGGAGGTGTCCCCAGACAGTCACCTGATTGTGTCCACACTCGGGGAAAGCTGAGAGGCCCTGCCCTAGAGAGCCCTGGGGCCCTTTCAGGGCACACCCCCTTCCCCTGGTCTGGGGCAGCCCGGGGAGCGGATGGCCTGGGACATGTCTCTGATCCGCTCTGTCGGTCACATCACACCCCATGCCTGCCAGGACTAACCGGGGAGAAAGGACCATTCCCTGGCTCCAGCTCCACGGGGGTGGGGGCGTATTTTTGGGGCCCTGCTGGAAGGGGAGCAGTCGCCAGTCTCCCTCAGAGAGGCCGGCTTGGCAGGGTTGAAGTGTCCCGCAGAGAGGAGAAAGCAGCTTCCGGCTCCTCCAGGGACAGCCCCCGCAGCTGCCAATGCCCTGCCCCAAGCTCCTGGGCCGGTGGCCCTTGGCTAGGCAGGCTGCTGTGGGCGGCAAGGCTGGGACAGCTGATCCTGGCTGGGCTGGCATGTTCTCTGAGGTTCCCTCCACTCCCTGCCTTGCCTGGCAGCGCCTGGGGCAGCCTCCTCGCCCCTTGCTGGCCGTTGGGGCAAGATCTGCAGCCCTCCTCGCCCCTCCCTGCACCCACAGAGCTCTCCGGAGATCCCGACCCGCCCGCACAGGCTGGGCTGGAAGAACGTTGGCCTCCTCAACAGCAGGCCCCTGCGTTCGGTCTCCTTGCCAAGGCTCCGGCCGTCAGCCGCGGCAGGGGAGCGGGAGGTGGAGTGCGAAAGAGCCGGCGTGTTCCGGGGAATTTGCCATAATTAAATATTGTTTGCATTGCTTATTGACAGAGCGCTAAGCCGCACTCCGTTTTAATTTGTTCTTTGATAGTCGCCTTTTGCTGCTAATTGATTTCCAGGGGGGTTTTTTTGTCTGATTTAATACCTGCCGTGCCACTGGAAACAGAGAGGCAAGGTGACTCGGAGCCGGGGCTCGAGCCAGGAACCGGCTTGTGCTCGCACGCAGCTGGCTCCCCTCCGCAGCTCCGCCTGCACGGGCGGATACCCGACGCCCCCAGCTCGGCGCTGGGTTACAGGGGAGGCTGGAGAGAGCTGCCTGCTGCTCCCTCGCTGCAGCTGGGAGGGAGAGGAAACGTCTGCCGGGAGCTCAGTTTCTCTGCTCCCGGCCTGTCCCAGCAGGGGGCGTTGTAGGGAATGGCACGGGGGGAGCACCAGCCCTGACTTCTCCCAGCAGGGGGCACTGTAGGGAATGGCACTGGGGGGAACGCCGGCCCTGACTTCTCCCAGTAGGAGGCGCTGTAGGAGCAAGAGAGGAACTTAGATGGTAGGGAGCTGCCAGCTGCTCCATTCCCAGCAGAAGACACTGTGGGAATAATGTTCTCCCAGCAGGGGGCAGTGTATGGCACGGGACGAGGGCTGAGTCAGAGAACAGGAAGGGCCCTCGAGAGGTCATCGAGTCCAGTCCCCTGCTCTCATGGCAGGACCCAGCACCGTCTAGACCATCCCTGGTAGATGTCTGTCCACCCTGCTCTTCAATATCCCCAGAGATGGAGATTCCACAACCCCCCTGGGCAATTTATTCCAGTGTTTCACCACCCTGACAGTTGGGAATTTTTTCCTGATGTCCAACCTAAACCTCCCTTGCTTCAGTTTAAGCCCATTGCTTCTTGTCCTGTCCTCAGAGGCCAAGGAGAACAATTTTTCTCCCTCCTCCTTGTGATGCCTGGGTAGGTACTTGGTCACTGCAGGAATTGAGGCCGGTTCACTGCGTCTGGGAAACTCATCCCTGGCGTCCCTCAGATGCCAGGGCCCATGGCCGTATATCAATAGCGTCTGCCGTGTGTGAGGAGCCCAAGGGCTTTGCATGTTCGGTGTGTGCAGCCTGCCCGAAATGCAGCCACCTCTGGGGTGAGAGGGAAACGAACATCACCAAGCACAATGGCTGGGGGACGGGGAAGGGAAGTGGCCCCCGAGGCAAACCCCGTGCTCTTCTGAGGAGCCAAGCGGGCGAGCGGAGCAGAAAGAAGCCGGGGGGTCACCAGAGCTACAGCGCTCGCCGTTGTGTAGCCCTGTACCTGGAACACCGGCCCCCGAGGTCACGATGGACCCCCCCCCCAAAGAGAGGCAGGCTGTTGGCACGCACCGCCTGGGGCCAGCCCTGGAGGGTAGCACCCTGCCCAGAGCTGAACCTGCCACCAGCCTTGTCTGCAGTGCCGCAGGTTTCTCTGCCTCAAATGCTCTCGCCGAGCTCATTGGGCCCGGGCCTCCTGCTGGGCAGGGAGAGGTTCCGCTTAATCGCCACGCTGGAGCCGGGCTTGCCTTGTGCCTGTGTGCACGCAGTCGCGTTGGCTGGCTGGTGGCCAGGCCATGCGCCGGTCCCGTGGGTTGCAAGTCCTGTGCCACAGGCACGAGTCCCTTCACGTGCCTTGTGCCAGGGTGCGGCGTGGGTCTGGCCGCCGGGGGATCTCGCTGTGCCTGGGCTGCCCTGGGCTGAGCGCGGCCGCCACTCGCCCTGCCCGCTGACCTGCTGTGTTCTGTTCCCTCCCCAGGACGACCCCGAGGGAGAAGAGCTGGAGCGGGAGAAGTCCAACTCCTTGAAGCTGGAGTTCACCGAAGACTTGAACTTCAAAACCAAGGTTAACTATTCCTATGCGGCCGTGCAGATCCCTACGGACATCTACAAGGGCTGTGAGTGCTGCTCTCCTCTGCTTCTAGCACTGGCCTGGTCACCTGGGCGGGCCCCTGTGGCAAGGCAGAGAGCTCCCCCTGGAAGTCCCTGCCCACAAGTCCTGATGGAGCCAGGGCATGTCTTTTAGAGAGACACACACACACCGGGTCTGGATGTAAAGATCCGGAGGCAGGGAAGGAGGGTGGCTGCGAAAGCCACACTCGGTGAGCTCTCCTCTTCGGGGCTGGCCGTGCAGAAATAACGCACAGCCGGGGACAACCGGAGTCGGGGCTGGCTGGGTGGATGGAAATGCAGAGCTGCCGAGCCCTGCGTGGACAGCCCGCCCGTGCAATCCGACGGCGTGGCCTGTGGAAAACATAGCGTGCGCCTTCCCTGGACCCCAAAGCTCCCTAGGGCTGAAAGAGCTTCACCGATTAAGGGTTAAACTCTGCATGGTGCAGGGCCGGCAGCCCCATGGGGCCAGGAGCCGGCAGCCCTGGGAGCGGTTAACCGGGTAACTGACAGAATTTGTATTGGCTTTTTACCTCCCCCAGCCTCCCCAACCCGGGGGGCCCCTCTGCCTGCAGGTGTCACAGTGCCAGGGAGCAGCACTGCCCCAAACCCACCTGGTCTCTTGGCCCGGGGGGTTCTCCCCTCCACCCCTCTGTGACAGGGGAGCTGGCCCTCGGGAGGCCCCTGGGTGTCTCTGCTCCCTCCGTAAGCCGCACTCCTGCACGGAGACTCTCCCCTGCTGACGCTGGCTGGGCGGTCGTCCCCCCCCCACCCCCGCCGGAGGGTTGGGAGATAGCGCAGCCTGTTTCTCCCGGACCAGGCTGACGCCATCACACACCCCAGCCCAGCGCCAAAGGCTCAGGGGCTCTCCGGCTCCCCACTGCTGACCGCCCTGCCGGCCGAGCCGTGTCTGTGGGAGCATTGCGTCTGTATGTGTGGGCAGGACGGAGCCATCCCTCCCCTGCTGCGGGCCCCACGGAGCTAGCACGCCTTGGGGGGAGCCGACCAGACTCCCTGCGCTCGCGCTTCCCCTCCCGGCCTAGGAGTCCTGGAGCCCCGCAGCTCCCGAATCGCCACGTCTCCCGCGATCAGCGCCTCGCTCCCGTCCCTGGCGCTTTCCACCCGGTGCCGCTCCATGGGCACGTCCAGCCGCCGGAGCGCAGAGCAGAACAATTTCACCGGCATCGGCACCAGCGGACTAGAAATCACAATTAGTTTTATTACCCAGCTCGCCTAGGCCGAGCAGCTAATGAAGCAAATCATGAGATCGGGGGGGGGGGAGGAGGATGAAATATTCATGATTTCCAACCCCCCGCTCTTCCAGCCCTGCCAAAGCCCCTCCAACCCCCAGGCTGGAGATTCGCTCACTCTGGGCACTGAGGCCTGTTGGGAGGAATCCTGGCCGGGAGGGGATGGCGGGCAGGGGCCGGGAGCGGGGGCAGGGTGGCCTCTTTAGAAAGAGCCGTTTCCGAAAGGAGCCGAGCCGCATGTGCTGGAGTCGGGTGGGGCCCCGGCAGGGAGCAGGGCAGGAGGGAAGGGGTCTTGGGAGCCCAGGCAGCGGCCGTCTCTGCAGCACAGAGCAGGAGGCCAGGAACTCTGGGGTGGGGGCTCGCTTGGGCTGAGAGGCCCCTGGGGCTGTTAACGTTATAGGGAGACGGAGGGTCCAAAGGCCGCGGCAGTTGCAGAGGGAGGGTTACCGGAGTTCTGCCCCAGAGCAAACCTTGGGCCCTTCTCTTTGGGGATGGGTAGCATCCGCCCTGCCTTTGGGGGCATCCTGCTGCTTTTGGTGGCGGCTCCCTGTCCTTCCGGGAGCTGAAAGGGCTCTAAGCCGTCTGGCCGTAGGCCGTCCTGAGATGCAAACTTCTGCAGTGACCCCCACACCACTCTGGGGAGCTGGCATGGGCTCTGACTCGCCTGCGGGCCAGGGCAGAGACCAGCTGGGCAGCGGGGGCTCCGAACCAGCCGGGCACAAAGCTGAGACTGTGCCGTGAGCACAGACAGCCCTGTGGGGGCAGATTGGGGCCGCCAAGGCTGGGCAGTGCAGAAGCAAAGCAGGGACGGGAGGACCGGGCCGAGCCCAGCTGACGGCCGGGGCGTGGGCAGAGCAGGCTGGAGGTGCGGGATGGGCGCTGGGAGAGGAGGTTTTAGCTGGACTCTGGAGATCGTTCTGCCGGGCTGTGCATCGCCCCAAGGGACGGGGCTGGAAACAGCCTTTGGAATGTGGGCTGAGCAGGGCACGGTAGCTGGCGAGGGGATTGCTCCCAGGCCGGATGCTGCAGGGGACGGACGAGATGGGTCCTGGCAGGGCGTCAGTTTCCATGGCCTGGCAGCTGGAGCTCCAGGCCCGGACAGCGGGAGAAAACCTGTGAGTGCCGGGAGAGAGGCGAGTGAGGGTCTTCGGGTGCCCTCTGCTGGGCGTCCCTATGCCGAGCCGCGCAGCCCTGCAGGAAGAGGGCTCTGCCGCGGACGGGGCCGGGGGCCGGGCGTGATGGGGCGGGAGAGGATTCTGCCCCTGAGGTGTGGGGAGGGGATCTGGAGGGGGTCTCTGAGGCCGGGTAACTGCTGGGCGGTGAGGCGGGAGAGGCCAGACGGGCTGAGGAAGAGAGACGAGCAGTTTGGCTCAGGCAGTAGCGAGCTGCCTCCTTTATGCACTGGGACTCCCTACACAGGGGTGGGCCACCTCCGGCCCCCAAGCCTTTTGATGCGGGCTGCCCCCCCGGCCCCGGCCCGAGAGCCAGGCAGGACGTCGAGCTGCCGTCCCACAGACTCCTGTGCCCCGGCGACTGGGCACTGGAAACCCTTGAGAAATCTGGGCCTAGGTGACTTAGGAGCCTACATTCCACAAGACGTCTAAGGAACTGGGGCACCGACAGGCTGATTTTCAGCAGCCCTGTCTCTTTGGCATGCGGGGGCCACAGGTGCTCGCCGCCTTGGAAAGCAGGGCAGGAGCCCCTCGGGCGTGTTTGAAACCCCCCCCCATGCAAGCCCCCATGTCTCGCGCGTTCAGCTCAGCGGGTGCAGCCCTGGGCCTGTGTGCTGGGACCCGCCTGGCCCTGCCACCGTGGAGCTGCGGTGCTGGAGAGAGGCGGGTTGGAGCCAAGCGGAAGGTCCCGGGGGGGGAAGGGCCATGCGGTCTGAGCGGGATCGGGGTGAGCATGCGGGGAGCTCCGGCTGGATCTGACGGCCTGTCGCCGGGCTTCGGGGAGGAGGCTGCAGGGGCAGACTAGGAAACCGACCAGAGAGGAACAGACAGATTTTGCTTCTGACTTCGTCTTACTGCTTCATCCCAGCCTGCCCCTGCCCAGGCTTCACCCCCTGCGAGGCTCTGGGCGCTCCCTCCCCTCCAGGACCATGCTGCCGCTCTCTCCCCCAGGGCCAGCTGGCACTCCGGGCGGGGGCCCAGAGTCTGTTCCCACTGCAGCGACCTGCTGAGCACCAGGGTTCAATCCATCCGGAAGTGGGGGGGGGCCAGCAGCACCAGGCAGGCCCTCTCCAGCTGCAGTGGGCAACGGCTTTTCCGTCTTGGGCCTATAGATCCCTGCCTCTCGCTGCCCCTCTGCAAATGGGGGTGTTGTGAGCTGCCTCCCAGGTCTGAGCGGGCGTGAGGTCTGCCTGTGATCCTGGCTGGCAGGGCAGCCTTGTCTGTACCTAGCCAGCCCCGGGAGGGCCAGGTGTTAGCCACCCGTTTCAGAGAGGGGCAAGGAGGCAACAGCAGCCTCCCCCTTCCCCAGTCGGTGGTTCCCAGTGGGCCAGACCCTGCGTTTAGGGGGCAAAGCGCAGCCGCAGGGTCCCACTTGCGCCCCTCAATCCCGATCCCTGCTCCCGGGGAGGTCAGAGGTGCCCGGCTGGCGGGGAGCAGGGACGGGACAGAGGGGCACAAGCGGGTCCCTGCCCCATGCCGGCACTTCAGCATAGAGGGGCAGGCTCATCGGCGGGCGCATTAACTAATACGCGGAACGAAACACCCTCCGCAGTCACCCGCCGCTACACACACAAATTGCATTTCCCGTGTTTTTTATTTACTGTGGCGCTTTTAATTAAATCCCTGATTGCTTGCCAGAGAGGCGTGGCCTGGCAGTGGCCGTGGGGAGGGCTTCTGGAAGGGCCTGATGCTGGGGAAGGACAGAGCGGCCTCATATCGGCATGGGGGGCGGATTTGAGTCCCCTAATTCGATCCCATGGATAAGAGACAGGAGGCTCCAGCGGAGAGTCCCGGGGTGGGACAACAGAGCGAAAGGGACATCTCTGAGCCCCTCGCCCGGGGCAATCCCCTCGGCCGGCAGGGTCAGGCCCTCTGCCCGCCCACCCCCCTGATTCCGGCCAGGGGTAGCAGTGGAGCAGCGCTGCTGCAGTGACAGCGGCTTCGTTACACGCAACACAAAGCGGCCCGACCCAGCGGCCCTTGAAGGGCGAAGGAGCCGTTCGGGCAGAGCAGGGTGGGGGAACGAAGCTCAGCACACGGATGACGCGCTGACCCCGGGGATCTGCTGCAATAGAGCCAGGCAAGCTTCCTGCCCCCATCCGCTTAGCGTGGGCCTTGCCAGCGGCTGTGGCACCGAGAAGCGTTTCCAACGGACACGGTCCCAGCCCCTCACGGGCATGGCACTTCAGCCAGGAAGTCTCTGGGGAATATGGGCAGGTGCTGGAGGGCCTTGGAATGACTCCTGGGAGCTAAGGCTACATGACCGTTTCTATCCAAAGTCTCTGTGTTTAGGGACGGACAGTTTTCTGAAATCTTCTCCCTCCGGGTTGGAATTTTCCAGCCGTGCCCCAGGCCCACAATGGCTCGTAGTTCGCTTAAAGTGTGAGCAAAACCTGTCCATCCGTTTTTGAGAGGGTAGAAAGCAGACACATGCCTCCGCCATCCCAAACCCAAACCCTCTGCAGTCTCTTTTGGAGCGTCTCTGCGGCAGGGGGTGGGTACCTGATGTTTGGGAGAGGAGTAGCCCTGTCTTGGAAATGACTTAAAACTTAATTTTGTGTTCGTCCCCTGAAAAGCAGGCCTCGTGCATGCGTGGGGACATGTTGCTTGGCGTCTCCTTGCTAAGCATGTAACTGTATAGCTGCTGCCCTTTGTCCCAAGCCGTTAGCCAGAATTCCAAACCCTGCAGGGCTGGGTCCATTCAGACGAACAGTCAATGGTAGAGGTCGGGGTGTTTGGGTGGGGATCCCTAAGCACATCTCAAAGCGCTTTCCAAAGGGAAGTCGGGGAAGAATGAACACGCTGGGTCAGACCAAAGGTCCATCCAACTCAGTGTCCTGTCTGCCGACTGGCCAATGCCAGGTGCCCCAGAGGGAGTGAACGGGAATCATCAAGTTGACCCTTCCCCTGTTGCCCATTCCCAGCTTCTGACCAAAAGAGGCTAAGAACTCCATTCCTGCCTATCCTGGCTAAAGCCATTGATGGACCTGTCCTCCATGAACTTATCTAATTCTTTTTTGAATCCTGTAATATTCTTGGCATTCACATCCTCTGGCAAGGAGTTCCACAGGTTGACTATGCATTGTAGGACGAAATACTTCCTTTTGTTTGTTTTAAGCCTGCTGCCTATTAATTTCATTTGGTGCCCCCTCCTTCTTGTGTTATGAGATGGAATAAATAACACTTCCTTATTCACTTTCTCCGCACCAGTCATGATTTTGTAGACCTCTCTCATGCCCCCCCTTAGTCTCGTCTCTTTTCCAAGCTGAAAAGTCACAGTCCTGTTAATTGCTCATCGAATGGAAGCTGTTCCATATCTCTAATCATTTCTGGTGCCCTTTTCTAAACCTTTTCCAATTCCAATATATCATTTTTAGATGCGGCGACCACATCTGTACTCAGTATTCAAGATGTGGGTGTGCCGTGGATTTATATGGAGGCAATACGATATTTTCTGTCTTACTCTCTCTCCCTTTCTTAATAATTCCCAACATTCGGTTTGCTTTTCTGCCTGCCGCTGCACACGGAGTGGATGTTTTCAGAGAACTCTCCACAATGACTCCAAGATCTCTCTGGTGTGGTAACAACTAAATGAGACTCCATCTTATCCCCCCTAGTCTGGGGAAGGGGTTTGAGGCAGGGAGGCCACTTACCCAGGTGCATGGTAGGCAAGATGGCAGAGCCCCATCCCCAGCTGGCCGCTCCTTGGTAGTGCAGCTGCCGCCAGTGGTGACTGAGAGGAGTGCGTCCCTCCTCTCTGTGCCACTCCCTTTCCATGTTGTGGAAAACAATCAAATTCCAGGCACATCCCATTGTCCTGGTGCAACCGAACTCTGTCCTTGCTTTAAGTTAGGATCAGAGGAAGCTGCCTACCGAATTTGGCGGTCCTCGCTCTTACCATTTAGGAGGAGTTCTCGAACGAACGGATTCGCAGACAGACATTCGGACAGACTGGCTCACAGACAGATGCACAAACCTTGAAAATCAAGACGCTAGCAGTGCATTGAGAGTCCTTGTTTCTTTTGCAAGGTCTTGTGTGTACTGAGCTATCTTAGGTACCGTGTCAAACTGTGTCGGTTGAGGCAGGCGATGAAATGAGACGGTTTTGAAACGTAACCGCTTCCCATGAAAGCTGCCATTTCCCCAGCATCTCCACGTTTTTTTCCCCCCCGTGAAAAAATACAGCCATTGGCACAGTGTAACAAGAAATCATGTGACAAGCCCTGATAACACAGCTCCGTATGTGCAGCTCGCTGAGAAATGGCATCTGAGATACTAACATCATAAATTACTGGGGTTTGCCTTCTGCGGACATAAATATCTGTCTGCAGCAGGCAAAAAACATCCTCTTCCCCGTATAGGGCCTGGCAAAGAAAAATCTCTTTAGCTCCAGCCATTAGCGAGAAGGGACTAGGTTGTATAGAGGAGACTAAGAGCCTACGCGGGATTCGGCCCTAAATCAATATGAAGACTCTCGGGCCCTAGGTCAGTGACATTAATAACAGTGCCTTACCCCATGCTGCATGTGTGTACCGACGATGTAGACATGCTCTCCGGTGCAGGCTAGGCTCTGACAAATGGTGCTTGTTAGTGTCATGAAAAACTGCTTGGCAAGCGCACAAGGGGGCAGACAAAAGGCGAGGCGTGCAGCTGTGACCTCTGCCTTTTCTGACGAGCGAGGGCGTAACCGTGGGACTCTAACTTTCTATTAGAGACATTTCTTTCTGTGGAGTCAGGTTCTCCCAGCTACTCCAGCCCCAGCCTCTGCCAGCAGGGGGCGCTGTGGGAAGGGGCAGGAGCCCTGGCTGTGGTGGGGGGAGTCCCAGCTACTCCAGCCTCAGCCTCTCCCAGCAGGGGGCGCTGTGGGAAGGGGCAGGAGCCCTGGCTGTGGTGGGGGGAGTCCCAGCTACTCCAGCCCCAGCCTCTCCCAGCAGGGGGCGCTGTGGGGAGGGGCAGGGCACTGGCTGTGGCGGAGGGGGTGGGGAGTCCCAGCTATGCCAGCCCCAGCCTCTCCCAGCAGGGGGCGCTGTGGGGAAGGGCAGGGCACTGGCTGTGGCGGAGGGGGTGGGGAGTCCCAGCTATGCCAGCCCCAGCCTATCCCAGCAGGGGGTGCTGTGAGGTGGGGCAGGAGTGCTGGCTGTTGCGGGGGAGGGAGTACCAGCTACTCCAGCCCCAGCCTCTCCCAGCAGGCGGCACTGTGGGTAGGGGCAGAAGCGCTGGCTGTGGGGGTAGGGGAGTTCCCAGCTACTCCAGCCCCAGCCTCTCCCAGCAGGGGGCGCTGTGGGGAGGGGCAGGAGCGCTGGCTGTGGGGGTAGGTGAGTTCCCAGCTACTCCAGCCCCAGCCTCTCCCAGCAGGGGGCGCTGTAGGGAGGGGCAGGGCACTGGCTGTGGCGGGGGGCGGGGAGTCCCAGCTATGCCAGGCCCGGCCTCTCCAGTGCAGAGCTGGGTGAGACATGTTGCTTTTCACTAATAGAAGAAGATGCTGGTTTTGAGGCGGTGCTGTTCAGGAAAGATTTGCAGGGCACAGTGCCCGCCCCGGCGGGGTGCCAGGATAGAGGCTGCTGGAGACTCCAGAGAGATTAATTGTTGTTTTCCCCTCTCCGCTCTTTATTGTGTCCGCTGAAGGGGATCAATACAGAGAGCACATTCCTGCCCCTTGCTGATGTGGAGCCACAGAGCGTGCGCTGGCCATTGATTGGCTACCAGGCGGGGAGGGGCCGACAAGGAGGCCTTTGGAGACATGGGGGGGCGCAGAGGATTGCATGGCGCCCTGGGCACCCGCTTACTCCTCTGTCTAATGGACGAGGTTGGGAGTCTGATTTTCCTCGTGTGACTCAGTTCTTGGATTCGGATGAATCGGGCCTTATTTCTGGCTCCGCGTTCCCATTGTAAGTGCCTGTCAGTTCCTTGGGCAGGGCAGCAGGCCCACAGAGGGGTCCCGTGCCGTCTGCCAGCACCCGTGCATACGCAGCGCAGCCCCGGCCCGCGTTGGGAGGCGCATGGCATGGCGCGTACAGGTTTGCTTTAGGGGGTGTGTGTGTGAGAGTGTGAATGAGACCACGTGTCGGTGGGGCTGCTGTGTCCCTCAATTAACTGCAATTAAATACCTCTTGCGAAAGGGTTGTTTTTCCCTCTTATGGAGGAAATATGTCACTGGAGTTAAAAATGAAAGGCTTGTCTATGATTTATTTAGTCGATTGGTTAATTAATAGGCTTCATTATAGTGTCCGTCACCTTCATCTCTGATCCTCTCACGGGTGTTATTCTTACTGCACTCTATTATTAACCCCATTTTACAGATGCGGGAAACGGAGGCACAAGCACTTCCGTTTAGCTGCCGACCTGACGGAAGCTAACCCTCAGTTTGCAGGGGTGCTGAGCTGCTGTTGACTTCTGCCGGCGTGAAGGGCCCTTAAGTCTGTGTTTTCAAGACCTTCGCAGCAATGACTCCTGCTGTGACGCATGGTTTGCGCCATAAAAAGCAGAGCAGAGATCAGAGACAGGGGTTTATAGTATCGTCTGTTGGCCTAGTCTGTGCCCAGCCACCCCACTGCAGCCTGAGCTCGGACCAGCCAGGACGATCCCCCCAGAGCAGTGTTTCTTAAACTTTTTAAGACCCAGGAACACCAAACAGTAATTTTTTTTTATGGGGAACACCAAGGATTTTTTGTTAAAAAAAAAAAAAAAAAAAGTCCGGGGAAAAGGGTCGGGGCGGGGGGAGTTATTGAGCAAAAAAAAAAAAAGGTCGCCTGCCCCTTTAAGGGCGGCCATTTTTAATTCTGTTGTTCTCTGCAGCACACCTCCGACTGCCTCACGGCACATTGGTGTGCCACGGAACACAGTTTAAGAAACACTGCCCCAGAGCAATTCACTTCATAGTACCAATGAATTTGACGGGGGAGGTGGGATGGGTAGGAATGGCGTCCCTAGCCTCTGTTTGTCTGGAAGTGGGAGACAGGGGAGGGATCACGTAATGATTCCCTGTTGTGTTCCCTCCCTCTGGGGCATCTGGCACTGGCCACTGTGGGCAGACAGGACACTGGGCTGGATGGACCTTTGACAGGAGCGGCCCGAGGCCGGCTGCGGCAGCTGGCGCCCCAGGCGGAAGGCGCGATCGGTGCCCCCGCCTGCACGGCCATCAATGGCCGTGACGTAATCACGGGGCACTCCGGTGCCCCGTGATGTCATCATCGGGCGCCCGGGCCGACGGTGCCGTAGGCAACTGCCTAGTTTGCCTAGGCTCACGGGCGGCCCCGACCTTTGATCTGACCCAGCCTAGCTGTTCTTATGTTCTCATGTTGGTGTTTTTCTTCATGGCCCCAGCAGAGGCTCATTCTCAAGGGCCAATAGGTGGCCCCTTTCCTGGATAGACAGTAGGGATGTGAACGACTAGTCGCTTCGCCCCCACTTGCTGCCACTATCAGAAAGGGGCAGCAGGGGAGGGGGAGAAGAGGGGGCGCTTCAAAGCAGCAGCGCTGCGTGGAGCACAGGGTCAGCTGGAGACTCCCTGTGGCACGGCCGCTTTGAAACGCCGCAGGGGGCCAGCGGACCCGGCTGGCCCCGTGCTCCCCGCAGCTCTTTCGCCTTCGAATTGCATCGGCTGTTGGATTAGCCAGTGAATCGCAATTGAACATCCCTAGTAGACAGAGGCCCGAAGCTGGGAGTGGCTGGGGGGGGCAGCGGCACGGCCTTAATTTGTGTGTTCCTGCTTCTTGCACCCCCAGCCCTTTGCAGCATGATTCATCTGGTGCCTGGTGGGCTATGTGCCCTGAGGCTTCGAGGGGAGGGCACTCGCTTACAAGAGGAACCGATGTGGGAGGAACCTCTGAGAACTGAGTACATTCCTCTGGTCACGGGCTAGTGCTTGTGTAATGCAACTGATCCTGCCTTTTTTTCCCCTGCAACCTTAAGAAACCCGGAGCAGCTCGGAGCACAAGAAGCTGCTCCCAAGGGCGCTCCACAGTTTGCGGAGCTTTCTGGTTTGCAGCGTTCGCCCTGGTCTACGCTAGGGAGTTATTTAGAAATCGCCCCCCCTTATTCCGAAATAATAAGCGGAGCGTCCACACGACCAAGCCTGTGATTTCGAAATCTGCCCTCCTGCTTTCCTCAGGAATAACGCTTCTGTTTCAAAATCGCGGCAGTGTGGACGCTCCGCTGCTGCTATTTCGAAATAGCTCCTCCCCAGAGTCATTCGAAGGAATTACTCCCCGGTGCTTCCTGGAGCGCTACGTCGAGGGGGCGTGGCCCCAATAACGGAGCCTGCCTCGGACTCATTGCGAGGCTCCTCCGTAGTGAGGACGCGCTATTTTGATTTTGTTATTTCGGGAGTTATTAAATCAGTGTTAGTTATTTCGAAATAATTTCCTAGTATAGACGTGCCCTAAGAGAAATGCCGTGGGATCCTATAGGAAGAGACTGTGTCACAATTTGTGCCTGCAGGGGGGCAGAGTTAAGGTTACATGTCTGACCTAACCTTTGGCCTTCCCTGGTTTCTCAGTGCTTAGCTGTGTCACCTTAGTGTGCTGTTCACAGGTTTTTCCCACTGGAGTGTCCCAGGGTTGTTGTGGGAAGGGGGGCTTCCCTTCTTTTGGGCGGGGGGAGGGGAGCACCAAAGTACGATGACTAAGGAGAAGCCATTTTACGCAGTAAACGAGTCTCCAGTTCTGTGAAACTGCAGCTGGCAGGACCATTGTCGGTTGGTCTCATCACTTGGCACTAGCACCCATCTCGTGCTGCTGAAGGTGTTTCAGGAGCAGGCTCTGCCTGCACACCCAGGCTTCCCTGCTTTGCCAGGCTTGGCTTGAGGCTGTGAGGGCATCTGGTGCGGGTATCCCTTACCCACGCACCCCCTCAGCCAGCCGCCCCCAGCCTAACCCCGGCGGAGCTGTCCCAGGGCACACGGGAAAGGCCCTCGCCCTGCAGCTGCCGGCTGGGGCCCACATACAGCCCCTTAGCGCCTCTCAGAGCCCTTCCTCACATGGTACGCTCAGCGGAGATCAGCCGCTGTGCTGGGCGCTGACTGAGACACGGCCCCTCCCCCAAGGAGCTCGGGCCCATCTTCCAAGGTAGCTTCTTGGGATCCCAAATCCCTTTGGCAGCCTGGGACTTGCAGCCTAAGCAGACGGGACGGGCAAAGGGCAAGCAAGGAAACAGGAGCAGGGAGGGAGTGATGCTCTGGGACACCCAGCAGATCAGGGGCACAGTTAAGTGGTCTCCCGCATCCCAGGCAAGTGCTCTACCCACTGGACCGCGCTGCTTCTGCGGTCATGGATGCTGCGTCCCCTCGGCAGATCCGCGGCAGAGCAGGGCTGCTGGGCCCCTCGCTCGCCAGGGGGACGGCGCCCGCCGGGTCCTTGTGATCCCAGCCAGCCCCTGGCGGGGGAGGGTGCAGCGTGAGCGAGGCCACCTCCCTCGGCCCTGCGCACCCTGCTCAGCCGGGCCGCGCTCTCTCCCCTGCAGCCACCGTCATCCTGAACGAGCTGAACTGGACGGAGGCCCTGGAGGACGTGTTCATCGAGAACCGGAAGGAAGACCCGGCTCTGCTCTGGCAGGTCTTCGGCAGCGCCACGGGGGTGACCCGCTACTACCCAGGTCTGGCGCGCCAGCCGCACGCGCTTCCTGGGGGAGGGAAACACGGCAGCCTGGCCTGAGCCGCCACAGACACCCCTGCTGGGGGCTGGGCCACACCCGGGGCAGGGCAGGAGCCTGGCACCCGAGGGCCATGCTGGGGGCTGGGCTGGGCCTGGGGCAGAGGCAGGAGCACAGCGCCCGAGGGCCATGCTGGGGGCTGGGCTGGGCCCGGGGCAGAGGCAGGAGCCTAGCACCTGAGGGCCATGCTGGGGGCTGGGCTGGGTCCGGGGCAGGGACAGGAGCCTGGCGCCCGAGGGCCACGCTGGGGGCTGTGCCCGGGGCAGGGGCAGGAGCACGGCGCCCCATATGTGTTGTGTGGCTGTGGCTCACAAGGATCCACAGGTTGAGACCCACTGGGCTGCTCCCCCCGGCTCCGTCCCCAGGGCCAACACCTGCCCCCCCCCCGGCAGTGGTCACCTCTCTCTGCTTCCCTTGCAGCCACCCCCTGGAGAGCGCCCAACAAGATCGACCTGTACGACGTCCGCCGGCGGCCTTGGTGAGCGGGGCCGGACTGCCGGGGGCTGTGGGTGGGTGGGAGTTAAGTGCATCCGGAGCCACTTCTACCCCGTGGGCACCGCCCACCCTGCAGCCAGCTCTGGCCGCTGTTCATTTCACACGTGGCTGGCATTGGAAAATGGATCCAGCGCCACAGGCAGGCGCAGCCGCGGGCTCCTCCCTCCCCGCCCCTCCCCGCGCCTCTGGGCAAGGCAGAGGGCCCGGCAGATCGCTCCTTAGCGACAGATCTGCCCGGCACATTGTCCGTGGCTCCCCGGCAGGGATGGGGGGGTTGGCTCGCAGGCAGCAGGCATGTCGGATCCAGCGTGGTAGCAGGCCATCCGGGGATGGCCTGTGCTCACGGGATAGCCCCTTAGCCCCGCATCCATCTGAGCGGGATGGAAGCCATCCCGTCAGCCAGGCAGAAGGGCTCCACCGCCAAGACAGGCTGATTCAGGCCCCTTCGAACTATCCGAGTGGCCCGGGCTGGCTGGGACCAAGGGGGCATAGAAAACAGAAAGGTCCTTTTGCAGGCAGCCTCCTCCCTGTGCTGCACCCACCTCTGTTTGCCTGCCGGCTGCGGCTGGGGATTGTACCCGGGTGGCCGGTAGTCCCCTGCCGGTCCAGACAGGTGTGTGGCAGGACGCAGCCAGGGCATCCTGAGCCAGGCACAGAGAGCAGCGCTCCGAGGCGGGGACGGCGTCGTGCTTCAAAGGCAGCGTGTGCACACACAGGCGCTGCTGGTTTGCAGCCCGTCCGGACTGCTGGAGCCGGACAAAGCCCAGGTCTCCCGGCCCCTGCGGGAGGGAGGCAGGTGTGATGTGCAGTGTGAAGGGGTGGAGGAAATGAAAGCTCTAAGGCTCAGCTCCTCAAGGGAATTGGGAGCCTAAAATTAGAAGTGAGGCGCCTAAATCCCTTTGTTTTCCATTGAATTTCTACAGACATTTTAAAGGGGGAAAACCCCCTGGGCTTAGCTCTCGTAGGCCCTGATCCAGGGAAGCCCTTAAGCACATGCTGGAAGTTCCAGTGTTTACCTGCTTCCCTGCCTAGCCGCCTTAGTATTTCACGGGCCCGGCTGGCTCTGCATGCGCCGACTTCGCTGGTCTGTCTACGTGGCAAAGCCCCAGTGCACCCCGCGGCGATCTGACTGACACCCCTCCAGCGGGCGCGCCCCGGGGCCAGACGCTGACCGCCGGCAGAGCCCAAGCCAGACGTTTCAGGGAGCGTGAGACAGAGGTTGTGTGACCATGGGACGTGCTTATCCTAGGTGCCGACTTCGGGGGGGGGGGACACCTATGGAAAAATTAGCGGGTGCTTTGCACTCACTGGCAGCCAGCTCCCGCTTTTCCCTGCCACCTGCCCTCCAATCCACTCCCCTGCCAGCGCCTCCCACCCACCACAGATCAGCTGTTCTGCGGGGTGCAGGCAGCCCTGGGGGGTGAGGGGGAGGAGTGGGGACGGGTGCTCTTAGGGGGAGAAGGCAGGAAGGGGTGGGACGGGGCAGAGGCGGTAAGAGGCGGGGCAGGGTGAAGTGAGGGCCTGGGGCCGAGCCCCCGGGGGGAAGCCAGCCCTATGCTGGTCTGGACCTGCCGGATTGGAGTGGCAAGGGGAGGCTTTCATGGGACCAAGCTCGCTCGGTGGGAGGACCCGGGGCTGAGCTTACACGGAGCCCTGTGGGCCTGGGAGAGGCGCCCGGTGTCCCAGGGAGGCACCCGGTTGTTGAACTGTCCCCTGTTGCAAGGGACCCTTCCGGGTGAAGTGGCCGGTGACAGGCCAGCCGGAGGGGTCGCCAGGCCCCGCTTGTGGTAAGGCGCCCAAAGTCCAGTGTCGTCGGGCATCTCCCCGCGTTCTGAGCGTTGGCAGGGGTGAGCATGGTCCCTTTGAGAGCGGGGCCCCGGGGCCCTGTGGAGCTGGGGTGTCTGTGCAGAGTCCGTCTAGAGCCTCTGCCGCGGAGCTCTCAGGAGCAGGCTCCATCTCCATGGATCTGTCTGCACGGTCGCCGTGGCCCGTACGCCCATGTGTTGTGCCCAAATCGCCCAGCCATCCCCATGCAGCCCCCTCGAGGCGCGGCGTAGTCACACCCTGAAGCCGTGCTGGCCGGCACTGCTGGGACCTGCCCCCTGTGCAGGGAGGCCACCAGCAAGGGGTGACAGCCCTCCGGTGCCTCCCCACAGCCCCCCGAGGGCATCCGGCCACCAAAAGCTCCGGGGGGTGAGCAGCGAGGCCGCAGCCAGGGGCAGGGCTTTGCCGTGGGCTCGCTGCCCCCAGGCTAGTCTGGCACAGGTGCCAGTCCCCCGGGCAAAGCGCAGACGTGCCCGCTGTGTCGAACACCATGCAGCCCTGGGCTCAGGCAGGGCAGCGCGGGCTGCACCCATCAATAGCCACAGCAGGGCTGGGTTTTACAGGGCGCTCAAATCCTGCACGCGGCGGGGGGGGTTCCTCCCGGGGGGGCGGGTGCCTGCGCGTGGTCTCTGGCTCATTTCTGTGGTGTCTGCACAGCCCACTTGGTCCTTCCCCACACAGCCCCTTGGGACTCTGCCTGGGGAGACCGGCTGCACACGGACGCAGGCAGCTAGGCAGTGTGGACTCCCGGGGCTGACCCGGCAAAAGCTGCGGGAGGGGCGACGGGCGGGCCCCACCCCCTCGTCCGAATTCCCGTCTGAAGGTCAAACTGTCATGGGGAGAGCCGGCTGTGAGCCCTCCAGGCCCCCTGCGGTCGAACCCCACCCCGAGGCAGGCCAGCTGGCCTGGGTTCACCGCGCCCCAAACTCAGCTGAGGGGCTGGTGGGGCCGTGCGGTGCGGGGGGAGTATTACAGCAACACCCAGCTGAGAGCTGGGCCGGCTCTGCCCCGGAAACAGACCCCGGGAGCACGTCCACACTGCAAGGAGACCCGCAGCACCGCGCGTCGGGCCGGGTCACTGCAGGGAGCCCCACAGCAGCCGCACGTCGGGCCGGGGTCCCTGTGGCGAGACCCACAGCGCCGCGCGTCAGGCCGGGGTCACTGCAGGGAGACCCACAGCACCGCATGTCAGGCTAGGGTCACTGCAGGGAGCCCCACAGCGCCGCACGTCAGGCCGGAGTCACTGCAGGGAGACCCACAGCGCCATGCATCGGGCTGGGTCACTGCAGGGAGACCCACACCACCGCACGTCGGGCCGGGGTCCCTGCAGCGAGACCCACAGCGCCACACGTCGGGCCGGGGTCCCTGCGGCGAGACACACAGCACCGCACATCGGGCCAGGGTCACTGCAGGGA
The DNA here is from genome assembly GCA_019425775.1 of Rafetus swinhoei. Classification (NCBI taxonomy): domain Eukaryota; kingdom Metazoa; phylum Chordata; order Testudines; family Trionychidae; genus Rafetus; species Rafetus swinhoei. The sequence goes on along the minus strand of CM033435.1, from coordinate 1,900,498 downwards.
GACCCACAGCGCCGCACATCAGGCCGGGTCACTGCAGGGAGACCCACAGCGCTGCACGTCAGGCCGGGGTCACTGCAGGGAGACCTACAGCGCCGCGCGTCGGGCCGGGTCACTGCAGGGAGACCCACAGCGCCGCACGTCAGGCCAGGGTCACTGCAGGGAGACCTACAGCGCCGCGCGTCGGGACGGGGTCCGTGGACACGGGCCGACAGCAGTGTAGCCCCGGAAGCTCGGGCAGGCGCTGCATGCAGCACCCCCTTCACCGGGGTTGAGACCCAGCGCCCAGGCGGCGGTTTTTAGCCCCACAGCCACGGGGTGGCGAGGGCCGTGGCTTTGCTGTGCAGGGGAGATGACCCCGGGGGGATCTTCGGCTCCAGCCACACTAGCTCCTTCCCCGAGCCTTGCCCTGCAGGTGGGAGACCTGTGGCCACAGCCCTGCTGGCCCTGCTCCGAGCCGGGCACGCTGCCTCGTAGCCAGAGCTCTGGTGGCTGCCCCCTTGCTGGGACTGGCAGGGCACCAGGGAGGAGTCGGGGGCTGGGTTCTATTTACACTGGAGCCCGTCGGTCTGTCGAGCGCGTACAGCGCCTGGCACAACCGGGGCCTGGTCTGTAGGGCCTGCGGTGATGCAAATAACCAGGCTGGCATGATGGCAGCTCTGGGCCTGAGACTGCAGCTGGCCACGCTCCCTAGGGCCCCTTCCCGTGGCGGGGTCGGGCCCAGCGCACCGCTCCTGCCAAGAGCCGTTTGGCTTGCCCGGCAGCGCTGTCCGTGGGCCGCCTCCCCCTGCTCCCTCCCTTGACAAATGGCTTTATGAAATAGCCCTTTTCCCGCAGGATTAATCCAAACCCAGTGCCCGAGATACATGCGCTGCCGCTGCCCATTAGGAGCAGCATCTTCGTTCAGCCTCGTTAGACCGCCCGCTTGGCAGCCCAGAGCGTGGCGTGGGGCCCACGGCGTGGAGCTCTCGACGGCCACATGGCTCTGGCTTTACAGGCGGAGGCAGGTAGACCCCTTCACCCAGACTGTGCAGAGCCGTGCCGGGCGCCGAAGTCTGCTACGGTTTGGTTGGCCTGCGTCCGGTTCCTCTTTGCACCCCTCCTGGAATGTCTCCGGGCACCGGGCTCTCCAGCCGCCTTGCTCCTTGCTTCACCGTCTCGCCGCTGGCTCCCTGGAAAACTCGGCGTCGATGCAGAGAGTTTGGCGCTCGGCTGCAGCCTGGTACGGCGGACAGGTCCCCTCCCTCGGCTCCCGGCCATTGGCGGAGGGCAGAGTTGGGAGGCTGGGTAAGTGGGCCCAGGCCCACCCCACCCATATCGCTCTGTTCCAGGGATCCAGCCCTGCGTGCGGCAGCGGGGCACGGCCGGAGGGTCTGCACGAGGGCGGGTGGCATTGGCCTGGCGGTCGCCGACACGCAGGAGCTGGCAGCGAGAGACGGCCCCTGCCCTGAAAAGGGCTCGTGTTTTGAGCCGGCAGCTGACAGGCGCACAGGGCAGCGAGTTGCTACCGCTCTGCAGCCCAGGGCCGCTTGCGGCAGGAGGACACTGAGGTCCGCGGGCAGCTGTTCAGAGTTAGGATTTTGCTGCGCCCTGGATGTTGTGTCCTGCGTTGTCCCCTGCTCTCTGCCGGGAGGGATGAAACCTTCCCCACCCACCCCCAAAGCTTTCAGCTGTGGCTGCCGGGGGCACTTGGCGGGAAGCAGACGCGGGTTTGCATGTGCTCTTTAAGCAGGAGATCAAGGCTTTCCTAATTGTTCTTGGCAGGCGGGTTGGGGGGAGGGTTTTTCCTCCGAGCAGCTAAAAATAACCTAATCAGGGTGGCCTTTGAAACCCCCAGGGGGCAAACCTCATCATGGTCTGTATGCCACCCTGTGCGGCTGCTCAGAAAAGCTAAAACGGGGGCGGGGGGGTCTGATGGAAGAATTTAGCATTTCGTGCACGTGAGGTTGATAGCTATGGAACCGCTGGTCGCTCTCACTTTGCAAGGCCTTTCTGCAGCCGCCCCGGGCGGGGGCGGCCCAGCCTCGGTGTGGCTGAACTGCAGGAAGTAGCCGAACTGTGAGAAAGCAGTGGTAGATTGTTCTCCAGGTGTCTCAAGTGGCGCATACAACAGGTGGTAGCAAAACTGCTAATAAGACCGTAAGAACGGCCAGACTGGGTCAGACCAACGGCCCATCCAGCCCAGGGTCCTGTCTGCCCACAGTGGCCAATACCAGGTGCCCCAGAGGGAGGGGACAGAACAGGTAATCCTCACGTGATCCCTTCCCTGTCACCCACCTCCAGACAAACAGGCTAGGGCACCATCCCTACCCAGCCTGGCTAATAGCCATTGATGGATCTATTCTCCATGGATCTTTCTAGCTCTTTTCTGAACACTGTGAGTCCTGGCCTTCACCACATCCTCTGGCAAGGAGTTCCACAGGTTGACTGTGCGCTGAGTGAAGAAAAACTGCCTTTCTTTGAGAAGAGACCTGAGTTTTAGCCAAAGGAAATGCCGTAGATCTAAGCTCTCTGGCTGTCAGGAAGGGGGTGCTACAGTTCCACAGGAAATCAGTAGCTAGATTGAATCATAGAATCATAGAATACTAGGACTGGAAGGGACCTCGAGAGGTCATCGAATCCAGCCCTCTGCCCCCATGGCAGGACCAAGTACTGTCTAGACCATCCCTGATAGACATTTATCTAACCTACTCTTAAATATCTCCGGAGATGGGGATTCCACAACCTCCCTGGGCAATTTATTCCAGTGTTTAACTACCCTGACACTTGGGAACTTTTTCCTAATGTCCAACCTAAACCTCCCTTGCTGCAGTTTAAGCCCATTGCTTCTTGTTCTATCCTCAGAGGCCAAGATGAACAAGTTTTCTCCCTCCTCCTTATGACACCCTTTTAGATACCTGAAAATGGCTATCATGTCCCCCCTCAATCTTCTCTTTTCTAAACTAAACAAACCCAATTCTTTCAGCCTTCCTTCATAGGTCATGTTCTCTAGACCTTTAATCATTCTTGTTGCTCTTCGCTGGACCCTCTCCAATTTCTCCACATCTTTCTTGAAATGCGGTGCCCAGAAGTGGACACAATACTCCAACTGAGGCCTAACCAGCGCAGAGTAGAGCGGAAGAATGACTTCTTGTGTCTTGCTCACAACACACCTGTTAATGCGTCCCAGAATCATGTTTGCTTTTTTTGCCACCGCATCACACTGTTGACTCAGATTCAGCTCGTGGTCCACTCTGACCCCTAGATCCCTTTCTGCCGTACTCCTTCCTAGACAGTCGCTTCCCATTCTGTATGTGTAAAACTGATTGTTCCTTCCTAAGTGGAGCACTTTGCATTTGTCTTTATTAAACTTCATCCTGTTTACCTCAGACCATTTCTCCAATTTGTCCAGATCATTTTGAATTATGACCCTGTCCTCCAGAACAGTTGCAACCCCTCCCAGCTTGGTATCATCTGCAGACTTAATAAGCGTACTTTCTATTTCAATATCTAAATCGTTGATGAAGATATTGAACAGAGCTGGTCTCAAAACAGACCCCTGCGGAACCCCACTTGTTATACCTTTCCAGCAGGATTGTGAACCATTAATAACTACTCTCTGAGTACGGTTATCCAGCCAGTTATGCACCCACCTTATAGTAGCCCCATCTAAGTTGTATTTGCCTAGTTTATTGATAAGAATATCGTGCGAGACAGTATCAAATGCCTTACTCAAGTCTAGGTATTCCACATCCACCGCTTCTCCCTTATCCACAAGACTCGTTATCCTATTAAAGAAAGCTATCAGATTGGTTTGACATGATTTGTTCTTTACAAATCCATGCTGGCTGTTCCCTATCACCTTGCCACCTTCCAAGTGTTTACAGATGATTTCCTTAATTACTTGCTCCATCATGTTCCCCATCCTCTCCAATTATCTCCAGGGAAGATAATGAGAGCTGGAAGGTGGCGAGGGCCCTGGCTGCAGGGAAGGTCAGACTGAAAGGTGAGCCCTCGGGCATCAGGACCAACCTTGTTTCACGGGTGTATCCCTGAGCTTGGTGCAGAAGGCGGGCGTGTGCTTCTACCGCAGGCAGATGACCCCAAGGGGGAGGTGTTGCCTGTCCTGAGGAGGACCCAACACCCAGGCCAGACGATCGGGATGACCTTGTAAACTGGCATCGTTGAAATGGGGCCAGGATTAATCCTGCAAAGTGCAAGGTCCTGCATGGGGCGAACAGCGAAAACATTCTCTCTAAATTGGGGGTGGTGCAGCGGGACATGACAATGGAGGCGCGCGAGCTGAGCGCGTTTGATTGCAGGAGGGCCATGGGCTGCCAATGTGACGCGCCCATGAAAGAAGGCTAATGCGGCCGTGGGGTGGCTCGGGAGGTATTTCCAGCAGAGGCAGGGCAGGTTTAGCACCATCACACGCGGCCCTGGGGAGACCCCCGCAGCACTGTGCAGAGGGAGAGCCGATTGCTCTCTGTGCATCTGAGGGATAACTGCTGGGGAGGGAGAGGAGCTAGTTCAGCTCGCCACTGAGGAGCGCAGAAGGAATGGCTGTAAACTGGCCGTCAGCGAGTTTCAGCTTGGACTTGGGAGCAGGTTTCTAACCCCCAGAGGAGGGGCGCTCTGGGCCAGCCTCCCCAGGGGAGCAGTGGAGGCTAAAACCCCAGCTGGCGTCGAGATGAGTTTGCTACGTGCGTGGAGGGGGTGGTCTGGCAGGGCTGCCTACGCTGGTGCGTGGCCCGTCCGCGACAGCCAGTAGCACACATCCCCGGCGGCTGGAGACGGGGCGTTGCTCCAGCAAATTCTTTCCCAGGGGCCTGGCAGGCAGCCTTGCCCACATGCTCGGGGCTAACTGATCACAGTGTCTGGGGTCAGCATGGGGACAGGGATCTCCGCAGATCCTTGTGTCCGTGCATGGCTCTCCCTGTGGTCCTGACAGCTCCACGTTTCTCCCTCCCATCCTCACTGGGGCAGGGATGGCCGCTCCACAGACCACGGGGACAGCCTGAGTCCAGACACACCAAGCCTCCTGCGGTTTGATCCCTGTGACGGACCGGGCCGTGTCTGGGCACAGCTGAAGGCGTCCGCTTGGGTTGAATTGCTCAAATTCAGGGCTCCTTACAGCCCCCAGACTGGTGACCTTTCCAAACAGGCCACAGACCAGTCCCACAGGGCGCTTCAGCTGCCTGCCTGAAGCCTCATGAGCAAAACCCTCCGACACCCCAGCAATATCCGTGCCCCAGATGCCCCGGGCCTCATCCACAGGTGGGGGGTCTTAGAACCCAACCCACCTACCCGAACAAGTTCTGTCGGTTCCAAGAAACCAGCCACAGATCCCAAGTCAATTTACCCTCTAGATCTTACCCACAAATCACGCTGAGCCAATCCTTTAGCATCTAACATCTAAAGGTTTATTGCTACCAGAAAGAAAAGCATGAGAGTGAGGTTGCTAAAGAATCATACATTACATGCATCGAATCTCCCAGTTCTCGATGCAGGCTCTAGCAGAGATGTTACAGCTGCTGGCTCAAAAGTCCTTGGTGCACATCCTAGGTCAGGCTGGGTCCACAGTTCTTTCCGGCTCTTCGATCCCTGCTGCTGCCTCTGGGATGAAGTGCTGAGCTGAGTACAAAATGGAGTCGGCCACATGGCAAATTTATACCTCCTCCCTGGTCTCTTCTTGGCTGCAGCAGGTCACCTGGCCAGCGGCCTGTCCCTGTGTCCCCTGCTGCTAGCCCTTAGGTGTCATTCCTCATTCCCGAGGTGTGTCCTTGGCCCATTGAGTGCTATTGTTCCAGAGCTTTGCTCGTTAGCATGCCCATAGGCTGAGCTGCTTTGCCCATAGTTCAACCACATATAGAGAAACATTTGGTATCCACACAAAATACATGCTTATAACTTCACATACCGACATTCTACAATCACATGAATAGCATCTATGGAATCAGAAGGAAGTAGGCTTCTGTTTGACACCTCACACGGCCCCCTTTGTGCCACTTTTGGGGCCAACACCCCCCCCATGGGTGCAGCAGTGACCTGGCTGCTCCCCTCAAAATCCAGTAACGTGACAATCCGCAGGCTGCTTCCTGCTGTGGAGTGACTCTTCCACCCTCCTCTGCTCTGAGTAGGCCTCAGCTGGAGGAGTGTGTCCAGTCCTGGGCACCACAGTTCAGGCAAGATGTGGAGAAGTTGGAGAAGGTCCAGAGAAGAGCAACGAGAATGATGAAAGGTCTGGAGAACAGGAGCTAGGAGGGAAGACAAAGAACTGGGCTTGTTTAGTTTGGAAAGGAGAAGACCGAGCGGGGACATGAGAGCAGCTTTCAAGTATCTAAAAGGGTGTCACAAGGAGGAGGGAGAAACATTGTTCTCCTCGACCTCTGAGGACAGGCCAAGAACAATGGGCTTAAACTGCAGCAAGGGAGGTTTAGGTTGGACATTAGGGAAAACGTCCTGTCAGGGTGTCTAAACACTGGAATAAATTGCCTAGGGGGGTTGCGGAATCTCCATCCCTGGAGAGATTGAAGAGCAGGTTGGACACACACCTGTCAGGGATGGGCTAGACGGTGCTGGGTCCTGCCGGGAGGGCAGGGGACTGGACTCGATGCCTCTCGAGGGCCCTTCCAGTCCTAGTGTTCTAGGGTTCCTGGTCTGAGAGGGCTGCTGGAAGGCATTGAACAAATCACATGTGTATCCATAGTTGCTGCTCGCAGCCCGGCGGGTTCGGGGGGAGGGCCGCGCTCGTTTTCAGAGCACTCGAATCCCAGACCCTTGAGCAGTTTTATCCCGCCCAGGACAATGGACGTGCACACACATGCCCCTGCCCCCCGCTGCCATGGTGCTCCCATCCCCCCTCACCCTAGCGCGATTCTCCCTCCCCCGGCGGGCCGCAGCCTGCTTCACGCTCTGTCTTTGCTCCTTGCAGGTACATCCAAGGGGCCTCCTCGCCGAAGGACATGGTGATCATCGTGGACGTGTGAGTGCTGGGCAGGCGGAATGGGCAGACCCCCCTTCCCTGGCCTTCTTGGGACAGTCTCCCCCCCAGCCATCACCCGGCTGCAGTGGGTGGAGCCAGAGTGAGCAAGTGACTCTGTGCTCCCAGGGAGAGGCTCCGGGGGATTGCAGGGGGGTCATTGCTCCTGCCATTCACCCCCACGTCCCTGTATCCCCTCCCCCCGAGCGGTGGATCGCCTGGAGCCACCTCCCAAGCCACCCCCTCTACCCCCCCAGGAGCGGCAGCGTGAGCGGCCTGACCCTCAAGCTGATGAAGACGTCAGTCTGCGAGATGCTGGACACGCTTTCAGGACGACGACTATGTCAACGTGGCGTCGGTGAGGGCCGCTCCGGGGAGGCCATGGGGCAGAGGGACCTGGATGTCCGAGGGACTGGGCTCTGCCAGCTGGGCTTACGTGGGCGCAGTGCACCCAGATGCCGGGGCTCCCCCTGTGCCACCCTCCGGTGTGTCTCGTCTGCGTTTCCTGCGGAGGGACACGCTCCGCCCGAAGGTCTAGGCTGGAATCGCTGGGCCGAGTTCTCTGGCCTATGCTGTGCATGGTCCCTTTGCCCTCCCGCCGCTGAGGCTGGGGATGCAGCGAGCGGGGAGGCAGTGGACGGTGGCACGGAGGGAGCGGGGAAGCAGTGGACAGTGGCACGGAGGCAGTGGGAGGCGGCACGGAGGGAGCGAGGAGGCAGTGGGAGGCGGCACGGAGGGAGCGGGGAGGCAGTGGGAGGCGGCACGGAGGGAGCGGGGAGGCAGTGGACGGTCGCACGGAGGGAGCGGGGAGGCAGTGGACAGTGGCTGGGAGGGAGTGGGGAGGCAGTGGACGGTCGCACGGAGGGAGCGGGGAAGCAGTGGACAGTGGCACGGAGGGAGTGGGAGGCGGCACGGAGGGAGCGGGGAGGCAGTGGGAGGCGGCACGGAGGCAGCGGGGAGGCAGTGGACGGTCGCACGGAGGAGCGGGGAAGCAGTGGGACGGTCGCACGGAGGGAGTGGGGAGGCAGCACGGAGGAGCGGGAGGCAGTGGGCGGTGGCACGGAGGGAGTGGGAGGCGGCACGGAGGAGCGGGAGGCAGTGGGACGGTGGCACGGAGGGAGTGGGAGGCGGCACGGAGAGTGGGAGGCAGTGGGACGGTCGCACGGAGGGAGTGGGAGGCGGCACGGAGGGAGCGGGGAGGCAGTGGACTGTGGCACGGAGGGAGTGGGAGGCGGCACGGAGGGAGCGGGGAGGCAGTGGACGGTGGCACGGAGGGAGTGGGAGGCGGCACGGAGGGAGTGGGGAGGCAGTGGACGGTCGCACGGAGGGAGCGGGAAGCAGTGGACAGTGGCACGGAGGGAGTGGGAGGCGGCACGGAGGGAGCGGGAGGCAGTGGACGGTCGCACGGAGGAGCGGGGAAGCAGTGGACGGTCGCACGGAGGGAGTGGGAGGCAGCGCGGAGGGAGCGGGGAGGCAGTGGACGGTGGCACGGAGGGAGTGGGAGGCGGCACGGAGGGAGCGGGGAGGCAGTGGACGGTGGCACGGAGGGAGTGGGAGGTGGCACGGAGGGAGTGGGGAGGCAGTGGACGGTCGCACGGAGGGAGTGGGGAGGCAGTGGACAGTGGCACGGAGGGAGTGGAGGCGGCACGGAGGGAGCGGGGAGGCAGTGGACGGTGGCACGGAGGGAGTGGGAGGCGGCACGGAGGGAGCGGGGAGGCAGTGGACGGTGGCACGGAGGGAGTGGGAGGCGGCACGGAGGGAGCAGGGAGGCAGTGGATGGTCGCACGGAGGGAGTGGGAGGCGGCACGGAGGGAGCGGGGAGGCAGTGGACGGTGGCACGGAGGGAGCAGGGAGACAGTGGACGGTGGCATGGAGGGAGCGGGCTGAACGTCTCAGGGAGAAGCTAAGCGGGGGCTGCCACAGCCAGAGTCCGACGGGCTCCCTGCAAAGTGCTGTGGCCCTGCTGCCTGCACAGGGGATGGGTGACCAGGACTGGCACAGAGAGAACCTGAGCTGATCCTGGGCTGGGCTGGGTTTTAGCTCCCCTTCTCCTGCATTTTTCCTCTCCCAGGAGCCAGCAGAGGGTCTGTCCCAGCACGACAGGGCCCTGGAGCCAGCACAGAGCAGTGTCACACGTCCAAAGCCCTGAGCAAGAGCCCAGAGTGACATGCCTATTATCACCCCCTTGTACTGATGGGGAAACTGAGGCAGGGAGCGTGAGGGGCCAGATCTCAATTAGAAGCGGTCTAAAGCACTGGCCTGGGACAGTCCAGCTAACCCTGCCAGATCTGTCTTACCCTCTGGGCTTCTCCCGGCACTACTGGCACAGCTGCTCAGGGGTGTTTGGAAAGGATGGCCACTAGGCACGTGGCATGGCCTGGCCCCGGGGGTCAATCGGGCCCACAGGGGGTGTGGTCAGGCCCGCAGCCACTGGCCCCCATGCTGCTGTCCGCACCGGGCACACTCCTGGGCGGCGAATGGCGCCCGCCACCCCGTGCAGGCTGCTAAGGGCACCGCTCCCTGCCAGCTTCCCAGCTCGCCTCATCCCAGTTAGGGCAGCAGGATGCCCCTTGAACACCACCCCTGCCCACTTACCAACCCCGCGGGGCAGCCCCCCACTCCTCGCGCTGCACAGGAGCCGTCATGGTTTGACACGAGGGGAACTGAGCAGCAGTGAGGATCCTGTGACCTTTCCCGTGCCTGCACTGCCATCGCTGGGTAGCCGCTCTCTGCAGACCCGCTCTCTGGGGAAGGGGCGCTCCGCCGCTCGGTGACACGGGCGCCGCGCGCAGGGCGGGGCTGAGGACCCGCTAGCCAGCAGTGTCTGCCTGGCGCAGCCAAATGCCAACGCCTTGCGCTCGGCCCCTCGGCCCCTGTGACGTAGTGGGGGTACCTGGCTGGTTTCTATGCTGGCTCTGTGGTAACCCACACTGGCTGCCATCGGTACCACAGCCCAGAAGGATGAGTCATTATGCAAAGAGGGTCTCTCAACCTGTCTGACCAGCTACCCCCCAAGGAGAGAGACAAAGGAAGGGGGAATGCTGCCCTGGCTGGGGGCAGGGCTGGAAGAGAGGGAGTTAGTTTCTGTCTGGGAGCATGGAGGAGACAGCCTAGGGAAGGAGCTGGGGAGTGGGCTGGGATTGTAGGGCCCAGCCACCCCCCATCTCCAAGGGGGGCACTGAGGCCTCTTAGCTGCAGTTCCTGTAACCAGATGACAGATGCTGTGCTGTATCCTGGAGAAGCAATAAACTCCCTCTATTCTACTGGCTGGTGGAGTCTGTTCATGCCATTACGGGGGTGCAGGAGTCAGGGGACCCCGACGCATCATCACAGCCGCAAAGGGGCAGAGCAGGAGAGAGAGACGGGGTCGCTCGGATGTGCCGGATTCGCCACTTCCTGCGGCGCCAGGCGCGGTGGCATCAAGGATCCGGGACATTTGGGACTCCAGCTCTGTCTTGCCCGGGCCTCATCTCATCTCATCTGTCCCCCTCTCCCCCCCAGGAGGGTCCGTGTCTGGGCGGCCTCCAGCGTCTTCAACCTCCTAGGTGCCGGTGGAGCAGCAGGGCCGGGAAATGACGTGGTTCTCGGCATAGGGCCTGCTTTGACCGAGGGGCGCTACAAGCTCTTTTCCTTCCTCCCTCCCTGAGCCGCTGCCCCCAGCACCTGACGGGCCTTTTGCAGCCCCAAGCCGGGGTTCCCCCATCAAAGCAGGGTCGGACCCCTGGGCAGTGTCAGCCCCCGGGAACCTGGCCGCTGTGCTGACACCGTGCCAAGGCTGGGGGAGGAACGAGGACCCGGAAGCCTTCAGAAATGCTGAGCCCCTGCTGTTCCCGTGGAGATCGGGGAGTTGCTCATCGCCTTGGTCCAGCAGGCCCTAGGCTGTGGGGCAGGAGGCAGGTTGGTGCAGCGGGAGGGGCAGGAGGACCCCAGTCCCTGGGGCTGCCCCACAGCTGATGGAGTTAAAGCGACGGGTGGCTCTGTAGTGACTGAGGTCTGGGCAGTGGCTCAGGCCTCTCACACCCCCCACATCTGGGAGGGTGAGTGCGTTCTATGTCGCTCTCTAATGGGGGGGCTGGCCCCTCGGAGGCACTGCCCTCCCCCTTGCACCGCTCCTGCAGCCCCTTTTCCCATTTCTTCCCTGCCCTCTCCCACGCGCTCCCTGCCTGTGATCAATTGCACCCGCCGAAACCCGCCTGCGAGACGTCAGTTTCATCCTGCCCGGGCTGTCCCCCGGCGCCGGCGTTGTCACAGAGATGTTCATTGCGGGGGGCTTGTTGTGCAGAGCAGAGGGGGGCCGGACGTGGGGCTGGCTGCGGGCTGTGTACAGCTGCTTCCGCCTGGCTCATGCAGGAGGTTTGTGGCTCTGCGGGGGGGTCCTCTGGGATCAGACTGGCCTGCCGCCAGGAAGAGCTCTGGCGTCCCGAGGTCAGAGTGGGGTCTAGTTCATAGGATACGTGTGGCTGCCGGCTGGAGCCAGGCGCTCGCAGGCTTGCTCACCCCTCCCATCCATTGGGACCCCCACCGGTCTGGAGCAGTGTGGATGTTTGATCTGCGTAAGTCAGAGGGGTCGCTCCAGAGTCCCCGCCTCTTTCAGGCAGGCAGATGCCTCCAAAAAAATCTAGTTCAGGGCCTTCCTGTTGCGGGGAGAGAGCAGGCTCCTCCGGAGGCCGGGCACAGAATCTGCTGCTGCCGAGCTCTGCGGCGCGGCTGCTGGTTGGAACCCGCGGGGATCTGCCGGGGGGCTGGGCCCTGCACGGAGAGACTTGCATGATGCCCTACAGGGAGCGTGTGGCTGAGCAAGGGAACCGAAGGCAGGCCCAGTCGCTGGAGCCCCTGCCTGTGGCAGACTGGACCTGAAAGCGCCTCAGAGTCCCATCCGGGCTGTACTCATGTCACGTTAGTGGGCCTGGGCACCGCTGAGGGTGTCCACTCAGGGCGAATTGCTCAAAACCAGGGCTCCTTACAGCCCCAGACCGGAGACCTTCCCGACAGGCCACACACACCAGCCACACCCAGCACTTGAGCTGGCAATCCGGCCGGCAGGAAGCCTCACGAGCAAAACCCCTCAGACACCCCAGCTCTCCCTGTGCCCCAATCAGCCCCGAGCCTAACACACCGGTGAGGGGTTATAGAACCCAATCTCACCTACCCCGAACGGGTTCTCCCGGTCCCAAAGCACCAGCCACAAATCCCCCGGTCAATTTACACTCTGGATCTTACCCACAAGATCACGCTGAGCCAATCCTTTAGAATCTACCATCTAAGGTAGATTATTATTAAAAGAAAGAAAAGCATGAGCGTGAGGTTGTTAAGGAGAATACATTACATGCATCGAATCACCCAGTTTTCGATGCAGGCTCTTAGCAGAGAGGTTACAAACTGCTAGCTTAAAAGTCTCTGGTGCACATCCTATGTCAAGATGGGCCAACGATTCTTCCCGGCTCGCTGTTCCTCGCAAGGCTGCATCTGGGATCAGTAGCAGAATTGAAGGCAAGATGGAGTCCGCCTCATGGCATGTTTGCTGTGTGCTTTTTGCCCTGTGGTTTCTAGTCAGTTTCACTTCCTGGTTCTCCCGGTGAGCCCAGAACTGCCGGGGCTGGGTGGCCAGGGCCGTGTTCCCGTTTAAGGAAGCTGTTTGGCACCGGGCTGCTTGCTTTAAAACGGGAGCATTTCTAATCGTCATCTTTACTAAGCCTACATGTTCGGCTCTAAAATGTTCCTGCCGGCGTCCCATGAAATGAGGGTGTCGTGGGCTGAACACAGCATAAGGAAGCTGTGATCACAGGGCAGGCTCTTTGGAAATTGCTGGTTTCTAGAGGGTGATTCTTGTAGTTGATTTATTGTTCCTGTTCCTCTTCCATCCCATTCATCCAAACAGAAGCAGGATGAGTGCGTCCGTCAGCGTGATGGTGGGAATTTTGTGGTGGAGACACAGCAGCATGGCTGGCTGGGTTGGCTTGTCCTGAGACTGGCCAGAATTTTCAAACGCGGGCTCCTAAATCCTTAGCTAGGCTCCTACATTCAAGGGACCTTGTTTTCAGAAGTACCAGGTCACGGCAGCCATTGCTGAAATCATTCAGAACCGCTGTGCCCAGCACCTCCGAAATCCCACTGGTTCAGGGCCTGATTCTCCACTGAGGAGTCTAACTTCAGGGGCCTGGGTTTGAATGTGTGGGCTGGCCAGCGTTTGCACAGCTTGGTCACAGGTTTTACTTTGTCCTCGATCCAGGTACCTCAGAATCACTGCGAGCGCACGGCCGCCTTGTGACTTCAGTGTCGCTCTCCGGGCAGGCTCGCACGGAACTTGTGAACGCATTCCCCTCGGGTTCAGGGTTAGACACTCCCCTGTCCCCAGGGGCTGAGTAGCCCCACACCACTTGTTGTCAGTCTCAGCAGCCAGGCAAGGTGCAAATGTGCCCAAAGACCTCTTGACAATTGCTGAGGGTCTCGGCGGGGCACTTAGTGAGTTTTCCACGTGGTGTTTGTGCCCTTAGCCACCTGCTGCAAAGCGTGTTGCATACACGCGCCATGTAAACGAAAACGTGGTGGGATAGATGCCCTTACGTTTTAGCTGCGTTTGGGGAGCGCTGTCTCTCCCTCTCCCCCCCCCCAAACACGGCAGCCCCTAAGCTGGGGCTGGGAAGAAGGGACGTTTCTCCACTGGCGCTGGGACAAGTCACCTCGATCTCTGGCCGCCACATCCTGCAAACTTTCCCCCGTCCTCTCTTCTCACCGACCTCCTCTTCCCTCCTCACCTTACAGGGGCCTCTTCTCCAGCGTCCAGGCCCCCAACTGGTGGGGCCACGCGCGTGCCGCTCCACTGATTCGGCAGGCGGCCCGCCGTTCCCTCGTGGGTGGCTGCCCCGGCACACACCGTAGAGGGAACTCTCCGCGTGGCCCCGCAGGGTCACAGTTTGAGAACCTCTGCGGGCGGGCGGGCCTTCTCCAAGGAGTCCACATACCAGCTCCCTGGGAAAGCCCCCGAGTTCCCACCGGTCTGCGTTCACAGCCGTGACATGGGACAGCACGGGGAGGGCGAGGCTTTGCCTCCTCGCCCTCGCCGGTTAGCCGGAGTGCCGCCGCCCCTGCAGTGCCCCCTCCCACGTGCTGACGCTCGGCCCCGTCTCGCTCGCTTTCCAGTTTAACGAGAAGGCAAAGCCCGTGTCCTGCTTCAAGCACCTGGTGCAGGCCAACATCCGCAACAAGAAGGTCTTCAAGGAGGACGTGCAGGAGATGGTGGCCAAGGGGACGACCGACTACAAAGCCGGCTTTGAGTACGCCTTTGACCAGCTGCAGAACGTAAGCCTGGGGCGCAGGCCCAGGGCCTTGTGGGACGGGGGCACTGGGACTCTCACGGGAGGGGCTTCCACGGGACAAAATCCCAGGCAGGTCCAGGCTCCGACTGGGGGCTTCCAGCAGAAATGGAACCGGGGGGCTCAGACGCCTCGGCAGCTCAGGAGCCTGGGGATGCAAGCCCTGTGTCCGACCAGCTGTTTGCAGGAGGCTGCCCCCTCCTGTCACTGGGAGAACTTGCCTCTCCTCACCAGGGATCGCAGCCTCACAGGCCAGGTCCCTGCGAGTAGCATTTACTGTTCGCACGATTCTAGCCCGTGGGAGCCCCCGGTGTGCTAGGTGCTGTACGAACACAGAACAGAAAGGCAGGCCCTGCCCCAGAGAGCTTCCCATGTAAAGCCAGGTCTGCCCCGTGTGCCCGTGCCAGTGGCTTGGCATGTGCCTAGCCGCACACCGCAGGGAAACCCCGCCCGCCCGCCTCCGCACTGCCATGTGCAGCTACACGTCGGCGAAAGGCTCTGGCAGTGGGGAAAGCTGCTGGCTCCCCTCTGCTAGAGCCTGTGGGTGGAGCCTTGCCCTGTGGGCGGAGCCTTGCCCTGCCACTTGAGTCCTTCCCTGCAGCGCCCCTGCTGGGAGACAGGTGCTGGCATAGCTGGGAGCTCCCCCTACTGCCAGTGCTCCTGCCCCTCCCCACAGCGCCCCCTGCTGGGAGAGGCTGGAGCAGGGAGCACCTCCCAGGCAGTGCTCTTCACCACTCCCCAAAGTGTTCCCCTGGGGGTGTGCCGTGGATTGCCCCGCGTTCCCTACGCAGATGACCCCACCCCGGGCCGTCGCCCGGCAGACCAGATCAATGGGGAGCCTCCAGAACTTGGGATTTCAGTTTTCACAGGATCTGCTGCTGCCTCTGGCGCTTCCTTAGAAAGTTTGCGGGGCCAGCGGGAGCGGGCTGGGCTCAGACAGGCCAAGGCGGTGGGCCAGATAAAGATGGATGGCCCTATTCATCGCTGAGCAGTAATAGCCACAACATCATTTCTCTCCAGACAGCCCCCACCCCCCGCTCACCTCCACCACCTTCACCCGGGAGAGTCAGGCAGGGAAAACAGATTTGTCATGGCCATGGCAAGCCGGGGCTGGATCCTGCAGAGATGCAGTTTAATCTCACACACGTTGCCGGGCTCGCACAAGCGCACACTCCTGTACACCCACATGTGCGCATGCGCACTGCTGTAGATCCGTGCACACTACTGTACACGAGTATGCTCACCCACTGCTGTACATAAGTATGCACGCACGCTGCTGTGCGCACACACGTTGCCGTGCTCACACGAGCACACACGGCTGTACACCCATGTGTGTGCACGTGCACACTGCTGTACTCACGTGCAAACTACTGTACACAAGTATGCCATCTTCTCCTGCAGCCCCAGGTGCTCCAGACAAGGCAGGAGGGACAAGAGCTTGGCAGACGCACCGTGAGGATGTGTACGGGAGGGGTGGGTCACGGTTATCCAGAGAGGAGGAACGGGGTGAGATCAAGAAGGGGTCAATGTGATCTGAATCTCAGAGGAGAGCCCTGGGCCAGGAGAGCAGCGGGAGCCCTGTCATAGCGATCATGGAGATAAAACTCTCAGCCTCTGTGCGCCAAACACACAGGCCATCTGAGCTAAAGGGGAATCCCCCATAGTGTCAGCAGTATAGGGCATATGACACACAGTGGAGTAGTTCTGATCCCATCCAGCAGCAGGGCACGCTGGCCAGCCAGTTGGTTGCCGTGTATAATAGCAGGAGCCCGTGCATTGGTTTAGCCCTTCTCCGTCCCCTCCAGGCCCTTCCCTCACTCGGGTTCTCACTCTCGCTTGCAGTCCAACATCACGCGCGCCAACTGCAATAAGATGATCATGATGTTCACCGACGGCGGGGAGGACCGGGTCCAGGATGTGTTTGAGAAGTACAACTGGCCCAACAAAACGGTGAGCGCTCCAGCACCAGCCCCCCAGGTGCCTGCTGACATGGGCCCGGCTCCAGCGCTGCCATGAGCACTGGCTGTATGTGCGTTGGCGTCCTACCCTCAGACGACCAGACAGCTGTGAGCTGTGGGTTTGTTCCTGGGCCCCCGCAATTTCACTTCCCAGCCTTGCCCAGCAGGGGGCGCTGTGGGGAGGGGGCGGGGTGCTGGCTCGGGTGGGTGCTCCTGGCTATTCCAGCCCCATAACGGTATATTGCCTCCATGGTGCGCCCACCTCTTGAATACTGCATGCAGGTGTGGTCGCCCCATCTCCAAAGCCATGTTTGGCATTGGAAAAGCTCCAGAAAGGGGCAACAAAACTGATCAGGGGCTTGGAACGGCGTCCGTGTGACGGACAAGGCTGGTCTGGGCACAGCTGAGGGGGCGTCCGCTCAGGGCGAATTGCTCAAATTCGGGGCTCCTTACAGTCCCCAGACTGGTGACCTCTCCAAACAGGCCACAAACCAGTCCCACAGAGTGCTTCAGCTGCCTGCCTGAAGCCTCACGAGCAAAACCCCTCCGACACCCCAGCAATATCCGTGCCCCAGATGGCCCCGGGCCTCATCCACAGGTGGGGGGATCCTAGCACCCAATCCCACCTACCCTGAACAAGTTCTGTCCGGTTCCAAGAAACCAGCCACAGATCCCTGGTCAATTTACCCTCTGGATCTTACCCACAAATCACGCTGAGCCAATCCTTTAGCATCTAACAACTAAAGGTTTATTATTACAAGAAAGAAAAGCCTGAGAGTGAGGTTGTTAAAGGATAGTGTACGTTACATGCATCGACTCTCCCAGTTCTCCATGCAGGCTCTAGCAGAGATGTTACAGCTGCTGGCTCAAAAGTCCTTGTTGCACATCCTAGGATCAGGATGGGTCCACAGTTCTTTCTGGCTCTTCGATCCCTGCACTGCTGCCTCTGGGATGAAGTGCTGAGCTGAAGACCAAGATGGCGTCGACCACATGGCCTCTTTATACATCCTTCCTGGTCTCTTCTTGGCTGCAGCAGGTCACCTGGCCAGCGGCCAATCTCTGTGTTCCCTGCTGGCTGCTCTCAGGTGTCAGGCCTCATTCTTTAGGTGTGTCCTTGGCCCATTGAGTGCCATTGTCCCACAGGGCCTCGCTAATTAGCATGTCCACAGGCCAGGCCCTGCCCAATGCTCAACCACATGTATGGATACTGAATATTTCCCTGCAAGTACATGCTTATAATTGCACACACAGACATTATACAAACACATGAACAGCGTACACAGGATTAGCAGCCAGTGAGCTTCTATTCAACACCCACATGGCCCCCTTTTATACCATTTTGGGGCCAACACCCCACCTACGGTGCATCAGTGATCTGGCTGCTCCTCAAAATCCAGTAACGTGACACCCCAACGCAAAATTGATGCAGGAAGTGATGCCAGTAACATCACTGAGGCATCACAGGCCTCCATGCTTTGGCTCTGTGTCATCACATGTTCTAGCCCAATGGCAGAAACAACAGTACAGAGCTGAATGAGAGTGTGAGAAACCAGTGTGCCTAAAATAGGCTTCATTATTGCAAGGTCTGCCCTATTGACAACCATGTCCTTGCACTGTCTCACCAACCCAAGGTAGAACTTGGTAAAAACCACAGCTACTTGGATCTGCTTTTGCAGCATGATCCATAAGTGTATCAGGTGATTTTGCCCCGAGCTGAAGAAAATAGTGAATTTATCCAGGCCAGCTCTGGCAACAATCTGAACAACAACTAACATTGTGTGAATGCAGGTATTCTCACCCCAAATCGTGTAGGCATTTTTGCACTTAGCCACGAGAACAAAATGGTGGCGTGCCTCAGTTTCCCTTTCCACACAGGACCTTCTGGCTGGAAACTTTTTTGTCCTGTAAAAAGTTCCAAGACCAGTTACAAGCATTAACCATGCACTAGCAACATCACAGTGTCCCCTTATATACCGTCTGTCGTTTGGTACATCTCTGGACAGATTACATGGTATTTCCATAAGATCATGCACATTGTATACCTTTACATTTCTCTGCAACAATACTACATTGGTTACAAGAATTAACATCAGTAACAAGAACAATCCTATGTCAGGTGTATATTGACATTCTCCATCATGCCCCTTCTCTGGCTCCACCCCATTGCAGTTTTGGCCCTTCAGGTTTAAACTGCAAATCTTCTTGGCCAAAGCAAGTCCTGACCCTCCCCCTTCTCCTCTGGGCTCTAACTCTGACACCTCTGGCCTGACCCAGACAAAGGGTTGGCTGGGTGTGACCCCCTGGCTCACAATGGCCCTGGAATTCTCCCCCTTCCCCCACTCAGTGGGGTAACAGCAATGGCTGTAGACTCCCAAGTCTCTCCTCTGTCCACCTCTAACCTCTGTTTCCACATGGAACCAGATATCAAATTCCCTGATTGATTATGAGTGTCCACCGTGTCCAGAGATGGGAGCTTAACTGCCCTCTCCTGCATCCTAGAGAAAGTAACCACACAGCTGTTCTGCTCTGCATACCCAGTCCTTCCCCTGAATCTGAGACACTAACTTCGCACTCTCCTCATCCACCTGGGAATAATCCTGTCCCAAAGACACTGGCTTCCCAGCAAGCTGGTCACACACAGTCGCTTGGTCATCAGCCTGCTCCAATTCTCTGGCTGTTCCTGTCTCATCTGGAACAACCCTCAGTCCCTCCAAGACTTCCCCACAACCATCCACACTGGATGTGTCAATATCCAAGTCAGTGGAGTCACTGCTAATGGACAAATTCTGTCCCCCAGGCACTGCAACAAGTGCCTCACACAACAAGCTGCTGCTTTTTACAGGCAGAGCTTTCTCTTGAATGCCTTTTCCATGCAAGGCCCTGTCACCTCCCTCAGTCACCGCAGACTGCTTGCTACAAGCACTGCCAGGACTCTCCTCCCTATGAGCTTCCTTAAGCCACAGTTCACCCTTCTCTGGCTCTGCAGTAGCATTGCCCTGCTGAACCCCAACCAACTCCTCCTGCAATTCCCTTACTCCCCGAGTCATCCCTGGCCCCTCAGGCGGATTCACACACAATCCCCTCTCAGGCACACAGACAGACTCACAAGATACAAGGTCAGAGGCACCTTCTCTCCCTTTGCAGCTCTCTAGATGGCTGTAAACTTCCACATCATCATTAGGTTCCAGAGTTAACATGTCCTCATTCTCTCCTTGTGCCCGGGCTAAGGGGTCACCCTGGTCCCACAGAGTTGCGCTCCCCCCTCTTCCAGCAACACAGCAGCATCAGGCACAACATCCGTGTCCCCACTGTCTGATCTCTGGGGTTCTGGCACGACACTGCCTGGATCTACCCAAGTCACAGCATCCTCCTCCCCAGCAGACACAAACTTAGAGCCACCTCCTTTCTGGGCCTCAGCTGTATCCGTACCCAACTCCGGGACAACAGCACTGCTCTCAGCCATCACACAGGCTGTGGGGCACCCTCCTCAGACAAAGGAAGAAACTCTTCCCCACACACAGACAGATAACCAGAGACAGTTTCTCCCTTGTCCCAACACCCCTGGCTAATCTCAGGCATACAGCTAGCAACTGAGGCAGCTTCCTTCACTGACCCACTGCTACTTCTACCAGCCAAATTGCCAGCTTGCACACACTGTGCTTCTTCACACAACCCATTTTCAGCTTGTGCAGGTTCAATTTCACAAACCTCACCAGCCAACAACTCCTCATCCCCCAGAACTTTATCTTTTTCCTCAACTACAACTTCACTCTGGCCAGCCACTCCAGACTGCCCCAGAGAAACATTTCCCTGATTTCTGGGCTTTTTCTGCCGTTTTTGATTTCAGCCTCACCTTTGAGGCACTAGACAGGCCCTTGGGTCCCTCACTCACAGGCTCACTGCCCCCCTGCACAGACACACAGCTATTTGCCACAGGCACACATTTAGAGACACTTTCCCTTTGGTTACAGTAAAACTGACCAGCTCCAGGAAACTTTCCATAGCCACATGCACCCCCTTCCCAAACCTCCCTGTTAGCTACAGGTGACACAAAAGGTTTGCATTCATACATGCTTTGGGGTTGGGTTATCACATCAGCTGGGCAAAACACGTCTGCCATATCATAAGCACACCGCATACCCACAGAGTTCTACATTGAACCTTCAGGAGGATACAGTCTCTCTTGTTCTTTTAGTCTCTTAAGCTGAAGTTCAAGTCTAGCATTTTCCTCCTTGGCTAGGGCCATCTTCTCTGCATGCTCTGCCATTTCCTTAAGCTGACGTCTGGCCCTCTCTGCCCTTCCCTCTGCATACTCTGCCATTCTCTCAGCATGTTCTGCCTTTCTCTTTTCAAGTTCCCGATCCAGCTCCTGCTTTCTCTTAGCAATTTCTTCATCTGCCTTCTGCCTTCTTTCAGCAGCTTCCTTGGCTCGCTTGGCTCCCTTTCATCCACATCTCTGGCTAGTAACAACACTTGCAGATCTAGTTTAGAGGCCCTCTTCCTAAAGGCAATGCCTCTCCCCAAGACAAATCCTTCAGAGCCTCTCTACTTAGGCTCTCATACTGTGCTGACTCATTTCAGCTGCCCTTTAACCAACCGCACTCTCAGTATCACAAATCAAATTTAGACAGCGTGGGGTCCTGATCCCAAGCTCAATTGACCAAGATCTGTGGATCCTGCTGACTACGCCACTGTGATGGACAAGGCCGGTCTGGGCACAGCGCTGAGGGCGCCTGCGTCAGACAGGTTGAGAGACCCTCTTTGCATAATGACTCATCTCCAGTCCTTCTGGGCTGTGGTACCGATGGCAGCCAGTGGGGGTTACCACAGAGCCAGCATAGAAACCAGCCAGGTACCTCCACTACGTCACAGAGGCCCTCTTCCTAAAGGCAATGCCTCTCCCCAAGCACAAATCCTTCAGAGCCTCTCTACTTAGGTTCTCATACTGGTGCTGACTCATTTCAGCTGCCCTTTAACCAACCGCACTCTCAGTATCACAAATCAAATTTAGACAGCGTGGGGTCCTGATCCCAAAGCTCAATTGACCAAGATCTGTGGATCCTGCTGACTACGCCACTGTGATGGACCAGGCCGGTCTGGGCACAGCTGAGGGCGTCTGCTCAGGGCGAATTGCTCAAATTCGGGGCTCCTTACAGTCCCCAGACTGGTGACCTCTCCAAACAGGCCACAAACCAGTCCCACAGAGAGCTTCAGCTGCCTGCCTGAAGCCTCACGAGCAAAACCCCTCCGACACCCCAGCAATATCCATGCCCCAGATGGCCCTGGGCCTCATCCACAGGTGGGGGATCCTAGCACCCAATCCCACCTACCCCGAACAAGTTCTGTCCGGTTCCAAGAAACCAGCCACAGATCCCTGGTCAATTTACCCTCTGGATCTTACCCACAAATCGCGCTGAGCCAATCCTTTAGCATCTAACAACTAAAGGTTTATTACTACAAGAAAGAAAAGCCTGAGAGTGAGGTTGTTAAAGGATAGTACGTTACATGCATCGACTCTCCCAGTTCTCCATGCAGGCTCTAGCAGAGATGTTACAGCTGCTGGCTCAAAAATCCTTGTTGCACATCCTAGGATCAGGATGGGTCCACAGTTCTTTCTGGCTCTTCGATCCCTGCACTGCTGCCTCTGGGATGAAGTGCTGAGCTGAAGACCAAGATGGCGTCAACCACATGGCCTCTTTATACATCCTTCCTTTATACAGACCATCCTTCCTGGTCTCTTCTTGGCTGCAGCAGGTCACCTGGCCAGCGGCCAATCTCTGTGTTCCCTGCTGGCAGCTCTCAGGTGTCAGGCCTCATTCTTTAGGTGTGTCCTTGGCCCATTGAGTGCCATTGTCCCACAGGGCCTCGCTAATTAGCATGTCCACAGGCCAGGCCCTGCCCAATGCTCAACCACATGTATGGATACTGAATATTTCCCTGCAAGTACATGCTTATAATTGCACACACAGACATTATACAAACACATGAACAGCGTACACAGGATTAGTAGCCAGTGAGCTTCTATTCAACACCCCACATGGCCCCCTTTTATACCATTTTCGGGGCCAACACCCCCGCCTACGGTGCATCAGTGATCTGGCTGCTCCCCTCAAAATCCAGTAACGTGACAGTCTGTCTGAGGAGAGATTAATGAGACTGGGACTTTTCAGCTTGGAAAAGAGACAGCCAAGGAGGAATATGATGGAGGTCTATAAAATCATGACAGGTGTGGAGAACGTAGATAAGGAAGTGTTATTTACTCCTCATAACACAAGAACTGGAAGTCACCAGGTGACGTTAATAGGCAGCAGGTTTAAAACAAACAAAATGAAGTATTCCTTCAAACAGTGCAGCGTCGACCTGTGGAACTCCCTGCTGGAGGATGCTGTGAAGGCCAAGACTATAACAGGGTCAAAAAAGAGCTGGATACGTTCATAGAGTCTTTTAGGCAGGATGGGCAGGGGTGTTGTCCCTAACCTCTGTTTGCCAGAATGGGCGACCGAAGAGGCATCGCTGACGTTCGTGCCCACTTCTTTCTAAAGACAGGGGGCCGTGGGCTGCGTGGTAGAACTCAGAGGGCTGAATGGGCCCCCCAGCGGTATGGAATATTGATTGGTGCAGCCATGACTGGTTAAACCGGGCCTAAGCAGGGACTAGCTTTCTAACCAAGTCCTAGATCTTAAGAGTCACGGGCCCCGTGCTGGGCCACTGACAGATCAGGCTTTACCGCCTTCATCCCTCCCACAAGGCAAGTAAGGCCAGAGATGCAGCAGCGCTGAGCAAAGCAATGCCTGACTGACTGAAAGCCAATGGGACTTAGGCTCCTAAATCAGTTAGGCAGAGCAGAGCAGAGCCGGGCGGTGCCTAAGTGCCTTTCGCGGGCTGGCCCTGAATGCAGGGCGCACGCAGGGAACGAACGAGGCCACAGATGGGGGCGGTGGGAGACCCAGGCGTGGAATGGCGGACGGGCGCCGGCAGCAGTATTGCCTAGTGGAGGGGGGGCACAAAGCTGAGATGCGGGAGATCTGGGTGCTCATCCCAGCTCAGTCACCTCTCTGGCTGCCTGTGCCTGTCGTTCCTGTGTCAGTCGTCCGTGGCTGTGTCGTGCGGTGTCTGCAGGAGGCCGGGATCTGCGGGCACTGAGGGATGGAGGCTCTGCTGGCTCCGTGAGGGCCCTCAGCCTGCGGGAGACACGGCCCGGCTCCCCTGGTGGGGCCCCCCAGCACCGAGACGTTTCGGTGTGCGGTGCAGGGAGCAGATCCCTGTCTCTGTGCCCCCATTACTAACCCGCCTCCCTCCTCCAGGTCCGAGTGTTCACCTTCTCGGTGGGGCAGCATAACTACGACGTCACCCCCCTGCAGTGGATGGCTTGTGCCAACAAAGGTAAGGGGCACACTCGGAGCGTGGGGGCAGCAGGGCAAGGGGCAAGGGAGGCAGCCCCCACCAGCCGGGCTCTGAGCGTTGTGGGCAGGGCACTGCTGCAGGGAAGCTTGCCACACTGATCGATTGCATGGCTTTGCCCACAACAAACAGATCTGACCGTCCAGGAGCAGGGCTGTGGCTTTGCTGCTGTGCTGGGGGATCCAGCCGCTGTGTTTTGGGGTACAGGGCCCAGTGAGGAGCAGGGGGCTGGGCTCGGTCGGCTCTCTGTGGCTCGTGGTGCAATTCAAATCGCCTCTCCCTGCTGTGGGGAGCTACTCAGAGCCCTGGCACGGGACACGCTGGCCGAGGGGAGCCACCTGCCGGCTGACCGGGAGCCTGCCGGGGAGTCGCCCTCTGCAGACTGAAAACATCTGCCTTTCCCGTCTGCCACAAGCCAGGCGCCTGTCCCCGGGCACCTTCCTGGCTGGGAGGAGGATTCGGCGTCTCCCCGGGGGTCAGCGCTGCATCTGCTCCCTGCCCCATGTCTCTCCTGCAGAGCCACAGCGCACAAGACACGAGGTTCCCCCCTCGGTTCCATGCCCCGAGCCAGGCTCACCCGCCCCGCCGGCCTGCGGCGCCCCGGCAGCGCCGTGGCACTGAGCGGCATGGGACGATGGCTCTGCCCTGGCCGTGCGGGGAGACAGCTCCGGGACAGCCAGGCGCATGGCTCCCTGTAACGGCGGAGCCATCCCTGTGCTGGCTCCGGGCTGCTGGGGATGCCATCTGCCGGGAGCCGCATGTGGGGGTCACTGGCCCGCAGGCAGAACGGGGGGATGGCGCACATGGGGGGCAGGGTTCCAGGAGCAAAGGAGCCAACTGGGCCCCACGGAGCAGAGAGCCAGTCCCCAGGAGCCGACTCAGGGCCAGGGGGCAGCGAGGGCAGCTCTGTGGGGAGCCGAGTCGGCTGCATGTCCCCTCCCTGGGCTCCCTCAGCAGCCCTCTGGCTCCGGCTCCGCCCCTCAGCTCCTGGCCAGGGATCTCCTCCCTTGGCTGTCTCAGGCCCAGGCACCTGTTAGCCCCGGGCCAGTTAATTCATCGCGCCCCTCAGTGCCCTGCCCCCTCCAGCATCTGCTCCGCCGAGTCCCACTGCAGGCTCCGTCACTGCCCCGCCGGCACAGGTAAAGCTCCTTTCACTGCTCCCGGCCACGCCTTGCCCGCCGGGCTGGGGGGCTGGTTCTGTGGCTCATGGGGCCCCAGAGACCCCCTGATTTCAGTGGCTGGAGAGCCCCTCCTCTCGGCACATCGGCCACTCGGGGTGTTCCGGCTGGGCCCGGGCCAGTGCAACCACAGGGGCGTAGGCAGGGGGCTGAGGGCTGGCCTCTCAGCTGGGCTGTGGAGATAAGCGAGCCCAGTGGAGGGGGGGCGGCTGCAAAGCAGGAGCCTTCAGCCACAGCCATGAGACGCTGCCTGAGAAACCGGATTCTCTGCACGAGCAGGCCCTAGGGGACTCTGATGGCGTCAGATGGGTCTCTGGGGTCACCTGCCAAACCCTGCAAGGCTTTGGGCCGGTGAGCCCTGCTGCAGAGACCGCATGGCACACCCCTTGCCGAGGGAGGCTGGGCTCCTGATCCGTGGGGCTCCAACGCTGCAAGGGACGCAGGCTGGCCTCCTGATCCGTGGGGCTCCAACGCTGCAAGAGGGGGGGGGGGCTGGCCTCCTGATCCGTGGGGCTCCAACGCTGCAAGGGACGCAGGCTGGCCTCCTGATTCGTGGGGCTCCAACGCTGCAAGGGGCGCAGGCTGGCCTCCTGATCCGTGGGGCTCCAACGCTGCAAGAGGGGGCTGGCCTCCTGATCCGTGGGGCTCCACGCTGCAAGGGGCGCAGGCTGGCCTCCTGATTCGCATCACCTGGTTTTGCCACACGGGGGCGCCAGAGATCAACCGTGACCACGGACAGCCCCGCCCCCCCAATCACTGGCCCTTTTGGAAGCTGATTGACACCTATGGGGGAGGGGCACTTTACACACTGCCTCGAGTCCCCAGGGCTATGGGGCGGGGCAGACTGCTCCCAGAGCGACCCCTTGGGTTGCTCCACATGGGCCCGATCCTTCCGGACCTGTCCCTCCCCTGCTCTTCCAGCCCCTCCCTCTTACCCCCCAGCCCTGGGCTCTCCCTGCACTCCCAGCCCAGCTGTGCCCTGGCCTCGCCCAGCCCCTTTGCTCCTGGCCTCTAGGGCTCAACCTTCTGGCCTTACCGCTCCTGCCAGTCGTGTTTCTCCGCAGCCCGCTCTGTTTTCCTGCCTGCGGTGGCTGGGGACCCTGCTTCCCCCGCCACTGCTGGCCCCCTCCCTTCAAGGCCTGGGCTCCGGCTCCGGGATCCAGCGGCTGGGCTCACACTTTGGGGTCAACGCTCCGAGGCCCTGAGGCTGTGCGGCGGGAGGCCAGTGGGGCCAGGGCGAAGGGGGGTCCCGGGCCGCGTGCAATGGGCGTGTTTCCACAGCTCCCGGCTTTGTGTCTGCCTAGGGTACTACTTCGAGATCCCCTCCATCGGGGCCATCCGAATCAACACGCAGGTAAGGAGCCCCCCTACATGGGCACCCCCGGTGCCCTGCTGGGCCGGTCCCCTGGTCCCGCGTGGTGCCAGCCAGAGAACCAGCCCCCGGGGCTCTGCATCCGGCCCAGGCGCTCAGAGACACCCAGTGCCGGGCAGGAGAAGCCAGCCAGCAGGGAGTTCGTGACCCGCCTCCGACAAGGCCATCTCTTTCCGGGTTGGCCTTGGCTTCGGCTGGTCCCTGGGTTGTCGGCCAGCGAGCCGGCTCTGTCGCCCTGGGCAGGGGCTGGCCACCCCGCGCTCGACCTCCCCTGGAGTCTCCCCTGCTGCCAGCCGGCATTATGGCCACCCTGCTGGCTAGAACGGCAGCGGGCACAGGGCTAGAAGGCGCCTCTGCGCCTGGCTGCCAGCATGCCGTGGCCTGAGAGGGGCTGATCCAGGGGCCAGACTTGGCTCTGAGCCGAGCAGACTTCACGGGGGACACGTCTCCTCTCTCGCGCCCCAAGTGGCACCCCTCGTGTTCCCTGCCCGACTCTTGGCACGGCCCCCAGGCTGCCCCTCTGTGCCTGGGGCGGAGGAGGGGTCCGGGGCGTGCCCCTCCCCTGAGCCTGCGCCTGGCACAGACAAGCCAGGGCGCAATCCTGCTCCCGATTGGTTAGCACGGAGGCAGGGGTGAGCCCCTGCCCTGGAAGCTGGGCAGCTGTGGACGGCCATGCAGGGTGCCTGGTCCCCTAGCCGGTTTGCAGGATAGCCCCCCATGCCCAGCTGTGCCAAGGGGCTGCTGCCGGCGCTGCTCTGTCCCACACCCGGGGAAATCCTGGCTCCTTCGAGGGGGCAGCAAGGTGCCCATGGCCCCGCGGGGCACTCGTCCCCCAGTGCCAGGAGAGGGCGTTGGGCGCCGCCCCGCTGTCCCTGCCTTGTCTCTCCCGAGGCCAGGCCCCCGCGCTCTGAATTGCTGAGTCCACAATGCGGGCAGACGTCTGGGGGTGCCCAGCCGGGGCCCCCGGCCCATTTCAGGGTGGCCTGAGTCCAGGCTAGGAAAGGGGAGCAGAGACCGGGCCGGAGGAGCTGCCTATTGAAACGGAATGGCCTGCCAGCTGCACCTGCTTTTCCCTTCCCGCCTTAAGTGGCTCGTTAGTACACTTGGTGCTTTAGTCCGCCCAGAGGGAGCGGGGCGCCGGCCGGCCGGGCTCTCACGGTGACAGGCGGCAAGCGGGAGCCAGAGACGAGTTACTAGCACCGGGGGGTGGGGCTCATTTTACAGAGGGGAAACTGAGGCACGCTGCAGGGCCCTGATTTGCCCAAGGGCACCCAGCGGGGCAGATCCAGAACTAGGGCTGGATTCCAGGGCTGCTGTGTGCCAGCCCAGAGCACCGCCCCCTAGGCCACACTGCCTCTAGTCGCAGGCTGGGGGTTCCCCCCAAACACGCCCCGCGCTGCTCGCGCCAGCCTAGGGCGTCGGGGGCCGTGTCACTGCTGGTTCCAGGAGCAGCAGGGCTGCAGGGGCGCAGAGGTGGCGGGATCCGCACGCCCCGGGCTCTGTCACGTACCCAGGTACGCGCCGGCGTGCTGCTCCCGGCGCTGGGACAGTGCGAGTGGTGGGGGGCTGAGCACCTCTCGGCCAAGCTAACCAGGGCTGGGCCGCGGGGCACCCCCGGGATGGCGCCCGGCCCTGGGGGCTGCAGATGCCCCTCTCTGACGGGGTGCTGAAAGGGCGTCTCTGTCTCACGCCAGCCCCTCTCCTCGTGTCTCCCCAGGAGTACCTGGACGTGCTGGGCAGACCCATGGTCCTGGCAGGGAACAAAGCAAAACAAGTTCAATGGACCAACGTCTACCAGGATGCGCTGGTACGGACGGCAGAAGGGAGCCCTTTGCGCGCCGCCCGCCTGGCCCTCCCCTCCCCTCCGGCGCCCGCCTGGCTCTCCCCTCCCCCGGCGCCCGCCTGGCCCTCCCCTCCCCTCCAGCGCCCGCCTGGCTCTCCCCTCCCCCGGCGCCCGCCTGGCCCTCTCCTCCCCTCCGGCGCCCACCTGGCCTCCCCTCCCGGCGCCCGCCTGGCCTCCCCTCCTCCTCCCCTGGCCCCTGCCTGGTCCTCCCCTCCCGGGCCTCCTTCCCCTCCCCCAGCGCCTGCCTGGCCCTTCCCTCCCCTGGCTCCTTGCCGCCAGCCTAGTGGAACACCAAGCTTGGTCCTGCAGCTCCCCAGCCCCATTCTGTGACCCCGGTCCCAGCCTGGGGTAAAGGCCCCGGTTTCCCAGCCATGCAACGGGCTGGGCCAGCCATGGCGCGGAGCCTGCACAGGAGCGGTCAGACCAGAGCAGCATCCAGGGGTTGCTTGACTGGCTGCCGTTCCTTCCCCTGTGCAGGGCCTGGGCCTGGTGGTGACGGGCACCCTGCCGGTGTTTAACCTCACGGAGGACAGCAGCAGCAGCAGGAAGGTACGAACGTTCCTGGCCCTCCACTTGGGGGCACCTGTCCGTCTGGCCTGCCCCCTGCACCTGCTGGGTAGTCGGGGGGTCCCACGGGCAGAGCCGGGGGGGCGAATCGAGGCCTGTGTGTGGTGGGGGAGGGACCCCCGGTGTTGCTGTGCATGGCATGTGCCAGTTCTCGCTGCAGCCCAGACCCAGGGTGCGGCGGAGGGGGCAGGGGCTGTCTGCAGGGCGAGAGGGATGCAGAAGGACGGGGAGGCTGGCTCCGCTGGTGGCAGTGGCCACGATCCCTGTGCCCGCAGGGGCGAGATGGCCCGGAGGGAGGCAGAAAGCACAGGGATCCCGGCTGGGCTCTCTGACTCGCCGCCGTTCGCCGCGTGCCGCCTTCCTCCCAAGCTGCACAGTCAGGCGGGTCCGCATGGACATAGAGGTGCTGTCACGACGCTTAGAATCACAGCACCCTAGAACTCGCAGGGCCTCGAGAGGTCGTCCAGTCCCTGCCCTCCCGGTAGGGCCAAGCACCATCTTCTAGACCAGGGTTTCTCAAACTGTGCTCCACGGAGCCCCAGGGCTCTGCGAGACGTCTCCAGGGGCTCCGCGAGGTTGACAAACTGGAAACATCGACAGGTACAACACATACAGTCAGTGGACCGCGGGGGCTCCGCATACATGTTTACACGTGTAAAGGGCTCCGGAGCCCAAAAAGTTTGAGAACCGCTGTTCTAGCCCATCCCTGACAGGTGTCTGTCCACCCTGCTCTTCAGTATCCCCAGGGATGGCGATTCCACAACCCCCCTAGGCAATTTATTCCAGTGTTTAACCCCCCCGACAGGTAGGAAGTTTTCCCCCTGTGGGCCCCCCAACAGAGCCCTGGCTGTGGAGGTACCTGGGGGCGGCTAAGCAGAAAGCTGCAAGGGCACAGGCCTGAGAATGGGGGCCCACAGCTCTGCCCTCCAGCCTCGCACTGACGCCGCTTCGTCTGCTTCTTCCAGAACCAGCTCATCCTGGGCGTGATGGGAATCGACGTGGCTCTGAACGACATCAAGATGCTGACGCCGCGCTACAACGTGCGTGGGGACGCCGGCCCCTCGGGAGGGGAGGGGGGGCCTCGCCAGGCAGGGAGGAAGGGGAGGCAGCGGTTGCTTGGCTCTGCTCCGGCCGTGAGGCATCGAACTAAGCGGGGGCCAGTCTCCCTCCGTCCTCTCCCCCTCGCTTCCCTGCATCACGCCCTGGGGGGGCGCCGTGGGAAACAGCCCCCTACAGCCTGAGCTGCTGGGAAGCAGGTTCCCCGCTAATGGCTCCTGTCCACCTCCCCAGAGGCCTGTCCCTGCTTGGCAGCCCTCCTGCCGGGCTGGCCCGAGAGCCCGTCGCCCTTGTGCTCCTGTGGGAGGCTCAGACCGGCCGCTCCCACGGCCTTCCTCTGTGGGGCCCAGGGATCCCGGCACCACTGCCGGGCAGGCCGGGTCTGGCGAGCCGGCCCTGAGGAGTTCCTGGGCCGGGGTGTAGCACACGCTCGTGGAAGGGCGCCGCTGCTCGGGCGGGAACAGCGCCCCGGCGAGAGGGCGGAGGAAGAGGGCAGCGTGCCCCGTTGCGGGGCGCCTCAGTCCAGCCCGGCATTTCCCTGCCACTCCGCAGTAGAGGGTGGTGGGCAACGCCTGTCAGGGTGGAGGCGGTTCCCTCAGGCCGGGGGGGGCTGGATTTGGGGGTCTGTGCCCCCGAATGGCCTCCAGCCCCCTGCAGAATGGGATTCTGGGCTGCAGTTCCCTGCCTGGCTCCAAGCAGAGCCAGGCCGCTCTGAACGGGGAGCCCCCGGGTGTCCAGCCTGCCTGTGGCGAGCTCCTAACCCCCCGTCCCTTCTCTTCGCTCCCAGCTCGGGGCCAACGGTTACATCTTCGCCATCGACCTCAACGGCTACGTCCTGCTGCACCCAAACCTGCAGCCTCAGGTAAGGGGGGGCCTTGCTCCGTCGCCGGCCGGGCCGGGGACACGCCTACACCCTGGGCTCCCCCGACAGACGGCCCTGACCTCCGCAAAGGGCCGGAGCCAGGGGGCAGCAGACGGGCTGGGGCAGCTCAGAGCCGGGGCCATTCCATCGTGAAGGACACGCTCCTTGAGGAAGAAGAGCAAAGTTCTGGGCTTTTCGGGTTGTTGCGCTGCCCCGGCAGCCGGTAGCAGGGCTCCGTGCCTCAGTTTCCCCATTTGCTAAAATGGAGTGCTGTGCGCCTGGCCTGTCTGTGAGAAGCTGGATGTCAGCTGCTCTGTGCCGTGGGAGCCAGGCCTCGGAGAGCTGGGTTGGCCCCGGTTAGGGCTTTGCAGCGTAGGCAGAGGTGCCCCCATGGAGAGCCTCTGGAGCCAGTCACAGCTGGGACAAACATCCCAGCCCTGCGAGTTGCACTCCCAGCCCGGTGCCCACCCCCGCTGATCAGAAGAAGCCGGGACCCTGGGGAATGGTGTGAGCCGAGACAGCTGCACCCCGCTGACACACACACATGCACGCCTGGCAAAGCACGCCGGTGGGGCCGCATGAGGCTCCGGTGCAGCCAGACAGCAAACTCTGGCCTCTCCGAGAACACCCGGCCTTACTAGCCACAGCCTCCTCTGGCAGGAAGAGACAGACCCAGTCAGCCGTCCCTTCCCCCTGCCTTGCGGAGTGGCCACAGATCAGCATGATGAGCCCTCCCTACTCCTCAGCAGGCAGGTCAGGGGCCTTCTCCCCCAGCACCATGAGGGGAAACTGAGGCACGGCACGGGAAGGGGCGTGCTCGTGTGGGGATGGCAGGTTGGTGTCACAGGGAGCCAGGAGTAGGGGCCAGGCCTTTGACTCTGCCCACCCGTCATCGGCTTCCCAGCCCCGTGGGGGGCCCCGCCTCGGCACGAAGGCTGCGGCGCTGCAGTCGTGTGCTGTGCGTGGACACCCTGGTGTGCGGCTGCAGGCGGGCGTACCCGTGTGCTTGTGCCACTCATGGGGCGAGCCGTGCCGAGCAGGGGCCCCGTCCTGCACACGTGGGCTCTGGCTGGGCCGAGGGGGGGTCAGTCCCCAGTTAATTACCCCTCACTCCTATGCCCCAGACCCTCTCTGGTGCCCACAGCGGAACGGGAAGCCCTGGCCCACTGTGGCCATGAATCGCACCCTCTCCAGGCTGTGATGTACGGGCCCCTGCTCCCTGCAGACAGCGTGCAGAGGGATTAGCCCAGCCCGTTATGACAGATGCCTTCCTGGGCCCGCCAAGCAGTGAGCGGCGACTGGGCTCGTTTGTCTCGCGGGGCCGCGGCGCCCGTCAGCGCAGGGCGGGGGAGCCAGCTCCCCCTTTGGAGATCCATCACCGAGCGGGGAATTGGGGCTGAGGAACGGCAGCCGTCAGGGTGAAATGTGCTCCAGCGGCACAGCCGTCCCAGGGGGCTCATCAGCGTTATTAATGGGCGGCGGCAAAGAGACGGCCGGTGAAGCGGTGGGATTTATTCTCTCGCCTCCCTCCCCTTCCTCTCCCCGCGGCTGCCCTGCTTGGGCAGCATTTCCCTGCCATGGCCCGGCACGGTGGGAGGTGCAGGGCAGGCACTGCCGGCCCAGCACACCTGCGCGGCGGGTGGGGGCAGAGAAGAGCCCCGCACTCCTGGGCCGGGCTGGGTGGGGGATAGGGGTGTGTGTCCATGCTGCTGGGGGGGGGCCATAGCCCTGCAGCGGTCCCTCGGCCTGCTGCGTGGCAGGCCAGCGCAGGGTAGGAACAGCCCTCTGACGAGCTTTGTTGGAGGGGAAGCCCTCAGCCAGGGTCCGGCCCAGCCTGCCTCCAGCCCTCCTGGGAGCGGCACTGGCTGCAGAAAAAGCCCAGCACCTCTGTTTCTCAGTTTCCCCATCTGGAAAAGTTGCCTCCCCCGCTCCAGGACACCGGGAGCGTTAATTCATCAGGGCCTGCAGTGCACTTGGGGAGCCCCCGGGAGCAGGCGGGGGGGACGGCAGGCGGCCGGGCAGGGTTGTAGCCCGGCCTCTTGGGTCTGTCTCGCTCTTCCGAGCTGTCGCCGTATCGCCCAGCGCCCACGATGCCTATGGGCGGGCGCTGACCAATTGGGTGCTTTGCTAGGGCAGATGCCGCTGTGCCTGGCTCCAGTGCCCGTGCGCCCTGGATTCTCACCAGCCTTTTTCCTCCTTTCAGATCATCAATTTCCGAGAGCCTGTGACCCTGGACTTCCTGGATGCTGAGCTGGAGGACGAGAACAAGGAGGAGGTGAGCTGGGCTGTGCCCCGGCCCGGGACTCACATGCGGGCCAAGGCGGCATGAGACGCAGCAGCTGGGGGCTGCCTCGCCCTGCAGGGAGCCCCCTCGGGATGGCAGGGGCTGGCAGCCTCCTTGCCCCCTTCAGCCCTTAGTGTCGGCAGGGGCGGGGGATGCGGGTGCTGGCCCACTGGCACCGGGCCTGAGTCCTGTGGGGAAAGTGGTCCCTTGAGAGGTGTGGGGGCGGGTGCCTGTGAACACACCCAGCCCTCCATAAACGCCCTCTGCCCCCACCCCACTGGTCTGGCCGCCAGAGAGGTGAACAGCCCTCCTTGGAGCTCAGCGACCCTGGGCACGGTGCCCGGCTCTCCCCCTGGCGATCCGTTGGGAGCCTGGCTCAGCCTGTGTGCCGGGAGTGCTGAGCCAGTGTGGGCAGGGGCAGGATAGCAGCGTGCCGCTTGGCCAGCCCTGCCCCGGGCTCTGTTCTTGGGGGGGTCGGGGCTCAGTTCCCTCCCTGCCTCTTCTCTAGATCCGGAGAAGCATGATCGACGGCAGCGATGGACAGCGAGTCATCAAGACCCTGATCAAATCCCTGGATGAGGTAAGGGCTTGGGGAGGGCTGGGACGGGGGACGGTGCCGGTCCTGGCATGCGGGCCCTGGCCTTTGGGGGGCTTGTCGCGCTCAGAGCCTGGAGTGTGACTCCTGGCACCGCCCTGTCCATGAGCTGTCGCCCCTCCAGCGTCTGCTCCTGAGCCCTGAGCGCGGCCTGTCCCCTTTGCCCTTCCAGCGCTACATCGACGAAGTTGTGCGCACCTACACCTGGGCCCCCATCAAAAGCACCAATTACAGGTGAGCAGGGCGGGTCTGGCAGGAGGCGGGAGGGGGCGGGGCTGGCAGGAGGGGGCGGGGCCGGCGGGAGGGCTCTGCTGCATCAGGGCTGGCTGCCAGCCACTGGCTGCCGAGTGAGGAATGGGTGCTGGGTGACACTCAGAGGGGTCCAACACCGGGCTGGGACTCAGGAGACTTGGACATGTCCCCCGGCAAGCACCGTCCTCCCTTAGCCTCTCCCAAGACTCAGCGTGCCCTGTGCGTGGCCGGGTTTTCCAAACCTTTCGTCCTTTTTGTTGCCCTCCCCAGTTGGTCCATGTTTGCCACGGCGCGGTGCCCAGACCCGGGCCTCGCGCTCCAGCGGGAACCTCCCAGTGGCATGCAGGGCAGGACAGCCGCCTCCCCTGGCAGGGCTGTGCGTTCGCCCCCAAACGAGACCGGCCTTTTTGTAACTGTCTCGGGGCTGTCTCCTAGTTTGAGCCGCTCCAGCCCCCAGATCCTTCTCGGCAGCACGGCCGCCGAGCCAGCAGGCCCCATCTGGTAGCTGGGCATTGGATATTTCCTTGCTAATAGCTGCACTTGTCTTCCGTTGAATTTCACCTGGCGTCTTCCCCTGCCCCGGCAGACACCGAATTTCATGACACATGGTCCTGCGGCCGTCCCGTGCCCGTAGGGCGTTACCGAACCCTGAATGCAAGCAGGGGCGCCCACCACACAGTCTCTTAAAATGTCACTCACAGTGCCGAGAGGCTGGAACCCCTGGAGCCCGACAGATCGAGCCACAGAATGGAGGTTTCTCTTCTTACACATTTGTAAAAACCTAGGAAATCCCATTTTAAAAACCGACTTTCCTAAACCATCAGGGTTGCCCAGTTCAGACTCTGGAATTCATAAGGTGCCCAACCCCGATGCGCGTACAGCCTCGGTTCTGCCTTTTTCTGCAGAGACATTAGACAAGGGCCCGGTGTGTGTGAAACCGCAGGGAAAGGGGCTGGGCTAGCATTTGAGAATTGGTACGTGATGAGGTAATGAATAGAGCCAGGCATCTTCCCACAAAATGGTTTTCCTTTAGAAAATGGTGATTCATCGAGACCGAAGCTGTTAGCGGGTAGGGATGTGAAAGGTTAAACTGTTAACCGGTTACCCTGTAAGTGTTAGGCTTACCAGAACGCTTACTAGGTAACTGGTTAACCGTTGTGCCAGCGGCAAGAACCCAGACAAGTCAGGACAGCAGGCAAGTTACTGCCATAGTGAACTAGCCACATTGCTCTGAAAATGTACATAATTTTGTGAGTCAACTAGCCACACTCAACCAGCCAAATAGCCACATGTGGCTGGTGGCTACCATCTTGGACACCACAGGTTTAACCAGTTAACTGTTTTGAATGGTATTTACATCCCTGTTAGTGGGAACGGGTCAGTATCAACAAACCAGGGCTTTTAGCTCCCCCACAGCTGCTGCCCTCTCTCCCTGCTCATGGCAGCGAGGGAGCGTACAATGCAAGGGCACGACGTCGCACCAGTCCCAACCCGCAGTGGACGGGGGCCTCCCACTGGTTGGTGAGAATTTTGGACTGTGGCTGAGGACAGATGGGACAGAACTTGCCATCAAATTCTGAGAACGGACATCAGATCACTTATTTCTCCAGTAAAACTCAAGTGCCCAAAGGTGCCAGTTTTGCAGCAAGAAGCTATACTAGTTAAGGATGCCCACACAACCGTCACTCTGCCCTGGGATTATTCATTGTTATTAAGTATTAATTCCCTTAAAATTCCTAATGACCAGTGGTGGGGTCACTCATCTCAAGAGAATTTGGGGGATTTCAAACTTTTTTCCTGTCCTGAATCGAGATGAAATGTCAAAATCTTAATTTTTTTCACAAGCCGATAATCTAGAAAAAGTTCTTATCGGGTTAATCAAAATGTTACATTCTGCAAAGTTCAGAATATTTCATTTGTGACTTTTAATGTTTCCCACTTTTTAACCATCCATTAACTAAAATGTTTTAAATAAAATTGTTATTTCGAGTGGGAAAAAAAACCTAAAAAATGTTTGGTTTGATAGTGTTAAAACAGGACATTTTGACAGATTCTGAAGATTTTTCCCCCCCCCCAAAGCTTTTGGAACTGGGGTGATTTGGCAGCAGCCGTGGGGGAGCTAAAAGCCCTGGTTTGTAACGGTCCTAAGCTTCCCCATCCACCCTCAAACCAGCAGTTGCTGCAGCTATAGGTCTTCTTTGCTGACTGACTTCCAGGCTGGAGCGGAATCTGCCTTGGCGAAGGCTGCCAGTGTGGGGTAGACAGTGCAAGGCTCTCTCTCCCCGGGGGCTGCGAAACTGACCAGCGCGTCCTGCCCTGGGGGTCTGGCCATGCGATTCCCGGCATGGCCCAGCTACAAACCGGAGGCATGGGGAGGGGACAAAGGGGAGCAGTCAGAAGGGGACAATACGACCCCGTCTCGCAGGCTGGGGGACATGCCCGGTGCTGGATTTTGGCGTCTGGCCTGATAAAGACAATAAGGTGGTCAGCTCCCTACAGGGCAACGGCAAGGGGCCAGCGGGCCCCAGCGGCTTGCTGGCCGGCGAGGAGCTGTGGGGGGCAGAGCAGTTGAGACGGGGGGCTGTCCGTGTGTGGGGAGTGGGCAGACGGCACTCCGCCTCCCCTGCCGGAGAGCAGGCGGGCTGATGGGGAAGCGAGGACAAGAGCAGAGTGGAGATGGGGGGGGGTGGTAAGTTAGGGAGGCTGCCCCAAAACCACAGCCTCCCCCACCCAGCCAGAACTGCCCCCTTCTCAGGCTCTGAACCCCAATGGCCCATCTCCTTGTCCTCCCCCCACGCCAGCCCCCCTCTCCGGCAGCCCCAGCGCCCTGCTTCTCTCCATCCTGGGCTTTGCAGGGCACACCCTCCGGCAGCTGGGGGCCTGTGTGAGTCGGAGGTGGCGTCTCCCCCTCAGCGAATGCCCCACATGGTGCTGGGCAGTCCCTGGTGGCTAGGACAGGCCCAGCTGTCGGGTCCTAGAGAGCGCAGCCCCAGGAGGGAGGAGCTGGGTGTGTCCCACCAGCAAAAGGGAACGTGCCAGCTCCAGACGCTCGGGAGCCAGCTGGGGTGGCAGAGTGCCTGAACATGCCCCCGTTGGTGGGGCTGGCACAG
Source organism: Rafetus swinhoei (assembly GCA_019425775.1). Classification (NCBI taxonomy): domain Eukaryota; kingdom Metazoa; phylum Chordata; order Testudines; family Trionychidae; genus Rafetus; species Rafetus swinhoei. The sequence continues at coordinate 1,863,749 of CM033435.1, read as the reverse complement.
TCCGGGGCCAGCCTGGTGCTGGGCTCCGGGTGGGTGCGGGGCCTACGTCTGCGTTGCGTCTGGCCCCAAAGCCAGGCTGCCCCGCCGCTCCTAAAGGGGCAGGCCCCCAATGACGCCAAGTGCCAGCGTCGGGCAAAATCGGGCCCCCCTGGCACCCCAGGGAGCTCCGGCACCAACCTCCCGGGGGCCAGGCTCCTCCCCAGGAACAGTGTGACAGCCGGGCTCGAACCGTCCTAACTCCGCCTCCCCTCCCGCAGCCTGGGACTCGCCTTGCCACCCTACAGCACCTACTACATCCGGGCCAACCTCAGCGACCAGATCCTCCAAGTGAAGTGTAAGTAGACACTTGCCTTCGCCTCTTGCCCTTCCACACGCCCCTTGACCCCCAGCCCACCAGCTGGGGACCAATGAGGGGCACGAAAGCTCGCCGGTGCTATAAGAGCGCCACCAATCGGGGCGCGGGCGGGCCCGTCAAAGGGAAGGTAAATTGCCTGCCGGGGAATGCGAGGACTTCGCACTTCCATTTTGCTTAAACCAAAACCAACCGAACCCCGAAACCAAATGTTTGCTAGAAGGAAACCCCAGGACCCCTCTGGCGCAGATGAGGGGAAGGGCTGCCGGGTGAGCGCTCCAGGCACGAGGAGGCAATGCTGTGGCAGGCAGTTACTTGGAAAGCCCGTGGAAATTTGCATGTTTTGTTTTCCTTAAGGTTCTTTTGGGTTCCTATGATTTCTGTTTTGGTTGGTTGATTTTCTTTGTAATTAATTTCTAATGAACCTGTGTACGTGTGTGTTAGCCTGCACCTCTCTCTGCCTCTCTCGTTCCACACGAGAGCCTAGTCTCCCAGGTCGGGAGGGGGGTGACTCAGGCTTCCCCCCGATCCCCATCTTTCTCTCCCTTGTTTCTCTCTCCTCTGTCTGTCTCTCTCTCTGCTACCCACTGCCCCTTCTCTCTCCGAGCCCCCGGCTGCCTTCACCGTCCCTCGTGCCGCGGCTCCGCTCCCAGGGCCTTCCTGGGGGTTGATCTTATTCACAATGCGACTTTGGAGCGAACCAACACAACATCCAGCAGGGGGCACTCCCCCTGGTTTGGTTGCTCTCAGGGTTCCTCTCCAAGGAGTTGCTCAGCCCACCCCCTAGGTCAGGCCTGGGCAAAATATGGCCCACGGGCCGGATCCAGCCCGCGGAGGCAGCAGGGAGCCCCAGGCAGGCTCCCCAGCAGCCCCACAGCCCCGCGCGTCGTGTAGAAACGCGGCTGCAGGGCTCCCCTTCTGTTTGAAAACTGGAGGGGAGGGGGGAAGTTTTAGGAGTCACCCCGCCCCAAGCACAATCCCATTGGCCAGTTTCTGGCAGAAACCGGCCAAAGGGAGCTGCTTGTTGGAGTAACAGGCAGCCAAGAACCACGCCCCCTCTCGGCTTAGTTATTCATGTAGCACATGGCCAGGCAGGCTAGTTTGGCAGTTGACAAGTAAGTCTCCTGGCCACAGCCCTTTCCTGCCCCAACCCTCTGCCCCCTTCCCCCCAACATACCCAAACCCTCTGTCCCCCTCTTACACCCACATCCCCTCCCAGATCTGCACCCCAACCTCCTGCCCCAGATCACAAACCCCTCCTCCCCTAGGTCACATCCCAAACCCCTGCACTCCAGTCCCCTGCCCTGGGTCACAACCGCCTCCTTCACCCACACTCCCTCCCAGACTCCTGTCTCACTCCTGCACCCCGTCCCTTACCCCAAGCTCCCCTCTGCACCCGAGCTCCATCCCAGACCCCGCACGCCTCCATTAATAGCATGGAAGAGCGCAGCCCTCGACCACTTACCAATTTCTTGGAGTGGCCCCCCCCAACAAAAATTATTGCCCATCCCTGCCCTAGGTCCTGGCTCCTGAGGAATATCTAGGTGGGTCAGGGAGCCATTGGCATGGGTCAGAAGGGCCCATGTGGCCTTTGCCCGGCAGAAACAGCCCTTGCCAGCAGGCAGCCTGCCCACCCGGCCTGTGCCCTGCCTCCCCCCACAGCTGTGCCAACACGTCCCGTTTGGGATCCCCTCCACCGCAAAGGCCACTGGGATCCTGCTCCTGCAAGCCCCGCGGCAGCCCCCTCTCAGCCCTGCGGCCGGGAGTCAGTCCCAGGAATCCAGAGAGACCAGCAGTGGGTCCAGGCTCACCACGGCGATGGGCACCAGGGCAGCTCCCCCTGGGAGTCCCTGCGGACCCTGTCACTTGGCGGAGTTGGGCCTGTTCCAAGCCCTCTGCGCCAGGGCCCGGGCACGCCCTGGTCCGCTAGGTGGTAGCTCCAGGAGGAAGTCGTCGTGGTTGCCCGGCTGCGGCGTCCGTTCTGTGGCTCGTGGTGCTTGCTCAGCTGGCGGGCCCCGGCCCACGGCTGGGCTCGGCTCGGGCACGGCTCCTCCGAGACCGCAGCCAGCCCAGCGTGGCCGCGAGGAGACCTCCCACCTGCCCTCACCCACCCATGGGCTCCTCCTCGGCAACCACCACTCGAGGCTGAGCAGGTGGGCCTCCGGGGCCTTGCGCGGCCCGTCTTGGGCAGGGAAGGGCAGGCCCGCACTGGCCCCCTGCCCCCGGCGAAGGAGCAGCAGCACCGTCTGCTCCAGCTGCCGGTCTGGAGGCGCGAGCGAGGCCTGCGGCTGCTGTCACTGGGTTGCAGCGTGGGCCGGCTCCAGAGAACCCTGGGGCCTCCCCCCACACCACCTGGCTCCACAAGCACCACGCACGGAGCTTCAGTGACCGCCTGCCGCTCATCCAGCCGTGGCAGCTCCCGGGATTCCTCCTGAAGGACTGCTCAGCCCACACCCTAGGTCCTCTCTCAGGGGAGGCGAGCAGCCTTCAACCCCCGCCCTTTCCCTGTCGTGAGCTCTCGATCCCCTGCCTTCCTCTGTGGACCTTCTCTCGCCTTCCTTCCTCCTCCTCTGTCTCTCGTCTCCCCTCTGGGCTCCTGTAACCTCGTCTTTTTGCATGGGCTGCTAACTCAGTAAGAGCATTTCTCTCTCAAGACTGCTGCCACTGGTTGCTACCGACTTTCCTCTTTAGTTCGAGTGTATAAATATATATCGGTTCTATTTCTCTAGTTGTAGCTCGAGTTTTATGATTCTTTTACTGTGGCCTTGTTTCTTTTCTTTTGTTCAATGTTGTTTTTTTGCAAGAGGTTTCCTTTCAGTCTGATTATGATACACAATATTTTTATTCAAACAAAAATTGAATAAAATATTGTTTGTGCCTTCCCTCCTTCCCCCTTTCCACCCGACCCTCTCTCCCCCCCCCTTTTTTTTTGTTTGTTGTTGTTTTCGTTTGTTTTTTTTTTCTTGCTTTCTCTCTCTGGTGGATTCACACAGTACCAAACATCAAAATGAAGGGCAAGTATTTTCAGTCTTAGACCACTAACCCTTCACCACCACCGCCCGTGTCCAGTCCCCCCACCCTCACTCCTCCCTTCACCGACATCCCCCACCTCCCCCCCAGCCTGCTTGCCCATTTCCTGTGCCCGTTTGCCACGCCTAACCTTGCAAACCTCCGCCAAACTTCCCTTCCTCCCTTTATTTGAAAGCAACATGTCTTGTTATGTTCATGAGAGCTTACCTCCGCGCTCCTTCCCTGTACATTGCTCAGAAAGTCGAGCTGCCAGCGGTAGAGTCCATCTCCTCTGGAATTGTTATGTTTGGATTCAGTAAGGTTTTTGTAGCTAGTTTAAAATCCCGCTCTGCCACCTCCCCCCACCCCCTTTCTTCTTCTTCTTTCCCACTCTCACTCCTTCCCTACAAATCTCTCCCCTCCGATCCTTGCTCCTGTGCGACCCTCCTCTCCAAGACAACTCAAACTGAACGGGATAGGGCTGATCACAGACCTCCAGGCTCCGAACTCGAGCCAGCGCTCACTCCCCAGGGGAAAGGGGCTGGAATCTCAGACAGACCCGTGGCACATGTGAATCAAAACTGCCCCTCCGGGATCACGGCTCCCTGGCCCGCTAGAGACCCCAGACTGGTTTGCTGCATCATGCTGGTCCCAGCCCTGGCTGTCTCATGCTGGAGGGCATGCCGAGCGGCACTGGTTTAGCTTCAGGTCTGATTTTAGGCCGATTTAGCTGGTGTGGGGATGAGGACCCTCATTTTGTTGGGTCAGCCAGGATACTGTTGTTTCGCTGAAGTTGATTGGAGAAGGGTTTGTCCCCCACTGGACAGCTCTTCTGCCTAAATCCATGTGTCCGTGCGCTGCAAATGTGTGTAGAGAAGGCCTCAGGGGTGTGAGCTAGCTGCGGCCACCGGAGGTATCCCTGGTCTGGTGGGACCATAGGGCTGGCAGGCTTAGTGTAGTCGAGGAAATGGGTCTGGGTGCCCACGGTACCACGCGGTGGGATGCTGGACCAGCTGCACGCACGTGAACGTCCCACAATGCACTGCAGCCCTGTGTTGACATCCCTTGGAGTCTTTCCAGTGACTTCAGTGGCTGTTGGATCAATATCTAGGAGGGGGAGTTTGGATGGAGCCCAGTCCTTCCGGGGGTTCCCTTTCCTCCACCTTCTGTGCAGAGCAAGATCAGGGCCCGCCCCCGAGAAGTGCAGGGCATGTAGCAAGGCCCGTTGACTCCCGGGGCACTATCCAGCGCTCTGGGTGTGCCTAGCACATGCTGGACCGGCTCCCACAGTCTTCCCTCAGGCAGAGCGCCAGCAGATTGCAGCGGGCCGGGGGGCTGAGTAAGAGCTGCTGGCTTTACCCTGGCAGTCCGCCCCATGCATCCCCCAGCGCTATGCGTGGCACTCCATCCCTACACCCCGGGCAGTGGCACGGTGTTTGCCCTCCAGCCTCGGCCTCCGCTGTTTCTCTCTGCGAGGCCAAGAGAGGACATGGCTAGCCCTGCCCAGGCGCTGGCCTCTGGGGGCTCTGCGTCTGGACGCGCCGTCCTGTGGGACCGGTGATGTGCAGCAGCCCTGCCTCACCTGCTCAGCACACCGAAGGAGACGGATCGGGCTGGGTCCGGGCACGTGCATGCCCAGGGAGTCCGGGAGGGCATGGACGGGCCTGAGGGCAGAACAAGGCTGCCTACCTAGGAAGGAGCCATTGAAATGTGAGGAGAGACCACAGACGATAGAAACATTGGGCCGGAAGGGACCTTGAGTGGTCACCAGATCCAGCCCCTGCACAGAGGCAGGGCCAGGTAACCGGCCTGTTCGTAAACCCGCCAGCGATGAGGACTCCCCAGCCTCCCTCGGCCCATCCCAGAGATGCAGTGTCCGTAGAGCAAGACAGTTTTTCCAAATATCTAACCTCACCCTCCCTTGCTGCGGACTCAGCCTGTTACACCTTGGCCTGGCTTCCCTGGCCGTGGAGAGCTCTCGGTCACCGTCCTCTTACAGCAGCCCTTACTCCATTTGGTCCCCCCTCAGGCTGCTCTTCCAGACCCTGTGGGATTTGTAATGTCCAGCCTGACCTGAGGGTGGGGAAACACTGGAATCAATTGCCCAGGGGGGTTGTAGAATCTCCATCCCTGGAGAGATTGAAGAGCAGGTTGGACACACCCCTGTCGGGGATGGGCTAGACGGTGCTGGGTCCTGCCGTGAGGGCAGGGAACTGGACTGGATGACTCTCGAGGGCCCTTCCAGTTCTAGCATCTTGTGTGGATTGGCATTAATTATATTCCCATCCTTCCCATCTGTGTTGATGCTGTTCTGTAGCCGCTTTTCCATTTGTTTCCCTGGGATTAACGTCACGCTTCCTGGCCTAGAATCATAGAATCGGAAGAGCCCTCAGGAGGCCTCGAGTCCAGCCCCCTGCCCAAGGCAGGACCAACCCCAACTCAATCATCCCAGCCAGGACTTGGTCAAGCCGGGACTCTGTCAGACGGTGCCTGGGGGCCTTTCCGTTACGTGGCGAGGCTGTGACTCGCAGCCACGATCGATTGCCACTCCCAGCCCGTGGGTGTAACGTAACGAGAGTCCTGTGGCTCCTTACAGGCTCACAGAGTTATGTGGGCCTCAGCTCTCCTAGGCAAAGCCCCCTCGCCAGACGCATCGGGCTGGAAGGGGCTGGGGAGGTCATCACGGCCACTAATGGACACGTTTGACAAGGTGGGTTTTGCCCACCAAAGCTGATGCCCAAATAAATCGGTGGGTCTCTGAGGTGCCACCAGGCTCCTGGCTGGTGTTGGGGATACAGACTAACCCGGCCCCCCCGAGGCGTGTCCCCGTGCAAGGCAATGAGCGAGCGTGGGGAAAACTGACTTCGCTTCCCAGCATTCTCTGCATCTTCTCAGGTGTGCGGCTGGCCAGGGGCCTGGGGAGCGTGTCCCACCCGTCAGCCTCTTTCCCCCACTCCCCGCCCACATCCCCAAGGAGAGACCGCCCCACGCCACGGGCACGGCGCAGAAGCGCCTCTGCCAGGCCCCAGCCAAGGGGAGAGGAGAGGAGAGGCTCGGAGCCCACAATGATGAGGAAGGGAGGGGCAGAGAGCGGGGACCGATGCCACAGACAGGCCGAGAGGAAGGGAAAGAAGCTAATGGGAGCGTTGCCCTCAGCCCTGTTCTATCAGCCTTGAGTTGCCTCTTCCCAGTGCCCTGCAATGGCAATGCTGATGGACTACTTACGAGTGTTTTTGTTTTCCTCTCCTCGTCCTCCTCTCATTGGCTTGTCTCCAGACCCCGCCTTACAGAACACAACAGTCCAACCTATGGCTGTGCTGCCCGGCGGCGGGCGGCGTGGGTCTTGCAATGCACTGTGGGACGGTGGGGCGGGGCGGGCGCAGGGCTTTGCTGCCTGCTGACGAGTTACGTGCTCAACGGGGCAGGCCAGTGTGAAAAATGCAGACGGGCTGCTGTAGTCGAGCGGGTGTTGTCAGAAAATGGCCTGCAGTGGAGAGCTGGCAACAGCCATCCCCTTGGGCGAGCGAGGCAAAGATCCTGCCCCACTGGGCTACTGTGGGACACTGCCCGGGTTGGGCAGGGGCCACATGCACCATGGGTTTCCCCCGCCTGTTTCCCCCGCCCACCCCGGCCTTCCAAACCAGTTGGGTCATCCGGCAGAAGTCCCTCCATGCCCTTATCTGTAGCTGTAGCCCTTGTCTAAGCCAGAATCCACCCCCAAGGCCACAGGAGTCCAGCCTGAGGGTCCCGCAGTTTGTGTGGCTGAGAGCCCTTGGGCCCAGGCCCTACTCTCGAGTTCCCATCCATTGGCTCCCATGGGATGACTCCTCTGCGTAAGAGCTCTGAGCCAGGAGTAAAGGAGGTCAAGGAACATCTGTGATTGGGCCAGAAAGCCAGGCTTGTCTCCAAACGCCAGGGGCCATGCCCACCTCGAAGGGAAGAGAAACCATCTTTAATATAACTGGGGACACCCCCCCCCTTTCACTGCCCAGCGGCCTGGCGACCCCTTAGCCTCCATTGTTACTGAAAAACGATGTTTCCGCTTTGGAGCGTCGCTCTCAGCCCCCTAGGGTTTTCTCCGCCTGCCGGCTCCTCCTGCATTCCCCACCCTGTCAGGTCCTCCCCAGGGCCCGCCGTGTCAGTCTTCAGCAGCGCATTGTCCCCTGGGGCAAGTGTGTCCCATTCTCCTAGGCAGCCAGCCCCGGGGTTTTACACCGAGAAGGCGCAACAGCCACGTCATGGCGGTGAAAACAGCCGGCACCGGGGAGAGCTCAGAGGGTGCAGAAGAGGGAACAAGGGAGTAACATTGTGGTCCCTGACCTGGCAAGAGTCAAAGTGCCAACCCTCCCCTGGAAGAGCAGGCCAGAGCCGCTCTCTCAGCCCCTCCAGAGCCCCGGCCCCCCAGACGCGGAAGGATCCATTGCAGCCTGCCCCCGGAGATGGTTATTGCTGAGCTGTAGGCCATTGGCAGCCGGAAGGCAGCGGCGCCCCCACAATGCATTGCGTGTGACTGGCAGTGGGTGGGTAAGTCTTTGGTTGGACTGTCTTCATGAAGGACCCCGCGGGGTTTGGCCATGTTGATGCCTGAACAATGATTTTTGTTGCCAAAAAAATTGTTGTAGTAATTCTCTTCCCACATGAGCACAGCATGCGGTTCCTTTTCGTTGTTGACAATCCTCGTAAGAGAGAGATGCCTGTATGATGTACTGAACATGCACATATATATTCTATATATAAATGTGTGCGCATATATATATGTCTGTGTGTATATGTAACGATACGGCCTGTATTCATACATATGCAACGGAGCAAATATATTGCATTTCAGAGCCCAAACCAACCAAATCATACCCAATCAAATCACCAAAACTTTGTCACGGTGGCAACATATTGGCTATAACTCTCCTTCCCGTGCGATGCTGCAGTTACCGACAGAATCCCCCTTCCTTTCTCTCTTGTTCAAAACCAGTCGTTTGATCTCTTTTGTTTGTTCCTTGCGCGCGCTCCTCTTCCGAGACCAAAGCTCCTGCCCTCGTATGAAACCCCCGCCGGATAACGTTGCCTTTCTGTTGCAGATTTTGAATTCCTGCTGCCCAACAGCTTTGAGTCGGAGGGACATGTTTTCATTGCTCCCAGGTAGCTTTGCGTGTGCGCTTGCTGAGGTGTCCATCGACCCACGCTCTGCCGCTAACCCCGGGACTAGTTCACTCCCCCCCTTCCCATTTCCACCTCCTCCCGCACAAAGATCCCCTCTCATCTCCCTCCTCCGGCGGTGACGCCACTCCATAGTGCCTGTCTTACTGTGTCTCTTGTGTGTGTTGTGCACCCCCGTGCCACTCCGAGATGGCAGCTGCTACCTGCCCTCTGTTTTGAAACCCCACCGTGGTTGGCAGCCCGGTCCCATCTCCTGTTCAGTGCCATACACGAGCACAGCATATATGTATAGCTGTATATACGGTGTATATACGTGTACATATATAGATATAGTTTCTGAAAAGTCTTGCAGAACAGCAGACCGCTCCTGAAGTCATTGTGGACTTGCTAGGGCATCATACAGTCGTGTTAGCTATGCGGATCAGACTCTTCAGTTATGGATAATATTTGGCTTCAGTAAAGGCCCTTTTCCAGGAAGGAAAAAGGGCAGCTTTGTTCCGCAGCCAGTGCTGAGTGTCTGCAAACAGTTTCATTATTCCTAGGTGCCCATCAGATAGTTTCAACCAATCGTGTCCAGAGCTGGCCTCGCTCGCTGTGACAATTCCCTGTTCAGCTCACGTGATTGGTTGCCTCAGTCTCATGGCATTGCTGATCACTGATTGGGTGACCAAACACGTTTGATGGTAAACGGCAGAATACCATGGAGCACTTGGGGCATGAAGGTTTGAAGAAATAATAGTTGGACTAAAGTTTGTGGATGTCTGAAGAGTCACAAATGCTGGGCAGCAGTTCAAACCCTCTTGAAGCCCAGCCAATTGGATAATGCCCTTTTTTTTGTGAAAACTTTACCAATCAATTTGTTCACCCAGCTCCACTCCTACTGAAAGTCTAATAGGATCCTATAAGAATAACTCTATAAATCTACAGGGCTTAATAGATAAGGCACTCCTTTCTACACAATGATTTTCCTCTTGTAGAATTCTCTAGTAGGGATAGAAATTTGTATTAAAATCGATAGGAAAAAGTCTGTAGAAATATCGGTCACACTTTTTGCTAAGGGTATATCTATAAAGGGCTAGTAAACGGTTAATATATGTTTTAATAAATGGTTGACACAGTTGTAATAGAGTCCAGCAGGTCCATAGATTGCTTATAACTACATCTCAGAATTATCTCTAACATCTACCGATGATAGCGATATATAGCACACGCTACTCATGTCTGTGACATGTTTGTAATATCCATTAATGAATCATTGACGCTCGATAAATGTACCCTTAATATAACATGTGACTCACCTGGGATTATTTTCTTTTAAATGCCGTAGGACTTTTCCAGGAGAGTAATGTTCGTTATGAAGCATAGAGTCAATAGTAATGAGATACTTAAGGAGTGTGGAATTTAAACAGAGACAGTGTCAACTAGTGACGTAAAATTTCAAAGCAATTAACACTTCCCCGCCCTTCTTGTGAGACTCTAGCGTATGTTATAGCGGTTAGATGACTCCAGCTTCGGCTCCGAGCATTGAACGTAATTCCTGGCTTTTTATTAAACGTCTGTTGTTTTACCAACGTATTGTTCGTGTATGGCCCGATCCACCAGTCCTGAGCTGTGGGCGGTTGGAAATGCAGATCCAAATGATGTGCTTCATAAAGGAGAATTGAAATTTAGAATTGCCTTGGAGTGATTCGTTGCATATTAACCACCTTTTTAACAATAAGCAAGAATCTTCCAATTTGAAATTTGTTCTGGAAATGTTCCTTGCTCCAAATTGGTATCCATAATATGACTCTTCAGAAAAAAAAATAGGCTCTTGTGTTATTGCTTCCTAACCTACAAGCCCTAGGCTATCGCTGGGGACCAAAAGGACTGTAAGATGTCCCGGGAGAACCATACAAGATTGGGTGATTGTCAATACGACGGTGTGATTGATTGATACTCCATCAATTCTAATATGTCCCCTGGCGATTTTCAGAAACCATATATCACATATCGATATCTCAGTGCGTGTGTGAGCACATATATCTGTACGCATTTGTGTAGCTATATAGGTGACTATAGTTAAAGATGACCTTGGGATGCCTGTAGATCTTTGAGCAGCCAAGGGGGGTGGGAATCTACTCTGCGTTCTACCCATCACGTGGAAAGCTTAGAAGGTGGGAGGGAACGACAGCTTCCAACGTGCTGGTGGAGTGGTAAGAGGAGACTTGGGGTGTGTCTACACTGCACCGTTAGTCCGGAATAACGGCCGTTATCCTGGAAAAACAGTACGAGCGTCCACACTGCAATTGAGTTATTTCGAAAGAAAATTGAAATAACGGGAGGGCGTTTTCCGACGTTGGTAAACCTCATTCCACGGGGGATAATGCCTCTTCCGAAAAAGCTCTTTCGGGGGAGGAGGGGTGTGGACACTCCACTGCTGCTATATCGAAATAGCCTCTCCACACGGCCACTCTCAGTTATTCCTCCCCAGGACCTCCTGGGCCTCTACATCGAGATAGCACATCTACTCTAGGGAAGCCTGCCCCGGACTAATTTTGTGGCTTCCCTGTAGTGTGGACGCTCTATTTCGAAATAAGCTATTCCGGAAGATATCTTCTGTTACAGCTTGTTCCGAAATAAGCTTGCAGTGTAGATGCACCCTTAGACCTTGCCCAGTGCAACAGGAAATTCAGACCTTGTGCTTCCCCACACAGAGAGGGGACTTGATGCCCTTACAGAGCCTCAAGATGCACCTTCACACACACACACGCGCGCGGGCTGGTAGTGCTGTGATACCAGCAGCAGACATGCCCCGTACAGAGGTATCCACATGGCTGCTCTTCTGGAGTCCAACCAGTCCGAGCACCACAGCGCCATCCGGAGAGTTGTTTACAAAAGCGTCTGCTCACAAGAGCCCTGGTCAGATCCCTGCACACGCCGCAACCCGGCGACGTCAGACCCTTGTACGCGCCGCGAGCCAGCAACGTCAGATCCCTGCACGCACCGCCCCCCGGTGACGTCGGATCCCTGCACGCGCCGCGACCTGGCGACGTCGGATCCTTGTACGCGCCGCGAGCCAGCAACGTCAGATCCCTGCACGCGCTGCCACCCGGCGACGTCAGATCCCTGCATGCGCTGCGACCCGGCGACAGCAGATCCGTGTACGCGCCGCGAGCCAGCGACGTCCGATCTCTGCACGCGCAGCCCCCCGGCGACATCCGATCTCTGCACGCGCAGCCCCCCGGCGACGTCCGATCTCTGCACGCACCGCCCCCGGTGACGTCCGATCTCTGCACGCACCGCCCCCGGTGACGTCCGATCTCTGCACGCACCGCCCCCGGTGACGTCCGATCTCTGCACGTGCCGCGACCCGGTGATATCGGATCCTTGTACGCGCCACGAGCCAACGACGTCCGATCTCTGCACGCGCCGCCCCCCGGCGACGTCCGATCTCTGCACGTGCCGCGACCTGGCGACGTTGGATCCTTGTACGCGCCGCGAGCCAGCGATGTCCGATCTCTGCACGCGCCGCCCCCCCGGCGACGTCGGATCCCTGCACGCGCCACCCCCCCGGCGACGTCGGATCCCTGCACGCGCAGCCCCCCAGCGACGTCGGATCCCTGCACACGCCGCTGCCTGGTGACATCGGATCCTTGTACACACCGCCACCCGATGACGTCAGATCCTTGTACGCGCCACCACCCGGCAAAGTCGGATCCGTGCACGCGCCACCATCCGGCAAAGTCGGATCCGTGCACACGCCGCCCCCCGGCGACGTCGGATCCTTGTACGCGCCACCACCTAGCGACGTCGGATCCCTGCACGCGCCGCCCCCCGGCGACGTCGGATCCCTGCACGCACTGCCACCCAGCGGTCACGCCTCAACTTGACTCCCTGCCTCAAATCCGTGAAAGTGGGAGAGTGAAGAGTTTGTGGCTTTCCAAGCCAGGGATCTGCAGAGACTCTGCCTGGACCCCCCCTGGCGCCGGCCTCAGCTGGAAGACTGGGATTCCGTAACTTTCCTCTTCCTCCCCTTATGCAGATCCCAAATCGTGCATCAGGCCACGCCGGGCTCTTGGTATTGGCCCCCGACTGGTCTTCAAGCTTTTCTCCGCAGCCACAAAGGCCAGAACTTCCTGTTCTGAGCATCGGGTGCCGAGCTTCCCCCGCGCCCCAGGCCTGCGGGAGCTGGCGATTTCAGAAGAGAACACCGACTGTCACGAGCCTTGCAATGAAATCGGGAGTGCTGGCAGTGCTGCTGCACGTGGCCAGAAGCTGCAGAGCTGCCCATGGGTTCCCCGCCTCTTTCTTTCCTTCTCCCCAGGAGTCACTCACGCCGACACGAGAGCCAGGCTCACGAAGGCCAGGCCTGCTGATCTGAGCCCCAGAGCTGGGCCTGCTGTGTGTCCCACAGTGCTTTAGGGCAGTGTGACACCGAGTCGGGGTTCCCCCAGATCCTGCAGCCTGTAGCAGCAAGAACAGACGCCGCCAGCCCCAGAAAATAGAGAGGGGTTATTGCTCCTCCAGGCTACAGCACAGCACAGACGTGATGTGGCTACAGGAGTCTGGGCCAGGATGCCTCAGATCCTTTGGGTTGGGGGGGTCCATCACCCCTCTAGACCTCCAGCCCTCAGTTTAGGCTGACTCCTTCATGTTCCCCAGCCAGCAACTGCCCCTTCCGCCGAAACCTCCCTTCTTTTGTTCCCTGCCTGCCCTCAACCGGTCGGACAGGTTGGGTCTTTTTGCCTACGTGACTTAAGGCAGCCGTCCTGCTGGGCAGTGCTACAGAGACCGGCCAGCAGGGGTCACCCCAACCCCCACACAACCACCAGTGGATACCCAGAGGGTATGGCCTGCCCACTACATCACAGGCAGTGTTCCCTCTGAGCCGAGCGCTTGTGCGGGTGCCCAGGAGAGATTCAGATACTGCCCAGCTGATTAGCAGAGCACCCACAGCACCCCGAGCCAGCAGCATGTGCTTCTATTGGTGGTGCACATCTGCACATGCCTTGGTGCACAGAACAAAATTTATTCCACGCATAAATGGAAAAGCTTAGAGAGAACACTGCTCTAGGGTCACCTCCGGGTCCAGCAGTGGAGAGAGCCGACTGTCCTCATTAGCCGGGTGTTGTGAGAGGCTGCCGCTCCACGGGGGTCTCAGACCCCCCAGCGTTCCCAGTGGGCACCCCCATAGCCAGCCATCTGCTCTCCTGTGGGCCCAGATCTGCCTTCCTTCCTAGGACATTTGATCCTTCCACATGATCACAGGGGGTTAAAACAAACGGTAATCATGGAACTGATGAAACAAGGCTAGAAACCCCCGTGGGCCCCCACCCTGCCCCATGCACGGGGAGCTCAGCCACAGTCCCAGCCGGGGAGGCCAGTACACAGGCGCCTCCCCACACACTGTGCACCTGGGAGGCACCAGCAGCCGGGGCCTGCGCCCCGTGGCACCCCATCCCTGGAGTGACAGCAGCAAAGGGCACTCTCGGGCCAGCGTCACCCTCGTGCAGAGTGCGATCCCATTGCCTCCCCAGACCATTGCAGCGATGAGGCTGTTGGCTCTGGGGGTCCCTGGTTCGGTCCCTCACCACAGCCAAGATGGCAGCTCTCACCCCCGCGCTCCAGGGCACAAGGAGCCTGGCGTGATCGCGGCCGCCTGGCTCAGAGGGCCGTGGCGGCTGGACGCTGGGCGAGCCCGGCAGCGGCCATCGGGGGAGTAGCACCAGCGTGGCCGCTGGGTTCCCGTTCCGGCGTGGTGCCTTGCAGCCAGCAGTGCTGGGAAGGCGGCGACTCTCAGCAGGGGTTGGTGTGACCCCAAGGAGCTCTCCCCGTGCTCCGGGCAAACCTAGACTGAGCCAAAGGTACTCCAGGAAACTGCATCCCGAGCAGTGTCAAGCAGCGGATGGTGCGCTTTACCCCAGCTGAGAACCCGGCCCGTGTAATTTCATACCCCACACACACTCACAGCGGGGCAGTCACACCCCATACACACTGACAGCGGGGCAATCACACATTCACAGCAGGGCAATCACACCCCACTCACAGAAGGACCATCACACCTCACACACCAGCAATCATACTCCACACACACTCAGCAGGGCAATCACACCCCATACACACTGACAGTGGGGCAATCACACCCCATACACACTGAGAGCGGGGCAATCCCACCTCACACACACTCACAGAGGGACCATCACACCTCACACAGCTGGGCAATCACACCTCGTGCACACTCACAGCGGAGCAGTCACACACACACACCACCAATCACACCTCACAGATGGACAAACCCACACCAGCAATCACACCTCACAGAGGGACAATCACACCTCACACACACAGCCCACCAATCACACCTCGCACATGTACACACATCACCCAGTTTCTTTTTCTAAACTATCGGTGACCTTCGTTTTCTAATGCCTGGGCTGCAGGCCTGCGGTGCGATAGCAGCACGTGGGGGGCTGGCACAACTGCTGACCCCGGGGGGTTCTGTCCCACACAAACTCATCTACGCCAGACATTCCCGCTCTGCACGGCTGATCCAGCGCCTACCTCTCTATGGATGGTACCGTGACGTACCACGAGAACCCGTCCGTCCGTCCGTCCGTGTGCGCCGACGCGGGCAAAGCCTGGCTGGGACGAGAGCCGCGCCGTGGGGCCGTGCGCAGCGGACATGGTGCCGCCAGCGGGCCAGAGCCCGGTGCTGTCGCCCGCCTCCTCCCCAGAGAGGAGTTCCCCAGCGCGCTGGCGGCACGCCTGGCTCTTGCCAGGGCGGCCGGCCTGGGGGGCGTGTGGCTCGCTGTGGCAGCAGTGTACGAAGGGGGGCCGATTTGTCAGCGCATGGGAGAGGCTGAGCGCTCGGTGAAGGGAGACTCTGGTTTATGCGCTTCCACCACTCCCTGGCTCTGGCCGTCCCCAGGCTGCTTCACACGAACCCTCTGAGAGAGCCAGGTAGGTAGAGTCATGGTCAGTCTACTGAGCCGTGCGCCCTGGCTCCGCACGCAGCCATGGCCGGTCCTCCGCCTGCCAGGAGAACTCCTGGGCGTGGGGGGTGGCGGTCCTTTTGCAAACATCGAAACAGCTGCTGGCCCTTGGGCAGGCGGGTGCTTCTAAGGCCCCTGCGCCCTGGGTAGCCACCATGTCATTGCATAAACACACCTGCACCCTTAGGAACGTCCGTCCGCCCCAGTGCCAACTGTAGGGGTAAACTGAGGTATTCCTTACACCATCAAACCTCATTAACCAGGACGGCAAGCTCAGAGCTGGCGGCCTCCCGGCTTTGGGAGGGCATCTTGCCAGGGTGGGCCTGCCGCGGAGACGGGGGGTCCCTGCACGCGGTCCCTGCATCCTAGGCAGCTCCAGGTGCATGGAGGCATTTTGGAGTTGCACCGCCAGGCCCCTGGCATGAGAGAACCGAGTGTCTGGAGAGAGGTACCACGTTCCCAGTGCCTGCCACGTTCCCAGCTTTCCTCACCGGCTTGCTGACGCCTCCGGGAGCCTGGCAGGGGGAAGACGGCCCCCGGGACGTGGCCACACCTGTTAGCTGAAGTTTGCAGCTGCAGGCAGAGTGATTCAGTGGCGCCTTCGTCGCCACGGCAGTGCTGAGAGCAAAGCGCCCGCTGGCTGCTGTGTCGGCCAACAGAGAGTTCGGTGACATTTCCGAGGCCCTCCTAGCCTGTTGAGTCACCGTGCAGAGTGCGGGGGACCAGCGACTGGATTGTAAACTCTGTAACTGCCTGGCCCTCCGCCTTGGTAAGAGCCCGGCTTAGGCAGGCCAGCAAAGAGCGCATCTGGTGCGCCGAGACCTGCGTGAGAGATGCCCGCCCGTGCCCATAGCAAGAGAGGTAAGTTTGAAGATCTTTTACGGCCCTTCCAGCTGGCATCCCTGCCAAACCGTGTCCTTCTGTGCCAGGGGGCACTGCCTTTGGGAGGCCACCATGCTCGGGGAGTAAGTCCCCGGCTTTGCCAGGTGGCTCCATCTCCCCGTGACAGGATGCTGCTCCCGGCTACTTCCCACTGCCCATGCGGGAGCTCTGGTCGCCCCTCCTGCTCGCAAAGCAGCAGCCGTGTGCCATCAGATCGCCCGGACCCCAGTCTCGGCTCCCAGCGCCGGCGGTTCCTCTGCGACGTTCCACCCCGAGGACACGCGTGGGCCCTTTTCTGGCTGCCGAGCAAACCCGGCGCCTGGCCGTCCCTCCGGGGGTGGCTGGCCTGCGTGCCAAGAGAAGCTGCTTTGGCGTCTGGCACCGTCACGCTCTCACCCTCGCGGGCCTGCCCAGCTAGCCCTGGTCCGTTGGCTGCCGAGCCCCAGGGCACAGGAAGGAGTCCCCGGCAGCTGCCCAGAGCCCGGATGGGGCTGGGATCCGACGGCATGAATGTGCCACCGTCCGGTGCCTGCCCACGGACTCCATGCGCTGACGAGAAGTCGGAGAGCAGCCGGCGATCCCTGGCTGAGCCGAGCAGGCGTGGTGCAATTGGCGGGCGTGGCGACCGCTCCCGGGGAACCTCCCCTCGGTGACGTTGACAAGCCCGGGGGCCAGGGCTGTTACCAGCCTACTCCCGGGGTGTTGGAGGGACCCAGCCAGCCAGCAGCCGTCCCTGGCCCAGAGTGGATGTGGCTGCCAAATCAGCTGTCTCCACTGCAGTTGGCGCGTCACCCTTTCGGACACTTCCCGTGGTGCGGGGCCGATGGGGCAGGGCAGCCTGAGCACGCGGGGTTTGGGGGGACGCACGTGCCTCCACACAGCCCTGCCGGCCTCCTGGGGGGGATGCGCATCCCCCGAGTGTCCCGCAGCCACCTGCTCCCTGGCCCCGCTTCACGCACACCTACCTATCCCCCCCAGTCACCTCCGCCCCACAGCCTGGGCACCCCCAGGATTGCCCCCGTTCTCAGCAGGAGGAAAAGGGCCGTCCCTTTTTCCGCCTTCCAAACGCCAAATCTTTTCACCCTCATCCCAGAGAATATTGCAAAGACCTCGACCTGTCGGACAACAACACGGAGTTCCTGGAAAACTTTATCGCCCTCATGGAAAAGGTGACCCCCGACTCCAAGCAGTGTAAGTAGCAGGGCCGGCTGGGCAGAGCGGGCCTGGGCTGCTGGGGGGGTCGGGACGGGTCACAGCAGGCCGGGGGGATGAACATGGGAGACGCTGTTAATGAGGCCCATGGAGACTGGCAGCGCTAAGGGCAGCTATCCCAGCAGGCTGGGACACAAGCCGTTGACACCTGGCAGGGGCCACGGGACAGGGTGGAGGAGCACTGGCCGGGGGGCAGGGTGGAGGGGCGCAGGGCAGGGCAGGGCGGAGGGGCACTGGCAGGGGCCGCAGGGCAGGGAGGCACTGGCAGGGGGCAGGGCAGAGGGGCACTGGCAGGGGCCGCAGGGCAGAGGGGCACTGGCAGGGCCGTGCAGGGAGAGCCGAGGCCTGGGCTAGCTGTAGGTCAGGACTAGACCCCTTGGCAGCGATGCCTGCCTGTCTGCTGGCTGCCCGGAGTTCCTGCCCTGCTCGCCCTGCCCTGGCCCCATGGCTCCATGGGTGCGGCCCAGTGGTGCGCGTGTCCCGGGCCGCTCAAAGGAGGGTGCTCGGTGGTTCGGGGAGCCGCGCCGCTGGCTGCCACGTGGGAGCCCCGAAGTCAGGGCCTACCGGGCCCTTCTCCAGCCCCAGCTCCCTCGTGGCTGGGGCAGGACGGCCTGGGAACCACGGAAGAGCCCACATCCTGCCTCCAGGGCTTGTGCTGGGGCCCAGCTGCCGAGACAGCCCAGGGAGGGGCGCTGGGCACGGGGAGGAAAGGCAGCCGGAGGGTGAAGGGACCCCTGGGCGGGGAGCTCGGCAGGTTGGGGGGCTCCGAGCCTCCCTGATCTCCCCCCGTTGCTTTCCAGGCGACAACTTCCTCCTCCACAACCTGATCCTGGACACGGGCATCACACAGCAGCTGGTGGACAGGGTGTGGAAGGACCAGGACCTCAACACGTAGGCACAGCCCCATGGCCGGGGCCAGTCCAGCCGGGGACAGAGAGACCGAGCCCCTGGGGCCAGGGCCCACCTGGGGCCCCAGCTGGGAGGCAGGGCCCTGCGGGAAGGGGCCCCAGAGCGCCGGCTGGGGACAGTACCAGCCTCAGAGGCCGTGACCTCAGAGCCATTCGCCGAGCGAGGCTACAGCCGCCCCCAGCCAGGATTCAGAGCGAAGGCTGTGGTGCTAACGGGCGCCTCCCAGTGGCAGACAAGGCACTGTGCGGGGAAGCTCGCAGCCCCTGGAGGCTGGAGTGGGCCCATTGCTCTAATGGCGTGCGCTCCTCGAGCCGGGCCCCGCTGTGGGGAGTGCTGAGCCCCCAGCCCCTCCAAACGCCCCCAAGCCAAGGCAGACTCACAGGGACTCCGCAAAGCCCCTGGAAGCGGTCGCTTTGCCATAGCAGATGCCCAGAGGCCCTGGTGATGGGCGGGAGGGAGAGCCCTGAGCGGGAAGCGAGGGCAGTGCTGGGCGGGGAAGGGAGCCCAGGCGCCTCTGGCCAGCAGTCACACCCCGCGCTCCGGTCCGTCTCCCTGCAGGTACAGCCTCCTGGCCGTGTTCGCGGCCACCGATGGCGGCATCACCCGCGTTTTCCCCAACAAGTAAGTGGCCTCCAGTCCCCGGCGCCCCCGCCCAGTCTGCCTGCGGGTGGCGCCGCAGCACGCGGCCCCGCGGACGGCCCCGCTGACCCGGGGCGCTTCTCCCCCCCTCCAGAGCGGCCGACGACTGGGACGAGGACCCCGAGCCCTTCAACGCCAGCTTCTATCGGCGGAGCCTGGACAACAAGGGGTACATCTTCAAACCGCCCTACCGGGAGCGTGAGTACCGCCCTGCACTGGCACGGCAGGGGCGCACCCAGCCCCGCCCGCCCCCTGGAGCCCCCTGGGCTCAGCGGCTTTGCAGAGGGGAGAGAGCAACGGCTCTCAGGGCCTGGAGCTGCAGGCCCTGCCCAGGGAACATGCCTGAGATCTGGCCCTGGGCAGCTTCCCCTCTTGGGATCTGCAGGTTCAATCCCCTGGTGCGTTGCACAGGCATTTTGCACGAGTGTCACCCGCTGGTGGTGAGGAGCTCTCTCCTGGAGCTGGGAATGGTGAGCAAGGTGCCCAGCCGTACAGGGCCTGCAGCATCCCTCGGCCAGGCTGCAGGCGCTGGTGCTGGAGAGCCAGGAGGCATTCCTGCCACCCGCGCTGCAGGGAAGACAGTCGTGGACAGAGCAAGGTGCCCGGGTGCTTGTTGGTGCTTCTGCAGCGCCCCGGCGGATCCGTAGGCTGGAGCAGTCGGAGGCTTAGGAGACTTTTCATCTTAGAAAAGAGGAGACTGAGGGGGGATACTATAGGGGTCTATAAAATCATCACTGGTGTGGAAAAAATGAGTAAGGAAAAGTTATTGACTTGTTCCTATAACTCAAGAACTAGGGGTCACCCAATGAAATGAATAGGCAGCAGATTTCAAACAAACAAAGGGAAGTGTTTCTTCTTGCAGCACACAGTCAACCTGTGGAACTCCTTGCCGGAGGACATTGTGAAGACCAGGACTTTAACAGGGTTCCAAAAAGAACTAGATAGATTCATGGTGGTTCGGTCCATCAGTGGCTGTTAGCCAGGCTGGGCAGGGATGCTGTCCCTGGCCTCTGTTTGTCACAGGCTGGGAATGGGCGACAAGGGAGGGATCAGGTGAGGATTCCCCTGTTCGGTTCCCTCCCTCTGGGGCACCTGGCACTGGCCACTGTCGGCAGACAGGACACTGGGCTGCATGGACCTTTGGTCTGACCCAGTCTGGCTGCTCTTATGTTCTTAAGGCAGGGTGGGACCATTCCCCCAGGGGTGGGGTGGGGCAGGGGCGGGGCCATTCCCCGGGGGCGGGGCCATTCCCTGGGGGCGGGACCATGCCCCGAGGGGCAGGGCGGTGAATTCTCCATCACTGACAACTCTCAAGCCCAGCCCGGATGGTTTCCAAAAAGGGGCACTGGATGGTTCCTGCCCCAGGGGCATTTGGGGGCAGGGCTCTGGCTCTGGTACCCAGGGGCCCAGACTAGATGATCACAAAGGTCCCCAGACACTTCCCGGGATGGAGCCTGGCCCCGCCACCCGACGGGCCTTCCCGGGGTGATCCCTGCGTCTCAGGCGGCCTCAGTCTCCCTCCTGTCTTGTCCCCACAGCCGGTTTCCAAGGCCTGGAGCTGGAGAACAACACCATCGGGATCCTGGTCAGCACGGCCGTGGAGCTCAGCATCGGCGGGCGGACCCTGAAGCCAGCAGGTCCGGGTGCCTGGGGAGATGTCTGAGTCCCTCCCCATGCATCCCATGGCCTGTCCGGGCCCAGCCTGTGGGGACACCCCTCTGTCCCGCCCTGGGCTCTCCCTCAACCCCGGCGCGGTGGGTCTCCCCCTTTCGCGCCAGTCGGGCCTGCCGGGCTGCCCCAGTGAGCGCTCGGCTCTAGGCTGAGCTCTCTGTCCCATCGATGCGGGGCATCCCCCGCCTGGTTCCACCCCCTCCCTCTGGCTCCGGGGGGAAGTTTCAGGCTGATCCTGAGCCTTCAGCCCCACTGAGTGCAGCCCCTTGTGATTTAGCACCCGGGGGAATGCTGGCCGGCCACAGGCAGCCTGGGGCCCGGGGCGGGAGGGAAGGAGTCGCTCTGTGCCCGTCCCACGCCCTCCTTCCCTCTCCCCAGTGGTTGGCGTGAAGCTGGACCTGGAGGCTTGGGCTGAAAAGTTCAAAGTCCTGGCAAGCAATCGGACAGACCGGGATCAGATGGGAACGCGCCGGGTGAGTGTGACTCCCGCCAGCCGCCCCATCCCCTCCGTCCTCCACAGGCTGGCTCCCCCTATCCCTTCCCCTCCGTCTTCCGCAGGCCGGTTCCCCCTTTCCCCGTCCCCTCCATCCTCCACAGGCCAGCTCCCCCTTTCCCCTCCCCTCCATCCTACACAGGCCAGCTCCCCCTTTCCCCGTCCCCTCCATCCTACACAGGCCAGCTCCCCCTTTCCCCTCCCCTCCGTCCTACACAGGCCGGTTCCCCCTTTCCCCGTCCCCTCCATCCTACACAGGCCAGCTCCCCTTTCCCGTCCCCTCCATCCTACACAGGCCAGCTCCCCTTTCCTCCCCTCCGTCCTCCACAGGCCGGTTCCCCTTTCCCGTCCCCTCCATCCTCCACAGGCCGGTTCCCCCTTTCCCCTCCCCTCCATCCTCCACAGGCCGGTTCCCCTTTCCCCTCCTCCATCCTACACAGGCCAGCTCCCCTTTCCCGTCCCCTCCATCCTACACAGGCTGGTTCCCCCTTTCCCTCCCCTCCGTCCTACACAGGCCAGCTCCCCCTTTCCCCGTCCCGTCCATCCTCCACAGGCCGGTTTCCCCTTTTCCCCTCCCCTCCATCCTCCAGGCCGGCTCCCCCTTTCCCCTCCCCTCCGTCCTCCACAGGCCGGTTCCCCCTTTCCCCTCCCCTCCATCCTACACAGGCCGGTTCCCCCTTTCCCCTCTCCTCCATAGGCCAGCTCCCCCTTTCCCCGTCCCCTTTTCCCCCGCGTCCATGCTCCTGCTCCCCGGGGTGATTCCGATCGCCACGGCGGAGCCCAGCCAGGAGGGGCTGGGACGCGGTCAGTGGCGAAATGGCTGCAGGTGGTGAACGCGGCAGACCGTCACCCCCCCTTGCTTCTGTGCTTACGACTGTCCTTCCTCTTTTGGGCTTGCTCCAATGGCCAGTGCGACCCCACCACGAGCTGCGAGATGGACTGTGAGGCCAACAACAAGGTGAGCGGAGGGACTGGACTCCAGAGGGCAGCTCCCCCCTTGCCCAGCCACCCCCGGCTCTGCCCTGGTATGTGAGCGCCAAGCGTGAGTGTCGCTGAGCGTGCGACCAGCGCCCTGGCGTTCGTGGTGCTTCACGGACAGAGCGGAGGCCCCATCCCCGCCCCTTGGAATTGCCAATCGACCCGGTCGCCTTGCAGGACTCCTGCTGCCATGCAGCGCGCCCCTCGGTCTGCCCGACCGCACGGAGGCAGTGCTGCCCAATGGACGGAACACCGGGTTCTAGCCCCACCTCCACCAGCTGGGTGATGGGGGCAAGTCGCCGCCCCTCCCCCAGCTCTAACGTGGAGCTAATGCCCCTTTGGGAGGAGCGTTGGGGGCTCCTGCTGAGAGACGCTGGGCGCAGGGATTGTGGGGGCACGCCGCAGGGGCCAGAGAGCCCACCGAGCCTCTTGGCTCCCAAACCAGGAGTCCTGGGGCACCTTCCAGACGAACAGCTTGAGTTAGGCATCCGCGTCCCTGGGCAAAACTTGGAAAGGAAGCAAAGGTGGGTAGAGACATGCAGGCCCCTTCCCCCCTCCCCGGCCCTGGCCAGTCCGGCGTCCCCCCGCAAGTCCATTTCCATGCAGATTTTACAAGGCTTGGTCCGTCCCCTGCGCCCCCCCCACCCCACCCCGAGTGCCAGCCTCTTCAGGTGTGGAGGCCCCGGCGCCTTCAGGGAGAGCCCTGGGGAGCGGGTGCTCTGGGGGGGCTGAGTGACCTCGCCATGTCTCCCGCGATTCCCCTGGAAACTCGTGGGCCTGAGCCCGTGGGCAGCGCCAGCCCCTGCCCTGGGCCCAGCTGCCCGGAGCACGGCGCGGCCTGGCTCAGACCGGCACGGCCTCCTCTTGCAGGACCTCATCTGCGTGCTGCTCGACGACGGAGGCTTTCTGGTGCTCTCCAACCAGGAAGACCACTGGTACCAGGTGAGCTGCAGGTCTGCCCCCCGGCTGGGGAGGGGGTCTCGGCCTGGGATACTGGGAGCCGAAGGAAGAGAATCCCAGTCAGAGCGCCAGGCAGCCGGGGGCTCGGGCCCACGTGGCCTGGGGCTGGCAGCGGGGAGCTAATCGCGGTTGCCAGCAGCAACGGCCTCCTGCCCTAGGGCCCGTTGCTTGCGGGTTGTCTTACCCCCTTGGTAAGTTCTGGTTGTGCCTCAGAGCAGAGAGCTGCCCTGCCCCTCCGCCCGGCGGCCCCTGCCCGGGCCTCTCTGCCCTGCCCTGCAGCCCCTGCCAGCCCAGCCCCGGGCTGCTACTGCCCTTCAGTGCCTGCTGCCCTCCCCTTGCTCCTCCAGACCTGCGCCCCTCCGTAGTCCTGCCAGTGCCCCTGTGCCCTGCCCCGTAGCACCCCTGCTGTTCCAGTCCTGGGCCTCCCCACAGCACCGCCAGGCTGCCCCCCCCACGTTCCGTCCCTGGGTCATTGGCAGGTGCTGAGCTGGGTATAGGGCTCAGCAGAGGCCTCCGGGTTCCTCTCCCTTGCCATGCTGAGCCTGGCGCCGGCGCTGTGCCCAAGAGCTCGGCCTGGGGGCATAGCACGGGCCCTGCTGTGGGGGGGGGCCGGAGGCACAGTGCACTCTGCTGTGCGGGGAGGGGGCCGGGGGCACGGCGGGCGCCCTGCTGTGCAGGGAGGGGCCGGGGCGCGCGGAGCCCTGCTGTGGGGAGGCCGGGCGCGCGGCGGGCACCCTGCTGTGTGGGGAGGGGCCGGGGCACGGTGTGCTGTATGCGGGGGAGGCGCGGCGGGCGCCTGCTGTGCGGGAGGAGGCCGGGCGCGGCGGGCGCCCTGCTGTGCGGGAGGGGCCGGGCGCGCGGCGCCCTGCTGTGAGGGGGAGGCCGGGCGCGGCGGGCGCCCTGCTGTGCGGGAGGGGGCTGGGGCACGGTGCGCTGTATGTGGGGAGGGGCGCGGCGGCGCCTGCTGTGCGGGAGGGCCGGGGCGTGGCGGGCACCCTGCTGTGGGGAGGCCAGGGCGCGGCGGGCGCCCTGCTGTGCGGGAGGGCCGGGGCACGGTGCGCTGTATGTGGGGAGGTGCGGCAGGCACCCTGCTGTGCGAGGAGGGCCGGGCGTGGTGGGCACCCTGCTGTGGGGAGGCCGGGCGTGGCGGGCGCCCTGCTGTGCGGGCAGGGGGCCGGGGGCACGGTGCGCTGTATGTGAGGAGGGGGCGCGGCGGGCGCCCTGCTGTGTGGGGAGGGGCCGGGCGTGGCGGGCGCCCTGCTGTGTGAGGAGGGGGCCGGGGGCACGGTGCGCTGTATGTGGGGAGGGGGCGCGGCGGGCGCCCTGCTGTGCGGGGAGGGGTCCGGGGGGCGCGGCGGGCGCCCTGCTGTGCGGGGGGGGTCGTTCCCCACGCTCAGCACAGACCCTGCTGCCGTCTCTTCCAGGTGGGGAAGTTTTTCAGCGAGGTGGACGCAAACCTGATGTCCGCGCTCTACAACAGCTCCTTCTTCGCGCGGAAGGAGTCCTACGACTTCCAGTCGGTGTGCGCCCCGGAAGCCCAGAGCAACACGGGCGCCGCCCCCCGAGGGGTGTTCGTGGTGAGGGCCGGCCCCCCTCAGCTGCCTGTTGGTCCTGAGGCTGGGGTGCTGCGTGCTCAGGGGCTCCCTCCTCTGCCTGTGGGGAGCGGCTCGTCTCGGGGCAGCCTTCCTGCTGGCTGCAGAGTCTGAAATAGCCTCCAGCGCCTCGGTCCCTCTGCGCCCAGCGTGGCTTTGCCGCCAGGCCGCACTCTGCTCCCGTGCGGGGCCCAGCAGCGTGGCTGAGCTGTGGGAACCTCTGCTTGGCACCGCTGGGGGGGCGTGCTCTGGGGCTGGGGGAACCGCTGCGCCCTCTCGGGACACACGGCGGGGGCGGGGCCAAGCCCCATTAACACCCAACACAGCAGCGGGGTCTCACGGCGTTGCTGCTCGGGCTCCCCCCCCCCCATTCCAAGGCGTTTTCCTTTGGAGCGTCTCCCAGGGGTGAGGTGTGGGGGAGGACACCGGGTGGCGCCCCTCCCTGCCCAGTGTAGCCGTTCCCCGGGGGGGATCCCTTTGTCCCGAGAGCAGAGCCCAGCCCAGCTCGTGTTGAAATGCAGGTGCCCCAGTGGAGCCCGGCGTCACGTGCCCGGGCAGTGAGTGAGCCCCAGGACCCGTGATGGCCCAGCCTGCCCTTCCCCTACCGGAGCCCAGAGCCTCCCTGCCCTACCGTGGCTACCTCCTCCCCTGCCTCCGGTCTCCCCCAGCCCCGGAGTGCTGGGCAGGCAGGCAGGTGGTGCACGGCCCCTCCCGATCCCAGAGAGGTGGGCGGGCAGTGCCCAGTCCCCTCCCTCCCCATACAGCCCCACCCATCCCAAGTCCCGCCCAGCAGGCTTCCGGGAAGAGGAGACACCTGGTCTGCAGAAGCTGGGGCAGCCAGCAGCGCACAGGGTGGGGCCTGGGGCAGAACACGGGCGGAGCCGCGGGATCTATCGGGTGGTGCAGCCTCCCCCGGCCTGCGGTCATGTGGTCTGGTCCCATGTCCTTGCCAAGTCATCGCGGCCACTACTCACAGGACGGCTGAATGTCCCGGGGAAGCGCCATTGGCGCCGCCCCAGAGCGGCTGGCTGGGGTGCTGTCCAGGGACGCCTGTGGCAAACACAGCCCATAGCCCACGGGCCCATAGCCCATCCCTGCGCACAAACAGCAGCAGCAGATTCAGCGACTCACTTCCCCCGTGATCCCTCCGATGGCCCGTCTTGTGCAAAACCCCCCCTCTCCCCCCAACCCTGTCACGAGAGCACGAGCCGGCTGCATAGGGGCTCGCACCGCTCTCTTCACAGCGCCGCACGTGTCCGTGTGTCCATCTGTACCGAGCTGCGTCCGTCTGCCCGCGTGCTGGGGAACCCGGCAGCTCTCCCAGATGCCTCGGCAGGGCCTCGCGCGCCCCCGGGAGGCGACAGGGAGCGGCCCCCGCACCGCGTGCTGCAGTGCATGGTGGGGCGCCCACCGCTCAGGGGCCGGGGAGTGGGAGAGAGGGACCAGCTGCGCCAGCGACACAGGCCTGGGTAAGGAGTCGACTCTGCTCTGTAAAAGATCAGGGCGTTAGCCCGCCACAGCCAGGCGCCAGCCCAGACCACGCATTAGCCCTGTGAGGGGCGGTCACCAGCCAGGCCGAGAGCCGCTAACTGGCTGAAGCGCCCGTTAGGAGCAGTGCGGGAGACACGCGCCAAGGGAGCCGTCTGTCCACGTAGCTCTAGCACACCCCTCCGAGGAGCACGTCGCACCTCTTCTTTCGCTGCCCCCGTCCCTGGACGCCGCCCCTTGGTGTGTTATCGTAGGGTCTCTCCATCGACATGGCCTGTCTCCTCTTTCATTCCAGCCCACCATGGCGGATTTCCTGAACCTGGCTTGGTGGACGTCAGCCGCCGCGTGGTAAGTCTCCATCTTCCCCAGCAGCCAGGAGAGCCACACTTGAGAGCAAGGAGGCTGCGGCACCTCCGTCCTTGGGGTGTGTAAGGGCAGGTTAGACACGCGCCTGTCAGGGGTGGCGGAGATCAGCGGTTCCCAGCCTTTTCGAGCGTACAGACCCCTTTTCAAACTCTTACAATTTCCTGGCCCCCTCCGTGGGGGAGAAAAACAAAGAAAAAGAAAAGCAAGGATTGGTCCCACTGCGGCGGGCCCGATCCTTATTGTATACTTTCCACGGAGCCCCTGCAGTACCGTCGCAGAGCACCAGGGGGCCGCGGGCCGCAGGTTGGGAACCACTGGCGTAGATGAATAGTCCTGCCGGGAGGGCAGAGGGTGGGCTAGCGGCCTCTCGAGGTCCCTGCTGGCCCTGTGATTCTTCATGCCACGGACCATCTCGCGGCTCTGCCAGATCTGGGGGGCTCCCACCACTCACTCCCTGGGGGAGCCTCCTTTCCTCCTCACCAGTCTCAGGAGCGCAGACCATCCCCTGAGCTTCAGCCTGCGTCTCCATTCGTCCATTTCGGCCCAGAGCTTGGGGCCGGTCCCCGGCTCGCATCCTTGGAGCTTGCGGCTTTCAGAGCAGTATCAGACACTCCCGTTGGTCGGCGCCTTTCTCTGTCTCACACACACAGGCCTGCCCCGGGCACCATGTAGGCACATCTCTGGGCGTGGAGCGAAAAGTCTCCACCATGGAGGTCTAAAATTAGGCACTTACATAAGTGGCTTCCGTGACTCCAAGGCAGGGGCTGAGCCAGGCATGTCTGAAAACCAAGCCACTCGTACTTCGGGGCCGAAAGCTGGCCTTTGGCCAACCACATGCAACTGTTCTGGCTCTAGGGCTTTCCACAGAGGTGATCCGTGGGCCGTTAGGGGACGCCCGTGTGCAGGGGTGTTTGGCACACTCCGACGTTGGAGAGGGCTGGCTGGCTGGCTGGCTCTTCCATCTGGCTGGCGAGAGATGGAAAGAGATCATAGCCACCAGGCTGTTAAGGCGTGCTCCTTCCGAGCGCACACTCGCTGCTGTAGGAAAACGGCCTTTTCGAGCGAACGGAACATTGTCTCTCGCCTGGTGTTCGCCTGTTTGAGTTAGTTGCTCCTCTCTGAGCCGAGCACGCAATGGAGACCCAGCCCGAGGGCAGTGAGGGCTCTTAGCTGGACCTGAAGCTTAGGGTGGCTAGGCCTCTTTGGCTTTGACTGGATTAGTGGTGGAAGGGGGTGGGTTTCTTCCCCTGCCTTCGTGATGCCAGTGCAGCTCAGAGCCAGGCAACCTAATCTCCTGCGTGGAGTGAGCAAGGAGAAAGGTCTGCCTCTGGCTTCTGGCTTGCGAGCTGCAGGGCAGGCTGGAGTGAAGGGGTAAACCTGCCTGTACTAGTGCTCCCGCAGGAGGGACGTTACGGCCTTATAGTCCGCCCAGAGCTGACCCTAGCCATGTGATCTCAATGGCCCCTTGCGTCAGCTCAGCGCTCCCCTTTTCCCTTCCCAAAGGTCTTTGTTCCAGCAGCTCCTGTACAGCCTGACCTACAGCAGCTGGTTCCAGACAGGTAAGTCCAGCCCGGGCGGCCGCTGTGTGGGAGGGCTGAGTGGGAAGGGGGCAGTCAATGCCCGACCTAGGAATGGGGAGGAGTAAGCGGCTGAGCCAGACGGCATCACCAGCTGATCTGCCACCAGCTGGCACCTGCAGTCACCGGGCCCAATCCTAGCGCGGAGATTTCCGGGGTGCATCCTATTGCTTTCCAGACGCTCACGCTGGGTATTTTGTGGCCAGCAAAGTCCAGTTTAGCTCTGGCTGCTGCTTCAAAGGGAATTCAAGGAGCGGGGCTCATTCGGCGGGGTGGAAAGGAGGAGCCGGGGGTTCCTGCCTGCTGAGTCCCACCCTAACTCTTCTCCCCGGGGGCAGAGGAAGTCACAGCAGACAGCACGGAGTCCAGAGAGACCAGCTGCATCATGAGGCAGACACAGTATTACTTCAGCACCGTCAACGCCACCTACAACGCCATGATCGACTGTGGCAACTGCTCCAGGTGGGTGCGGCGGGATCAGAGCCGCCGAGGGTGCTGGCTGGGAAGCAGCACGCAGCATCCAGGGGGCATTGCCCAGCTAGAAACGCGGCCTCGGTCGCCAGGGGAGGAGCGCGGGCGCCTGGGGAGGGGGGTCTTTCTCCGGCCAAAGGGTCCTGTTCAAAGCAAAGCCGCTCATTGAGTTGCGGCTGGCTCAGGCCCCCTGCCAAGGAGGCTCCGACTCGGCTTTCCACTCCAGCTGCTTCTCCTTGGGCACAGCCCTGTCACGGCTCAGTCCCCCAACCTGACACTCTGCGGGCAGAGTTGGGGGGCCAGCGAGCAGAGTAACCACTGCAAAAACCTGCCTGTGATTCCTAGAGACAAACTTATTCAATCTCAGTCCACCTGAGATTAAAAAAAAGACCAGACTGGTTCCTTGCTGCCACCACCCACGTGATTCCAAGAAAATATAAAAATAAACCTTTTTCCAGGGAAGAGATCACTTGGGAATCCCCTCTCTAAGGTAAAGCTCTCCCTCCTTCCCCAACCTCCGTTGGCTTGAAGTTGGGAAAAACAGAGGGAATCCACAGACACCAATAGACTCTGCCGTTATAACGAGGCACTTAGTCCTAAGGGCACAACAATCAACCAATACCGGTTAATTAGAATAAAAAGAAAACTCTTTCATTATCAAAACTGAACTACTGTTGCAAGCATAGTACATTGGCTAGGTGGAAAATAGCCACAATTTGATATAGATACTCAGGGAAGGTCCCCGGGCTGTAATTCTTAGTTACAAAAGAGAAAACAATTAGCCAGCTCAGCCATGATTTCCAAACTCCCAAACAAGGAAAACAATAAAACCTGACAGACTCTAAACTTTTCCCTACTTACACATTTCAAGAGAGAGAAAGCGTCTCCCATCTCCCTCAGTCTCTGGGAGATACTGCACTGAGCTCAAACAAAGGAGAGAGAGAGAAAAACTCTTTTCCAGTTGGAAATTCCTATCTGCATTGTTATCAGCTGATTGCCCGACACCTTTGCTAGGTACCTGAGTTAACCCCTTAGTCACCGGGTGCTGGTCAGCACTCCTCCTGATCATGACAGGCCCCGAGGCCTGGAACAAGCCCAGCAGTGCGGGCGGTGCCGTGCGGCAGCAGGCAACGAGCACGCGGTGGCTGAACGTCTCGAGCGCAGGGGCAGGTCCGCCGCCAAACGCTTTGTGCCGCCGGCTCCCGCAGGATCCCAGGCTGCTGCTAGGCGTCACTGCCTGGGCTTGCGTGATGTCTTGTGTTGCATCTGGCTGCTGAGGGCCTGAGCCATCCGTAGCCACTCAGACACCTCCAGCCAGAAAGCCCCCTGGTGGGAGCACTGAGGCCTGGGGGAGGGACTTTCTCTTCCCCTTCAGGTCCTTTTTTAATTCAGGAGGCCTAGGGCACGGGAAAGGCAAGCCCTAGCCCCGCCCCTTCCACCCAAGTCCCCGCCCCTGGAGCCAAGCCCCACCTACCCCAGCCCAATCCTTCCTGGCCACCTGGTGGGCCAGGGCTGCCGTGCCACAGCCCCAGCCTTTCCGGCAGCCGGGACATGAAGGCAATTTTGGGAAGGCAGCGCCTTCCCCTGCCTACGTTACCAGCTGCCCCCGGCCTAGCACTTCTAAATGCTGGTGTGTTTTATACCGGGCCAAACCCAAACCTGGCCCAGTGTAAACGAGAGCAGAATTTGTCCCACGATCACTTTAGCTGACCCTAATGCAGCCCCGCCGGCCAGGGGCCCGTTCCGACCTGCCCGGGGACCCAGGTTGCTCAGTTCCAAGCAGAGGAATCTCTCAGTGGGCAGCCGCATCCTGCTCCATGGTGCCCAGTTTGAGCGGGGCCCTGCGTCTCCTGCCAAAGGGACACGTCGCCCTCGGTGGGGCAGTGCCTGGGCCCCCGGCTGGCTCTGCAAGAACCGCCAGGCCAAGAGCCCTGGGTGCGCATGGGCTAGTGCTGGGCAGTTGCTGATCAGCCATGCCCAGGTAGAAGGGCGACCCCCCCGGCCTGTGTCATTCCCACGCCTGCTGAGAAGGGCCAGGAGGATGCTGGGGTTGGGCTGCAAAAGCGACTGTTCCCTCCACGGCTGTTGTGGCTCTGATCTGATCCGTGGCTCTTTCTAGAAATAACCCCTCGCAATGACATTGTACCGCAACACCCGCAATTGCTGGGACAGACAGTCCCATGGGCTCTGAGCTGGACATAAGAACATCAGAACGGCCAGGCTGCGTCAGACCCGCAGTCCATCTTGCCCAGTGTCCTGCCTGCACACAGCAGCCAATGCCAGGTGCCCCAGAGGGAGTGAACAGAACGGAATCATCACGTGATCCCTGCCTTGTCACCCATTCCCAGCCCCAGACAAACAGACTAGGGACACCATTCCTACCCAGCCTGGCTAGTAGCCATAGATGGACCTAACCTCCACGAATCTATCTTGTTCTTTTTTGAACCCTATTAAAGTTCTGGTCTTCACAACATCCTCTGGCAAGGAGTTCCACAGGTTGACTGTGCGCTACATGAAGAAAAACTTTCTTTTGTTTGTTTGAAACCTGCTGCCTATTAATTTCATGTGGTGACCCCTAGTTCTTATATTGTGAGAATAAGTAAATAACTTTTCTTTATTCACTTTTTCCACACCAGTCATGATTTTATAAGACTCTATCCTATCCTCCCTTTGTCTCCTCATTTCTAAGCTGAAAAGTCCCAGTCTTTTTAATCTCTCTTCCTGTGGGACCCATTCCAAACCCCTCATCATTGCTGTTGGCCTTCTCTGAACCTTTTCCAATGCCAAGAGATCTTTTTGAGACGAGGCAGCCACATCTGTGACCGCCCCTCTAACGTCCACAGAGCAGCTTTACACTTGAGCCCTCTCAGCCAAGAAAGGAAAGAAAGAGAAGAAAGGAAGGGAGGGAGAAAGGAAGGAAGCGAGAGAAAGAGAAGGAAGGAAGAGAACAGGAAGGAAGGAAAAGGAAGAGAACAAGAAGGAAGGAAGAGAACAGGAAGGAAGGGAAGGAAGGAAGAGAAAGAAAAGGAAGGGAGGGAAAAGGGAAGGAAGGAAGAGAATGAGAAGGAAGAGAGGAAAAAAGGGAAGGAAGGAAGAAAAAGAGAAGGAAGGGAGGGAAAAGGGAAGGAAGGAAGAGAACGAGAAGGAAGGAAGAGAACAGGAAGGAAGGAAAAGGAAGGAAGAGAACAAGAAGGAAGGGAAGGAAGGAAGAGAAAGCGAAGGAAGGGAGGAAGGAATTAATTGCGCTGGGCTGAACAGGGCCACCGGTGTGGGTGATCGCTTTGGACATGAACTTTCCTTGGCATCCCTTCCTGACCACACTTGGGAGGCCACCGACATCGAGGATGTGGAGTCCCGTGGTGGCCTGTGGGGCTGCGGCCAAGCCAGCTGTGCCCAAGAAGAGGCACACTCGTGGCGGCTGGGCTAGCAGTCCTTGGTCTCCGGGCCTCAGGCTAACCGGTGCTCCCCTCCCTCAGGCTGTTCCACGCCCAGAGGCTCGCCAACACCAACCTGCTCTTCGTCGTGGCGGACAAGCCGATGTGCAGCCAGTGCGAGTCCACCAAGCTCCCTCAGGCGGAGACCCGAGGTATCCTTTGCGGGCTGCTCCCGCCTCAGGCCAGGCCACTGGAGAGGAGAGGCGCTTTTCTCCCGACTGCTGGGACAAGGTGGGATTCACCCTGCCCTGCGGGCCAGCACAGGGCCACACACCTGCCTCCCCCTCCAGCCCATGGAGACTTCTAAGTGCAGGACCCCCGACAGCCCCAGTGCCTCAGAAACAGCTCACACACCCCTCCGCTCGACTCCCTTGCAGCTGGCTGCGCCTGCCCCGCTTGACCTCAGCTCCCAGCTCCTCCTCCGGGCCCGCACCCCCAGGAGTGTTAGAAACCCAGGGGACTCCGGAGGGTCTCCAGCCAGGTGCCCGGGGAGGGAAGGTTTAGGGAGCTGGGATTGTTGTCCTGGGGGCAAGAGGAAATCAAGGTGACTGGACCGAAGGCTTCAAAGTCGGGAAAGGGGTCGAGAAGGATGGGTGGCGAGACACAGTTCCTGCTAGAGACGTGTTCAAACCCTCCCGGCGAGGAGAGCGGGGAGAACGTCATGGGAGGCCTCTGTCCTTCCCTCACCACGGAGCTGAGAAACCCCCTGCATCCCGGACGGCTTCCTGTCCCTTCACTTAACCCCTCCAGGCCGCCCCCCCCCCCCACTTCTCGCCCCTCTGCCCTCACCCCTCCTCAGGTCTGCGCCGCCGCTTTTCCTTGACACGCGAAGCTCCGCCGAGAGATCCGAATCAGTGCGAGCTGGTGGACAAGCCCCGGTACCGGAAAGGCCCCCACATCTGCTTCGACTACAATGCAACGGTGAGCAGGGGTGTCAAGGCTGACACAATGAATGCAGAGGAATCAGTGGGGGCCCGCAGAAGTAACCCCAGAACCTGATCTTTCCAGGCTTTGGTATAAAACTTCCCCCCCAAATCCTAAAAACCTAGATTTTGGGGATAAAATCCACTGCCACCATCAAGTGCTTTTGAACTCCCAGACGGGTGGACACTTGAACCCAAAGAGCTTGAAAAAGAAAAGAGAAAATACCAATTGCTGTCCGCGGTAGCTGCCCTCTAGTCCGAGGCCTGCAGATATCCACAGACAGATTTTCCAGGACACAGAACTGAACCAATACCAGGTTAATAAAAAAGAAAGAACTTTTATTACCAAAACAATACTCCTGTTGCAAGCATAATTAAGGTGACTGGATGGTAAGAGTCACAAAATAATAAACTCATGGGGGATTCCCATGGGCTCAGGACTTAGTTACAGAAGGGGGAAAAAAAACCATTTCTGACAGCGCAGACATCAGATCCAAATTCCCAAACCATAAAGCAATAAAACCTAATGGACTTTGTCCTGCTTACAGATGGTGAAGATTCTTTTCTTGGAAAGAGACATGTCCTCTGTCCCCCTCAGTACCTAGAGAGCAAACTGCTCAGAGACAATGGAGGGAAAACCCCAAAATTCCTTTGTCTCGGTTTGAAATCCCCGTCTGCATTTCTATTGGCTGACTGCTACCTGGCTAGGTACAGTTAACCCCTTAGTCCCTAGGCTAGCACCTTGGGTTATGACAAGGGGCGCCGGGGGTCTGGGTAGGTGGGACGTGGTGGCAGCGGTGGGGAGGGAAAGCCAGGTTGCCAGCGGCTTGTTTTCTAAGGACACGCCCACCGGTTTGGAAACTCCTGAAGGGAGTGCGGGCGGAGGCCTATCAGCGGGCAGGGCCTATCAGCGGGCGTGGCCTATCAGCGGGCAGAAGCCTATCAGTGGGTGGAGGCCTATCAGCGGGCAGGGCCTATCAGCAGGCAGGGCCTGCCTTTGCCCTGGCTCGGGTGTGACGCCCCCGATCCCTGTGGAAACCCATCTCACCTTTTGTCTCCGCAGGAAGATACCTCAGACTGTGGCAGAGGTGCCTCCTTCAAACCCTCCCTCGGCGTCTTGTTCGCCCTGCAGTTGCTGCTACTCTACTTGACTGCCAGCCGCCAGCCTCTGCCCTTGGCATCTTGCCTTTAAAACATCCATCGGGTCCGACCCATCCATTTTTCTTTTGTTTAAAACCATCTCCATCCCCTCCAGGCGTGTTGGAAAAGGGCAACTTCTCATCCCGTCTGCTCTGGTTCCACCCTGGCTGTGGCTCGTGCGGCCCTCCACTCGGGAGCCTGGAATATCCTTTCTTTCTGCTTTTGCTTTGCCTCCTGCCCTCTCCAACCTGGCCTTGCCTTCCTAGCGTCTCTGTGCAGCACGTTGGCAGGCCCTGAGCTCCAGCCAGACTTGGAGAAGCACAAGCCAGCTTGAGGCTTCTGTTCTTCAGACAGCGAGCGTCCTGGAGCTCTTGACTCCTCGGCCCCGTCCTCTCCCTTCCACTGAGCTGTTGGCCAAATCCGAAGAGCAGTGACCTGGTTTTTTGGTTCGGTTTCCTTTTTTTTGTTTTTTTGTTTTGTTTTGTTTTGTTTTCCTGTTTCGTTTCCCTCATGAAACCCATGGAATTCTGGGAGGTTTCATCGTTTCCATTGAGCAATTGTCTTACCATTTGGCTGTCTTAAAGTATTTCACCAGCGCCGGATTCCTCTTGTGTTTGAGCTAATCCGCTCACCTGGCCTGCCCATCCAAATGAAAACGCAAAACAAAACGGAAGAGGAAGAAAATGGTGTTTTCTTGCCAAATCGAGACGAGTCTCGTTAACGTCTCAGCCAATCACCGGGGCGTCTTGAACTCCAAAAGCAACCGATGTCATAGTTTTATGGCGTCCACATTTGCTTCTCCATGCCACCCACTCCCTCGGTGCGCTCCAACGCCGTCCCGTCCAAGTCTCACGTTACTTACATCCATCTTGTTCTGCTCTCCGAGTATTATGTTGTAGCCTGAGGATTTTAAAGCAGATCTTTCTACAGCTACTTTCCAAGGTTTTAGCCTCAAGAAGTACGAGTATTTATTGTCAGCAACAAGGACACACACAAAAAAAAGAAACTTGAGTTGAATGTCATGGTCAGGATTGTGTATTTAACTCTGTAGCGGGGACGTGGCGGGAGGACCTGAGCCTTGCAGAAGCCATTTGCATGCATCGTTCTGACCCTGGGGTACAGCAGGCAGACTGGCCAGGGCTAAGAACTCCCTAGGCCATCTTATTGTCTCCTAGTGTGAGGGTACCTCTGGGGGACAACCACGGCCTGGTAGCAGCTGTCCCTGGACACTTGGTAGGAAGATGGGCTAACAGGCCCAGGGAGGTTCAGCACCTCCGAAAATCCCGGCCCCAGCTCGCCCCTGGTGTCACTGGGGAGTCACAAGTGAGACACCGGGCTGCATTTGGTCCTCACACCCCAACTGCCACTCCAGAGGGACGGGCACGGGCCGCCAGGGCAGCCCTGCTGGAGGAAGAGGATCCCTGACCTGACCCCCCGAAACGGGCCCCCAAAGACAGAGTCGGGCCTCGCGCGCGGTGGCCACGGGTGAGCCTGGTGGAGGCGAGGCAGGGGAGGCGCTGGCGAGGGGCATGGGCGGCTCCCTGCGGGGCCCGTGTGCTGTCCGGAATCCCGCACAAGGGCAAGCAAAGGCGGCGGGGGGCGGCGCGGGCAGAGGTAAGGCGCCAGGTGCAGCAGCAGCACAGGGATGACCGCGCGGTGCAGTGCAGGGCAATGCGATTGCAGCTCCACGCAGTGTGACTGCAGCTCTGCAACGTGACGCACCTCCGGGCACTGGAATGCAGTGGTGGGAAAAGTAAGGTGGGTCCGTGGGGTGTGAGGCAGCTCTGAGCAGAGGGGTGCAGCTCAGTGCAACATGATGCACCAGCATGGAGCGCTACGACTCAGTGCAACGCCAGGCAGTGGTGTGGAGTGGCGCAGCTCAGTGCAGTGCAGCAGTGAGATACAGCAGAGCAGCGTGATACAGCTCAATGCAAAGCAGTGCACCGGAGTGGAACAGTGCAGTGTGATGCAGTGGAGCAGAGAGGTGCAGCCCAGTGCAGTGCAGCAGTGAGATACAGCAGAGCAGCGTGATACAGCTCAATGCAAAGCAGTGCACCGGAGTGGAACAGTGCAGTGTGATGCCGTGGAGCAGAGCAGTGCAGCCCAGTGCAGTGATGTTCTGGAGCGGAGTGGTGCGGCTCAGTGCGATGCACTGAAACGGGGAGATGCAGCTCAGTGCAAGGCCATAGTGCAGCTGCAGAGCACAGAGCGGAGTCCGTGCCATGCATTGAGAGAGGCCAGCTGCAAAGAGGCCTCTGGCACATCTGCTGGGGTGTCTTCGCTTCCCTTTTCATCCTGCTTTGTCCGGGCAGCAGGGCTGCCTGCTGGCTGCGTCGAGTCCCCATGCGGATCCAGCAGCCGAATGCCTGAACAGGGCTGTCCCGCCGGACGCGTCGCTTCCCTTTCTGCGCCATGCAGTGCTCCTGTAAGCACAGGTGGGACCAGCCATCGCTGGCCTGCCCCCGGCTGCCGAGCTGTGCCAAATCGTGTGACTGCCGCGTGACGCGGGCCCACGTCTGTAAGGTCTGCGGTGGGGCCCTGCCCCGCCCGGTTTCCTTTTGCGTCGCCCCAAAGCCGGACTGCATCCCCCCAGGACAAACCAGCCCCATTTGTGCCTGGAGCCGGGAAACGGCCTGGATTTGCCTCCCCTGGCGGCTTGCTTGTGGCAGAGCCGGACGCACCCGGAATCCGCAGCGTGGCAGCTGCTCCGTGCCCTACTGCAGGCTACCGCGGGGCATGGAGCACCGCAGGGCCCCGGGTCTCCCCAGAGCAGGGCAGTGCCAGGCAGCAGCAGGGGGATCTTCCTCCCCTGCCCGCTCGTACGCGCTGCGCAGGCTGCGCCCACTGGGAGTAGATTCAGCCCTCGTGGGCCAGTCGGTCTTCAGCGTCATTAGCCATAGCCTGGCCCGTTGGCCTCCGTGGTGGGAGCCGCCTGCAGTGGCCAGTCAGTGCCAGCCCTGTTTCTACCCTGGGTTTGGCACAGGGCGGCCCTGTCAGCGCTGCCGGCCAGGTGGCATCGAGTCCCCACGCCGCCCAGCCCGGGCCCCCAGAGCAACGCCGGGCTCTCTCCCACAAACCGGCCATGTCCTGAAAGGAGACATCAGCCCGCAGCGCCCTCGCCATGCCCCACGCCCACCCTGGCACAACAGTGCTGTGCCCGCTGGGCAGAGCGCTTCCTGCCATCCAGCAACGGCACATGACCCTTGCCAGACACGCCCCCAGCCGCACGCACACACATCCTCGTGCGCAGACACACCCCCTCGTACGCACAAGGGAACACGCTCTTGTGTGTTCAGACCCAGACACCGGCACGTCCTAGCCCACGTGGACACCCTCCTCTGAACACACACACACGCACCAGCCTCTGGTTCACGGGACCATTTTGCACCAGACTTGCCAGCAGCCCCCACCCAGGAGCCGGGTAGGACCAGTCCCACCGCCTGCCTCTCGCCCTGGTACTCAGCTCGTGCCAGCGGCCGCAGGGCAGAGGGCACTCCAGTCAGAACCATACTGCCAGAGGGGGATTCTCCTCCAGTCCCCCTGGCTCTCTAGTCATTTCCCTGAAGGAAATCTTGGCAGATCCCCCCATTGCTGTAAGTGCCCCTGCCCCTTTGCCCCCTGGCTGTGTGCCCGGCCCGAGCCTGGCTCTCTCCCAGCCTGCAGGAATTTCAGGGAGGTCTCCCAGGAACGCGCCAGCAGGGCATAGTGCAGGGGACGGGATGGGGGTGGGGTGGGGTGGGGGCAGGCGGTGTCCAGGGCAGAGTGCAGGGAGTGGGGGTGGGGGCAGGCAGTGTCCAGGGCAAAGTGCAGGGAGTGGGGTGGGGCAGGCAGTGGCCGGGGCAGAGTGCAGGGGATGGGGTGGGCATGGGGAGGGGACTGCTGTCCAGGGCAGAGTGCTGTGGATGGGGGCAGGTGCTGTCCAGGTCAGAGTACAGGAGATAGGGCGGGGGGGCAGGCAGTGGCCGGGCAGAGTGCAGGGATGAGGGGCAGGAGCTGTCCATGGCAGAGGGCAGGGGATGGGGTGGGCATGGGGGCAGGCGCTGCCCAGGGCAGAGTGCAGGGGATGGGGCAGGCGGTGGCCGGGGCAGAGTGCACGGATGGGGGCAGGAGCGGTCCATGGCAGAGGGCAGGGGATGGGGCAGGCGCTGCCCGGGCAGAGGGCAGGGGATGGGGGCAGGAGTGGTCCAGGGCAGAGGGCAGGGGATGGGGTGGGCATGGGGGGCAGGCGCTGCCCAGGGCAGAGTGCAGGGGATGGGGGCAGGAGCGGTCCATGGCAGAGGCAGGGGATGGGGTGGGCATGGGGCAGGCGCTGCCCAGGGCAGAGTGCAGGGGATGGGGGCAGGCGGTGGCGGGCAGAGTGCAGGGGATGGGGCAGGAGCGGTCCATGGCAGAGGGCAGGGGATGGGGGGCATGGGGGGGCAGGCGCTGCCCAGGGCAGAGTGCAGGGGGCGCATGGGGAGGTCAGGGGGTGCCAGGGCCGAGCTGTGCCGAATACTCACGCTGAGGCCGAGGGGCCGGCGAAGGGTTTGATGCACGTGCCGGACGCTGCGGCCTGGAGGAGGCAAAGGGGCTGGGGTGACACGGGCCATGAGGGTCAGCTCAGGGCGGGCAGGAGACGGGGGACTGCTGACCCCTCCCGTCCCGCCTCGGGAAGGCGACTGGGGCTGGAGCAGCCCCATCTCCCCCTGCGATGCGCCGTCTCAGCGCCGGCCTGGGGGCTGTGCTGGCTGTTGATATCATCATCTTAGCTGTGTCCACGCCCGGCGCCTCCCCCGGCTGCCAGCTGCGGGCGCCCAGGGCTGCTGGCCCTCCGTCACCCGCCCTTCGTAATGCTTGTCTAACAGTACTTCAACTAAACCAAGGTGGGGGGAAGGGGGGTGGGCAGGGGGGTGCCACGGACCTTGCCGGTTTGACCTGTGGGGCGGGGAGGGAAGGGAGGTGATTCATTAATTAATGACTGGGTTAATTAATGGTCATTTTGCTTGTAGCTTTTTCAGTGTGTGTTTGGTTAAATGTCTCTGGGAAACGTGTTTTGAACAGATGGCTGGCTCTGTGTTACTGGGAGTCTGTGTAATTCTATAGTCTAGGTAGGTGCTCATTTGAGAATAACAAACAAGCCTATACATAACTATAAATATATATATATTCTATTTTACGTTTAAAAAACTAAAAGAACAAAGCGAACCACGAGGTAGTTGTTCTGCTGGGATCAAACCCTGACCATTCCTCATCCGGACCCTTTCTGGCTCATCATTCGAAAGGGTTGGGTTGGTTTTTTTTAATTTGATTTTATTTTGGTCTCTTTTTTTTTTGTACAGAACAGTCAGAAAACTTAAAAAAAAAAGACAAAAAACTTTGTAAAATATTGTGTGTGTGATTCCTTGTAAAATATTTTCAAATTGTTTATTACAGAGGATCCGTTATTAAATAATGTTCATATTTTCACTTCACACCTGGTGGGGTCTTCTTAACTGGTTTTGAAGGGGACGGGCCGGGGGGAGCTGGATGCCCCATGTGATGAAATCTGTGGCTTTCTCGATGGATTTGGTGGCTCCTCTTGACTCTGGGAGGTTGGCCGCTCGGTGGAGAATGTTGTTATGGGAGGCTGTGCCCGGGTTCTCAGCTGGCAGTGGGCACGCGTCTTCTGGGGGGCCGACGCCAGCTGCCCCTTGCTAGCCACGGGGCCCCAACGTGGAGAATGCAAGAGGACATACCCGCCGTTCAGTTACGGGGGGGTCCTATGGGAGGACGGGACTTCCCGGCATAGTCTGGCCGTGAGACTTGTCGCGGCTGGTGTTGTATCAGGGCGTGGGACCTGGCGCCCCAAGGCTGAATGAAGCAGCTTGCTCCCCCAGGACGGTGCTCGCCAAGGGAGCCGCTGTCCGTGTTCTCCAGCACTCGTGGCTGCTTGATACTCATTGTGGCATTAGCCGGGTCTCCTAAGGAACCTAAGAGGCCTCCGAGATCTACCCTGCCACTCGCCTACTGCAGGCAGAAAGGAGCGTGGGTCACCTCCGCCAGCTACTGGCCACAGGGCAGTGATTCACAACCCCACATGGGCAGGTTCAATCTTCTTGTCTGTTCCACGTGTGCTGAGTGCGCGCCCCACGGCCCCGCATCCCGCTCGGTGTGGGACAAACGCAGGTGGGAACCGCAGCTCGTCCCTCAGCCAGGCACCTGGCTGGGGCGCATGAAGGGGTACAGAGCTCTCACAGTCCCAAGCTGTAACCCCGGGGGGTCCTGTTACCCCCTCCTGCACCCAAACTCTCCCACAGAGCCTCTCCCACAGGGCTGCTGACGGGGGGCAGGGCAAAGACAGCAGTTGCCCTGGGGCCCAGCGATTTAAAGGCCCAGGGACTCCAGGCACTTTAAATCGCCGCTGGAGCCCCAGGGGACACTGAGGGCTGGCTGGCTGGGGGGGCATGGCTCAGTCTGGGCGGTGCTGAGGGCTGGCTGGGGGGGCATGGCTCAGTCTGGGCGGTGCTGAGGGCTGGCTGGGGGGGGCATGGCTCCAGGTGGTGCTCAGGCCTGGCTGCCTCTAGCCTTGCCTTGTCTGCTCAAGGCCCCACGCCTTGTGGGGTGGCCCCTAGAGCCGAGCCCCCACCCATGGCTCAGGGTCTGGCAAAGTCTGTCACCAGCCCTAGTTCCTCACCACCACCACCACCACCCCCCACCGGCACCCAAACTCCCTCCCAGAGCCCCCAGGCGGGCAGGGCGTGGCCTCAGAAGGGGCGGGGCAGGGTAGAGGGCGGAGCAAGGCTCTTGGGGTGTATATGACACGGCCATTGACAACCCTACCAGGCGAGCACAGGGAGGCCCTGGCCGTGCGGGAGGTGCGGGTCCAGGCAGCACAGGTCCAGCACTGCCCAAACGCCAGGGGAACCGTGTCTATGGGGGTGCAGCTTGTGCGTGGGGGTGGCTGGTGTGCCACGTGCCTCCCAGCCACGGCAGCGGGCGGGCGGGTGCCGGGCAGTGCAGGGCCCTGAAGGCGCGGGGCCCATGACAACTGCCTTGCCTTAAGGCCAGGCCTGTGTGGGGCCCCAACTGCTGTTCTGCCCTGGATCCCAGCGTTGCACTAAGCCACGTTCGTGATCCCGGGGCCCTGAGCTGTGGCTTCAGGAGCTTGGGGCGGACAGCGCTGCAGACGTGCCTCGCTGGGACCGACGTTTCCACTGCCCACATTTAAGCAGCGGGGATAGCAACCCCCCGCCTGGGTTTGTACCGTGGTGCCTAATTCAGACTGGGAACCCCACAGCGGCAGGGCGCTAGGGAGATAAAGCGCAGGGACAGTCTCAGCACCTGGAAACGCTGGTGTCTCTTCCTTCGATGGGCTCGTGAACATACGTGCAAGAGAATGTCACGTGCACACGAGGACACTACACGCTCAAGATGGAGAACGTGCTTAGCGCGTTGAGCTGCCCTCGGCTGTGATTGGTGGGACACCAGGGTGCCCTCGGCTGTGATTGGTGGGACGCAGGCTGCCCACAGCTGATTGGTGAGAAGTCTGGGCCTCCTTCCTGGTGCCTGGTGAAACACCGAGGTGCTCAACGCCAGGGCTTTAGAACAAGAGTGAGCACCCCAGTCACGTTGCTCCCAGGCGGAGAGGCCCGGCCATACGCCCCCACAGGAGCTCCCGGCAGAGTGAGGCCCGGCGGGCTGCGGGAGGGGCCCCTTGAGATCAGTCCCCACCAGGGCTTCCCCCTGTTCCTAGGAGGTGGGTGCCCCGCTGCCCAGGTTTGCGGGGCTGTCAGCATACGCCTGGGGTTACCGTAGGCAGTGGCTCTCACACTGTTTGGCCTGTGGCCTACCTGGCTCAACACAGACCTTTCCACGGACCAGCAGCCAACCACCCATGATGGCAAAATGGGTGCAGGAGAGGGTAGGGTGTAGAGTCTGAGAGAGAGGATGGGTGCAGGAGTGGGCTGAGGGTGGGGGGTCTGGATCGGAGGAAGGGTGCAGAAGCGGGCTCAGGGTGGGGGGTCAGTGGGAGGTTGGGTGCGGGAGCAAGCTCAGGGTGGGGGTCTGGATGGGAGGTTGGGTGCAGGAGCGGGTTGAGGGTCGGTGGGAGGTTGGGTGCGGGAGCAAGCTCAGGGTGGGGGTCTGGATGGGAGGAAGGGTGCGGGAGCCGGGTGAGGGTCTGGGTGGGAGGTTGGATGTGGGGCGGGCTGAGGTGGGGGTCTGGATGGGAGGAAGGGTGCGGGAGCCGGGTGAGGGTGGGGGTCTGGATGGGAGAAAGGATGCGGGAGCCGGGTGAGGGTGTGGGTGGGAGGTTGGGTGCGGGAGCGGGCTGAGGTGGGGGTCTGGATGGGAGGAAGGGTGCAGGAGCTGGGTGAGGGTCTGGGTGGGAGGCTGGGTGCGGGAGCGGGCCGAGGGCGGGGGCGGGTGGGGGCTGAGGCGGGAGCCGGCCGAGGCGGCGGGGCGGGTGGGAGGCCAGGTGCAGGGTGCTCTGGAGGCCGGGTGCGGGAGCGGGCCGAGGGCGGGGCAGGTGGGGCCGGGGCGGGAGCCGGCCGAGGGCAGGGGGCAGGTGGGGGCCGGGGCGGAGCAGGGGTGCGGGGTCTCAGCGCAAAGGGGGCGCGGGGAGGAGCGGGGCTGGAGGGGCAGCTGCCCCCGGTGACTGTGGGACACGCCTGTGCCCCTCCCCAAAGTGTCCCCAGTTCTCTCACGTGCTGTCCCCAGGTGCCCAGCTCAGGGCGGGGCCTTTGCTGGGCGCTCGGAGCAGCCGCCCCCGCTCCGCCGCGGCACGTGGGCAGAGCGAGCGCACGGGCCGGCTTCCCCTGCCACCACCGAAAACTACAACCCCCAGCATCCCTTTCGCCAGCGGAGTCCCGGCGTCCGCCCAGCCCGGTGCATGCTGGGACTCGTCGTTCTTCTTCCCTTTGCGCCCCAGGGCAGCGCCCGCTCTCGAGACTCCATCTCCCGGCGTGCACCGGGCGGGCCCGGGGGGCGACGCGCAGGCGCGGTGCCGCTGTTTGTCCGCGTCGCTTCTCGGCGGGGCCCTGAGTGCGGCCTGGGCCGGGGGAGCCGAACGGCCGGAGCAGCGGGGGCCGCAGGGGCGGACTAGCGCGGGGACTAGCGGGGGCCCGCAGGAGCCGGGACGGGCCGGACTAGCGGGGTCGGGGCTGCGCCGCTCTGGGGGCGCAGGGCCGGGCCTGGGGGCGAAGGGAGCGGACCGGGGGCGAGGAGCCGGGCCGGACTGGGGAGCAGACTGGGGGCGCAGGGCCGGACTGGGGAGTGGACTGGGGCGCAGGGCCGGACTGGGAGCGGACTGGGGGCGCAGGGCCGGACTAGG
Source organism: Rafetus swinhoei (assembly GCA_019425775.1). Classification (NCBI taxonomy): domain Eukaryota; kingdom Metazoa; phylum Chordata; order Testudines; family Trionychidae; genus Rafetus; species Rafetus swinhoei. The sequence continues at coordinate 1,820,236 of CM033435.1, read as the reverse complement.
GGAGCGGACTGGGGCGCAGGGCCGGACTAGGGGAGCGGACTGGGGCGCAGGGCCGGACTGGGGGGGGAGTGGACTGGGGCGCAGGGCCGGACTAGGGGGGGCCGCGCTGGGTGCCAGGCCCTCGGCCCGTGGCTGCGGGGTCTGTGGCGGGCGGGCGGGCCTGTGGTGTCGGGCTGAGGCGGGGGAGGGCTGCTGAGTGCATGACCCCCCCCCAGAGGACCCAGGCCAGGGCCCTGAGCGGTTGGGCGAGGCTGCGTGTGGGCCGCCATTCACCATGAACCGGTACCTCCCGGTGGCCCGGCAGCACTTTCTGGCCGTGCTGGCCAGCACCAGCGTGGTGGTGAAGTCCATCTGTGCCACCGTGGTCCTGCTCTACCTGCTCTCCTTTGCGGTGGACACGGTGTTCGGGCTCGGCGTGACTCCGGGTTACCTCTTTCCCCCCAACTTCTGGATCTGGACGTTGGCCACGCACGGCGTGGCGGAGAAGCACGTCTGGGACGTTGGCGTGAGCTTGGCCACGGTGGTGCTGGCTGGCAGGCTGCTGGAGCCCCTGTGGGGAGCGCTGGAGCTCCTGATCTTCTTTGCAGTGGTGAATATCTCGGTTGGGCTTCTGGGAGCCTTTGCCTACTTTCTCACCTACGTGGGGTCGTTCAATCTCGTGTACCTGTTTAACGTTCGCATCCACGGCATGCTGGGCTTCCTTGGCGGGGTCTCGGTGGCCCTCAAGCAGACCATGGGTGACAGCATTGTCCTGAAGGTGCCCCAGGTGCGGATGAAAGTGGTCCCTATGCTCTTACTCCTTATCCTGGCTGTTCTGAGGCTGACCACTCTAATAGAAAGCAACCGATTGGCATCTTACGGCTTTGGGGTCCTCTCCAGCTGGATCTATCTCCGTTTCTACCAGCGGCACAGTCGGGGTCGTGGCGACATGTCAGACCACTTTGCCTTTGCCACGTTCTTCCCCGAGATCCTGCAGCCTGTGATTGGTTTGGTGGCCAACTTGGTGCACAGCATCTTGGTGAAAGTAAAAGTTTGTCGGAAAACAGTGAAACGTTACGACGTGGGTGCTCCTTCGTCCATCACCATCAGCCTGCCTGGAACAGACCCGCAGGACGCTGAGAGGAGAAGGTATTGTATGTTCCCTTCCCACTTATTATGTGGTTAGAGATCACGAGTTCATGCAACGTGTGCCCCGTGCTAGATTCTTGCTAAAGATGAACTGAGATGAGTTTTAATAAGCCGACAAAACTGCTTGGTTCTGGATGACAGGGCCTGGATTTAAATGGTATACGGATTATTTTTTAAAGGAATATTTGAAAATCTGCCCCTCCTTTACTTGCCTTTCTCAATCTGAGGTCAGGGCTCTATGTTAACCCCTTGCATCTGACATCAGGGGAGCCATCGGCTGTTGTGTGTGTGCTAGGGTATTTTCCACATTGTAGCTGTATTGGTAGAGCCCTGCGTGAATACAAAATTTGTATCTGCAAAAATGAGCCACGAATATCCATGTCTGCGGATGCAGATACCCACTGATATAAAGCGGATATTTGCAGGACTCTGCCTATTAGCGATAGCAGCAGTGGAGATGCTGGTATGGGACATTTTAGGGTCCATGTCATCTGGTTCAACAGAGAGCAGATCTACCGTACACATTAGTAAAAACACTCATTCCTTGTGCATAGTAGCACTTCAACTGTGGTTACTGCTAGTGAATCTGAAGCCATGGTAAGCGCAAGAAGTTCTGGGGAGGGGGATCCTTGTAGAGAGGAGGTCTCTTGAGGGGCATGAACCCCTGAGGTCAGCAGACAGCAGTCCTGTTAGTTCTTTTCTTTCCTACTGTCCCGCCAAAACAGAGGTGTGAATTTCTAGTGCAGAGAAGAATTAAACTAGCCAAGGAAATGGACTTTGTGTGCACCAAACCAGCATGTTCCATCAACAGTGGCGCCCACGGCAGGGTGGGAGCCATCTTTCCCAGTTAAGAATTCAAGGGAAGCTGTTGAGCCTTCACTTAAAAAAAAAAAAAAAAAAAAAAATTGACTTTGTTCCTAACACATGGCTTAGATCCTTGCCACTTCAACCCTCTAGTCCCTGTGCATGTGCTTCACTTGTAAGTGCAAGAGTGTTCCTCTTGGAATCGGTGGGATGGACATTCATGAGCTCCAGCAGGACTGGGGCCTTAACTTGCTCTTTGTCAGTCACGCTGCCTGGTCTTGCTTCCTCCATTTTCCCAGTATAGGGAAGCAAACGAGCTGAGTCAGTTTCATGGTGTTTCTCGTCACTTTCACTTCCTGGGTCTGTGGAATCCAGCCAGCTGGTTGGGTTTGAACTAGGGGAGGCAAAATATTTTAAAAAGAAGGCACTGTTGTCAATGGATGTTTTATTCCGAATCAGGCTTTGCGCACGTTCCTGTTAACTTCCCACTTGACTGCCTCCTGGGCCATCTGATCATGTGCTTTGAAAGCAAGGAGGCAAGAACCCTTCACACTTACTGCATTGAGTGTAAACATTTCCCTGTGTTCCGGTTAGTCCTGTTTGGGGCAGTTAGGGCTTGGAGTAATGGAAACTGATTCAAGCTTCTGCTGGAGCCAGCCAGGGGCAGTAACCAGAGCAGCTGTTGGGGGGTAATTTCCCACAGGCTGTGAGTTCAGGGAAGATTTGCTGAAGCCTGAGGTTGGAGCATTCAGAATGGAATGGAGCCAAGCATTTGCTGAAATGAGCTGCCAGCTCATCGTGGTCTTGTTAATGACAACTCCAGTGTAATGGGCGAGGGAGCTATACAAGGGCTGCGTTTCTGGGCCCTGCTGTGCCAGGTACCTTCTGCTGACCTCAACTGAGAGCCTTTGGCGCTCTGCCGGATCAGGCCCTCTGGGTCGCTGCCCAGCATCGGGCGCTTTTCAACTGGGCGGCCCAGTTGAATGAGGCTTCAGAATGAAAATGCTTCTATCTGGAGTCGCTGTGTCACCCCTTGCGCCTGCCCGCCCAGCTGCATGGTTTCTGGTTTGCAGGGATTGGTGGCACATGTGCAATGGAGAAAGGGCTCTTCTGTCCCTCCCGTGGGATTTCCAAGGTGGGGGGGCGACTAGTTGCATCACTAGTCAACGATCCGATAAGCTTCTGCTTATTGGATAGTCAGCTAGTTGCTGACATCCCTATTCCTAGGTAGCCCCACTCGGAAGGAGGCATCCCAGGCCGGGAAGAGTGCTGCTGGGAGCACTGGTGTGGAGGGTGCTGCTGCGGGGCTGGGGGGGAAGCTGAAATGGAGAAGGTGGCTAGTGGAAAGCAGCTAACGAGAGTACGGCCTGCGCTGCCAGCTCTGCGGATTGCTGCGTGCCCTCTGCCGTGACCCCCTTGCGTTCCATTTCTGTGCCAGGTGTCCGGTGCACCTTGGCCACGGTGTGTTTGGGGGAGCTGATGCTCAGTTGCTTTTGGGTTTGGAGGACAGAAGGGGGGGGCCCTGCTAGGAAGCCTGGAGGGGAAAAGGAGGATTTGGCTCCAGTATGGTGGTAGAGCGTCTAATAAAAGCCCTCTGTCTGTGTGCTGATGCCCTAGATCAGGGGTGGGCAATAATTGTTGACGGGGCACTCCAAGAATTTGGTAAGTGGTCGAGGGCTGCGCTCTTCCATGCTATTAATGGAGGCGTGCGGGGTCTGGGATGGAGCTCGGGTGCAGAGGGGAGCTTGGGGTAAGGGACAGGGGTGCAGGAGGACGACAGGAGTCTGGGAGGGAGTGTGGGTGAAGGAGGCGGTTGTGACCCAGGGCAGGGGACTGGAGTGCAGGGGTTTGGGATGTGACCTAGGGGAGGAGGGGTTTGTGATCTGGGGCAGGAGGTTGGGGTGCAGATCTGGGAGGGGATGTAGGTGTAAGAGGGGGACAGAGGGTGTGGGTATGTTGAGTGTGGAGGGGGGCAGAGAGTTGGGGCAGGAAAGGGCTGGGGTGCCAGAAGCAGGCTGTGGCCAAGAGACTTACTTGCCAGCTGCCAACATGCCTGCCTGCCAGGCCGTGTGCTTCATGAATAACTTATAAGTAGTCATGGGAGAAGAGGGAAGGTCCTTTTGTGGATTAGAACTGGTTAAAAGACAGGAACCAAAGGGTAGGAATAAATGGTCAGTTTTCCGAGTGGAGAGAGGTAACTAGGGGTGTCCCCCAAGGGTCTGTCCTGGGACCCATCCTATTCAGCTGATTTATAAATGATCTGGAGAAAGGGGGAAACGGAGGTGGCAAAATTTGCCGATACCAAACTGCTCAAGAGAGTTCAGACCAAAGCAGACTGTGAAGAGCTTCAAAAAGATCTCACCAAACTGAGTGACTGGGCAACAAAATGGCAAATGAAATGTAATGTTGAGAAATGTAAAGTACTGCACATTGGAAAAATAATCCCAACTATACGTACAATATGTTGGGGACTAATTTGGCTACAACTACTCAAGAGAGATCTTGGAGTCAGTGTGGATAGTTCTCTGAAACCATCCACTCCGTGTGCAGTGGCAGTCAAAAAAGCAAATAGAATGTTAGGAGTCATTAAAAAAGGGATAGAGAATAGCTTATTGCCTCCCTATAAAACCATAGGACACCCCCATCTTGAATACTGCATAGAGATGTGGTCGCCTCATCTCAAAAAAGATATATTGGCATTGGCAAAAGTTCAGAAAAGGGAAACGAGAATGATGAGGGGTTTGGAACAGGTCCCATATGAAGAGCGATTAAAAAGACTTGGACTTTTCAGCTTAGCAAAGAGACGACTAAGGGAGGATATGACAGAGGGCTACAAAATCATGACCGGTGTGGAAAAAGTGAATAAGGAAAAATTATTTACTTATTCCCACAGTATAAGAACTAGGGGTCACCAAATGAAATTAATAGGCAGCAGGTTTAAAACAAACAGAAGGCAGTTTTTCTTCACTCAGTGCACAGTCAACCTGTGGAACTCCTTGCCGGAGGATGTTGTGAAGACCAGGACTTTAACAGGGTTCAAAAAAGAGCTAGATAGATTCGTGGAGGTTAGGTCCATCAGTGGCTGTTAGCCAGGATGGGTAGGGATGGTGTCCCTAGCCTGTTTGTCTGGAGGTGGGCGACAGGGGAGGGATCACATGAGGATTCCCTGTTGTGTCCCCTCCCTCTGGTGGGGTATCCAGCATTGGCCAGTGTCGGCGGGCAGGATACTGGGCTAGATGGACCTTTGGTCTGACCCAGCGTGGTCGTTCTTATGACCCAGGAGAAGGGGCGTGATTCTTCTTAGCTGCCTGTTAGTTCAACAAGCAGCTCCCATTGGCTGGTTTCTGCCAGAACTGGCCAATGGGAATGTGTTGGAGGCGGGATGGCTCCTAAACCCACCCCCCTCCGCCCCTCCAGTTTTAAAACAGAAACGGAGCCCTGCAGCTGTGTTTCTGCACAGGGCTGCGGGGGAGCCTGCCTGGGGCTCCCTGCTGCCTCTGGGGGCTTGGCGGGCCGGATCTTGCCCAGGCCTGCCCTAGATCCCAGTCTCTGCAGGATTGGAGCTGCAGCCCTTCTGCTGAGAAGGAAAGCTCTTTCCAGCTCTGGATCCCCTTCCCAGCTGCCTGGCTTGGCACAGCCCATGCGGAGGTGCTTAGCTATTGCCTCAGTGCCGCCTGGCTGAGTTCCACGTGAAATCTGGTTTTCAGGGAGAGGGAGAGGTGACTGGGGGGTACGGCTAGGAGGTCGCCTGCTCCCTGGAGGGCTGACCCTGCAGCAGGTGTGGACCACTGGGCGCCAGAGCCCCCTGCGGCTTGTTCAGAGCCCCAGCCGGCTGATGCTTTGCCCTGAGAGTCAGTCTCCTTCGCGTGGCCTCTCGTCTCTGGAGTCTCCTTCCCTGGTGACACCGCTTGCTTACAGGGGAAGAGGTGTGAGGGGAGAGGGCCTGCCACCAGCCCTTCTGCTGGGGGAGCCAGGTGATTTAAGAGCCTGCCCAGTAGTTGTACCTGAGATCCTTCCTGGACTGGCCAAGTGAGTTCCCCCAGAGCCCCGGTACAGCAGGAAGCGCTTGCTTTGGCTCTGCCTGCCGCGGGGCTTGCAGAGAATGGCCGGGAGCACTGCTGGTGGCTGCGGGCGCTGGGCCAGGCGGCCAAGAGGCTGGTGGGACCCGTCCCGCTGCAGAGGCAGCTCTGGCCGAAGTCTGCGATGGACTGAAGCTGAGCGAGGCCAAGGGCCTGGGGACCGGTTTTAGAAACGGGGCAGAACTCGTTACCCTTCCGAGAAGCACGGGGGATCTTTTTCAGGGGGGAGGCAGCGCGCCGCGTCTGTGGAGAACGCAGTAGAAAAGCAGCGTCTGCTCACGCATATGGGGGCTTGCCAGCTGATGTCCTCGTGGCCAGTCCGCTGCTCGCCTTCGCTAGTCGGCCAGGCTAGTCACGTACGAGCAGCCCGCGTCCGCGGCGGCTCCGCAGCAGGCAGGTTGCTGCTCCAGCTGGTTACAGACAGACCAGAACTGGTTACGGGTGATGCTTCCGGGTTAGCCTTTCCCATTGCTAGCACCCGCTGCTTCCTGGGGTGCTTTGAGCAGTGGCGGGTGCTGTCTTGGGTGCTCCGCTCTGTGTCCTCTCCTGGGTCCCCATTTCCAGCCGTCAGCTTCACACCCGGCCCTGTGTTCTCCTGGGAGCTCGGCTCCGGCAATCAGCTGTCGCCTGGAGCTAGTGCTACCTCCCCTGGAATTGAGGGGCGGCCTTTAGCGGGCCCGTGGTCTGCCTCAGAAGCAGGACAGCCTCTTCCCACGCAGGCAGCTCTGGGATAGCAGGCAATACCAGTGGCCAGGGTTGCTGTGCCAACTCTGCCTCCAGCTGGCCCCGTTTCCAAGTGCTTTTGGGTCCTGCCGAGATGCGAGGAGTGCGCCGGGATCCGGAACAGGCCCCTGTCCCACGAACTGGTGTGGATCTGTGCCTTTGAATCCGAGGCCCGTTGTAAGCCACGTTGGCACTGCTGAAAGCAGCCCGCGGAGAGCCATGGAAATGGGGCTCCGACGAGCAGCAGCCGTGCAAATTCCCTGCCCCGCTTCCCTCGTCCAGGTGCGCTGCCCTGCCTTAGGGGGACTCGCCTCTAGGGCTGTGACACGTGTGTCCTCCCCTCTCCCGGGCCAGCCAGGAGCACCTTTGGCAGGCTCTTGGGCTGTGGCTGGGCAGGGAACAGGAATGGCTCAGAGCCGGAATGTGCCTCGTTCCTCTGGCTGCATCTTGCACCGCGCAGCCCGATCTCCGCCCCCAAGAGGCGCTCCTACAGACTGACGAGGCCAAAGGAGCCAATGGCCAGGGCAGATTCAGAGCAGAATCTCGGCGGGGGGTGGGGGCTTGTGCTGTGACCCAGCGCCCCCTTTGGAGACCCAGGCCCTGGTTTTGCTGTAGAAGAGATTGGGGATGTGAAAGTGTAACCGTGCGCCCCGGGAACCCGTGAGCCTGGGCTCGTTGGTTAACGTTCCCGGTTACATGCAGGCTCCCGGTATGTGCGGGGAGCCGGCCTCAAGCACCCCCCCACACACACCCTGTGCTACAGACAGCAGCACGGGGGGCAGGCAGGAGCCGGTATGCATAGGGAGCCGACTGCCGCCCCGTGTGTAAGTGCTGCAAATATCCGTGTCATCCGCAAGGCATTTTACCATCCCTAGAATAGATGAAGCACCTGTCTCACTGGCTGCCGCTAAACCTCTCTGGCCCGGCTTCTGCAGCGAGGGTTAAATTGCCTCTGACTCTGGGGTGGGAAGGGACAGCTCTTTAACCCGCCTTTTCCTGGCTCCTTGCTCCTGCCTTTCCCTCTCTTGCTGCTCTGCCCCTTCTCCCTCGGCTCCCGTCTCTCCTTGCTTTGGTGGCTGCTGCTGGAATTGTTACTATGTATGCAGGGTATGACACCACTGATTGAATTCAATCCAAAGGCCAGATGCTACTTCTCCAGTTTGCTTTCAATGGGACTAAACGATAGGCAGGCCTCTTCTTCTCCCCCACCCCGCAGCAGCAGCAGCACCTTTTGAAGCCCTGGCCCAAGGTACTTGCACTCGGTGGGCTGGGCCGGGGTGCGTGGGCCCACCTTGCGCAGCGCCAGCGGAGGCAGGGTTAGCAGTGAACCGTCAGAGTCAACAAACAAGTGACATTGCCAGTTACTGACCTCGGCCACAGACCGGCTGGCGTTCACCTATTTCCAGTCTTAATCCAGATAAGGCTTACCATCCCCAAGGCCCTTCCTCCGCCCCGCTTGTTGACTGGCAGTTTTTGTACCTGGGGCGCGACTAGACTTTATCCCCAGTGTGGGGGTGGGAAAGGCCGTGCTGGCGCATTTTAAGACCTTCCCTTGGTTTCCGTTGTAATTAACCACAGCCACCCCTCCGGCTCCGAGGCTGCCTTTTTAGACCCTTATCGCCTCCCTTCGCCATTCGCTTTAGCCTTCTCCCTCCTCATTTCAAGGCCTTGCTTTTGCCCAGTAATCAGAGCCTCTCCTTGCAGCCCAGAAGTATTTCATGAGTCATATTTAAACTAACTCTACTCCTGTGATGTTATACGGACCCTATCGTGGTTTCTCCTCGACTGCCTTTCCTCCTTCCCCCTCAAAGCCCCTTTCTCCCAGCTGGGGGGCTGTTAGGCTTGAGTGCCGCTTGACCCTCCGCAAGGAGGGCACTTGGGGTCCAAGAGACCCCACTTTTCCACTGGCCTGCGAGCGCTGCATCCTCTGACCCGTCAGTCTGCTGCACCTCGCTTCTCTCCCGCTCTCCCTTCCACTTCAGTCTCTTGCCTCCCGCTGCCCCATGAGGCCTGGGTCCCTCCTTCCCCAGTGGTTCCCAAGTGGCAACAGGAGTGAAACTGATAAGCATGGCGTCCGTATCGCTCTGCAGCTGCGCTTCCTGCCAGCATGGGGAGGGAGAAACAGTCTGGGTGAAAGCAGCCCAGGGACAATTCTCCCCGGAGGGGTGGCGGTTGGTTAACAGCGGCAGAGGGGGTACAGGGAGATGGGATGCTACAGCCAGCCGGAGGCTTTCGATGAGCTGCTGCTGTGGTTAGCAGCCTGTCTGCTGGCACCATCTCCCAGGCCACAGGAAGGGCAGCTGCAGTTCGGTTCTGCTGCCTTCTAGGACTCCAGCACTGGCCCTTTGGGGGCAGGCGTTAGGTCGGTGGGGAGCAGCGTGCGGCCGCGAGACATTTTCTTTACCTGTGCCCGTGCGCAGGGTTGGCTGGTTCCCCGGTGTCTGTCTCCAGTTTTTTTCTCTTGGCCCGGCAGGACCACAGATTTTGCTCGCCTAGAGCGCGCCAGCTGCGGATGTTGAGAGCGGCTGGGAGTGGAATTGGTCTGGGGGGGAGCAGCCAGCAGAGCCAGTGACTTGGGGGCAGAGAGCCTGCCAGGTGGGGGACGGAGGCAGGGAGCCCTAGGAGTGGTCTCTACCCTGGGCCAGGCCGGGGCAGCAGGTCCCTAGAAGCACTGGGAGATCTCCATCCCCCCCCAGGACCCCTGAAGTCCCAGCATGTGCCTAAGGCAGAGCCTGCACTAACTCTGTCTGCCCTTGCCCTGCAGGCAGCTCGCCCTGAAGGCGCTGAACGAGCGGCTGAAGCGCGTGGAGGACCAGTCCGCATGGCCCAGCATGGAGGATGAGGAGGAGGAAGTAGGGGCGAAGGCAGACAGCCCCCTACTCCCGGAGAAAAGCCAAAGCAGCCGAGACCCCAGCGGTGTGGGGAAAGGGGCCAGCCAGGAGTCGAGCCTCATCATCTTCGAGGACGCCCCGGCTCAGCTGTGACCTGGGACCCCAGCACCTCCCCTTCCCCATCTCGGTGTCAGAGTGATCCCTTGTGTCTTCTCGCAGCCTGTCTGCTCCCCAGCCTGGCTGTCTGCAGGGAGCAGGGGCCCCCTCCAGCAACCTCGAGGGAGAGGGCTACCTCATTCCAGCATGTCCCAGCCACCCTGGGCTGACGCGGGGGCTCTGGTTCTCATTCGCTTTCTCCGGTGGTGGGGAGAGGTTCCGCAGAGACACGAAGCAGGGCTGGCTGCCGACCGCCCAGGGATGGAGCCACGTCTCTCCAGCTGGACACGGACTGCCCCTGGGGAGCCATCGCCCGCGGGTAGCTGCTGGGTACGCCTCCGAGGCGGCGCTCGCTCTGGGCAGAGGCCCAGGACTTGTGCATTTGCCCTGCGCTTGGTTGCTCAGGTCCCGGATTTGAAGCCTGTAAGCTTACCCGGCCCCCGCCCCAACCCCGGGCAAACTCAGCAAGTGAGGTGACACTTCCTGTCTCCCAGTGGTCGTGAAAAATACCTACGACTTCCTCTTCCCTTTCGACTTCTCTTCCCCTTCCTCTTCCCTTTCGCAGCTCATTTTGTTCCTGATCTGAGGGGCGGGAAGTTTTTCTTACTCCCTTTGCTGGGTTAACCCTTTCCCCTCCGGCCTGTTGCCCAGCAGGAAGTGGCTGGGGTCGGTTTGCCATGATCATTAGATAAACGCCTGTTTAGCTACAAATAATTGCTTTGTCACTCCCCCCCCTCCCCCCCCCCCCGCCCTTGCTCAGCTGCCTCCCTTGAGATATTGACTGGGACACCTGGGCCCCCAGAGCTTTGAGACTAGTCCCTGGACGTGCGGCACCCCTAGTCTTTCTGTGGGAGCCCCAGCGAGGTGCATTTGATGTGTTACTGCTCCTGTGGGTTTTCTCCAATTTCTTCTGCGGTGATTGAATTGTGAGGGTGGGAGCCGCATGTTCAGCTGCTGCTTGGCTGGATCTTCTTTGCCTTGAGGCCTCGTCAGACAGTGAATCTTTCATGTCGGGGCTCTTGACAGTTCTCCCAATGTCCCCCGTCCGTCCCCCCGCCCCCGCCCCCAATGGAACGTTGGCTTCCTCTCGCCTTTTTCCCTCCTGTGCGGATGGGCGTTTCTGGAGAGGGGGCTTGGCTGGACACGCTGTCCTTGCGCCCCAGCCCCCCATGGCCAGGCCCCTTGGCTCATGCACTTCCTGGCACCGTTACCAGCCTGGGCCGGGTGCGGGGGGGAGCTACTCTTCAAGGACCACACCAGAAGGTTTTGTCAACTGGCAAATAAACAGACGGGAATTTCAGTATCAATAAACAATTATTTCAAAGATCGTCTCTTGCTTGAATTTGGAGCTCGCCCCAGCCCGGGTCTGTTTCACTTTCAGCTGCTCGGGTTCCTAACGTCCCCAGCAAGCCCAAGGCCTGGCCCTGTGTGGGGCATCTTTGTGAGCCACTAGCAATCCTTCTGCCGAGACTGGCTCTGCCAGCACCAGAGCTGGGGCGAGGGCGCTAGGGGTCGGCCGGCGTTGGTAGCCACCGGACTAGCGTGATGGGGTGCACCGTAGGAGGGTGCTCGGGGGGGGGGGGTGCAGCTGGCATAACAGGCAGGGCTGTGGGCTAGAACCAAGGGGGAGGAGAAGGAAGGGAAGGAGCAGGTCTGGAAAGCAGGGATTGTTATGAGTCAGCAGTAGGCTCAGCAGAATGGGGGGGGGGGCTTCTCCTTCCAGCCTGGCTTCCAGCACCCTTGAACACTCATTGCTCAGTGTGTGCAGTCTGCTGGTGCAACAAATGAGCTGGTGTGCTGGCAGCGGGGGGGGTTAAAACACCCAGGGAGCTGTGAACCCTGCCTCACTTTGCTGTTTAATCCCAAGGGTTTTATACTGCCCGCCTGAGTTCCCTGGGGCTGGATGCGCCTGCTGAAATGAGCAGCAGGATAGCTCAAGGCCCTGCCAATTATCCTCTCCAGCTTTGGATGCCTGCCCTGAACGGGGAGCTGCGGTTTCAGGCAGCGGAGGGCTCAGGCTCATGGGTGGGAGGCTGGAGCATGACTCTGCTGCAAGGGACACTGCGGGGCACTGTGTCCCACCCAAGTCCATGGCAGCTGCTGGCTGGGAGGGCAGGTGAGGAAAAAAATGGGCCACTTAGGTGCTGATCTAGGGGCCTAAGGTCATAGATTTCGAGGCCAGAAGGAACTACTGTGATCAGCCCGTCTGACTGGCTCGCACAAGCCTACCCCTCAGTAGCCCCCGTGTGAAACACACCAGATCGGTAACGTCTCCAGCGGTGAGCTTAACGTGGGCTGGGGTGGAGGATCTGCCACTGCCCTGAGCCCGGCTTCAGGGCACCACCTAATGCCTTGGGTGGGTTAACACGCCAGCCCGGAGCCCAGAGGGGGAGATGCTGCATTTGATGATCCTGCCTGTGTAGAATGAGCTGCTGGGGCTCCAACCCCCTTCTCCCCAATCCCCCTGGTCTCTTGATCTACTGCATGAAACGAGTCTGATTTGCAAAATCTGCTTTTTTAATCTTCAACCACCACCTGCCTCGTGCCGAGCCGGAGCCATTTCAGCCGAGAGCAGCCAGGGGGCCACCACCCGGCAGCGTCCCATGGCCTGCGCCCTTGGGGAGGAGGCTCCCCCTTACTGCGCAGGGACAGCGGTGCTGGTTCGGCCCAGAGTGCGCACGGCGCCCGGCTGCGCTGTGGGCAGGTGCCCTAGGCGGCCCGAGCTCTTTCCCATGCCCAGGAAGAGAAGCTGCCCCGGCACAGCCCCTCTGCACTGGTAGGGGCTGTGTCCCTCCTTCACCTGCTTGGGGTGGGGGCTGGGCCCATGAACCCCCAAAGGGGCTGCTCCAATGCTGCCTGCTGGCAGGATAAGGCGCCTGTCGCGGAGGGCACCTCTGCTCCCACAGCAGGAAATTGGGGAGATGGGGAATTAAAACCCAAAGTGGCACAAGGCTGCAGCTGCTTGGAATCTTTATTTCCTTAAACTGCCCCCATGGGCACCAGCGCCGCGTTCCTGGAGCAGGCTCTGTCCCGCCTCCCCGGCCCCCGCTGCGCCTCGGGAAGGACCCGCATGGCTGCTGGGGCTGGCTGCAGCTTCCTTACAGCAAGACTGCAGGGCTCCAGCACATCCCCCCCTTTCTGCACCACATATAGCCCCGCGGGCGGCGGAGCAGGGCCCCTGGGTTCACTGCACCGGGAGGAGAGCTCCTGGCCCAGCAGAGGGCAGGGCTGTGGCCTGACCTGAGGGCACGCGGACCTGGCTAACGGGGCACGTCCTCCCGCTCCCGCAGGGACACAGCCGGGCAGCGGTAAGGAACAGGCTCCCGGCCCAGCGGAACACGGCACAGCAGCTCTGCACCAGCGTCTAGGGTAGGTACCAGCAGGGCTGGGCCGGGGGAGGCTGGAGACCCAGCCGGACATGGGCTCTTTTACCCAAGAGGCAGGTGCTTCCAAAGTCTCCTTGTTTTGGGGACCAAAGTCCTTCCCCCGCCGGCGGGCTCCGTCCGACTCCTTCCTCCCCGTGCCCGGAAGCCCAGGTGCCTGCATGGTGTGAGTAAACCCCCCTCCTGTCGCGCTTTCCCAAGCAAGGCAGCAAGAGACCACGGTATGGAGAGCAGCACCAGGGCCAGACACGCACAGGGGCCGGGCCTGCTGTGCTCCCAGCCGCCCGCCACTGGGGGCACCAGCAGGCCCGAGCTGTGCCCTGGAGGCCAGCAGTGCAGGGGGGCAGGAGGATGGAGCAGCAGCTGGGCATCTCAGGAGCTGGGGCGGATGCCCAGATCTGCACCCCCACTCCTTGCAAGACTGAGACACTTCCCTGCATGGTGCCTCGGTTTCCCCAGCTGAACATTACTGACCACACGGGGAAGGGGTGGAAATGGGGCTACAGGAAATGATGCCCTCAGCTCTGACCTTCCTCTCCCCCAGGCCCAGCTTCCCCCCTGGCCGTGCCACATGGGCGAGGCCCAGCCCTGAGCTGCCGAAGGGCCTGCTAGGGAGGGAGCCCTTTCCCTGGGCAGCTGGCCCAGCTGCTACAGGGCTGGCACCCTGCTCTGAGAGAGCACCCTGGCCCCAGGCCTGGGAGTGGCTGTGGAGCAGCTGCCGCTCCGAGCCCGGGGTCAGGCTGTACCCACCCAGCAAGCCCTAGCCCTGGCAAGAAGCTCTCCTTGGCCAGCTGGGAGCCCTGCTCTCGGGGGCCCCGCCCCTCTGCACCCCCCACATTCAAACCCTTCTCCGCAGGGGCTGCACTGAGCCTCCCCTGGCTCTAGGGCCAAGACTCCGGGGGCACCTCTGCCCACGGGAGAAGGCGGCCGTGGCCCTTCCCACCCACCCCGTTCCCTGGGCCTGCGCCCCAGCCCCAGGCAGAGGGGTCAGCGCCCGCCCCATCTCCAGCAGCACGAGCCCCTCTGGGCCAGGGGCGGCTCCCTGCTAGGAAATCCCAGTCTGTACGCCTCCGAAAGGAGGGGACGGGCCATTCCAGCCCCGGCTCAGCCCCTGGGAGATGGTAAATCCCCACCCGGGGGCTTTCCGAATGAGCAGAGTCTGCCTGAGCGTTGGTCCCCCCCACGGAATAGCCCAGAATTCCCGATTGAACCCTCCCCCGCTGGGCGACGTGGCTGCTGTCCATCCCACGCTGGGGCCGCTGGGCCATTTCGTGGAGCCGGCGCCACGCCACAGCCGCTCCCAGAGTGAGTCACAATCCTAGCCCCAGAGGGACCCTACACAGTGCCCCAGGGACCGGGCATGGCCCTTCCAGGGCCCAGAGGCTCGGGTTCAGCCTGGCACTTCAGGGCTGGATCCTCTTGCGGTAGAGATAAGCATTGCTCACCTGGTTCATGATCACCAGGCTGGTGAGGACGGGGCAGAGCGCACACAGGTACCAGGCCAGGCCAGGCACCGCCATGGTAAACCACAAGGAGCACATGGCCAGCAGCAGCGTGGCACAGCTCAGGAGGTAGCCCACCAGCCCCGAGGTGGCATGGTAGACCTTCAGCTTGGCCAGCGTCCAGTTCCTCAGCAGCCGGGGGTAGAGGAGGGCGGCGCCGCCCAGGCACTGCAGGCTGGCGTAGAGCACGGTCAGCAAGCCCGTCAGGCCGTGCCAGGTGCCGAAGTGGGCCTTGCCGTTGAGGTGCTTGTTGTAGGTGATGACGGCCAGGCCCAGCAGGGCGCAGAGGAGGGCCAGCAGCTGCAGGGCCCAGTGGACGCGCACCTTGGCTTTGCGGGAGAAGGGGCGGAGCGGCGAGCTCTCCGGCGAGAACACCAGCAGGGCTTCCGTCAGCAGGAAGGAGAACTGGGGGGCACAGAGGGAGACGGTTGGTTGTGGGCGCCACGTGGGGGCAGGCAGGTGCCTCCTTCCCCCCACCCCTCCCGAGAGCGTCACACCACGCCCAGCACCTCCGGGCTTTGGGGCGCAGCCAGTGCTGCCTGGACCCCCAGGGATTAGGGGGCTCGTCTGGGGCTTGAAGATCCCAGTTCGATTCCCGCCTGCATCACCGACTCCCTGCACGATCCCGGGCCAGTCGGTAAGGGCCGTATTTTTAAAAGCACCTAATTCCTATTGACCTGGATGGGAGTTAGGTGCCTAAGTCCCTTTATGCACACGATCCTTACTCGCTGTGGGACTCGCCCTCTGCCTGTCTCCCTGGGGAGCTGGGAGGGGAAAGCCATTAAAGGCCGGGGAGAGCCCAGGGGCTGGGGCCATAGAAGTATCGAAGCTACGGTCGGTGCAGCGGGGCTGCATCCGCTCTGCCAAGTTCCCCAGCGTCGTCGCTCGGGGCTCTGAAGGAGGATCTCCCCCTCCGGGGGCTACCCTGTTCCCTGCAGCCCCCGCCGCTCACGCACGGCACCATCCCCCCGAGCAGGCGGCTGGCGGGTGCTGCAAAGCGCGGCCAGGACGGCGCAGACGGGAGACAGGCAGGTAGCTGTGCTGGTTTGAGGAGCCTCTTCAGGGGAGGCTGCGCTCAGATCCTGGCTGCACGAGGGGAAGCCAGAGCTGGCAATGCTCCACAATACAGGGCAGGGGATTCCCGGGGCCCCAGGGGTTACCCTTTGACTTCCGGCTGGCAAAGAACTTGTGGTTTGGAACCTGCTTGCAGCCCTCGGTCTCCTGCACCTGGCCTGGTGCCTCAGCCCCCGAGCCCTGAACTCCTCGGGAGCCAAGTGCTTTCCGGGCCCTTCGGGCAGCTGGGTGGCAGTGCTGAGTGAGGAACAGCCTCAGGGCGCTGGGAGAGCCAGGACACGGGCCGGCGACTCAGCTACGTGAGACTACGAGCATCACCAGCGCCTTGGCACAGCGGGTGGAGAACTCTGCTGCTCGGACTCAGCAGCATTCACGCCCACCACCCGCCAACGGCATGAGGAGACCTGGGGCCACGCGGCACTGCACCACGCCCGCCGCCGGCATGAGGAAACCTGGGGCCACGCGGCACTGCGCCACGCCCGCCGCCGGCATGAGGAGACAGGAGGCCGCACTGCACTGCACCACGCCCGCCGACAGCATGAGGAGAGACAGGGCTGTGCTGCATTGTGCCATGCCCGCCGACAGCGTGGAGACGCGGGGCCATGCTGCATTGTGCCACGCCCGCCGATGGCGTGAGGAGACGCGGGGCCACGCTGCACTGTGCCATGCCTGCCTACAGTGTGAGGAGACGCAGGGCTGCACCGCGCCACGCCCGCCATTGGTGTGAGGAGACACAGGGCCGTGCTGCACTGCACCACGCCCACCGACAGCGTGAGGAGACGCGGGGCCACGCTGCACTGCACAGCCCACCCCGGCGACTGGGGTGCAGGTGACATAGGACTCTTCTGTCAGACTTACCGCAAGCGCCATCAGGAAGGGGTGCCAGGAGAACAGGCCTGGAAGGAAAGCGGAGAGAGGAGTGAGCCCCTCAGGCCAGCCAGCATGCCCCAAGAGGGGCGTAGCTGACAAATGTCTCCTGCTCGAGGTATCGCTTCACAAACCGCTCGGTGGGTTAACCCGCCATTCTCCCGCGCAGCCCCCTCCGCTCGGATGGCCCAGGGCTCAAGGCACTAGTCTGGCACGTGGGAGACCGGACTCTGATCCCTGCTCAGCCACAAACAGCCAGCAGTTAACCAGTGGCCCCCTGGGCTGGAGCAGCTCCCGGCCTGTCCAGAGCAGCCTCCCCGCATGGCATGATGCAGCGGGTGCAGCCTGGCCCAGCAGCCCCACCACGCCACAAGCTGGCGGCTGCTCCAGCCCAACCGGGCCCACCGTACCGTGCCACGGGCAGGCAGGGGGCTGCTCCAGCCCAACCGGACCCACCGTACCGTGCCACGGGCAGGCAGGGGGCTGCTCCAGCCCAACCGGACCCACCGTACCGTGCCACGGGCAGGCAGGGGGCTGCTCCAGCCCAACCGGACCCACCGTACCATGCCACGGGCAGGCAGGGGGCTGCTCCAGCCCAACCGGGCCCACCGTACCGTGCCACGGGCAGGCAGGGGGCTGCTCCAGCCTGGCTGGCTGAAGCAATCCCCCACCCACGAGATCCCATTTAAGTGGTTAACTGCTTACACGTAACGTTTAACTGATTAGCCGGGATTTTACATCCCACCTACCCTCTTGGAATTCACAGCCCCCATCAAGGGCGGGGAGTTTTCACTCCGTGCAACTGACGAAGAGGGTTTCGCCTACGAATGCGTCTGCCCAACTAAATCTGTTAGTCTCTAGGGTGCCAGAGGGCTTCTCTTGCTTCTCCGGCTACCCCCGAGCGCGGCTCCCCCCCGCCCCCCAACTTAAGCGCAGAGTGTTCCTTTCCCGTCGACTTCCTTTGACAGCACTTCCTGTCCCGTCCCTTTGGGTGGGATTTCCCCCCAGGTGAGATGCGGCCACACCTGCTGAACCAGGCGGGTGCCACACGTTACACAGGCGTCTGACTGCAGAGGCCTAGTGCTGGGGAGCTGGGAATGCAGCCGCCCAGGAGCGAGGGGCATTAGCAGAGCGGGAGCCCAGGCCAGCGGGAGCGCTCCATGGCACACTGCTGCAGGTCAGGATTGCTGGGCATTGGCCTAGAGGGGCAGGACTCAGCAGCCGGGGCTGCAGCTCAGGCTTGGCAGAGCTCCCTGGGAGCTGACCCACGGCCTGCTTGTGTCCTCTGGCCCCAGCCAGCCCCTCGCTTTCAGAAGGACTAAAGGGATGCCCCACATTCCCACCACGGCCCGTGTCCGTGTCTGCCCACCGCTGGCTTCTACTTACTCGACCCAGGCCTGGCCAGTATGGCCACAAAGATGGTGAATCCAAGCGAGACGAGGTGGGCAGTGACGCCGGAGACGGCTCGCAGGGAGCGGTAGATTCGCGACTCTGTCTCGCTGGTGAGCGCCATTGGGAGATGAGCTGCTCTTCTGCCCCTCAGCAGCAGCGCTTACACCATTCAACCCCACCTGGCTACACGCATCGGCTTCCCCGAGCCATCGGGGCCAGGGCCAGGGCCAGCTAAGCAGCACCACACCGGCCGGTCCTTCTTGAAGCAGGAAATTCACCGTCGTCCTCGGATTATCTAGAGAGCAGGAATGAGAAAAATCAAGTCTCAAAGGACAACGGGGTGGAAATCAGCCTCAGACTCCTGCGAGATCCCACCAGGGAACCTGAAGAAACGCCAGAAATTTGCCAAGGCAGTGCAGAAGCTGCCGTTGCTCACTCGTTGGCAGCGGGAAGTGCCCAGCCCCCCGGCAGGGTGAGGCAGGTCCTTCTGCACAACTGGAAAAACGACAGAAAGAAGAGGATACGAATGCGACCCGGGAAGGGATACGCGGATCAGCTCAGCCTGGAAGGAGCTTGCGGCGCTGGCTTCAGCAGCATCAGCGCTTTGTCGCGGGCCTGTCGACAGACCAAAGCGAACAGCTTCATTTAGGGGGACGTTCCAGCAATTCCGGGGGAATCAGCTGATCTGAGCCGAAGCATCAACCCGCTGAACAAATGGCCCTTGTTGCAAATATTCCGAGGCGCTCAGGTGGCGCTTGCCGAGGAGAGGGGAATAGATACACCGAGCGGGAGCAGCTGGGATCGATTTCATCCGACAGAGGAAGGGTAACGGAGACCAACGGGCTGGCTGACATCTCATCCACCCAGAATTGCCTATGCTGGGGTCTTATTTCTACCGACCACCGCATGGTGCCCCACAGGCTGCGCAGCAGTGGGTACGTAGAGGGCACGAAGTATCAATCGGTCTGTTCTGTCCAATGGGCCTGGCACTGGGGAGAGTGCCAGGCAGGCGTTCATACAGGGTCTCCAATCTTTTTAACCACAGATCACTTTTTCAATTTAAGTGCAATGTAAGATCTACCTCAGACCTGAATACCCTGGCCCGGCTTCCTTCCCCCCCCTTCTCTGAGGCCCTGCCCTGGCTCTCCTCCTTCTCCAAGGCCTCACCCTGCTCACGCCTACCCCTTCCCTCCCCAAACACCATTCACTTTCACCAGGCTGGGGTAGGACATTGGGGTGCAGGCTCTAGTCTTGTGCCCAGGGTGGGGGATTGGGGTCCAGGAGAGGTTTCAGGGTGCAAGCTCTGGCAAGGAGTTCGGGTGCAGGGGGACTCACGTCGGGGGCAGGAGGTTGGGTGTAGGACGAGGTTCAGGATGGGGATAGTCAAAAACCAAAATTGACCCACTTTGCAAGCAGTAAAAGGAGTAACAACCCCCCACATGTGTGTTGGGTCAGGAGAGGAGAGTAACGGACTCTCTCTCTCTCTCTCTGCGCGCGCGTGTGTGTGTGTATAAAAGACAGATAGACAGACAGACAGTGTGTGAGAGTGACAGATATGCATTGCCATGTTCCCTCCATCCCCTTCTCTCTGTGTGGAGATGGGGTACAGAAATGGGGGGGAGGAGGGACACCCTGACATCAGCACCTCCCCCCTTCTCCCTCCCACACCCTGCACAGCAAGCAGGAGGTTCCCAGGGGGACAGCTCCAAGGCAGAGGGAAGGAGCAGCATGGCAGTGGGTGGAGGGGCAGCTGAAGTGCCAGCGCTTGTCAGCCACCTGTCAGAGGCTCTGAGATCTACCCGCAGATCCCGATTGACTGGTTGGTGACCTCGTTAATACATAAGTCATCTCCACCCATTGCCCGGCGGGCTTGCTGCTCCTCCCCCCAGCTCAGCAAAGCCAGAACTAGCTTGGCTTCCCGGCGCATGTAGACTCTGAAAAACGAGTGAGAGCACGATGGGCCAGGTATGTCTCACCCCCGGGCGCCAGGCGGAGGGAGCTGCATCCTCAGCCAAAATCTGCCTTAGAATCATAGAACCGGAAGAGACCTCAGGAGGTCAAGTCCAGCCCCCTGCTCTAGGGGACCAATCCCAACTACAGTAAAACTCCATTGGTCCGGCATGTGATGGTCCGGCACCATCAGGAACCCGGAAGTGCTCCGGGCAGCCAGACCATTGGAGCTGCTCTGCCCCCGGCTTCCGCGATTCAGACGCTGCTGAAACTGACCAGTGGCTGAATCGGGGAAGCCAGGGGCAGACAGCTGGGGTGCTGCTGGTAGGTCCCGTAGCGCTGCCCCTCGGCGCTGTGGGACCAACCCAGCAGCACCCCAGCTGTCCCCGATTCAGCTGCCGCTGAAACTGACCAGCGGCTGACTCCTGGAAGCTGGAGGCAGAGCTGCTCTGCCCTGGGCTTCCTGGAATCAGCCCCTGATCAGTTTCAGCAGCAGCTGACTTGGGGACGCCTGGGGCACAGCAGCTGGGGTGCTGCCGGGTTGGTCCAGTAGCGCCGAGGAGTGGCGCTACTGGACCAAACCGGCAGCACCCCAGCTGCTCTGCCTCAGGCATCCCCAAGTCAGCCGCTGCTGAAACTGACCAGCGGCTGGCTCTGGGAAGCCTGAAGGCACCTTGGGCTTCCCGGAGTCAGCCGCTGGTCAGTTTCAGCGGCAGCCGACATGGGGACGCCTGCGGCAGAGCAGCTGGGGTGCTGCCGGGTTGGTCTCGCAGCGCCAAGGGGCGGCTCTACCAGACCAATCCGGCAGCACCCCAGCTGCTCTGCCACAGGCCTCCCAATTCAGCTGCTGCTAAAACTGACCAGCAGCAGCTGAATCGGGACGCCTGGGGCAGAGCTGGACTATCGGAAGGGGGCTATGAGGAGTCTGGGGTGGCATCCCCCCCACACCACCCTAGACCCTCATAGCCCCCCCTTCTGATAGTCTGGCATAGCTGATAATCCGGCACCCCCTGGGTCCTAAAGGTGCCAGATTATCAGAAGTTTACTGTAAATCGGCCCAGCCAGGGCCTGGTCAAGCCGAGACTTAAACACCTCTAGGGATGGAGACCCCACCCTTCCCCAGGGAACCCAGCCCAGCGCTTCCCACCCGCCTCGGGAAATCGCTTTCCCTACTGTCCAACCTGGACCTCTCCCGCCGCAACCGGAGCCCATTGCTCCTGGCTCTGCCACCTGTCACCACTGAGAACAGCCTCTCTCCAGGCTCTCTGGCCCCCGGCAGTTGCAGGCTGCTCTCAATCCCCTCGCTCTGCCCCCAGACCAGGCTCTCTGGCCCCTGGCAGTTGCAGGCTGCTCTCAATCCCCCTCGCTCTGCCCCCGAGACCAGGCTCTCTGGCCCCCAGGCAGTTGCAGGCTGCTCTCAGATCCCCTCGCTCTGCCCCCGAGACCAGGCTCTCTGGCCCCCAGGCAGTTGCAGGCTGCTCTCAGATCCCCTCGCTCTGCCCCCCCAGACCAGGCTCTCTGGCCCCCAGGCAGTTGCAGGCTGCTCTCAATCCCCCTCGCTCTGCCCCGAGACCAGGCTCTCTGGCCCCCAGGCAGTTGCAGGCTGCTCTCAGATCCCCTCGCTCTGCCCCCAGACCAGGCTCTCTGGCCCCCAGGCAGTTGCAGGCTGCTCTCAGATCCCCTCGCTCTGCCCCGAGACCAGGCTCTCTGGCCCCCAGGCAGTTGCAGGCTGCTCTCAGATCCCCTCGCTCTGCCCCCGAGACCAGGCTCTCTGGCCCCCAGGCAGTTGCAGGCTGCTCTCAGATCCCCTCGCTCTGCCCCAGACCAGGCTCTCTGGCCCCCAGGCAGTTGCAGGCTGCTCTCAGTCCCCTCGCTCCCGCAGCCTGGACAGACCCGCCCCCGCCGGCCACGTGCTCCAGCCCCCAATCATTCTGGCCTCCCAGGCTCAGCGCTGCGCGTAGCAGCCCCCCCGGCCAGACTCGGCTCCTTGCCGGCTCCCCTGCCAGGCCCGCGGGGGGGGCAGCCGGGCAGAGCGCTGCGAGCGGACGGGCCCCCCCGGCTCACGCGCTCGCAGCCCCAGCGCTGGGGCGGGGCGCTGAGACCGCCTGGGGCAGAGCGCGCCCCGCTGAGCGCCGGGGGTCTGCGGCCGGGAGCCCGAGCGGGGCAGCCCCGGCGGCACAGCGGGCGCGGGGGGCTGTGGACGGTCCCTCACCTGATCCCGGGGCACCAGCCTCGGCTAGAAGACGGAGAAGGCGGAAAAAACAACCCTCGCCTCTTGATTGGTTAGATTCTCCTGTCACTCATCATATTGACCCGCCTCCAGCGCATCTGAGTGGCTTAACGTGGCTGTCGATCACCGGTCAGACCCACCCCTCACGCTACCCCGTCGGCTTCCCTTTCATCCGACGGGGACACGTGACGATGAGGCGAACTACTGTAATCCTATCCGGGCGAGCCTTCAGTGCGCACGCGTAGACTGGCCGGGCTGGGCCGCAGGCCTGCTGACGTGCGCATGCGCCCTGTCCAATGGGCCTGGCGCTCGGGGGAGAGTGCGCCTGCGCCGGGCCGCGTCTGTATGCGCATGCGCGAGGCGGGGTAGGTGTTTGGGGGGGTTCGTGTGTGGGGTCCTTCACCTTGTTATTGTAGGGTCGCCTGGCCCCGGGCGTTTGCCTGCCAGAGCTGAGAGCCCGGGGTGCGCCCAGCCGGGGGACGCCAGGAGCCCCACTTCTAGGTCCCCCCCCGGCTCCTGGGTCCCCCCCCGGCTGTGGGCTGGGAGCTGGGCTCCTGGGTCCCCACGGTCTCCTGGGTCCCCGGCTGTGGGCTGGGAGCTGGGCTCCTGGGTCCCCCACGGTCTCCTGGGTCCCCCGGCTGTGGGTTGGGAGCTGCGCTCCTGGGTCCCCCCCTCCTCCAGTCTCCTGGGTCCCCCCGGCTCTGAGCTGGGGCGCTGGGTGCGAGAGGGGTCTGGTGGGCGGGCAGGAGGAGGGCACCGGTCTCCGGTCTCCCCATCGCAGGGAAGACAGTTCGGGGGCTGGTGCCCCAGAGCCCCATGGCTGGTTGCAGGCTTTAGGCAGGCTCCCCGGGTCCGTGCGGCGGGGATGGTTGGTGCTGCTCACCCCGCTCTGCGGGTGCTCAGCTGCTCGCCCGCTCTGCGGGTGCTCAGCGCTACAGAAGCCTTAGGTGCGAGCAGCTGCAGCGCCGAGCATGGGATGTGCACCACTTCCTTCAGATGCCCAAGTAAATGTGTGTGTCTTTAAGTTGCCGCGGGACTCCTCGTTCCCACTCGACCTTGGCTTTCATGCACCGTAGGCTGTGAGAGTTTGAGCTTTGTAGCCTGACTCTGCAAAACGCTCCTGTTAAATGCTAATCCTTAACAGAAGCAAACTTGGAATGTTTATGTTCACTTCTAAAATTCAGTCCGTGCCCCTGTTCCTCAGAGAGAAAAGGTTTAAATATTCTGACTCAAACTCCCCTTCACTTGCAGTTGCTGAACTGTCACTCTTGCCTTTTATATTACAATATAATCAGGGATGGTAAAATGTGTGTATTTAGGAAAATGTGTAACTGTGAAAAATTAAGTGGTTAAATGTTTTTTTTTTGCGGGGGGGAAGCTGCGTGTAACCATGCACGTTAACCGATGAGCCTAGGGTCATCGGTTAACTGTGTACATGCACACACGTTCACATCCCTAATTATAATATTTGTGTGTTTCTTTGCAGGTCACCTTTCTCATTAATGTTTTAATCGTGTGCAGAACTCAGGGATTTGAGCTGTATTTTGTATGTATTGTCAACTTCCGGTGGGCACTAGGTGTGTTAACATGTTGCTTCACATAAGTAACTGTTGTGGTTTGGAAGGAGAGGTAAAGGCTTGTTATGATGAGAAGTGACTTGGTTAATGAGACGCACCCCAGCCACTTGTGTAAGGATTGCACTGGAGTTCAGTGCCTAAACCCACGGTGGTGTCAGATACTTTGTACCCTACCTGCCCCCCCAGTGCATGTGTATTATCGCACACAGCATTAACTGCAGAGTCTGCACAAGTCACGTAGGCCAAATTCACAGCTGCTGTAACTTTACTTTGGAACGTCTGCCTCTTGTGCATCGAAAAGCTGCCTTAATGTAGGGTTTGTCTTGTGTTTATTGAGCGAACATTCTTAGTGGAAGGGGAGGGAAAAGGCCAAAGGAAGAGAAATCCAAAGAGATTCCACTTACCCTTTGGTAAGCATCCATTCTGTGTCCATCTATTGCAGCAGCAGCCATGGACCGCAGCAGCAGCATTGAGTGCATTTTCTTCAGTGAATTCCACCCAACCCTGGGGCCTAAAATAACCTACCAGGTCAGTGATAGCAAAGTACTTGGGACAGGTCCGCAGGGTATTCCAACAGGCAGTGACCTCGGGGAATCCAGTCTGGGCGGTCTCCAGGACCCAACCTGTGTTGGCTCCGTCTGTCACGGGCCTGCACCTTGGCTGTGGGCATCTCTTTGACTATCCGGTGGCATCTGATACGGTGACATTTTATGTGACTGTAGAGTTATGTCTGTTGGCTCTTCATTATGGTTTCCTTGGCCATGCAGGTGCCAGAGGATTTCATCTCCCGAGAGCTCTTTGACACGGTCCAGGTGTACGTCATCACCAAACCCGAGCTGCAGAACAAGCTCATCACGGTGTGAGTACCACTTAGCACTGCACCCCACTCTCAAAGCAGAGCTTCGGCTCCCTGGACAGAGCTGGACAAAGCTTTGCTCCCAGAGGCGACAGAGGCCCACATGTTGTGATTTGTGGATCCAGTTTCTGACGGGCAGGTTTCCATGTCACAAAGACCGCCAGCACAGCTGGTGCTCCTAGGGACCCCCATGCTTTGCTCTCGCAGAGAGGCCAAGGATGGACTAGAGCAGTAGTCACTAACCAGTCGATTGGGATGGACTGGTAGATCTTGGAGCCTTTGACAGGTGATCCTGACAGGTTTGGCTGGGAGGCTGTTAAGTCCATCTCAGCTGCTCCTGCCCTCAGCCTTGGATCTGCCCCACCCCCGGAGGCTGTTGCTTGCTGTGCAGGGTACATGAAGAAGAGGGGGGGCATACTGATGTCAAGGTACCCTTCCCCGCACCCTGTACCCCAGTGTGTCTTAAACTGTGTTCCACGGCACACCGGTGTGCCGCGAGGCAGTTGGAGGTGTGCCACAGAGAACAGTGTTCAAAATGGCTGCCCTTAAAGGGGCAGGCAACCTTTTTTCTTTTTTTTTTTTTTTTCCCAATAACATTCCCCCTCCCCCCCTTTTGTTTTTGCTCAACAAAAAATCCTTGGTGTTCCTCATTAAAAAAAATTATTGTTTGGTGTTCCTCAGTCTTAAAAAGTTTAAGAAACACTGCTGTACCCCATCTCCACAGATTGGGGGGAGCAGGGATGGAGGGAGTTTGCTGGCTGCTTTTTGGAGTGGTGCAGGGCCAGAGTAGGAGTGAGCCTGACTTATTCCCCACCACTACCACCCAGAAGCCACCTGTGCCCAACTGGAGCCCACATTCCAAGCCCCAGCCCTGCACCCCAAATCCCTTCCCTAGCCCTGAGTCACCCTGCATCCAAACTCCCTCCCCGAGCCTGCACGCTGAACCCCCTCCTGCACCTCAACTCCCTGCCCCGGGCTCAGATCAGAACCCCTCCCACACTCCAAATCATTTAGCCCAAAATCAGAGTCCACATCCCCCTCCCCCACACCCTAGCCCTCTGCCCCCAGCCTGATAAAAGTGAGGGAGGGAGGGAAGGAGGATGGAGTGAGCAGGGGCGAGAAGGAAGCGGGGGCAACGGTGTTGGGGTTTGAGGTAGATCCTGGATTGCACTTAAATACAAAAAGTGATCTCATGCTTAAAAAGGTTGGAGACCCCTGGCCCTAGCGCATGCAGATTGTAATCAGGGCTTTCCAGGCCAAAGGGGAGGCGCGTGGGTTGGAAAAACGTCCTTTGCCACTGCTTGAGCAGGAGCTCCGCTGTGCATGAGCAGGGGTCTCTCCTGTCTAGGTCTGTCACCTTTCCGCCGTCTAGCTACGAGGAGAGTCTTGTAGCTTGGCAGCTCCAGCAGGACTCGGGCTGTTCGAGTCCTGGGGACGCCAAGCGGTCAGGGCTTACGGGAGAGCACTGGCTTTCTGAAGGGGCAGAAGCCTAGATTGCTAAAGGAAGGAAATAAAGGAGGAGGCCCATCCTTGTGTTACCTTTCGCCCCAATTCATTAAGTCACCTGAGCTGGTGCACTGCAGGGCCGCATTATGATTTTCGTGGGCCCTAGGCACTTTTGCCTTCGTGGGCCCCTCCCATCATAATAATATCCAGGGCTCGACAAATAATGCAATCTACTCGCCTGTGGCGAGTAGATTGCAACCCGGAAGAGCCAGGTTCGGGCGATGTGCGCATACGCAGAACGATCTGTGCATGCGCAGATTGCCAGACAGCGTGGCTGGCGAGCGGGGCTCGCTGCGGTTCAGCAAGCCCTGAAATATCAATATTAAAAATTAGTTTTGATATAACTTTAAATACTTCAACATTTTATTTTTTTTCTGTTTTAGGCAAAATTTAATAGATTTTCGTGGGCCCTAAAAGTTTCATTTTTTTCTGATGTGAGAAAAAAATTAAAACATTTTCGTGGGCCCCTGAAAGTATCGTGGGCCCTAGGCACTGTGCCTACTGTGCCTAATGGATAAGTCGGCCCTGGTGTGCTGACCCTGTTTGGGGCCTTCAGAACCCTAGCAACTAGCCACTGCAGGTTTTAATACCTGGATTACCTCCCGTGCGTGAGTTTTCAGTGAATGGTAACTGCACAGAAGCTTTGAAGAGCCCCGTGTTTCTCTGCTAGGAGAATTCAGGTTGCAGCCTGGCGCCAGTGTTACAGTTTTTTACATGCCTCCATTTTTAATTAGCTTTAACTCATAAGCTGATGACTGCGTTTCCTTCTACTGGGCTCGGAGTAAGTGCTGTGAGTTTGGGGCGGATCAGTTGTGTTACATACAAAGCAAAGAGACTGCTACTTTCATAGCAGAATCTTCCCTATGCGGCCAGGCCTTCTAGCACAATGGCAAGTGACGGTGTGTGGCTGTTTCTCTGGCAGGACGGCGATGGAGAAGAAGCTGATTGGCTGCCCAGTTTGTATCGAGCACAAGAAATACAGCCGGAATGCTCTGCTCTTCAATCTGGGCTTTGTTTGTGATGCGCGAGCCAAGACGTGCGCATTGGAACCCATCGTGAAGAAACTGGCTGGCTATCTCACCACCTTGGAGGTCAGGCGGGGCATTGATGCAGTGGTCGATACCTAATGCTGTTGGTCACAGGTCCCCGGGAGCGGTGCTGCACCCCCAGCTTTAGAACAGTCTGGAGAGACTCCTTCAGTGTGTCCGATCCCCATGGGTCTCACCCCTTCTACACAGGATAGGCCACGTGGCCCTTTGTTTTTGAGCTAGGGTCTCTGCTCAGCTTCTGTGCGGTAAGGTGAGGAAATCTGTCTCCTTGGATCGTCCACTGTCCTCTCAGATTTCCCATTGATGTGGGGCAGCCTCAGCCGGCCCTTTTCCAATGGCCCATTCAGGCTCAGTCAGCTAGGCTGTGTGTCCCAGCCTGCCCTGAGAGCAAACAGTCCTTCCCTCCCCATCCCCAAACTGGGTAATCGTGCAAATCACAGGGGAAACTGAGGCATACATGGGGTCATAACATTACAGCAAATTCCCCCTCTGTTACACTGTAACGAATCAAAACACCATTGAAGTAATGCTGTGGTTATGCTGTTCAGTGTTTTATAGTCAGATTGTGTGTCTGAACTCCCAACTCAGTCCTGCGAGTGTGCAGGCATGTGCAT
The DNA here is from genome assembly GCA_019425775.1 of Rafetus swinhoei. Taxonomy (NCBI): domain Eukaryota; kingdom Metazoa; phylum Chordata; order Testudines; family Trionychidae; genus Rafetus; species Rafetus swinhoei. The sequence goes on along the minus strand of CM033435.1, from coordinate 1,792,515 downwards.
GCCTGTAATTGTCACTCATAGATTCTGCGGCCAGAGTGGACCACTGTAATCCTCTGGGCCGGCCGCCTGTATAACAGCCCAGAGAACTTCCCACCATCTTTCCCAGAGCAGAGCTGTAAGAAAAGCAGCCAGTCTTGATTTAAAACCTGCCAGTGAGGGAGAATCCACCACAGCCCTCGGTAAATTGTCCCAGTGGGTAATTAAAAAGCTCACCAGGCCGCACCCACTCACTTCTTGTTTGTTCAAACAAAATGAAGTGGCAGGTGGTGTGTCTCCTTCTCACTGTGTTTCCTGGTCTGTTCCCTGGGCAGCTGACTTCTCCTAATGGAAAAATGTCAGCCCTTTTGTTTAAAAATAAGGCTGTTTGAGGGCAGCCAGTTTGAATGATTGTTAACAAGTAACAGGGGAATGGTTTGTTTTGGGTTCCGAGAAGCACTAGGTAAGTACATGAGGAGAGATCCAAGGACAGGCGTCCCTAGCCTGTGTTTGTCAGCGGCTGGGAGTGGGTGACAGGGGTGGGGATCGCTTGATGATTCCCTGTTCTGTCCTCTTCCTCTGGGCTCTGGGGCACCTGGCATTGCCCACTGTGGGCAGCCAGGACGCTGGCCTGGATGGACCTTTGGTCTGACCCCGTCTGGTCATTCTTATGTTCTTAAGTGTAGAATCGTTAATTTTAAATTTCATTTTAAAAAGAAAATGAGAGTTTTGTACTTCCATGATGCTGCAGGTGACCATAGTGACTCTGTCAGGAAGCAGGTAGGACAGGCTAGGGATGTTAAATTTAGATTGATCAACTAATCGAATAGTCGATTGGAATTCGATTAGTCACTAAGGGCGCTTCCACTTTGAAACGTAGCAAGAGCCCGCCCAGCTGTTGCTACATTTCAAAGGAGGAAGTGCCATGTGGCACTTCTGCTTTGAAATGTACAAGATCCCCAGCGGGGACTCTTGTACATTTCAAAGGTGGAATGCTGCTGCTGCACCCCTCCCACGGAGCTGGAGCTGGGGGAACTGGCTTTTCAGCTGGCTCCCCCAGCACTCCCTCTTCTTCCCCCTGCCTTGCTGCCTTTTTCTTCCATCCCTAGAACAGGTGAGGGATATATGGTGCTTAGGATCATGGGACCCCGATTGTGCTGTTTCTTCCTGAACAATACTTTGAACAGAAACGTAACCTGTTAGTTAAGGTATTGACAGTCCAGGGTAAACACCCTTGTTCCTTCCCAGGCTGTCTACAAAGCCACAGAACCCGGACTCGACGCTCTTGATGTTTCTCAAGATTAACACCAGTGAGAATTTTTTCAGTAAACACCCTTTCTGGCCTCTGTGCCTTAGGGCGACATGCATCGCAGTCACTGGGAGTTTTGCCGTTGACTTTGGGATTTCACCTCTTGATCCTGCATGACGCAGTGCTGTGTAGAGAGTAGATTTGTCATTAGCTGTGCGAGCAACGGGACTCCCGGGTCTGAGTAAGAAAAGAGCAACAGAATAGCTCCCTGCCAGCATCGCCCGCAGGACAGCCCTGCGGCGGCTTTGCAGGGAGAGGCGGGGTGGTTTGCTGCTGTGAATTGCCGTGCTGCTGAGGCAGTGACACGCTGTTCTCTCCTAGCTGGAAAGCGGCTTCATCTCCAATGAAGAGAGTAAACAAAAGCTGGTGCCCATAATGACCATCCTGCTGGAGGAGCTGAATGCCACGGGGAAATGCACCTTGCCAATCGGTAGGGCCGCTGGGCGTCCGGCTGGAATGGACTCTCTGTCCCTTGGCGCGTCACCCCGCTCGTGGCTCCTGTCTGCGGCAGGGGAGCCTCCTGATAGCTGGGAGGAGGGGGGAAGGGCTGCTGGAGCGAGGTTCGTGGGGCAGGGGCACAGGGGAGAGAGGGGGTGGAGCACTGGGGGAGGGTCCGGGGAGAGCAGTGCTCCCTTCCTGCCTCGGGCGGGCTAATGGGGGGTGGCTGTGATGCCAGCGTGGTTGGCTGCTGCTGGGGACCAGCTGGCCGGGGGCTGTGACGGAGTCTCGCCGGAGAGCGGGAGGGGAGGTTGGTGTCTGAGGGTAAGCCCTGCCCAGGTGGCAGCCGCGGGTGCGGTTCCATGGGGTGGGGCTTGCAGGGCTGGGTTTGGCCGGGGAAGTTTAGGCAGCAGCGTTAGCTAGCAGAGCCGGCTGCTTTCGTCTCCCCCTCCCAGACGAATCGAACACCATTCACCTGAAAGTGATCGAGCAGCGGCCGGACCCTCCCATCGTGCAGGAGTACGACGTGCCCGTCTTCACCCAGGACAAGGATGACTTCTTCAGCGCCCAGTGGGATCTCACCACTCAACAGGTCCGTCTGCTGAACCCAGGGTGGGCAATCATTTCCACAAGTGGGCCACTTAATGAATTTTGGTATGTAGCCATGGGATGGCTCTACCCCCTGAAAGGGGCGGGGTTTGGGGCAGAAGGGGCGGGGCTGAGGACTAGCCTCCCTCCAGACTTGTCTCTGCTGGAGGCTTTGAATTAAAAACAGAGCAAAGGACTCACGGCTCCACTGCTACCGCGTTGCCTGGCAGCTGCTCGGGGGTGCTGTGACTATTTACAGGGCTCGGGGCTCCGGCCCCTGCTAGGGTAGCACCACGACTGGGAGCCAGGAGCCATTTAAATAGGATCCTGCTGCCTGGAAATTCTGTGGCCCGGGCAGCAGGCTATAACTAGAAAGCGGCCAGATGCAGGATCCGAGTGTTAGGTGGGCCGGATCTGGCCCATGGGCTGCGTCTTGCCCAGCCCTAGCTTAACCCAAGTGGGGCTCGGCAGGGGGACGTTCTGACGGGTCTTCTCCCATCCCAGCAGCTCAGCTGAATGAGATGTGATGGGGCCGTCGTGCTACCTGGTGCCAGTGAACAAGGGGTTAACTTTAGCTCAGCAACCCCCTGCCCGGGGCCCATAAATCCTCTGCTTGGGAGAGGAGGGAGGAGAACGCTTTGGGGAGGAACCCGGCTGTCCCAAGGGCCAAGAGCTCGATCCCTTTTGTGGAGAAGACTTTGCCGATCGCGGCAGGGTCCCTCTGCTGAGCCGTTCCCAGGGAGCGCGGGATAAATGGCTGTGGCTGCCCAAAGATGCCCTTTGTGGGGCAGTGCCCAACCAGCACGCAGGGCTGGCCAGCAGGGTTCAGTGGCGTGGAACCTCACGCTCCAGTCTCCAGACCCTTCCAAGCAGGGATGGGCTACAGAGGTGCATGGGTTAATAGCCGGGCTGCACCGAATTCCCCTGAGCGCAGGCTCCAGCGTCCATGATCAGTCTCCTCTGGTCTCATTGACCCTTTGTGCATGGGCCACATTTACCGGAAAATCTGGCCCCAAGCGGGCTGCACCTTGCTGGGTCAGTTCTGGCATGATGGGACGCGCTCCTCCCAGGACGTGCAGTTGGACACGAGTTTGTGGGTGTTAGAAGCTGGTGTTTGTGGTGCGCAGAACCCTATCGCTGACTCAGCCATCCTAGGACAGGGAGCCCCTTGAGCGCGACTACGCGTCGCTCCAGGGTAAAACCACTTCAGGTGTGTTGACTCTCCCCAAACAACGCCTGGTAAACACAGGAACCGTGGAGCTGAACGGAAGGGAAATCCAGACCTGTCAGTGCGACACGCAGTGAGGGTACCCAGCCCCCGCCCCATAGTGACCCGTGCAGTGGTGGTTACAGCATTTCATTGTGTTGGGTCATCGCTTCCCCTTCGTGGTGGTGGTGTCACGGTCAGTGAGTCCCTGCTGGACGTCCCAGTGTCTTGTGAGGTTTGCCACAATGTGGTCTGACTGCTCTCACCTTCTGCCTGCCTAGATCCTGCCGTACATTGATGGATTTCGGCACGTCCAGAAGATCTCTGCTGAAGCTGACGTGGAGCTCAATTTGGTGCGAATCGCCATCCAGAACCTGCTGTGAGTGCTGTGTGGGCAGGGGCGGCCCGTGAGCCTAGGCGAGCTAGGCAGCTGCCTAGGGCGCTGCTGGCCCGGGCGCCCGATGATGACGTCACGGGGCGCCGGGGTGCCCTGTGATGACGTCACAGCCGTTGACGGCCGTGCAGGCAGGGGCGCCGATTGTGCCGCCCCGCCTAGGGCGTCAGCTGCTGCAGCCGGCCTCGGGCCGCTCCTGTGTGTGGGCATTGGGAAGGGCAGGTTCCTGGCCCGGAAATTCACCTCAACACACATCCCCACCCTCCTCGTCCCCAGAGCTAGCTTTCGCCCTGCATCCCGTCCTCTCTTGACACGCGGGTCTCTGAATTTAGCAGACGTTCCCTGCGGCGTTAAAAGCTCTTTCCTGCAGAGGGCGCGTTACGGAAAACCCGGCTTGCGGCTAGTGGGGCGCAGCAAACCTCGTGCACTGCTGAGGGGGCTTCACTCTGGGGAAGAGGCCGGCGTTTGAATGTACTCGGAAATTTCTAACATTTCGCTGCCTGTCTTGCAGGTACTATGGGGTGGTCACGCTGGTCTCCATACTGCAGGTGGGTATGACTAGGAGCGAAAGAGTCCGGCCAGCTGTTGGCCTGGCTCGTCTGACCTTTCACCTCTGGAGATCTGGTCTCTCTTGGAAGCAGCCTGCTGGCCCCATGTTGGGCACAGCACAAAACCATCCCACTACTGAACAGACAGCCCCTAGGACAAAACAGCATGGGAGTGGCAGGCTGGTGCAGAGAACCGCAGCTCAGTTGTTGTCTTTGCCCGTATGCCTGGAGCGGAGCCATCCGAGTCCACAGGACCTGTTACGTTTCCCCCCTGTTCTTTGAATAGCCCCTGGTTTCTGGTCCTGTTGGGGTGAGGGCTGCATACAGGACACACCACCTCGTGGGCGTGGGGCAGCAGTGGCTGTCGAATTCAGCCAAGCAGTATCCCTGGCTAAAGACGCCAGATTTCGGAAGGGGAAGAATCTTGTGCTTCTGCCGTGCAGTTGTACCCTGTGCGCTATAGAGGCTGCTTCCAGGACAGCGGAGTCACATGCCAGTCACACAGCTGGGTGGTGGGTCTGTGTAGCAGCTGCTTCTCCTGAGCTGGCCCCACCAAATTGTTTGTATTGGAGTCTCTATTGTTTGGCTTAAATTCTAGGTCCAGAGCTAAAACTCTCCTGCCTCTGGTTAACAGGCGTTTCCTCTCTCTCCCCATTGCTTCCCAGTACTCCAATGTGTACTGTACCACGCCTAAAATCCAGGATCTGGTGGATGATAAATGCCTCCAAGAAGAATGTCTTTCTTACGTCACCAAACAAGGTACAGCAGGCCTGAATCGGGCGCATTTGAGAAGATTGTGCTGGCCCACGATATGCTGGCAGAGATCTAGGAGGGACTGAGAGCCCGTGCTGAGCGGTGGGGTTCCTTCTCCCCTAGGTTTTGCTCACGCAGGGACTTGGAGGTTAACCCAGGCTGGTTAACATGTTAATGCTCTGACAAAGCGGTTGAGTGGTGAGGCAGTTAGTCGGGGCCAGGGATGGCTGGGAGGAACTTCAGGGGAGAGCTAACCAGGCTCAGTATCCCAGCCACGTAACCCGCAGAGCACAACGAGGCTGCTTCATAGTTCTGTGGGCACCATGGGAATGGCCTCGAGGACCCTAGAGCGGGGCCAGGTCCTGTTCCTCTTCAGGGCAGCCTCTTCCTTCGCGCCATCCCTGTTCTGTCGTGAGGAACGGCGGCGGCGTCTCTCTTCCCCACAGGCCACAAGCGAGCCAGTCTCAGAGACGTCTTCCAGCTCTACTGCGGGCTGAGCCCTGGCACGACCGTGCGAGACCTCATCTGCCGCTACACCCTGCAGCTCCAGAGAGTGGAGGAAAGGTCGGAGGCTGCTAAGGAGGGGGCCCTGGAAGTGTGGATGAATGCCAGTGGTGCAGCGATATGGGCAGCCAGTGGCTTGGTAGCAGGGCTAGCTCAGAGCGTCCCACCTTTACTCATGGGGAAACCGAGGCACTGCAGCAGAGTGACTGGCCCAGGGTGTCACAGTGAAGCTGCAGCAGAGGCAGGAGCAGAGCCCAGATCTCCTGACTTTGCTTCTTGCTCTAGCAGCTTCCTTGTTCAGAATACTACTGCGATTTCGGTTCACTTCCTGCCAGCCCAGCAGCCCCAGCTGGGTTGTGTCATCAGGTCCTTCTCTTCAACGTGTAACCCCCAAGTCTGCTGGCAGGCTGCCCGTTCAGCCTTCTGGCTTGGCTCAAGCGGCAGGGGAGACTGGGTGGCAGCTGAGCTCCCATGCGGCAGGCGAATGGTTTCCCAGGCTGGCAGTCCTTCTGAGAGCAGTGCGTTCTCCCCCGCAGGAAGCTCATCCAGTTCGGTTTGATGAAGGGCTTGATCCGCCGGCTCCAGAAGTACCCTGTGAAGATAGTGCGGGACGAGAAGAGTCACCCGGCACGACTGTACACGGGCTGTCACAGCTATGATGAGATCTGCTGTAAAACAGGTACCGGCGCGCGGCTCTGTGTGCAGCCAGAGGGGAGAGCCCAGGGATGGCTCGGCAGCAGGGGAGGGGCGTTCGTTCAAGGGCCATAAGGTTTGCTATCCTGATTTGCATTGGCCCTCAGAGCCGTGGTCACGGGTCAGGGCCCCATTGCCTTCTGCTCTGTGCTGCTGTGGGGAGTTGCAGCAATATGCAGGAGTTGCAAGGCACCGGACAAACCTACCAGATCAAATGAAATAACTGGCAGCTGTTGCCCAGCTTGGCCTCGTAACAAACCCAGCCGAGAGCCGTTTCCCATCCCTGCTGCGGCCGGATGGTGGGAGCTCAGCCCCAGAAGAGGATCCGGCGCAGCAGATCCTTTCAGAACCTATTGGATATTTATGTTCCTCTCCCTTTCTTGAGTCCCGTTGAAACAGCAAAACCCTGGAGCGTTGGCAGTAGGGTCTCTGCTGTTCGAAGGCAGCACTGCACACGGCGAATAGAAGCTTGCATCCCGGAGCAGACACAGAACAAACAGTTCTGCCATGTGCTAGAAAGGGCAGCTCCTGGCCATCTGCGAGGCCCAATGGAAAGGGCTGTGCTGCAGAAGGAGGGGATTGGAGAGCTGAGCACCTCAGGAGGGGATTGGAAGAGAGTTTTTCCTTCTGGAGACTTTGATTTAAGAGTGGGTATGCTCCACGTACAGCATGAATGTGGTGGGCTCAGTCAGATCCCCGCTGAATGAATGGCTGCCCACATCTCGGCCATTCGCAGTGCATGCGTTCCTGGTACCACCGCGAATGGTGAAATTCACAAATACTAGCCGCTGCAGCTCCTGGCCCCGTGGTGAGCTCTCTGCAGCTCCCAAACTTGCTGCAGGGGTCGGGAGCCATGGGGAACTCAGACGTGGCTCCTGGTAGCCGTGGGGAACCGGGGCTGGGAGCTGTGGTGAGTTCCCTGCCGCTCCTGGCCTCTGCCACCCCCCATGCCCGCCAGGCCAGGCCAGCCCTGAGAATACATGGAACTGTGCACAATGATTCTGCAAGTCATGAGAGTCTCCCATACTGGACTGTTGGTGTGCTGGTGCGTCTGCTCGGGAACAGCCTAAGAGAAGGGTTGGCACGGTGACGGTGCAGGGGGGGATGTGTGAGCCAGTGCGATTACCGGCTGTACCAGCGAGACAGGGAAGGTCTAAAATGGAAATGGAAGGCCACGTGCTGGGCGTCGGGGGGAGGCGTTCTATGGGAAGGCTGCAGTCGGTGAGTGTGCTGAAGGTGAGGATCGGGCGAGATTGGTGAAGCAGGACGGGGAAAACTGGCAGAGTGCCAGTCTACATGGACTCTTGCTTTTGTCTGACATGGCCATTGGCACAGAAGTGATAATCGCCGAGCTAGCCAGGATCACACCGTAGGGCCAGACCTCCGGTTCAGCCCTGCTTTCCAGTGACCAGGCTGGGAGAAGCAAACTCCAGAATCGGTGGTTTAACTTGGGCCAGGCTTCAGATCAAAGCAAGTCGGCGGGAGCTCTCAATCCAGCATGATCCAGATGTTCTGCTGTGAGCAAGTCACTTCGCCTCGGTGCCTGCCTTGCCCCATGGGTGATAACAGTGACTTGCGTTAGTGCCATAGATGGGCTGGTTCTGACACCGTTGCACTCTGCTTCTTCCTCAGGCATGAGCTACCGAGAGCTGGACGAGAGGCTGGAGAACGATCCCAACATCATTGTTTGCTGGAAGTGAATCTCTCTTGGGAGGGGGACGGGCAGCGTCCTGCCGCATGGAGAAAAGAACACTGGGGATGGAAAGCGGAGCTGGTCACCGCTCGGAGATGGACCCGAGAGCCCAGACTGTGGCTCTTTCAAGTGACTTGGCTCCTCTCGTGGAGAGGGGTGTGGCATATTTCCGCTAATGCTGCTCGGAGAGCAATTGCATTGCTCCACAATAGCAAAGCATGGTTCCAGAATCTCAGTGCAAAGCGTGTGCGAGCCAGCTGGCTTCTGCCGCGTGCCGCTGGAATCATAGGTTCCACGGTGTCTGGGCCAGCCTTGGTCACGCACAGACACCGTCATCGCTGTCTTGGGAACTGGAAGGTGTTCACTTGTGGCACAGAGAACCCACATGTGGACCAGCCTGAGTCCGTGTGTTAAAGGGGAAGTGGTGTGGTTTCCACTCTCAGAAGCACTGATTGTTTTGCCTTATCTGTTCCTACCCCAGCTCTCCCTAGACACTTTCCCAGTGAGGCTGGCAATGAACTACCCAGATCCAGCAGCAGAGGGTGCTGTGGGAGCAGAGTAGCTGGGTTAGGTAAAGGGAGGCTCAGGGAGAGGAGTGAGTAAACGGCAATAAAACTGTTCAAATGGCCTTTTGAAGCGTTGGTGAATTTCCAGCTTTGTGGCGGATGGAAAGTGGGGGTGTGAGCTGGTGCGGGGATGGGACAAAACAGGCGGTGTTTAGAGCTAGTCTGGCTGCGGTCATGGGGCGGAGTGTGGGAGAGGCGATGATTAATCTGCCCCACTCTAATGCAGAGTTTTCCAAGTTCTGAGTCTGGCCTGAAAACTGGGGTGCTAGAATTGTTTCAAAGCCGGGGGGCGGGTAGTTCTTGTGCCTCCTGTCCCAGGGGGCAGGCTGGGCTGGGCTCACTCCCCTGCTCCAGGCACTGCAGCCTCACTGGTCCTAGCACCACTCCGGTTTGACCCAGCCGTTTTAATGACAGGAGGCCAAGTAGGCCAAGGGTGAGCGAATGGCACTGATGCCCCTGGAGCCAGTCCGGAGGTGGGGCAAAGCCTGGGCAGCAGTGCCCCCGAAGGGAGTCAAGCAGAGACAGCCCCCAGCATAGCTACTGTGGAGTGCATGCCAGGCAGGCCCCAGCCCTGCTGGAGGCAAGAGCAGGTGGGCGAAAGGGCCGGCGCAGGCTGGGTCTGGCCCACCACGTGGGTGGATCCGCCCCGGGCAATCAGGGCCTGGGCGTAAGGGGAGCTGCTTGAAGCGTCCTTGGCCCTGGAGGGGCTCAGGGCACTCTGGAGAGCCACGTGCCCCTGGCAGGGCGGAGCAGGCTTCCCGCGCCCCCAGGCCCGGACTGGCCAAGCCTCTTCCAGGGCACGGGAGCCGGGTGGGAAGGGGGCGAAGGGGCTCCCCCGCCCCCGGGCCAATCAGGGTCGGGGGTGCGGTAGCTCCGCCCCTTCCCATTTAGGCCCTGCCCCTTCCGGGGTGGCCCCCAGGCGAGAGGTACTGTCCCCCCGCCGCGGGGGGTGAGCGGGGCCCCGCCCAGGCCTCAGAGCGGGGGGGAATGCCCCTCCCGGCAGCCGCCCCCGAGTGTCGGCTGGAGAGTGACTGCAAGTCCCGCCTTCCCCCGCGCGCTGCCATGCAAGGGGCGGGGCCCTGGGACTCGGCTCACGGGGCGGGGGCGCGCGCTGGCCCCGCCCAGGCCGGCGCCCGGTCTCCATGGCGACGCGTGAGCTATGGCGGAGGCGGCCGCGCTGCTGCTGCCCGGCGAGGCCGAGGCGCTGGTGCAGGCGCTGCGGAGCGGCCCGCTGCGGGACACCGGGGGCCAGGGGTCCGAGCCGGGCGGGGGCGGGGCGGCGTGTGGGGGCGGCTCGGGGCGGGGTGAGTCCCGGGGCGGCTCCTCGGGGCGGGTGAGTCCCGGGGCGGCGTGGGGCGGGTGAGTCCCGGGGCGGCGTGTGGGGCTGGCGAGTCCCGGGGCGGCTCCTCGGGGCGGGGCGGCGTGTGGGGCGGCTCCTCGGGGGCGGCTCCTCGGGGCGGGTGAGTCCCGGGGGCGGGGCGGCGTGTGGGGCGGCTCGGGGCGGGTGAGTCCCGGGGGCTTTGTTTGGGGGTGCCCGCTTCCCACTCTCTGGGGATGTGATGAGCAGCCTCCTGGGGGGGGTCTGTCGGAGGGGGGCCCATGTCCCAGCTGGCGGGGGGGCTGGGTCCCAGGCGGGCCATGGCCAGGCGACACCGGCTCCCCTCTCCAGGTGGCTGCGGCAGCACGAGGCCCTGGAGAAGCTGAACATGCAGGCCATCCTGAGCGCCTCCACCGGCCAGGAGCAGCTCCTGCTCGAGCTGCTGGTGAGCCATGCCAAGGTGAGCCCCTGTGGGTGCTGGGGCACCACTGACCACCCCGGGCACGAGGGAAGCTCCGCAAGCCCATTCACCTATCCCTCCCAACCCAGCCCCCTACAGTACCTGGGCCAAGTGAGCTCTTGTCTCTTTGCGGGGTGACTCCTCAGCCTGATTCACCCCTCAGTCAGGAAATGCGTCCTGCTCTGCAGCCCTGATTTTCTGTTGTCCAAATGCACTCCATTGTACCAGCCTAATCAAGTTCTCTCTGTGCTTGGCATCTGCACTCTTCCATACTGCTCCCTGGGCCTCAGTCATTTAGCCACATTATAGATAGATTTTAAGTCCAGAAGGGACCACTCTTATCATCTCATCTGACATCCTGATTAAGGTAGGCCACAGTGATTCCTGCATCAAACCCTTATTTCTTGGCTGAGCTAGCACATATTGTTTAATCTTAAATTAAAGACTTCAAGTAATGGGGAATCCACCACTCCTCTAGATAAATTGTTCCATCCTTTGGTAAAAATGTGTGCCTTATTTTCTAGTCTCAGTTTGTTACACCTTTGGCTCTTGTTCTCTCCTCCCTGCTCAGCCTCTGTGTTCCCTCCAGTTTGTCTACATTTTGGGTACAAAGGACCCCTGAACTGAATGCCAAATAGAGGTTTGGTTGCACCAGAGCAGACTGTTGCTAAACAAACTGGGTCTCTGCCTATACAATCAAGGGCTGCACTTAGCTCCAATGTAACCTTGAAATCAGTGGAGCTTACCTCAGTTACAAATTTGGTCCCTTTGAATTGTTGCTGCTGTATTAGGAAATAGATTATTCGAACTCTGCCTCCCTCCTTTCCCTGCACCAGATATGCTGTCCCATTTCACCCAATGGAAAGGTGGGGGCAGATACTGATTTCAGAAATGGCTGTCAATGGGATGAAGCAGATAGTATGATGATGAGGCATATGAAAGTATCTAGATGATCAGTGCAACAAACCTGTTTGTCTCAGCATCCTCTTCTCTAGGACTAAAATACTCTTACGGCACTTGGCTTCTCTCTTCCTTTTCTCTTGCCTGAAAGGTTTCACTTTCTGTGGTTTACTCCTCTGTCCAGATCCCTACTCTCATTGAGGAATTGATCTCTGTGGAGATCTGGAAGCACAAGGTGTTCCCTGTGCTGTGCCAGCTGGAGGATTTCAAGCCAAAAAGCACCTTTCCCATCTACTTGGTGGTGAGTACAGAGAGCTCTTGGAGAACAAACTTGCACAATATTCAAGTGCACTGCCATGATCTAGGATGTCCTTCAGGGTGACAGCATTGCATGGCACTTCTGCTCCAACAGGCCTGCTTCACGAGACACCTTGTCCATAGCCCATTAAGGCTTTCACTGCAGTAGCTGCACATGAATCATTTTCACAGGCAAAACTCTCATTAATACTATACCCTTATTTACATAAGACCTTTCTTCACAAGAATCCCAAAGAACTTTTTTTACAAAGGATCACTTCCCCCCCCTCTTCTGAAAGGTAGCCACCCATGTAGTGGAACATTGCAGCTGTTTAACAGCATATAACAACACAACATAAACTTAGGGCAGGAAATGAGGAAGGATCTGCTATCCAGTTGAGACGACAGTGGAAATTTTGACAACCAATAGACTATGATCACCTCTCCTAGACTTTGGCCAGGGCACTGGGGTAACTGCTGCCCCTTTAAAACCAGCCATAGAACCATGAATGACCAAAAGTTCTCAGGGCTGTGATTTTTACATCTCATTCAAGCACTGAACGTATATGATATTTTGGCCATTTAACACGCCACAAAAATCTCTTGGTTCTAAAAACTGAGAAACCGTCTTTTTCTGCTTTGAGTTTCATTGCCTTTTAGTTAGCACAGCTCACAGGTGTTCGTGCTGTTGACTGACAGGACTGCGCAGTATGCACCCAGCATGTATGTGGAGGAAAGACGGTCCGGTACGGTCTTTGGGATTCTAAGAAATCCTGCCACAATCCTGTCTGCCCGGGATACTTCCATTAGGGCCACTTGCTAGTGCTGGCTAGGGGGCACTCTCCTAGGAACTGTGCTAGCAATAGACACTAAAAGGCTCTCTAGTCCAATTCTGTAGCTATGATAGCAGTCAAAGATGGATATTTTGGAGGAAGATGTAGAAGAACTTTCTCCCACCACCACCTATAACATGGTGATGTGCATCTTCACAGCAACATCTCTTGCCATCTGGTAGGATCTCTTGGATTAGCAGTTCTCAAATGCAGCCACCGTGGTCCCTTGCTGCCACCTGGGGCTTTTTGTCTGGCCACAACCTCCAATTTACTTTTCACGAACTAGACTAACAAGTCTTTTAGAGTCTGAGTGGGAGCCCTGTTAGTCTATATCTGCAAAAAGGAGGGGTCCCAGGGCACCTTTAAAAACTAACAGATTTATTTGGGCATCAGCCTTCCTGAATAAAAACCACGTTGTCAGATGCATGGAGTGGCGATCACAAAGGTTTGGATTATATATGTATGTTAAATCACAGGCATTGGGATATATGTGTTAAAACCTCTGTGATTTCCACTTCATGCATCTGATGAAGAGGTTTTTACCCACAAAAGCTTATGTCCATATGAATCGTCTTTAAGGTGCCACAGGACTTCTCAGAGACTTTTAAAAAGCAACAAAAAACACACACACACCCCCAAAAAAACAATAAAAAAGACAGGAAAGTGCAAAATACATTATTTGTTTCTCGTCTATGTAGGCCCAGTAAAGAACAGAGACAACTACATTATTTTTACTATTGATTCTGCAATAAAAACCTACATGAATAAATTACAATGATTTGGATGTGTATTTGTCCATATTTATTTTCCCAAAAGTGAAGTCAGTGTTTTAGGAAAAACCGTCAGAGTGGCCACCAGCACGAGTTGGTACACGCACTCTGAGGCCACCACCAATGTCTTGTGAAACCCTCAGGGTGATTGGAAAGTGGTGGCCTTTGCCACTTCAAGAATTTCACTGAAATGCCTTCATGGGCCCTTTTGGTGGTGGGACAGATCTTAGTAGCAAAGAACACTCCTGTCTCTCATATGTCTACACTGCATTCCTCTTTCGAGAGAGGAATGCAAATGCAGCTGAGCGAAAGTGCAAATGAAGCATGGATTTGAATTTCCCGCGCTTCATTTGCATAATTGCGTCTGGCCGCTATTTCAAAATAAAAAATGCTGTGTAGACGCGGTTATTTCAAAAGAAAGCCCTTCTTTCGTTATTTCAAATAACCGTTATTTCGAAAGAAGGGGTTTCTTTCAAAATAACCGTGTCTACACAGCGTTTTTTATTTTGAAATAGGGTATTTCGAAATAGCGGCCAGACGCGATTATGCAAATGAAGCATGGGAAATTCAAATCCACACTTCATTTGCAATTTTGTTCGTCTGCATTTGCATTCCTCTCTCGAAAGAGGAATGCAATGTAGACATACCCTCGGTGTACTAGCATTTTCTAGTGAAGCCAGGAATAACTGCCCCTGCAGAGGGACCATACTGGCCGCATGCCAGCAACCAGGGGGTACCATTTGCACGATATACTTGCAGTGATCCAGAGGTTTGGGCTTCCAGTTTGCAGTCCTCCAGCCTGCCCTCAAATGATGATGAAGCATTGTTTCCACAGGCCATGCATCTGTATTGATGATGAACCTGGCTAAGGACTCTGCGGGTTGCATTTGCCTCATTGGCTGGGCTTCTGACTGCACCTTTGTTGGGGGCTACCTCCGTTACAGGCTGGATGCAAATTACCATGGGCACTGTAAATAACACTCCTCTGACCTTTGCTTTGTCTCCACCTTGCCTCAGCTGCACCATGAAGCTTCTATTATCAATCTCCTGGAGACAGTGTTTTTTCACAAGGTAAGAGATTAATTCAGCAGGCCCCAGAACAGGGAAATCCCAGATGTGATGTTGGGACACATGTATGAAACATGCAAACCTTTCCCCAAACTGCAGGTAGAAAGGTAGCTTGGTGTAGTGGGCAGATCATGGGAGTAGGTTCCAGACCTGTGATGAAGTGTGAATTTTCTGTAGTGTTTTGAGGAGTCCTATGTGCGCCTCGGTTTCCCCTATATTTTGGCTGGCTACCTGGGGAAGGAGAAGGAACTCAGTTAATTGTCAGGGCTGGTTAAGAGAGATAGGTGGATGTGTGTTACTGGCCTCTCTGAGCCCGAATGGGACATGAAGAAAGGGCTTACTGAGGCTGACTCCATAGGAGATCTGAGATGCCAGTGGAAAGCCCAGGCACCAGGACATTGGCACCTAGCAACCAGCATCCCAGAGGGGGATGGATGGATTCCCCCCTCTGGGCAGGGAAGCTGGGCACATCTCCAGCTCCAGATCAAAGGACTGGAAGGCGGGAGGAGCGTGGATAGTGTGGGCTTCTGGAAGGAGTCAGGACACTCACCTGGAACCTGACCAAGGAGATCAGACTGGGGGGAAACCCAGAATGTGGGATTCACCACAGCTTGTCTGGGGCCCTGGCCTGACCAAAAGGGACTATACTTTAACCTTCATTTTCCTAAGGGCTTCCGGATTCCTGCACCACGTGCCCAGTAGATAGTTACCTTGTTTTTAAAAGGCTGCCTGTGTCACTGTAAATACTCCCTGAGAGCATTGCACCCTGAAGAGCTACGGTACAGTCTCCCCCAGGACTCTGGCTTGGCTGGATTCACTGCTGGGAGCTAGAGAAAGAAACGGGGCCCAGACTTGGAGGTCACAGTCCTGTCCCTGTGGGATTGTGGGGGTCCTTGGAGCCTGGCATGCTAAAGCTATCCCTCCCAGGAGACTGTGACAAGCTGGGGCACAGACCAAACCCTTCCCAAGATTCCTCCCCTCCCCGAGTTCTAGTCTCAGTTCTGCCACTTTAAAGCTAAAACATAAAACCTCAGACAATTGAGCGAATGGAAATGCAGAATTACTGCAACTCTAATGACCTAAACTCTGCCCCGTATCTATGTTCAGCCTGAAGCCATAAGGTGGATCTCAGTCAGCCCCCTGTGACACTGAGGTCTGCAGGTATTGTTGCAGTTGGACTGGTGGCTTCTAATCAGAAGGCCATCTGAAAAATGATCTTTCTGGAGGGAATACCTTCTCTCAAACAGCACTCTGCCACCCTCTTGTTTCGTAGGAAATCTGCGAATCCGCTGAGGACACCATTCTGGACTTGATTGATTACAGCCACCGGAAACTGACCCTGCTAGTAGCTCGGAGCGCCAACGGGGAGTTCCCAGCCCACGAAAAGCTTCTGCCTGAGGATCTGGCCAGTGCCTCATCAGTGCAGGTGGGTTAAAAGTGCCAGTTCTCAACCTCTAGCAGGTCTGTCTGACATGTCCAGGCCTGGGAAAGGCCATCGTTAGGGTTGCCAGATGGTTTAAAAAAAAAAAAAAAAAAAAAAACGAAAAAACAAAACACTGGGGAAAAGTTCTGTTGAGGGGGAAAAAAAGGGGGGAAGACCAAAGTTGTTGAGCAAAAAAAAAAGGACCCCGAGAGTTATTAAGCAAAAAATAAAATAAAACCGCATTAAAACAGCATGGCCCCTTTAAGCGCGTGCAGTCAGAATAGGGATAGGAAGCCACTGAGTACTAAGAGTACAAGGAAGCCATTGCTTCCCCTTGCTTCAGTTCTTTAGAGTTTTTGCTGGCGGCCATCTTGTTTTCTTCATTGAGGGCCCTCCCCCGGTAAGCAGGGAGGCCGGGGGCTGGGCCCAGTTGCCGAGTGTGTTGTAGGGTTGCCAGGTGTCCTGTATTTTCGCCTCCTGGCAGGGGAAAAAAACAGAAAATACCAGATATTTTAGGTGTCCGGTATTTTCTGAATTTTTTTACCAGACAGGAGGCGAAACTACCGGACTGTTCGGGTCAATACCGAACACCTGGCAACCCTAGCCATCGTTATAGCCGCGAAGGCCTCATATCCAAAACCCGATGAACAGGCGCAATCTATCGGGCCATTCCTCTACGTGAGCTCGGTATTGGTGGAAGTCTCTTGATGGGTGATTTGTTCTCACTGGTGGCTCATGAGGAGCTGAGACCGTGAGAGTTTTCCTACTCTGTCCGAAAACGGTGCTTCAACCATGACAGTATTAGACTATCTCTTGGGGTAAGAGGACAGTTTTGTTTCTGGGACCCCTCTGCGAAGAGTAGGAGGGAGGGGAACCAGTCCTGTTAATTGCAGTTGTGTTCTTTGCGATCTTGGTGGGTTTCTATTTGAAACTGGGCTAAGACTCATTTCACATGGGCCATCCAACCCCCAGGAGATGGTAACAGCTCAGCCTTTGCTGTTCTGGGCCGGTTTTGAACCACTGACCTAAGGAGGATAAGGTCATATCCAGCCTTCTGAGCCAGTCCTGACTCTGGATGTGACATTGTTGCTCCTGATGTTGTTGCTTTTTCAGCTGCTTTTTGGCATGAGACAGTATTGTTCATTTGGGGTTTTTTTTTCTCATCTCTTAACATTCTCCTCTGTAAACAGGACACAGAATCAGAACATTTTGGTGAAATGGCTTTAAAAATGAGACACAGTCACCACAGCAGTGGTCTCAGGAACTGCATTCACCCTTTGGCTTCCCGCCCAAACTTCAAGGAAGTCATGGGACTGGGGAACAGTAGGGATGTTTTCCAGGATGTATGTTCCAACTGGGCATTTCTGTTTACCCTTGGGAGGTGGTCCAAGCGAGAACGACAGTCGTAGCTATTGCAGTATTGAAAACTATGTGTTCTGGGCAGATTCCAAGAGGAGAGTAGACTGGATGCGAAAGGGGGCAGAGGGTGGGAGTGCAGAGGTGTTAGGGCTGTGGCTGGGGGTGCAGGCTCTGGGATGCGGCTGGAGTGAGGGGCTTAGGGCTGGGACAGAGGGTTGGGGTGCAAGGGTGTGACGGACTGGGCCAATATCATGACAAACGGTTCTGGGGATGAGGGATTTGGGGTACAGGACGGGGTAAGGGCTCAGGGCTAGGGCCAGTGATGAGGGGTTTGGTGTACAGGAGAAGGCTCTGGGTGAGGGGGGGCTCAGGGTGGTGAGGGGGGTTGGGACTCAGGCTTACCTGGGTGGCTCCTGGCCGGCGGCACGAAGGCAGGCTGCAGCCAGGAAGTCTGGTTCCGGGCCGGGGGGGGACGGGGACACATGATGCTCTGTGCAGAGCTGCCCCAACTGGGGGGAGAGGGCCCATCCCTGCTGGCCCCAGCACATTGCAGGCCACAGAACTTCGCTCATTCCCCACTCCTCTAATAGACCCTGAGCCTCTGGCTGAGTCACTGACACCCTCAAATCGCGATTCAAGTTGCAGAGAATCCGCCAGTGACAACCTGCAAGTGCCCCAAGCAGCAGAGGAAGGCAAAAAACCCCAGGGTCTCTGCCAATCTGACCAAGGGAAAAACTCCTTCCCGAACCCCAATCTGGCTATCGCTTAGACCCTGAGCAAGTGGACCAGACCCAGCAGCCAGACCCCAGGAGAGAATTCTCTGTCGTAACTCAGAGCCCTCCCCGTCCTATGTCCCATCACTGCCTCTGGAAATTGGCTACGTGCCATTGCAGGCTGTCTCATTGTACCACAAACGTATCAAGCTCTGGCTTGGAGCCAGTTAGGGGGTTTGCTCCTGCTGCTCCCCGTGGGAGGCTGCTCCCAAGCGTCACTCCTCCTGTGGTTAGAAACCTTTGCCGAATTTCAAGTCTACACTTTGTGATGGCTAATTTATATCCGTCCACCCACCCTGACATTTGTGCCCCTCTGTGTGGGGAGAGTCCAGACGCGGGCTGGTGAACCTGGAGTTGACAGACGTAATTTGGGAGCAGGGGATATCTGGTGCTGGGGCCATGCTAACGTTAGGCTCTCTCAAATGGTGGATCAGGGCAGTTAGTCCTTCCCTGGGCTGGCCTTGAGCACTCAGCATCAGGCCTGCCCTGCTGCCCCCTGGCTGTGTGTGGATAGCCAGCAGCAGCCGATGGCATGCTTCACATGGGGAGCCTGGACTAGCTGCTGCCTTCAGGAGTGCTCACGTCATTCAGCTGTCTGGCGCTGTCCTCTGAGAGGTGTTTGTGGGGCTGCATCATTAGGTGGTCTTGGGGCAGGAATCAGCCCTGTGTGACTTGGGCTTCCCAACTCCTCCTGTTTGTGGGTCTGTG
The DNA here is from genome assembly GCA_019425775.1 of Rafetus swinhoei. Taxonomy (NCBI): domain Eukaryota; kingdom Metazoa; phylum Chordata; order Testudines; family Trionychidae; genus Rafetus; species Rafetus swinhoei. The sequence continues at coordinate 1,773,937 of CM033435.1, read as the reverse complement.
CTTTCACCCTGTAGGAGCTGCGGAAGCAGGCAGAGGTGATGGAGTTTGAGATCTCCCTGAGGGCCCTCTCCGTGCTCCGTTTCATCACTGACCAGGTAGACAGGTAAGCAGCTGGCTTGCGGCCAATCTGGAGCCGAGCCTAGGAACTGGGGCAGGCTCGCTGCACTGCACTGCTGGTGTGTCAGGCCTCCTGTGCTCAGGGACTGGGAGCCTCAGTTCTGGCGCTCATGCCCTGGTGTCTGGAGCCCGCTGTACGCAGTTAGCTGGATGTGCAGCCCACGCACCAGGTCTGCTGTGTGCTTCCTCCTCTCTCAGTAGCTGGCTGTTGGCTCCCAGAGGGAGTATCGCTGGGCACTTCTTTGTGGAGCCACCTAGCACCTGAAAGGATCAAAGCTAGCACCCGCGTCGGGATCCGGTGGTGCCCAGTGGCTGGCCGTGTGTGGATCCTGGTGCTAGTACCCGGGTGTGTAGCTCCTGCCATGCTAGGTGATTGGCTGTGTGGATCCGCATGAATCCCCCTGGTGTGACTAAGATTTATTTTGTCACTTTTGTGTCTTCCCCAGAGCTCTGTGGACCGTTTGTACTGATCTTGCATTGTTTGCAATTGGTGTTTTCACTAGTTCCTCTCTTGTTTTCCTCCAGTTTGCCCCTGAGTGCCCTGACACGGATGCTTAACACTCATAACCTGCCCTGTCTCCTGGTAGAGCTCCTGGAGCATTGTCCATGGAGCCGCTGCGAAGCAGGTACGAATTCTGCGCTCAGACTCTAGCGCATCCATGGGGCTGTAGCATTTTTCGCTGGAGCCCATCTGATAGGTGGTTCCCATAAAGGGAGAAATAGCCGAAAGCTCGTCCCTAGGTTCATTCTCACTCTCCATCTTCCACATGGATTTCCATCTGGCTTTCCCATCTCCCTCCCCTCCTAGCCAGGTCCCAGGGACCACTTACTGCATGTGTGCCTCAGTTTCCCTTTGGCTCAGCTCTTGGGCAGATGCTGCTCACATGGGATTGCAGTGCTGCACCTGCCAAAATGGGCCCTGCTTGTGGTGTCTCTCATCTGAATCTGGCAGCCTCCAAGCTGCTGTCCCCAATGCAGTAAAAGAGCAAAAAAGTGCCCCCTCCCGCCCCCCAGTACCATCTCCACGGGGGCAGGGGGTAGCGGGACCGGCTCGTGCCCAGTCCCAGATGCCGCGCCTCTGCTTTTTAAATGTATTAAGAGCCTGCCAGAAGCACAGTGGGGGGGACCCAGCGCAAGCCGGGACAGCTGATTCCCGGCTCGCGCCAGGTCTCCCCCTGCTGTGCGCCAGCCTGTTAAATGTATTAGCACTGGTGGAGGTGCCCAGGGGCCCTGCAGAGCATACAGGCCACGAAGCCACTCTCAGATGGGCCACGCTCACGGCGTGAAGCCGAGAAGCTGCAGCCAGATTGGTGGTGTGAGGCTGCAGGGCCTACCCTGAAGGAAAAGCGGGACGCCCCGAGGACTGCAAAACAGCAGGGACTCCTCCATGGCACTATTGAAAAGCTGGGGCTTAGGACTCATCCTATGGATCCATAACAGCCCAGCAGCATTTCTTCCTTCCCCGGCTCCCTGAGCGGTGTGTGTTCCTGGGAGACTGTACAGATTATAACACCATGAGATCCGTTCATCTCTCTGAGGTCCTTAACTAGCCCCCTCACCAGTCTCTGAGCACCTTACAACCATTTAATGGCTTTCTCCTCTCACATCTGTGGGGAAGGCCGTGCTAGTAGCCCCACTTTACAGAGGGAAACTGAGGTACAGAGAGACTAAGTGACTTGCCCAGGTTCGCACAGGCAGTCTGTGCTGGAGCAGAGAAGTGAACCTTGGTGAGAATCCCAGCTGGCACCCTAACCACTAGGCCGTCTTTTCTCTGGTGTCTCACTCTCACCCTCTGGCTTCCTGGCTGTGTGTCTCAGGCAAGCTGAAGAAGTTTGAGAATGGAGCCTGGCACGTGGTACCTCCGGAAGATCATGTGAAGATGACCAAGCTGGATGGGCAGGTGTGGATTGCCCTCTATAACCTCCTCCTGAGCCCAGAATGCCAGCGGAAATACAACTTGAATGGTTTCAACAAGAGCCAGCTCCTAAAGGTACACGACGTGGTGGCAGAGCCTGTACATGTACCCAGCACAGTGCCCAGGTGCAGGGAGGAGTGGGGCTTTCCCACAGGCATAGACATGTGCCAGGTGGGCATTTCCTTGTTGAAACCAGAATCACAAGCTGGGAAGTACCATGTTGCCAGGTCCAAGATGGCTTCTTTGTTCATGCCAGTCGTGTTTAGAGGCCCATAGCTCACCAACTGGCATGAGTTATCTCTCGTTGTTCAGCGGAGTCCAAGGCCCGAGAGGACTCCGCCCTAGTGGGGTTTCTCCTGGCCAGGTTTGAGACAGGGTGTGCTAGGAGACTCACGCTGCTGCTGGTCCTGTAGCGATACGGGGTATCAGGTTCCAGGGCCGCCAACCCAGCGCCTCAGTGGGAATGTCACGCCTGGCTTGCAGGAGTGAAGGCTGAGAGCTTTAACTAGGGTTATGCCGTTTCTGGCTTTAGTGCCTGCGGAAGGAGGAGTCTGAGGGCGCTAGAGCCATGTGCCATGCTGGCAGACGCTATGCAAACTTCCCATCAATAGCTCAGGCCCAGCACACTCCCCCCCACATCTGCTTTTTAGCCCTGGGCTACTGCCCACAGCTTTGCCAACGCACCTCAGGCCGGACCTACAGCCCCCCTGCTATTCCCCACCCAGCTTAGCCAGCACCCCTCACTCCCCTACAGCACTTCCAGCCATGCCAGGTACCGCAGGCTTTTGACACTGCTTAACATCACTGATTTTAGCCCTTGCTGAGTAACCCTTCCCAGCAGCTCGTTTTTTAACCAGCAGATTATTTCCGTGGCTTGTCCTGATCTCTCGCCTTTCGCTCTCCGCTCTCCTCTCTGGGTGTAGCTCCGTGCATTCCTGACCGATGTCCTCATTGACCAGTTGCCAAATCTGGTGGAGATGCAGAGATTTCTGAGCCACCTCGCTGTGACAGAGCCTGGTCCACCCAAAAAGGACCTCATCCTGGAGCAGGTATCTCCAGCACTGCCCCTCTCCCCAGGCCAGTCTGTCTCCTCCATTCCAGCTGTGTTGTGGATAGCCGTTGCCAAAGGCTGAGCGTATTCCCTCTGCTTGGGTGTGGGGGGCTGTGATGAGAGAGGGCGCATGCCCTGGCACAGCCCCTGTGCTTTGCACTCGTCTTTTACTGGCCCCGTGGGCCTGTGCTTTGCCAAGGCCATCCCCTGAGGGGCCGGCTTCCACATAGGCAGCTGAGAGGGGGGAGCTTGCCCTTGGATCAGGTGATGGTGATGAGAGAGCAAAGCCCGAGTCGCTGGAGCCCGGGGGTGAAAGTCTATATTATGGAGAGGATGGCTCAGTGGTTAGGGCGCCTCCCTAGCTGGTTCAGTTCCTGTTCTGCCACAGATTCCCTGTATCCTTGGTTGTGTCACTCAGTTCCCCATCTGAACAATGGAGATAGTAGCCCAGGCCCCAGCAGGGGGTGTGAGTTTACACACACTGGCGATTGTGAGGTACACAGCTACCATATCAGTACCATGGGCCAAGCTGTGCCTGCCTTTTCTTCTACGCAGCCCCTGGGCGGAAGCCTTGCACAGACTCCAGCTCTCGCTAGCACTGCACTTCGCACCCCGAGCCAGTAGCGTCCGCTTTGCGGAACAAGGCAGCAGCCAGCAGCTCCCGACACAACACTGGGTTATTAACAGGGTCACACTGACGCTCTAGCACTGTGTCTGAGTGGAGGGAAGACGGCTGCTGCTTCCCGGTGACAATTCAATCCCTGTTTACCATCACTCTTAATTTCCCTTCCACATGCACAGGAGGCCCAGAGGAAGAGTCCCCTATTACGGACCCTGCGAGTGTCGATGTTTCCATTAAATTCCCCTCGAGAGCTGGGGAGTGGGGGTTAAGTCAGGGCTCCGCGGCATCCTTGGTTTGTAGCACACATGTATGTAGTCTGTACTGCACCCTTCACAGAAACGTAGCCTCACATGCTTTTGCCGAGCACTTACTGCTAGCTGGGAGAGCACCGAGAGGCACGTGCTGGGGCGGACAAGGGCATTCCGGTGGAATTTGCAAAGAGAAGGGAAAGTGGAGCCGCAGAGGAGAAGGCTCTTATACCCAGAGTGGCAGCTTTGTGTGCAGGGCCAGAGGAGGCTGCAGATGAGTGGAGGGATGGGACAGGGAGGGAGGGAGAGAGACATTACACTCAGTCAGCTCCAGGGGATTTATACCAGGGTGGTTTGACCTGGCCCTTGATCAGGGACAACGGGGTACAGTGGCCGCACATCTCTGCCTGGGTGCAGGATGGAGTCCAGAGGGCTGGGAGGCTGCAGAGGAGAAAGCTGTGCAGTAAGCCAAGCAGCACTGGCTGGTGATTTTGGCAAGGATGGAGTGGGGGTAGCTATGGAGTCGCTCTCTGCTCCCACATCTGGCCAGCTCTGAGAGAGGTAGCAATGCAGGGCTGGCAGCCACTGCTCGGCAGGGTGTGTGGCTGGCCCTTACCCGAACTGCTCTTCTGATCTCCTCCTTGCTCTCCTTTCTGCTTGCAGCACTCGCCTCGTGCCTGTAACTGGGATTCAGCATCTTGAGTGGGTGGGGGGAAGCCAGCTCCAGTCACACATGCTGAGCACGCATCCTGCCCAATGAGCTCGCCCACTGCCGCTGTGCCAGGCCATGATGCAAAAGGCTTTTTCCATGCTGCTTCTCAGACAGCAGCCCTCCTCTCACCACTGCTGCGTGGCTGTTCTACTCTGCGGGGGCGGCCGCACCTTGGAAGCAGCAGCTTTTCTGCTGGAGCCTGAGCCCCGGGCGCTGCTCTTGGCTGGCATTTGCTCTTTGGCACTGGCGGGCTCGTCAGGGTGTTTCTGTTCCGAGAAACGATGGATGGGACAAGTTCTCAGTTCAGGGGAAGGATCAAATCAGGCAAGAGACTCGGGAGCGCTGGGTTCAGGGCCCCCCCAGCGTGGTGAGAGTATGGTGGTCAGACCCTGCTACTGATTTCTCACTCCCAAGGGTTAGCGAGGGGCACAGCCTTGTTTCACTCCGCCTGATCCCCTCTGCCAGAAGCCTCATCGCCTCCATCCTCCTGGAGAGAAGCGAGGCTGGGGCTGGCATGGGAATTCAAGGAGTGTGGGGCAGGAGGAGGGACTGGGGAGAATTGAAGGGGGCAGCTCTACTGGGAAGATGCAGCGGCCCAGGGGATCAGCGCACCTCCCAGAATAAATGCTGCTAACGGCTGACTTGTCCCATGCAGCTAGGAGGCCATGGGCCGTGGAGGCTTCTCCATAAACCCTGGGAATGGGTGGTTCTTGTAGCAGATCTGTCACCTCTTCCTTCGGCCCTCCATGCACAATTGACAGCTCTATACGAATACATTTCCTCCACCCCCTACGCAGATCGTCTTCCTTCACCACATGCACGAGTGTGTGTAACACACGGCTCTGTCACATCTTCCCCCTGCACACACAGATCAGCCACATCTTCCGTCAGCCCCCCCACACCCACTTCCTGCTCTCACGCAAGTCCTCATCACCTAGCAAAGGATCCTCAGGTAGAACTGGAGACAGACACCCCTTGTTACAGCAAACCAGGGCTCAGACTGAACTCCCCTGACCCCAGCGTGTCCTGCCCCAGAGTCACCCCAGATCGGCCGGTTTATGATGCTGCGACAAGACGTTCCTCTCACCTGCTTTGCTGTCCTGACAGGTTCCTGTCATCAGGGACCGCATTGTCCAAGAGAATGCTGGGAAGTGGCAGGCCATCGCCAAGCACCAGGTCAAGCACATGTTCAGCCCCTCAGAGGATGAACTGAAACACCTGGCTTGCCGGTAAGCCCCCAGCCCTGTTTGGTGAGCAGCCCTGCAGGGTCAGTCCCCATCTCCCACTCGTGCCAGGAGGCTGCTAGGACATCACTAGTCTGCGCCAGGGGCTGACGCCTGCTTTCGCCCCCGGCCAGGTGGGCGCAGACTTACAACCTGGACGTGATGGAGGCTCTTGCGCCAGAGAAACCCAAGTGCGGGCTGTGCGGCTCGGAGGCCACCAAGCGCTGCTCTCGCTGCCAGAACGAGTGGTACTGCAAACGGTAATGATGCAGAGCAGGGAAGGATCTGTCCCAGCTCCTGGCTGCCCGCAGGGCGTCACTGGCATCTCACCTCATCCTGGGCACAGCTGGTACCAGAGGCCTCCCGCAGGGCCTGGCCACAGCAGCGATAGGACTTGGTCCTTTCTCTGGAGCACGTGGTGCTCACGATGCTGGGTCTAGCCGCCCTGGCTGGTCTCTGTGCCCGTAATGCTGCAGCCCGTGGGCCTGGGCTTCATGGCTGCCAGGGAGCTTCCAATCAGTGCATGAATTCACAGCCCCTATGCCTGCGGTCAGCATCACTGGACCTGTGGGCTCTGCTGGCCTTGCCCCACAAGGCATCTCCTCCGGGGTCAGTTATGTCCCAAGCTGGGGCAGCAGCAGCCATTGCATGGTCCCTGCTATGAGAAGCCCAGTGCATTTTGGGCTGATGCTGGAGGGGCCGGGCTGAGAGCCAGAGTCCCCTGTTTATCCCAACACCAGCAGCGGCATAGCTTCCCTAGCGCCTGTGCTTCACTACACCTAGGGAGACCCCTGGAGTGGGAGCGCAGGGTCCTTGGCATCTTTGCTGGGCGTAGCGGAGGGGCCACTCAGTGACAGTGGCTACAGGCACTTGCCCGCTACAGATCCCCCCGCTCTGTGTCACACAGCCCCTGAGGCGTGGCTAGAGGGGAACAGTTTTTCATCACTGGCCGGCCCTTGTTTGAAGCAGTGCCCTGGAGGTGAAGGCCTCCGTAGTGCATCCCAGCCCCCAACCCAGTTCCCATGCGTTCCTTTCTACCATTCCCACTCCGTCCCCTTCCCCTTTGCAGAGAGTGCCAGGTGCAGCACTGGCAGAAGCACAAGAAAGCTTGCAACCTGATGGCTGATGCCCTGAAGAAAATCCAAGAGGAGCTGAAAGTGCAGCCATAGGCCTCAGCCTTGCAAAGCGGGACTAGGCAGGCCAGCAATCTGAGACAGAGTCCCCGGTTAGAACAGGAGCCAGACAAGCCCTTGTCCATGTGATACAGCAGACCAGGGCTCCGCTAGAGACTGCCTCAGAAGGATCCCTGTTTCTGAACCCTTCCATACTTGAGAACGGGCTGCTCCCGCCCCCGGCGACGCTGTGCTAAGCAGCTTTCTCCCGCTGCCAGAAGCAGCGTGTGTCACCGGGCACTCTGCCCAAAGCGGGTGCCACCTAGATCTCACAGCCTGGCAACGAGTGCCAACCGCCCCCCTCTGGCAGCTGACTGCCACTGAGCAGTACTCTCCTCACCAGCGGCTGGGCCTTCAGGAAAACACGTTCTGCTCCCGGGGCCAGCAACAGCCCCACTGGCTTGGGGCCTCTTCTGCTAGAGCGTCTGTCTCTCCAGTAAAGGAGTTGAGTTGCTAACCATCTCATTCTCATTCACTGCACTGCAGCCACCACCCTAGAGATAGCACAACCACTTCCTCGCTTTTTTCCCACATCGTCCTGCTGGGGCAGATTGTATAACCCCCTCTCTGCCAGGAACACTTCGCAAGGTCTCTGCTGCTGCCCAGATGCCACGCAGGGCCATATGGGCCGGGAGGGAATTGCCCGCAAGGTGACGTCTTTGGGGCTTTCCTTACAGGTGCTCAGTCCTATAATGTGTGCACAGCCTTGCAGTGGAGGCTGGGGGAGGGGCAGGGCAAAGGATGTGGTAAAACCAAAGAGTTTTGAGTTTTGGGAGGCTTGTTTCACGGTTGAGAGCACAATGTGGTGTCTTGGTGGCGACCGAGGGACTCGTATCTCACTCTGGGGTTTTCTCTGCGTGGTAGAGAGAAAGGAATTGGATCGTCAGCTCTGCCTGTCCAGAAGTTGCTCCTGCTTCTTGTGTCGGCCCTGGTCTTCCAGAGTGATGTTCTGGTCAGAGCCAGCCCCACGCAGCTTGTCTTCAGTCCCATTTGCTAGTGCCTGTTCCCCTGGCACACGCGGGCACCCTGCAGCTAAGCTCCTTACTTCCCCAGTTGTTGGGTCATGCTGGCTCCTCCAAGGTTAACCTCCAGTCATAGCTCAGTCCTGGCACTGCCCGGGTGTGTGACTGCAGCTGTGTTTGTCACAGGGGGTGAGAGAGCAGTTGAATGAGGTCATGTCTTTTATTGAAGCCCTCCTGTGGCTGAGACGCTTTCGAGTTGCACCAAGCTCTTCCTCGGGGCTGGGAAAGGTACTTCCAGCGTCCTAGAGAAATGCCAAGTGGACCAGTGTCTAGCAGAGCTTACCTTCCTGTGTCTGCTGGACACTAGACACCATGGATTGAATGGAGATGGGGATGGTTTGTTAACACCGTCTGTAACCCACTCACTCCTGACGCTGACGGGCCACCCTCCTTCTCATGGTCCCTTACATTATGTGCTCACTACGCTTCCCAATCTTATCCTCACTCGCCTTGTCTCGCTAGTGATCACGGGGACAGTCACACCAAACAGTCCTGCAGGATGCCTGTCCCATGGCTTCGTGTAGCTGCAAAAGGGGCCCTCTAGCTTATGCTGCCCCCCAGGTCATCCTGCCCAGAAGCCAGGGTCTTGTACAAATATGAAAAGCGGTGGGAGTGCTTGAGCTAGATCGGTTGGAGTTAGAGATGGATCTAAGTGGAACAAGTAGCCAGCCTTACTCAAAGGCTGGCGTGGTTAGATGCTGGGGTTTGCCCTTCCCAATAAGTAAAACAGTGACGTTTGGATCCAGCTCTGACCTCTTCGGAAGGCTACGCCGTTCTCCCTGAACATTCAGCTCCATTTCCTCTGTCTGATGCACTAGAAAAAGTGAGGCTGGCCAATCCCTAGCGTCCAGACCCCACAAGTTGGGCCCCCAAAACCACGAGATTGGCTTAAAAATGAGATTGTAAAAAGTACCCAGTGCTGGTCTTCTAGTTTCCCCCCTTTCGTGGCCATGTTATCAAGGCTTGATCCACAACCACACGGGCCAGAAACGTGCTTGTTTTTTAAGGGTGAGCTGAGATGCTCCGCGAATTGCATGACACTGTGAGCTGGGGCTTTACAAAAATCACCAAGTGTCTTGAGACTCACATTAAAATCCCCACGATCAGCAATGGGGGAAAAGGCACAGTGAATGGAAAATATGTGTGTGTGCAAAAACTAGGTGATGGAAGTGGGGCTGGAAAGTCAAACTCCTGGAAGCGTCCTGCGTTGGCGTTCGAGGCAGCTCCTGGGTGGAGGCTGTAGAGGAAGATGTTCGTTGATCTAAAAAGAGCTGAGTGGAAGGATCACACTCAGCTCTGTGACATCAGAGAGCAATTTTTCTTTGGTGAATGTTAGATTCAGCATTTTCTTTATGCTTTCCTTGTAGATAAGCACAAATGTAAACACAAGCTGGCTGAGCCAGGCCGCCTCTTTCCACAGGTGCTCCGGCTTCAGATCTTCCTCTTCCTGCAACCCTCTCAGCCTCTTTCTGGCTTCTACATGGGCATCTCAACAGGCCCTGGCTCTGCCCAAATCTAGCCCTAGAGGAAGGATTGGGTGAACTGCCTTGAAAACTGAGAGGTGCTCACTACTGGGAGACTATAGACAGACAGCCACCCTGTTTCTGTGGGGAGAGTGGTGACTGGGAATTAGGAAGTACCCCTTAAATTGCTCTGGTTTAGAACTTCCCGCTTTTAGCCACATAGGTGGTAGAGGCTGAACTAGAAAAGCACAGAAATACGACATTTGGGCACCGAACCAAGAGGGCACTTGCAGATTAAAACTGTGGCCACCAAACTTTCTCTGTCAGAAGTTGGTAACTCATCCATGAGGTGATGGTACAGGCTAAAGTTATTCAAGCAGGAAATCATCAGCTAACGGGCTACTTTGAAATGTGCACCCAAAGGAACCTTTTCCATGCTGAGGTGCAGCCACCTGTGGGGTGGTGCTCTGCCGCGTAAGGGAACAGGAAACCTTTGGGCGGACCACAGCTGTAACATTACCTGTTTCACTCAGCCCCTCTGAGAGCCTTAGTTTGGCCAGAAGATCACGTGGGGAGCAAATAACATGAAAGTCAGCATATGTGGCTTTGGAAGATGAAGTGCTGAGCTGGGCTTTGAACTCGTGGCTCCAGAGTGTATTTTCAGTCAGGATGCTTAGCTCCAGAATCAGTGCCTGGCGGGGGAGGCTGAGGGTACAGCTCACAGGGCAAAGCAGTTGTTTTCCAGCTGACACTTAGGAGGAAGTGCCCCTGATGTCTTTGCAGAGAGGTTCAAGTGACAAGGCAGACTAGAAGCTGAGAGTCTTGGGTTCTAATCCCAGTTTTGCCGCTGAATTACTGGGTATCTGGGGCCAACTCACCTATCTCTGTGCTTCAGTGGCCCCATCTGTAAACTGGGCATTGTGGTAGCCCCTGCGTTTGCCATCCGCCGAAGCACTGAGGATTGTTCTCCGGCAGGCTGCTGCCAACTTGGCTGGTACGTGCTGCATATAAGAAATTCCTTCCCTTTATCAGCTTCTGCTTTGCATCCCCCCCGCCCGCCGCCTTTCCTGCTAAGGAAGCCCTGCCTCAGCAAATGGGCTAACAGGTCGCCAGGGAAGGAAAGAAGGGGCCGCTGAGCTGTGGACCACAGGAGAAGGCTTTTCCTTTGGCGGGGGGTGGCCGGGGCTGCCTGGGACAGAGAGCTGCTCACTGCCACATGCCAGGCTGGGGCTTGGGCGTGAGCGTCCAGCTGGCGCTGCCAGACAGCACGGGGTGGCTTGTTGGTCACGTGGGGGCCTCTGAGGGCCACTTCTCCCTGGGCCCAGCTAGCGCACTGGCCTGGTCTGCCATAGGTCTGCCCAGCCAGGCTGGGAATGGGGCATGCTCAGCACCCAAAGCAAGGCTGGCTGCACCGCCCTCCTAGCCGTGAGCAGAATGCTGTGGGGCTGGCTTGCCCCACAGAGAACAGACAGCGCCTTGGCTGGCCTGGGGAGCTGAGAAAGCAGCCAATGAGCTGTGCTCACGCGTGGGAGAGCTGGGTGCGTGGGATGCATGGAGGCGGTGGCACGGGGACAGGAAGGATAAACGATTGGGGCCATCAGTCCTCATGCATCAGGGCACACGCTGATGGCAGCCGTGGGGAAAGGCAGGAGCTGCGCCCCCTCCCCTTTTCCCAAGCTATGGACTTACAGGACTAGGCCCTATTTACACTGAGCATAAAACTCGATAGCCCCCGAGAATCCTGTGGCTGTAATACAGGCTTTGCTGGGGTGATTTGCCCGCAGGGGGCCAGCTGGCCACCACAGCCTGAAACTCATGTTTTAGGCAGGGAGCAAGTCCAGAGAACACTTAAGCCAATTCGGATCCCATTTACACACGTCTAAACCTACTGTAAGCGGCGTGACTCCAGCTTTCCTCTGGACCGAGAACACCACTGATTCCCGGCGACTTGAGTGTATTTACGCTCGGGCCAGAATCTGGAGTGCTGTGTTTCAATGTTTAGTGCTGCTGCTTTGTTTCCCCTGCATGGTGTGTGTCAGCCCAGCCTACATGGTGTGGGGAAGGAGGGATTAATACCATGTAACTCTGGAAGCTTGGTCAGATGGGGAAATAATTCTGAGGCCTGGACGTATCAGACCAAGAGCACCTGAAGGGGGAGGGAATGTGCCCTTTATTCCTGTTCTCCCTGCACTGGTGCTGACTTTGAAACTCCTAAACATTCACCGTTCCCTGGGCCTCTCGCCCCGGAAACGGCTCTTCCTGGGCATGAAAAAGCCCAGCTCGGCTTCAGCCACTCTCTGGGCTATTTCTGGATCTCTTCATCTCTGTTTGAGTGCCAGCAAGAATCCCCAGCCAGCCCCACAGAGATGCTTTCCTCCCACTTGCCTGGGTCCGCCCGTCTCCCAGGCCTGATGCGGTTCCATTGAAGCCAGCCAGCCTGTGCAGCAGACTGTTGTTTTTGTGATGCTATGGTGACCAGCAGCAACAAGAGATTCTGGCCTCCAGAGGCAGCTGCCTGACCTCTCTGCAGCTGGAGCAGCACTGGGCTCTGTGGGGCTGGCATAGCAAGGGGAGACAGAGTTCCAAGGCCAGACCAGCTGGAGCTATTTACGTTCAGCCGGAGACTTTCTGGGCCACGGCCTCCCACCCCTGCTTCTGTCTGTCTCTTCTCCCCCTCTGGGCAGCCAGAGCGAAGCAGGTGGGAAGCAAGCAGGAAGGGGGGCTGTTCTTTCCCCCACAACTGGCCCACAGCGTGCACTCCCAGCCAGCCCCAGGAGTGCCTGAAGGGCCAGGAGATGCAACTGCCAGTGCTGAAATCCGGGCTTAGACGCGGAGATGCCCAGGCCCGATGAAGCCATTGGGATACTCTAGTCTCATCTCCTGCTTGCCACAGACCACACAACTTCTGTGGGGATGCTGTAGCCCCGGCACCAGGGTTCACACGCGCGTTCCAAAGGCGGCTGGTGTCGGACATCCGTGTGCCAGTGGGCTTCGCGGAGACGTGACCTGGAACCGGAACCTGTTCAGCTGCGGGTGACCCCGCTTCGGTGGGTGGCCGGCATAGACTGGGCCCAGCCTTTCACTGCTGTGGGGGGCAGGTCAGAGGTGGCAAATCTCCCCTTCGCTCACCGGCACTGGAAGATGTTTGTCAACTCACAGCTGAGCTACCGGTGGCTCAGGTGGACCTGCCGATCTCCATGCTACAAGTGGGGCTAAGCCCCTTATGGGGCAGGCCCCCTCCCAAGGCAGCGCCCTCTACCCACCTGCTGCACCTTGGCTGTTTCCTCTCTCTGCTGGGCCTCAGTGATGATAGGTCGCCTCTCAGGTCCAATGTTCCCTCTAAGTTTTTCCATCTATGTGAGAATAAATGTGGTGATGTGCACCACCAATAGAAGTACATGCTGTGATCAGCTGGGCAGCACCTGACTCTCTCCTGGGCGGCCACACAAGCGCCCAGCTTACAGGGAACACTGCTCCGGTCCCATCTGTCTTTACGGCCAGCTTCATTCCAGCCTTTCTCGGGTAGGCAGCAGGAGTCTGTCACCCGCCTCTTGTGGCCTGCTCCCTGCCAGGGTGGGCTAGCTAGATCTGGGGGTGCCAGCTCCAGGCTGCCTGTGCAAGCCAGGAAGATGGTAGTGGGCTGGGTACCCCCCTCTTCTCATCCTTCCCCTCCAGCCAGGAGGGCTGCCGCCAGTCCCTCTGCCCTGCTTGGGGAATGGGATAAATGTCTGCACAGAACTTTTGGCTGGCACCAACTCCACTCCCCGCCCTGGGGGCTGCTCTGCCCCTCAGCACATACCAGGGCCCTGCAGGCCTGACACCACTAGCCGTTACTGACTCGTGCTAGAGCTGAGGGCAGAACCCAGGAGTCCAGCACCAGAGCCCCCTGCTTTACCCACTAGACCCGACTGCCCTCCCGGATCAAGAGATAACCCAGGAGTCCTGCCTCCCAGCTCCTTTTAAAACGTCTCGCTGTGTACACCTTGGAGCACAGCCCCGCTCTGATTGCCCCTGCTCTAACCACTAGCCGGTCCCGCCCAGAGATGGTAACAGACCTCAACAGCCTGGTGGTCAGCCAGGAAAAACCCGGCCTACCAGTCCTGCCCCCGACTCCTCTGTAACGGCGGGCTGCCCCCCACCCCACCCGTCCCGACTCCCCCTCCCTCCGCCAGGCTATTTCTGCGCCTCCCCGCCGGCCCTACAAAGTTTTCAGCGAGATCCTGGCCCGGCCCGGCGCCAGAGGAGCGAGGGGCGATCCGAGCCCGCCCGGGATCCCCGCCCGGCTCGGCCCGCCCGGCCCTGCCTTCTTGCGCGGCGCTGGAGCCCAGGGGGCGGGGAGGAAGGCGCCGGGCGGGCTGCAGAGCGCAGCGAGGCGGCCAGGCGGAGGCTGCGGCTCTGGCCGGGCCCGCCGGGGGCATGGCCGGGGCCCGGGCCGCGGCGCTGGAGATGATCGAGCTGCGGAGCCTGGAGCAGCGGATCGACCTGACGCGGGGCAGCCCGGAGCGCCCCGTGCGCCTGGAGCGCACCAACGCCCTGCGCATCACGCCCGCCAAGGTGCCGGAGCTGCTGAGCCGCGTGCGGCGCGTCCGCCTGGTGGGCGGCCAGAGCGACCCCCCGGCTGACGGGCAGCCCGGGCGAGGGCCACGCGTTCCGGCCCGGCGCCCGCGGCCAGCAGACCTGGTGCGACCTGTGCGGGGACTTCGTCTGGGGCGGCCCCCGCAAGAGCCTGCAGTGCGCCCGTGAGTACCGCGGCGCGAGCCGGGGGAGCCCCGGGCCCGCCCCGAGGAGGGAGCCCCCCCGGCCTGCTCTGCGGGGAGGGGGCTTTGTGCTCCGTGCTGACAGGCTGGGGGCGGGGAGCCCGGGCTGCCCCCACGGGCTGTCAGCTGCCCCGGCTGCCCTGCCAAAGCAGGAGCCGGGAGGAAGTGACGGCAGGAGCCGGGGGGTCTACAGCTTCCCAGAGCTCAGGGCACCGCTCAGGGCCTGGCTTGCCCCCACCCGGCTCCCCTTGTTGCCTGAGGGAGGGCAGGAGACTCCCTTGGCTCTCTCCCTGGCCCCCGCTCCCGTGCCCGGGATGGTGGGGCCCTCCCATTCTCCAGGCAGGGCAGCATGTGGCTCTATCCGGTCCGGCCCCGCGCCGTCCATGCCCTGTCGGGGCCGGCCCCGTGTGGCATGGGGCTGGCCAACATGGGGGCCTGTGAGCTGGGGCGAGCTGCCCAGTCCTGACACATTCACACACACACCCCCCCCACACACACACGCACCCCAGACCTCTCTTTGCCTGGGATGCACTGGGCTCTTCGGGCCCTAAGAAGGGCCATAGGGGGTCAGAGCAATGGCCCCGCTAGCCAGTGTCCTGCCTCTGGCGTGGCTGGTGCCAGATGCTTCAGAGGGAATGAACAGAACAGGGAGATTACTGACTCAGCCCAGCCCCCCACTACCTCCCGGGACCAGCCCCTTGATGCCTCCCCCAGTCCAGCTCCGCAGTCCCTGGCCTGCTCCAGGCTGGTCAGTCCTGCTGAGTTCCCCTTTAAGATGAGCACAGCCTGCAGACTCCACAGTGGGACCAGCCCCCTCGAGCATGGGCCCGGGGCCAGGCCGGCTGCACATCCTGGCCCGTCGCAGGGCTGGCTGCAGGCTGGTAAAGTTTGGGGGGTCAGGTGCAGTGAGCTCTCTGTTCTGCCGGGCACTGCGGGCCGTTAGGGGTCATTCTGTCACCCCCAGGCCTGGCCTAGCCACCCTCCTGTCCCAGTGGGCGCCCTCTGCTGGGGATCTCCGAATGGCACGCAGAGGAAATTAACTAGCCCTGTGAACACTTGAGAGCCCTCAGGACTGGGAGCCAGCCCAGGGCCCGGAGACTGGCGATCTCGTGGGCGTGTGGCACTGGGGGCGAAAGCTGCCCTGGGTACCATTCCACAGCGATGCTCCCCACCTCCCCCTGGTGCTCCCCATCTGTCCCTGGCACCCGGTGGCTGCAGGGTGGCGAAGGGCAGATGCTTCCCTCTCCAGTTGCCTTCTTCTGACAGCCCCAGCAGCGAGCGGGTCGCAGGATGCAGCGGCTGTGTGGGGGATGAGGAGAGACCGGACGCTCTTCTTGAGGGTGTTTTAGCCCTGGCACTGCAGGGGCTGCAGTTCTAGCAGGCACAGAGCCACTCGGGAGCCCCCCGGCTCTGAGTCACTGGCCAGCCAGGGGTGGCTGCTGGGAAGATTCCCAGGGCGTGTTGGCCCGCCTGCCCTCTCCCTGCGAAGCACAGGAAGTGTTGGTGCGGGAGGAAGGCCTGGGGTTATCGGCTCGCCACCCTGATCTGTTTGCCAGGCTGGGCTGGTGCCAGGCCGGCGTGGGCGCAGCCGGACCATGGCTCCCCTCCAGCCACAGCAGGGATTGCGTGTCAGCCTGCAAGCCAGACCACCCTGGGCTGGGTGGGAGCTCTCTCGGCGGAAGCCCAAGCCGGGGGTAGAAGTGCGGCCAGAAGTGGCACCGTCCCACTGGGCAGCTGAGAGCCTGCCTGTCGGTCGGCATGGAAGCTGGGGGCGCTTTGTGAGACTGGGGGTGTTACCCTCAGGGCTTGGCCAGGTCCCTGTTTGGGGGATGTGGCAATTGGCCTCCCCCGTCTCCTCCAGAGATGAGCAGGCTCCGGTCCCAGCCCAAAGACTTGACTGGCCTTGCTGTGCCGTGTCAAACAGCTGCTGTGCTGCACCTGTGAGGCAGCTGCATTTCAGTGACGTGTGGCTGCGGGGGCTTGGTGACACGGAGCCAGGCCATGTGCTGGCTCCCAAATTCCCTCTCCTGCTGGAAGGGGCAGGAGCTGGTGGGGTCCATTCCTGGGGGGCGGCAGGCCTGGCGTAGGCTAGCTGGAGGGGCGCAGGGTGGCACCAGGATGTCTGTCTAGATGGGGAGCATGGGTAGAGGCAACTCGGGAGGGGGGTCTCGGGGGCTCTGATGGGATCAGTGCTCTGGGGACATCCCGTGCGTGCCCACCCGCTGCTCTGCCCGTTCTCCCCTGTCCTCAACATGCTTCTCCAGCCGCCGGGGCTGGCAGCCCTCCCTCGCTCGCGCAGGGACCAGCCACCGCTCCGGGCGTGGCAGCAGGCTCCAGGAGCCCTGCTGGAGATGGGCCCAGGGCCCAGCAGGGGCTGTAACAGGTGGTACTGGGGCAGGAGGCAGAGCAGAGCGGGGACGGTCTGAACAGGTTGGAAGCGGAGCAGGGCAGAACAGGACACTTTAGAGGTGCAAGTAACTGGAGGGCCAGGGAGGCCTCACCCATCCTGACTGACGGACACCTCACAGGGGCCATCCTGCTGTTGAGGGCGAATTCCCACCTCTGCCTCCTCTTCCCCAGTGGCATCTGGGTCTCCGTTCGCCACCAGCAACCCCCAGCCTGGGGGCAGTGATCTGGGGTGGTCCCTGGCAGCCCAGGTTTCTGAGGGCTGGGGTGCTGGGCAGGCCTGCTGGGCCAAGTTTCCAGGCTCCCTGATGAAGAGCCGGTAGCCTGAAAGCACCAGGCACCCTGGCTCCAGCCAGGACTTGGTAGGCAGCCCCGAGACAGGCTCCGTGGCTCTGCAGCAGCCCTGCCACGTGGGCTGGGCCCCCTGGGCTCGCGGGCTGCCCCTGTGGGGCCCGACTCCCGAGGAGAAGAGGCCATTCTGCAGTCAATGTCCCTGGGTAGATCAGGGCTTGGCCGCGATTCTTTCTGAGAGGCCTTGGTTTGCTTTTCCCTCTGGACGGAGGGAGAGGGCTGGAGTGGGAACGTTCCTCGGAGGAAGCTGAAACCTTGGTTCGTGTGACCCTGCCAGGGGGGGCTGGGAAGATACCAGGCCAGAGGCAGCTGCACCGATTCTCCCTTCCCCTCTTGCTGGGTCCTTCAGCCCAGCACCCTCCCCCCCGCTGCCCCATGCTGGGCCCCGGGCTTGGCACCTACAGCCCCCCAGAGAATGGGATGTGGGAACATTCCCCTGCGGGAGTCTGCGTCTCCTGCCTCTCCGTGGTGGGTGCGGTGAGGGGAGCTGCCGACGGGCAGGCAAGGCTGTACCTGACCCGCGCGAAGGCAAAGCTCTGCTGCTTGTAGCGGATCCGCCACCGAGCGCGTCTGCCCTCCCAAAGTGCTGCACCACTTACAGATGCGCTCTTCAACTCCCGTCCTGCCGAATGCAGCTGCCTCTGGGGTGGGACGCAGCAGCTGTTTAGCAGCACACAGCAACCTGGGGCCAGGAAGCAAAACTGTGTCCAAACTGCAGGGGGTTTGCAGGTCAGCAGAACTGAATGGCCCCGGGGCAGCCTCCCACGCTGATCCTTGTGAATAGAGTAATTCCGAGCCCATCTATGAATGCCAAGGGAACGTGGCTGCCCATGGAGTCAGTACTAAATCAGAGGGGCAGGGCCCTCCTGTCCTTGGGATTTATGGGGCTCTGCACAGTACTATGGAACTGGTGCCCTTGTGCCCAGAGGCAGCTGGGGGGTGGAGGGGCAAATGCGATTTTTGAGAGCTGCGATTTTACAATCTGCAGCAACACCCCAATGAACGATTTGAAGGCGAATTTTACACTAAGGCCCTGTCGACTCACGCAGTGAATTCACAAACTGACAGGCTACCCCTGGGGCTGGCAAATGCCTGTTAAGTGGCTTCATTGCCTCTCCAGTGGCTCTTCCCAGGTTCAGTGTCTGCTCCTAGCTCTGGCCGGCTTTACACTTGTCGGTGAACTAGCTCCTGTCCCCGGGAAGCAAAGCCACAGAACAGAGATAGGAAGGGACGGGTGGGTGGACATTAAGACCCAGCGGTGCCCCAGATTTTCAGGTGCCCCATGCAGCTGTGCATTCTGTGTATGGGTAAGGACGGCCCTTGGCGGGGGGCACCCCCTGCTGAGCCACCAGCCTGGCTTCCCAAAGTGCATGGCACCCTAGCTCCACACTGGGACCTGGCGGTTCTTGTTGACCCGCGGGTGGGGGGAGAGAGCAGGATCACCTACTGAGCATGCACCTTATGTCCTTCAGCACAGCGCCCCCTAATGTCCTGGGCAGGGACTGCCAGGGGAGCCCCCCTCTGGCTGAGGTACCCACCCCACTTTCTGTATCAACGGGGCCAGTCCCATGCAGGCCCTCCCCAGGCCTGTGCGCGAGCTAACAAGGCCACAGCAGTGTGGGGCAGCTGCAGCGCCCGTTAAGCACGGTGCCCAGTTGCAAGCAGGCTGGGAAGAGTCTGGCAAGCGTCAATCTCCCCTCCACCCCCAAGTCCTTCGGGGTGATGCAATGTTACCGATCGACAGGCCAGGCCCGACAACTCGCCCCCTTGCTGCACGGCCCGTCCCTTTGCGTAATGTGACCAGTGACAGCAGTCACCGAAGCGCTAGGAAGTTTTACCTTCTTGCACCGTGGCATCTGCTGTCACGACAGCATTGTCTGAGCCCCTCCATCCCCCGGCGTCCAGCAACTGCGGGCCAGTGTCCCTATACGCTGAGACTCCGGGAACGCCAGAGGTGGGTGTCAGCTGCGTTCCTCCTCTGTCCCCGCCCCTGCCCTGGGCAGCCGGGAACGAGAGGAACGCGGCCGGCTCTGCACTTCCCCCTCGCCCCTTGCTCACAGAGAGAAGGAAAGGCAACAGGGACCTGGTGTATGCAGCTGTGGCACCCTTGTCCCTCCCCTCCTCCCCCCGCTCTCACCCCTACACACACCCAGCCCCTGCACTGAATCCTGCACCCCCATATCCCTGTCTGAGCCCCACACACTCCCTCTGCCCTGACTTCCTGCTAGGGATGTAAAATCCTGTTTAGTTAGTTAACTGGTTAAACATTATGTTTAACCAGTTAACTGATTAAATAGGATGGGGGGGCCACTGCCCCCATGCCATGGACAGGGGCTGCTTCAGCCAGGCTGGAGCGCCCCCCACCTGTGGCAGGCCCTGTGGGGCTAGAGCAGTCTCCTGCACGTGGGGGCGGGGACTGCTCCAGCCCCCGCCAGCTAACTGTAACCAGTAAGCCTCACCCATGAACGATTCACATCCCTACTTCCCACCCCCTGCCCTGAGTCCCTCCTTGTCCCCCCCGCCCTGACTCCTGCACCCCCAGCCCCCTGCTCTGAGCCCCTCATATCCCCAACCCTAACTCGAGCACCACCACCCCCACACCCCAACCCTGTGCCCTGAGTCCCTCACACTCTGCTCCCCACTTACATTTCTTATGGGTACTGTTGTATTGCGCACACACACACACACCCTGCTCTAAGGGGGGGCGGGTTGAGATAGGACAGTACCTCTAAGTTTCTTTCACTCCTGGGTAATACCCAGCTGATTAGCAGTGCTCACAGCTGGTAGCATGTGTTTCTATGGGTGGTGCACATCTGCACTTGCCTTGGTGTACATAATAAAAGTTATTCCTCACACAGATGGAGCCAATTAGACAATTCTTGTTATCCATCCATGTGATAAAGTAAAATTGAATTCTGCCAGGCCTACTGATAAGTGACTCTCCCTGCTTCCCTACATGGGCATTATTACAGGGGGTGTCTGAGAGAAGCGGAGAGCAGTGCTGTAACACTATGGACCTGTTCCGCTGCTTCCTTACCAGGTGTAAGTCGGAGTCGCTGCATGGCATGGCAGGGGCACTGGTGCCAAAGAATCCGATTCTCTGTCCTGCTGGGTGCAGCATTAACCACTAGAGGGAACCAGAGACCCGCTGAAACTTGTAGTTCCCCTGTAAAAAGAGCAGCTGCCAACCCCTGGAAAACTTGGGAGGAACTTTCCATGGAGCGTTAAGAGTGACGGCTCTGCTCCTGCGGCTGAGTCCTGCGGTGGGGCTGGGGCGCAGGGCCTCCTTCTCCAGCAGCTTGCAGGGCCGGGGGTTGGAAATGGGGGGGATTTGCAGGGCCTGGCTGCCGGCAGGGAACAGGGCAGCCTGGGATGTGCTAGTTAGAAACTGACTAGGTGTTCCTGCAAGATGGAAGTCTGGCATGTCCGTGGAAGGAAGCTCACTGGTTAGCTGTAGGTACAGAGGACAGGGGGAACAGAAAGGGAGAGGCCTTTGAGTTACCTGGACCCATGATCAAACCCCGTCCCAAGTAGCTCATGACTCTGGTGGTGGCTTTTGTCTCTCGGGAAGACTTATTACTGTCTGTGTAGCCAATCTTGGGCCGTTTTCAGAGGCCAGATGTGAGGTTTTTGAACTCTTGGCACTGGAGATCCTGCCGAGCGAGGCTGAGAACAGAAATCCCCCAGGTTTCTCTCCCTCTGTCTCTGCTGGGGGCCCTGTGACGCAGTCCCGTCCGAAAGCTCTAACATCTCCAAACTCGGAGGCGCTCTGCTGTGTCCATCTGCTCCCACTTCCCCTCCCCCACCGGGGTGCGTGGGAATTGGGGTGCTGCCAAGGACCCAGGACTGTGGGGAGGGAATGCAGCTCTGGTTTTCGAGCCCCATGTCTGCCATATGAAACCTTGTTCCCATTGAACCAGTTACTCGGATTGGGGAATGTTTTGTCCTCTGATTTGAAAAGGTCAGAAAAGTGATGTGTTTGAAGCAACAAAATGGCCTGGAATGAAATTAGGTCCATGTTGTTTCTCTGCTTTTATTTTTAACCAAGCTTCCCTAACTTTTGCCTCGATTTGGGTTGCTCAGGGGAATCTTGGGGTAGGGCCAGGAACCGCAAACGTTTCTTTTTCCAGAGCGTTTGACTGGTTCCTGCTGCCAAGCTGACCTCTCCTTTATGACATCAGAGGTGGTTGCCATGGAGAGGATTGTGATGTCACAAGCAGTGGATTGTGATGTCACAAGCAGACCTTGGATGTGGTTGGAGCCAGGCCAGTAACACAGAGCAAAGTGAGACAAACAGAGAATTTACTGTAAGGGGGAAAGGGAGAGGGACCCTGTGGCTCAGGGGTGGGGAAGAGCAGGGCATCCTTACAGAGATCGGGGATCTCTTAGGCGGCGTCACGGCCCAGCGTGACTGGCGTTGGAGATTGCATCCCGGCTGCAGCCCATCCAGCCGGGTGTCTGTTAATAGGCGCTTTGTGCTGGCGGGTGGCAGCGTGGCTCTGGGGGAAGGCGATGCTGCTGGGACACAGGCTCTTTGTCCCACGGCCTTTGAAGTGTGTGCGGCTGGGGGGACTCGCACTGTCCCTGGCCCATGGAGGCGCGAATGGCTGGGCAGGGGGGGGAAGAGGGCTTTGCTGGGTCTGTCAGAGATCCCAGGGCAGGGGCAGAGAAATGGAGCTGCAGAAGCCCTGTCGGCTCCCATCCAGCCCTGCTGGGAGCCAGGCAGGCACGTCCCGTGGGCCTGTTCCCTAGGCACTGCCCTTGGCCTAGGCCTCTCCCCAGTGGCTGAGGCTGAGCACCCAGCTCCTGCCTCCTCGCCCTGCTGTCACTTCCTGGGCAGGGCTACGCTCTGCCCTGAGCTTCCCCTCACACGGTCCTGCATCTGCCATGACCCTCCCCCCCGCTCCTGACAGCGCTCAGGGGCAGCAAATGGACATCAAAGGTCCCCAGTGCTCAGCATTTCGGGGCCCTGCTGCTGTGGGGCCCACGCTTTATGGTCTAGGCCGGGCAAGCCGCACGCGCGAGTGTCCAGAGCCTGCTCCCGTTATCCCCCCCGGCTGATGTGGGGGATGGCAGCTGAGGTGGGATGGCTGGGCAGGTGGGGCAGAGTCCCCTGCAAGGAGATGGAGGCCCCAGCTTCCCAGCTCTTGCTGATCAGTTTCTGGCAGGGACCTCGTGGGATCATGGGAATTTCCTATTTCTCCTGAAAGTCCAGGGCGCAGGCGTGGACAGTCGCGATTCAGCCAAGAGCAGGGACCTCTCTGCTCCCGAGGACCCTGCCCAGCTGATGAGCAGAGCACCCACTGCTCTGTGAGTGGTGCACATTCACACCTGCCTCGGTGCGTGTAATTTATTCCGCACATGGATGGAAGAACAGGAACATGGCCCTTGACTCCCTTCTAACCTGAGCCTGGCCTGGCAGGGGGTGGGAATGATCCAAGACTAGGTTTGTCCTTTGCCCCCACACCCCGAGTTCCCGTACAACAGGGCTTTCCCTGAGGGATTGGGAAAGGAAACCTGAGCCCTCACAAAGCGGGTCAGGGTAGCTGCACTTCAGCCCCCTTCCCCCACTGCAAAGGGGCTGTTCAGTGTCAGATTCCCTCCCCTGTCCCCTCCCCCGCCCTGGGTTTCTGGCAAGTGCTGGCCCCCAGGGGCTGCTGCTCCTTCCAGCTGGATCCTGCCCCAGGCTGGCTCCCGTCCGCCTCACGCTGTCTCTCTCCCCTCCCCACCCCCAGACTGCAAGTTCACCTGCCACTACCGCTGCCGCGCCCTCATCCGCCTGGACTGCAGCGGCCCCCGGGACCAGGACAGCGACCCGGCCGAGGCCACCCAACAGACCGTGGAGAGAGACACCAATGTGGTAGGAGAGCTGCTGGGCTCCTGCCCTAGGTCTGCAGGCTGCAAAGTGCACCCATGCGGGGGTGGGGGTGAGGGTGGGGACAGGGCTGGAGTCGCTGGGAGCTCCCCCCTCCTCCCCTTTCTCCATCTGCCCCTCCCCACAGCGCCCCCTGCTGGGCGAAGCTGGGGCTGGTGTTGCTCAAGCTCTTGCCCTTGCTGGCTGTCTCCAGCCCAAGCCTGGGTGCTGCTCAGCTGGTGGGTGGCTCCTGCCCCTCCCCCGCTCAGCAGTTCGGGCGCTGGGCTGAGCTGGCCCCAAGGGAGAGCGTGGTCACTCATGCGGTGGCCCTGGTGGAGCAGCCAGCTCCAATTTCATCTGGAGACTGCACCTCTGCTCCCTGCAGCTGGGGCCTCCCCAGGGCAGGGGCGGCGGGGGGTGGGGAGGCCCATATACCCAGGGGGCAGGCACGTTGCCAATTGATTCCGTGCCACATTTGGGGGTGTCTATTCTAGCAACACCAGCATCTGCCCCCCTGCCTGGGATGCTCAGTGGGTCTGGATCCCTTACTGGTGTCCCCCTCCCTCCCCGCACGGTTGCTGGGACTGTCAGAAACTTCCCTGTCACCCCATCCCCATTACAGACCCCACGGCCCCTCCCCCCACCACTGTCCTTTTCTGAGCATGTGGGAAAGGTTGCAAGGATCGAAGCCAGTGCATAGGAAAGCCGGTCCTGCCCTGCCCCGAAGGGCTGGTGCTGTTGTCAGGGGGCCGTGGATTATCCGCAGAGCAGCAGGGAGGGTGCTCTGGTGCTTAGGGCCCTGGACGGGGACTTGGGAGCCCCGGCTCCGTTCCTGACTCTCCTAGTGCCTCCTCGCCTCCATTTCCCCATCTGCAAAATGGGGATCTTCCCTATCTCCTAGGGTGTGAGTATCCCTGGTGAGCACTAGATCCATAGCACATGCCTGGGGCCGGCACATGGCCGTGAGGCAGTGACCATGGGATCCCTGTGGGGCAGGGCCCATGTTTTCCTGTCTGCACAGTGACTAGGACAGACTGGGCCCTCTGGGCCATGGCACCAATGCACCCCAGTCGCCTGGCTGGATTGGAGCTGTGAACTGTCTCCATCCCCTGTGCTGCCTGCTCTGGGGAACCCTGAAGGCAGAGCGGCTCCTGGCTGGGGTGTGGGCCACCACGCAGCGGGTGTTCCCTGGGGCTGGATGGGCAGGCTCTTGTAGCCCTGTGGGGCTGCTGTCATGGTGCTTTGCCTCCCCGCCATTTGAGTGCTCTTCAGAGCCGTCTCCATGCCCCGGCAGTGAATCCGAGCCAGACCTCTCCACGGGCCGGGGGCTGTTGTGGTGTTACCAGTTCCTCCTGGTGCAACCAGAAACCCGTCAGTCGCAGTGGCTACTGGCCAAGGAAGGGAGTGCAGGGGGGAGGGGAGAGCAGCGAACAAGCCTTGCCGTGATTGGGGGCTTTGGGCAAGGGGAAGGGTGTCTGTGTTGGGGAGACGCTTTGGCGTGAGTGTGGGGGTGGATTGTGCTTTGGCTAAATGCTGGGAGCTAGTTTGTTGGGGGGGGGGTTGCATTTGGGGCTAAGATGGGGGGAGAGGTTCCTGCCGGGTGGGATCGGCTCCGGCGCTCGCTCTTTCCAAGTGGGGTTGCCCCTCCCTGATGGCAAATACAAGTGAGACCGAAAGCAGGGTCAGCCCTGCACCCTGCCCATGTCTCCGGGAGCTGCTGGGGCCAATCCTGGGAGGTGACAGGGCAGCCGGGCTTCATTGCCCCGCACTGAACTCTGGGCGGTGCCCACCTCCCTCCTGCCGAGCAAGGGCAGGTTTGTCTTGATGGAACTGGTTCCCATCTCCGGCTGGCTAGTGTCCGTCTCTGGCCCAGGTCCGGCCGGCCTAAGCTGTGCCCACCTGTGTCTCCGGGGCAAGGGGCTGCTGACCTGCATGTGCGCCTGGCAGCCCCTGGCTAGAGCCCAGGCCTGAGAATCGGGGTAGGCACTGGACGACTGGGGGGGCTCGTGTGAAAGGGGAGACCCGGCCTCACTTCCCTGCTGCGCTGGGCGAGTGACTCCTTCGCGTGCGGTACGGGGCTCCCGGCCCGGCCTGGCCTGGGGGGGCTGGGAGGGCACATACGCTTGAGGCCTGGGGAGCGCCCAGATACCTCCGTGATGGGCGGCCGGGCCGCGCGCTGAGCGAGGCAGTGGGGCCGGCGGTGGCGCCCTGCCCCAGGCTGGCTCATGGTGCGGCGCGGCCTGCGCAGGGCGAGCTGCTTCGGGGATGAAATCACGGCCGGAAAGGGGCGGCCCTGGCCGCCTTCGCCCCGCCCCAGCCAGCTGCGCAGCCTCCCCGCCCTGGCGCGGTGTGTACGTTTCAATCTCAACGGCCCCAGCAGGCGGAGGCGAGGAGCAGCCGGGGCCGCGAGTGTACAGACAGACGGGCGGGAGCCGAGCCAGGGCGCACGGAACCAGGGCGCACGGAGCCGAGCCAGGGCGCACGCCGCGCTCCGACCCCAGATCCCGGCTCGTTCCCAGCGGGCGGGCAGCAGAACCGTCGCGGGGCCGGGGATCCGGGCCGGACAAGGGCGAGGCTGGTTTCCAGGGTCGCGGGGCGAGCAGCGGCCGGGGAGGGGATGAGCGAGTGCGAGGCGGGCACCCCCTCCTTCGAGATGACCTGGAGCAGCACCACGAGCAGCGGCTACTGCAGCCAGGAGGACTCGGACTCGGAGCTAGAGCAGTACTTCACTGCGCGCACCTCCTTCATCCGCAAGCCCCACAAGGACAAGGTGAGGCGGAGGCGGGCCCCGATTCGGAGCGGGGGGTCGGGATGCCCCTGTGCCCGGAAGGGGAGACCCGATTCGGAGCGGGGGGGCGATCCGGATTCTGGAGGTGGCTCCGGGAGGGCTTTGGCCCCTTCCCTTCGAACCAGATGGCTGTTATTTCGATTGCCCCGGGCCCATTGTGAGGGTGGGCCCCCTCTGCGTGGCGCAGACTCCCGGGGAGCAGGGGGCTGAACACGGCCCCTGCCCAAAACACCTCGCCGCCGCCTGAGCCTATTTCTTTGGCCCCGCTCCTGTTAGTCCTGGGTCCTGTATCCCCACAGGCTTCCATAGGGGGCTGCCGGGTGGGTCTCCCAGGGGAGCGAAGCTGGGTGGAGGGGCTGGCTGGCCGGCGAGCGGTACCCGCCCCAGCCCACACGCTGGGCTCTTCGCTGGCAGGCTGGTTGGGCTCACCCCAGAGTTTCTGGGATGGGGGGGCTGATCCGCCGTACCCCTGCATTGAACCTTCCCATGGGTGTATCAAAGGCGCCTGCTTGGGTAGGCGTGCTTGCCGGGAACCAGTTCGTAGGGAGTGAAACCAGCCCCTGTGACAGCAGCCAACGGAGGAAAATAGCCTGGCCAAATGCCATGGGGCACCCTTGTGTGTGTGTGTGGAGTGTTCCTGTCTCCCTGGCCTGGCCAAATGCCATGGGGCGCCCTTGTGTGTGTGTGGGGGGGGGGGAGTGTTCCTGTCTCCCTGGTCTGGCCAAATGCCATGGGGCACCCTTGTGTGTGTGTGTGGGGGGGGTCCTGTCTCCCTGGCCTGCCTGGAGCGGGGTGAGCTCACCCGTCAGCAGTGGCAGTGTCACAGGTGGCGGAAGTTTGGTGGGCCCCCTGCCAGCCCCTTATTGGACATTCATTGTAAAACCCCTCGCTTCATTTGGCATGGGATGGATTGAGGGGCACAGGCTGAACCGGGGGGCAGGTTCCAGGGTGGGTGCAGTGGGGGGAGGAGGGAGGCTGCTGGGTCAGACTCTCCGCAGCTGCATTGTCCGAATCCCTCACCCACTGTGTCTATCTTCGGGCCTCCTGTGGTGTCTGTGCCCAGAGAGGCAGGGAGGTGGTGGTACGGGCAGGGCTGGCTCTCTGGATTTACCATCAGTCCAGCACTCCTGGCTCATGCTGGCAGATGGGGGTGGGGGGCGGCAGATGGAGGCTGAGTTAGGGAGATCTGCCCCGGGAGGACCCTGCCGGCTTGAGCTGCGTCTGGCACTCGGAACATGCCACCTGGCGCCATCGCCCTGCGGAGGCCCAGGCCTCTGGGCTACCCGAGGGCAGGTGTGTTGGCAGAAGGACATGGCCACCCAGCTGGAAGGGTGCGGCTGCACTGCAGGCCAAGGGCTGTCCTGCGCTGGCACCCTGGCCACCTCTGCCACAGACCTGGGCTGCCTTGGCTTCAATTGCCCTCAGAACCCAGCCGAGAGGCCACAGGGCGGGTAGCATCTGTGCCAGGGAAGGACGCCCGTTCCAAAGGGCTCCGGTGCCCAGCGTTGGGCTGACACCTCCGGCTGCCGCTAGCCAAAGGAGGTTGCCTTGTTAGTGGGTAATGGTGGCCAGGGAGGTCCTTGGGGTCCCCTTGGAGCGCTCAGGGGTCACCCAGCCTGCGGCCCTCGCTGAGCCGGGCCGGCATTACGGCACACGTGGCCCCTCCGTGCCGGACGCCGAGTCTGGCTGGCCTGTGGCTCAGGCCGTGGCTTTCTCAGAAGGCCTGAGGTCAGGAAGCACAAGGATGTGAGACATGGGTGATCTCAGCTGGTGGGCGGGGTGGGTTCCACCCCGTTGGTGACTGGAAGGGGGGGGGCAGGCGCTGACAGAAACCAAGCACAGCAGGAGTGGGTGCTAGGCAGACTCCAAGGCCCCTGCTGCTCGTCACTGAGCTCCTGGCCACAGTCCCCCTCCCTTTGGGCCAGGCCCCTCAGTCCTGACCTGCAGCCCCCGTTGCTGTTGAGCGGAGCTTGGCCTTTGTGTGGGGCAGCAAAAGGCCTGGGGAGACCCCCCCCCAGCTGTGCCAGCGCCTGCCACTCCACAGGGCTTGCTGGAAAGGAATTGTGCCCAGTCCGCTGCTGGCTAAGGCTGTAGCCTCCCAGCTGTGATAGCCCCCAACAGGCTGGTACATCCCACAGCTGGCTCGGGAACCCACCTGGAAACACCTCTGCAAGGTGTCCGAAGGCGAGTGACAGATCCTCTGGGTGTGGGTGGGGTTGCCTAGTGGTTAGAGCAGGACTCCTGGGTTTTGTTGCCAGCCCTGCCCAGGTGGCCTTGGGCAAGTCACTTCAAAGCTCTGTGCCTCGGTGTCCCCATTCTGTCCAGTGTTCCTGGGCGTGGTGGATTGTCAAGCTTGGTGTAATGTGTGTTCAGATCCTCGGCTCCGTCTGGGTTTGGCCCCCGCCGCGTCGCTCCCAAGTAATTAACGACGGGAACAGCCACACACCCTTCCTGCGAGAGAAGTAGCGCTTGTGCGTGACTCAGTGGGTGGGCGCTACTCTCAGCCCCCGGGGGAGCAGAGCTCCTGGGGGCTTGTGCCACTTCGCCCCACAGGCCAGTGCCAGGGGTCCGCTGGAGATCGCGGGGTCGCGGGAGGGACGTCGCTGACGTCATCGGGCCGTGGTGGGCTCGCCCAATGGGGAGCCGGTGCAGAGGGCAGGCGCTGGGGGGGTCAGTGATCTGTGTTGCTGGGCTGGGGCTTTTCAGGGTGGGGAGTTTCATGCATGGAGCTGAGAGCTTCGTGGGTCTCTGGGACCTGCCTCTGGCTGGAGGGGGGCAGCCTTCCTGGCAGTGGCAAATAAGAAGGGGGCCTCTCCTGACCCCAGGAGTCTGCCCAGCCCCCAGGACGCTGCACTTTGCTCTCCAGGGCAAACCCCGTCCGCTCCCTTCCAGGCCACTGGCTCTGTCTCCCACCTGGGAGGTTTAGGGGAGTCGGGGCTGCTGCCCCCCTGCGCCGGGCTCTGTGCAAAGGCCCATCTGCCCCCCAGCTGTGTGTCTGTGCGCTGGGGGAGCCGCACCCCTGCCACGCTGCTGTGCCCGCTGGGAGTGCATCACCCGTGACGAAGGGTGATGGAGCAGAGCTGTAATGCAATCCGCCTGACTCAGAGCCAGAGAGAGGACGCAGCTGGGCCGGCTGTTAACCATTTCACCACGGCCCAGAGCAGCCAGCTCCTCCTCAGGGGTGCTCAGAGGTCGGGGAGAACCCCCCCCTTGCGGGCTGCGGCTTCAGTGCCCTGCCCAAAGAAGGGGCACACTGAGAACCCAGCTGCCGGGACCTAGACCGGGGCAAGGAGAGGGGCAAACGCAGCCAGGCTGGGCTGGGGGAGACTCTCTCTAACCCAGGGAAGGGGGTTCTGGGATCCCAGCTCAGGCAGCGGGTGGCCCTTGGGTGAAGTATGTGCTGGGATCCACCCACCACAAATATGCAAACAGCATCTTCTCCGGCCCCCCGTGAGATGCTGCTGTGGTCCCCGTGTCCAGGAGAGGGGCCACCTGCAGTTCTTCTGCAGCTTGGGCCCTGCTTCTGCTCGAGGATCTAGGAGCATGGGGAGATGCGGAGGAGACGCGGCCCCTGGGCCAACCGGCTGATGCACCTAGAGGCTGCTGCGGGGACGTGTCGTGCCCCAGAGAGCGGGGCCCAGCCCAGCCCCAGAGCACAGCCTCAGCGGTGAGGGCTGGGCCGACAGATGGTTGCTCGCTGCGATGGGGCAGCCTGGGGCCAGGACCGAGCAGCTGGCTCCGGGTGCGGCGGCAGCATGGATCGACCGACTGGCTTTGCAGCGGCACCGCGCCGACCCACATGCCCGGCCTCCCACGCCATGATTGCTGAACGCCCTCCAGGCTGCTGACAGCAGGGCATGGGGCATTCCCTCCCAGCCAGCGGGGCTCCCCATACCTGCCAGGCGCCTGCACCCTGGCACCGCAGCTTCTCCCGACTGAGCACCGCGCTGTGGGCCTCCGTCGCCTTTTCTGTGGGGCGCCCCTTTTCCTGGCACACGGTGAGCACCCCCTGGGGCAGTGACCTGGCCAGTCAGAACCCCCTTTGGCCTGTGCGGGTCAGAACTTGCGCCTGTTCTCATGCAGGGGGCTGAGCATCCCGGGACCCCCACAGGCGCCGCTTAGGGGCAGCTTCCTGTGGACGTGGGGTGGCTGCCCGGGGATCTCCAGGGCTGAGCACACAAGCAGCTGCACGGCAGAGCTGAGGTTGCCTAGCTCCAGCTGTGGCAGGCAACTCCTGTGCAGCTTGGCCCGGGGAGGGGGCCGTGACACACCCTCGCCCCCAACTAACCAGCCCTGCGCTGCTTCCGTGGTGGCGC
Organism: Rafetus swinhoei; assembly: GCA_019425775.1. Classification (NCBI taxonomy): domain Eukaryota; kingdom Metazoa; phylum Chordata; order Testudines; family Trionychidae; genus Rafetus; species Rafetus swinhoei. The sequence goes on along the minus strand of CM033435.1, from coordinate 1,743,920 downwards.
GGCAGGGCCAACTGCAAGGCTGTTCGAAGCAACACACAGCTGATCTGCGCAGAGCGGCAGCAGAGGGCCCTGGCATGTGCGAGAACCTGCCCCGGTTGGGGGTGCCCTATGGCTGACCTGCGTTCCCTGGGGCGTCTGTAGGGGGCGCTGCAGCACCGAGCCGGCGGCGATGTGTTATGTCATGTCCCAGCCGACGGGCCTTGGAGAAAATTCCCTTTGTTCTGTAAACAGGATGCCCGCGTCCCTCCCTGTGACTTTCCGTCCTTCGGCCGCAGGCTCCCAGCGAGCCCTTCCTGTCCGGGATGGGCCGGGCCGCCTGCGCCGTGCACCCTGCCCTCACAGGCTTCCGCCTGCCTGCTCCTCAGAGAGCGACTTCCCCTCTGTTCCTCGCCCCGGACCTCTGCGCGGGGAACGCACCCCACCCCAGACGCACGCCCGTGTCCCTGCAAGAACACAGCCAGGCCGGGGCTTGGGAGACTCTGCATAAGCTGCCGCAGGCTGGGTCACAGAGCGGAGCGTCCCTCCCTCCCATGGGGTTACAGCTGTGGACCCAGAACCCAGCTAATAACTTCCACGTGGTGCATTGATTCCCAAAGCCAGTGTGGCTGAGGCAAAGTCCTCCTGAGCTCACCTCCTCCCCAACCTCTGGGCCAGCCCAGAGCTAGAAACTGGGCCGTGGCTAGCAGTCACCGTTCAGCACACTGCAGTCACCGAATGCAGGAGTTCAAAGCAGCTCTTCACTTCCTGTCCTAAATGCAACTTGGAAAGGCAAGCGGGAAGCGAGGCACCTGCTCGGTTTTCTTTTTGTCTGCGTCTGTAGGAAGAGCAGGGCTCTGCAAGGGCTTTCTCAGCCTGTAACTGAAGGGTGCTGACACTTTCACAGGGAGCATTTTCCTCCTACCTGTTTATCGAGCATTTGAGTGAGATGGGTTAACGGAGACAGACCAATTGGAGCGTTTGCTCTCCCCTTCCCTTTCATTAGTTGTCATTCGTCCCTCAGGCGTCTGCTGACGTAACCCACCAGCTCTCCCGTGGTCTGTTGAGTCTTCCTGGAAAATGGGGATGGATGATTGCAATGCCCCAGCCGTGCTGTGTCGGTGGGATAAGGCATTGCTCCAATGGAGTTTGTCAGGAGACGGATGTCTGTGTCCAGCTTTGGAGGGGGGCTGGGTGTGAGATTCCGCCTCCCCGAATGTGCAGGATAATTCCTTGTGGTCGACGGCCGGCCCTGCTGAAAGGCCCGTGGGGTGCTGCTCCCAGAGTCCTGACCCGATCTCTTGTTTGTGGAGCAGAATCCAGGTGTTTGTTCCCTGCCCCCAACCAGGGCACAGGCTCCGGCCCGGAGCTAGGGCAGCACAGGCTGAGTTGGCATGCTGGAGAGCTGGTCCCTAGGGCACCGTCAGCTCTGTGCTCCCATGTGCTCCCGCTGACTGATCCGCGGGGCCGGAGACATGGGAGGTGGGGGTAGGGACGTGAAGGACTAGTCGACTATTCGATAAGAAAATACTTAGTCGACAGGATAGTCGACTAGTTATTCCTCCCGGCCTCTATCAGATAGAGGCGGGGGGGATATAAGGGAGGTACTTCAAAGCGGCAGCACTGCACAGAGCCCTGGATCAGCTGGGGAGTCCCCAGCTTTTGCCCTGGGGCTGTTGCTACACTGTAAAGGTGGAGGCGCCCTATTTGATTAGTCAATTACCCGATACTTAACATCCTCAGCTGGGCGAGGGGCCGGAGTAGCAGCCACAGCATGGTGGGGGATAAAGCAGGCTCGGCTCGGCCGCAGCGCTGCAGCTCCAAGCACCTGGTAGACAAGAACTAGCGGGCAGCCTGGCAAGGGAGTAGCAGTCCCCCCGCCCTTCATGAGTGCTTGCGTGGCCTGCCAGGGAGGTGTGCCAGGCGGGTGGACGGGGCTGATGCCGAGGGTTGGCTGCAGGCAGGCGAGTGACTGCGGGACTCGCGGGGTTAAGAGAAGACAGGTCTAGCAATTGCAAATCTGACGGATGGCTGGGTCTCTGGCTTGCAGCCCCAGTGGGGAGTGTGCCCGTTGGGTGCGTGTGTTGGGCGCATGGGGTGACCCGGCTGGGCGAGGCGGTAGGGCCAGAAGGTGAGCCAGAAGCAAGCCACGGGAAAAGCAGTAACTTTGCGTTTCATAGGGAATCCCCCTCGGACTATACCCTGCGCAAAAATCATATGAAAGGTTGCCAGGGCGGGTTGTAACGAGCGGGACAGGCGGCCGGCTCTCTGACAGGCGTGTGCCTGTCCACGCAGCGCGGTTGCTATCGAATGCATGGCTGCGAACACAGGCGCGCACGTAACAATATCCCGTGTGGCTTCGCAGAAGAATCGACTTTTCCTCTCCTTGGCTGTCAGCCCTTCTGCGCTCCTCCCTGGCTCAGCGACCTCGCTTCTGGGGCACTCCAGGATGAGAAGGCCGTTGCAGAGAATCCACACAAGTTCTTTGCATCGGTCTTCACGGCCGGCCTCCGGTCCCCCGCTAGCTCCACCCCTCCATTCTCCTTCTCCTGCCACTTGGGCCAGCCGCCCCTTTGGGGGGCAGGTTCGGGGTCCCCGCCCGAGCTGCCTGTCTCTTGCCCCTGGACAGCATGCTGTGTAGTGTGTCTGTGCCCATGGGTGACCATCCATGGGCGAGTCCACACGTCAGACGTGTGCCATGCAGCGGAGGGCTGTGTGTGCCACGTGCCTTTCTCATCACACACACACACACACACACACACACACACGCCATCCTGCCAAGGCAGCTGCCAGCTCTGCTGTGGTGGGAAAGGAAAGGAAGTGGTTCCCAGGAATCCCTCGAGCTCGGATTGGTCTGTGATGAGCTCATCTGCAGTTCCCCTGGCGGCTCATGGGGGGGGTTATGTCAACAGGAATCCAGGCTGATGCAACAGGGTGCAAAAATTCTGTGGCAGCAGAAAGTAAGAGGCTTGTGCGCCCGTAGGCGCTGGTAATCCAGGGGCTGGCAGCATTGTGTGCTAAGGGGGCCCATCGCTGTGGCGTCGGGGCGGCTCACTGGGTCCTGGCTGTGGCTGTGCCCGACAGGAGGGCTGTGTCTAGATCTCCTGTGCCAGCCCTGGGCGGCGTGGGGTTTATAAATCCCTCCCGCCAGCCTTTGCTCTGCTACAGCCCCGTGGGGTTAAACCGAAGCCAGCGGCCAAACGCCAGGACACCGGGGCCCGTGTCCGCAGGGGCCCAGAGCAGGTGACCTGAGTCATCCTAGCTCAATTTGCTGGGCATCTGTACATCCAGCCCTGGCTGGGGGCGGCCCAGAGGCACCATGGGCAGGGACTGGATCTGGCCTGCTGGCAGAGTCAGGGGTGCGCATGGGGTCTGCTGCTGGAGCCTCCTGTGCTATCTCTTGGAGGCAGGACGCAGACTCGTGCCCCAGCCCCAAGCGTGAGAGTGCCCGACCCGGGCACGAGCAATACACCCGCAGGTCGGCCGAGCTCTGCAGCGAGTGCCTCTCGCGCCGGCTCAGGCCAGCAGCCCCGGCTTCGTGAAGTGGCTTTTCCGGGGGTAACAGCCGTCTGCCCTGCTGGCTGGCGTGGTCCCACCCGGGCTCAGCCTGGGCACAGCCTCCTCCTGCCTCCTCTGGCCTGGCCTGTAGCTGCCGCCTGATGGAACCTCCCTCTGGCTGGCAGCCTCTCCGAAGCCGCTGAGCAGGTGCGATTGGTATCGCCCCAGCCTGGCTGGCCAGTCGCCTCCGCACCTGTGGCCCGGCTGAGATGCAGTTGGGAGGGCGGGGAGGGACCGCCTGAGCGCCCCAGCTGCCCAGGGAGGTGGGCTAACCCCCCGCTTCTCGCCCCTGCAGGATGAGCAGATTGACTGGGAGAAGCCGGTTCTGAACCAGGCCGAGATCGAGCAGAAGATAAAGGAATACAACAGCCAGATCAACAGCAACCTCTTCATGAGCCTGGTGAGGCCTGGGGGCTGGGGCAGGGCAGGGAGCTCGTAGCACGGGGCTGGGCCCAGGGATCCCACTATGGGTCTTCCCTGCTCCCGGGGGCTGCACCCACAGCCCATTCCAGGGATCCCACTCCGGGTCTTCCCTGCTCCTGGGGACTGCAGCCGTTCCAAGTTCGCTGCCCCATTTTCCTGCCCCACTCCCAGGCTCTGCCCGGCTCATTCTCTCTCTGCCTCCTCCCAGAACAAGGATGGCTCCTACACTGGCTTCATCAAGGTGCAGCTGAAGCTAATCCGGCCGGTCTCGGTGCCAGCCAGCAAGAAGCCGCCCTCCATCCAGGACATGAAGAAGGCGCCGCGGTCCCAGGCAGTGAAGCGCCGCACGTCCTTCTACCTGCCCAAGGACACAGTCAAGCACCTGCACATCATCTCCCGCACCCGCGCCAGCGAGGTCATCGAGGCCCTGCTCAGGAAGTTCATGGTGGTGGACAACCCCCGCAAGTTCGCCCTCTTCGAGAGAGCGGAGAAGGACGACCAAGGTACCGGCCTCCTCTCCCCCCCCCGGCCGCAGTCCCTGTGTCAACTGGCTCTAAAACCAGCCAGGGCTGTTCCCGTTGTGTAGCTTACACTGACCAGCCAGGGCTTATGTCTTGCCCTACTGCTGGGGCTGCCTCCCCTCACAGCACCCCCTGCTGGGAGAGGCTGAGGCTGGAGTAGCTGGGAACTTGCCACCCCCCACAGCCAGTGCCCTGCCCCTCCCCACAGCGCCCTCTGCTGGGAGAGGCTGGGACTGGAGTAGCTGGGAACTCCCCCCAGCCAGTGTTGCTGCCCCTCCCCACAGTGCCCCCTGCTGGGAGAGGCTAAGGCTGCTGTTGGGAATTCCCCACCCCCCTCCCCACACACACAGAGCTAACGCCCTGCCCCCTGTCCACAGTGCCCCCTGCTGGGAGAGGCTAGGGCTGGCATAGCTGGGAGCCTCCCCCACCACAGCCAGTGCCCCTGCCCCTCCCCATAGCACCCAGCCAGTGTGCCCTGCCCTTCCCCACAGCGCCCCCTGGTGGGAGAGGCTGAGGCTAGGAGCACTCCCCTCCCCACAGCGCCCCCTGCTGGGAGAGGCTGAGGCTAGGAGCACTCCCCTCCCCACAGCGCCCCCTGCTGGGAGAGGCTGGGGCTGGGAGCGCCCCTCCCCACAGCGCCCCCTGCTGGGAGAGGCTGGGGCTGGGAGCGCCCCTCCCACAGCGCCCCCTGCTGGGAGAGGCTGGGGCTGGGAGCGCCTCCCCACAGCGCCCCCTGCTGGGAGAGGCTGGGGCTGGGGCGCCCGCCCCCACAGCGCCCCTGCTGGGAGGCTGGGGCTGGGGCGCCTCCCCACAGCGCCCCTGCTGGGAGAGGCTGGGGCTGGGAGCGCCCCTTCCCACAGCGCCCCCTGCTGGGAGAGGCTGGGGCTGGGAGCGCCCCTTCCCACAGCGCCCCCTGCTGGGAGAGGCTGGGGCTGGGAGTGCCCCCTCCCCACAGCGCCCCCTGCTGGGAGAGGCTGGGGCTGGGAGCGCCCTTCCCCACAGCGCCCCCTGCTGGGAGAGGCTGGGGCTGGCGTAGTGGCGATGGTTTGCCCCCTCCTGAGCGGTGTGCCGCCTGCCGTTGCAGTGTACCTGCGGAAGCTCTCGGACGAGGAGCAGCCCCTGCGTCTCCGGCTGCTGGCTGGCCCCAGCGAGAAGGCCCTCAGCTTCGTTCTGAAGGAGAACGAGACCGGAGAGGTCAATGTGAGTCCGGGAGCAGCCTGGCGCGGGCCAGGGGAAGCCTGTGGGTTGTGGGGAGAATGTCGCAGCACTGTCCCCTGCTGGCTGCCTGGCTGTCAGGCTCTGATGGCAGGGCCAGCTGGCCGGAAAGCCAGAAAGGGGGAATGGAGTGTGTGTGGGGGGGTGTCATGGATCCTCTCCAGGGCCCGTCCTGCCCACCCACCAGGCCTGCTGCAAGGGGAACCCGAGCCCCTGGGCGCTTCACCTGAGTGGAGTCCAGCTGGCACTCCAATCCAAGTCCCAGGGCACGCTCAGGCCGCCCCCCTTTGCCTCCTGGAACCCGCTGTCCAGCCCCCCTCTGGGCACGGCACTGACCCGTCACAATCCCCAATGGAAACACACCCAGGACTCCTGCAGGGTCCCACATACCTCTGTCGGGAGCACGGAACAGTTGGGAAGCTGTATGGACGCACACTCGCTCTTTGTACAGTCTTATAACTTGATGCTCTTCATCTGTGGCAAAAGGGGTTCTCTGCTGGCCGTCCCCCGTGAGCCCCTTACAGAGGCAGGAGCCCTGCTTCCTTTGTTCTCCTCCTGGTAACTTTCCAAAGCCCCTCCTTTCAGATGGGGCTGGAAGTGTCTTCTCCCGGCCAGAGAAACCCCTTTGTCCCACGTTTCTCCGAACAGAGGCTGGCTGTGTGCCCGTTCCTCCCCATTGTCTGTGGCCTGGCACAGACACCCGAACTTTGGGGGAGGCACGTACGGACGGGGGTTCCCGGGCACGGTGGGAGGGAAGCAGAGGTCAGGACCGAGGTGTGATGTGGCAGGCCATGGACAGGGAGTTGAAGGATGCTGGACAGGAGTCCCCGTGACTCCAGTCACGGACCTGACGCAGCCCTGCCGGTGCCCCTCGCAATCCGCAGTCCCTGCTGTTATTGCAGTCCCGAGCTCTTCCCCCACCCTGCGGATCCCTGCCAATGCCCGTCAGACCCAGCCTGCAGCCTCGCTGCCCTTTCTGTTCTCAGCCCCCCAAGGGCTGCTCCTCCATCCTGCGCCCCCCTTCCCCCGGCTTGTCCAGCCCTGGGTTCCAGCCCCCGAGCTCCGGCCCTGACCTGCGCAGGCCCCTGGAGTAACGGGCCCTCTGCCCTCTCGCCCGCAGTGGGACGCATTCAGCATGCCCGAGCTGCACAACTTCCTGCGCATCCTGCAGCGTGAGGAGGAGGAGCACGTCCGGCAGATCCTGCAGAAGTACGCCCGGTGCCGCCAGCAGCTGCAGGAGGCGCTGACCGCCCGCACCCCGGGCTGAGCCGCCCCCGCCCCAGACCTGACACTCCAACCGACGCCAGGTGGCTGGGCCAAGAGGCGGCGAGGCCAGGCGGACACGGACAGATCCACGCCGGGACTGCCTGTGGGGCGGGAGCTCCCCTGCGAGGGTGCAGGGAGGTGGGGGGGAAGTGTGGGAGGGGCCCCGGTGCCGTGTGGGGCGCGAGTGTGAGCGAGAGGGGGCTGTGTGCATGAGAGCATTTCCCCGGAGGGGGGTGAACTGCCCCCCCATTGTGTGTGTGTACATGGGGGGCTACTGGGCAATTGCCGGAATGGCTGCTGCCGGCTGTGCCTTAGGGAGGGGTGGGGCCATACAGCCCACCCGGGTTGCTTCTGCCCGGCTCCCCTAACCGGAACCCTGTCCCCCCAGCCCTGGGGACGGGCGTGGACTCGAGCATGGGAGGGCCCAGGATACGTCCAGCCCTGCCCGGCAGCTCGTGAAGCAGAACAGCCAAGGCTGCCTCACGCAGACCTCGGTCTTTCCAGGAGGAGCTAAGGGGACCACATGGGGCAGAGTCATCCCTGGGCGGAGCCTCAATGGGGCTGGGCCAGGGATGGGTCTGCCCCCATGGGGATTCTGGAGGAAAGGCCTTGGGGATGTCTCTGGGCTCAGTCTGCCATGTGAATGGGAGGACACCACCCCCCATAACCTGCTCGCTGCGGGCTCTGTACATCCTGGCGGAGTGCGGGCTAGCAGCTATGGAGAGTAGAGACTGGCGGGGGAAGGAGAGTAGCCCTTGTGTTGGACAGCCCCTGCCACCCTTGCCTGGGGAAGCAGCAGTCCCCCTGTGCCCAGGGGCTGGGGCAGGGCCGCCAGGCCGGAGTGAAGCAGCCGGGCAGCTCCCCATGAGCGCGTGGGAACAGAGGCCGTGCGAATGTACCCGGGAGGCCCCCAGGCTCCCCCCCTTTGCAGCGGGGCCTCGCTCTGGGATTGGTGGTGCTCAGTGAATGGTTCTGAAACTGACGGTTGAATGTCCCGAGCTCCCCCGGGCAGGTGTGCTGCCCGAGGCTCGGCCTGTGTGTGGCTGGCTCTGTGCGGATCAATAAATGATTCGGGGCAAGGCTGGTGCTGTTGTTCCTTTGGAGCTGGGTGCGGGCCCAGAGGCCAGCCCTGCAGCCTGCCGGTGTCTCCGTGGCCCTAGCAGCAGCGCAGGCTCCCCTGGGCATGGGCCAGCGCTGCCACAAGCAGCCCACCCTCAGGGTGGCAGGGACGCTCGCTCCCCATGCCCTGTCCAGCTCTCCAGCACTGGGCTGGGCGGCACAGGGCTCTCCTCTTCCTCCCGTCTGCGCTGCTTGTCCGCTGTGGTCCAAATGGGAATGGGGGGCTGGCCAGTGCTGTGTCCCTGGGGGAGGGGGGTGACTTCTCTCGCTCTACCCCAAGCAAAAATATCACAGCTGGTCTGCTGCATGTGTCCCGTCTGCCCTGCACCATGGATGGACCCCAACACTCCGGAGCCTGTTTCCTCCACCCCCAGTGAGCTCCCAGGATGCTTTGCACTGGTCAGGAGAAACAGGCAAAGCCACCTAAAGGTGCAACCATTGGGATGCCTGCCTGTCAGGCTACAGTGGGTGGGAAGCAAACTGATCCCACGCTGCCCATCTGGACCTCCTGCTCCCCATGCAATTTCCACTTGCTGCCACGTGTCCCCCGCTTACGCCAGGCTCAGTGCTGATGTGACCTGAGGGCCAGCTGCCTGTGGGGTTTTCATGTCTCCCAGGGACCTGCCCTCAGAGGAAGACAGCCCAAGCCCATGAAATTGACAGCGGCATAGTGCCATTCACCTTGCAGGAGCCCAGACCCCTTTAAAAAGGCAAGGCTCATTTCCTCCAGCCCTGAAGTGCAGCCAGCTCTGGTGTGGAGCATGGCAGCTGTTTCAAACAGCCCCAGCAGTGCTCTGTGTCAGTGCAGACCAAGACGTAAAGCTGATGCAGGTATCCTCAAGGAGGGAGGGAGGTGGGATCTCGCTGTGGGGAATTTGCCAGAACATTGCCCAGTGCAGCCTTTATTCCCCCGTGACCTCCACCTTCCGTTACTCCGCCTGGCCTGCACCCTACAGCTGGATGGGGTGCAGGAGGAGGCTGCAGTGCAGTCAGCCACATAAGGCCGTGGGAGACCCTGGAGCACTGTGCTGAAGCCTGCGGTTGCGATTCTTCAGCCTGTTGGTCAATGGAAGGACTGTCCTTGGGGGGTCGACTGTAGCCCTAGTGGGGGCAGACTGTGGCTGCATAATCTGCCTCCTAAGACGCAGCCCCCTACTTCTACCCTTACCCCCCAGCCCCTTCTGACCCCTGCTGTGCCCGGGACACGACCTGCCCCTGTGGTGCCTGCAGCTGCAGAGGGCCGGGTGGAGTCTACCGACTGGCAGCCCAGGCTGGCTGCCCCAGGAGGGCTGGTGCTGCTGGACACCCAGCAGGCAGCGCGGGGGTGAGTCGCTGCTCACATGCAGCCTGCCACCCAGCCAGGTTTGCTGCAGGAGCAGGAGGGGGGCGGGAAGCCCTGGCACCACCCGCTGCTCCCCCAGCCTGACTCCTGGCCCGCCCCAGGGAGAGTGGGCCTGTGCATGGGGCCTGGGGGGGGCTCAGTGCCATGGCCAGCCCTGGCGCCAGGTGTCCCCCCCCCGCAGGCCCTGGCGCCAGGTGTCCCCCCCCCAGGCCCTGGCTCTGCGCCCGAGGTGCCATCTGCTGGGCACCGGTACCGGCGGGGGGGGCCCACGGGCAGGGCCAGCGCCCCACGGGGCTGGGAGCCACGTGGCGTCCCAGTGGCAGGGACCAATGGAGCATGCTGGCCCCGCCCCCTCCCTCCCGGCCCCGCCCCCTCCCGGGCCGGGGCCATGTGCACAGGAGCTTGGGGCTGCGTGCGCGTGGGGGGGCGGGGCTAAAGCCCGCCACCTACGGCCAACGCCCCTCGCCACGTGGAGGGGGCGGAGTCTCGCGCGGGGAGCCCCGCCCCATGCTGCGCTCTCCTCCGCCCACCGCCGGCGGCCTGATCACGTGAGGCGGGCGCCCCGCCCCTCCCGCGGCACGTGACGCGGCGCGCGGCCGGAAGTGACGCAGCGGGCCGGGAGGCGCTGGCCGTTGCTGGGCTCCGCGGAGGCGCCGGGCGGCTCCCGCCCCCCCGGGCCATGGTCCCGCCCTGAGCATGGGCGCCAGCGGGCTCCAAGGCCCGCGGCCTCTGGCCCTTCGCCTCCCCCGGCCCGGCCGCCGCCGCGGGCCCCGCCGGGGAGCAGGCCCTGGCCCGGGCGCGCGGCCGCTGCAGCGCCACCCCCTTCGTCTTCACCCGCCGCGGGTAGGGCCGGGGGCCGGGGCGGGGTTACGGGCCGGCTTCCGGGGGCCGGCTGGAGGGGCACGTGGCGGGGGGGCCGGGCTCTGGCGGGGGCCGGGCCGCGCTGCACAGCCAGGCCTCCGGGCTCGGGGGGCTCCCCGGCTCCCTGCAGCCATGCGCGCGCCGAGTCTGGCTCTGTCGCCGCCTCCTTCAGAACAGCAGGGCTCGCTGCGGCGGGCGCTCAGGTCGGTAGCACCGACTGCTGGGCCCAGCAGGTGAGCCGGGGGGTGAACGACTGTCCACTGACCCAGCTGTGTGGAGGGCCCAGGCAGAGCCGTGCTTCCTGCCTGTCGGGCGTCCCCGTTGGGTTGAGCAGTCGCCCCGCTAACCAAGCGTCACACTTTGGGGCAGGACAGGTCATAGCAACCAGTTTAAACTCAGCCTTCTGTTAGTGCTTTTTGCTGACCGCTTTGTGTAGGGTTGTTTCCTGTCAGTAACCTGTTGAGGCGTTTCACCTCTAGAAGAGCCTCGAGCCTTGTGCCAAGAACTAGTAAGCAAGCTGCACCTGCCAACTCAATTCTGTCTGCTGTTGGTTCAGTGCATCAATGGACAGCCATATGTTCGTCTCACGGTCTTGCAGACAGAGAAGGAAATAAATGTAGAGCTGCAGCTAATGCCTTTATCTAGGTGACTAGGTTGAAATGGATTGCCTCCGTTGGACTTGTGTGCACCATAAAGTTGTTTCTTTGCCAGTTCTTAGATTATCACATATATAGTAGCCCAATGTCTGTGACTCCATAACGCTGAAACGCTGGCTGTTCCCTCTGAGCAGTGCTGTTGCCTCCTGCCATGGCGCTTGGCTGACTTCTGCGCTGCTCAGCTGCGTGGGAGCAAGCAGCCATTTGGGGTCCGCGCTCCCCATGCAGCACGGGGAGCGCAGGGCCCAAAGGGCCGCTTAGCCGGGCCGCGGCGCAGGAGCAAGCGGCGCGAGTGGCGCAGAAGTCAGCCGAGCACCACGGCGGGAGGCAACAGCACCACCCAGAGGGAACAGCCAGGGGGGCAGGGCCTGGACGAGCGTGCATCTCTGATGTCAGGAAAGGGTGCCAGATTCAAAAGGAGGAAAGCGGAGCAGACACAGAGGACGCAGAGGAGAAAGGGAGGAGGCAGAGGACAGTGAGAGAGACGCAGCAGGAGGGGGAGAAGAGAAAGAGAGAGAGATGGAGAGAGGCAGGAGGCGGACAAGAGCTGAGAGAGAGAGAGAGAGAGAGAGGTGAGGCAGGTGGAGGAGGAGGAGGAGAGCGAGAAAGTCCACTTGCTCCTGCGCGGTGGTCCAGCTGAGCGGCGCAGAAGTCAGCCGAGCGCCATGACCGGAGGCAAAGGGGGGCGGGGCGGTGATGTACACACCCAGGGGGTGGGGCCTGGATGGGCGTGCATCCCCAACGGAGACAGAGGAGAGCGGAGAGAGAGTGAGAGGCAGGAGGGGGAGGAGAGAGAGAGACACACACACACACACGTAGTGAGAGACTGGAGGCTCAGGAGAGAAGACCGACATGGAGGAGAGGCCTGAAAATCCCGTCTTATGACAGGCTAATTGGCTAGTATGATAAATATTGTGCCAAAGTTCTTGACTTTTGTTTTGGGTTAATTTCCTCCTAATTATCTTTTGGCATTGGGGTACCGACTCTTGTCAGGAGAGTGGCCAGGTGCATCTGAACCAAGCAACATAGCTGACAAGTTGTTGCCTGTGGCCTTGGGTCTAAAGGAAGGTGTCTGGGAACTGGCATTGTCTCAGTATCCCTCCATTGTCTAGCCTAAATCAGTAGCTTGCCCCTCTATCTTCACGCCCACTGGCCAGTTTCAGACCGGGGAGGTGCAGGATTTGCAGTGTGTAGAAACAGCAACCCAAACTTCTGCAGTAGGGCCTTTGTTTATATTAAGGATGTTACATTTCTATGAGTCAGCGAATCGAGTAGTCGATGGAATTTCCATCGACTACTCCATTAGTCGATAAGGGGGGGGCGCTTGCCATCCCACTGGCCTCGCTCTTTGAAATGTACAGGAGCCGCCTGTGGCTCTTGTATATTTCAAAGGGAGAGAGGCAGCAGAAACCTGTGCCAGTGGGGAGCAAAGCAGTTCCCACTGGCATGGGTTCCCCTCTGTGCCTCTTCCTTTGAAATGCAGGCGGCTCTTGTACACGCCAGAGGGAGAGGAGCAGCAGTGGGACCAGTGCCAGTGGGACTTTCAATCCCCTGCCGTTTCTCTGCTGCCCCTGCCCCCTGCGGAGATGGTGCTGGTGGGGGGAACTGACTCTTAAGCCTCTATCAGAGGGGCCGGGGGGAGAGCAACTAGTCGAGTTCCTACTCGACTAGTCGCTTACATCCCTAAATTATATGTGGCTTCAGTCCAGAAAGGAGACTGTGCTACTCATCCCACCACTGTTGTGAAGAATTGTGTGGCTGCTTTAGAGGTACCAGTACTCTGGTCATGTTAATGTCATGGATAGTGAGCATTGGATGGTGTAGCATGAGAGATGTGGGCACTGTAGCTGCCATTGGAGGACTTCAGGCACATGTCAGCTGTATGAATCTTGGCACATTCACTATCCATGTGTGCACGGAGTTATGGTGTTGACGTTCGTTCATATGTGCGGTGTCGGTGCTATTGGTTCAGTCCTGTAGAGAAAGGGCAAAGTGTTAAAACAGATCATAAACTGGGACAAGGGGGAAGTTGATAGCTGAGTTGATTCTGGAGGCTTTTACCACTAGGTGGTGGGTTCCGATAAAGGGATGTAAACGATTAGCCAAGGCTTGTCAGGTAGACAAAGTCACTACTCCACGAGTCGCACCCTCCCCCCCACCCCCCCTTGCTGCTTCTATATCAGAGGCAGCAAGTGGGTGGGGCAGGAGCTGGTGCTGGAGGGAGCTGACTTAAAAGCCGGCTCCCCCAGCACTGGCTCTGCAGGATGGCAGGGAAGGCAGAGGCACAGCAGGGAAAATGGTGTTAGTGGACTCAAGCAGTCCCGGCTTGTGCCGGGTCCAACTGCTGTGCCTCTGCCTTTTAAATATAGGAAGAGCTCCGGGGGGAGCAGGATAACAAGTGTCCCCCTTATTGACTGATCAAGTAGTCGATGCAAATTCCATTCTTTACTCGATTAGCCGATTAATTGATATTTAACATCCCTGTTCTGATCTAGATCTATCAGTAGTGATTTAAGTTGGTTATCACTGGATGATTTTTTGATTCCTGCCGAATAAGCAGTTCCTCTCGCTTTGGTTCCTGGCGAAGTGGTGTTTACATCACAAAACCGGGATCTGTGCGCCTCGGTTAGCTACGCTGCTAGCAAATAAGCCAGGAACGGAATAGATCAGACTGAGTTCTCCTCTTGCCATAAGAAATCCTGGAATCATCTCGTGCCGTGGGCTAGGAGAGTGCGCTTGAACTGCAAGGTCCCCGCATAGCACATTGTTGGTAGTTCCTGTCCCAGCCTCAGCCAAGCGTGCTCTCTTGTAACTAAAAAGCTAGGTGTGCTTGAGCCGTGCCCGTGATCGTCCAGTTACAAATGGCCCTGTATCCTTTGTGCTGGCTAGCGCTCCAGCTTGGCAACAGCCTGCACTTGCTCGTCCAAGAGTGAAATGATTCTGGTGGCCATCCCACTGTGGAGTGCTACGGATCTGCCTGTGTGTGAATCAGAGCTGGGAAGTGTGCCTGGCACTGTTTACCACGGCGCCATCGCTCTGGCGTTAACTGTTCGCAATTGCTTCTGTACAAAACTCGCCCTTGGCGGCGCGAGTGGACAGCCGGCCTCGTCCCTGGATGCAGAATGGGTGCTGCCTCTCTCCCCTCTCACCCTGCCTTGGCAGGCCCCTGGAACCAAGGGGAGTGCGATCTTCATGGCTCATGTCCCTTCTCTCTCCACTGAGCTGCACTCTGCCGTCAAGGGCTAGGCAAACACACAGCAGCTGCTGGCACATCCGTTGAAATCGGAGCAGGGCGTGTATTCCATGCCAGCTGTCTGGGTAGCTTTTATGATGTAGATTTCAGTCTTGCTAGGTACAGCACTAAGGCCAACTCCTTGTCACAGCTGCTGCACAGCTGTCCAATGGAAATGACTGCTAAGCTGACAGGCTCCATATCCAATTTCCCAGTCCCGGGGTGCCCTGCCCTCCAGTGTGAGAGATCAGGACAGCTGATGGCTGCCCGCCGACACCTGCCCTGTTCCCACAGTGTGCCTGTCGCTTTGGGTAGGGATCATTGCTGGCCTGTGTCTATGTGCTCCTCTGCTTGTTCCTCTGCAGCTCCATGTATTACGATGAGGACGGAGACCTTGCCCATGAATTCTATGAGGAGACAATTGTCACCAAGAATGGCAGGAAGCGCGCCAAACTGAGAAGGATCCACAAGAACCTGATACCTCAGGTAACATGCTCGGATACACAAGCGGCCTTTCCAGGGACTCGGCCAGTAAAGTAGTGCGCCAGGTCTCCCCCCTGGAAGCGCAGTGGTATCTCACTGCACGTACCCATGGGACAATGGCTTTCCACTGTGCAGGGAAGCCTTTTGCCCAGCTTTCTCCTGCTCAGAGCTCCTGAAGAGGGGGTGTGCTCCGCCTCACCCTGCTGTTCAGGCCTCCATGTTCTGCAAGAGAAAGGGTAAGACTGAGCAGAGGCTGCCTGTGTACTGGTCCTGAAAATCCTGCACATTAAGTGCCTGGCTCAACCCATTGTCTCTGGCTGACGGGGTGGGATGGGAGGAGGAGAGAAATAACTTTTAAATAGCAGTTAACCGTTGTAAACACGAGTTTCCAGTCAGCACACCCCCCAGGAAGCTCAGACATTTATGTACCTCCTCGAGCCACTTGATGGCGCCAGCCTGGAACAAACTCCCAACAAAGCGTGCTGTGCCTTGCCTTAGTGAACCTGCTTGTGAATACGCTTGTGTCAGGACGTCCCTGCTTTCTGGAGCCAGCCGTCTGACCTTAAAAATCAGCATTGACGCCTTGCTCCGCGATTACAGATTTAACACTAGCCTTGAGAGAAAGGCCCTTCGTTTTTAACCCCTCCAGCCGGGCCCTAGACGTTATCTTGTTGGGAAAAGAACAGTATAACAAGCCCCTCTCAAATCAGACAGAGGAGTAAATAGGAAGGGAGGGGGGAATCTGATCTGGAAAGGGACCAGAGGTTCTACATGTAGCATCTTGTAATTTGACATGTCTTCGTGGGTTTAAAATTGAGATGTGCTGAAGCAGGTGTTGGGGTAGAGCCAAGTTCATCCCACCAAGCTTATCACTTCTAGGCCAGTGGAAATGAGTGCCTTGTCACCACCCGCCAGCCACTGTCAAATGAGTTTGGGGGGCTGCAGTCTGTCCAGCTTCTAGCAGACAGCTGTCCATATTGCGCAGTCACTGTTTGACGCCGTTGTTGGCTTTCTCAGGGGAGGCTGCATGGGCTGTGGGAAACACACCACCTTTCTGCTCCCTGAGGGGGTTCCTCTAGGCCATGGGGTGAGGCACAGAGATGGGATGCAGTTTGTACTGCCACTGCCTATGCTGGATTTGTTTTATGGGCAGAGGGCTCCATTCTCCAGGACTCTTGGTCTGGCACCTTTCACAAGCCCGAAAAGTAAACTCTGCCTAGCTGCGGCTTTTGGCCGCGACTGATGCAGCAACAAACCCCTTTGGGGCCATGGGAATTCTCATCCGTTCCGTGGCTTTTGCATGTGGTTAGGCAGGGCTTGTTTGTTTTGCAAAATACATTTGTTGCGTTCAGACTTTGCCTAAGCATCCACGTGAGGTGGTACCACTTTCTAGCCAGCATCTGCCATGTGCCAACCCCATCTGGGCTATCGTGAACCGAGCAAGGCCCATTAATTGGAAGGCCACAGGCAAAGCGTTCCCTCGCTGCTTTGTTTCATGTTGCTCTCCTGCAACAATTGTGGCTGTTCTGCGGAAAATACAGACGTTTTATTAAAGGTAATAAAACTGTCTGCCTCAGTTTGTCATCCTTGTAATAGGCTTTGTCCTTCATTAGTGCCTAATAGCTCAGGCTCTTCAGAGGCCTTGCAAACATAAACTAATCATTTCAGTACCCAGAACCTTGATTGCTGTATTGCAGATGGAGAAATGAAAGCACCAAGAGTGATGTAACTTCTCTTCCCATATTCGAAACCCTAGATCACACTCCCAGCCCCTTGCAAGTCTAGTGGGGATCTGTCTGTGAAACTAGAGCGTGAAACCCACAAACGCATAGACCCGGGAGCCGCTTTGCTTTCTGATCTGTTTGTCATGTGAGAAGATTCACACTGGGGTGCGTCACATGCGTAGAGCGCAAGAGTGCGGCTTTAGCTAACGCCGTTGCTTGTTACGTTCAGCCTCGCGCCTTGGCCAGAAAGCTTGCTTGCTTGTGCACGTGAGGTCTGGGGTTTGTTCTCAGTTCAGCGGCCTTTCTTTGCCTGTCATTGAATTGGCTTTGAGTGCTGGGGAATGAAAGGCCCTTTGGGCGGCGGATCAGCTGGAGTGTGGGCAGTGACAGGCTTTCCCCCACTCATGTGGCACTGTAGTTCTGACTCAGCATCACGGGATCGGGGCACTTGAATCTGACTCCCAGGGGCTAGTTCTAGTGCGGAGTCAGTCTCCGTTGTCTGCCTGGTGCTCAGAGCCAACCAACTGGTCCCTTGGGATGATTTAATGGACTCTTGTCCATTAAGAAGTGGCCTGGAACATAAGCTCCATTGTCCGTCTCCATCTGGAGTGACGGGCAGTACATGGGTCCTTTGTTTGCAGGCCTTTTCTCAGGCCTGTCTCTCCCCTGCCTCACCAGCCTCCTTGCTCTCTCTTCAGGGTATAGTGAAGCTGGAGCACCCTCGCATTCACGTGGATTTCCCCGTTATCATCTGTGAGGTCTGAGCTGCGGCGCCAGTGCACCCTACCTGCCCAGCCTTGCCACACCTGATGCCACCCCCCAAGGCTGCCTTGTGCCCGGAACTGCAGGGGACTATGAGCGCAGACACGCCCTCTGGAGCACCCTTGGCCAGGAGGAGATGGAGTGGTGCAAAATCGGCTGCTTACCTGGCATAGAATTGGCAAGGGCTCTGCTCACAAGCCAGCCGAGACGCGCAACCTTGCTTAGCAATGTGCTTACCGAGCCTGTCGCCTGAGTGCGGAGATTTAAATCCTTAGGACTCCATGCGAGGTTTGGCTGGGTCGCTGAACTGCCGTGGCAGCAGTGTTTGAGGGTTTAAAGGGAGAGTCAGCCTGCACCTGTTGCTGAACATAATCCCTGCTTCTCAGGTACCTGCCCCTGGTAATTCACCTCGGGGGGGGGCGGCCAGTGGCAGACCCCTAATGCCCCTGTCCTACAAAGCGGTGATGAATAAAAGGCTAGTGGTGATGTTTATTCTTGGGGGGGGTTGGTTATGCAGTGCTGCCCCCAGGTTGGTCTGGAAATGGTGGGTAAATGAGGCAGTCTGAGGTGGAGCTAACCCTGAGATCCCCACTGAAATGGAGGAAGGAGACCAGATTTCATTGCCTCCGACTCGGTCTCCTTTCTTACGCGGCCCCCTCCTGCCCAGCTTTGTTTTGTACTTCCCAGTGATATGGCTCGTCTGGTCCCCAGAAGCCTTTCCTGCGGCTCTAGGTACCAGCTGGTGGTACCCAGCCCTCCGAAAATCCCATCGGCCAGGGTTGGTGCAGAGCCAGCAGACCGAACGGTCCGATCTTTGCAGCCGGAGCCATGGAGGCTGCTGGAAGGAGCTGTAGTGTTCAGAGCTGAGTGACTGGGCTGCCTGTGCAGCTTTGTGGGTAGGGTTGGCACAGCAGGGCTTACCTTGCCAGCCGTTTGCATGGGCCTGCCTTGGTGGGAGCAGACTGTGCTCTACAGAGCAGCTTTCTTCTGCCTCCTGAACCCCCGGTGCATTGGAGTGTGGCCTCTTGCATTAGCCACAGCGTTTATTTGGGGCTCAGTCCCTCTTAGAACGTGGTCCCGGGTAACTGCCACATGCTGGTCACTGGTGCCCAGGGCTGGCGGCCTGGCTCGGCTGCCTGGCGCTCCGCGCGCCAGGCCAGCTTTGATCGCTACCACAATCAATTGGCGTCTGCCCCCTCCTGTCTTGGGAATCGCCTTGCAGATACGAAACCTGGGTTCATCCCCTGCTCCCAGTCCTCCCTTTCTCCCTGGGGAAGGGGGGAGAGGAAGGTTCTCGTCCCTACCCAACTTGATAAACACATGGCTGATGGGGCGGCCCCTCTGCCAGCTGGATTCGTGGTGGCAGCATCGACTCTGTGCATTGATGCATCTGCCACTTCATCCCTGGCTTCCTCCTTGGCAGGACTGAGCGCTAGCTGGCTGCTCCTGGGTCGGGGCAGGACTGCCCCATCCCTACGGGTTACACAGGAATGGGCAGCCTGGTGCGCACAAGCAGGCCCTCGAGATCTGTTCCGCTTTACACCCCCCCCGCCCCTGCAGGAACTCTTGTGAAGCTTTAAAACTGGATTGCGCCGTGGCTCCTGCAGCAGTCCTCTCCTTCCCCCTTCCAGAGCATGTCACCTACTTTTGGAGCACTTCAGGCATTTGCTACCTCGATTTTTAATTTAAGCTGCTGGTACCAAGTGGCTAGCAGGATCTGTGTGTCTGTAT
This sequence comes from Rafetus swinhoei, assembly GCA_019425775.1. NCBI lineage: Eukaryota > Metazoa > Chordata > Testudines > Trionychidae > Rafetus > Rafetus swinhoei. The sequence continues at coordinate 1,725,051 of CM033435.1, read as the reverse complement.
TGGATGTGTCCATCCCCCTGCCTTGGGAAGAGTTCTAAGGGCGCTGTGCCACCCTGCTAGGCTTCTGGGAGTTAGCTAGAGCAAGGCGGGTGCTGTCGGGCGGGCTCCCCATTGCCTCTGCGGCGACCTTGTTCCCCGGTCACGCTCTGTAGCAGTTGGAGTGAAACTACAGCACGGAGGGCCCAGAGGCTCTGGGCCTGCACCCGAGCGGGCACAGAAACGGGTTCCCACAGGGGGAGTGCTTGTTGCAGCTCCTGCAGGGAGCACGTTAGGCTGAACATTTCCTTCTAGGTCAGTGCTCTGCTCTGGCACCTGCTCGCAAGAGTCACTGTTCTTTTCAGTTTCTTCTTTGCACCGACCAGTCCCTGGCAGGGGACTTGGATTCATCTCCCAGATCCTGCAAGAGGCACATCTCTGGTTGCATGACACCGTCTCCAGCAAAGGAGGGGTCACGCTGTGTGAGGCTGACGAAGCCCAGAGCCCCTGCTTCAATATGGGAAGACTTAGCTCTGAAAAAACTGCCCCCTTGCTGCTGCTTTCCGGGGGGAGAGAGGGGGTAGGAGACCACTTGCGCTGGGAGCCCCCCTCTGGCTTCTCTTGGTGGGGGCGAGAGGCTGCAGGGAGCCATTGGCCTCCCCCCAAGTGGAGAGCAGTATTGATTAGGTCCTGAGTGAGGGGGGGTGGGATCTAGCTCAAGGGAAGGGAGGAGGGTTCTGGTCTGGAGGAGCGTGCATATGGGGAGGGAGGCGGCTTCTGGCCCAGGTCGCCTTCCCCCCCATGTGGCCAGGAGCAGGCACCAGCTCCCATGGTGGGTTGTACCAGGGCTGCAGGATGTCCCCTTGTCCTTGGGCTGGACAGGTTTGGGGCAGCAGGCTTAGGTCTGTGTGCCGAAGGCCAGCCTGGCCTAGGGCAGTGTAGTGAGCGCCGCTGGGGGGCTGGCTGTGTCTCCAGCCCTTGCTGGGGGAGTGGGCAGGGGTTGCCCACTGCACAGAGGTGCCTGGCCAAGACTGAGAGGCACTGGTCTTGTCTGTGCTGCAGTGACACACTGGTGGCAGTGACAGGCACAGAGGCGGGCTCAGGGGCTGTTTGTGCAGTGGAGGCGCTCAGGTCCGGGCGCTAGGACCCTGGGAGGTGGGAGGGTCTGAGCCTGCAAGTCTACACCACAATGAAATAGCCCCGGAGCCCCAGTCAACTGGCTCAGGCCAGCTGCGGTGTCTGATTGCAGAGCAGACATACCACTGTACAGCGAGTAGCGCCTCTGTTTCTCCGTCTGGCCCTAGCACAGCAGCTGAGCCCTCCTGTTCTGTTATTGGCCACCTGGCTTCTGAAGCGGGAGAGGCGGGCGGAGCGCCCTTTGCTCAGTGAAGCACCCGGGGTAACCTGTGCCCCTTTTCACTGTCCTCTGGCTGCTCCGAGAACCCCCCTCTCCGCACATGGAGCGATCCAACAGGAACCTTCCTGAGGAAGGACTCTTTCCACCCCGCTTCTGAGGGAGGCAGCAGGCGCCCTGAGGCTGCCTACCCCTCTTTCTGGGCTGGCTAGCCCACTGGGATTGGAGCAGGGCAGCCAGCCTGCGTGGATTCTAGAATCCCAGCCCAGCTGTTTCCTAGTAGCTCTGGTCCCCTGACCCTCCCAGACAGGATGAGGGGGACCCTTGGGAGCGGCTGACGGGATATTTAAAATGTGAAGGTGACTGTAAATAGTATGTGTGTCCACTGTATTGTTGGAGCAAGCAAAAAACACTTGGTTTCTTTTCGGTTTTTTTACGACTTCTTTCTGTGCAACTTTGTGCTGTCAAGTGTGGATGTGTAGAATTGTGGCCACCGACACTACACTTTCAGTTCCTCTAGCCAAGGGGTAGGAGTTTCCGATTCAAACATACAATATTTATGAGTCTCCTTCCTCGGCATCTGTCCGGTTTTGTTAAATTTCAATAAAACTCTTTCTAGATCCCCCAAGTTCCATAGCTGTTTTATTGGGGGGAGGGGTTAGTAGCTGGTGTCACTGCCTCTGTGTGTGGTGGACATGTGAGAGCTAACATGGTGCCAACTCGCAGGCTTTCCCCCTGCAGGTGTCATGGCTCATGTAGCAACTGCCCTAGTTCTACTCAGGCCTTACCTGGCTTTCTTTCCCCTTCCGTTGGACTGACACAAGGAAAGTCTCTTCTGAGCTGTGCTCAGACCTAGGGCCCGCTTGAGGGCTACAGATCTGTCTGCTCACATCCACCTCAGGATCTGAACCCACGTCTCTAAAGCATGTTGTGTTGTGGTGGTAAGTAAAAGCCAACCAGCTGTGGTCACAAACAGATTTGTGAATCGAGCAGCCGTCGTGGCTTTGGAATCGGTGATCTCCAGCTGATCGCGCATATTCTTTCATCACACAACTGTTTTCAACGGAGGGAAAGAAAGCGGCTGTGCGTAGCTTTGCACCTTTGAGTCCCACAGCCCAGTGACTACTGAGATCTCAGACAGTAGTACCTGGACATGCATGTGCGCTCTTGGTGGAGAAGCCATTCGAATGCCATTTGTGGATGCAGTTTGTGGTCCTGAACACGTGAAGGGCTAGCCCTGGGGGTTTCCGGAGTGCTGAGGCTTGGATTATGTGGGGTGGAAGTTTATTTACATCGTGATGGTCTTGGCTGTGATCTGGAAGGTCCTAAGAGGACAGCGACTCCTCTGCAGATACTGGAGAAGCAAATGGACAAACCCTTTCTTGATCTGGAAGCGTTAGCTTGCCGGGATTAATGTAGCAAGAATTGCCGATTCGGTGGCCCTGACCCCACAGTTTGTCGCAACTGGAATTCTGATTCTCGTCAATCTAATCATATTTGTTTTAGTTCCTAAGAGCCAAGCAAACATTTTCGGGAACTGTAAAAACATGTAACCGGAGGCAGTTCCTTTCCCAAGGCGCTTCCATCTAGACAAGACAGACACACAGGGTGGAGGGACAGGGTAGAACACACAAGCCATGTAACAATGTGATTTTGGCAAAAGATGTGCTATTCCATGGGTTTTTTTGGGTGGGTTTAGACAGGAGCCTTGGTTTGATTCCCGCTTCTGACTTGTGATTGGAACAACCTCTAAGTATAACTTTTATTTTAAATTATAGACTTAGGGTAGAAAAAAAATTCTCTAGAGTTTGGAAAGCCCTGGCTAAGTAGCTTGGATGCCAACCACTCAAATGGTCCAAGTCAAGAAGCGTCTCGTGACATTCCTGTGACCTCTCCTCCATAGGCACTGGAAAACCACCAAGTCTTGGACACGTCCATCCGCCTGCACTCATGCTGAGGACAAAATTAGTGTTGGAGCACATTGGTGTTGGAGACAGTGATCTGATCTGCAGCAGCTAAGATGCTGTGTGTAAATTTCCATGCAGTTTGATGGGCTTCAGGCAAGCTCTCAATTAGGCTTGGAACTTGTGCGTTTTCAGTAAAGGCTATTATACTGTAAGGGACGTACCTTTATCATCTGATATTTGTCTAATTAGGAGTAGGTGAAATTCCTGTTTGGGGCAAAGATTTCAGAGTGCGATTTGTGCATTCCCAAGTCAGTATCTTTGTTTTATGCATTCTTTCTCGGTGATGGGCCATTCTTGTATGAATCAGAGGAAGGTATTAAAGCTTTTAGGCACTTCTGCAAGAAAATTGTGATGGATGGAAAGGGATAGCTCAGGCAGTCAGTTTGCCTGTTAGAAGGGGAGAGTTAAGGTTGTTTGAGAGCAGAATTTGTGTGTTGGGGGAATCATTGAACACTAGAACTGGAAGGGACCTCGAGAGGTCATCGAGTCCAGTCCCTTGCCCTCATGGCAGGGACAAGCACTGTCTAGACCATCCCTGACAGGTGTCTGTCCAACCTGCTCTGAAATCTCTCCAGTGATGGAGATTCCACAACCTCCCTAGGCAATTTATTCCAGTGTTTAACCACCCTGACAGTTAGGAAGTTTTTCCTAATGTCCAACGTAATGAATAGAGAGAGCCTCTGAATTATGTAACAGATTTCAGATGTCACATTTGGGTTTTGATGTGTAATAGAATGTCTTGTTACAAAATACACTCAGCAACCTTAATGAAAGTTAACTTTCCCTTAAGGGCTGGTCTCCACTGGGTTTAACTGGTAAAACTTGCGTCTTAGCACGTGTGGAGGGTGTTTTTTGCCAACATGATTGTGCTAATAAAAGCCCTAGTCGCAGTTATACTGGTATCAATAGTGCCCTGCAAATGCACAGATATCTGCTTTATGGACCACTTTTGTGGATTAGCTGCAGATACAAATTTTATACTCAAGGTATAAAAGTGTCTTTGAGTTTAGTTCTGCTTCCCAGTCTGGAATAACTTAGGTCAGCGTAAGTCGTCTTATGCCACTACGAATGCTTCTGCACTAGGCCTATGCGTTTCTGTTGGCCCAGCTGCGTCAAGGCTGGGAAGAGGGGTGTTCCCTGACCAACGTCGCTACGCCAGCAACGTCCCTTGTGGTGTTGCGGTTATACCATCAACGCTGCTGCGGAGCAGACATTTCCCTCTCGGGGGTGGTTTTACTATGCTAGCATGAAGTCCTGTAAGCTCAGCCATCCAAGGAGGGCTTTGCCGGTGTCGTCTGCCGCAGTGCACTCCTGGGTGAGGAACGTGCTCCTGGGGTCGATGGAGCCGGCATCTGTTGCTTTCGCCATGTCGATTCCAGTTAAAATGGAAGATATTTCTAGGGTTTGACAAGCCCTAAAACATTAGCACTTGCTCATGTCTCAGAGCATCCCTGCGGGTTAGAAGATCCATCCAGATGCACCTCTAAGAGAGACAGCTCAGCTGACCAGAGGGGGGAACGGTCCAAGAAGTGTATCCACCCCCAGCGCGGAGCTGTTCCCGGCAGCTGCCTCGCCCGGGTGGCCGCTCTTCCCTCCTCCACTGGATGTTGAACATGGTCTTGTTTTCTGCGGTGCATCCTGCCTGCTCTCCCACCCTTCCCCTGAACAGCCAAATGGCTTGTAAACGGCTTCCTGCTGCACCACAGCTCTCCTCCGTTCTGCGGCACAGGCCTGGTCCCGGGGAGAGGAGGAGCCATTTACAAATGCTTTGAGAGCGACTGACACAGCGAAATCCTGTTCCCAGTCTTGGCTGGGGGACGTGCAAACATCTGGGCAGCAGCAGCAGTTGCTGGAAGCAGCTTGTCCTGCCAGCATTTTGTGTTGGGATCTGGCCGGGGAGGGGCACATGGAAATGGCTTGGAAGCTGCTCCTTGGAATGAGACCAGGTGCAGGAGTTCCTGCCGTGGCTTTGCCAGTTCTTCCCAGCTGGTTCTCCCATGTGGCCGAAGGCTGCTCTCCCAGCGGCCACTCAGTCTTGTCCCCTGCGACCTCTGCTGCTTCCTGTGGCCCCAGTCCCCGCCGGTGCATGAGTGAGAAGGCAGCTCAAGGCTCCCTTTTGAACGGACGTGGCTCTCGATCACGGAGGATTTCCAGCACTGCTGTCGTTGGCAAACCCAGCAGCCACGTGCAGGCCTGGCCGTCGGGCAGCCTGAGGGGGCAGGAAAATGCTGCCCGCATGCCGAGATTCTTTGGCTATTTGGGTCTGGGAGATTTCTGGCACCAGCGGAACTGAAGCCCAGCCCTAGGGAGGAACCCCCGCCACAGAGCGAGACTGAAGGGCCCTGCTGACCTGGAGATCCGTCAGCGATGGCAGCACACTGGGCCCTAGCCAGCAGCCGTGGGGACGTGACAGAGCGAGGGTCCGGCCTGTGGGCGGGGGAAGGCTGTGAAAGGAGCCTGCGAGCTCGGAGGAGTAATGTCCAGGCGAGGGCGTGGCTCTTCCCAGGGGAGTTGGTGCTGCAGGCAGACACAGGGCTCAGCACTGGCGATCCTCGTGCCTGCCTGAGGAAGTAATCAGATGGTTCTGACCCAGCTGCTACTGAGGCATCTGGGAAGGCTCTGGGGTTCGCGGGGAGCTGGGTTAGACTCCATGCCGGCAGCTGGGGCGAGTGGGAATGGGCTCTGATCATGGAGGCGGCTGGCTTCGGGGCCCAGCAGCCTGGCTCTCTTGTTCCCCTACAGAGCAGTCTTGCCCTGGCTGGGAAATGGGGGTGTCTTACGGTAGCCCTGTGATGGCACGTCGGGGTCCCCTGACTCCTGCACCCCTGTAATGGCATGAACAGACTCCACCAGCCAGTAGAATAGAGGGAGTTTATTGCTTCTCCAGGATACAGCACAGCACAGATGTCATCTGGTTACAGGGCAGGCCTAGGATGCCTCAGCCCCCCTTGAGATGGGGGAGACTGGGCCCCTAAATCCCAGCCCCTGGCTTAGGCTGGTTCCTCCATGATCCCAGACAGAAACTAACTCACTCTCCTCCAGCCCTGCCCCCAGCCAGGGGCGGCATTCCCCCTTCCTTTGTTTCACTCCTTGGGGGGTAGGTGGTCAGACAGGTTTGAAGACCCCTTTACATAATGACTCATCCCCTGCCCTGCTGGGCTGTGGTGCAGACAGCAGCCAGGGGAGGTCACTCACAACCCACGACCCAGCATAGCAACCAGCAAGGTACACCCCACTGAGAAATGGGGGCCCATGGTGCTAGGGCCACCCTGCCCCGAGGAGCTGGGATTTCAATAGACACTGGTTCAAGCTGCGGCTTTCCCTGTGAGCAGGGCTAGGCGTGTCCTGTGCGACTGACTCTCCGGCGCAGACAGCCCCAAGCTGAACGCAGCACGGCCTCCGGCCACTAACGCCCTGCACTTGGAGCTGGGACCTGGAAGGGGCCCGTCCTGCTTGGAAACCTCCTCCAGCCCTCAGTGACCTCTCCTTTCACGGCCTCCCCCAGCCCGCGCTGTGACCCCATGCCACGGGCGCCCCCAGGCGCGGGTCCCCCGGGTCCTGTGCTAGCTGCCGTGCCAGCGGGCCGTGCGGCAGCGTGGGCTGATGGGCCATGTCGAGTGCCGAGGTGGAAGCAATCCGGCCTGCGACTCGCGGCTGGGGCTGTTCCCAGCCCCTGGGGAGGTGTGAGTGCCGGGCTTTGTGGCCGGCCCAGACACAGAGCTGTTTGTTCCGCTTCTGCTGCCCTTGGTGTTGCTTCACCGGCTGGGGAGAGCGTGGCTGGGGCGGAGCGCGTCTCTCTGGAGCAGCCTTAGGCCGGAGCCGCGTCTCCCCTGGGGCAGAGTGAGCCCCGTGCAGCCGCCAGCTGTGTCCCAACTGTCCCTGGAGCGGAGCTCGGAGCCAGGCGTCTGGCCCCGCGTCCCTCGTGAAGGGAGGCGGTGGGGTCTTTCCGTCTCCCCTGTGGCTGCAGGGAGCTGAAGGTCAGAGCCAGGGCTCCGTGGGCCTGGCTCGTGGGTGTTTCCCTTTCCGGACGCAGGGGGCTGAGCTCCTGCTGATGGTAGGTGCCATTGAGGGGTGGGCGGGGGAGGAATCTGTCTGCAGGCTTCTCCCGCTGAGCGCCTTTGAGCTCCACTTCTCCTGGGGCCTGTGTGTGAATTTCAGGCTTTGGAAGCCTGTGTGCACCGGCAGCCCAGGCTGGGGCGATGGCGGAGGCCGGGCAGGACCCTGTCCGCCAGAGGGGAGGGGAGGGCAGGTCTGCGCTGCAGTCAGCCCCCCTGGCACCGAGTGGCAGAGCTTGGGTCCGCTGTTCGGGCTGCGGCCTGGCACCCTGTATCCCCGCTTGTGGTGTCTTGCAGCCCGGGGGTCGCCGCAGCAATTGCATAGCCCCGAGCCAGCTGCCCAAGGCAGCGCGGAGGTTCCTTCAGCCCCGTGGCTCCAGCTGGGCAGATGCCTCGGCTGGGCCTCCCTCCCTGGCTTTCCCAAATGCCTAGGATGTGGCTGTCCCCTCCCTGGGCCTGGGTTATTGCGTCCCATTGAGCCCCTGTCAAGGCCCAGCCCCGGAGGTGGGCGAGGACCATTGGCAGCAGTGCGCCTGCTCAGCGGGGGCGTGGAGCTGGATCAGAGCTGGGCCCTGGGCCCCTCGCCCGCAGGGCAGGGAGCGCTGCCTTGTTCTTGGTGCAGCGCCTAGCGTGGGGAGGCCCTGGGCTGTGGGACTCCTGCAGCCTGTAGCTCACCAGGCCCCGGCCCAAGGGGCACTGGGGTCCTTTGGCTTCTTACCGGCTGCGAGGGAAGTCTGGTCCCTCAGCTATTGCAACCCCCTCCCAAAAACACACACCTTGCCTCTGCTCCTGGCAGGCTGTGGCAGCGTGCCCTGCCGGCTTTCCCCGCGCAGCGGGGAGGGGGTTATGCCAGCCGAGTGCGGCCGAAGCACTAGGACCAGTGGGGGGGTGGAGTAGCAAAGAGCTGGGGGACCCCAGCACGGAGACTGGCTCCTGATCAGGTGCCCTGTTTGTGGGGCCTGCCTCAAGCCGCCTGCATGTTGGAGAGAGAAATGCCAGTGATCCGTCCCCCTCTCCCCTGGGTTTGGGCCAGTCCCCCTGGCATTTCTCAGCCAGTGTGGAGGCTCATGGGGTGAGATCAGTTGCCTTCCCGGGCTGCAGGGCCATCTGTGGTCAGGCTGCCCCCGCTGCTGAGCCAGGCCGGCTCTGGACCAGAAGCGCTGGCTCTTGCTGGCTGCGGTGCGGAAGGCGGTGCCATTCTGCCGGGGCGCTACGCCGGTGGAGCACTAGGGGTGCACTGTGCTGCTGGCAGCTCTGGCTGGGATGTGGCAGGAAGGGCCCCTGCCCGGGTGGAGTCAGCCGAGTGACTGTGAATGCTTCCCGGTCTTTCCTGGCTCTATTCCCCGGTGCAGGGGGCTGCCAAGTTCCTCCCCAGAGGGGGCTGCATGGACCAGGGCGGCGCCATCCCTGTGGCCTGCAGCTGGCCAGCTGTGTATCCTGGGCGCGCTCAGGAGCGGGGGCTCACTAGTAATGTTGGGTGCTCGTGCGTGTGAATGGGGTGCTCAGTCTCCATCCCAACCCACGGGCCACGCCAGCGGGGGCAGAGGGGCAGCAGCTCTGTCTCACCGTCCTTCCGTGGCTCTTCTGAGGGGAGGCTGGTGGTGTTCCGCACGCACACGTGGGGCCTCCTTACACTGCTGGGGGGGCGATGGCCCCCCTCAGATGCGGAAACCGAGGCACAGAAACAGCAAGGGCCTTGCCCAAGGTCACCCAGCCAAGCAGGGGCAGAGCCAGGGCTGCACCAGAAATCTGACTCTGAGGAGTGCTTATCCCTGCTCCCGAGTCACCTCATCTGCACAGCCCCTGGTGCTGTGTGGCCCAGGCCTTTCCAAGCTAGCGGCAGCGAGAGCCCCATGTCTCAGCCCAGAGAAACCGGCTGAATTTGGCACGAGGCCCTTCCCTCCCACTGCGCCTGCTCCCTCGGCTGCCCATACCGGGGGGAGGCTGCCCGTTATCAGCACTGCCAAGCTGGGGAGAGGACGAGCTGTGCAAGAACTCGCAGCTGCGGCACAGCCGATAAGCTCTGGGACAGGAAGGCTGTGATGCGGGCCACTGGTTTGACGGAGGCAGCCCGGGAGCGGCCGGCTGAGGAGCTGGTCCCGGAGAGACGTATAATCAGCGTCAGCTCCCAGGGGATGGGGGAGGCCGGGTGGGGTGGTCACACACGGCATGGGCCGAGAACCAGCCCCTAAATCACAGGGGGATGGGGGTGGCCGGGTGGGGCGGTCACACACGGCATGGGCCGAGAACCAGCCCCTAGATCTCAGGGGATGGGGGGTGGCCGGGTGGGGCGGTCACACGCGGCATGGGTCGAGAATCAGCCCCTAGATCACAGGGGATGGGGGAAGGCCGGGTGGGGTGGTCACACACGGCATGGGCCGAGAACCAGCCCCTAGATCACAGGGGATGGGGGTGGCTTGCCGGTCACATGGCATGGGCCGAGAACCAGCCCCTAGATCTCAGGGGAGTGGGAGGAGCCCGGGCTTGCCGGTCACATGTCGTGTGGACTGAGAACCGGCCCATAGATCACAGGGGGATGGGGGGAGGCCGGGTGTGGCAGTCACACACGGCACGTGAAGAAAATTGTGGCTGTCAGTGGCCAGCCAATGGGGTGGGGAGAGGGCAGAGCATGAAGCCCCATGGCCCCTCGCCCTGGAGTGGGGCCTGCTGCTGGCCACGTCTGGGGTGCAGTGAGGTCCGAGGGGCCAAGCCAGGGAGGATGCTGCCTTAGTCCCCAGGTCCCCCTACAGCAAAGCGCCCCAGGCCTGGGCCCCTGCATCTAGTCAGTAACTGGCTGAGGCTGCAGGGTCCCCTGTTCCCTGGCGAGAGGATTCTGCTGCCTCGACAGTCTCGCCGCCAGTGAGCGTGGCCTGAGATTCAGCCTCGTTTCCTTTCCTTGGTAGCCTGCTCGCTGCTCCGGCCAGAGCGCTTCCTCTGCCCCTCTGGCACGCCCTGCCCGCGCTTGGTGGCATCGCTTGCCTTGCAGGGGTCAGCCAAGCCCTAACCCTAACCCTTCTTTGCCTCCTGCCTCTAACATCGGCCTCCCAAGCCCAGGTCTCTAACCCTTCTGGCTGCGTTCTGGCCAGCCTGCCGGGCGGTTAGCCATGCCGTGTCCAGGACCAGTTTAAATGCCCCAACATAAGAACGGCCAGACAGGATCAGACCAAAGGTCCATCCAGCTCAATGTCCTGTCTGCCCACAGTGGCCAATGCTAGGTGCCCCAGAGGGAGGGAACACAACAGGTAAACATTACATGATCCCTCTCCTGTCTCCCACCTCCAGGGAAACAGAGGCCAGGGACACCATTCCTACCCGTCCTGGCTGACAGCCATTGATGGACCTAACCTTCGTGAATCTATCTAGCTCTTTTTTGAACCCTGTTAAAGTTCTGGCCTTCACTGCATCCTCTGGCAAGGAGTTCCACAGGTTGACTGTGCGCTGAGTGAAGAAATACTTCCTTTGGTTTGTTTGAAACCTGCTGCCTATTCATTTCATTTGGTGACTCCTAGTTCTTATGTTACGGGAACAAGTCAATAACATTTCCTTATTCACTTTTTCCACACCCGTCATGATTTTATAGACCTCTCGCCTATCCCCCTAGTCTCCTCTTTTCCAAGAGGAAAAGTCCAAGTGTTTTAATCTCTCGTCATATGGGACCCGTTCCAAACCCCTCATCAAGCAATTAAAGGGGAAGAGCCACCTTTTCACCGGCCACCTGGTCCTACATCACCTGCTGGCTTCAGGCTAAATTCTCCAGATCAGTGACCCAACAAGAGCTCGCCAGCTGGACCCCCAGGGGACCATCAGCTGCAGCCTGCTCCCTTAGAGGGGAGAGCCTCCTTGAGGAGGGCAGCCAGAGGCTGTCTCCTGCTGTAAGTATCTATCCAGGCCCCCATCAGTCACTGTGCTGCCTCTTTCCCCCAGGGGCAGGCACAGGCAGAGCTCAGTTTCTCTGAGGCAGTCCCGTTGGGCTACCAGGGAAGGACAGCCAGCCCTGTTCGCCTGAGCACCGTAAGAACAAACAGCATCCGGAAGTTTCCTGTGGCGGAAAGCCCCCCCGTCTGCATCTCCAGTGTTCCTGGGGCCCAAAGAGCTCTGCCCCTCTCTTCCCTCTCCGGGCCACTCAGGGCTGCTCCTCTCCCTGCCGCAGCTTGCCAAACCACCCTCACCCTTCTATTTGCACTTAGGGAGCCCTTTGGCCCCTGTGGCTTAGCTTCTGAGCCGGCCTTGGACGGTGGCTTGGAGCCCGTTAAGCTGCCTCACTACCTACGAGGGCTTAATTGCTCCTCCCACTTCACCCTGAAAGGATTCCCTTCCCTCGCCCTCCCACAACGGGGCTTTAGTGCGGTCGCTAGGCCGAAGATGCACGTGACGCGGGTTCTTTCGCAAAACAGCCCAAGATGGAGGCAGCCCTGGCCGGAGTCGGGGGGGTGCCCTTGTGTGTCCGTAATGACCAGGGAGGGGGCTGTCATGATTTCCATTGGCCCAGCACTGCTCCTGCCTTAGCATCGCCTCCACAGCTGAAGGGGAGCGAGGTCTCCTCCCTGGACGTGGTGCTGGCCGAGGTGTAGCGTGTGATTAACACGCACCAGGCCCAGAGCAGCAGCTCCTGTGGGTCATAGCACCCTAGAGGGGCCGCTGGAAGGCCAGGCACGCTCGCCATGCTCCGGGGGGAGGCCGGAGGCGGCCACAGTTTGTTTGATTCTGCCCCGAGAGCGGCCAGGCGGCTCGCCGACCGCAGCCTGTGTCACAACCGGTTCCTGCCTGGGACAGCTATGCCGCAAGTTCCTGCCAAACCGAGAGACGGTGCGATGAGCCCAGCGGGCAGAACCGGCGCCGGAGGCTGCGCCGAGGCCTTTGGAGGAGCCCATGGATCTCCTGTCCCCGGCAGGGCCCTTCCGTGCGGCCGTGCCTGCAAAGGCCACGCGTGGCGCTTCTCCGGGGGGGCAGGGAGGTGTCTGTGGTGGGAGAACTCGCTGAACGGCCGCGTGCTGCTAGGTCTCTTCCCTGGGCGGAGCAGAGCTGTGCCCAGACTCATGGCCACCAAGGGCGGAAGCACTCGCACGATCATCCAGTGCAGGGGCTGGCAAATCTTGTGGCCTGCGGGCCCCACCAGGGCTCAGCAATTGTATGGCAGGCCAGGTAGGGGAGGCTGGTCCCTTCCCTCCGGGGTCTTCTGCCCCCACCCACTCCACCTGGCTGCCTCCCAGAGCACGGGAGCTGGCAGAAGGGGTGGGACTAGGGCTAGGGGGCCAAACGGGAGGGTCTGTGGGGCCGGAAGTGGCTCACTGTACTTTGCCCATCTTTGATCTCGCCTGACCTGCTGTACATGGCAGGCCACAGAGCCTCCCCCTCCCCCATGCCTGTCCCACTGACACTATTTAAACCTGCAAGTGGCCCAGGCTGCAGAGGAAGGCAGAAACCTCCCACGATCTCTGCCAATCTGACCTGGGGAAAATTCCTTCCTGACCCCAAACAGGAGGCGCGGTTAGACCCTGCCCACGCGGGCAAGCTCCGCTAGCCAGGCGGCCGGGGCCGCGTTCTCTGCAGTAACTCCCTGTGTAGGCCAGTCCCGCCTGCTGGGGGGTTTGCTGCCAGCCAGCGCAGATGGGCGACATGCTGTTGGCAGAGAAGCTCGGAGGTTAGGCTGGGGAGGTACCAAGGGTCACCCGTCTCTGGCGGGGAGCCAGGTTATTCTGGGTCCAGAACGTGAGCTTCCAGTTTCAGTCTGAAACCCAAGCCCTCGCGTGCCCCGTGGTTGCAGAGGGGGCGGTAGTCTCAGCTGCTCCCCGTTATAAGATTGTTACCAGGGTGTCACAGGGAGGAGGGAGAAAGATTGTTCTCCTGAATGTCTGGGGACAGGACAAGCAGCAAGGGGCTTAAACTGCAGCCAGGGAGGTTTAGGTTGGACGTTAGGGAAAACCTCCCGCCTGTCAGGGTGGTGAAACACTGGAATCAATTGCCCGGGGAGGTTGTGGAATATTTCGGAGCAGGTTGGACAGACCCCTGGCAGGGATGGTCTAGATGGTGCATGGTCCTGCGGTGAGGGCAGGGGCCTGGCCCCCGATGACTCTCGAGGTCCCTTCCAGCTCTACTGTTCTATGAATTCAAAGGCTCGGCTTGTCGTGGGCCCTGGCACGGGGCAGGTGTGGAGCCTGCAGTCAGAGGCTGGCTGCCTGTTCGCCGGGGCCCTCGCCAGCCACAAACGCCCCGGTGCCACGTGCCACTGCAGGTCCATGATGCTGCAGGGTCTGACATGGCAATGAAGGGGGGGGGGGGGCTGATGCGCAGCCAGCTGTCTTAGCCTGAAATGAGCAGCCCTGGGCCTACCAGGGCAGCCGCGTGCCACAGCTGGCTGGTGGAAATACTCCTTGGGGTGGGAGGCTGAGTCCTTGGGGTGGGAGGGTTGACGGGCCCTGCTCCTGGGGGAGTCAGGCGCTGCTCTCTGGTGGGTGAGGGTCGCTGTCTCTAGCCCCCTCCAGCGGGAAAGGGTTTGGGAAGGGAGCCTGCCCCATACTCACCCCGCAGCCTCCCTGCCCTCCCGGATTCAGAGGCGGCTGCTACACAGCATGTGGCATTACCCCCCTACGCGGGCACAATGCCAAGGGCTAGAGGACTCTGCCTACCGCGCTGGGCACGGAGGTTGGAGGGAGAGCACCTCCCCCGACCTGTGCCTACCGTGTGGCCCCCGGGTGGCTGTTCCAGTGTAGGTCGGGTTCCAGTGGCCCTTTGGGATGGGCGCCCGGCTGGGCGTTGGGGGGTGGGCAGGGGTTCATACACAAGCGTCCCAGATGAAGGCCGCTTACAGTACAAGACTGAATTCTTCTGTTGGCCAGCGGGCCCGCAGCCCTTGCTGCTACACATCGGAAGGCAGCGGTGGTGTTTGTGGGCAGCTCCCTACCCCGATCACAGCCACGAGCGACACAGCCCAGCGCGTGGAATCTGTGCGCTTTTACCACATGCTACGCAGGCTGCGCGGGGGGGGGCAGCATTTCTCAAAGGGGGGGCCTGACCCACGCGGGTGTCGCGGGGGGGGGGGGGCACAAGGTTATTTGGGAGGGCGCGATAGCGCCACGCTTCTGCGCTGCCTGGAGAGCTGCGTGGCCGGAGACGGGTGACTGTGGGCCCCACCACCCCCGGCAGCACAGGAATAAGTGGCAACAACACCCGTGCCATCCTTCCTTCTGGGTTGCCGGCGGTGGCAGTGCGGTGGCAGTACCGCCAACTTCCCAATGACCTTACCACTCCTCCCCGCCACCCCTGTCTGAGTCAGGGCTCCTACCCTCCCGCGCTGTGACATTTCCGATTGAAGTAGCTGAAAGCACGAAACCTGTGGGCTTTACAGCCCTGCGACTGTGAAACCGATCAAAGTGCACCGTGACTTGCCTAGGGCCCTCGCTAAGGCACAGACCTTAAGGGCTTGTCAGGGGACTTGCTAAGGCCCGCTCTACCGAGACGCAGCGGGGGAGCCGAGTGAGTCGGTAACAGGAAACACTGGAAAAACGACGACTAGTCTAGCAGCTCCTTAAAGACTGACAAAGCCTGCAGCGCTTCCCTGGGCACAGCCCGCTCCCTCAGAGGCCCGGAGTGTCCGAGCTACAAGGGGCCGATCAGAACACCTGGCGCCCCATTGCTTGGCCGGTTGCTGGTCACTGGGTTGCGGCAGGGAGTGTGCGAGCCAGCCGTGTCCTGTTCGCTCCATCCTGATAACAATCAGCCTTGTAACAAGTGAAGTCCCAGCCCTTCTCTGGGTATTTGCCTGGTGGAATCGGCCTGGCACAACAGGGTGACTTGGATGCGTGCCTGGGCAGGGTGCCGCGCTCAGCAGGGGTCTGCGTGCTGCCTCTTCGGCGATCTCCAGCCTCACAGCCATAGGGACAGCCATCAGCTGGCCGCTAATCCATCGCACCCACCTGCGCCGCTTTCCGGACAGAGAAAGTCTTCCCAGGAGAGACCCGCGGCAAGGCGGGGCAGCCTGGCGGCTGTGTCACGGCTGCCTTCTCGGGCGGGAATGGCACCGGGGGCGCGGTGGGGAAGGCGAGAGACCCAGCCCTGTGGCACGGTCTGGCCATGCCCCTTGGACACACCGAGCCTGCAGTACAGCCTGGCGCTAGCAACAGTGACCCTGGGGGCCCGGGCGCCCTGTAAGGGACCTGAACGGGACAGGGCAGAGAAATCAGGTTGCTGCTCTGAAACGGGGGGTGCCAGTGAGATGTGATCGGGGCGAGGGGAGGGGGGTTCCAACCCAGTTCTCAGGCGGGGTGTGGAGCGGAAGCAGTGGCAGCGAGGCCTGGTAACCTTAGAGCACTGGGAAGGGCCTGCGATGCCTAGGGAGAGGGGATACCTCTGGAAATGGGGTGTAAACCCCAAGTGCCAGTCACCGCAAGATGTGTCGCCTGATAGCTCGGCAGCCGCCACCTCCTGGGGCTGGCTGCTTCACGAGGCAGACGGCGGGTCTCTCGGGGTTGCGATTCCCAGGGCAGGGCCCGCAAGAGAGCGTCTGTTAGCCCCGCTCCCCAGGCCCGATCCTCGCCCTACGCGGCCCCCCTGAATTCCCCCTGCTGCTCTGCACACCCGGGCCCCGGGGAGCAGCTCCGCAAAGGAGCTGGGCAGGGAGTAACCGCTCGCTGCCTGCACCAGCGCCCGAGCAGAGAATGTGCATCGCACCCTGACCAGGGGCGTTACGGACCGCTCTGGGCTCCCATGCGCTGGCTCGGCTGCGCCACGAAAGAGCCGTAGAAACCCGGCTGGGCAGCCAGCCCCGTAGCGACTGAGCCCCCGTAGCTGGGCTGGCTGGCGGGGGTCCCATGGACCAGCTGCCGCAGCTGGGAAACCCCGCGCTGCGGGCGCTGAGGGGTTACATACCGGTGGGGCTGTACCGGGCTGTCTCACCAGGCCTGGCCACCCCAGCTAATGCTCCTGTTTGTTAACCGGGAAAATCCTTCCCCTCCACTGGGCGAGGGATCCCTCCATCTCCGGGCTGCGGGGAGCTTTGGGAGGGCTCCCTCCGCCAGCCCTGGTTCTCCAGGACACCCGGGGTGCTGTGGGGCTGTGCTGGCAGGGGTGGGGCAGGGACTGTGCTGGCTGGCGGGGCAGGGGCTGTGCTGGCGGGGCTGTGCTGGCTGGCAGGGGTGGGGCTATGCTGGCGGGGGGGGGGGGGCAGGGGCTGTGCTGGCGGGGGTGGGGGCGGGGGCTGGGGGCTGGCTGGCTGGCGGGAGTGGGGGCCAGGGGCTGTGCTGGCTGGCAGGGGCGGGCTGTGCTGGCTGGCAGGGGGCGGGGCTATGCTGGCGGGGCTGTGCTGGCGGGGGCGGGGCTGTGCTGGCTGGCGGGGGCTGGGGCTGTGCTGGCGGGGGCTGTGCTGGCGGGGGCGGGGGCTGTGCTGGCTGGCGGGGGCGGGGCTGTGCCCACAGCAGCTGGAGGAACGGCCCCCGCGGTGTTTTCCTTCCCTGCCTCTGGCTGACTCCAGTTGCGCCGAACTCTGAACAATGCGACTCAGCGCCGCGCTCCCGGCCGCTGGTGACCAGGTCCCCTGGCAGCTCCTGCGCCGCGGCCCCTCGCATCCCCGGCCCCTCCCTCCCTATCTCCCTGCCCTGAGCTCACTTCCTTCCCTCGCCGGCTCACCCCTGCTCCCTGGGGCTTGTGCTGCCGCGAGCTCCAGAGCCCGGCTCACCGGCGGGGCTTTCCAGTTGGCTGCCCATGGCGTCACGCCGGGACCAGGGGCTGACCTGCCCTTTCCTCAGGCGTTGCACAGTCCCTGTGAGCCGGGCGTGACCGGGAGAGCCCTGTCCCTGCTCCTGTCTGTCCCTGTCCCTGTCCTCTGTCCCTGTCCCTGTCTGTCCCTGTGTCTGTCCCTGTCCCTGCTCCTGTCTGTCCCTGTCCTCTGTCCCTGTCCCTGCCCCTGTCCTCTGTCCTCTGTCCCTGTCTGTCCCTGTCTGTCCCTGTCCCTGTCCCCTGTCCTCTGTCCCTGTCCCTGTCTGTCCCTGTCCCTGTCCTCTGTCCCTGCTCCTGTCTGTCCCTGTCCTCTGTCCCTGTCCCTGCCCCTGTCTGTCCCTGTCCTCTGTCCCTGTCCCTGTCTGTCCCTGTCCCCTGTCCCTGTCTGTCCCTGTCCCCTGTCCTCTGTCCCTGTCCCTGTCCCTGTCCTCTGTCCCTGTCCCTGTCTGTCCCTGTGTCTGTCCCTGTCCCTGTCTGTCTCTGTCCCTGTCCCCTGTCCTCTGTCCCTGTCCCTGTCCCTGTCCCCTGTCCTCTGTCCCTGTCCCTGTTCCTCAGCCTCTGGGTACTTGCACATCACCTCCTCCAAGTGCCCTTCTAGTGCCCCCCGGCACCCGCCTTCCCCTGTCCCCGCTGCAGTCACCCAACCAGGGCAGGGCGCAGCCACCGGCCGCAGGGACCAGGCCCCAGCATGCAGAGCGCCAGGTAGCACCCATCCAGCTGGCAGGTGCGGTCTCCACCAGTGACACATTGCATGCGGGGACCTGTGGTTGTGCTCTGGGATGGGATCCCAGGGGTGTAACCAGCTTCACTCACTACTCTGGGCTGTGTCTCACAAGGCCTAGCAACCCCCCCCCCCCCCAGGTGCTGTAACCACTCAGCACAACTGCCCGTGGCACCCCACACCTGGCCAGACTGCATGCCGGCTCCCACAGCCCCTCCTGAGTCGCACAGGGAAAGGCAGCAGCCGCATCCCCCCCACCTCCCAGCGCGGGACAGGAAAGTACCGTCCGGCGCTGCCCAAGATCCCTCCCGGGGCAATGCACCCGCCTGTGTAAGCGGAGCAGGTTTACCAAGCAGGTCGGTCAACCCCCCACCCCCGAGATAAACGTCAGAGCAGGCGTACTGCTTCCAGGAGCTGGGCTCTAAGGATTGTAAGTGACCGGCAAAAAGCCAGGGGAGTCGCCACAAGGGAGCCGTGCAGACTAAACTCTCCACCTTGTTACACTGGGCCGTGTCCGAACTAAGCAGATTTCCTCAGCCCCCTGGATGCAGCCGGTTGGTTCCAGTCTCTCTCCCTGTTAGCCTGGGGCCCTGTCTCCTTAGCTGCCGCAGCCTTGTCCGCCTCAGTGTGGTAGGGAGAAGAGGCAGGACAGCCCAGGCAGCCTCTGTCCCCTGTTGTACAGCCTCACACCATAAGAAGGGCCGTACAGCGGGTCAAACCAAAGGTCCATCTAGCCCGGTAGCCTGTCTGCCGACAGTGGCCAGCACCAGGTGCCCCAGAGAGGGTGGACCGAAGACAATGATCAAGCGATTTGTCTTCTGCCATCCTTCTCCAGCCTCTGACAAACAGAGGCCAGGGACACCATTCCTACCCCCTGGCTAACAGCCTTTTATGGACCTAACCTCCATGAATTTATCTAGCTTCTCTTTAAACTCTGTTATAGTCCTAGCCTTCACAGCCTCCTCTGGCAAGGAGTTCCACAGGTTGACTATGCGCTGTGTGAAGAAGAACGTTCTTTTATTAGTTTTAAACCTGCTACCCATTAATTTCATTTGGTGTCCTCTAGTTCTTCTATTATGGGAACAAGAAAATAACTTTTCTTTATTCACCGTCTCCACACCACTCATGATTTTATAGACCTCTATCATATCACCCCCTCAGTCTCCTCTTTTCTAAACTGAAAAGTCCCAGTCGCTTTAGCCTCTCTTCATATGGGACCCGTTCCAAACCCCTAATCATTTTAGTTGCCCTTTTCTGAACCTTTTCGAAGGCCAAAATCTCTTTTTTGAGGTGAGGAGACCACATCTGTACACAGTATTCAAGATGTGGGCGTACCATAGTTTTATACAGGGGCAGTAAGATATTCTGGGTCTTATTTTCTATCCCTTTCTTAATAATTCCTAACATCCTATTTGCCTTTTTGACCCACCGCTGCACACCATGTGCCTAAGACAGTGTTTCTCAACCTTTTTTTATAAAGTAACCCCCTTTTCAACAAAAAAGCCAAGTACCCCCAGTGCCTACAGTTTTCAGACACATAATTTTTTTTCTTCCATTGCAACACATTTGTTTAAACAATTTAATCATAGCCAGGCGGGGGATGAAATGTTTGGGTGTAAAAAGTACAAAAATAATAAAGCGCTGTAAAACTTAAAACAAACATTCAGTTTTCTCCAAATTTCAGTTGTGTTGATGTACCCCCCAGGCTTCTCTCAAGTACCCCAAGGGTACACGTACCACTGGTTGAGAAACACTGGCCTAGGAGAAGGCAAGTCCTGCACCTCTCGGGCCATTGCTGCTCCTCAGGTCAGGCTGCGCAATCCCGTGGTGTGATCTTGACTTGTAGCTCCCGGGCTGGACAAGGGCTGTTGATGGTGACTCCTTGCCCACTCCCTTCCAAGGGGATAGTCATACCGGGGAGCTTGTGGTTAACCCAGGGGACTCTCTGCTGCAGGAGGCAATTGGCTCGCTCCTGTGCCGGAGAGCTGGTACCTGGGCCGTCCCACACGCGCAGCACATTTGAGTGGCAGCCATGCTCCATGATCCCAGCTTCATGGGCGCCAGCGACCTACACCTAGATCGACAGACCAATGCCCTTCAGCAGAGCGTGCCCACGATGCCTTCCATGGGATGCTTTATCTCAATTAGATAGACACGATGAATAGGAGGCCTATAGGGGGCTCCCCCCAGGTCACAGCCTCTGAACGTGGCCCTCGGCTGTGTTGTTAATCTCCAGCTTGACCCCTAGATAGGCAGCTGGCCTGTCTACAGCTTTGCATGCTGGGACATGTAGTCTTTGTGGGCTGCATCCCTGCAGGAAGGGGAGGCTGGCCAGAGGCAACCGCAGTGGGGATGTTAACAGGTAACTGTTACCCTGTAAGCATCACCCTTAACGGGCAATACTTCCCAGGTAACCAGTAACCCGTACCCAGGAGCAGCCCCTGGCTCATGGCCTGCTCCAGCCCTTGCCATTCCCATTTAATCAGTTAACTGGTTAAACGTATCAATTAACTAATTAAGCGGGAGTTTGCATCCCTACTGCCCAGCAGAACTCCATGGGCTGCGCTTCTCCACGTAATTGTGGAGATGAATTGTGCGGCAGGTCAGACAGAGGCAGATGTTGGGGGGAGGCTGCATCTAGCTGCTGGGCTCGCCGGCTGCCCTGAGACACCGCGGACAGTCCCTGAAACACAGAAGGGGAGCCGGCCGGCTTTCATGCAGCCAGGTCCTGTGGCACCCACAGGAAAGTGGCATTGGCTGCAACCCAGGATGGGTCGAGGCCCTAAGCCGTCGGAGCGGGCAGGTGAGCGAGCTGCCAGTGGGGGAGACGTGCTGCCCCCAGAGCTGCCAGTGGGGGAGACATGCTGCCCCCAGGGATCCGAGGCCTGGACGCTGCTGTTGCAATGTCACCGGTGCTCACACAAGGCTCAGGCCGCACCAAGTCGAAACGCTGCCAGCAAGTGACTCGGTGGCAATTTCCTGTTGTCTGCTCCGGGAGCTGGAGTTTCCTTGTCCCCTGTACGTCCTGTGCCATCCGATGGGGAACAGGCCGTCTCTTCCTGAGCACAGGTCCCGGCCTGGCGCTCAGCTCTTGGGAGTGGGCGGGGTCACTGAACGGCAGTATATGCTGGGCTAGAAGAGGGATAGTCATACAGGGAAGCTTGAAGTTAACCACGGGACTCACTGCTGCAGGAGGCAAACACAACAGCGGGGTTTACAACAGCTGCATGCTCTGTGACTGCTGTCGCCTGGCAGAGTTACCAGTGAGCCTAGGTGCAGGGCGCGGCAGCCTGGCGACGCTGGCACTGTGCACAGTCCAGGGCTCTGATTCAGGGCGGTTTCCCAGTGGCCTGGCCACAGGCTATCTGACGCGCCAAACAAATTAAGGCCATCCAGTTCTGTGACCCGCTCGTTGGTTGGTGGGTTTTGGTGGGTTTGAAGAGCAGCGCGATTTTCCTTAGCAGCTGCTGTGCCTCCGAAGTACGATCATCATGGGGCTTCATCATTCTAGCCAGTAGAATGCTTAGTAAAGAGGAGACTAACGGGGGGGATCAGACAGGGGTCTATAAAATCGTACCGGGTGTGGAGAAAGTGAATAAGGAAAAGTTATTGACTTGTTCCTGTAACACAAGAACTAGGGGGTCTCCAAATGAAATGAATAGGCAGCAGGTTTCAAACAAACAAAAGGAAGTTTTTCTTCACACAGCGCACAGTCAACCTGTGGAACTCCTCGCCAGAGGATGTGGTGAAGACCAGGACTTTAACAGCGTTCAGTACAGAGCTAGATAGATTCATGGGAGACTGGTCCGTCAATGGCTATTAGCCAGGATGGGCAGGGATGGCGTTCTTAGCCTCTTTGTCAGCAGTTGGGAATGGGTGACAGGGGATGCATCACTTGATGATTCCCTATTCTGTTCACTCCCTCTGGGGCACCTGGCCTTGGCCACTGTTGGCAGACAGGACCCTGGGCTAGATGGCCTACTGTTGGATGACCTCCATCTGGCCGTTCTTCATGCTAGATAAAGGGGAGAGCGCCTGGCGAGAGAAGCAGAAGAGGTTCTGAATGAAAATGGCACATCCAGGCTCAGCGTGTTCATATCTGTCCTACAGTGTCTCTCTGTCCCCCTCAGAACCAAGGCCTTAGTGGTTCCGGTTGTGCAGCAAACCTCCCCGATGGGGCCCAAGCAGAAGCGGGGCAGGGCTGGGGCTGTAGTGAGCTGGGGCCGCCAGCAGGGACGGGAGAGGAGGGGCGGGCGAGGGCTGTCTCAGGGCTCAAGGCCGGTAGGAGCGACCGGCTCGGCTGGCTGCACAGCTGATCCCAAGGCCTGGCCTACGCTTGGAAGTCAGGTCGCTAGAGCTGGGGCGGCTGATCTGGGGTGAGTCACTTCGTTTCCCTGGCCTGCTCCATTTCTTGTGGAAGGAACGTGCATGGGGAGGTCAGATCTCCGCCACATCCACGCAAGGGATGCTCCGCATGGGTCACTGAGTCCCCGCTGTGGTTGCCCGGCAGTGGGCCGTGGCGCTACCGGCGCAGTGCTCATTCCAGAGGAGCAGGCTCTGGCCTGAACCCAGCCTGGGGGGCTTGTTCTGGGGAACTCCCATCCCATGTGGCCCGGGAGGCTGGCAGTGATCCTCGGCTAGGCTGCGGGCAGGGGACTAAGGAGAAGGAAAAGCTGCTCCCATGGGCAGAGCCCTCAGTCCTTCTCCAACCCCGCCCGTCAGTCTGGCATCATCGTCCTACTCTGCACACTGGGGAAACTGAGGCATGGGAGGGACAGGGACTTGCTGGAGGCCAGAGAGTGAGTCGGCTTTGTCCAGTCCCCACAGGAACATTGAATGGAAGCCAGGCAGCTCCCACCCCCCCAAAGCAATAGAGCTCTGGAAAAGTTTGCCCTGTCCTGGGCAGAGCAACTGGGTGGCACCGCGGGGTAGTCGGCGTGGCAGAGATGGGCTAGCTCAGGGACAGTCTGTCCCGCTCGGGGCTCTGAGATCCCTTCAACTAGCAGCTCCTGGCAGCCTCCTGGCCAGCTCCGTGTGCGGGCGCGTGCCAGAAATCACTCCAGCTCCCCTGGCCCTGCTAACACACACACACACACGCTGCCCTCGGACAGGCACCCGGGGGGACCTGCACAAACAGACACATAAAGGAGCCTTCAGCAGGCCCTTCGCTTAGCTCGCAGTGGAAAAAAACGGACTCTGCCGCCTGGAAACAGCATGGACAGAACCCACGAATCTGCGCCGGAGACAGACAGGCCTTTCTTCTGCGCTAGCAGGCCAGGGCAGCCCCAGGGCGCCAGCGCCACCAGCTACAGCCTGGGCCCTCAGTGCGAATCTTGCTAGCCAGCCAGCCAGCCAGCGGGCTGATGCCTGGCCCACCCGCCCAGCCGCTGCCAGCCCGGCTAGCCCCCGGCTGGAAGAGAGGCACCGTCAGCTGGCATGGACCCTGTGCTGGGAAATGTTCCTGGAACCTGGCCCCTATCCACAGAGCAGGACCTGCACGGGCTGGGGCAGGGCTGGTCTCTCTGACTCACCCAATGAGGGGCCCCTGCCTGCTTGGAAGGACCTCGCTGGGCACAGAGGTGAGAGTGGCCCCTGCCATCCTTGCCCTGTCAGCTGATGACACGTGGGGCTGCCTGGGGGTGCAGCTGGCAGCAGAGAACCGGCCCCTGGGGGCTGGGGGGAGGGCCGGGAGACGCAGCATGCGCCAGCAGATGGGACTGGACGGGGGGGGGCGGGGAGGAAGCTTTCAGCTGCATGGAAGATGCCGTGGGAGGCCATCGATGTCCTGGGGTGGGCTAGAGACAGAGGCGTGGGGGGGCCATCAGCAGGGGGCAGGTTCGCCTGGGGTGGCCCTGGCTCATGTGGAGGGAGGGTGGGTTAGAGGGGGCCTCAAGCCTGGGCCAGTAGCTTCCGTTAGAAGGACCGTGGAGCCAGCCTGCCCACCAGGCTGCTGCAGAAGGTGAGTTCCCCCTCCCAGGAGCAGCCCAACCCTTGGCCTCCCCTGGCTCCCGCCAGGCCCATTCCATGTGGACACGGCCAGCGCGCCCGTCTGTGCCTGGCCCCCACCCCGCCACGCGCTGGGGCAGGAAACCCTTCCTGTGCGGCTCCTGCTGGGAGAAAGCGCCTGAGTCAGCACGGTGGGGCCGGGAAGAGGAGGCACCGAGGGGCTGACCCAGCATTTCCATCAACAAGCAGCCTGTGGGGCAGAGGGATTGCCCATCCCCCAGCAGTCCCCGGGGCCACCCGGCCATGATGCCCCCCAGGCCACCAATGCCCCGGTGCTTCTGGGGGGCTTGGGCTGGCTCTGCTCCTCCGCCTGCCCCTGGCATGCCCCTGCTGGGCAGCCCCCCAGGTACCCTGATCTGGGATCACAAACAGCCCCCGGGCAGCTGCTCTTCAGCTCTGCAATTGCCCTGCCCTTGGCAACCAGCTGGCGCTGCCCCGGTTGCAGAGCCCGAGCAAGGAAGCAAGGCCTGGCGTCGCCCACCGTGAGGCTCAAGCCTGTGGCCGTTGGGGCGCAGGGCAGCGGCTGATAAGGGGCTCCCCTGCGCTGCCGCCAGGCAGCCCCAGCGCTGCTGGGACAGGACAAGACAAGCCTGATCCGGCCCAGTTGGCAGGGCTGGCGCCTGCTGGGACTGCAGCCACCGCTCTGGGATGTGAGCAGAGGCAGCTGCAGGCGACATCCCTGAGCCCCTGCTGACCTCGGAGCCACCCTCCCTCCCAGCACGGAGCTGGCGGAGCCTTGTGGTTGCAGAGCAGGGACGGCACAGCTTCCCTTTCCATGTGCCAGCAGGAAATGAGGCTCGGTTCCGGGAGAAAGGCTTTCCAAGCCAGGGGGAGCCTCGGGGGGTGAGGGGGGCGCTGGGGAAGGCACACAGGGCAGCCCGGGAGGCGGGGGAGCGCTGGGGAGCCGCACCTCCCTGCTGCAGAGCGCGAGAGAGCCCACCTCTCCAGAGGGGGCCGGAGCCTGGGCGAGAGAGAGAGACTGGAGACAGAGCCCCCGTGCAGCCCTGAAATCCCAGCCTCAGGACGGCACAGCCCAGGAAGCATCGCTGTCCAATCCGGACCCTTTGGACTGTTTCAAAACTCCCCTCCACGCCGGCTCCTTCGCTCATTTCGCTCTCCTTTCCTCCCCCGGGTGCAGCCGCCCCGCAGGGGTTTCCCACAGGTGGATCCAGCCTAGCGGGGAACAGAGCGCCGTGCCCCGCCCTGCCTTGCGCCAGCATTGCTGCTGCCACCCGGAGCCACCTCCAGCCAAGCCAGGTGGGTGAGTCGTGTTTTCTCCTGGGGGCGGGCGAAGGGCCCCGCTTTGCAGGCAGGACTGGGTGATGGGCTGGGCCGGACCTAGCAATAGAAAGCAGGTCAGGAAGGGAGTGTTAAGAGCAGGGAGCTGCCACCCCAGCGTCTCCTCCCGGCTCTGGAGAGGGAGCGGGGAATTTAATGGGGAGTCTGGGGGGGTCCTAGTCCCATGTCTGGGATGGTGGGGGGGGGTCTAACTGAGGGGGGAGGGGAGCACAGTGTGTCTCAGGACTTCTATGCCCAGCGCCGTGGTGCACCCTGTCTGACTTTAGACAGCGTTGCCTCATGGCAGGAGGACGGGGCTAGGCTTGGACAAGCTGGCTTCTAGGCCTGGTTCTGCTGCTTGAGTGTGGCAAGTCGCTCCCAACTCTGCCTCGGTTTCCCCACCTATAAAACGGGGCCCATGTTACCGACCGGGCCCCTTGCATGGAAGGAAGAACAGCCTGTGAGCTGCCATGCCCGGGACACAGCTAACTGTGGGGGGCAGCTCCCTCCTTCCAGGTGTGGGGCAGGAGCCACCCCCGCATGGCCTAGGACCTAACCTGGCTGAGCTGAGCCCAGGGCATTGCTCAGGAAGTTTATGGAAGGGCCCAAGTCCTCGCCAGCGTACACCCAGCACGGCTCACACTCTGCTGCCTGCCAAGGTCCCTCAGCCCCGACCGGTCTGTCCTCAGCCTTTCTGCAGCCACGAAGAGCAGGGGGTTGTGGGCACTGGGACGTGGCCATGGGACCCCCCCCCCGACTCATGTCACACAAGTGGGGACCCCCTTTGGCTGCCCATGTGCCAGTGCTTGGAACAAGCAGGCCTGAGGGGGCATAAAAGGGCAGGTTCGGCCATCGGGTGGGAGGAGGACAAGCGAGAGGGTCTGGAGCCAGCCCCTTGCTCCACGGGCAGTGGGCTGCATGATGCACACAGAGCTCAGCTGACATGGAGGCGCAATAGCAGTGATGCCCTAGAGCCGCATGGGGCAGCATGGCCCAGTGGGTAGGAGTCGGGAGGGCTGGGTTTGGGACTGGCTCTGCCACCCACTTGCTAAGTGTCTCTAGGTAACACTCACTGCCTCAGTTTCCCTAGCGGTACAATGGGGATAGCGACCCCCCCCAGCTTCACAAAGGGCTTTGAGGTCAGTCCTGTTAGTGCGACACCATGAGCCTTAGTAATGGGATGGGTGCAGGAGCTGTGGCGCCCAGGGCATGGTTTGTGTGCGTGTAGAGCGCTGGCTGTGGGGGGCTCCCAGCTACGCCATCCCCAGCCTCTCCCAGCAGGGGGCGCTGTGGGGAGGGGGCAGGCGCACTGGCTGAGGAAGGGGCTCACCAGCCCCAGCCTCTCCCAGCAGGGGGCGCTGTGGGGAGGGGCAGGCGCACTGGCTGAGGAAGGGGCTCACCAGCCCCAGCCTCTCCCAGCAGGGGGCGCTGTGGGGAGGGGCAGGCGCACTGGCTGAGGGAGGGGCTCACCAGCCCCAGCCTCTCCCAGCAGGGGGCGCTGTGGGGAGGGGCAGGCGCACTGGCTGAGGAAGGGGCTCACCAGCCCCACCCTCTCCCAGCAGGGGGAGTTGTGGGGAGGGGCAGGCGCACTGGCTGAGGGAGGGGCTCACCAGCCCCACCTCTCCCAGCAGGGGGCGCTGTGGGGAGGGGCAGGCGCACTGGCTGAGGGAGGGGCTCCCAGCTACACCAGCCCCAGCTTCTCCCAGCAGGAGGTGCTGTGGGGCGGGCGGGGTGCTATGGGGAGGGTGGGGCGCTGGCATGACAAAGCCTTGTTTCATTCTCCCCTCTGGACTGCCCGTGTCTCGTGCTTCCAGCCTGGAATGCACCCGGCTTCCTGGATTTCTTCCTGGCCATTCCCTCATCCCAGGCACACGGATTTCCTGGCCCGTCAAGGAGCTGGATGGGCTGCGTGTGTTATCTCCTCTGTCCGCCCCAGCTGGGCTTTGTTCCCAGCAAGGAGGCCTGGAGCGATAACCCGATGCTGTAGCCAGTGCGGTGTCCCACCCATGGGGCAGCCCCCAGCCAGAACGGTGTCCCCAAGTGACAGCCAGCCGTGGCCCTGCAGAGACCTGCCCTCTCATGGCGGGGAGGGACTGGGGGTCTGTAATGGGGGGTGGGCCGAAGAACAGGGGCCTGTGATGGGAGGGGCAGCTCTGGGCGAGGGGGCAGTAAGTGCAGGGCTGGTTGCATGGCTGGTGGTGCATATCCATCTGGAATTGGCTGCCACGCTCGTGTGCGGGGCTTGGGGTTGGGCTGACAAAGCCCTCAGCTCTGGGAGCCCCCCTTTGGCTGGCCTGGCCCCTTCCTCAGCCTGACCCCATTACCTTCCCCGTCCCCTTCCCTCTCTTCACACTCAGAGCTCCCCCCCACCAGCTGCAGGGACGGAGCCCAGCTCTCCAGGGACTCTTTGGGCCTCACCCAACTTGCCAGCGCGGGGGTGTGGGGAGCTGTGATCGGCCACCCTTCATTTCCTCAGCTGCTGGAGATCCACCTGAGCTGGGCCCAAGGCTCCAGCTGGTCCAGTGGCTCGCCTCCCTGTGGTTACACCCTGGCTGGGGGCCTTTCACGGTGCGCTTGCCCTGCCCGACCCCCAACCCCCTGCGGCTCAGAGGCCATTGCTGGCAACCCTCTGCCCAGCTGACTCGGGCACCTGCTGTAGGGAGGGGGCAGGAGCACTGACTGTGGGGGGCTCCCAGCTACGCCAGCCCCAGCCTCTCCCAGCAGGGGGCGCTGTGGAGAGGGGCAGGGCACTGGCCGGGGGAGAGCTCCCAGTCCTGGCCTCTCCCAGCAGCAGCAGTAAAGAGGGGGTGATGGCAGGGCTTGGCTGCGGGGTGGCTGCCTGTTAACAACAGCTCTGAAGTGATGCTCTGTTATTTGTCCTTCTCCATTTGTGTCCCCTGTGAGTCACGCCTGGGGTGGGAGTGGCTCTTGTGTGCCAGGCCTGCCGCCGTGCCGCCGGCTTCTTACTCTGAGGGTGGGAGTGGCAAGGGGGGTTGATTCTCACCCCAGCTGTCACTAGTTGTTCACTAGTTTGGACTCGTGCACCCAGGAGGTTCTACCAGCGGAAGCTAAAGGCGTGACTTTAAACCACTGTAAGCCCCAGTGTGGACAGGCGCTGGCTAAACCAGGCAGGTGCTTCTGGGCTGAGCACTGTGGGACAATCGCGCCGTGTAGACAAGCCCTTGATTACGTTACGCCCTGTGTCTTGGCAGTGACTCACGGGTGGCTGGAAAGCAGGGCCTAGCCAGAAGCAAAGTCCAAGGTTCTTCCCCTTGCACCCTGTGAGCCCAGAGGAGGAAGGAAGGGGTGGTGCCCAGGCCAGCTGATTGTGCAAACATAAAACACTGCATTAGATTGGAGGGGTGTGAGACTGGGGCTGGCACTTGACGGCCCAGGAGCTCCAAGGCCTCTGGTTGCTTGCCGCTAGATACAACACGGGCAGCAGCAGAGGGGTAGGTAGCCCCCCATTCCCCATATGCCTCAGCCCCACCCCACAGAGACCAGCTGCTATGCATGAGGCAGGAGTCCAGCCCCACGGGGATGTCACCAGGGATCCTACCGGAGGCCAGCAATGTATTCCCCTTGGGCCCACCCTCATTCTTGTGGGGAGCTGCTATTGTAGATGGGCCCAAACTATTGACAGCGCCCAGGCCCCGTCGGGCACCCTGTCACTGAGTCCCAGAAGATCCAACCCCACCATCCACATTTGCAGCAGCAATCAGAGGGGTGGGCAGTGGGCCATTTCCCCAGCTGAGAGGGAGCCTGTGGTGGACTCAGCCCTTGGTTTTGCTGCTGGGAGTGCTGGCAGGCTGGGTGGCAGAGGCAGTGGGCGTCATGTGGACACTGGCCCATTTGGAAATGGACGGGGACGACCTCCCCATCTAATTCATGGCCAACACCCCAAGGTGAGCCTCTTGGTTTTCTTCAGCCTGGGCTGGGGTATGGAACTGGGGAGCTAGACGCGAGCGTCTAGACTAGAGCCGTCCCCAGGCCCATCCCAGGCCCAGTGCCACGTGACCAAGGGCGCTTTTTGGAGGCTTTAATCAATCAGGAATCCATGTGCATGGCTGCCGGCACCATACACCAGCCAGCCACCGAAATCCAAAAAGCCCTTGGCACTCCCGAGCACCGTTGGCTTCTGCTGTTCAAATAACCCCGGGGGGGGGAGACGATCCAGCCGCTCGGCCCTCTGCCTCTGAAGAGCCGGTTTTGATTCTGAGCTCGAGTGCCACTTGGGAAGGGCTCCAGAGCTCTGGCTGCCTGGAACGCGCCAGCCGCTTGGCATGTGGAGCCCTGCCCTGGCAGCCAGTTGCCAGGGCTCCGGGGCAGCAGGCTGGCAGGCACATTCCTGGCAAGGAAAATGGCCTTCCCGAGACAATGGGCATTGACTGGGGCCCACATTGTTCTCCCGGCAGAGTCCATAAGGAAACAAACGCTCGGAGGGATTCCCAGCCGTTGACATAACAACCGCTTTGCGATTGGATGGGAAAGCCCGTGCTCCCCTGTCAATCTTCGGGCAGCTCCTGAGGAGTGGGCGCCAAACCCTGGAAGCTCTGCCGACTCGAGGCTAGGGCTGGTGTAGACGGGACCCCTCCGCCACACAGCACCCCCCTGTGCCGCTCCTCCTCACTGCCCCTGCTGCCAGAGGCTGGGGCTGGCACAGCGGGGAACGCCACCCTCCCCACAGCGCCCCCTGCTGCCAGAGGCTGGGGCTGGCACAGCGGGGAACGCCACCCTCCCCACAGCGCCCCCTGCTGCCAGAGGCTGGGGCTGGCACAGCGGGGAACGCCACCCTCCCCACAGCGCCCCCTGCTGCCAGAGCCTGGGGCTGGCACAGCGGGGAACGCCACCCTCCCCACAGCGCCCCCTGCTGGCAGAGCCTGGGGCTGGCACAGCGGGGAACGCCACCCTCCCACAGCGCCCCCTGCTGGCAGAGCCTGGGGCTGGCACAGCGGGAACGCCACCCTCCCACAGCGCCCCTGCTGCCAGAGCCTGGGGCTGGCACAGCGGGAACGCCACCCTCCCCACAGCGCCCTGCTGGCAGAGGCCTGGGGCTGGCACAGCGGGAACGCCACCCTCCCACAGCGCCCCCTGCTGGCAGAGCCTGGGGCTGGCACAGCGGGGAACGCCACCCTCCCCACAGCGCCCCCTGCTGCCAGAGCCTGGGGCTGGCACAGCGGGGAACGCCACCCTCCCCACAGCGCCCCCTGCTGCCAGAGCCTGGGGCTGGCACAGCGGGAACGCCACCCTCCCCACAGCGCCCCCTGCTGCCAGAGGCTGGGGCTGGCACAGCGGGGAACGCCACCCTCCCCACAGCGCCCCCTGCTGCCAGAGCCTGGGGCTGGCACAGCGGGGAACGCCACCCTCCCCACAGCGCCCCCTGCTGGTAGAGGCCTGGGGCTGGAGTAGCTGGGAGTTCCTCGCCCCGCCAGTGCTCCGGCCCCTCCCCACTGCGCCCCCTGCGGGCAGAGGCCGGCGCTGCAGCACTTGGCAGGTCCCATGGGTCATTGGCCCGGCCGCGCCCCCAGCCCCGCCCTGCCAGGCGCGCACCGCCCCCTGCCATTCAGTAGCAAGCGGCGCTTGGCATGGCCAATCAGCCGGGCTGTACCAAGTGGCTGCTGTCGACTGGGGGGGGTGTGAGAACTAATACACCTTAAAACTACGCTCCGCTTTGCCACGCAGCGTTAAAGCGGGGCAGACCGAACCAGAGGCCTCAGAGCTTCCCTCCCGCTTCCGGCCGCTGGGCCGCGCGCTGGGCCGGTGTCTCCCGGGACCGGGGCCTCCTCGGGGACCCCTTCCCCTCCGGCTCGCCTTGGGCCGCTCCAGCCACTGGGCTTTTAAAGGCGCCGGGGAGCCTAGCCGCGGGCAGGGGGTGGGTGGTGTTGGGCTAGTGGCCCTGGCAGCCGGCGGCTGGGGATGGGGGCGCTGAGCCTGTCCAGGTGGGTGCGCAGGGGCCGGGAGCTGCCTGGCGGGATACTGGCTCTGGCTGTCCCCGGGTGGGCGCCTGCCTAGGGCCGGGGGTCGGATCGGGGCTGGCCGCGCACGTGGGAAGCTCGGTCCAGGGCGAGCCGCCCGGCCGGGCTGGGAGCGGGGCCGGCAGGCGGGGCTGGAGCGGGCTGGGAGCGGGGCCGGCCGGGCTGGAGCTGCCGGCAGCGCCGCTCCGTGGGGCTCCGGCTCGGCTGCGCCCCCCCTTCCCCGCCGCTGTCGGCTCGGGGCGCCCAGCTGGCGCTGCCCGGTGCGCGGCGCTGCCGAACAAAGGGGCCCGGCCCGGCGGGCGGGCTCGGGCTGGAACAAAGCGGGGCCGGCGGCGCTGATAAGCCGAGGCCCGCACATTCCTGGGATGTTTCAGGGCTTCTAACCACCGGCGCGCGGGGCCCGATCCTGCCGGCGTCACTCCGGAGTGACTCGACTCGAGGGCTCGTGCGGAGCGATCCCCGTTCCCGGCGGGACCTTGCCCCTCTGCCGTGGGGTGCGGGGCTGCTCAGTGCTGCGCTCCCGCCGGCGGTGGCTGGGCAAGGCAGGGCTCAAGTACGCCGGGAGAGCCGGGGAGGTGCCCTGTAGAGCAAGGCAGGCTGCCGCGGGGCAGGGAGGCTGGTCTGGGGAGAGCTGGGTTCGTTTCCCAGCTCTGCTGCGGTTTCCTAGGTGGCCTCGGGCGAGTCACCTGGGCTTCGTGCCTCAGTTTCCCCTCTGCGAGCTGGAAAAGCGATTGGCAGCTCAGAGTGGTGCTGGGAGGGGCTCAGAGGGGGCAGGGGCAGAGCCCGGGAGGTGCTAGCAGGAGTTGAGGGGTGTTGGCAAGGCAAGTTTGGAGTAGTGGGTGGCGGTGGTACAAGGGCACAAACACAGATGGGGGGGGGGGGTGCCTTTTGCCTGCTCCTCTTACAGCCCTGCCCCCTACAGGCTGTGACCTGACGCCATCCCGGGACCCGGCGAGAGAATGCGGGGAGGTGCTGCGCTGGCAGTGCCATGGCTCTTGCTGCTTGCTGTGGCCGGCGCCCGCGGGCAGGCCGAGAAGCCAGCCTTCGCCCCCCTCTTCACTGGGAAGCCCTTCATTGTGGCCTGGAATGCACCCACCCAGGACTGCCGGCCCCGCTTCAAGGTGCAGCTGGACTTCACCCTCTTTGACCTGCAGGCCTCGCCCAACGAGGGCTTCGTGGACCAGAACCTCACCATCTTCTACAAGGAGCGCCTGGGGCGCTACCCCTACTACGACGAGCAGCAGGTGGCCGTGAATGGCGGCGTCCCCCAGAACAGCAGCATCAGCGAGCACCTGGGCCGGCTCCGCGAGGGCATCGGCAAGTACATCCGCTCAGAGGCCAAGGAGGGGCTGGCCATCATTGACTGGGAGGAGTGGCGGCCCATCTGGATCCGCAACTGGCAGAACAAGGACATCTACCGCCAGAGCTCCCGCCAGCTGGTGCTGTCACGCCACCCCGACTGGCCGGAGGACCAGGTGAGCAAGCAGGCCCAGTACGAGTTCGAGACCTCGGCCCGGGACTTCATGCTGCGCACCTTGCAGTGTGCCAAGCGCTACCGGCCCAAGCAGCTGTGGGGCTACTACCTCTTCCCGGACTGCTACAACCACGACTACAGCAAGAACCCGGACAGCTACACCGGGCACTGCCCGGATGTGGAGGAGACCCGCAACGACCGCCTGGCCTGGCTCTGGAAGGAGAGCACTGCGCTCTACCCCTCCATCTACCTCGAGCAGGTCCTGGCCTCCTCCGCCAACGGCCGCAAGTTCGTGCGCTCGCGGGTCCTGGAGGCCCTGCGGATCTCCCACCAGCACCACGACGGCTACTCGCTGCCCGTCTTCGTCTACACCCGGCCCACCTACAGCCGCAAGCTGAACGTGCTGAGCGAGGTGAGGAGGTGCCCGGGACCCACAGGCGGCTGGGGTCCCAGCCTGCTCCGGTTCTGGGAAAGGGTAGCGGGTGGGCTTGCCGCCAGGGGCCAGTGTGATCACACCCCTTCCAGGGCTTTAGCACCAGCTCCCCATATTCAACCCCAGCCCTGGCACTTCATGGGGGGAGAGCGGGGTCCTGCTTGCCCCTCTGCCTCTGAGCTCACTTGGCAGCAGCCTGCTGCCCCTGCCAGCTGGGCACAGGACTCGTGCTTGGTGGTAGCCAAATGGGCTGGGCAGCTCTGGTGGAGTGGGGGCGGGGCAAGGGGGAGTCCCATGTTCGCTGGGTGGGTCTGAGATGCTGGTGTTGCCATGGCAGCATGAGGCTTGGGGAGGCGCTCTGTCGTGCCCCGCCTGGCGGGAGAGTGTGCGTGTTGCAGTGGGCGCGCAAGTGGCAGACAGGCCGTATGGCATGGTTTGCTGCCAGCCTGGGGATCTGTCTAGTGAGGCCCTGCGGGGTCCAGTGCTAGTCGATACTTGTATAACGAGGCTGATGGAGTTGAGAGTCGGCAGATAAACGCAGGCCGGTGCCTCCAGGCTGGGCGGGGGGGCAAGCGCTCTGGGGAGTGGGATGAGGACGGGGGGTGCTGCACTCACAAGCTGTATGTCAGTGAGGACAAGTGCAGCTGGTGGCCAGGTGGCTGTGCAGCTGGAAGGGCTCTGGGGGTTCACATGGGTCAGACTGGCTCTAGGGTGCTAGCGGGGCCGAGGTGTGCACCAGGCTAACTGAGTGCTGGGCTGTACTAAGGCGTGGGGCAGGGAGGGTGTTGCGCCTCTGGGCTCTGCGTGAGATGGGCACCACAGGGAGCCCAGAGAAGGGCAAGGAAAAGGCCAAAAGGTTTTGAGAACCTGGCCCCTGAAGACGGGCTAAAAACTGGGGGGCAGGCCTGCGATCTTGGGCAGGGGAGGCGGCTGCAGCAGCCAGGTACCTGAGCCAGGCCATGGTGGGGAAGGGGCCGATCAGAGCCCGGCCCTCACTTGCTCTACCAGTCCCACTTGCTAGACAAGCTAACCCTGCAGCCGCCCACCCCTTGGCAGGCAGGAGCTGGCTGCGCCCTGCCCTGCCTCCCACCGCTGGCGCTCCAGGCCGCTCCCTGGCCTGGTGTGCTGGGCTTGTCCCGTCAGGCCACCTGTTGCATCCGCAGCCGGGGCTGGGCCCAGCCCAGGAAGGTGAGTGGGTGATGTTCCTCCTCCATCCCATCCCAGGTGCCTGCTGTCAGGCTGGGTGCTGCCCTGGCATGTCTCTGGTAACGTTTCACCCCAGCTGCCTCATAGCCTGGGGAGGGGTTGGGGGTGGGGATTGCTCTCCTGAACCAAAAAGGCAGCCACCTCTGGAGTGGAGCACAGCAGCTGTTCTAACAGCTCCGAGCAACAGTCTGGGGCATGTCATGGAGAATCCTGCAGGCACCTGGGGTGGGAGAGGGAGCAGTTGGGGGATGCACACTGCTGGGATTTTGGGCAACAGAGCTGGGGTGGGGGTGGTAGCAGGAAAAGTGCCCTGGGATCTTTAATGGTGGCACGGTAGCCTGCCCAAAAGACTCTGCAGCTGGACACTAGCAGCACCAGGAGACTCCTGTCCTTGCCTGGCCCAGAAGCTGCTTTGCCTTGTCTTGTCTAGTCTCCCCTCCACTACCAAAGTGTGGGCCAAGCTGAGCACCCTTGGGTGCCTCCTGTGTGAGCCACAGCCCGACTGCTCCACACAGATCCTCAGGGGTGGGACAATCTGGTGGGTGTGGGAGCGCACAGCACTCGTGGCCCGGTGCGTCCCCCCCAACCCTCACCTGTCTCGTCCCTCCCTGGCAGGCAGATCTGGTTTCCACCATCGGCGAGAGTGCTGCCCTGGGGGCAGCTGGCGCCATCTTCTGGGGTGATGCGGACTACACCAAGAGCCAGGTAGGTACTGGGGGGGCAGCTCCACCCTCCTGCCGCTGGCTGGGTGCCATGAGCCGAGGCTTGGGCACGTGGCGCCATGTGCCCTGACAAGGTGCCATTGGAGTAGCTTGTCTCTAGCTGTGGGGCTGCTGTGAGCTGGGGGGGGAGGGATCAGCCCCATAGGTGCCCCGGGGAGGGGGGAGCTCACAGTAATGCTGAGGCATCTGTGGCTTCTTCCCAGCGCTGTGGGGCAGGATGGGACCTGAGGGCCAGGTGAGGCACAAGTCTAGTGCCTGGTGAACCCGAGGCAGGGTGAGTCCAGGCTCCCGGCAGGGTGGCCTGCCCACGGGCCCTGCCCTCTGGCTCCCGCTCACCCCTGTTCCCTTCCCAGGACACCTGCCGCACCATCAAGACCTACCTGGAGGGGGAGCTGGGTCACTACATCGTCAACGTCACCACGGCGGCCGAGCGCTGCAGCCAGGCGCTGTGCCAGGGCCGGGGGCGCTGCCTGCGCCGCAACAGCTCCGCCAGCGTCTTCCTCCACCTCAGCCCAGCCAGCTTCCAGATCCGGCGCCGAGCCGAGGGCACCGGGCCGCTGCTGCGGGCTGAGGGGCAGCTGTCGGTCGCTGACACTGCCTACCTCCGGACCCACTTTCGCTGCCAGTGCTACCAGGGCTGGCACGGGGGCGCCTGCGAGCAGCGGCTGAGCGCCCCCAACCACGCGGCCCGCCTGGCCGGCGCCTCGCTGGGCCTCCTGCTGCTGGGACTCCTGGCCCGACTGGGACTAGCCGGGCTCGGCCATGTGGCAACAGGCTGTCTCCTGGGCTGGGCGGGCGCCAGAGGTGGCACTCGGCGCCAGAGCCCGCCTGCCCCTCCGGCGGCGGTTAGAATCCAGGAGCCTTTGTATTTTGTGTAGCGCCCACATAGCGGGTGACTGGAGGTGACCCCCCCCCCTTTCCTCTGCCACGGCCGGGGGGGGCAGAGGCCCCTCCATCGCCCCCTGCTGGCCTCTGGCAGGGGTGCTTTTGTGCAGTGACTTTTTTTTTTTTTTTGGGGGGGGGGGGAGGGGAGGGGTGTGCCACTCCTCCCTGGGAAGCAGGAGGCGATTGCATCTGGGGTGGAAAGGCCCCAGGCTGGGCCCAGGACTAGCTTCTGCCCCCAGGGCCAGCTTGCCCGCCCCTTCCCTGCTGTTGGGTGTGCCCCAGCGTGGGGCCTGGCCCCAGGGGAGGTGTGGGGGCTTCTCACCTCTCCTTCCCCCTCCCCCACCCCATGCAACAGAAGGACTCTTGGGGTAGGGCCGGGTGAGCCCCCTCTCCTGTTGTAAGGAGGGGTGTGGCAGCGCAGTGCGTGTGTGTATGGGGGGGGGTTGTGGCTGGGGGCAGGGCCAGGTGTGACTCATGCTGCTGTGTGTACGTGCAGTCTCCTGGGGCAGATGGGGCTCTGCCCTTTGCTGCCTGGCTGGGGTGAGCTGGGCACGGGGCCGGCGCCCTGCCTGTCACTGAGAACCAACGTGCTTTACCTCACAATTAAAGATGGAACGAGAGAGGCGGTGGCTGCTGTTTGCTCAGGGTGCGGCTCCCCCTTTGCCC
The DNA here is from genome assembly GCA_019425775.1 of Rafetus swinhoei. NCBI lineage: Eukaryota > Metazoa > Chordata > Testudines > Trionychidae > Rafetus > Rafetus swinhoei. Next base: position 1,688,622 of record CM033435.1, on the reverse strand, counting down.
TGGGAGAAGGGGAGCAGCGAGGCCTGGTCTGCCCTCTTAGCACAAGAGCAGGGCCCTGCGGCGTGGGCAGTGCCTGGCTTACAAAGACCTCTATCTCTGAGCACAGTCTGACCCTTCCCCCTTTCTCCTGCCCCTGGAGGGGCTGTGACAACAGCCAGCATGCATGGTACCCACCCCCACTAATGTGCCCTCTACTGGGGCCTGTCCCAGTAACGAGGAGACACCCGGGGGGCAGTCCCCTGCTCCTTGGGGCAGTGTGTGTGGGGGGGCCCCTAGTGCTGGGAGTTGGGGCCAGGGCTGGTTCCTAGCTTGGCCATTTGTCAATCACCAGGTGCCTTGTTCCATGCAGCCCAGCTCCTACCTCATGGACACCGACGACCCCCCCCCGCCCAGCCTGTGTGTGGGGTTGGGCTGGAGCCCCCTGGCCGTGCCCGTAATGCTGCAACTGGCCACTGTGTGCATGGCACGCTTGGCTGGGGCCTCTGGCTGTAATGCAGCCAGTGCTGGGGAGGAACGCAGCAGGGCCCTGCACCCGTAGGTTTGCAGTGATCCGTGCCGGTGCAAGGCCAGCGGGCAGGAGGGAGTGCGGCTACCTGAGCCACGCAGGCAGGGGTGGGAGGTGTAGCGCTCCTCCTCTCCCCAGCAAGCTTCTAAGGGCCCCAAGCCTGGCTCCTTTCTGTAGGTCAGAAACCCCAGTGCGAGAGCCGGGGCGGTGTTTTGCGGGGGTGAATGCTTAACACCCCAGGCTTCCCTGTGGCGTAACTACGCCTGGCCACGGCGTAGTCACCAGCCCTGCACCCCTTATGCCCCCTGGCACCAGCTCCAAGTTCCACACCCCACTGCCTGTAGCAGCTGGGGGTCACTGGCTCAGCCTGGCCCCTACTTAGCTTGTGCCAGCTGGCAGCAGGGGGCTGATCTAGCCCATTGTTGGCCCTTTTCTCCTAGGGGCAGCCCTGCTGTCTGGGGGTTGCTGGGGTGTGTCCCTGATGGGCAGCAGCGCCTAAGGGGGCTTTGCAGCAGCCCTGTTGCACGGCTCGGGCTGAAGTGAGGCCAGGCCCATGGGGAAAGGCCCCCGCAGCTTGCCAGCCTGGCGTGTGGCAGGACTGGGGTCAGCAGGGGAGGCCCCTTCTGTCCCTGTTAACAGTGCTGCGTGGGAGGCCAGGCTTGCACTGTGCGCAGGTGCTGGCTGCCAGTGCGGCCAGCTAGAATGGGCACGACAAAGCAGGGGGGATGGGAGAGAGGAGAAGACACAGGGCTCCAGGCTCCTGTTGCTGGGTAGGCCCAGGAGCTCACCCTGGGGGTCCCAGGCCAGCTCCCCTTGGCACTGGTGGCCTCCCCAGTGCCTGGGCTTGTACCTGTGCCCTGACCTTGCCCATATGCTGCGTCTTCCCTGCTGTTGGCAGTGCACGGTCAACCTGTGGAACTCCTCGCCAGAGGATATTGTGAAGACCAGAACTTTAACAGGGCTCAAAAAAGAGCTAGATTGATTCATGGAGGTTAGGTCCATCAATGGCTGTTAGCCGGGATGGGCAGGGAGGGAGTTCTTACCCATTGCCAGCCCCTGGCAAGGAGGCTGACAGGATGGGTCACTTCATGATTCCCTGTTCTGTTCGCTCCCTCTGGGGGGCCTGGCATTAGCCACCATTGGCAGACAGGGACACTGGACGAGATCAACTTTTGGTGTGACTCAGCCTGGCTGCTCTTAGGGCATCGCCTGCCGCTGCTGGCTTGGGCAGGAGCTGAGTTAGGGCAGCCAGAGCCAATGCCTTAGGCCTGGAGCAGGGCTAGGAGGGGCAATGCCCGGCATGGCACGGTCCCAGCTGCTGCACAGAGCCCCCCCCAAGTCCCCAGGTTGTGGGCATGGTGGGAGCCGGTGCTGGCTGCCCTTGTCCTGCAGTGCACAGGACGAGGATTAAAGCCAAGGAGGGGACCAGCTGCCTGGCCACATCCCTGGGGTGTGTACAGCAGGGCAGCACCACCCCCCTGCCCTGGATGTGGGTGCCCTGGCCCTGGCGGTCCATGGCCTCCTGGCTGAGGTGGCCGAGGAGAGCTTGTGGAGCCTGGGGGGTGAAGACCTGCCTGCTGTGGCAGACGGGAGCCCCCTCCCACGTACTGCCAGCTGGAGCCAGGGGGCTCGGGCGGACCAGCTCCGGGCCATGGCCCTGCCTCCCAGGGACAGCAGATCCGCTGGGCACTGCCAAGCAGCTGCTCCCCAGAATGGGCAGCTGCTTAGGTGTGCTCAGAAGAGCCTGAGGCCAGGCTGAGGGGCTGCGGGTGCGGGAACCCAGGGCTGGGCTAGCAGGGGGTGTCCGGGTCTATATGGGGGAACCGTGCCAAGTGCCTCCCTTGTGTCTTGTCCCAGCCCCGCCTGGCCCTTTGACCACTTGTGACCTTTGCTTCAACGTGATGCCGCCAGGGGCCGTGGCCGTGGGGTGGGCGGGAAGCCCAGCTCGTTCGCCACGGCCAGGGGACCGGGCTCCAGAGAGGCTGTTCCAGCGGCAGAGTTGTGGCCGGCTCCAGGAGGCTTCCTGGCTCGCCTGCTTCTTGGGGCCCTGGGTTTGCTCTCTGGGGTGAGGGGAGAATGGGGGTGTAGGCCCTTTGCTTCCCCTTCCCCCCTGTGAGCCAAGGGGAACGGCTCTCCCCCTCCTGGACAAGGGGGGTGTTTCCTCCCTGCCCCCATTACCCCACTGCTCACTTCAGGCCCTTTGTCCTATTACAGTGGGGTGGGGGGGATGAGTCATTTTTCCAGGAGAGTTTTAACCCTTTGCGGCTTTGCAGAAATCTGCCGCTACCTCGGCTCGGCCCAGGCAGGAAAGCTGGCTCCCAGAGGGTGGGTGGTGGGGCCTGTCCTCTGGGCCAGGAGGGTGGGAGCCAGGGGGGGTTCCCAGGCAGCTCCGCTCCCGGCTGCACCAGCAGGGCTGTGCCTGTGCCTGTGCCTGTGCCTGTGCCTGTGCCCGGCCGGGCGGGGATTTCTGGGCCAGGACAGCCACGGATGCTCCAAAGCCAGCCCCAGCACAGGCAGTAGCCGGGCTGGCCTCTTCCGATAGCTGGGAATCCGACTCACGGGCAGCTGCCCCACAGGCCCCTGTTCAGCCCTTGCTTCCCTTGCCGGAGCGGACCAAGCAGCGGGAGGGAGTGCAGTGCACAGTGGGGGGCGCTCCGGGCGGGATGGGGAAGGAGAGGCACAGTTCCCCCCATGCTGTCCAGAATAGGTGGCTCTGCTTTATTTGGGGTGTTTGCTTGGCTCCAGGCAGCAGCCAGTGCACCCCTGCACTGCAGTGGAACAGCCTTGCCCAGCCTAGCGCAGCTCAGCCCTGCCGCCATAGGGGGCCGGAAAGGCTGGTATGGGCCCTCCTGCCCTGCCCAGCCAAGAGTTAATGGGCTGAGTTGCACAGGAAAGGCCCTGGATCTCCAGAAGCTGGAGGCTGGATCTGGATTGTTTCCTTTCCCAGGCTCCCCAGCGGCCCCCCCACCGCACTGTAATAGGAACCAGATTCTGCGCTCGAGGGGGGGCTGAGCTCAGCCCACCCCCGCCAGTGTTGGCTGGCAGCTTTTCCGAGACCTGTGTGTGTGCTGCCACCTGCTGACCAGTGTGTGGAACTGCTCCCCGAACTACAACGGGGGACTGGGCTACAGCCCCCCAACACCACCCTCCCTGCACTGCACCCCCAGCACTGCACCATAATCACACACCGCCCCTGCACTGCTCCTGCAGCACTGCATTGTAATTACACACCGCCCCCTACAGGGCACCCCCTAGCACTGCACTGGTATCACACATTACCCCCTGCATTGCAACCCCCAGCACTGCACCCCAGTACTGCACTGTAATCACACAACACCCCCTGCACTGCACCCTCAACACTGCACCATAATCACACACTGCACCCTCAGCACTGCACCGTAATCATACACCCCTGCACTGCACCCTCAGTGCTGCACCATAATCACACACTGCACCCTCAGCACTGCACCGTAATCATACACCCCTGCACTGCACCCTCAGTGCTGCACCATAATCACACACTGCACCCTCAGCACTGCACCGTAATCATACACCCCTGCACTGCACCCTCAACACTGCACCATAAACACACACTGCACCCTCAGCACTGCACCGTAATCATACACCCCTGCACTGCACCCTCAACGCTGCACCATAATCACACACTGCACCCTCAGCACTGCACCGTAATCATACACCCCTGCACTGCACCCTCAGTGCTGCACCATAATCACACACACTGCACCCTCAGCACTGCACCGTAATCATACACCCCTGCACTGCACCCTCAACGCTGCACCATAATCACACACTGCACCCTCAACACTGCGCCGTAATCACACGCTGCCCCCTGCAGGGCATCCCCAACACTACACTGTTATCACACACTGTCCCCTGCAGGGCACCCCTAGTGCTTCACTATCCTACACACCGCCCCCTCAGCACGCCCCCTGGCACTGTGCTGTGATCATACAGTGCACCCCCTGGCACTGCACTGTTACTGTTATCACACACTGCCCCCTGCAGGGCACCCCTAGTGCTGCACTGTTAACACACACCCTGCCTCCTCAGGAAAGCCCCTGGCACTGCACTGTGATCATACACTGCCCCCTACAGTGTACCCCCTGGCACTGCACTGTTACTGTTATCACACACACTGCCCCCTCAGGACAGCCCCTGGCACTGCGCTGTGATCATACACTGCCCCCTACAGTGCACCCCTGGCACTGCGCTGTTACCGTTAGCATGCACTGCCCCCTGCAGGGCACCCCCAGCACTGCACCGTTACGGCGCGCACTCACAGGGTGGCTGGTGCTATTCGGCGGTGATGGGTTTCAGCCTGCCTGCGACCAGCCAGTTCTTCTCCCCGGGGGAGAGACTGCAACCACGCTGCCCCATCGGGCTGGAGAAAGCAGCGGCCAGGGGAAGTGCAGCGGGAGTCGTGCCCGGAGGGGAAGGCTTGGGGTGGCTGACGGGAAGGAGCAGGCACTAGGCCAAAGGCCGCTGGGAGCTGAGTGGAGGGATGGAGAACGGCCTGGAAGCGGAGCCCAGAGCCGGCGGAGGAGTGGCTGAGCAGGGAGGACTAGGGTGGTGTTTGGTTTTACCCAGGAAGGGGGGGCCAGTTTGTTAGGGACTTTGCCCGAGGGCCAAGACCCTGCAGCCGCCAAAGCAGGCTGTGAAATTACTGAGGAGCCCTGGGAAGGCCAGGCGGCAGGGCTAGCCCATGCCATGAGCTGGGGGGTGCTTGGGAGGTCAGGGCGGGAGCCCCCATCACATGCACTGAGGCAGCCTGAAGGCCTGGTCCAGTCCTGGGGTTTGGCTTGGCCCTTTCTGCAAAGCAGGGACTTTGGATCTGGACCCCTTTGGGTTCCGAGCCCTCGCTTTGGGGGCGGCTGGCGCCAGGGCTGGACGCGGAGGCCCCCCTGTGTGCGACGCGGCCCATCTGGCTTGCACATGTCCCCCCCCAGCCCATTCGAGGGACCACCTGGAAGTGTTCCGGAGCAGACCCCAGCCCCTGAGATTCCCCCAGGACACTGGCTGCGGTTACTGGGGTGGAAACAGCCCCCCCATCCTCCACCCCTTCAGGCTCTCATAGGCTGGCGAGCTTCCCTGGCTGCAAGGGTCTGCCCGGTCCGCTCCCCCGCCTCTCCCCTTGGCGCTGGCTTGGGAAGGCGGCAGATGGGGGGGAGGTCCCAGGGACCTTCCCCCCAGCCGGTGGGTGGTTGGAGCCTCTTTACAGCAAACTCAGCTCCTGGCTCGGGCGGAGGCATTGTTCTCGCTGAGCTTCCCCAGCCCCCCTACTGTTGTGAGCTTCCTCGGCACAGTGTCTTTGCTGCCATGGCTTGGAAAGGTTCCAGCCTTGCAGTTTAGCAGGGCAGCGCTGCCCCATGTTCTGCTCTCCCTTTGCCCCCCTCCTCCGCTCCTCCTCTCCCCTGCAGGTCAATCTTTAACCTGGGCACGGAGTAGCCAACCCAGCTCCCCCCCCCCCCACAACCTGGCCCAGGGGGAGCCCCTCGCTGGGAGGAAGTGCAGGGAAAAGAGGGAGGGCCATACCAGGCTGGTTGGTCCCTCCTAGGGGCAGAGATGGAGGGGGGAGTGGGATCCACTGACATGCTGGCCAAGGTCACGGGGAGGGCAAGCTCCAGAGCCAGGACCTCCCCATGCAAGCCCTTGCGAAAGCCGGTGGTTTGATCCCAGCCGCCAGAGTCTGTGACTTATTAGGAGGGACGAGGCTGACGAACCAGCAGGAATACGCTCTGGGAAGTTGGCAGGACTCGGTGCCGCTGGGGCCTTCCACTGGGACTTGCCCCCCCCAGGAGCCAGCCCCCCAGGTGCTCCCTGAGGACTAGCTGCCCGCGCGACAGCTCAACATGGCGGGGGCTGCGGTCCTGCCCTGGCTGTGCTTGCTGAGCCTGGCGCGGGCGGCTCCGGGCGCGGGCCCCATTCTCCGGGACCGGCCCTTCGTCACCGTGTGGAACGCGCCGAGCCAGGCGTGCGGCACCAAATACCACGTGCCCCTCGACCTGGGGGTCTTCGACGTGGTGCTGAACCACAACGAGTCCTTCCTGGGCCAGGAGATGACCCTCTTCTACAGCCACACGCTGGGCCTCTACCCGCACTACACCCCGGAGGGGACGGCGGCCCACGGGGGCCTCCCCCAGAACAGCAGCCTCCGGGCCCACCTCAGCAAGGCGGAGCGCGACATCGCCGCGGCCATCGTGGAACCGGGCTTCAGGGGCCTGGTGGTGATCGACTGGGAGAGCTGGCGCCCCGTGTGGGCTCGCAACTGGGACGCCCTGGAGCTCTACAAGGAGAAGTCCGAGGAGCTGGTCCGGGAGCAGCACCTGACTGGCCCCCTGACCGAGTGGCCAAGGCAGCGGAGGAGGAATTCGAGCACAGCGCCCGGGCCTTCATGGAGCAGACCCTGGCGCTAGGCAAAAGCCTCCGGCCTGGGGGCTTCTGGGGCTTCTACGGCTTCCCTGATTGCTATAACAACGACTTCAAAGCCGCCAACTACACGGGAGAGTGCCCCGCCGTGGAGCAGCGGCGGAACGAGCAGCTCCGGTGGCTCTGGAACCAGAGCCGGGCGCTCTACCCCAGCATCTACCTGCCCAAGGAGCTCCGGCTGACGGGCAAGGTCGGCGCGTTTGTCCGGCACCGTGTGGGCGAGGCGTTCCGGGTGCAGGGCCAGGCGGGCACCAGCAGCCTCCCGGTGCTCCCCTATGCCCGCATCCGGTACGAGCTCACGGAGGAGTTCCTCTCGCAGGTGATGCCCCTCGCCAGCGTGCTGGTGCCCCCCTGCCAAGGCCGTGCCCCCAGCCCATCTCCCCCGAGCTGCCACGCCCGGCCTGTCCCGGGGTCTGGACCTGGCGTGTGTGGCCGCTGAGAGGGGGGCGGCAGGGCAGGGCATATGGGCGGGCATTGCCTGGCTGCCAGGTGAGGGGGCTGCACGAGGGCTGGGTAGGGGTGTTTGCCGCCCTCCAGCCCAGATCCTTGTTCAGTGTTAGGAGCGACTCCCCTCCTTCCACCCCAGCTTAGCAGAGACGTGGCTGCAGCCCTGGTGGCCCTGGGCCGTTAGCCAGCAGCGGGGGCCTGGCTGGGTCATTACTGAGTCAGGTCATTTATTTGCAAAAAACGGGCCCAAAGTCCAGCTTCCCTGAACAGAAAGAAAGCACCAGCCAGCAGTTCCCAAGGCCTGCTCTCCGCTCAGGGCCGTGTTTACCTAGCTCTGCCCTCTCCGGGCCGTGACTTCGCCCTGCCTGCTGACACCTCTGCTCTAGAACGGCTCCCACACCAGCCCCTGCATCTGCCATCAGGGAGCTCCCCCGCCCACACCGCTTACCTTCTGAGCACTTCTGCCACTGCCTTGGGCAGTGGCTTCTGCGCTGTCCATTATAACGCTATATAAGGGCACTTAGTTGCTCCTTCCCTTGAGCCTGAAAGAAGGTTGCTTTAACCAGGCAAGGGACTGTTTGCAGAACCAAGACCCGCTCGAAGGCAGCCATTAACCCCTGTGAGCTTGGCATGTGGGCAGCAAGGTGCTGACACTGTCTTTGACCCACCTGGAACAGAACCACAGAGCTTCCTCACTGTGGCTTGAGGCAGCAGGTGCTGGTGGTTGTCTCCGGCTGTGATGGACGAGGGAGATCCGTGCATGCCTGGCTCCTAGAGGAACAGCCGCCCTCCCCTCCCCGGGGTTGGCGGCCGAAGGCCTTATCTTCACCGTAATTCTCTGCTTCTTGCAGGAGGACTTGATCTACACCATTGGGGAAAGTGCTGCGCAAGGTGCCTCGGGGATTGTGCTGTGGGGCAGCCAGAACTACAGTCACACCCGGGTGCGTTCGGAGGGGGAGGGGGAGTGCTGGCTGGGGCGTGGCCGGGGAGATGTGGGCGGGGCTCGCGTGGTGTGCGGCTGGGGGACGGTGCGGCAGGGGGGCAGAGCAGGAAATCAGACCCCTCTACTCCCCTGAGCATGCCCTGCCTGGGCCTCTTTGTGCCCCCTGCAGGAGTCCTGCCTGGCCCTGAAGGAGTACGTGGACGGGAGCCTGGGCCACTACATCGTGAACGTGACAAGCAGCGCCCATCTGTGCAGCCTCGCGGTGTGCTCCAGCCACGGGCGCTGCGTGCGGCGGGCCGGGCACCCCGAGGCCTTGCTGCACCTCAGCTCTGCCAGCTTCGCCATCCGCAAGCACCGCAGCCGGCCCCGCCTCCGCCTCCAGGGCCAGCCGGCAAAGCAGGAGCGAGCCAAGCTGGCCAAAGAATTCCGCTGCCAGTGCTATCCCGGCTGGGCAGGGCCTCGGTGTGACAGCAAGGGCAAGTCCGAGTGAGAACTTCAACAGAGATCCCCCCGCAGGCGTCCCCCGTGCCCCGCCACCCCACGTGGCCTCACCCCCACTTGGCCCCAACCCCACATGCCTCCCCATGCCCCCTCCACGTGGCCTCACCCCACGTGGCCCCAATCCCCACCCTCCACATGCACACACACCCATGGCCCCAATCCCCACCCCCCCATGCATCCCCATGAACCTGCCACCCCTCCACGTGGTCTCACTCCCCCATTTGGCCCCAACGCCCACCTTCCACATGTACACCCCCCCATGGCCCTGTTGCACCCACATGCCCCCCGACACACTAGAACTCCCACAGCACAGCGCTGTACTTGGGATCAGGAGACACGATATGCAGAACTACCCCGCCCGTGTCAGAGCCAGCCCAGGCTAACGCTGCCCCAGAGGCGTGTACAATGCCCAGAGACCTCAGTCTCGTCACAGTGCAGCGCGATTTCCGTCCGCCTCATGGCCCAAAATGGGCATTGTCGCTAGCAGCAAGCGAGGGCTACAGCCGAGTGAGCCTCCTCCAGGACCCACTGAGCGTGAAGCAGCCCTCGTGGCCCTCTCCCCCCGAAACGCCTGCCCGCCACATGCCCACCCACCCCCGCAGGGTAGCACAGCGCAATGCCAAAGGACGCGCAGCCCAGGGCCGGTCACTCCGAAATAAAGAGAGCTGGCCACTGGAGTTGTGACCCACTCGGGTGCCAGCCTGGAGAGCCGGGTCACACAGGCAGAGCGCCTGGAGCTGCCACCGGACCCCCGCCAAGTGGCCTTCGCGCCGCACAGGTGCAGGCGTGTGAGGGCCCAGACTTGCCTGAGACCCAGCGGGCCGAATGGGGCCTCCGGAACTGCTGCAAGCTACTTGGCAGGCCCAGGCCAGGCCCACAGCCTGGGGGGTGGGCACAGAGCGCACCACGGGCAGGTCACAAACACACTCGCATTGTCTGGGGGGTGCTGCGCGCCTGCACTCTGTGGTTGGGGGCGACGGGTGAATGGCTTGGGGGGGGGGAATCCCCACGGGGAGGTGAATGGCTTTGGGGGATCCCAGCGGAGGTGAATGGCAGGGGAATCGGGGGGAGGTGAATGGCTTTGGGGATCCCAGCGGGAGGTGAATGGCTTGGGGGAATCTCGTGGGGAGGTGAATGGCTTTGGGGATCTCTGGGAGGGCTGGGGGTGAATGGCTTTGGGGATCCGCGGGAGGTGAATGGCTTGGGGGGGAATCGCGGGAGGTGAATGGCTTTGGGGATCCTTGCGGAGGGCTGGGGTGAATGGCTTTGGGGATCCCGCGGGGGTGAATGGCTTTGGGGGGATCCCCGTGGGGGGCGGCACCAGGGGGCCCTACGGGACCCGTGGCTGGAAACAGCCACGTGGGACCCAGCTGTGGGGGTGGCCTCCGGCCGGCAGGCGGCGCTGGGGCGCGGAGGGGGCGGGGCCGGGAGGCGGGGCGGAGGCGAGGGGCGGGGCTGGCGAGACTCGGAGCAGCGCGCGGCGCCGCCATGTCAGTACCGGGCCCCGAGGGCGGGATGGGGGCCGCGTTTCCGGGGGGGGACCCGCCCCATAGCGCCCCTGGGCTGTGACCCCCCCTCTGCCCCATAGTGCCCCTGGGCTGTGACCCTCTGCCCTGCCCTATAGCATCCCTGGGCTGTGACCCCCCCCTCTGCCCCATAGCGCCCCTGGGCTGTGACCTGCCCTGCCCTGCCCCATAGCGCCCCTGGGCTGTGACCCCCCCCTCTGCCCCATAGCGCCCCTGGGCTGTGACCTGCCCTGCCCTGCCCCATAGCGCCCCTGGGCTGTGACCCCCTCTGCCCCATAGCGCCCCTGGGCTGTGACCTGCCCTGCCCTGTCCCATAGCGCCCTGGGCTGTGACCCCTGCCCTGCCCTGCCCCATAGCGCCCCTGGGCTGTGACCCCCTCTGCCCCATAGCGCCCTGGGCTGTGACCCCCTGCCCCGCCCCTGCCCCATAGCGCCCCTGGGCTGTGACCCCCGCCCTGCCCTGCCCCATAGCGCCCCTGGGCTGTGACCCCCCTCTGCCCCATAGCGCCCCTGGGCTGTGACCCCCCGCCCGCCCTGCCCCATAGCGCCCTGGGCTGTGACCCCCCCTCTGCCCCATAGCGCCCCTGTGCTGTGACCCCCTTCCCTTCCCTTCCCTGCCCTGCCCCGCCCCGCCCCATAACACTCCTGGGCTGTGACCCGCCCTGCCCGCCCCATAGCATCCCTGGGCTGTGACCCCCCTCTGCCCCATAGCGCCCCTGGGCTGTGATCCCCCTGCCCTGCCCATAGCATCCCTGGGCTGTGACCCCCCTCTGCCCCATAGCGCCCCTGTGCTGTGACCCCCTTCCCTTCCCTGCCCTGCCCCGCCCCATAACACTCCTGGGCTGTGACCCGCCCTGCCCCGCCCCATAGCATCCCTGGGCTGTGACCCCCCTCTGCCCCATAGCGCCCCTGGGCTGTGATCCCCCCCTGCCCTGCCCTATAGCATCCCTGGGCTGTCACCCCCCTCTGCCGCATAGCGCCCCTGGGCTGTGACCTGCCCTGCCCTGCCCCATAGCGCCCCTGGGCTGTGACCTGCCCTGCCCTGCCCCATAGCGCCCCTGGGCTGTGATCTGCCCTGCCCTGCCCCGCCCCATAGCATCCCTGGGCTGTGACCCCCCTCTGCCCCATAGTGCCCCTGGGCTGTGACCCCCCTCTGCCCTGCCCTATAGCATCCCTGGGCTGTGACCCCCCTCTGCCCCATAGCGCCCCTTGGCTGTGACCCCCTGCCCTGCCCCTCGTCCTGCCCCATAGCGCCCCTGGGTTGTGACCCTCTGCCCTGCCCCATAGCGCCCCTGGGCTGTGACCCCCTGCCCTGCCCTGCCCTGCCCCATAGCACCCCTGGGCTGTGACCCCCCTCTGCTCCATAGCACCCCTAGGCTGTGACCCCCTGCCCTGCCCCCTAGCACCCTGAGCTGTAACCCGAGTGCAGGGAGGGGGCCGAGTTTCAGGCATGCTGTGCCCTGGCTTTACCTGCTGTGCAGGGCCACTGGAGTCAGGCTGCTCTGTGCCCACCAGGCTGATGCCAAGGGGCCGTACCAGGGCGGGTGTCAGCCCCAGGGAATAGCCCCCCCCTTTTCCCCCAGCTCTGCAGCAGCAAGGGGAGCAGATGGGGGCAGGGAGTGTGGGGCCTGGATCTGCACCCTGGGGATTCTGCTCCCCCACAAACCCCACAGGGCTCGTTGAGGTGGGGCACAGTGTTGGGCGGCCCTTGGTGCTGCTCTGGGTTCCCTTGCCACCTGAGCAGGGCGGCTGCTGCCTTTTGGGAGGGATCTGTCCCGGAGAGGGAGAATTAGGAGGAGCCTCTGGAGCAGGGAAGCTGCGTGGCAGGGCCAGTGCCCTGGGATTGGAGTCGTGGTGGCAGCAGCGGGGCCTTTGCCTCCCCCGCGCAGTGCCCTGTGCTGGTGCCATCTGGGACCCTGGCAGGGGGGGCTCACTAGCGAGCTCACATGGAGTTTGCCGCTCCTTCCCCGCGCTTGGCTGCCCTGCCGCAGGTGCCCTGGGGCTTGAGCATGGGCACAGGCGTTACAGGCGTGTGCCCGTGTCTCGGGCCATAGCAAGTGCTCCCTGGTTTGTCTGTGCGCAGGGCTCTCGTTTTTATTTGCCTCGGGGAAGGTGCCGGGCTGGAGCCCCAGAGACCGGGTCTAGCTCAACCAGCGCCCAGGCAAGCTCCCTGCTCGCTTTGCCCGCCGCTGGCAGCCGTGGCGGGAGCTCCGTCTCTGCCACCCCGTTCTTGGCCTTTCTGCTGAGGCTGCCCACCTGGGCGGGTTCGTAACCGTGGGCAGATGGGGCTGAGAACCCACCAACTCGGCCACGCTGGAACTGAAGCCCTGCCGTGCCCGGGCCTGCGCAGGGCCTTTCGGGGCACGTGCCAGGGCTGGGGAAGGGCTGCCCCACACCCATTTACATTCCAGGCCCGTGGGCCAAGGGCTTGGCCGTGTGTCTAAACAGACCTGCCATTCACTGCTGCAAAACAGAACTGGGTGTCAGTGTCTGTGGTTGGCTGGGGAGCGTGCAGCTTCCTGTGAAATGCTTGTGAAAGAGGCCGGACAGCATCTCCAGGGCCCTAGTCAGAGCAGAGACTCCGAGCTGATCCCCAGGCAGGGAGGAGACGCGGAGCGCGGGAGGCCTGACGGGTGAGTGGACACCAGCAAACACATCCCCCCGTGCCTCAGTTTTCCCAATAGAGATGGCATCCATCCCACAGGGCTTTGGGGGCTGGCTTGTTCCTGGCAGGCCAGAGAGAGGGCTGGCGTAAAGGGGGATGCAATTGGCTTTAATGCCATTCCCCTGGGCCTGAATGGACATTTTGAGTCTCATCCGGGGGCCAAGTGGAGCAATGGCAAAGGCAGGCTGCATGGAGCTGGCCGAGGCTGCATAGCTCCTCCCCAAAACAGTGATGGGGGGGTGGGGACGATGGACTGGGATTGGCTGCACCTGGGGGGGATTGTGCTGGTTCTGGGGGGTGCAGGACAGTCAGACCTGGGCTGTCCCAGGTCACGAGATACTCGCCCATTTCAGGGTCGAGCTGCAGCTCCCCCCAGGCCCTGGCCTCTGTCTCCAGCCGCTGTGGGGGGCAGGGGGGTGGTGGTGGTTGCTATTGGCCTGTATTGAGACAACTCAGCTGGTGGTTCCTCTCCAAACTGCCTGCGGCTTCGCAGAGCCCGCCAGCACGAGCAAGGGGAAGAAGCATCTGCCGGGAAGTTCAGGCCCTGTTGAAGGGCCGGAGGCCAGCGTCTCAAGCGTGGGGCCGAGGGCCATGCCAAGGGGGCTGGCCCCTGAGAGGGGGCACGCTGTTGGCTCCGTCTCCTTGCAGGGCTTTTTTCAAGTGACTCTAGTGCTGGTTGCTGAAAGGGGCTGGCTTGAGATGCGCGCAGATGCATGCCCTGATAACGGCAGGGGAGGGAGTAGTCAGCAGCCCCCTCCTACACACCAGCGCCCTGCCCCTCCCCACAGCGCCCCCTGCGGGCTGGGGCTGGTGTAGCTGGGAGCCCCCCACAGCCAGTGTCCTACCCCTCCCCACAGCGCCCCCTGCTGGGAGAGGCTGGGGCTGGGAGTGCCCCTCCCCCCACAGTGCCCCCAGCCAGTGCTCCAGCCCCGCTCCCTGCAGCGCCCCCTGCTGGGGGAGGCTGGAGCTGGGAGTGCCCCTCCCCCCCACAGTGCCCCCAGCCAGTGCTCCAGCCCGCTCCTGCAGCGCCCCTGCTGGGGAGGCTGGAGCTGGGAGTGCCCCCCCACAGTGCCCCAGCCAGTGCTCCAGCCCCGCTCCTGCAGCGCCCCTGCTGGAGAGGCTGGGGCTGGGAGTGCCCCTCCCCACAGTGCCCCCAGCCAGTGCTCCAGCCCCGCTCCCTGCAGCGCCCCCTGCTGGGGGAGGCTGGGCTTGCTGGAGGTGCGCCTACCCCCCACAGTGCCCCCAGCCAGTGCTCCAGCCCCGCTCCCTGCAGCGCCCCCTGCTGGGAGAGGCTGGGGCTGGGAGTGCCCCTCCCCCCACAGTGCCCCCAGCCAGTGCTCCAGCCCCGCTCCCTGCAGCGCCCCCTGCTGGGGGAGGCTGGAGCTGGGAGTGCCCCTCCCCCCACAGTGCCCCCAGCCAGTGCTCCAGCCCCGCTCCCTGCAGCGCCCCCTGCTGGGGGAGGCTGGGCTTGCTGGAGGTGCGCCTACCCCCGGGGAGAGGGCTCGGAGGAAGTGGTGGTGGGGACTGTGCGTGTTAGTTTCACAAGGCTGTGACCCAGCCAGAGCGGAAGGGGGGCGGGGTGAGGATTTCGCCGCTGGGCTGTGGCTGCTGGGTGGGCTGATTCTGGGAGGCAGAGACGCTGGCTGAGCTGGGTCTGGCTGCAGGCTGAGCTGTGCTCTGTCTCCCCGGCTCAGGCGCACAGGTGGCTTGTGGGGGGCTGATGCCCATCTCCTGGGGGCCACGGGCAGCCTCCGTTAAAGCAGGCAGCAAACCTCGCGCCGGCGGCTTCATGCCTGCATCGCCTGGGCTCAGCGGGGCACAGGGCAAAGCTGAGGTGGGGCCGGGGCCGCCTTGGCCTGGTGCAAGCAGCTGGAAAAGCTGGCCTGGATCGCAGTGCCCATTCGGAATGGGCTGTGCTTGTGGTACGGCCCCTTTCTACTGCGCCCAGCCCAGCCTGGCACAGCCGAGGTCGGGCCAAGGCCTTTCAAGGGCACGCGTGCAGTGAGTTGGTGGTTCTCAGCCTGCTCTTTCTGGCCCAGGTCTCCAGCTCACGGAACCTGGCACTGATCAGCCCCCGTGGTCTCAGCAGGGAGGACTCGACCGGCCCCAGAGGCTGATCTCCGCAGGGCTGCTGTGCCATGTGCTGTGTCCCTGGCCCCGAGGGGCCCTCTGCCAGGTGTGACCAAGCAGCGCCCAGTGCTTTGCTGGGGCAGGGACCAGCGCAGCTCGGCTCTAGCAGCTCCGTGACAGAGTGGGTATTCCTCTGGGATGTTCCCACCCCATTCAGCACCCCTTCTTCTAGTAGATGTAGTCTTTATAGGGCTGCTTGGTGGGTGGGTTGTCAAATGTTCTCCCAGAAAAGGAAAAAGTTCTCTGGCTGCCAGGCAGAGCGAGGCGGTGAGCGCCCTGCCAATTGCTTTGTTTCCATCAGCTGCTGGTGCAAGACGGCCCAGAGCACCCACTGAAGCTCGCAAGACCAGGCGTGCTCCTGGCTGGATTTGCCCCGGGACTTCTCCCTCTGGGGCCTGGCATCCCCCTGCCCCGCCGCGCTCTGGCCCAGCCGGTGGGAATGGCCGGGTGCGGCAGTCGCTGGAGCTCCGGCCACGCTGCTGCGGCTGGCTGGGACGTCGTGGCTTCAGGGAGCAGCCCCGGCTCTCCGTGACCAGCAGAGCTCAGCCTGTTGGATCTCCCGTCGGCGGGAAGGATGGGCTCCGTTTCGGAGCTGCTCACGGCCGTTCCCCTTCACCAGAGGCCGGACCTGCTGGAGGCCTGCGCCGAACTCATCAACGAAGAGTGGAAGAAAAGCCAGACGGCTCGCGTCTTCTCGCTCCAGAAGTCTGCGGACAGCTTCCCCCTGTGCTTGGTGCTGATCCAAACCCGGAGCAGCGCAGAGGCTGCTGCCGACACCCGGCTCCTCGGACACGCCCGGCTGTCCCGTGTGCTCGGCCGGCCCGAGAGCTTGTTTGTGGAAACGGTTGTGGTCGCCCGGGCGCTGCGGGGCCAGGGCTATGGGCGGAAGCTGATGGAAGCCACCGAGCGCTACGCCAGGGCTCGTGGCTTCCGGTGCCTGCACCTCACCACGCATGACAAGCAGCACTTCTACGCGCACCTGGGCTACGCCGTGTCTGAGCCCGTGCAGAGCGTGGGCTTCATGAGCTCCCTGGTCCCCATGGACTTCCTGCTGCGCTTCTCCAGCCCCTCCCCACGGCGGCCCGGCTCCACCGCCTCCCCTCTTAACAGAAGAACTTCAGGAGCGAACCCACCTCCGCTGCCGCCCTCCGCACCCCCGGCTCCCTGCACAGTCGCTGTGCACCCACCTCCACCGCTGCCCTCCGCACCCCCGGCTCCCTGCTTAGCCACTGTGCACCCACCACCTCCACCACCACCGCCCTCCGCACCCACGGCTCCCTGCACAGCCGCTGTGCACCCACCACCTCCACCACCACCGCCCTCCACACACCCGGCTCCCTGCACAGCCGCTGTGCACCCACCACCTCCACCACCACCACCACCTTCTGCACCCCCGGCTCCCTGCACAGCCGCTGTGCACACACCTCCACCATCTCTGTCTGCACCGACCTGCCCTTTAAACTCCCCACCTGCCATTCCCTCTTCTCTCCCCTTGCCACCTCCCCCTGCTGCTGGGCCACCTCCACTGCCCCCTTTACCTCCACCAGCAGGACTCCTTCCCCCTAGCCCTCCACCGGGCCGCCTCCCTCTGCCGGGCCATCCGGGTTCTCCTGGCCCCATCGCCTGCAGTCCAGCGGGGGCGGATCCCTGTGGTCAGACCCTCCTGGAGACACCGTACCGGGACCTCCGAGGGCTCCCCATCTTCTGGATGAAGAAGGACATTTGACTCTCGTGCAGTGTGCCACGGAGATGCTGATTAAAGATGTGGGTGGGGAGAGTTCACCCCCTGCCTTACCCCTGCTTGGTCATTTGAGTTTTGAACACCCCAGGGGGTGGGGTGGGAAGCCAATTCCTGGTCACTTGCCCTGGGTTCCTGGGGCCCTGTCTCTCCCCTGGTCCGGCCAGAAGAGAGACCCCGCGCACTTGGGATGTAGAGACACCCACAAGCCGCCTCCTGGGGTCACTGCCTAGGCTTGGGGGTCTCACGTTGCTGGGCTGGACAAATCAAGGACCGGCCAGTGGGGAAGGCCTTGGAGGCAGCGAGGCGGGAGGAGGGGGCTGCTAGCGGACGCATGGTTGCAAAGGGGCCGTGCGTGTCCAAGGCCGATCGGCTCAGAGCCTTGCTAACAAATCCACGTGGGGCTGGGCCTTGTGCGTGGGCCCTGGGAGGGGCTGCAGCGCGTGCCCAGTTCCAGCGCTGTGGCCGTGGCTGGCTCAGCAGCGGGGCGCTGATCACCGCCGGCGAAGCAGGCCACATCTGTGGCTTGTGGGTCACTCTTTGGGGCATGGGCAGAGGAGGAGGGGGGTTGTGAATCCTTGAGAGTTAGCCACCGTGGTCCATGTGCTTCACAGAGCAGGGCACATCATTAGCCCCCTTTTGCAGATGGGGAAACTGAGGCACAGAGCAGGCAGTGACTTGCCCAAGGTCACCCAGCTGGGACTGGAACCCGGGCCTGCTTGCTCCTGTGCTCAACCCACTAGGCTACGCTGCCAGAGTCTGTGTCTCATGCAGAGGGGAAGGTGCTGCCTCCGGGCCCAGCCCAACCTGCTCCCTGGGCTGGATCCACCGACACCCTGAGCTACTGCAGCTGAGCCCAGGGGAGGGCCTGGGGCACTTCTGGCTTCACTGCCAGCCCCCCAGGGGGACGGCCCCGTGCGGGTGCCCATTCAGGCAGAGGCACGTGGAGAGAGGCAGCAGCCCACGTCCTGCTGCCCACGGGCCCTCTGGGAGGCCGAAGGAGCAGCCGTTCCTGGGACACTCCAGGTGCCCGGACGGTGGGTGGGTGTAAAGGGGCGTCCCAGCTGCCATCAAGAAGGGGAGACCCGTCTCATTCCAGAGAGGACGGGCTGGCTGGAGGGGGCCTGCCCCGACCCATCGCTCTTCTGTCACTTCGCTTGCCTTTCTTTCATTTAGAGCCCGCCAGCTTCTACTGGACTCCCTCTTGTTGGAGGGGAAATCCAAGGACGGGTCGGTGTAAAACAAGCCCCTCCCAGGTGCTGGGTGAATTGAATATGGGGTGGCGCTAAAACCCTGTGTATGCAGGTCGGAGGGTGGGGAAGGGTAGCTACGGGGAAGGGTTAGACCCGTTCTCCAACCCCTTTTGTCTTTCCAACTGTGAGACCAGGGATTTCAAGGCCAGGATGGCCCCTTGTGATCATCTGCTGCCCTCCTGTCCGATAGGCCAGAGACCTGCCCCCCCCCCCATCTGTGTGACCCTCTGCAAACACAGCCCATCTGGGCTTAAGGATTGTCCTGTGCCCCTTGGTCAGATTGTTCCAGTGGTTCATTCCCATGATCCCGTGCTGGGAATGTGCTAGATGGCACGATGGGTCTCTGGGTTCACAATCCCTTCAAGGGGAGAGACTAGAAGCAGACCAGCAAGCAGGCTCCATCCGCGAAAGGTGAACTTCCCCAGGCTAATCTCTGGGCATCGCCTTGCGACAGGGCATCGATCTCTGGGCATCGCCGTGCGACAGGGCATCGATTGATCTCTGGGCATCGCCGTGCGACAGGGCATCGATTGATCTCTGGGCATTGCCGTGCGACCGGGCATCGATCTCTGGGCATTGCCGTGTGACAGGGCATCATGCAAGGGAGGGGAGAAATGCAGCGTTTAGCAGACCACGTGAGCGCCGCCACTTACAGTGGGGACAGTCAGGGTGGGTCCCATCCCAAGAGGCGCATCTAGAATCATGGAATCCTAGAACAGGAAGGGCCCTCGAGAGTCATCGAGTCCAGTCCCCTGCCCTCACGGCAGGACCCAGCACCGTCTAGCCCATCCCTGACAGGTGTCTGTCCACCCTGCTCTTAAATCTCTCCAGGGATGGAGATTCCACAACCCCCTAGGCAATTTATTCCAGTGTTTCACCACCATGAGGCTATGTCTACACTACGAGTTTTGCCGGAAGAGGCAATGCAAATGAAGCGCGGATTAGCATTTTCTTGCGCTTCATTTGCATAATCTCTTCGATCCTTTTTTTGCAGTGTGGACGTTTCCTTTTTGCGCAAAACCCCTCTGCGCAAGTTCCTTACTCCTCAAAAAAGGAGGTACTGTTAACCAATCTTGCGCAACAGGGAAACGTCCACACTGCTTGTTTTTGCGCAAAAACGGATCGGAAGAGATTATGCAAATGAAGCATGAGAAAACGCTAATCCGCGCTTCATTTGCATTGCGTCTTCCGGCAAAACTCGTAGGCTACATCTACACTGGCGGTTTCTTGCGCAAGAACTCTTTTGCGGAAGAGTTCTTGTGTAAAACATCTTCCGCGAGAGCGCATCCACACTGCCATGTGCTTTTGCGCAAGAGCATCCATGGCAGTGTGGATGCTGTCTTGCCCAAGAAAGCTCTGATGGCCATTTTAACCATAGGGGCTTCTTGCGCAAGAAATTTTTGTTGCCTGTCTACACTGGCCTCTTGTGGAAGAGCTCTTGCGCAAAAGGGCTTATTTCTCATGGGGAGAGGAGTAACTCTTCCGGAAGAAGCCCTGTTTTCCGACGCTATACTGTAAATTTACTTGTGCAAGAATGCGTGTGCAGTGTAGACAGGAGGCAAGGTTTTGCGCAAGGACAGCTGTTCTTCCGCAAGAAGCTGCCAGTGTAGATATAGCCGTAGTGTAGACGTAGCCTGCCAGGCAGGAAGTTTTTCCTCATGTCCAACCTAAACCGCCCTTGCTGCAGTTTAAGCCCCTTGCGTCTTGTCCTGTCCTCAGAGGCCAAGGAGAATGCTGGGATATGCTGGGACCCAGTTGACAACTTGATTTGTAACTAGAGGGAAGTCTTGGTAACATGAGACCTGGCCGACAGCTCCAGCTGCTCTTAACTGCGGCGAGGCAGCTGGTTGGAGCGGGTGATAGCGCCTGTGTAAACAAAAAGAATGAGCTGGTAAGAGGCGGCCCAGGACACGCTGCCGCGCTCCGGGTGTGTGTCAACCTCCAGAAGCCAGGACTGGATGCCAGGGGATGGATCAGTCCCTAAGTGCCCTGTCCCGTTCATGCCCTCTGAAGCAGCTGGCACTGGCTGCTGCAGACAGGAGACTGGACTGGCCAGGCCTTCCCTTTGACCCAGGGAGCGTGTTCTCCTCCTTGGCCCATGGTTATAATGCAGCCACTTCTGGGGTGGTCGCCCCACTCCTGCCATGGGCCCCCTGGAGCCCCTCCCACCCAGGTGCCTTTGTGGGGGCAGCGCTCTCGGCAGGACCCACGCCCCCGTGTGACGAGGGGCCCCAGGAGCCTCCTGCAGGCGTGGCCCCCACTGAGAGCGCTGACCGTGCTGGGGGAGTGTGACTGAGATCAGACAACCCACTGCAGCCCGGCCTGCCCATCACCCTCCACATCTGGTTCCCGGAGCCACCGTCAGCCACGTGGTCATTCACACCTGCCACTGAGCCACCAGGCTCTTCCTAGGCTGGAGGGGAGCTTGCCGGGAAAGGGTCCTTCGCTGTGGGTCATCAGCCCCCTGACCGCTGGCCTGGCAGAGCCCCCCTGGTGCAGACCAGCGTCTCTGGAAGGATGCACGGGGCTGCCTGCGTGGACCGGGCAGTGTCTTTGCCAGTGCGGCCGGCAGGTGCCTGTTACACCCCCCGTCTGAGGACATGGCTGAGTTCCTTTTGGAAACGTCCTTAGCAAAAATGTCCCCTCTCCAGCCCATCCCCAGAGGGAGTCAACAGAACAGGTGACCACCCCGTCATCCATACCCACCCCTGGCAAACAGCCAGGCTGGGCAGGGATGGTGTCCCTACCTCTAACAGCCATTGATGGACCTATCCTCCATGAATCTATCTAGCTCTTTTTTGAACCCTGTTAAAGTCCTGGCCTTCACCACATCCTCTGGCGAGGAGTTCCACAGGTTGACTGTGCGCTGAGTGAAGAAAAACTGCCTTTTGTTTGTTTTAAACCTGCTGCCTTTTCTTTTCATTTGGTGACCCCTAATTCTCATGTTCTGGGAAGGAGTAAATAACTCTTCTTTATTCACTTTCTCCACACCAGTCATGATTTTCTAGACCTCTGTCATATCCCCCCTTAGTCTCCTTTTTCCAAGCTGAAAAGTCCCAGTCTCATTAATCTCTGCTCATGTGGCAGCCGCTCCAAGCCCCTAAAAATGTTTGTTGTCCTTTTCTGCACTTTTTCCAATGCCAAGAGATCTTTGTTGAGATGAGGCGCCCACACCTGTGTGCAGAATTCGAGATGCGGGCACACCATGGATTTATATGGAGGCAACAGGAAATTCTCTTACTTTCAATCCCATTCTTAATGAACCCTAACCTTCTGTTAGCGTTTTTGCCACCTCACTGTGTACCCCTTTCCCTTTATTGTAGGGTGGCGCTCGAGGGCTGGATGTTGCTTGAGTTTGTTATTGTAGGGTCTCCCAGCAGGGCTGAGTGGCTGGTGGGAGCACAGGGTGCAACTGAATGTGGAGTGTTTGTGCTGGGCAAACACAGACCTAGAGTTACAGGCAGTGAAAATAGACGGGATAAGAGGTGACTTTCAAGCTGCAAGGTCGGTGGGGAGAGCCGCGGAGTGGGGGCGCTGCGAGGCAGCAGTGCATTCTGGGGGGATTAGAGCGAGGCTCTGGGCTGCCACGTGGGGCCCAGCCCGATCCGGTTCCTAATCTCTCTCCGAAGATCTCCCTGTCACCACTGGGGAGGGGCGAGCCGGCCCTGGCTGGTCTAAGGCTCAGCGCTGCCACCGGAGGCTTCCCACTGACTCCAGTGGGCATCAGATCATCTCTTAAGTGGGGGGAGGCGGAAGTGTTGGGGACTCTTCCCCATGTTGCTCTCACCTCGCTGGCCCTGGGACAGGCGGGGGAGCAGGGCAGGGCTCCTGCTTGGGCAGGGAGGGGATGTTTACCGGGCACCGTACGGACCCGTGTTCAGAGACACACCCTGCCCCCAGGATCTTAGGCCCAGATCCACAGGGGTTCCCAGCTCCCTGTGGGAATGAGACGCCCGACCCAGCCAGACCTGGGAGCTGCACCCGGATGGGCCGGGCCGGGGCTCCTTTCCTGGGGTACTGCGCCCGGTGAGGCTGCTGTTTGCTGGTGTTCTGGCTCTTTCCCTGCTGAGGACGAGTCCCTGGGGCGGTCAGCGGGGAAGGCTGGGCCAGCGGTGAGGGTGGTCCAGGTGGCAGGTGCCAATGGGGGCAGACACAGCCCAGGCTGAGGGCTGGCCGGGATGCACTGGTACAGCCAGAGAGGCCCCATCTGGAGGGGTCAACGCCCCTTAGGCCTGCAATTTGGAAGCGAAAACAAAGGACAAACAGAGCAAACTAGGCCGAGGGGTTTCCTGCGTCTCAAACCCGGGCCTCCTCTGCTCACAGCCACCCCCCCGGGAGCCCCGTTCAGCCGCAAGCTGCCTTGGGTCGTCTCGGGGTGTAGGTCCCAGCTGGCATCAGCTCTTCCTCAGTCCAAGGTGGTGGCATGGGCTGGGGCCTTTCCCAGCACGCCAGGGTCATCTGCCACGGTCCGTCCTGGGCTGGGTGCTCAAGGGGGAGGATTCGGGGCTGAGAGAGGACGCGGTGGACAAGCCTTAGGGTTAGAACCCGGACTCACCCCACCTTGCTTTGTTCTCCCCTCCCAGGGCGCTGGGGCAGGAAGGAAGCAGGAGGGGGTCACAGAACGTCCACCATGACTCTGGGCCTCACCGCCTGGGCCTGGGCCCTGTTCTGCCTGGGAGCCCCCCGGGCGAGCGCCTCCGCCAGCCCCCTTCTGCGGCCGGTGCCCTTTACGGTGGTGTGGAACATGCCCACGGCCCGGTGCCACCAGCGCTTTGGGGTCGACCTGCCTCTCGAGGACTATGGCATCATGGAGAACCCAGGCCACGCCTTCCGGGGCCCAAACATGACCATCTTCTACAAGAACAAGTTTGGCCTCTACCCCTACATCTCCCCCGAGGGCCAGCGCCACTATGGGGGCATCCCGCAGAAAGTCCGCCTCCAGGAGCACCTGGAGAGGGCCGCAGCCCAGATCACCCAGCTCCTGCCCCCAGACTTCCACGGGCTGGCCGTGGTCGACTGGGAGGAGTGGCGGCCACTGTGGCGACGGAACTGGGGTGCCAAGGCTGCCTATAAGGCGGCCTCTGAGCAGTGGGTGCGGGAGAGGTTCCCGGAGCTGTCTGCCAAGAAGCGAGCCCGCCTGGCCGAGGCGGAGTTCGAGGGGGCCGCCCGGGAGCTCATGGAGAGGACGCTGGCGCTGGGGAAGGAGCTTCGGCCTTGGGGCTTGTGGGGCTTCTACAAGTTCCCCGACTGCTTCAACAACAACTGGGCAAGGAGGGGGAATTACACAAGGGAGTGCCGTGCCATGGAGGTGCTGCGTAACAACCGGCTCCTGTGGCTCTGGGAGGCCTCCACTGCCCTCTACCCCAGCATCTACCTCCCGCCCCGGCTGCCGCCAGACGAGCGCCAGCGCTACGTCCACCACCGCCTGCGCGAGGCCCTCCGGGTGGCACGGTTCGGCCTGGAGCAGCCCCTGCCGGTCCTAGCATACTCCCGGGTCTCCTACCAGCACTCCGCCAAGTACCTGTCCCAGGTGAGAACCAGCGCTGGGGGCCCTGCACCCGGTAGCCTGGGTGGGCGGGAATAGCCTGGGTCTGCCCCCCATGGCCAGCAGGCTGCTGTAGGGCAGCCAGGAGGGGGCGGCTGTTGTAATCCGGGTACACCCCGTTGCCGTGGGCCGTGTCTGTGCGACAGGGTTTTGTCGACAAGGCACACTGCAATGCGCCCGCTGCTGGGGTAAGTCCCTGGCTGCACCGACCGCAGCGAGAGGCCTGTGTTGGGGCAGTGGCTGGGTAGCCACAGACCTTACATCTGCTGTTGGCCACCTTGTCAGTTTCAGGGCTCTGCCCAGCCATGAAATTGACAAGTTGGCTCCTGGCTCCCCAACCGCACTGCTGGGTCTCCCCTCCGCATGGGGCTGCCGCTCTGGCTCCCTGCCGCCCGCTGGAAGCCCGGTTGAGTCTAGAGCGGCTGACTGGACTTCACATGGATCTCCCTGCTGGGGGTGCTCGGCTGCCCCCCAGTGCTCCCTGAAAGCCGGGCGCTTGTGCAGTCGCCCAGCAGAGATTCAGGTGCTGCCCAGCTGCTTAGCAGAGCACCCACAGCTGATCACAGCTGGCAGCACGTGTTTCTATTGGTGGTGCACATCTGCACATGCCTTGGCGCACATAACAAAATTTATTCTGAACACAGAGGGAAAAACTTAGAGGGAACATTGCTGCCCCCCCTCCCAGCACCAGGTGGGGGGGGAAGCCGGATTCCTGCTGGGGCACATGCAGCATTGTCCCGATCCTGTGAGGCCAGCAAAGCAAACGCCCCCAGCACCTGAGGCCGGAAGTGGCACCCCCATTTTCCTTGTCTGACTCTCCCTTTCTCGTTCCCTTCCCCCTGGCAGGCTGACCTGGTCCATACTATCGGGGAAAGCGCGGCACTTGGCGCCACCGGCCTGGTGCTGTGGGGGGACAACTCCTACTCCCGCTCAGCCGTAAGTACCCCCTTCGCCCCCTGCAAAGCACAGCTGCCACAAGCTGCACTGGTCTGTGCCTTGGTCTCTGGCGGCCCTGCCCCCTGCCCATCCGCAAGGCCTGCACCTGCATTGCCGCCCCTCTGTGTCAGTCGCAATGCAAGCAGCTGACTCACCCTTGGGGTGTGAGATGAGTGTGTGGGGTCTCAGATCCCTTCCCGGGGCACTGCACGCTGGCCCTGGCTGCTCGCCTTCCACCAGGGCCCCAGCTCTGCTTGGTGGCGGGGCCCTGCAAGGCAGGGGAGGGGGGCAGATGGGTGGTGGCGTTGGCTCTCCGGTCCCACCACGCCCGGCAGGGGAGCTGGCTGTACATGTGGCTTTCTGCCCCCCAGGACAGCTGCAGGAGCCTGCACCATTACATCACCCGCACCCTGGGGCCCTACGTGGTGAATGTGACGTCAGCAGCCCGGCTGTGCAGCCGCCAACTGTGCCAGGGGCGTGGGCGCTGTGTGCGGCGGCGCCCCGACGAGCTGGCAGCCTTCCTGCACCTCCACCCACAGCCGTGGGGAGAGGACCCCCTGCTGACCAACCGCCTGGGCTCGGAGCAGCCGGGCCCGGAGGCCTGGGGGCAGTTCCAGTGCCGCTGCTACCGCGGGTGGGCAGGCACCAGCTGTGAGAAGCAGGGGTGGGCCGAGCCCATGGGGGGCCCAGACTGCATCGTGCCCGGCCAGTACCCCAGCAGCTGTGTCACCATGCGGGGCAGAAACGGCGCCAAGACCTGCCCTGAGGCTGCCTACGAGGGGAAGACGGAGCTCAGGTGACCCCCTGGATCCCGGAGCAGCTCCGGGCACTTCAGCAGCCCTTAGACGTGGAACTGGGGAGAAGCGAGCACCCAGTGATGGGAAATTCCTGCATGGATGCGCCAGATGGACAGATCTGCCCTGGGGGGGTCAGCTGCTCCTGGGGGGACTGCCCACCCTGCCCTCCCCAAATAAACCCATCAGTGACTCCACGCTGGGTAGCCCTGTAAAGGGGGGGAGGTGCCCCCTGAGGCCAGACGAGCTCATCGGGGGGATCCAGTCACTCCTCCCCCGTGAAACAAACCCCCCCTTGAGCCGCATGGACAGATCCAGAGCCAGGCACTTCGGCCCCCAAGGACACGCCCGGCTCCCTGCGTCGCCCCTTGTGGGAGGCTGTAGGCTGCTCTGGGAGCAGGGCTAGCGAGCGCCCCGGGGCACTCAGCCGCCCTGCGATCAGAGCGCCGCCTCGCTGGGTGACCCCTGGGCGGGGGGATGGGCGCCCTGAGAGCCTCGGCCGTCCGGGCGCAAGCCGAGCCGAGGGCTCTGGGCAGCGGGTCCGAGCTCCCTGAGTGGCCCCAACTTTTCATTCCCAAGCCCAGCGCTGTGGGGCCTGGTTCCCCCGTGTCCCACCAGCCCAGAAGCACCACGTGGTCTCTCCTCCCAGTGCCCCCAGCCCCACGCCTACAGCGCCCATGTCACCCACCGCCGCCTAAAACCAACCCAGGACGGCGCCATCAGACGAGGAACTGACTCCAGCCAATCACAGCGCGGCAATATTGCCTGCGCTCCCGCCCCAACCAAAGCAGAACGCTTGCTCATCCAATCACACCTCCCCTTTCCCACTCCAGCCACCCCCCCCCCCCCCCCGGGCTATTAGCCCTGCCCCCACAACTGGAGTGACCCTGAATGGTACGTGTTTCCTCCACGTGTGCGCAATGCACCTCAGCTAGCGCCCTGGGGCCGTCCTGTGCCGCCTGCACAAACCCAGTGGGGGCGCGGGCGCAGAGGCTCTGGGACACGGCCCGGGGGGGTACCTGGGGTGGGCTCAGTGTGAGGAAGCCTTGTCTGTGCCCACCCGGGTCAGCCCCTGGCTCCGCCAGCCGCGGGGAACACAGGCTCTGCCGTCCCTCTCAGCTAGTGCCAGGGCTGTGCCCTGCCCTCTGCACAGAGCCCTGGAGCGCCCGATGCCTGGGCCGCTGGCCACGGGCGTCTCAGCTACTGTACCCCCCTCGCAGCTGTCGGGCTCAGCCGCACTGAGCACACGCCGCAGTGGCGTTCCCAATGGGTCACGGGCTAGCACGGCGCAGGCCTGGGGCTAAGCCGCCCAGCGCCACGTGTAACAAACGCGCGTGGGGGCTGGTAAACTGCTTGGCCACCGTTTGGGCCCCCCCAGTCTGGCCAGTTTCTTGCCAAGAGCCAGGAAGCAGCCAGCCTAGGGAAAAGATTCCCTGCAGGCGTCTCCGGGAAGCCGGTCCATGCACCTTGGTGCGGTCAGCCGGTGCACTCCCCGTGACACCACCAAAGCCGGCGGTTTGCACCCTGCGGCCCCTTTCCACCACCAGGGTAAAGCGGGAGCTGGACGCACCCAAGCCACTTGGGGCCTTGTTGTCCGGGCGTTCCCCACCTCGCTTGGCTCTGACCGGGCCTCCCGGCACCGCCTTGCGCTGCGCGTGTCGCACAAGCGCCCGGCTCCGCTGGGTCAGGCCATGTTTGCATGCGAGCGTGACACCCCTCTGGAGTGAGGCTGACATCTCCGCTGGCCGGCGCTACAGTGAGCACACACGTGGGCACGCGTGACTCACCAGCCACACACCCAGCCCCAGTGCGGGTCAGGCCCTGCAATTAGCCAAGGCAGCAGTATTCTTCCTCTGGCTGGGGGGAACTAAGTGACTCCCCAGCTCAGACAGGGACCTATGGGAGAGCTTGACACCCCAAACCATCCCGCGAGTGCCAGTTCACGCTTTAGCCAGCCTTCCTCAGCGCTGCCCAGTCCCTTGCTCTGCTGTGCCTCAGTTTCCCCATCTGGGGTATCCGCCTGGAAAGGCCTTCCTGGGTTGTCAAGTCCCTGATAGTGCAGGCGACCTGCTGTAGCCGCTCTCCCAGAGCCAGCCTCAGCCTGGGTAGGGTGTGCGCCTTGCCCGGGGTGTGTGTGTGTGTGTGTGTGTGTGTATCTCAGATGCACACGTCTCCAGTCCGTCTCGTTCCCAGCCGTGATGAGAGTCCTGGCCTCGCTCCCAGGGTTAGCGCCGTCCCAGCGGGCAGAGTGCTAAAGGGGCGTCTGAGTCACGTCACAGGCTGGGCCTCTTGTCTCTCCCCCCCCACCCCCCAACCAGCTGCTGGGCCCTTCCTGACCTCTGTGGCCTGTGCTGCTCCCCTTCCCCAGCTACCCCCAGCTGTGCTGGCGTCCCAGGCATGCCCTGCGTATAGCCCAGTGCCCCCGGCCCCACTCCCCTCTATTTATAGCCCCTCTATGGGCTCCGTTCAGGCCCTATTTTAAGCCCGAGCAGCTGACGGCAGAGCCGGCTCCTGGCAGCTCCTGGGGGACCCGTGGCCCTGCTCCGGCAGCTCCCGTAGACAGCCCCTGGCAGAGGAACGGCGGTGCTGGGCCCACAATGATGCCCAGGGAGGCTGGAGAAGGTACAGGGGAAGGGGGGGAGGTCAGGCAGCAGGGGTGGGCTGGAGGGCACGGGCACCATTCCCCTGCCCCTGTGCCCAGCTTCCAGCTGCCTCCATGGGGATTTCAGCCGGCCGGGCGCAACGGAGGGGTTCTGAGGTGCAGCGGGCAGCCTGGGAGACCAGCCCAGAGGAGACAGCTGCTGGCACAGGCCTGAGCGGGGGCACTGGGGTGTGCCAAGCCAGGAGAGATGGGGGAGCCCCCAGCTCAGGTGGGTCGGCCCAAGGTGGAGGAGGATGGATACAGCCAAGTGCCGGGGTGCGACCGGCTGTTCTGGCTGTAGCAACGCCTGCCAGGCAGGGAGACAGCCTGACACCAGCCGCGGAACCGGCAGCCTGCCCCCCCCACTGGGGCTATGCACCCGACTCTGGCCCAGCCACAGCTCCCTGGAGACTGTAGCATGATGGGGCTTTGCACGGGCCTGTGGCGCCCTGGTAGGGCTGGTGGGCCAGGCTCAGCGGTACCCCCCCCAGGGTGCTGGAGCTGGTTTCACTGGGCCAGGACGCCCCGGGGAACAACCCTGGCACCTCCGGGCTGCTGAAGCTAACCGGCGCCGGTGCAACCGAGCAGGCTGCAGGCAAGGGCCTCATGGCACCGCCTCCTCCCGCAGAGCCGGCAGCGAGGGCCGACGCCTCCGCCCCCCGGGGACCCCATCGACCTCAACGGCAGCGACCTGGTGGAGATCAACCTGCACTCGGTCGAGTCCATCAGCGACCTGCACTGGGCATCCACGGGCCACAAGGCCCCAGAGGGTGAGGTCCCCCCCCCCACTGGGGCTGGCGGCTTGTCCATCACATGGGGTGGGGGGGGGGAACCCTGATCACAGGGCCGGCCCAGGGTGGGGGGGATCCCTAAGCCGCTGATCCCCTAAGGGTCCCGCGCTGTGCACCAGGGCCCAGTGTGGCAGCAGAGACCACACCGAGCACAGCAGGCTGAGCCAGCAGAGATGGGGGGCAGGGGGGAAATCGGCAGGCACAGAAAGGGCTGTGGGGCAGCCTGTAGGGCTGGGGAGGGCAGGCAGGGAGCTGGGCGTGGGGGTGGCAGTGTGTCAGGGGCTGGTGTCTCACTTGTTTCTAACCTCCGCCCCCCCCAGAGAATGGCCCGTCTCCCTCCACCACCCCCCAGACCCCTCCGGCCAAGTACCGTGGGGCTGGGCCAGCCCTGCTGCCGACCCTGCGAGCCGTCCGCACCGCCCCCCTCTGGCCCCGTGTCCGTCCCGCCTGCTGCCGCCCGGCCCTCTTCACCCTGCTGGGGGCCCTGGTGCTGGGCAGCCTTGCCCTGGCCACGCTGGCCGTGTACCTGAGCGGTACGTGAGTCTCCTCCACTCCGCCCCTCTGGGCACACGGGACCCGGGCGGGAGGGGCCACGTAGGACCAGAGCACTTGCTGCCCCTGGGCGAAGGGGGTGGCGCGGGGGGCAAGGTAGCCATGCCTGGAAAACAGGGGCAGAGGGCCCAGGCCAGCCTGAGGGCCCGTAAACCATCCCTAGTGGGAGCAGGAGCTGAGCCCCCCACCCCTGCGATCCCCCTGCAGCAGCTGCCCCCTAGGACAGCAGCACAGGGAGGGTGGGGGTTGAGCCCTGCCCATGGTGCCCTCATGCACAGGCCCCGCGCCCAGCCCTTGAGCTGAACAAGGTGGGTACTGCTGGGGAGGGAACAGGCGCTGCTCCCACCCCCGGGCCCAGCAGGGGGCGCTGCTCCCACCCCCGGGCCCAGCAGGGGGACGCAAGGCACTGCTCCCACCCCTGGGCTCCGTGGGGCACTGCTCCCAGCGGGGCCGGCAGGCAGCAGGGGCAGCAGCACCAGCTATGTGCTGATGGGTGGGATTCTGGCGTTGAGGGCAGTCCCTGGACAGCACCCATGCCCTGGCCGAGCTCCCAGGCTGCCCATGGGGGGTGCTGCAGCACAGCAGGCCCCGAGTTCGAGGCCCGGGGCGGGGAATCCGTGTCTCTTATGGCCATGGGCCAGAAGGGCTGGGGGGAAGCACCACCCACGGTTCCCTCTCCCCGCAGTCCTGCAGAGCGAGTCGCTGCGGGTCCTGGCCCGCTGGCTGGAGGCCCAGGAGGAGTCGGTGCGGCAGATGAGAGGCACCAGCCTGCAGCTGTGGAAGTGGCTGAACGCCAGTGAGCCTGGGGCCCAGACGTGAGCCGCCCTGCCCGGCCCGGAGAGCCCCAGCCAGGCCTTGCCTGCTGGACATGGGGGCAAGGGGACAGCATCCCCCACTCACCTAGAGCAGGCGGGTGGGGTCCCAGGGCCGGCAGCCTGCAAGGGACTAAGGGGTGGGGGGTAAGAATCCCCAGTGTTACCCCAGCACCTTATTTATTAACCTTCCCCCCCTTCAGATTTTGTACATGGCCAGAAAGCTGCACTAGCCTCCCCTCCCCCGGGGGCCCAGCCACCATGCCTGGCTCCAGCGCAGGGTCCCCACCTCGGCAGATCCTGCCCAGGCTGGCTCTGCCCCAGGGTGGGGGCCGGGCCCCACCCAAGCACAGCCAGAGCCTCAGCCTCGCAGAGGCTGCCCCTTGGCTAGGGCCTTGGTGCCGGGACAAGGGGGCTGCAGGCCTGGGGGGCACCAGCAGAGCTAGGAGCAGCAGCCCCAGCCCCTCCTGCCCGTAGCCCATGGAGCGAGTTACCCAGGCCGGGGGTGTGGATGCTCCAGCACTGGCCCGGTTCAGACCCACGCAGCTCTGCGCGGGGATCAATGGGGCAGGGCTCTAGCTGTTACCCGGGGGGCAGGCTGGCTCCTGCTGGCCCTGGCACCCACAGGACCCAGCAGTACAATGCCCCCGCCCATACCAGGCAGGGTAGCCAGCATCCCTCCCCCTTCACTTCCAGCAGCCCTTGCAGGGCAGGAGGGCTGTGGGCAGGGCTGACAGGGTACCCGCCCTGCATTGGCACACAGATGGGGATGGTACAGTGGCTGCTGGTGCCAGTCAGGGGGTGCCCCCTCAAAAGGCATGAGGCCCCCACCCCCCAAAAGCAGGCCAGGCAGCCTTGCCCCTTTGCCTTTTAATGATCAGCAATCACAAGACAAACTCACTCTAGCAGTCCCCAGGCAGGGAGAGGCCCCAGGCCGGGCCCCTGCCCTACATCCCGCCCTCCATCCTGCAGGGCTGGGCCGGCTACCTCTGTGCTCACCCTGCCCCAGTCTGGCTCCTGCCAGGGCCCAGGGCCCCTCCAGCCGCTGGGATCCATCCAGGCAGCCAGCCTGGGCCCCGCCCTGGTGGCAGAGGGAGAGGCAGGGAGCCCCTGAAAAGTGCTTCAGCGGAGGGGCTGCAGCGCAGGGCCAGGTCGGCCCCACCCCACCTTGGGATTTCCTGGCCTTAACCGCCCCCCACTGCACCCGTCAAGCAAGGCAAGAGGGGGCATGACTGACAGCCCCAGGGACCTGCCCCCAGGGTTTAGAGGCTCAGCCCGGGCTAGGCCCAGGCCTGATACTGGAGACTTGGTCTGAGGTCCAGGGGCCCTCATTTTCCACTCGCTGCTGGTCACCCTCCTCCTTGGGAAGACTGGGGCCTGTTCCACCCCCAGCAGGGCAGCCACCTCCCGCTCTGCCCTCCCGGGGTGAACCTCCCATGTCCCACCCTTCTAGCACTGGGGGGCACTGGCCCCACGCACCCGCCCACTGCTGCTGTGCCCCTGGGCGGGGGGGCATAGTGCAAGCATGCGCGTGTAGGGGGCAGGAGCAGGGGCTACCTAGGGAACACCCCCCCACGTACAGTCACTTCAATCTCCCAGTCTCGCGTCACTCGGCCCAGCCAGCCCCAGCGGGCAGGGAGCACACGCAGTTCCAGGGCTCAGCACCGGGCCGGCCCCGGGCAGCAGCAGGAGGCAGGTAAAAATCACCAGCTGAAAGGCAGGAAGAGCGCCCCCCCACCCTGCTGACGTTTTTGATTAAAAAAATAAAAGCAGGCCCTGGCGCCTGGTCTGGCCGGGGCGAGCGGCCTGGCCCTTTCAATGCGAGTCTGTGCAGCATAAAAGGCCCCAGGGCTGGGGGCGAGGGGCCGGCGGAGCCGCTGAGCGGGGAGGGCCGTACGCCCCCCCGGCTCCCACCGCGTCACAGTGGTCCGGGTCTGTGGCTGGGGCGGGCGCGGCCCTCACAGGACGTCGGCTCGCTTGTCCCGCACGCGGCTCCTGGCTTTCGTCCGGGCTTTGAAGGCAGCCGAGTTGTACAGGTGCTGGGGGGAGAGGGGGCGTTAGCAGGACCCAGCTACCCACCCTGGCTGGGCCGGGCCCAAGGCAGCTCGCTTGCTGGCAGTGCTGGCGCGGGGAGCTCACTCGGCCAACGCGGAGGGCTCTTCCTGCTCTCCCACCCGTTACCGGGGCACTCCGCCAGCTCCCCGTCCAGCCGCAGGGCTGGGGCTCGCTCCCCGGGAGACCCAGCGCCTTCCCTTCTCAGGCGGCAGGTGGCCGGGCCCAGTCCCGCATGACCAGAGCTCCCACCACTAGCCCCCACCGCCACAGGCGCCCCCGTCTCGCTTGGCTCTGGAGTCCCGCTGCTCGGGGGTAATCTCTGGCGGCGGAGCCAGAGGAGGGCCCTCGGCCCACGTGCAGCCTTCTCCAGCACCTGCCCACTCGGCTCAGTGACCCCCCCGGAGGCAGGGGTGGGGCACGTACCTTCTCGAAGCGGGAGATCTTAGTGGCTTTGAGAGCTGCCGCATCCAGCACCAGGGGGGGGCCCAAGTCAAAGATCTCGCGCAGCAGCTCGTTGTTCTAGGGGCGAGGCGAGAGCAGGCGATGAGGGGCAGCTGCTTCCCCCCCCCAGCCGTGAGCCCCCACTGCGGCTGCTTCCCCCCCCAGCCATGAGCCCCCACTGGCAGGAGACACACCCTTCCCAGGGGGGGCTCGGATCCCACCTCCCCGTCCGGTACCTGCAGGTGGTGCCTGATGCCGGAGCCCAGCACCTCCTTGAAGGCGTGGTACGTCCTGCGCCGCACCCAGCTGTCCACGTACATGCACTCCAAGCCAAACCGGATGGTCTCCTCGTGGCACTCGCCGTTCTGGGGGCAAGCGGGTGGCATCAGCAGGCAGCCAAGGAGCCCAGGAAAGGGCTGCCCCCCCCCCGTGCCACTGGGCAAAGCAGGGCCCAGCGGCTGCAAGCTCCATCGCCCGTCCTCCGCACAGCGGCAGAAGCCAGCTGGCAGCTCTCCCATGGCCTGCTGCTGGGCCGAGGTGCCCGCCTGGGGCCCGCAGCTGCTTGCAGGTTCACAACCCCCCGGAATGGCTGGCAGCCTCCCCTCTGCCCTGGGCGCCCCCCCCCCCGACTGGCTGGCAGCCTCCCCCCTGCCCGGCCCCCCAGCGGCACCTCGATGAAGTGCAGCACGTCGCGGAAGATGGAGCGCTGCCGGCGCCGGTCGGTCTTGGCCCGGTACTTGTTGCTGTCGGTGGCCAGGGCTTTGAGCTTGGTGCACAGCAGGTCGGTGCCCTCATAGCAGAACTCCTCCTGCGCAGGAGGAGAGGGGCTGGTGGGACCCCCCGCGCTGCCCCAGGCCTGGCTGGGAGCAGGGAGGAGCCGTGCCCGGGGTGATCTAGAGCCCGGCTGCTGGGGTAACAGGGGCAGCCGGCCCCACTGCCAGCCTTGCCAATGGGCCCCGCCCATGGGGCAGATCCCCATGCCCTGGGCGGTGACCTGTGGCAGCCGGGGAAGAACAGGGCCCCCAGGAGCATGGGGAGCGGGAAGAGCACGCCAGCCCCCTCGCAGCGCTGACCCCCCCGAGCCCCGTGGCACCCCGGCCCTACCTCCAGCTCGTGGGCCAGCTCGAAGAGCAGCGCGATGCTCTCGCCCGCCACAATGCGCAGGTCCACGGCGTCACTGGACAGCAGCAGCGGCAGCATGAGCAGGTGACTGCGGCAGGGGAGAGGGGCTCAGGGCTGAGCTGGCGCCAGGCTCGCCGCCGCCCGCGCTACTCGCCAGCCAGTGCTGGAGTCTCCCCATTCTTACCCCCGGCATGCGCGGCCCCCAGCCCGTGGCACGAACAGGTCCCAGAGCACCCCCCTGTGGCTCCATGGCAGCACCAGGTCACTCACTTGTCCAGGATCTTCTTGATGCGGGAGCCGGGGCAGATGGTGAGGAGCAGGGACCAGGACTGGAGGGCGTTGCGGTGCAAAGTCTGGAGGGGGGCGCTGTGGTGGGCGGGGACAGGGCTGCCCTCCTCCCGGCAGGACGTGCCAAAGATGCCCTCCAGGCAGGCGAGACAGGAGATCAGGTCCTAGGGCAGGAGAGCCGGGGGTGGGGGTTACATGGCCAGGGGAACTGAAGGGCAGGAACAAGCCCCAGCAGCAGCCTCTGACCAGCGAATCTCAGCTGGGTCTGCCGGGCCCAGCAGCCGGTTCTTCAGAGCAGCTCCAGGAAACCCCTGGACAGGCCCCCGTCCCACATGGGCTGCTAGGGATGGGGAGGGGGGGGGTCCTCTGGTGCTGCCCCATTGTCCTGCTCACAAAGCCCCAGCCCCAGCCCCTTGCTGCCTGGGGTGCCGGCAGCAGCTGGAGGTGCCGGAACGGGAAATGGGGGCCCAAGACTGACAGATCCTACGCAACCTGGCAGCCAGCTCCCTGGGCCCTCCCGAGGGCGGGTCTGGGCCTGGGGGCAGGACCCCCAGCACGGCTCTCCCCAGGACAGCTGCTCTGGTAACCCGGGAGGCTCACAGCCCCTCCAGGCAGGACTCTCAAGCCAAGGTTGCAGCTCGGGACTGGCTAAAGGGCAGCCCCCGGGCCACACGACAGCCCTGCACACAGGGCAGGCTAAGAGCAGCTTCCGCTGGCGCGGCTGCAGTGCCTCTGGCGGGGGGCGGAGGGGAGGGGCGTGACGACACCTGACCCTCCCGGGCGGAGCAGTCCCCTCGGCGTTTCTGTCTCAGGCACCCGTGGGTGCTCACTTGTGGGCAGTTACCTCCACGTCTGCAGCAGCCACGTAGCAGCACATCCCCAGGGCCGTGGCGCACTGCGGAGAGAGGAGCGGGTTATGGAACGCAGCGCAGGGCCAGGCCCTGCCCCGTGTCTGACCATGCGGTCGGGAGCCTGGGCGCCCGCATCGGCCCCTAGCACAGCAGGGGCTGAGTGCCGCCTGCTGGCCCGAGGCACGCTGCCCGGGGGCTCGGGAAGGGGTCTCCGGGCTTGCCCATGGAGCCAGGCATGCTGGACAGGGGGACACTGAGCCTCCAGCCGGCCTTGCAGAGACCGACAGCGGAGACGGGAAGAGACCAAGGACGGGGGGGACCTGTCCCAGCTCCACGCAGCCCCCAGCTTGGTCCGTTCCCCATGGCCCAGCCTGAGTGAGTCCAGAAGCAGGTTGGCCCAGCCTCGACCCCGCCGGCAGCCGCGCTCCCTGGGGAAGCAGGGCTGGTGGAAGGTGCCCGGTTCCAGGCCTGGCTGGTGTGTGCGTTCTGGGGCTGTGCCAACAACCCAGTGGCAGCCCAGCTCTGCGCGGCGCTGCCCGGGGGCGGGAACCGGGCGCCCGCCTCCACACGGCTCCCGTCCCAGAACTGCCCAGGGGCGGGAACCGGGCGCCCGCCTCCACATGGCTCGCGTCCCAGCGCTGCCCAGGGGTGGGGTGGGAACTGGGCGCCCGCCTTCACACGGCTCGTGTCCCAGCGCTGCCCAGGGGCGGGGTGGGAACCGGGCGCCCTCCTCCACACGGCTCACGTCCCAGCGCTGCCCGGGGGTGGGAACCGGGCGCCCGCCTCCACACGGCTCGCGTCCCAGCGCTGCCCAGGGCGGGTGGGAACCGGCGCCCGCCTCCACGGCTCCGTCCCAGCGCTGCCCAGGGGCGGGGTGGGAACCGGGCGCCCGCCTCCACACGGCTCGTGTCCCAGCGCTGCCCAGGGGCGGGGTGGGAACCGGGCGCCCGCCTCCACACGGCTCGTGTCCCAGCGCTGCCCAGGGGCGGGGTGGGAACCGGGCGCCCGCCTCCACACGGCTCACGTCCCAGCGCTGCCCGGGGGTGGGAACCGGGCGCCCGCCTCCACATGGCTCCCGTCCCAGAACTGCCCAGGGGCGGGAACCGGGCGCCCGCCTCCACACGGCTCGCGTCCCAGCGCTGCCCAGGGGCGGGGCGGGAACCGGGCGCCCGCCTCCACACGGCTCGCGTCCCAGCGCTGCCGCCCCCGACTCGCTACTCACGCTCTGGCGGGCGACGGGGCTGGCCGAGGTGTCCGTCAGGGTGCTGAGGAGGAGGGGTTTCAGGCTGCGGAACACCTCCTCCCCCTCGGGCCCCGAGCCCATCTGAAGGCACAGTAGTGTGAGAACGCTAGCAGCCAGGGCCTGCTCCTCCCCTTTGCCTGCCGGGCACAAGAGCCTCCATCAGCACCAAGAGCTTCTCCCTCCCGGCAGAGGCCCCCACACTCCTCAGCCCGGGCGGGTGCAGGCAGGGCCACAGGGGGGCTCCCCGCCCAGCTGAGGGGCTCAAGCAGAGCAAAGAAGAGACCCGGCAGGGCTAGCTCCTGCATGAGGGCTGGCCCGCCCGGCCAGGGAAAGGTGTGGGGTGGGCAAAGGCTCTGCCTGTTCTGGGGTCGCCCCTTGGATCCCTGCCCCCTGCTCTCCGCGGGCGTCCCGTGGTCCGGACACGAGCGTGGCCGCGGATGCAGCCTGGGGTCGCGCTTGGAGGCTGGAGCTGCGGGGGAGACGGGGCCCCGCTAAGGGGGGGCTGGACGGGCAGGGGCAGCCGTACCTTTCTTCAGGCACTTCTCCAAAGAGTCCGTGAGCGTGAGCCGGCGCTCCAGCAGGAAGTCGAAAAGCAGCTTGGAGGAGAAAGCCAGGCGCAGGCTCTCCAGGGCGGCCTGCCGGGTCTTGGAGCTGGAAACAAGACCCCGTGCTAGATGCCGAGGGCGAGGGCGAGCCGGGAAGGGCCACCCCCTTCCCCGTAGGCTGCCTGGCCAGGGCTGTGCGCGTCAGGGCTGCGCCTGGGGCTCTGGTGCACACGTCCAAGGGCCGCTCCGCGGCCGCTCGGAGAGCCCTGCCCCTTCTGGCTGTGGCTGGGGGAGGCCCAGGGACGGGACGGGACCCACGGCTCCCATCAGGTCACAGACCCCTCCAGGCAGGACGGAGGGGAGCTGGGGATGGGACCCAGCCACGCCCGCCAGCCCCTGCTAAGAGCACAGGGACTCACGGGGCTCCCAGCCCGCCGCTGGAGGAAGGGAGTGCGGCCCGGCCTCACCTCTTGGCGCTCACGTGGTCGATGCACTCCTTCAGTTTGTCTTCCACCTCCTCCTGCTGCGCCTGCTCGTCCACTCCATCGCTCCCTGCAAGCGGCAGCCGGCGTCAGTGCCCCGCGGGCCTTGGGTAACCCCCGCGCCCGGCCCCGGGAAGGAGAAACAGCCAGACGCCGCCTGCCCACAGCCACTGCGCTGCGGGGGCGCGACCGGGAGGCAGCTGCGTGGCCAGCCAGAGCCCTCGCACCCCACCCGGCAGTGCACCACACAGCCGAGGCCTGGAGTTAGCGGGCCCCGAGCGTTACGGGCCCTGGGGAAGGAGGAGTGGAGCGGAGAAGGGAGGGGCTGGCGAGAGACCTAGCTCCAGCGCCCCAGGCTTGGCTGCTCCTGCGCAGCCAGCCCCTTCGGCGTCACTCACCGGTGCCCTCCTCAGCGACGCTGGTGCCCTCGCTGGCGCTGCTGTAGTGACTCAGCACTTCGCTGGCTGCCTCGTCGTCGCTGGCCGGGGCCTCTGCTTTGCCGCTGCTCCGAGCTCCTGGTGCCGGAAGAGGAAGGGGGTTCAGCTGAGGGGAGCCCCACGCCCGGGGAGCCCTGCTTGTCCCGGGGCTCAGCTGCCCACCCCACCCCGAGTCAGAAACATGACCCTCCTGCCCGGGAGGTGCCAGCCCTGAGCCTGGTGGCTCGGCTTGCCCATCTAAGGTGCCAGAGACACTTGCCAAGGGAGATCTCATCAATTCCCTCCGCTCCCCTGGACCTCCCGTGTCCCCCTGCCCGGCCCACGGAGCCTCACTCACGGGGCGTCCCGCTGGGGCTGCCGGCTCCTCCAGGCCGGGACCTCGTGGTGCGCCTGCGGAGCGCCCCGCCGCCCATCGCCCCGTGTGGGTGCCACATGCCCTTGGCCGGCCCCGCTGCGATGCGGGTGCCGGCTGCAGCCCTGCGGGTGTGGAGTCTGCCCCGAGGGCTGGGCCGGCCAGCCACACGGCTCCCTGCCATGCCACAGGTGCTGCCGGCGAGCGCAGATCAGCACGCAGCCAGGGAAGCGGCAGTGTCTCTGCAGATAGCGAGGAAGGGGACTGGCAACCCCACCCCGTTTAGCCAGGCCGGGAGCCGCCGATAACCAGCCCCACGCAGGAAGGGGAGAGGAGCAGGCCGAGAGGAGAGAGCAGGGAGCCAAGACTGGCCACAAAACAGTTGCGTGTGCCGAGTAAGCCAAGAGTGAGTCCTTGGCAGGCTTCCCCGGGCCCTGCATCTTCCCCCCTTGGAGCAGGGCCAGGTCCTGGTTTGTGGTGCACCCAGCGCACGGACCACGCGCACCCGCCACCTGGCACGGCAAGCCCAGGCTGGCAGGGTCACTATGGGCCCAGCGGATCCGGAGCAGGCTCTGAGCACGTGGACAACGAATGGGGATGCGTGGGGGAGGCAGCTGGTTGCTGACGGCTGGGGAAGCCCAGAACCAAGCGCCCAGGGCTTCCCCCTCCGCCTGCCAGGCGGAGTCGAGCAGCCGCCATGGATCTGGGTGGGTGCCCCGAGGGGTGGGCTGGGCGCGAGCGTGCCGGAGAGGTGCCTGCACAGGATGGGTAGGGGGCTCCAGGGCACGCTGGGCAGCACAGCGGTGGGAGCAGGCAGCAGCCCACGGACAGAGACGGGTCTGAGTCACGTCAGCCCTGCGCCCCCCCAGCAAGGCAGCGCCGGAGCCCGAGAGAGCGGCAGGGGCGCAAGCCGGACTGGCTAACGGCGTGGGCTCCCCGGAGCGCTGCGCGGCGGAACCAGCCAGAGACATCACCCGCCGGCTCCAAGGGCATCATCTGAGCCACCCTGCAAGCCCCGCGCCCCGTATTTCCCCAGGGCAAACCGGATCCACTGCCCCATGGCCCTGCCCACTTGGGGCCTGGCATGGGGGGGAGGGGGGACTGCTCACAGCTGGGAAGTCTGTGACAGCAGAAACAACTTGATGCCATTTGCCAGCTGGGCACACACGGGCCAGCTCGTTAAAGCCCAGCCTTCCCGAAGCTGCTGGGAGGGCAGGCCGAGGGGCATGCTGGGCACGGGGCAGGAGCGGCTGCTCTTGGCGTCACAGGGAGGAGACGTGCCCGCTACCAGAGGGCAGCCGGGAGCAGCCCTGCGGAGAACGGCCCCGAGCGAGCGTGGGACCGCAGCGGGCAGCCCCAGCAGGGCGTATGCACAGGCCCGAGGCACACAGGCCCTGGAAAGCTGAGCCAAGCGGTAAACAGAGGCCGCCCCCCTTACGAGACCCCACAGAAGCTGGGACACAAGCTCCGTGGGCAGAGCGCCAAGGGCTAGGTTGCTAACAGCGGAACAAACCCGCCACATTAAGTTCCAGCGCCACCTCGGCAGCAGCCCCTGCCAAGAGAGGGGAGCGGCAGAGCAGAGGGTGCCAGGGGAGGAGGCAGGAGGCAGCTAAGGAAGGGGGCTGGGACACCCTTTGAGTTCACTGTAACGCCCGGGGCCATAGCAAGAGGCTAAGCAGAAGGCAGCCGGCAGAGCCAGCGCTGCTCGCCCGTGCTGCTGGGGGGGGAATGTTCTGCTGGCTCCCACGTGGCGCCGGGCGCACAGCCCCATGGAAAGGGTGCTGAGGGCGTGGGGCGAGCACACAGCCAGCCCGGCCAGCGAGGTCCCCCCCCACCCAGCAGCGGCCGGGGGAAGGGCAGCGGGTTGAGATCCTTCGGAAGCAGAGTCAGCAAGTCCCTGCAAGCGCACGTGGGGGTCACGGGCCTTTCGAACCTGAAAGGGACACGGACCTGTCCCGAGCTCCCTGCCAGCGGGCAGCTCCGCTCCCTAGAACAGCCCCCCGCGGAGCTCCGCAGGGCGCAGGGGCAAGCTCTCTCTCCGGGCTGGCTGTGGCGAGGGGCCCGCTATTCCCCCCCGACCCCAAGCTGCTGTCAGGCAAGCAATGAAGGCAGCTCTGTATCGGCTAATGGAGCACCCTGCCGGCCAGGCTCGCCCCACGCCCCAGCACCGACCCCCCCCAGCAGGGAAGGGAGGGAGACTCTCTTCGCGCCCCCTCTCCCACCACACCAGGCCCACCTACCGCGGAGAGATCTGCATTCTGAAACCTTCCGGGGAGCCCGTCGAATGGCCCGCAGCCAAGCGGCCACTCGCCAAACCAAGATGGGACTGCCTGAGCCAAGGGCGCCCTGCCAGGGATGCCAGCGGACACAGCAGCCAAATCTCACCCTGCAAGCTCTCTGGCGCCTGGATTTAGCCCTGGGGCTAGTACGTAGCTAGAAAATTACTCCAGCCCCGACTAAGGGGCTTTGTGTACATGCAACAAACATTACAACCCGTGTTATAGCCACGTTAGAAAACACCCTGTTCAAATCCAACTCTGGCTGGCTGGCTGTTTGGAGAGCTGTGCCCGAGGCAGGGGCTGCCCACGCTTTGGGGCAGACCCACCTGCCACGGGATCCCACAGGACATCAGAGAGGGAACGGGGCTGGCACAGCATTGGCTTCCAAGCGCGTAAGCAAACGACGGTCTGGCACCGTCGCAGCGGCGTGTTTGGAGTACTACGAACAGCTGCGCGGGTGAACGCACACGCATCCAACGCACGCTGCCCATGGCTCTTACAGCGGCGAGGCACGGACAGCTCCAGGCTAGGTCAGCGACAGCACAGGGCACAAGCTGCAACTTTCACCCAACTTAGTGAAGTGGTTCCCCTCGGAACAACCTTGCGAGTGTCCCCCCCCACTGACGCAGGAACAGAGCTGGGGCTAACAACGCACTGCCCGGCAGCCACTCGACGGCAGACAGCACCAGCTGTACAGTCAAAGACTTGTCTCGGAGGGAGAAGCTTTACTACTGCGTCTCAGAGGTTGAAAATACACATCCAGGCATGCCTGCTCTCCTGCAGATCTCACGCCTTGCCTTCTGTGTCGATCAGATCCTAAGCTACGTGAGGCAGAAACAGGCTACTTTGCCACGGCGTATATAGCATTGCGGGCCCTTCGCTAGCAGCCAAGAACATGAAATGGAGAGGAGATGGAGCACCCGATTTCAGATGACACGCTTCCACAGAACCAGCAGAACCAGTGTGGCTTGCAAGTGCTACAGCTTTGTATAACCACTGTGAACAGACACATTTTTGCTGCAAGAGGGATGTGAAGGGTTAACCAGTTACCTGGTAAGCATCATCCTTACCGGCATGCTTACTCGGTAATCGGCAACTCAGCCCGGCCAGAGCAGGGGCTGCTCCAGCTCAGCTGGGCCTGCCACAACATGGGGCTGCTCCAGGGTTAACCAGTTAAACACAGCACTTAAAAGTTAACTGGTTAAGTGGGAATCTACATTCCTAGCCTGCAAGACTTTCTTGTTTGCACCCAGATATCAGGGCATTGGAAGACTCCGGGAGCTAGCAAGCATGGGCCAGGTAACGGACCCTGGTTGACAGAAGGCATCCTAACTGAAGCATTATTTCATGCAAGGATACTACTTCGGAACAAGATTAAGAGCGAGCTGGAAAGCGAAAGCGGAGACAGAGAAAACAGAGAGGAGTCCTGTGGCACCTTATAGACTAACCAAAGTGTTGGAGCATAAGCTTTCGTGGGCAAAGACCCACAAAGAGAAAACAGAAATGGGCTTTGGAAAGGAGTAGTTCAACGGAGAAGTACGATTTAAAAAGACACGGTCAACTTGGAAAAGGGTCCCATTCACGTCAACTGTGTTGTTAAACCCATCAGATAGTTACAAACACAAAAAGATGCAGAGAGACTTTTTGGTTGTGTCTCTACAGTGCCTAGCGCAGCGGGATCTGGTCCACAACTGGTCTCTAAGACGTTGCCACAACCCATAGGACGAAAAATGAAACGAGAGAATAAAGTCTCTGCTCACCCCAGAGTACTCTGCACATTTGACAGTTTCTGTTCCCCACCATGCTGCTGAAGAGACCTCGGAACAGGAGCACCAACCAAAGCAAAGCAAAGGAACCCTTCCATTGTTTTAGGAGGAAATCAGACAACAGTTACTATCTAACTGACTATCGGAAAAGGGGATTAGAAGTTGGTCTGTTCCAAAAATCCAAGGTAACCCTTTACATGGTTTAGAACTTTGCTAAAGGATCTAGACCTGTGGTGTCCAATGGGGATGTTAAGGACTAGTCGATTCCACCCCCCCTCTTGCTGCCTCTATCAGACAGAGGCGGCAAAGGGAAGGGAGGGAAGGGGGTACTTCAAAGTGGCAGTGCCACACAGAGCCCAGGATCAGCTGTGCAGCGACGCCCAGTGTGGAGCCTGGGGTCAGCTGGGGAGTCCCCAGCTAACCTGTCTC
Source organism: Rafetus swinhoei (assembly GCA_019425775.1). Taxonomy (NCBI): domain Eukaryota; kingdom Metazoa; phylum Chordata; order Testudines; family Trionychidae; genus Rafetus; species Rafetus swinhoei. The sequence goes on along the minus strand of CM033435.1, from coordinate 1,646,107 downwards.
CTCCCATGCCCACAGAGGCAGCCAGTGGGGAGCCAACACCACTTCCCCGGGGATGGAGGAAATGCCGTGCAGAACCCAGGCTGATTCCGGCTCCACGTGGCATTTCAAATTGGCAGCTGGGGACTCTTGTACATTTCAAAGCTGGCACCCGTGTGCAGCCTGGAGTCAGGGGGGACTTCCTGCGGGCCCGGGGCTGCACCCGGAGTTCCACATTCCTCCTTGGAAACGTACGAGAGCCCCAGTGGGGGCCCAGCGAGGGCTCTTGTACGTTTCCAAGGAGGAATGCGGAAGTGCCTATCGACTAGTTGATGGAAATTCCATCAACTATTCGCCTAGTCAATTAACCGTTACTTAACATCCTTAGTGTCCAACCAGTTCTGAAGTGGTAGCCACTCCAGTGGCTACTGCTATAGTCAACTAGCCACACTCAACCAGCCATGTGGCTAGTGTTGTTGGACACCACGGATCTAGAACATCCTTCTGGTTTTCCTGGCTTAAGAGGCACGAAGCCACCACATAACCACGGATATATTCCGGGCCATCTCTACTGAATCCCGAACTTCCACGGAGTCCCTCCTGTGCTGAAATCCTTCCCTTTCACTAAGCTTTGTTAGTGGGAGCACATGGGACCTACTTTTGCTTACTTCCATTCCCCCCCCCCCCCATGAAAACTCGGCTCAGCTCCCAAAAATTTTAACACACAAATTTGAGGACTTCACTTTGGCTGCAACCATGTACCTAATTAGGGAGAAGGAAGCATTCTGCAGCTGTCCCCATCTGCAGCATGAGGTGCAGTATGCTAACAGCACTTCTGGGTGCTTCGGCTACAGCAGAACACGCATGCTAGAATTGGCAGTCGGCACAGACTTCCAAGCACTACTGAAGAGGGCCTTGAGCTGCCCTGATTTAGTAGGCATTCCCTCTTGCCCCCAATTTCAGCTTAAAATGCCCAAAAGCATGATTTTGCTGTTGGATTTACAAACCTAGTACTTGGCCAAAGTTTGAGCCCCCTGTAAATACACCATGCCATTCATCATTTTCAACAGATGCCCTGAGCAGGTATCACTACAAGGGGACACTCACTGCACAAAACTGAACCGAGCTGCACCTATAGGTAAGCATATTTGCACCTGCTGTTTCAATTCACAGGGCCCTAAGCCAATAAGACGCATGATTTGTTCAGCTAAATCCATCACAGATAACCACGAGAGGGGCTAGTGAGAAACATGGATTCAAGTCACCGCTCCACCAGAGACCCTGACTCAGTCATTCAGCCACATCTGCGCTACAGGAACTAGTCACGGAGCTGCGGGGACAGAAAGGGTAGTGACTGCAGCTCCGCAAGTGACAGTAGCTAGGCGGTGGGGCATTCTTCTGTCGACCTAGCTCTGCCTAGGCCGGGGGGGGGCGGGTAGGCTGGACTTGCTGTAGCACCCAGGCATGTGGATTTTTCAAACCCCGGTGCGATGAACTAGATCAGCCTGTGTTAAGTGTAGACCGGAGCACAGCCTCTGTGGGGAGGGTAGCAGTGTATTGTTGTGGAAGTGCCTGGCACAGACCAGACCCGACCCTTTCTGGGGCAGGTGTTTTACAAACGAGCCCCAAAGCACTTGCCCCCTTGCCAGCCCGCCGCAGCCTGTCTGAGCAGGCAGTGCAGCAAGCGGCGCGAGCCCCCAGCAGCCTGTGCCCAGCGGCCAGCGCGCTCAGGGAGACAAGGGCAGGGGGCTTCGGGACAGCCACGCAGCCCGGGGGAAAGGCCCAGGGCACGGCGGGAGCGGCTCCCGCCTCCTCCACCCCCGCGGGACGCGCTCCAGGGGCCCCCGGGACACGCCACCCTACCCGCAGCCTGCCCGGCCCTGCCCCCTTCCCCCCACGTGCCAGCCCGGCAGCAGCTGTCAGCCTCGCCCGCTCCCTCCCAGGCGGGCAGCGGCCACCACGCGCGGGGGTCCCCAAGCCAGCCTCGACCCCACACGACGGCCGGGGCGGGACCCCGCGGGGGGGTTGGGGGGGCCCTTCAGAGACTCAGGGCTGGGCCCGCGGGTGGAGCCCGGGGCAGCCGCCCAATAAGGTAACCCGCCCCCCACAGCACCCCTCCTTCCCGGGCCCCACAGCCCCACGGGGAGCCCCCACCCCGCGCGCCCCCACGGGAGCCCCTCCCTTCCGCGCCCCGGCGGGGACTCACCGCGGCCGCCCTTGCGGGCCGCCTGCGCGCGGCGGGAGCGGGGCATGGCGGGGCCGGGGCGGGCCGCGCGCTCTCAGGGGGCGGGGCGGGCCGCGCGCGCTGCGGGCTGGGGGCGGCCGGGGCCGGGCGCTGCCTCCGGGGGGAACCACGCGGCCGCCGGCGCCACCATCTTCCCTGGCTCGCGGGAGCGCCCCGCCCGCCGCCGCGCTGCCTCCTGGGAGGCGCAGTCCGCGAGGGGCGGGGCCGCGGCGCGCCGCGCTTTGTGACGGGCGCCCGGGACTACGAGGCCCGTGATGCTCCGCGCCGGGGGGCGGGGACTACAAGTCCCAGCAGGCAGCGCGGCCGGGCCGGAGCCCTGCTAACCTGTGCGCTGCCGGGGCCAGCCCCTGGGAGACCGAGGGGGGGGGCGCCCCCCGCCTGGCTGGCGCTCCAGGAGCCGCGTGTTACACCTTAGCCCCGCCCAGGCTCCTAAAGCCCTTGGGACGCGCCCTCCCCCCAGGCCTGGGTCCCTCGCAGCGTCCCAGCCTGCGCCCCGCCGGGCTGCCCCTCCGCTCCCGGCGCGGGGCGGGGCGGGGCGATCGGGCTGGAGAGAGAACCAGGGCCCGGCCGCTGGCCCCGCTGCTCTGAGCTGGCCCCTAGGCACGGCCGGGGGGGGGGACCGGACCAGCCCTGGGCGCCACTTACCGCAGTTAGAAGCACAGAGCTGGAAGAGACCTCAGGGCACCAAGTGCAGCCCCCTGCTCTAGGCAGGGCCAATCCCAACTCAATCAACCCAATTAAGCGGTCGATTAACCCTCGTGCGCCTGGGCTATTGATTTCCGTTCCCTAGCGCCAGCCCGAGTCTCAAACAGGCCGCAGCTCCCCTGGGAACCGCGCCGCTGCCCGCTGGATGTGCGCAAGCCTGCCACGCCACCGGGCCCACGGACCGGCTCTGCGCCTGCCGGGGGCTGGGCGTGGAGTCAGCCAGGACCGAACCTGGGGCTCGGGTAGCCGCTGCAGGGCTCTGGCAGGCTCGGGGGCCAGAGCAGCAGCCCGTGGGGGTGTAGCGCCCCCTGCTGCACACACGCTGCCACCCAATTGGCTCTAACATGAGCCCCAGGCCCGGGAGGAGCTGGGCAGGGGCCGGGAACCAGAGCGAAGGGCACCCCAGGGGGAGGGCTGGCTGGGTCCTGAAGCTGCCCAGGCTCGGTGGGGCTGGTGCCTGCCTGTGACTGGTCCCAGTGGCAGTAGCAGCCCCCCCTGTGCGGGGAGGGACACGCCCCACTGCTGAGAGTGGCAGAGCCGGGCTGAGGGCCTGGGTTCTAGCCTGGCCCATGGCAGGGACCCTGCCCACTGGGGATCCCTCCACCTGCCTCCCCACAGCATGGGGCCATCGGGCTGGGCACGGTCCCTCTCCAGGGCTGGGGTCGCACTGGGGGAAAGCAGGGGATTCGCCCAGCCAGGCAGGCGCGGGAACTCCCCATGCACGGAAGAGAGGGAAACCGAATGTGATGCCCCAGTGCCAAGGTGTGATGCCGGCTTCCAGCCCTAGCCCATGCTGGCCCCTCCCTCGTCACCCCGCCGGGGCGCAACACCTGCTGGGGGACCCCGGAGAGCTGAGGTTGGTGTGGCTGCTCGGAGGAGGGGCCCACGATGGCGCCACGGAACCACTGCTGGATCAGCTCGAGGAATTATCGTGGGGCAGGGCTCCGGGCTGCGAGACACAGGGGCTCCGAAAGATGATCCAACGATCCCTCAGGCCTGGCCATCTCCAGCTGACCCCCGGCTGTATCCGTGGGGCAGACGGGACTCGCGTCCCATGGACACAAGACTCGGGAGCTGGGGCTCACGGCAGCTGTTTATTTCGGATGACAAGCGGTACACATGGTAATGGAGACTGCGACAGCGCAGAGCGGCGGGGCTAGAACAGCAGGACTAAGGAACAGTGTCTGGTGGGCGGCCAGCACCCAGCTCTGCATGGGGGCTGTGCCTCCCGAGAGGGGCATGGGGCGGGCGAGGGAAAACCAGCTTCTGGGAGTTGTGGCAGAAGGTGTGGGGATGGGCCGGCGCGACGGAAAACTTGGCTGATTCTGGAAGGGGGGGCATTAAATTTCACACAATAGTCCTTGGGAAACAGAGACCTGCCAGCTGGGGTCTCCTCTGTGCTGCTCTCCCTCCTGGAAGCCAGCAGACGCCTGCCAGAGGAGATGCAGTTCCGGGGGTCCAGGGAGCGCCTTACCCCCCTCTAAGGCGCAAAAGCAGAAAGATTGTGCTCTTGCTCCGGATCCCGTAATGGGCGAGCGTGTGGTCGTCCTGCAGCTCTTTGCTGTTGAACGTCAGGCGCTGCTGGCTGGCGTGGACACCCGTCTGATTCTCCACCTGCTTCTTCAAGCTCAGCACGGTGTCGCTGGCGCGGACGCCATAGAGGGAGGTTCTGCCATTGTGGTCCTTGACGAAGATCTGCATCTCCTGGGGCTCGGTTACCAGCAGCAGCAGCGCGGTGCTGTCGAAGATGCCGTGGGATGCCAGCATGGTGTCGTCAGGCAGCGGCTGGTTGGCCAGGCGGGGCTCCCGCAGGGCCAGGCGCTGCATGTAGGGAGAGATGCTCCAGGCACGCTCGAGCTCTTCCTTAACCTCCCAGATGGTAGCGAAGGGGCTCAGCTGCAGGGCCAGGCTGACCCCGGAGAGCTGCGTCACCGTCACCCGCCCGGGTCTGGCTGGCTGCAAGAGAGACGGAGAGGGGGGTGAGCAGGGCTCGGACTGCCCAGTGGGGCAGCGGCAGCCTGGCGTGGGAGTGGGAGCCCAACAGGAACGTCTCCTGCAGCTCTGGGGCCATCAGAGAGGGGAGCAGGGCACCGGCTGGGAAGGGGCTCCCGGCTCCTCCAGTCCCAGCCTCTCCCAGCAAGGGGCACTGTGGGGAGGGACAGATTGCTGGCTGGGGGGGTGGGTCCTAGCCACTCCAGCCCCAGCCTGTCCCAGCAGGGGGCGCTGTGGGGAGGGGGCAGGAACATAGGCCACGGCAGGAGCTGCCAGCTACTGCATGCTGGGGAGGCTCTGACGGGCAGCTGTGGGACGTGGCCCCGCGAGCCGTGGGTACCTGCACGTTCCAGCAGCGGATGGGGGCGAGGCCGTTCTTGCAGCACAGCTTGTCCCGGCAGACGGCAGCTTCTTTCGCCAGCAGGTCCCACTTCTTGTCCCGCCCCAAGGTTCCCGTTGGGTCGGCTGGATCCAGGATCACGGGGCTGCAAACACACAATGGGTTCTTTCCGTCAATGGCTCCTGGCTGAGCACCTGCCCCGTGGCCGGGAGCTCTGCTTTCTGCCCCGGCCTGCCGCCACTGCCAGCCCAGGGTGTTGCCGGATGCCACACGCACTCACAAGCCCTCACGCCTTCAGTGTCCTCATTCCCACCGTGCCCCTGGGGAAACTGAGGCACGGGTAATGGTGGCAGAGTAGGCGACATGCATGTGCCAGGCTGTGAGCTCCCCACCCTTCCTCCATCAGATGGTTGCTGCCCGGTGGAACCCTTCCCCCTGCAGTTAATGGGGTTTGGCCAGTGAGCTCCCTGGCAGCGTACGCCCCCCGCGGCAGCCTGGCTCCACCTCGAGCACGTCGTGCTGCGGCCGTAGGCTCTGTCGGCCCCACTGCTGCACTGGTGCTGAATGTAACCGCAGGGGCGGGCGGAGAGACGCTGCCCGTGTGTCCCCAGGTCCGACAGAGCCCCCCCCCAGGAAGGCAGGCTGGTGTGCGTGAGCCATGCAGGGGCGGGAGGAGCAGACGGGGTCTCACCGTGGCGCCTGCAGCAGCTGTTTGACGTGGGGCCCTATCACGGGGGACGTGAGGTCGTAGAATTCGGTCCAGTAGACGCAGAGCTCGCGGTACCGGACCAGCAGCTCCATCACCGTGCGGAACCCCTCGGCGGTGCTGAAGTTCTCCGCCTCCCCAGTGCCGCTCTCCCAGGCGTAGATGGTCAGCAGCTCCAGGGCGTATTTGGCTGGCAAGCCCGACACCCTCTGGGAAAGCTGGGAAAGCAACGGGAGGAACCGGCCTGAGACACGAAGTGGGAGTACGGGGCCTCAAATCTCTGTTGCTGCATGGCCGGGTGTGGTTCCCCCCAGCCTACACCCTGTGCTCTGCCCACACCCTTGGGTGCTTAGCAGGGTCTGGGGAAGGTGAACTGGGGCACCATGAACCAACTAGTGCGTATGTGGAATCCGAGCTGCTCAGCTATGTGTCAAGGCCCTATATTGCTAACACAAGTGGGGATTCTCCGTTAGTATAGGGGGCAGGGGTCCGTGCTTCTGAAACAGAAGGATCCCCGTGTTATCCCCACTGCCAGCGGGCTAGGAAAAGAGCAGCCGAAGCCAAGACAGCCGCTGGGAAGCCAAGGGATCTACCTGAGGGGGACCTCCCCCTCTTGTTGCCGGGAGACCTCTGCAGCGGACAGGCAGTGAGGGACAGTGGGTAGCGCGGGCCGGCCCGCGGGCAGGGCGGGCTCCTCACCTCTTTGTACCAGTGCTTTACCAGCCGCAGCAGGTTCTTGAGTTTGGCCGGGCGCCGCTTCACGAAGTCCCTCTGCAGCTCAGTGAAGGAGGTGCAGAACTCCCCAGGCTCGGCGCCGGTCCGGATCAGCGCCTCGTAGATCTGGGGAGAGGGCTTGAAGCCTCGAGTCACATGCCCTGGAGGGAGAGGGGAGGGTCACAGTGGGCCAGCTCGGGACTCCTGCCCCGTTGGTGCCAGGGGAGCGTGTGCCCGGGGGCTCTGAGGGGCGGCCTGTCCCATGTCCATGCACAAGGTGCACCCTTGTTCCCAGGAGCTCTCAGGACAAGCCCCGTGGCCCACGAGGCTGCTGGGTCTCAGGGGGCCGGGCTGAGGGGCAGGGATCCGCGGTCCCTACCTAAGGCATCATAGGCCGGGAGCATGTCCACCTCGATGGATTCCTGCCGCTTCTTCGACTGGATGGTGATGGAGAGCGAGCGCGGGACGACGCCCTTCCTATTCGGTGTCGAGAGCTCCACGTCCACGCTGTACGCGATGCTCTTGCGGCATCGGTCCAGCTTCTGCTCGATGGTGCTCAGCACGGCCGCGCGCTTCTTCTCCTGATCCTTGTAGCTGGAGAAGCAGCTGAGGAACAGGACTAGATCCGCATCCGAATTGTTCTTCAGGGCCGTCCCCTTGCCTGCCGAGCCGCCCTGCCAGGGGACAGAGGCGTTCGCTCATCGCGCTGCCCTCGCAACGCCCCCAGGGCGCTGAGTCGCGCTGGGGCCCGGGGCCTGCTCCGCCCGCCACCCAGCCGCAGTGCTGGGGGCACAGAGACACTGGGGCTCATGAGACACAGCGGGTGGGGGTCTCCCCATTCAGGCGGCTTAGGGAGAGGCGCCAGAGCAGACGGCCCCAGCGGAGGCAGAGGAAATGGGGCGTCTGGGCAGCGCTGGCAGGGACAGCTGTAATGAAGTGCCCAACGGGTCCCTCCCGCCAGGCCCCGAGAGCCGCGCTGAACCTGCACGGACCGTTCCCGCACCAGGGCTGCCCTGTTTCTGGGAACTTTTCCCCCCAACTCCTCGGCCTTTTGTCAAGAGCCAGACCGGGCGCGGGGAGGGAGGCGCTGTTGGCCCCTGCGAGCAAAGCGGCTGTTCGATTTTTGTCTTAAGACGCTCTAGCGCCCGGGCGCCTCCCTCCCCTGCACGCTTTGGGGCAGGGACTTGAAACTTGGCAGCGGGGCGTCCGAGGGCTGCGCCTTTTGCCACCCACTCAGCTGTGGCCCAGCTACGACCCTTCCAATCGCTCCCTTTGCCCACGCTCAGTATAGCCAGGCCGGGGTGGGCCAGCCCGCCGGATAGCTTAGCAGGTGTAGAACACGTTGCATGGTCAAAGCCCACCTCCCCGTGGCTTCAGTCATGGCTAGGAGTGCTCAGCCAGTCAGACCTCGGGGCTCTGGGCAGGCTCCCTATGGCCCTATGGCACAAATAATAGGGGATCCTGTCTTTAAAGGCTGTACTGTAATGCAGCTGCACAACGGGGCTGAGTTAAGGTTAAACAGATGACCTTAACACTGGCATTTCCGAATGTTTGAGTTGCAACCTCAAGAGCTCTCTGCCAGTGTAATTTGATTAGACATAATAAATGGGACCGGGCGGGGGGTGGGAGGGGATTGTACGAACATCCTGTCCTGTGGCTGGTAAAGGGGAGCGCTGAGAGCCACTGGTTCAGAGGAGGCAGATGGATACCCTGCCTAACAGTGCTAGATTGGAAGGCAACACATTGGAAAGAGCTGGGAGGTATTTTTGGGGACCCAGCCAATCGTTACCCCGGGGAAGTCGCTCAGCGAGGCCATGAGCGTCTCAGCCCAGGCCGCAGGATAACTAGCACGTCCCGTGTGTATTTGGCAGGAAGGGCCATGCCCAAGGGAGACAAACCCTCATGCTTCAGAGCCTGCACTGACCACTAGCAGTCTGTGGGCAGGAAGAAACTTCCCCTCTCGGCAAAGGATCCTACAATTGTCCCCAAGGGGGTCTCTTGTGCCTTCCTCTGAAGCAGCTGGGGTCGGTCCCTGTCAGACAGGTTCCTGGGCGAAACCTGCGCCTGACCCCACCGGCAAGCGGGCAGCCAGGGTGGATTTGGGAGCCCGCCTGGCCGCTCTCGGACCGGGCCGCGGAGCGTTTGGCTTGCCCGGTCCCGGACGCACGCCCTCCCCTTCTGAAAGGAGCCCTGGCAAGCACCAGGTCCAGGCCAGCCTCACCTTCACCGTCTTGAACAGCTTGATGTCCTCAAAGCACGTCTCCTTCAGGAACTCACAGAGCCGCCGGACAGTGTCCTTCACCTGCAGCCGGAACTCCTCGCTGGGCTGGAGGTTCTCCATGATCCAGGTATCCAGCGAGCCGGCGGGCACCTCGTACAGATCCATCTCTGCAGCTTGGCTCCCTGCTCCTGCCTGCCTCTGCCTCTGCCTCTGCTGCTGCTTTTAAGCAACCCGGGCACAGCCCTGCCCGCCTCCTCCCCTGTGGATGGCGTCAGACTGAGCTTGTTAAGGTGGCCCGGGCTACAGGGCTGGGATTCCCCACCAGCCACCTGCTGGGCAGGGGCCAGGAGGGAAACCTGGGGGCTGCTCCCCCTCCCCGTGCCAGGGGGCAGCCCAGTGCGCAGCCCCATCCCCAGCTGCTGGGGTCGCGGCTTGGGGGCGCCCTGGGCCTGGCTGGGGGGCGCTGTCCATGCCAGCCCCTAACCTGAGTTTCTGCCCCTCTCCCTGCCTGAGAGTGACCCTGTCCGGAGCTGTGTCAGTTTCCGGCTGGGGTGGGGTTCCCAGAAGGGCTGGGACCCAGGATCGCAGAACTGCCCCAGCAGGGCAAGTACCAGCTCACCAAAGGGGCTGGGGGTTCTCCGGCCCTGGCGCTTTTCAAAGCAAGACCCGTTGCTCAGCTGGCCGGTCTGCGCCCGGGGTTGGTCTGGGCAGGGAGGGCCACAGGAATCTAGGAGTCAATCGGACCTGACCTGGGCACCCCTGACGCTGAGCAGCCGCAGGGGCCCACAGGCGGGCCGGCTGGTGAGGGTCCCACGGGCCCAGCGCCCCACCCGCCCCCTGGCTGAGTGGCATTCCCAGGCCTGGCAGGAGGAACCGGCCAAGCAGAGCGGGGGGGCTCGGTCATGCGGCCCCGTGCGGCAGTCAGGGCGCAGAAGCATTCAGGGGCACGCTTTGGGCCTGCACCCTGGGGCCACCTTAACTGGCAGGCGCAGAGCGGAGGGGTTCCCCGGTTTCATTTTCCATTCTGCTGGAGAATGGAGAATCGAAACTGTCAGGGAGGAGTCACCGCCCCCGCATCGCATTCCCTTTCCATCTCTGCCCTGCGCCTGCCTGGCCGGGGCGGGAGGGTAACTGAGCAGTGCAGATGGTGGCACCGGCTGCCGGGAGCCGCGGGCAGCGCTGCCCACCAGAGAGCGGGCGCCCCGGGGCCAGGCCAAGGGGTTCATGTCCATGGCAGGTCCTTGCTGCCCAAGCCCCTTCCCCCGCCCCAGTGCAGGGGCGCTGCCTCCCCCTCCCCCCCACCGACTGGGCACGAAAGGTTGGGAGGGGGCAGATTGGGGCATCCCTGCCCCGCGGTGATTCTCCACCCCGCACCGTCCCCAGGGCCCGAGAGCCGCAGGGCAGGGCCAGGCTGAGCCCTGCCCCACAGGTGGGCCCAGGGAAACAGGCCAGTCTGGGTGTACGACCGGAGCCAGTGACCCTGCGCCAGGCGGGCTGCCGTTCCCACACGGGCAGTGGCCCCTGGCGCCGAGACGCCAGAGGTCAGGGCAGCGGGCACCCGGGCGGTGCTCCCACGATGGGCCCCGGCCCCCCTTCGCCCCAGCCCATCCCACTGCCCATCCGGCAGCCTCGGGCCCGTCCCAGCCCCTGCGCAGGTCCGAGGGGGCTGGTGTCCTGCCACCAATGCCCCGTCCTGTCCCGGGGCCATTGGGACCCTGCACCCCTGCCAATCAGAGCTGCCTGCCCCAGGCCGGGGGGTGCCGGTTGTTTCGGGCCCCCCCCGGGGCACTAACAGCCCCGGCACTATCAGGGGGGCCTACATGGGCCGTAACGCCAAGGCGACCCCTGGTGCAACCGCTCGGGCTGGGCACAGACCCGTGTCTGAGAGCCCCACGGGTGGGAGGCGGGGCAGCAGCCAAACACGTACCCCACAGAGCTGGTGACGGGGGCTCAGGGAGCCAGCGGAGTTGGGGGCCCGCACTCCTGGCCAAGGCCTGGCCCTGCCGGGGTGCGCAGGGTGCTGAACAGGCCTGTGACGGGGCTTTGCCCTGCCCTGTGAGTCACCCACCCAGCCATGGGGCATCCGCCCGGCCAACGCAGGGTCAGGCAGAGGCTGATGGCCAGGCTGCGGCTGCGGGTGCTGTGGGGGGACGGGGCTGGAGCAGGAAGTGGGGGCGCAACAAGAGAGGAGCTGTGAAGGGGATGGACAGAGAAGGGGCGGTGGTGGGGAAGGAAAGGTGGGCAGAGGCGAGGGGTGCTGAGTGGCTGCGGGGGCAGGGAGGGATGGCGGTGAGGGTGCTGAGTGGCTGTGGGGCAGGTGGGGGGAGGGTGGCGGTGAGGGGTGCTGAGAGGCTGTGGGGGCAGGGAGGGGAGGGTGGCAGTGAGGGGTGCTGAGTGGCTGTGGGGGCAGGTGGGGAGGGGTGGCGGTGAGGGTGCTGAGTGGCTGTGGGGCAGGGAGGGGGAGGGTGGCAGTGAGGGGTGCTGAGTGGCTGTGGGGGCAGGGAGGGGTGGCGGTGAGGGTGCTGAGAGGCTGTGGGGGCAGGGAGGGGAGGGGTGGCGGTGAGGGTGCTGAGTGGCTGTGGGGACAGGTGGGGAGGGGTGGCGGTCAGGGGTGCTGAGTGGCTGTGGGGGCAGGTAGGGGAGGGTGGCGGTGAGGGGTGCTGAGAGGCTGTGGGGGCAGGTGGGGAGGGTGGCGGTGAGGGGTGCTGAGTGGCTGTGGGGGCAGGGAGGGGAGGGGTGGCGGTGAGGGGTGCTGAATGGCTGTGGGGGGCAGGGAGGGGAGGTGGCGGTGAGGGGTGCTGAGAGGGTGTGGGGGCAGGGAGGAGGGGTGGCGGTGAGGGGTGCTGAGAGGCTGTGGGGGCAGAGGGGAGGGATGGCAGGAGGGGTGCTGAGTGGCTGTGGGGGCAGAGAGGGGAGGGGTGGCAGGGAGGTGCTGAGTGGCTGTGGGGGCAGAGAGGGGAGGGGTGGCGGTGAGGGGTGCTGAGAGGCTGTGGGGGCAGGTAGGGGGGGAGGCGGTGAGGGGTGCTGAGTGGCTGTGGGGGCAGGTAGGGGGGAGGGGTGGCGGTGAGGGGTGCTGAGTAGCTGTGGGGGCAGGTAGGGGAGGGGTGGCGGTGAGGGGTGCTGAGAGGGTGTGGGGGCAGGTGGGGAGGGTGGCGGTGAGGGGTGCTGAGTGGCTGTGGGGGCAGGTAGGGAGGGGTGGCGGTGAGGGGTGCTGAGTGGCTGTGGGGGCAGGTAGGGGAGGGGTGCTGAGTGGCTGTGGCCATTCCCACAGGGAGGGGGGGAGATGGGGCAATGGGAGATGGGGCAGGGAAGCGCTCTGTGGGGCGCAGGGAGGCCAGTGCCAGCAGCAGGGATGGGGGGGAGATGGGGTGAGGGGCAGGGGGGCCAATGCGTCGCCCTGGATGTGGTGCCAGGCCCAGGAGCTGCACCCTGGCTCTGCCTGGCCCCCTTTGTTCCCAACCCCACAGCGCAGGCCTGGCCAGTGCCTGTGGGGCAGGCGTACCTGGGGTGTCCCAGCTCTCCTGCCCTCTGTAGCAGCTGGGCCCAGCGCCCACCAGGTGTGGGGTGTCCCAGCCCCCCAAGCCCTGCAGCCGGATGGGCAGAGGAGGGGGAAGGCCCCTCCTTTCCCCCGGTGCGACCCCAGCCCTGGAGAGGGACCGTGCCCAGCCCGATGGCCCCATGCTGTGGGGAGGCAGGTGGAGGGATCCCCAGTGGGCAGAGTCCCTGCCATGGGCCAGGCTAGAACCCAGGCCCTCAGCCCGGCTCTGCCACTCTCAGCAGTGGGGCGTGTCCCCCACCTCACGGGGGGGCTGCTAGTGCCGCTGGGACCAGTCACAGGCAGGCACCAGCCCCACCGAGCCTGGGCAGCTGCAGGCTTCAGGACCCAGCCAGCCCTCCCCCTGGGGTGCCCTTCGCTCTGGCTCCCGGCCCCTGCCCAGCTCCCCCCAACCCTCCGGGGCCTGGGGCTCATGTTAGAGCCAATTGGGTGGCAGCGTGTGTGCGGCAGGGGGCGCTACACCCCCACGGCCTGCTGCTCTGGCCCCCGCACGGCCCCTGAGCCTGCCAGAGCCCTGCAGCGTCTACCCGAGCCCCAGGTTCGGTCCTGGCTGACTCCACGTCCAGCCCCCGGCAGGCGCAGAGCCGGTTCCAGGGGCCCCTCCAGAAACCAGGCGCCGGAGGTTCATCAGCTGCTTTTATTGTGTTAATTTAATACAGTCCCGCCGGGCGGGTCCAGTTCTGTGCCCAGCCCCGGGGCCGAGCTTACAGCACCAGGGTGGGCCTGGCCCGCGCCTCCCTTCTGCAGCCCGGCTCTCCTGCTTGGCCTTCCTCCCGCCCTGCGCCGCCCACGCCCGCCGGCTGGCTCCCGGGGCCCACGGCGCTTTGCTCTTTGCTCGCCCACGGCCCCGCTCCGGGCCCAGGGATCCGGCCACGCAGGCGGGAGCTTTGGAAGCTGCTCCGCGGCCGCCCGCCCCGTGGGTCTGGGCTGAAATCTCGGCCTCGGGGACAAGGCCCCGGTTCGATGGCCTGCTGCTGTGTCCGCTGATCCACACGCCCCATCTCGGTGTGGGCGGGGCCAGACGGGGCCCGGGTGTAATGGGGTAACACGCAGCTCCAGCCAGGAGCATTTCACCCACTGGATTCAAGGCCCCGGCTGCTCCTCAGGCCTTGGTGGGTGGGTGCAGAGGTGAAGGGACTTGGCCAAGGTCCCCCGGCCGGGCAGTGGCAGAGCCCAGGTTTGAGCTGAAAGGCCTCGTCCCCGGCCAGGAGCAGCCGCCTCCCCCTCGCCTGGGCGTGAGCCGCTCTGCCTCGCCAGCCCTTCGGTGCCAGCCGCCCCCGCGCCGCAGGGCAGTTCTCCCTGGCCGCACGGCGCTCACCCTGCCCTGCCCATGCTTCCGAGGCGAGAGGGTTGGGCTCTGATCTCTGCCTGTTGCCCCCCACGCCCTCCACTGCAAGGGGGAACCCCTGCTGCCTGTCCCGGCACCCGCCAGCCAGGATCGCGCCCACATCGCCAGACAGGATCAGGGCCCCGTGTCCGCAGCGGGTTTACATTCATCAGTAACAGTCTGTTAATAAATACACCAGTGGTCGTGTCCCGGGGAGCCCAGCGACCGGCCTGGCTGCCCCCACGCCCGCCGAGCAGCGCTGTGTGGGGAGCTGCCCTGCCGGGTCCCCACGCCGGCGGGGGCTGGGTTAAAGGATGTCGGGGGGGAGGCCAATTGAAGGAACACATCGGGTGGATGTGCCCCTTGGGGGTGCTCCAGGCTGGGGCCCGCGGCTCCAGGAGGCCCTCGCAGCTTGTGCGGGCATGCGGTCCCGGCTCCTCTCCGGTCTTTGGTGCGCGGCCCGGGCCCCCTGCGCCCACGGGGAGAAGGTTTGTCAGGGGCGTGGCCGCCCCCCCAGCTACGCGTGGAGCCCCCCGGCCGGCCCTAGCGGGAGTCGGCAGGTCACCAGGCGGCGGCGCTGCGGGGGCCCCTCTCGGCGCGGGGCGGCTCGTGCGTGCGCCGCTTGCGGGCTTTCCGCGCCTCCTCCAGGTGCTTCCACTTGTGGGGCTTGGCCTGGGATCCCTGGCGGCCCCACAGCTGCTGGCAGACCCGGTCGACGGCGCCGAGGTTGGGGTGGTCCACCAGCTGCAGGAAGTCCTGGTACCACAGCTTGGAGCTGGGCGGCGCGGCGGGCGGCTCCTCCCGGGCGCTCAGCACCTCCAGCCGGAGGCGCAGCAGGCTCTGCGTGAAGCCGTGCTCCGTGGCCTGGCACAGGTACAGCCCGGCGTCCCGGCGCGCCACGCTGCGCAGGAGGATGCCCCGCTCCGTCTGCACCACCCGCTCGTCCAGCGGCACCTGGGCCAGGGAAAAGCAGAGCTGGGCCGGCAACGGGGGCACAAGGCAGAGCTGGCCCCAAGGAGGGGCAGGGCTGGGCGGGGGAGGCGGGCTAGGGCGGGGCCAGCACGAGCAGGGCGGGGTCAGGCAGGGCAGGTGGGACAGGGTGGAGCCAGGCATGAACAGGGCAGGGCAGGCTGGGCAGGAGAGGAGAAAGGGGGCGGGGCCAGGCAGGGCAAGGCATGGGAGGCGGGGCCAGGCAGGGGAGGTGGAGCAGAGCAGGGCCAGGCAGGGGGGGCAGGGCAGAGCCAGGTGAGGCATGAGCAGGGCACGGAGGAGCCAGGCTGGGCAGGGGAGAAGGAATGGGGTGGGGCCAGGCAGGGCAGGGGAGGCAGGGCAGGGGAGGAGAAAGGGGGCGGGGCTAGGCAGGGCAAGGCACGAGCAGGGCGGGGCAATGCAGGGGAGGAGGGGGGGGCAGAGTGGGGCCAGGCAGGGCAGGAGAGGCGGGGCAGGCGGGACCACACAGGGCAGGGCAGGGAGGCGGGGCAGGGAGGCAGGGTGGGGTGGGGCCAGGCAGGGCAGGGGAGGAGGGCAGAGCGGGACCAGGCAGGGCAGGAGAGGCAGGGTGGGGCGGGGCCAGGCAGGGCTGGGGAGGAGGGGCAGAGCGGGACCAGGCAGGGCAGGGCAGTGGAGGCGGGGCAGGGAGGGGCCAGGCAGGGCAGGGGAGGTGGGGCAGGGCAGGGCAGTGGAGGCGGGGCAGGGCGGGGCCAGGCAGGGCAGGGGAGGCGGGGCAGGGCGGGGCCAGGGAGGCGGGGCAGGGCGGGGCCAGGCAGAGCAGGGGAGGCGGGGCAGGGCGGGGCCAGGAGGCGGGGCAGGGAGGGGCCAGGCAGGGCAGGGGAGGCGGGGCGGGACCAGGCAGGGCAGGGAGGGGCCAGGCAGGGCAGGAGGCGGGCAGGGCGGGACCAGGAGGCGGGGCAGGGCGGGGCCAGGAGGCGGGGCAGGGCGGGGCCAGGCAGAGCAGGGGAGGCGGGGCAGGGCGGGGCCAGGAGGCGGGGCAGGAGGGGCCAGGCAGGGCAGGGAGGCGGGCGGGACCAGGCAGGGCAGGAGGGGCCAGGCAGGGCAGGGGAGGCGGAGCAGGGCGGGGCCAGGGGAGGCGGGGCAGGGCGGGGCCAGGCAGAGCAGGGGAGCCGGGGCAGGCTGGGCTCAGCAGGGGAGAGCGAGGTGTTGGGGCCGGAGGGTCTGTGCAGCCGGGAGGGTCCCCGCTGGGGTGGCCGTGAGTCGCGCACGCAGCTGCAATGGGAGGGGGACAGCTGCAGCCCAGCTGGGGGCGCACGGGCCCAGGAGCCTGGGCATGACAGGTGCCAGCCTGTGTCCCTGGCTCTGAGCAGCCTGGCGTGGCCGGCCCCTGGCCCCTAGCAATGCAGAGGGCGGGGGAGGGGTCCGTACCTCTTTCCTGGGGGTGCCGCTGGCTTTCTGGTAGGTCCACAGCACGCGGGCCTGCAGGGACTTGGGCACACACTCCAGGAAGGCGCTGCTGCCCTCCACCCCGTACAGCTTCTTCTCCGGCACGCTGCCGCTGTGGGGATCTGCGGGCAGGCACCGGGCGCGTCAGCCGGGCCATGGGGCCAGCACCAGCAAACACACCCGGGCCTGTGGCCCGTGGCACAGAGCGGGCACAACGCCCCAGGCAGGCCAGTGGAGCCCGGTAGGAGCGCGCCAAACTCATGGGCCATGCTGCGGGCATGAGCTAGTGCCCCAGGCACCTGCGCGGAGTGGGCAGGGTCACGCTGCGTCCTGGGCCCGTGTCTCCTCATGCCAGGGTGTGCAAGCAGAGGGGGCAAGGTGTGATGTAGTGGGGGGCTCTCTGTTCCGTAACTCAGTGTCCCCACCTGGCTGCGCTGTGCTGTGGGATTCCCACTGACTCACCCACATGTGGATTAGCCCAGACACCTAGGCCCAGCCTGGGCAGATAACAAGGCTCTTCCCCGCCTTCTCCTTCCCCCGCCCCCGAGACAAAAGGAGGGAGGGGAGACGAACACCAGGTTTTGGGGGAAGGGGCAATTTCTGGCTGGAAGCATGAAGGAAACAGACTAAGGAGGGGGCTGGAATCGAGGGGCCCAGGGACCCCATCTCAAGGGGTCTGAGGCATCCTGGCCCTGACTCCTGTAGCCACGTCCCGTCTGTGCTGGGCTGTGTCCCGGAGAAGCAATAACCCCCCTCTGTTCTACTGGCTGGCGGAGTCTGTTCTTGCTGCTACGGGGGTGCAGGATCAGGGGGCCCCCGACGCGCCGCCACACAAGGGCAGAGGTGGCACCCGGGGCCAGGGAGTGGGCACACTGACCTCCAGAGCACAGCGTGTTGGGGTCCCCGTTCCGGACATCCTGCCGCCGAAAGCGCCTGTAGGGGGAGCAAGGAGAGGGGTGAGGGTGGGGGTGAGCGGGATGGACAGACAGACAGACAGACAGACAGGGGCACTGGCACCCTCTCCTCGTGCCCAGGGCACCCTGCACCGGATGCCCGGCTGGACCCCCAGCCCTGAAACATGAGGGGAAGGACGGGGCGTCTCTCCCTCAGACCCTAGCCTGTCCTGAACTGCTGGCAGCCTGCTCCTACCTGGTCCCCCATCACCATGGCATCTGGGTGCCTCCCTCTCTGTACTGTCGCTTCCCCACACGCCTGGTGGCAGGGCCAGGCTGTTCTCCCCATTGCACAGATGGGGAAACCGAGGCCAGAGCCACCCCGGGAGCCTGTCGCCCGGAGTGGAGGCTGCCTGCCCCAGCCTGGGTCTCCCCAAATCAGCCAGGTCAGGACGAGGCTGGGCAGCGCCAGCCCTGCCAGACGTGCCCCAGGCCCGGCAGAGTGGGGGAGGGGCTGATGCAGCCAGCACCGGCTGTGCTGCCGCGAGGGCCTTTTCCCGCCCCTGCATCTTCCCTGGGGCTCAGCGTGGTGGATTCGGGGGGAAGGGAAGGGACCGGCGGGAAGGGCTCAGCACAGAGGGCTTGGCAGGAAGGGAAGGGCTCGGTGGGAAGGGAAGGGCTCAGCACAGAGGGCTCGGTGGAAAGGAAAGAGCGCGGCGGGAAGGGAAAGGCTCGGCACAGAGGGTGCGGCGGGAAGGGAAGGGACCAGTGGGAAGGGGAAGGAAGGGCTCAGTGGGAAGGGGAGGAACCGGCGGGAAGGGAAGGGCTCAGCGGGAAGGGAAGGGCTCAGCCCAGAGGGCTCAGCGGGAAGGAAAGGCGCGGCGGGAAGGGGAGGGAAGGGCGCGGTGGGAAAGGAAGGGAAGGGCGTGGCGGGAAGGGAAGGGCTCAGCGGGAAGGGTAAGGAAGGGCGCGGCGGGAAAGGAAGGGAAGGGCACGGCGGGAAGGGGAGGGAAGGGCACGGCGGGAAGGGAAGGGACCAGTGGGAAGGGGAGGGAAGGGCTCAGCGGGAAGGGAAGGGACCGGCGGGGAGGGAAGGGCTCAGCGGGAAGGGAAGGGCTCGGCCCAGAGGGCTCAGTGGGAAGGGAAGGGCGCGGCGGGAAGGGGAGGGAAGGGTGCGGCGGGAAGGGGAGGGAAGGGCGCGGCGGGAAGGGAGCGGCGGGAAAGGAAGGGAAGGGCGCGGTGGGAAAGGAAGGGAAGGGCGCGGCGGGAAGGGGAGGGAAGGGCTCAGTGGGAAGGGGAGGGACCAGCGGGGAGGGAAGGGCTCGGCCCAGAGGGCTCAGTGGGAAGGGAAGGGCGCGGCGGGAAGGGGAGGAAGGGCGTGGCGGGAAGGAGCGGCAGGAAAGGAAGGAAGAA
The DNA here is from genome assembly GCA_019425775.1 of Rafetus swinhoei. Taxonomy (NCBI): domain Eukaryota; kingdom Metazoa; phylum Chordata; order Testudines; family Trionychidae; genus Rafetus; species Rafetus swinhoei. Next base: position 1,627,622 of record CM033435.1, on the reverse strand, counting down.
GCGCGCGGGAAGGGGAGGAAGAAGCGCGGGAAGGAGCGGGAAAGGAAGGAAGGGCGCGCGGAAGGGAGGAAGGAAGGGCGCGCGGAAGGGGAGGGAAGGGCGCGGCGGGAAGGGGAGGGCTCGGCGCGGTCTGGCCGGAGCCAAGGCCGGGCCAGCCGCGGGGCGCCCGCTGCTGTGCCGTTCCAGGCGCAGTAGGGGTCCCTGGCCAGGCAGCACTCGGCACAGCCCTTGCCGTAGATCCCGCAGCGGTGCAGGGCCAGCTGGGACAGCGACGTCGCGGAGCTCACGTAGAGCTGTTGCTGTGGGAGAGCCACGGTCAGGGGCAGACCCGGCGCCCGGGCACCTGCCCCCCAGCACATGGCCGGGGGGCATTGGAGGCGCCAGCCTGGGGAAAGGAGGGGCCCTGAAGCCCCCCAGCATCACCCACGGCAGGGCGCCCGGAGGGCATTAGAGCCAGTCCAGCTCTCCCACAGGGGGGAGCCCCGGGGGCCCTGGCACAGTGTGCCAGCTGGGGGCAGGGGCAGAGGGTTCCTCCCCAGGGCCCTGCCCAGGCTGGCTGCTCCGGGCTCAGGCAGCTCACCAAATAATGGGCCAAGACGTGGGTGAGTCTCCCCAGACCTCCTCCAGCCCCTGCCACGGGACTCCTCCTCCTCGGCCCCCGGGGGTGCCAGGACCCGGCGCCAATCCCCAGCGGGCCCTGCCCGTTGCCTTACAACAGCTGGCACAAAGGAGGGGCACAGTGCCAGCCCTGGATCCCGCCACAGAGGGCCCCTGGCACAGCAGCGGGCACAACGCCCGGCACGCCCCCCAGCTGTTTCCCCAGCCCCCGTCGCTTTCTCCCCGATGCCGCCCGCGCCCGCTGGGCTCCTCACCCGCTTGGACGAGATCTGCATGCTGGTGACGGGGGACGAGTCCTGCCGAGACAAGCAGAGCACGAGGCGCATCAAGGGGGAGCCCAGAGTGGAAGGGGGGGCAAGACTTCACCAGCCTGCACCAATGCAGATGGGGGGGGGGTCAGGCCCCCGGCACCTCCCCGCCCTGCCCGCTGCCCTACCTTAAACACCTGCAGCTCCTCCAGCAGCAGCTCCTCCATGTTCTGCCAGCTCTCCTTGGGCACCGAGACCACCTTCAGCACCGTGCCAACGTCTGCCAGAGGGGAGGGGTGACAGGCACGGCCACAACCACGGCCCAGACGTCCCGCCCCAGGCAGCTCCCCACGCGCACGCCCGGCCGGGAAGAGGACAGGCCCGGGGCCCAGGGCCAGCCGCCCAGGTCTGTTGGTGGGCAGCGAGGGAAGGGGGGAAGCCAAAGGGCCACAGGCAGCACTCAGTATGAGCAAGGACGGGACAATCCCCCAGTCCTGCACGTTGCCCCCCCAGCTCAGCCCGGGTGCTATCATTGTCCCCATTCTCAGAGGGGAAACTAAGGCACGGCGCAGGGGAGGGACTCACTCAGCAGACCAGTGCCAGGCCAGGGAACAGAGCCACCGGCACGCCCCCGATTTGTCCCTGAGCTGCAGGGGGGCCACAGAGCCCCCCAGCCCCAGGCCGGGCGCTCGGGGCACGTGCAGCCCCAGGCTCAGCCCCCGACAGCAGAGAGGGGCGCACCTGTGCCAATGAAGAGGACGTCGTAGTGCCCGTCGGCGGCCGTCACCCGGTCCACGGCGATGCGGGTGAAGGTGGCGTCCCCGCTGGTCTGCAGGAAGACAGGGCGCCGGCCCTGCGGCAGCACCGGGCTGGCCATGAGCGGGTGGTTGCGCGCGAACTGGATCACGTCGTCGGGGAAATCCTTGGTGGAGCTGAAGGTGCCGAAGGTTTTGCTGGGGCACTGCAGGGGTGAGCGGGGGAGGTCAGCTGGAGAAATGGGGGGGGGGTCCACAGGCCACTGTATCCCCGACACTGCTGCCCCTCAGCTCCCACCCACAGCCCCCTGCTCCCCCTGCCCTGCCGCTGCCCCTCACTGCGGACCCCCAGCCCCGCCCCCAGCCCTGCCAGTGCCCCTCACTGCCGACCCCCAGCCCAGCCCAGCCCCGCCCCCAGCCCTGCCAGTGCCCCTCACTGCAGACCCCCAGCCCAGCCCAGCCCTGCTCCCCAGCCCTGCTGGTGCCCCTCACTCCCGACCTGCAGCCACGCCAGGTGGAGGGCAGGTTGGGGGCTGGATCCCCACTGGCTGCAGGGTGAGGGCCCCACCCCTGGTCCCTGGGCCCACGGCACGTACCATGCCCGGGCGGGGGTAGGGCACACGGCCCTGGTACGACACCCACTGGTAGTTGGGCCCCTCCTTGTGGGCGAAGGGCCCCAGGAAGGCTCGGCGGATGTCGTGCATGTTGTACAGGCAGACGGCGGAGCCCCTGAACACCGAGCTGCGGGCGAGAGAACAGGCGCAGCGTGAGGGGCACCCGGAGCAAATGGGCATCGGGGCGGGAGAAGGGGAGAGGTCAGAGCAGGCTGGGGGGGCCTGGCCCCTGAGTGTCTCCTGCACCAAGCCTGGCCGGAGAATGTGGGTGCCCCGGCAAAGGCTGGGCAAGCTGAGGGGGCTACTCTGGGGGAGTCAGCTGGGGGGCCAGTGCAGAGCTGGCTGGGGGATGGCCGCAGAGGGGTCACGTGGAGGTGGGTGCAAGGGGTGGGCATTTGGGGTCCACGTGAAGCTGGCTGGGGTCGGGTGTGGGGGCCACATGGAGCTGGCTGAGGGTGGGTGCTGGGGGCCATGTGGAGCTGTCTGGGGCCGGGCATGGGAGAGCCACGTGGAGCTGGCTGGGGTGGGAGTTGGGGGCCACGTGGAGCTGGCTGGGGTGGGTGTTGGGGGCCACGTGGAGCTGGCTGAGGGTGGGAGTTGGGGGCCACGTGGAGCTGGCTGGGGTGGGTGTTGGGGGCCACGTGGAGCTGGCTGAGGGTGGGTGTTGGGGGGCCACGTGGAGCTGGCTGGGGGGGGCGGCGCCGTACCTGGAGGTGGAGAAGACAGCATAGAGCAGGGGGTTGCGTGTGTCCCTTGTTCGCAGCAGGAAGACGTCACCTGTGAGTGGCAGAAGGGTGGGCATGTCACTGCTCAGCCCGGCCCTCCCCACACAGCCCCCCACTGCCCCCAAGACGCACAGCCCCCTGCTGCCCCCAAGACACACAGCCCCCCTGCTGCCCAGATAAGGCGCCCAGCGACACGGCCGTGCCTGGCACACAGCCCCCCCGCTGCCCTCAAGACACAGCCCCCCCGCTGCCCCAGACAGGGTGCCCAGCGACACGGCCGTGCCTGGCACACACCCCGCCATGCCTGGCACACAGCCCCCCGCGCCCGCCCCACTCACGGAGCTCGTCGAAGAAGGTGTCACTCCCATCGCTGCCCGGCACCGCACACACCAGCCTGGCCTTCAGGAACGTCGTCCACTTGTTCACCAGGCTCCGCTGCCCGCCCAGGTCGTTCTGTGGGGGGCGAGGGGGGGGGCACAGGCTGAGTGAGGCCGGGCAGGGGCTCCCCCGCCCCTCCCCCCGACGCTGCAGGGCAATGGCCTCAGGCCCCCTGCGCTGCCCGCGTACCGGGCGGCTCCCACGCAGGCGGAGCGCAGAGGGGCCCCCCGCTCCCCACCCTGTCCTGGCCGGCGGGCACGGCAGCTCTCACCCTGCAGACCTGGCCGATGCGGGCGAAGCTGGCCTTGCCCAGCCCCGGCTGCCCCTCCACCGCCGTCTCGCGGAAGAAGAAGTAGATCTTGTCGTCGTCCGGGTTCTCGCTCTCGGGGATCCAGAACACGTCCACGAACTTGGGCTCTGGGCCAGGCAGAACCGGGGGAGAGGAGGGGTCAGGTGGGGGAGGTAGGAGGCGGGCGCCCGGCACCCGGGACAGCAGCTCGGGCACAAAGCACAGCGGGAGACGGCTGCCCTCGGCCCCTGCACACAATCTGCCACACTTGGCTACCCGCCCTGCCTGCCGAGACACGCGGGGGCGGTGCCCAGCCCCCGCTAGCATGGGGAAACCGAGGCCCAGAGGGGAACGTTACCTAGTGAATCAGTGGCACAGCCACCGCTCTAACCATTACCCACACAACCCTGCCAGGGAATGGCACTAGGGCCTCTGCCTGGGCCCCAGCCTGTCTGGGATCGGGGGCACCTGGCTGTGCTCAGCCCCTGCCTGGAACGCACTGCTGGGGGGCTCCTCTGGCTACGCAGCCAGACCGCCCTTCCCCGCCCCGCCCCATCGCCTCACCCCAGGCCCTGCTCAAAGGGGGCCCTGCAGACTCTCGCCACTAGGTGGCAGCCTCGCTCCACGAGACCCACAGGAGCGCCAGCCCAGCAGGGGGCTCTCCTCAGTCCTGGCCTGCAGCCCCCGAACTCTGCTGCCCTAGATCTGCCCATCCCCCCAGCTCAGCCCGTGCCCCTCACTCCCACCCCGCAGCCCCTGCCAGCCCAGCCCTGCCGGTGCCCCTCACTCCTGCCCCTCAGCACTGCCAGTGCCCCTCAGCCCTTTGGGAAGGACTCTCGAGCAGGGGCACAGAGCATCCACCTGCCCCAAAACTGTGACTCTCCCCCAGCAAGCGACTTCCAGGGCCCAGCTCTGCCTCCCCCGATGGCGCTGTCCCCGCTGGCTCCTGGAGGCTGGCACGTGCCATCCGCTTGCCCGGGGCTGCCAGGCATCACACTCAGGAGACACCAGCTCCCTCAGGGCAAGGGCTCGGCCGTGGGGCAGCCGCAGGGACCCCCAAGGCCTGGCCTCACCCCGCCCCCCGAGCACTAGCACTGACCGTTGAGCCAGCGGGAGTCGTGTTGCTCCGTGCGGATGGACGGGCGCGGCCCCAGGCTGCGGAAGATGGTGAAGTCCCGGCCCATCAGGTCGGTGGCCACCCCGGAATACAGCTCCTCCCCTGGGGCAGCGATCAGAGGGGGCATTAAACACCCGCAGGGGAGCAGGGCCCAGGGGCGCTGGCTGGTGGGGGCTCCCAGCTACACCAGCCTCAGCCTCTCCCAGCAGGGGGCGCTGTGGGGAGGAGCAGGGCGCTGGCTGGGGGGCTCCCAGCTACTCCAGTCCCAGCCTCTCCCAGAAGGGGGCGCTATGGCGAGGGGTAGGGCGCTGGCTGGGGGGGCTCCCAGCTACGTCAGCCTCGGCCTCTCCCAGCAGGGGGCGCTGTAGGGCAGGGCTAGTGGCTCTCAGCAGGGCGCAGACCCCGTCCCTCGCCCCGGCTCAGGGCAGCGGCTCTTACCCACGAGCACCGAGGCAGCCGCGTGCCGTGGGTCATACGGGCTCTTCCCTTTGCCATCCTCTATGGCTGCCGTGTCCAGCTTAAAGACGGGCTCCTGGGGAAGGGAACAAGGTGCATCAGCGATGGGGGGTCTCTGGTCAGGGCAACTGGGCCCATCTGCAGGGCGGGGGGATGCTCTGGGCATAGGGCTGGGGGGTGTCTCTCACTCGGCCCGGAGCGGGGCCGCTGGTGCGCGCTGGCCCTACCTCCACGCGCTGGCCGACCTCCACGTAGGCGCAGGCAGGGTGGAAGGCGCCCGTGCCGCAGGCGAATAGGTGGGTGCGGTTGTATGGGTGCAGGATCTTGATGAAGTTCATACACTCGGCCTGAAAGACACGGAGAGGGGAGCTGGGGGCGGGCCGGGTGGGGCCTGGCAGGCTGCGCATCCCCCCACTGCTCTCTGTAACAATCTGGTTTTTCCTGTAGTCATGTTGGAAGGCCTGTGGTGGGCCTGAACCAAGCCTTCCCCTGCAGCCAGACTGAAGAGCAGCAGCCATTAGCTGTAAGGCTTGGAGTCACATCCTCCCATTCCATCTAAATTGCATTAAAATAGTGTCACACCAGGTTGTCAGAAGGGGATTCTGTCCTGGTAGCCCCCCACTGTCACCAGATAAAGAGACAGATCTCAAGATGGGCAAAGAAAAGTGAAGTCACACCATTGTGTCTGGCAAGACACTGCTTCTCCAGAGCTGAGGTTGTGGAATCCTCATTCTACGACCATTGTCATTACACTTTCCTATTGTTACATTGTGCGATCTCTGCCTGGTTTGTAACTGTTTCTGTCTGCTGGATAATTAATTTTGCTGGGTGTAAATCAATGAAGGTGCTGGGGTATGATTGGTTAGGTCATTTTGTTAGGATTGGTTAGTAAAACGATACTGACAAAATTTGTTACAGTCTAGCTAAGCAGGACTCAGGTTTCACTATATAAACTGGGGTCCAAAAAGTAATAGAAGCAGAAGGAAAGAAGCAAAAGGCTGGAAGAAGACCAAAGGGAGACAAGGAACACCAAGGGGAAGGGGGAAGACCTGGAAGAAGAATTCACCTCCGAGACACAGCCTAAGACCAGAGCTGCCAGGACTCTCCTGCACGACCGTGACGTACAGCAGCTAAGATCCAGAGAGACTGACCTTGCCTGGCCAACAGGGGAAGTCTGCCTGTACCCGGATTGGTGAGCATGACACTGTGTGCTTAGCACGTGTATTCTGCTAGTTTGGGAATGATCAAAAAATAGAGGATAAGGATATTACTGTGTGTGGCTCTTTCAGTGGCTAAAGGTCCTGCAAAACCTGCAGGAAGTTGTGCCCTGAGCCCTAGGAATTGGGTGAGGGTGGGTGTGTAAATTGACAGGGTTGCATCTTGAGCCCTAAGAACTGGGTAAAGGTGGGTGTCCCTACAGTGTGGAAGGGAGAGAGAAATGTGTGCAGGTAACACTCCACACAGCTGGCACCACCCTTGCGCCTCACCGCGCCCCGCTTTCTGTGGGCCCCTGCATCTGCCCTGCTGCCCCCAACCCACAGCTCACCCCCCTCCAGCATGTGGCTCCCAGGCCTGAGCAACGGCCCCCTTGGGGGTGAATTGCTGTGGGGTTGCCCCAGAATTGCTAGTTCTGGCTACCCTAGAAGTAGAACCGGTTCCCACATGGGGAAGGCAGGATAAGGGGGTGCTGAGTGCATGAGAGCCCTGCCGCAAGCCGAGCTGTGTGCTGGGACTCCCCCAGCTGTATGGGGCACAGACCAGCAGCTTGGAATTCCAGGGTCGACTTATCCATTAGGCACAGTAGGCACAGTGCCTAGGGCCCACGATACTTTTAGGGGCCCACGAAAATGTTTTCATTTCTTTTAAAATCAGAAGAAAAAAAATGAACTTTTAGGGTCGAAGAAAATGTTTTAATTTTTTTCTCACATCAGAAAAAAATGAAACTTTTAGGGCCCACGAAAATCTATTACATTTCGCCTAAAACAGAAAAAAAATAAAATGTTGAAGTATTTAAAGTTATATCAAAAATAATTTTTAATATTGATATTATTATGGTGGGAGGGGCCCACGAAGGCAAAAGTGCCTAGGGCTCACAAAAGTCATAATGTGGCACCGTGGAAACCCCTGGGGGAGGGTGGGTTTGTCTCCAGCTGGTGCCTGGCCTGTGAGGCGAGCTCCCAACAACTCCAGCCCCAGCCTCTCCCAGCAGGAGGCGCTGTGGGGAGGGGCAGGAGTGCTGGCTTTGGGGGTGGTCCCAGCTACTCCAGCCCCAGCTTCTCCCAGCAGGAGGTGAGATGAGGAGGGGCAGGAGCACTGAGGGGGGATCCAAGTCCTCCCACACATTGGCGTGTACCCCAGGGCTGCTGGCCGTGGGGATCCAGGCCAGTCCCCCCAGGTGTGCCAGGCTGGAGGAGGCTGGCAGAAGGGCCCCACCCGGGTGCCTTCCCCCAACCCCTCTGGCCGGAGCAGTGACTCACTGTTCCCAGGCATGTGGACGGGGCTTTTCCATCCCAGCCCTGAGTCAGCTGGGCCTGGTGCCTGGTGCGTGGCAGGGCCCATCTGGAGTTGCCATTTCAGGCTGGCGCTGCCCAGCCAGGCGTGACCCCAGCCCCTCCGCTGAGGGCCACGGGCTGGGGAGACGCGCCCCCAAGAGCTGTGACATGGCTTGGTGTGGGGGTGTCACCGGGCACTGTGCTACGTGGCATCGGGGAGTGCGCGGGGGCAGGTGGGGCTGGCACCCACAACCCCGACCCAGCTGCTCTGACGGCCTCAGCCTGGCGAACAAGCGCCCTTGTCTGCCAGGCACTTGATGGATGAAAGAAGCCGGGGGCACGGACAGTAACTGGCCCTGGGATCCCCTCGCCCCCGCCCGGCCATGGCTGCAGGGCAAAGGGCGGGCTGGAGGTGGAAATGGGTTAAACACTCAGGGACTGGTCCCCCAGCCATGGGAGCTCGGCCCCCAGCTGCCCTGGGGCTGGGCTCTCACCCAGCATCTTCCCAGCTGCCTGGATCAGCCTCCCCCAGGCCCAGGCTTCCTCGGGCCTGATCCTGCCCTGCCCCGCCGGGCCCAATCCAGCCGGGGCGCAGCCTCGCAGCAATCGGCCCCTGGGGGGAGCCTCAGCAATGGGGGGCAGAGGCAGGTGCCTTCCGACCGCTCACTGCTGCCTCCAGCCCGGACTACTTCCAGCATCCCTGCAGCTCCCAGCAGCCGGCCAGTTCCTCCCCCAGCTGGGGGGCTCCCCAAAGAGACACCCCGGCCCTTGCTGCGGCACGGTAGCATCCCCATTGCCTGAGCCAGGCAGGGTGAGTTCTGGGTGGCACGGCCCACGGTGCCCAGTGGGCTCAGCCCTGCCCAATGGGGATCAAGAGCCCCTCTCGCCCCCAGCCCCTCCCCCAAAGCACATTGGCTGGGCCATGTTGGGTGCCTTAGCATTGCCCATCCATGGGGCCCGTCCCATCGGGGCTGGCAGAACCAATGGGGGGCAGCCCGCCCAGCCCACGCTGTCCCTGCACCCCTGAGAGGCAGACCCCAAACTCTCCTCATCTGTCCCACCCCTGGGCACTGCTGGGCCAGGCTGCCCCTTCCCCGCACTGGGCACCACGCAGGATGACCCCAAACGGACCTGGCCGGGGCAGGCCCCATTGGCGCCGCGGGGAGCCACTCCGGGCACCTCTGCAGGCCGGCGGCTCCTGACAGCGGGGTGGGGGGCTCTGGGATCTATGGGGAGCCTGCCCCCGAGGCCCATCCCCCGCTCAGCCTGGCCCTGGCACTTACGTTGATGTCTTTGCCGGCCCAGTTGCACTCCTCTCGCCACTCCACGGGCGCCGGCCAGTAGATCTGTGGGGAGAGAGCGGGCTGGTCGGGGGAAGGCCTCCATCCCAGCCCTTCCCCCCCGCCCTGCCGAGCATCAGGCTGAGACCCGTCTGGCTCAGCTCACCCCAGGAACGGAGGGAGGCTCCTGTCCTGTCAGTGCCCGCCGCAGTGGGGCTCCCTGGAGTGGCTTGAGCGTGCCAGTCCTCAGCTGTCTGCAGCAGCTGCCCGGCTGAAAAGCAAAGCAACAGCCCGCGCCCCTCCGGGCAGTGCCACGCCTGCCCAGCTGAGCGCCGGCCCGCTCGACACATGCCCTGCAAGCCGCATGGCCCCCTGGAAAGCCTCGGCCCCCCGCCCTGCCCCCGGTACCTTCTTGTCCTGCTGGCTGATGTTGTCCAGGCTCAGGGAGGCCAGGTGGTTCTTGGCGCCCACGAAGAGCCGGCCCCGCTCCTCGTCCAGGAGCAGCACCTCGTAGCAGCAGGAGCGCTCCAGCCCGTAGGTGTGCAGCCCGTGGCGGGCTTTTAGCTCTGCGGGGAGACGGGGCTGGGGTCAGGCCGGCTCCTCCCAGGGATCCGAGCCAAGGGAAGGGAATGCAAAAACCCCGGGTCTGGGTCAGCAAAGGCATCTGGGCTCCTCTCCCGTGGGAGCTGGGCACCTCTGGGGCTGGGCCGTGGGGACCGAGACACATGCTGCCCCTCCAGTGCTGGGGGCGGTGGGGACAGGCCCAGACAGCAGCAACCCCCCAGCCCCATGAGCTGTCGTCTGGTTCCTGCCCCCGCCGCTCAGGCCTTGGCCCGGGTGCCGCCGGCTGTTTCGGAGAGAGCTCGGGGCCTGATCTTTCAGAGCCCGCAGGCCGGCCTGCGGCACCGGGCTCTGCCCCTCTGCAGCAGTGAAAGAGCTGCAGCGTGGCCGGGGCTGGCCTGGGGCAGCTGCCTTGGGACCCCACGTGGTGGGAGGGCTACACTGCTTTTAGCCCCGTGAGCCCGAGCCAGCTGGTCTGGGCTCCGAGATCCAGGTCTGCCAGTTATCACAGTGCAGATGTGCCCAGAGACCCTGTCACCAGAGGGAAAGAACCCACGAGTCCTGGCTCCCAGCCCCCTGCTCTACCCACTAGACACCACTGACCTCCCGGAGCCAGGAATAGAACCCACGCCTAGAACCCTGGCTCCCAGCCCCCTGCTCCACCCACTGGCAAATTGCTCTTAGGAGTGAAAGGAGACCCTGTGGGTGCCCATTAGGGCTGCTACCCCCCAAAGTTCTGGGGACTCCAATGAGATCAGAGGTGTCACCCCGATTTCTGGTGCTTTTCCGACACTGACAACGGAGGAAGAAAGGCTCGTGTGAGTTGTGCAGAAGCCAGCCCAGCCCTGCGGGAGCTCTGCAGCCCTTTGCAACGAGCACCGTGCTGCTCCGGGGCCCGGGGCAGGTGGGAGGGCCAACAGGCAGCACCCACTGACTGGCAAAGAACTTGGGGGGCCTTGCTCCCCGGGACTGAACATTAACCCCCAGCCTTGCCAGCCATCCGTGCACTGCCAGAGGGCGCCACAGTCACAGCACGGTGGCCCTCGCACCCCCAGGCTTTGGATTGGTTTCTCCCGGTGTGCGAGCAAGGTTGGAGTCTTGGGAAGACATGCGCTGTGTCCACACGGGATCCTGGGCAGAGGCAGCAGGAGCAGAGAAGGGGCTGCGGGAACCGGGAGCGAGGGGGCCGCTTCTGCCTTGTGCTCGGAGTGGAGTCACTGGCAGCCGAGCGCAGCCCTGGAGCCGAGCAGCCTGGGGGAAGGGCCGGCCCTGCATGCTGCCTGCCCATCTCCATCCAAGGGCCGGGTCACACGCACAAACCGGTCACCCTAACAACGCACCCGGACACCGTGTCACTCAGGTCTCCTGCACTAGGAAGGTGACGCCTCTCCCAGAGCTGGGGGGAGAACCCAGGAGTCCTGACTCCCAGCTGCCCTGCTCTGACCACTAAACCCCAGGCCCCTCCCAATGCCAGGGATAGAACCTGGGAGTCCTCCCAGCTGCCCACCCTAACCACTACACCGCACTGCCTTTCGAGAGGGCAGACACATTAACACTCATGCCAGCGGCACCTTGAGAGTTAACGTTTCTCATTTAGCCCCCCCATTCTCCATAGGATCTCACACCATGTCCCAGGCTGTGCATGGCTCTGGCACCCCGGGGCAGGCAGTGCCCGCAGCTCCAGAACCGTGCTTAGCCCGCACTGGAGACAATGCTGAAGAAGTTAATACAGAGGCTGGAACCCAGGGCTACGGAGGACAGGGCCAGGCCAGCGATCCCCCGCCAGGGAAGGCAGAGGCTGTGGAATTAGCCCTGGCTCCGGTCCCGGTTCCAGCAAGGCTCCTGCAGAAGGAATTAACCCTTCGGGACAAGGTCCCCACGAGCGACGCTTCCTGTGTCAGGGTACCCGTGGGCCATGGCTCTGCCAGCAGCAGGCACCTGGGCACAGCGCTGTGCCTTAGGGGAGTGGTGAGAGCCCCATTGTGCCAGACACAGAGTCCCCAGCGCTCGCAATAATCCACATAGGCAGAGGAGGGGAAACTGAGGCACTGAGCAGGGGTGGGCGTTCCTGGCTCTGAATATGTTAGGCACCCCGGAGCACACAGCCCCCGGGTCTCAGGGGTGCCAGTCAGCTCCCCCAGGACCCTGTTCAACCTGCCCTGGCTGGGGCAACCTAGGAGCTGGGCAGAGGGTGCATGGGGGTGAGGAGGGAGCCCAGGGACTGCTGCTTCCCTCTGCATCCTGCCCCATCCCTGGATCCTTCATCCTGGCCCCCTCTCCCCACCAGCTCAGTAGCAGTGGCAACACTACAGGCGGCTCCCCAGAGAAAAGGCCCTTTCTCTGCCCCACGGCGCCGGCTCTGCTCCCTGCCCACAGCGGGAACAAATGGGCCATTGTGGGGAGGAGGGGGAGCCCAGCCCGCAAGGCCAGAGCTCAGCCAGGTCTCTGCACCCTGCGGCCCTTCCCCCACTGAGCCAGGCCACCCTGCGGCCCCTCCCCAGTGCCAGCACATCCCCCTCCGCCCCTTCCCCACTGAGCCAGGCCACCCTGCAGCCCCTCCCCAGTGCCAGCCTATCCCCTCTACCCTCCCCACTGAGCCAGCCCACCCTGCAGCCCCTCCCCAGTGCCAGCCCATCCCCTCTGCCCCTCCCCACTGAGCCAGGCCACCCTGCAGCCCCTCCCCACAGTGCCAGCACATCCCCTCTCTCCCTCCCCACTGAGCCAGGCCACCCTGCAGCCCCTCCCCAGTGCCAGCCCATCCCCTCTGCCCCTCCCCCACTGAGCCAGGCCACCCTGCAGCCCTTCCCTCACAGTGCCAGGCCACCTCCTTCCCCGCTGTCAGCTCACCCCTTCCTCCCCCATCCCACCCTGCCAGCACATCCCTGCCCACGCTCTGACTCCTTCCCACTGCGGTACCGGCCCAGGCCCTGCCTGCACCCCTGTGTCCCCCTGCCAGCCTAAGGGCTCAGGACCCTGCGCCTAGGACCCCATTGCCTCTCCTGGGCATTTGCAGGGGACCCCGCTGCTGCCAGAACACGAGGGGGCAATGGCCCCCCCCCCGCACTGACTGTGGCCGGGGGTGACACCAGGCTGGTCAGTTTCATGTTACTCTCTAGTCGGTATCGCGGGAGGCCCGAGGCCCAGCAGGGGAAGGGGGCTCAACCCCAGCTCCAAGTGTGAGGGACCCTCAGGCTGGCAGCCAAGGCCCCTGTCCTGCAACGGGAGCAAGGCACTTCAGTGGGACTGGAGCCCCCCCGCCAGCGCCCTGCCGTGCCCCACAGCGCCCCCTGCTGGGAGAGGTGGGGGCCACCCCCCGCCACCAGCGCCCTGCCGCGCCCCACAGCGCCCCCTGCTGGGAGAGGCGGGGTGAGCCCCCGCCGCCATCGCCCTGCCACGCCCCACAGTGCCCCCTGCTGGGAGAGGCGGGGGCAACCCCCCCCAGCCAGCGCCCTGCCACACCCCACAGCGCCCCCTGCTGGGAGAGGCGGGGCGACCCCAGCCAGTGCCCTGCCGCACCCACAGCGCCCTGCTGGGAGGCTGGGGCGACCCCCGCCGCCAGCACCCTGCCGCGCCCACAGAGCCCCTGCTGGGAGAGCGGCAACCCCAGCCAGCGCCCTGCCGCACCCCACAGCGCCCTGCTGGGAGAGGCGGGGTGAGCCCCCAGCCAGCCCCTGCCGTGCCCCACAGCGCCCCCTGCTGGGAGAGGCGGGGTGAGCCACCGCCAGTGCCCTGCTGTGCCCCACAGCGCCCCCTGCTGGGAGAGGCGGGGGCAACCCCCCCCAGCCAGCGCCCTGCCGCGCCCCACAGCGCCCCCTGCTGGGAGAGGCTGGGGCAACCCCGCCCAGCCAGTGCCCTGCCGCGCCCCACAGCGCCCCCTGCTGGGAGAGGCTGGGGCAACCCCGCTGCCAGCGCCCTGCGCGCCCCACAGCGCCCCTGCTGGGAGAGGCGGGGCAACCCCCAGCCAGCGCCTGCCGCGCCCCACAGCGCCCCCTGCTGGGAGAGGCGGGGGCAACCCCAGCCAGCGCCCTGCCGCGCCCCACAGCACCCCCTGCTGGGAGAGGCGGGGGCAACCCCCCCAGCCAGTGCCCTGCCGCGCCCCACAGCGCCCCCTGCTGGGAGAGCCGGGGGCCAGCCGGGAGCTCCCCCGTCACCCCACGACCCTTCCCCGTCCCACGCGGGCCATTCCCCTTGGGTTCGGGCCGCAAAGGGCCTGAGCGGCAGCATTCAGGGACTGGCATCACGTGCGGTAACCCGGCAACCCCACGCGGCTGCTTAGCAACTCTCCTGGAAAGCGCCGGAGCAGCCTCCCCCGCATACCTCCTTAATGAGTTTCTGGCTGATGGACACGTTAGTGGAAGGGCAAAGGCCTCCCGGAGGCCTCCGCTCTCAGCCCGGCCGTCCCAGCCGCGGCACCCCTCGCCCCTCGGCGCGGGCACAGACCCGCTCCCGTGTGCCGCCCTGCCCGTGGGAGGGGCCAGCACCGACCGATCTGCCTGCCGGCGGGGCGCCCTGGCCAAATGGCCTCGTGCCGCCCTCCCGGGCAGCCCCCAGGGCCTGGGGGGGGAGGTCCAAGCAGCCCTCAGGGGAGCAGGCTGCCCGGCGCTCAGTGCCCCCGGCACGCTGCGTGTGAGATCAGCACCCATGGCCGCGCCCAAGCCCCCGCAGCCCCCTGCCCGGCTGCTGGAGACGGGGCCGCGTGGGGCAGCGAGAGGCTGTCGGGAGCTGTGCCCGGGGGCCACGCGGCTTCCACTCCTGCCTCAGCGTCAGCCCCGTGAAGGCCCCTTTCTTCTCCGGCACCTGCCCTCCAGGCCTCTCTGGAGTGCGGGGCAGCAGGGCCAGCCCCAGCCCGCCTGCCCTGGGGCTCGGAGAGGGGAGGGCACTCGGGGTCTGAGGTTTAGCCTGGGGGTAGGGGCAGGGGGACCTGTCGTCACCCCCCGAAGCCACGTCGCACGGTTGGTAGCCCCGGGGAAGGCCGGGGTCACTCGCACCCTGGGGTGAAATGGTCCAGCAGCCCCCAAAACATGCCCATGTCCCAGCCAGGGAAACGGAGCCCTGAGATCTGACGATGGGTGCTCACTGGCTGGGGGTGGGCACGGGGGAGGGGTCCTGTCTCCGGGGGCCGCAATCCGGAGGGTTCTCACCTGGGAGGGGTTCGGGGGAGGCGACCCCAGTTACGGCCCAGATGGGAAGGCAGGCGCTGCCCCAGCAACACCAACCATCCTCGATAATGGGGCGGGCCGGGCCCTGCACAGTGGGGCGCCTGGGGCTGGGCTGCAGCACTGACGGGGTTAACCCAGGCGAGCGAGGGGGATGCGCCCTGCGCTCTCTCTGCTGCGTCAGCTGGAGCCCCCCGGCCTGGGCGTGGAGCCGGTCCAGCCTCAGCCAGGCGGGGTGAGGGGCACAACGCACAGCGGGCGGCCTGGCAGGGCTGGAGTAAGAGTTAGTCGCAACCCCTCCCGGCCCCGTGGTGCGGAGCGAGGCTGGACGGAGCTTCTGCCCCGCTAATCCCAGGCAGGCTGGCGCTGCTCCCAGCCAGAAGCCCAGGAGAAAGGCTCTCCCGGTGCCATACCCGGCCAGCACGAGTCCCCTAATCCCTGCCCGCTGGGGCTCACCCAGAGCCGGAGGTGCCTGCGTACGCTGCAGCCAAACCCAGGGGCCGGCTCCCCAGCTGCACCGCCTAGCCCAGCTCCGGCCTGTGGGATCCGGTTCCGGAGCCTGGTGCGAGGAAAGCAGCCTGAATACGGATCTCAGAGCCCAGGCAAGGCCCCCCCTAGCTCTCTTGCTGCAGGGCCTGGTGGGACAGCGGCACAAACTGCCTGTACCCGCAACAGGGTCCTGTCACCCCCAGGGATTTCCCCCTTTTCGGTCTCTCTGGGCCCGGAGGCGTCAGTGCACCGTAGTCACCGCATGCGGAGCCAGAACCCGACCCTGGTTCCCCCAGCGGAAATCCGGCAGCGCTCCCCTGGCCAGCTCAGGATTCGTGGCCTGATGTGTGTGAGACCAGAATCTGTCCCGGGTTTCACGGGGCGACGGGAGGGCTGCTCACGGTGGCCACAGGCAGGACCTGTCCCACGGTGACCGGTCATTGCCACAGCCCGGGCGCGTTTCCGGTACAGCTTGCCTAAGGGATGCCCTACGGGTTCCACGCAACTAGCCCACCAGAGACGCCGACAGAGCCAACCAGGTGGTTCCCCCCCTGCCCGGAGGCCTGGTGGCAGGATGGGGATCCCATGGATCCGCGCACTCCAGCCGGGACCCTCCACGCTTACCTTGGAAGGACAGCCTGAGCCTGGGGTGGGGGCCGTCCGTCCTGCCCCGTGCGCCCAGGAGCGAGAGCAGCAGCAGCAGCAGCGCGGGCACCATGGTCACTTTCCCGGCTCGGCGGCGGGCTGGACTCTGAGCCGCAGACAGCTGGAACGGCAGAGGAGCGAAGGAGACAGTGAGCTCAGATTACAGCCCCCTCCCCAGGGCGAGGGGGAGGGCGATTTCAGAGTCCGCCTCAGGGGAGGAGGAATGACCCTTGGCAAGCCACACATTGCTCCTGCACTCCCTGGAGTGGAGCAGGTGGCTGGGAGGGGCTTGGGCCAGATCCCGCCAACCCTGGCGGTGGGAGGACCCCGTGGAAGCCAGCAGCCAGAGGGGTCTCTGCTCCAGATGAGGGGCCAAGACGCAGACATGCTCAGTGCACGCTGGTAATGCCAGGACCTGGCCCCTCTCCGACCCGGGCACCTCGGCACTTGCTTGGTAAACAGCGGGCGGGTGAGATCCGGCCCAGCGCCTGGTGGCAGGGCCTGCCTCGGACCTGCTGAAACGTGCCACATCAGGGCCGGAGCCGCGCCGGGCCCGGCCCATCTGGAGCCCAGCAGAGCCGGGCGCGCGCAGGACCGAACGCTGGGGCCGGTGGGGGATTTTGTGACTCGTGTTTTGCCAGAAGATGCCGATTCATCGACTGGATCCATCCCCAAAGCAGGGTCAGGCCTGGCCAACCTCCCAGCTCGGGAAAAAGTTTCCAGCTCTCCGTTGGGTCGTGTTGCTAGTTTTGAAATGAAACGTTCCAGGTTGCCAAAGCCACATTTCCTTTGTAACATTCAGCAAACCAGACTGAAAGCAAAGAATCACAGGAATGCAGGGCCGGAGGGGAGCTCGGGAAACCGTCAAGTCCAGCCCCCCGGCCCGAGACAGATCCAAGTAACCGTAGACCAGCCCTGGCAGGTGTCTGTCCAACCTGTTCTTAAACCTCCAGTGACGGAGATTCAACCCCTTCCCTGGGAAACAGACGCTTTTCCTAACCTCCGACCTCAAGCTCTCCTGTTGCAGCTTCCGCCCCGGCTTCTTGTCCTACTGTCAGTGGACCCGGAGAACAATTGATCACTGTCCTCTTTATAATGTATTGGAAGCCAGCAGGTTCCCCCTCCAGCTGGCTCCTTTTCTCAAGACTAAACATGCCCCCGTTTTGTAACCTCTCCTCACAGGTCAGGTTTTCCAAACCATTTATCGTCTTTGTTGCTCTCCAACGTGACGGCCTCTTTGCTAAGTGCAGGGCCCAGCACAGGACAGTTCTCCCAAGCCAGGCAGAGCGGGATGCAGACAGGGGCATCAACTCAACGGACCCCAAAAAGGGAAAAGCCAGGGTGTCCATTTGCAAATATTTGCAGGATTTCCACTTTGCCCCCCAACTCAAGCTGGGAACCGAACGCAAACACTCAAAGCGATTGCAGGGTTGAGGAAACCACTTCCCACACAGCTGCTCTGAGCCCCCCCCGCCAAGATCAGCTCGATGGGGTAACCGGTGAGGCAGTGCCGCCCAGTGGGTAAAGCAATAGGCCGGGGGTCAGGACACCTGAGTCTAGTCCCATCCTTTCCTGTGACCTACTGTGGGAGCCCGGGCAGTGCAGGGCCTAACCACGTGTGACTTGGGCTGAGTTTACTCTTGTTTACTTCTCTTCACGCAGCGCAGCTGTGTGTGGGGCACTGCCCCCTGCTGGTTCCCCAGTGGCCCGTAAGTGGGGCCAGCGAGGCTCCCGGTTGGCCTGAGCACAAGCCAGCCAACAAAAGGCCTTTGCATTCCAAGGCGCGGGAGACAAAGGGGCCAAGCGGGGAATGGAAAGCTGCATTGCAGACGCGGCTCCACACAAAGGACAGCAGAAAACTGCACCACACAAAACCAGAGGGGATGACAAAACCTCTGCTTTTCCCAAGGGAAAGACCTCCGTGGATGGGCTAGGAAGAAGGAGGGAACAGAAGCTGGAGCAGGGCCCCAGTGCCCACTTGGAGCTCAGTGCTGAAGGAGAATCGCCACTGAAGGCGTACAGTCTAGGGCTTATGACACACAGGGGTGCAGTTCTGATGTCCTCCAGCAGGGGGCAGCGGTACACATAGGCATTAGTCTCTTCATTACAGCATTATGGTGCTGCAGCTCCATTCAGGCTAAAGTCAGGAGCATCCTGTCGCAGCTCGGAGTGGCAAACCCGCCCCACAAAGCAATGCCCTTGAAATCCCCCCCCCCGCATATAGGGAGGCTTTGGCAGGGGAGAAGGGCAGGGGAAGGAGTCTACACAGCAGGCTTGAAATCAGAACTTGAGCTGCTGCTGACTCCGCTCTGGCTACGCCACAGGGGGCCCTCGGGGAGCGATGGGGTTCAGGGGAGCAGCTGGGGCATTTTGGGGGCCCAGGGGGGACGGGAAGGGAGAGGACTGGACCCACATTAAAGAGTCCAGCAGTGAGATCCTGGCCCCACAGCCCCTGGCTTTCACCCCGGCCCCCCCTGTGTTTAAAATCTTCTAGAGAGAAACCCCGTGAAGGCCCTCAAGTTTCCACTGTGGATTACAGCGCCCTCCCCTGCCATGGCCCTGCACCAGCCCCACAGCAGGGGGGCCTGGAGGGCGGAAGGGGAGGGTTGGCGGCTGCTCTGGAACGTGACGGCAGCAGCGCCGTGGCCAGAACAAACCGTGCGGCTGGGAACGCGCTGGTGTCCCCAGCCTCCCACTAAGGCCGCTCTAAGCCCCCCGTGACGCAGGGCCATAAAGCAAGCAGCGAAGGAGCCCGTTCCCCTCCGCTCCGCGGCCGGCGGCCTCCCCCGATAAGCTGCGATCAACCGAGCATCCCGGCGCTACGGCAACCTGGGACGTGCGGGCGCTGGGCCGAGAAAGCGCCGGCAAGCGAAAGGGACAAGGCAAAGGAGGGGGAAGGGAAACCGAGGCACGATGAGGGGCCAGGACCTCCCCACTGTCACCCGGCAGGTAGAGTGCCCCAGCACACGGCCTGTCCCCACTGTACGCCCAGACCCAGATGTGCCGGGGCAGGGCCTTCCCGCAGATGGTTTTAATCCTTAGATCTCGCCAACAAGAATCCGGGAAATCCCCCAACCCAGCCCTCCCTTTAAACCGAGCGTGCTGGGCCTGGCAGACGCCAGAGGCTGCCAGGGGGTGAAACCCGCCCCCCCCGCTCCGCTCAGTGGCCACCGCACGTGGCTGCGGGCTGCGCGTGGCCTACGAAACGCGAGAATCATTTCCGACGGAGTCGGGCGGGGCAGGCGGCCGGTCCAAGCTGTCGCCCGTGTCCCAGGGTGCAGCATGGTGGTGCCACTGACCGCACAAGCCCCGTGTGTAACCACGTCTCCGAGTAATGCTCCCACGTCGCCCATTTGCCAGCGGGGACCGTTACAGGCCTTGCCGGGGTCAGCGGACTCATGGAGATGATCTGCAGGGTGAGTCCATGAGTCTCAGTGGCCTTCCAGGCACGGCTTATTTCTACCCTCACACATTTCAGGGGGCAGAGTTAAGGTTATGTGGGGAGGATGAATGATGGGATAGGACCAGATGGTGAGGGGCGGGCTGGGCACTGGCTTCACTGATCATTTCCAGAGTTTCTAGTGGAAAGGTATGGAATTTGGAGCAATGTTGCCCTGGGGAGTCTGCCAGACCCCCCCCAAGCCACACTTCCCGCTAAGGATGTAAAATCTCCTTGGGTCAATCGGTTAACTCTTTCTTGAGTGAAGGGTTTTGGCTGGAAGCACCCGCCCTGCCTGTGCTCCCTCTGCCTCCAGCAAATGCCCCCTTGCCCCCACATCGCCACCCGGTGGCCTAAGGCAGAAAAGCAATCGGCCTGGATTTTCCCCGGCAGCTCTCCAGCCTGTGCTAGGCACGGGATCGGCCTGGGCCCGCCTGGGCGGACGGCCCTGCAGCACCAGGCGGAGGCGTGTTCCCTGGGACAGCTTGGGGAGCAGGAATAATCGGGATGGTGGGCGGCCCCAGGACAGCAGATGCTGCTGAAATATTTCAGTCCCACCCCGTTTGCCCCTCCCCTCCTCCCCCCACAGCATCCGAGCAGCTTACGGCCCTGCATGGCTCTGCCCCACAACAGGCCAGGGCTTCCGCCCCACTTCAGAGGCTGCTTGGCCGAGGCCTTGCTGAAAGCCTGTCACAGAATCCTGTTCTCCCCAGCCCCAGTTAGCGCTCTAACCACTAGACCATGCTGCCTCTCCCCTAGAGGCCTGGGGAGTCAAACGTGGCTTGCCCCGAGCACAAGGGTGGGTTGCAATCCTGCTCTGTGTCTCAGTTTCCCCACCTGGAAAATGGGAGCTAGCCAGTGAGGTGCTCTGGGAGCTATGGAGGAGGGCTGATGTGGGTGACTTTAGAACACTTGCTGGATCGGTGCCCGAGCCCCATCCCCGACCCCTGCACCCGGGAGTGAGCCCAGCTCATTCTCCCTTTGAGTCGGATCCTCCTGGCTTCCCGCCCCGAGGAATTCTTCCCCGGCCCCACCCTGCTCCTGGGCCAAGGGACGGGCCGCGGCATGGCAGCCAAGGCGGCTTGTGCGTCACTGCGCTGGCTGGGATGAAGTGACCACAACGTCCCAAAGCCCTTACGGAGCCAGCGGGCAGCCCCGGGGATCTTCCAGACCCACCCCGGGGCCGCGGGTCTGCGTGCGATTCAGGCCGGCAGCGAGCTCTGGGCCTTGGCAGGCCACTGGCATCGAGAGCAAGAAAACCAACTGGACCTGGACTTTGGGCCCCCCAGAATGGATTCTGCTCCCCCCGGGCAGCCCTCCCCCGGCCTGGGCTGCTCCAGCCAAAGCAGCTTTCACTTTGCTTTAGCGCAGACAACAGAACCCCCCACGCTGGCCTGGGAGCAGCTTCCCCCTCCGACTGGAGCAACACGCTCCCATTTTCCAGGTAGGGGAAACTGAGGCACACAGCAGGGTTGCAACCTACCCTCGTGCTCGGGGCAAGCCACGTTTGACTCGACTCCTCCTGCCGGGGGGAGACGAGGCCGAGACCATGGCCTCTTTCCCAGGGCACCGCCTCCCTGGACAGCTCCGTACTTCATCCGGTCACTTGCGGCCCTGAGTTGTGGGTATTCATTGCATAACCCCCGGGCATGTTTGTTAGCCACACAGCCCCCCTGCCCCTGCAAAGCCAAACAATCCCCGTCGGATGGCTTAAAACTGAACCGCCACCGTCTTGTCTTGCCGCCTGGCCGCTCCTTCCAGGTTCGTACAGCACCTGGCGCAGCGCGGACTGCCGAGCGGCGGCCGCGGGACCCGCCCACACGATCCCTTCCTCGCAGCAATGCCAGGCTAGGAGAAGGGGTTGGGGGGGCAGAAATGAGGCAGGGCCTGGTTCCTCGCCAGCGACAGAGCCTGTTTCGACTGGAAAATGAATTTGTATCGGCCTGAGTGCACAGAGTTGGGGGGGAGCAGCGCTGGCCCCAGGGCCACCCTGCAGTGACAGCCCCCGGCCGTGGGTCGCGCTGCAGGGGGCCGATGGGGGGCAGCAGAGGCCAGCGCTGGAAAGCGCCTGATTTGACTTTGTGAGGGACACTCGAGCGGGGGTTCAACAGCACTTGCGTGGCACTCTGAGACCGCTGCTAGCAGAGGGCAGAGGAACCAGGCGCCTAGATCTTAGCATCTGCCTGCCCTGGCCAGCTGCCCCAACCCCTCCCAACCTCTGGCCGGCCCGCCTATGAAAATGCCTCCATGTCTCGCCTGCTTCCCTGCGCCAGGCTGGGAAGGTGCAGGGCAGGCTGCCCACCTTGCCCTGTGCCCCGGCATGAACAGCTGCTCAGCCTGGCATGTGTGCTGGGCAGGCAGCTGAACGCCCCACGAGGGCAAGGCACTGCCCCTTGGAGGCAACCCTGGTCCTGTAAGTGCCACTCCCCGTGTCCCAGCCACAGCACACGCCAGGTCTGCTTCCCCGCCACGTGCCACTTGGGGATGGCTGTCTTCACTCCCCACCCCAAAACCCAGGGGATGGGGCATGTGCGAACGGGGACGGAGAGGAGGGTGGGTGTTGTGTGTATGGGGCTGGCTGGCTGGGTGGGCAGGTGGGTGTACGTATGAGGATGGACGGATGGGTGGGTGTGCATGTGGGGATGGAAGCGGGACGTGTACAGGAACAGACGGACGGATGGATGGGGGGGCATACAGGGACGGATAGGCAGGTGGGCATAGAGGATGGACAGGGGTGTGTGCAGGGATGGATGTGCAGGCGGGTGGGGATGGACGGATGACCAGGCGGATGTGCGACGACAGACGGACGGGCAGGCGGGCGTGTGGGGACGGACAGGCAGGACGGACGGGCAGGCGGGTGTGCGCGGACGGACGGACAGACGGGCAGGCGGGGACGGACGGACAGACGGGCAGGCGGGGACGGACGGGCAGGCGGGTGTGTGGGGACAGACGGATGGACAGGCGGGCGTGCGGGGACGGGTAGGCGGGTGTGCAGGGAGGGATGGATGGATGGCTGGGCGGGCGTGCGGGGACGGACGGGCGTGCGGGGACGGACGGATGGGTGTGCAGGGACGGGCAGGCGGGCGTGCGAGGATGGACGGACAGGCGGGCGTGCGAGGATGGACGGACAGGCGGGCGTGCAGGGAGGAATGGATGGATGGCCGGGCGGGAGTGCGGGGACAGATGGACGGCCGGGCGGGCGTGTGGGGACGGATGGACGGACGGATGGGCGGGCAGGCAGGCATGCGGGGATGGACGGACGGGCAGGCGGGCGTGCGGGGACGGGCAGGCAGGACAGATGGGCAGGCGGGACGGACGGGGACGGGCAAGCGGGTGTGCAGGGAGGGTGTGTAGGGATGGATGGCTGGGCGGGCGTGCGGGGACGGATGGATGGGTGTGTGCGGACGGATGGACAGACAGGCAGGCGTGTGGGGACGGGCAGGCAGGTGTGCAGGGAGGGACGGATGGATGGGCGGGCGTGTGGGGACGGATGGACGGGCGTGCGGGGACAGATGGACGGACAGGCAGGCGTGCGGGGACAGGCAGGCGGGAGTGCAGGGAGGGACGGATGGATGGCCAGGCGGGCGTGTGGGGACGGACGGACGGACAAGCAGGCGTGCGGGGACGGGCAGGCGGGAGTGCAGGGAGGGACGGATGGATGGCCAGGCGGGCGTGTGGGGACGGACAGGCAGGCGTGCGGGGACGGGCAGGCGGGTGTGCAGGGAGGGACGGATGGATGGCCGGGCGGGCGTGTGGGGACAGATGGACGGGCAGGCAGGCATGCGGGGATGGGCAGGCGGGTGTGCAGGGAGGGACGGATGGATGGCCGGGCGGGAGTGCAGGGACGGATGGATGGCCGGGCGGGCGTGTGGGGACGGATGGACGGGCGTGCGGGGACAGATGGACAGACAGGCAGGCGTGCGGGGACGGGCAGGCGGGTGTGCAGGGAGGGACGGATGGATGGCCGGGCGGGAGTGCGGGGACGGACGGACGGGCAGGCAGGCGTGCGGGGACGGGCAGGCGGGTGTGCAGGGAGGGACGGATGGATGGCCGGGCGGGCGTGTGGGGACGGACGGACGGGCAGGCAGGCGGCAGAGGATGGCGATGGCAACTGGTACTGCCCGGCCAGCCCCCGCAGCCCCTGTGCATGCAGCCCAGCAGAGCACAGGCTCCTGCTCCCCGGTGAGGCGCGAGGTGCCCGGCGTGGGGGCCCAGGGCACCGCGCTTTCCCAGAGGGTGGCGAGACCCCGACGCTGCTGCTTTGCGGGGCCGTGTGGCTCCGTGCGGGCCGGTGCCCCCGGGCAGAGCCCACGCGCGGCCCCTTTAAAGCCGAGGGCGGCGCGGCCGGGGCGGGTGCCAGCCTGGGAAGCTGCACACTGGAAAGGCCGTAAAAGTGCCTGCTGGGATCGGGTGACCGGCACAACAAGAGTCAGCTGGGAAGGCCAGAGTCCTGCCCCTCCCCCACTGGAGCCCGGAAACACCCGGCCGTGGGCAGCTCCGGCCCTGCGTCCCGGCTGGCACCGGTGGGCAGCGTCCAGACACCCTGCTCTGGGGCTGGGACAGCCCCTCCCGCAGCCTCCTGGCTGGGCAGGGGCACCCTGCTCTCCCTGCAGGGGCCCTGGCTCTGTCCTGGAAGCCACCCCACTCTCTAGCCCACTGCCCCATAGCATCCCCCTGCTGCTCTGCCCCTCCGCCCCACAGGGCCAGCCATTGGCCCCGTCCCCAGGGGCCGCCAGGCAGCACAGGGCTCCCTCCACCTGCTCGACCCCTAGCTCTGCTGGAGTCAGCTCCTGGGGACCCCCCCTGCTGACGCTGGAAAGCACCTGGCCCTCAGAGGAGCCTTAACCGCCCGGCGCGACCACACAGCCTGGCTCTACTGTCGCCCCCAGAGCCCCACCCCCCCTCAAAGCGCTGTGCGCTGTGCACGGGGCCACTGCACCACACAGGTAGGGAAACTGAGGCACGGTGCCTTGCCCAGGCTCCCCCGGGAGCAGGAATTCAAAGCAGGTCTCCTTAGCGCTTGTCTCCTGCCCTGCTATACGCACTGGCCCACACTGCCGCCCGCCCTCCCGCCCCGCTCTAACCGCAGCACTGCACAGCCTCGCTCTCCCCCCAGGCTGTCGGCCCGCACGCGGCCCTCCGCGCCCCGCCCCACAGCTCGCAGCCCAGCCCTCTCCGCGCGGAGCTGCCTCGCGCCCCTCACCGTGGCGTCCGCCGCCCCGCGTAGGGAGGCAGAGGCTCCGGGGAAAGGCTACCGTGGTAGCACCTGCTCCGTGCGCTGCCTCTGCCGCGGGCCGGCCGGGGGAGGGACCGGCGACCAGGGCTCCAGGGAACTGCAGGGCGCCCGGGCCGCCCTCCCCCGGCCGGGGGCTGCGCTTCCCGCCCGTGTGCGCCCACGGGGGACCCACCTGGCTCGTCTCGGGCCCCGGCTGGCCCCGAACTCGGAGTTCCCGGAGCTGCGCGGTGCAGCGCCCTGCTCGCAGCCCGGCCTGCGCCTCAGCGGCGGCGGCGGCTGCTGGCTCCTGCCCCGGGGCCCAGGGGAGGGGAGCCCGGCGCAGCCACAGGCAGGGCGGCCCCGCCCGCGCTTAAAGGGGGAAGCGCGCTGCTCTGGATCCGCGCCCCGGCCACGCGGCCGGAGCGCGGAGCTGCAAAGCCGGGGCGGGAGCGCCCCAGTACCCCCGGCCCCCTCCTCCTGCGTCCCCGGCCCTCCCCCTGTGCCCTCCTTCTGCGCCCCCGGCCCCACTCCTGCGTCCCCGGCACCCTCCTCCTGCGCCCCAGCCGACTCCTGCACCCCGGCCCTCCTCCTGCGCCCCCCACTACCCTCGGCACCCTCCTCCTGCGCCCCTGCCCCGACTTCTGTGCCTCCAGCGCCCTTCTCCTAGCACCCCTGCGCCCCCAGCACCCCACAACACACTTTGTACCTCCAGAACTCCCACCCCGGCGCACGCCTGTCCCGACACAGCTAGCGCACACCCACACCTCGCAGTACACACGCCCCACACCCACACAGCAGGGCCTGTGCATCCAGAACACACCTGCCCCAGGCCGGTCACACCCCTGCTACCGCCCAAGCCCCAGCCCTCTCGCCCCCCATCTCCACACAGGGCCTGGGCCTCTGCCCCGGGAAGGGGGGGCCCCCAGGCTGCTAGTGGCTCAGGCCCGGCTCGGGGTAGCCCGGCCAGGCTTGGGCCCAAGGCCAGAGCCGCCCCCTCTCCCTCCCTCCGCCAGCCCCGGCATCCTGCAGAACAGGTTGTTGCTGCTGCCCCAGGGGCTGGCAGCCTCCCCTGAGCCCAGCCTCTCCCCCCCGCCCCGTCCAGCTCCCCTGCACAGCCCCCTAGCCCCTCTGCCCAGCTGCCCTCTGTCAGCCCCCAGGCCCAGCCCCGCTGCCCAGCTCCCCCCCGCCCAGCCCCACGTAGAGGAATGGCACCCCAAGTCCCTGTCTGCTCCCCATCTTCTGGGATGCATGCAATGGCTCCAGCAGGCCCCCCCATCCCTCCAGGCCTGGCCGCTCAGAGCCCCCGGCCCCCTCCAGGCCCGGCCACTCAGAGCCCCCGCCCCTCTGGGCCTGGCCGGTCAGAGCCCCCGATCCCTCTGGGCCCGGCCGGTCAGAGCCCCCACCCCTCCAGGCCTGGCGCTCAGAGCCCCCCCGATCCCTCTGGGCCCGGCCGGTCAGAGCCCCTCACCCCCTCCAGGCCCGGCCGGTCAGAGCCCCCAACCCCCTCCAGGCCTGGCGCTCAGAGCCCCTGGCCCCTCTGGACTTGCCACGTCAGGTATGAAAGTAAAAGTTACGTCCTGGCACCTCTTTCATTGTCAGTTGTGCTCTGCCCTCCCCCGTCGCACACCCCTGTCCAGCCTGGGGCTGCTTGCTGGGAGACCCCGGGGGTTCAGTCCCATTTCCTCTGGGTGGCTCCGGCAAGGGCTGGTTTGGGGGCGCTGACCTGGGGACCGCCAGTAAAAGCATCAGTCACTCCAGCCACAGCCCCGGGTGCCCGTGGGCAGCAGAGCGTGCGTGGGAGGGTGACCCATGGCAGGGAGCGGCTAGCCCAGGCCCCATGGCCCCCGGGGCCATCGCTGAGCCCCCGGAGCCAGGCCCAGGCCAGCGGCTCGGGGGTGCTGGAATCCACCGGCCTCCTCGCTCAGCTGTGGCCCAGCTGCCTGGCCTTGGCCCAGCTGAAGGAAAACAAAATTCTTCTGATGCTTCTAATTTTCCACCCAGCGCTGCCAAGAATAGCAAGTGCCGGGCAGCGCCCGCTGCCGCGCACCCACCTTGCTGCGTGTCCCTCGCCCCGCCGGGGGTCGCGCCCACACCTCTGCGCCCGCCCGCAGCCACAGGCACCGCCGCGCCAGTGCTGCGCCCACCACCAGCCCGGGAAGGGGAACCGCGCGCTGGGGAAGTGCGGACGGAGCTGCCCTTGGCCGGGCGGAGAGCTGGTAGGGCCGGTTCCTTGGATGCTCGGGGACTAGCAGGAGGGAGGCGAGTTCAGATCCCAGCCCTGCTCCGCAGCTGGCACAAAGTCACTGCAGCAGGTCGACTCTCCTGGGGGCTGGGTGATCCGAGTCGGGAGGCCAGGCCCCTAACCCTAACCCCCCTCTCCTGTCACCCGCAGGGGGTCGTGCCAGGCCCCCTACCACCGAGCCTCGGGGCCTGTTGCTGGCGCGAGGGGTGCAGGCAGAGGGACGGGCAGGGCGTGAGCTGGGGGGGCCGGTTGCTGGCGCAAGGGGTGCAGGCAGAGGGACGGGCGGGCGCGCTGGGGCCGGTTGCTGGCGTGAGGGGTGCAGGCAGAGGGACGGGCAGGGCACGAGCTGGGGGGCGGTTGCTGGCGCGAGGGGTGCAGGCAGAGGGACGGGCGGGGCGCAAGCTGGGGGGCCGGTTGCTGGCGTGAGGGGTGCAGGCAGAGGGACGGGCGGGGCACGAGCTGGGGCGGTTGCTGGAGCGGGTGCAGGCAGAGGACGGGCGGGCGGGGCGCAAGCTGGGGGCCGGTTGCTGGCGTGAGGGTGCAGGCAGAGGGACGGGGCGGGGCACGAGCTGGGGCGGTTGCTGGCGCGAGGGTGCAGGCAGAGGGACGGGCGGGCGCAAGCTGGGGGGCCGGTTGCTGGCATGAGGGGTGCAGGCAGAGGGACGGGCGGGGCGCGAGCTGGGGGGCGGTTGCTGGCGCGAGAGGTGCAGGCAGAGGGACGGGTGGGGCGCGAGCTGGGGGGGCCGCTTGCTGGCGCGAGGGGGAAACGCCCCCCCGGCAGGCAGTGCACCCAGCCCAGGGGCCGTGTTTAGGCTGCGGGCTGGCATCTCCCAGCTGAAGGTCTCAGCCTGACGCGGACGCGCCGCTGGAGAGGAGCCAAGGTCAGCGCTGGCTTGGGTTCCTCTGGCACCCCCAAGGGCCGGCCAGCCCCTGCCCAGCGCCGGCTCCTCACAGCCCCTCCCCCACGGTGCCCCCAGTGACCCACAGCACAGCCAAGCCCCATTAGCGAGAGCCACGCCGGGCACCGTGTGTCCCACCTCCTCGCCCCCAGTCACAGCCCTGCCCCCTCACTGCCCCTCAGCCCCCAGCGGCCCCCTGGCAGTGGGTGTGTCCTGCTCCAAGCACCAGGGGCTTCCGGCTCCTCGGGGCGACAGCGATACAAACGAGCAACCAAGAGCGGCCCCAGCTCAGCCCGGCCCCATCGCCAGCCCCCGCCCAAAGAGCTCTGGAAAGCCAGACTGGAAGAGAGGAGTCTCTTTACCTGCCCCCTCCCCGTCCCGCATGGGGCTGTCCCCACACCCCACGGGCTGAAAGCCGGAGCTTGTGCGCCGCAAAGTCCCAGGGGGCTGTGGGAACGCTACGTGGGAGTGAAAATCAAAGAAAGAGAGAAAAGTCTCCCTAGATCTGCCCAGAATCCTCCCTCCAAACGTTTTGACACCAGTTTCTTTTGGCAAAAGCAGAGATGTTGGGGAGGAGCAGTGGTGCCTGCTAGCCCTGAGCCAGAGTGGGGGCAGGCGAGCTATACATGGGGGAGGGTGCCCTGGCATGGGGGGGCACGAGGGGCTCTAAGAGGGGGAGGGAGGACAGGCCTGGCCAGGGTGTTTTACAACCCATAAAACCACAAGACAGCCCCATGTGCCTGGAGGGGGTGCCAGCTGTGCCCGCTGCCCGGCGGGTCCGTGACCGAGGTGCCCGGGGGTGCTCGTCATGCCCCTGTGACCCGGCCCCGAGGGCTGCCAGCCTGGCCTAGGAGCACGTCTCAAGCGAAAGCTCGGCCGCGTCACCGCAGCACTTCCGGAGGGCAGGGCGGGGCGGTCCAGGAGTCCTTCAGGGCGCAGGCTGGCGTGCGTCTGCCTGGCACACCCTGTGTCGGTGCCTGCCGCTGTGTGAGTGTGTGTGTGGGGAGGGTGTTGCCAGCGGCACTGCCCGGGGCTGCGCCCTGGGCCAGGTGTCTGGGATACCCAGGCATCGGGGCAGGGGAGGGACGTTACCGCGTCTCCACACCCTGCCCTCTGCCCCACATGTTTGTTTGGACAAGCAGTTCCCAGGGTGGGTGCAGACCTGTAACCCTTTCACTGCTGGCCCGGCGGGAGCAGGCTAGACCTGCCCGGGACCCAGCCCAGCCCGCCCATGTGCCCGCCACAGGCCCTTGGGGCAAAGGCGCAGGGAGACCCCCGTGGTGCCAACAGGCAGCACCCGGTGCCATGGGGCCTGCTCCAGGGGGTGCCTCCTCTGCCACGTGAAGAAGAGCAGCATTTCCCCCTCCCACGGACGTGGCAGGGCCACGCAGCCTGGGCCGTCTGCAGGGACGGGCACCCAGACCACGGGCTCTCTCCTGCCCAAGCTGGAGGGGCAGTGACCCATGCAGCTTCCTCTGGGCCCCACCGCACCGACTGCCCCCTGCAGGGGCCAGGCCCGTTGCAGACTGGCCGGGCTCCCTGGTTTGGGGAGAGCCTCTCAGAGGAGGCCCGGGGCCCCCAGCAGCTCAGCTCCTGCTGTTCACAGCCCTGGCCAGGCTCACCCTGGCTCCGCACCCACCTCGCCGTGCCAGCCAAGGGAGATGCGGCGGCGAGTCCTGCCAGGGACAGCTGGGCAGCAGCTTCCAGACGCCGGCGTGGATGGCGCGAGACCCCAGGGCCTGGCATCGCCCCGAGCACAAAGTGCAGCCCCAGGGCCCAAGCTGCTCGAAGGAGCAGCCAGCTGGGGCCTCTGTGTGCGCCCCATCCCCGGGCCAGGCCACGTCTTGCTCACGGAGACTCCCCACACCCGGTGGTGCCCTGGGCGCCTGCTGGCTCCAGCTGGTCTGTCCCCCAGTACAGCCACAAGTGGCTGAAATTGACCGGGACGAGTCTCCTCTGACACCATCCTGGAGGCTCCGTGAGCCCCTGCCCACGCCTCGTTCCATCAGCTCTGCCTCCCCGCCTGCCGGCCAGGGCCCTGCCCACAGCCACAGGGGTGTTGCAGGCCCCAGAGCTCCTGGAGGCTGCATGGGCCACTCCAGGGGCTGGGCGTGCTGCCCACGGGGTCCCAGCCCTTGGTCAGTGTCATCCCCTTGGGGGGTATCGCCAAGGGCTGGTGCTCCGGTGGCTGCTCCAGGCTCATGGGTCGTTGCTTCTCCCCCGGTATGGGACAGAGCCACGAGCCCCTAAGCACTGAGACACGCCAGCAGCCATGGCTATGAGCATAAGAATGGCCAGACTGGGTCAGACCAAAGGTCCCTCCAGCCCAGTGTCCTGTCAGCCAACAGTGGCCAGTGCCAGGTGCCCCAGAGGGGGTGAATCGAACAGGTAATGATCAAGCGATCTCTCTCCTGCCATCCATCTCCATCCTCTGACAAGCAGAGGCCAGGGACACCATTCCTTACCCATCCTGGCTAATAGCCATTAATGGACTTAACCTCCATGAATTTATCTAGTTCTCTTTTAAACCCTGTTATAGTCCTAGCCTTCACAGCCTCCTCAGGCAAGGAGTTCCACAGATTGACTATGCGCTGTGTGAAGAAGAACTTCCTTTTATTTGTTTTAAACCTGCTGCCCATTAGTTTCATTTGGTGGCCCCTAGTTCTTATATTATGGGAACAAGTAAATAACTTTTCCTTATTCACTTTCTCCACACCACTCATGATTTTATAGACCTCTATCTTATCCCCCCTCAGTCTCCTCTTTTCCAAGCTGAAAAGTCCCCGTCTCTTTAATCTCTCCTCATGTGGGACCCGTTCCAAACCCCTCAGCATTTTAGTTGCCCTTCTCTGAACCTTTTCTAATGCCAGTAGATCTTTTTGAGATGAGGAGACCACATCTGTACGCAGGATTCAAGGAACTTCCTGTGGCCGGTACCGACACCGTGGCCTGCGGCGACCCGTCCCACAGGGGCCCAGCAGGGCTCTCCTGCCCAGTGGGGTGCAGCCTGGAGGGCAGAGCTAAGGGGGGCTTCACCCTGAACTTGCTGCTCCTCTAGAGGTCCAGGAGAACCCCTGCAGGCCCCCGGCCCCCATGCTGAGTCTCTCGCTGCCTGGCGTGCCGGGGCGGGGCCGGGTGAGTAACAATCCCAAGCACTCCGCTGTGTCCCGCCTCTCAGGGAATTCCTAGAGCAGGACAAAGTCTAAAGGGGAAAACTGAGGCCCCGGGAGGGGAAGTGACTCGCCCAGAGTCATAACCAGTCAGCAGTACCTGTGAACACACCCCATGAGCCCTGCTGCCCCAGCCTCTGCTCTGACCATTAGACACCACTCTCCTCCCTTCCCCGAGCTGGGAAAAGAGCCCAAGTGTCCTGTTCTGACTCCCAGCCAGCCCACAGGGGGCAGCGCGGGGTCCCTGGCACCACCACCAACCCACAGGGGGTAGCGCGGGGTCCCTGGTACTGCCACTCGCCCACAGGGGGCAGCGCAGGGTCCCTGGCACCGCCACGCACCCACAGGTGGCAGTGCAGGGTCCCTGGCACCGCCACCCGCCCACAGGGGGCAGCGCGGAGTCCCTGGCACCGCCACTCGCCCACAGGGGACAGTGCGGGGTCCCTGGCACTGCCACCTGCCCACAGGGGACAGTGCGGGGTCCCTGGTACCAGCACCCACCCACAGTGGACAGCGTGGGGTCCCTGGCACTGCCACTCGCCCACAGGGGGCAGCGCGGGGTCCCTGGTACCGCCACTCGCCCACAGGGGGCAGCGCGGGGTCCCTGGCACCGCCACTCGCCCACAGGGGACAGTGCGGGGTCCCTGGTACCGCCACTCGCCCACAGTGGACAGTGTGGGGTCCCTGGTACCGCCACCCGCCCACAGGGGACAGTGCGGGGTCCCTGGTACCAGCACCCGCCCACAGTGGACAGCGTGGGGTCCCTGGCACTGCCACCCGCCCACAGGGGGCAGCGCGGGGTCCCTGGTACCGCCACTCGCCCACAGGGGGCAGCGCGGGGTCCCTGGTACCGCCACTTGCCCACAGGGGGAGGGTGCAGCCTCTCCAGGATTTACGGCTCCTCTGACAGCTGGGCCCTGCTCCCTCGCACATGCTCAGTGCCCGGCAGCCTCTCGCTGACACCTGGCACAGCTGTGGCCTGGATTCCTGCTCCGCTGAGGTCATGGGGGGGCTGCCACATCCCCGCCTCCTGCGCCAACCCTGCTCTCCGCCTGGGTGGGCGCCGGCCGGCGGCGGCGAGGAAAACAAGCTCCCAAACTCGCCCAGGGAGGAAGGAAATTTGAGCCTGGCTCCGATGTTCCAGCCGCCTGCTTCCCGCCCCAGGCTCCTGCTCCGGGCAGAGGGTTCGCTGTGCCCCAGCTGGGGAATCGCTCTCCCCTCTGCTCAGCGCCTGGCCCATCCTGGCAGCCTGCGCGGGAGGAACAGTCCCCCCGTGCCCTTGTACAGAGGGGGAAACTGAGGCACGGAGCCAGGCAGTGACTTCACAGGGTGTCACGGGGAGAGTTGGGAGGAGGGATTGCTCTCCTTGGCCTCTGAGGACAGGACAAGCAGCAATGGGCTTAAACTGCAGCCAGGGAGGTTTAGGTTGGACATTAGGAAAAACTTCCTGCCTGTCAGGGTGGTGAAACACTGGAATAAGTTGCCTGGGGGGTTGTGGAATCTCCATCCCTGGAGCTATTGACGAGCAGGGTGGACAGACACCTGCCAGGGATGCTCTAGAGCCGGTGCTGGGTCCGGCCGTGAGGGCAGGGGACGGGACTCGATGACTCTCGGGCTCCCTTCTAGTGTTCTATGGTTCTATGACTTGTTCAAAGTCAATGAGGGCACTAGGGATAGAATTAATGAAATCCTAACTCCCGTTGCGCTAACCACTAGGCCCCGCTCCCTGCGCTGGAGCCAGGACTAGAACCCAGCAGTACCGATGGCGCTTACTGCCTCAAACTAACCACTCGACCCCCCCCGCATCTGGGACTGCTTAGAGAACCCATGAATCCTGACTCAGCCTCCCTGCTCTAACCACTCCCCTCTTTTCTCTCCCACCCCTGGAGAACAGACGCCAGGAGCCCCAGTTCACAACCCCCCATCCATGCTGTGGCCATGGGAGAACTCACCCTCCCCAAAGCTGCGAAAAGAGCGCCTCAGTGCAGCGCCAAGCCCCCCGTGCTCTAACCATTATACCACGCTCCCCTCCCTGCCCAGATCCACGCATGAACCCAAGAGTCCTGCCTGTCAGATCAATGACCTACCCCCCCAGCCACAGCCAAAGAGTCAGATACAGGCCACAAGTCCTTCTCATTCGGAGACTGATGGATTTCCTCCTCCCCCGGAAATTAAACCCATCCCCGAGGAGGACAGGAGGCGAATTACAGTTCAGGGAAGCATCTGATTTGTGCCTGAAAAAGAAAAAGTTGAGAGCGACCTTAGGGGCGCAGGGGATGGTCACTTTCACTCCTCGGCCATCCGAAGCCACCGGCCGCATCCCGAGGGGAAAGCAACATGCGCCAGGCAGCCTCCATGCGAGCGCCACGCTGGGACCGGCGGAGGGCAAAAGCATCCTGAGAAAAGGATCCTCGTGCTGCCAGCAAAGGTTATTTCTTGTTCACAGGCGGCGCATGTGTTTGGCTGGCCCAGACAGCCCGGAGCCCAGTTGTCAGTGGTTTCTCCATTAGGAAGCGTCATTTTCTAGGAAGCGAGCTGGCAAAAACAGCCAGGAGAGAGAGTTCTTCCCGGGGTTTCGCGTCTTTCGTTTGCAGCTGTGTATCAGGGGGCGAGGGAGCCGCTGGGCAGGGCTTGGATAATGATGAAAGCCCTTTAAAGAGGTATCTTGGGTTAAACGTTCCATTTCCTGAAAATGCCGGGATGCGGGAGGGGAGGGGGTCGGCCGGAGGGGGGGTATTGGCAAAGGCCAGCTGCTGGCCGGGGCGATACAAACTGTCCGCGTGACCTAAGAGTCAAGCTCCTTTCGTGAAACCCACCAGACTCGCAAGTGGCCTTTTCCTTGCCGGGCCTGCCTGCGCCGTACGATCATTAGCGCTGGGAGGCATCTTCGGCCGGTTCGCGAGCGTTCCGTGAAATCGACGTTTCCCGAGATTTCCGGGTTAAACATCGGCTCCCCCCAGGTCTGCCGGTATCCACCTGTGGCTCTCCCAGCCGGGCGGGAGGGGGCGGGAGCCAGACGCAGTCCCAGCCCCGGGCAGGCCTGCTTAGGGTGCCCACATGTAGCTGCCAGCTGGTGGGATTGCCGGGCAGGGAACCGGCCCCCAGCGTGACACCGGCCCCACCCCACCGACCCCACCATCCAGAGCCAGGCCCTGGATAGAGCTCGGACGTGGGGCAGGCCCTTCCCCCTTGTTCCTGTGGCTCCGAGCCCGGGAGGCGGTGCCGGCTGCCCTCAGGGGCGCAGAGAAATACAGCAGGGCTTGCGAGGCCCCCGAGACGACAGCGATGGGTGCCAGAAGGTGCCATGTGCCCACATTCAGATGCTGTGAGCTTCCTCACAGCAGTGCCCTGTCCTGGCCAGCTCCCCAGACGCGTCTCTGTGGCCGAGCTCTCGGGGGCTGCAGGCTCGCAAATGCCCTGGCAGTGCCGGCTGGGACCCTGACCCGCCTAGGGCCCGGCCTGTGCCAGGGGCACATCACGCTGCAGCTTCCTCCCTCCCAGCTGCCCTGCGTGCCCTGGGCCAGCACAGAGCCAGGGGAGCCGCCCAGCCAGAACTGCAGCCCAGAGCCCAGGGCAGGAGGCTGCAGAGCGGCCCGGGCATGGACGGTCCGCCAGCCCGCCAAGCTGGGGAGAGGGTCATGGCCTGAGCCACCTTCATCACAGGCCCGTCAATCAGGCCTGGCGCACCCTCCTGAGCCCCAGCCCTCCCCTCCAGGGGGAGTGGGGCAGGAAGGGTCGGGGGGAACCTCCCCCACCAGAGCTGCGGCTTTCCCCCGGGACAGTTCCCCAACCAACCCCTCCCAGCACCTTCCTCCTGGTACCTGCCCACGTCCTTCGCCCTTCCCCCAGCACCTCTTCACTCCCAGTGCTTGGCCTGCCGCCCTGCAGGTCTCCGGACTGGCCTGCTGCTTCTGGCAAGCTCTTCATGGGCCCCAGGATCGTCCTCATTGTGCTGCAGCGGCCCCTGCTCTGGGCCTCTCACAAAAGCGTGAGAGTATCATGTGGCGGGGGGTTCCACAGATTAACAGTGGATTTCCTTGCATCTGGTTTCAACCGAATGGCCTGGAATTGTATTGCCAGTGGAAAGCCTTGCGCTTGCATTGCAAGTCGACCCACAGGAGCCCTGTCCTCTAGGCCGCGCAAGCGTCCCTGCCTTCTCCGCATCCCGCTACACCTCCTGTCTCTGGCTAAACGGGCCCCATGTTTTTGATCTGCCCTGAGCTGGCCGTCTGCCTCGCCAGTCGTTACTCCTCTCCTCTTCCTGCGGTGGCAGTGGGGAAACCCGTTAATCCCCCCCAATGGCTGCTTTCCAGCCAGTGCTTTGTCCTTTACCAAACCGGGGCCCGCCCCCGGAGGAGCGCAGGGAAACGGCTTTTGTCCTCGCTCCCTGGCACCCCGGAGCAGGCCGCGTGAGGGGCCTCAATGAACCAGCCTTTGCATTCCTGCTGCCGTGCCCGAGGGGAGGCACCAGGCACCGCACCCGGCCCTGGCACCGGCCCCCCCATGCCGGCTGCTTTGCCGCACCCGGGGCAGGCTCCCAGGGGTTCTCCCAACGGGGTGGGCATCCCGAAGCGGCCCAGGCGACAGCCCCCCATCGCCCCCTGCTGGGCCTGGGGCGGGGTGATCCGGAGGGCGCCAAGGGGGTGTGGTCCCCAGCTGGGCCCATGTATTTTGCGGGCGACTAGCTCCAGGAGCCTTGCAGGCAGCAGGAAGCGTCTCTTGCCCCGGCTGGTTCCTGGTCTGGAGCTGAGCGCGGCCGTTCTGAACCAGAGACCTGGGCTCTGCCCGGCCAGAGTTTTCTCCCTGCAGCTGCAATGAGTTAGGGCGGCGTGTTCAGCCAGACGCCAGCCTGTGCCACATTCCCTGCCCCCGTGCAGCGGGGTCATCACAGTCACGGCAGGGACTCGGGCACACAGACGCCTGCGGGGACCCCTCCGATCCCCTGCCTGTTGGAGCCGGCGCCCCGGGGAAGGCGACAGGGTCTGCATGTGGGCAGGATTCAGCTGCCAGCCTGCCAGGACGGTCTCCCGTTGGCACCTCCGCCCCCAGGCCCCGATCCTGCAGTGGTGGGTCTGCCCGGTCCATGGGATTGGATGGGACCCCCCGGCAGGCAGCCCCAGCCAATCATCCCTTTGGACAGGTGGCAAACTGCGGCCCAGGGAGACTGGCCCACGGAGTCCCGGACTGGAGCCCTACCCACTGAGCGGCCCTCCCCTCCGAAAGCTGGAATCAAAGGGTGGCATGTCCCCCCACGCCCACGTTTGGCCTAACTCTGCTGAAAGGCTGGGAGAGCCCCAGAGACGCAGCCGGGGCAGCACCGCCCACTGGAGACCCTGCTCCCAGGGCCGCGGGCAGGTTCCCGGGGCATTGGCCAATGCAGACCCATCTCGGCGCCGCAGAACGTGGCAGCCCCGCCAAGCCGGCCATGACAGAGAGGTGCGATGCCCTCGGGCGGCCGGCCGGGACCCCCGACAACCGCCAGCTGCTTGACTCAGAGGAGACTGTCCAGGGTCCAAGGAAGCCCGGCCAGGAGAAACAAGGGGACGGACTCATCGGGGGAGTCCTTCCTAGTGCCAGGCCGGGGACGCCGGGACATGCAGCCTGGGCTTGTCTCCGCACCGGAGCGGTTCCAGGGGACCCAGGCCGGGGGAATCTTTCCAGGCTCCCATGGAGGAGAAAAGTTTGGAAACCTTGAGCCTGGCAAAGCCCCGCAGAGCCCAGGCGTCAGACGCGTGGCTAACGCTGCCGACCCCTGCTCATTCTCGCCCTGCCGAGCGCCCCCCCGGTAGGACACACACGGGACCCCTCCCTGCTCCGGGGGGGTGGGGCCCACGAGCCCTGTGGCCCTGGGAGCCCAGGCGCACTGGCCGGGGGGGTCAGGAAAGCAGCGGCGTCCCGTTGCGAGGGATCAGAGGCGAGTGGCCGTGAGCTCCGGCTGCGCTTGCAGGGTAACGCAGCGGGCGGGTGGCGCGCCGGGGGAAGGGCTGGGAAGTGGGCGTACTACCCATGGGAAAGCGGGTGAGATGGGCTTACGAGCAGCACCCAGATGTTCCATGTGGGCCTGATCTCTCCCCCGGATCGGGCCCCTGAGGGTTTTGAACATCGGGTCCCATAATAGCCACAGGCCTGGTCTGCAGCCTGCCAAAAGCCGTGGATAACGCAGCCCAGAGGTGATGGGCACAGGCGCCATCTTCCCTCGCGCCAGGGGAGCCCCCCGAGCCTGCACGGCGGAGAGATCCGGCCCCAAGTGAACCGTAGGCGCCTGTATTGTGCCCCCCCCTTTCTACAGCACTGCCAGCGGGTGGGGCTCCGGCCTGAGCCGGGGTGCGCCCAGAGCCTGACTGCAGAGAAACCAGGGGGGCCTGGTGCAGGGCAGAGCAGAGACCTCGGCAGCGGGAGGGGCCAGAACAGCTGATGGCTTGGGAACGCCGCCAGCCCAGCCGGGACAGGCGGGCACCTGGTCGCTAAGGGATCCTGGGGGGCCCTGAGCTGAGAACCCTGGCGGGTGCCCCCCCTCACTCCACAAAGGTACCAAGGGAGTCAGCGGGCAGCGCCCGGAGGCACCGGCTCCTTCCTCTGCCAGGCTCAGAGATTCCTGGTCCTGAAGTGCCGGCTGCTCAGGGGACACGCCTGATCCCCAGGCCAAAGGAAGCCGCTGCCAGGGCAGCGAAGAGCAAGGGGCGGAGAGCAGCTCTTGGCCCCCTTGGGATTTGAACCTGTGCCCAGGGCCACCACTGGCAGCGCGGGTGTGTCAGCAGCCCGGCCGGGCGGCAGCGCCAGGGACTGTGCTGTGCAGCCGGGCGCCAGGCAGGAGAGGCGGCTCCATGCCACGCGCTTGCAGCCTGGCCCCGTGCCGACGAAGCTGGGGCGGATGCAGGCGGCCTCGGGGACAGCCGGCCTGGGGCAGCAGCGGGCCCCATGCGTCTCTGGCCGGGCGGGGAAGGAGCTCGGGCCGGGTGGGATTCAGCCTCTGACGCCGGAGCCGGCCTGTTTGCCCCCCGGCTCGGGAGAGAAGCTCTGGGCAGGTGGGTTGCGGGGGCTGAGCTGCGGTGGGGAGGGGGGAAGCTTGTCTCGCTGCTGCCTGGGCATGGACACGCTGAGCCGGGGGGAGACCCCCAGCCAGGCCAGGCTGCAACGCCAATGTGGAGTCACTCCACATTCCAGACGTAGCCCAGCGTGTGAACGGGATTCGGCCTTGATCTGTTTCCACTCGTAGATTTCTCTCTGCTGCTGGCACATGGCCGCTTCGGGGGCCTGCCAGCCCCTCCTGCCCCAGCTGCAGGGGAAGGGGCACCCGCCCACCCGGAAGAGGCAGTGGCCGGGGGGTCCCTAAGTGGCCTGTGGCATTCGGCACGGCAGCTTGAAGGCATCACAGTGCCGGCCCGGCCCGGCCACGCTCCCCTGCACTGGCTGTTCCGCCGGGTTCCCGGCACAGACTCGCGGCACGTCCCGCGAAGCCAGCTGACGGGGGCCACGGCCGAGCACCGGCCTCCTGCCTTGGTCCCTCCTTGCGGGGACCCGGCCCTGCGCGGGCCGATGACGCAGGCCCGGGCTCTGCACAGCCTGCAGGGGGCTGCCGGCCAGGCTCTGCTTCCACTGGGAACGTGCGGAAAGCGATGTGAGGCCGGGCCACGCGTTCCAGCTCGTCCCTGGACAGCAGCCAGGCAGCGGGGGGCTGGGGGGCCTAGGAATGACGGGATCCCAGCCCTGCCCAGGAGGGAGGGGCCACGTCTGGATCCCATTAGGAGAAGGGAGCGATGCCAGCGAACGCAGCGGAGCAGAGCGATCCTTCTGGGGGAGCCAGGCCGGGAGCAGCAGATGGCTCCAGGCCTGGGCTGGCGGCTGCAGGAGGGGCAAGCCTGGGCGTCCAGTTGGGCGGATGCTGGTGACTGCGGGACCCGGGAACCGGGCGGGACAGTCTGGTCCCAGCCGGGGGAAGGGTCTGTGGGCGCTGCGCCGCACTCGGGGCCGTTCCGTAAGGCCCATGGAGCGGCAGCGACTAGCTCACCCTTTGGATAAAGGAAGTCGGGGTTAAAGCTGCAGCCCTTTCGCCCCTTGGAAATCCCAGCCGCTGTGGTGCCCAGAGACCCCCCAGCGCCGCCCAGGGCCATCAGAAGGCCGGCGATGGCTCAGGGCCTGGCTAGCTGAGAAAGGCCAGCATCCCCGCTCCAGGCTGGCTGGCAGGGGCCCGAGGGTGCCAGTGTGATTCTGGGAAGCACCAGGAGGGTTCCCGGGCATTTGGCCATGTCCCGGGTCCCTGCAGGCGCGGAGGGAGTCCCCCCACTTTGCCCGCAGTGCACAGAGCCTTGCGGCGGGCGTGGGCGCCCAGCGAGACCCACCCAGAGCACCACACGCTTGGGACGGCAGCACGCTGCCCCATGCGGATCAGCAGTCAAAACCGGCCGGGCATCGATCCGCTCTGCTAGCACCAGCGACGGACGCAGGAAGGGGGGGATCTCGCACCCAGGGAGCCTGGGAGACATGACAAGGAAAGAGAAGCGCTGCCCGATGGGAAATGAACCCCCCCTCTCCAGCCTGTTATGTAAGAGCCCCCGGGGCCCGTTTGCAGCAGACCGGTGGGGCACCCCGAGGGGGGCAGGTCCCATTGCGCAGGGACTCTTATCTCAACATGACCCCCCTTGGGTTGAATTAACCAGCGGCGCGTCCACATGGCCCAGCCCGCCATTTCGAAACCACGGGGCTGCTTGCGCCGTGATCTGCCCTCCTGCTTTCTGCGGGGATCACGCCCGTTTCGAGAGCCTTCGTTCGGAACAGCGGCTGCGTGGCCACTCCGGCACGGCTGTTTTGAAACAACCACCCCCCAGAGCCATGGGAAGGAATGACTCCCAGGGCTGGAAGTCGGGGAGCGCAGCCCCATTAACGGCGCCTGCCTCGGGCTCCTTTCAAGGCTTCCCGTCGCAGGGATACGCTAGTTGGATGTGGGTATTTCCAGCGTTATTCCATCGGTTTTCATTGCCTCGAAATCGTTTCCTCGTGTGGACCTGCCCTTCCAGTCCAGGGACGGGAGGTCTTGGAAGGGCGGTGATGGACCAGGCAGGAGCAAGCAGCTGCCGTAGCCCCCCAGACCCGGGAAGGGGTCGGGCAGGTGTGGGGCAAGAGGAGCGCAC
The DNA here is from genome assembly GCA_019425775.1 of Rafetus swinhoei. Lineage (NCBI taxonomy): Eukaryota > Metazoa > Chordata > Testudines > Trionychidae > Rafetus > Rafetus swinhoei. Next base: position 1,587,706 of record CM033435.1, on the reverse strand, counting down.
TGTTCCAGAGACACCGGCTAAAACCTGTGCCAAGCCCCACGGGGGGGGGGGAAGGAAGGGGGCTCTGCTGGGCCCGTGGGGAGGGAGGAGGGAGAGCCCCCCCTGTTTCCCAGCACAGCCCCGGGCTGGAGAGGACAGAGCATTCGGAGGAGCCACCGGGGAAGCAAAGGAGGGTCAGTGGCTAATCTGCACCACCCGCCCCCGGCTTACTGCCCGGGCAGCCCCCAGGGCCCCTGGGAATTAGCCGGCACGAGGCCCGGCTGAACTGCCCTGCCGAGCGGATTTGAGGGGCTTTAAGCCGATCAGGAACATTCTTCCCCGGGGGAAAGCGGCCACAGCAGAACTGCAGGGTGAGAAACGAGACGCCACAAAGGCAGCTGCCCGCCGGCCGCCACTACTCCGCTCCCCCCGTGGGCCGGGGGCGCCCGGCTGGCACACGCGCTCCCCTGAGCTCCAGCGAAGGGAAACCGACCAAGAAAGAACCAACGTAAAGGCCTGGGGCGGAGTCCATGCTGAGCTCAGAGGGAGGGGAAAATGCAGCGTCCAGTCGCATTCACCCCCGCACCGCCGAAGGGCAGCCTGCGCCCCGGCCAGTCCCAGGCAGCTGGGGGTTGCAGGAGCCATGTCAGCTGCCCTTTCTCCTGGATACGCCTGTGACGGACCGGGCTGGGTCTGGGCACAGCTGAGGGCGTCCGCTCAGGGTGAATTGCTCAAATTTGGGGCTCCTTACAGCCCCCAGACTGGAGACCTTCCCAAACAGGCCACACACCAGTCCCACCGAGCGCTTCAGCTGCCTGCCTGAAGCCTCATGAGCAAAACCCCTCCGACACCCCAGCGATAGCCGTGCCCCAGATGCCCCAGGCCTCATCCACAGGTGGGGGGTCTTAGAACCCAATCCCACCTACCCCGAACAAGTTCTGTCCGGTTCCAAGAAACCAGCCACAGATCCCTGGTCAATTTACCCTCTGGACCTTACCCACAAACCACGCTGAGCCAACCCTTTAGCATCTACCATCTAAAGGTTTATTACTACAAGAAAGAAAAGCATGAGAGTGAGGTTGCTAAAGTATCATACGTTACATGCATCGAATCTCCCAGTTCTCCATGCAGGCTCTAGCAGAGATGTTATAACTGCTGGCTTAAAAGTCCTTGTTGCACATCCTAGGTTAGGATGGGTCCACAGTTCTTCCCGGCTCTTCGATCCCTGCACTGCTGCCTCTGGGATGAAGTGCTGAGCTGAGTACCAGATGGAGATGGCCACATGGCAAATTTATATCCCTTCCTGGTCTCTTCTTGGCTGCAGCAGGTCACCTGGCCAGTGGCCTATCCCTGTGTCCCCTGGTGCTAGCCCTTAGGTGTCATTCCTCATTCCCGAGGTGTGTCCTTGGCCCATTGAGTGCTATTGTCCCACAGAGCCTCGCTAATTAGCATGTCTATAGGCCGAGCTCTGCCCATTGCTCAACCACACACAGAGAAATATTTAATACTCGCACAAAGTACATACTTATAACTTCACACGCCGACATTATACATTTACATGAATAGCATATATAAAATTAGCAGACAGTAAGCTTCTATTTGACATCTCGCATGGCCCCCTTTATACTACTTTTGGGCCCAACAACCCCCCCCCATGGGTGCAGCAGTGATCCGGCTGCCTCACTCAAATTCAGTAATGTGGCAACGCCCTGTTCCTGGGGCGGGGGAGCAGGGCAGGGGGCACTGGAGCGGCCGTGCTGGCTAAGCCACCCGAGGGTCGGACACGGGCTGCCAGGCAGGGAAGGGGCACGTCCCATGTGGCGGACGAAGGGAGGCACAGGGACTGCGGGCGCTCGGACGTCTCACAAGCCACCGCAGCCGCAGCTCGGAGCCCGGTTCTCCAGCGAGAGCTCACGCTCAGCTCTGGGCTGACTAGGCCAGGGTCGGGCCCAGCTGGCCCGGATCGGCCCCTCCGCCAACTCGGAGTTTGGGCCCAGGGCTTGGCTCCTGCCCCAAGACAAGACATTGGGCCAGAGCCAATGAGGCAGGCGGGTTCCTACCATCCCGTCCGGCCCCCCCGGAGCATTGTGGGAGTTTAATGGAAGCTGCCTCTCCCTGCCCCAATTTCCTAGGCACCGCGGGGGGCTGGTGCCCCCTGAGCTGGGAGCATTCGGGCCCGGGCGCTGGCACAGGTTCAGAGCGTGACTGGAAGTCTTGGCAACCAGCTGAGGGGGGGATGGGTGGTTAACCCCTTTGCTTCCGCCTGCATGGCCAGCTAGGAACCAGACAGGGCTTGGGACCACCCAAGAGCAAGGCCCAAACCCGCCGTTGGGTGCCCAGCGCCGGCACTCACACGGCTACAAAACAGGGCTGGCTCCATCGGCGGAGGGCCAACCTGCAGGAGCCTACATAGCGGGGGCCCGTCCTGGCAGCAGGGCGCTGCTGACATGCGTGCTGGGCGCGCAGCTCCAGGGTGCGCCGGGAAGGCAGGAGGGGCAGAGCTGGGAGAGTTTGGGGCGTGTGTGAACGAAGGGCCCAGTCTCTTGATGGCCGGTGTGCTCTAGCTGAAGTCCTGATGAGCTAATAGTTCTCAGAGCGCTTTAACCTCCCCGCTGTTGTTTCCCAGCAGCGCCCGCCGTGCTCGCTGGAATCCCAGCCTGCCTCAGGCGGTAGGTGTCGACTAAAAGACACAGCTGCAGACCCAAACAAACCAGCTTCCACGCAACTTGAGGCCCAGCTTGGTCTCCTGTGTTTACCAGGGACTGTCCCCTGCCTGACACAGCTCACAGAGACACCTCGTGGCGGGAACAACATATGGCAAGCAAACGTGCCATTCAGAACACTCTTCAAGGTTCTTAATGAATTACTACAGTAGACTGTAGCCTCCACCCTGCCGATCACAGTGCAGGGCTGTTGTGCTAAGTGCAGTGTAGACATGGTAGGAGGCACTGTGTGCTTTGCAGCTAAGTTGTGTGACACCCCCGCCCCATCCTGCCAGGGATCCAAGCAAAAAGGGACTTCTGGGGTGGGTCCTTTGCCAAGGCGGGGAGGAGGAGAAAGATGATGTGGCAAAGCCCTCTACTCACCATACAAACTGCATAGAAAACACACTGAAAAGCGTGAAACGAGACACTCTTGTACGTTACAATAAACACACCGAAGGCCCCCCCGCCGCAGAGAAACCCGGCCCCGGGACCATTCCACCCGCGTGCCCCGAGGTGACGGACGCGCTGTGTGAACCCGAACGGATCCAGACTGCAGGTCCCTTTCTAAGCGGCTGGCGAGGCCTGACCTCCCCCCACTCTGCCAGGGCCCCCAGCCCAGCCCACAGCCCCTGCTATCCCAGTCCTGAGCCCCCTGCTCACAGCTTGGGGGGCCTGGCGACCGGCTGCGGCGGGTGAGAAAGCCGGGAAGGGGAGCCGCCCAGCCCAGCTGGGGCTGCAAATGTCTCCCCAGCCCACCCAGTGGACCCCGGCTCTGAGACAGGCTCTGAATCGCCCCTTGCTGGTGGCCGTCTCGGACACCCCCTCCCACCCAGCAGCCCTGGGGCCTGGCAAAACTCTCGCCCTCCTGCTGGGGACCACCGGCCCCGAGCTGCCTGGGATCGCGGGCGCGAGGCTGCCCTGGGCCTTTCCCATTGGCCCCGGAGCATGGAGCAAGGCCCGGGACGCAGGCCCACGGCGGCGCCTCCCAGCGGGGGCAGGCTCAGCCATTCAGCGCGCTGGCAGCAGGGAACACACTGTCCGGCTGTGTTGGAAGGACAAAGCCGAGCCGGCGGGGGGGCAGGCTGTGTGTGTGTGTGTGTGGGGCTCCCTTTCTCTCGTCAGTCCCTTGTTTGACAAACAACTGTCTGGGGGAACAAAGGGCGTCCGGATGCGCCGGACGTGGGCTGGGAGGCTGTGACGACGCGTTGGGGTCCCCTGACTCCTGCACCCCCGTAATGGCACGAACAGACTCCACCAGCCCGTAGAATGGAGGAGTTTATTCCTTCTCAGGATACAGCACAGCACAGCACAGCACCGATGTAATCTGGTTACAGGGCAGGTCTAGGATGCCTCAGCCCCCCTTGAGATGGGGGAGACTGGGCCCCTAAATCCCAGCCCCTGGCTTAGGCTGGTTCCTCCATGATCCCAGACAGAAACTAACCTAACTCTCCAGCCCTGCCCCCAGCCAGGGCAGCAATCCCCCTTCCTTTGTCTCTCTCCTTGGGGGGTAGCTGGTCAGACAGGTTGAGAGACCCTCTTTGCATAATGACTCATCCTTCTGGGCTGTGGTACCGATGGCAGCCATTGGGGATTACCACAGAGCCAGCATAGGAACTAGCCAGATACCCCACTCGTCACAGTTCTCCCCCTCCGAGGCGAACTGAGCAGGGTCACTCCGCTCGTGACCTAGGGAAGTTCGGGTCCTCTGCGTGGGAACCCGCCCTGGGGACATGGGTGCTCCCCTTGACTCGGGCCGGCCGTGGCAAGGCCCCACATGAATTTGGCTTCCCTCTGTCCACTCGCTGCATCGCTCCAGGGCGACTGGCACAGGCCTGTCCTCTGTGGTCGCACCCACCCTTCGCTGGCCTTGATCTCTGGCCAGGGTCTCTCGGGCCGGGGCCATGAGCCCAGCGAGCCTCCTCTGGACAGCCAGGGCGGCCTCCACCCCCGACGCTCCATCCCGGGAGGTCTTCCCCTCCCATAACTCTCTCAGCAAGCCCAGAGGCTCCTCTATACAGGGTAGGGGCCCCTGAGCAGCTTTCCTCCCGTCTTGGGCCTTCCCGCCCCTCTGGCAGGAGTCGCAGGACCGGCCGTACCGCTGCACGGCTGCGAATATTCCCGGCCAGTAGAAGTGTTGGAGCAGCCTCAGCCGGGTGCTCCGGATCCCCCGGTGGCCCGCAAAGGGGACGTTATGGGCCAAATACAGCAGCTTGAGGTGATACTTTTGGGGGCGACCAGCTGCCGCTGGACCCCCATGCCCTCACCTTCCTGGGGAAGCCATTCCCGGAACAGGAATCCCGCTCCCACAGGAATCTCTCCTGGCCTCCTCTCCCCAGGGGCTGAGCTGTACGGAGGCCAGCCTCGTCCCTCAGCCTCTGCAAGGAGGGGTCTGCCTGCACCTCAGCCTGGAATTCAGCCGCTGGGGCAGGGATCGGGACCTGTTCCCCACCTTTGCCTAGGTCCGGGGTCCCGGCTTGGCTGGACCCGTGTCCTGATGATGGGACCCTGGGGACCCTGCCAGGAGTCCTTCCCTGGATCCAGGTTGCCAGCCCCTCGCTGGCTCTGGCTCTGGGCAGTGACTAGAGCCTGCTGGGATTCCTGGGGCCACTCCTCTAGGTCATTCCCCATTAGCACCTCCGTGGGCAAGTGCGGGTGCACCCCCACTTTCTTGAGACCTTCCTTGGCCCCCCATTTCAGATGCACCCTGGCTACAGGCACCTTAAACGGGGACCCGTCTATGCCCTTCAGGGTCAGCTGCGTGTGGGGTAGTATCCGGTCTGGGGCCACTATGTCAGATCGGGCCAGCGTCACCTCCGCCCCCGTGTCCCAGAAACCCGTCACCTTCCTACCATCCACCTCCAGGGGTATGAGGCACTCGCTCCGCAGGCCGTCCTGCCCCACCCGGTACACGGAGAAATCCGCCTCCCGAGGTCAGACCTCCCAGGAGTGCACTGAGCATCCTTCCCCCCACTCTGAGCTGAGGTTTGCCTGCCAGCCCCTGCCTCTGGGGCAGCCTGCCCTTCCTCCAGCCCCAGCCAGTTAACCCTGGAAAGTCCCAGGTCATGGGACCTGGTGCACTGAGCCCTCTTGTGGCCTTTTTGCCCACAGCGATGGCAAGTTAGGCTTTGGGCTGTCTCTGTCCAGGCCCTGGCTGGTTCTCTGGGGCACAGACGACCTGTTCCTTGGGCTCGCCTCGTAGTTGACTCCCTCCGTCGCTCAGCCGAGATCCGGTCTCTGTGCGATTCCCTTTCTCTCCGGGACTCCCGTTCACACCCGGACCGGCTCTCCGTGAACTCATCTGCCAGTCTCCCGGCCTCCTGGGAGTCTCTGGTCTTGGTCCTTGAGCCACAGCCTCAATCTGGGTGGGCATGCTTCATAGAACTGCTCCATCATGAACAGCTTGAGCAGCCCCTCTGCAGTCTGGGCTCCGACTCCAGACACCCACTTGCGGCAGTATTGCGCCAGGCGGGAGGCCAGGTCCACATAGGTCTCCGTGGCTCCTTCTGCACCTCCCGGAACTTCTTCCTGTACATCTCGAGGTCAGCCCGAACTTGTGCAGCAGGGCCTCCTTGACTCGGTTGTAATCCCTGGCTGTAGGTCCTCCAGCTGATTGAGCACCCGGTGGCCTCCTGGTTCAGTGCGGGGATGAGCTCCTGCAGCCAGTCAGCTGGGGACCCGTTGCAGTCCACAGGCCCTCTCAAAGGAGCTGAGGAACCCATCTACATCGCCCATGTCCTTCAATTGGGCCACCACGAGCTTCTCCAAGCGTCTGGCCGCCCTGGGCCCTTGGGGCCCGCACTCGGCGCAGCCGAGGCCCGCTGCTTCTCCGCTCTGCCATGGCCAGCTCATGCTGTCGCTGCTCTCTACGGTCCTGGACTTCCAATTCCTTCATCTGCAGCTGGATTTCTGGCCGCGCAGCTCCGCGAGGTTGGACCTCCCTCGGCGGACTACGGCTTGCAGTGCTCCCTGGGAGGCAGTCCGGTCTCTTCGGCGGCCTCCAGCGCTCCGCCCCTCTCCGAGCCTGACACGCTCCCAGTGGGGTCTGGCTGCTCCCCACGGGGACAGGATCCCAGCCCTGTGGCTGGTCATTCTCTTCCAGCCGGGCAATCAGCTGGGCCTTGGTTGCGCTCCGCACAGGCAAGCCCCTCTCTCTGCACAGCTTCACCAGCTCTGCCTTCAGGAGTTGGGTGTAGGCCATCTCCCCGCTGGTCCCCTCGGTGCAGACTCACCAGTCTAGTGCTGCTGCGCACGATTCTCAGGAACCGCTTCGCTCTGTTTCCAGCACGCCTGGTTCCACAGCTCTTGCTTCTACTGCACCTTGTCGCTCGCCGCTGGATGCTCCATCCACGGGTGCAGTGCATCCACTCCTGACACCAGTGTGACGACGCGTTGGGGTCCCCTGACTCCTGCACCCCGTAATGGCACGAACAGACTCCACCAGCCCGTAGAATGGAGGAGTTTATTCCTTCTCCAGGATACAGCACAGCACAGCACAGCACCGATGTAATCTGGTTACAGGGCAGGTCTAGGATGCCTCAGCCCCCCTTGAGATGGGGGAGACTGGGCCCCTAAATCCCAGCCCCTGGCTTAGGCTGGTTCCTCCATGATCCCAGACAGAAAACTAACTAACTCTCCTCCAGCCCTGCCCCCAGCCAGGGCAGCAATCCCCCTTCCTTTGTCTCTCTCCTTGGGGGGTAGCTGGTCAGACAGGTTGAGAGACTCTCTTTGCATAATGACTCATCCTTCTGGGCTGTGGTACCGATGGCAGCCATTGGGGATTACCACAGAGCCAGCATAGGAACTAGCCAGATACCCCCACTACGTCACAGAGGCGGGCCGGCCACGTCTCGGCGTGGGCTGTATTCACCGCTCCGCTGTCCCGGCTGGGGGCACCCATGGGGCAGCGCGAGGCTTTCAGGCGCTCTGATCTGCGCTGAGCGGGGTCAGGGCGGGGCAGGGCTGCCAGACCACCAAGGAGACGGCCTGGGCTGCCGAGCGGAGGGGTGGGGGCGAGGGAATGCCCCGTGGTAGGGATGCCGAGTTTCACAGGAGATGGCAAACAAGCACACGGGCTCCTTGGGGTAAAGCGAGGCCGAGCAGCGAGCACAGCCATTGCGCCAGGAGCGGCGTGGCAGGGAAGGGCCAACTATCCCTGCCACCGCCTGCTCTGTTCTGCCTCCCTGCAGTGTCAGTTCAGTCCCTGTTGGCCGGCGTTGCTGTGCGCTGTTCCGCAGGGGCCATGTTCCACCCCAGAGGCGGCTGCATGGTGGTGGGGAAGCAGATCCTGGCCCTAAAGCTGGCTGCGAGGAAGCTAGTGAAACACGCGTCGGAGATTCCCGATCCCCGGCCGCGGCGTCCCGGGGCAGCCAGCCCCAATTCAGGACTAACCCCCAGGAACACCTGGTCCCGGCTCTCTGGGCTAGCGCTCATGGCACGGAAGCGCAGTTCGTTCATCATGCCACCGGCCGTTAAGCTGTTTGCAAGCGTCTCACAAGCACTCGCCCGTCTCCTGCCCGGCTCTTCCCATCCTCTCCCCGCCAGCTCCCCCCGGCTGCCTGGAATCCCGTCCCACGGTGCCCTCGCCGCCCATGGCGGCTGGGCTCGGGAGCGTATAATGGGCCATTGATCTGCGGCGGTGCGGCGGAGTCCAGGGCACAGACACAATAGGGCCTTGTGTGGGGATGGCTCTCCCAGCCCGGCTGCAGGGCCCAGACCCTGGGACGTTGCTTTCCTCTTTCTTCCTCATACCCACCTCGGTGCCAGGGCAAGCCAGGCCCGGGGCCTAGCAAGGGAGGGGGCTGGCCGGCGGAGGGGAGCCCCATAGCCAGGAGCAAGGGCTTCCCCCCCTCGGCTCCGACAGAGCGCTGATCTCTCAGCCTGCGGGAGTATCTGCCCTGGCCTGTGCTGGCAGCAGGGGGCGCTGCAGGGAGGGTGCTGGGTGCTGGCGGGGGGCAGATTTCCTGCCTGGAAGGCCCCCCCCCATGCCAGGCCCAGCTGGTCAGTGAACAGCAGGCTCCCACCCAGAGCCAGCCCGTCCGGCCCCCCAGCGCGATGGCCCCGCTCAGAGCCCCGCCGTGGGCTGGGCCAGCCAGTGCCCCCTGCTGGGAGAGGCAGGGACGGTCTCCCCACCAGGCTGCGTGACTCCCTGGCTGTGCCGGGGGGCTCTTTGTGCGGGTGTGGGGAAGGGGCCACGTCCCCAGCCCCGGGGCAAGGCCCACAGCACGGCCTGGCAGAACCGAGCACCTGCAGGCCAGCTCCCTCCTGTGGGCTCTCCCCTGGCCATGGGACCGCTGCCCCCGCTGCCCCCACCCCGCAGCCACCAGCTCCGCCCACCCGCAGCCTGCCCCGGGCATGACGGGCTGGAGCCACCCGGGCAGGCAGGGCTGGCGCTGCCCATCCTGCCTGGCCCCAGGAACAGAGCCAAGCATGAGTCCCCTGCCATCTCCAGCTCTGCGTGGCTCTGCCCCTGGGGGGCAGGTGAGGGGCAGGGAGGCCCCCCAGAGCTGGGCAGCACGCACCAGCCCTCCGGGCACCACCCCCCTCCCTGCGCTGATGGGCTGGCTCTGCTCCAGCTGCAGCGGGGTGGGTCGTGCCGCCAAGGGGTGAATGGTCTCTCCGCATGGCGGGCCCGAGCTATGGCAGCCGGGAGCCGGGAGCCGGGCTAGTGCCGAGGGAGGGCAGCTGCTCGCCAGCGGTGTGAGCTGGGTTGCAAAAGGCGAGTCAGCAGCTGAACCCAATCGCCTCTGCCTCTGGTGCCAACGAAGGGCCCTGCTGTGCCTGGTACTGAGCCCTGGGCAGCCACCCCCCCGTGGGCAGCCAGAGCAGGAATGTGACCCTGAGCGGCTGGTCATGCCTCGGTTTCCCCGGGGGTTCCTGGAAGCAATCCCGTCACACCCAAGTCTTGGAAACACGAACCCCCCTTCCTCCGAGAGTCCCCCCAGCCCTTCGCCCTGGCACTGTGGCTGTACGTCCATGCCCCGGGCCATAGCTCACCCCTTAAGATTAGGGGTTCCACAGTCCTCAGCGCTGCTCTCTCCAGCACCTCCAGCAACTCCCTCCAAAGCCTGGCCAGGCCCCCTGTGACGGGCCGGGCCTGGGCGCAGCTGAGGGCGTCCGCTCAGGGCGAATTGCTCAGATTCGGGGCTCCTCACAGCCTCAGACTGGAGACCTTCCCAAACAGGCCACACACCAGTCCCAGAGCACTCAGCTGCCTGCCTGAAGCCTCATGAGCAAAACCCTCCGACACCCCAGCAATATCCGTGCCCCAGATGCCCCGGGCCTCATACACAGGTGGGGGGTCTAGAACCCAACCCCACCTACCCCGAACAAGTTCTGTCCGGTTCCAAGAAACCAGCCACAGATCCCTGGTCCACTTACCCTCTGGACCTTACCCACAAATCACGCTGAGCCAATCCTTTAGCATCTAACATCTAAAGGTTTATTGCTCCCAGAAGGAAAAGCATGAGAGTGAGGTTGCTAAAGTATCCTACATTACATGCATCGAATCTCCCAGTTCTCGATGCAGGCTCTAGCAGAGATGTTCTAGCTGCTGGCTCAAAAGTCCTTGGTGCACATCCTACGTCAGGATGGATCCACAGGTCTTCCCAGCTCCTCGATCCCTGCACTCTTGCCTCTGGGATGAACAGCTGAGCTGAGCACCAAATGGAGGACGCCACATGGCCCCTATATCCCTCCTTCCTGGTCTCTTCTTGGCTACAGCAGGTCACCTGGCCAGTGGCCTGTCCCTGTGTCCCCTGCTGGTAGCCCTTAGGTGTCAGTCTCCATTCTTGAGGTGTGTCCTTGGCCTATAGAGGGCTATTGTTCCACGGAGACTTGCTCATTAGCATGTCCATAGGCCGAGCTCTGCCCATTGCTCAACCACAGACAGAGAAACATTCAGTATCCACACAAAGTACATGCTTGTAACTACACACACAGACATTATACAATCACATGAATAGCATGTATGGAATCAGCAGACAGTAAGCTTCTATTTGACACCTCACACGGCCCCCTTCGTACCACTTTTGGGGCCAACCCCCCCCCCATGGGTGCGGCAGTGATCTGGCTACTCCCCTTAAAATCCAGTAACGTGACACCCCCCCGTCTCAGTCACTCACCCCAACACCTGTCCAGCTCCTGATCCTCCCCAGGTGGGCCTGATGACCTCCAAGTCCCATCCCCACTGGCTGGGGGAAGCCTGCCCCACCCCCTCTGCTGGGCTCCTGGCCTCAGGCCCCTCAAGGAGCAAGAGCCTGGTTTTCCCTCCGGCGCCCCACCCATGAGTGGAAGGAGGTGGCTCTGGGTCGGACAGGTCCCCATGAGACACAGGGCCCTTGACCTACCTCCTCTGGCCGTAAAGGGCCCAGCCAGTCCAACTGGCTTTCCCACGCAGCTCAGCACAGCTCCCCGGGGCCCACTCAGCCTGTCCAGGACCTGGCTGCTGTCCGGACGCGGGGTCTTGGGGAGAAGGGCCCGGGCTCAGGGCTGGACACACGGCTCGCCGGGCGAGCCCACTGCTCATGCTGAGGGGTGTCGTGGGCCTGGCTCTGACATCCACGGCTGCAGTAAGAATCCACTATCTTAGCTCGCCTGCCATGGCTGGGAAACCATTTCACTCCAGTCCCAGCAGGGGGCGCTGTGGGAAGGGGTGGTAGCGCTGACGGCGGGGAAGGGGGGAAGCTTCCAGCGGGCGGGGCTGTGGGGAGGGGGCAGCTCCCAGCAGGGGGGCGCTGTGGGTAGGGCAGGAGCACTGCCGGGGGTAGTAGTTCCCAGCAGGGGGTGCTGTGGGAAGGGAGGGGCGCAGGCTGGGGGGTAATTCCCAGCAGGGGCGCTGTGGGGAGGGGCGGTAGCGCTGATGGGGGTGTGTGTGCTCCCAGCAGGGGGCGCTGTGGGGAGGGGCGGTAGCGCTGATGGGGGTGTGTGTGCTCCCAGCAGGGGCGCTGTGGGGAGGGATGCGTAGCACTGACTGGAGGGGGGCTGCTCCCAGCAGGGGCGCTGTGGGGAGGGATGGTAGCACTGACTGGAGGGGGGGGGGCACAGCAGGGGCGCTGTGGGGAGGGGCGGTAGTGCTGGGGGCTCCCAGCAGGGGCGCTGTGGGGAGGGATGGTAGCACTGACTGGAGGAGGAGGGCAGCTCACAGCAGGGGCGCTGTGGGGAGGGCAGTAGTGCTGGGGGCTCCCAGCAGGGGCGCTGTGGGGAGGGATGGTAGCACTGACTGGAGGGGAGGGGGCAGCTCACAGCAGGGGGCGCTGTGGGGAGGCGGTAGTGCTGGGGGCTCCCAGCAGGGGCGCTGTGGGGAGGATGGTAGCACTGACTGGAGGAGGGGGCAGCTCACAGCAGGGGCGCTGTGGGGAGGCGGTAGTGCTGGGGCTCCCAGCAGGGGCGCTGTGGGGAGGGATGGTAGCCCTGACTGGAGGGGAGGGGGCAGCTCACAGCAGGGGGCGCTGTGGGGAGGGGCAGTAGCGCTCCGGGGGGGCTCCCAGCAGGGGGGCTGCGGGCACTAGCAGCCGTGACTCAGCCTGCGAGGTGGGCTGGTAACTGACAAGCCCATTCACTCACGCAGCGCAAGGAAGCAGCTTCGAGACAAGGCCGCCCGCGATGCCCGGGGCCGTCAATGACTCCTCTGTGCCCTCTGCAAACAGCCGCCGAGTCAGCGCCCAGCGCCCCTCCCCGGCCTGCAGTCACCCTGACCCGCGCCGGCTGGCAGCGCTCCTCCCAGTGCCCCCAGTGTGCCCCTTGCCTGCTTGGCCGCCAGGCGCCCTGCTGACCCAGCCCCTGCAATCCCCAGGCCCTTTTCTGCAGTCGGTCCCCCGCCTGTACCAATGCTGGGGATTCTTCCATCCCAAGGGCAGGACTCGGCACTGGTCCTTGTGGAACCTCCTCAGGTTTCTTTTGGCCCAATCCCCCAATTTGTCCAGATCACTCTGGACCCTGTCCCTGCCCTCCAGCCTGTCTACCTCTCCCCCTAGCTTAGTGTCATCCGCACACTTGCTGAGGTGCAACCCATCCCCTCCTCCAGGTCATTCATAAATACATTGACCAAAACCGGCCCTAGAACTGGTCCTTGGGGCACTCCCTTGACACCGACCGGCAGCCAGACATGGAGCCGTTGATCACTCCCATTGGGCCCGACGATCGAGCCAGCTTTCTATCCACCTGCCAGTCCATTTAGCCAGGCCAGACTTCCTTCACTTGCTGGCAGGCACACCGGGGGAGACCCTCTCAAAAGCCTTGCTAAAGTCCAGGTAGATCACGTCCACCGCCTTCCCCATGCCCACAGAGCCGCTCAGCTCAGCAAGGAACGACCAGGCTGGGCAGGCAGGACTTGCCCCGGATGACTCCATGTTGGCACCCCCCACATTGCTCCTGCGCCAGGAAAATCACACTGGATTTGCTCATCGGGGAGGCAGGAACTGCAGCGATGGGCCTTGCCGAGCCCCCCCAATCCGCAGAAAGGGGGCGCAGGTGTGTGTGGGGGAGACCCCCTGCACCCAGACTCTGCTGTGTCTCTGTGTCTGTCTCTCCAGAGGGCAGCTTCCCGCTGTCCCTGCCTGCTCCGATCCCAGCCCCCGGTGTCTGCCAGTCCGGCACAGGCAGCTCCCCGGTGCCTCTCAATGGGCCTTGTTCCCCGTGGGCCGCGGGGCCAGGCTGGGCTGCTCTGGTGGGCTGCCCTCCAGCTGGGAGCGCGGCGAGAAGGAACCGCTGTGCCTGTTCTCCCTCGAGACCTTGTCTGCCCCTGGCTGCTGTCCAGGCAGCCGGAGCCACGCGGGAGCGGGAGGGTCCAGCCCCGGCGAGGGCGTGGTGCCGACAGGAGGGGAACGCCTGTGGTTTAACTCCGGTCACTCATTGAAAGCCCCGCCACGCAGGCAGGCAGCGCTTTGTACCGGGCGTGCCGGGAGATGGTGCTTGCCCCGGTGCACCCCGATCCCCACCAGCCCAGCTCCACGCACAGAGGGGCAGAGGGCGGGGAGCGCGGCTGGGGGCGTGCTGGGCCGGGTGGCTGGGAGGGGACGCACGACGACAGCTCGTGTTTGAACAGCTCGGGCAGCTGCAACGCTCGGACCCTCGGCGCTTCCCACGCGTGCGCGAGGCCCCCAGTGCCCAGGCAGCTGCGCCTGGCGCCCTGGGGCTGGCTGGCGGGAAGGTCCCTCTTGGGGCGGAGGACTGCAGCCGGCCGTGAGGGACCGGGAGCGCTCTGGCCTGCCCGCTGGGCGGCTTCGGAGAGCGGGCACCTCTCCCCTTGGCCCGCTCCAGGCCCGCAGCCAGGCCGGCTCGGCCCCAGCAGCGCAGCCTCGGCCACAGCGACTGCAGCCCGTGGCCCCAGCCAAAGAGCCGAGGGCCCGTTTAGGGTGCTGGGCGTGCACTTGGCGATGGGAGACCCCGGGCTGCTGGGGAGGCCACAGGCCCACGGTCGGTGCTCTCCCCAGGGCGCGGGGGGCGCTGTGGAGTGGGGGGGGAATCGGTGGGGGGGCCAGCGCTGGCAGGAAGCGGGGGGAGACCCCACGTGGCTTTCCCTGAGGAGGCCCTGCCCCGGGCAGCAGGCTCTGGCGAGTGACTTGTTAGACTTTGCTCCGGGCGCAGCGCGACAGGGAGACCCGCCCTCGGGGGAACGCGTTCCCGTTCTTCCTTCGCACTGAGCCGTGGCAAGGAGCGCCGGGCGGAGGGGGCGGGCGGCGCCGGTGCGGGAGTGCCCCCGTGCCAGGGCGCACCCAGCGGCTTGCAGCATGACGTGCCTGCTCGGAGGAGCGCTGCCGAACCGCCTGTCCCGCTACTGGAGCAAAGGGCACCCACGCGCCACGGGAACAGTGCGGCTCGCCCCGGCCCTGACAGGCGTGTGTCCACCCTGCTCTGCGATCCCTCCAGGGCTGGAGATACCCCCCCGCCCCCACCGAGCTATTTAGTCCCGTGTTTGACCACCCTGGCAGGCAGGAAGTTTTTCCTAATGTCCAACCTAAACCTCCCTGGCTGCAGGTTAAGCCCCGTGCTGCTTGTCCTGTCTCAGAGGCTGAGGGGAACAATTCCCCCCCCGTAACCCCCTGACTCGGGTGTGCCAGGAACTGGCCCGGCTCAGCCCCCTTGCCCTCCGAGCCGTGCTCCAGGGCCAGGCCTGCTGCAGGAGGGCCCCCGGGCTGGTGGGAGGGCAGGCCAGAGGCAGGGCCCGACTCCCCACTGGTGCGAATGGAAGCTTCTCTCGCCCTCCCGGGGCTGGGGTGCGGGCTCCGGCGGGCGGCTGCGAGCGGCCTGGGGGGCGTCCGGCCTGCAGGGCGTGGCGGGAGCGCGGTCAGAGCGTCGCTCTCCCCCGGCCCTGGGAGCGGCCGGGAGCCCCCTGCTCGGCGCGGCCGCGGGCCCGTGCTCTGGCTGGCGCCCAGCGCCTCTGGCGGGGTTTGGCCGGCAGCCGGCCCCCAGCACTGAGCCCCCTTTGTCTGGCCAGGTGGCACCGTGCCACGGGGAAGGGCACGGGGCCCCAGCAGGCCCCGGCAGTGCGCGCCGGCCCGCGGGACGCCCCCCACAATGGGGCCCTTGTGGGGACATCCACCTCCAGGAGGCCTTTCCCCTGACATCAGCATG
This sequence comes from Rafetus swinhoei, assembly GCA_019425775.1. NCBI lineage: Eukaryota > Metazoa > Chordata > Testudines > Trionychidae > Rafetus > Rafetus swinhoei. The sequence goes on along the minus strand of CM033435.1, from coordinate 1,572,452 downwards.
GCCAGGGCCCTTCCTGGCCGCCTAGCCGGGGGGCCCCACAGACGGCCCCTGCCCATCTCCCGACGCGCACTGGGCCTTCCTCACTCCCCAGCAGCTCCTGCCCCACCTCGGCCGCCCCCTCGGCCGCCTCGGCCGCCCACCGGCCGTTCCCCCCCGGCCGCCCCAGGACCGTGGCCTCCTGCCTCTCTCACAGCCGGGCATGGGGCAAGAACGGGGCTTGTTCTGCTGTCAGGGGCACCCCAGGTCTCTCCCGCTGGGCGCCAGAGGGAGCGGCCCCCACAGCACCCTGAAGCCCGGGCTGGGCTCTGTGCCAGGAGGTGGGGCCCCCGCAGCGCCCCACATGGCGATGTAGCCGGGCGGCGTTCGAGGCCCTCGGGACCCGGAGCTCGCGCGGGATGTGGCTCGCCGGCGGGCGGCGTGGAGTCTGACTTGCCTATGGACACGAGGCTGCGGCGTTTTCTCCCCGGCCACAGGCCCCAGCGTGTCCCCTGCGCACCGCAGTGCCGGGGCCCGGAGAGGGACAAGACCTGCCCAGGCCAGCGGAACGGCGCCTGCCTTGGTGCGAGCCAGCCTCCCCTCTGTCCCCCGTCCCCGGCTCTCTCCGTCCCCTCGGAGTGGTGCCAACCAACTCCCTGTGCCCAGGTCTCTTGCCCCCCCAGTTCCCCAGACCCGCCCTTCGCTGCTCAGGAGTCCTCCGTCTGCGAACGTGCCTGCTCCAGCCCGGCTTCCCAGCCATGCCAGCGGCCCCGCCTTCATCTGCAGCGCTGTCTCTTCCCTCAGGACACCACGGCCCCACACCTGCATCCTTGCGAGGGCCCGGGCACAGCCCCCGGAGGGCTCTCGACATCCAGCTGTGCGAACACCTGGTGCTTTTTAGCCCTCGCCCACTGGTTCTGGGGAAACTGAGGCACGAGCCGTGAGGGGACGTGCCCAAGAACTCAGTGGTGGAGCTGGGAGGAGAGTCCCACTCTGCCTGTGCCCACAGCAGCCCGGTGGCCCTGGCACAGCGCACGAGAAGGGCGAGGCCTGTACCTGGGAGAGGTGGTTTTCTCAGCTGAAATCACTAGGGGCTCGACCATCTCCCTCCTTGTGCTCCCTGCACGTCAGCGCTGACTTGGGCTGCTCTTGCCCGTGAAGCCCTTTCACCCCCCACCCACAGCACCAAGGGGTCAGAGCTGGGGTGTGACTCACTGGGGAAAAGGGGGGGCAGTAGAGGGAGGGGCTGCTGGCTTACACAAGCAGAGTGCTTGGACAATGGACAAGGGGGCGACCGCGGGGCAGCTCCGGAGAATCTTGCTTCCGTCTGCTCCTGCTACCACAGGGGGCCCTCGCCGGGCCCGGCTCAGCTAGACAATCACAGTCTGTTTGTGACATCACAGTCTGCTTGTGACGTCACAGTCGCCCTGCACCCCCTGCTGTGATGTCACCAGCCGCACCGGAGCAAGCCAGCCATCCAAAGAGGCTGGCTCCAGGCGGGTCCGGGGATCAGGGGTGCAGGGAAGGCAGTACTGAGACGCCGGCTGGGTCTGCGGCGCTGGGCACGAGGCGGGCGTGGGCCTTCGAGGGTCTGTGGGCTCTGCAGCCAGCGGCCAGCCTCTCCGCCCATGTAGATGTGCCCCAAAGGGTCGCATCCGAGGCTGCCGGCTCCGGGATCAGGGAAGGCCGGGCCCGCCAGTGGGAATTTGCTCTGGGGCCAACATGGCACCATCTGCCGTGCCGCGAGCAGTGCCGCCGGTGGGTCTCCGGCCTCGTCTTAAGGTGCCTAGCCCGGGAGAAGGTCCCACGCACCGTGGGGGGGGATGGCTCTGCTCCTCGGGACCAACGGCACTTTCTACGGCAAGTCCCCAGGGGCCAGCCGCAGCTGGAACCGGCTCCCCAAAGAGCAATGGGCCACCCGGTCCCCTGCCCAGACCTCCCCGGACCGGCCTTCTCCGAGCTTGCGCCAGGGGTGTGCGTGAGAAACAACCTGCCCCGCCGGGCGCCGGGGGGCGAGGGGACAGGCCCGGGGCAGGAGCCAGGCCCGCTGCGCGGCCGGGAGGCTCAGGCGCCGTGCAGAGCAGGGCAGGACCCCCACCCGGGGTGCCGTGGGCACATCGCTCTGCCCCCGCGGGCCGGCGGGTTCCCCAGCGTTGGGACGGGGCTGCCGGGGGGCCAGGCCCATGACAAAGCCCCGTGCTGCCACCTGCTGGCCTGTCCCTGGCAATGCGTCGGCCAACGCTGCATCGCGACATTTCACCCCCCTTCCGAGCCAGGGGCTGGGGGCGACTCTGGAGCTGACCTGCGGAGGCCTCCGGGCCGTGTGCTGGACCCAGCACAGAGACTGGCCTGTCGCATCCGGGTCCTGCCCTGGCTGGGTCCCAACGGGAGCCCAGCGGGTTTTATGGTCAATCAAAAGCCAAGTGGCAGCGGGTGAGCTGAGCATGCGGAGGCAGGGCAGGCGCCCAAACAAACACGGCGCCAACTCTGTGCCCGTCCTTCACCGCGCCACGTCCGCATCCTCTGCTTCTCCTCTGCCCCTAAATACAGCCGCCCCCCCGCCCAGGGTGTGGCATAGGGTCTGGGGCCGGGGGCTCTCTGGGTGCAGCTCCCTGAGCACCCGCTGTGTTAGCTTCTCCGCATCTCCCTTTAGGAGGGGAGCAGGACGCCCCGCACAGCCGGGAGGAGCTGCAGGATGCCGTCTGGTCACACACCGGAACCGGGAGGGGTGGGACAGGCTCAGCAAGGAGGGAACCTTTGAAGATTTTAGCTGCTAAGCACTAAGACATCTTCACAGGACAGAGGCTGTGAACGGCCTCTTGGCCAAAGCAGAGCGGATTTCCCCAGGCCTGCCAGCCTGGCACCTCCTTGGAACAAAGGCCCTTCAAGTCCCTGCGCTCAGCATGGGGACGGGAGAGCCACTCGGCCCCAAAATTGCAGGGTCCTTTTAAAATGGCCAAACAAGGGATTTTTCTCTAGCCAGGTTCTGTGAGTTGAACTGTCCCGACTGAAACTTTCCACCACAATTCAGCCCGTGGCAGATGCCCAGCCTGGAAAATTCCAGTCCGATGCTGGAATGGCCATGCTAGCCAAAGTGAGCCCGGCACTGCCTGAATTCCTGCGTTTCTAGGAAAGGCCCCACGCAGAATCCTTTGGGGGTTTTCCATAATGTAAAATGCCTCCGCGGTGGCGTTCTTCCCCTGCCTTACAAAGCAAGCCGGCAGCTCCTGTCAGCGAAAAAATGCTCCAGCGAGGTACTGGAGATTTTTCCACGCTGTGGGCCTCTGGGGCCTCCTCTCCTCTGCCGTCTCTCCTCCCCCTTCTCATTCTCTTTAGATACAGCCCCTCCCTGCGTCTACCCCACAGTCCCCCTGGGAAAGCTGTTTCTCTGGAGGGTTACAAAATCCAGTGGCAGGGAGAACCATTTCCTCCTTTTCTCTGATCTTTTCCCCAGAAATGGACTTTTCATCATGAAGACGTCACAGACAATTTTTTTAAAAGTGTGTTTTCCACGTGACCACCAATTTCACCGCTTTTGAAAGGGATAAGTCACGAGGGCGTGTCTCAGTTTGTTGTCTTTATGTGGATGAAGTCGCATTCATCTACATTCCGAGGTAAGAGCTGCATGAACCAGGACTTAGGGCTGGCAGCGTGCGTGGCAGTGACATGGAGGTTAAAAACCATTGTGGTAATGATGCCGTTACTGCCAAAAGAGGGATTCCCCGGTCACACACAAGATGTCCAAGCAGCTGTTTGAAATGAACAGGGATTGGTTGTCTTGGTCCCTTTGTAAAGGATCCCATTGGGCTGGCTGCATGACAAACACAGGAGTAAAAAAGGTGGAGTGATCGAACCAGGATTTAAATGAGCAAGCAGGAACCCTCAATTTAAATAATGGATTTTAGTTTTGTTTTGCAGTTATACTTTCTACTGATTTTCCTACAGAAAGATTAATTCTTATTGGCTGAGAGCTGTTAAACCAGTCTTTCTTAAACTTTTTCAGATTGAGGGACACCAAACAAGGATTTTTTTGTTGAGCAAAAAAAAAAAGGGGGAGCGGGAAAAGTTATTGACAAAAAAAAAGGGATCGGGGGGAAAGTTACTGAGGAAAAAAGGTCGCCTGCCCCTTTAAGGGTGGCCATTTTTAACTCTTCTGTTCTCCGCGGCACACCAGTATCCCACAGAACACAGTTTAAGGAACGCTGCGTTAAACCATGTCGATTTGCAACTAAATATTGCCTTTACACAAAATGTGGGGTTTCATTTTGCTAACTGACTAAAGACCCAGACCCACCAGTAATTATATATCTGACATTGCATTGATTCTTAATCGTCTTTTTTTTTACACTTTTATTTATAGAAAATAATGGTTGGTGCATTTTTTATTTACTAGGCAGCAACTAAAGTTTTCTTTGTGATTTGTGTCAAGCTGTATTTGGACGGAAATTCAAATTCAATTACAAGTGCACAAAACCAGCATCTTCATCTATTGGTATGTGCATCTGTCTATCGGTCCATCTGTGAGTCCGTTTGTTCAAGAACTCCTCCTAAACGGTAAGAGCTAGGAGAAGTCGATAAGGGCATTGAGGAGAAATGAAATGAATTCTTTGCATTAATCTTCATGGTTGAGGATGTGAGGGAGATTCCCAAACTTGAGCCATTCTGTTTAGGTGACAAATTTGAGGAATTGTCCCAGATTGAGGTGTCATTAGTGGAGGTTTTGGAACAAATAGATAAACTAAACAGTAACAAGTCCCTGGGACCGGATGGCATTCACCCAAGAGTTCTGAAGGAACTCCAATGTGAAATTGCAGAACTATTAACTGTGGTTTGTAACCGATCCTTTAAATCAGCTTCTGTACCTAATGACTGGAAGATAGCGAACATGATGCCAATATTGAAAAAGGGCTCTAGAGGCGACCCTGGCAATTACAGACCAGTAAGTCTAACGTCAGTACCGGGCAAATTAGTTGAAACAATAGTAAAGAATAAAATTGTCAGACACATAGAAGAACATAATTTGTTGGGCAAAAGTCAACATGGTTTCTGTAAAGGGAAATCCTGTCTTACTAATCTATTAGAGTTCTTTGAAGGAGTTAACAAACATGTGGACAAGGGGGATCCGATAGATATAGTGTACTTAGATTTCCAGAAAGCCTTTGACAAGGTTCCTCACCAAAGACCCTTGTGTAAATTAGATTGTCATGGGATAAGAGGGAAGATCCTTTAATGGATTGAGAACTGGTTAAAAGACAGGAAACAAAGGGTAGGAATAAATGGTAAATTTTCAGAATGGAGAGGGGTAACTAGTGGTGTTCCCCAAGGGTCAGTCCTAGGACCAATCCTGTTCAACTTATTCATAAATGATCTGGAGAAAGGGGTAAGCAGTGAGGTGGCAAAGTTTGTGGATGATACTAAACTGTTCAAGATAGTCAAGACGAAAGCAGACTGTGAAGAACTTCAAAAAGATCTCACCAAACTGAGTGACTGGGCAACAAAATGGCAAATGTAATGTGGATAAGTGTAAAGTAATGCACATTGGAAAAAATAACCCCAACTAGACATACAATATGATGGGGGCTAATTTAGCTACAACTAATCAGGAAAGAGTTCTTGGAGTTATCGTGGATAGTTCTCTGAAAACATCCACTCCATGTGCAGCTGCAGGCAAAAAGGCAAATAGGATGTTAGGAATGATTAAAAGAGGGATAGAAAATAAGATGAAGAATATCTTACTGCCCCTGTATAAAACTATGGTACGCCCACATCTTGAATACTGTGTACAGATGTGGTCTCCTCACCTCAAAAAAGATATTTTGGCCTTAGAAAAGGTTCAGAAAAGGGCAACTAAAACGATTAGGGGTTTGGAACGGGTCCCATATGAGGAGAGGCTAAAGAGACTGGGACTTTTCAGTTTAGAAAAGAGGAGACTGAGATATGATAGAGGTCTATAAAATCATGAGTGGTGTGGAGAGGGTGAATAAAGAAAAGTTATTTTCTTGTTCCCATAATATAAGAACTAGAGGACACCAAATCAAATTAATGGGTAGCAGGTTTAAAACTAATAAAAGAAAGTTCTTCTTCACACAGCGTGTAGTCAGCATGTGGAACTCCTCGCCAGAGGAGGCTGTGAAGGCTAGGACTATAACAGAGTTTAAAGAGAAGCTAAATAATTTCATGAAGGTTAGGTCCATAAAAGACTATCAGCCAGGGGGTAGGAATGGTGTCCCTGGCCTCTGTTTGTCAGAGGCTGGAGAAGGATGGCAGGAGACAAATCGCTTGATCATTGTCTTTGGTCCACCCCCTCTGGGGCACCTGGCGCTGGCCACTGTCGGCAGACAGGATACTGGGCTAGATGGACCTTTGGTCTGACCCAGTCTGGCCGTTCTTATGTTCTTATGTTCTTTTGTCCCTCCCCAGAGGCTCTTAGCAGAGTACGTGGTCATGGGAGGAGAGGGAAGGGCCTTGCGTGGGCTGGTCACTGGTTAAAAGGCAGGAGACAAAGGGCAGGACTAAATGGCCGGTTTTCCGAGTGAAGAGAGGTAACTAGGGGGTCCCCCAAGGGCCTGTCCGGGGACCCATCTGTGACAGGGCGCTTGCCCTGCACGGGCCCTTTAAGGGCAAACCCAGCCCAGAGTGAGGGCTGAGAGGGAAGCCCCAGCTGAGGCAGCTCTGGCTAAGGAGGTCCCAGCCCAGCGGGGGGCTGTATAAAGGAGGGCTCCTGGAGGGAGAGGGGGAAGTGACGGCTGCTCTGAACAGAGAGCACAGTAGGGGCCTGACTGCCAGGGAAGCAGGAGCTTCCTGGAGGTAGAGCAGGGCCGGGGATGCTCTGGCCAAGCAAGCCCCCAGGCTGCAGGGCCTGAAGCAGCCGGGTTAGGCAAAGGCTGCAGGTCCACCCCCTTTGCCAGTGCTGAGTGGCCATTGCAGACGGCAGCTTGCCCCTGAGGCAGGGGTAGATGGAGACTGGCAGTGGGTCACTGAGGCAAGGTGGGGACTGGGGGTTCCCTGGGAGGAGAACAGGGTGCCCGGGGAAGGGGAGGACCCTGGAGGGAAAGCAAGATAAACACCCACCCCCAGAAGGGGGCTCAGACACTGGCGTGGGCCTTGCCGGGGGGCCGTATCCTGAAGAGGACACCGAGGCCCACGAGTGACACACATCTGGACCAGAGGGGGCAGCGAGAACACGGGGAGACACCAGCTAGGGAGGCGTCCAGCGAGTCAACGAGCTAATTCCCAGAGCTACCAGCTGGAGGTGCCAGGGTGCTGAGTCTGCCCTGTTGAATAGGACTCCTATTCAACCTATTTCTAAATGATCTGGAGAAAGGGGAAACAGGGAGGTGGCAAAGTTTGCGGGTGACACCGAACTGCTCAAGATAGTTCAGACCAAAGTTTCCCAAAGATCTCACCAAACGAAGGGATTGGGCACCAAAATGAAATGTAATGTGGATCAATGGAAAGTAGTGCCCATTGGGAAACATAACCCCAACGATACGCACAATATGATGGGGGCTAATTTAGCTACAACCGCTGGAGAGAGAGATCTTGGAGTCAGTGCGGAGAGTTCTCTGAGAACACCCACTCCGTGGGCAGCGGCAGGCAGAAAAGCAAATCCAACGTTAGGAATCATTGAACAAGGGACAGAGAATATCTCCATGCCTCTGTGTAAAACCACGGCACGCCCATGTCTGGAATACAGCGCCTGGATGGAGGAATCAACAGACCGGTTTCTAAGCCCAGCAGCTCAGGGCTGCTCCAAGCATTTGCCCAAGACTGTGATTGCGCCTGCACCGTCCCAGCCCAGCTCCTTGTCTCACTCCAGGTAACCTGGGTCTGACCCTTGGCTCTGACCCCAGCCTGGGCTCTGATTTCCAGCTACTGAGTCCTGCTCTAACTACTAGGCATGACCACCTGTGGCCCGGTCAACGACCGCCACTGATCTGTGGTGTGATTTTTAGATCAGCCACTTTGTTGCCTTGGGCCTCAGTTTCTCTGCTTGAAGATGCTTAACTGCCTGTGCAGACTGCTCCCAGCTCCGCCCTGGAGAGGTGCTTTAAGTGCTGGTTATTACGATGAGAGAGTCCGAGCGAGAAGAGAAGAAAAGTGCCGGTCCATTTGGCACAATCAAAGAGCGGGTAACTCGATTATGCTGTCCTTTGCGAGGGTACATTGGATTAAGGGGGCCCCTGCTCCTCGGGAGGCTGATGTAAGCCAGCGCGCTGACCCGGCTGCCCGCATTCAGTGCAGTGAGTTCACGCCGGGGCTGCTGCGACGGCTGCAGCGCCGGGAGGGGGTGTGAGTTGATCTCCATTGGCGGACTCTCCTCCGCGCCGGCTGCCCCGGGGAGTGTCTGTAAGGCCGAGGGCCAACGGGGGCTGGCCTTTTTCCAGCGCGCTGCCCGGGATGGCCATGGGACCGAAGGGTGGACATGTGGGGGGAGGGGAGCTGCTGAAATCGACGCGTGTTGGAGGAAAACCGGGGTGCACAGACCCCGCACCAGGCAGGGAGGGCAAGAAGAGATGCTCTGTCTTATTCTGTGTCCCTTTCTCAGTGACATCCTGTGACTTGGGGAGGGGCTGTCTACTCTGTAACCAGGTGTCCCCACCTGGCTGCGCTGTGCTGTGGGATTCCCACTGACTCACCCACATGTGCATTGGCCCAGACACCTAGGCCCAGCCTGGGCAGATAACAAGGCTCTTGCCCCTCTACATACTGCACCTTGCATCCTCTGCGCCCTGCGCCCCCTGCATCCTGCGCCCTCTGCGCCCTGCGCCCCTTGCATCTTGCGCCTCTGCGCCCTGCGCCCCCTGCGCCCCCTGCATCCTGCGCATTGTGCCCTCTGCGTCCTGACCCCTGCGCCTTGCCCCCCACACCCTGTGCCTTGCAGTGGGTTTTTGAGCGAGCCCGACGCCCAACGAGCTCGGGGAACAAGCGGAAACGTGGCAGGGAGGGCGTCGCGCTGGGGGGGCCGTGCCCTGCCTTGCTCCGGTGAGTCCTGCGGCCATTGGCCTGGGGTGCAGACCGCGGCGCATGGGGCAGGGCAGTCGGGCAGCGCGGGGCAGCGCTGAGTCAGGCGGTGCCGGGCGTGGGTCGGGTCTGGGTCGGGCTCTGTGTCCCGCTGGGGAGGACGGCACGGCTCCTGCGGTGCACAGCTGGGGCGAGGAACGCGCGCAGGCTCAGGACGGACTGTGCCGGGGGGCACGGCCTTTGTTTCTTTAAAAAACCGCAGCCAGCCCGGTAAGGAGCCAGCGATCGGAGGAGGCCCCAGCTGCACTGCTCAGCATTGCGAGGCCGGGCCGGGCCGGGCCGGGGGGGCTGGACATGCGGCTCTAGCTGTGTAGGGCTGTGACATGCCGGCTCACACCCTAGCTCTGAAAGAAGGCAGCGGGTAGGGCTCCAGGGCGTGCTCGCTGCCTCTCTGTGGGCACCCCCGGGACGGGGGTCCTGCCTGCCCCGCTCTGGGAGTGAATCAACCCCAACCCCCGCACAGCTCCCCTCTTTGCCAGCGTGTCTCAGCAGCTCCAACCGGCTTTTGGCCCCTGTGCTATTTTTCCTTCCGGGAGCCTGAGATCAGCGTGCGAATGAAGATGTGGGGCGCAAGGCGCAGGACATCGGGCGTAGGATGTGGGGTGCAAGACATAGGGTGTAGGGTGCGGGGTGCAAGGCATAGGGTGTAGGATGCAGGGGCGCAAGGCGCAGGACATACGGCGTAGGATGTGGGGCGCAAGGCATAGGGCGTAAGATGCAGGGCTCAGGACATAGGGCGTAGGGTGCGGGGTACAAGGCATAGGGTGTAGGATGCAGGGGCGCAAGGCGCAGGACATACGGCGTAGGATGCGGGGCACAAGGCAAAGGGCGTAGGAGGCAGGGCTCAGGACATAGGGCGTAGGGTGCGGGGTACAAGGCATAGGGTGTAGGATGCAGGGGCGCAAGGCGCAGGACATACGGCGTAGGATGCGGGGCACAAGGCATAGGGCGTAGGAGGCAGGGCTCAGGACATAGGGCGTAGGGTGCGGGGCGCAGGCATAGAGCGTAGGATGCAGGGCTCAGGGTGCAGCATTTTTTACTGGCCCCAGCAGCATCGCTAGCAGGAGGAAAGGGTTAAAACGACAAAGGCTGACACACGTTTAGCTCGGTGGTAGCCAAACTTTTCCTCTCACACTCCCCCTTCCCAGTAATGGATGTGCCCGTGGCCCCCGGCTGGGAGTGGAGTCGCTGCCAGGCCAGAGGAGGGAGCAGGAGCCAGGAACGGGGGCTGGGGCTGAGTGCAGGGGCCAGGGGTTGATGGTCGAGAGCAGGGGCTGAGGACCAAGAGTCGGGGCTGGGGGCAGAGAGCAGGGACCAGGGGCTGAGCTGTAGCCAGGAAATAGGGCTGTGACTGCAGCTGCGGGCTAGGAGCAGAGCTGGGGCCACAGCGGGGGCGACAGCGGGGCTGGGTGGGCCTCCTCCCCTCATGGAGGCTGGGCTGGGCCCCACCGTGCCACCTCTGGACATTCCTCCATGCTCCCTTACGGGGGCATGCCCCACAGTCTGGGGGCCGCTGCGGTAGAATCTTATAATTTTACATATAACGTTACCACATGTACTTCAACGGGACAATAATGATCAGCAAATTATGAGTTTTCAGATGATGCCACACAAGGGGTACTCTGTACAAAATCCAGTATAGTTTTGTAGAAAGGGTGAGCACAGGGAGACCGACTGTCACAGAACCTACCCGTTGTCCCTGATTTCTCCAACATTGGGTTCGGCAAGCCGAGCGCAGTCAATGTTTTGTCTCCTCCAAAGCTCAGCGTTCAGAAGTTTTGCTTAAACCTTCCCACCTGGCTCTTCCCGCTTCCATCAGCCAGTTGGCCGGTCAGAGTGTGGTGCAGGTGAATCTTGGCTCTGGGATTTGTGGGTTTACTGGCTAAACCAAACTACTGTGGGAGTGGAGGAGAGAGGGAAATCAGTTCTGGGCCCACGAAACTGAACATTGTCCTAATTGTCTGGCGAAAGGAAAGTCGAAAGACATTGTGTAGGGCTGAACAAAAGGGTTTGGGATTGTTCATGGTTGTAAAACTTTTTTCAGCAAAAAGAAATGGAAGGGAATTTCAAAACGCTGCCCTCTTGTGCAGTTGTGAATAAAAAAAATATCAAACCGGGTCAGGATTTCGTGAGGAGGGAAAATACAATTTTTTTTTCTCCTACTTAAAGATTTTGCTGAAATTCAACACAAATTCACAAGCTGTTTCTGTTGAGCCAAATCTGCATTTTTTTCCAGTGGGGAAAAAAGTTTTGTCTGAAAAGTTTTGCCCAGCACTAATCGACACAAGCGTCAAGTGTCTGACATGGGGGTTAATCCGCCTATTGTCTGCCTTCCTGCAGAGGAGTAGCCCCCCGGAGTAAGTTAGCTCCTTCCCTATGTACAGGCCTTTTATGGGCTGCCATACCCCTAAAGGCAGGCAGTCATGAACAAGAGCCTTTACCCCGTGTGCCCCTGCTTTGGCCGTTCCAAGGTCTACTAGCTGGTGATGCCTCTTCTTGGCTATTTAAGGCAGTCAGGAATCTACCCTACCTCCCTGTGTGGGATGAGGCCATGAGGGTGCCGATTTGCGGAGGGAGCAACAGATATTTACATCCAGGAGAAAAAGTCCCCATGGGGTCTCAATTAGCCACTCAAGAGAGATCAGAGTCACTATGGAGAGTTCTCTGCAAACATCCAGTCCGTGCGCAGCGGCAGGCAGAAAAGCAAACCGCCTGTTGGGAATCCTTAAGAAAGGGATCGAGAATGAGCCCGAAAACATCCTATTGCCTCTATAAATCCACGGTGCGCCCGCCTCTTGAATGCAGTGTGTAGATGTGGGCGCCTCATCTCAAAAACAAATCTCTTGGCATTGGAAAAAGTGCAGAAAAGGGCAACAAAAATGATGAGGGATTTGGAATGGGTGCCCTATGAAGAGAGAGTAATAAGACTGGGCCTTGTCAGCTTGGAAAAGAGATGATTAAGGGGGGATATGACAGAGGCCTATAAAATCATGACTGATGTGGAGAAAGTGGATAAGGAAGTGTTATTTATTCTGTCTCATAACACAAGAACTAGGGGGCAGCAAATTAAATTATCAGGCAGCAGGTTTAAAACAAACAAAAAGCAGTATTTATTCATGCAACACGCAGTCAGCCTGTGGAACTCCTTGCTGGAGGATGCTGAGAAGGCCAAGACTATAACAGGGTTAAAAAAAGAGGTAGATAAATTCATGGAGGACGGATCTATCAATGGCTGTTAGCTAGGATGGGCAGGGATGGTGGCCCTGGTCTCTGTCAGAGGCTGGAAATGGGAGACAGGGGAGGGATCCCGTAATGATTCCCTGTTCTGTTCGCTCCTCTGGGGCACCTGGCAGTGGCCGCTGCGGGCAGACAGAACTCGGGGGATGGACCTTTGGTCTGACCCAGTGTGGCTGTTCTCAAGGTCCCAGAAATGAGGGTTTTGCAGAACAGTCACAGGCATCAGCCGTAACTCTCATGCTCCACAGAGAGTGAATAGTGTGTTGCCCTACAGCTTTTCACAGCGCAGCTTGTGGCTTGCAGGGTGAATGTAGCTGGGCTCCTGCCGGGATAACGTCCCTGGGCTCCCAGGGCTGGGGGCCTGCCCATGTGCCTGCTCCTGCGTTGAGAGCCTGCTGGGACATGTGGGCACTAGGGGGCAGAGTCACACCGGCCTTCCCTGAGCGCTGCCCCTGCACTTATTCTCAGTCGGCTTTTTGTGGAGCTTCCCCGTCGGGCTGGAATTGCCCTTCCAACCTTGAATGCCTCCAGCAGCACAGAGGGAATTTGCCCTGTGGGCAACCAGCAGCCCCAGGCAGGGGGCAGAGGTGAGGCCACGTCCCGGGGAGGAGGGGCACGCTCCCGCTGTTCTGTGCAAGATGGCGGCGAGTTAGATGGGGGGCCGCCCCATCCGGAATTCGGGAGGCTCCAGGGGGAGGTACTGCCCAAAGCAGGCTGGTCCCATCTGCGGCGCCCCTGCCTCGCCTGCAAACTCCATGGGCGTTCCACGTGCAAACGGCTGGATAATTTCGGGGGCAGCGGGGCTGAGCCCAGAGCCCAGGCCGGGGCGCTGTGGGTCAGGAGTGGCGGGTGTCACTGTGACGCTTTCGGAGGGTACCCAGGTGCGAGGGAGTTTTCTCGGTGCCCACTGGGGAAAACCCTCCGCACGCCCCAGTGCTGGCTGCCCGGGAGCGCGCCGCTCTTGTGCCATGCCAGCGCCCGGCCATGGTCTCCTGGGCACCTGCGCAACGTGGGCTTCTCTGCTGCTCGGGACAGTCCGCCAGGCCCACCAAGCCATCGACACCAGCTGCCGTACACAGCGTCTGCGGGCGTGTCCCCCTGCCTCTTCCCCACTGGAGCTAGCGAGGCTGCCTTCCTGCAGGCCCTGGGGATCGGAGCACCAGGGACTGAGGGGCAAACACGCTGCCGCGGCGTCCACCACAGCCCGAAGCGAAAGGCTGCCGCAGTGGACGGACCTGGCTGGAAAAGACAGTGTCAAAGCCCTGTAGGTCTGATTGGGAGGCAGCTGGGTTTTTAGCCTCCTCTGCAGGTGTTAATGAAAGCTGAGAAAAGAGGAGACGGGGGGGGGGGGAGATAGGAGAGAGGTCTATAAAATCATGACGTGTGTGGAAAACGTGACTAAGGAAAAGTTATTAACTTGTTCCCATAACTGAAGAACCAGGGGTCACCCAATGACGTGAATGGGCAGCCGGTTTAAAACAAATCAAAGGAAGTTTTTCTTTTACTCAGTGCACAGTCAACCTGTGGAACTCCTTGCCGGAGGATGTTGTGAAGGCCAGAACTTTAACAGGGTTCAAAAAAGAGCTAGATTGATTCATGGAGGTTAGGTCCATCAATGGCTGTCAGCCAGGATGGGTAGGAGTGGTGTCCCTGGCCTCTGTTTCTCTGGAAATGAGTGACAGGGGAGGGGTCATGTGAGGATTCCCTGTTGTGTCCCCTCCCTCTGGGGCACCTGGCACTGGCCACTGTCGGCCGATAGGACACGGGGCTGGATGGACCGTTGGGCTGACCCAGTCTGGCCGCTCTTTTGTTCGTATGTGTTCTAAAGGACATGAAGGCGTTTCACTTCCCCCCCCCCCGATGTTCCTTCTACAAACTCTTCTGTGTGAATGTTTCCTGCCTGAGGGTCTCCGCCAGCACCAGGGTGAAGCGCTCGTCCCTGGCCTTTGCCTCCCGCTCATGGCTAGACCAGGGGCAGTGGTTTGGCTGGCAGCCTGGGCTCAAGAACAGTTTCCACGTGTACAAAAGGTTCCCATCCCAAAGCAGGCTGAACGGCCAGGCCTCTGCCACTGCGCACGAGTTCAGCCGCCTCTGGCCGTGTCAGACACCGCCGGGCTCCGAGCCGCAGCCACAGCGCCGCAAGGGGCCTCGTGCCCATTGCTCTCGATGGCAGGACCGTCTCCAGACGACCGTGGGTGCGTTAGCCTGGGCAGCGCCGCTCCTGTTTCAGAGCCAGAGGGGCTGGGTCCATTGCTGGCCGGTGGTGTGACCCAGGGCATTCATGCCACCCGCGCGGCCCTGAGGGGCACCATTCTGGTTGCCCGCGAGGCGCCCCACAAAGCGCAGGGCTGGGCGTAACAGGGCAGACGGGCTGGCGTTGCTGGATCTCCAGCCTGTTCTGCGCACAGGCGCATTGCTCAGACAGGCAGGCACATCCTGACGGCGGCGGGCGCACTCCAGACATGGCACAGGTAGATCTGGTGCAAGCTGCCCCCACCCAGCTCTGCCAGCTGGCTGCCAGCCCCGACCTTCTATCCCCGGCCAGTTTAGCCCACCTGGCTCCTGGTCTGGGCTTTCCCGCACAGAACAGCGGTGCTTTGGGCTGATTGCCTGGCGCACAGATGTATAAACAGCCGGACGGTCACAAGTCCCCAGGTTTACACAGCTCTTGTGCTTCCTCATTTCTCGCCGGAAGGCCAGCGTCTCCCAGCCCAGTGCCCTCACACACGGCCCCAGCGGGAAGGGATTTGGCTCTTCTGCAGAGCTTGTCCTTCCGCGGGGAGACCGCGAAGCACCAGCAAACGCCGGCACTTCGGCAGGCTGGTCTGGCCCCCATGAGGGGCTGGCCTACCCCGGACCTTGGGAACCCACCTGGCCAGGAAATTCACAGCGCTGAAGAGCTGGGTCTCCTCTTAGTTACACGGCTGCCGAGCCGGTTGTGCGCTGGGCAGGGGATCACGCTGCCTTTTCTCTGGGCAGCACCTGGCCCGAAGCTTTCCCGGAGAGGAGGTGGGAGACAGGATGAACGTAGAGAGCCTCGTTCCTCGGGGGTCACAGCGCCACGGCCCTGCCTGCGGCCTAGTGCTTTGACCCTGGGCAAATACTGTCGCGAATCTCTGCGCTGTCCCTGCTGCCAGGACCCCTCTCGGGGACCTTTGCAGCCGTAGCGCCTGTGACACCGAAAGAGAGTTGTGGCGGCACACCTGGGCCGTGCTGTGTGGCGGCTCGCTGGGCAGCCTCAGAGAGAGAGAGGTTGAGACCCGCTGCAGTAAAGTTTGCCTAAAACCCCCTTACAAATGAGTGGTCCTGCAGCACCCTCGAAACTAACAACAGTGTCAATGGTGTCATGAGCTTTCGTGGGCACAGCCCGCTCCTTCGGATGGATGGAGCAAGGGGCACCCAGGGACAAATATAAAGCAGAAAAAGAGGGGCGGGGGAAGGAGACCCCCCCCCAATTAAAGTGTCCGTGCTAAATGCAGCTAATAGAGGGGGTGTAAGGGTCCGATCCTTAGCGTTCGATGTCATTTGGGTCCAGGCAAGTTAACACGGGGCCCAACAGAGTCGGTGTGTTCCCATTTCTGATGTGTGATTTGTGTCCTTCGGTGCGGTGCAGAGCCGTTCCGGTCCGGCCAGTGTCCACAGCAGAGGGGCATGGCTGGCGCGTGATGGCCGAGATCACATTGGTGGACGTGCAGCTGTCTGAGCCTCCGACGTGGTGAGGTTGCTTGTGTAGCTGTGTGGGCGGAGTCGGGACCGGCGTTGATTGCAGGGGGAGCTCCTGGGTGAGTGTGATGGAGGGGTGCTGCGGGGTTGTGGGAAGAGTTTGTTTCAGGTCGGGGGGCTGTCTGCAGGCGAGGACTGGCCTGCCCCCCCAAGGCCTGTGAGAGGGAGGGCTGGTTTCCCAGGACAGGCTGTAGATTGTCAGTGATGCGCTGGAGGGGTTGAAGTTGGGGGCTGTAGGTGATGACCAGCCATGTCAGCCGGGATGGGTTCCCCAGTTCTCTTCTGCACCGCACTGTTCCAAGCACACTTGCAAAATCCAAGCCTGCCAATGAACGCCCAACGCTTCCATGTAGAATAGTAATAGAGATGTAGCCGTGTTAGTCTGGTCTAGCTGAAACAAAAAACAGGACCATGGAGCACTTTAAAGACTAACAAGATAGTTAGTCTTTAAAGTGCCACATAGTCACCTAATAAACCATCTTGTTAGTCTTTAAAGTGCTACATAGTCCTGTTTTTTGTTTCAACGCTTCCATGTGCTTTAGAAACCCCACCCGGCAGAGAGCATCCCCCTGAAGCAAGCGTCCCGGAGAAGCCCTCAGCCAAAACAGGCGGGTCCTTAGCCGTACTGTGACATGCCGAGGATGGTGAAATTTACCGGCATCATTAGTAAGTTTCAGACTCTGCTCACACAGAAGCGTCAGGCACTCCAGCCCTCGGGCATTTCTCTGCCACAACACGGAGCCGGCGATGTGCTTTCAACAGTAACGGAGCGTGTGCTTCCAAATGTCATGAGATCAGGGAGGCATGGTTCGAGTCGTGTAACAAACAGCAGGGCAGGAAGTGGGCACGTTTGTGTGAGGTGACAGGAGCCATGGCGGTTCCAGTGGGACAGTGCACGTGTTTTGCATTTTGTAGTGTTTGGATGCTTGCTGCCGAATCGTTTTTTTTCTAGCAGCTACAGGGGCGTCCCACGACTGAATTACAGCCGGGTGACTCCCCCGGGCCTCCAGCTGTACGTAGATCAAACGTGAAACAATGTAAAACAGAAAGGATGCAAATACACCGAGAGAGAAAATAATCTGTCTCAAACACAATCCCGGAATGTCCGCACGTTTCTTTTTCGACGCCTCGTGCCGACGTGCAATGAAAATAATGCCAACGCGGCCAATTCCCCAGGGGAATGGACATTCCCAGTCGCGAGTCCTTCTGCTTTGGAGATGGGGGATACCCTGCCTGACCGAGAGGCCATTCCCATTGGAACCAGAACAGACCTTTAGGAAAAATCCACTCTTGATTTAAAACCGTAAATCATGGGCGGTACCGTTGTACAGGTGCGGGAGTGAGGTTCAGAGGCTGCAGGACTTCCCAGGCAGGCCGGGCACAGCAGGGAATTCAGCCAAGGGCGGGGGTATCCTCCTGGCCTGGGGACCATCCTGCCTCCCCTAGTCATCTAACCCAAAGGACGCTGCCTTGCCCGAGGGTCTCAGCTCATGGCAGACACTCCCTCTATTTTAGGTATTTCTAGGGGTCGCCCTCAGAGCCAGACACTTTCTGAATCAGAGCCAAGCGGATTACACCCGCCTCCCCACGTTTTACAGAGGGGAAACTGAGGCACGGCCATTGATGCGGCTCTTCCAAGGTGTCACCACAAATCTGTAGGAGCACTGGGAGCAGAATGCAGGACCCCCGGGCCTCTAGCCACTGTGGGCCTCTCTTTCCACATGGCCCAGAGAGAGAAAGGCCCTTTTGTGACCAACCTGGAGCACAGCATGTCCCTTGGCCAGGCTGTGAATTTTAATCACCAGTTTTTATCAAGTCCTGGCCAGCTGCCACGTGAGCTCTGCCTCTGCACCGCGCAGCAGGCTCCCCGTGCCAGAGAGGGGCATGCAGGAGGCGCGGGCTGTGCCCGGCTCCCAAGGGGCGAAGGAACGTCGGCTTCGCCGCCGCAGGTGGGCACGGAGAGGAGCTGGAAGTGGCAGCCTGACACTCCAGCAGGGATCCCGGAGCCAGAGCTGGAGCCAAAGCAGCAGGCTCCGGAGCAGTCGCCTTGCCCGAAGGATGGAGCTGGGCAAAGCTGTTCTGAGACACAGGGAGCACAGGGGCAGGGGCGGTACAGGCGGGCAGAGCTGCCGGTGGGCGGGTGGTGCGGCAGGGCAGGAGGTGGAGGGGGTGGCCTCTCCTCCTGCCCCGTTTCAGATGCGTGCCCCACGCACAGCTGCCAAGAGGGCGTATGGAGATGGTGCTGTAAGGGCAGGCTCGGGGGGAGCGGGGGGCTCTGCCCCTCTGCACACGGCTCTTCCCTAGCTGTGACCCCTGGGATGCAGGTCAAGCGCCGGCCCTGCGCTGGGCTTTGGGGGTGCTAGCCGAGGCCTCTCCCCAGCACAAGAGGGGCAAGGTTTTCAGGCCTCACCCTTGTGGCCGGATCCCGTCAGGGTTGAGCCGGGTTGCCAGGCACTGCTCTTCCCATCGGCCTGCTCCAATGGGTCTGCGCCAGGCCTGGCACTGCAGGGCCCCGATCCTGAGCTGGGGCGTGACTGGCGTAGCAATACGGGGCCTTGGCCCGCAGCGCCTTGTCTGCAGGCCGCCGGGCCGGGCCTCCGTCCGCAGGGACTGGGGTGTGACTCTGGGAGCAAGCTTTCCCTGCGCCCGGCTCCTTCCACCTTCAGAGCATAAACGGGGGGGGGATGGTGTGCGTGAGCATGCGCATGCGCGGGGTGTGAGTGTGTGTATGTGTGTGTGCACATCACAGGGTGTGTGTGTGTGTGTTTGGGTGGGTGTGCATCGCAGGGTGTGTGTGTGTGTGTGTTTGGGTGGGTGTGTCCATCGCAGGGTGTGTGTGTGTTTGTGTATGTGTGCATCACAGTGTCTGTGCGTGTGTTTGTGTGTGTGAATGTGTGTTTGTGTGTGTGCGTGTGTGTTTGTGTGTGTGTGTGCATGTGTTTGTGGGTGCGTGCATGCATGTGTGTTTGTGTGTGTTTGTGTGTGTGCGTGTGTGTTTGTTTGTGTGTGTGTTTGTGTGTGTGCGTGCATGCATGTGTGTGTGTTTGTGTGTTTGTTTGTGTGTGTGGGTGTGCATGTGTGTGTGTTTGTGTGTGTGGGTGTGCATGTGTGTGTGTGTGTTTGTGTGTTTGTTTGTGTGTGTGGGTGTGCATGTGTGTGTGTTTGTGTGTGTGGGTGTGCATGTGTGTGTGTGTGTTTGTGTGTTTGTTTGTGTGTGTGGGTGTGCATGTGTGTGTGTTTGTGTGTGTGGGTGTGCATGTGTGTGTGTGTGTTTGTGTGAGCGGGAACATTTTCAAAAGCATCCCAGTGATTTTGGACCCTAAGTGCCGTTTTCAAAAGCCACCCACATCCTCAAAGGGATTTCGGCTGCTAACACCAATTCAACCCAAGGGAGTTAGGTGCTTAAATACCTCCGAGGATCTGGGCTGCAGGCCCTGTGGGGCATGGAGCTTAGCTCCTGGTATCTGGGTCGCTCCCGAGACTCGGCCTGACGCTCCTAAATCCTGCGGGCGCGTCACGGCCCCTGAGCCTGCTCTCTAATGTGTCTTTGGCCTGGACTCCCAATGCCATCGGCTCTCTCCCGCCTCCCCTTGCTGGGCTGGGGCTGGCCCTAGAGGCTCGAGCCCCCCGTGGCCTCTGCACTGGAGATCCAAACTCCCCACGGCTCTGGCGGGGAGGCCTGGGAGATGGAGCAGCCTGCGCCCATCTCTCAATAGGCTTTTCGACTCTATTCTCCGCTGGCTCTTACACTGCGCCCATCCCCAAGGGCCTTCCAGTCCCGCGCTGACGCCACGTGGCCAGTGCCTGCCTCGTGCCGCTGGGCTCCGGCTCCTCGCTCGAGGGCCGTCTGCAGGGATCTGGCTAAGAGGGCCGCCCTGGCAGGGCATGTATCCGGGAGGGGTCGCCCCGGTCGGTACAGACCAGCGCAGCCCTGGCGAGGGCGTCCGGGATCCGCCATCCGAACCAGCGAGCGCTGGGCACCCCGGCAGGGAGACTGACGATGCAGCTCGGGGCGGCAGACACCCGCTGAGACAAGCAGCAGCTTGGTGAAGTCAGTAGCAGCGCCTGAGGGAGGAAGAACAGCTCAGGGGTTAGGGCTGGCGCCGGAGACCTGTCTGCAGTTCTTGGCTCTGCCACAGTTTTCCCGTGTAGCCTCCCTGGGCCTCAGTCTCCCCATCCGTGCAATGGGGATCACAATGCGGAGCGCCGTTGTGCGGGGCTTTGAGATCCCCCATGAGGCGCTCCGGCCCCGTTTGCGCATTGGCAAGCCAGGGGGCCTCCGTCACCGTCCGCTTGGCAGGTCTCTGGGAGGCGAATCCTGTCCCGGGCACGGCTGGTCACGTTTCGGTCCAGACTGTTTTCCTCGTTTTGGCTGCGGATTATGTATTGCAATGGCTGTTTACTCCCCAGGACGAGATGAACTGCCCCGCCGGATCAAGGACAGTGCCCCCTGCGCGCGGATTGGCAGCCAATTGTTACCCAGCTCACAGGGGAGGGACGGGGCAGAGTCCTGCAGTCCCTGTTGCGCCGTGCACGGGCAGTGACGGGGCAGGGACACTCGCTCTGATAAGGGGGAGCTGGGAACTCCATTCCTGCCTGCGGGGGATGCGTGTGCGAGTCACGGCAGAGCCCGGGTGTCTCCCTCGTGCGACGCGTGTCACAAAACCAGCTGGCGGGACGTCCCGCCGGGGCCCCCGTGGCTTTGCTTGCACAGCTGCGGGGAAAGGGCCGGGCAGGAGAGTCCCGTCCCCTGGGGGCAGACACACCCTGTCCACTCGGTCCTGGCCCCACAGGGACCCCACCCCACCAGAGCACCCGACGTCCCCCCCGCCACTCAGCTCCCTCCAGATGCCGGTTGCACCCAGCTTAAGGGAGACTAAGTGCTTGCAAACCAGGTCCCCATGAGCCTCTGGCCAGGCTGGGCTGGGGCCATGAAGGCCGCCTGGCAGGAGGAAAGCGATCCCCTCCCTCGAGGACAGCCCGGCCCAGCCTCCCGGCGCCAGCAGAGGTGACAGGTTGGACTCCAAGCCAGCACACTGGCACCTCCCCTCTGGCTGTTTGGTGGCAAGCGGGTGCCGGCCGTTCGTCCCGCCAGGGTGTCTCTGTGCCACAAACGCTGCCGGTGTGGCTCCTCGGTGAGAGCCCCGGACCGGCTGGGCTGCGGATCCCAGGCCTGTTGGTGGCAGCGGTGGGGGCCCTGCGACTGCCTGAGCGGTATGCACCCCCCGAGCTCCCTTCTCCCAGGACGGCACGTCAATCACTCACTTCCCTTTGTGTTCTTCCTCTCTCATCGGCCTGGGAGGTACAATAGCCGCTTTATCCTGCCTGCGCCCCGTGACCGGATCCCGGCAGCTCGGCTTCGGTGCCGTGTCCCGTGCCCCGGCCTGCCTGGCACCGGGACACAGCACGGGAGGGCAGATCCCAGGCCTTGCCGGGCCCCCGTGGGCTGCACCGTGGCTGTTCCCACAGGGAGGTCATGCTACTGTGGAACCGTGGCCAAACCATGCCCCCGCGTCCAGCCTGGAGAAAGAGCATGGCTACATCGGCTCTGATGGCACGAGCAGGAGCCCGGCCCTCTGGAACCTCTGGGGCATTTGACAGGGAGTCTGCTGAGCAGAGCTGGTCCACAGGAGACTCACGCGTGGCTGCAGTGACGAGGGCAGTGGCACGCTCTGGACACGCACGGTGGAGGCTCCGGCGCCTGCCGGACGCCTGGACAGACACTGTAGTGTGGATAACACAGTCCAGGATGGACGTGGCAGCTGCTGGCCTGGGTCCGATCCAGAGTGACTACACACACTAGAGGTTTGGAAGAACAACCAGGAGCACCGTGGACCCAGAGACCAACAGATTTCATTGGGCTCAAGCTTTCGTGGGCAAAGACCATCTTCATCGCATGCAGGAGTTCGGGGGGCCTCCGCTCCACCCCCATCTCCCAGCCTGAAGTGCGGGGGTGGGGAACCCCTGCTTCTGCCCCTCACCAGGCCCCCCGGTAATCCCCTGGTGCACATTGCTTGGCGGAGGGGCTTCAGACAAAGGGGTGGAGCAGGGGTGGGATGGGGGAGGAGCAAGGGTGGCGTTTGGGGGAAGGGGTGGAGCAGGGGGAGGGCCTGAGGTGAGGGGTTGCCCTGGACCCCATGCCTGGGGCCCCAGCCCCCACTAGGGACGGTCCTGGCCTCAGGGTTCCCCGTTGTTTTTGCAGATACAGACTAACCCGATTCCCCTCTGCTATAGGTTTGGCAGGATCAGATTTTTATCGATCAATGTCATGAACGCTCCGTTTCGTGATATGCACGCACAGCACACCGTCAACCTGTGGAACTCCTTGCCAGAGGATGTGGTGAAGGCCAGGACTTTAACAGCGTTCAAAAAAGAGCTAGATAGATTCATGGAGGTTAGCTCCATCAATGGCTGTTAGCCAGGATGGGTAGGGATGGTGTCCCTAGCCTCTGTTTGTCTGGAGGTGGGTGACAGGGGAGGGATAACATGAGGATTACCTGTTGTGTTCCCTCCCTCTGGGGCATCTGGTGTTGACCACTATGGGCAGACAGGACACTGGGCTGTCCTGGACCTTTGGTCTGACCCAGTATGGCCGTTCTTATGTTCTTATGACAACCGCAAAACATTTCCATTGAGCACAACACAAATGCACTGAGAGGAAGGAAAAGGCTGCTTGAGAACTATTTAAAGTTTGATTTAAGGACACTGGCTTTGGGTATGTTGACATGCACAAAGACAATTGGTGTTTTAATGGTTATAAAGCTCTAACTCTCTGAATCGCAGCATCTGCTCTCATTAACTAATTATTGTCTGACCCCCGTAATTTGCTGCCCCTGAAAATTTGAATGGCTAAAAATAAAATTGAAAAAACGCTTGAAACCAGTAATGTTGAGCAACTGTGAAAACTGAAATAGATCCCCATCTGAAATAAGTGTTTACCCATAAACACTGATATTATCGGATGAATTAAAACAATGGCGTATGATGGGGAAGGCTGCCTCGTTAGGCACAGTGGGTCCTAGCGGTAAGATGACCTCAGCCAGGCGGGCTGGTAAGATTTTGGAAGGTATTGATGAGTATGCAAAATAGACAATACAGGCCGTCCTCGCTAGACGTCCAAGATTTGTTCCAAAACACTTGGACTTCTAGTGAAACAACTTAGTGGGGAATGTATTCCCGTGGATGACTTCCATTTGTGCAAATTGGGGTGGGGTTTTTTTTGGCACCACTTAAGAGGATGCATCAGTCCTTACAAGAGTCAATGACTTCAGTGCAGAACGGATGTATCCCGGGACGACTAATAGCGGGGACGCCCTGTATGGGTGGAGAGGAAGCAATGCTGGGAATAATAACGTTTGGGAGAAAGTCGGTTATTGTTTCTTTAAGGACAGGAGCCTTGGGGAGTGGGCGGGGCAAGGCTCCCTCCTTACCCGACCAATTGGGAATGACCTGGAGGAAGAGGGCTGTATATATTCTGCTCCTTCCCTCAAAGCAGGGAGACTCCAGCGGAGGCAGGGGCTGGCTGGAGACGGGGAGCAGCTGAAGAAGGAAGCGCTTGGCGGCTGCAGCTGGCCTGGCCTGCGGGACTCGGGCTCCCAGGAGGGAGACCCCAGCCCCGAGGAGGCTGCTAGGACCTATGGGCCAAAGGGAGCCGTCTGGGGAAGCAGTATGAACGCAGTGAATCAGGCCTGGGGAGGAGGGCTGTGGGGTAGTCTCTGGAGCTCAGGGGGTATTTGTGAACCCTGGGGGAAGGGGTGGAGGGACGTGTGCCTGCAGGGCCCTGCCTGGCCAGTGGCATTCCTGGCCAGCAACCCTACAGCATTTTATAAATTGCCACGTGGGCTCCTCTCGCTGGCTGGCAGCTGTAGTAGACTCTTACCCACTTCTGTCACCCGGCCCCGAGAGCAGGGAAGGGGAGAGGGCAGACAGCCAGTTTTGGGCCCAGCCTGTGCCAGGGGCATGTGACCCTCCTGCCTGCCCAGGGCGACGCAGCCAGACGGCCTCCACGTGCGGAGACACCGCGTGGCCACCTCTGAAGCACCCAGGGGGAAGGGGCGGCGCTAGCCCGCCCGCGGCACGATAGGATCCTCGCCAGGACGGGCCGTGCCGCCACATGCGCGGCGGGATGCCAGGTCCCGGTGTCCCCCGCCTGCCCTGCAGACACAGATAGTTAATGTTTAGACCGTGGAGCTGGCGCGTGGGCAGGCGGGGGGTAGGGGATGGAGCGGGCCTCGTGGGGCCTGCTGTGCCCAAGGGGGCTTGGCTGAACACGCTGCCCCTGCCCCCCAGCCTCGGCTGTGCACTGTTCCACAGGCCAGCAGGCCCAGCGCCGGAGCAGACAGGCACTGGGGGAGGCCGGAGAGAGCAGATGCTGCCCACCTCAGCTGGGGGAGCCTGCTCGGGGCTGCCGGGGCCGTGCGCGACCGGGGGGAAAATGGCCGGGCCCTGCCATGCACTCATGCCCCAGGCTGTCTGCTGACGTGCCACCGACCTCCTCTCCTGTGCCCGTGCCAGGGCAGCCGCCTTTCAGGGCAGGGCGCGCTGCACCCTCCGCCAGACCACGCTCCGTGGTCCCCCCGCCTCTTGCCAGCTGGAGACTGGCCTCCCTTCCGTGCTTAGCTCTCCAGGCGTCCGCGCCCCTCAGCGGGTAGGCCCGGGACTCCAGCAGGGTCTCTCGCTCTTAGGCGCCCTTTCACACGGCCACGTTTGGGAAGTGTTTGAGATCCTTGCTGCCCGTCTGGCCGGCAGCCAGCGAGGCAGGCCAGGGCTCTCCGTGGGGTGAGCCGGAGGGATTGTTTGGTTTTTTAACAGCCACAGTGGCCTTGCTCAGAAACCCCCCCGAGCTGACTCTCCAGCGAGCTCTGCGCCCCAGAAACTCTGTCTCTGCTTCCTGCTGGGGTCCGAGCCTCTGCAACGGAAGGAACCCCCCGGCACCCCAGGCCGCGGCTCTTACCGCCCGCTTTGGGGAGTCACCACAGGATCTGCGGCTTGATAGCGGCTTCCGTTGAGCCTGAAAGACAGTGCCTGGCAGAGCCACTGGCTTCAAGGGGGGCCGTGACGATCTTTGGACCCAGCACCTCTCCCCTGAGGGCAGCCGCTCTGCCGGGCAGCGGGACGCGATTCTTTTTTAGCCTCTGCGGGGGCGACGGACTCCTCCCAAAGAGCCCCTCCGTAGCAGATGCGTTTCAGAGTCACGCTTGCACCCAGCCAGCCTCTGCGGAGAGCACGGGAGATGTCAGTAATGTCTTGAGGAAAACCGCGGGCCTCAGTTTCCCTGCAGGCTGTTGCATTGCTACCGACGGGGGCTCAAGGAGTCAACAGTTAAAAGACCATCCGGCACGGAGGGCTGGCCCGAGCAAGCCACAAGGAAACCCCCGCGTGTCTGCCCAGGAATGAAAAATCCCCAAGGGGGGCACAAAGAAGCCAGGGGGTTAAGAGGAATGCTTAAGAGCGCTGACACGAGGCCAAGGCCCACGCGCCCAAGGAGGGGAGTGCACGGAGCCGGAGGCAGCTGCGAAATCGCCTCGTCCCTTCAAGAGATCACAATAGATGCAGGCAGCTGCGGGCGGTGCGCCTTTCTGCAGATCCGGCTGAGAGCAGAGGGTCCCAGATGGGAGCTCTCCCTAGACCTGCCCACTCCTGCTGTGGGTCTGCAAGCAGGTCCCTCCCCCGCTCAGCGGGGCTTACATAACCATCTTACCCAGCTTTGTGAGCGGCCCTGAATGGCCATGCTGTGAGTGTCAGGCTCTTCCGGGCCTGTGGCAGGGAGCAGAGCAAGCCGGCAGAGTGCATTATTCTGCCCTTCACGGGATGGATTAGTGCAGCTCCATGTGACGCAGCTTGGGCCGGGGAGATCTGGGGCAAAACAGCCCCGCTGGCTCCAGGCCAAAGGAAGGGACGGTGTTGGACACCGGAGACCGGGGGAGTCCCACAGCGTCCACAGGACTGGCTGACTGTCCAGGGCTGGTGCGCATGAATAGGCTGTTAATGCACTTTGAGCTAGCCCTGTGTCAGCGAGGCTAGTGCCAAAGCTCTCTGCCGGACGGCTAACGTGCGCCAGCAGGGTGCACCGGGACAGATAGACCCCAGCAGGGGAGGGGGGTCGCTGTCAGGGCCAGCGGTTACGCATTGAGAAGCCCAGTGCAGACATTGCCTCACGCACAGCATGCCGCCGTAACCTTAACTCTGCCCCCTGGGAGATAGAACCACCAGCCCCACGCTCTGGAGAAGTAGGAGATGAAAGGAGGGGGGCTAGGCCAGCTCACTAGGCAGCACTGTCTCCCATCACTGCCTTGGGCTCGTCAAAACAGGCAGAGATGATTCCAAGCTCCTGGTGACTGTAACGGGACCCCATCCTGGCCTAGTTGTTGGGACCACCCTCCCACGGCCCACCTCTGCTGGGGTAAATGGCTTCGCGCCTGTGGAGTCTATTTACTCCAGCGGGGGATCTGGCCTCATGAGTCCAGTCCCCAGAGGCAAAGATTTGGGCCTTTGATGCTGGTTGCTGTGGAAACGGGGGGAGGGGTATGGATTGGGGGGAGCTAATCCAAACTGATTGCTTCATTTTTTTCTTATTTGCAGCTTGGGTTATTTTTTGTCTTCCCCTCCCCCGGCGACTGAGACTTGTCTCTGGAGAGAAGGCGCTGTGACAGCTCCCACGGTCACTGGCTGTCAGTACATGCCCTGAGCAACCGCAGGAAACAAGGCCGTCCGAAACTGTCAGAAAGAGTCAGCGCAGCCAATCGCAGCCCGGGCTCAGCCGGCAGAACTCAGGCTGATTCCAGCTGAGATTGCCGTGGGATTCCCGGGACCAGTTCATGCCAGCTGGGCAGCTGGCCTGGTGATAAAGTAGGGGAAAACAACCTAGATGGGGCTACTAGAAGGTGGGTGCATAACTGGCTGGAGAACTGGTCCCAGAGAGTTATGAATGGTTCCCAGTCATGCTGGAAAGGCAGAACAAGTGGGGTTCCGCAGGGCTCTGTTTTGGGACCAGCTCTGTTCAATAGCTTCACCAATGATTTAAATATCAGCATAGAGAGGACACTCATTAAGTTTGCAGATGATACCAAGCTGGGAGGGGTTGCAAGTGCTCTGGAGGACAGGGTCATAATTCAAACTGATCTGGACAAACTAGAGAAATGGTCTGCGGTCAATAGGATGACGTTTAATAAGCACAAATGCAAAGTGCTCCACTTAGGAAGGAACAATCAGTTTCACACACACAGAATGGGAAGCGACTGTCTAGGAAGGAGTCCGGCAGAAAGGGATCTAGGGGTCAGAGTGGACCACAAGCTAAATAGGAGTCAACAGTGTGACGCTGTTGCAAAAAAAAGCCAACATGATTCTGGGCTGCATTAACAGGAGTGTTGTGAGCAAGACACGAGAATAATTCTTCCGCTCTACTCTGCGCTGATTAAGGCTTCAACTGGAGTGTTGTGTCCAGTTCTGGGCACCGCATTTCAAGAAAGATGTGGAGAAATTGGAGAAGGTCCAGAGAAGAGCAACAGAAATGATGAAAGATCTCGAGAACGAGCTAGGAGGGAAGATTGAAAGAACGGAATTTGTTTAGTCTGGAAAAGAGAAGACTGAGAGGGGACATGATAGCAGATTTCAAGTACCTAAAAGGGTGTTTGCAAACAGGAAGGAGAAAAATTGTTCTCCTTAACGTCTGGGGACAGGACAAGCAGCAATGGGCTTAAACTGCAGCAAGGGAGGTTTAGGTTGGACATTAGGGAAAACCTCCTAACTGTCAAGCATTGCCTACGGGGGTTGTGGAATCTCCATCCCTGGAGAGATTTCAGAGCAGGTTGGACACACACCCGTCAGGGATGGTCTAGACGGTGCTTGGTCCTGCCGTGAGGGCAGGGACTGGACTCAATGCCTCGCGAGGTCCCTGCCAGTTCTAGAAGTGGCTCCACTGGAGCAAACCTGAGTGACACCAGCTGGGCCTCTGGCCCATTGACTCCAATGAAGCTCTACCGATGTCCACAGCCAGGGATCTGGCCCAGCTGCCAATGAAACCAGCGAGACCATGGTCGGGAAAGGTTTCTCCTTGCGCCAGTTTCTGCCTATCACAGCGTCTTGGGTCTGAAGAAGTCCGTCGCTTTTTAATGTGCCTCAGACGACGCGGCTTTGCCTCAGGGTGCACAAATGTCCCAGAACTTGTGCTGTAACAATATGGTATTTCTGTAACCATGATGGAAGGCCTGAAGCCATATTGGCAGCCAAAGCCACCTTCTGCAGCCAGTCTGAAGAGCAGCAGCCATTAGCTGTAAGGTCTGGAGTTGCATACTCACGTTCCAGCTATTTTGTATTAAAATAGTGTCACACCAGGTTGTCAGAAGGGGATTCTGTCCTGGTAGCTCCCCACTGTCACCAGATAAAGAGACAGATCTCAAGATGGGCAAAGAAAAGTGAAGTCACACCATTGTGTCTGGCAAGACACTGCTTCTCCAGAGCTGAGGTTGTGGAATCCTCATTCTACGATCATTGTCATTACACTTTGTGCGATCTCTGCCTGGTTTGTAACTGTTTCTGTCTGCTGGATAATTAATTTTGCTGGGTGTAAATCAATGAAGGTGGTGGGGTATGATTGGTTAGGTCATTTTGTTATGCTTGGTTAGTAAAATGATACTAAAATAATTGGTTAAGGTCTAGCTAAGCAGGACTCAGGTTTCATTATATAAACTGGGGTCCAAGAAGGCGACCAGAAAGTAGATCCGAAGTAACAGAAGCAGGAGGAAAGAAGCAAAAGGCTGGAAGAAGACCAAAGGGAGACAAGGAACACCAAGGGGAAGGGGGAAGACCCGAAAGAAGAACTCACCTCCGAGACACAGCCTAAGACCAGAGCTGCCAGGATTCTCCTGCACAACCGTGACGTGCAGCAGCTAAGATCCAGAGAGACTGACCTTGCCTGGCCAACAGGGGAAGTCTGCCTGTACCCGGATTGGTGAGCATGACACTGTGTGCTTAGCACGTGTATTCTGCTTGTTTGGGAATTGTCAATACATAGAGGATAACGATATTACTGCGTGAGGCTCTTTCAGTGCCTAAGATCCTGCCAACCCCCGGGAAGTTCCGCCCTGAGCCCTAGGAATTGGGTGAGGGTGGGTGTATAAATTCACAGGGTTGCACCTTGAGCCCTAGGAACTGGGTAAAGGTGGGTGTCCCTACAGTGTGGAAGGGAGAGAGACATTTGTGCCGGTAACACTGCCTGGTGAAGCAGAGGGCTCCCAGCTCCTTCCAATGCTGCAAAAGGCCAGTTAATTAACTCAGCCCTGTGCCACATCAGTTAACGATGCACTGGCTGCTGGTAACCATGGGGCAGCCTGGCTCTTCTCTGTAGCTGTGAGAGGGTGAGACAGCCCAAGGAAAGCAGGGCCGGTGGGAGCTGAGACCTGCCTGCTGAGCCGAGAGAGGCTCTTGTGGGGCCCCAAGACAGACTGGTCGGAAGGGCTGTGCCCAGCCATGCCCTGGGGTGGGTGCGTGGGCTCTGATTTTCTGCCAGGGCTGTGTGTGAGTGAAGCCTGGACAGGGGATTTTGAGGCTCAGCTGGAGAGTGAACCCCTCTGTGGAGCACTAGAGCTGCCTACCAGCCCGTAAACCCTGGCTCGGAGGAGAAACTGAGGCAGCTGCCACTGGACCAGGTAAGTCTGTGGGCTCCTCCCAGTGCAGCATTGCAAGGCAGAAGGGCCGGAAGGTTTGCTGGGTGAGTCGGTGATGGGGACGGGTCTCTGCTCCTTTGCACCCGCTGGTCTGTGGCCCATGGCTGGGTAGAAACGGGGGATGCGATGCCTCTTGGGCTGGGAGCAGATCGGGGTGAGCCCGTTGGCTCCTGCGCAGAAAGCCAGGAAGATGGGACGTGGACCAGACGGGCGCATCTCCCCACAGGTGTGTGCAGGGAGTGAGAGGAGCTTCACACGGGTGGGTCACGACCCCTATTCCCCTCCCCAGGGAGCACAGACTCAGGCTGAGTCGTTGGGGACGGGGTTGTCACATGCTGTCCCCTCGCATCCCCCCGGCCGTAAGTCCTTCTGCTTTGAGCTGTGTGGCTCGTTAAACCGAGAACCGCTCCGCCGCCTGTCCTGGCCGCCTGTGACCCAGCCATCGCAATTGGTCGCCTCGTGCTCAGAAAAGACCTGGGCGGGGATCAGCCCTTTGAGCGCGGCATGGGCTGGAACGGGCAGCATCTCCCGGGGTAGAATAACCTCGCTGCTTCTGCCTGAGATGCCCTCGGTGACACATCCCAGGATCGCATTAGCTCTCCTAGCCACAGCGTCTCACTAGAAGACACCAGATCTTTTTTCAGATACACAGCGAGGTCCCTAGCCTGGAAGTCTGGCCTGCGCTCTTTGTTCCTCACGTTTTACAGTGAGCTGTGTCAAAACACGCACCGGATGCTTGGCCCCTACGTACCACGCAATCCCGATCGCTCTGTAGCTGAGGGTCTGTCCTCTTCTTCATTTACCACTCCCCCAGTTTTGGGGTCACCTGCCAACTTTATCCGTGCTGATTTTGCTTGATTCCAGGTCATTACTAAAAATATTACATAGTCTAGTTCCAAGAATGGATCCCTGCAGGACCCCACTGGAAACACACCTAACTGATGCTGGTTCCTTATTTGCAGTTACATTTTGAGATCTATTCACTATCCAGTTTTTAACCCATTTAATATGGGCCTTGTTCATTTTATGTCTGTCTTGTTCTTTACTGTCCTGTACTACCGAGTCAAATACCTGTTAGAAGCCTAAATATACAATGTCAACACGATTACCTGCGTCAACCAAACTTGTGCTGCTTTACAAAAAAAGGATAGCATTCTTCCGACAAGATGTGTTTTCCATAAACCTGTGTAGATTGGTGTTAATTTGATCGCCCACCTTTAGTTCTTTGTTAGTGGAATCTCCTATCAGTTGTTCCCTTATCTTGCCTCGGAACAATGTCAGATTTCTTGCAGGTACCTGGCTCATCCTGTTTACTCTTTTAAAATACTGGCACAGGTTTGCTCTTCCAGCCTCCTGGAACATCCCCAGATTCCAAGACTTACTAAAACCCAACATCATAAAGGGTCAGGGAGCTCCTTAGCCAGCTCTTTTGGAACTCTTGGATGCAAGGTGTTTGGGCCTGCTGATTTAAAAAGTCTAACTTTAGTAGCTGCTCTTTAACATCCTCCTGAGATCCCAGTGTGATGGAGCGTTTTATCATCTGAATGCATCATCTGCTTTATCCCAAATACAGAACAAATATTTACTGGGCACTTTGGTCTCTTCATTATAGTTTGATAATTCTATCATTTTCCTCTGATCAATTCCATTTTTAGAATTCTTTTTGCTCCTAATATACTTTAAAAAAATCCTCCTGCTGGTTGTCCTTAACCACTGCTGGCCATAGATTTTTCCTTGTGTCCCTTTGCTTCCCTTTTCAATTTTCTACAATTCCTAACTTCTGATTTATACTCCTTGCTATCAACTTCTCCTTTCTTCCATTTGTTATGAATGTATATTTTTATTTTGCATAGATGCCGTCACTTTCCTTTGAAATCAAATCTCTCTTTAACCACAATGGGCTTTTTCCTCAATTGTGGCTTTTTGAGCATTTAATAAGATGTTGTTGCTAAGCAATTCATTTATCAGTCACGTTTTTCTGATTAAATTCTTCCTCCCAGCTGACTCGGCTCAAAATAGTTTTCATCTTTGTGAAACTGACCCTTTTAAAGAACCAAGTATATAATTACAGATCTGGACTTCATTCTGTTTGAACATTTAAAATGTTATCAAATCAGGATCGCTTGTACCTCACTTTTCGGGCACGTCTACCCAGCAGGGCTAAAGTCGAATTAAGCTACGCAACTTCAGCAAAGTCAATGGCGTAGCTGAAGTCGAAATAGCTTCATTTGGCTTTTGGTGCTGTCTACACAGCGGGAAGTCCGAGGTAGAACACTCTTCCTTCAACTTCCCTTACTCCTCATGAAATGAGGGTTACAGGAGTCGGAGTAGGAAGTCCTCCAGCTCGACGTTATTTTGAAATACCGGCTTGCAGTGTAGAGGCGCTCTTTGTTATTGGGGAATGTCAGTTACTCCGACATATCGCTGCTGTGTAGACGTAGCCTCAGTGACCCGTTGCTCTTTATCTGTCAAGGGGTGTAATAGAGAATTCCCCCCGCCCTGCTGGATGCAAGTCTTTGAGTTAGGAAGTGATCAAAGGATTTAGAAATCCCAAGGATGCTATGTGTGAACCCTTCCGTGTGTGTTGCTCAGATTCCAGTCTCCCGTGACCACACAGCGTTTGCCCCCTACCCACCGATAGACGGGAGTGTACCGAGGCGGTCAGCCTGTCCCTGGGTGTGAGCTGATGGACCGTAGCAGACGCCAGCTCGTCTTGCGCTTTATCTGTCAGGACATGGATCCAGCCTCGGTTTCTGCTAAGTGATCGGCCCAAACCCGGCGGGCCAGGTGTGACCTATTTCTGCTCCCCTGCAGCCCCTCCCTAAACAGGCTGTAGCCATGGGCTGTCACGTTCCAGTCCCGGGAACCGTCCCATCAGGTCCCAGGGACACCAGCTAGATCGAACTTCTGCGCACCAGTTCCAGTCCCTCTTGTCTGGCACCAGGCTCCTACGGCTGGTGTGCAGGCAACCGAGGGGTTCCTCTCTGTGCGACCTTTGGTTTCCTGATTGATCGGTTCTCAGCATCGTGGGGTTGTGGGGGGGGTTCCTGTCCTCCCTCCCTTTTGCTGTGCGTTGCATGCCCTCCCGTCCCAGCCTGTCGGGGTGGAGGCCACCCACACGGCCGGGCCTTCTCCCTCAGAGGAGCCGGACCAGCATGCTAACTGCAGGGCTGCCAGGCAGAGTCTCGGTCTGGGGGGATTGCTCCGATAATAGCCCACATCCAGGGGTTTTATAGCGGCAGCTCTGAAAAAGCCCTGATTGGTCTGCTCCCTGATGAGCCCCACCCCTGCACCTGCAGCGGATGGGGCCGTTCCCCTGCAAGGTGCAGCTGACAGGTTCCCCCCAGCTCAGGCTCCAGCCCCTGGGGAATGGGTCCCATGGGGGGGGCTGATGACTGTCACTGTATCTGGGCTTGCACCAGCCCCCCGTGACAGGGAGCGACTCTGCCCCCCAGCTGTACCCCCCCCGTTCCCCCTCTCTTCCCCTCCCCCCCACATCCTCTCTTTGTTGACCTGAGCTAGAGTAACATTCCCCCTCCGCCTGACACCTCTATCGAGCCAAATCTGCTGCCGTCTGTCCCCCTTGGTGACCTGCTCTCCCAACCCGCTGGAACTGGGGGCGCCTCGCCATCCCCCGCACGGCAGCCAGCGGGGGGGACCACGATGCCGAACCAATTCAGCACGCCTTTTTCCGGTCGCCGGCGTGAACGTTCCCATTCGCACTTCGCTCGGGAAGCCCCCGGGGAGCAACTCCGCCCAGCGTGGCCCGGGCCCCATGAAATCATCCACTCTGGCGGTGGGCACCCTCTCCTCCGGCGGTGGGCACGCTTTTCGGCCCGCATGTCGGGCGCCGTTCTGCGCACACCCCTGCTCCCCGGGGAAGGCTTCCAGATCCGTTTGGGAGCCTGGCTTCTTCCCAGCCCCTTTCCCTTCACCCTGTCACCCTGCCTGCAGAATAGGGTGTGTGTGTGTGTGTGTGTGAGACCAGGTGGGTGTGCCGCCACACTTGCACGGGGCTTACCTGCACCGCGTGGGCAGGCACATTCGTGGCCGGGCTGTTCTGGGATCCGTTGCGTTACGCTCGGGACATGCTGGCGGAGCAGGGGCCGGGTCAGAACCCGGCAGGGGCATTTCTTTACACCCAGTACAGAAAACCACGTTTGGGGCCTGACCCTGCTCTCCCCTCGGGGTCAAATCAGCAGCGAGGTCACCGTCCGGCCCGGCGGGTTACCGAAATGGAGGAATCCTCGCTGCAAAGAGGCCCGTCTCGTAGGCCATCCCCTTCCCCCACCCGTCCTACCTTCCCTCCCCCCACCCCGGCCTGACTACCACTGCCCATGACGCATGCGGGAGGTGAGTGATTTAGCGAAGAGATAAACCTAGAGCCTTCAGGGCCAGTGACCAGTGTTTGTTTCTGCCTTGTGTAAAGTTAATTGGCTTAGATTTTCCAGGAACAAATGAGAGAAACCCGTTCCCCGCGTGCAAAGACCATGCCTGCTTTCTGATGAATTATAATTGCAAATAATGTTCTGAAATTGCATTAACTAATTAGTGGTCGGTGTCATTGAGTTCCCCCACCACCTGGAGCGGGGCGAACGCCCTGTGATATAAACAATACGCCAGGGCTATAACCCAGACCGGTTTCTCACCCCTCTCCGCAGCCGTGTTCGGAGTGCACGAACCCTGCTGGCTTGAGCTAGCCACCTGCCCGAGGCCTGGCCAGGAGTGAAGAGCGAAATCGATCAGCTGTGTCTTCCACGAGGTTGTCATGGCGCCGGAGTTGGGATGTGGCAGATCTGAGCAGCCCTATGGTTGCAGAGGAGTAGACGGCAGGAGAGCTGGGTGCAAATCTCATCTCTGCCACTGACCTTCTGTGGGACCTTGGGCGTGTCACTTGCCCCGTGCCTCAGTTTCCCCATCTGTAAAAGTGAGAGAATGCTCCTGTCTTCCTTGAGCAGTGCTTTGAGATCTCCTGGTGGCACGGCGGGGGTGTTAACCATGGATTGTAGCCAGAGAAACAATCTCACCCAGGGAGTAACCCTTTGGCTCTTCTGCACCCTAAACCCACACTTTGGCCCAGGCTTCTTTCCACACCCCTTGACCCAGGAGCCATTCTGCAAGCACCGTGCAGCAGGAAAAGGGAGCTGGGCTTTGGGTGCTGGGCCGGGAGTCGGGCTGGGTCTTGGCTAGATCGGTGGATAGTGTGATTCAGCAGCAAATGGCATTTCCCAGACTTTACAGCTGTGGGCCTGGCGTCAGGAAACTGATGCCGATCGCATCCTCTGCAGCCAAGTGCAAACGCCTGGGGGAGGCTGTTCGAGGGCCCATGGGGGTCCCTGCCGGGCTCTCTGGTCTGCCTTGCTGCCCAGCCAGGCAGATCTCCCAGCTCAGTGGCCCAGCACCCCACCAGGCAGGGCAGCGTGCAGGCTCCCATAGGGCCGGTCAATTACGCCTGCTTGGGGAGCTTGGAGCCAGTCCTGCAGCAAAGGGCATGGAGAGCTAGTCAGGAGGAGGAGGAGGGATGCTGGCCTCTGGCATCTGCAAGCTCTATTTGGCCAAGCAGAGCTGCCCTCTAGCTACTCTCACAAAACCGTACACCCCTGCCCCGCCCCCACTCAATCCATTCCCCCTCCCCACCCTTGCGCGCTCACTGATTTTCACCCGGCTGGGCAGGGAGTTGAGGCATGGGGGCTGCAGGCTCCGGCTGGGGGTGCAGGATCTGGGATGGGGCTGAAGATGAGGGTTTGGGGCACAGGAGGAGGCTCCAAGCTGGGATTGAGGGGTTCAGCAGGTAGGAGGGGGATCAGGGCTGGCGCGAGGGGGTCTTGGGGTGCAGGGTCTGTGCGGCGCTTGCCTCCAGCAGCTCCCAAAAGCAGCGACACAGCCCCCCTCCGGTTCCTAGGCAGAGGCACTGCCAGGTGGCTGTGTGCGTTGCCCCGTCTGCAAGTGCCAGCCCTGCAGCTCCCATTGGCTGGGCAATGTGGCCAATGGGAGCTGCGGAGCCAGCACTTGGGGCGGGAGCCATGTGTAGAGCCCCCTGGCTGCCCCGTGTGCCGGAGCCAAAGGGCAGACAAGCCACTGGACTGCCAGCCAGTCAGTGCTGACCGTAAGTCCAAGGAGCACAGAGCTACCCGCTTTTCTGTAGGATCCCGCCCCCGCCAGGAGCCTGCAGCCTGGAACGCCACCACGACCAACACGGGCAGCAACCATCTGCACCCAACAGCATCTCACCGTTCAACCCTTTCTTCGAATTCCAGTCCCCCGCTGTGCTGGGTGTCCCTGAGCCGTGGGTACCCACGTCCGTGTTGGCACTGGCCTGCCCGTGTCCCGGTATTTCTCCTCCTTTGGAACGTGTCTGCGTGGGCAGTGGAGCTGGTCAAAAATTTTTCCTCAAAATATATTCAGTGGCCCCGTGGCTCTTTGCCAGTAAGGAACGCGCGCGCAGAAAACACTGGCTTGCGCCGAAATGTCATTTTTGGCTTGAAACAGAATTAACAGGGGAACATGAATAACAAGTAATGGGAGGGGGTTTGAGTTCCAGCCGTGCCAGCCCCTCCCTGAAACAGACCAGGCTTGCTGTTCAACAATTGGGGGTGTGCGTGTGTGTGTGTGTGTGTGTGTGTGTGTGTGGGAGGGGCGTTCTTTGTCCAAATAAGAATGTGTTCCTGTATGTAGCCATAAAAACACAGCCTGTCCCCCTGTGCTCTTGGGCAGTGATCCGCTCTGTCTGGTGTGAGAGCGACTGGACTGTTGTGAGAACAGGATGCGTGCTCAGACGTGCTCCCAAGGCGCGGCGGTGCCGCCCCACGTGCTGCAGCAGCCCTCTCTGATCCCGGCCGAGAGAGGGGGCATCGGTTTGGCCCTGTTGGGGCAAGTCCCCCTTGGACGTGCGTGGCTGTGACCGAATGGCCCTGGGGTCACACCTCATGCACCGCTCTCCTTAGCTGTGTAAATGGCCGGGGCCGGGGCAAGGCTGTTTCTCACCGACACAGGCTGGGCTGGTGGCATCGAAGCCGAGGGGCGCTGGCAGGGAGCAGGGCAGGACAAATAGGGCAGCACCTTAGCAAACAGCAGGGAACCGCTTGGCCCCCCGAGGGCCTTGCCTGGTTCCTCCCAGCGGGAATGGACTTTGTCCTGGGCTAACCTCAGGGAACTGCCTTTGCAAGGGTGACTGCACTATAGAAGCAAAGGGCAGTGTGAGCGGGCGGACAAGACCCTGAGCCCAGAAAGAGCCATAGATAAGTCCTCCGGGAGGCTAGAGGGGCTGCGAAGGAGCCAGCCAATCAGGGGCCAGGAAGGACTACATAAGATGCTGCAGCACCAGCCTCAGGGAGAGAGACCCGGGGTCACTGACCGGCCTGGGTGGGGGGGGGGACACTGTGGGGAGAGCTGCTTAGAGCCATAAATTGGCAGATAAAGCCCTGAGTTAGGGCAAAGGGGGCTGTCTGTCCAGGAGGCACCGCTCTGGATCAGATTGGGGAGAATGAACTGGGCCCGGCCAGGAGGTGCCAGCAGAGGGCCCCGGGATGGGCCCATTAAGTGCGTCCCCCAGCAGGGGTTGGGTATTTCACCGAGTGTGACGTGGTCGCAGGGCTGAGGAGCCAAAAAGGCATCTCCGAGCCAGAGCAGGCAAATGCGCTCGGCCGAAAGGGCCCTCGTGGGAGGTGAGGGGCACCCCATGGCAGGCAGAAACCCCAAGGGAGCCTCTCCCTCTCTGCTTCCCCCAAGAAGACGAAGGAACAGACTTTGGACTTTGGGAGCAGACCCTGGCTGTGAGGATTGTGGCAGCTCTCAGAGACGTTACATTTTAGGCACTAAAAGTTTGGGGACAGCATGGCTTTTACGTGGGCATGGTCTGAGTTCTATATCGGCCAGGGTGTGTGGCTGGTCCTTAATAAAGTTTAATAAGGACAAATGTAAAGCGCTCCACTTAGGAAGGAACAATCAGTGTCACACACACAGAATGGGAAGCGACTGTCTAGGAAGGAGTCCTGCAGAAAGGGATCTAGGGGTTATAGTGGACCACAAGCTACATATGAGTCAGCAGTGTGATGCTGTTGCAAAAAAAGCAAACATGATTCCGGGCTGCATTAACAGGTGTGTTGTGAGCAAGACACGAGAAGTCATTCTTCCGCTCTACTCTGCGCTGGTTAGGCCTCAGTTGGAGTATTGTGTCCAGTTCTGGGCACCGCATTTCAAGAAAGATGTGGAGAAATTGGAGAGGGTCCAGAGAAGAGCAACAAGAATGATGAAAGGTCTAGAGAACGTGAGCTAGGAGGGAAGACTGAAAGAATTGGGTTTGTTTAGTTTAGAAAAGAGAAGATTGATTGAGGAGGACATGATAGCAGTTTTCAGGTATCTAAAAGGGTGTCACAAGGAGGAGGGAGAAAACTTGTTCATCTTGGCCTCTGAGGATAGAACAAGAAGCAATGGGCTTAAACTGCAGCAAGGGAGGTTTAGGTTGGACATTAGGAAAAAGTTCCTAACTGCCAGGGTGGTCAGACACTGGAATAAATTGCCCAGGGAGGTTGTGGAATCTCCTTCTCTGGAGATATTGAAGAGTAGGTTAAATAAATGTCTATCAGGGATGGTCTAGACAGTGCTGGGTCCTGCCATGAGGGGAGGGGACTGGACTCGACGACCCCTCGAGGTCCCTTCCAGTCCTAGTATTCTATGATCAGAAGAACTTTTAGTTGATGAGACTGGCTTTGATAACCACTCCTCCCTAAAAGCACCCTTCCTGGGATTGCCCGTGTGACTTCTTGGACGGTGGGACGAGACAGACGTTCTTTGTGACTGGTTTGGTGCCTGGTCAGCGGAGGACCCCCAGTCTTGGGCTGTGAGCAGTGTTCCCTGCAAACCGGCACTTTGGGTGGCCGCCCAGGAGAGATTCAGGTGCCGCCCAGCTGATTAGCAGCGCCCCCACAGCTGATCACAGCCAGCAGCATGTGCTTCTATTGGTGGTCCACGTTTGCACATGCCTTGGTGCGCAGAACAAAATGTTTTCCGCACATAGATGGAAAAACATAGAGGGAACACTGGCTGTGACTGCCCCGTTTCTCAGCAGTTCATCCTGAATTAGCTACGCCCAGTGGTGTCCCACCAAAGCACACCTGTTTGCAGCGAGAGAGAGAGAGAGAAAACCCTAATTGGCTGCTTCTCTCCAAGTCCCACCTCCGGAGGAAGGGCGTCCAATCAGTGTTGGCGCACGCGGGAAGAGACAGTAGCTTTTCTTTCCCTCTGAGCTGGGTAGCGCAGGGCAGGGAAGGGGGCTGGGTTAATCCCGGGAGAAGCAGTCGGCTGAAATGTTTTCTGGGTTTCCATTGGGCAGGGCTCAAAAGGGACAGGGGTTTGTGAAATATTTTTGTTTAAAAATTCCAGGTTTGGGAAATGTCACATTTGTATGTTGGCGATTGCAGCTTCCCACTTCTTCCCCACTTGCCCTCGGTTTTGGCCAGCCGGCCCCAGAGCGACTGATGAACCCGGCGTCTTTTCCTTTTGCCCGCTGCCGTTCTCGCTGCCCAACCCTGCCTCGCCTTCCCGCCCGGCGCGCGTCGGCCACCCTAGAACGCTTCCAATGCGATGGAAGTTTTCGGAAGTGAGCGTGGCGGACGAGGAAAACAGGAAACAAAACCCTCGCCATCTTCTATTTGTTCTGGGGCAAAAGGGCAAGAAAGAAAGCGGGGGGGGGGGAATCGGTTTCAAAATGACATGTGGACACCCCCAGGGCAGTTCTGCGCTATGTCATACAAAAGATGCGGGGCTTTTCTTAAAAAAAGTTTCCAACTACAAATGTTTCCCACCTCTGGGGAGATGCGATAGGGTCACACAGCCCCTCAAAGATGTTTTAGGGTGTTGCAACCCCTGTCCCTCCCTGCCGTGGGGTTACTCTCAGGCCTCTGTGGTGCTGAGTTAATTAATTCGCATTAGCATCTCCCTGGTCTACAGTAAGAGGGAGCGTTTATGCAACTCCCATGAAGGGGGCGGTGTTGTAGGATGTTTCCAAGACTGCTGCGGCATAGTGGCCCCCCCAGAAACTCCTGCAGCTAAGCTAGCTGGTCTCTCCGCTGTCTCCTCGGGGTTTGGCAGCTGCCGCTCCAAAGGATTTACGTGCGAGAGCCGGGCATGCGGCAGCGTACAGACATACGCGTCGGGGCATTCGACTCGACTGCCGTCGTATTAAATGTCCCAGGCCTCAGTGTGTCTGTCGGGAGGGTTTGCTGATTGGGCCTCGCTCCCGCCTGGTTTAACCCCTTCCCGAGGTGAGAAACACGGATCCCGGCATTTTCCTGCTGTGTGCACCCCTGGGCCACGAGAGGGGCTCCCAACCTTGGACTAGCGCCTTATCTCTTTCAAGCCGGCACTTCCCACCGATGGCTCGGCTCAGCCTGTCACCTGCCGACGTCCGCCGGGGAACTGGTGGGCCAAGAGTTCCCTTAGGGATTCAGTCGGAGCATGTCTTCCACCCACGGGCAGCAAAGCTGGGCTGGCGGTAACCGGAGATGTGCTATTGTGGGGCCCTAGGGCAGCTCATGTGACAGCAATGTACTGAATAGTTAACGTCTCCCGCGGGGGCGTGATGGATGGGCCAGCTCCATCGTTAGGCATGGGCCAGCGGGTTCTCCATCAGACCTGCCAGGAGCCCAGCGTCTGCTCTCAAACGAGCAGCTGCCCTTCACGCACAGGCTGCTCTGAGGCTGGAGTCCCTCCGCTGATCCGTTTTTGAATTAAAATTCATCTGAAAAATGGGCCCTCTTAAGAAACAACAGAACAGCGCCCCTGGGGCAGGCCCACGGTCCATCTCGCCCAGGGCCCTGTCTGCCCGCGGCGGCCAATGCCAGGGGCCCAGAGGGAGGGTATGTCTACACCGCAGAGTTTTTCTGGAAAAACTACACTTATGACCACACTGCAATCGTGTTCTTTCGACAAAGTCAAAAGAGCAGAGGGTGGTAAACCCCTTTCTACGAGGAAGAAGCCTTTTTCCAAAGAGCTCTTTCTGCAAAAGGCGTGTGTGAGGGAAGGGGGTTTTGAAAGAAGAGGCCTCCAGGAAAAAGCACAGGTGCCCTGGTGGCCAATCCGTCCGTAGTAATCACAGCTGAAATATGAGAGAGCGTTCACATTGATTGGACGCTATCTTTCGGAAAAGCAGATCGCTTTTTCGATGCGCTTTGGCAGTGTGGACGCTCTCTTGCGGAAGAAGTTTTTCCAGAAGATCTCTTCTGGAAAAGCTTCTTCCGAAAGAAGCCTGCAGTCTAGACATAGCCGGAGTGAACAGACCAGGAAATCATCATCCATTCCCAGCTTCTGACAAACAGAGGCTAGTGACACCATCCCTGCCCATCCGGGCTAACAGCCATTGATGGACCCAACTTCCATTAATCTATCTAGCTCTTTTTTGAGCCCTGTTAGTCTTGGCCTTCACAGCATCTTTCGGCAAGGAGTTCCACAGGTTGACTGTGCGCTGCATGAAGAAAAACGTCCTTTGGTTTGTTTTAAACCTGCTACCTATTCATTCCATTTGGTGACCCCCTAGTCCTTGTATTATGAGAAAGTAAATGAGGAAATGTCATTTATTCTTTCTCCACACCAGGCATGATTTTATCGATCTCTCCCCCCCTTAGTCTCCTCTTTTCTAAGCTGAGAAGTCCCACTTTTATTAATCTCATCTCCTATGAGACCCATTTCAAACCCCTGATCATTTTTGTTGCCCTTTTCTGAACCTTTTCCAATGCCAATATCTCGTTTTTGAGATGAGGCGACCACATCTGCACGCAGTATTCAAGATGGGGGCGTCCCATGGTTTTATAGAGAGGCAATAAGCTGTTCTCTGTCTTATTCTCTATCCCTTTTTCAATGACTCCTAACGTTCTATTTGCTGTTTTGCCTGCCGCTGCCCACGGAGTGGATGTTTGCAGAGAACTATCCACAAGGACTCCAGGATCTCTCCAGAGTGGTAATGGCTAATTTCAAGCCTGTCTCCTCAGCTGCTACTGTGGGGAGAGCACGCTGGGGTGTGTGTCCTCTCTCCCCTCTGTAGCCTGGGGCAGCCTGCACCCCATCCCCCTCCTCTCCACCTCCATCCCAGAGCCTGCACCCCAGGCAGAGTCCTAACCTCTGCCCTGAGCCCCCTCCCACACTCCGGACCACTCGGTCTCCCCCGCCGTGTATTTCCTCCAAGTCTCGGCCCTGATCCATCACATCTTTCTTGGCGGGCTGGGTTCGGCTGTAAGGTGGTGTGACTCTTTCCCATTGAACGTGCTCCCACGCCGCGCAGCGGGCCGGGGGCTATGCACAATGTGCCCTGTGCTTGCCCGGCGGCCGTTGCTGGCTGGGAGAGAGTTCGCTGGAATCCGGACCCTGCCTAGACCTCGGCCCAGAAATCTGGACCAGGCCAAAAACCAGCCGGCTGCCCCAGCCCCCGCGGTGGTTGCCGTCTAACAATCAGCATGTACCAATGCTTCCTCCTCGCCACATCGGGCTTCTCGGTGGCAGCTGCGGGCCAGGCTGCCCTGTTCCTTGGGGTCCCTGCCGCATGCCGGGGCTGTAGGGCCCCGCTGGCAGGGAATTAGAGGCACGTCGGCGCCCGGGGGCTGAACGGTCCAAGCAGCTGGTTTCTGCACAGCTGTGCAGCGCAGAGAGCCCCCTCGATGGCACCAGGGCCAGTGCCGTTAGCCCTCGGGCCCACGGACGCCGGGCATTACGGCACCGTGCAGCCAGCCAACGTGGGTCCCGCTATACTTAGAGCGCCAGCTTGGATTAGAGGAACCAAAATAGACCGGGGCCTGTAATCCAGACGCTGCTTGCGAGGCAGGGTCCCTAGGCTGGGGGGCGGGCCCCCCTGGCTTGTGAGAAGGGCAGAGGGAGCCCCTCCTGCCCAGGCCGAGGGGCTTTAGGGAGCCAGGCTGAGCTGAGCAAGTGGCAGGCCGGCCGCAAGGCGCTCTGGAAAGCAGGGGAGAAAGGGGGCCGCTTCGGGCGGAGCGTGGGCAAGCGGCCAGCAGGCCTGGGGGCTGGAGGCCGAGAGCCGGGCTGGCGGTGGGGAGCCGCGCTCTGCCCTCGCTGTCCCTCTAATCCTGCTCGGCGTGGGTCCGTCCCTCCCAGCCCTGGAAAAAGGGGTCGGCCGTGACGCTGGCCCAGCAGCGGCAGAGATTGGAAGCGGGGACGGGGGCGGGCCTGGCTGCTTTAATCCTGCCTCCCTGGGGATTACAGGCTACCCCGGTCCCGTCATCCACAGGGCAGCCTCCGAGCGCGCAGCCCCGTCTCCCCGCCGAGCTGCGCCCGCTCGGGCCCGCGCAGGACAGAGCGGCCAGCGTCTGGGGTGCAGGGGGACAGCCGGTGAGTGCCAGGGACCCTGCGCCCCGCTCCCTGCCGCCGCGTGTCCCCCGACACTGCCGCTGCCCCGACCCGGCTTTGGCACTTCAACAAGCGCGCAGACCCCTTCGGTTCTCCAGCCCCGCTCGCTCTGCCTGAGCTCTGCCCGCCAGGCGGCTGGCGCTGGCCGGGCGCTTCTAAGCCGCCTGCTCCGGGTCTCGGGACCACCTGCGCGGGGCGGGCTAGGGGCAGGAGTACCGGCGCCGAGGGCAGGCGGTCAGCCTGGGCGCTGCCTTATCGCCCCTTTCCCCCCCCGTCTGCACCTCGCTTGGAGTCTCCGGCTTCCCCCTCGAACGCGCCGCCTGCCCGCTCGGTTTTAGGGCCGGGGCCCCGGGCCCGCAGGAGCCCTCGAATCGCCTTCCTCCCGTGCAAAAAGCCAGCGGCACCCCCGTGCAATTCGTGCAAGCCGTCCTGTGCAATTCGTGCAAGCCGCCCCGTGCAATTCGTGCAAGCCGCCCCGTGCACAAGTCCCCGGCGCCCTCCCGGCCGGGGGAGTGCCCGCACAAGCCAATGCCGGGGGGACACGCCGGCGCTCCGGCAGAGTTTGCCGGCGGCCCGGGCTGGCGTGTGGCGGCTCTGGAGGGGCTCTCGCCACGCGTGCCCAGGCTGCCCTGCTGCGGGCTGGCCGCGTGCGG
Source organism: Rafetus swinhoei (assembly GCA_019425775.1). Taxonomy (NCBI): domain Eukaryota; kingdom Metazoa; phylum Chordata; order Testudines; family Trionychidae; genus Rafetus; species Rafetus swinhoei. The sequence goes on along the minus strand of CM033435.1, from coordinate 1,528,825 downwards.
TCCCGGGCTGCCAGCGGGGCCAGCTGCTGCCTGCGCGCCGGCTTGCGGGCATGGACACCCCTTTTTCCACTTTAATTTTTAATGGGGCGTGGGAGGCAGGCGGCGGCCGGATCAGGTGTCCCGGCTCGGGCCGGGGGTCCGCGCTCGCTGCTTGGGAGCAGGCGCTTGGGGCGTGCGTGGGATCTGCATTGCCCCGAGCAGGGTATTTATAGAGCCTGGTTGCTCCAGGAGCCATCATGGGGCGGGGGACATTGCATTCCTCTGCAGCTCCTGCTGCCAACCTGCGGGGCCACTGCTAACCCCGCCCTTCCCCCATCCTGTCATTTGCATAGCCACGCCCATTAGCCTTGAGCATCGGGGGCATGGGGCCCCCTTAGACAGGAGGGAAGGGGTGCCCAGTACAGGAGAGGCTGGGCGGGGCGGGGGGAGCAGTGGGTGCCAAGGGTGGGTGCGCTGCTGGGTGCATGCGGCCAGCTCTGGGGCAGAGCAGCAGCCAGAGGCTGAGGAGGGAGGGGCGACTGTGGCAAGCGCTGGGAGTCCCACACTGGGGGGGGTCCCACACTGGGGGGGACCTTGTCTGCTGTAAAATCTCCCCAGCTGGGGGGCTCACCCCCACGTCCCACTGCACCGGCGGAGACCGACCCAGCCCAGGCTCCGGGGGTTCAGCAGGGAGCGTGACTCACTCAGATGGCTGAGTCGGATCGGCCAGGCCTCGGGCCTGGGGCTCCAGGATGCAGCCCGCTGGGCAGGGGGCTGGCAGACCCATCTGGGCCCCGGGCCCCTCCCCGCTGCCCCCAGCAGGGCCTGGCACCTGCTGCCCTGCTGGGCCAGGGGCTGCCGTGGGGGAGCCTGCGCCGAGCGGACCCGAACCAGGGCCCGTGTGCAGGCTGCGCGTTCGCACACTGGGCCCCGGACGCGGACCCACCGGTTCCAGCTGGAGGCAATTAAAGGGCCGGGGCTGAGGGGGCGCCTGGCGACTTGGCAGCTCTTCCTGGGCGGCCTGAGACTCTCGGGGACTCCCGGCGCCTACGTGTGCCCCGCGGCCCCCTCGCGCTCGGGGTGGGCAGCCCCGTCTCAGAGGTGAGAGGTGCCCGAGCCAAGGCAGCCTGCTCTAAGCCCGCACCCCTCCCAGGACTCCCGAGCCCCACGGCTGGCTTCTAACCAACAGACCCCGCTGGGGCTAGCTCCCAGACTCCTCTGCCCGCTAACCACTAGGCCCCACTGCCCTGCGACTGTGCGGCGCTGGCCTGCCCCAGGACCCTTTGCTCGGTTCTGCCCCTTGCTGCCCCACCCCAGAGCTGCAGCGGCTGGCTGGCCTGGCTGAAGGCCGGGCTTTGAGGTCCGGCGCTGCGGGGCTTCCAGCTGTATCCACGCCCGCCGGGGCCTCTTCGGGGGAGCGGGCGGGAGCGAAGCCCTGGGAGCCCACCCTTTGTTTTCTCAGTAAACTCTTCCCCAGGCTGTCAGGGCCGGCGCCCGCTCACCTAGGCCAGCCCTGGCCCGCGGGGCTTGGCTGCCGCCCATGCCCCCTACCACGCAGCGCTGCTGACACAGAAATTTGCTGAGTGCCCGGAGGCCCCTTCCCATTCGGCCGGGGGAACGGCAGTGGGGCGGGGGAAGGCCCAAGCGAAGGGCTGCTCTAGCCCCTCCTTTGCTGTCCGCTCCCTGCCACTGTCTCCGCTGGGGCGGGACCGGGATCCTGGCCCCGGGGTGCCAGGCGCTGTACGTACTCGGAGGCAGTCCCCGCACCGTCCAACCTAGGCAAAGCGTGGGAGGGGAAACTGAGGCCAGCGAGGCCTGTCATGCAGTAGGGCCGGGGGAGAACCCACGGCTAGGCCTGGCCTTGCGCGGTCGGAGGGGTGGGCTAGTGGCTGAGTTCTGGCATGGCCCCAGACGTGGGCCTTGGCGGGCTTAGCCCCAGGGGGTGTTAGCTAACGCCCGCGGCCACGTCTGGCCCACGCAAGGCGGAGAGCGGGGGCTGGGCCGGCTAGATTAAAATCCAGCCCCCCCCCAGGAAAGGAAAGGACTGGCCGAGGTCGCGCCCAGCGGCTGCCGTCTCTCCTGGCTTCCTCCAACGTGCGCCCTCTCCCAGGGCAGTGGCCGGGCGCGGCCAGTCCCGGGCACTCCGGAGGCAGCATAGGGCGCAGGCCAAGTGCCCTGGCGCAGCCCTGTCCCCCCGGCACAGCCCCGGCGTCGGCCCCCGGTGCTGCCCTTGATACTGGCGCAGGCTCTGCAGGCCAGGACCTGGCCCCTGCATCCTTGTGTCCGGGGGAGCTCTGGGCCAGAGCATGTTACCCACCCTGGCCTGTGGGGCTGGGTCTGCCCCAGCCTGGCTTCCCCCGCGCAGGCTCCGGAGGCCCTGGTCTGAGCCCCACGGCCTGCCGCACGGGCACCCACGGGAGTCGCTGGCGGCTGGGGCTGGTGCTGCCAACCTCCCGCCGAGCCAGGGCTGGGCCAGATCTCCCCTCCCCCCACACACTGGCCGTTGGCATCCCTGCCCGCTTCGCCGCGCCCCGGGGCCTGGCACTGCCGGGCCGCCCCATGGGAGCAGGGCCCTGGGCCTCGGGGGGAGCCTGGCTGGTGGCTCCTGCCTTGTCAGTGGGTGGGGGGGGTGCCCCTGGCTGCGGGTGGCTTGGGGGAGGCACCGTGCAGCCCCGCTGTGTCGGGGGGGAGCTTTGCAGACCACCCAAGAAGGGAGTGGCCCATGTTCTCCCAGCCCTCCGGTCCCCTGCCCCACTGCCCCTCCCCCTTCCCTCGTCCTCGCGCCTCTGAGTCCCCCCCGCCAGCCCACGCCAGGGACCACGGCAGCCTCCTGCCCGGCCGGGCACTGGCGCATTGGCACGGGCAGCCACGTCACCGGGCGCTGGCGCATTGGCACGGGCAGCCACGTCACCGGGCACTGGCGCATTGGCACGAGCAGCCACGTCACTGGGCGCTGGCGCATTGGCACGAGCAGCCACGTCACCGGGCGCTGGCGCATTGGCACGGGCAGCCACGTCACCGGGCGCTGGCGCATTGGCACGGGCAGCCACGTCACCGGGCGCTGGCGCATTGGCACGAGCAGCCACGTCACCGGGCGCTGGCGCATTGGCACGGGCAGCCACGTCACCGGGCACTGGCGCATTGGCACGGGCAGCCACGTCACCGGCGCTGGCGCGTGCACGGGGCAGCCACGTCACCGGGCGCTGGCGCATTGGCACGAGCAGCCACGTCACCGGGCGCTGGCGCATTGGCACGAGCAGCCACGTCACCGGGCGCTGGCGCATTGGCACGAGCAGCCACGTCACCGGGCGCTGGCGCATTGGCACGAGCAGCCACGTCACCGACGCTGGCGCATTGGCACGGGCAGCCACGCCTCCGGGTACTGGTACATTGGCACAGGCAGCCACTCCACCGGGCGCTGGCACCTCCAGCCCCACAGCCCGGGACCCCTCCCTCGCCATGTGAGCCTGCTCTGTGCCTCAGTTTCCCCATCTCTGACATGGGGGGGCTGGCTCTGCAGAGGCTGAGTCAGATCATTGGCCCCCCTCAGCCAGGCTGATGACCCGGAGCAGCTGGCAGCCCCCTTCCCCCTCCCGGATTAGGTTTCCTCCCAAGGGCAGCTCAGGACACCGGGGGCGTGGCTCGCAGCCAGCCATTTCCCGGGGTGGGGGAGCCCTTGGCCACGGTGCAGGCAGCGAGGAGAGGCCAGGACGCTGTTAACCCCCTGGGACAGGCGGCGCCAGAGCTAGCAGGCGAGAGTCGGAGGCTGGGAGCCAGGGCTCCTGGGTTCTCCTGGGCTCTGGGAAGGGAATGGGGGGTAGTGGTTAGAGCAGGGGGCTGGGAGCCAGGACTCCTGGGGTCTCTCCTGGTCTCTGGAAGGGGAGTGGGGAGTGGTTAGAGCGGGGCGGGGTGCTGGGAGCCAGGACTCCTGGGTTCTCCTAGGCTCTGGGAAGGGAGTGGGGGGTAGTGGTTAGGGCGGGGCTGGGAGCCAGGACTCCGGGGTCTCTTCCCAGGCTGTGTGGGGTAGTGGTTAGAGCTGGGAGCCTGGCCCCGAGGCAGTCCAGGGTACTATGAGATGCTGGTACTAGAAGCTGGGGGATTCCACCCCCTGCCATGATAAGGGCACAAAGTTTGTCTCCACCAAACGCTTGCGGCTGGACCAAGCCCCCCACCCTGCAGGTCCCCTCTGCTCTGGACCTGCCTCCTGCTGAGCCCAGGAGTCGGCCGGCCGTGGGGGCTGGGTGTGAGCAGGCGAAGCTGCTGCCCGACTCCCCCACTATGGCACATCTTTTGGCAATGGGTGTTTCTTCCCCACCACGGCTCAGGCCGCAGGCTCGGCTGGTGAGCCAGTGCCTGGCCCGCATGGCTGCGGGGACGAGCTACCGACCATGACCCCGCGGGGGTCCAAGCCAGGCGGTGGTGGGAAAGGGCCCGCAATGGATTAAAGCTCCTGACTGCGCCCGTGGTAAGAGGCCACCGTGCGAGGCACCGATCCGGGCTTGTGCCCCGGCCCCACACGATGGTCTCGGGGCACAGCCCGGCCCCGCTGCCCCCAGAGCCACGGGGAGACGCCCACGGATGGCGGGTTTGGGCTCTCACCTGGGTTCCAGGCACGGCTAGGCCTGGGGCGCTGGGGCCAGCTGAGCCCTAGCTATGGGCAGAGCCGGGGGGGGGACCCCTGGCGTTCCTCTAGCATGGCACGTCCAAAGAGCCCGTAGCTCCTGGAGACCAGGCAGGCCGCCCCACCAGCCTAATGCAGCCACCTCTGGGCAGCGACGTGGCAGCTGGCCTGCAACGCTGCCCAGCATCCTAGGGAGGGAAGGAGCCGCCCAGGCCCCTAAGCTGCAGGGGAGTATGGGGGGGCCTGGTGAATGCCGCTTTGGGGGAGGGACCCTTGAGTGGCAGGGCTGCCAGCACAGCAGGGGTGAACGGGCAGGCTGGCCAATGGGGCCAGTGCCAGGGGACACCCAGCTCCCAGCCTGTGTCTGCCCCGGGCTGACTGATGGCCGGGCAGGGCAGGCTCTGCATTTACACCAGCTTCTTGCACTGGGGGATGGGGGCAGGGTGTGGTACCCTCCCCACGCTATGGCCTGGGTCTAATCGCTTGCCCATCAGGAAATCGCTCGAGCTGGAGCCGGGCTGTAGACGGGACGTTTATTGCTCCGAGGCGAAATGATTTGGCCGAGGTGAAATGATTTGGCTGGGGCCAGCCAGTGCAGAGCCAGGAAGTAAACCCAGGCCTCCGAGTCTCTGGCCGCTCGGCCATGCTCCCTTTGGCTGGCTTGGTGCTAACTCTAACCTGCGGCATGAGGGCCGGAAGGATCCCCCCTTTGTGGGGTGGCGAAGAGGACGGCCACTCCCCTGCTGCCAGGCAGTGCCCCAGGGTAGGGCCGGGGCGGCCTGGCTGCCCCCATGCCGGGGAGAGCACTGGGCCTGGCTCCCTCGGCAGCTCAGCTGTGTCGTCGGGCGGGCGGCTGACCTTTGGGGCACTGCAGGTTCACTCTCTGCCGGCGTACAAGGGGCTTGGCCAGGGGTCTCCCCTCTGAGGCGAAAGGAGCCCCGGGGCATGTGCCGGGGGAGCGGGAGGGGATCCCTGGGGAACTGACAAAGTTGGGGCACAGGGGTGTCGCCCAGAGCTCCCCTGAGGCTGGGACAGGGCATGGCCCTGCTGGACCCCGAGAGGGCGCCGGCTGGGGGCGCCAGCCGCTCGCTAGCACCATGGGACCCTGAGCTGTCTCTGTGCGCGGCGCCGGTGTGGGCGAGTGCCTGCTCTCCTCCTGTGCCCCCGGCTCGGGCTGGGCTAGCACGGGACCCCGGCCCTTTCCCCTTCCCTGGCCCTGGCCGGCCCCCACCACCCCGCATTCCCAGGCTGGGCCCGCAACCGATGCTGCCTCCTGCACGCCGGGTCTCGGATCCAGCCTTCGCTCTGAGCCCAGCTCGGCCACGGCCGGGGCCGGCAGCTGCACCCCGTGTACCAGGGCCCCGCCTAACGCCTGGGGGTGCTGCCCCCTAGTTCCCGTGCCTATGGGGGCATGGGGGTCATCCAATCGGCTAACGGGCCCATGCCCTGTCGCGCCGCCTGGCTCGTGGGTTCGCAGGCAGGTCGGGCGGCGACGGGAGGGGCTGCGGCTTTGCACGTTGGCTCCAGACCTCACCCACGGCAGGACCCGGAGCTCCCTGCAGGCTAGGAGAAGCAGCAGAGGCTCTGTCGGGGGCCTGGGTCGCTGTCTGCTCTCAGGCCTCAAGAGAGGCGAGGCAGCCCCGGCACGGGAGCGCTCGGAGAGCAGGTTGGACAAATGCCGCTGGGCTCGTCTGGGGGGCCTGGGCCCTGCCTCGGCGCTGGGGTGGGACGTGGGCGTTTCTAGGAGTCTCCTCACACGAGTCGGGGAGCCACCGCCCAGACTGCCCTGACGCGGGGTGAGGGCCTGGGGCCGCAGCAGCGAGTGGGCCAAGCCCCCCGAGCCGGGGCCCTACGCCTCCGGCCAGAGAGGGGTGAGTGTTTCCAAACTCCCTGTGTCCCCGGACAGCCCGGCAGCCCGACGCTTCCCCCAGCTCCCATGGCTGGCGCCACTGGGGCTTGTGTTCCGGCATCCTGGGCCCCGAGGCTCCGAGGGATTTGGGTGAGGTCAGCGGGCCCCCCTCCATGTGCCAGGGTAACTCAAGGTCCATCTGGCATGCGCCTAAGCCTGGCTTTTGGAGGGTTCCCAGCTCTCGCAACGCAGCAAGCCGTTTTCGTCCACCTGTCGGCAGCATTGTCTAGTGGTTAGAGCACTGGGCACGTCTGACCCCCTGGGTTCTTTTCCTGGCTCTGGGTGGGGACTGCGGCCCGTGGGGAAGAGTGCAGGACTCTGGGGTACCTTGTGGAGGGAGTGTCAGCTAGTGGTTAGAGCAGAGGGGCGGGGAGCCAGGACTCCTGGTTTCCTTTCCTTGCTGCTTGCGTGACCCCCGGCTGGGGGCTTCAGGTCGCTGGGCCTTGCTGGGCTGCTTATACCAGCGCCAAAGGGCACAAGCCACCCCCTCCCTGCCCAGAGAAACACCGAGCACCCCCAATCAGACCCTCGGGTCGGTCTCTGCGCCACCCCCCACCTGCCCAGAGTGCCCCTCCCACCCCCACCCCTCTCTACCCCCAGCCCAGCTTTGCCCCTGGTGGTTCTGTGCCCCCTTGGTCCCTTCTCCCAGCCGGCCCTTCCCAGCCCAGTTCCTCTGCCCCGTGCGATCCCGTGCCCAGCTTTACCCCAGAGCCCAGCTCCCCCTCCGTTCCCAGCTCCCCCCTGCCCCGGATCCCAGCTCTGGGGCGCCCTGCAGCGGGTGCCAGGCTGCTACAGCGGCGCTGGTGAAAAGGCCTGGGGCAGCTGCCCCCCGTCAGGGCCTGGCTCCAAGAGAAGCAGGCAGGGGGACAGAGCCCAGCCCACGCTGCCTGCCTGGGCATTTCCGGGACTCCCCCGGCCACGTAGCCAGCGCCTGGGTACCTGGCCAGCCGCACGCAGCCCCAGCAGCTGGGCGAGCGCCCGGCGCTAAAGCCGGATTACCCCCCGGCTCCCCGCCCGGCCCCGCGCTGCGGATTAGCAGGGATTCGGCTGCGATGAGAAGGGAGATGAGCGAGTGGTTTTCCCTCCAGAGCTGCCCCCCCGAACTCTGCCAGCCTCCGGGCGTGGGACCAGCCGGGGCCAAGGGCATGGCTGGCCAGCAGTGGCTCACCCCCGGGCAGGCGCTTTGTCGGCCGCTTTTCTGCACCCTCCTGAGGAGCAGTGCCCTAGAGACGCAGCAGGGCGCTGTCACCTGGAGCCTGATGCCGCCTGTACGCCGTGCCGCCTGTACCCTGTGATGCCGGTACCCCATGCTGCCTGTAACCCGTGCCGCCTGTACCTCCTGCCGCCTGTACCCCGTGACGCCTGTACCCCATGCCGCCTGTACCTTGTGGTGCCTAAGTTCCCTTGAGATAAAAACTACCCTGCCTTGTCTCCCTTCGGCTTTCCCAGCCCCCGCTGTGTGAAAACAGCCCTGGCCTGGGCAGCAAGGGGGCCTCGTCATTAGATCTTGTCTACACGCTGCAGGCTGCGCCGGCTTCGCTTCAGCCTGTTCTCACAGCAGTGCCAACGTCCCCAGGCAGATGTCCTTGTTCCGGGTGAGCTGAGACCGGCTCGCGGCTGATTGTGGCGAAATCGTGAGCAGCCCGGTTTGCACTGAAATCAGAGGCCGCGCCCAGCGCTTTGCACCGGCCAAGAGCCGTGCACAGCGGGAAATCGCGAGGGGCCGGAGACAGGGCGGAACGAGGGATCCATCAGCCCCTGGCGGGCAGGGACTAAGAGCCGCCCCGGCTCCCAGCCAGGCTCCCAGCCCGCTCTCCTGCCTCCGGCAGGGGCCGGTGCTGGGTGCCTCAGAGGGGTGCTCAGAACAGGGCAATTAGCACGGGTTCCCCCCTGGCGTCCAGTCCCTGGTTCTGGTGGTCCCAGCGAGGGGCACCTGCAACCCTCCTAGCTACTAGCCATTGATGGGCCGATCCTCCAGGAACATCCCATTCTGCTGAGCCTAGTTCCAGTTTGCCTTCACTCCCCCGGCAGGGAGTTCCCCAGGTGTCTGCGTGGTGACGGAGCCCTTCCTTCTGCTGGTTTTAAACCTGCTGCCGCTTGATTTCATTGGGCCCCCCTGGCTTGGGGGGAGCCCGAGGTGCCCCTGAGGCCCCTCTCCCAGGCCATGTCCTGCCCTCTGTGGGGGAGGGACTCAGCTCAGACGAGAGGGGCCGGGCTCTCTTCTGGAGCTGGTGTTTCAGGCTCTCTGCGCGCACAGGCCTGGGAAGCTTTGCAGGAGTCGGGAGTGAAGGGGGTTGTTTTCTGGGTGGGGTTGGGTGGCCTGTGATGGCAGGGGCTGGACTTGCCCTGGCTCTTCCCCACCCCCCACAGGCCGTCTGACGGGAGTCTGTGGTGCTTTGAGGCCTGGCTAGCTGGCCTTGCTGAGGGCCGGTGCACTGGGGTGGGTGACCTGGCTGTTTTACAGGGGGGACGCAGGCTAGACCATCCCGCTCTGCTCGTCCTCCAGCGCCCCCCCTCCCCACAGGCCCAGGGCAGACAGGCACGGGGACCGACCCCCCCATGTAGCAGCGGCCCGCAGGGTACAGAAACACAGGCAAGGCTGGGCTGGGGGCTGCTCACGTGGGCTTGGCTAACTTGGGGGCTCAGAGCTGGGCCCGGCTCCGCCCCGGGGGCCGATCAGCTAACTCTGCTGGGAGGGGGGGGGTCATCCCCGTCCGGGAACCCAGGGCTGGTCCCCTTAGCTCCTTGGCTTCAGCCCACGGGGCCAGAGCCGAGGCCGAGAGCAGGGACTTTGCGGGTCGCTGGAGCAGGGAGACCGCAGCGGGGGGGCTGGCAGGGCCGGGGGGGCTGGCAGGGCCCAGGAGGCAGTGAAGTGTGAATGAAAGGCAAGAGCTAATGAGTTCAAGCCACAAGCTTTGTGTGGGAATCTCTCTGCTACGCACTGACGCACACCGCCCAGCGCGAGCCTGGGGCCAGGAGGGGAAGCCTGGATTCTAGGCTGGGCTTTGCTTTCTGTGTGCCTCAGTTTCTCCATCTCTGAGTGGGGACCCAGGAGCTGCCCTGTCTCAGGGTGGGGTGGTGAGTTGGAATGAAGCCTTCCCCCCATGGATTCAGTAGGGATGGTTAGATCATCTCCTTTGATCTCCTGTTTCCAGCCCAGCGGTGAGTTCCACCAGTTACTCCTGTGCGGAGGCCAGTGAGCGGCATGGGACTCCCGGGCGTCTTTCTCCTCCAGAGCAATCTGGCCCAGGCTAGAGACACGCAGGGACAGACAGTCCGGCCCATTTCAGGGGGCTGTGTGACAGAGACCGGGCCGGGGCACAGCTGAGGGCGTCCGCTCAGGGCGAATTGCTCAAACTCGGGGCTCCTTACAGCCCCAGACCGGGGACCTTCCCAAACAGGCCACAAACCAGTCACATCAAGCGCTTCAGCTGCCGATCTGGCCAGCCAGAAGCCTCAGGAGCAAAACCCCTCTGACACCCCAGCTCTCCCTGTGGCCCAGTCAGCCCCGGGCCTAACACACAGGTGAGGGGTTATAGAACCCAATCTCAGCTACCCCGAACAGGTTCTTCCGGTCCCAAGAAACCAACCACAGATCCCAGGTCAATTTACACTCTGGGTCTTACCCCCGAGATCATGCTGAGCCGATCCTTTAGAATCTACAGTCTAAGGCTACGTCTACACTGGCAGCTTCTTGCGCACAAACTCTTCCAGAAGAGAGTGTCTACACTGGCATGTGCTTTTGCGCAAGAGCATCCGTGGCAGTGGGGACACTCTCTTGCGCAAGAAAGCTCTGATGGCCATTATAACCACAGGGGCTTCTTGCGCAAGAAATTCATGTTGCCTGTCTACACTGGCCTCTTCTGGAAGAGCTCTTGCGCAAGAGGGCTTCTTCCTGAGCGGGAGCGTCAGAGTTCTCGTGCAAGAAGCCCTGATTTTCTACAGAACAACGCCAGTTTACTTGCACAAGAACGCGCGGCCCGTGTAGACAGGCGGCATGTTTTTGTGCAAGAGCGGCCGTTTTCACGCAAGAACGCGCCCGTGTAGACACAGCCTAAAGGTTTATTACTAAAAGAAAGAAAAGCCTGAGAGTGAGGTTGTTAAGGATAATACATTACATGCATCGAATCACCCAGTTCTCGATGCAGGCTCTAGCAGAGATGTTATAAACTGCTGGCTTAAAAGTCTCTGGTGCACATCCTATGTCAGGATGGGTCCACGGTTCTTCCCGGCTCGTTGTTCCCTGCAAGGCTGCATCTGGGATCAGGAGTAAAACTGAAGACCAAGATGGAGGGTGCCCCCATGGCACTTCTATACCTCCCCTGGCCTCCTCCAAGCTGCAGCAGATCACTTGGTTCAGGGGTCTGTCCTTCTTTCACATGCTTGTAGCCATTATGCCCTGGCTGGTTGCAGGTAGCCAGACACATTCCTTCAGGTGAGTCTCTGGCACTTAGAGATCCCAGCCACATCTACACTGGCGTGATCTTGCACGAAAACTCTTTAGTGCAAGAGTTCTTGCGTTAAAGTAGTTGTGCTAGAGCGCGTCTACACTGGCATGTGCTTTTGCACAAGAGATGTGTTTTTGCGCGCAAGAGCATCCATGCCAGTGTAGACGCTCTCTTGCGCAAGAAAGCTCTGATGGCCATTTTAACCATCAGACTTTCTTGCGCAAGAAATTCATGTTGCTTGTCTACACTGGCCTCTTGCGCAAGAACAGTTGCGCAAAAGGGCTTCTTCCTGAGCGGGAGCGTCAGAGTTCTGGCGCAAGAAGCCCTGATTTCACACATTAGAACGTCAGTTTACTTGTGCAAGAACACACGGCAAGTTTAGACAGGCAGCAAGGTTTTGGAGTCCATGGAGCCTTGCTAATTAGCATCGCCATTGGCTGAGCATTCCTTGCCCAGTGCTCAGTCACAGACAGAGAATTGTCCAGCATCCACACAGAGTACATGTTCCTAACTCCACATACAGATATGATACCGCTACACGAATAGCACACACAGAATCAGTAGAACAGAAGCTTTCATGTGACACCTCACATGGCCCCCTTTGTGTACACTTTGGGGCAAACACCCCCCCATGGGTGCAGCAGTCATCTGGCTACTCCCCTTAAAATCCAGTAACGGGACAGGCTGTTCCTCGGCTCAGGCCCGGCCCGCGCTGAGACGTGCCAGGAAGAGCTTTTAGGGGCGAGAAATGGTCCCGTGAACCTGTTCCCGCTGCGGGGAAAGGGGGCTGGACCACAAGGAAGAGTTTCTCAAAACCGAAAAGCAGCCCTTGGCTTAGAAAGCGAATCAGCTGTAAGCGCATGAGGCCAGAGGGCAGGCGCAGCCCTTCCCCGGCGGGGAGACGGGAGGGCGGACGGGGATCCCCCTCGAAACTTTTCAAAGCGCTGGGACGGGGCAGAATAATTTCATGTCAAGTGAATTCACTGGAAAATGAGAAAACTCCCCCCCCCCACCCTCTGTATTTTCTAGGGTTCATGCGAGGACAGGAAAGCACCATTCGGTTGTGGTAGGCCAGGCCCTGGCTGGCTATGCGGCGGGGGGCAGGCAGGGGTGGCTGGCTGTGCAGCGGGCGGCAGGCAGGAGGTGGCTGGCTGTGTGGGGGGCAGACGGGGTGGCTGGCTGTGCGGCGGGGCAGGCAGGGGTGGCTGGCTGGGCAGCAGGGGCAGGCAGGGGTGGCTGGCTGTGCGGAGGGGGCAGGCTGGGGTGGCTGGCTGTGCGGCGGGGGGCAGGCAGGGGTGGCAGGCTGTGCGGCGGGCAGGCAGGAGGTGCTGTGCGCGGGGGCAGGCAGGAGGTGGCTGGCTGTGCGCGGGGGGCAGGCAGGGGTGGCTGGCTGTGCGGCGGGGGGGCAGACGGGTGGCTGGCTGTGCGGCGGGGGCACGCAGGGGTGGCTGGCTGTGCAGCGGGGGCAGGCAGGGGTGGCTGGCTGTGCGGCGGGGGCAGGCAGGAGGTGGCTGGCTGTGCGGCAGGGGGCAGACGGTGGCTGGCTGTGCGGCGGGGGCACGCAGGGGTGGCTGGCTGTGCAGCGGGGGCAGGCAGGGGTGGCTGGCTGTGCGCGGGGGCAGACGGGTGGCTGGCTGTGCGGCGGGGCAGGCAGGGGTGGCTGGCTGTGCAGCGGGGCAGGCAGGGGTGGCTGGCTGTGCGGCGGGGGGCAGGCAGGGGGTGGCTGGCTGTGCGGCAGGGGCACGGATAGGACCCACTCCAAAGAGTAAAGCTGGCCCTGAGTACACGAGACCCAGGGCCTGGCGCGGGCCGGCTCACAGGGCCCTGCAGATGTTCGGTGTGCGTAGGGCTGAAAGGCTCGGCAGGGCTGGCTGGGCACCCCTTGCTGTGTCTCTTACCCCTGCGCCTGTGGGCACTAACCTCCGGGCACAGAGGGAGCCGCAAGCCGCGGATGGAGGGGAGAGGCAGCCAGTGGAGTCCAGTGCAGTGCCAGCGCTTGGCGGGAAGCAGGAACCCAGCCACCCCCCTCCCCAGTTCTGTTTCTGGCTCTGTAGCCTGAGTAAGTCATGCCCCTGCTCCGGGCCTCAGTTTCCCCACACTGGCATGGGAAATGCTCACATCAGCCTCGGACAGCGGCAGCCCCGAGGTCTCGGCTCTGGCCGCCCCGAGGACTGAGATGTTGGGTCTCGCTGAAGTCCCTGGGCGCCGGGCTGGTGGGGCCGGTGACCCTGGCTCTGCGGAGGGTGAGACAGGCGGATCCAATGGGCCCTGCCGGTCTGTGTCCAGTGCTGGGCGCCACATTCCAAGAAAGAACATAAGAACATAACATAAGAACGGCCGTACTGGGTCAGACCAAAGGTCCATCTAGCCCAGTATCCTGTCTGCCGACCGTGGCCAGCACCAGGTGCCCCGGAGGGGGTGGACCGAAGACAATGATCAAGCGATTTGTCTCGTGCCATCCATCTCCAGCCTCTGACAAACAGAGGCCAGGGACACCATTCCTACCCCCTGGCTAATAGCCTTTTATGGACCTAACCTCCATGAAATTATCTAGCTTCTCTTTAAACTCTGTTATAGTCCCAGCCTTCACAGCCTCCTCTGGCAAGGAGTTCCACAGGTTGACTACACGCTGTGTAAAGAAGAACTTTCTTTTACACCCCTGAAAGCTGCGGAGAAACGGGAGAGGGTCCAGAGACGAGCACAAAACTGACGAAAGGCCCAGAGAACAGGAGCTAGGAGGCCAGGCTGGTAGAACTGGGCTTGTTTAGTGTGGAAAGGAGAAGGCCGAGAGGGGCCATGAGAGCCATTTTCAGGTGTCTAAAAGGGTGTCCCAAGGAGGAGGGGGGGAAACTGTTCCCCTTGGCCTCTGAGGACAGGACAGGACGCAGTGGGCTTACAGTGCAGCCAGGGCGGTTTGGGTTGGACACTAGGACATCCCTGCCGGAGCAGGTCGGACAGACCCCTCTCAGGGCTGGTCTAGACGGTGCTGGGCCCCGCCGGGGGCAGGGGACTGGACTCGATGCCTCGCGAGGTCCCTGCCAGTTCTCGGGTAGCGGGTTCTAGGAACCTGGCAGCACAGGAGGCCGGGCGGAGGGAAGGCTTCGGCAGGGCTCAGGGCGAACCAGGGGCCCTGGCTGACCCCAGGCCGGAGGAGGGCCCGGGGGAGCCAGGTCTTGCCCTGCACCATTGACTCCAGGTGGATGCCGAAGGCTTAGACCCCCGGGAGGCCAGGTGTCACAGGGGCCATCTCTGGCCCGGCTTGGCTGAGCCCAGGCCCCGCTCGTTGGGCCTGCCGCTGGCCCCTGGCTCTCCCAGCCTCCCCCTCAGCAAACATGCCAGGCCCACGGGCCGGGGGGGCAGAGGCCCCAGGCTTGTTCCAGGAACAGCGGCTGGGAACTCTCCAAGGGAACCTGCTGAGCAGGGAACAAACAGATCGATAAGGCGCAGGGGCTCCTGGGCTTTCCGCCGCCCCCTCCCGGGCTGGAGACGAGGGGGCGTGGGCCTGCGTGGGGCGGGCCGCGCCACTCACACCTGGGGCAAGGCCAGGCCCTGCAAGGCCCAGGGGAGTTGGGCGCCTGAATGCCTGGGCGGAGCGGTGCCCGGGGCTGGGGGTGAAATCTCTCTGGCTTTGTGACCCCGGCCCCGGTGTCTCCCTCCCACCCACTGCGGCTGCGTCCAGGGAGCGCCCAAACCCAGCCCTGCTGAGGCCGGCACGCGGGGAGCCGTCCTGGCTGCACCGACAGACCCAGAGTCACCCGGTGTCACAAGCCACCCAAACCCAAACCCGCCGTGCGCCTGCTAGCCACCCTGTGGCCTGTGACGCCCGCCCTGTGCACCCGCCCCCAGGCACAGGTCTCTCGCATGGCGGGCGTAAGCACCCCCAGCCCTGCAATCCCACCCGCCCCCGGACAGAGCGACCGCTTCACACGCCCTACCCGGGGCGCTGCTCAAACCCACCCCGGGATTGGCGGTTCGGGCTGGCCTTGGCAAAGCACGGTCCGCTGCCCGCTGGGTCCCTGCCCCTGCCCCTTGTCGGGTGCCCACTGAGACCCCCCCCCGGCAGGGGACCCGCTCGTTTCCACGGCCGCTCGGGGGCCGAACGCCTGCGCGCATTGCACTCTGGGAAGGCTGCCAAGGAGAGATGCAAACGCCGCTGGGGGGTCTGTGCGGAGGGTGGGGGCCGGCCTGTGCGCATCACGGCCGCTTTGGTGCATTGGAAATAGGCCTCGCTGCCCTCCCCCGCCGGGCTGGGCTGGGAATGGGACTAGGAGCTTCCGCTCAGACCCCGAACAGGAGCATCTGAGCCGTGGGAACGGGCTGCCCGGCGCGGTGGCAGCTGAGGTGGTTTCCACAGCAGGGTTATTCCACCTCGGTTTGAAATCGTCACCGCGCTCTGCAGCGCCAGCCGCAAACACCCCGGTGCTCTTCAGCCGTTAGCATGGCGGAGGCAGCATGGTCCAGTGGTTAGAGCAGAGGTGTGGGGAGCCAGGGCTCTGGTCCCAGACCCAGGTCGGGAGGGCAGTAGGGTCTGGTGGTTGGAGCACGGGCCTGCGGAGCCAGGTCGGGAGGGCAGTGGGGTCAGCGGCAGGGCTGGCAGTGCCACTTACTCAGGTTTGGCGGGAGGCAGCCCAGCAGGACACATCCCAGCTGGGGGAGCTGGGCCCAGCCTGGCAGGAGAGGAGCTGCGGCTGGAGGGACTGGGATTAGGGGCACGGTGCCAGGGTGCTGCGGCAGGTAGCCGGTGCCCCCTTGGCAGGGCATGGGGACTGGGGCTCCCCTTGGCTTGGCAGGCTGGTGCCACTCCCTGCCTTCATCAATTCCTGCCCCGGGCAGCGGGCAAAGTCCCTCCGGGGGTGCTGGTCCAGTGCGTCCACGCCCTGGGCTGGCAGCCGATGGGGTGGGGGCTGCACGCCCCGGCTCGAAAGCAGCGAGAGGAGCCCGTTGGAGCTGCTGGCTGGGTCCCAGCGCATGTTCAGTCCCCGGCTCCTTCCAGCCCTTCCTCAAGTGGCTTTGTCACCTGCCCGCAGCCGCCCGCAGCCGCCCGTGGCCACCCCAGCTGGCTGGGTCCAGGAGCCAGCCGGGCCAATCAGCCGGGCGGGACCTGGTCTGCGGCTCTGGGGGCGCACAGGGTTTCAGAGCGGGCAGCACCGCCCATGTGGCCAGGCTGGGGCTGGGGCTGGGGCTGGGGCTGGGGGGATGCGGGGCTCAGGGGCCTGGTGTCTCTGGGACGTTGGCTCCGATGGGGTGACCGGCAGCTCTTAGCAGCTGGCAGCATCTGCCCGGCAAACGGGCTGTCCCCGCCTTTGGCAGACTTGTGCCCCCCGGCCGTGCCTGCCGCCCATCCTAGCCGGGTTGCCCTCAGGTAGGCAGCACTAGCTGAGGACCAAACAGCCCGGGGGCGTTTCTCAGGAAGGAGTGAGGCGCAGCGGCCGCGAGCCTGGGGATGACAAGGGGCCTTCCACCTGCTGCCCCTGGCTTTGTTCCACCCCAGAGGTAGCTGCCTTTCAGTGGCGGCTGATGCAGTCTCTGCAAATTGCTTCTCTTCCCTCCTTGTTGCCGTCCTCGGGTGCTTGGGATCCTTTATTTATTCCTAGGACTGCGGGGTCGAGCCCAAGCCAGCCCCTGCAGGGGGGCAGCTCGCTAGCTGAATAGCTGGGACAGGCCAAGGAAGGATTATTATCCTCGTTAGCCAGGTGGGGAAACTGAGGCACCGGGCCAGCAGGCCAGGAACGACCCCAGATCTCCTGCCATCTCCCACCTTGCGCCGTCGCCCCGGAACCCCCCTTCGCCAGGCGGACGTGCCCCGGGGCAGCCGCAACGTTATTCTAATGAGAACGGTCTTTTCCCGAGAGGTTTGGCAGCCACCGAGCCCCGAGGCGGGGGCAGGGCGGGGGCTCCGCTCGCCGGCGGCCCATAAAGATGCTCTGTCCCGGAGCCGTTTCCCAGCGATCGGCCGGCACAGAGCGGGCATTGTGCTGCCTGCCAAGGCGTCCCGCTCACGGCCCCGCCAGCGGCCTCTGCAAAGCCTTCTTTCTCGCGCCTCCCCCTTCCGGCCCCCGCCGGCGGCTTGGATCGCCCCCAGCCCGGGGGGGCAGCATTCATGCTCTGTTGCGGGGTGCTCAGCCAGGCCATGGAGCTGGGGCGACGGTGCTGCAGGAAGGGGGCGCGGGCCCCCCCAGGCTCACGGGGGGGGCGTTATTCTTCCACGTCCCCCTCTTCATCGAGCCTTTGGCTGCCAGTCCTTGAGGGGGCCTGTCCCCGTGGTGTGTGAAATGCCGGTCTCTGCTGCCAGGCTGTGCCAGCCTCCAAGCACTGGGCACGGGAAACTGAGGCACGGAGCCGGGCGGTGCCTGCCGAGAGCCCGGAGCTGAGCCAGGGAGCCACAGCAGCCGGAACTGTCCACACTCGCCCGGAGTGAAAAGGGGGCGAGGAGAAGGGCTGCCCTGGCTGACGGGCGATCAAGGGGAGCTCTGTTCAGTGGCAGCTAGAGTAGGCTTTTATCCCACATGCCAACGCGCTAGAGCAGCTGCTTTCTGCCCAGCAGGGGCAGGCTGGGCCCAGCGGGGAGCTCAGGGCAGAGCTGTAAGAGTGTCCAGGCCAGGGCAGATCCTTGGTCCAGTTCACCGGGTGTCCTGTCTCTGAGCACCCCGGGGAGCGGTCCCTTCCCGGCATCGCTGCCTGAGCTTTCGGGTCGCCCCGGGGGGGTGGGGGTGGGGGCTGTGTCCCTGCCAGCTTAGCCAAGAGCCCCTCAGGGGTGGCAGGTGGGCCTATGGTGCACGTAGGGGGGGCCAGCAGGTAGGGCTGGGAGACACATGGGGTGCGCAGAGACCCCCAGGAGCTCGCCTGGCAGCCAGCACAGGGTGTGGGGTTGATGGGCGCAGCCACCGCTCCCAGGAGGTTTTCACAGCTGTGCCCTGGCGGATCCAGAGGGCGGCAGCCAGCAGCAGGAGCGAGGGACCAGCCGGTCGCTGCTGGCCCCCCGTGGCACTGAGCGGGGTCCCCGCCCGCAGGGAGCTGAGCCCAGCAGGCGGCGGCAGGGCAGGGCAGTGCCATGGAGAGGGGCAGGTATTGTGGAGACCACTTCTTGGCTGGCACCTCCCAAGGCTGCTGGCTCTGCCCCTTGGAGGCTGGCGGCTGGGTGAGTGGGGGGGCCGGCAGCTGGGGGGATCCCTCCCACAGCACACAGCGCGCTGGCTCTCCCCGGCCCCCTGCCAGTTCCCTACAGTGCCAGGCTAGCCGCAGGCCCGGGGAGGGTCAGTGCGGATCCCCCCAGCCCTAGCCCCAGGGCGATGCGCGGCCCAGGCTCTGGGCTGCCAGGAGGGAGGGCGGCGGTGTGACGGTGTGCCGGGGACCCCCGACCCTGCACCCCGTCCGCAGCCAGATGTGACTCTGCCAGCCAGGAGAACAGGGTGGGTTTATTGCTGCTCCGAGATACAGCCCTGCCCGGGCTCAGTGTGGACATCGGAGTCAGGGCAGGCAGCCTCAGACCCCTTGGGGGGTGGGGTACACAGGCCCCAAACCCCCTAGTGCTCCACTTAGTCTGTTCTCGTCATGATCGCCCAGCCAAGGCTGCCCCTCGCCCAGCCCCCCCTTCCTTTGTTCAACCTCCTTCTCCTGGCCCGGGGAGAAGTGGCTGGGCCATGGCCTACGTGCCTGTCCACAGGGACCCCCCACTGGGCAGTGGACAGACACACACGCACACAGCACAACACGGCAACCAGGGACTGCCCACCCAGAGGGGCCCAGGGCCCCAAGAGTGGCCACCCCCCACTCCCTGGCGTCACAGGCGGGCACCCCGCTGGCATTTCCACGCACCCGGGGAGACTGACTCAGAGCTGAGGCCGCCCACGGGGGGACCTCGGCAGGTCCGGTTAGTGTCGCGCTCCGAGCCCATGGCCCGGACACGTGCTATTGTGTGTGCCCAGCCCGCTGCGACCCCTCTGGCCAGGCCTCTCCGCGGGAGGGACCAGCAGGGCAGAGCCCGGGAGCAGCCCCCGGCCCAGCCCCACGGGGTCCTCCTGTGTGCGACCGGCCTCTCTTCCCTCCCACAGCCAGAGCTGCCCAGGGAGTCCGGCTTCCCCGCTGCCTCCTGCCAGCCCAGCCCGGACCTCGCGGCCAGGGATGGAGCCCGCGGAGATCCCCGTCCAGACGGAGATGGTGGAGCTGGTGCCCAACGGGAAACACGCCGGGAACGCCTTGGGCATGCCCTTAGTGGGGAACGACAGGTAACGGCGCCGCGTGGGGGCAGGCGGGGGCTCGCCCGGCCGGAGCCAGGGGAGACACCGCGTTGCTCTGTCTTCCTGCCCCAGGTGGGGGCTGAGCTAGGAACCCTCCCCAGATCCGGGCACAGAGAGGGCAGGTTCCACACAATTGTCCCCTTCACAGCCCTGCCGATGCCCCTTGCTCCCAACCCACAGCCCCTGCCAGCCCAGGCCAGCCTGTCCCCCAGCCCTACCGGTGCCCCTCACTCCCGATCCTTGCTCCCCTCGCAGCCCCTGCCAGCCCGGCCTGCCCTCAGCCCTGCTGGTGCCCCTCATTCCCAACCTGCAGCCTCTGCCAGCTCAGCCCAGCCCCTCAGGTGCCCCTCACTCCCGACCTGCAGCCCCTGCCAGCCCAGCCCTGCCGGTGCCCCTAGCTCCCCTCCCGCAGCGCCTGCCAGCCCAGCCCTGGGCTCCCCCACCCCTCAACTCTGTGTCCCCTCACTCCTGACCTGCAACCCCTGCCGTCCCAGCTCTGCCCCCCAGCCCTGCTGGTGCCCTTCACTCCTGCCCTGCAGCCCCCTGCTATTCCAGTGCCAGCCCCCCACGGCTCTGCCCCAGGCAGCTGAGAAAACAAAGGCACCAGGCTTCAGAGCTGGGGGGTCTGATTCCCACTTAAGGGTCTTGCTGGGGCAGCCCCTTGGATCCCGCTCGCTGTTCAGGCGCGTCCGTACGAGCGCGCCCCATTGCTGGGCTTTCAGAGCGGCTGAGAGGTGGGCGAGGCGGGCGGATGGGGCCAGCCCGGCGGAGCGACAGCGTGGGGGGTCCAGCAGGTTCTGCACAGGCCTCCAGCAGCACGGCGCAGTCTGACAACGGGCCGGCTCCAGCCTGGGCGGGGGAAGAACTTCCTGGGAACTGACTGGGGGTCACACACGCCCTGTGGCCAGGAGCAGGGGGGGGTCTATCGAGACTGGACACCGGAGAGTTGGGGTCTGCTGGCTCCTGCCTGGGGCAGGGCGTGTGCTGAGCAAGTCCCAACCTCTCTGGGCCTCAGTTTCCCCAGGGGGATCCCGGCCTGGAGGGGATGGTGTTTGTGGGGCACTCTGAGCCCAGGGGAGGAGGGCAAAGGATCGGTGCCAGTCACTCAGGAACCCTCGGCTGCCCCCCCGGTGCCATTGGAGATCAGCTCCCCCCGCGCTGGCACTCATGCCAGCGGAGCGCCCTGGGGTGGCAGTAGGGGGAGGGGGAGGCGATGGAGAGGCACGGCCCTGCTCTGCCTTGGAGCCTAGGAGGGGCAGCAGGCAGCCCAGGTGGCACCAAGGGGGGCACCCCTCCGGGTGGGTGGCGTGACAGCTCTTCTCTCCAGGTTTGACGAGGGCCAGCCCGCCGTGGCGGAGATGGAGGAGTTCCTGCCCCACGGCCCCGACAAGAAGCAGACCCACTTCACGGATGTGAGTCCAGGCAGGGGAGGGGCTGGCGGGTGGCTGCAGCCTGGGCTGCTCCTCGCACTGCTTGGCGGGGGCACAGACCCACTGCCCTTCCCTGCAGAGTGGGGTGGCAGAGGGCAGGAGCCGGAACCGTCCCCTGCCCCCGTGGGCTGCCCCCGGAGCCCATTCGAGGGGCACAGAGAGCTGGAGAGATCTTTGGTCTCACCTCAAGCCTCCAGTTTAGCATGTGGCCCATCTGCCCCCTAGTGGCAGGTCAGCCTAGAGGATAAAAACCTACCACTGCTGCTCACCATTTGCAGAGCTTTTCCTTTAGCTCAAGGGAGCAGAGCGCTGGCCGTTAGCGCTGGTGCCCCCTGGAGAGGGGCGAGGGGGCTTGTTACAGCGACACAACGGCCCCTTCTCGGCCTGCACCCTGGGCTGAGCCGGGGGCCCGGCCGACCCGCAGGGGCTCATGTGTGGGGCCAGCTGAGTCTGAGCTCCACGCTTAGAGTTCCTCCCTCGGGCGCCGTAACCGCCCCTTCGGCCTGGCTCGCCTGCCGGCCCCTCACGCCACGGATCGCCCCAATATTCGGGTTACTCCCAGCCCCCAGGGACTCGTCACTTACCCCGGTCAATTGCACCTTAGGTCCCACCCCCAGACAGCGCCAGCCCTGTAATACAGCCTCTGACCGGCTCTTGGCAGCACAAGCCACCCCCCCCGGCCCGGGATTTCATGAGTGACTCGTCAGGCGGCTTTTCCCCTGCCCTTAACCCGGGCGGATCCGCCATTGGGCTGAGAATCGGGTAGCTGGGTAGGGCCCTGCGGGGCCACCTTGCTCTGCCTTGGCTCCGGAGCTCGGCATGGCTGCTCTAAGCTGGGGTAACGAGGAGGCAGAAAGCAGCGAGGGCTTTGCCAGGTTAAAGCAGGTAAACGCGGACACGCCCAGATGAGTCCCAGGCTTAATGTGATAAGCAGGCTCCAGCCGCCTGCCAGGGCCAGCCCGGGCTAAGCCTGGGGATCTTTGGGTCCTGGCCCTGCCGAGCCCAAGCAGCATAAAAGATCCGGTTGCTACTTGTCAGGGCTTTTCATCCCTCCGGCCCTCCCCCGCGCCCCCAGCCTTTCGGCTTGGTGCAGCAGTGGGGAGAAATTCCCAGCAGGGCTCCTCCTCAGGCGGAGGCGGGGGGCAATTGAGAGAAATCTGTGCCCCTCTGACGAGCCGCAGTGGTGCTGCTGCTGGTGCCAAGCCCACTCCGCGGGGCGGGAGCGTCCCTCCCAGCCAGCGAATGCCACTGTCCGAGCAGAGATGCCCCGGCACCTCCTAGCTCGGACGCGGGGCCGGTGTCCGTGGCACCTCGCAGAATCCCACCCTGGCCAGCCCCACGCCCCTTGGGGAGACGCTTGCACCAGGCGAATGGGCCGTGCCGTGTGCTGGCCCTGGTGTGCGGGGCACAGGGAGCCCCAGCTGGCGGTGAAGAGCCAGGCCGAGGGGCGGCTTGGGGCAGGGAGGCAGGCCATGGCGAGTGAGGGGCTATCAGGGAAGTTGCAGGCGCTAGAAGGAGGAAGCTACCCGGCTGGTGGCAGAGGGATGGTGGGAGATGCCCAGAGGCTCTGCTGATGGGCTCAGTCCCTACATTGCCACAATGGGGGGCTCACTGGGGTGCACTGAAGGTGTCGCTCTGTGAATGGCGGAGCCAGGGGGCAGGGGTCCCTGGGGGTGTGTCCATCAGGGATGTGGGGCAGACTCTGCTGGGGCATGTCCATCGGGCCGGGGCTCCATGGGGCGTGTCCATTGGGGCGAGGCTCCGTGGAGGCGTGTCCATCAGGGCAGGGCGATGAGCTCCACAGGGGCGTGTCCATCGGGGCAGGGCGATGGGCTCCACGGGGGCGTGTCCATCGGGGGCAGGGGGATGGGCTCTGCAGGGGCATGTCCATCGGGCGGGGCTCCGTGGGGGCGTGTCCATCAGGGCAGGGGGGTGGGCTCTGCAGGGGCATGTCCATTGGGGTGGGGCTCCGTGGGGCGTGTCCATCAGGTGCATGGGGGATGGGCCCATCGGGCGGGGCTCAGTGGGGCGTGTCCATCAGGTGGGGCTCCATGGGGGCGTGTCCATCGGGGCAGGGGGATGGGCTCCGTGGGGGGCGTGTCCATCGGGCCGGGGCTCCACGGGGCGTGTCCATCAAATGCAGGGGGCTTTGCCCAGCCGCGGTGTGTGACGCTGAGCCCCCTCTGTGCAGTTCGAAGGGAAGACGTCCTTCGGCATGTCCGTGTTCAACCTCAGCAACGCCATCATGGGCAGCGGCATCCTGGGACTGGCCTACGCCATGGCCAACACCGGCATCCTCCTCTTCCTGTGAGTGCAGGGGCACGGCTCGGGGGGCTGGGGCGGAGCTTAGGGCGGGGCTGGGGCAGGGCTTGGGGCACTGTGGGGTTCAAACAGGCAGTGCCGGCGAGTCATAGCGCGGGCACGGCGGCAAAGCGAGCCCCTGGGCGGTGGCCCTGCCTGGCTCGGGCTGCCAGGTGTCCGGCTTTGAACCCGACAGTCCGGTATTGGAGCCGTCTGTTCGGAAAACACACTGGGACAATAGAACTGGGACAATAGAACTGGGACAATAGAACTGGGACAATAGAAGTGTCCGGGATTTTCTCACTAGGCTGGAATGTCGATTGTGATGTCATGTCACGTGTGTCCGGTATTTCTGTTGAAACCATCTGGCAACCCTGTGCCTGGTGGCCAGGCGGAGGCAAGGGCAGGGGCAGGCAGAGCTGGGGGGGCCACGGCTGAGTGCCGGGTGGCAGGTGGCACTGGCAGGACCCACGGCTTAGCCTGTCTCTGTGCCCAAGGGCTGCAGCCCGGGGCTTAGCGGGTGGGGCGCTGCCTGCCTTGCAAGAGACCTGGCTCCAGGTCCCAGCTCCGCCAGACTGTTTGGGCGAGTTACTTGGGGAAACTGAGGCGCAGACTCATGGGTGATGTGTGAGGCACCCTGCTGCTATAGAGACAGGGCCATGTGTGCCCCGAATCAGCCACCTCTGCAGTACCATGTCTGCTGCCCAACAGCCGGGGCAGGATTCCCACCCCCCAGCTCCTGGCCCTGGTTCTCCCAGCCCCACGGGCAGCTCTCAGCGGAGCCCGGCGAGGGCTTGGGCCCCGCATACACTGGGAGAACAGGGGCTGTTCCCACGCCTTGCCAAGGCCAGGAGGCGGGGGCTGCGGCGAGGGTAACGGAGGGCTGGTGGGGAGCCGCGTGCGAGCCGGGACAGGGCTACCTGTGAGGTTCCTCCCTCCCATGCAGCTAGGCCGGGCAGACGGCTGGGGGGCAGGGGCTGTGTGGTGTGCCCAGCTCCCCATGCAGCCTGAGGATGCAGCTCCACCCACAGCCTGGCCCCCAGAGGGTTCCCCAAAGATCCTTCCCCAGCCAGCCCCAGAGCGCAAGGTGGTGACGGGCTTGTTGGGGTCAGCAGAACCAGCCCCACCGCCCGGCACCTGGGAGCAGGGGCAGCTTTGGGCACCGGCACTGCGCCCGTCCGTGCCACGGAGCCCAGTGGCTGGGGCCGGGTGGGCTCCCATCTCGCTCGCTGCCTGGGGAGACGCCGGCCCCTCGCTTTGCTGGGGAGCAGGGTGCAGATCAGCTGGCTCCAGCCTTAACGAGGAGCCGGTGGATCCGCCCTCCCGCTGGCAGAGCCGCCGGGCCGGGGCTGGGGGGCCGCCAGCAGCCTCCGAAAAGCCGCTTTCTCTTGACCGAGAGGCAGGAGGTCCTGGCAGCCAGGGAGGGGCACTGAGCCAGGTGGGCAGCCTTGCAGACAACCTTGTAGGTGGGACCCGGCTCACAGGGCCCTGGGGCCGAGCCGAGCTGCTGCTCATGAAACCTTCGGTTCCAAACCCAACGCCACTCCAGGAGACCCCGCAGTCCCCTCGGGGGCCCTCCACCTTGCTTTAATGAGTTTATTTTCTAAAGGACGTTTGTGATTTCGGGTTAGTCAGATCGGTATTTTCCCCACGCAAACCTGTTTCGATGGACGTTTTCCAGCCAGCTCCTCCCACGAGCTGAAGGGAGCGGTGCAGTGCCATTATCTCCCCTAGAGCGAGAGAGGGAAACTGAGGCGCAGAGCGGGGCAGGGGCACAGCGGCCCCGCCCGTTGATGGCTGGAAGAGAGTCCGTCTCTGCTACCCCCACCACGCAGCGCCCCGGTTTGGCCATGATGCGGCCTGGTGAGCCTGGTTCTGATCCTAGCTCTGCCCACGTTGCATTAGGCCCCCGCTCACTGCTGCGTTTGTACAGCGCCTGGCGCAGCGGGGTAGTGGCACTGCAGCAGTGGGGATGGGATCTGGCGCCGCCTTTCGCCCCCGGCTGCAGAGGGGTCAGACCTGCTTCTAGCCCGGCGCTTTGACAAGGCGGCCTTCAGGACGTCGCTGGCGGTGCTGCGGGGTGACTCCGGCCGGTGAGCGGCCAGACGTGTGCGCTGTCACGGCCTCGCTGTAAAACCAGGATGAACAGATCCAGAGACAAACCCAGCCAGCCACGCTGCCCGGTCCCCCCGCCGCAGCCCTGCTAGCTGGAGACTGGGGGGGGGGAAGAAACCCCCGAAGAGGTGTGCCGTGGTGGGGGCGCTGTCCGCTGTTGGAATCCTGTGGTCGCTCTGGTGTTGCCGTCTCTGCTTGTCTTGTGGGGTTCCATGTGATCCTACTGCCCTGTGCTGCTCTGTAGGGATGCTGGGTGTGGGGGTGTGCGTGCCTCAGTTTCCCCCGGGCCCTGCAGCACTAGCTGCATGAGGAGGGGGAGGCTGGGTGTGACTCACTGGGGAAGCACATTCGGTCTCTCACCTCCTGAGGCCCAGGGGACAGGAGATAACACCATGGGCTTGGAAGGAGGACAGTGGAGGGGGTGGGGCTGCCTGGGGGCTGAGTGACCTGTTGCTGGGGTGGGCTGGGTCGGATGAAGAGGGCAGACTGAGAGCAATGAAGGGGGGTTGAGGGCCCTTGAGCCCTTCCCCCCAAGAGGAATAAGGCTGCCTGCCCTGGGGTGCAGGGTCGGGGGCTCCCCGACGCACCGTCACAAAAGGTGACGGGGGAAAGCCAGTTCAAAGGCAAGCATTGTGACTAAGGGCAAGAGAAGAAAGGAAAAGGGTGTTCATTAGCATAAGGGTGTTAATTAGCCTCTCTTTGGAACCAGGCCCAGGCTAGGTGGGAAGTTGTGGGAAGGTGGCTAGGGGATCAGCTGATGGCTCGGGCTGAGTCGTGCAGGTGCTGTGCCTCGGTTTCCCTGTTTGTGCCGGGGGGCACTGCCCTGCCCCGGGCAGGGGGAGGGGAGGCTAGGGATCCTGCACAGCAGGAGGCTCTTGGATGCCGTGGCTATAGGGTTGATCGGAACCAGACCCCAGAGCTGCACTTGGGGCCCCAGGCCCCTGCAGTGCAAACGCCCTGCCCACGGCCAGGCTGCCTGGGTCCCTGTGGCACGTCGTTGCATCCGTGGTGCAGACGGGGAAACCGAGGCAGGCGGTGCACTGACTCACCTGCCATCACACAGTAGGCCAGAGTCAGGAATGAGACCCTGCCTCTGTCTCCCGTTTTAAACTCAGCCTGTGCTTTGGGGCCAGCCCCGCTGATAGCTGCCCGGCTATGCCCGCCCCTGGCTCTTCCATGCCCACAGGGAGCCGCTCACGGCACCGGCACGGAGACGGCGCCGTGTTTCTACGTGTCCCAGCAGGGGGCGGGTTTGCTGGCTCCCTTCTCTGCTCCCCGGTGCGTGGGGCTGCATTGGACCCTGCAGGACAAGGCTGGGCTGGAGCCGCCTTCTCCATCCCGCGCTCGGCAGTGCCAGCCGGTTATGCCCTCACGGCTCCGCCCGGTCCCCGCGGCCTGCACCACCTCGCGCTGGGAGAGCCAGCCCCGGCCCTCGCCCACTGCCCTGCCAAGCACGCGGGGCCCAGGCGGAGGCTGGCGCTGTGTGGCCCAGCCCGGCGAGGCGGCACTTTGCCCAGGCGAGCGCGGCTGCCATGGGGACGCCGCGAACGCTTGTCCCAGCGCCGGTGTGGGTGATCGGGCCCTTTGCGAGCGCTGGCGTGGCTATGCCAGTGGGATCCTCTGGGCTCGGGGCGTCCTAACCTCCCTGGGGCTTGTCTCCTCCCACAACAGCTGCGGCCCGTGATGGCTCCCCTGGGACAACGCCAAGTCCCCGGCTGGCCGGAGGGAACCAGGGGCCCTTCCAAAGCAAACCCGGGAGGCTGCGGGAGGGCCACGGGCCTGGGAACACACACATAGCCCTGGGGGTACATCTCAAAGCACACCTTCCTCCCCTGGCAGGTGTCCGGCCCCCGGGAGTTTGTCTGGCAGTGCCTGGAGGCCTTCCTGTCCCTTGGGTGGGGTCAGAGCTCTGCTCCGGAGAGGGGCTTGATGGGGGGGTGTTAGATGGCTACGAATCGCCACACGCAGTCGTCTAAGCAGCTTTGTTTCAAAATGCTTTGAGTGGCTGATTTTCTAGGTGGCTGGCTGGGTGGGTGAGCGGCTGGCAGGTTGGCTGAGTAGCTGGGTGGTTGGCTGGATGGGTGGGTGAGGGGCTGGCAGGTTGGCTGAGTAGCTGGGTGGCTGGCTGGGTGGGTGGGTGAGGGGCTGGCAGGTTGGCTGAGTAGCTGGGTGGCTGGCTGGGTGGGTGGGTGAGGGGCTGGCAGGTTGGCTGAGTAGCTGGGTGGTTGGCTGGCTGGGTGGGTGAGGGGCTGGCAGGTTGGCTGAGTAGCTGGGTGGTTGGCTGGGTGGGTGGGTGAGCAGCGGTGGGGCTGGTTGGTTGATTTTGTGGCTAGATAGATTGTTGACTGTGTGTGTGTGTGTGGCCAGCTGATTGGCTGGGTTTGAGTGGGTGGCATTTGATTGGTTGGTTGAGTGGGTGGGTGACTGGGCTGGGCGGGTGAATGGCTGGTTGCTGGTGGCTGGGTGACGGAGGGCTGGGCGGGTGAATGGCTGGTTGCTGGTGGCTGGGTGACGGAGGGCTGGGCGGGTGAATGGCTGGGTGACGGAGGGCTGGGCGGGTGAATGGCTGGTTGCTGGTGGCTGGGTGACGGAGGGCTGGGGCGGGTGAATGGCTGGGTGACGGAGGGCTGGGCGGGTGGCTGGTTGCTGGTGGCTGGGTGACGGAGGGCTGGGCGGGTGAATGGCTGGTTGCTGGTGGCTGGGTGACGGAGGGCTGGGCGGGTGAATGGCTGGTTGCTGGTGGCTGGGTGACGGAGGGCTGGGCGGGTGAATGGCTGGTTGCTGGTGGCTGGGTGACGGAGGGCTGGGCGGGTGAATGGCTGGTTGCTGGTGGCTGGGTGACGGAGGGCTGGGCGAGTGAATGGCTGGGTGACGGAGGGCTGGGCGGGTGAATGGCTGGTTGCTGGTGGCTGGGTGACGGAGGGCTGGGCGGGTGAATGGCTGGTTGCTGGTGGCTGGGTGATGGAGGGCTGGGCGGGTGAATGGCTGGGTGACGGAGGGCTGGGTGGGTGAATGGCTGGTTGCTGGTGGCTGGGTGATGGAGGTCTGGGCGGGTGAATGGCTGGGTGACAGAGGGCTGGGCGGGTGAATGGCTGGTTGCTGGTGGCTGGGTGACGGAGGGCTGGGTGGGTGAATGGCTGGTTGCTGGTGGCTGGGTGACGGAGGGCTGGGCGGGTGAATGGCTGGTTGCTGGTGGCTGGGTGACGGAGGGCTGGGTGGCTAGTTGAATGTTTGAGCGAATGGTTGACTGGTTGGGTGTGCGAGTGGGCGGTTGATTGGCTGGGAGGCGGAGCGAATGGTGGGTTGGGTCAGTGGGTGAGTGTTTGATTGGTTGGCTGAGTGGGAGGAATGGGGGTTGCCTGGCTGGGTTGGGGTCCTTGGGGAGCAGTGTGGTCAGGGCTGTTCCTGTGGCGGGAGGGCCTTAGCCGGTTGGGCTCTGGGCTCGCTCAGGGTGTTTGCTCCCCGATGCTGAGTGCTTTGCCCCTCCCCCCCCCCCGGCTGGCGCTCATGGGCCCCAGGAGCCCAGCTGGCCTCACGGCTGGAGGTTTGGCGGCCGCTGGCTGGGGCCTGCTCTGTTCCTTGCTGGGAAGGGGAGACCGAGGCTGCAGACTGGCCTGGGGCGTGACTGGCAGCCAGGGGCGGGTTGGGGGCGATAGCTCCCCACATACGCATGGGGCGGCCCCAGGACGGCGGGGCCCTGTGGGATGAGCTGGAGACGTGGGCCCGGCCTGGGGCGATGGGACCGCAGGGTGAACTGAGGGTCGCCACCCCCCTGGCAGCTGCAGGCTCCGGGACCCACTGCCCGGGGGCGGCTCTTCCACTCTCCCCTCAGCACTGAGGGGCCCCCAAAGGCTGACTGCAGCATGCTGGGAGCCCCGCCATGGGGCAGGGCAGGGCAGGGCAGGAGGCCGGCTGCACCCCACACTGAACCCAGTGGGGTTTCACCAGCGGCTTGTGGGACCCTGTGGCTGCTGAATCTGCCCAGCTCCCTGTGTCAGAAACACACTCAGCCCCCACCCGCTCCAAAAGGAGAAACTGAGGCACGGAGGGGCTGGGGGCCCGCGGTAATGGGTGTGCCAGGGGCTGCACACCACAGAGAATCTGGCCCTCCGCGGTATCCCTGGGCCACCCGACCCGCAGGGTCTCTGCCCCGCCAGGCCCTAGGGCTCTGCTCTCGGCTCACTCAGCTCCCCTCTCCTTCCAGCTTCCTCCTCACCACCGTGGCCCTGCTGTCCAGCTACTCCATCCACCTCTTGCTGAAGTCCTCGGGGATTGTGGGTGAGTCTCCCCCAGCGGGCCCAGCTCCCGTTTCCTTCCCCTCCCCTGTCTCCTGGCACCCCAACCCCGCGTGGGCTGTGGCCGGCCAGGGAGACACAGGGCTGGGTGCTCCTGAACTCGGGCCCCCAGTGCGGCAGCTCAGCCTTTGCCACCCGTGGGGTTTGCGCTGACGGGAGGTTGCGGATGGATCAGCTCCCAGCCCCACCCCAGCGTGGCCACTGTGGCTCCCCTCACCCCGCTTGTTGCCCCTGCAGGGATCCGGGCCTACGAGCAGCTGGGCTACCGGGCCTTCGGCACGCCAGGGAAGCTGGCCGCGGCCGTGGCCATCACGCTGCAGAACATCGGAGGTAGGTGGGGGTGGACACACCCCAGGGACCCCGCCCCGCATGGCAAGGAGCCCGAGCTGGTGCCCGCGAGCACCCGGGGCTTGCCCTGCCTGGGCACAGACGGGGCGTTGGCTGCCCCTCCCCGGTGCGGCTGGGCGGGCAGCGTCTGGCGGGCACCAGTAACGTGGGCGCGCCGGGCTGCCCGTGGCCCCTCTGTTCCCCACAGCCATGTCCAGCTACCTGTACATTGTCAAGTCTGAGGTGCCGCTGGTGATCCAGACCTTCCTCAACCTGGAGGAGAAAAGCACGTGAGTCCCTGTGTGCCCCCCGGCCAGCGACACCGCCCTGACCCTGTGCCCCCCTGGGCCAGCAACGGACCCCCTGGCCAGCGACAGACCCCCTGGCCCAGGACACCCCTCGGCCCTGTGCGCCCCCCTGCCAGTGACACCGCCCTGACCCTGTGCCCCCCTGGGCCAGCAACGGACCCCCTGGCCAGCGACAGACCCCCTGGCCAGGACACTCCCCCCAGCCCTGAGCCCCATCGGCCAGTGACAGACACCCCCCTTCAGGTCTGTGTGCCCCCCAGCCATGTGCACCCCCAGATAAGCCACAGACCCTCCGGCCCTGTGCTGGTCTCCCGAGCAGCCAGGCCCTGTGCGTGCCCACAAACCGGCCATGCGCGCGGGTCCACGTCCTCTCCAGGCTCCCCTCAGAAAGCTCAGGGGTGAGTCGGTGTGATGGCGTGTCGGGAACCCCCGACCCTGCACCCCTGTCCGCAGCCAGATGGGACTCCGCCAGCCAGTAGGATAGGGAGGGATTATTGCTGCTCCGAGATACAGCCCGGCCCGGGTTCGATGTGGACATCGGAGGAAGGGGCAGGCAGCCTCACACCCCTTGGGGCGGGGTCCACAGGCCCCTGATCCCCCAGTACCCAATTTAGTCTCTTCTCTTCATGTTTTCCCAGCCCAGACTGCCCAGCTCCCAGCCCTGCCCCCAGCCAGGTGTTCGTCTCCACCTGCCTCCCTTTGTCTCCCCCCCTCGCCCCCAAGAGCCTTGTTATCTGCCCAGGCTGGGCCTAGGTGTCTGGGCCAATCCACATGTGGGGGAGTCAGTGGGAATCTCACAGCACAGCGCAGCCAGGTGGGGACACCGGGTTACAGAGCAGACAGCCCCCCCACTACAGCACAGTCGGGGCTCAGCAGAGGCCAGCAGCTTGAGCCAGCTGGGGGCGTGGGGAAGGGACACTGCTTGGGGGAAGAGCGCAACGTGGAGGGCTGGCAGATCCAGGGGCTAGTCACAACCTAGCCCACAGGGACCCACAGCCCCACCAGCTCCCCCCGGCCCTGCCCTCATTCCCGACCCGCAGCCCCGCCAGCTCCCCCCGGCCCTGCCCTCACTCCTGACCCGCAGCCCCGCCAGCTCCCCGGCCCTGCCCTCACTCCTGACCGCAGCCCCGCCAGCTCCCCGGCCCTGCCCTCACTCCCAACCCCCAGCCCTGCCAGCTCCCCCCGGCCCTGCCCTCACTCCTGACCCACAGCCCCGCCAGCCCAGCCTGGGCTCCCCCCGGCCCTGCCCTCACTCCCGACCCACAGCCCTGCCAGCCCAGCTGGGGACCGGCGTCCTTGGGGATCACAGGGAGCGAAAGCTGATCTGCCCGTGACCTGCGCTGAATGTGGCCCCGGCCTCTGCGGGAGAATGTTCCCTGTGACTCCAGCCGCCTGCTCTTGGCTGTTGGTTCATCTCCTGCCTCCCTAGCACTGCACCTCCCTGCAGTCTGCCACTTCTCTGGGCCCATCTCCCTGGCCAGCTGGGGAAACTGAGGCCCAGCACAACACCCCTCCGCTGGGGAAACTGAGGCCCAGCACAACACCCCTCCGCTGGGGAAACTGAGGCATATCACAACACCCCTCCGCTTGGGAAACTGAGGCATATCACAACACCCCTCTGCTGGGGAAACTGAGGCCCAGCACAACACCCCTCCGCTGGGGAAACTGAGGCATATCACAACACCCCTCCGCTTGGGAAACTGAGGCATATCACAACACCCTTCCGCTGGGGAAACTGAGGCATATCACAACACCCATCTACTGGGGAAACTGAGGCCTGGCACTACACCCCTCCGCAAAGCAGCTCAGCCAGGGGGTCCCACCTTGATGCTTTCACTGCGAGGCCCCTTGGCGACTGGTGTGTACCAGCCTGGGTCTGCGTCCTGCCACACTGGCAAGCCTTCCTGTCTCTCCCCCACTCCTCAGGGCAAGTCCCCTCTCCCTGCCCCCTGCCTGTGCTCCTCCCCTCTAGCCCCACCCCCTTGCCCATTGGTCTGGCCTCCAGCCAGCACAGGGATCTGGCCGGATCAAGTCACGTCTATTTTAGATTGATGCCGGAGCTGAATAAGCCCTCGGTGTCGGATTAAACTGGCGGGAACGTCCAATCCCCGCTCCCCGTCCCTGGGCAGAGCCAGCCTCCCTGCTGGGCACGCGCCTTCCCTGGGTCAGGCTCCCGCCTGGGCAGCTGCCACCTCTGGGCCCCGAGGGGTTAACGCGGCAGCTGAAGGCCACAGGCTGGGAGAGGCGGCTCCATGCCCGGTGCCCGCGAGGCCGAAGGGCGGGTCACTCCTGTGACGGCGGGTCGGGGTTCCCCCGATCCTGCACCCCTGCAGCAGCAAGAACAGACTCCGCCAGCCACTAGAACAGGGAGGGGTTATTGCTTCTCCGGGATACAGCCCAGCACAGACGTGATGTGGTTACAGGAGTCAGGGCCAGGATGCCTCAGCCCCCTTGAGATGGGTC
This sequence comes from Rafetus swinhoei, assembly GCA_019425775.1. Lineage (NCBI taxonomy): Eukaryota > Metazoa > Chordata > Testudines > Trionychidae > Rafetus > Rafetus swinhoei. The sequence continues at coordinate 1,496,392 of CM033435.1, read as the reverse complement.
CCTGGGACCCTCGATTCCAGCCCCTCCTTAGTCTGTTTCCTTCATGGTTCCAGCCCCAGACTCCTCGCTCCCAGACCCTGCCCCCCAGCCAGGTGTTCGTCTCCGCCTCCCTTCCTGTGTCTCCCCTCTGGGGAAAGAGCCTTGTTATCAGGTGTCTGGGCTAATCCACAGGTAGGTGAGTCAGTGGGGATCACACAGCACAGCGCAGGGTTACAGAGCAGACAGCCCCCCACCACCCCACACCCCCACACACCCTGAGCCCGTCTCCCCCCATCCAGCCCCCATCTCTTAGGAGTGCGGAGCTGGACCTTGCCCGGGCAGGACCTGGTGAGGGCACTGCTGGGCCTGGTAGCCACTCGCAGGGCCCGATCCTGGCACCAGCCACTGCTCAGAGCCCCGCACCCCACCTTGAACGCAGGCCCACCTGGCGCTTGCTAGCGCTGCCCTGTACACACCCCACTGATCATTCCCGGGGCTGCTTGATGGGGGAAGGGCTGAGCCAGGGCTCTAGCCGTGGCTCGTGAGCTGTGGAACTCCCCGCCACTTGATGTGAATGGTTTCAGCGCCGGGCCCTGTGAGCCGGGCAGCAGCAAAACGGTGGATTCGGCCCCGCGCCGGGGAGGCATTAGCGGCGCGACCCTGGGCGCACAGAGGGGTGGGTGAGATGAGATCCAGGCCCTGAGTCAGACTGCCCACAAGAAGCGCTGCAAGCTGTTCCCATGGCAACAGTGCCCCCCCCATCGCTAGCCCCATGATGGGCGAGTGGGCCCCACCAGGGCCCCTTTGCCCACAGGCTGCAAGTGCCCACGCACTCCTAGGGATCTGCACCTGGCTTCCCCGGTGGGGCCCTGACTCGATACCCAGGGACCCCCCAGAGGCACCGGGGCCCCCCAGAGGAGCCTGGAGGAGCCGCGGGGGGGGACTGCCTGCGGGGAGCTGGGAGGGCCACGGGACAGGGCATCTGATCCCGGCCGGTGGCTGCATGGAGCCCGAGCGGCCCCGGCGCTGGCCCCGCAGAGCCGGCTCGGTGTGGCCAGGCCGAGCGCCAGGCCCGTCAAAGGCTCAGTGTTCCCTGCACAGGGCCGGCTCTGTCCCAGCTCCCGGCCGTGGGCAGGCAGACGTGCCGTGAGGCAGAGCCTCCCTGGGCAGCGCAGGGCACCACTGCGGGTCCAGGCAGGACTGTGCTGGTGGGCAACCAGTTCTCCTTCCGGGGCGGGCTAGCGGGGGCTGTGGGTGGGGAATGAGGGGCACCGCAGAGCGGGGGAGGGCAGGGCTGGGTCTGGTGCTTCCCACTGACTCGGGGCGTCACCGGAGCCAGCCCCAGGCCCGCTAGCCCCCCAGCCCAGCATGGCAGGGCCTGAGCTGGCTCTTGGCTCGCAGGGCGTGACGGCGCGTCGGGGAGCCCCCGACCCTGCACCCCCATCCGCAGCCAGACGGGACTCTCAGCCGGCCAGTAGAGTAGAAGGTTTATTGGCTCCCAGAGACACGGCCTAGCTTAGGATCAGTGTTAACAGCAGAGCCAGGGCAGAGCCTTAGTCCTCTTGGGGGGAAAGGCTCACGGGCCCTGAACCCCCCTTGCTTGGTCTAAAACATCCTCACTCCTCCGCTAACTCCCCCCCAGCAGCTGGTCCCTGAGCCCCCAGGCAGCCCCGTCTCCTCCATTGTCCTGCTCCCAGACCCAAGGGGAATCTTTTGTCACCTGGACCCCCCCCCAAAAAACCCCACAGCAGTGACTGTAACAGCACCCCCACTACGTCACACAGGGACTGGTACCTGAACGGGAACTACCTGGTGATCATCGTGGTGCCTGAGCCCCAGCACCCTGGAGCGCTGCCCGGAGCCCTGTGCAGCCCCCCAGCACTGCAGGGCAGGCGAGCGCAGTGTGGGGCTAGCTGGGGGGCAGCGGGGGCTGGGAGTCAGGCTTCTTGGGGCCAGGGGGACAGGGAAGGGTTTGGGGGGCAGGGTAAGACCAGCCTGTGACGGGGCGGGTGGGTCTCTCTCGCTAGGATCGGTCTGGCCAGCGCCCTCCCTGCTGCCCCTCTCCCCAGGGCTCAGCCCGCCCCACGCCCCACGTGGGCCTGGGCCAAGCGCAGAGTCCAGCCGGGGCCTGGCGGCAGCATGAGGAATGGGGGGTCCACCCTGTCGCCATGGGGCCCCGCCACCCCCAAGCAGGCCAGCCCCAGGTGGGCCCTGGGCGAGGGCCGGGACACCCCAGCTCGGCCCATGCTCACCCCCCTCTGCTTTCTCCCCAGGCTACCTGGGCTACACCAGCGGGTTCTCCCTCAGCTGCATGGTCTTCTTCCTCATCTCGGTGAGTGTGCCGGGCCGGGGCCAGCCGGCCGGACACCCCCAGTGCCGCTGGCTGCAGCCCTGGCACCGGCTCTCCTGGGGGCACCGCCCTGACCTGAGCGCGGCTGGAGCTCGCTTCCCCCGCCCGTCCCATGCGCCCGCTGGGCAGCTCTGGGTGCCACGTCCCTCCCTCCTGACCCGCAGCCCCTGCTAGCCCAGCCGCCGGCTGCCCCGGGGTCACCCTCTGCACAGCATTCCCTGTGCCCCCGCCAGCCCCACCTGACACAGGGGAGAGGTTATAGCCCATCCCCCAGCTCCCCTCAGACACCCCAGTGTTCCCTGTGCCCCCCCCCAGTCCCCCCTTACACAGGGGAGAGGTTATAGCCCATCCCCACCTCCTCAGACACCCCAGTGCTCCCTGTGCCCTCCAGCCCTCCCTTACACAGGGGAGAGGTTATAACCCATCCCCCACCTCCCCTCAGACACCCCAGTGTTCCCTGTGCCCCCAGCCCTCCCTTACACAGGGGAGAGGTTATAGCCCATCCCCACCTCCCCTCTGACACCCCAGTGCTCCCTGTGCCCCCAGCCCCCTTACACAGGGAGAGGTTATAACCCATCCCCACCTCCCGTCAGACACCCCAGTGCTCCCTGTGCCCCCAGCCCCACCTTACACAGGGGAGAGGTTATAACCCATCCCCCACCTCCCCTCGGACACCCCAGTGCTCCCTGTGCCCCTCAGCTCCCCCTTACACAGGGGAGAGGTTATAACCCATCCCCCACCTCCTCTCAGACACCCCAGTGCTCCCTGTGCCCCCCAGTCCCCCCTTACACAGGGGAGAGGTTATAGCCCATCCCCACCTCCCTCAGACACCCCAGTGCTCCCTGTGCCCCCAGCCCCCTTACACAGGGGAGAGGTTATAACCCATCCCCACCTCCCCTCAGACACCCCAGTGTTCCCTGTGCCCCCAGCCCTCCCTTACACAGGGGAGAGGTTATAGCCCATCCCCCACCTCCCCATGGACACCCCAGTGCTCCCTGTGCCCCACCCTGCCCCACCTTACACAGGGGAGAGGTTATAACAGATCCCCCACCTCCCCTCAGACACCCCAGTGCTCCCTGTGCCCCCCCAGCCCCCTTACACAGGGGAGAGGTTATAACCCATCCCCACCTCCTCAGACACCCCAGTGTTCCTGTGCCCCAGCCCTCCCTTACACAGGGAGAGGTTATAACCCATCCCCACCTCCCTCGAGCACCCCAGTGCTCCTGTGCCCCCCAACCCCCTCACACAGGGGATAGGTTATAACCCATCCCCACCTCCTTAGACACCCCAGTGTTCCCTGTGCCCCCAACCCCCCCTCACACAGGAGAGGTTACAACCCATCCCACCTCCCCTCGGACACCCCAGTGCTCCTGTGCCCCAACCCCTCACACAGGGGAGAGGTTATAACCCATCCCCACCTCCCTCAGACACCCCAGTGCTCCCTGTGCCCCAGCCAGCCCCTCACACAGGGGAGAGGTTATAACCCACCCCCACCTCCTCAGACACCCCAGTGCTCCCTGTGCCCCAGCCAGCCCCCCTCACACAGGGGAGAGGTTATAACCCATCCCCCACCTCCCCTCAGACACCCCAGTGCTCCCTGTGCCCCCCCAGCTCCCCCTCACACAGGGGAGAGGTTATAACCCATGTCAAAGGGCCAGCCGCAGTCCCAGGGCAATTCACAGCTCGGGTCTCACCCCTCGCTGGGCCGAGCCCTGGGCATCTCCCATCCAAAGGGCTGTTCGCGGACAGACAGCCGGGCCAGAGTTAGGGTGTTACAGGAACCGGACACAGCCCGGGCACAGCCTGGGACTCTGCGCTGCGCGGCTGGGGGGTCAGTGCCGTTGGCTCCGGCTCATCGCAGGGACGCTCCGAGGTGACTGGTGCAGTGAGCCCGACGGAAGAAGCCCAGGGCCCTTCTCATGCCCTGGCCCCGGGGAGGGACTCCCTTGCTTGGCTGGGTAAAGCCTGTCCCAGGACGGCGTGAGGAGCCCGTGGGCAGGCCCCCCAGCCCTGTGCCGGCGGGCACCCAGGCCCATGGTGCCGGAAAGTCTGGCCAGGGGCGGCCCAGGGCTCCGGAGCCCAGCGGGGCTGAACGTCTGCTCTGGGCATGAAGGGGCCGCAGCCGCGGGCTCCTGGTGGCTGCTCGTGGGCCCCGCTGGGCATCGCAAGCAGGGGCCTTGGGGGCCGGGCACTGACCATGTTCTCCCCCCCCCAGGTCATTTACAAGAAGTTCCAGATCCCCTGCCCCCTCCCTGAGCGGGGCAGCAACGGCACCAGCAACCTCAGCCACACCCCGGGCAGCGCCGGCGACCACCTGCCCAGCTACGCCTGCGCCGCCAGCCTCTTCACGCTCAACTCCCAGGTACGCCCGCGCCGGGCACAGGCAGGCTGGCCAGGAGCCCCGCACCTGCAGACGGGCACACGCGTGTGTGTGTGTGTACGGCAGTGTGCGTCTGCGTGTGCACACGTGTGTGCGTGCATGCGTGTCTGTGCACACGCACATGTTCCGCCGCCCCGCATGGGCGGGGACTGGCCCTTCCCTGGCTGCGGGTGCAGGTGTCTCCCTCGACTGCTCTGCCCACGCCCGGCCCTGCCACCGCCCGGCCAAGCCCACGGGTCTTTACTCAGGCCCCAGGACGGCAGGGCTGGCTCACAGGGTGCCTGGGTTTCCTCCGCCTCGGGGCCCTGCCCTCGGGCCGTGCCTGGCCCCCGTTTCTCTGGTCCTGCGTGGCCAGAGATGCTCCGTTCTGAGAGGGAGCTGGGCGTCCCCAGCTGGTGGGACCCAGACTCATCCGCTGGGAGCCGGCAGTGCGGGGCTGGTGGCTTTGAGCCCGACGCCTTCCCCGGCGCTTCTGCCCGCTCCACTCCCGCCCCAGGCCACGCCCGGCCACAGGGACCCGGGCTGGGCAGCCGGGGCACTCTCCCTGGCAGTGCCCCCTGACCCCCGGTGTCTCTGCAGACGGCTTACACCATCCCCATCATGGCCTTCGCCTTCGTGTGCCACCCCGAGGTGCTGCCCATCTACACGGAGCTGAAGGAGTGAGTCCTGGGGGACCGGGATGGGGGGCAGTGGCTGAGAAGGGGGCAGCCCGGGGCCCTGCCCCACTGCCCCCTAGAGGGGCCTGATCCAGTGGCGCTCAGCCCCAGAACCAAACGTGGCTCCATGGAAGGCAATGGGGTGATGCCAGCATCCACGCCCAGAGGGCCCCCCCTTGTGGCTGGTCCAGGGGCCCGTACCAGGGCCCCTATTGCTCCAAGCCACCTCCGCTGCCCTGGGACTCCTGGATCTGGGCTCTGCTCCAGCAGGTTCTGGGCCCTTCCCCCCCACCCCCAGCATTGGGCACCTGGCAGCATGGGAGCCGCCCACGGCCATTCTGGGGGCCCATGATCTGTGCCAGCTGTGCAGCCCACGCCGCTGCCTGGCCAGCCCCCCGGCCGACAGACCGGCCCCCCTTCTCCTGGTCGACACCGGACCAGAGGTGGAAGCAGTTCCTGCCTCCCGTGCTGTCTCCGTGCCCAGCTGGCAGCGGGAGGCTGCCCACCGGCTGAGATGCCCACAGGGCAGAGCCTGCGAGGCCCCCACCAGTGGTCAGTGCGCCGCTCCCCTGCCAAGAGCCGCTGCTGCTGGGCACCAGCTGGCACCTTGGGGTCTGCAGCAGGAGCGCGCCCCCTCGTCTGCACCGGGCAAGGGGGGCTCGCTTAGCCGCCTGGCAGGGCCCAGCCTCGTGGGGGGCCAGGCACGGGAGGGCTGAGAGCTGCCGGCACCCAGCGAATGTCGCCTGCTCCGGTGTCCCGCAGCCCCTCCAAGAAGAAGATGCAGGGAATCTCCAACATCTCCATCGTCGTCATGTACCTCATGTACTTCCTGGCCGCCCTCTTCGGCTACCTCACCTTCTACGGTGAGTGCCGCCCACCCCTGCCCCGCCCACGCCTGCCCCAGCCCCTGCCTGCCCCAGCCTTGCCCACGCCTGCCCCAGCCCCTGCCCGCCTGCCCCAGCCCATGCCTGCCCCAGCCCCACCTTCCCTGCCCCGCCATGCCTGCCCCACCTGAGCCAGCCTGCACCAGCCCCTGCCCTGTGCCTGCCATGCCCGCCCCAACCTGTAGTAGCCCCCACACCACCCCAGCCTGCACCAGCCCCTGCCTGCACCTGCCCCGCCAGCGCCCCACTCCTGCCCCCGTCCGCACTAACCCCCGCCCGAGCCCTGCTCTTGCCCCAGCCTAAGCCAACCCCACACGCCCCAGCCAGCACCAGCCCTGCCCACGCCCCGCTCCTGCCCCCACCCTGCCTGAGCCCTCCACCAGCCCCTACCCCCACCTGCACCAGCCCCTGCCCCGTGTGAGCTCCATGCCTTCCCCTGCACTCGCCAGCCCCTGAGGGATGCAGCCAGCACCCGCCAGCTCCCTGGGCTGCATGGCTCACAAGCGGAGCCCTCCCGTGCCACCAGCAACTGGCAGCTGCCATGGGGCTGCCCGCCATGGGCTGCTTTCCTGCCCAGCCCTCCCCGACCCCAGGGCTGGCCGGTGCCACCGTCGCCGCAGTACCCCTGCGGCCGTGCGGGCCAGGCTGGGCCAGTGGCCGGGGCTCCCCTGACGCAGGCTGTGCCCGCAGGCCGGGTGGAGTCGGAGCTGCTGCACACCTACAGCTACGTGGACCCCTTCGACGTGCTGATCCTGTGCGTGCGCGTGGCCGTGCTCATCGCCGTGACGCTCACCGTGCCCATCGTCCTCTTCCCGGTAGGCACCGCACAGCCAGCCTCGGGGTGGATGGCACGGCAGGGCCGTTCCCGCACCGGCAGGGTCGTGGCTCCCTGTGCGCGCCCCTCCCCGGGTGACACTGGCACCGGGGTCCCTGGTCCCTGCACAGCCTACGTGGGCACCGGCCGGCAGCTTGTGGGCAGTGCCAGCAGAGGCCAGGGGCTGGGTGGGCCGTGGGGACTCAGGGCAGCCCACTGTGGGGCCCTGGCAAGTGCCTGGGGTTTTCTGGCGAGGCCCGCCCTGCGCAGGTCGCAGTGGGCACAGGAGCAGCAGGAAACTGACATGGACACAAACTGCAGGAAAGGGGCTGGGATCAGGGGGCTGGCCAGGGACTGGGGCGAGTGCAGCCCAGAGGCCCTGGTGAAGGGCATATACAGTGCCCAGGCCATGCCGGGAGTGGGGAGAGCAGCCCAGAGGCCCTGGTGAGGGGCACATCCAGTGCCCAGGGCATGGCGGATGTGGGTGAGCAGGCCAGAGGCCATGGTGAGGGGCACATTCAGTGCCCAGGTCATGGCGGGCGTGAGGCAAGTGGGGCCCAGAGGCCCTGGTGAGGGGCACATCCAGTACCCAGGCCATAGTGGGTGTGGAGAGACCAGCCCAGAGGCCCTGGTGAGGGGCCCTGGTGAGGGGCACATCCAGTGCCCAGGTCATGGCGGGCATGGGTGAGCAGGCCAGAGGCCCTGGTGAGGCAGGCCAGAGGCCCTGGTGGGCGTGAAGTGAGTAGGGCCCAGAGGCCCTGGTGAGGGGCACATCCAGTGCCCAGGCCATGGCGGGCGTGAGGCGAGCAGGCCAGAGGCCCTGGGGAGGGGCACATCCAGTGCCCAGGCCATGGCGGGCATAGGGCGAGCAGGCCAGAGGCCCTGGGGAGGGGCACATCCAGTGCCCAGGCCATGGCGGGCGTAGGGCGAGCAGGCCAGAGGCCCTGGTGAGGCACATCCAGTGCCCAGGCCATGGCGGGCGTAGGGCGAGCAGGCCAGAGGCCCTGGTGCGGGCACATACAATCTGCGCCCCTCCCCCGCAGGTGCGCCGCGCCATCCAGCAGATGCTGTTCCAAGGCAAGGACTTCAGCTGGGTCCGCCACACGGTGATCGCCGTGGTGCTGCTCATCGCCATCAACCTGCTGGTCATCTTCGCCCCCTCCATCCTGGGCATCTTCGGCCTGATCGGTGAGTCCCCTCCCCCCACCGGCCAGCCTCTCCTTCCCCAGCGCCACCGGGCACCCGGGTCCTGCCGCCGCTGAACCCTCGTCCCCGGAGTGAGCCCGAGAGGCAAAGGCCCCTGCGGTAACCGGCTGCTCCCCCCGGCCTTAGCTCGACGCCCAGGGCTGCAGCCGGGGGCTTCTCTTCTGTGCTTGCACTCGGGGGTTCTCCGCCCTCACCACTCAGGGCCTGGTCCCTGGCTGGCCCCGCACCGTGGGGAGCCCTGGGGCAAGGCTGGCGCCTGGGGGGTGGGCCAGGACGGCTGGCCCCACTGATTCCAGGGAAACTAATTAAGGGAGAGGGGGGAGTGCAATGGGTCATATTACAGGGGTCCCCGTGGGGGTGTCACCCTTGGCCCGTCACGTCTACCTGCCCTCTGCTCTCCCCTGGCTCAGGTCCAGAGCTGGGGTCCCAGCCCCCAGCAGAGCAACACGGACGCAGAGCCAGCTGCAACAGCCGGGAGCAGAGCCCCAGTGGGGCCAAGCCCCCAAACAGTCCCTCTTAGGCGGTGGCACAGTTTTACCCAGGAAGGTGGCACGTGGGCCCTCTCTCAGCGCGAGAGAGATGCACACTGGTCGCCCCCCAGTTATTTACACCGGGCTTGATAACAAACAGACGCGGGTTTAGTGTTTCCAGCAGGCATCTTGGGGAGGAAGTGGGGGTCTCCAAGGCGGCAGTGCTTTGTGCTCAGTTCAGACTTTTCTCCCCTGGAGTGGGGAAGTACCAGCCCCCCAGACCCACCCTCTCCTGATGTTCTCCAGGTGCCACGTCGGCCCCCTGCCTCATCTTCATCTTCCCGGCCATCTTCTACATCCGCATCGTGCCCAAGGACAAGGAGCCCGCCAAGTCCGTCCCCAAGCTCCTGGTACGTCCTCTGCAGCAGGGCCGTCGTGGGGCTGAGGGGCGCGGCAGGGCGTGGCCTGGGGCCAGCACTGACTCGGCCGTGGGGGCCAGCCGAGCCTCCGTGGAGGCCGTCGGCCCCGCAGGGCACTCGCCGCGACTGTGCCATGTCTCAAGCCACCCCGCATTAATGACCACCAATGGTCTGATGCCAGGGGCCTTCGTTTCCAGCGGCCTCCCCTCTGGGAGGGCACACACTTAGGGGACCCCGGATCCCTCTGGCTGTGGGCCGTGGCTCCTGTGTTAGAAGCAAGGGAGTGCGTTTATAGCATGGGCTATACCCAGGAGTCCTGAATCTCAGCCCCCCACCACTAACCACTAGTCCCCACGCCCCTCCCAGAGCCGGGGAGAGGGACTCTGCTCTCACAAGTCACCCTCTCTCATCTGACAGCCCCGGAGACTTAGTGGGAGGCCCTGCAGAGGGGAGATATGACACATGCGTTGGGGGAGGGGCACAGCTGAGGGAGGGACCCAGGTGGGGGGTTGGGGTGGAGCTATGTGCCTGAGGGGTGCAGGTGGGCGGGGTTGGGGTGGAGCTAGGTACAGGTGGGCGGGGTTGGGGCAGAGCTAGGTGCCTGAGGGGTGCAGGTGGGCAGAGTTGGGGCAGAGCTAGGTGCCTGAGGGGTGCAGGTGGGCGGGGTTGGGGCAGAGCTAGGTGCAGGAGGGAGGGGTTGGGGAGGAGCTATGTCCCCGAGGGATGCAGGTGGGCGGGGTTGGGGCAGAGCTAGTGCAGGTGGCGGGGTTGGGGAGGAGCTATGTCCCCGAGGGATGCAGGTGGGCGGGGTTGGGGCGGAGCTAGGTGCGTGAGGGGTGCAGGTGGGCGGGGTTGGGGCGGAGCTAGGTGCCTGAAGGGTACAGGTGGGTGGGGTTGGGGAGGAGCTATATCCCTGAGGGGTGCAGGTGGGCGGGGTTGGGGAGGAGCTATGTCCCGAGGATGCAGGTGGGCGGGGTTGGGGAGGAGCTGTCCCCGAGGGATGCAGGTGGGCGGGGTTGGGGCGGAGCTGGGTGCCGGAGGGTGCAGGTGGGCGGGGTTGGGGGAGGAGCTACGTCCCCGAGGGATGCAGGTGGGCGGGGTTGGGGCGGAGCTAGGTGCCTGAGGGGTACAGGTGGGCGGCGGTGGGGCGGAGCTAGGTGCCTGAGGGGTACAGGTGGGTGGCGGTGGGGCGGAGCTAGGTGCCTGAAGGGTGCAGGTGGGCGGCAGTGGGGCGGAGCTAGGTGCCTGAGGGGTACAGGTGGGTGGCGGTGGGGCGGAGCTAGGTGCCTGAAGGGTACAGGTGGGCAGTGGTGGGGCGGAGCTAGGTGCCTGAGGTACAGGTGGGCGGGGTTGGGGCGGAGCTGGGTGCCGGAAGGTACAGGTGGGCGGGGTTGGGGCGGAGCTGGGTGCCTGAAGGTGCAGGTGGCGGCGGTGGGGCGGAGCTAGGTGCGTGAGGGGTGCAGGTGGGCGGGGTTGGGGCGGAGCTAGGTGCGGAAGGGTACAGGTGGGCGGGGTTGGGGAGCTAGGTGCGTGAGGGGTGCAGGTGGGCGGGGTTGGGAGGAGCTATGTCCCGAGGGATGCAGGTGGGCGGGGTTGGGAGGAGCTATGTCCCCGAGGGATGCAGGTGGGCGGGGTTGGGGCGGAGCTAGGTGCGTGAGGGGTGCAGGTGGGCGGGGTTGGGGCGGAGCTAGGTGCCGGAAGGGTACAGGTGGGCGGGGTTGGGGGCGGAGCTAGGTGCGTGAGGGGTGCAGGTGGGCGGCGGTGGGGCGGAGCTACGTGCGGACACAGGTGGGCGTGGCTGGCTCCCTGGCACTATGGGCAGCGGGCTGACAGCTCCTGCCCCCACGTCTCTTTCAGGCTGCCGGCTTCGCGGGCCTTGGCGTGCTCTTCATGGTCATGAGTCTGAGCTTCATCATCAGTGACTGGGCGACGGGTGGCATCAAGAGCGGGGGCAGCCACTAGATGGCAGCGGCAGGTGCCCTCCCGCCCCGGCCTGCACCCTGGGCGACGGGGCTGGCTAAGCCATGCTCCCCTGCCCCTGCCTGCCGCCCGCTCTGCCCCGCGACCCGGCCCTTTGGCGCCACTGGGGTTTCCCCCGCAGGGGCGGGCCAGCCCATCACCACCAGCGAACACAGCGAGGGGGAGCCGAGCAATCCCCCAGTGGGGTGGGCGCAGCCCTGCCGGGCCATGCGGCCGGGGCACGAGAAGCGCCAAGAGACACAGGATTAGTGGCTGCAGCACGGGAATGGGTGCTATTCCCGGGTAGGTGAGCTTGCCTCAGTTTCTCCATCTGTAAAATGGGACTGCTACTTCCCTACCTCACCGCGGGCCGGCTGTGAGCTGTGAGTGCTGCCCGTGGGAGGGGAGGGCGTGAAAGGAACTGGAACGGGTGGGATGCAGGACGTCCGGCCCTGCGCCTTGGTTTCTTTCCCTGCTGCGGCACAAGGCCGGACGTGCCCTTCAGAGCCCTCATTGCCTCTTGCGGGGGGAGGTCTCACGCCCAGTGCGGCGCCCACAGGGTCTGCCTCATGGAAGATCCTGGCATGGCTGCTGCTCTGTGGCTGCCCGCGGCCTTGGTCTGCCTCCTGCCATGGAGGGCGGCGTGTGGGGTGAGCTGAGGGCACCCTGCCCACAGGCCTTTGCCTGGCACACTCCCCAAGAGGGTGGGGACTTCCACGCCTGCCCTGATATTACAACCGGAGCCCTTGCCCGCTGCCTGGACCCACACCCTGCCCCACAGCATGGAGAGACACGGCCTTCCCCATGGCCGACGGGGGCACGCCGCTGGGCGTTGTGGTTCCACCTCTGAGCTTGTGTCGAAACTAAATAGTCCCTACAACTTGATTTGCTGCTAATCGAAATAGTGTAAGAGAATTGACATTAATTTATTTTATGTATGTATGTATATGTACACATGCGCATACACACACTTGTACACATGCACACACGTGACACGCATATACACATACACACACACACACACGTGCGCACACACGCACACACTGTCCTTCTGGTGTTGCTGACCCTGTGGCTCGTGCTTTCCTGGGTGCCAGCCCTGCAGCCCGTGCCAGAGCTGGGAGGCTGTGCAGGCTGTGGAGCCAGACTGGGGAGAGGGTGCAGGGTGCACCAGTTTCGCCCCTTTGGATGGGTCTTGTCCACCTCGGTGACCTGGATCCCATCAGCTGGATCCCAAGCCCAGCCCTGCCCACACACCATGTCCCGGGCCCCGCTCCCACTGGGCAGCTCCCCAGGGGCCTCTCCTGCCCTGCCCAGCTGGCTCTCAGCCCTGGGGGGCAGCAGGTGAACTGGCTCTGGCCTGGGGGCAGAGCCACAGGCAGGCTGCTGGGGGCTCCCGCGTGAGGCCTCCCGGGGCCCGGCTGCCGAGTCGCTGCCCAGCTGGGCAGCCGGAGCCCAGGGGCACCAAGACAGGTCTCTCCCCACCCCTTTGCCTGGGGCCACCGGCCTGACCCGGCTCTCCTGGGTCTGGCCGTGCAGAGGCAGTCACTGGGCTCACGCCCTGTGGGGCAGACCAGCCCTGGGGGGCAGGCTGGGGGTGTACATGCGGGGCAGCTGGCCGTGGCAGTGTTCGCTGAGCCCCATAGAGCAGCTGGCGGGTTCTGTCCTGGGGGGCAGGGAACGCCCTGGCAGCAGAAGAATGGGGGCCTTGGACCCCCTAACTAGGAGCACAGCCTGCAGCTTGGTAGGGCCCAGACACCCAGGGGAGGGGCACCAAGTAACGCTGCAGCGCCGTGGTCCATGGGGCCCTGCTGCCCAGCCTCGCCAGTGCCCTCGGGCAGCTGAGCATCGTGGCGAGCGGCCTTTTTGAGCGCCCTGGGAGACAGGCGAAGCCACCGACCCGCCGTCTCTGGGCGGCTGGCGGCCCGTGTCGGGGGGGGCCAGGCCGCGCCGTGTCTGTGCCTGGGGGGCCCAGCCCCGGCTACGGGGATGTGTCTGCCCACACCCTGGGGGTTAGCGTGCTCAACCGCCCCCCCAGCGCCGGCCGCGCCCCACGGAGGCTCCCCCCTGGCTGCGGCTCGGGGCCCAGCCAACGGCTCCCAGGTGTTTCAGTGAGCCCTCCGGGGGCCCCATCCTGCGAGGTGCTGAGCTCAGGCCCGAGGGGGCTCCACTGGCCTGCCAGGAAGGCTCCACACCAGCCCCGCTCCCAGGGTGGGCCCACAGGTTTCCTGGGATGGGCGATGGGTGGGCGAGCTCAGGGTGCTGACGGGGCAGGGTGTGGGGGCAGAACGGGACTTGTATCCGCAGCCGGGGCTACCCGCTGCCCCACTGGGGCGCCCCACCCGCCCAAGCGGGGTTACTCGGGCAGCAGGTGAGTACAGCTGCCTGCTCTGCCCAGGGGCTGAAGCGGGTTCGGCCGCGCGCCGCATTGGGGCCCTCCCGCAGGGCTGGGGCGGAGTTCCCACGTCGCTGGGCCTTCCCCTGGCCTGTCCCTTCGCCCCCCTCCTGGCTGGGGGGGCAGCTGGGCCTGGGACAGGGAGAGGTGTCGGTTTGAACTGATCTGTTTAAATGAGATTTATATTTGGGAAGGAAACGACCCCCCCGTGTAATAAATAATAAAGGAGACGCAAAGCCCCGGGCTCCGTGTGCTCTTGACTCGGAGATACTGGGGTGCACCCAGCGGTGGGGGCCAGGCACAGAACGGGACATGCAGCGCCACGGGTCTGGGGGGCACTCGTGGGACGAGGTAAATTACTGCCACTGTTGCCATAGAAACCGAGGAGCCCAGCCTGCCCCCACGTGGCCACAGGCAGACCTGAGGCACACGGGAGTCCCCATGGGTAGGCCCTTCATCAGGGCCCAGAATTCCTATTGCACAGCATGGGCACCTAACCTGCGGGACTCACTGCTGCAGGATATTGCTCGGGCCAGCCCCAGAGCCACCTGGGTTTGTTTCGAAAGGCTGAGGCACGTGTCTGGAGGGGAACACACCCCGAGTTCGTGTGGTGTGATTCAAACGTCCAGAGGGGTTTTACATCCACATGCTTCTGGGCATAAACCGACTGGGCCGCAGTGCGGGGCAGGAAGTAACGGCCCCGTTGTCTAATAGAGGCTCACTCGCTGCGGTCCAGGGGCACAATGCCGCGGCCATGTGCAATGAAGACGTCGGTCCCTAGATCCCAGGGGAACCGCCCCCGGCATCGCCTCCTCTTCGCTGTCTCCGGGAGGGGGAGCCAAGGCACCGGAGAGCTGAGCCAGGCGAGCTCCAGCGTCGCTGCCGTTCCGGAGCCAGCGCCCAGCCCCCATGAGAAGTGACTGCTCCAGCCGGAAGCCAGGGGGCATGCTCCCGGCCCTCAAGGAGACAGGGCAGGGCTAGGTCAGGCCGGACCGGAGACCCCCCAGTGTGCCGAGGGCTGCTGCTCTGGCCGGGGTGTGCAGCCCGCAATGGGGGGGGGGGTCGCTCTTCTCTCAGGATCACCGCTCCTGTGCTAGGGCCACCGGGCAACGGGGCACCTCTCCTCTGAGGGTCACTGCCCAGCCCCACGTGAAGGGGTATGGGACAGGCGCCCGGCAGACAGGTGCCAGAAGCAGGACCACATGCCAGGTCGCCCCAACCCTGGTGCTCTGCCCACTAGTCCACACGGCCCCGGCTGGGTGGTTGGGCAGGTGGTGTGCTTGTCTCCCCCTGCCCCCGCCTGCCAATGTCAGGCTGGGCGCAGGGAGGCCCCCGCAGAGGCAGCTGTCCTGGTGCCAGCCCACGTGGGGGGCCATGGGGCTGCCTGCATGGCAAGTCCCCCCGGCCTCCGCTCGGTGCTGTGCTGGGGGGGCAGCGAAGCGGGGCAAAGGGGGGCCTGCCTGCCACAAACAGTCCCACTGGCTTCGCAGCAGGGCCTGTCGGAGGGTGGCTGCTCCTTAAGGCCCTGGGCTCACCGCTGCAGATCACCTGATTTAGAGCCCCAGGGGATGGGTGGGCAGGGGGAGGCCAAGGCCTGGGGCAGGGTGGCCAGCGGGCTGAGTGGGGCAGGGGAGCTGGGGGGCTCAGAGAGCCCCGGGACCATTCGCTGCTCCAGCCCAGCACCCATCCGCCGCCAGCCATGCCCGAGCCCAGGGCCCCAGCCAGCCGTGCCGCCGGGGGGGACCGGGCCCTGCTTTGGAGAGCTGTGCCAGGTGCCTGCCCCCCCCCCCGGGTCCCTTTGTTTGGGTGCTTGGCGCCACCTGGTGGCCAGGCCAGGAAGCCGCAGGAACCGCTGCTCGGCCTGGGCCCAGTCCCCCCCCAGCACAGCCGGGTGCGGGCCCACGCGGCGCAGGGAGCCGGGTGGTGGGTGCACATGGACCCCGCCTCCGCTCGCTGGCGGGTCCGCCCAGGCGCTGCAGCCTTCTCGGGCGGGGACAGAGCCCCATGGCCCGCAGCGCCTCTAGCACAGGAGTGGGGGGCTGCCCCTCGCGTCCCGGCAGCATGCCCCCCCGACAGGCCCTGGCAGGGAGCGACCCCCCCCTTGGCTGGCTCTGGGCAGCCCCTGCCCCCCAGGCTGGGGGAGTGGCGCCCCATGGCACGCAAAGGTGCACGGACAGTCCCGCCGGCAGCCCCCACCACACGCCGCCACGGCCGGTCTGTGCTGGGGGCTGTCGTGGGGGCAGCGTGAGGCCAGGGAGTGTGCGCCTCCTGCCCCAGGCTGCGTGGGCTGGAGCGGGCCTGGCCATTCCCCACGCTGCCCACTGGGCGGCCCCAGCACCCCAAGGGCTCGCCCGGGGGTTACTGCCCAGAGGGCCGGGTGCTCCCTTGGGGCGGTGCCAGAGCTGAGATGGGGGGGGGCGCTGGGCAGGGTCAGCCCCCCCGTGTCTGCCTGGCTGAAATGTCTGAGCACATGCCAGGTAGCGCCCAGGCGGGGCCCAGAGCCTCTTCCTGCCCTCCGTGCGGGACAGCCCCCCCCTGCAGTCCGGTTCCCTGGGCCAGGCTGCAGGGAGCCCCCCACACACACACTCAGAGGCCCTGCCCCAGCCCCACGTGCTGCACAGAGGCGCTGGCTCTGGCATTTGCACAGGCATTGAGCTTTGGGGAACCCATTGTAGCTTCAGCCCCCCCCCTCGTCCTGCTGGTGGGGGCTGCTGGGAACCCCAGGGCTCGCCCTGTCCAGGGCCAAGGAACCCACCCCACAAAGAGCAGGGCCTGCAGCTCACAGCATGGCTGCAGGGGGTCCCGCTGCACCCCCGGCAGCGCCCAAAGGGGCAGGGCGGCACCAGCGGCCGGGATCGGGGTGGTCCCTCTGCACTGCTGGCGGCCGGTGCCCCGGGTCGGTGGTAGGATTCTTCTGTCAACTGAACGCTGTCTCCCCCGCGGTTGGGTCGGCTGAACTACACCCCTTAAGGTGTGAATTCTCCCCCCCCCCGTGTGTAGGGCCTGGGCTGGCTTAGCTTGGCACATAGGCCAGGCCTTGGTTGGCTTTCCTGGCCGTGGCCTGCGGACAAGTCCAGCTGTGTCCCGTGCTGGGGCCTGGAGTGGCAGGGGGACCGACAGCTACGCTCCAGCTTGCAGGGTGCCTCTGCTGAGGCTTTGCCCCGGGCAAGGAGGGGGCAGGAGCCCAGCCATGGGGCACTGAGGGGGGTCTCCGGCACACCCACGGCATTCCCACCCAGCCCCAGTTCCCTGGGAAGCCAGGGGCCTGGCAGCGGCTCACTTCCCCTCTGCCCTGTGGGAACCTGTCCTCCTGCGTGATCAATTACCCCTCGCCTATGTCATCGGCTGTAATGTGTCACCTATTCCCTGGGCTGGGCCCCGCCAGCCTCACTGCCCTGCCGGCACCGCCTGCCGCATTCGGCTGCCCTGGGCTCGCCCCGCCCGGGAGGTGCTGCACCTGGGAATGTGCCCTGCAGTGTGTGTGTGTGTGTGTGTGTGTGTGTGCGCGTGTGTGTGCGCATGTGCGTGTCTGTGTGTCACGGCTCACAGGTCGTGCCCACACTTGGCCCCTCGGCTCCTGGGCGGATCCCCCCTCTCCAGTGCGACGACCCCTTCTCGGGGAGCCCCTCCTCTCCAGCGGCAGTGAGACAGCCCTCCCTTTCTCAGGGGGCCACTCCAGTGCGGCGACCCTCTCCTGGGGGCCCACTCCCACCTGGGGGGTCCGCCCCTCCTCCTCCGCCCCTCCTCCTCCGGTGCCTCTCAGGGCCTCCAGCCGCCTGCCCCTGCTGTGAGCCTCTCGGGGTGTCCCCTCCTCTGGCCCCCAGGGCCTCCCCTCCTGGAGGGACTAGCACCCCCCTGTTCCCCAGCCCAGAGCGACTCCCAACCAGCACCAAACAGGAGGGTCTATTGAGCTTTGAACAGCCAAGGATCCCTCAGGCCAGTCGGCCTGGGCCCTCACCCACACGTCAGCCTCCCCTGCAGCCGGCTGAGTCCTGCCTGCTCTGCTCTGTCCCCCAAAACAGCCCCCGTCTCCCAGCAGAGCCTCCAGTATCCCCTGCAACAGCCCCTCCCCCGCCATTGTCTCTCCCCAGGTAAGAGGGTCGCCTGGGCCCCTTTTCTCCGCCTCCCTCCCCGTCCAATTCTCCCCTCACTGGGATCAACTGGGCCAGTCGCGGGTTCCCCCCTCTGCAGCCCCTTGTCTGGTGTCTGGCCGGAACCGGCCGTGTCCTCTGAGCAGGGCCGGGGGCACCAGGGCACCAGACGCCGCGGCTCCAGTTCTGGGCTGTTCTCTGAAACAACAAACTCCCCCCCTTTGTCACATTAACCAGTAACATCCGGCACTGAGCCCCCTCTGCATGCAGCCCCTGAACTCCCAAAACTCCCCCCTTCCTCACAGTGTGTCTGCACTCATGTGTGTGTATGTCTGTGTGTCCGTCCCCCAGAGACCTCTGGCAATTCGGAGAACTCCTTGAGGTGCCTTTCTCCAGATGCCAGGCCTGAAATTTCCTGCCTTGCCTAAAAGAATTGGGACCGCAGGTCAACGTGACCCTGTTTCCATGGAAAGCGCTGGCCAAGCGCCCGGGCAGGACGAGGCCCGGGGTCTGTAGCCGACAGCCGAGGGGCGGCGGGCGAAGTTGCAGGCCACACTGGTTCCTTGTCCCCGGAGAGAGGTGCGCAGGTTCCTTGCAAATGATTCCGCGGGGTATCCGCCATCCCACGCGCCCCAGGCGAGAGCGGGCAGGGCGAGGGCCGGGGCGTGGGGCACTGAGCCAGCTGGCCGCGGTCCCAGGACGCTGTGGGTCACTAGCCCCAGCAATGGCCAGCGAGCTTTGGGGACAGCGCCTCCAGCTGGCGGGGAGAGGAAGAGCCAATGTCAGGTCCTGAGTGCATCCCCAGGCACGGGCACCTTCCCTCCTTCGGCGCCTGCGGAGCGCTAAGCAAGTGCCCCTGAAAGCCGAGCTTCCGATCCGTGCGGGACCGGGCTGGCTGGCCAGGAACGCCTGCTGTCCCGCAGTATCTGCCCCCGCACCCAAGTCCCGTGGACCCCGTGGGGTGGGGCTCCCGGGCTGAGATGCTGCACCATGCTGAGCCGTGGGCAGGGCGCCCCGTCACTGCGGGCAGCTGGTGCAGGAGGGGGCAGAGGGCGCGGGTGGGAAGGAGCCTGAGGGCGGCCTCTCCCCTCCCCCCCCAAGCACACGCAGCACCGGGCTGGGACTCAGGAGCCCCGTGTTAGCCTCACGGTGCTGGCCTGCTGGCTGAGCTTGGCCACGTCACTTTCCCCACCTCGACAGCCCCCGTGATGCCCTGTGCACAGCCCCCCTGCGCCCCTCAGAAGAGACTCACCCGCCGCCACTCCCCTCTCCTCCTCCTGGGGGGCTGCAGAGCTCCAGCCTGGGGGGTGCACGGCTCTGCCTTCCTCATCTCCTGGTCCCAGGGCAGCCTAACTGGTGGCAGGGCGTGGCCAGCAGTAACCAGCAGCGTGTCCTCCTCCGGCAGAGCCCCAGGTGGGGTGGGGCAGCCATCCTCTGCAGCTGGACGGCTTCCTCCGCCTTGGGTGCCTGCACAGGGGCCCTGGCTCGGGATTCCTGGGGGGCACCGATGCTCCTCCCCGTCGCTCTCCCGCCTGCATCCGGAGACATCCCGCCAGCTGGCGCCTGCTCCCCTGCCCCAACCTGGCTTCCTGGGAGTGGGAAATGCAGGTCACAGTCTCTGCAAAGCCACACCAGGAGCCAGGGCGGGGCCTCCACGGTCAGGCGGCCTGTGTGGCGCCAGGCACAGGCGGCGGAGACCATCGAACCATCGCGATTCATCATGACTCCCTCCCAAACCGCCCTGGTCGCTCTGCCGCTGGCTTTGAAGGCTTCTCTCCTAGGTCAGCTCTAGCCCTCGGCAGTCACACAGAGGGAGCGGGATCCTAGAAGAGACCTCGGGAGGTTATCCAGTCCTGCCCCCCTGCTCCACGCAGGGCCAACCCCCACTCAGTCAGCCTGGCCAGGGCCTCGTCCAGCCGGGACTTCAGCACCTCTAGGGATGGAGACTCCACCACCTCCCCAGGGAACCCGTCCCAGGCTGATGAAAGAGGATAGGGAACAAAGGCTCAAGCACACAGTCCCAATTGCCTAGTGGGGCAATAGCCCCACACCGGGAAGAGGAGGGGTGAAAGCAGGTCAGCGGGAGCCTGCAGAGAACTCTCCAATTAGAAGAGGGTTTACTGAGTGAGCCAATCAGGAGATGGCTTGTTGCAGCAGCCAATCAAGGGCAGTGGAGGTTGTGTATAAAGGGCTGCTCAGCAGAGCAGAGGGCAGTCTCTCCCTGGAGTCCAGTGGAGAGGGCCTGGCCTGGCCTGGCCTGGCCTGGCCTGGCCTGGCCTGGCCTGGCCTGGCCTGGCCTGGCAGGAGCAGGAGCAGGAGCAGGAGCAGGAGCAGGAGCAGGAGCAGGAGCAGGAGCAGGAGCAGGAGCAGGAGCAGGAGCGGCTGCTGGCTATAGGATCCCTGGGTCAGGAATCCAGTGTTCCCTGTAAGCTGAGCTCTTGGAGGGGGGCACCCCCTCCCACCCAGGAGAAATTCAGGTGTCACCCCGCTGATGAGCAGAGCATCCACAGCTGCCAGCATGTGCTTCTACAAGTGGTGCACATCTGCACATGTCTTGGTGCATAGAACAAAACTTATTCCACGCGTGGACGGAAAATGTAGAGGGAGCAGTGGCCGGGACCCAGCATATGGGCAGGCCTGGGTTCCTCCCCACTTGCCCCGCGAGAAGTGGCTGATACAAACTGCAGTTTGCCCCTGGAGCAGGAGACGAGATGGGTGAGTGCAGCAGGCCTGAGGCGAGGGGCTGGACCGTAGACGGCTGCTTCCCCGAATGGGGAGATAGCGAGCATGGCACAGCCCAGGGCCGTGGCCCGAAGAGCAGTGCGGGTCGCAGCACGGGGAGGCAGTGAAGGGGAGTATCACTGCGTGAGTCACCACTGGGGGAAGGAGACCTGCAGAAGGATGTGAGCTAACTCCCAGAAGGGCCAGCAGGAGGTGCCGCGGGGGTAAGACCCCCCACACACACACCCTGTGACTTACACACCCTGACGTGCGCCGCCTAGGGTTTCCAGATGGTTTCAACAAAAATACTGGACACACTTGTGTGATGGTCCGGGCCGGGTCTGGGCACCGCTGAGGGCGTCCGCTCAGGGCAAATTGCTCAGACTTGGGGCTCCTTACAGCCCCAGACCGGAGACCTTCCCGAACAGGCCACAAACCAGTCCCACCAAGCGAAACCCCTCAGACACCCCAGCTCTCCCTGTGCCGCAATCAGCCCCGGGCCGGCACACAGGTGAGGGGTTATAGAACCCGATCTCACCCACCCGGAACGGGTCTGTCCGGTCCCAAAGAACCAGCCACAGACCCCAGGTCAATTTACACTCTGGATCTTACCCACAAGAGCACGCTGAGCCAATCCTTTAGAATCTACCATCTAAGGGTTTATTGCTACAAGAAAGAAAAGCATGAGAGTGAGGTTGTTAAAGTATCCTACATTACATGCATCGAATCTCCCAGTTCTCCATGCAGGCTCTAGCAGAGATGTTATAGCTGCTGGCTTAAAAGTCCTTGGTGCACATCCTACGTCAGGACGGGTCCACAGTTCTTCCCGGCTCGTGGTTCCTTGCAGGGCTGCCTCTAGGATCAAGAGCTGAGCTGAGCACCAAGATAGTCGGCCACATGGCATATTTATATCCCTTCCTGCTCTCTTCCAAGCTGGAGACAGTCACATGGTCAGTGGCCAGGCACCTAGATTCCTTCCCAGGTGGGTCTCTGGTACTTAAGAGACCTATTGTCCCTGGAGCCTTGCTAATTAGCATGTCCATAGGCTGAGCCCCTTGCCCAACCACGTACCGAGAAACTTCCAGTCTCCATACAGAGTCCATGTCTATAGCTCCACACACACATATTATACAATCACATGAATAGAATATACAGACTCAGCAGAAGGTAAGCTTTTGTTTGACACCTCACATGGCCCCCTTTGTACCCACTTTTGGGGCACCCACCCCCATGGGCACAGCAGAGATCTGGCTGCTCCCCTCAAAATCCAGTAACGTGACACCATGTCAGCGGCCATCAGATACTGGCTGGTTTGCAGGTATCCGGATTTCCAGACGCATTCCCCAGGTGTGTATTGGCACTTAGAGAGCCATTGTCCCTGGAGCCTCGCTAATTAGCCCAGCCACTGGCTGGACATTCCTGGCCCATTGCTCTGTCTCAGACAGAGACTCTTCCAGCATAAGCCCAGAGTCCATATTCATAGCTCCACACACAGATATCACACAAGGACACGGATAGCACACACAGAATCAGTACAACAGATGCTTTCATGTGATACCTCACGTGGCCCCCTTTGTGCATACTTTGGGGCAACCCCCCCCATGGGCGCAGCAGTGATCTTTAAAATCCAATAACGTGACAACTTGCCATGACATCACAATCTACATCACATCCTAGTTAGAAAATACCCGACAGTTCGATTGTCTCAGTTCTATTGTCTCAGTTCGATTGTCTCAGTTCTATTGTCTCAGTTTGTTTCCCGAACAGAAAGCTCAACTACTGGACTGTCCGGTTCCAAACCGGACACCTGGCAGCCCTAGTGCCGCCAACCAAACTCACTCGCCCCTTGTGCACGCAGCCGGGCCCCCCCCGCAAGTCCCCTGTTGGATCAAGGAACACGACACAGCCCCCCTCCTCCCCCGAGCAGCGGGGACTGGCACGGGGGATGGGCTGCGCCTAGCGGCCACGCGGGCTGCTGGAGAGATGGGGATCTCGCGGGAGCGGGGAGGTTGTTCTGCTTTCAGCCTCCTGCACCCTGGGCAAAGCCAGATCCCGCTGCCTGGGTGTCCTGGGAGCTTTCCTGCACCCTGGGCAGAGCCAGATCCCGCTGCCTGGGTGTCCTGGGAGCTTTCCTGCACCCTGGGCAGAGCCAGATCCCGCTGCCTGGGTGTCCTGGGAGCTTTCCTGCACCCTGGGCAGAGCCAGATCCCGCTGCCTGGGTGTCCTGGGAGCTTTCCTGCACCCTGGGCAGAGCCAGATCCCGCTGCCTGGGTGTCCTGGGAGCTTTCCTGCACCCTGGGCAGAGCCAGATCCCACTGCCTGGGTGTCCTGGGCTGTTGGCTGCGGTGCCTAACCACGCCCTGGCGGAGGTCCAGGTGCAGCGCGAGCTTGGCAGAGGACGGGGCGCCTGGACTTCGTCCCAGAGGCTCAGGGTGGGATTCTGGTCCCAGCTACCCCAGGCAGCAGCAGGACTGGCCAGCTCAGGCACCCAGCCCCTTTGCAGCGGGTGTGAGCCCAGGCCAGGCGCCGCGCTGGAGGCTGCTTCGATGCCCCCGTGGCCCCCCGGCAGGCGGGTTCCCGCGGCAGGACGGCGCTGTTACGCTGGTGAACGGGTTACTTGAGGCTGTCGCAGCTCAGTGCAAGTCTGGGGCAGGCCGCGTGGCAGCGGGTCAGGGATGTAGAGAAAGCGCCCCGCCCCCCCCGGTGTGTCCCCATCGCACCGTCAGGCCGGTGTGATCCGTGGCACTGGCAGCGCGCGTGGAGGGACAAGCCCTGGGGCAGGTGCTCGCCGGACACGTGCCGTCCCGCTCCCACCGATGGGCCGGTCCGCGGGCCTGCCAGCCGCCTGCCGAGCGTGCTCAGCGCCAGAGGAGCTGTGGGGGGGGGGGAGCAGGGCAGCGCCTGTATCAGAGCGGAATGAGCTTTTCGTGCCCTGCCCCCGGCCTGTCCCCACCCCTCTGGGAAGGTGTCACCCGGCCCCCATGGGGGGACTCAGCCCAGCACAGAGACACGAGGCTGAGAGGAGCCCGGCTCCCCTCAGCCCGCCAAGGGCCGGCCCAGGGGAAGGGGCTTCGCCCAGATCCTGGCTGGCCGAGGGGGCAGCCCCTGTGATCACAGCAGAGAGCCCCCCCCTGAGAAAAGTGCCACTTACACCCAGGGTCGGGCTCTCCTGTGGGGGGCAGGCTGCTGGGAACCAGGGCCCAAGCCCCACCGCGGCTGGGAGTCCTGCACTGTGATCTCCCCGCCCAGCCGTCAGCGGGATTTCTCAGGCACGCCAGCCCCTCGGGCACCGCGATCTGACCGCCCGGGGAGCCTGCCGCCTCTGGGAGAGCTGGACCCTGACACCCCAGCCACCGCTGCATTCGGGTGCCCCCTCCACGGCCCCGGCCCCGGCCCAGATGGAGCTGGTGGCCAAACTGCCGAGGGCCGCGTGGCCGAGAGGAGTCGCTGACCAGGCTGCCACAGGCAAGCGCCTGTCACGCTACTGGGTTTTAAGGGGAGCAGCCAGGTCACTGCTGCGCCCCCGGGGGGGGGTTGCCCCAAATTGGGGACAAAGGGGCCATGTGAGGTGTCAAAGGGAAGCTTGTGCTCTGCTGATTGTGTGTCTGCCACACGTGTGCTGGGGTGATGCTGTATGTGGCGTGGGGACCGTGGGCTCCGGGCTGGTGCGGTGACGTTCTCTGCCTGGGGCAGAGCCATGGGCCTGGCCTGCCTGCTGCGAGGAAGGATTGGTCAGTGCCTGGCCGTGCTCGCTAGCCCTGTCTTGGAGCGGCCAGCACACACCTGAGGGACGCGTCTGGAAACCTGCAGACTGGCCAGGGCAGCATGGCTGCCAGCACGTGAAACAGAGAGAGGTCGCTTGATCGTGTGACCCCTCAGAGACATAAAGGTGCCGTGAGGCGGACTCCCTCTTGTCTCCAATCTCGCTGCTGAGCCAGATGCAGCCGTGCGAGGGACAGAGCCGGGCAGAATCGCTGGCCTGTCCGGACGTAGGACGTGCACCGGAGACTGCTAAGCTGGCAGTTTGTAACGTCTCCGCTAGAGCCTGCAGCGAGAATGGGGCAGTCGATGCATGTAACGTATTCTCCCTCACAGCCTCCCGTAGGGCTGCCAGAGCGTTTCACAAGAAACACCGAACATGGCAGGGAAAAAATTGGTTGAGGGGAAGAAAAAACCCCACAAAACCAAAGTTGTTGAGCCTTTAAATCCCCATGCTCCCCCCGCACCCCCCCAGGCATGGCAGGGGGAGAGTTTCCCCTGCAGCCTTCCATCTGAGACAGAAAATACCAGACGTTTTACCTGTCCGCTATTTTCTGGGGTTTTACCAGACAGAGGCCAATACCGGGCACCTGGCAACCCAACCCTAACTCTCACCCTTTTCTTTCTTTCGAATCTAACATCTAAAGGGTTATTAACAAAAGGATCGGCCCAGCGTGCTCTTGTGGGTAAGATCCAGAGTGTAAACGGACCGGGGACTGGGGCTGGTTCTTTGGCACCGGGAGGATCCGTTCAGGGTAGGTGAGATCGGGTCCTAGAACCCCTCACCACTGTGTTAGGCCCGGGGCTGACTGGGCCACCGGGAGAGCTGGGGTGTCTGAGGGGTTTTGCTCGTGAGGCTTCCTGCCGGCCGGACTGGCAGCTGGAGCGCTCGGTGTGGCTGGTGTGTGGCCTGTCGGGAAGGCCCCTGGTCTGGAGCTGTAAGGAGCCCCGAGTTTGAGCAATTCGCCCTGAGCGGACGCCCTCAGCCGTGCCCGGACCTGGCCCGGCCCGGCGCCGCGCCCCGGAGTTACAGCCTTGCTGCCGAGAGGCAGTGGAAGTTTCTGTCCTAAGCTCTGTCTGCGCTTCGGGGCTAAGTGCAGCCCTGGCGCAAACGGCCCAGGCCCTAGGGAATCCCTCACTGAGACACTGACGAGCAGGTTGGATGGGCACCTGCCGGGGGGTCTAGGCGGAGCTGGGGCCTGCCGGGAGGGCAGGGGCCTGGGCTCGATGCCCCTCGAGGGCCCTGCCACGGCTCCATGGTTCGCGGCATCTGGATTCTAGAGGGTCCCTTGCTGCGGCGGAGAAGCCTTTGCTCTGCGGGTTGCCAGCAGCCCAGCGACTAATCCCCCTGGCTTGGGTGGTTTTAGGCCTGGCTTGAGTCATGCCACATCTCTGCCCGGGGGCGGGTAAGAAGCTCTGCAGCCGCTTTCCCCTTTGGGGGTGCCAGGCTCGCGTGGCTCGCCCTGCCAGGCGGTATTTCACACCGGCAGCTAAAAGCCGGGTTTACTGCAGCCAGCGGCCCGGCCCGGCTGCCCGTCGGCGTAGCAAAGCCGCCTCCCCTGCTGCCACGCGTGGCGCTCCGGGGCCACGTCCGAGCGGGACTTTTGCCGCCACGCCTGGCAGGGTAGACACGGCCTTCGGTTTAGCCTTGTCAGGCGGGCGCAGGGGCTCCAGGAGAGCTGCCCGCGGCCTGCGGGGGCGCCGCCCGGCTCGGTATGTAACGCCGTTCAGGGCAGACCACAGGCCATGGGGCCTGAGCTGGCACCTGTCTGCCAGCGTCCCGCCAGGAACGCCCCCGGTCCTCCCCGGGCCTCCCGGGGCTGCTCCACGGCCACGCGGGGGTTGGGTTAGAGCACCCCAACCCCAACTCCCTGCCTCAGTTTCCTCCCCGCCCCCTTGCTTGTATCACTCCCCCCCACCCCCATCTGACTCCTGATCTCCTCTACATGCAAGTGGGGGAGCAGGGAGGCTCACAGCTGGGCCCAGTGGGAACAAGCCTCCGGGCGGGTAACTTCTCCCTCCTGCTCCCTGGCACCGGGCTGGCCCCCGAGCTGCCTGTGACAATCTTCAGAAGCTCGAGAGGGGCCACAGCCATATGGGGAGAGGGGTCTGGGGGCTTCTGCCCCACGGGACGGGACTGCTGGGCTCGGGGCCACAGCCATATGGGGAGAGGGGTCTGGGGGCTTCTGCCCCACGAGACGGGACTGCCGGGCTCGGGGCCACAGCCATATGGGGAGAGGGGTCTGGGGGCTTCTGCCCCACGGGACGGGACTGCTGGGGCTTGGGGCTACAGCCTTGTGGGGAGAGGGATCTGGGGGCTTCCGCCCCATGGGATGGGTCTATGGGGGCTCAGGGCTTCAAATCAGCTGGTCACAATGTTCCTTTCCGGCCCTATGATCTGGCTGGGCTGCTGAGGTGACCAGTCAGTCGTCTAGACCAGTGGTACAGTACCCTTGGGGTGCTCGAGAGAACTCTGGGGGGTACGTCACCAACTGAAATGTGGAGAAAACTGAATGTTTGTTTTACGTTTTACAGCGCTTGATTATTTTTGTCCTTTTTACACCCAAACATTTCATCCCCCGCCCGGCTGCGATTAAGTTGTTTAAACAAATGTGTTGCAACGGTAGAAAAAAATGTGTGTGTCTGGAAACTAGGTACTGGGGGGACTTATAATTTTTTTTTTTTTTGGAAAAAGGGGTACTTTATAAAAAAAAGGCTGAGAAACACTGGTCTAGCACAGGTGCAGTGAGGGTTGCAACCCCACACCCCCCACTAGCCCTCCCAGTGCTACCAGACATGTCAGAGCTCCACACACGTTCTGTGGAACCCCCGCCTGCTGGGGGGGGGCGCCAAGATCCCGCACCAAGAGAGAACGAGTGACTCGCACAACAGCCCTAGCTGAGCCCAGCGGCTTGTAGCGCGCGCTGTAGGGTAGCGGCGCCTGGGCCGAGCTCCAGAGCTGCCCGGCTGCGGGACGGCCGGTGCCACAGCACAAGGTGCCCACAGCCCCGAGGGGCCAGTTAGCACCTGAGGCCAGGATGCCCAGATACGGTTCCCAGCACGGCCTGCTGGTAGAAAGCTAACAAGTGCATGTGTGCGTGAATCCTTCTGCGAGGGTGACCAGAGAACAAGTGTGCGTGTGTGCATGTGAACACCTGTGTCTGTGTGTGTGTGTGTGAATCCTTCTGTGAGGGTGACCAGAGAACAAGTGTGCGTGTGTGCATGCACGTGCGTGTGTGTGTGTGTGAATCCTTCTGCGAGGGTGACCAGAGAACAAGTGTGCGTGTGTGCATGCATATGCGTGTGTGTGTGTGCATGCACGTGCGCGTGTGTGTGTGTGAATCCTTCTGCGAGGGTGACCAGAGAACAAGTGTGTGTGTGTGTGTGTGTGTGTGCACGTGCGTGTGTGTGTGTGCATGCACGTGTGTGTGTGAATCCTTCTGCGAGGGTGACCAGAGAACGAGTGTGTGTGCGTGCATGTGAACACCTGTGTGTGCGTGTGTGTGAATCCTTCTGCAAGGGTGACCAGAGAACAAGTGTGCGTGTGTGTGCATGCACGTGCATGTGCATGAATCCTTCTGCGATGGTGACCAGAGAATGAGTGTGTGTGTGCATGTGCACACCTGTGTGTGCGTGTGCGTGAATCCTTCTGCGAGGGTGAGCAGAGAACGAGCGTGCGTGTGCGTGAATCCTTCTGCGAGGGTGAGCAGAGCACGAGCGTGCGTGTGTGCGTGAATCCTTCTGCGAGGGTGAGCAGAGAACGAGCGTGCGTGTGCGTGAATCCTTCTGCGAGGGTGAGCAGAGCACGAGTGTGCACAGCGTGCGGGGTGAGGGCGAAGTGCCCCGCGTAGACAAAGCCCTAGCGGTGTCCAGTCCCGCTAACGCCGGGCCCCTGGCGAGTGGCGTGCGGGTGCAAGCGGGCGCGGTTTCACTCTACGCTGGATGGGGCTGGGAAGGCTCGCGTGCGAGGGGGGAGGGTGGGAGAAGGAGGAAGCGGAGGCAGTGGGGGAAGGGACAGCTGGGCTGGGTGCAGATAAGAACTGGGCTGCAGGGGCATTTCCCTCCCCCGCCAGCCTCTCCGATCTCGCTCTCGCCTCCTCCCTGGCGCTTGCGGCCGCCGCCCCAGCCTCCCAGGGGCAGCCTTTCCCCACTGGGCCGCTGAGAAACGGCCTCTAGGTGCGGGCCCGAGCCAGCCGGTGCTGGAGGGCTGGATCCCGCGGCTCTGGCCCGGGGCCGTCAGAGCCCAGTGGAGGGGATGGTTTCTAGGGCTGACGTTCCCGGGCGCCTTGGCTTCCCACGGGGCTTGCCGCTTGGCCACCATCCGATCCCGCTCGCCCCTCTTGGCCGCCACGTCCCAGGGCCGGTCACGGGGATCTCCCCCTGTGGAGGGGCTCTGGGGTCCCCGCCGGAGGCAGGGGTGGCAAGGAGGGGACGGTGCAAAGCGGCGCAGGGCCCAGGGGGTGGCCAGCTGGGAGCCAGGGGGAGTGGGTTACATCCGCTCCCCGCACTGCTGCCCTCCGTGTCTAGCTTTGTCTGGGGCTCCTTCCCTGGGAGCAGCCACTAGCCACAGCGCCGCCTGCGTCCAGTGGGCCTGCTGGCCCCAGGGGGCTGGTTTGGGTCTCTGAGGGTACGTCTAAACTACATGGCTCCCGTGACGGAGCCATGTAGATGAGTGTACTCGAAAAAGGGAAATGAAGCAGCGATTTAAATAATCGCCGCTTCATTTACATCAAAATGGCCGCTGCGCTGTGCCGATCAGCTGTTTGGCGGCACAGCGGGGCAGTCTGAACGCTCTGCGGTCAACAAGGAAATGCTTTGTCGACCACCCCGGTAAACCTCGTTCCACGAGGCATAACGGGGCGGTTGACAAGGGCTTCCCTTGTCGACCGTGGCGCATCCAGACTACCGTGCTGTGCCGCCAAACAGCTGACTGGCACAGCGCGGCGCCCATTTTGATGTAAATGAAGCAGCGATTATTTAAATCATTGCTTCATTTCCCTATGTCTAGAAACCTAATCTACGCAGCTCCGTCGACGGAGCCATGTCGTCTAGACACACCCTGACTGGCCAGAGTTGGTGCCATTAAGAGAAGCTCCTTTCCTGGGGTGAGGAATGCGACTGGCTGCATCCTTAGCAGGGCCAACCTGAGTTGTTTTTAACTCCTGCCAGCCGGCTCGGCCAAACCCGGAGAGGTGCAGCACCCCAGAGCCAGCCCCCGTCCCGTTCCCCACCCCCCGCTGGTCCTCTCCATCTCTACAGTACCTCCCATCACCCCGCCGGGGAGGCAGGGCTGTGCTGTTCGCCCAGCTGGACGGCTCAGAGCACCCAGCTCCACATCGCGCTCTTCCTCAGTCAGTCTCAAAGTCACTGTGCGAGGAGGTCAGGGTCATTAGTCCCAGTTTACAGATGGGGAAACTGAGGCACAGGGCAGCCAAGGTGGTGTCTACACTGTAAACACAGCGTGTGACTGCCGCTCTTGTAGATCGACCCACAGAGACTAATCTGGCATGCTCCGTGACGCTCTGGCAGCACCCTGGGGCGTAACGGAAGTGGCTGGCCCATGTTGCCAGGCCTGTCCTGGGGCCTGAGTGAACTAGATTGAAGCATGCTTGGCTGGATCAATGCCAACTGCAGTCGCATTCCAGGACCGCACCAGCAGCATACGTGACGCTGCGCCCCATATTTTTATGGCCACCTATTTTTGACTGTGTCTATGCCTATGCTGTAGGCAAAATGTCACTGGAGAGCTTGTGATCTCCTGAAGGTGCACGGTCTAGCTGTGGGCATGTATCGTTCCTGTATGTGGACTTAGCAATTAGAGGTCTACACTTGTTTACTAATCTAGACGTGCTAAGTGAGGGCCTTTAGTGGAACTTGGGGAACTTAATGGCCCAGTGCTCGAGACAATGATCTGTGAATAGTCTTGTTTTTCTTGTAAACCTGGACTAAGGTTGGTCCTGCCAAGACATGTGGACCTTTTCCAATGGGTGTGAAGGCCTGAAGCTGGACACGAAGGATTCCCGCCTGGGGCAAAATCTATGTAGGCAGGGAACCAAAGAATCAGGGGAACTGGGGGAGGCCAGACACTGGGACACCCCTTGCTTACTACCCAGATGTCTTCTGGAAACATCTAAGACTGAAGAGGGGGAAGGAACAAGCCCACGTTAGGAGGCTGCGTAGCTTGTGAGAGATGCCGATTAGAACTATCACTAGGGTAAGAAATTGCATGGCACACCTTTCTTAGAGCATGAGACTTAGCTGGTGCATTTTGTTTTGTTTTGCTTGGTAACTTACTTTCATCTGTCTGCTGTCACTTGCAGCCACTTAAATCCTACTTTTGATACTCAGTAAACTCCCCCTTGTGTATTATCAAACCCGGTATACATAACTGGTACCTTGGAGGGGGGCAGACAGTGGGCGCAGCTCTCTTCCTTTGACGAAAGGGGCAAACACTGTCTGAGCTTGCTCGGTGTAAAACTTTTATACAGAACACGACGGATTTATCTGGGGCTCTGCACCTGGGGGCTGTGGCAGAGCCCTGCGGCTGAGCCTCCCCACAGCTGTGCTGCTCTCGGTGTCAGTGCTGCTCTGCTGGGGACTGTGCCCCCAACTCTGTGCCTTGGTTGGGGGAGACCAGAGGTGCTGACTCAGCAGGATAGGGGTGGGGTACCTCAGAGGGCAGGTAGACAGGCTCAGTGGTACAATCAGCCTATCGGGGACAGGCTCCAGGGGATCTCTGGGACTGAACCCATCTCAGTATACCCTGAGGTTGTGTCTACACTCCAGTTAAAACCTGTCACTGGCCCCGAGCCAGGCAAAGGGCTGTTTCATTGCAGTGTAGACATTCCTAGAGCCCAGCCTGCAGCCCAGTCATCTGCACTGCAATTCACCAGCAAGCCCGTGAGCCCGAGCCAGCTGGCACGCGCTAGCCGTGGGGTTTGAATCGCAGGGTAGACACGCCTGCATCAAGTGACTTGCCCGAGGCCTCCCAGGAAGTCAGTAGCAGAGCAGGTTGCTGAGCCCAGGTCTCCCCCCTCCCCTGGTAGTGCCCTACCCACTGGGCCATTCTGCTGTTCCTTAGTGGGCACTCTGCAGGTGCACGGCGGGCGTGAGCGAGGCACCGCAGGACTGTATCCGCTACCGCGGCGGCTGGTAGTGCTGCTCTGCTCGCTGCAGCTTGCCGGAGCGAGCGCCCCTTGGAAGAGGGATGGGCAAAATACGTAGAACTGGCGCTGGAACCTTCTAGCCTGTGGCTGTGCGGGGAGGAGGCCAGCCCAGGCCTCCCCGCTAGCGCCCGCTTGGCTGAAAAGCCCACTATTTAGTTGTGCGGTCGCAACTGGTGCTTCTTTCCAGCTGCAGGGGATACACAGGGCTTGCGCTGAGCGGAGCTGGCCGTCCGCAACAGGTGTTCTCCCTGCCGAGGGTGTGAGGGCTCCCGGGAGTAGGACGTGCTGTCTGGGTAGCGGCCCTTGGGCCAAGCATGGCTCTCGCTCTCGTTCCAATTCAGGGCCTAGACTAGACCCGCAGGCCTGCCTGAGCCCAGCCACGTGGCCTGAGCTACGAGATCTCCCCAGGCGGAGTCACGGACGACTGGCAACGTCCCCGCTTCCTGCCCCAGAATTCGGCCCCGACGCGGCCGAGAATTCAGATCGGCGCCAGGGTCACTCACCGCGCCCTGCTGCTGATCCCAAGCTCGGCCTGCCCTGCGCAAAGCCACAGCTGGGACTGCAGAGCAGGGCCTGGGGGGGAAGGAAGTGCTGTTTAACACGCCCCCGGCATGACGTCACCGATCTGATGGGTCCCTTTTAACGGACGCCAGCCACGGCTGGTATCTAGCCCATGAGCTCAGAGCTCTGGACAAAGGGCAGCGTCATGATTTACAGGTGGAGAAACTGAGGCACTGAGCAGGGCAGCGACTTGTCCAGGGTCATTCAGCAATACAGCCGGGAGCAGAACTCAGCTGCTCGGAGCCCTAGTCTGTGCTCTCTCCACTAGGCCACACTGCCTCGATTTAAAAAAAACACCTAAGGGACAAACCGTACGGTCTTTACTAGGACAGGATTCCTCAGTGGGAACAGCTCCCCAGCAAATCCTTTGGTTCTGTACAACCACAGCAAAACAGACCAGCAAAGGCTGTGGCACCGTTCCTTCCCAGAGCCGCGCACCCACCAGCCCACCCAGGGTACAACACACAACAGCACTCTGTTACTGGCAGGGCCGCGACGGCCGGTCTGTCCTCTAGCCCCAGTGCTGTTCCCTGCACTCCCAGCCCCCTGCTGCAGTCACGGCCGCTTGAACCGCTCTAGTCCGGCACCCTCGGGATGTGACCGGAGCCGGACCACGGGCGGTCAATGTTGTCTAGCAGCATCACCAACTCCCCCACTGCTCCTGGGCTCTGAGAGGAGATGGAGGGGGAGATTGGAGCTACATCACAGCACAGAACACTGGGAGCCAGGACTGGGGGCTGTCAACAAACTCTATGGGACCGCGGGAAACTTGGCCCCACTCATAAGTGGCCATCTGGCTAATTCCCACTGTGCCGGACGAGGAGGTTGCTGGACCAGAGAGTCCCGGACCATGGAGGTTACTGGACCAGAGAGTGCCGGATGAGGGAGGTTGCCGGACCAGAGAGTGCCCAACGAGGGAGGTTACTGGACCAGATTGTGCCGGACCATGGAGGTTACTGGACCAGAGAGTGCCGGATGAGGGAGGTTGCCGGACCAGAGAGTGCTGAACCATGGAGGTTGCTGGACCAGAGAGTGCCAGACGTGGGAGGTTGCCGGACCAGAGAGTGCCGGATGAGGGAGGTTGCTGGACCAGAGAGTGCTGGACGAGGGAGGTTGCCGGACCAGAGAGTGCCGGACCATGGAGATTACTGGACCAGAGAGTGCTGGATGAGGGAGGTTGCCGGACCAGAGAGTGCCGGACCATGGAGATTACTGGACCAGAGAGTGCCGGATGAGGGAGGTTGCTGGACCAGAGAGTGCCAGATGTGGGAGGTTGCCGGACCAGAGAGTGCCGGATGAGGGAGATTGCCAGACCAGAGCGTGCCGGACGAGGGAGGTTCAACCTGTAGTACGTGCCGGCTGGCTTGCCCTGGGGCTGTGTTCCTTTGTGTTACTGGAGCAGTGTGAAGTGCCCAGAATCTGGGTCTCTGAGGCCAGCTGTGTGTCAGTGCAGAGAAGCCGGACGAATTTCCCCACGCATGCCCCACAACTCCCCTACTACGGATCCCCATGGAGTCTGTGCCAGGGGGCCCAGGCGAAAGGAAGCAAAGGTGGCTGGAGCTGGCTGTGCACCGCCTGGATCCTAGGCGGGCTGGAGGCTGCAAATGAGAGCAGCCCACGCGGGGGGAGGAGAGAGGGGTCAGCCCAGGTGCTTTGGGGACTCGCCTCCCTTCCCCTGCCTCCAAAGCGGGCTAAGTCCTGGCTGCGTTGTAGCCAAATTAGCCCCCATATGAGGAGAGGCTGAAGTGACTAGGACTTTTCAGTTTAGAAAAGAGGAGACTGAGGGGATATGATAGAGGTGTATAAAATCATGAGTGGTGTGGAGAGGGTGAATAAAGAAAAGTTATTAATTAGTTCCCATAATAGAAGAACTAGAGGACACCAAATGAAATTAATGGGTAGCAGGTTTAAAACTAATAAGCGAAAGTTCTTCATACAGCGTGTAGTCAGCCTGTGGAACTCCTTGCCAGAGGAGGCTGTGAAGGCTAGGACTATAACAGAGTTTAAAGAGAAGCTAGATAATTTCATGGAGGTTAGGTCCATAAAAGGCTGTTAGCCAGGGGGTAGGAATGGTGTCCCTGGCCTCTGTTTGTCAGAGGCTGGAGAAGGATGGCAGGAGACAAATTGCTTGATCATTGTCTTCGGTCCACCCCCTCTGGGGCACCTGGTGCTGGCCACTGTCGGCAGACAGGATACTGGGCTAGATGGACCTTTGGTCTGACCCAGTACGGCCGTTCTTATGTTCTTATGCGAGAGCGCTGTGCTGGCAAACGGACCGAGGACCGCACGGCGTGGGCTGGAATCCGCCCTTGGGCACCCCGAAGGGCCCGCGCTGAGGCAGGGTGTGGCTCTCGCCCTCGCTAGTGCTGGGAGCCCGCCGGGCGTTTGGTCTGGGCTCCGGCCCTGCGAGACAGCCAGGCAGAGGCTTTTGGATGGGTGGCGCGGGCTGAGAAGCGTGCTCTCTCCCTGGGAAGCTCTTCCTGCCCGCCGAGCCAGCCTGTGTTCACAGACGGGGCTGTGGGCATTCTTTGTTGCGTTGTGTTTATTTACAAAGAACTTCTTAGCAACCCAACATTTGCCTTGCCACCTGGGTCAGAGAGCGGCACCACAGCTCCCGAACACTCCTGTCCTGCAGGCTGGAGAGGGATTGTTTGGGCTTTTGTTCCCTGTAATTAGAGGCTGGCAAATCACTCATCAGAAATATTTCCAGAGCTCTGCTCTCCCCCCCCCCGAACGTGCTTCCGCTGTGGTTGGGCCTGTTTGCGTTCGCACACGGATTTCCTGGCAGGAAGGGACACCGAGTCTTTGCAAACGCGGACTCGACAGTGCTTGATTCTGAAAGCAAAGCTCGTCCACGGCGGGAGGGGAGATGGTGCCACGGGATCCAACGTCGGCTCCAAGCCAAGCAGCCCTCGTTTGCATATTGAATGAGGACAAGGCGCCAGTGGACAGGCCGAGATCGGTGTGCAGGACTTCGCCGCTGCACAGTTCTAAGCCGCAGGAGGAGCCGGGCAGAGCCACGAGCTCCCCTCTGACAATTCAAAAAGGGAAGATGAGGCAAAAATCGAGGTGTTTGTGCCAGTCGGTTCTCAGCCGGGGGCCGTGAGCAGGTGCCAAGGGCCTGCATCCATCCCCCCCCCGCCCCCGGCCGCTCATATTACTCACGGGGAGTGTGTTCCCTGCTGGGGAAAGGGAATCCCAACCCGGAAAAGGTTAAGAAACAAACGGACTCGTTCCAAAGAGTTTGCCCTGCACAGCCGGGGTGACGGAATCCAAAACAATCACATGGACAAAGCGCCTCTCTGGGGCCTCCGCAGGGCGGTCAGTGTTACTTACTGGGCCCTGACTCTCTCTTCGGGGGCGAGCATGTGTACGGAGCACCGCCAAGCGTCCCCCAGACCCTGCCGCGGGGCCATCAAGCCCCAGAAGTGACTGGATTCCGGTCAGTTAGGAAACAAGTGCCTTGCTAGAGTCTCCAACTCGTCCCTCTGGGCAAGCGTGCCCAGGAGAGGGGACTGACTCACTAGAGATACTTTGCATGCTCTTCTGGCCAGAGATGGGCCCCAGCAGCCGCCGTTACGGCGTTAAACGTCGCAGCCATCGGTCCAGAAAGCGATTTGTGCGAAATTAACAACTGGCCTGGGCATGGGAACTTGAGGTGCAGGGGGTGCTACAGCACCCCTGGGCTCCTGGCCTAATGCCCAGAATCCACAGGCCGGTTCCCTGCTGCCTCCTGCACGCCAGGTACCCTGCTGCCAGCCCTGGGTGCTCGGGTCCCGGTTTGAGCTCAGTGCACTGGGGACTACTGCTGCTGGCTCCTTGCCTGGGGTCCTGGCTGCCAGCGCCTTGTGCCCGGCTGCTGCCCCATGCCCCAGGGCCTTTGTTGCCTTGCTGCCTGCCTTGGGTGGGGGTGGGCAGAGCTGAGGGAGCTCAGCACCCCCACTTTTTAAATGGTTTGCACGCCACTGCCTCCAGGGGGTTCAGTTCTGAAAGACGAGCGCGCAGGCCGGCCCCGGGGGTGGCCAGAGAACAGATAGTCGCTACCAGGCTGAGGTCAGCGGTGCAGCCTCCGGAGCACGGATGCTCTGCCCTGCCATAAAAGGGCTTCTGTCATCATCGATGATTCTGGCATGGGAAGGGGAGTCCCGAATCCCGGAGTAAGGCACAGCCGTTCCAGTATAACTGTGTTCGGACTGGGGGTGGTAAGGACTAGTTAACTAGCCGATAAGCAAATGCTGACTGGATAGTCAGTCAACTAGTCGGTTTCCCCGGCCCCCTGCCTCTATCAGACAGAGGCAGCAAAGGGGAGAAGAGAGGGTACCTCACAGCGGCAGCGCCGCACAGCTGAGCCCGGGATCACCTATGCGGCGCTGCTGAGAGTGGAGCCAGGAGTCCCCAGCTGACCCTGGGCTCTGTGCGTCACGCAGCACAGCATGGAGCCCGGGGGCAGCGGAGGACTCTGAGTCCTCCCCCCTGTCCCCAGGCTCCATGCTGCACTGCCGCTTTGAAATGCACAAGAGGCCCCGCTGGGGACACTCGTACGTTTCAAAGCTGGCGCCCGCGTGCAGCCTGGACTCAGGGGGACTTCCCGCCGGCCCGGCTGCACCTGGAGTTCTGCATTCCTCCTTTGAGATGTACAAGAGCCTCCACTGGGCCCCGCTGGGGACTCTCGTACGTTTCAAAGCTGGCACCCACGTGCAGCCTGGAGTCAGGGGACTTCCCGCCGGCCCAGCTGCACCCGGAGTTCTGCATTCCTCCTTTGAGGTGTACAAGAGCCCCCACTGGCCACCGCTGGGCTCTGGTACATTTCCGAGGAGGAAGCGGCAGTGCCTATCGACTAGTCGAGTGGCGGATGGAAATCCCATGGCCTACTCGACTAGTCAATGAACCGCTCGTTAACACCCTTCGTTCGGACGGGGGCTGCGTGCCAGTGTTGGGAGGCTGGGCCGTCCGCAGCATTGCTTTCAAATCCCACTTGCACCACCTCTCCGCCACTAAGCTGACCAGCCCAGGTAGCTGGAGCAGGGGTGTGACGTAGTGGGGGCTGGCCACTCTGGTTGGGCATGCACTGGGCGCTATGCTTGGACTGTGGGTGACCCCTACTGGCCTGCATCTGTAGCACTGCCCAGCGGGGGGGCGCCCTGAGGGCCCTCACCTCACCTAGTCCATGGCCCAACGGGTTCTCACTGGAGCAGGGAAGGGGTCTGAACAAAGGGAGGGGGCGGTTTGGAGAAGGGGCAGTCTTGGCTGGGATGACATGAAGAGAAGAGACTGAGCCGAGTGCTGGGGGTTCAGGGGCCTATACACCCCTGCCCCAAGGGGTCTGAGGCTACCTGGCCCTGACTCCTATATCCACACCCCGCCTATGCTGGGCTGTATCCTGGAGAAGCACTAACCCCTCTGTTCTACTAGCTGGTGGAGTCTCATCGTGCTGCAGATGGGGTGCAGGGTCGGGGGGGACCCGACGCGCTGTCACATGGGGCTACAAGCTAGTGCTTGTTCTTGGTTGGGTGGAACACGTGAGCCGGTCTGTGGGCCCCGCCTCTCTCGTGGGCCAGGGATTCTCACGGCTCCGGTGCCTCTCTCAGCGTAACGTGTCAAATGCTGCTGGAGCCATCACGGACAAGTCCCTCTCCCCCCAAGATCCTTTCTGCAGCTCAGTAAGGATCCGGAGCCAAATTGGCCACTGAGGACATTCTAGCGGGCTCCTGGCAGCAAGAGCCAGGATGGGCTTGTGAGGCCCTTTCTCCCAGCACCTGCGCCGGCAAAAGGTTCCTGTTGTTATTCACAAGCCTAGAGATTTCCCCTCTGGCCAGCAAAGTGGGGGCACGCTCTTGGTCTCCAAAACCTGGGGGGAGATTTGGGGCTTACAGAGACGGAGAAGGTCCAAAGGGCCCAGCCCAGAACAATGTCCCCAAACCTCCCTTCCACGCTGCACGGAGCCATCCCAGCCTGCCCAGCTCCATCTTAACCGGGCACCGCCCATGGCCACCCCCGGAGACAGGGCCACCCCGTGTCCCTCCAGAGCCTCAAAGCAGCCCGCTGAGCCGCCCGTCTCTCCCTATGGAATCAGCCCTTTTTTCCAGCCGTTGGGTGCTCAGCCTCAGGCTCCCGGCAGGTTTTCTTTCAGCCCCAGCGCTGGAGTCAGGTGCTGCATGAGAACGGTCACCATCACAAAAGGAAGTTTCTCGTTGTCGGGTTTGTGGGGAAAGTGCGAGTCAGTGGTTCAACATCCACAAGGCAACTAAGAAACCCCACGTGTGTTAAACCAGTCCTGATAGTGGATGGGGACTGATGACATTGTAAGTGCAATCCGGCCTCCCTGCTCGCTGCCCCCAACCCCCCACAGAGAGCCCCCCGCTCGCTGCACCCCAGCCCCGCACAGAGCCCCGCTCGCTGCACCCCAACCCCACAGGCCCCCGCTCGCTGCCCCCAACCCCGCACAGAGCCCCCGCTCGCTGCACCCCAACCCCACAGAGAGCCCCTGCTCGCTGCACCCCAGCCCGCACAGAGGCCCCTGCTCGCTGCACCCCAGCCCCCACAGAGAGCCCCGCTCGCTGCACCCCAGCCCTGCACAGAGCCCCCTGCTCGCTGCCCCCAGCCCGCACAGAGCCCCCGCTGCTGCCCCCAGCCCCACAGAGCCCCCGCCTGCTGCACCCCAGCCCCGCACAGAGCCCCCGCTCGCTGCCCCCAACCCCCACACAGAGCCCCCGCTCGCTGCCCCCAACCCCACAGAGAGCCCCTGCCTGCTGCACCCCAGCCCCCACAGAGGCCCCTGCTCGCTGCCCCAGCCCGCACAGAGGCCCCTGCTCGCTGCCCCCAGCCCCGCACAGAGAGCCCCTGCTCGCTGCCCCCAGCCCACACAGAGCCCCCGCTCGCTGCCCCCAGCCCCGCACAGAGCCCCCGCTCGCTGCCCCCAGCCCTGCACAGAGCCCCCGCTCGCTGCCCCCAACCCCACATGGAGTCACTTTACCCCGCCCCGCCAGAGGCGCACAGAACGGTCCGGCCCCGCCCCCGGCTCGGCCCCGCCCCGGCTGGGCTCGGCGCGGGGCGGGCGCGGGCGGCGGCGGAGCAGAGCTGAGCGGCCCCGCCATGGGCTGCACCGTGAGCGCCGAGGACAAGGCGGCGGCCGAGCGCTCCAAGATGATCGACAAGAACCTGCGCGAGGACGGCGAGAAGGCGGCGCGGGAGGTCAAGCTGCTGCTGCTGGGTGAGCGCCCCGGCATCCCCGCTCCTCCGTCCGGTACCCCGCATCCCCTGCCCCTCCGTCCCCCCCCCCGCATCCCCGCTCCTCCGTCCGGTACCCCGGCATCCCCGCTCCCCCTCCGTCCGGTACCCCGGCATCCCCGCCCGCTCCCCCTCCGTCCGGTACCCCCGGCATCCCCCTCCGTCCGGTACCCCCGCCCCGGCATCCCCCGCCGCTCCCCTCCTCCGTCCGGTACCCCGGCATCCCCCTCCGTCCGGTACCCCCGCCCCGGCATCCCCGCCCGCTCCCCCTCCGTCCGGTACCCCCGGCATCCCCGCCCGCTCCCCCTCCGTCTGGTACCCCCGCCCCGGCATCCCCGCCTGCTCTCCCCACCCCGGCATCCCCTCCGTCTGCCCCGACATCCCCGCCTAACCCCGCCCCGGCATCCTCCGTCTGCCCTGACATCCCCTGCCTGATTCCCGCCCGGCATCCCCCTCCGTCCCCTGGCATTCCCCCCGATCCCCCGCCCCGGCATCCCCCTCCATCTGCCCTGACATCCCCTGCCTAACCCCCGCCCGGCATCCCCTCCGTCCCCTGGCATCCCCGCCCCCCCCCCCCCCCCCCCCCTCCATCCGCCCGATCCCCCCCGCCTGATCCCCGCCCCAGCATCCCCTCCTCCGTCTGCCC
The DNA here is from genome assembly GCA_019425775.1 of Rafetus swinhoei. Taxonomy (NCBI): domain Eukaryota; kingdom Metazoa; phylum Chordata; order Testudines; family Trionychidae; genus Rafetus; species Rafetus swinhoei. The sequence goes on along the minus strand of CM033435.1, from coordinate 1,456,712 downwards.
CAGTCCCCCGGTACTCCGGCATCCCAGCATCCCCCCGGTACCCCCTCCGTCCGCCTGGCATCCCCACCCGTACCGCCCGGTATCCCCCAGTACCCCTCCTCCGTCCGCCCCAGGCATCCCTCCCGGTATCCCCACCCGGTACCGCCCCTCCATCTGCCCCAGCATCCCCGCCCCTCCCCGTCTGGTACCACCTCCGTCCGCCCCAGCACCCTCCCCGCCTGGTTCCCCTGCCTCGGCATTCCCCCTCCAGTCCAGTACCCCCACCCCGGCATCCCCACCACCCCTCCTCCAGTCCGGTACCCCCACACCGCCCCAGCATCCCCCTCCCGCTACCCCCATCCGTCCCCCAGTCTGGTACCCCCTCCATCTGCCCGGCATCCCTCCCCACCCTCCCCAGTCCGGTACCCCCTCCCACCCAGCATCACCCCTCTCGCGTAGTCCGGTACCCCACCCCGTCCACCTTGGCATCCCCGCCTCCCCGCATCACCCACCTCCCTAGTCTGGTACCCTCTCCTGTCCACCCTCCCAGTCTGGTACCCCGTCCGCCCCGGCATCCCCCTCCCAGTCCAGTACCTGCCCCAGCATCCCCACCGCCCCTTGCCCTGGTATCCCTCCCCAAGTCCGGTAACCCCCCTCCGGTCCAGTATCCCTCCCATGCCTGACCTGGTACGGTATGGCCCTGCCCAGTCCAGTCCGCCTTGCCATCCCCCCACCCGGTCTGCCCTGCCCCACCAGCCCCCGCCTGCTCCAGCCTGGTATCCCCACACCCAGTCTGGTCTGCTATCCCCCCTCCAACCCCCCACCCTGCCACCCCCCTCCCGGGCTGGCCCTGCCTGGCCTAGGCGAGCCCTGCACCCTGGCCGCACTGCCTGGCTTCCAGCACCCTCCAAGATGCATGAGCCCTGCTGGTCCAGCCCCCCAGCCCAGCCTCCCACAGCCCCCCAGCCTCTCCCGAGTTCCCTGCCTGACTGGGGTACATCCCAGCATCCCCAAGGCCCCCAGAGACCTGCCCCCCAACACTCAAGTGCTCCAGCCCACCTAGTGCACCCAGTCACCCTGTGAGAGCCCCCCCGGTGCAGCCTGCACCCCACACGCCTCTCCAATGCACCCCTCAGAACCCCCACATGCCCCCCTGCACCTGCCCCAGACACACCCGCCAGATACAGCTCCAGCCTCCACCCCACATGCCGTGGGCCCCCCAATTCCAATCCCCACATCCCCTTCGATGGAGTCCTGTACCTCAGCCCTGCGTGTACCCCAACCCCCCTTTCCTCTCCCTGCTCCCCCACTGCCCTCCCCTGCCTTCCCCAGCCTGGTAAATTACCAGTTCCCATCCCGCCCCCCACTCTGCTGCTCCCTGTCTCCCCAGACAGCCAAAGAACCCGCCCCCAGCTGCCCCATCTCTCTAGGAAGGCAGCCCTCCCCAGCTGTCCCTCCCTCCCCAGAGAACCCCCATTCCCATAGCCCAGCCCATCCAAGCCACCCCCCTCTCTGAAGGCTGGTCCGCACTCCAGCTACCCCCTGCCCGCCCCCAGCCGGGCACCCTGCTAGTGTTTTCCAGCCCCCTGCCCAAGTGACTGCTCGGGGGGGCGCCCATGCGGCCGGGGGGTGATGTGGCGGAGTTAGGGAACTCCTCAGCTGCGTGGGGGTTGGAAAGACGGTCTCCCAGCCCGCTTCGGGGGGGGGGGGGCGCGCTGCGCTCCTTGTGGTGAGCCCCTGTGTGAGCAGTGAGCTCGGCTGGGGGGGGAAGGGACATGTCTTGTTGTTGATTCTTGGTTCCCCTGTTTCTGAAGCCCTTGGCAAGCCGACTGCGCCCGGATAGTGCCCTGCGCCCCCGGGGCACCCAGAGAGCGGGGGGGGGCTTGTGTCTGTAGCCGTGTGCTGCTTTCCGCCCGGCAGTGGCGTTCTCCCCGCCGTCACGGGGCTGTCGCTAGGCGAGAAAACGCTGAGTTCAGATGGCCCTGCCCACGCTCGGGCTTGTGAAGTGTGGGGGAAGCAAATGGCTCCGTGGGGCCATGCGAGCAGGGGGCCGATGGCGGTGTTGCATGGCGCGCGTCCCCTGGAACCACGCTCCGGCCGGCCGGACGCTGGCTCCGCTCACTCGCTGCGCCCAGCAGCAAGCTGTGCCCGGTCCAGCCCGCGTTGGCTGCTCCTGAACGTTCTCCCGCTTGGCGGCGGCTGCGACCGGAGCAGAGCGTTGGCCCACCCGGGGCAGGGGGCCCAGTGCTGGGCAGGCGGGCCACGGGGAGAAAGCCTGTTTCTGTGTCCAGTGTTAAATGGCCTGCCACCGAGATTCCCAGTGGGGCCATTTCATTCGGCCTGAAGTGGTGCACCCCACGGAAGGGGCACTGGCGGAGGGGTGGAGGTGATTCGGACAGACAGGGTGGAAGGAGAGCAGCACGTGATGGCAAAGCAGTCTAGAAAATGTCTGACCTGCGGAGTTTTGAAATTGAGGAACCAGTGGCAGGAAGCAGTGGGGAAATCAGGCCGGCTCATTTCTTCAAACGCAGCCTGGCTTTAGTGACTCCCCAGTGCACATCCGCCCGGCTCTCGGCAAGATAGCACCCTCATTTGGAAATGCTTTTTATCAGCACAAGAGTGACTTCTTGGCTTAGGTACTATTGGTTAAGTGCCAGCGCCGCAGATAGGAAAATCCACAGGCCTATTTGAGGACAGTGGAGATACGTTCCCGAAAGCCCTCTCCAAACGACGTCGCTCCGACGCCTGGCTCGGCGGGACGTGCCGATGGGGCCAGAACTGGCCACCCGGATGCAAGATTTCGTCACGCCGTTACTGTCTTAGGCCCTGGGGTCGGGATCCCGGTGGGTGGACTCAGGGCAGCTCCCCTGATTGAAAGAGGGCTTGCACGGGCAGGGGCTTTGTTGCAGGTGGCGAGAGATCGGTGGGGCGAAGTCAGCACACATTCGTGGGTGTGAAAGATCCAGTCTTCCTCCTTTTTCCCCTCTGGGAAACGAATGGGCCCAGTGAAGCAGCAGGCACTAAAACACTGGAGCTTCAGGGGGTAGCTGAGTTAGTCTGTTACAGGAAAAAAAACAGCAAGCAAATGGTTCAGTGGCACTTTATAGACTAACAAAACATGTCGATGGGATCACGAGATTTCGTGGGCACTGCCCCCTTCTTCAGATGACCGGAGTTATGATTAGACGATATTTATTTCGAGTTTCCTTATCCTCTAATCATAACTCCGGTCATCTGAAGAAGGGGGCTGTGCCCACGAAAGCTCATGATCCCATCTACCTGTTTTGTTAGTCTATAAAGTGCCACCGGGACCATTTGCTTTCTGTTTTTTACTAAAACACTGGTGTTTCTTGCAGTTTCTTTTCAATCCTCACTCCCTGTAACTGCTAACCCTTGCCCGCGGAGGCTGCAGGACGAGGTATCTGCGGTGCTGTTTGTAGCAAACCAGGTGCTAGATTTGTTTTTCTGTGAGTTTTCTCTTGTAGGAGTCTGGCATCTGTCGGCCTGTGTCATTTGTAACATAACCACGCTTGTGATTGCTTGTGGATTTATGGCCCAGGAGGTGAATTCACTGGGTAAATAAGGCAGAGGGCAGCAGCTTCACCCATAAACTCAAAATAGCTTTTCAAAGGTGTCTGGCACCTTGGATGTGGATTGCCACTGGTGTGAGAGCCCTGTCCGGAAGCCTGCCTGGAGCGCTCTCCTGTAGCAGTTCTGCTAGGCTTGCTCAAAGTCTCGAGCTGCACGGGACACTTGCAGCAACTGCGGTTTTGGGAATGGCCGTGTTTCATAGACTCCCTTTTGCATGGTGGAACAAGAGCACGCGGGCAGCAAAATGCAAATGATGCGTGGGGTTAATTCACAAGTCCTAACACTGCTCAGGCCTCGTTCCGGGGTGTGTTGCTCAGTTTAGGGGCTGTGTCCGTGTAGGGTCACTCCTTCCCTAGCACTTGTTCCCATGTTTCACGTGAGTCGCGTGCTGGCTGCTGGTGCAGCGAGTCGAAGGCCTGGTGCCTACAGTTACGCATGGGCACCCGAGGCTGTGCCTGGCCGGGGGGGGGGTGTTACAGGCCCCTCTGTAGCGATCAGGGAGGATGTGAGTTGTTACAGAGCTCATGAGCTCAAGTGGGAAATCGCCTGGAAGCACCCAGCTTAGCCACCATCTTGGCCAACACACCAGGGACTGTTGCACTGGCAGGGCTGCTGCCAAGATGGCCATCTGGGTTGAACTCTGCCTGTGTGCGGAGACGTGACAGGCAGGAGAAGCTCCTAGCCGCGTGAGGGGCGGGTGACTGAGCGCGGCCTGCCCTCCGGCCCGCTGTCTGCACCGGGCTTGGGCCTGCATACGCCCAGGGCGGAACCGATCGTTTATTCCCCAAGGCTGGAAAGGGGCGGGGGGGACAAATGCATCTCGCCTTCGGGGCTGGAAAGAGTCTGCAGAAGATGCGTCTCCTGGGGGCGACCGGGGGGGGGGGGGCGCTCTACACCCAGCAGGGCGAGCGAGGCCATTTTTGCTTCCCCGCGGCTGCCGCAGGATAGCTGGCGCTGAAGGCTTGAGTCATTATCGCCCTGTGTTTAAGCTGAGGCACGTCTGGAAAAGACTTCCAAATGAACTTGCAGCCCCTGCACCCGCAGAGGGGAGCAGAGCAGTAAGTGACTCAGCCAGACGCCTTCCTGCTACTGCCTGGCTAGTGACTATTGTGCTGTGCAGTTTGTCGTTTGGGGGGCCGCTGCAGCATGGGGGGTCTGCTCGGGACACTCCAGCAGGCACGTGGGTTTGGGAAGCGGGCCCGAGGAGTCCCTGGGCCGTGCAGGCACTTTCAAGATGAAAACTGGCTTGCTCGTGATGCAAGGATCAGCATTTCTCCCGGCAAGGCTGAAAGGAAGCAGGGCGGGGGCTGAGGCTGCGCTGCATGGCTTTTAGTGGCAGCGCTGTGTGCCCAGCCCTGTGGCTAACGGCTGGCGTGTGTGGACGCTGGCGCAGCCCCTTGGCCGGGGTGGGCTGAGAGCTGCTCCCGCCCTGCCGGGTACCCGAACGGCTACGCCTCACCTGTTAGCCTTTCTCCGCCCTACGCTGGAGTCCGGGTGCCTCTGGCACCCGTCTGCCATCTCAGCAAAGTGTCGGCGTGGTTCTAGGGCTGCGCTCGCATTCCTGCTCCCCGGCCTTCCAGCTGTTGGCTGGCATGCCCCCTCCCGCCCCAGAGCCAGCGCGGATGAGCGCTCCCTCCGCCCCCCGCTGCCAGTGACGGCCTCGTGAGCCCCGGGCGCAGAGGCGGGGCCGCGAGTCATCCGCCCCCTTGGCGGCTGGGGGGAGCAGCTGCCGCGCTTGGAGCACGCTCCTCGCCTAAGCGCGGCCGAGCACTTTTCAGCAGACACGGCGGCTTTTGTGTGTTGTGGCTGAAGGCTGGGCTGAGGTCTCAGCCGATCCCTGTCAAATCAGAGCTCTCCTCCTGCTCCTCGCAGGCATTCAGAGAGCTTCAGAGGCCTCTCTTGCTCTGGGTCTCTCGCACGGCCGTGTGGCCGAGTCTCCGGCCTGCGCCCCGGTCTGCGAGCTTCAATCAGCCAGTTGGGCCCCAGCAAATGCAGCAGGGAGCCAGTGGGTAATCTGTTCTGCTGGGCTGGTGTTCAGCCGTGCGCCCTGGTCCGCTCTGCAGCGTGGCTTCAGCTTCCATTATTCGCACCAACATCTTGGTGTGTTAATCGCTTGTTCCCGTGGGCCGCAGATTACCAAACCACTCTGAACGCAAGTGTGCTCCGTCCCAGGAAGCTGCGGGGGGGGGCAGCCTCGAATGTGCCCATCATTCAGTGTCAAGTCGCCTGCTGCCTGCAGGGAAGCGTGTTTTGAAGAGGCCGGCTGTGGCTGGGAACCCGGCAGCCCTGCCCGACTTTCCACCTCTCTCTCTTTAAGGAATAAGCATTAGAAAATGGATCTGCAGCTTTGTTCCAAGTTTGAGTCTTTGGCTAAAAATAAGCGCCATCGGCGGCTGCTCAGCTGGCTTGGGAAAGGGTTTCCGCAGCCAGGGAGAACTGGTACCAGAGAGATGCACTGCTGAATTGTGCTGGCCCCCGAAGCAAGGTGGGGCGTGTCGCCTGTGCCCTGACTTACTGCAGCTCTAGACGCGCGCTCCAGGTCCGTTTCCATTCTCCGCCACCGTCCCTTGGTGCTCCAGCAGGCAGCTCCCCCCCCAGGCAGTCCCTCCTGGGGCGGCGCAGCGCGAGCGATTTTAATTTAGATCTAAGCTCTGCCTCGGGGGAGGAGTGATTCCAGCCTTCTAATGGCTGCTTTAAAATTGGTTTAGGAACTCGGAGCCCAGAAGGTTTTCATGTCTCTGGGGGGCGGGTTTATCAGCTCGCATGTGGAAGTTGGCATCATTTCTCAGAGGAAATTGAAAACAAAACCCGCCCCGCCGAGGAGTTAGAAGAAAGCAAAGGCCCTCGCTGCCTTTCTCAGCCCGGGTTTGCTCTCCAGCAGCCCGGGAGGCGTTCCCCCAGCAGCTGTGGCCAGCGTGGCCTCTTGTAGCAGAATTCAGATTTGGGCGCAGCGCTGGTCATTGCGCTTGGATGATAACAGTGGGGAAAACGGGAACCACCGGGACCTTTGGAATTCAACCGCTCATCCAGGCTTGTTCCTGCAGCCCTGCACGCTGACCCGGGTGCCGGCTTTTCTGAGTGCGGCTGCGAGGACAGCGGCATCTGTTGGCACCGTCGCCTGCAGGACACCAGCGTCCATGTTAGCAGGGCAGCAGGCCAGCCCCCGGGGCGTGCCGTGGACTCCCCCACATTAAAGCGCCTGTGCTTGGGTTTGAATGGGCCAGCGGGGCCCTGTTGCTAGAACGTTGCTCCGCTCAGAGAGTAGATTTTTGGTCGCTGCTTATTTGGCGGGGGGAGAACCATCCATGGCCAGCGGACGTAGTGAATGAGTGTGCGGGGGTGTGCACGCTGCCTGCTTCCTCCAGCCGGGTCAGGCATGAACGGGCCCGATGAGCTACCTAGGATCGACTCCGTCAGGCAGTCTGAGCGTGGCCGCTGCGCAAGTGGAGAGCGACCAGTGGGCCGGGGCCCAGGCCTTGGCGTAGGCAGGGCTGGAGCTGTAGAGGCCCCGGGGCGTTGGGGGCACTAGGTGCGTGGGTGGTACCTTTGATTGGACCAGCGTCTGTGGGGCAGGCGAGCCGTTCTGTGGCCTGTTCCCGAGGGAGAGCTCTGTGTGGCTCGGACGTTCCCCCTCTCCAACCGAAGATGGTCCCATAAAAGAGATTTCCCTGCTCCACCGCTGGAAACGTGAACCGGGGGCAGCCGCGCCTCTGTGCAGGTGCCAGCCTGCGGACAGGAGAGCTTTCCCTGGCGGCGGGATGAATCCCACTCCCGAGAGGCGGGGCCGTTCCCAGCGTAGCGCGGGCTGCACCGGGGGTCGCGTGGGCTGCAGGGGGGTCGCACCTCCGAGTGACGCGGGGGGTGTGCAGGGGAGGCCTGGCTCAGGGTTGGGGGGATTTTCTATAAGACCTGCCCACGCGCCAACGGGATCATGTCGCACAAGTTCTCCCGCCTCTGTCGCGCAGCAGGGCAGGTGAGGTGATCACGTGGGCCCCTCTGGCCTGATGGCCAGAAGGCTACCGGTGACTGCTAGCTGCTAGCAAGGTGCGAGTCTTCCAGCCATTCGGAAATGGGCCTGTTCCTAAAGTTGAGTCTACTGGAAGGGTTTCTTTAGCACCCGGGTCTCCAGCCTTTTTAAGCACAAGATTGCTTTTTGTGTGTAAGTCAGTCCAGGATCTTCCTGGAACCCAAATACCCCGGCCCCGCCCCTTTGCCGAGGCCCGGCCCTGCCCCCATATCCCTTCTTCACAGAGCGACATCAGCGCCTCCTGCCTTTGTTTCCCCCACTCTCCACAACACGCAGGAGGCTGTGGGCAGAGCAGCAGGGCAGTGGGGGGAGGGACAGCTGAAGTGCTGGCACTTGACAGCCGCCCGGCCAGACCTGTCAGGATCCCGTCAGAGGCTCCAAGATCCACCCGTAGACCCTGATCCGGTCGGTGACCACTGCGGTAACAGCGAAGCTGCCTTTGTGTAGTCACGGGCCCAGCCGTCCCTAAACCAATCTCCGAGAAACCGGTCCCTAGCAATCGAGCAGGGAAGCCTGGCTTCTCTCCACCTGGGCCTTCGGCAGTCAGAGACGCGAATCATTGAAACTGAACTTCAGCGGTTGAGAAACCGAACCTGTGATTTCATTTCTGGTTGATCCCGGACGCGCGCCTGTTAAACGCTTAACAGGGAACTGGTCTCCATCCAGTGCAGTTCTGGTCGCGGAGTGGTTTATTGAGACGATGCTCCATCTCGCAGGCCTTAGTGGAGCTCTTTGCAACTCATTGTGTGGTGCTATCCTGAAGATGCCCAGGGCACATAAAACCATAGAACACTAGAACTGGCAGGGGCCTGGAGGGGCCATCGAGTCCAGTCCCCTGCCCTCACGGCAGGACCCAGCACTGTCTAGCCCATCCCTGACAGGTGTGTGTCCAGCCTGCTCTTCAATATCTCCAGAGATGGAGATTCCACAACCCCCCAGGCAATTTATTCCAGTGTTTGACCACCCTGACAGGCAGGAAGTTTTTCCTAATGTCCAACCTAAACCTCCCTGGCTGCAGTTTAAGCCCCTTGCTTCTTGTCCTGTCCTCAGAGGCCAAGGAGAACAATTTCTCTCCCTCCTCGTTATAACACCCTTTTAGATACTTGAAAGCTGCTCTCATGTCCCCTCTCCGTCTTCTCCTTTCCAAACTAAACAAGCCCAATTCTTTGTCTTCCCTCACAGGGCGTGCTTTCTAGACCTTTCATCATTCTTGTTGCTCTTCTCTGGACCCTCTCCAATTTCTCCACCTCTGTCTTGAAATGTGGTGCCCAGCACTGGACACAATCGTCCAATTGAGGCCTGATCAGCGCAGAGCAGAGCGGAAGAATAGCTTCTCGTGTCTTGCTCACAACACTCCTGTTGTTGCATCCCAGAATCATGTTTGCTTTTTTTGCAACAGCGTCACGCTGTTGACTCACATTTAGCTTGTGGTCCACTCTGATCCCTAGAACCCCACTTGTGATGCCCTTCCCTCATGACTGTGAACCGTTAACAACTCTCTGGGGCCGGTTCTCCAGCCACTTGTGCACCCACCTTATTCTCCCTGCTCTAAGGGTTTGTCTTCCCTGGGTAGCGAACTCAAGTGTTCCCCTCATTTGCAAGGGCGCTGCTGCGTGTGGCTGGTCTGAGAGGGGCTACGGGCCAAAAGGAGCGTGCACAGCCAGTGCCGGGGTGCTGCGTGTTGTAGATCCCAGCTAGCGCCAGTGGAGCACATCTCGTGTGGCAGGGCCCCGTGTGCCCAGCAAGGACCGACGGGTCCTACCCAGCCTTCCTTCCCTCCGTGCGGAGAGCCACAGGAGGGCTCCCCCGGGCTTGGTGCGCCACCCAGGAGTGCGTGCAGCAGCTTGCTGCTTGTGTGCCAGGGGGCCGCTTTCCCGTGCGCGCTGCTGGCGTGGGCGTGGGTGACCGGCATTGGCTCGGCAGGGAAGGGCCGGGCAGTTCAGGGCTGTTCCTGCAGACTCCAGCGCGCACCGCTGCATCTGTTACACCGGGCTGGGGAACCCTTTTTGGGCTGCTGACCCCCAGAAAAATCAGTCTGGGGCTGCACACAAGTGAGAAGCAAAATCCAAACCCTCACTGGCAAGTGCCCTGAGGGAGAGGGAGACACGCCTTCCCCTCGTTGCCTCGCACACCAGAGCTGGGGGGACCCGGCCCAGTAGATAGTGCCAGCATGGGCTCCCCAATGCTGGGGGGGGCATGAGCCTCGGGGGCTGCATCCAGGCAAGTCTCCCCTCTCCCGGCCCCCCGGGCCTGAGGTCCCACCCTCCCCGTGTTACATCTTCCAGAGCCACGCTTCCCAGGCTGGATGTGGCCGTGTGCGCCTGCGGAGTCCCGCTTTCTGGGTGTGAGCGGTGCCTGCAGGCAGCGCCAGTTGCTTGGCTGGGGTGCCGAGCTTTGCCACGCGGCGTCAGGCTGACGTGAGCGAGGTTGACTGTCGCTGCTTCCTCTCGAAGCCCGTGGGCAGGAGAGAAACCGGTGGTCCCTGGGTCCCAGGCAGCTGCTCGGGAGGGTGGAGAGGAGTGGCAGAGGAGAAGCCGGGAGGGTCTGGCAGGGGACAGCCCCTGTTCTCGGTGGCCGCGGGGATCCTCGGGCCGGCTGCCGACAGTGAGTGGCGCCACCGTTAGACCCCGGACCTGGGGAGCTGGTGTCTCCCTTTCCGGGCCTGCGGATGAGCCTGCGGCGGGCCTGCTCTGCGCTGTTCCGTTCCGAGTGGTCTCCGGTCCCTTGTGCGCCCGCATGCCGGTGACCCCAGGCCTGTGGCTGCTGGCCTGCTCCCAGACAGCTATTTTTAGCTCGTGAGGGTTAATAAGTCACTTGTGTTGTCGGAGGAGATGAATTTCACACCCATCCACAACTGTCTGTAGAGTTCGGCTCCTTTCTATTGGCTTCCTGGTGTTCTGCAGGGCTTGGCTGTCTGCATGGATGCCAGCACCCCCTTAGCCCCAGGCCCGTTCCTGGGGCGTCACCACACTGCCAGCTGGGCCGAGATGGCCTGTGCTAAGGAGCTGCAGGCAGCTAGTTACGTAATTTGGGGGCAGGGGAGCTGCAGCAGCCGCGGTACAAAGAAGCGCGTTTCAGTAGCTGCGATTTGATCGGGTTTGCTAGCGCCTGGCGTGTGTGTGTCAGAACGCGAAACAGCAGCCGCCTGGTCGCCTCTGTGCGCTTGGCTGGAAATGTCCCGGCTGCCTCCCTTTGGCCTCTGCATGGTGCGCCACCAGCTCCCCGGGGCGTGTCTGAATGCTGCCTCCCCAGGCCCGCAGCCGGGGGGGCTCCACAGGTGTCGCTTTCAGTCCGGGGGTTCAAGCAGCCGGCCCACCTTCTCGGCGGCCCTGCCCCTCGGGAACCGGCCTCTTGTGGGGTGGGGGAGGAGGCAGCAACTTCTTCTTCTGTTTTTGAGGTTTCATAAAACCAGAGGAAAGGAGGGGCCAGCGGCAGGTTCCCAGCACATGGGTGGCGCAAAGGTGGTTTTCTGTTGCTGCCCACTTGTGGCATCTGCTTTGGGTAACCTTCAGCGACTGTGAACAGACTTTGGTGCACCCCCCTTTCCAAATCGGGGTGCTTGCCCTGAAGCGCCTAAACCCATAGGGAGGCACATAATTGCTCCTAACTCCCCCACCCTGCCCCACAGCTGCCACCTCTCCCTCAACTGCTCTGACGTATGGCCCCTCCCCACCCCCAGAGGAGGAAATTCGGAAGCATGGAGGCTTGGTTGGGCACTCCCATTCCCTGAGCTGCTTCCCCAGCGGGCAGCTGTGTCGCCTGATGCCTGGGAACGGGCTGAACGGTTTAACCTATGCTTTGGCCTGATGTTGAATCCAGATGCTGCAGGGATCTCCGCCAGGTCCGATTTCGGGAGCCTGAGCACAGCGCCAAAGCCGAGCTCTTCTAGAACCTGAAAAACCCACAGCAAAGTTTTCCATTAGAAACTTGTGGGAAATTTTCCATCCCCCCTCCCCCTGGCAATGTTTGCAGGCCAGCCCTGGCTGCTGGAGACACAGGAAGTGAAAGTGACAAGACACTGTCTCCTCTATTTTTAGGGTAACAAGCTGAGAAAAATGCCTGTCCAACATGCAGGCAGTGGGAGCAAAGGAGAGCTTGCACCATTGATAAGCGGGGGCGTTTGAGGGTGGCGAACAAGCTGCTTTCGGGCCGGGTGTTTTAACCCAGCTGTGCCCTTTCAGAGTCAGCTCGGGCGCGATCAACGGGCGCCTGTCAGCTCCAGGGTGAAAGTGGGTGTGGGAAGAAACGGGAGGCAGCCCGAAAAGACCATTTGGGTTTAGCCCCCGGAGGAATCCTGGATGTGAAATTGACGGGGACCCGAGGGGGGCGCGGCGCGGCGCGGCGCCAGGGGGGGTGAATGGGGCCCGTTGGGTTTCGTTTGTAACCTGGTGTTAAGCCTGGCTCGGAGCAAGAAGCGTTTTGTGTCCCGGTGGGAGGGGGGAGCGGCCCAGTCAGCAGGAGGTTCCTTGCCAGCGAGGAGACTTGCTTGTTGTGGGCTCAGTCGCTTCCCGCTGGCTTGGGGGCTCACAGCAGCCTGGGCGCTAGAGCGCAGGGCTGGGGCGTTGCCCGATTTCCCGTTGCCTGTTGTCCTGCCTGTGCGGTTCGTCCTTGGTACCAGCGTTCCTCCCCTCCTGGCGGCGTTCGGGGCCCTGCACTGAGCATAGTGTGAAAACAGGCCTGCCAGCGGCCGCTCCCCACGCCATCGCGGCGTCTGCTGTCGCAGAGATGAGGACCTGGCCCGGAGAGGCGGACTCTGGCACCAGGAGGGTGTGGGTTCTGCTCCATGTCCCTTGGCAGGTCGTGCCTCAGTTTCCCCATTTGTAAAATCAAGGTGGTGCTGACCCGTCTCTAAAACGCTTGGCTGCTCCCTACAGGAATCTGTAATTCCTTGCATGGCACTGTAGGGGCCCCTCTTGGGAGAGCTCCCCGCCGGGTCCCTAGCCTCAGGCCCGTCTGAATGGGCTGTCCCATGCATGGTCGCTCTTGGGGGCACTCTCTGGAGCTGCCGGGCGCGGGCTGCCTGGTGTCGGAGCTATATCTCCCCGTCCTCAGCTTGGGGTTCTCAGACATCCGGATCGGGGCCCTTCTGCACTGCAAACCTCCGCGCGGGCCCCATTTCTATGGAACCCCCCTCTGCAGGCTGGCGTGGGGTGGGGCCGGAGGGACCAGGACCTGCGACGTCGGCAGCCGCCTCCTTGTTCCCCGGGCACCTCGTGGCTTTGCCAAGCCCCATGGCTTGTGCAGGGTCCCGCCGTGGGCGAGTTCTGCCCTTGGGTCCATGCGGCGTGGCGGGCACACGCAGCCTGCAGTGGGACGGGGCGCTGCCCACCGGGCCAGGCCCGTGTCCTCTGGGGGAAGGCGCTGGGATCAGTCCCAGGCCATGGGCAGCAAGGGCCGGTGGTGCTCCTGGAGGGTGGCAGCGTTCCTTCGGCTGCTCTGCGGCCATGGGCTGCTGGCCTCGCCCAGGGCAGAGTTTTACAGGCTGCTGCCATGAGACAACCACGCGGCTCGCAGTCCCTTTTGTGGGGACGGCTGTGCCCAGGTGCCTGCCATGTGAGCGCGGGCCCTCGGTGCAGCAGGAACAAGTCGGCTCCCCTTGGAACGGTCAGCAGGGACCCCGCCCGCCTGGCCGACATCCCGCCACTGTCCGGCCGCCGCAAGCGCCCAAAGCCCTGGGCCGGCATGGTGAGCGCGTCCCGGCAGAATGCCCGTCCCAGCCGCTCAGCCCGGGAGCGTCTCTGGCTCGGTGGCGCCCGGCGGAGGCTCTCGAGCAGGCCATGCCTCGGGGTGGGCTCGGGCCGGGGGGGGATGCTCATTAGCGCTCGGCCCGCCAGCGCTGGGAGGCCCCCTGACCTGTAACCCTTTTGCTCCCTGGAGGGGCTGCTCTTGAGCAAATGGGGCCTGCCGCAGGGATGGCGAAGGCCACGTTCCTTCGCCGCCGGCCTCCTCGGGGCTCCCTGGAGACTCCACCTCAGCTTCTTGTTCCGCCTCAGGAGTTGGGCGCTAACGTCGCGCATCGGGGCCGCTTCGGATCTGGCGACAAGGCTGCCTGCGGTTCTGGCGATCCCGAAGGGAAGGCCGCGGCCAGCAGGGGTTGCGTCTCTCGGGATGGTGGAGGCTGCCGGTTTGTTTCCTGCTCAGCCTCACGGGCTCGTGAGCGCGCTGGGAGAGCGACTGAGTCACGACTGTGCTCGGCGACCTCGGGGCGATTGCGTGGCCGAGCCCCAGAGAGGAGACCCCATCACGGGACACAGACGAAGACTTGGCACGACTCTTGCGTCCAGTTCTTAGTCTGCCTGGGGGCGTGTCGGCCGGGGCGGAGCCTGCCGTACCGTGGGGGCGGAGCCTGCTGTACCGTGGGGGCGGAGCCTGCCGTACTGTGGGGGCATACGCTTTGACTGGGACAGTGCTGAGCCGAGCCCGCGCTGCGCCCCGAACGGGTCCTTCTGCTGGCCCGCATGGGGCTGCCCGTGCGCCAGCGGCTGAACGGCCCTGCCCGGGCAGGAGGCGTTCGCCTGCGCCGGCGTTGTGGGGTCACGGAGCCGTTCCTCGGGGCGGCTGCGCGCCCTGAATTTCCATTCTCCATCTCTGGATCGTTCCCCAAATCCCTGCCCTTCCTTCTGCGCGAGGGGCTGTGGACGGGGCCACGGGGGGGCAGTGGCACGCAGCGCACGGTCCAGCCGCTGGGGCTCAGGCCGGCTCTGCTGAGCCGCCGCCTCGTTGGGTAGCTTAGCTGGCTGCCGAAGAGAAGGCCCAAGCCTCTTCCTGGGGGTGGGGGGAGGTCTCTGTCTCGGGAGACCCGCCTGGTCCCCAGCCCTGCTTGCTGTGCTGTAGTGCTTGGCTCAGGGAGCCTCTGCTGGGCGACGCGATCCCCGCTGGGGGCTGGGGGCCAGCGGGGCGTATGGCACGTGAGCGGTCCCTGCGCGGTGACAGCCAGAGAGGATGCTCCAGGGTAGAGCTGGGGGTGGAAAGGGTCCCACGGTGGCCCTGCCGCATTCGGGTAACCGGTACCCGTAGGTATCACCCTCACCGGGCCTGGGCTAACCGGTACCCGGGCGCAGTGACGGAGGGCTGCTCCGCAGGGTCGGGACCTGGCCCCCCACGTGTGCGGTGCCGGGAGCAGGAGCTGGCCCCCCCCACTCAGTCGGTTAGCTAGTGAGACCTAAGGGCTCCTCGGTTACCTGACTAAGCAGGATTTGACGTTGCCAGCCAGGCTGCTGGTTACTAGGAGGCTGTCGGTGAACCTCCCCCACTCCCCGCCCGCAGTGCTCCAGCCGGCAGGGCCCCAGCTGCGGTGGGCTGGGCCCGTGGCCGGAGCAGGGGCAGTGAGCCGGTTAACGAGTTGTTCAGCTGGTTTTGACGTCCCTCGTTAGCGCACCAGCCTGCGGTGCCGGCCCCAGCTCGCTCGCAGCCTGTGCCGCCACTGCCGAGCGCCTGCGCGCTCCGGGGGTAACGGATCTGCTTGCCGCGCGACACATGGCGCTGGGTGCCTGTCGCCAGCCCCGCTGCAAGCCCTGCGTGGTGCGTGTGCTGAGGGGCGGCGTTAAGGGCTGCAGCAACAGCTGACGCCAAGCCGGGGAGAGCCCTGCCGGATGGAGGTTTCACACCTGGCCTCCTCGGGGAACGCAGGCCTGGGCGCTAACACGCAGCCCCGCATGGATCCTGCTGATTGCGTTCGCCTGCTTCTGGCTCGGCCTCAAATGCTCAGTCTGCGGCGCCGCGAAGACGGGGTAGCGGAGACGCCCGCCGTGGGGCCTGGCACCTGCCCGCGTGGCAGACAGCACACCCTGGTCTGGGCTGCCGGGCGCGCGGTGGGTCCTCGCGCCCGATCCGCTGCCCTTCCCCCGGCTCGCTGGCTGCAGGGGGCTGGGCGTGCCAGCATGGCTACGCCAGCGCCTGTCTCCGGCCCAGCTGTCCAGTGCGCTGAGCCACTGGCGGAACCGCCTCCCCCTTTCGCGGGGCTGGGCCGGGGCTGGCCTGGGGCCTGTTGAATTTGCTTCCGGGCTTTGTTCCGTGAGTTTCCTTTGCCTGACGCGGACTTTCCAGCTCTCCCCGCCGCTGGGAAATGCGCTCTGGAGAGGCAAGGCAGACGGGCGAGGAACAGGCCTGGGCCGGGCCACAGTGCCCTCCTTGGGGGTGCCCCCTGATGTGCTGAGACCCCGGAGCTGCCTGCCTGCCCGCCGGGGTGCCCTGCTGAGCCAGCCCCCCGTCCCCCAGCGCTGGCACAGAGCCCCCTGAGGAGCAGCTCGGCTCCGTCGCAGGGACTTGCCAGAGGCCCAGGTCGATCCGTCGCCTTGGGTGTCGGTGTTACGCCGAGCAAGCTCGTAAAACGTTTGCCCCCTTATCGATGAGAGAGAGAGAGACGCCCCACCCTCCTCCCAGCTCACAGGCTTTCCACGGGGCTGTTCCTACGCAGGAGTGGTGGTGGGGCGAAGAGGCAGTCGGGGGACGTCGGAGGGGCTGGCAGCCGAACAGCGCAGGTTACTCAGCGCACTAGAACGAAACGCACCCGCGGAGACCAAGGCTCCAGGACTTGTTGCCAATCGTTGTTTCTCACCCTAGGTCTTATTTAGGGGAAAGTCCTTCTCAGGCCAGCACTGTCCTGTCTGACCTGGGTCCAGCCCCCCTCCCCGCCTGCCAGTCCCTTGGGCTGCAGGTGTTTTCAGCATCTGGTCTGTAAAGGCCCTGGTCTACTTCCCGTTCCGTTCCGTGGGTAGGCTTTCCCTCCGGGGGTCTGTTCCTTCCCTGCCCCTTGTGGGGAAGGACAGAGCTCAGGGTGGATTCCAGCAGCAGGTGGCCGGTCCTCGCCCCGCTCAGCTGTGTCTGGCCGATGGGTCATTAGCTCTGTGTCTGGCTGCGTGGTGGTGGTTCCGGCCGGGCTGGAGATGGGCTTTCCCAGCACGGACACGCTGATCGGAACCGTCGGACACCGACCTGGGACAGGCTCACTAGGGACGTTCACAATCGTGCACGAGGGTAACTCGCAACAGAGGCAAATCTCAGCTTCCTACTGCAGAGCCGTCAGCGGGGCTGCCTGCCCCCAACTGCCTGGCTCCCAGGGAGGAGTCTTCACCGAGTGTAACCGCTCACTGTTTAAACGGTGGGTGGTTTACACGCACCCATCCCCACTGCGCACACACCGGTCACGCAGTCAGGAGACTGCGCGCTCTCCAGGGTACCGTGTCAGGGTGTTTTGCATAAAGCATTTTGCAGAGAGGCAGATTTCCATGACCCGCCCCCCCATCACAATGCCCCACTCTTGGAGGAAGAGAATCTGTGACTTGGAGTGAAATCGGGGTCTCAGCAAACCTCGCCTGCTCTGAAGATGGAGGTGCACTGGGCCAGGGAGGCCCCCGCTAGTCAGAAATGTGCTGCCCCTGCAGCTGGCTGGTCAGGCTCGCCCTGGTGTGCCATGCCCTTGGGCAGCTGCCAGGCCCCCGAGGGGTTGCAGCGCCGGTGAGAGTCTCGGCGGTCTGATTGAGAGCCGGCGTGTGGCTTGGGAAGTGTCACTCTCCGCCCCGACCCCCTCGCTTTGGGGGCTGGCTCAGCATTCGCCTTTGCCGTCCATTGGCGGGGTAGACGTTTAGCCCTGCGTTTTGGGGGGGTATAGCCAACGCAGGTGGGGGAGCCAGAATCGGAGCGGAGTGGCCCTGAGTTGCTTCGGTGTGACAGCTGAGTTTGGAGGCAGCAGGGTGTGTGTGTGTGTGTGTGTGTGTGTGTGCACGCACCCTGCCTCTTTTTCTTGATCTTGGCAACAGGCTACTGCATCAGCCTATCTGCAGAAAGCACAAACTCTTGACCCTTTACCCCAGAGGTTTGCAGTAGGCGGCGGCGGTGGAGCAACAATAACTGGCAGGTTTTGGTGCAACATGAAAGTGGTCCCAGTAAGAACAGTCTCCTAGAACATGGTGCTGGTGAGTTCCTGGGCCCGCTTGCCCGAGTGTTGGGCAGCTCCGCTGGTGTGGGAGAGCCCCGCGCCGCCGGGTGCTGGGCAGCTCCGCTGGTGTGGGAGAGCCCCGCGCCGCCGGGTGCTGGTTCAGGTCCATCCCGGCTGGTAAAGCCCAACGTTTGTTCCGAGGGCTGCTAGGTGGCCTCTGGAAAGTGAGTTGTGGGTCTCTGGTTCAGGTGCCTTGTGGGGCCTTGCTGGGGCAGAGGGTTGTTGCTTGGAGAGGGAGGGGCCGGCTCAGCCGGACTCTGGAGCCGAAAGATCGAGTGACCAGTTGTGCATGTTGTGTCCTGGCGCGGGGCCCCATGGGGCTCCGTCCCCTGGTGTGGGCTCCGAGCGCTCCCGCGGGGCCGTGTCCCCCGGCGCCAGGGCTGGCTTTTCTCCATGCAAGGGGCAAGTCTGAAGCGATCGCCTGTCCCGGAACAGGGCCTTTCGAACCCCAAGCGCCGCGCTCACGCCTGCTAAAATGGCCGCAGTTGGCGGCGCCGGCTCCGGCGGCCTCCCTGGCGCTTGCTGCGGCTTGTGGGAGCCGGGGCAGAGACGCTTCCCGGTGAGCCGCGAGGTGGCAGAGAACACTTGCCAGGACTTCTCCGCACCTCCCGCTCCATGGCCCCAGGGAGGTTGCCCCGGCGAACGGGGAAGTGCAGTCGCAAGTTGGTGGAGCCGAGCTCTTTGAAACCTTGCCTGCCCGAGGGAGGGTGTGGTGTGTAGCCCGACCGCCTTACCCTTCTGACGGGAACGCCGCTTGTGCCACACAGAGTGCTAGTGCCTAGTGGTCAGAGCCCTGGGCTGGACTCAGGAGATCTGGCTCTGCCATTGACCTCTGGTGTCCTTGGGCAACTCACTTGAGCTCCCAGTGCCTCAGTTTCCCCATCTGTAACATGGGGATGATCCTTCCCCTCTTGGCGAAGTGCGGTGAGATCTGTTGCCAAGTGCGCGGCAGGAGCTGGGGTAGGATACTGCACTGGCAGAGGCACTGTGTGGCGGGTGCACTTGTATCTGTGCTCTGGGACAGGCCCGCTTTCGGCATCCCTCGCTCCCGTTCACCAGGCCAGGTTCTGCTGCTCTAAAAATGTCCCTTAACAAACTCCTCCCACCCAGGGGGTGGCACTGGGCCGGCTGCCGTGGCTTGCATCGCCCGGCCGGCTGGGGGGCCCCGGGGCTGGAGTTGCCCGCCCCCGCTTTTGGGGCCGGCTCGCACCATTGCCTTGCACGTTCACAGCCGTTCCCCCGTGCGAGACTTGCTTCCCGCGGCTGGTTTGCAGACAGAGGAAGAGGCCCGGGGGAGGCGGGGCAGGAAGCGCTCTGCTACTGTGCAACAGTCACCCGGCTGCGTCGGGCTGGCTTGCAGCGGGCGCTTGCGGGCTCCCTTTTCGGGAGGGTTTTCCTCTCTCCATGCTTGCTCCCGGAGTCGGGCAGACCTGCTCATTCGTGCCCCTCCTCTGCCTGGTTGGGGTTCCCCCAGCCGGCTCGCAGGCAGGTGTCTCCTGTCGGCCACGAGCCACCCGAATGGAAGAGACGAGGGAGTCTGGGCCGCTGGGTTTCCTTCGCGGGTGCAGCTTACCAGTTAACTGGTGGGGGCTGGAGCAGCCCTGCCTGCAGCCGGGTAGGGGCGCTCCAGTCCGGAGTTGGGCGCCCCCCGTTAACCGGGATTTCACACCCCTGCCTGGCAGCAGCTCCACCTGCTTTTGTTAGGAGGAGCTAGAAGCCAGGTGCGCCCTGCAGCGCCCCAGGGAAGCCGGAGGCTGGGTTTGAGCCTCGGCGCGGCTCGCTCCTAGCACGGCACAAAGCATTCCCTTCTGCCCCCCGATTCGGCCAGGTGTTGGTGAAAGGCCTCTCCGGGCAGCCCCGCGAGCCGGGGCCACTGCCCCCAGGCAGGTCAGGTGCAGCCCAGGGTTTCCCTGCCGCCCGGCCAGCGTGGCTCAGAGGGGAGTCGGCCTCCGTGGGCACAGACACGGCTCTTTCGCGTGGACCGCCCGGCAGCGCCTGAGCTGGTCTCAGCAGGCCCGGCAATGGCAGAGAGGGCTTAGTGCGGGGGGATGCGGCCCCGCTGGGGTCCAGGCAGGGCGCGTGGTGCTGCCGGGCTTTGTGCCTGCCACAGTGCTGAGCCCACGAGCTGCCGCCCTGAATGGGGCCTCCTCACGCCCTGTGCTGGCCCTGCCCTGCCCCCGGGCCCTCTCCCACCTGGTCAGACTCTGCTGCGCTCTGGGAGGCGAAGGCCCCGTCCGGAGCCAGGTCTGGTGCCTTCGTGGGCGTGCTCCTCCCTTCTCCCTGCTGCGGCTGGGGCGGCCTGGCGGGCTGTGCTCCAGGGAGGGGACCAGCCTCTTCCTGGGGGGGCCGCGTCCCACGGAGACAGCCCCTCTGCCCTTTTCAGGCTTCGCAGCTGCTGGCTCCTTCTGGGAGCAGGCAGAAAGGGAGCTGCTGCCCTGTGAATTGATTGGGGGGGGTTCGCCTGCCCGAGGAGTCGCCACCCGGCTCTGCTGCACTTCCTTCCAGTGCCCGGGGGGCGGCCCGTGGGTGGGGCTGTGCCAGGGTGGGCTGGGAAGCGCACCTGGCCGCTGCGTCTGGCCCATCCCTAGGGGCGCTCTGGGGCTCACGGGCTGCCCTCGGGATTAGGTGTGTGAGCGGGTAACCCTGGTCCAGCTCCAGCCCCGCCGGGCCAGGACCGCCAGCCCCATGCTGCTGGGGCCAGGAGCCGGCCGCCAGCCCTGCGTGGGGCTGGGAGCGGGAGCCCCGTGGGCGGGGGCTGCTGTAGCCAAGCTGAAACTGTCCCCCATCCAGGACCCTGCTAAGGGGCTAATTGGTAAAACGGGTTAACCGGTTACTTGATCAGCCGGGATTTTACAGCCCTAACTCTACCAGCGCCTTGCTCTCTAGCCAGCAGCGGCAGGGCGGGGCGGGCCGGGGCGGAGGGGTTACCTGGGTCTCAGGAGTGAGCAGATTTCAACTGGCAGGAGGAGCCTCTTGGATGCGGGTGTTTCATCTGGTCCGGGGCTTGGGACAATCCTGGCGGCAGGGGCCGGAGGGCGGGGGCAGGGCCTGCTGTGCTACATCTCTTGCAAGGCCTGGGCTCCGCTGCTCTGCTCCTCCCCCCGTTCTTTGGGTTCCCTTAGCTGGGTGACTAGCCCGGTTCCTCCTGCGGCCGCCCGGGAGTGAAGCTGATGTGATTCTTGTCAGTTTCACTGCTGCTCTTCCCAGTCTTGCGGGCAGCAGTGAAACTGACCTGGATCGCGTCAGGGTCCCTGGCCCGCGTGCGAGAAGGCGCCTGCGCCCCGGATCGAGATGGGTGCTTTTGTGTCCGGCAGCTCCTGGACTGGCTGTCGGAGCCAAAGAACCCCAGCAACATGCCCACGTCAAAACTGAACGTGCCACAGGCGTTTACGCTCAGAGTTTCGGTCCCCTGCCCTAGACCTGTGCTTGGAGCCCAGGAAACGAAGGCTAATTTCTCGCTTGCTGCCTGTGTGCCCCTGCGAGGCAGCTCATACTGAACAATACCCTCTGAAGTTACTTTGTGAACCCTGGTGCTCACCTCTGTTTCCGGGGTGTGGTAACTCAAGCAACTCTTGTCCCTCTCGTTTCAGATTTTGTAGAGAAATTCTGCCCTAGCACCCTGGTCCAGGGTGCTAATTTGAGGCCAGTCTGACTTCCACTTTAGACCTGGAGTTCCCAATCAGGGCTGTTATGGAAACGGGGTGATGGCAACCTAAGCTGTGAAGTGGCTGCCACCTGTCACGTTTCCCTCCAAAGCGCACCAGCTGTGCGCGTCGACCGCCCCAGAGCAGCGTGTACCTGCTCTGCAGGCTGTGGGTTTTTCATGTGATGTTTGTTTGCCCAGCAGTATCACCTCAAGCAGGGCCGGGGCCGGCTGTTCTGCACAAGCTGTCGGGAACACAAGGGACGGTCTTTGTAACCAGCCTTGCTTTGCATACATACGTAAGTCACCTGGGCGTGATGGTCACGAGCTGAGCTGGGGCCAGATGGTTGCGTCCTTAGGCTTGTGACAGAGTTACGTTTCGGTGGTAGAGCTGACCCCGGAGAGGCCAGAGGGAGGGAACACAACAGGGACTCATCACGTGATCCCTCCCCTCTCATCCATTTCCAGACAAACAGAGGCGAGGGACACCATTCCTACCCAGCCTGGCTAACAGCCGTTGATGGACCTAACCTCCATGAATCTATCTAGCTCTTTTTTGAACCCTGTTAAAGTCCTGGCCTTCATAATATCCTCCGGCAAGGAGTTCCACAGGTTGACTGTGCGCTGTGTGAAGAAAAACTGCCTTTTGTTTGTTTGAAACCTGCTACCTATTAATTTCATTGGGTGACCCCTAGTTCTTGTGATATGGGAGCGAGTAAATAATTTTTCCTTATCTACTTTCCCCACGCCAGGCATGATTTTCTAGACCTCTAGCCTATCCCCCCTTAGTCTCCTCTCTTCCAAGCTGAGAAGTGCCCGTCTTTTGAATCTCTCTTCCTACGGGACCCGTTCCAAACCCCTCCTCATTTTTGTTGCCCTTTTCTGCACTTTTTCCAATGCCAAGAGATCTTTGTTGAGATGAGGCGCCCACGTCTGCAGGCAGGATCCCGGAGGTGGGCGTGCCGTGGATTTAAATAGAGGCTATAAGATGTTCTCTGTCTTATTCTACAAGCCCATTGCGATGCGCTTGTCGAATGGCACAGGGAGTAGTATCTCCTTGCCCCTCTGGTGAGCTCGTAGGAGCAAGCAATCCCTTTGGTTCTGCTGGAACTTGCAACCAGTGATGGTTTGTTGTCATTTTAAGTTGCGTTCTTATGAAAGCTCGTCCTCATGACCCCTGTGAGCTTGCCGAGGGACTGGGGAACCTTTTAGCTCTGCCGTGCCGGGGGGGGATGTAACGTTCACATGCTGTCCCCTGTTTCAGTAGGGACAGAGGAGTTCATGGAGGGGGTAGCTCAGGGCTCCTCTCCCCGAGTGGAATGAATTTTCTTCTGTGCACCAGTGTGGAGGGGCTGTGCACCACATCACTTTCATATTGGTGGACATGGCAAATTTGATGTGGTGGGAGTAGGGCCAAGGGGTTCTGAGAGTGGGCGGGGGCTCAGGCCTGGGGCAGAGGGTGAGGGCGCTGGCTGCGGGGGCAGGCTCTGGGGTGAGGCTCAGGGTGGGGAGTTGGGGTTGGGGGGTATTGGAACTGGGAAGCTCAGGGCCGGGGCTTGGGGTTCAGGCTCTGAGCTGGGGGTGTGGGCGCTGGGGTTCAGCAGGGGGCTGAGGCTTACCTGGCCAGCTCCCCGCTGGGGACAGAGGAGGCTGCGGGGGGCTGGCAGGGGCCCCTCTCCGTTCTCCCCACTGCGGCCCTGAGTCTCGCAGCATGGGGGTGTGGAGGTGTAACGTCTCATGGCTGTGGGGACGGGCTGGGACTAGCCCTGCTTCCCTAGCACTTGTCTGGGCTTAACGCCGCTCCGGTGAGCGGGCCCTCGTGGCGCTGCCGATGGCCCAAGCCGTGGCAGATGGGCGAGGCGTGGGGGGCGCACAAGCTGGCAAAGGGGGACCTTTAGCGCTTCGCCGTTTGGCTCGTCCAAGTGAGCCCCCTCGGGCTGGGAATAAGCATTTGTCCAACCCCCGGCATGAGTCACTTGGCTTCTAAAGATAGCGGGTGATTCACTGCCGGAGGGCCGGCCGCGAGCCGAGCGTGGGCCGCGCCTGCTCTTCCCTGCCTTCCTCTCGGCTGGGCGGCCGCAAGCGCCCCGTCTGCCGAGGGGCCGGGAGCCGTGCCTGGGGGATGCCCCGGCCCACTGGCCTCCCCGTTTCTCCAGCAGCCTTTGGATGGCCCCGAGGGGCGTTTGCCTGGCTCCCTGACGAAATCCAGGCAGCTCCAGAGAGCTGCAGGGCGAAAAGCCTTGGCTGGCGGAGCTGGGGGTCCTGCTCACGACCGATAGAAACAGCAACGCCCGGGGCAGCGCTTCAGGCCCTGGCTTCCCGGGCGGGGGAGCGGCTGGGCGGGGTCACTCGCAGCGTTGCAGGGCGCGGGCGTGGGGCTGGTGTTTACGGCGGGGGGGGCGGATCTGCCGGCTTTGCTGGGAAGTTACTGAGTTCTGCGCCGATGTCCGCGTGGCGTTGGCCCGGGCCCATTGCGCGCACTGGCTGGGGAGGCTGCCGGGGGGGGCGGGGGCGCCGCTGCAGACGCGGGAGCAGGGAGAAACGGCTGCAGGTTCTCCCGAGCGCGTCCGCCGACCGGCTTGAATCGCGCAGGCTCTCCCGCCGCTCCGGCCGGCAGACGCGCCCGCGGGCCTGCCTGGCTGCAGACAGGCGCCGCGGCAGCGGGAGACGGCCCAGCCCCAAACACCTGCCGGGCGGGGAAAGGGCTCTGGGGGAGTACAGGGCGCGGCCGGTCTTTGGCCCGGCCAGGAAGGATCCCCCAGTACGTGGGAGGTAAAATCCCCTGCCACTGGTTAACCAGTTAAGTGGGGTCCGCTCCAGCCCAGCTCGGCTGGAGTGCCCCCCAACCCTGCCACAGCAGGGCAGCCCTTCCCCGCAGCGGGCCCCATGGGGCTGGGACGGGCCCCTGCCCATGGCGGGGCGGAGCGACTCCAGCCCCCACCAGCTGACCAGAACCAGTGAGTGTCACCTGTTATGGATGATGGTTACCAGTTTCCCTTGCACGCCCCTACTCAGTCCCCACCCCCGCCGGCCTTCGGAGGCTCCCCGTGGCGCACGGCCTGCTCGCACTGGTGCGAAGAGTCCGTGCAACGCCGCCATTGTGTAGCCGGGTGCCTGGAGTAGCCGGGGGTCGGGAGGACCTCGAGTGGCCTTACAGCGGCTGTAGCCCCACCCCTGGGCAGCGAGCTCTGTGCTGTGTTTCTAGGGGCCGGGGTGCAGAGCCTCCCCCAGAGCGGCCGGCGCGGGGACCTGCACGGTTTGGCGTGGGGGAGCTGACGTCCATCATACCAGCAGTTGAGGGCTTCACGTAGCTCAGGGCTGGGGAACCCCTTCGGGGGGCCGGATGCGGCCCCCAGCTTGCCGGGATCTGGCCCTCGAGGCTCAGGCCTCCCCCAGCACTGGGAGCCTGCGCCCCACCGCAGGGCTGGAGAAGGCAGACTCTACTAGCCTGGCCCCCCAGGCTCTGGTGTGGAAGGAGGCTGCGGGGAGGGGCCTTCTGTCGGG
This sequence comes from Rafetus swinhoei, assembly GCA_019425775.1. Lineage (NCBI taxonomy): Eukaryota > Metazoa > Chordata > Testudines > Trionychidae > Rafetus > Rafetus swinhoei. The sequence continues at coordinate 1,432,031 of CM033435.1, read as the reverse complement.
CCGCGGCAGTGAGGGGTTGGTTTCGGTTTTTTGCTTCTCGCTTGTGCGCGGCCCCCGACTGACTTTTCTGTGGGTCGGCGGCCCCCGGCCCAAAAAGGCCCCCCACCGTAGCGGACCCCCGCGGCTGCACGTGCGAAGAAGAATGTCCGCAAACGATCTCTTGCTCAGATTTTCTGGGTGGCTTCCCGTGCCTGGACTCTGAATTCCAGTGAAGGCGAATTCCTTGCGGAGTACCGGTGCGCTGTCCGGCAGCCGACTGGCTCGCAAACGCATCGTCCCGCGTCCCGGGCCGGGCCTTGTCCGCCTCCGTCACTGCCGCAGGAAAGGGTGTTTCATACGTGGCTTCAGAGAGACGCTCCCTGGTAAATTCATCACCTGCTCCGTGGAGCGTGGCCCCCTGCCAGACCCACGTGAGGCTCGGGCCTTTGGAAATCCATCGGCAAGCAGAACGGGGCGAGACGAAATGAAGCATCCCACTCATTTTTTCCCTTGTTTTTACACGCTCTGTTCAAATGCCCCAGAAGTTTTTGGTGCTGTTGTTCCTGGCAGAGCCTTTTCCCGACTTTCCGCCTGTTTACTTGGCGCTTCCGCCCGTCTTTCCGATGCAGAGCCTGTTTCCGTGTCCCCTCCCCGCTCAGGTTTCCTGGATCCTGGGGGTGAATCTTTCCTTCAGCAGCAAAGGGGCGAGAGTCTTTCTTGAGCTGGAAAACTGATTGCAAAGTTGCACATTCAGCCCTGCCGGAAACTCTGCGAAACTCGTTTCTTGAAGTTGATCGATTTCAAGTTGAATTCGAGTTAACGGTCTCTCCGTCCTCCTCCCAGCTGGCCAGACGGGGTGGTGGCTGAACAGGCGCGCGGGGCAGGAAGTCGTTGGCAGCAGGTCACTGGGAAGCTAAGAGCGCCCTGCCTGTTTTGCAGGGAAGACGTCCCTGGCACCCTGTCCCTTAGCATGGGGCAGGGAACGCGGCTGTCGGGGCTGAGGGGGAGGAACTCGGTCGCGTGCCGGAGAGATGCGGGGCGCTCGGTGTGCCAGTGGGTTTCTGCGCCTCGTGTGGCTCGGACTGCGGGGCTCTGCACTGGGGCCGCAGGCTCTTGGAAGCGAACAGCCAGGCGAGTGCGTTTGTGGCCTGGGGTGCCCTGGGTCTTTAATTCTGCGTCAGTTGCGTGTGGCAAGGAAAAAATCCACGAGCACCTGCCCCTGGTGCGCCACGTGGGGTCTCGGGGGCAGCCTGCCAGTGCAGCGGGTCTGCACGCTTATTACCGGGACTGCAGGAGCGCTGCCCTCGCCCTTTGCCCGCTTCCTGGCGAGAGTTTGCGACGCGCTGGTGTGACGTAGTGGGGGGCTGTCTGCTCTGTGACCCGGGGTTCCCCTGCGCTGTGCGGTGTGATTCCCACTGACTCACCCACGTGTGCATTGGCCCAGACACCTAGGCCCAGCCTGGGCAGATAACAAGGCTCTTCCCGGGGAGAGACAAAGGGAGGGAGGCGGAGACGAACACCTGGCTGGGGGCAGGGCCTGGGAGCTGGGCAGTTTTGGCTGGGAAAACATGAAGAGAGGAGAGCTGAGTACTGGGGGATCAGGGGCCTGTGGACCCCTGCCCCAAGGGGTCTAGGGCGGCCAGCCCCTGACTCCTTAAGTCCACATCACGTCTGTGCTGCGCTGTACCCTGGGGAAGCAATAACCCCTCTCTGTTCGACTGGCTGGCGGAGACTCTTCTTGCTGCTACGGGGGTGCAGGGTCGGGGGCTCCCTGCTGCACCTGGGGAAATGCCAAGCTTGGCTTTCCCCAGTCCGTGACTCAGGCCGGGCCCCTGCGATGGGCTGAGCCCCCCGCTGTGAAACCCTCCGTTCGGCGGCCGTGCGGTGCTGCCGTGCACAGAGGCGTGAGCTCCGGCCGAGGCCCGGCTCGCAGAGCTGGTCTCCCTGGTGTCTGCACCCCGGCCTGGCTTGTTGAAAACCGCCCCGCGCCCAGCAGGAGCCACCAACTGAGACGCGAGGCTCCGGACCACCCCGGCGCTTTCCAGCTGTGCACTGACGCCGGGGCTGGCAGGTGGCGGGCGCCAGGTCCGTCTGCGCCATCCAGGAGCCCTGGGCGGACACGCAGGCCCCGGTGAGGAAGATCTGCTTTGCCATTTCCCAGGTACTCTCCTGGACTGAGGGCAGTGGCCGAGAAGCGGGACAAAATACCACTTGGCCACGCCAGGGCCCGGCCGCCCAGCTAGAGCGCTCGCTGGCCTCTACCATGGCCAGTGCCAGCTCCTTCCCCGCGTGGTACAAGAAGCCTCCCCCCTCCCAGTAAGCAGCTGTGCCAGCGTCTGCCCCCAGGGACAATCCCTCCCAGCAGGCCTGATCTAAAGCAGCAGGGTTTGTCTTGCAGCCCAGCTTGCAGAGCAGCAGCGAGCCGAGACCTTCCCCTTTCTTTTGCTGATCCTGGTGTGCAAAGGGGCCTGAAGGGGGTGTGGTTCCCCCCCCCCCCGACTGTTTCTTGCCAGTTTATTCCGTGTGGGGTTTGGGTGTTGGCTGCCCTGGCAGTCGGGCGCGAGGGTGGAAAATCCCCTCGGGAGCGGGGGCTGGGCGCCGAGAGGGAAAGCAGGTTTTCTCAGACTGTTTAAAACTTTGCAGGCCCCCTTGGAGAACTGTTTGTTGCTTAGATTCTTGCCACAGCTCCTTCCTGTGCAGCTGCCGGGAGGCGGCCCCGGTCACATGGCAAGAACCCGCCTGCAGGGTCCGTTCCGCCTCCCCGTCGCTGCCCTAAGGAGGCTGCGGAGAGTGGAGAGCATCCGGGGCCAGGTGGCTTCCATGAGGGGTAGTCCCAGAGGCTCCAGTTCCCGCCCGCCGGGGAACCCAGCCAGCCAGCGTGCGAGAGCCGGGGCCGCGTTGCCACGCGAGTGGTGGCAGTTCATTGCGGCCCGGAAGGGAATGTGGTAGAAGAACAAAAGGGGGGTTGATGTCCTGGGCGGGGGGCTGAAAGGCTTTCCCCTCGGCAGTACGTGGAGGGACCGGAGGCTGCTCTCCGGCTAAGGCGTTTCTGGATTTAACCACTGGCTCTAGGGGGTGAAATCCTGTTGAATCACTGACATGGTTAAAGGGGATCCTGCGCGTTGGGGGCCGCTCCAGCCGGAGGGGCTGTTCCAGCCGGGCGGGAGCCTGCCAGGCCCAGCCAAGCAGAAGTGCCCCGTAGCCACGGCCTGGAGCAGCCCAGCTGGACTGGTGGGACCGAGCCGCCTGGCGTGGCGGCCACTGCAGGGGAAGTGTGGTTTGGCCTGGGCGTCGCGGGCTCTCACCTGCTGACAGCCGTGGGCGGGTGTGGATTCCAAGAGGTGATTTCTGTGGGGTGCGCTGGTGGAACCCGGGCGTTCTGCGGAGACCCTCCCTCTCGCCGGGGGCCAGGCTGCGGCCGGCTTCCTGCCCCAAAGCCATCAGGGAGCATTTGGCAGCGGCAGAGGGTGCGAGCTAGCTGGTGCCCCCCGTCAGGAGGGCTTGGAACGCTGCGCTGGCACGGGCGTGAAGATGACAACGTCTGCCGCAAGCCAGTGATTTAAGAGGAGGCGAGTGGAGTACCGGGAGCCTGGCTTGCCAATCCGAGTCTCTTAGAAAGGCACAGTCCTGCCGGAAGGCTGCCAGCGCCGCATGGCCGTCAGGTGGCCGCTGTGAAACCAAGCCCTTTTGGGAAGGCCCTTATTTTAAAAGTAATTTTCCACTTGTTGTGGCTGCAGAGGGTGGTCTAAAGGAATATTGTTGTGCAGGTGTCCCCCCAGTATTCTAGCTGTCCTCCCAAGGCAGGGCTCAAACAACCCCGTTGGTCCCCTGGGAACTTTTCCCTGTCCAGTGAAGAGACCTAGCAATTCCTGCCGGAACAGAGCTTGAATTGAGATGGGGAACAGGGTGGGTATGAAGAGAGCCTTCCAAAGAGAAACCAAAACCGTGTTCTCTTCCCCCGCCTGCAGGCAGGCAGCCCCGGGGCTTTTACTGCCAGTCCCGGGGGCAATAGAGTGAGGGTATGAGGACACTAGTCAGTTTCTCTCTGCTGTGAAACAGATGCAGCTTTTTGTCAGTTTCACCCTCTTGGACAGTAGCCTTGTTATTCCATCCCCTCCCCTATTCTTCCGCTCCGCCTCTGCCCAGGGCGCTTCTGGTACACGTGTGAAACCCTGGTGCTACAGGGTAAGTGGGCATCACGTTACTGAACTCTGGGGAGTGGGTGATCTCTAGGGTGGGTTAAATACGTACCGTTGTGGGGTTTCCTACGTATATAGGAAGCAGAGGTGTGAGTAAGCAATAGATCGTCCGAATACTTACAGCTCCCCTGTTCTCGGAACAGCCAGTAAGCGGCCGTGGAGCTGAGAATTCATGCTGGGGAAATGATTGCTAACCCAGTGGAGTCTCTGTCCAGGGATTTCCAAACCCTGCTCTGGCTGGTCAGAGGCTGCTTCCTCCCGCTCGCTTACTCTCCCAGCAAGGCCCTGCCGTGCACGCCTTCTCCCCGGGAGCAGCTGCTGCAGGTGGCGCGGGGCTGTCCCATCACTGCGGAAGAGCCACTGTCGCGCCGAGGCGGTGCTCAGTCTCCTGCCTAGTGCCTTGCCACTCTGCTGTGACACGGGTAACGGCGCCGGACCGATCGCCCAACGTCCGCTCGAGTGGTTCCTCCGACTCGTCCGTTTGTAAACTAGCCGCACGCCGAAGCCCAGATGGTCCCAAAGTGCGCCAGGCTCGCCGGACGAGCGCCCTGCGTCCATTCAGCGCTCGCTAGCCGGTTCCGCTCTCTGCCCAGGTGCCATTTCGAACAAGGCGAGAGCGAGTTAAGGCCGTGCATCCAGACCCGGTCCTGCAGCGCTGGCAGACTGAATTCCAGTCCTTTTCCAGAGCAGTTCACACCCCAGGCTTGATGTGGGGGTGTGAAAGGAGCCGTGAGCGGTGTCAGATCGGCAGTCGTTCTGCTTCCCCATAAATGGACGCGAGCAGATGACTTGCTGAATGTCGAACTCTGGTTCTTCCGCTCACCTCTGACCGTGCAGCCCCCAACCGCCGCGAGGGATTGAGCAAAGCAGGCAAGCGTGAGCCTGCTGCAGATGTTAATTCGTTACCTGCTCCGGCGCCCCTCCCCCCACGCGCCACAGCCTCGCCTGGCCTTGGCGCCGACACGTACGAAATGGTTTTCACTTTTGCGTGGCAGCCGGTGCCATCTGGGCTGGGATGCAGCGGCGCTCTCGTGCTAGGGAAGACATGGCCGCACCAGACGGCGATCCAGAAAATAGACTCGCCTCCCCTCGCAGCTGCTGCTGCCTTTCTTTGATTGCCGTTCGTTTGCTCTGTGACCAGCGAGACTCGCTTCGCCACCCGTGGCCGCCCTGTGTGTACGGGGAAACTGAGGCAGGGCGCTGGGAGTAGTTCATACACTGGCAACGTCACAGGAGTAGAGAGCGACCTTCTAGTCTCTGCCTGGAGCAGCACGGAGGGGCGCCTCGGCCGTAGCGTCCTCCCGCTTGCAGAGCTGGCTCCCCGTCTTTAGATCTTGGCTGGTCCCCGCTGCGTGGCGTCTTGGCACCGCGCGGTCGTCGGCGAATTTCTCCTCCTGCGCCCCAGGAGGCCGGGCCCGGCTGCTATCCCTGTTGTGCAGAGGCCCAGTGGTGCTCAGCAGTAGAGCAGGGGCTTGGACCCCCATCGCCCAAGTCCTGGGCGCGTGCCCTGCCCACAGGGCCGGCTTGCGGGTGCCACTCGTGTAATGCTGCCACACAGAGCAGCCTCTTGACTGTCTCCACGGCAGACCCCTCCTTGGCCCTGCTGGCGCCCCTCCCTGCCTGCCCCCGGCCCACACTGCCAGCCACTGCCCCCTTCCCCCCCGGCTGCCTGGAGTCCTGCCCTGTGCTTATCTGCTGCTGTCTCCCCAGGGCACGGGGAGGGCCACCTGCCCGAGGGAGTGGACGTAGAGCTGTGCAGAGTGAGTTCCCATCAGTCTCCTCCTGGCACGCCCCCTGCCTCCAGCTGGCTTCCCCGTGTCTGGTCCCTCCCCGCACTCCTGCTCTTTCAGAGCGCTCAGGATCGACCCGTCTCCTTGGGCCTCCCCCCTCCCCCCTGGGCACCTTTGTACCCCTCCCCACGGCTTCCTTTCCCAGGCGCCTCGCGTGGCGCCGCCAGCTGTGGCCTCCCCCTGCCGTGGGTGCAGGGCTCTGTGGGCTAAGGCCTGGCTGGAGCTCCCACGGCGAATGGGAGATTGGGGGGAGTCCCAGCACAGGGGCGAGCGCACCCTGCCCCGTGCTCCTGGCCTGCTGGGGCCCGAGACCCTCGATCCCAGAAGCATGCCACTCTCGTGACCCCTGCGGGGGCTCCGGGAGCTGGGCCCTGCCGGCGTTGAAAAAGCCTCACTCCAGAGGCGGTGGGAGGCCACTCGGGTCCTGCGCCTTTCGGAGCTGCTGGCGCGCGGGAGGGAGCCCGGCAGATGGGGCTGGCTGTGGGGTGGTGGGGCGCCTGGGTCCGTGCGGCTTTGCTGTGCAGGCTTTCCAGGGTGGGGCGGCAGGCAGGGAAGCGCTGCAGGAGCAGGGGGCTCTCGAAGCCAGGGGGGCGAGGAGGGGGGACAGGCAGGCAGTTCTGCGGCGGGTTTAGGCGACTCCGCCCTGCCGCTCGGTGAGTTGCCAAGTCCCCGTGCCCTGGGCATCGGCTGGTGGGAGGGGGCCTTGCGGCCTTGCATCGGATGTCCCAAGGGACCCCTGCCAGCTTAAACCCCCGGGTCTGAACGGCCCGGGCCCCAGGTCCCGCAGTGCTGAGGAAGTGGGGCGTTGCCCTTCCAACCCAGCCACCGGCTCCCCCGATTCCTGGCGCTCCAGGCCGGTGGGGCGGAGGGCCTGGGGGGCCGTCTGTGCGGGTGGACCCTTGCAGGAGCCCAAGCATGGGAGCAGGGTCCCACTGGGGCAGATGGCAAAGTCCGCCACGCGAGGGGCTTTTCCTGGGGCGCCGGCGTTCTCTGCCCGCCTGAGGGCCGGGTCCTTTCTCCGGAGCGTGGCCGTTTTGAACCCAGGGCTCTGTCCGCGCTGGGGCGGGGCGTGAGCCGGAGTTGGCAGCCCGTTGTCTGTAGGGGGGCCCTGACCGCTGTGGGGCTAGCCCAGAGCTGCTGCCCGGCAGCGGGAGGGAAGCGGTTTGATCTCGTCAGTGCCAGGCGTTTGCTTCTGATCGTGTGGCCCCGTCACTGGCCGCCAGTCTCACGTTCGTTTTCAGGCCCAGCCGCTCGCTGGCCTCTCCCGCACCGGGGCCGTGAAGTCGGCGGGAGGCGTAAGGCCACGGAAGGGGCGGGTGGGGACCAGGCGTGCCACGCAGTGGGGCTCAGGGGTGTGGTAGGTGAGGCCTGCGGGGCATCTTCCCAGCAGGGCAGCGGGCATGTCAAGTACCCAGGCGAGCCGGGCCTGGGCGCCAGCCTCCCTCCGCAGAGCTCTGCAGCTTTTCTCTGCCCTCCCTCTCTCTGCTCTGGGCTGGGGCGTGTCCGGGGAGGGGTGGGCAGCCCGGGCCACTCCCCAGGCGGCAGTGAGAGACGTGTTTGTGGGGGGGCTGTGGGCCGGCGCTGGAGGGCTGTTGGCACTTAGGGATTAGCCTGGCCGGTGGGCATGTTGCTGCCCAAGTCCCTAACCTGCGTCCCCAGGCAGGCCAGCTCGCTGAGCCCCCGGGAAGCCCACGCCTGGGGCAGAGGGGTCGCAGCGCAGGCGGGAAGGGCCCTGCAGGGCAGGTTGGGTTCTTGCCTCTCAGGCCACGGGCTCCCCTTGCGACGGCGAGCGTGTGGGGGGGCCCTGCAGCTCATCGCTGTCTCGCTGCTGGCGCGGGCCGCACGCTTTGGTCCTAGCGGGACCCTGCACCTGGGCCTGAGCAAGAATGGCAGGAAAAGGAAAAGGTGCCGGCGCGGGCTCCGCGTGTCAGCTTGCTTGGGGGTTGCTCCGGGCCGGACATGCCTGTTCCTTGCTCGCTGGGGAAGGGAGGCCATCTACCAAGTGCCGGGCTCCTGTGGGGCCTGCCCGCGTGGAGGCGGCGAGGGGAGTCCCACCGCGCCAGGGAGCCCAGCTGCGTGCGTGGAGGCTGGGCAGGCTGACGCTGGCGCGAGCGGGCAGAGCAGAGACTCAGCGGGCGAGGCCCTAGGGTTCCAGCTGCTTTGCCGGCGGCTTAGCTTCTCCCGTCGGGGGTGATAAACCTGGGGGCTGGGACCTCCGGCTCTTTAAACGCCTGCAGCCGGGGAGACCCTGCCGCACGGAGCGGCGCTGTGGGGTTCGTTCCGGCGTCGCGCTGCCGCGGGGCAGCAGCCACTGCAATGCTCCTAGGGCCTGTCGTCCTCCGCGCGTGGGCCCTGGGGCGTGGCTTCTCGGGGAATCCCCATGCACCACTGGGGGGGCAGTACCCCGGAGAGGGCACCAGGGAAGGAGCTGGCCCGCCCGCCAGGCCCTCGATTGGCTAGCGCCAGCCCGGCGCTGACTCTGAGAGAAGGCGCGTCACCGCGGCCCGCTGTTCCGGCACTCTTCCTCAGCGGCTCCCAAGGGGGGTCGGCGGCCTTGTTCCGCGGTGAGCCGTGGGGACGCAGAGACCCGTAGGGGGCTGAGCTGGGAGTAGACCCTGCGCCTCCCGGGGGCTTGGCTCGAGGGGCACGGCTGGGAGAGATCCGTGCTCTTAGAGGGAACCCTCCGCCCTCCGCCCCAACTCAAATCGCGTTTGCTTTTTGAGAGATAAAATGCAAACGTGCAGGCTCCCTTTGGATGGCCGCTCTGGGCCGGGGCCGGGGAGGAGGCGCAGGCTGCCCCGGGGAGAGGGCGACCCGGCCCTCTCTCACCGCAGCAGCTTGGGCCCAGGGGAGCAGCGCCTCTCCATGGCTGCTGCAGCTCCAGCGGGCACAGCCGGGGGAGGGGGGCATGCCCCCCAGCTGGGCCAGGGCCAGGTTCGTCTCCTCACTCTGGCTGGGGGGCGCAGGGGGCAATGCAGCAAACTGGGCACTTTCCCCCGGCTCCCTGGCAAAGGGCAACAGCCAGCAAAGCCGGCCTGCCTCCAGGGTGTCCGTGGGGTGGGAGGCTTGGGGCGGGTCAGGCCCCCAGCCAGCCCCTTTCACCTGCCTGCTGAGTCTGTCTCGGTGGGGCGCTCGGAGAAGCAGTCCCATTGCAGGCACCCCCCACTGTGAGTGTGCGAGCGGGCGGGCGTGCGAGCGGGCGGGCGGCGATGAGTGGTTTGCGGGCCCGCAGATGTGCGCTGAGGAGGGAGGGAGTTGGAGAAAGCTCCAGCTAAGGCCAAACAAACGGCCCCCAGCCCCGGAGAGGGGGAGAAGCGAGACCGTGGGGGTCTGGAGCCGGCTGGGGGCTCCAGGGCGCAGGCGCTGCCGTCTTGGGGACGGGACGGGGCCCTTGTTTCTGAGCTAAGGCCTCCTATCGCCCCCATTGCGTAGCTAAGGTCTCGGGGCCACGGTTCCTAAGTGACTTGCTCCATCCGCCCCAAGTTAACGGCAGAGCCAGGCCGAGCCCTCGGCTGCCGTTCTCCGTGTGCTGCCTTAGCCCGGCTGGCGGCGCTGGGTGGGGCAGGCGTTAGTGCTGGGGGGGGCGTTAGCACCTGGGGACAAGGCCCCGGAAGCCTGCAGATTCAGACCCCCCTAGGGCGCCTCTTCCTCCATCTCCTCGGCCAGCCGGTCCGCGCTGCTCTGGGGGCCAGCGCCTCAGCCAGCCAGGACCGGAGTAGAGCGCGGTGCCCGTCGCCTTGCCCGGGAGCGCTGTGCGGGCAATGGTTCACCGCCGGGGCCGGGTTTGGCGACGCCAGCAGGGAGCGCGGGTTGGACACACTCCTCAGGGATGGGCTAGACCAGGGCTACGCAACTCGCGGCCCGCAGGTGGGAACCAAAACGAAACAGCCGTCGACCGCACGGTCTGCTGCTGAGCTGCGCGTTGGGCGTTCCATCCCTGGGCTACCATTGCTCATGCAAAGCGCGGTCCTGGGGTGGAAATCGGGGAATGCTGCATTTTATTAGTATCCGCAGAACTGACTCAAGTGGGGCCTGCGTGCTGTGTAGTCTTGCCTTAATCTTGGTATTCATGCCTGTCCGTGTGAGCGAAGCTATTTGCATATATTTGTGTATATTTGCATGTCTATGCAACCACACTTAAGTTGGGCCCTCAGCATGTGCTGTGAGTATCAGTGTGGCCCCCGGGGCTTCCAAAGTCGAGTAGCCCTGGTGTGGGCGGTGCTGGGTCCTGCCGGGGGGCAGGGGACGAGGTCCGGTTCGGGCCAGGTGCTCTGTGGGTCTGTCAGTCTGTGGCCCTTGGAGCGTTTGGCCCTCCGAGTACCATCTGGGTCCCCGAAATGGCAGATGAAGGTTCCTCCGTTTTTCGTAAGCTTCGTATTCCCTGTGAAGTGCCCCGGTTGTGCTCCGGGGCGGGTGGCGCCCCACGTGTCGGGCACCACGCGTCAGCACCTTGCGCACAGCGGGGCGTGAGGACTCCTGGCAGCACAGTGGAGAAACCCAAAGTCCCCGTGGTCATGGGGGTTCCCCCCCGTCCCCGCGCCCAGGAGGGACTGCATAGGCACGTGCCATTTGAGCAGCGTCTCATGTGCGTGGCCCCGGGGGCGCCTGGGCCGGGGGCGCCCGTGCTCTCCCTCCCAGCCGTGCGGGGCCCATCTCGAGCTGGCCAGAATGCTGCTCCGTGCTTCTGCGGCGAGCTCTGAGCCACGTGTGGCCCCTGGCGAGGGCAGGTCTCCACGGCGTGGCGGGGTGGGAGCCAGCCGCAGGAAGCTGGGAAAGCCACGATTGCTGCAGCAGGCTCCTGGAAGAGGGGACTTGGCCCCCTTGGAAACAGCTGGGAAACCACCATGAACGGCAGTGCTGCCGCTGCACGGCGCTCAGCCCCGCCGTGCACTGAGGTACCATGGGTAAGGTTCCCGGGCGGGGGCAGCTGCAAGGAGCTGGCTGATTGGGGGGGCTTCCCTGTGGGGCCTCTGGCCGCGTAGGATGGAAGCTACGCCCTGACGTCAGAGCAGCCCCCGTCTGGTGGCAGCATGCCTCTCTGGGCGGCCTCCTGGGTCTGTCGTTGGCCAGGCCGGCGGGACCTGGTTTGAATCTTTGGAGCAGGAGCGGGCCCCGTGTATGCACAGTGACTTGCGGCGCCGGGCACGCCGTGGGGGCGGGCGGGCCGGACGGCGCTCTGCTGCTTGGTTTAACGGGGCCGCGTGCCGTGTTTCGGCCCCCTGCGTCTGTCGGGAGGGACGTGCCACTTCTGCAACGCTAGTGTCGGACCAAGGGGTTTCTCGTCCCCTTTAACCCTTAGCCCTTGCTGTGAAATGTGACACGAGCGGCGGTGCAGCTGTCCGGTGCGTGAGAACCAGCCGGGCGCTGCGGGCGGAGAGCCGCGCCCCGGGGAGGCAGACGGGGCCGTATTCCCCCTGAGCGGGCCAGCACCTAGGTGTGCAGCGCCAGAGCCGTGCTGAAAGGACTCTCCTGGCCGGTGTCGGTTTCAGCGCAGAGAGGACCGGCTGAGCTGGGGCGTTCTGATGACAGAATCCTGTTAGACAGACACCGGGATAACGGGGTTAGTGATGGCTCCTCGTTAAGCTCATTAAGGCCATCTGCTCCCTTGCTTTGCCGGCCCCACGCGGGGGCTTGCCCGACGGCTGCTCTGTGCTGAGGCCTCCTCTCGTCTTTCTGGGGGGTCGAGAGGTTTCCTGGGCTTGGGGCCAACGGTTCCTTCTCGGCCGGTTCCCGCCTCGCACGTACCAGCCTGCGCTCCTCTCCTGCTGCCAGCCGGTCGCCCAGCACCGAGATCACGCCCCCGGAGTCAGCCCTCCGGCCCCGCCAGCCTCCCGCCGCCTCGGCGCGTTCTGGCACGGAGGTGCCGGCCCCATGCTCAGCGTTGCGGACGCGGCCTCTGCAGAGCCCTGGGGCTGCCAGTTGCTGTCCCCCATCCCCCAACGCTGAGACCAGGCGGGGCCACGTGTCGTGTTGGCCACGTGTGGCTGGTGGGAACTCTGCCTGAGGACCAGAGCCCCCCGGCCGAGTGTGCCCTCTCGGGCGTGGCGCTTGGTTCCCAGCCCAGGCTCGCTACGGAGAACACGCCGCAGGCTGGCCGTTCTCGGGCAGTGAGGGACTCGCGGGGCTTCGGGGGCCTGCCCGGGGACTGGCTTTCGCCTCGCTCGCTCCTCAGCCGTTTGCGAAAGCAGTGACCTGGAATCAGCTGAGCTGCGTCAGACGCCAGCGCATGCTTGAGTTACCTGCCGGGGGGCGTGGCCAGCCGCTCCGGTTGCGTAGCCCTAGGATGCGCTCGGATGTGTCGGAGGCCGCAGGACGCCGCTAGCTCTGCCAGCTGCTGGGTGGGTTATTCTCCTTCTCCCCCCGCCCACAAGCCAGTGCTAGTCTTCAGGGTGCCCCGGGCGCCGCGTTTTTAAGCAACTGGGCTGCTTGCTCCTAAACGTCGGGCACCAAACCCTCTGCCAGCAGTGAGCAGGTTTCGGGGCCGATGCGACGGCCGCCCTGCCAGCTGTGATCTGAACGGCCTTTTCAGCCCCGCGCTGCTGCTCGGAAGCAGAGTTTGAAATGGCCCCTCGTGCAGAAGGGGCGGCCCAAAGCCAAGCCCCAAGGGAGCGCTGCAAGGCTGCCGTGGTCCATGTGGGGAGCTGCTTCCATGGGTGGAGTGACGGGACCAGCGTGTGCTGGGTCCTTCCAGTGTCTGCTGCTGACGGGTCCCTGGAAAGCGGGCGGCGCGTTGCCCGGGCTGGGGCCGAGCGCAGGCGCCGGGCAGGCTGATCAGTCAGCGGGGTTGGCAGCTGGTTTGCGCGCCAGGCAAGTAGCCTCCTCTCCAGAGAGCACGGCCGTCGGGCCTGGTGCTGGTGCATTTACCAAGCAAGGCCCGGCTAGGAAAGAGCCCGGAGAGGGCGGCCCGGCGCAGGCGAGGGGTGAGAAGGTCCCAGGCGGTGCCCAGGTCTGCCTTGCGAAGGAGCAGAGGAGCCTGCGGAGGGACCTGCCTTGCTGGTAAAGGAGCACCCTCCTGCAGGCTTCCCGGAGCCGCCCGCGCCCGCACACGGGAGTGTTCGTACCAGCCAGGCCCAGTGCCATCGGCCTGTCTCCACTGCCTGTGAGCCCCCGGGGCGGCTCAGCGCCAGCGCTGGGGGCCACACTGACGGCAAGCGGGGCCAGGCGCCCGAGCAGCGGCCTAGGGGCGTACGATCTCGTCCTGGGAGCTGCTCCGTCCCCGTCCCGTGGCGTGGGCTCCACGGCGCGCTGCTGCCGAGGGGAGCCATACGGGCCGCCCGGCACAGAGCCGAGCATGGCGCGGCCAGGTGGAGCAATGGTGAGAGGGCGCCAGCTGGCGCAGGATGACAGGTTGAGCAGGGCGCTGCCGTCAGCGGGAGGGACATGCCGCTCTGGCTCTGTGCCCGGAAGGGCCTGCCCGGGCCCTGCCCACGTGTCTGTGGGGTCACAGACGTCGTGTCCCGTCGTGTCGATAGCTTGCTCCTTGGCGGGTCGTGGCCGAGACAGCCCAGCTCCCTGGCTGCAAAATGGGGGCAAGCCGATGTCTCCCCTACCCCAGGGTGTCTTTGGGAGGTGTCCTGGTACTTGCTGCAGCGCACGGTGCGAGACCCACGTGGTGGGCAGCGGCGGAATCACCTGCCTGTTGCGAGGGGCTCTGCCCCGCCCCCAGCGCTTGTGTCCTGAATCGAGGCGAGAGCTCCTGGCTGTCCTTCCTGGTGTCCCTCTGGGCTGTGCTCCCTGCCAGCGGAGCGCTGGGGCAGCCGCCCTGGAGAGAGTCAGGCGCTGCCCAGCTGACTGGCACAGCAGCCCCAGCGGGCAGCATGTCTCTGGTGGTGGTGCACATCCCCACTTGCCTCAGTGCACAGAACAAAATGTATTCCGCAGGCGGATGGAAACATTAGAGGGAGCGTTTCTCTGGCTGGCCTCTGAATCCGCTCGAGTTGGTTACAGCGCTGGCTTGGGGCTGCTGATGCACCCCATAGACTGTGCGTGTGGCAAGGAAATACTTGTCTGCGCCACAGCTGGGCGGGGGTTAGAAGCAGCTCTCCGCAGAGCTGCGCGGTGCCAGGTGGCTCGGCGCTCGGTGCGGCCGGGGGCCTGGCAAGAGAGGGAGGAAGCTGGCCCGTCACCGGAGGGGGACACGTTCCAAAAGGGCATTGTGAAGGGGCGTGTCGGAGCCCTCTGACCATGCCAGCTCCCAGGCTTGCGCACACGGGTGCAGCCGCCTTCCCTGAGTCGTCGGCGCCTTTGTTTGCCGCTCCCCATTGTTCTGAAGTCAGACTGCGTTTGCAATCGGCTAATTGCGGGGACATCCTGGAACTTTCCAGCGGAGGCATCTCGACCGCAGAGACCCAGCGCCTGCTCCGCGTACAGCGTCGCGTTTCTGTGACATCCCCCCTTAGTGGGGTCGATGGGAGAAGCTCCTGTCAGCTCCCCGTGGAGTGCCGGGGCCGACAGAGGTGCCGTCAGCCATCGATTTGGTGGGTCCTTGCTAGACCCGCTAACTCGCACCCCGGCAGATCCGTCCGTGGGGCGTGGATCTCGGGGTAGGCGCAGACCTGGCCTGAGAACACCGCCGGGTGCAGCTGGCAGGGCGGGGGTGGTCGGGAGGGGCCGGTCCGAGTGCATGCGATGCAAAGCCGGTCTCCGTTGTGGGGGGAGCGGATTTGCCTGCGCGTCCGCTATTTGCATTTACGAGTCTTTCCCGCGTGCGCCATTCCTGGTTGGCTGTCCCGCCTAGTCGCGCCGGCCCTGGTGCTCCGCCGCTCCCTGCAGCGGCTGCCGGCCGTGCGCTCCCAGGGCGCGATGGGCGCAGGGCCGCGAAGCCTCTGAGTGTGAGCTGTTTGGTGCATCCCCTTGGGCGAGCCCTGGCCCCGTTCCCAGCCCATCCCGCCTGTCTGCGGCGGCCAAAGTGCACGTCGCGCTCAGTGGCCTGGGATTGGCTTCCCCCCCCCACTGTGCACCTCAGGCTTTCTGCCCTGGCGGGGGTGCTGGGCTGCACCTCTTGCGGTCTGCGGAGCTGGGCGCCGGGGGTGGGCTGGGGACGGGTCCTTCTCCAGAGAGGGAGCAGGGCGCTAGATTTTCCAACCCTCTTCCTCCAGGCCTGCTCCACCATGGACAGCCTGGGAAGCAGCTTCCGCTAGGGCCCAGGCCCCGTTCCCACGGGCGCCCCCTGCCGCGGGCAGCCAGGAGAGCAAAAGGCACCCTGCCCGCTTGGCTCCCCGTGGGCCCAGCGCCCTGTCCCAGGGCCGGGGGAGCGAGAGTCCGGCTTGCGGGCTGGCGGAAGGGGGCAGGGATCAGAGGCAGTCGCTGTCCGGGAGGGGTGCAGGCGGGGCTCCGCCTCGCACCAGCAGGCCAGCTGGCTCGCTCTGCCCCGGCCTGGACAGCGTCTGCGCCATCTCGTTAGCTTATTAAAATCCCTGCCGGGCGCCAGCTCGGCGCGGGGAGAGCTGGGAGGCTCCGGGTGCCCTCCCGGGGCCCGCTGGCTCTGCCTCGAATTCCTCGTGCAAAGCCTGAGGCTGGCTCGGCTGCCCTTCCGGCTGGCAGGGGCGCCCTGGCACTGCTGTGCCGAGGACGTGGCCTTGCTTTGGCCTCCACCTCGGAGCTGGTGTCTCAGGGCAGGAGGGGGCCGGGGGGCTCTCTGCGGGGTGGAGGCGTTTCCCGTAGCCGCCGCACTTAGTGCAGTAGAGGGGTTGGCCGCTAGGCCTTTGGGGGTCTTCCAGAGGCCCCCTGCCGCTCCTGAGCAAGGGCCCCCAAGCCAGGGCGGGGGGCAGGCTGTGTGGTATGAACGCAGGCGCGTGGGAGTCCCTCCATGGCACCGCGCGCCCCCCTGCGATGCAGCGCGCCCACAGGCGGACAGGCCCAAAGTCCAGGCTGCCGGCCGGCAGCAGCCCTGGCAGGTGCCCCAAGGGAGTGGGAAGAGCTAGTTAGCGCCTGCTCATTGCCAGCCTTAGTCATGGCTGCTCGTGGGGCAGTCGGCCCGGGCACCCCGCGTGTGCAGGGGCGTCAGATCTGACGTGGCCACTGGAGTCCGGCCGGGGCTCGTCTCCGGGCTGCTACAGAAAGGAAAGCGAAGCATTGGGGGGCCGGGGGGCACTGGGAAATGGCCAGTGTAAGGGGGGCTCTGAATAGACTCTTTCTCATTCACATACGGGTGCCACCCCCGGGTGCCCGCCCCCGCCACGGCCCCTCTGCTCGCGCGTCTGGCCCGTTGGCCTCTGCCCAGCTGTGCCGCGTGCGCCGGGGGGGGTGAGCGCGCAGTCCCCACCCAGAACGGCTCCTCCCGGAACGCTGCCCAAGCAGAGGGCGCATGGCTCCGCGGGGCTTTTCCATTCGGGCACGCGGCTGCGGGAGCCGGGAGCGGTGGCCAGGGCGCCTCGGGCCGGGGGGGGGAGGGCGGGTGTGTCGCCGGCTGACGGGCTCTGCTCCCCGGGCAGAGCCGAGGAGTCTTGGGCGTTCCCGGGGCCTGTGCTCGGCCGGAGACGACGCGTGCCGCACTCCAGCCCTGGGCAGGGTTCCCGGCGGCGTTACCGCGCCCGCGCTGCTGTTGGTGGCAGTGCGGAGCCCTGGCCGGAGCCGGGCTGGCGCTGCCCACGGGGAGCTGCCTCAGCCCCGCCCGGGGCCACAGGGTTTGCTGCGGGGGTGAGTCTCCGAGCCGGCCCGGGGGCGCTGGGCTGGGCTGCTGGGACGTGGGTGGCTCTCAGCGTCCCTGACCGGATCTCACCCGGCCCCCATTCCCAGAGCCCCTGCCATGCCCTCGCGCCAGGGACCAGCTGGGCCCACGGGCCAATGGCTTGTGCTGCGTGTGGCAGCCGCCGAACCGCCTGCCGGGAGGGCCCCTCGTGCTGGCTCTGGCTCTGGCTCTGGCTCTGAAGCCCGAGGGCGAGGTGACAACAGGCGGGTTTTTTCTCTCGCTCTGCCCTCCCGCCCGCTCGCCATGGAGTACCGGGCGGGAAGGGCAGTGCTCGCCATGGGGCGCCGGGCGGGGGGACGGATGCTCGCCATGGAGTACCGGGTGGGAAGGGCAGTGCTCGCCATGGGGCGCCGGGCGGGGGGACGGATGCTCGCCATGGAGTACCGGGTGGGAAGGGCAGTGCTCGCCATGGGGCGCCGGGCGGGGGGACGGATGCTCGCCATGGAGTACCGGTTGGGAAGGGCAGTGCTCGCCATGGGGCGCCGGGCGGGGGGGACAGTGTTTGCCGTGGGGCGCCGGCCGGGGAGGAGTGCTCACCATGAGGCACCAGGCGGGGGTCCGGATGCTTACCTTGGAGCACCTGGCGGGGGGGGCAGTGTTTGCTGTGGGGCGCTGGGCACGGAGACGGATGCTCACCATGGGGCGCCGGGCGGGGGGACGGATGCTCGCCGTGGGGCGCCGGGTGGGGTGGAGTGCTTGCTGTGGGGCGCTGGGTGGGGGGCGCTGGAGGGGAGTGTGTGGAAATCCACGTGGGGCGAGAGGGGAGCAGAGCGGGAGGCAGCGCGGCACACCCCCCCCCAGGCCAGACTGAATTGCCATGGGGCAGGGCTGCCCCTCCGAGCCAGGGACGTTCCCTCGCGCTGCGGCGGGAGGTGCGGGACTCGGTGCGGCTCTGCCTGGGGCCGTGCGGGGCGAGGGAAGCTGAGAGCAGCGGGGACGAACCTGAGCGCGGCGACAGCCATGGAGCCTGGGGCTGATCCGGGCGCTGCCCCTTCCGGGTGTAGCAGGGGCCCTAGTGCGGCTCCGGCCCTGGCCCCGAGGGACGCTCCCCCGGCCCCCCTGAGCCGCTCCAGCCATGCGCACAGCGCCAGCGCCCTGCGGCATCGCGCGCTTCAGAGACGCCCCCTCCCCAAGCCACTACGGGCCATGCCCAGCACCTGGTCTCTGGGTGCCCACCCCAGTGCCTCCCTGGGCAAGGCGAGTGGCCTAACCGGCCTGATCCCCGCACAAGAGCTTGCTGGGAGGTCTGTGCCGCCCCTCGGGGTGACCCCAGGCTCCCCAGCTCATGGCTTCTCTCTTTCTCTGCAGGTGCTGGGGAGTCCGGGAAGAGCACGATCGTGAAGCAGATGAAGTAAGCCCAGGCCTGCCTCGCGGGTCTGCCTCGCGGGCGCTGCGCCCAGGGGCCGGGAGGGCGGAGTTCTGTACACACCGGGCTCTGGCCTGGGTGGGGGCGGCAGAGGCTGGGGAGGGGGCTGCATGCGTCCGCGCCGGCTCTCTGTGTTAACACAGGGCAGCCGATGCCAGGCACAGATTCAGAAAACAAACCCGCCTCTCGCAGCCGGGCCCTCTCCCCTTGGGCGGGCCGCTTGCTCCGGGCGCGCCTGGGCTGAGCAGCGTGCCGCGCACTGGCCCCGGCAGGGTGCCTTGTGTTGGGAGAGGCCGCCCGGAGAGCCCCGCGCACCTCACAGGCCAGCCCTGGCCCCGATCTGCACACCAGGTGGCTGCGGCTGAGGTCTGGGGCTGACCGGACATGGGGCAAAATCCAGCGGGGCAAGGGGGATCCCCCTTCTTTGCAGCAGTCGGGGAGAGGAGGAGCCTGTGGAGCGGTGGGGGTTTCGGGGGGCCCGGTGCTCTCTGCTCGCCGCAGCTGCCTCTAGAGCATGTTCCCGGGGTGCCGCTGGGCCCATTTTCCATAGCAGCCCTGATGTAGCGCAGCGGGCGGCTCTGACTCCCTTCCCGCCCCAGGATTATCCACGAGGACGGCTACTCGGAGGAGGAGTGCCGGCAGTACAAAGCGGTGGTTTACAGCAACACCATCCAGTCCATCATGGCCATCATCAAAGCCATGGGCAACCTGCAGATTGACTTTGGAGACCCTGCGCGCGCGGTGAGTCCCCCCGGGCGCTGGGGCAGGAGCGCCAAGCCAGAGGGGCTGTGGCCTGGGGGCTGAGGCTCGCCGTGGCCAGCAGCAGCTGCACTCAGCCGACCTTTTAAGAGCCAGGCGTCTGTGTGGGTGAGGCATGGACATGCCACAGTCGGCCACTGTGGCCTTGGGGCTTACACCTAACCTGGGGACTCGGGGCCCGGGCTGCTGTACTCGGCACTCGCTCGGCTCCCGCCTGAGGTGGGAGATGTCCCACCGCTGTGCAGCCCCTGGCCCGTGCTGGGGCCTTGGCATGTATTGACTGACAAGTTTTGCACCGCTGTGCAGCGGTGGGATGTGCGGCGCAGCGCTGGCTTGGGGTGTGGGCATAAGAGCGGGCCAGCCATGACTCGAGCATGCCATGGGCCGGCCCAGAGCCACGTGACTCTCGCGTGCCACGGGCCGGCCCAGAGCCACGTGACTCTCGCGTGCCACGGGCTGGCTCTGGCATTCTTCCCTCTTTGCGGCGCGCCCCGCCGTGCACTGGGGCTGGCGTGGAGCGCCCCAGCTCTGCTCGCCCAGAGCGCCCCACAACGTGGGGAGAGATTTTCAATTCAGGCTTAAAAGGGGCTTCGCGCGGCCAGGGGAGCTGGTCCTCCGGCCAAGCCAGCAATGAGCCGAGAGCCTGTTCGCAGCAGGAAAACTGCCTTCCACCTGTCCCGGGGTGCTTCCATGTCACGGCCGGGTGCGGGGCCTGTCAGCAGGGCCCTGCAGGCCCATGGAGGGGGGAGCCCAGGCAGCGCAACGCTGAGCCCAGTGTCCCGCCTTACGCTGGCCGGGTTCCTGGTGGGGGAGGGAAAACCCCGTTTCATCGGTTAGCCGGGTAAACGTGTTTAACTGGCCCTGTCTGTGGCAGGCCCCCCACCTCCGCAGGGCTGGAGCTGCTCCAGCCCCCACCGGCGAACAGTTAACCGGAGCCAGTTGGCCCCCAGTTCCCATGCCCAGGCCGAGAGCCAGGTTGGGCAGAGATGGTGTCCTTAGCCCACGGGCAAACAGCCATTGATGGACTTGTCCTCCATGAATGTATCTAGGTCTTTTCTAAACCCTGTTAAAGTCCTGGTCTTCACCACATCCTCTGGCAAGGAGTTCCACAGGTTGCCTGTGCACAGTGTGAACAAAACACTGCCTTTTGTTTGTTTTGTCTGCTGCTGATTAATTTAATTGCGTGACCCCTAGTTATGAGAAGGAGCAAATAACACTTCCTTATCCGCTGTTTCCACACCAGTCGTGATTTTGTAGACTTCTATTATGCCCCGCCCCTTAGTCATCTCCTCTTCAAGCTAAAAAGTCTGTCTCGTTAGTCTCCCCTCAGAGGGCTGCTGTTTTAAACCCCTCATTGTTTTTGCTGCCCTTTCCTGAACCTTTTCCAATGCCAATATATCTTGTCTGAGCCGAGGCTCCTGCTTGGTACGCTGTGTCCAAGCTGTGGGCGTCCCATGGTTTTATAGAGCGGCGATAAGAGATTCTCGGTCTTATTCTCCGTCCCTTTTTCAATGATTCCCAGCAGGCGCTTTGCTTTTTGCCTGCCGCTGCCCACGGCGTGGCTGCTTGCCGAGAACTCCCCCCAGCGACTCTGGTCTCTCTGGAGTGGTTGTAGCTAAATGAGCCCCCCCGTAGTGTGGGGGTCGCTGGGATTCGGTTTTCCAGTGCACATTGCCGTGCATCTCTCCGCACTGAATTTCACCTGCCATCTTGCAGTGCAGTCACCCGCTTCTGTGAGCTCCCCCGAAGCCCTGCACGCTGTCTGGGGCGGGCGCTGGCGGGAGTGGTCTTAGATCACCTGCACGTTTTGCACCTCGCTGCTTACCCCCGACTGCAGCTTGGGAATGGAAGTAGCCGTTGAAATAGGTCACTGGTTACATGGCAAGCCGTAGAACAGTGAGCCGCTGGCCAGGGTCCCACACCTGGGCCGAGTCCGAGCGGCCGTCCAGCTGGTACCCCGTTAAGCATCCCGGGGAGCTGATCCGGGTAACCGGTTAACCTTGGCACCCCTTCTCCAGCTCATTTATGAACATGTGGAAAGGTCCCAGGACAGGCCCTTGGGGGACCCCGCTAGTCACCGCTCTCCACTCGGGAAACTGACCGTTCAGTCCTCCCCTTTGTCTCCTGCCTTTTAACCAGTGACCAGCCCACGCAAGGCCCTTCCCTCTCCTCCCATGACCACGTACTCGGCTAAGAGCCTCTGGGGAGGGACCTTGTCAAAGGCTTTCTGGGGATCCAAGCCCACTGGATCCACTGGATCCCCTTGTCCACGTTTGCTGACCCCCTCACAGCACTCTAGGGGGTCGGCGAGGCAGGAGGTCCCTTCACAGAAGCCAGGCCGACTCCCCCCCAACAAATTCCGTTAGTTTCTGCCGGGGTGGGGCAGGGCACCCCCAGGGATGCTGGAGTGTGGCGTGTGCTGAGCTAGGGGGGAGCAGCGCTTTGGGGGGTTGTTGGTGTTTTGGGGGTAGGTGTTGAGGAAGAGGCTTGTTCCCCTTGTGTGCAGCTCTGCCGGATCCTGCGCTCAGCGGCCCTGACAGTTTGGCTCTTTACTGTCCTTTCGACGCCTCTGCCCCGGGGCAGACGCCGGACGTACCGGCACGGCCTGGGCACCTTTTCAAACTGGGCGTCCTGTGGGCCCCCCGGGATGGGCACTGATGTAACGAATAGGTGCCCCCCCGGGCGGTAGCCCTGCAGTGTCCTTCAGAGCGGAGGGTGGCTGCAGCCAGGCCTGGGGCCACGTTCCCGTTCGCTTTGCTGCTTTGTGCCGAAGCCCGGGCGGGGCGTGCCTGGGGTGGACACAGACCCCCGGGCGGGGCGTGCCTGGTGTGGGACACAGACCCCCGGGCGGGGCGTGCCTGGCGTGGGACACAGACCCCCGGGCGGGGCGTGCCGGGTCCCTCCGCGCACGGGTTCGGCTGACGTGTGTGCTCTGCTGTGCCCTGCAGGACGACGCTCGCCAGCTGTTCGCGCTCTCCTGCACGGCGGAGGAGCAGGGTGCCATGCCCGAGGACCTGGCCAGCGTCATCCGGCGGCTGTGGGCCGACAACGGCGTCCAGGCCTGCTTCACCCGCTCCCGGGAGTACCAGCTGAACGACTCTGCTGCCTAGTGAGTATCTCGGTGGCCGGGCGCGGGGGCTGCACCGGGGCGGCGTGTGCCCGTGCACTGGGTGTGCACCAGAGGGGCAGGATAGGACGGCGACACACTGACCCTCGCTCTAGCTCTGCCGGGGACGCGGCGGCCTCTCTGGCTTCCTCTGCTGCGCCCTAGAGCGCCCAGCTCGCGTGTCTGCCGGTGCTGGGCCGGATGAACTAACTCGGGCGGCTCTGGCGCGGTTCCACTGCCCGGCCTGTGCCGCAGCCTCGCCTGGGGCGGAGCCAGCCCAAGGGCTCCATGTCGTGGGATCCCAGCTGCCGGCCCGGACGCAGGGCTGGGCCTTCCCCCTTTCCCGTCTTCCCACGTCAGGGTCCTGCAGCGCCTGCCTCCCTCGCCCTCTGGGGCTCCCCCGGAAACCCAGCCGGGCAGGCTGCAGGGGCAGCTGCCACCTCTCCTCCTGGTGGGCGCGTACTGCAGCTGCCCCTCCCCGGGCTTCCCTCTGCTGTCCTGGAGCCCCGGCCCTCCTCCCGCCCCGCCGGGGGTCTGTGTCGGCCTTGCTTGTGGCTGGACGCGTTCCCTGCGTCGGCGTGTGGGGCTTTGGCAGCCGGCCCCGGCTCGGGCGGTGCGGGGGGGCGTCTGCGTCCACGCGCTGCGGGAGGCCCGGCGGGACCTCGCTCGCTCTGCTCTGCGCACGGGCCGGAGTCGCCTGCGTGGTTCTGAACTGAAGCCATGTACGCCGCTGTCCCGCCAGGGCGTAATGGGGCGACCTCCTCCTCCCCACCCGCCAGGGCCTGCTTCCTGGCCTGCCCTCCCCTTCCCTTCCAGGGCCTGCTTCCCGGCCTGCTCCTCCTCCTCGCCAGGGCGTAATGGGGCGACCTCCTCCCTCCCCACCCGCCAGGGCCTGCTTCCCGGCCTTCTCCCCACCCGCCAGGGCGTAATGGGGCGACCTCCTCCTCCCCCCACCCGCCAGGGCCTGCTTCCTGGCCTGCCCTCCCCTCCCTTCCAGGGCCTGCTTCCCGGCCTTCTCCTCCTCCCCGCCCCCTCCCCACCAGGGCCTGCTTCCCGGCCTTCTTCCCCTCCTCCCCGCCAGGGCCTGCTTCCCGGCCTCTTCTTCCCGCCGCCTCCTCCACGCCAGGGCCTGCTTCCCGGCCTTCTTCCCGCCCCTCCCCGCCAGGGCCTGCTTCCGGCCTTCTTTCCTCCTCCCCCGCCAGGGCCTGCTTCCCGGCCTTCTTCCCTCCTCCCCGCCAGGGACTGCTTCCCCGGCCTTCTTCCTCCCCGCCCCTCCCACCAGGGCCTGCTTCCCGGCCTTCTTCCTCCCCGCCCCGCCCCCTCCCACCAGGGCCTGCTTCCCGCCTTCTTCCTCCTCCCCTGCCCCCTCTCCCACCAGGGCCCGCTTTCTGGCCTCCCCCCCACAGCCTGCTTCCCAGCCCCCACTTCGAGGGAAGCTGGTTTGAAATCCCTCATACAACGCAGACCCCACCAGGCAGCGTCCCCGTGACCCGGAGCGCCCGCTGGGGGCACGTTGCTTCCCGGCTGGAGGCAGGGCGGGTGCCGTGGCTCCCGACGGGCCGCGTGTTGGCACGGCGCTTGGATGTGCGGTGGTGTTCGCCGGGGGAGAGGCAGAGGGAGGCAGCCAGGGCGCGAGCCCGTGGCCAGAAATTGGCGTGGCTAGGAGCCGCGCCACCAAGGCAGCGGGCGGCGAGGAGCCAGCGGCCGGCGAGGTCCCTCTGCTCCGGTGCTGCTGTTGAGCCTCCAGCCCCGCGGGCCTGGCTCCCACCAGAGCGCTGGAGCCGCTTGTCTGAGCTGCTGGCTGAAGAGCCAGTACGAGGGATACGAGCCTCTCGCCTAGCGCTGGGAGGCCTCTGCTGGCACCAGCTGCTGCTCCCTGGGGCCGGAGGCTCCTCCCGGAGTCAGCAGCTGCTTGCCCCGGGGGCCTTCTCCCGCTGTGGGCAGCTTCGGCGCCAGCCCTGGGGGGCGGCCGGCGCAGCGGCCGATAGGCTCCCATGTGTGCGTGCAGCTGGCCCTGCGGGCGGGAGGCCAGGCTGCACGACGGGCTCGTCCCCGGGGCGTGTGGCCTGGCGGGGGGGGGTAACGTGAGCACGGCTGGCGCGTTGGGGCAGAAGGAACGAATCTGCGGTCCGGGACCAGGCCGCTCTGTGCAGATTTACCGATACTCGTCCACGCCCAGCCCTGTCTCACCACGTGTGTTCTGGGCGCACATCGGTGCCAACGCAGCAACCCACGGCTCTGGCTCCGCTCCTCCGAGCTCAGCCTTCCTCCTCCAGGGCCTCGCGAGCGGTGCGCCCTTCTCCATGGCTTCGCCCGGCACCGGCGTTCCCTGCACCCGCTCCGATTGCAGCGGGAAGGTCCTTTCCCAGGCGGGGCGCTGGCCAGGTTTCCAGGCCCTGGGCGGCCCCCGGCGCATAAGACGCGAGCGGCTTGTTTTCTCCGAAATCCCTGCACTGCCGGCGCCCCTCCTCTGCCTGTCCTCTGCTCGGCTCTCACCTGGCTCAGCCCAGGTGCTGTCTCCGCTGCCCACGTGGTCCCGTTCGAGCCTGGCCTCCCCACGCCTGGGAGACGCCCCAGGAACGTGCCCAAAGCCGCCTCGGCCGCCGTCCCGTCCCTCCTCCACGCTCTTCCGCCGGAGACCCCGCCTGCCTCGCCAAGCCATCGTCCCATTGGAGCCCCCGTCTGTCAGTCTGGGCCATTGCCTGCCCCCCTTAGGGACGGGCCCGTCTATACATTGTGTGTGTCCAGCGCCTGGCACGGTGGGTCTGAGCCCGGGGCCTTGCAGCGACCCGATAACTCACGGGTCCCGTCACGCCAGTGTGTCTCCAGCCGTGCACACGCGCCAGTCTGTCCAGTGTGTCGCCGTGCCCACCGGAGCTCAGTGCATGCAAGCGAGGCGTGACTCCGCCGCCCCGTGTGGACACCGCTCCCCAAGACCTGCCCTTCCTCTCTGCTGGCTTTGGCGGGGACCCGCCGGGTCGCCTGCTGTCGGGGGGTGTAAATTCTCCAGCCGCCGTGCTGCGTCCACGTCGCGGGCACGGGGGAGAGGCAGACTCTGCTGGCCCACACTGGAACCGAGCCCTCTCTCCTCCTGGCACTGCCAGCCCCGGTGGGTGTGTGCCGGAGGCGGCTCCCCGGCTGGAGCTGGCTCGCCTGGAGCGCTCGTGCCAAGGCTGCCTGGCTCGCGGATCCCGCCCCCTCAGTTCCGGTTCTGCTTGTTCTTCCAACGGTGCTGCTGCCTGCGGCGCTGGGGGTGGGCGGCTGGTCCCAGCTCTGGCTCTAGGGAGGGGGGTACAGAGCAGGGAATCCGCACGCGATCCCTCCCCGGTCGCCCATTCCCAGCCTCTGGCAAGCACCCGCCCTGCCCAGCCTGGCTCGCGGCCATCGAAGAACCTGCCCTCCGGGGATGTGTCCAGCAGGAGAGATGCGAGGTCGGCGGAGGGGGCGTGTCCGGGAGTCCAGGTCCTTGCTCTGGCAGGGGCAGGGTATTCCCTATTTGAACGACGACAGTGGAAATCCTTAAAACCAGCAGCAGCGTGATCCGTGGCGTTTCCTTGGCACTCGGCACGTTCCGCGGGTCGTCGTTAATATGCACATCTGCATCGTGCTAACGAGCGCTTGCCTCAGGCGGCCGTCTGCATAACGCTTGGCACCATCCCAGTCTTGACACAGAAATTCAGAGCGGCGCCGGGTCCCTGCGCGGAAGCAGGACACGCCGTCGTCATCGTGGCTGGCGGCTGAGTTCATGGAATTCCTTGCCCAGCAGTGTTGGGTTTCCATTGGGTGGGAGGGGCCTTGAAATATTTCACGGCCCCGTCTAGTTCCTGATCTGACAAGGCCCCGTGAAGCTCCAATGAAACCTCCTTGTTCCAAACTGTCCCCAAACGCTGTCCGGCTCGTTTCAGGCGACTTCCCTCGAGCCCTGGTTTCCAGCCCCCTTAGGCTGTGTTTACCTCCCATGTTGGTTTTCCCCTCTTTCCCAATCTCTTCCCACGGCGGCCTGTGGAACTTGCTGCCACAAGACCAAGAACCTGGGAGGAGTTGAATAAAGAGTATTTGTATCAGAACGTAACTGTAACAGAAGGCCCCTGAACCCTCGTGGGCCATCCCCTCGTGTTCCTTGATTCCCGCTGTGGTGTGTGCAATCCAGATAGACAGGGGTGCAATCAGTGGGAGGGTTGTGTCACGGGGCACAGCGTGAACCTTCAGACATCTGATCTCCCGTGGTTTGGAGAGCAGGTCCGGCTTGTCAGTCCAGCCTGGCGCTCACCCTGTCTTGGCGCCTGTCGCTCTGTCTCCGCCTGTGGGCGCCTGTCTTTGGAAGCTTCTCGGGGCTGGGCTGGTGTGTGTGCGCAGCGCCGGGCACAGTGGGGCCTGGGCTGTGGGGGTGGTCCCTCGGTGCTGTGATACAAATGACACGCAGCGGCATCCTGGGCGGGTGAGACGCGGGACGCTCCAGTGCCAGGCATGGGTAGCACAAGGCACTGGACGGGAGAGGCGTCCGTGCTGCCGGCAGGGCACCGGGAGAGCACCAGGGCTGGGAAATCCGCCCAGCGGTTCTGGTGGGGTGCCCTGGGGCTCCCCCAGCGGGACATGGGCCCTGAAGGGGTGTGGGGGGCACAGCGGGCGCTTGGCCTGGCGTCGGGGGGCGGCGGCCAAGCGGGGGGCCTGTCAAAGCGCAGCAGCGGTGCAGGAGTGGCAGGACCCCAGGGCTTGCCTGCATGGCAGAGCGTGGTCCGTAAGATCCAGGCTCGGCTCGCTGGCGGCGGCGCCGTACAGTACCTGGGGGCTCCAGAGGGGCATTCGCCATGGCTTGGCACAGCCCTGTCTGTGGCCGTTGCCAGAGCAGCCTGGCGTGGCTCTAACTGCCTGGCGCTGGCAGGAGCGTGGGCTCGGATTTTTCCCCATGAGTTTAGCGGGCACTCGACTTGCCGCTGGTGGGCCGCGTGGGCACGCCTGAGCCGGGGAGTGCAGGGGTACAGAACGGGCCCCCATGCTGCGCCACGTGGGCACGCCCGAGCCGGGGGGTGCAGGGGTACGGAACGGGCCTCTGTGCTGCGCCGCGTGGACACGCCCGAGCCGGGGGGTGCAGGGGTACGGAACGGGCCTCTGTGCTGCGCCGCATGGGCACGCCCGAGCCGGGGGGTGCAGGGGTACGGAACGGGCCCCTGTGCTGCACCGGGTGGGCACGCCCGAGCCGGGGGCTGCAGGGGTACGGAACGGGCCTCTGTGCTGTGCCGCGCGGTGCAGGGGTACGGAACGGGCCCCTGTGCTGCACCAGGTGGGCACGCCCGAGCCGGGGGAGTGCAGGGGTACGGAATGGGCACCTGTGCTGTGCTGGGAGAGGAGCTGGGGGAGCCTTTTGGTTCCTTGCTGTGCCACAGGGTCCCTGGGTGACCGTGGGCTTGTCAGCCCTGGGGAGGGGAGCCGGTGTCGCTGACACTGGGTCCCCAAAGCAAGGAAGGCCCAAGCCCCTTTTGCTCCCTTGGCACTGCCTGGGCTAGGCCCCGTGTCGGGGCTGGCGCGGTCAGAGGGCGAGAGAGGAGCTGCCCGTTGGGGTAGTGTTGGCCCGCCACGGCAGGGCGTGCGGGTGAGCTCCCCACGGCCTGGCGCTGCGGATCCTGACAGCGCGTGCCCAGCAGCCGCCGTCCGGAGAGGCCAGAGCCGCCTCGCGTTTTGCTGCGTGTTCCGGCCGGGCCTCGTGCATTGGGCAGCGCCTGCGGTGGGCAGGGCAGTGCGGCCCTCTGGCTGGCTAAGGAATCCCTGGCGGGCGTCCGCCAGTACAGGGGTCGGGCCGTGGCAGAGGGCTTGGCACCGGGGATGGCACACGAGGCCCTGTTGCAGGAGCAGCGTGTGCAGCCCTGGCCCCGCCCTGGCTCTGGCTTCCTGTTTTTGCATGGTGCGGCTGAAGGCGTTTCCGGCCGGGGTGAGCAGCCAACTCGTTTGCATGGTGCGCTCAGGCCCTTTGCAGAGTGAGCCTGTGGAGCCAGGCCTGGCGTGGGCAGGGCCTGCGTCCCCTGCGGCGGGCCGGGGAGGGCGGAAACGCGCAGCGTCAGGCCGATCAGAGCCCTGGGTGTCAATCCGCATCTCTCCGAGGTCGTCGCTGCTGGCCACGGCGCAATGCCACCAGCTCCGTGTGGCAGTTCAGGCTGGCCCCGTGTGTCCCTGGGCCCGCAGCCAGTGAGCGCGGGGGAGGCGTGCAGGCCGTGGCAAAGCGCTGGCCGGCCAGCAGCAACGCAGGGCCCCGTGTTGGAGGCTGGTCGTCCACAGCGCTCGCCGTCTGGGTGGCATGGGGCAGGCTCCAGACCCGAGGCTTGGACGTTGAGTTGTCTCCGAGATGAGCGTGCTCAGTGCCGGCTGGCCCTTTCCTGGCGCCGCGGCGTCCTAGAGCGTGTCTGACGCCGGCCCCCAATGGCTGGCACCGCGGCGTCAGGCGGGGAGTGGGTGTTAATGAGCACAGCAGGAAGGCGAGGGCAAGTCTCACGGGAGTCCCCCCGGGACGGCTGTACGCTGCGTAATGGCCGTGCTGGGCCTTCGCCTGCTGCTCCCCCGCCAGCCCTGGTGCTCCCTGGCCTGGAGGGGGAGCTGCCATCTCCACGCTTTGCACGGCTTTCGCCAGATTGGGCACTGCAAATCCCTCCATCAGCTTGGCTCCAATTGGCTCAGGGGCGCCCGTTTGAACCAGTCCAATGAAGCAACCGAGCTGGGGCAGCTTGCCCTGCGCCTGGCCTTCCGGGTGGCGTCGGGGGCAGGATCCCCGCTGGGCCCCGGCATCGCGCTTGCAGCCCCCGGGGCGCCCTCTCCGGAGGCCACCGGAAGAGCCAGCGCGCTCCTGGGCTTGGCCTTGTCCCCCGCGCTGCGTGCGGGCAGCGGGCCCTGGAGCCAGCCAGCTGGAGCTGGGGCTTGGAATGGGCACGTGCCGTCTCAGCCTGCCTGCGTCTCGCGGGGCACCTCCCCGCAGCCAGTCAGGGGCTGGGCGTGCTGCCCAGGCGCCTCACGGGTCCACGGCTGCATGCGGGTGCTGCCGCGGGCCGTGCTGGTCTACGCCTGGACACGGCAGACCCCAGGGGCCCCAGGCCACATCCAGTCAAGGAGCCATTGCGCCCGGCACGGTTGGCTGTTAAGAGAAGTGTGGTCACAGCGGTCAGTAGCCTCTACCGCCCCACTGCACACGTGGACCCGCAGCAACCGGCTGGCTCACCCAGCGGGAGACTCCCACTGCTCCCCGGTCTCCCCAGGACACCACGTGACAGACAGGTACAAGTTACACCTGCTTAGATACCCCATCACCCTGCGCCTCAGGGTTGGATTAGAGCATCTCCGTCCGTCATTCTCAGTGTGGACCGTTCCTGACCCTGGCTCAGTATCTGCGGGCACTGGGTACCCAGGTCTTTCTTAACGAGCCACTGGTACCATGTGCTGTCCGCTTGTGCCCAGGACCGCCGACTGTTCGACACCTGGGCCTGTTACCAAGTAGGGTTTTGCACGCTCGGCCCTGTTGGCGCCAATTCTGCGAGCAGGGGCCTGCCTCTCGCTCAGCGCGTATCTTGGCTTTGTTAGCCAGGTTTTGTCTGGTCGCCAGGCCTGTGCTACATGGGCGTTGGTCTTAGGCCTTCATTGTACTGCGCTCCCGACACCTGCTGCCCGTCTGTGGGACCTCTCGCATTCAAGGCGCCGTCCCCCAGGGCGCGCGGGCGGAGAAGGCCTGGGCTGGGTTCTGGCCCCGGCTGCTCCCTGGGCTGGTTTCTGGCTGGAGAGACGGGGCCTCTAACGAGCTAGCTCTAGTGCCGACACTTGAGTGGGGTCCCAAGAACGTGGGCACCGGAGCAGAGCCCCTTCCCCTGGGCGAGAGGGCCGCTCGCGCCGCCCATGGGCCCAAGCCGGCTTTCGTCTGGCCGGCACAAGCAGGAGGCCTGCCCAGAGCTGCCTGCCCCTCTCCCTGTGCCGGCTGGCTTTGCTAGAGCTGGGCCGGAGCCAGGCAGCCACATGCCCCCCAGCAGGCAGCAGGCCCGGGTGCAGAGTCGGCTCCGCCGGGACCCTCACAGCCTGTGCAGGGCACCCCGGGTGCAAACCTGGGGCCCAGCCCCCCACATCTCTCGGGGGTGGGGGTCCCCTCTCCTGGCGGGTCCTGCGTCGCCCAGGCGCTGCGAGACTCGACGGGACATGGGCAGTGCAGTGGATTCGGGGCCATGCTCTGCCTCCCAGCTCCTCCGGCGGGGCCCCAGGGCACTGGCTGTGGGGGCAGAGATGCCCCTCGCGGGGTGTCTGCCGCCCGGCCCCGCCCGCTTCCTGCCGGATGCAGGGTTTGAGTTCTGCCCCCGCTGGTTTCCGCTGTGCGTGGTGTGTTGCCATAGCGACGGATACTTTCCTCCCTCCGGCTTTTCCGGAGAGCAGCCCTGCCCGTGCGGCCCCGCAGCCAGGATTCCCCGGGAACCGGGGGGGGCCGCCCCGCCCTGGCAAACGGGGCCTGGCTTCCGGGTGAGGCGGCCCTGGCCCTTGGACCGGCCCTGCAGGGATCTGTGCGGAGCCAGCCCCGCAGCTAGTGGCAGGAGCTGCAGATCAGCCCCCCCATGCAGCCCCCCCTTCCCCTTCCCCCCGCTGTCAAGAGCCTGAGAAGCCTGCTGCACTGCATGCTGGGATGTGTAGTTCCCAGGGGCTTGGGCTCTCCCCACAGTGTGCCCCTGCTGCACTGCATGCTGGGATGTGTAGTTCCCAGGGGCTTAGGTGCACGCCCCTCCCCCCCCATGTGTGCCTCCTGCACTGCATGCTGGGATGCATAGTTCCCAAGGGCTTGGGCTCCCCCCCCCCACAGTGTGCTCCTGCTGCACTGCATGCTGGGATGTGTAGTTCAGGGGCTTGGGTGCCCTCCAGTGTATGCCTGCTGCACTGCATGCTGGGATATGTAGTTCTCAGGGGCTTGGGCATTCCCTCCCCCCTCCATGTGCGCGCCCGCTGCACTGCATGCTGGGACGTGTAGTTTCTAGGGCCCACCACCGTAGCGTGTATGCCTTCTGGTCTCCGTGCTCGCGCTTGGGAACAGCTGGAATTCAGGCCTGGCTGGAAACGTTCCCTGGGCAGCTTTACTCCCGCCCGCTGAAGCGGTAGGGCCAAGTCCCTCTGCTTTCCCCCAGAGCCCCGGCTCTGTGCAGTAGCCTCCAGGGCAGAGCCCCGAGCCCGCCCCGAGCCTGCTGTGCTGACACATCCCCCCTTGTTCTCCCGGCAGCTACCTGAACGACCTGGAGCGGATAGCCAGAGGGGACTACATCCCCACCCAGCAGGACGTGCTGAGGACCCGGGTGAAGACCACGGGCATCGTAGAGACTCACTTCACCTTCAAGGACCTGCATTTCAAGTGAGTGGGGGCTGCAAGACGGGCCAGCCCCTCCGTTCCCCCCTCGGCCTGGCTCTGGGGCGGCAGGCCCTGTCCCGCCGGTGCAGCAGGTCTCGGGCGGGGGCGCCTGCCTCAAGCCGGGCGGGCCGAGCTCCCTTTGCAGATCTGGGCCCAAGTAACCTCGTGAGCCTCTCCGTTCTGGGAGGCGCCGAGGGTGGCCAGCCGCAGAGCCACGTGGCTCAGCCCAAGCCGGCCGGGCGTCAGGAGCCCGGCGGGTGACGCCGGCCATTTGCTCGCAGGATGTTCGACGTGGGGGGCCAGAGGTCGGAGAGGAAGAAGTGGATCCATTGCTTCGAGGGCGTGACGGCCATCATCTTCTGCGTGGCGCTCAGCGCCTACGACCTGGTGCTGGCGGAGGACGAGGAGATGGTAAGGAGGGGAGGGGGTTGACCGGCCGGCGGCGCGCTCAGCTGGTCGGACGGGCCCTAGCTGGAGGGCCCATGGGACGGTGTCTCTGGCTGAGTCCCGACCCACACATTCACTGGGTAGGGGGGTTGCTACAGGAGGCCCCGCCCACCTGCCTTCCACGGCCCCGCCCCTGCCTCTGCCCCTGCCAGGTGCCTTCTTATCCCTCCTTGGTTTCCTCCACCCCCACCGCCCCCTCACCCCCACACACACCTGGCTCCCATCTCTCCCGGCCCCCGCCTGCTCCTCCCCTTCCTGGGGCCCCACAGAATGGCCGGGGGGAACCGGCTGGCGGGGTCATGACCCTGGGCCCCGCCCCTAGGAGCCGCAAGCAGCCGTCTCGCCAGTCTCCGGTGGGCGTGGCTAGAAGCTGCTCCCTCCCGAAAACAGCGGGACGCACCAGCCCCTTGGGGCCCAGGGAACTGAACGTGGCCTGCTGCGTTCCGGGCGTGTGCGCGCCCTCACCACTAGGCAGCCCTGCCCTTTCCCCAGTTCTTGCTCTGGCTCGCTGAGCGCCTGTGCTGCTTGTCTTCCCAGAACCGGATGCACGAGAGCATGAAGCTGTTCGACAGCATCTGTAACAACAAGTGGTTCACGGACACCTCCATCATCCTCTTCCTGAACAAGAAGGACCTCTTCGAGGAGAAGATCGTCCACAGCCCCCTGAGCATCTGCTTCCCCGAGTACACAGGTGAGCGCTGCGTCTCCCTCCGTGGGCAGCACTCGCCAGCCCCTGGCTCATAGGGCGGTTGTGCCGAGGTCTCCGCCTGTTGGTACAGGGGTGGCAGGGCAGAGGTGGAAACAGGAAGGCAGATGGTCGCAGGGCGGTTGTGCCAAGGTCTCCGCCTGTTAGTACGGGGGTGACGGGGAGGAGGTGGAAACGGGAAGGCTGAGGCTTGTAGGACAGTTGTGCCGAGGTCTCCGCCTGTTGGTACAGGGGTGGCAGGGCAGAGGTGGAAACAGGAAGGCAGATGGTCGCAGGGCGGTTGTGCCAAGGCCTCCGCCTGTTAGTACGGGCGTGACGGGGAGGAGGTGGAAACAGGAAGGCTGAGGCTTGTAGGACGGTTGTGCCAAGGTCTCCGCCTGTTGATAAGGGGGTGACGGGGAGGGGTGACTACACATGGGAAGACTGGTGCCCACGCAGAGCTCACAAGGGGTTAGGAAGGCGTGAACCGAGCGTGCGGATGGAACAGAGACAAAGCTGAACTACTAGATCCAGCTCGGTCAGTCTCATGCCAGACGCACAGGGCGCTGCAGAGTCCGTGAGTCAGACCCAAAGGTCTGTGCAGCAGGGCCAGGCCAGGAAATGCCTGTTAGTGCCAGAGGGGCTCTGTGTGGGTGTGACCTGTGGAACTCCTTGCCTCAGGATCTGCTGGCAGCTGAGCAGTTAAAGGGGGCAGCCATGGCTGGGGTGTGTGGCTGAGATGCTCTGTGACCAGGAAAGATGAGGGCCAAGGTTTTGGGTCCCCCCATCTAGATGCGATGCCCGGCTATGGCAGGCATGGCCAGCCGGCTGTGCGCCATGGCTACCAGCAGCCTCACGCGTGCTCTGGCAGTGGAGGGGCCATTTGTTAAAGCATCTGCTGGGCGTTTATTCACCCTCCGGCCGCTGCTGGCAGACCTCAGTGCACAGAGCCCACCGGCACCGGGCCAGGGTCTCGCGCCCTGCTTGGGGAAACTGAGGCACTGCTGGGGAAGGCGCCAGGCCGGGATCAGAGCGCCGCGGGCTGCCTCTCGGCCCTGCGCCCCCACGCAGGCGGCTCATCCCCTCTCCTCCTCCACAGGGGCCAACAAGTACGACGAGGCGGCCAGCTACATCCAGAGCAAGTTCGAGGACCTGAACAAGCGGAAGGACACCAAGGAGATCTACACGCACTTCACCTGCGCCACCGACACCAAGAACGTGCAGTTCGTCTTCGACGCCGTCACCGACGTCATCATCAAAAACAACCTGAAGGACTGCGGGCTCTTCTGAGGGCCGCACGCGCCTGCTGCCCGACGGGGGAAGGTGAGGCTGGCCGGGAGGCCTGGTGCCCAGCCATGGCCGGGGGGGAGAGCCCAGGGCCCAGAGTGGGCTGTGCCCAGCCACGGGCCAAAGGGAGAGGCCCCAAGGCCTGGGGGAAGGGTGGGGGGGCTGGTGCCCAACCATGGGCCAAAGGGAAAGGCCCCAGGGCCTGGAGAAAGGGGGGCTGGTGTTTGCAGGGCACAGGGAGGAGACAGCCCAGAGCCCGGAGGGGGCTGTGCCCAGCCACGGGCCAAAGGGAGAGGCTTCAAGGCCTGGAGAAAGGGGAACTGGTGCTTGCAGGGCACAGGGAGGAGACAGCCCAGAGCCCGGAGGGGGCTGTGCCCAGCCACGGGCCAAAGGGAGGGGCCCCGGAGAAGGGGGTGGGGCTGGTGCCCGTGTTCTCTGACCAGCCTGAGCCAGGGTGGGCTGCACTGGGTCTCCCTTTCCCGGTGGTCCCACGGATGCCCAGGCGGGCTCCCCCAGCTCCTGTGCCCCAGCCCGGCCATCCCTCCACTCGCTGGTGCCTCCCTATGGCCGGGCCTGGCACTCCAGTCCCAACGCCTCCGCCCCCGGCCGCACAGGGTCCCCTCGGGGGTGTTGGGATGCCCATCTGGGGCACTGCGCCTGGCCCCCGTGTGGGGCTGGGCTGCTCCGTCCCTGCTGGCCTGGCCCCCGCCCGGGCCCCTCCTGCGGGGACTGGGCCTCAGACGTGGGTGTTGGGATCCGGAGGTCGCTGGTTCAGTCCTGGCTGCTGACAGCTGCTGGCCTTAAACAGGCCCAGCGGGACCTCGTGTGTCCGTCTCTCCCCCCCCCCCCCCCCAGAGTCCCAGTGGATGCTTCCACGCTGTACGTGGGCCAGTCGGCGTCGCTCCCCCCCCCCCGCCCCCCCATTTGCCTGGAGATTCCCGTGTACTCGGCGGCTGGGGGGGGCGGGGGGCGCAGCCACGTCGCTCACGGGGCCTCTCTCCCCAGGACTACTTGGAGTGCGCTGTACCCGGAGGAGAGGCTGCTGCTGGCGAAGGAAGGACCGCACCGTTCACAACTTCTGCTTCTCGGTTTCTGTGTTTTGTTTCTTTATTATTTTTTCCCCTAATAAAGAGACTTTGGTTAACGGTCACGACGCGAAGGCAGGTCCCACCTGGGCCCCGCGGCCGCCTGCTGCCGGCTGTTCCTATCTGAACCTGTTTGGTATTTCTACGCCCCCATCCACCCCTACAGGGACTGTTTTTTGGGGGGGGAACCCAAATTTGTAATTGTTTTTGGAAACTCCCGGCTGGAATGGCTCCCGAGCCTCCTTTTCATTGGCTTAAGAAATCACTGTCCGAGTGTTCACAGGTGAACCGTTGCCCCCCACCCCAGAGAGTGCGTCGGGCGCCTGTGATTTGCACAGACCAGCAAGAAAACAACCCTACATTCCTTTCCAAAACTCCACCGAAAGAAATCGTGTTTGACGTTGCTTTTTAAATGGCTCTTGTAGTGCTATTGAGCAGTGCCCAGTGCTAACCGGCCGCGTGGCCCGCGCACAATCGGCTACGGTTTGAAAAACAAAATGCAATTGTGCCTTGGGGGGGGGTCGTGCGTTTCCATCTGGGCCGTAGTTTGCTCCGGCGGGAGTTGTCTAGAACCGGGTTGGCATAAAACCGCCCTGGTGTGGGGGGACCACGGCCCGGAGCCTCCAGCACGGCTTCTGCCACGGGCGGGGTGGCTCCGAAGGGCGGAGACGCCGGCGCCCCTTTTCCGCTCCTCCCGCCCCAGCCGGGGCCGTGCCGAAGCTGCTGCGCGGCCGCCTCTGGCCGGAGCGGCGGGTCGTAGCTGTCGCTGGAGCGCTGGGCGAGGAACCGCTGCTGGGCGTGAGCCCCGCCCGCCCCCGGCCCGGCCTCGCTTTGATCACAGGATGTTTTACCAAATTGTTCACACGGTTTGAAATAATAAAAAGTAGAAAGAACCCGCCTGGCTGCTGCTCTGATTGGCTCTGCCCCCGGGGGAGGCGCCTGCCCGTGGGACCTGCCCCAGCCTGGGGACTGCACAGGCTGGGCCATGGTTGTGTGGCAGGGACCCGGCGCCCTCGGTGTGGGGCAGTGAGCAGGGTTCCTGATGCGCCGCCTCTTCCTTCAGCAGATCGGGGGCTGGGGCGGCAGCCGTGGGACCTTGTGGTGATGGGCGGCTGCAGACACAGGCCCTGGGCCAGTGAAGGGGGTGCAGCCATGCTAGCGGGGGGGACAGCGCTAGAGGCGCAGTGCCAGGGGCAGGGTGTGGGAGTTGTGGCAGCAGTACTGGGGAGTAGGATGGGGGCATGTATCGATGGGCCAAGATGGGGGTGCAGGATGGGAGGCTGTGGCCGTGGTATGGGGGTAGAGAACGGGGTTGTGGCTGCAGTACAGGGGTTAGGGATGGAGGATGGGGCTGTGGCTGCGGAACAGGAGGGCAGGAGGTGAGCCAGGGTGGGGGCTGGGGCCGTGGTACAGGGGCATGGGGCAGGGGCCGTGGTATGGGTGGGCTGGGCCGGGGGCAGGGGTGCGAGGGGAGGGGATGAGGGCCGGGGGGCCGGGGCTCAGAAGAGCCCGCAGTCCTTGAGGTTCTCCTTGATGATGATGTCGGTGACGGCGTCGAAGACGAACTTGACATTCTCGGTGTCGGTGGCGCAGGTCAGATGCGAGTAAATCTCCTTCACGTCCCGCCGCATGTTGAGCTCCAGGAACTGGGCCTTGATGTAGGCGCCGGCGTCCTCGAAGGTGTTGGGGCCTGCGAGACGCGGGGGGCACGGACACGGACAGTCTGAGCCCGCCAGCAGCCCCCTGCCCCCCTCCCCACACCCGAGCCTGCCAGCAGCCCCCTGCCCCTCCTCTCCCCAGAGCCTGCCGCAAGGCCAGTCCTGGCCCCCATCCCTGGGAGTCTCCAAAGGCCCGTCCCAGCCCCGCTCCCCGAAAACATGCCCAGCTGCTCTGCCTCCCCCCAGCATGTGCCAGGGGCCTTTCTGCCTCCTCTGCCCTCCCCAGTCGGGGTGCGTGGTGCTCTGCTGGGACAAGCCTTCTCCCCCCGCCCACACACACACTGAGGGGGCTTTGCTCCGGCAGGCAGAGAATTTCACCAGCGGCCCCAGCTCCAGCAAGCACCGGCCACGCCAGCCGGGCAGGCGCCCCGGAGTTGGCAGCAGCAGGATACCTGGCGCTGCTGCCTGGCAGGGGTCTGGGCGGCAGGGCCTGGGCGCGGGCAGAGTTCAGGCTGTTCTGGAAGGGCAGGGGCTTGGTCGCGTCACGGGTGACAGCGGGCGCAGGGCTCTGGGGAGGGGCCGCCCTAAGTTGCTCCGTGCGGGACCTAGCCATGGCCCCAGGCTGCCCCTCACAGGGTGGCCCAGGTCGGAAGAGCCGAGCAGGGCCCCTGCTGCCAAGGGTGGGACTGGGATTGTACTGGCCAGGAGGGAAGCACCCGCCCTGCCCCGGGATGAGGGGGTCCTGGCTCCATGGCTCGGCTGAGCTGGCTTTGCAGGTGGGGTCACCCTCTGCTGGGGGTGCAGAGCACGGGCCGCGTTTGCTCCTCTGCAGTGAGTCCCAGGAGAGTTAGGCACCTCAGAGCCTCTGTGAATCCAGGTCCCAGCGTTCCCTCCCCAGCCGGGCAGCACCTGCCCTTTGGAAATGTCCTGCCCACATGCCCACCTGAGCAGGGCAGCCAAGGGCCTGGTGAGCCGTGCCCGACAGCCCCTGTCCTCACCCCTCCACCTAGCATGGGGTGTCAGGGCCCAGTGGCCAGACGGGACCCAGCATGTGGGGCAGGGCTGGCGGCCAGGCAGGACCCAGTGTGTGGGGCAGGGCTGGCGGCCGGGCGGGAGCCAGCGTGCGGGGCAGGGCTGGTGGCTGAGCAGGACCCAGCATGTGGGATAGGGCTGGTGGCCGGGCAGGACCCAGCGTGCGGGGCAGGGCTGGCGGCGGGGTGGGACCCAGTGTGCGGGGCAGGGCTGGTGGCTGAGCAGGACCCAGCATGGGGGACAGGGCTGGCGGCCGGGCGGGACCCAGCGTGCGGGGCAGGGCTGGTGGCCGGGCAGGGCACTGAGCCAAGCAGGGTGCAGGGCTAGCAGGCAGGACCCAGCGTGCGGGGCAGGGCTGGTGGCTGAGCAGGACCCAGCATGGGGGACAGGGCTGGTGGCCGGGTGGGACCCAGCATGGGGGACAGGGCTGGTGTCTGAGCAGGACCCAGCATGGGGGACAGGGCTGGTGGCCGGGTGGGACCCAGCATGGGGGACAGGGCTGGTGGCCGGGCGGGACCCAGCATGGGGGACAGGGCTGGTGGCCGGGCGGGACCCAGCGTGCGGGGCAGGGCTGGCGGCCGGGCGGGATCCAGCGTGCGGGGCAGGGCTGGTGGCCAGGCAGGGCACTGAGCCAAGCAGGGTGCAGGGCTAGCAGGCAGGACCCAGCGTGCGGGGCAGGGCTGGTGGCTGAGCAGGACCCAGCATGGGGGACAGGGCTGGTGGCCGGGCGGGACCCAGCATGGGGGACAGGGCTGGCGGCCGGGCGGGACCCAGTGTGCGGGGCAGGGCTGGCGGCCGGGCGGGATCCAGCGTGCGGGGCAGGGCTGGTGGCCAGGCAGGGCACTGAGCCAAGCAGGGTGCAGGGCTAGCAGGCAGGACCCAGCGTGCGGGGCAGGGCTGGTGGCTGAGCAGGACCCAGCATGGGGGACAGGGCTGGTGGCCGGGCGGGACCCAGCATGGGGGACAGGGCTGGTGGCCGGGCGGGACCCAGCGTGCGGGGCAGGGCTGGCGGCCGGGCGGGACCCAGTGTGCGGGGCAGGGCTGGCGGCCGGGCGGGGGCAGCAGCGAGGGCACGGCGAGCGAGCTGGGCATTGGGTTGATCCAGGGGGGCCAGGTGCTGTCGCTGGGAGGCGGCTGGGGATGAGATCAGTGTACCCTGGGTCACTGCGGCGAGGAGTTCCCTGCAGCACAGGGCAGGGGCAGCCCCCGGGAGCCAGGTGAAGCCAAGCGGGGCCAGGCGCGGCGAGCGGCTGAAGTGGCCGCCCAGGCGTGACCCGCCAGGCTGGGGGGCGGTGCCCCGGTCACTCTGAGCGGCCCTTCCCCCGGCCGGTCTCACCGTCGTAGTCGGGGAAGCAGATGCTGAGGTGGGCTTTCCGGATCTTCTCCAGGAACACGTCCTTCTTGTTGAGGAAGAGGACGATGGAGGTGACGGCGAAGTAGCGGTGGTTGCAGATGCTGTTGAAGAGATGCAGGCTCTCGTGCATCCGGTTCTGGGGAGGAGCAAGGGGCCGCATGAGGCTACAAATGGCGTCTCCCTCCGCCTCCTGCAGGGGCTGGCGTGGGAGGGCGGGGCCTGGCTGGTGGGGGGCAGGTTCCTGGGCCTGAGACCCTGCCTAGCTCAGTAACCCCTCTAGACGTGGGGCACGTGCATTGCTCCTCCCCTGTGAACCCTGCTGCCGGCGGGGCCTGAGTCCTGCTAGCACCTGTGACTAGCACAGCGATTCCTAAGCAGAGATCTCAGCTCACTTTACACCGGTCAGGAGCACTGCCCCCATTTTACAGCTGGGGAAACCGAGGCACACTTTACACCGGTCAGGAGCATTGGCCCCATTTTACAGCTGGGGAAACCGAGGCACGTTTTACACCGGTCAGGAGCACTGCCCCCATTTTGCAGCTGGGGAAACCGAGGCACACTTTACACCGGTCAGGAGCATTGGCCCCATTTTACAGCTAGGGAAACCGAGGCACGTTTTACACCGGTCAGGAGCACTGCCCCCATTTTACAGCTGGGGAAACTGAGGCACGCTTTACACTGGTCAGGAGCACTGCCCCCATTTTACAGCTGGGGAAACTGAGGCACGCTTTACACCAGTCAGGAGCACTGCCCCCATTTTACAGCTGGGGAAACCAAGGCACACACCAGTGCAGTGAGGTGGCCAGTGGCAGAGCTTCCCCCGAGTCGTGCTCCCCACACCAGGCCACGCTGCCTCCTGCCAAGCTGCTTACTCCTCTGGTAGGGTCGGAGCCAGGCTGAGACGGCCCGGGGGAGGCTGCTGTCACTCCAGTGTTTCTAGCTGTGGCAGCAGCGTGAAAACCCATGTGTGACGTAGTGTCAGGACCTTGCTGGTGCTATGCCTGGGCTGTGGGTGACCCCTGCTGGCCGGTGTCCGGAGCACTGCCCAGCGGGTGGGCTGCCTATGACCTGACTGGCAGCAAGGGAACTAGGAAGTGGGTGTTGGGGGAAGGGGCAGTCTGGGGCTGGACCCATGAAGGAACCAGTCTAAGGAGGGGGCTGGAATCGAGGGGCCCAGGGACCCCATCTCAAGGGGTCTGAGGCATCCTGGCCCTGACTCCTGTAGCCACGTCCCGTCTGTGCTGGGCTGTGTCCCGGAGAAGCAATAACCCCCCTCTGTTCTACTGGCTGGCGGAGTCTGTTCTTGCTGCTACGGGGGTGCAGGATCAGAGGAACCCCGACCCGCCGCCACACCATGTTAAATATCCCCCCCCAATCTCTGGGCTCAGCAGCGCTCGCATTCACAGCACTTTACCCAAGCTCCTGGGCAGGGGGCACTAACCACTGCCCCACGCTGCCTGCCTGGCTCTAACCACTGCTCCATGCTGCCAGCCCGGGCTCCGAGCTGATGGGCCTCCTGGTTTGGAGGCGCTCCGTGGAAGGAGTTCTGCATGGGGCAGAGGCCTCCGGGTTCTTGCAGGGCTTGGGGGGCTGGGTCCTCTGGCTCCCCGGCGCGCTGGCTCCACTCACCACTTCGTCGTCCTCCACCAGGACCATGTCGTAGGCACTGAGGGCGGCGATGAAGATGATGCAGGTGACCCCTTCGAAGCAGTGGATCCACTTCTTGCGCTCGGAGCGCTGGCCGCCCACGTCGAACATCCTGGGAAGGGAGAGGCTCCGAATCGGACCATGCCACGGGGCCGGCTGGGGCAGGAGAGGCTCGGAATCGGGCCGCGCCACGGGGCCGGCTGGGGAGGGAGAGGCTCCGGATCGGGCCGCGCCCCGGGGCCGGCTGGGGCGGGAGAGGCTCCGAATCGGGCCGCGCCACGGGGCCGGCTGGGGCGGGAGAGGCTCCGGGACCGGCGCGCCCGGCCGGCTGGGGAGGGAGAGGCTCGACCGGGCGCGCCACGGGCCGGCTGGGAGGGAGAGGCTCCGACCGGGCGCGCCACGGGCCGGCTGGGGCGGAGAGGCTCGACCGGCCGCGCCACGGGGCCGGCTGGGGTGGGAGAGGCTCGGAATCGGGCCGCGCCACGGGGCCGGCTGGGGCGGGAGAGGCTCCGAATCGGGCCGTGCCACGGGGCCGGCTGGGCCGGGAGAGGCCTCCGGGGGGCACCAGCTCCACTCCAGCCCCTGCCGCCTCACCTGGGGGTGCCACGGGGCCCAGCCACGTGTGGCCAAGCACAGCCGGGATGCTGGCTGCCACGTGCCTGTGGGAGCACTGGGCACGGCCAGCGGCCTGCACCCCGCCCCTGTGGCAGGGCCCGGCGGGGAGAGCGGTGCTGGGTTAGCCGCGGAGCCGGTCCAGGACAACCCCCGCAGCTGGGCTCCAGGGCCCCCGGTCCAGCCGTGGCTGGAAGAGCTGCAGGCCAGGCTGCTAGTGCCCACTGGGTGCCCACCCCTGGGCCTGGCAGAGCAGCCCGGTTCCTGCCCAGTCACTCGGCAGCGGCCAGCTGGCGGAAGGAGCCTCCACGGAGCAGCCGCCAACGTGCCCCCCGGGAGCAGCAGGAGTGAACTGGAGCGTTACCCGCGGCCCCCTCCCCGGCTGCCCGCTGTGGAAAGGCTGCAGGCCCAGCCAGGCTGGCACCGTGCCCAGCCTCGGTGCACTGGCACTAGGTGGCGCCAGCCACTAACGAATGGAGCCCAGCTGTGCCGGGGAGGTTACGGTACCAAGACGCAGCCGGTGAGAGCCACACACACACACACTCACACACACACCCCTCTCTCCCCCCTCTCCGGCCAGGGCCTGGGCTGAGGGGGGCGGGTGCCGGGGGCTGACCGCAGACTGTATCTGCTCAGCCAACCTGAGAGCAGCCCCCATTCCCTGCCACCCCGGGGCAGGAGCAGCGTCTGCCCAGCCAGCCTGCTCCCTCCCTGAGCGCAGCCTTAACCCTTCGGCGCCCCTCTCCACCCCCAGCCCAGCGCCCCACGGGGCAGTGCCGCCCTGCCTGGAGCAGGCGACCGGGCCCCCTTGGCTCCTGCCCTGTGCCCCACCTGAAGTTGAGGTCCTTGAAGGAGAACTGGGTCTCGATGATGCCGGTGGTCTTGACCCTGGAGCGCAGCACGTCCTGCTCCGTGGGGACGTAGCCGGGGGCCACCAGCCGCGCCAGGTCGCTCAGGTAGCTGCCGGGCACAAAGGAAGGGGCTGGAACCCCCCTCGCGTGGGCACAGCCGCTGGGGCCAAGGGCTGGCTGCCTTCCCCGCTGGGCACCCCTGGCCGGCCGACTCATGAGGTGCAGGGCTCCAGCCCCATTGCTGCCCCACACTGACCGGAGACTCGGGGTGCTATGGCTTGGAGAGAGCCCTGGCCGGCCGAGAGGTCCAGCTTCCAGCCCTGCCCCGGAGGCTCAGCCACAGGCTGCTGGGGTGTGGGCAGCACCCAGCACGAGGAGTCTTGGGGGCTCCTGCTTATCGATGGGAGCAGTTGGACCCCCCCCCCCCCAAGTGCAGCTAGATCCTGGGGCGAGTGGGGCTGCTGCTAGTTTGCTGGGCCCCAGTGGGCAGGCCCGGCATGCCAGGGATAGAGACCTCCCCCCGGGTACCTGACTGCAACCTGCATCCCCCAGAGAGGGCCCCGGCCCCCTGCCCAGTGGCCCCCCGCGCTGCCAGAATCCCAGTCATGCCAGCCTCAGCTTTCCCCGCTTGTCCCTGTGCCCGCGCTCAGCAGAGGGCTGCCCAGGAGTGAGGTGGGGTGGGGAGACCCCCCTGCGACCCATGGGGCACCCCCCCATGCCACGCCTCCCTGGGGGGCCCGGCGCCTGGCACTGCCGCGGGAGCAGTCGTACTAGCCGGCCGAGTCGTTCAGCTGGTACTCCGAGGCGCGCTCAAAGCAGGCCTGGATGCCCGCGTCCTTCCAGAGCCGGCTGATGATGTCGGCCATCTCCTTGGGCATGGTCCCCTCGTCGATGGTGTCGGCCAAGTGCAGCAGCTTGCGGGCGTCGTCCTGCGGGGAGAGGCGCAGCGGGCTCTGAGCTAACGCCACGGAGGCAGCGGGGATCGAACCCGGGCCTGTCGGCTGCCCTGTGTGGCCAAGGGGGGCTTGGCGCCCCACCCGTGCCCACGCGCCAGCCGCTCACCTGGCGGGCCGAGTCCCCGTACAGGATGCCCAGGGTGCCCATGGCCCGCACGATGGCCAGCATGGACTGCAGGGTGTTGCTGTAGATGATGGTGATGAAGCCCAGGCACTCCTCCAGGGAGTAGCCGTCCTGGTGGATGATCCTGGTGGGGACACAAGCAGGCGCTGAGCCCTCGGGGCACCCTGGCAATGCCCGGCCCCCTGCACGGGGCACCCACTGGGTGGCGGCACTGCCCCCAGTCGCCCAGCCCCCGCCTGACAGGCCGGCGGCCGCACCCCAGCGCACTGCAGTGGGTGGGCAGCATTCCCTGCGGGCGGGAAGGGGTAATGGGGCGCCCCCCCCGGGCAGCATCTGGACAGGGGCGAGGTGCGTCCGTGCTGCCCTCGGGGCGGGCTGTGGGTCTCAGAACCCGGCATTCCAGGGGCCAGGGGGGCATTCAGGCTGTATGTGTTGGGGGGGGCTCCCAGATACACCATCCCCAGCCTCTGTCCAGCAGGGGGCGCTGTGGGAAGGGGGCAGGACGCTGGCTGTGGGGGGGGCTCCCAGCTACTCCAGCCCCAGCCTTGCCCAGCAGGGGGCGCTGTGGGCAGGGGGCAGGGCGCTGGCTGTGGGGGGGCTCCCAGCTACTCCAGCCCCAGCCTTGCCCAGCAGGGGGCGCTGTGGGGAGGGGGCAGGACGCTGGCTGTGGGGGGGCTCCCAGCTACTCCAGCCCCAGCCTTGCCCAGCAGGGGGCGCTGTGGGGAGGGGGCAGGACGCTGGCTGTGGGGGGGCTCCCAGCCCCAGCCTCTCCCAGCAGGGGGCGCTGTGGGCAGGGGGCAGGACGCTGGCTGTGGGGGGGGCTCCCAGCTACTCCAGCCCCAGCCTCTCCCAGCAGGGGGCGCTGTGGGGAGGGGGCAGGACGCTGGCTGTGGGGGGGCTCCCAGCCCCAGCCTCTCCCAGCAGGGGGCGCTGTGGGGAGGGGGCAGCGAGGTGCGAAGCCACTTACTTCATTTGCTTTACAATGGTGCTCTTCCCGGACTCGCCAGCTCCTGGGGACAGAAAGGACAGGCGTGGCAGGGAGCGTGGGCGCTAGGCGGGAGCGCCGGGAGCTCTGTGGCGGGGGCGCGGAAGGCGCAGGGGAGCGACACTAGCTGGCCAGGGCGATAGCTCTGATCACACAGCCCCACCCTGGGCATGGGGCCAGGTCTGCTTCTCACCGTCACCCCTCGTCCTGGCCTGGTGCATGGGGTGCGGGGCTGGGCCTGTGCTCAGTGCCAGGGAAGCCTGAACTGACCCCCAATAGCACCCGCCCTGCCTGCTGGACACCGCCTGGGGATGGATCTCCCCAGAGCTGC
The DNA here is from genome assembly GCA_019425775.1 of Rafetus swinhoei. Lineage (NCBI taxonomy): Eukaryota > Metazoa > Chordata > Testudines > Trionychidae > Rafetus > Rafetus swinhoei. The sequence goes on along the minus strand of CM033435.1, from coordinate 1,387,739 downwards.
CCCTCTCACCTCCATCAGGGCAGAGCCCTCAGTGAAGGCCCCACCCCACAGGCTTGCGGGTCGGGATTCGGGGCTGGTCAGAGTTGGGGGGCTGGTCAGCAGCTGGGGCAGCGGTGGCTCAGGATAGGGCAGGGCTGGTGCTCCAGGCCACCACGTACCCAAAAGCAGCAGCTTGACCGTCCTGGCGTCCTTCTCAGCATCTTCCTTGAGCTTCTTCTCCAGCTCCCGGGAGTGCTTCTCCTCCGCGCTGGCGCCGGCGCCCATGGCTGACCTGGGGGAGCCCTAGCCCAGCCCCCAAGTGTCCAGTGCTCCCAGCCAGTCTGCCCCTTGGCCACCAGGCGCGCCGAGCGGCACCGTCCCCCGCTGCGCCGACCGCCCTGGCCCCAGCCTGGTGCCAGCCTGGCGCTAGCCAGGCGGATTTGGGGGCCGTGGCCGTCAGGTGCTCCTGGCTGCCCAATCTGCACCAAGGACAGGTGGCCAAGGAGCAGGTGAGGCCCTCCCGCCCCCTCCCCTCCCCCCGTCAGAGCCAACTTGCTGCCTCAGCGCCATGAGCCGCTGGCTTAAGTCAAAGCCCTTCAAATCTCCCCTTTGCTGAGTCCAGCACTTCCTAGCCCCATCTGCTCCGGGCCAGGGATGGGTCAGCAGGCAGTCCAGGCTGGGCCTTCCCCACAGCCAGCAGGGCGGGTGGGCCGGCGAGCTGGGTTCGAAGCCTGGCTCGGCTGCCGTGGTGGGACCCGCTGAGTTCGGGCCTCCCTGTGCCAGACACTCGGACCAGTGCCTTGGGATGCTCTGAGGCAGGCCGGCTGCCCAGGCCCCCTGGTGCAACTCAGCGGGTGTGGCTGGGCACTGGGCTGCCCAGAGCCCCCTGAGCTCCCACAGCCCCCCCCAGCCTGCTCCACCCCTTGCCTGGCACAAAGGGCAGTGCAGCCAGGGCTGTGCTGGGCCCACAGCTCCGGTGCCAGGAGCTCCCCTGACATTAGCGAGCGCTTTGGGGCACAGCCACCCCTGCCACGTGCGCATGGCGCTGGCATCTCACGCAGCTGCATGGCCACGTTCTAGAGCCGTGCGGGCAGTGCCCACCATGGCCTGGCACAGCACCGGGGGGGCTTCAGGAGATAGCCCAGCTGGGCACGGCGCTACGGCCTCCTTCCCTCCCTCTCACAGGAGTTCCCCGCCCCCGCCCAGCTCCATCGACCCTTGCTGCCCATCAGGGCCCAGGGTGGGGCCCCAAGGAACTTTCCAAGCTCATCTGATCAGGCCCTGCCCAAACCCACCTCCCAACCAGCCCCATGCCCCTACACTGCCCCAGCCCCACCACTGGCCAGCGAGAACCCCAGCTCCAGAGCTCAGGTGCAATGGAGACACTGTACCAGCCGGGCCTGTGGCCTCCTGCCCCCCACAGCCAGTGCCATGGGGCAGAGCCCTGGGCTGGGACCCAAGGAGGGCAGGCTGAAGGGGGAGCAACACTCAGGCGTTCTGTGCCAGGGGGGGTCACTGTCATTCGACAGCACGGTGCAACTGACGGGCCATGGGAAAGTCGCAAGAAAGTGACCAATCTGGTTGGAAAATAGTCCTGCTGTGGGTGAGTTTTTGGCTGCAAACCCCCTGACAGCCAGTCAGGAGACAGGAACCCGACCCAGGGCTGGAAATGCCCTTCACGTTTTCACATGGATTCCATGGTTTCAAACGCAAAGTAGCCAGCTCTGCACGTTGCGGCTGGGGGCTCTGGGTTGCTGGACACGTGACTATGTGGGGGCTGGGTGGTGTGTGCTGCAGTGAGCATCTGGGTGTGTTGGGGCTATTGGTTGTGTTGGTTTGTGTGTGGGGTGTCGGTTTGTGTGGGGTGTTGGTTTGTGTGTGGGGTGTGAGGTGTTGGTTTATGTGCGGGGTGTTGGTTTGTGTGTGGGGTGTGCAGGGTGTGGGGTGTTGGTTTGTGTGCAGGGTGTTGGTTTGTGTGTGGGGTGTGCAGGGTGTGGGGTGTTGGTTTGTGTGCAGGGTGGGGTGGGTGTTGGTTTGTGCAGGGTGTTGGTTTATATGTGGGGTGTGCATGGTGTGGGGTGTTGGTTTATGTGCGGGGTGTTGGTTTGTATGTGGGGTGTGGAGGGTGTGGGGTGTTGGTTTATGTGCGGGGTGTTGGTTTGTGTGTAGGGTGTAAGGTGTTGGTTTATGTGTGGGGTGTTGATTTGTGTGCGGGGTGTTGGTTTGTGTGTGGGTGTGCAGGGTGCGGGGTGTTGGTTTGTGTGTGGGGTGTGCAGAGTGTTGGTTTGTGTGCAGGGTGTGCAGGGTGCAGGATGTTGGTTTGTGTGTGGGGTGTGCAGGGTGCGGGGTGTTGGTTTGTGTGTGGGGTGTGTGGGGTGTTGGTTTGTGTGCAGGGTGTTGGTTTGTGTGTGGGGTGTGCGGGTGTTGGTTTGTGTGCGGGTTTGGGGTGTGCGGGTGTGTTGGTTTGTGTGCGGGGTCTGGGGTGTGCGGGTGTTGGTTTGTGTGCGGGGTGTTGGTTTGTGTGGAGGGTGTGGAGGGTGCGGTGTTGGTTTGTGTGTGGGGTGTTGGTTTGTGTGTAGGGTGTGGAGGGTGCGGGGTGTTGGTTTGTGTGCGGGTGTGCAGGGTGTTGGTTTGTGTGTGGGGTGTGCGGGGTGTTGGTTTGTGTGCGGGGTTTGGGGTGTGCGGGGTGTTGGTTTGTGTGCGGGGTCTGGGGTGTGCGGGTGTTGGTTTGTGTGCGGGGTGTTGGTTTGTGTGGAGGGTGTGGAGGTGCGGGGTGTTGGTTTGTGTGTGGGGTGTTGGTTTGTGTGCAGGGTGTGCAGGGTGCGGGGTGTTGGTTTGTGTGCGGGGTGTTGGTTTGTGTGCAGGGTGTGCAGGGTGTGGGGTGTTGATTTATGTGCGGGGTGTTGGTTTGTGTGCGGGGTGTGCAGGGTATGGGGTGTTGGTTTATGTGCGGGGTGTTGGTTTGTGTGTGGGGTGTGCAGGGTGTAGGGTGTTGGTTTGTGTGCAGGGTGGGGTGTGCGTGGGGTGTTGGTTTGTGCAGGGTGTTGGTTTGTGTGTGGGGTGTGGAGGTGTGGGGTGTTGATTTATGCGGGGTGTTGGTTTGTGTGCGGGGTGTGCAGGGTATGGGGTGTTGGTTTATGTGCGGGGTGTTGGTTTGTGTGTGGGGTGTGCAGGGTATGGGGTGTTGGTTTGTGTGCAGGGTGGGGTGTTGGTTTGTGCAGGGTGTTGGTTTGTGTGTGGGGTGTGGAGGGTGTGGGGTGTTGATTTATGTGCGGGGTGTTGGTTTGTGTGCAGGGGTTATGGGGTGTTGGTTTATGTGCGGGGTGTTGGTTTGTGTGCAGGGTGGGGTGTGTGTGGGGTGTTGGTTTGTGCAGGGTGTTGGTTTGTGTGTGGTGTGGAGGGTGTGGGGTGTTGGTTTGTGTGTGGGGTGTGCGGGGTGCTGGTTTGTGTGTGGGTGTTGGTTTATGTGCAGGGTGTTGGTTTGTGTGTAGGGTGTGGGGTGTTGGTTTGTGTGGGGTGTGCAGGGTGTGGGGTGTTGGTTTGTGTGCGGGTGTGCGGGGTGTTGGTTTGTGTGCAGGGTGTGCAGGGTGCGGGGTGTTGGTTTGTGTGTGGGGTGTGGGGTGTGTGGGGTGTTGGTTTGTGTGGGGGTGTGCAGGGTGCGGGGTGTTGGTTTGTGTGCGGGGTGTGCAGGGTGCAGGGTGTTGGTTTTGTGTCACGGGGTCTGGGGTGTGGTGTTGGTTTGTGTGCGGGGTGTGTGGGGTGTTGGTTTGTGTGTGGGGTGTTGGTTTGTGTGCGGGGTGTGCAGGGTGCAGGGTGTTGGTTTGTGTGTGCGGGGTGTTGGTTTGTGTGCGGGGTGTGGGGTGTCCACTCCCTCTGGGCCACCTGCAGTGGCTGCTGTCGGCAGCCAGGACTCTGGGCTTGATGGACCTGTGTTCTGACCCCCTGTGACGGCGAGTCGGGGTCCCCCCGATCCTGCACCCCCGGAGCAGCCAGAACAGCCTCCACAGCCATAGAACAGGGAGGGGTTGTCGTGTCTCCAGGACACAGCCCAGCACAGTCCTGTGGTTACCGGAGTCAGGGCCAGGCAGCCCCAGCCCCCTGGAGATGGGGGTCCCTCGGCCCTTAGCCGCCCAGCCCCCCGTCCTTAGTCTGTCTCCGTCATGATTCCGGCCAGAAACCCCTTACCGGGTAGGACGGGTTCGGTCACTGTCATGGGGCCCTCAAGGCGCCCCCCGCTGGGCCGTGCTTACAGACAGAGGCCAGCAGGGGTCGCCCACGGCCCACAGCCCAAGCACAGCACCCAGCAAGGTCCGGACACCACATCACACCCGGTGCCAGGGCTGGTCCCCCCTCTGGTGCGCCGCGCGCAAGAGAGCTTCAAACCCTTTGCCTCTACGGGCCTGGTTACAGACCCTTCCCCCAGAGCCCCAACACCCAGAGTCTGGGGAACGGCTGCCGCCAGCGAGTGCTCTTCCCCTAAATCCCGGGGGGAACACGTGAAACCCCCCCGGGCACCCCAAGCTCTTTTGCCCCCAGAGAGAAAAGCGAACAACACGCGGCAGGCTCTGGGAGCCGACCCCGCAGGCCAAGGCCCGCAGCTACCCACAGACAGCCCCGCAGGACACAAGGGTCAGCCCCTCGCCGGCAGGGACGTGATGGTTATTACCACAGCACAGCTACACGCGCTAGCGCAGGCTCGGGCGCTAGATGTTACAGAGCAACGGAGGCACCCGAGGTGGCCGTCCTGCCTGGGTTTAAACGTGCTGTCTCAACGCCTGGCGCCCAAAGGGAGCAGGCAGGGACCTATAGCCCAGCACATTTCAACCCTCTCTCTCTCGATTGGCTCGCCCGGCCCACACCTTCGCTAGACACCTGAGTTAACCCCTTAGTCACCAGGTGCCGGGCAGCGCTCCGCCTGTGCGTGACACCCGTGTGGCCATTCTGGCCGGTAGGACTGTCCCGAGCGGGTACCGGGCTGCTAGGTGAGCAGCCAGCGCGTGGCCAGCCGGAGGTGCTTGTCGGGCGCCGCCTGCACGAACCTCCCGGGGGGGCAGGGCTGCCGCCCAGGCTGGACGGTGAGGGCTACGTGTTTGAGCTGAAACTGGAAAACCCCCCGCCAAGCCCACCCTAGGGTGCCATGCCCCAGGGGCACTGCGAGTGAACAGCACCCCAGTCCCACCGCACTCCTCTCGCAGCGCCGGGTCCTGCCTGGTGCGCAGCCGGAGCGATGAGCCGCGGCAGGTGGCGGAGGGAGGTTTGTCGGATTCCCCTGCCCCCTGGGTTGAGACGGGGGCGGCCGGGGTGGGCAGTGTGGTAGCCAGGCACCTGGCTGTGAGAGCCAGTACTGGGTGATGTGTTGCGCCGCTGCCGCAATCCCTGTGGGCGAGCGGGAGTTCAGGGGCAGGGTGCGGCAGTGCGCGGCAGGCCAGCTGGCAGGCGGAGGAGGAGGGGCTGCGCCGGCAGCTGAGGCCTGCTCCGGCCCTGGGGACAGGACATGTTTAGCGACATGCACGAAGACGAGGCCGTGGCCCGAAGGTGCCGGGGAAGGGGGACCTGGATGTCAATCCCAGTGCGCCGTAGGGCGCAGATGTCCAGCGCGTGCGGCCAGGGTGCGCGGCCCTGTTCATGGGCGTCGAGAGGCTCCATAACCTGCCCAACTCGGGCCGCTGGCATTTCCTGGGGCCCCAAACCGGTCGGGGGAAAGAGGGTTGACTCGGCTGTGCCTGAAAACTGAGCTTCCTATGGGACGATTCCAGGAGCCCGCCCGTGTTAACGCGGGGCCCGGGGCCCAGCAGCACTGGGCTGCGTGGGGGGGAGTTTGGCTGCAGCTCCAGCTGGGGCCTGGGCAGGCTGGTGCAATGGCTCAGGCTCCCCCCGCCGGGCTCAGCGGAGAGCAGGTGCCAGGCAGCGACTGAGACCGCAGCTCGCTGGCGGCCAAGGGCCCTGGGAGGCTGGGTGCCCCACACCAGCGTGGGTGCCCAGGGACTCCCTGCCACTAGGCAGGGCCTCTGCCCAGGGCGCTGGCTCTCTAAGGCCGGTACCCCTGGGTGAGCCAGCCAGGCGCAGGGGCTCATGTGGCCCTGTGGCACTGCACCACCCCCGGGAAGCTGCGGGAAGTGCCCAGCCAGCCCTTTGCTTTGCACCTGCCCCTTGGTGTCCCCTTGAGGCGCTCAGGTCTCCCCGGGCAGTGCCACGTTCAGCCACGTGGGGGAGCAGAATCCCCACAAGTCCCCCTCGGCGGGCACAGCCAGCACCCAGCAGGCTGTGGCGGCAGAGCCAGGCTAACCAGAGCCATGGGCCTGGCGCTCCGATGGGCCACGGCCTCCAGCCACCTGCCCGCCCCTTTGGCCGGGAGCCTGCCAGGCCCGGGGAAGTGCCAAAATCCCAGTAATATGGAGGTATTTGTTTGTTTCACCCGCCATAAACACACTGAGCCAGCTCGCCCCAAGGTGGGGCGCAGTAACTGGGGACTTACCGTGAGTCAGGGGCACATAACTCACAGCGAGGGGCCTTGGCGGCTGCTCCGCGGGTCAGGACAAGATAACAAGCGCACGCTCCCTGCATGCCAGCCAGAGGCCAGGGAGAGGGCCAGCACGTCAGCCTGAGTTATGGCACCCGTCCCGCACAGATGCCACCCCGCGCGCAAGGGGACGCACTGAGAAAGGGCACCCGGTTGTCATTGCTGGGTACTGTTTGCGGGTCTCTGCTTTGAGCCCCTCTAGGAAGGCGCCTGTGGGCCAACCCAGCTGGGCAGTGCCACTGGCATTTCTGAAATCAGGCTTTAACTTAGCCCTCAAACTGTTCCTCTTGCATGGGGCAACACTGGGTACCAGCACCCATGTAACCCTGCGCCCTGGGCGGAGCCATGACGTAGCCTTTGCGCTGATTGGCGTATTGTGCTTATTTTGTCTTGCTGCTAGAACCTTGCTGGGGCTCGGGCGCTTCCGCCCCACTGGCACCCGCTATAATCGAGTGTAATCCAGTGTTTGGCCGTAGCTCGCTGCGCCTAACCAGCCAAGCGCCACTCCGCCAGTGCGGTGCGTAATACACCCCCGTGCCTGGATCGCCGCCGTGTCGCACTGCCGTTCCTTCGCCCGGCTCGTGGGCAGCCCCAAGCCATGGCAAACCCACGTCGGGCCAGGCCCCCTCCCCGGAGGCGTTCCAAGCGCTACCATGGGTTAAAGGCCGGTTCCTTGCTGAAGCCTGCCAGTGCAAGGCCGCCGGGCCCCCAGGGTGATGGGCCAGGGCCGGTAAGACGGATGGGCTCTCAGCCCGGGCGCCAGGGCCGGTAAGACGGGTGGGCTTTCAGCCTGGGCGCCAGGGCCGGTAAGACGCGGCTGGGGGCTCAGCCTGGGCGCCAAGGCCGGTAAGAGGCGGCTGGGGGCTCAGCCCAGGCGCCAGGGCCAGTAAGAGGCGGCTGGGGGCTCTCAGCCTGAGCGTCAGGGCTGGTAAGACACGGCTGGGGGCTCAGCCCAGGCGCCAGAGCCGGTAAGACGCGGCTGAGGGCTCGGACCGGGCACGAGGGCCGGTAAGAGGCGGCTGGGGGCTCTCAGCCCAAGCGCCAGGGCGGGTAAGACACGGCTGGGGGCTCCGCCTGGGCGCCAGGGCCAGTAAGACGCGGCTGGGGGCTCAGCCCGGGTGCCAGGGCCGGTAAGACGCAGCTGAGGGCTCAGCCCGGGCGCCAAGGCCGGTAAGACGCGGCTGGGGGCTCAGCCCGGGTGCCAGGGCCGGTAAGATGTGGCTGGAGGCTCCCTGCCCGGGCGCCAGGGCTGGTAAGATGCGGCTGGGCTCTGCCCGGGCGCCAGGGCCACGGCACACAGCGCAGGCAGCTGGGACCTGCCGCAACGTCCGGCCCCCCCAGGCTCCCGGCAAGGGGTGCACCAGCTCCAGGCCCAGGCAGCACGGGGCCCCCTGTGGGGACTCGGCTGCCAGAACTGGGCTGTGCCTGGGGGCGCTGCACTGGCTTTTGGTTCCCTGCCCTCACGGGGGCATTGGGCCAGGCTGACGCCCTGGGCAGACCCCCAGCCTGTGCAGGGGCAGAGCTGGGCAGCCCCCTCTGTGCTGGGGGCCTGGCGCATGGGGGGCAGGGTCTGGGCCAGGCCCCCGTGGAGCCAGCCTGGGGACAGAGGGGCTTGTGCACCTGGGGGGCTCATGGGGCAGAGCTGCCAGCGCTGCCCTGGCCCCTTCGGGGAGCCGAGCCCCGGCTGCCAGCCGGCCCAGGGAGCCTGGCCAGCAGGGCCCCACGGGTGGCAGGGAACGCTAACGAGCCAGCAAGATCCTCTAGCTGACGAACCCGCTGCCTCCTGGCCAGCTGTTCGCTCCGAGGCCCTGCCCACAGCAGCCCGGCCAACTCCTCCCCAGCTGGCCCCCGGCGGGGAATTTCCTGCCAGCCCCGCCATGGGTGTAACGAATCGCCAGCGCTCAGCTGTTGCCCGGTGTGTGGGGGGTCGCTGGCAGGGCTGCGGGATGGGGGGTCGGGCCGGTGCCCAGACGGAAACAAGCGCGCGGGTGGCACTTGGCGGTAGCTAGACACTCCCCCACCTGTGCCCCTGGGGGAGGGACAGGGCTTCCCCCTCGCCGCCTGGCTGCCAGCTCTCCCCCACCCCGGGGCCGGAGAAGTGGGGCCGCCCTGGACCGCACAGAGCTGGAATATAGGGTGGGGGGGGCTTGGTCTCGGGGCGAGCGGGAAGTGACATTGCTGTGACATGCCTGGGGCTCCCTGGCCCCGTGGACTCCCAGCACGGGGAAACCAGTCAGTTGGGCCCTCCCCGTGCTGCTCCCCAGGGCTGTTACCCCACTTCTGCCCCCCAGGACTGCAGGAGCAGCCGGGGGGGGCGTCAGAGTCACCAGGGGGAGGCACAAACCACGCAGGCTGGACGCAAGCCAGCTATGCCAGCTCCCAGGCCAGGGCTGGGCTCCTGGATCAGTCTCCTCATGCAGGGGCTGCAGGAGCCAGGTGCCAGCCCTGCCTGGCCCCCTCCCTCCGCCCCCCCAGGTGCTGCTCAAGAGGCAATGAAACCTCTGCCAGCAGGGGGCGCTGTGGGGAGGGGAAGGAGCACTGGCTGTGGGGAGGGCAGGGCGCTGGCTGGGGGGGCAGAGCACTGGCTGTGGGGAGGGCAGGGCGCTGGCTGGGGGGGGCAGAGCGCTGGCTGGGGGGGCAGGGCACTGGCTGTGGGGAGGGCAGGGTGCTGGCTGGGGGAGGCTGGGTGCTGGCTGGGGGGGGCAGGAGCGCTGCATCCCTGCCAGCCTATGTGGCTCCGTCCTGGCTTGTCCCCATCCCAGCTTGCTGGGCAACCCCCGTCTCCACGTCCAGGGAACAAGCAGACTCAGAGCGGCTCCATTCACAGCCAGGCCCTGTGGGGGCCCCATGACCCCCCAGCTAACCCGCTGTGATGTAGTGGGGGGCGGTCCTCTCGCTGGGCGCTGTGCTTGGGCTGTGGGTGACCCCCACTGGCCTCTGTCTGTGCGCCCTGCCCAGCCGGGGGTCGCCCTGAGGGCCCTGATGTGGAGCCCATGGCCCAAGGGTTCTCACCGGAGAGGGAAGGCGTTGAACAAAGCGGGTGGTTTGGGGAAGAGTCGGTTTGGCTGGGAAAACACAGCGAGAAGCGACTAAGCCGAGTGCTGGGAGTGAGGGTGGGGGTGGGGGGGGGCTATACACCCCTGCCCCAAGGGGTCTAGGGCGGCCAGCCCCTGACTCCTTATGCCCACATCACGCCTGTGCTGCGCTGTGTCCTGGAGAAGCACTAACCCTTCTCTATTCTACTGGCTGGCGGAGTCTCATCTTGCTGCTACAGGGGTGCAGGATCGGGGGGGTCCCCAACGCGCCGCCACACCCAGCAATGAACTTCACCCCTAGTTTGACCCGGCACAGCACCCCGTGGCCTCTCCTGTAGCCCCATGCAGCGGGCGTCCCCGTTGGCCCAGCCTGGCTGTGCCCCGGACCCCATCACCCAGCCTGACTGTATTGGGGGCCTGCTCCCTCCAGCCTGCCCAAGACGCACTGTGCTGAGCCGGGCCCTGCAGCCCAGTCCGGGGCAGGGTGGCATGGTGCCCCGCCACAGGATGCAGGCTGGCAGGGCCGCCTCCCAGCCAACGCCCCTGCGCCCCCGAAGCCATCAGCGAAGCCAGACAGTGGCGCAGACACAGGTGGTGACAAAGCAATTGACCTTGTTTTTCTAGGGGGCTGCTGTAAATTACAGGGAAACCCAGCGTGCCCCCGCCTTCAGCCAGCGCTGCCGTCCCGCCCCGCAGCGCCCCCTGCTGGGCGTTCCCGCCTCCCGCAGCGCCCCCTGCTGGGCGTTCCGCCCCTGTCAGCGCTGCCGCCTCCCCACAGCGCCCCTGCTGGGCGTTCCCGCCCCTGTCAGCGCTGCCGCCTCCCCATAGCGCCCCCTGCTGGGCGTTCCCGCCCCGTCAGCGCTGCCGCCCCCTCCCCACAGCGCCCCCTGCTGGGAGTTCCCGCCCCCTCCCCACAGCGCCCCTGCTGGGCGTTCCCGCCCCATCAGCGCTGCCGCCTCCCGCAGCGCCCCTGCTGGGAGTTCCCGCCCCGTCAGCGCTGCCGCCTCTCCCCATAGCGCCCCTGCTGGGCGTTCCTGCCCCCGTCAGCGCTGCCGCCTCCCGCAGCGCCCCTGCTGGGAGTTCCCACCCCATCAGCGCTACTGCCCCTACCCGCAGCACCCCTGCAGGGAGTTCCTGCCCCGTCAGCGCTACCGTCCCGCCCAGCGCCCCCTGCTGGGAGTCCCCCTCCTTCAGTGCTACTGTTCCTCCCACAGCACCCCTGCTGAGACCCCCAGACAGTGCATCACCCCGCTGGGAGCTCCTCTCCATCAGCACTACCAGCCTTCCCCACAGTGCCCTCTGCTGGGAGCTCCCCCTCTGTCAGTGCTACTGTTCCTCCCCACAGCGCCCCTGCTGAGACCCCCCAGACAGCGCCCCCTGCTGGTTTCACCTCCCCCAGTCAGCGCTACCCCTTCCCCCCACAGCTTCCTTTGCAGCTGTTTTCCCCCTGCATGAGGCTGGCTCAGCCCTTCGCCTCGAGAGCAGTGCCGCGCTCCCAAGCCCCTGGGGCTCCCCACTACTGACCGGTGGCACTTGCTCTCTTGGGGTGTCACCGCCTGAGGCGGCGCAGTGGGGTGGCCCCTCGCCAGCATGTGCCCCCCCCAGGGTCACCCACAGACATGCTAGCCAGCTGCACAAGCGGGCTGTGGTGTCTGATGCCCACTGCTGCCCTCTACTGGATGGCATGGGCCTCAGGGGTGGCGCAGCGGGGGGCTGTCTGCTCTGTGACCCGGGGTCCCCTGCGCTGGGATGGGGGATTCTCACTGACTCTCCCACATGTGGATTAACCCAGACACCCAGGCTCAGCCTCCCAGGGAGAGACAAAGGGAGGAGGGCGGAGACCAGCACCTAGCTGGGGGGCAGGGCTGGGAGGGGGGCAGTGGCTGTCGGGGAAGCATGGAGAGAGGCTAAGCTGGGGCCTAGGGGTGATGGGCCCTAACCCTGGGGTCTGAGGCATCCTGGCCCTGGCCCCTGTAGCCACACCACATAGGTGCTGGGCTGGATCCTGAAGAACAATAAACCCCTCGATTCTACGACTGGCGGAGTCTGTTCGTGCTGCTCCGGGGCTGCAGGAACGGGGGAACCCCGACTGCGTCGTCACCCCCCCCAAGAATCATTGCTGGGCATTGAACCCTGGACTGCCAGACTGAATTGTTCTGCTGTGAGCTGAAGGAGAAACTCCCCCCACCAGCAGCAGTAGTAGGCCCTTGCCCCTCGTGGGCGCAGCCTCACGCCCGCGGGCGTTTCCCATGCACACCTAGGGGGCTGCTGGACGGAAGGGGCCGGAGGCGGCCGAAGGAAGAGGCAGGGTCTCCAGAACCAAAGCCAGTGTTTATTAGCTCGTTCCCCTCCACGGGACGCTCCCATTACAGGCCACGGGCCATGGGCTCGGCCGCTGCCGCCGCTCCATCCACAAGTACTCACACCAGGGGGGCGCGGAGCCGGCCCGGCGCAGGGGCACGGAGCTGGCAGCAGCCACATGCCACGCAGGTACAGGCCGGGGCTAACGCCGGGCGAGCAGCCCTGGGGACCAACCAGCGCCCTGCCTCCCCCAGTCGTTGCTCTGCCCCACGGCGACCCCCTCTGTGGGGCAGGGCAGCCATCTCCATCGCCCCCCGGGCAACCAGGCCCGGCCTCCGGAGCCAGCTGCAGCTCCAGGTACTGTCCCTCCCGCCTGGGGCCTGGCCCTGCGGCTCTAGCCTGCCGGCGACCAGGGCGTGCCACGCCTGCAGGGAGATGGGTGCCCGGTGCTGGAGGGCTGGGGCCATGGCAAAGCGGCACCAATTCCCACGGCTGGCAGGGAAGCTGTGCCGCTTCCCATCGCCAGGGACCCGGCCCGAGCTAGCGGGAAGGGGGAAGGGCAACATGCCCGTGGCTCTGCCACCCCTCTTGATCCCAGGCAGCACAGGCCGGGGCAGGGGAGCCAGGGCAAAGCCCAGCCCTGTCCTGCCCCGGCGGGCAGGCGCTCTGAGCACAGGCCTTACACCCGCTGGCGGCTGCAGCAGCCACTGCCTGAGCTCCTGGGCAGGGTGCGGGGCTGCCTGAGCTGTGGGCAGCGGCTGCTGGAACCCCCCCAGGTGCTGCATTTCCGCAGCGGGTGAGCAGGCCCTGCCGGGCCAGTTCAAAGCACGCTGGGGGTGCCGGGACAGCAGGGGTGACCCTGAGCCGTGGGACTGAATTCAGCTGGTGCCAGCAGCCAGTCAGAGCCCTGCTTTACCCCTCTCCCTGCCCTCCCCAGACATGCTGCCTCGCCCCGGCCGTCACCCCACGCAGCAGCCAGGACTCCACTGCATGGGGTCTCACAAGGCAGTGCCAACCGCCGGCCCCAGCCTGGGCCCAGAGCCGCACAGCCACACAGCATGGCCGACCCGCTGGTCTTAAATAACCAGCAGAGATCAGATGGGGAAACTGAGGCAGGGAGAGGGGGCCTACTCTGCCGGCTTCCTGACTCCCTGCCATAGCCAGGCTGCGCCTTCTATACCCCTGAGGGAGGGCATCACATCCTCCACCAATCAGCTCAGGCGGAGCCTGTGACATCACTCCCAGACGCCCCCCTTGCCGGGGTGACGGTGCTCAGTGTTGGGGGGACAAACCAGGCCTGTGGCCCTCTGCCCACTCATGCCCCTAGGTGTGTGAGCCCAGAGATGCCCCAGCCCTGATGGGCACCAGGCTCCTAGGGATGCTCTGCCTGCCCTGGGGTGCCCCGGAGCCGGACCCCTCTCACCCACCCAGCGCCAACGGGGGAAGGATATTCAGGGACCAGGCTAAGCAGCTGCACCCCTAGCATGGACACCCCGATGCCAAGGGCGCTGGCTCTGCAGGCTCTCCCTGGGCCCCACATGTCCAGCTGGCCCCATGCCGGGGGCAAGAACAGGGCACCCCAGCTAAGACGCCCTCTCCCAGCAGCTAGAGACAGACGCGCCCCCTCCAGGCGCCAGCCCTGCCTTGGCATCGAGAGGGGCCAGCACCGGGCGAGTCCCGGGAGAGAGGCTCTCCCCTAGCCCCACCCTTGTGCTCCGTGCCGGCCGCTGCTGGGGCAGTGCCATAGCCACTAGCAGGAGAAAGGGACAGGCTGCTGGCTATCTTACCCAGAGGGCCGTGGGGCAACGGGGTGGGACCGCGTCTCCCAGGGACTATGTACAACCTACAAATAAATATGGTCTTGAAGGGCGGGGGAGGTGTGTGTGTATATATATATATATATTTATATATATATTTATAGATATTTTAATATTAAAAGGGGGGAAATATAGCACTGTTATTACAGAGTCCCTGGCGGCGGTTTCATGTGAGCTGGTCCACGTCTGGCTGGTGATTCCGGCGGTTTCCGAGGCTTCTTCTGGTCCTGCAGCTCCTTGGCTTTGAGGCTGGCCAGCGCCTCCTTGTGGCCGGAGGCTGCGTGCCGCCAGTAGCCCTGGCAGTACTGGTTGATGAGTCCCATTTCGGGCTGGGTGAGGAGCTGCACCAGGTCCGGGTAGTGGGGGCCGGGGGCGCCCGGGAGGCCGGCCCGCAGGCCCAGCGCCGAGGCCGAGGCGGAGGTGTCGCCGTCGGCCAGCAGGGCGGGGGCCTCCGCCTGGAAGAGCACGCTCCGCACGGTCTCGCTGCTCAGCACGTGCAGCTGCACCTTGGCCACCGTGTGCTTGAAGTTGTTCTCGGTGGCGGTGCAGGAGTAGAGGCCGCCGTCGGAGAGCTGCAGGGAGCGGAGGAGCAGCCCCTGCTCCGTCCGCAGCACCCGGCCCTCCGTGCGCAGCTGGACGGGAGAGAGGCCAGCGCGTTAGAAGGGGCCAGACACAGCTGGGCCCGGCAGGGGACCCCGGGGGACGGCCCCATGCACGCCTCCCCCCACCGCAGTGCCAGCCTGCAGCCCCCTCCCCCTACGCCCGGCGGCGGCAGCTCCACGCCCGCCTACCTCTTTCCGCCGGTCGCTGCTGTCCTTCTGGAGCAGCCACTTGATGGTGGCCTGCGGGGAGCGGGGCTGGCACTCCAGGAAAGCCGTGCTGCCCTCCACCCCGTACTGCACGGCCTCCACCGCGTTCCTGTTGGCTGCAGGGGAAGAGGAGATGGGGGGTTGGCTGATAAAATGGACCCAGCCCGGGAAATCCAGTGTCACCCTACCCAGCCTCCGACTCCAGCAGCCTGTCCTTACTAAGGGGGCTTCAGTGCCTTCTGCTCCCTATCTACACCCAGTCCTGCCTGTATTCCAGCCAGCCAGCCAACCAGCCACCGAGCCAGCCAGCCACCCGTCCACCCGCCCAGTGTACCCATGTTCTCTTGTTGCGAAGACCAAGACTTTAACAGGTCTCAAAAGAGAGCTGGATACATTCCTGGAGGGCAGGTCCACCAATGGCCATTAGCCAGGATGGGCAGGATGGTGTCCCTGGCCTCTGTCAGCAGCTGGGAATGGGTGACTGGGCAGGGATCACATGAGAATTCCCTGTTCTGTCCCCTCCCTCTGGGGCATCTGGCCTTGGCGACAGGACACTGGGCGAGATGGATCTTTGGTCTGACCCCACCTGGCCGTTCTCATGTTTCTCCACTTTCACTCTAATCCATCCCTCCATCCAGCATATCCGGCCTCATCCATCCACCCAGCACATCCATCCGTCCGTCCACCCACCCACCCATCCATCCACCCACCTGTCAAATCCATCCATCCATCCATCCACCCACCCACAAATCCATCCGTCCGTCCGTCCATCCAGCCATCCATCCGTCCGTCCATCCACCCATCCATCCATCCACCCATCCAATCCATCCATCCACTCATCCATCCATCCACCCGTCAAATCCATCCATCCATCTGTCCACCCATCAAATCCATCCATCCATCTGGCCGTCCACCCACCAACCCATCCATCCATCAACCCGTCAAATCCATCCATCCGTCCGTCCGTCCACCCACCCATCCATCCACCAGTCAAATCCATCCATCCGTCCGTCCGTCCATCCACCCATCCATTCGTCCACCCACCCATCCATCCACCCGTCAAATCCATCCATCCGTCCGTCCGTCCATCCACCCATCCATTTGTCCACCCACCCATCCATCCATCTGTCAAATCCATCCATCCGTCCGTCCGTCCGTCTGTCTGCCATCCACCCATCCAGCCATCCACCCACCCGTCAAATCCATCCATCCATCCATCCACCCATCCACCACCCCATCAAATCCATCCGTCCGTCCGTCCATCCAGCCATCCATCCGTCCGTCCATCCACCCATCCATCCGTCCACCCATCCACCCATCAAATCCATCCATCCATCCATCCGTCCATCCACTCATCCATCCATCCACCCATCAAATCCATCCATCCATCTGTCCACCCATCAAATCCATCCATCCATCCGGCCGTCCACCCACCAACCCATCCATCCATCCACCCGTCAAATCCATCCATCCGTCCGTCCGTCCATCCACCCATCCGTCCGTCCACCCACCCATCCATCCACTCGTCAAATCCATCCATCCATCCGTTCATCCATCCATCAACCCGTCAAATCCATCCACCCATCCATCCATCCATCTGTCAAATCCATCCATCCGTCCGTCCGTCCGTCTGCCATCCACCCATCCACCCACCAGTCAAATCCATCCATCCATCCATCCATCAACCCATCAAATCCATCCGTCCATCCATCCATCCATCCGTCACCCATCCATCCATCAACCCGTCAGATCCATCCATCCATCCACCGTCAAATCCATCCATCCACCCACCCGTCCACCCACCCATCCATCCACCTGTCAAATCCATCCACCCCACCCCACCCCACCCATCCACCCCGCAGATCCATCCACCCATGCATCCAACTCTGCAGCTCCTGGATTGACCTGGGGATCTAACCTAGCTGTTTCTCACACTCCTTTCTCCCGCGTGCTGGATGTGCAGGTGGGTGTGCAGGGGCCGGGTGGCCGGCGGGCTCCACTCACCGTTGGAGTTGTAGCCCCGGCACTGGCGGATGGGGTTGCCATGCCGGACGTCCTGCCGCCTGCTCCGCCTGTGGGGAGGGAGAAGGCGCAGATGGAAAGTTTCTCCCAGTCTCGGGAGCCCCCTGGGGCAGTCCCATGGGGGAAGAGTGGCCGAGTCATCCCCATATGGGTACCTGTGACGGACCGGTGGCAGAGCTGAGCCCCAGCTCATCAAAGGCCCTGGGTCTCCTGCCTGCTCGCGCAGGCTGCCCCCGGGAGTATGGGAACAGGTCCTGAGAGACCCCTATTGGAGCCCTTCCCTCTAGCCCCGGTGCCTGGCCTGTGCCCGGTGTAACCGCCCCAGTGCCTAGCCCAGCCTGTGTCCAGTGTAACCGCCCCGGCTCTGGCCTGTGCCCGGTGTAACCGCCCCGGCGCCCGACCTGGCCTGTGCCCGGTGTAACTGCCCCGGCGCCCGGCCTACCTCTTGGAGGACGCGGAGTAGCGGGAGCAGGCCTTGCCATCCCAGGCACAGTAGGGGTCCCTGGCGAGGCAGCAGTCGGCGCAGGCCTCCCCATACACGTGGCAGCGGTGCAGGGCCAGCTGGGTCACGCCCACGGCCGAGGCCACGTACAGCTGTTGCTGTGGGGGCGCAGAGACAGGGTGAGACTCCCCCCGGGGCAGACCCTGCCGTGGCCCAGGAGAGGCTGGGAATGAGGTGGGGCCGCCAGCCGCCCCAGGCCTGCGACAAGAAGGGGAAGGGCCTGAAACTGCCCCTCCCTGCAGGTGCCCCTGCCCGGGCCGCGCTGAGCGAGGGAAGACAGGAGCCCCTGGGGACACCGCGACCCACACGAGCCCTCCCTCCCTCTGAGCAGGCCTGAGCACTGTAGCTGGGCTGGCAGCTGCCCCCAAGAACCCTGCCCCGCCCCTGAAGCCGGCTTACCCGCTTGGAGGAGATGGTCATGGTCTTGACGGGCACTGGCACCTGGAATGAGAGAGGGGAGCCCGGCCGTTGGCACCAGGCTGACACGAATCCACTGGCACCAAACCCCCAAGGGGCAGCCCTCCCCTCCCCACGAGCCCCTGAGCCCAGGAACTGGCTGCTGGCACGAGAGCTACAGGAGCGCTCCCTCCGCACGTGGCAGTAGCAGGGCTCTTACCCTTTCTGTGGAGCCAGCCGAATGGCACCCAGCTGCCAGGGCCCTGTGACGCCCGCAAGGGCTCGATCAGCACCCGGTGCCCATGGAGAGGCTGCGAACCAGCCGAATGGCCCGTGGAGCCCTGCCCTGCGGCAGCGGGTGGAAGGGAGGTTCCCGGAGGGAAGGGGGGGGGCAGAGTGCGCGCATGGCTGGGCCGTACCTTGAACACTTCCACTTCCTCCAGCATCAGCTCCTCGGTCTCCAGGTCGTCCTTGGGGAGGACAATCACCTTCTGCACCGTGCCGCGATCTGCAAGGCACAGCCGGCGCTCAGTGCCACGCGGGGCGGGCCGTGGGCAGGGTACACGGTATGGCCGGCGCTCAGTGCCATGCGGGGGGGGCCGTGGGCAGGGTACACGGTATGGCCGGCGCTCAGTGCCACGCGGGGCGGGCCGTGGGCAGGGTACACGGTATGGCCGGCACTCAGTGCCACGCGGGGCGGGCCGTGGGCAGGGCACACGGTATGGCCGGCGCTCAGTGCCACGCGGGGCAGGCCGTGGGCAGGGTACACGGTATGGCTGGCGCTCAGTGCCACGCGGGGCGGGCCGTGGGCAGGGCACACGGTATGGCCGGTGCTCAGTGCCACGCGGAGCGGGCCGTGGGCAGAGCACACAGTATGGCCGGCGCTCAGTGCCACGCGGGGCGGGCCGTGGGCAGGGCACACAGTATGGCCGGCGCTCAGTGCCACGCGGAGCGGGCCGTGGGCAGGGTACACGGTATGGCCGGCGCTCAGTGCCATGCGGGGCAGGCCGTGGGCAGGGTACACGGTATGGCCGGCGCTCAGTGCCATGCGGGGGGGGCCGTGGGCAGGGTACACGGTATGGCCGGCGCTCAGTGCCACGCGGGGCGGGCCGTGGGCAGGGTACACGGTATGGCCGGCACTCAGTGCCACGCGGGGCGGGCCGTGGGCAGGGCACGGTATGGCCGGCGCTCAGTGCCACGCGGGGCGGGCCGTGGGCAGGGTACACGGTATGGCTGGCGCTCAGTGCCACGCGGGGCGGGCCGTGGGCAGGGCACACGGTATGGCCGGCGCTCAGTGCCACGCGGGGCGGGCCGTGGGCAGAGCACACGGTATGGCCGGCGCTCAGTGCCACGCGGGGCGGGCCGTGGGCAGGGTACACGGTATGGCCGGCGCTCAGTGCCACGCGGGGGCGGGCGTGGGCAGAGCACACGGTATGGCCGGCGCTCAGTGCCACGCGGGGCGGGCCGTGGGCAGAGCACACGGTATGGCCGGCGCTCAGTGCCACGCGGGGCGGGCTATGGGCAGGGCACACGGTATGGCCGGCGCTCAGTGCCACGCGGGGCGGGCTATGGGTAGGGCACACGGTATGGCCGGCGCTCAGTGCCACGCGGGGCGGGCTATGGGCAGGGCACACGGTATGGCCGGCGCTCAGTGCCACGCGGGGCGGGCTATGGGCAGGGTACACAGTATGGCCAGCACTCAGTGCCACGTGGGGCGGGCTGTGGGCAGGGTACACGGCATGGCCAGTGCTCAGTGCCACGCGGGGCGGCCCACGGGCAGGGCACACGGCATGGCCGCCACTCAGTGCCACGCAGGGCGGACCACGGGCAGGGTACACGGTATGGCTAGTGCTCAGTGCCACGCGGGGCAGCCCACGGGCAGGATACACGGCATGGCCAGCGCTCAGTGCCACACGGGGCGGCCCACGGGTAGGGCACACGGCATGGCGGGCGCTGGGAGAGGCCGACCTGCCACGATGGCTTCATAAACACGCCCAGGCCGGGTCAGGACCAGGCTATTGGCCAACACAGGGTTCCCGAACCCTGGACCTCCCAGCGGCACCTTCCCCGAGACATCCAACAGGCAGAGCAGCACCTCAGCGCCCCAGGCAGAACTGCACAGCCTGGAGCCCTCGGGCTGGGGATCTCTGGGGCGGAGCCTCCGTGGGGTGTCGGGGGGGCCGGACTGGCTGGGGATCTCTGGGGCAGAGCCTGAGTGGGGTGTCGGGGGGGCCGGACTGGCTGGGGATCTCTGGGGCAGAGCCTACGTGGGGTGTCGGGGGGGCCGGACTGGCTGGGGATCTCTGGGGCAGAGCCTACGTGGAGGGTCGGGGCGGGGCTGGCTGGGGATCTCTGGGGCAGAGCCTGTGTGGAGGGTCGGGAAGGGGGCTGGCTGGGGATCTCTGGGGCAGAGCCTGCGTGGAGGTTGGGGGCTGGCTGGGGATCTCTGGGGCAGAGCCTGTGTGGAGGTTGGGGGCTGGCTGGGATCTCTGGGGCAGAGCCTGTGTGGAGGTTGGGGGCTGGCTGGGGATCTCTGGGGCGGAGCCTCTGTGGGGTGTCGGGGAAGGAGGGCTGGCTGGGGATCTCTGGGGCAGAGCCTGTGTGGGATGTCGGGGGCTGGCTGGGGATCTCTGGGGCAGAGCCTGTGTGGGATGTCGGGGGCTGGCTGGGGATCTCTGGGGCAGAGCCTGTGTGGGATGTCGGGGCTGGCTGGGGATCTCTGGGGCAGAGCCTGTGTGGGATGTCGGGGCTGGCTGGGGATCTCTGGGGCAGAGCCTGTGTGGGATGTCGGGGGCTGGCTGGGGATCTCTGGGGCGGAGCCTCTGTGGGATGTCGGGGGCTGGCTGGGGATCTCTGGGGCAGAGCCTGTGTGGGATGTCGGGGGCTGGCTGGGAACTCTGGGGCAGAGCCTCTGTGGGGTGTCGGGGCCGGACTGGCTGGGGATCTCTGGGGCAGAGCCTGAGTGAAGGGTCGGGGGCTGGCTGGGGATCTCTGGGGCAGAGCCTGTGTGGGATGTTGGGGGCTGGCTGGGGATCTCTGGGGCAGAGCCTGTGTGGGGTGTCGGGGGCTGGCTGGGGATCTCTGGGGCAGAGCCTGTGTGGGATGTCGGGGCTGGCTGGGGATCTCTGGGGCAGAGCCTGTGTGGAGGGTCGGGGGCTGGCTGGGGATCTCGGGCAGAGCCTGTATGGGGTGTCGGGGCTGGCTGGAGATCTCTGGGGCGGAGCCTGCGTGGAGGTCGGGGGCCGGACTGGCTGGGGATCTCTGGGGCAGAGCCTGTGTGGAGGGTCGGGGCTGGCTAGGGATCTCGGGCAGAGCCTGTATGGGGTGTTGGGGCCGGACTGGCTGGGGATCTCTGGGGCAGAGCCTGAGTGGAGGGTCGGGGGGGGCTGGCTGGGGATCTCTGGGGCAGAGCCTGTGTGGAGGGTCGGGGGGGGGCTGGCTGGGGATCTCGGGCAGAGCCTGTATGGGGTGTCGGGGGGGCCCTGCAGGCAGCACCCGCAGGAAGAAAACACGAAGCTGCCAGCGTCTGCTCTGGCCTGGGTGCCTGCCCCAGAGATGGGCCCCACATGTGGGGCGCGGCAGAACGTGCCGCTCACACTAACGTGCGTACAGGGCACTGGCCGGCCCCTCGCCCGCGGCTGCCCAGAACTTCCCGCTCCTGGCCTGCCGACCAGCGCCTCTGGGGGGGAGCGCTGCGGCGGCTGAGCAGAACACAGCTGCACAATGCAGGGGGAGGCTGGTCTGGGACACCGGCCCCGGGGTGGGGGAGAGCTGGCAGCCAGGCGGCGAGGGGGAAGCCCTGTCCCTCCCCCAGGGACACAGGTGGGGGAGTGTCTAGCTACCGCCAAGTGCCACCCACGCGCTCGTTTCCGTCTGGGCACCGGCCCGACCCCCCATCCGCAGCCCTGCCAGCGACCCCCCACACACCGGGCAACAGCTGAGCGCTGGCGATTCGTTACACCCATGGCGGGGCCGGCAGGAAATTCCCCGCCGGGGGCCAGCTGGGGAGGAGTTGGCCGGGCTGCTGTGGGCAGGGGCCTCGGAGCGAACAGCTGGCCAGGAGGCAGCGGGTTCGTCAGCTAGAGGGATCTTGCTGGCTCGTTAGCGTTCCCTGCCACCCGTGGGGCCCTGCTGGCCAGGCTCCCTGGGCCGGCTGGCAGCCGGGGCTCGGCTCCCCGAAGGGGCCAGGGCAGCGCTGGCAGCTCTGCCTCATGAGCCCCACAGATGCACAAGCCCCTCTGTCCCCAGGCTGGCTCCACGGGGGCCTGGCCCAGACCCTGCCCCCCATGCGCCAGGCCCCCAGCACAGAGGGGGCTGCCCAGCTCTGGCCCTGCACAGGGTGAGGGGCTGGGGGTCTGCCCAGGGCGTCAGCCTGGCCCGATCCCCCCGCGGTGGCGAGGAAACGACAGCAGGTGTGACGGGCAGAGCGTGGCTGCACAGCCGGGCACCGAGCAGGGCTCAGCTCCCTGCCACGCCCAGTGCTGGGCAGCGTGCCCTCCCGCCCGGCCCGTGGGTGCCATTGAGTGTCTCCAGCACACGTCTGCGGGTACCTGTGCCCAGGAAAAGCACCTCATAGCGCCCGTCGGCTGCGTCCACCTGGTCCACGGCCACGGTGGTGAACTTGTAGTGCACGTTGCTGCGCACCACCAGCGGCTGGCGGTGCACAGGGGCCACGGCGTGGTACATCAGCGGGTGCGTGCGCATGAAGTTGATCACTTCGTCCGGGTAATCCTTGGTCGACTTCATGGAGGGGGTGAAGGTGCCGCCCGGGCACTGAGGTGCAGAGCAGGCCGGTGAGGGGATGGCTCCACCTAACGACATGCCCCACGCAGGCCCCCACCCACAGGGTGCCCAGCCATGTGCCCGCCTCTCCCTGACGGACAGCGGCACACCCCTCCTGCGCCCAGCATCCTGACCCCCAGTGGCCACATCACGTGTGGCCCTTCGGGGGAGCCTCTGACTGCACTGCCCCTGTGCCCTGCCTTCTGCCCCAGCCGGGGCCTGTGGATCTGGGGGAGCCTCCGCCTGGCAGACGTGGCTGGGTGCCCGAGGTGCAGGGACTGGCAGAGCCCTGGCACCAGGCCAGCACGGGGCCGGTCCTGAGCTGAGCGCCCCACACACACTGAGGCCCTGGTCTGTTTGCCCTTCCCTCAGCCCCCTGCCCAGCCCCCCAACTCTGGCTAGGTGCCCCTCTGCTCAGATGCTGCCTGTTGGCCCCCAGCCCCCTGGGAGCCGTCTCAGGCCTGGCCAGGGCCGGGGGTCGCTCTAGGGGGCAGGGGGAGCGTCCCTGTCCAGACACCATGGCGAGGGCCCCGTGGCGGCCTGGCGGGGGCCCCGGCACACTCACCGTGCCCGGGCGGGGGGTAGGGCATCTTGCCCGTGTACGGCATCCACTGGTAGTTGGGCCCCTCCTTGTGGGCGAAGGGCCCGTTGAAGACCATGCGGATGTCGGCCATGGAGTACACGCACACGGCAGAGCCCCTGAACACCGACCTGGGGGGGAGAATCCCGTTATCCGGAGGGCACCGCTGCCAAACCCGCCAGCATGGCACGCAGCCGGGGGCCGGGTTCCCAGCCTGGGGCCCCTCGGCTGGGGAGGTGCTGGCACTGCCATGTGGGCAACAGCTCCACCCCGCGGCTTCCCCGGGACCCTGGATTCTCTGCAGAGACAGAGCCAGAAGGCTCTAGGCCTGGTCTCTCCTGCCCTGCCTGCCCCACATCTCTCTGCCCGCACTGGGCCTGCCCTTCATCCCTCTGCCCCATATCCCTCTGCCCGCACCGGGCCTGCCCTGCATCCCTCTGCCCCACAACCCTCTGCCCGCACTGGGCCTGCCCCACATCCCTCTGCCCCACATCCCTCTGCCCGCACCGGGCCTGCCCCGCATCCCTCTGCCCCACATCTCTCTGCCCGCACTGGGGCTGCCCCGCATCCCTCTGCCCCACATCTCTCTGCCCGCACTGGGCCTGCCCCGCATCCCTCTGCCCCACATCCCTCTGCCCGCACCGGGCCTGCCCCGCATCCCTCTGCCCCACATCTCTCTGCCCACACTGGGCCTGCCCCGCATCCCTCTGCCCCACATCCCTCTGCCCGCACTGGGCTGGGCCTGACCAGAGTGCCTTGTGCACCCCGAGTTTGATGCCCCCCATTCTAGCCCCCAGCAGCCCCTGCATGTCGTCCCCAGGCCCAGGCCCTGCTACAGCCCCCCCACGGCCGAGGGACGCGCTGACTCAGCAGGGCTGGGCCCCACAGAGCCCTCCGGGCTCACCCCGAGGCAGCGAACACGGCATAGATGATGGGGTTCTTCACGTCCTGTGTCTGCTGGATAAACACGTCCTCTGGGGCCAAAAGCAAGTGTCAGAGGCCAGGGAGACATCACAGACGGAGGCGCGGGGGAGACGGAGGAAGGCCATGGGGTGGGGTAGAGTGGGGCATTGGCTGTGGGGTCCCAGCAGGGTGCAGTGGGGGCAGGAGCGCTGAGGGGGTCCAAGCAGGGGCGCGGTGGGGCAGGAGCGCTGAGGGGGTCCTAGCAGGCGCGGTGGGGGCAGGAGTGCTGTGAGGGGTCCAAGCAGGAGCACAGTGGGGGCAGGAGCAGTGTGCATGTGGGGTCCCAGCAGGGAGTGCGGTGGGGGACGAGCGCTGTATGTGGGGAGGTCCCAGCAGCGGACGCGGGGGGTGGGGCAAGAGTGCTGGGGGGGTCCCCTGTGACGTATTGGGGACTGTATGAATTCTGTTTGCCTTGTGGGGGGCGTGATTCTACTGTCCTGCGCTGTTCTGTAATGACTCTGTGGGTGCGTGCCTCAGTTTCCCTGGCACGGCACACTGCCTGGAGGAGGCGGGGCAGCTGGGCCGGGCTCACTGGGGAGGAATGTGCAGCCTCTCGGTCCTGAGGGCCAGGGGACAGCAGGTATCACCCTGGGCTGGGGAAAGGGAACAGAGGGGGGCAGGGACGAGGGCCTGGGGATGGGTCAGTCTCGGCTGGGTTAGGAGGGGAGAGGAGGCTCAGAGCAGGAAGGGGGGGCCCAGGGCCCCTGAATGTCCCAGACTGCGCCTGGCTCCTGGGCTGGGCTGTGTCCCTGCAAACCAACAACCCTCCTGCTCCACCTGCCGGCTGGGAGTCACGTCTGGGGCAGGGCCGGGGACTCCCCAACCCCTGGTGACACCCCGCTTATCCCCATGGCCGCACCCCCCGTGCCCCTCATAGCCACGCCCCCCGTGCCCGCGCCAGGGCGGCGCTTACGGAGCTCGTCGAAGTGCGTGTCGATCCCGTCGGGCCCCGGCACGGAGCAGAGGAGCCGGGCTTTCAGGAACGTGCTCCATTTATTGACCAGGCAGCAGTGGCCCCCGTCGTCGTTCTAAACCGGGGGGGAACCAGCCTCAGGCACCTGGACGGTGCTTGTCCTGCTCGTTTGGGCTTCCCAGCAGGGGGCGCTGTGGGGAGGGGCTGGGCACTGCCGGGGTGGGGGGTCCCGGTTACACCAGCACCAGCCTTGCCCAGCAGGGGGCACTGTGGGGAGGGGCAGGACACTGGCTAGGGGGGTCCCAGCCACGCCAGCCCCAGCCTCTCTCAGCAGGGGGCGCCGTGGGGAAGGTGGTAGCGCTGACCGGAGCAGGGGACTCCCAGCAGGGGGCGCTGGCTGTGCGGCAGGGTCTCAGCAGGGGGCGCTGTGGGGAGGGGCAGGGCGCTGGCTGGGGGGGGCCCAGCTACGCCAGCCTCAGCCTCTGGCAGCAGGGGGCGCTGTGGGAAGGGGCAGGACACTGGCTAGGGGGGTCCCAGCTACGCCAGCCCCAGCCTCTCCCAGCAGGGGGCGCTGCAGACGCTCTGTCTCTAGGGGACACCTGGGTTGTGGCAGTCCCAGCTGGAGGCACTGCAGGGAATGGGCAGGAGCTCTGTCTCCCAGCCCCTTGGGGCGCCCGGGGAGCCGGCGGCGTACCAGGCAGATGCGCCCGATGCGGGAGTACACGGCGGGGCTCTGCGGGGCATCGGCCGATTTCTCCCGGAAGAAGAAGTAGAGCTTGTTGTCGTTCCTCTCGGCGCTGTCCGGGATGAGCTGGGCGTGGACGAAGGCTGGGTCTGCAACCAGACAAGCCAGCGCTGTGAGGCCATGTGCCTGTGTGCCCCAAGGCCAAGGGGACAGGAGCCTGCCCTGCAACCTACTGAGGGGCAGCACCGCGGCAAGAGCCCTACGTGGGGCAGAGTTAAGGTGGTGCGTGGATTGTCTATCCTGGGAATGCTTAACAGGGCAACTGCCGTTTCCTCGTAACAATTCTTCATGCACTATCCTAGGCGTGAGTGAGCGAGAGCCCGTCACCTGGACTGGCTAGCTAGGCAGGTCCCTGCTTTGTGGGGAATGCACCCCCAGCACGACCCCCCCAGGGCCTTCCCACAATCCCCCCCAAAGGACAGACCAGGGTCCTGCAAGTGACCAGAGCATCTCAGCACAAAGCAGCGTCGGGGGGCTGTGCCCAGGCACTTGGGGGGAGCGCAGACACAGGAACACGGCGGTGGAGAGCTCCCACCCAGACTAGGCTAACCGGGGAGCTCGGACCTAGCCCTGGGACTCCAGAACGGCTCCCACTTCAGGAATCGGTGTGCAGGCAGGAGCCCCCACCCGGCTGGCACAGTCGGCCCCCAAGTCTCAGTGATTTCCACGCAACTGGAGGCAGGAGGCGCGAATGTCTGGCAGCCGGGTGGAAGGCGTCCCGTGCGTGCCCTGCTCCAGTCGCTGTCCGTCATCCATCAAGGGGCCTGGTGACAGCTCCGCCCTGAATTGCAGCTACTGTGCCGAGGCGGAACATGAGCGCCCCGGCTTCCGTTTACTCAGCTGTCGCTGCCGCGCCACGGGCACAGCTCCTCGCCCCCCCCTTGGCTGCCGCGGGGAAGGCAGGCAGAGCCGGAGGGACGGCTGGGCCGGTGGGTATCGACAGCCCGTTCCCAGCCGCACACATCAGCCGGTCCCGGCGCGGAGCCATGATCGCTCCACCCCGACCCTTCCAGGCACCCGACAGCCTGACCGTCCGTCCCCAGACAGATCTGTCTGTCTGTCTGCAGAACCATCCGTCGTTCCACCCCGACCCTTCCAGGCACCCAACAGCCTGACCGTCCGTCCCCAGTCAGATCTGTCTGTCTGTCTGTCTGCAGAACCATCTGTCGCTCCACCCCGACCCTTCCAGGCACCCAACAGCCTGACCGTCCCATGTATCCACCAGATAGATCTGTCTGTCTGGTTTGCTCTCTGTCCTGTGCTGTTCCGATGCCGGGCCTTGGCTCTGCAGTCTGTGAGGCAAGCTGGCACCGGCACGTCGAGGGACTCCCCCTGCCTGGCCAGCCCCTTGCACTGCGGCTCAGGCGCCAGGAGGGAATTCCTGTCGCTGCCCGTGGAAGGCCCCCCCCTTCCCAGCCCGGGGGGCGAGTGAGTCTGGGCACACACCTGCCAGGATCTCGGGCCTGCACCGGGCCAGGGCTCCCACTTCCATGTCCCGGCACGGGGAGGGGCTCTGCAGGACCCCGGCCCAACGGCAGGCGGCCCGTTCGCTCCTCTGCTATTTCCTGGGTGCACGAGGTTTCCGAGCAGGGCAGCTGAGGCCTCGGAGCCTGGCTCTGGCAGGTGGAACCCCTCCCTGCTGCCGACGGAGCAGCAGCACACCCTCCACGCCCGGCAGAACTGGGCCCGGGCTCCCCCGGCACCAGCAGCGCCGCGGCAGGTCGGGGAGCGGGAGGCGCTCGGGAGGGCTAGGCCCCTGTGTCCCCGCGGGTGTGCCGAGACGCCGGCACGGGGGCCAGGTGCCCGCTGGAGGGGGAGCGGACCCAGCGCTGGGAAGCCACGCAGAGCAGGGACTGCGGGCGGGAGCCCGGAGGGAGGCAGACCTGCCCGCGGGAACCAGGAGGGGCAGATGCGCAGGCCCGGGTGCCCAGGAAGCAGCCAGCGGGGGGAACGCCAGCGGCAGCACCCAGCACAGGCGCACACAGCTGCCGGGGATGGGGGGGAGAGAAGCAGCGGGGGCTGGGAGGGAAGCGGAGGTAAATCCGCCGTTCACGCCACCCTGGTTACAACGCGCCTGGCTCCGGGCTGAGCCCCGGCCGGGCGCGCCGCAGCGCAAGGGAGAGCGCCCCAGGCTGCCCCTGGCATGGGCCCACGGCCACCGCCCCGCAGGAGCCCAGGTGGGCAGGGCCAGGCTGCAGCCGGGGCCCGGCTAGACTCACCGTTCAGCCAGCGGGAGTTGTACTGGTCGGTCCTCATGGCCGTCTGCTTGCCCATGGTGCGGAAGATGGCGGCGTCCGTGCCCATGAAGTCGATGTAGACCCCAGCGTACAGCTCCTCGTCTGCGGGGGGGGAGGGGGCTGAGGTGAGGGGGGACTTCCTGGAGACGGCTTGGGAACCCCGCAGCCCCGCCTCACGCAGGCCCCGTGTCCTGCCCCCAGGCCCTGCCCAAGGGGGGCTGCTGTACGCAGGGACGTGTGGGGAGAGCCCAGAGGAGGGTCCCAGGGCAGCCCGGACGTGTGGGGAGAGCCCAGAGAGGGGTTCCCGGGGCACCCCAGACGTGTGGGGAGAGCCCAGAGGGGGGTGCCCGGGGCAGCCCGGACATGTGGGGAGAGCCCAGAGGGTCCCGGGGCACCCCGGACGTGTGGGGAGAGCCCAGAGGATGGTGCCCCGGGCAGCCCGGACGTGTGGGGAGAGCCCAGAGGGTCCCGGGGCTACCCGGACATGTGGGGAGAGCCCAGAGGGTCCCGGGGCAGCCCGGACGTGTGGGGAGAGCCCAGAGGATGGTGCCCCGGGCAGCCCAGACGTGTGGGGAGAGCCCAGAGGGTCCCGGGGCTGCCCGGACGTGTGGGGAGAGCCCAGAGGGTCCCGGGGCTGCCCGGAGTGCAGACACCTCTGGTCTGGGGAAAGGGACCCCGCTCCTTGCCAGCCACCAGCCGGGTTGGTCTCCCAGGCAGTGCCCACTGGGCCCTGCCGTTCCCGGGCCTGGCTGCCAGCGCTCTGCCTCGCCATGGCCCCAGTGCGCAGCCGAGCCGGGCTGGCTGTAAGGCGACACCCGCGCCTGCCGAGGATCACCGGCCAGTGGGATTAGCAGCAAGCGAGCTGCAGCCAAGGCTGCGGGGGGAGGCGGCACAGCTGTTGCCCGGACAGGACATGGCTCCCACCCTGTGTGATTTCACGGCTCCTGCCCCGTGCAGCCCAACTCAGCCGCCCGGCCCAGGCCTGCCCGGCTCCGGCGGCGGGGAGAGGTGCCCCGCAGGGCTGCTGCGTGTGGCCAGCGGGGGAGCAGGAGCCGGGGCAGGGCAGGGAGGCAAGTGGGGCACCAGGCACAGGGGCCGGAACAAGGGGCGCTGGGGGCAGGCTGCTCCCCCCGGCCTGAGGTGCCTTGCGGCGCGGCTCGGGGGCTCGCGGCAGCCCCGCCACACAGGCTGTTCCAGCGCCGGAGGACAGGACAGAAATAGGACAGGAAGTCGGGGCGGAGTCGCTCCCAGCGGACTGGGCTGACTCACCGTTGCCAGGCCCAGCCCGGGGCTGGATCTGACCTTGCCCAGCAACGAGAGGCCCTTGGGGGGGTTCCGTCAGCTGGCGGGGGGCAGTGGAGCCTCTCCTCCCCGTTCCCCTCTTCCCACGCCCATCACCGGGGCATCTGGGCGCCTCTGGCCACGGTCCTCCCAGCCCTCATGTCCCTGCTGCCTTCCCCCCCAGCCCAGGACGGGGTTTGCTGGCCCCACGGCCGCTGCGGCACCGGGCCTGGGACTCGGATCCCTGCCGACGCTCGGCTCCCATCTCCCCCACCCCAGCAGCCGCCGGCCCTGCCGCCCTAAGCAGCGTCCGGTCCCGCTGGTCCCGCACGGCCCGTATCTCCCAGCATGTGGCCAGCCTGGCGCGCGGCCCCAGTCCATGCCAGGGCGGAGACAGAGCCCGTAGCCGGGCGGAGAGAGGCCGGGGCCTGTCCTCGGTGGGGTATCCCCTGAACGGATCCAGCTCCGTGGGGCTGGGGCTGACTCATGCAGGGGCGTGAGAAGCCCTGAGGCCTCCTCCCACGCCAGCCGGTGCCAGGCCAGCTACGGCCGTTGCAGGCAGCACGACCCGTTCCCTTCGCCTGGCCAGCCCTCCCAGATACCACGCCAGGCCCGGCCCATGCCCCCAGTACAGGGCTGTCCCCTGCCCGTGCCAGCCCTGGCCCTGGCGCCCTCCCTCAGAGCCCCGCAGGGCCCGGCCAGAGCAGCCCCATCCTGGGCCCGCCTGGCACTGCGAGCACAAGAGCAGACTCACTGATCAAGGCTGAGACGCTGTCCACCTTGGGGTCATAGGAGCACTTCCCCTTCCCGGACTCCAGCTTCTCCGGCTCCAGGTAGAAGATGTAATCCTGGGAGAGAGGGAGGGGCAGCACGTCACACCCGCCCCTCCGTGTGCACAGGACCCCGCAGCGCTGTCGTCACACCGAGCGCTCGCACGCTGCTCCTCGCCCAGCGGGGCACCGCGGCCCCGGGGGGGTGCATGGCAGTCAGGTTGTTCCACGCTGTGCACGGAGGCCGTGGGGGAAGGGGGGGGGCGCATGGCAGCCAGGTTGTTCCACGCTGCACGCGGAGGCCGTGGGGGAAGGGAGGGGCGCATGGCAGCCAGGTTGTTCCACACTGTGCACGGAGGCCGTGGGGGAAGGGGGGGGGCGCATGGCAGCCAGGTTGTTCCACGCTGCACACGGAGGCCGTGGGGGAAGGGGGGGGCGCATGGCAGCCAGGTTGTTCCATGCTGCACACGGAGGCCGTGGGGAAGGGGCGCATGGCAGCCAGGTTGTTCCACGCTGCAGGCCGTGGGGAAGGGGCGCATGGCAGCCAGGTTGTTCCACGCTGCGCACGGAGGCCATTGGGGCGCATGGCAGTCAGGTTGTTCCACGCTGCACACGGAGGCCGTGGGGGAAGGGGGGGGCGCATGGCAGCCAGGTTGTCCACGCTGTGCACGGAGTCTGTGGGGGGTGGGGAGGTGCATGGCAGCCGGGTCGTTCCACGCTGTGCACGGAGGCCGTGGGGGGAGGGCCCTTGGCACGGCGCAGGCAAGGGGGAATCCGCCGTGGCCGAGGCGGAATGTGAGCGGGACACGGGGTTAACACGTCTCCTCTGGATATTCGGTCATGGGATTAGTGTCGCTTCACAGCTCCGGCACCAAACCGCAGCTGGGCGCAGGGCGGGCAGGGTTATCACAGGAGTGTGGCTCCCCCATCTCGCCCGAGCCACGGCACCTCAGCACCCTCGCGCAGGCCGGGGCGCGGCCACATTGACGGGCAAAGCACCAGCCAGGCCCGGCCCTGCTGAGCGCGGAGGGCAAAGACGGTCAGCGCCCCGGCGGGGATCGCGGCTCCGGCGGGGCTGCTTTGCAGGAAAGGCCCGGGGGTCAGCCCCAGCTGGGGCCGCCCGAGCGGCTGTGAGGAAACGATCGTCCAGGGCAACAGGTCTAATCCCGCCGCGGCGCTTCATCCTTTGCATGCAACGAGTGTCTCCTAAGCAACATCCATGCAGCGGCAAGGTGCGCGGCCAATGCACACGGAGCGGGGGCTCCATGCGTCTCCATGGCAAAGGGGCTGGAGGATCAAACAGTGAGCTCAGGCTACACCTCCTATGGCATCTCACGATACCGGAGTTTCATTCCAGGAAGTTCCACCCTGCCCAAGAGCACAATCCAGGAAGTACCGCCCTCAAATGCTGCCACACAGGAAGTACCGCTAGGGTTGCCAGGTGTCTGGTATTGGCCCGGACAGTCCGGTACTTGTGGCTTCTGTCCGGTAAAAAACCCCAGAAAATACCGGTTGCTCAACAACTTTGGTCTCCCGTTTGGGGCTTTTTTGCCCAACCAATTTTTTCCCTGCCATGTTCGGTATATTTTGTGAAACTATCTGGCAATCCTAAGTACCTCCCTCCAACGCTGCCACACAGGAAGTACCACCCTTCAACGCTGCCACAAGGGAAGTACCGCCCTCTAACGCTGCCACACAGGAAGTACCACCCTTCAATGCTGCCACACAGGAAGTACCACCCTTCAACGCTGCCACACAGGAAGTACCACCCTTCAACGCTGCCACACGGGAAGTACTGCCCTCTAACGCTGCCACACAGGAAGTACCGCCCTCCAACACTGCCACATGGGAAGTACCGCCCTTCAACGCTGCCACACGGGAAGTACCACCCTTCAATGCTGCCACACAGGAAGTACCACCCTCCAACGCTGCCACACAGGAAGTACCACCCTTCAATGCTGCCACAAGGGAAGTACCGCCCTCTAACGCTGCCACACAGGAAGTACCACCCTTCAATGCTGCCACACGGGAAGTACCGCCCTCTAACGCTGCCACACAGGAAGTACCACCCTTCAACGCTGCCACACGGGAAGTACCGCCCTCTAACGCTGCCACACAGGAAGTACCACCCTTCAACGCTGCCACACGGGAAGTACCGCCCTCCAACGCTGCCACACGGGAAGTACCGCCCTCCAAGGCTGCCACACGGGAAGTACCGCCCTCCAACGCTGCCACACAAGAAGTACCGCCCTCCTACGCTGCCACACGGGAAGTACCGCCCTCTAACGCTGCCACACAGGAAGTACCGCCCTCCAACACTGCCACACAGGAAGTACCGCCCTCCTACGCTGCCACACAGGAAGTACCGCCCTCCAACACTGCCACACAGGAAGTACCGCCCTCCTACGCTGCCACACAGGAAGCTGGGTGGCATTCCAGGCACGTGGCAGTTCATTTGGACCTGACTTGGGACACAGGGTTTTCCCATCAAGAAGGCCCAAGTCAGCAAAGCACTTGCACACGAGTGTGACGCAGGCGTGACAACCCTTCCTCGGCCTGCTGGAATCACGTGGCTTAACCCCCCAGGATTTTAAAGGCGCACACTGGTGCGGTTGTTTCCCCCTGGTGGCTCCTTCCTAGGGGTGCCAACGTTCCATTGGCGCAATGCCGAAAACCCTCGCCCCGCCCCTGCCCCTCGCCCCCCCACACTACAGCCTCCCTCCCTCAGTGGCTTCCTGCCCCCCACCCTCACTTTCACTGGGGCTGGGCTGAGGGCTCTAAATCGGGTCTTGGGGTGTAGGAGGGGACCCCAGGCTGGGCAGGTAGTTGGGGTGTGGGAGGGGGTGAGGGCTCTGGCGTGGGGCTGGGGATGAGGGATTTGGGGTCCAGGAGAGGGCTCCCGGCTGGGGGGTGGGGAGGAGCTGAGAGATTATAAATATGGGGGGAGGGGCTCTGGGGTAGGCCCGGGGATGAGGGGTTTGGGATGCAAGGGGCGCTCCAGCTTTTGAGGGGCTCAGGCCTGGGGGTCGGGGTGCATGGTAACTTTTGGCCATGGGGCGTGAGCCAGTCTCTGGCTACTCGTCACACAGGCTCCTACACCCTGCCCTGCGGCAGCTGGTGCTGGCCCCGGTCAGAGCTGGGATGCTGGCCCAGATGGAGCTGGGCTCTGACCCGGTCCGGCAGTGCCCATGTTCCCGGCTCTCTGGGCAGCCCAAGGTGTCCCAGCCCCAGGCGGCGACGTTCTGTAAGGCCGCAGGACACAAACCACCGTGAATGAAAAGCCAGAGTGGCCCCGTGCCACCTGCTTGTGTGTGGCTCCCACGCCTGTGAGCAGGGGGCGTGCGTCGCGGGAAAGCCGCCCCAAGCCCTGACACGGCTCTTCGCCTTTGCCGTCCGAAAGCCAAGCGCCCGCCCTGGGTGGGAACCTGACCCGTTTGTTTTCCTTGCGAGAACGAAACCGTCATCCCCACGGTCCGTGCAATCCGTCACTGCCCGACGCGTGGGAAACAGACCGCTCCTTTTCGGTGCAAACCCGCTGGCACGTCTCCACGGCCTCTCGCCCAGATGTCCGGCTGCCTCTGACAGCGGGGACAGGAAGGCGGCTGGCGGGCGGGATGCGCCGCACCCCCTGACCTGACACAGGGCGAGAAGCAGGCTCGGAACGAGCTCCGAGCGTGGCAGCTGGCTTGGAAGTGGCGGATTTGGCCGGCCGGCTGGGAAAGACGCAGGGTGCCAATAGCTAAGCGCTGAGCTCAGCCCGTCCCGCAGCGGTCTCTGCTGAGCGGGGTGGGGTGGAAGTGCTCTTAAGGATGGGCTGGAGCAGACAAACTTTCGGCGGAGCGGCTGAGCCAGGGCGGGAGGCGCGGGTGCGACGCGGAGCCGTGCAGGGACCCCAGGGCCGGAGGAATGGATGGGCTGGAAAAGAGCGTTCGGCGGGGGACGGGCAGAGCTCACAACCGGCTTCACGGGGCGCACACACATCAGTGCGACTGAGGTCCAACCGGGGACGTGCGAGCCCCGGGCATCTATCGGCCCATCCCCTCCCAGCAGCCGGCACCTGACCCGCGCTGTGGGCACACACCACACCCCAGCTGCGCGTGCGGCACAACGGAGCCGTCTTCTCGCACGCGTGCGCTTGAGCTGCACTAAGGGTCCCTGGAAAGAGACCCAGCCTCGGGCAAGGCCTTTACTGTGGGTAATTCAGCCAGCCCCCAGAGTGTGTGGGGTGACACCTCCTCGTGCAGGCACCCCGAGACCAGTCGTGTGGGCCCTGCCATGGGTCCCAAGGGCACGAGTGGCGCCCTAAGTCACATGGTATTCTTTCTGCTCCCTGATTGGATGGCGCAAACCTTTTAAGCAGGAGGCCGCGTGCTGAAGGGCATGAGGAAGGGCACCCCACGGGGCAGGCGCTCGCACAAGCCCCCCACACCCTGCCCCAGGATGGCAGCGCTGGGCTCCATCACAGGAGGCAGCTGTGGGAGGGGGGTGCCCAGGGCTGTGTGACCCCCACCCTCATGGCTGCTTCAGGGGCCTGGCAGCCATTACCGGATGTTAAGGGAAGTAGCCAGATCACCGCTGCACCCATGGGGGGGGGTTGCCCCCCCTCAAAGTTGGTACAGAGGGGGTCATGTGAGGTGTCAAACAAAAGCCCACTGTCTACTGATTCTGTATATGCTCTTCGTATACCTGTATAATG
The DNA here is from genome assembly GCA_019425775.1 of Rafetus swinhoei. Lineage (NCBI taxonomy): Eukaryota > Metazoa > Chordata > Testudines > Trionychidae > Rafetus > Rafetus swinhoei. Next base: position 1,353,391 of record CM033435.1, on the reverse strand, counting down.
TCGGTGTGGCGTTATAAACACGTACTCTGTATGGATACTGGAAGTTTCTCTATATGTGGTTGAGCAATGGGTGAGAAAAGATCAGCCTATGGACATGCTAATCAGCAAGCCACCAAGAACAATAGGTCTTAAGTACCAGAGACCCACCTGGGAAGGAATCTAGGTGCCTGGCCACTGACCATGTGACTGTCTCCAGCTTGGAAGAGAGCAGGAAGGGATATAAATATGCCATGTGGCTGACTCCATCTTGGTGCTCAACTCAGCTCTTCATCCCAGAGGCAACTGTGTAGGGATCAACGAGCCGGGAAGAACTGTGGACCCATCCTGACATAGGATGTGCACCAAGGACTTTTAAGCCAGCAGCTATAACATCTCTGCGGTGAGCCTGAATCGAGAACTGGGAGATTCGATGCATGTAACGTAGGATACTTTAACAACCTCACTCTCAGGCTTTTCTTTCTCTTAGTAATAAACCTTTAGATGTTAGATTCTGAAGGATTGGCTCAGCGTGATTTGTGGGTAAGATCCAGAGTGTAAATTGGTCGGGATCTGTGGCTGGTTTCTTGGGTCCGGACAGAACCTGTTCGGGGAAGGTGAGATTGGATCCTAACCCCCCCACTTGTGTGTTAGGCCCGGGGCTGCTTGGGGCATGGATATTGCTGGGGTGTCGGAGGGGTTTTGCTCGTGAGGCTTCTGGCTGGCCAGACTGGCAGCTGAAGGGCTCGGTGGGACTGGTTTGTGGCCTATTCGGGAAGGTTTCCAGTCTGGGGCTGTAAGGAGCCCCGAGTTTGAGCAATTTGCCCTGAGCGGATGCCCTCAGCCGTGCCCAGACCTGTCCCGTCACACACGGTCTCAGCCCCTCGCTGGGGGCAGACGCTGTGCCCCCCATGCTCCGGCATGCTGGGGTGGGGGAGGCGGACGGTCTGACCCCGGCGGGGTGTGGGCAGGTGGGGCTCTCTGAGCCCGGGAGGAGCGTGTGTGCGAGGGGCAGCACAGCGGGGGGCTCCATCTCTGAGCCCTCGCGACTAGCCTGGGGAGAAGGTGGGGGCAGGGGATGCACCCTGCTGGCTGCCCCTGGGGAGGCAAAGCCCGGCCTGGATTCCTCGGCCAGCTCTGGGGGCAGCTGGAACCAGGGGGGCAGAGCGGCGCCCTGGCAGGGGAGCGCGGAGGGTGGCGCTCGGCACAGGAGGAGCGTTGCCCCGGATTCCTCCCGGCGCCTGAGCTGCTGATGGAGCCAGTGCTGGGAACCCGCGCTGCCCCCATGCTGCGAGCCGGCTGGCGGCTAGCCCGGCGGGAAGCCGATCTCATGCAAGAGACACGGTCGGGGCAGGGGCACGGAGCCGCGCGCCCGATCGGGCCCACTCCCACTTACAGGCAGCAATCCGGCTCCTGCCCGGCCCCCCCGCCCGGGCGCAGCGCTGGGGTCGGCTGACGGAGCCAGCGTGCAGCGCCCGCGCGTGCTGGGTGGTCGCTCAACGACTGCCGGCCAGGCCCGGAATCAGGGGCCATGGCCCCGCTCCCGGCGGCGCGAGCCGGGGAGGAGACGCGAGGACACGGTCTGGCCGCGGGCGAGCACTTAGCTGCATGCCATGGGGGGGGAGCCGGCTCCCGCCCCTGGGGGCTGAGTGTGAGTCCCACCTTGCGGTCTGCTGGTGTCGGGCGGTGGGAGGTGTCGGCAGCTCGGCTTCCCCGGCCTCCCGGCTGGAGGCTTTGGCTCAGTGCAAAGGCCTGAGGAGAAGGAGCAGTGCAGAGCGTTAGAGCCGTGGGGACGCTGGCCCCCCGGGGGGTGGGCGGGGCCAGGCACTAGGGCAGCAGGAGGGGCCGCCCGGGGCTGCAGCAGGCGGGAGGGGTGACGCCCACTTGGAAGGGCACGAAACTCCTGCCTGCCCTAGTCCCTAGAGCGCTCCCCGGGCAGGCCCCGGGCACGCCAGGCACCTGTGCGTGCCGCAAGAGACTGCGCCTACCACGTGCGTGGCACTCACCGGACGGGGCTCCTCCTGCCGGTACTGCCACTGCCAGCCGGCGCAGGGCTGGGATGTGCCCTCCCCCTGCGATCCCGCCCCCCGGCACAGTGGGCGGGGCCACGCCCCTCTGGGCTGCGTGTGACCACATCGGCATGCCTGGCTCAGGGGCGTCCCCGCCTCCGCTGGGAAGAGGGTGGAGCCCCTAGTTCTGCACATGCTGGGAAATCCCTTCCTGACCCCAGCTCCGGCCCTGGAGCATGAGGGTGATGCTACCCCCAGTCCGACGGAGGCCAGCTCACCTGGATCCTGGGCCTGGGGCCGGCAAGAGGCCCTGCCCCTCCGGAGAGGGCGGGCCAGAGCCTGTGTGACTCCGGGGCGGTGCTGGCGGGTCTCTGACAGAAAAGCCACAGGCTGAAGCGGTTTACACACGGGGCGTGGACAAGAGCGGGTAGATCCTTCCTTCTGCCGGTACAGTGCCCCTCCCTGCCGGGCGGGGGGGACCCCACCGGACCTCGGCCTCTGGGAGGCGACAGACAGCAAGGGCCGGGGTCGCTCAGGGCCCCAGATGCTCCCACATTAGGGCCGTGACCCCAAAGGAAACGCACAGGTCCCCGACGCGAGCCCCTGAGGGAGGGGAGGGCACAGCCCATGCGTGCCAGGGAGCACCGCTGGATTGGAGGGGGCTGCGGACGTGGGGAGCCCCTCTGCCCAGCCCCCTCCTTGAGGGCAGCCCCTGGAAAGCCAAGACGGGCGTGGCCCGTTCTGCATGAGGGCCCGAAGACGCCTGCCCGTGCGGCTGTGAGCGATGCACCCGGCGCACCGGAGAGCAAGGCAGGTGGGAGCCAGGACCGGGCAGCCCACGACTCGGCGGGCACCACTGGGCAGCGCTGCCCCCCAGCCTCGCCAGCCGGGAGATGCTCCAGGGGCTGTGATGCGGGTTCTGGGGGGCAGCTTGCTCGCCGCCCCAAGCTCTCTAGCTCGGGCTGAGCGCGGAGAGCGAGCTGCTGCCACGGAGCCGGGCAGGGCGTGGGCGGCTTGCCGGAGGAAGGGCGGTTGGGTCCCGTCTGTCCCTGGCCCAGGGGATGCCCCGTGAATCTCCCCACACGCACGTCGCTGCTTGGCAGGGTGCGATATTAACAAAGCCCCTCGCAGACACGGGCGCGCTCATTACAGGGCAGACGCACGCTCGGGACTAGCTCCCGGGAGCCCCCAGCCAGCTGCGGCGCAGACCCCGGGATGCCCTGCCAGCGCGATTCGCCACGCTTCTACGCCCCCTTGGCGGCGCCAGGAGCTCGGCAGATAGACACAGAACTCCGCGGGGAAGTGCCATCTGCCCGCCCGTGGGATCCCTCCTGCCCCACGGCTCCATGCAAAACTGGGGCCTGCCCCATCTGCCTCCCGCCGCGCGGAGCCAGGGAGCGCCCCCCCTTGCCACCTGGAGCTCAGCTGCCAACGTGCCAAGCCCAGTGCGGAGGTTCTCCCTCAAGGGCAGATCTCCAGCGAGAGCCAGGCCCGGCGTGACTCGTGAACCCCCGTGTGTGGGGAGGGCAGCCACTCCCGGACGGACCTTCCCTCTGCCCAAAGATCATTCATGGCAGCCCATAGCCACAGTGGGCCTGGATGGGCCGTGGCGACTCATTTAGTATCCAGGACAACCCCTCCGGCTGGCCACGTGTGGCGGAGCAGCGCCCCGGCGCGGGGATGCCAGTCTCCGGCTAGACACGCGTGGCCGAGTAGCACCCCGGCGCGGGGATGCCAGTCTCCGGCTAGACACGCGTGGCCGAGTAGCGCCCCAGCGCAGGGATGCCAGTCTCCGGCTAGACACGCGTGGCCGAGTAGCGCCCTGGCGCGGGGATGCCAGTCTCCGGCTGGCCACGTGTGGCAGAGCAGCGCCCCGGCGCGGGGATGCCAGTCTCCGGCTGGACACGCGTGGCCGAGTAGCGCCCTGGCGCGGGGATGCCAGTCTCCGGCTAGACACGCGTGGCCGAGTAGCGCCCTAGCGTGGGGATGCCAGTCTCCGGCTACACACGCGTGGCCGAGTAGCGCCCAAGCGCGGGGATGCCAGTCTCCGGCTAGACACACGTGGCCGAGTAGCGCCCGGCGCGGGGATGCCAGTCTCTGGCTAGACGCGCGTGGCCGAGTAGCACCCTGGCACAGGGATACCAGTCTCCAGCTGGACACGCGTGGCCGAGTAGCGCCCTGGCGCGGGGATGCCAGTTTCCGGCTGGACACGCGTGGCCGAGTAGCGCCCTGGCGCGGGGATGCCAGTCTCTGGCTGGACACGCGTGGCCGAGTAGCGCCCTGGCGCGGGGATGCCAGTCTCCGGCTGCACACGCGTGGCCGAGTAGCGCCCTGGCGCGGGGATGCCAGTCTCTGGCTGGACACGCGTGGCCGAGTAGCGCCCTGGCGCGGGGATGCCAGTCTCTGGCTGGACACGCGTGGCCGAGTAGCGCCCTGGCGCGGGGATGCCAGTCTCCGGCTGCACACGCGTGGCCGGGCAGCGCCCAGCACCTCACCTGTGCTTTGCGCCCCCTGTTGACGAAGGTGCAGACGGGGTTGTAGGCGCCGGTGCCGCAGACGTACAGGTGGGTGCGGTTCCAGGGCTGGATCAGGCGGATGAAGTTGCCACATTCACCCTGCAAAGCAGGAGGCGAGTCAGAGTCACGGGGGGGACGGGGGCAGCACGGGCAGGACCCTCGGCGCCCCCCATGGCCCTAGTCCGGCTCACATGGTGCGTGCGTCTGGGCCCCAGGGGGCTGGCACAGCCCGATACCAAGGCTGGGGCTTCCCGGGGCCGAGGGATGGTGGGATCAGAGGGGCGGCGCTGCATGGCCTGGCGCTGATCCCAACCGAGCACTCCGCCCTGAACGGAGCCCCGCTGGGAGAGGGGCGGCTGGAGCAGCTGGGGGCTCCCCTCAGGGCCTGTGCTCCTGCCCCACAGCGCCCCCTGCTGGGAGCCCCCCAGCCAGCACGCCTACCCCCACAGCGCCTGCTGGGAGCCCCCAGCCAGCACGCCTGCCCCCACAGCGCCCCCTGCTGGGAGCCCCCCAGCCAGCACGCCTACCCCCCACAGCGCCCCCTGCTGGGAGCCCCCCAGCCAGCACGCCTGCCCCCCACAGCGCCCCCTGCTGGGAGCCCCCAGCCAGCACGCCTGCCCCCCACAGCGCCCCCTGCTGGGAGCTGGCACCCCTCTCTGCTCTGGGCGTAGGCCAGTGCCCTCTCTGCTATGGGGCGCAGGGCAGCGGGCACCCCTTCCCTCTCCGCTCTGGCAGGGGGTGCAGTCTGTCCTCGGCAGGCCCAGCGCCTTACCGCCCCTGGAGGCAGCAGCACAGCAGTTACTGCCGGGCGTCCTGCTGGGCCCAGCTCATTAGTTAACGACCCGGGGTCCGGGCCAGGCTTCCTGTTCTCAGCTCCTGTTTCCTCTGCGCGGGCGCCGGGCGGGGAAGGGGGCTGGCGTGCAGCGGGGCCAGCGGGGGGGGCAGGCCCTGCGGCAGGAGCAGCAGCAGCCCAGGGACCAGCGGAGGGGAGGCCGGGGCTCGGGCGCCTGCCGGGCGTGTGGGCCTGGCTCCAGCACGCGAGGGCCCGCTGCCGAGGGGCCCTGCACACGCGCTCGGGGACAGGACGGGGCCCCCGGGGCACATGGCTCAGCGGGTTGGGTGAAGCCCGGCTGGTAGCAGCCGCATCCCGCCCGAGCCCTCGGCCTGCCCGCACGGCGGAGCCGCAGCCCGGCTCCTGGCCCCACACCTGCATGGGCAGCGGCTCTGCCGTGGGGCTGGCTCCTGACCCGGCCTCCCCCCAGCAGAGAGGGGCGCGCCGGGGGACGCGGGTCCGCTCCCCACGGTCCGTCGGTTGCAGTGGCGACGTGCCCCAGAGCATGACGTGCCCCAAGGCGGGAACTGGGCACCCGGGTGGCGTGTCCCCGTCGCCGTGACAGCCCCGGCCCGGGCCCCAGCCCCACTCACGTTGTTGTTCTTCCCCGACAGGACGCACTCGTCGATCCGCTGCTGGGACGCCGGCCAGTGAATCTGACAAACAACAGAGGCCGCAGGTCAGCCGGGGCTTTCCACCGGGGCTACGTTTAGATCCGGCTGAATGGCACCGGGGCGTGGCAGCCCAGGCCTCGGCCCCTTGGCCGCCGGCTCCGGGCGGGACGGCCGACCCCCGGCACGGAACCGGCCCGCGGGGCTCCCTGCCCGGCGGGGGACAGATACCTGCCCGGGCGACTGGGAGGGACCCCGGCAGCGCTGCTGGCACACGGCAGAGGACAACCGTGGCCGTGGTTCGCTGGGGCTGCCCCAGCCGGGCGGAGCAAGAGGGCAGCCGGCAAAGGGGCGTGGGGCAGGTGGGCACGGAGGCAGCTCTGGGGGCGGGGTGAGGCTGGCCTGGGCTGGCAGGCAGGGAGGCCGAATTCCCTTCTCCCCACGGGTGGCTCCGCTCCTGGCCCATGGAGAAGGCGGCTCCAGCGCAGGGCAGGTGCCATGCTGCGGCTGGGCCCAGGACTAGCCAGCCCAGGAGCACAGGCGCCGGAGCCGGGCTGCCAGCGCCGATGGGGATCTCCAAGAGCTCCCTGCAGCCAGCCCTCAGGCGAGTCCACGGCCCATCCCCCTCCGCCTCTCAGCTGAGCCAGCACTTGGGGAGAGGGAGGCGCAGAGCCAGGACGGTCCCCACCGGCTGGGCTCTGCCGTGGCCCCAGCCCCTGCGCTACCGGATTCGTCCTCCCCCCCGGCTCCCGCGACCAGTCCTCCGGATCAGCACAGGCCCTGGCTGGCTCTCGGCGTCCCAGTCCACAGGCATGGGGAAGCTGGGCACCCGGACTGGGCGCTGCCCACAAGGGGCTCACGTCCGGGGCTGGGGCTGCCCCGCAAGGGCTCCCTGACCGGCGGCCTTTGTCCTCCAGCCCCTTCCCAGCCGGGGGCAGGGCTCTTACGATGAGGGGCTCCCGGTTGATGTCGTGCAGGTCCAGCGAGAGGACGTAGTCCTTGCTGCCCACGTACATGCGGTCGTGGTCCTCGTCCTTCAGCAGGATGCGGTAGTCCGTGGAGTTCAGCAGGAAGTTGAAGAAGTGGGCGGTGCCCGTGGCCTTCAGCTCTGTGGGCAGAGACGGAGGTCAGCTCCCCGGCCAGACTTGGGCGCAGTGGGACCCGCCGAGCACTGGCCCCACACCCCACGCCTGCGATGGTCACCCCAGACAGGCCACGGTGCCCCCCACAGCCTCAGCAGCTCACCGCTCAACACCCCACACCGCTGGGCGCACACGTGCCAGGCTCTGAGCACGCGACCCACAAAGCGGGCAGGGCCGGGTGGCACAGCGGGGCAGGGCTAAAGGGCATAGCGGGGCAGAGGCTATGGGGCACAGTGGGGCAGGGGCTATGGGGCACAGCGGGGCAGAGGCGGAGGGGCACAGCAGGGCAGAGGCGGAGGGGCACAGCAGAGCAGGGCTGCGGGGCACAGCGGGGCAGAGGTGGAGGGGCACAGCAGAGCAGGGCTGTGGGGCACAACAAGGCAGGGGCTGAGGGGCATAGCAGGGCAGAGGCGGAGGGGCACAGCGGAGCAGCGGCTGAGGGGCACAGCAGGGCAGAGGCTGAGGGGCACAGCGGGGCAGGGCTGTGGGGCACAGCGGGGCAGGGTCTGAGGGGCACAGCAGGGCAGAGGTGGAGGGGCACAGCGGGGCAGGGCTGAGGAGCACAGCGGGGCAGGGTCTGAGGGGCACAGCAGGGCAGAGGTGGAGGGGCACAGCGGGGCAGGGCTGAGGGGCACAGCAGGGCAGAGGTGGAGGGGCACAGCGGGGCAGGGCTGTGGGGCACAGCGGGGCAGGGTCTGAGGGGCACAGCAGGGCAGAGGTGGAGGGACACAGCAGGGCAGGGCTGAGGGGCACAGCGGGGCAGGGTCTGAGGGGCACAGCAGGGCAGAGGTGGAGGGGCACAGCGGGGCAGGGCTGAGGGGCACAGCGGGGCAGAGGTGGAGGGGCACAGCGGGGCAGGGCTGTGGGGCACAGCGGGGCAGGGTCTGAGGGGCACAGCAGGGCAGAGGTGGAGGGGCACAGCGGGGCAGGGCTGTGGGGCACAGCGGGGCAGGGCTGAGGGGCACAGCGGGGCAGGGGCTGAGGGGCATAGTAGGGCGGTACAGTGGGGCAGGGCCGGGTGGCACAGGAGCAGGGTGGTACAGCGAGAGCTCATTGAAGAACCCCAGCTCAAGACAAGGCCTGCAGGTGGTGCCCCGAGGGGAAGCCGGGGTGGGGCGGAGGGGGTGCTGGTGTCCTTGGTTTGCCCCTGAGCCCCCGCCCCGCCCATTGTGCAGCGCTGCCAAGGACAGAGCTATTTTTGCCATGCCAGGAGCCCAGCTGCTAGTGCTGGGGGGAGGGGCTTGCCCGCCCTCTGCCTCGCTGAGCGCCAGGTCAGCCAGCTCCTGGCCCCGGATCGCCGAGGGCAGATCTAGCCGTGCCACTGCCCCAGTGGCACCCGGGGGCCTGCGCGGAACCCCCTGGGACGGGGTTCCTAGGAAGAGCCCTGAGCCGTGGCCGGGTGAGCTTGGAGCAGCCTTGTCTGGCGAGGGGCACCCCACAGGCTGTGCGGCATGAACTGCTTCGAGGCCCGTGCTGGCCACACCCCTCCCTCTGCCGTCCATCCGTCCGTCTCTCCGTCCATCTCTCTGCCATCCCCCCCGTCTGTCTGTCCATACCTCTGCCATCCCTCCATCCGTCCGTCTCTCCGTCCATCCCTCTGCCATCCCCCCCGTCTGTCTGTCCATCCCTCTGCCATCCCTCCATCCGTCCGTCTCTCCGTCCATCCCTCTGCCATCCCTCTGTCTGTCTGTCCATCCCTCTGCCATCCCTCCGTCTGTCTGTCCATCCCTCTGCCATCCCGTCTCTCCGTCCATCCCTCTGCCATCCCTCCATCCGTCTCCACCCATTCCTCTGCCATCCCTCCATCCGTCTCCATCCATCCCTCTGCCATCCCCCCGTCTGTCTGTCCATCCCTCCGCCATCCCTCCGTCCATCTGTCTCTTCATCCATCCCTCTGCCATCCCTCCACCCATCTGCCCATCCCTCCATCCATCTGCCCATCCTTCCATCCTTCTGTGCATCTCTTCGTCCATCCCTCCGTCCCTCTGCCATCCCTCCATCCGTCCCTCCGTCCATCCCTCTGTCCCTCCCTCCGTCCCTCCCTCCGTCCATTCCTCCACCCGTCTGTCCATCCCTCCCTCCATTCCTCTGTCCTTCTGCCATCCCTCCGTCCTTTCGTCCATCCCTCTGTCCTTCTGTCCATCTTGCCGTCCTCAGAAGCTGCAGCTGCCGATGTGGGGACTGAGCGACAGGAACACGGTGGCCTGGCGGGGAGGTCCAGACTGCCCTGGGGGAGCGGATGTGGGCGCTCGGCCACACTGAGCGCCAGTCTGGGAGCCCTGGCAGGAGCTGCGGGGCCGGGGAGGGGGATCTGCCCTTCCTCAGGTGTCTCTGCGGCTCATCATTCAGCCACGGTCTCTCCCCGGCCCCCCGCAGACAGCCCCCAGGGACCCAGCCCTGGCTGTCCTGGAAGCGCGGGCTGTAGGGGCTGAGAAAGGGGCGTGTGCCACTGGCGCGGGGCCCAGCAGGGCCGGGTCAGGGAAGCCCAAAGGACGAGCCGCGTGCGAGCGGCTGCACAGCCAAGGAGCCGGCCTGGGCATGGGGGGCAGCGTTGTCGCCCATGGCAGGAGGGTCTCTGGGTGCGCAGGGCCCGGCTCACGCTGGGGGAGCCGCAGGCGCTGTACGCTCCAGGGAGGAAATTCTCCCCCTGCAGAAGCTATTTTTAGCCCGAGAGTGGGAGAAATGACTGAGGAGTATAATGAGGGTCATGAATATTCACGTGCTAAATGAGGCAGACAGATGGAAGTCAGGAGTGCTACAGATGCTTTGGGCAAGAGCCAGGTTTTTGTAAGCACAGTGTCATCGGTACTACAGTCTGGCTATGTTATCCGTCCGTCTGTCCATCTGTCCACAGGTCCATTCGTCTTCCCATCTGTCCCTCAGACTGCCCTATCTTCTTTCACCCATCCACCCGTCCATCCATCCACCATCCGTCCGTCCGTCCACCCACCCGTCTATCCACCCACCCATCCATCTGTCCACAGGTCCATTCATCTTCCCATCTCTCCCTCAGATTGTCCTATCTTCTTTCACCCATCCACCCATCCATCCATCTAATCACTCATCCATCCGTCCGTCCGTCCATCCACGCATCCATCCATCCACCCATCCATCCGTCCACTCGTCCATGCACCCATCCATCCATCCACCCATCCATCCATCTGTCCGTCCATCCACTCGTCCACACATCCACCCATCCATCCATCCGTCCACAGGTCCATTCATCTTCCCATCTCTCCCTCAGATTGTCCTATCTTCTTTCACCCATCCACCCATCCATCCATCTAATCACTCATCCATCTGTCCATCCATCCACGCATCCATCCATCCACCCACCCATCCACCCATCCATCCATCTGTCCGTCCATCCACTCGTCCACACATCCACCCATCCATCCATCCGTCCACAGGTCCATTCATCTTCCCATCTGTCCCTCAGACTGCCCTATCTTCTTTCACCCATCCACCCGTCCATCCATCCACCATCTGTCTGTCCACCCACCCGTCTATCCACCCACCCACCCATCCGTCACAGGTCCATTCATCTTCCCATCTCTCCCTCAGATTGTCCTATCTTCTTTCACCCATCCACCCGTCCATCCATCTGACCACGCATCCATCCGTCCACCCTTCCATCCATCCACTCGTCCATGCACCCATCTGTCCATCCACCCATCCGTCCATCCACTCGTCCACACATCCACTCATCCACCCATCCGTCCACAGGTCCATTCGTCTTCCTATCCATCCCTCAGACTGCCCTATCTTCTTTCACCCATCCCTCCATTTCCCCGTCCACAGGACCATTCATCCTCCCATCCATCATTCAGGCTTCCCTATCTTCTCTCCGTTCCAGCCTGTCCCCTCGCCGCCCCGGTCCGGGCACACACAGGAGGGAGGAGCTGGGAACAGCAGTCCCAGGCCAGATTACATCCATGGCCCCAAAGCAAGGTCACCATGTGCGGGGTGCACTTAGAGGGGTGCCGAGAAGACACCACCTGGATGGTTGGCCTTGGGTGAGGAGTCCCCTCGCCAGGGCATGTCCCAGGATGCCCATGGGGCGCTGGGCAGCGCGGGGAGCCTGCACTGGCTCACCTGTCAAGGCCTAGCCTTCCACTCACCAGGCACGCGCACACCCCGTACTCCACAGCATTCACGAGGGCACCAGTGGGGTGAGCTCCCTCTCTCCAGCCCCAGCCTCTCCCAGCAGGGGGCGCTGTGGGGACGGGCGGGGCGCTGGCTGGGGGGGCTCCTGCCTACTCCAGCCCCAGCCTCTCCCAGCAGGGGGCGCTGTGGGGACGGGCAGGGCGCTGGCTGGGGGGGCTCCTGCCTACTCCAGCCCCAGCCTCTCCCAGCAGGGGGCGCTGTGGGGACAGGCAGGGCGCTGGCTGGGGGGGGCTCCTGCCTACTCCAGCCCCAGCCTCCCAGCAGGGGCGCTGTGGGGACGGGCAGGGCGCTGGCTGGGGCTCCTGCCTCTCCAGCCCCAGCCCTCCCAGCAGGGGCGCTGTGGGGACGGGCAGGGCGCTGGCTGGGGGCTCCTGCCTACTCCAGCCCCAGCTCTCCCAGCAGGGGCGCTGTGGGGACGGGCAGGGCGCTGGCTGGGGGGGGCTCCTGCCTACTCCAGCCCCAGCCTCTCCCAGCAGGGGGCGCTGTGGGGACGGGCAGGGCGCTGGCTGGGGGGGCTCCTGCCTACTCCAGCCCCAGCCTCTCCCAGCAGGGGAGAGGGGGAGGCTACCGGCTACACCAGCCCCAGCCTGTCCCAGACGGCAGGGCATTCCTGAGTGTCTCAGCTACCCTCCGCGGGACAGGGGGGGCATTAGAGGCCCTGTGGCGCACGCCTGAAGGACAGTGCGACTACGCCCCCCCCCAGCCCTCACCTTTCCTGGCACCACGCTTTGCCCACTTCGGTCTCCTGGGGGCTGCCCCCAAGCCGGACCCACAGTCCACTGGCGCTGTTCCACAGAGGGCAATGGGCCCCGTGCCAGTCCTGGGGCCATTCACCCCAGGCCAGGCCAGAGCCATGGATGTTAGACACAGACGGGAGGGGGGCAGAGAGGGGGAGGGACGAGGTTGTGGGGGTTGGGTTGGGGGCCAGTCAGTGAGCAAGGACCCCAGGGAATAGCAGGCCTATGGGGGAGGGGACTAGCCCCCTGCCCCAGCAGGGAAGAGCTGGGGGACGGGGGCAGAAGGAGTTGGGAAGGGTGGGGGATTTGGGGAGCTGGGGACTTGGGGGGGGGCTCTCCCCACCAGGCTCCCTCCCAGTCTGGCTCAAGCCCCCAGATCCAGCTGCTGCTTTGGGGTCCCCGTGCTCTGACCCAGCTGTGACAGCGCGTCAGGGAGCCCCCCGACCCTGCACCCCCGTCCGCAGCCGGATGTGACTCCGCCAGCCGGTAGAGTAAACGGGTTTATTGCTTCTCCAGGACACAGCCCAGCGTAGGCTCCATGCAGGCATAGGGGGACAGGCCGACAGCCCTAGTTCCCTGGGGGGAGGGGTTCACAGGCCCCTGAACCCCCTACACTGGTTTTAGTCTGCGTCCTCCATGCTCCCCCACGCTCCGACTGCCCAGCTCCCAGCCCTGCCCCCCAGCCAGGTGTTCGTCTCCGCCTCCCTCCCTTTGTCTCCCCCCCTCGCCCCCAAGAGCCTTGTTACCTGCCCAGGCTGGGCCTAGGTGTCTGGGCCAATGCACATGTCGGGGAGTCAGTGGGAATCACACAGCACAGCACAGGGGGACGCCGGGTTACAGAGCAGACAGCCCCCCCACGACGGCCCCCCAGCTCTCTGAAGGGCCCCCCATGCGCTCCCCCCAGCACCCTCAGGTGCTCTCTGGTGGCTGCAGGTAGATGCCTGCCCAGCTGCCATGGACAGGACAAGCCCAGGGCAAGGATGTGGGGCGGGGGGGGGAAGGTGGCAGTGGCTGGCAGGCCGTGGGGCAGGGCTGGCAGGCCATGTCTGGGGAAATACGGGGAGGGGCTGGCAGGCCATGCCTAGGGGATGTGGGGGCCGTGGCAGTGCCTGGCAGGCCATGTCTGGGGAAATGTGGGGAGGGCTGGCAGGCCATGCCTAGGAGGATGCGGGGGGCCGTGGCAGGGGCTGGCAGGCCATGGCCGAGGGGCAGATGCCGGGGGGTGGGGTGCCGTGGCAGGGGGAGCGGGCTGCCTGCTGCAACAGCCCCAGCCTGTCCCTGCTGGGAGCAGATGCCTTTGCCCTGGCGCTGCACAAACAAACATCTGGCGGGGGCTGGCGGGTGGCTCCCACATCTGGTCCCCAGCTGGGCCGAGCGATCGCCCAAGTCGGAGACGGGGAGGGGGCTGGCGGGCCAGGCCAGCTCTGTTTATGTTGCATGGCGCTTGCTGCTCGAACATCCTCCCCAGCAGCCGCCGCCCCCCAGGCGAATGGGGGCCCAGCTGCCCCCTGCACGGCTAATCCCGAGGCCTGCCCTGGTCCTGCCAGCGCCCTATGCCCAGCCCCACGGCGCCTGTGACGCCAGCCCTGGCACGGCGCCAGCACGGGGCTCACTGGCAATCTCCACACGGTGCCCAGCCCCCCAGCGCCAGCAGAGCTGCTGCCAAGCTCGGAGCAGGAAAGGGGCATGGAGCAGGCCTGCAAGGGGGATATGGGGCCTGGTGGGTCGGGGCAGCAGGGCGGAGCAGAGGCCTCAGCCGGGACCCCGGGACGGTCCAACACATCCAGGCATGCGTGTCCCCAGCCTGTGTGCGTGTGTCCACGTCCCCAGCCTGTGTGAGTGTGTGCGTGTCCCCAGCCTGTGTGCGTGTGTCCACGTCCCCAGCCTGTGCGCGAGTGTGCGTGTCCCCAGCCTGTGTGCGTGTGTTCACGTCCCCAGCCTGTGTGAGTGTGTGCGTGTCCCCAGCCTTTGTGTGTGTTCACGTCCCCAGCCTGTGTGAGTGTGTGCGTGTCCCCAGCCTGTGCGCACAAGTGTGTGTGTCCCCAACCTGTGTGCGTATGTGTTCACGTCCCCAGCCTGTGCGCGAGTGTGCGTGTCCCCAGCCTTTGTGTGTGTGTTCACGTCCCCAGCCTATGTGCGTGTGTGCGTGTCCCCAGCCTGTGCGCACAAGTGTGCATGTCCCCAGCCTTTGTGTGTGCGAATGTGCATGTCCCCAGCCTGTGCACGGGAGCGTACATGTCCCCAGCCTTTGTGTGTGTGCGCATCCTCAGCCTGTGCACACGTGCGAGTGTGCGCGTCCCCAGCCCGTGTGCGCGAGTGTGTCCCCCGAGCCTGTGTGCGTGTGTGAGTGTGTCCCCCCCCAGCCTGTGTGCACAACTGTGCGTGGTCCCAGCTCAGGGCCTATGCACGTTGGTGTGTACGTGCGTTCGTTCCCAGGCCACACATTGAGTGTGAGTGTGCCCAGCCTGTGTGGGCTTGTGCATTTCCAGTCTGGGTACATGTGCGTGCATGCGTGCGTGGCGTGCGTCCCTCTGCTCTGTGCGTTTGTGATCACGAGTTCCCGGTCTCAGTGTGTTCGTGTGCGTTGCACACACGGGGCACTGCCAAGTCTCTTGAAGCGGTGCACTAGGAGTGTGTTGTCTGGTGCCCCCTCCATTTCCTCCCCTGCCTCCCCCCCCAGCTCTGACAACACAAACGCGGCACAAGAGCGACCTCTAAAGACACTCCCGCCTTCGCCGCCTCCAGCCGCCCCCGGGGCCTGCAGCTGGGCACGACAGACCCTCTGCTCCCAGGTCTTCTGCCCTAGGGCATGTCTGAAACCTGGGCCCAGGACAGTGCTCGGTAGCCGGGGTGCGGTGCCTAGCTAGGGGGGTGCGTGCACGCCCATGCACAATCACACCCACAGTGCATGCACAGGCGGGCAGTTGCAGGGGTGGGTCTCTGGCTCGTGCCCAGCCGCGGGAAGGGCAGCAAAGCGCCGGTGTGCCCAACTGACCGGCAAGGAGGGGTCAGGCAGCCACTTGCTCCCTCTGCCTGCCCTCGGGCACCGCCCCCCCCAGCAGGCCAACTGCGGGCAAGGCCGGGGGAGCCTGGAACCCCCTCTGGGAGCTGTGTGTGTCCTACAGCCGCACAAAGAAACCCTGCTGCCCGGTCCTGTCCCTTCCCGGCCACGCGGGCCACAGCCACGCCTCCCCCATCTTGCCTTCTCGCACTAGATGGCTAACACCAAAGTGCGAACCACGTGGCACTCTGTCTGTGTGCACGTGTGTGTGTATGAATAGCGTGTGTGCACGTGTGCGTGTGAACAGTGCATCTATGCATGTGTGTGTGCACAAACAGTGTGTGCACAGTGTGTGCACGTGTGTGTGAACAGTGCGTCTGGGCACGTGTGTGCGCACGAACAGTGTGTGCACGTGTGTGTGAACAGTGCGTCTGGGCACGTGTGTGCATGAGCAGTGGGTGTGTGCATGTGTGTGTGTGCCTGTCCCAGCCTAGCCCACATCATTGCCCCCTTGGTGCTAATTCCTGCCACTGCTGCCCCCAAAACCCCCCAGCGCCTCCCTAGGCCTGCTCCTCTTGCTCCTCCAGCTGCCGGGCAGGGAGAGGTTCTGAACCGTTAGCCCCCCAGAGCAGGGGCAGGTGACAGGGAGGAGACCCTTGGGGGTGAACCTCAGCGCAGCCAGACGGGCTCAGACCAAGGTCCATCCAGCCCAGGGTCCTGCCCCCAGTGGCCAATGCCAGGTGCCCCAGAGGGAGGGGCCACAACAGGGAAAACTCACGGGCTCCCCCCCCCCGGCCCACCTCCAGCCACACAGAGGCCAGGGACACCCTTCCGCCCCAGCCAGGCCAACAGCCTTTGGGGCCAGGTGCTCCCCGCGGCCGCGGCCTGGGGAATTGGCCCGGCCTGTTTGCGGCCCGCAGGGCTGGTTCCAAGAAGCTGCAGCCCCAGGACGCGCTGGCTGCAGGCGCTGGGTTGTGGAGCGGGCGGGAGCCTGGCCGGGGGGCAGGGAAAGTCGGGGGGGGGGGGGGCAGCGGCGCGGGGCTGGTCCCCGGCTGCCTGCAGAGTGGGCCCTGCAGAGGGGCCGCCCCAGAACAGGGCCCCACTGTCCCAAAGCCTCCGACGGAGGCAGCGGAACATCCGTGGCGCAGGGGCTGGCGGGCAGGCGCTTTGGCGTGGGGCCAGGGTTTGCATCTCCCCCTCCGCGCCCCAGTGCAGGCTGACCTCCTCCCTCTGCAGCGCCCCCGCCCGGCCCAGCCAGCGAACTCTCTGCCCCCCGGGCGTGGGGCGTTAACCCCCAGCGCACCCTGGCGAGCTCCCTGCCTGAGGGGCGTGCACACGCGACGCGTGCCGGGGCCTTCACCCCCACTGCGCACAGCCAGCGCCCTCCGGCGAGCTCCTGGTCCCGAGCGGCGTGCACACGCAGAGCGTGCCGGGGCCTTCACCCCCACTGCGCACAGCCAGCGCCCTCCGGCGAGCTCCTGGTCCCGAGCGGCGTGCACACGCGGCGCGTGCCGGGGCCTTCACCCCCACTGCGCACAGCCAGCGCCCTCCGGCGAGCTCCTGGTCCCGAGCGGCGTGCACACATGGGGCGTGCCGGGGCCTTCACCCCCACTGCGCACAGCCAGCGCCCTCCGGCAAGCTCCTGGCCCCGAGCGGCATGCACACGCGGCGCGTGCCGGGGCCTTCACCCCCACTGCGCACAGCCAGCGCCCCCCGGCGAGCTCCCTGCCTGAGCGGCGTGCACACATGGGGCGTGCCGGGGCCTTCACCCCCACTGTGCGCAGCCCACACACGCCGGCAGCCTGCTGGGCAGGAACGTGAGGAGCCGGGGGCGGCAGCCCAGGCTGCTCTCTCTGCTCGGGCCGGAGAGGCTCGGCCTGCCCATGCAGCTCAGTGGCAGAGGAGATGCCGAGGGGGGGCTGGCAGCCGAGAGGCATTCTCCGGCGAGGGCCGCAGAGGGAGGGTGCGGGGCTGGATGAGACAAACGCCCCCTCAGCCCAGGCGCGGCTGGGCTCTCCCACGGCCTAAGGGGCAGGAAAGGGAGCAGGGCCACCGGCCCAAGGCCTCCTCAGGAGCTCACTTCAGCCTGCCAGGCGGCGCTCGGCGAAGGCAGTGCTCCTAGCCCCGGCCCCGCCGCCGGGCATTCCCGCAGCCTCGGGCCCGGCACACAGCAGCTTCCCATGCTGCCTCGCTCCCCAGAGATGCCCCAGGGCACCGACCCTAGCCCGGCAGGCCTGCGCCCATGCCAGTCCAGCCCGGACGTGCATGTGCATCCCTGTGCGTGTGCCCCAGTATCTATCCTGGTGCCTGTCCCTCTGTGTGTCCCAGTGCGTGTGCCCCTTACATGTGTCCCAGTGCATGTCCCTGTGCGTGCCTCAGTGGGCATGTCCCGTGCGTGCATCCCCGTGCGTGTCTCAGTGGGCACGTTCCTTGGGAGCCGGCGGCTGCACTGCAGGGCTGCCCGCTGTCCGGCTATCAAGGCTGATTAGTGACTTCCCTGGCACTGGCTGTGTGGCTTGCCCTGGCTCTGGGCCGGGGGGGGCACCGTAAGCTCCCGGCGGGCTCCGCTTTGTGGGTTTTAATGGAAGATTCCCCCCCCCCCCACCGAGGCAGGGGAGTGAGCCGAGGGGACCAGGTCCTGCCGTGCTGCTCCGCCTGAGCGGGGGAGCGGAGGGGAGGGGAGGGACGCCCCAGCACGGGGGCCAAGGCCATGCTTCCGAGGAAGCCGGCAGCAAGCTGGCCTTCCCCCTCCCCACCCCGCGCATGGCGGTGGGGACACCCGGCGAGAGTAATCCCAGGGGGGAGCTGGCCCAGCCAGCCTGGGTCCGGAACACGCCTCGGCCCGGGCCCCAGCGACCAGCCCCAGCCTGCGGTGAACATGAGTCCGCAGAGGCCGCTGGCTGGGCGCCTGCACTGGTACCAGGGCCAGCTCGCGCTACTTGAGCTGGGCGCTGCCCAGCCAGCCGGCACCCGGGGAGTCTGCAATGGAACTCCACCAATGGGCAGGGGCCATGGAGGTGCGCACGGACTTGGCCACGCCCGCCATGGCATCGTGGGCAGCCGTGCCAAGCCCTGAGCCAAGCAGCCCCCGCCATGCCCCCAGGGAGCAAGGCAGGGGGCACATGGTCCACACAGCCAGCCATCAATGGGGAGAAAATGCAGGAGTTCTCCAGCTGACCGCCCCACCCAGCGGGGACCCGGCTGCCATCGGAGCAGCGGGGGCGGGAATGTTCCTCCAGCCAGAGGCGCGACCGGGCCCCGTCTGCCAGCCACGCTGAGAGCAAGGGAAGCCAGGCAAGGCGTCTGACCCCCGCCTGGCTCCGCCAGCGCGCTAGAGCCAGAGCACCCGCAGCGTCCGGTTACACGGCCCAGGCTGCCCCAGAAAGCAGCCGGGAGCGTCCCCCGGGGATGCTGCCACACGGCCCACGCCACGAGAAGGGCCCCGGGGCGGCGTCCTCCCGGGAGCCGAGCGTGACACCCTGGGGGAGGCAGACGGGGCTCCGGCCCGAGAAGCCGGCGCTCGTTACCAAGCAAGGGGAACGCGCCTGGCCCCGGGAGATTTTGGAGACTTTGAGAAGGCTCCTGAGTGGCTACGGAGGGACCCGCGGCGAAACGTACGGCAGCGCCACCCCCCAGCCATCCACCGCAGGGTACAAGGAGACCCGGGGCAAGGCGCCTCCAAGCAAGGCGGGACTCTCCAGGGAGGAGAGCCGCCGCACGTGCGTTGCCAGGAGCCCGTCGGCCACCTCCCGGGCTGCCCCACAGCCGGTCCCCACAGCTCAGGGAGCAGGTGTGCTGTATGCCGGTGACCGGGCGAGGGCGGCTCGCGGGGGAGACGCTAACGAGCCGCCGGGGGAGTGCGCAAGGCCAGAGGCCGGATGGACACAGACCCACGAGCTGCGGAGAAGCAGCCGGGACAGGCTGGCTGAGCGCTCAGGCCCGCCCCGCTCCCGGCATCACGAATCGCCCATTCCACTGCCCTACTGGCCCCCGGAGCCTGGCCCCCACCGCCCCGCGCGGCGGAACGTCCTCCCGCATCTCACGGCTTGCGCGCACGCGAGGAGCGCGACCGGCGGCCGACGGGCAGTGGCGCCAGACAGCCCCCCCTCGGTGCTCCTGGGCCAGCCGGCAGCCGCTCCGCGTCAGCCAGGAGAAGCCAGGCCTGCGCGGCCCAGCGCCGGGGTGCAGGCACGGCAGGGTCACTGCTCTCAGCACCACCCATTGGCTGGGGAGCGCCCGCGAAGGGGCGCAGGCTGGAGCCAGGCCAGGGGACTGGGACTGGGAGCTGGCACTGAGGCCTCCATCACACGCAGCCCCCCGCAATGAGCCTGCACGTCCCCCATGGGGGGCTGGGACTCTCCTTCGCCCTAAGGCAGGCCTGGCCCACGTGGGAAGCAGGGGGTCCCAGCAGGCCACCTCACCGCCTGCCCTGTGCCACCTGCCCCACTGGACTGCAGCCGGGCTGAGGGGGCCGGCGGGGAGCAGGGCACAGACACAGACCGGCCGACATCGCTCCCCCAGCTCGCCAGGCTGGGCTGCAAACTCCCCGCTTTCCCTGCCTCGGCTCTCCAGTGCAGCCAGGGCCTGGGCGCATTGGCCCTGGGGGGCCTGCGCCGGGGGAGGTCCCGGCCGGGGGCTGGGCGCCGTGAGGGCTGCCTCTCAGGGCCCCCCGGGGATGGGACGGCTGGGTACAAAGGGCTCGCAGGGACCGTTTCCCGCCCCCCCCCGTCGCATGCCGGCACCCAGACAAAGCTGCCCCGCCCGGCGCCACGGCTCAGTGCTCCCGGGGGGCGGACACGCCCCTCAGTTAAGGCGCCCACAAAGGGGCCGTGGCCCTGACGGACACTCGTCACTCCCCCGCCTGCCGCCCCCTGACAGCTCCACCCTGAGCTCTGTAAAGGTGATGGACAGGCAGCTGCACCCCCGCACTGACCTCTGACCCCCCCAATCTCCGGCCCCGCTGACAAGCGTAACCACAGCGGCAGGGCCCCGGCTGCGTCCATCCCGCCTGGCGGCTCGGCCCGCGGGGAGGGGGCTCGCACCCGCCCCTTGCAGATTTTAACACCCCGGCCCCCGGTCCGGCTGGCTCCTACCGGAGTGCAGAGCAGACCCTGCCCTGGGGAGTCTGAAAGGCAGCTAAGGGGCTAACCCGGAGCCGGGCGGCGATCCTGGGGCCAGCGCGGGGTGGGGGTGGGGGTGGGGGGGCTAACCCCAATGCTGCACAGGGGACTCTGCGCTCGGCCCCAGGCCATTCTGCCTGCAGCGGCCGAGTCGCCCGCGTCGCGAGGGAGGCGAATGCGCGGGGCAGCGGCAGAGACGCACCAGGCGGAAGCCAAGGGGGGGGAAGACCCGCAGGGGGAAGGGGCGAGGCGGGGGCCAGGCCCCGCGGGGTAAACGGCGTCACTGCAGCCCTGTCCGTTACACCCGCCGGGGGCCGGGCTTCCAGACCATACAAGCACTTTGCGACAGCGTGGGCCAAATGGGAGGGGTACAAATCCAGCGTCACTCCCTGGCTCCTGGGTGGGGTGGGGTGGAGGGAGACAGGGGGCAGGACGGGGGCGGGGCAGGGGAGACGGGGCAGGACGGGGCGGGGCAGAGCAGGGGTAGACAGGAGGGCAGGACGGAGGTCGGGGCAGGGGAGACAGGGGGCAGGATGGGGCGGGGTGGGGAGACAGGAGGGCAGGATGGAGGTCGGGGCAGGGGAGACAGGGCAGGGCAGGGGCGGGTGGAGCAGGGAGATGGGGGCAGGACGGGGCAGGACGGGGGATAGGAGGGCAGGATGGGGGCAGGGCAGGGGAGACGGGGCAGGACGGGGGCAGGACGGGGATAGGAGGGCAGGATAGGGGTCAGGGCAGGGAGAGATGGGGGCAGGACGGGGCGGGGCGGAGCAGGGGAGACAGGGGCAGGACGGGGTCGGGGCAGGGGGAGACGGGGGGCAGGACGGGGTGGAGCAGGCGGAGACGGGGCAGGACGGGGTCGGGGCAGGGGAGATAGGAGGGCAGGATGGGGGTCGGGGCAGGGGAGACGGGGCAGGACGGGGTGGGGCGGAGCAGGCGGAGGACGGGGGCAGGACGGGGTCGGGCAGGAGGAGACGGGGCAGGACGGAGGTCGGGCGGAGCAGGGGAGACAGGGGGCAGGGCGGGGCAGGGGAGATAGGAGGGCAGGATGGGGGCAGGATGGGGCAGGGCAGGAGGAGACGGGGCAGGACAGAGGTCGGGGCGGAGCAGGGGGAGACAGGGGGCAGGGCGGGCTGCTGCACCACCAGCGGCCACGCTCCCAAGCTGAGCGGCATTTCCCCAGCCTGGGAAAGCGGGCGCCCCGGGGTCTCCCAGCACCCAGGCGGCCAAATGAGACCCAGGGGAGAGGCCAGAGAAACCAGCTAATTAGCGAGGAGCTTTCCTGACAAAGCGTCTCCCCTCCCCTCCCCCGGCCCGGCCCTGTGGCCAGGGGGACCAGCAGGGCGGCCCGGTCCCGGGCTGGCCCGCAGCCTAATCCCCTTTTAATTGGCTGCCCCCCAGAGAAAATCCCGGCGCTCCCCGAAGCCCTCTGGCCGGCCGACCAATTAGCCAGCGGCCCGGAGCCCGGGCCAGGCCGCTCGCTGGGCAGACCCTGCGCCCTCCAGCCCCCAGGTCTCACGGCCAGAACTCGAGGCGCCCAGGGGTTGGGCCTAACGTTAGAGCCCCCCCCGCAGCGGCTGGGCCGGGGAGGTGCTCACACGGGGGGGGGGGGGACCTCAGGGAGGTTCTAGCCCTTATGCTGCAGCACGGAAACCCGAGCCCCAAGTTCTCCGGACCCAGCACGCCCGGGTTTAAATCCCGGGGCTTGGGGGGGTTGAACTCGTGGCCGCACTGGGAAGGGCGTTTCAGCCCCACTTCACTGCAGCCCTAGAGCTCCCGGCACCAGCACTGCCCTCCTCTGCCCCGCACCCACCTGCCAGCACGCAGGGGGGCAGGAATCCCCTGAGGGCATCGGCCCCCGGCCCAGCTCCCCTTCATCCTGCCTCCAGCCCGCAGCCTCCCCCTGCCTCTGCCCTTCTCCCTGGGACCCGCCTCGCTCTCCCTAGGCTCCTCCAAGCAGCAGCCCCAGGCAGTGCTGCACTTCCAGCCCGGTCTCTGCCCCCGGCCGCAGGCAGCCCACATCCTGCCAGGCAGCTCTCCTCAGTGCAGCCCGTGCCCTCTGGCCGGGCAAAGGCCTCAAACTCCGGCCCACACCCGGCAGAGGGCAGCGCGCCCCTCCCCACGCTCAGCTGGCTCCTTCCTGGGGGAGCGAGACCCTGGCCGCGCTGGAGAGCATGCCGGGGGCGCTGGAGGGCGTGCCGGGGCGCTGGAGGGCGTGCCGGGGGCGCTGGAGGGCGTGCCGGGGCGGCTGGTCAGTTACCACTGCGACCCAGGCATTTCCTGGACAGCCACTGACACAGCCCCCTCTCCAAGTCCTCGCGCCCCACTCCCACTAGCGGCTCCGGGCTATTTCCGGCCCCCCTTTTCCATACCTCCAAGGCCTCTGCCCACAGCGATTCGCCCTGGGGCCCGATCCCTGCAGTCAGGAGGCTGCCGTCAGTGGAGGGTCTGGGTGTAACTCCACGCCAGGGCCCCAGGCAGGCCGAGAGAGGGGCCAGCCGCGCAGGAAAGCCATCAGCGCATGGCCTCGGGGCCCGGCGACTTGCCTGCACCAGGAGCCAGGGGCCGCGGGGGTCAGCGCATCCCAGCGCCGGGTTGGCCCCCAGCCGACCCGCTCGGGAACACCAGGGATTCGAACGTTTCCAACCTGCGCCCGCCAGCCCAGGACCGGACTAATCCCTGGCGGGCGAGCAGCGAGCAGCTCTGCCGGTTCCTCCTCCTCCAGGAGCCTCTTCCCCTGCGGGGAGCGGGCACCAAGGGTTAAATCCGCCGGGGGGCGGGGGGGCGCCGCGTCCCCAGGTGCGCCGTTAACCCGTCCGCGGCGCCAGCAAAACCAATTACATGCGCTCTCACCCAATTAGTTTCTAATTACAGCCTTGTAGTGCATGCGACGTAATTAACATGTAAATTACACGGCGTGTTTATATTCAATAACCGCTTCCCAGTGTGCCCGGCGGCACGGCCGGCGCTGCCTTGCGGGAGGGGGCTTTGCTTTCTTTGAATCGGGGGATTGAATGTAATTGAAATGCCAACAGAGTCGCTGGTACCGTATTGCGCCAGCGAGCAGGCGCGGCCCTTGCTGGCGGCTCGTACGCGCGGCTCATTCATGCCCTGCAGGCGTGTCCCTGCGGGACTGTCACGCCCGCCCTCGTGCACGCACATACACGTGCGCACACACGCCGAGCGAGCGAGGTGCAGGCTCAGCCCCCAAAAGCAGAGGAAGCGGGGGGGCAGAGCCATGCGTGGAGGTGCGAGGAGACGGGTGGGGGAGAGACAAAGGAAGGAAGAAAGGAGGGAGGCGGCAGGCGAGGAGCAGCGCGCCAGGGTGGGAAGGGAGCCAGACAGGGAGGAGGAGAAGCAGGAAGGCAGAGGCCTGCGCAGACAGACTGGGAAAGGGCCGATCCGGCCTGTGCCAGGGCCAAAGGGGCTGAGCTGGGGGGCACAGGGTCGGACATGCTCAGCCAGTGTCGCTCACCCAGAGTGGGGCCCTGGGGCTAAGGGGCGACAGACTCAGGCCTGGGGGCTGCGTGCGGGGCAGGGGCTCAGAAGCCTGGACAGGGACCCATGGCCAGGCGATTGATGCTTGGGGGGGGGGCCTGCCCCCAGCCTTGGCACTAAGCACCCTCGGGCTGGCCCGCTGGGCGGCATCTGCCCGGGAATCGCACGGCCCTGGTTCCTGCAGCGCCGCTTGGACCCAGCCCTGCTCCGGGCTCTCGAGGGGAGCGGGACGTGCGTGCCCCGTGCTCTCCCTCGGGGCCTTAGAGAGCCCGGCCCAAAGGCCCCGGGAGCAAGGAGGGCTCGGGGGGAGCCAGCTGCCCTGGGGAGGCACCGGCAGGGACACCCAGCACTCAGAGCCCAAACAGGGGGTTGAAACCCTGTTGGGGTGAGGCTCCCCCCAGCCCTTCCCTGTCTGCGCTCCCACATGCTGCTGCACACCAGCTGGCAGCTCAGCTGAGCAGGCGCCTGCTAATGAGCCCGGCAGGAGGGGGGCTGGTTGGGAAGCAGGACCAGGACAGCTGCAGAGCCCAGTCCCGGCTGCCTGCGCTTGCGCCCTGGTCCCAGGCAGCCGGCCACGCCCCAGCCCTGCCCAGCTTCTCAGAAGAGCCCGCGGCGCCCCGCTGGGTGGGTGCTGTGCGCCGGAGCCAGCCGTGCGAGGGCAGGGCGCAGAGCCAGGCGAGGGCAGGGTGCTGTGCGCCGGACCCAGCCGTGCGAGGGCAGGGTGCTGTGCGCCGGACGAGGGCAGGGTGCTGTGCGCCGGACCCAGCCATGCGAGGGCAGGGCGCAGAGCCGTGCGAGGGCAGGGTGCTGTGCGCCGGAGCCAGCCGTGCGAGGGCAGGGTGCAGAGCCAGGCGAGGGCAGGGTGCTGTGCGCCGGAGCCAGCCGTGCGAGGGCAGGGCGCAGAGCCAGGCGAGGGCAGGGTGCTGTGCGCCGGAGCCAGCCGTGCGAGGGCAGTGCTGTGCGCCGGACCCAGCAGTGCGAGGGCAGGGTGCAGAGCTGGGCGAGGGCAGGGTGCTGTGCGCCGGACCCAGACGTGTGAGGGCAGGGTGCAGAGCTGGGCGAGGGCAGGGTGCTGTGCGCCGGACCCAGACGTGCGAGGGCAGGGTGCTGTGCGCCAGAGCCAGCCGTGCGAGGGCAGAGTGCAGAGCCGGGCGAGGGCAGGGTGCTGTGCGCCAGACTGAGCCGTGCGAGGGCAGGGTGCAGAGCCGGGCGAGGGCGCAGCGTGTGTGCACCCCACTGGCTGGGAGCCACGGGGGCCAGGAGTGTCCCGGGCCCGGGTGCAGCCAGGCCTTGGCTCTGGAGCTCAGACAGGAGCAGCTCAGGTTCTCAGCCCTGCAGTCCCTGGTTCGATTCCCCAGAGCGTCAGCCCAGGCCACCTCCACCGCCCCGGCCCCAGGGAACGTGGCCCCAGCCTCCCAGCGCCCTGGCTGGGACTTGAACCCGCAGCCCGGGGGAGGGCCCCAAATGGGGGCAGCCATGGCCAGCCCCAGGATACTGAGGGGCGAGGGGGGAGGCTGAGGTTGGGCCAGCACACAGGACCCGGGTGCAGCGGGGAAGCGGTGGGTGCTGGGGGTGGCCCTTTGCATGGGGGGCAAGGGCCAGGCCCTGCAGGGAGTCCGGAGAGCAGGGAGGCAGAGCCTGGCCTCACCTCCCATGGGCCCAACGGCAGGGAACCCCCGCGGGACTGTCTGGGCAAGGGGTGTGAGCACCCTAGGTCACGGGAGGGGCAGGGGCCCGGCAAGCTCCCCAAGCCGGAGCCCAGCTGGCCAGCCGCGCCTGCGGGCGCAGTCCGGAAAAGGGGCTGTCCTGAGCGGGGACACTCTCCGGGCCCTGGGGCATGGGCAAGTCTAACTCGACGCGCTGGACGTCAGAGGCTAAGCAGCCTGGGGGGCTGGGCCTTGTGCAGAGCCGCCCTCTCCAGACACACACAACTTTACAGGAGGGTGATGAGATTTCTCGACTGTATGTCTGGGGAAACTGAGGCACCATGCCCAGCAGCTCAGAAGCAGAAGCCCAGGCTCCCGCCCCCATGAGGGCCAGACTGACGAGGGTAGATGGGGGCCTAAAGGCCCAGATACGCAGCCTGGAGGATTTCCAGGAAGTGCCTAACTCTCCCCAACTCCACGAGGAGTTAGGCACTCTCGGCCCTTCGGAAAGTTTTGGGCACTTCACCGGTCGCGTTGGGCACCTAAATCCCTTGGGCTGCCCACTGCCAGGGGGCCGGGGTGCAGGAGAGGCAGAGGCGCTGCCGTGGGGCTGCCCCCTGCGCGCCGCACTGGTACGCTGGCGGCGGCGGCTGCACGCTACCCACCGCCCAGCTGATGTGCCTGAGCGTCGCTCCCCCTTGATGGGTTATTTATGATGCAATTAAGCTAATTACATGGAAGGCGCGCGCGGCTCCGTGGCCCTGAGCCAAACGTTTTTCCTATTTACCCGGTTCCCAGGTGGGAGGGAGCCGAGGGCCGGGGAGAAGAAACGCGCGGGCGGCTGTTTGCTTTGAGCGCGAGTCGCTCCCGCCGGCTGGCCCTGCTCTGCTGGCAGGAGGGGGCGCCCTGGCCTGCCTCGGCCACCAGGAATGGGAGCACAGGGCCCCACAGCGCTCCCTCCTGCCAGCCGCCCCGCCCTGGCCCCCAGTCCTGGGCAGGGACATCCCGGGGCCACGCGCGGAGACCAAGAGGGACCCGCAGTCACCCTGGGGGCGCACGGAGCGGCCAGGCGCAAGCTGCCCCCTCCAGCACACGCCCGGCCCTGCAGAAAAGTCTCGCCCTGCCGCGGCGGTTTGGATCGGGGCCCTGCTCAGAGCCGGGCCAGCCAGGAAAACGCTAATTCGCCCAAACCCAGCCTGGCGCGGGGAGGCCCCGCCCGCGCTCGACTACCAGCCCCCGGGTCACCGCCCGGCCCCACCCCACACGCTTTCCCGCTCCGCTTTGAGGCCGTGCCACAGGCCCCCCCCCGCCCCACTTCCCCAGGTTACAAGGGCGTCTTGTGCGCCCGGACCCACAGCAGCACAGGGGGCAGGGGTGGGCTGGGCTGGCTTAGCAAGGCGGCCCGCACAGCCCACGCCTGCTGCGACGCCTGGCGGGAAGGGCTGGACCTCACGGGGGCAGGGGTTCCACTGCTCCTCCCCCGGGGCCAGGCCGATGTTCGGAAAGCCCCCCCACACCTGGGCTGGGAAAGCCAGGCCTGAGCCCGCTGGGCCCGCCCCGCTGCCGGCACAGCCCCCGGTCCAGCCCGCCCAGGGGAGCAGCACTGCAGGGGCTGCCCGGGACACGAGCTGTCATGGGGGGGGCGGGGGCTCCTTTAAGCCGCGGTAGCAGCCCCCGGCCAGACCCCTGCAGCTCAGCCCGTTCCTGGAGCTCAGTAAATCCCTGCAGCCCGGGCAGCGTTTCCCGCCCTCCCCAGATTTCCCGCACCCAGGGAAGGGGCCCGGCCGCAATCTCGCCGGCCCGGGGGAGAAAGCTGGGTCTGCCCTGGGAGGGGGCCGGGACGCCGGGCCCGGGCTGCTCCGTAACCAACCCCGTGCTGACACCTCCGGGCCACTAGGGGGCCGGGCACTGCCCCCACTCGAGGGCCAACTTCTGTCCCCCCTGCCCCGGCGCCCAAGTGAAATGGGGAGCAAAGGGCGCGGCCCAGGAGGCGTCTCCCCCACGGACACAGTGCGGCCCACGGGTGGGGCTGGCGGGAGCCTCTCGCGGCCGCCCCCAGCCCTCCACTCCAGCTGCAGGACCCTAGACCCCTCCTGCCGTTGGGCACAGCAGCCTGGGGGGGGCAAGGGAAGGGAGGGGGCAGCCCTTTGCGATGAGGGTGTGACTTCGAGGGCCTTTCCCAGGGCGGCAGGACAGCCCGGCTTTCCCGCTACAGAGCCAGGCGAGGGCACAGCTCCGTCCAGGACCCGGAACCTGCAGGCTGAGCACAGCCCCACCATCCTGCTCTCAACAGCGCCCGGAGCCGCAGCTGCATGTGCCTAAACCTCAAACCCTCCCCCGCTCCTCTGCAGCAGGGCGTTCCGCAGGTTAACAGCCCCAGCACCTGTGCCAGCGGCCCCTAGACGCACACAGCCAAGAGGGGCTGAGCCAGACTGGCTGGGAGCCAGCAGCCCCAGCCACAGGCAGCGTTTCTGAAGCCGCACTAACTCACTTGGGGAGCAGGCTGCCCTTACATTTGCTTATTTGAAGAGACTGTCTCTGCTTAAACATTCACAAGGCGCTTAACTGCTCACGGCTGCAGGAATGTGCATTTCTCACAGCTCCCGGGCCACGGCGGCCAAAGCCCCTCGCCTTCGCGGGGCCAGGCTCCTGCCCAGAGGGGCACGTTAGGGGGTCGTTGGGTCTGACCTCAAGCATAACCCACGTCCTGCACCGAGCCCTGCAGCGGGGGCCCCAGTGGCCTGGAGCGGCGGGAAAGGTGCCCACGCCCGATTTAACGACTGCAGCAGACAGAGAAACAAGCCACTCAGAGACGCCACCGTTTAATCCTCGCAGGCGAGCGGATTTGGCGTGTACCCTTGGATGGGCTGGAGAGGAAGCACTGCCCGCCCGTCTAACAGGGCCCGGCTCCTCCCTTTAAACTGGTCTCCGTGTCCAGTGAGGAGGCAGAAACGTGCCCCCACGTGCTACCATCCAGCAACATCCTCTCATCTTTTTCCAGTCACATGTGGAATATTTTTACAGGCAGCGAGGCTCCTGCCAAGTGCACCACCAGGAGAAACACAAAGGTAGCCAGGGGTGCTCTGCTAATCCGCCGGGTGGCACGGGAATCTGTCGCGAATGGCCGTCCACACGTAGCGCTTCCCGGGAACCCAGCTGCCCAGCCAGGGAGCACAGGCCAAGGAAACAACCCGCCACTGCCTTAGCCCCAGATCCTGGGAACCAGACCGGGGATGTTCCCACACGCTGGGTAGTGCCTCAGCCGGGGAGATGTCGGGTCGAGGGCAGGGTCCCTGGAGAAAGGGGCTCAGGCCGCTGGGAAGTTACGAACAAACCCGTTTGTCCAGAGAACTCCAGGGCAAGAGCCGCTCTCTTCCTCACTGGCATGCAGCCGCCCAGCGCTCCACAGCTGGCTCTGCGCACGGCCAAGCTGGTGGGTTTGGAAGACACCCTTTGGTTTTGCAAGCACATAATTGCAGTGTCGAACACGCCTTATCCAAACAAGCCGGGCCGGCGAGCGCACGAGCAGAGCCACAGGGCTGCTCAGCCGCACGAGGATTGCCGTACGGCGCTTGTGCGCTGAGCGACAGCGAGTTCCACGCGGAACCACAGCCAACGGGGCACGCCAGGACTCGCCTCTCCGCTAACACTCTGGCTTCTGCCGGGCCAGGCAGCCAGCCTTGCAAAGGGGCTACAGGTTGAGAGAGGTGAATAGCCCCAGCCTGCTCAAGGGACATTTCCAGTGGCAGAGAGTTCCGCCGGCCCTTGTTAGGCGAGTACCCAGCGAACCTGCCTCTAATCTCCAGGGACTGACCCGGCTACAGGTATGCCACATGCAGAGCTAACCCAGCTCTACCAGCCTAGGACATTCAACTATTGCAGAGGCTGCCACGGGGAAAGGAAAGAGTTAGAGAGCGGGGGGCAGGCAAGTGGGAGACACAAGAGCCCCCAGAAGCTCAGAGGCAGTGGCCACCCACGGGAGGGACTCGGAAACAACCCAAGCCAGGCAAACTTCCTGCATTTCCTAGCTAGGAGAACAGGCTCCGGGGCAGAGGGGGGACTCGCTGGCTCTGGTCTCGCCTCCGGCATTTAGCAGACTGGAAACAGGGTTAGAGTCCGCACTCGCTCGCCCACTTCAGTCACAGCAGGACAGCCTCCTGGAGGGAGCCCCTGAACCCTAGCGGGCGCTCTCGTTAGGGGGCGCTGGCTGGCACGGCCTGGGCCCTTTCTCCAGCGCTCCCATCCCCGCCCGCCGTGCTGGAAGGGACTGCGCAGCAGCCACAGGCGGGAGCCCTGGGGCTTTTCCACAGCGACCCGTCCCTGTCGCTTCCAAAGCACATGGCCTGGGGCCGACGGCTCTGTCCCAGCCCACAGGTGGCACAGCCCCGGGAAATCCCTCTGGAGTGGGGGGAGACCAGGCCTGGGTGCAGCCCGGTGGCCGGCCCTTCGACTGCTGCATTTCTGCGCACACGGACACTTACAAAGAGCCGCTCCTGGATTCTGACCCCAGGGAACAGGCACGGGCTGGCCAGGCTCGCGGGAGAGCCCTGGCTGTGGCTAAGAGCAGTCTCGGCTCCGTGCTCGGCGTGCGGGCTGCCCTTCTCCACGCTGCTCCTGGGGGTCCGGACACCGAAAGCCGGCAGGCCTGGACGCGCCCGTCGCTCGCCAGCCCTCAGCAGGCGGTCCCTCCCCAGCCGGGCTGGGTTTATCCGCGTGCACCGTCCAGTCCAGCTGCAGCAGCTTCAGCCCTGGATTGAGTCTGCTGGACCCAAGCGCTTTGCCCCCGAATCCTTTGCAATGGGCGGCCGGGCGGGGGGGAGGCCGGCGAGCTGATGGGAAGTCCCCCGTGAAACCCCAGGGGCGAGACTCAGGGGCCCTGCTCCAGGCTAGAAGGCCGGGACGAGTCTGCAGAACCCAGAGGGGCCGGGCCCCACGTTCCCAGCCTCCCCCGCGGGCGTGAGGGGCTGGGGCGAGCGGGTGGCCGCTGGGTGAGCTGGCGCTGAGGCAGGAGCGGAGGAGACGGACGCTGGCCCAGCGCGCTCAGGGTGTGTGTGTTCTGGGCGCTCCGGGCTCTGCTCCAGACAGGCCGTGGGACTGGGGCTGGCTCCCGGTGCCCGCCAGCCTCAGCAGGGTGTGGGAGGAGATGCCCGCCAGGGACCTCGAGGTGCGCCGAGCGCCAGACTGAAACGGGAAGCATCTGGGCAGCTCCTGCCCGGGCAGCCAGCGCCAGTGCACCTTCATAAGCTCCCAGCCACGCCCACGGCCTCTGTCCCTCAGCACGGCCCCCGGCCCCGCGGCTACTCACACGGCCTCCGCTCCGCCCGCCCCGCGGCTACTCACGCGGCCTCCCAGAGAGTCACTGGGGCCTTTTGGGCCTAGGACTCCCTGGAGCTGTTCGGCGCCGTCATCGTACCCGCGGCCCCTGGTGCCACACGCAGGCCTGGGGCCCCAAGTCTCCAGCTTAGCCAAGAGCAGCGGCACAGACACAAAACCGCCCTGGAATTCCCGGGGGGAGACGCTCCTTCCAAAGCCGGTGCCCCCGGCCGCCCAGTCCCCCTTTTAGGGAACCCGGCCCAGCCCCTTCGCTCACCCACCCGCCTCGGCGGGCCACAGGGATCCGGGACTCCGGGCTCGTCCACACGTAGAACGCTGCAGCCGCGCCGCCGGGAGGGGTCACCGCCGCTTTGCAGCACAGACCCAACCTCCGTGGGGCCACGGGCTCGGTGCCTCATCGCACCAGCCCCCCAGCCGCCTGCGTCCTGTGACTGCGCCTCGGAGGGTCTCTCGCGCCGCGTCAAACACCTGACGCTTCCCACCCGCGCTGGCAATTGGACAGCGCCCAGCAGTGCAGAGCCAGGCAGCTCCCAGTCCTGCGCCGTGCAGGCCAGGTCACGTTTCCCTACGGCCCACATCTCTAGAGGGGCTCGCGCGATCGCCCCGAGCCTGCTGCCAAGGACGCTCCCTGGCCTCGAGCCAATCCTGCCCGGCTCAGAGTTGCCTTGGGAAATTTCAGGGCAAAACTGAGCCGTGGTGGAAAGCAAAACTCCCCTGGACTCCAGAGCGGGCGCGGGCGGCTCAGCACGGGCCTGGCTGCCACTCTCCTACGGCGAGAGGAGAGCTCCCCGCTGGGCCACCCCAGACTCCCCCCGCTCAGGCAGAGCGCTCGGGACACACGCCGGCCGGAGCCCTGCTCCCATCCTTAGCGTCTCAGCCAGCCCCTCGCCTTGACCCCCTGCTGGGCTCGGCAGGGCCGGCGTCTCCCTGCGCCCAGCCACCCAGTGCTGCGGCACGCTACGCGCGGCTCTGGGGACTCACCGGTCCCCTTGTGCACGTCCCAGGCTCCAGGGCCCCTCCGTGGGAATCTCTCCTGTCACTCCCCGCCCACAAGGGGCCGGCTTCGACCCCACGGTCTCCAGCGGGAGCGGCTCCGTCCACACTGCGGTGGCCACGCCAGAGCCGCTGCGGATCGACGTGGGTAGAGGGCCAGATTCCGCCCTCGGGGCCGGGGCCAGAGCCATGCACACCAGAGCTGGAGCCCAGGAGCTTTCGTGCCTGGTTTCTGGCCTGAGCCCGGATCATGACCCTGTAATGCCACCTGAGCCGCGAGGCCGGTGCAGATTAACAGGCTGGAAAAGGGGACGTGGTGTCACCGCCCGGTCACCGGAGAGTCGCCAAACAAGCTCAACGGAAACACAAACAGCCAGGAACAAAAGAACCCGGCCTCCTGCCTGGCGGGGGGCAGCAGCTCACAGCCATTGGGGACTGCGTGGGGAGGGACAGCCACTCACAGCAATGGGGAAGAACAGCTGCTCACAGCAATCGGGGAATGCCGGGGGCAGAGGCTCACAGCAATCGGGGCTGCCCAGAGGGTGAGAGCCACTCACAGTGATCGAGGGGCTTCCGGGGTGACGGACAGCCGCTCACAGCTATCAGGAGCTGCCAGGGGTGTGGGGAGAAGAGACAGCTGCTCACAGCGATTGGGAGCCTAATAGCCAGCGGAACAGGAGCAGCCCGTGCGACACTGTGGCCCAAAAAGCCAAGGCGGCTCTGGGACGTGCAAACGGGCTCTCTGATTTGCCTCTACCAGCCGGGGCCCCAGTTCCAGGGGACGGCGCTCCGTTGGGAGGGGTCGAGGGGTGCAAAACCCGCCTTGGGGGGACGGACTCCGTGTGCGCAGCACAGAGCAGAGGGAGGGCTAGATCCCAGCTCTCGGGACCTGCCTGGGGCCAGGCACCAGCCAGAGGGCCCCTCTGCACCCGCCCTCAGCTCACCGCGGAGCGACCGATCCCCCCACCCTGCTCCCCCGCGCCTCTCCGGCTCTGCCCCGCTTTGGCGCCCGCGGCTCTGCCCAGCACACTGGCCAGGCACGGAGTTAGGGGCCAGAGTCGGGACCCCTCCGGGGCTCGGCCAGCCCAGCTGGTGTTCCGGGCATCTGCACCCCGGCTACATGCCCCGGCACCTACAGCACCCCCATATTCCAGACCTGAGCCCCCCAACTTCCTGAACCTGATCCGCCCCCTTCCCCAACACCCACTACCCCAGCCCTGGGCTCCCCCCGCCCTGGCCAGGCCCCTCGCTCCCGCCCCGCAGGACTGTGGCTCAACAAAGCCCCCGGCTCGTGCCACACTGGAGGGCAGTTTTGGTGGCACGACCCAGCCCCGCCAACGGGCATCTCGCTCGGGGGGGGGCAGGCTGGGCTTGGCCCCTGCAGCCCTGACAGCTCGGCGGAGGCTCCGCCCCCGGCTCCCATTTCAGCGCCTGCTGGGCCTGCGCCAGCGGCCAGGCCGCCCTGCCAGGACTCCTCTCCGCTCCCGCCCTTCCCGCGCCGCCTGCGGCCGCCGGGCCTGCTCCTGCCGCTGGAGCTGCGGGTGGGATTTGGGCCAAGGGGAGGGGCGAGCCGGCCCAGCGAAGCCCTCCCCTCCCCCAGCCCCGGCCTGGCCCGCAGCCTCCCGCCCCCGCGCTCACACAGGGAAGGTAGCGACTCGGAAAAGCCGATTAACGCGGCTCGGCTCCAGCGCCCGCGTCCCAGCAGGCTGCTAAGGGAGCCGGGAGGTTAATGCGCGGCGACTGGAGCGGCAGGGCCGGGACCCCGGCCGGGCGGGGGGGCTGCTCCTCTGGAGCGCGGCCGGCGGCGCGCCAGGAGTTACGCCGCTCAGGGTGGTGTGCACAGTGCGCCCCTCGGTCCCCGCCGCGCCCCTCGCCAGCCCCTTCCCCGCGGCACAGGCAGCCTGGCTGGGCAGAGCCGGCCCGGGGTGGCCCTTGGGCCTCGTGCTTCGGGGGGCTGCTTGTGGCCACCCTCATATTGAGGTGCCCTACGAAGCCCAGGGTGGCCTGGGGCCGGGCCTCCCCACGGCAGCAGGAAGTGGAACGACCTGGCCTCAGCCCGCCCTGTGTCGCTCAGGGGAGTGGGGCTCAGCAGGCTGGGGCCAGGTCGCTCCACTCCGGGGGGGGGCTGCCACCCCATGCCAGACTCTCAGTAACCCCCCAGGGTCACCACACTTGGGGAAGGGGCTTGGGAAAAGGGGTGGAGGCAGCAGGGGCAGGACGGGGCGGGGTGCGGTTGATCCCAGGCCAATAGGGCCCAGGCTCCTAAAGCCCTCAGGAGGCAGGATTTGGGCTCCTAAGTCACAGAGGCTCTTGGAACCCCACCCGACAGCTGCCTGATCCAGGTGTCGCTCCTGCCAGCCCAGCTCCCAGGGCACCAAGGACAAGCCACGCCCAGCTCACGGGGACGGGAAAGCGTGGCCAATCCTCGCACGCCGTGCTTAACGATGCTCATCCGTGCCGGGTTAGAGCCACCTCCCTGGGCACGCCCCCGCCCCCACCTGGCCACTGCGCTACTGGCCAGGCTGCAGGAAACGGGCGTGCGGGTGCATCCGGGCAGCCCCCTGCAACGACCGCGCCATCTCGGCTCCAAACAGGCGGCTGCATTTCCGCCCCTCCCCCACACCCTGGCCGCACGCTCCCAGCAGGGGGCGCTGTGGGGCGAGCGAGCAGGAGGACAAAAGCCTGAATTTGGCTCCGTCCTGGCCCCCAGAACCGCTGGGAACCCGACGTCGCGATGCCTCAGTTTCCCCCCGCAGACCTGGTGACGTGCCAAGACAGACCACACTGCCTCAGAGCTCCCCACCGCACAGACGCCTGCTACGGCCGCCCAGACAAGCTGCCCCCGGCCACACACACACCCGACACGTGCGGGGGGGTGGCAGTGCCAGGCCCTTGCTGGCAAGGCCGGGGTACAGCCACAGGCCAGCGCCACGGTGCAATGGCCAAGGGCTGCCAACCCTCTAAGCCTCTCGCCCCAGCCATCAGCCTGCTCCTTGGCCGCACAGCACCGACCCGCCGAGTCCCACGGGGCCTCCAGCAGCAGGGGCCGGGGGGCCAGAGGCAAGTCCCACAGGGGCAGGGGAGCAGCAGGGGCCGAATTCACACAGGACGCTCTCCTCAGGCTGCATGCTATTGTCCATGGTGGCGCCTGCAGCGCGGCCCCACGCCAGGGCCCACTGGGCCAGGCACTCCCCGACACAGCGCGAGATGCGCTGCCCCAGAGAGCTCACGGCCTAACCAGGGAAACTGAGGCACAGAGTGGGCAGCGACTCAGCAAAGGTTGCAGAGGTGGGAAGAGAAGCCAGGTCTCTGAGCCCAGTGGGATGCCCTGCCCACTAGGCCATGCTGCCACTTGCAGATGCTCCCCAGTGGGGAAGCGGCAAAGACACCCAGGACACAGACGCACACGCACCGTTCGCTGGCGGCTGGCTGGAGGCGCCCCGACCTGCTCACGCAAACCCTGGCCCTGCACAGCTCCCCAGGCACCCTCACGCCCCTTCCCCCTGCCCAGCTCAACCCCCCGGCTGGCGGGTCCCAGGCACCCCGGGGCGAGCGCGTCGGGCCGGTCCATCCGGACAGGGCCCGGGTCGGCCGGCGGGTCCCAGGCACCCCGGGGCGAGCGCGTCGGGCCGGTCCATCCGGACAGGGCCCGGGTCGGCCGGCGGGTCCCAGGCACCCCGGGGCGAGCGCGTCGGGCCGGTCCATCCGGACAGGGCTGCCCCTAGGTTCCAGGACCAGCCTGTGGGCGTGGTATTGCCACAGCCCTTGAGTTGAGGAGCAGCAGGAAAGCTCACGCTGCAATGCAGCCCCGGCCCCGGAGATGCCATGTGCCACCACCCATAGCTCCAAGCAGATATCACCGGCACCAGAGGCCAGAATCCATTCCAGTGAGGTACCATGATCCTGGCCAGGCTCTCCCTGTGCCCCAAGGGCAGTGTTGGCTGTGGAAGGTGGGGACACAGCGGGACGGATGCTCTCATGGGCCTAAGGCTAAGGAGGAGGAAGAACTGGACCTGGACCTGGACCGGTCTCTGGCCGCAGTGACCCCCTTTCAGAAGGAAGCACACGACGTGCCCCCCGGCTCTGCCTGCAGAGGGCAGGCGGCGTCTTACCTTTGAAGGAGAGCTGCACCCGCGGCGTGGCAGAGACGTAGTCCTTGGGGTGGGCCGCCCGCCAGCCCAGCGTCAGCAGGGCGACCCCGAGCACGACGCCAAGAAGGGGCATGGCGGGGCGGCGTCCAGGCGGAGTCCTTGGGAAGCCTAGCGGGCAGGAGAACGGGGCGTTACCTGGGCAGCAGGGAACAAGGCCCTCGCCCCGCCCACAGACACGCCCCCGCCCAGCTCCCCCCACATGGCTCCCCCATCCAAAGGTGGGCTGGGAGCCCCCATGAGCCCCAGGGGTCCAACCATCGCCCTCAGCCCTGGGGCGAGGAGACAGGCCCTAGAGCCACCACTGCAGTAATTCCCCTGCCCCTGCCCCTGCCCCGCTCCCAGGCTGAGCCTTTGCCCCTGTGGCGCCCGCGGGAAGGAACCGCTACCTGGCAGGGAGACGGCTTTCTGGGGTGCTGCTGCCCCCTCCCACCCCCAGGGCCGGATTGCGGCCGTTCCCTTCCACCCCTGGCTCCTTTGCACCACTCCCCGGCACTTTGCCACCCGCCCCCGTCTGCACCGGAGGGACAGCAGGCGATGGGAAGGGCCCAAGCACCAGGCTCGTTCCAGGAAGGGTTCCCTGGGCCCCACAGGGCATCGGCCTCCCTCAGGTGGCCCAGCGGGCCCCGGCGCCTCTCGGTGCTTACCAGCCCGCAGGCCGGCCTCGTCTGGCAAAGCCAAGGGGCTTGCAGAGGGGCAGCGATCGAGTGGCTGGCTCAGGACCGGACAGGCCCCTCCTGGCCCAATCGAGGGAAGGATCCGACCAGCCCCTCAGCCGGCAGCCACTGGCCCGGCCTGCGAGCGGTCCCTCCCCTCCGCGCCCCCGCCGAGCAGAGAAACGCGGGAACCGGAGGGGGGGAAATCTGGACTTGATTATTGACAGAACAGAAGAGAGACAAAAGGCTTTGGAGGGGGGAAGAAAAGGGCTGCGTGTGCCAGGTTGGCTGGGCGCCGCGGGGATCCCGGCTACACCACGCAGCAGAGCGCCGGGGCCACGCACGAGCCGCACAGCTCCCACGGGCCACGGCTCCCGGAGGACGGAGGCTGAGCCACCTTAATGCGGCACGGACAGGCTCTGAAATCCAGACGGGGCTCTTAGGGCCATCTGGCCCGCCCCGTCGCCCTGCGCTGAGCCAGCAAGACGCCCGTCTGGACTCCAGGTGACAGAGATCTCGTCAGTCCTTGCCCTGGCTAATCCCCCTGCCTGGCAGTAAAGCCCCCCTCGCCGCCAGCTGGAGCAGGCTAGTGCCACCTGCCAGCACCAGGCCCTTTGACCTCTGCTCCAGGAGAACCCCTGCTGCCCAGATCTTCCCAGGTGCGGGGCCCCCAGCCCGCGCCCGCCCCGGCGCCCTGCGAACACGGCGCGAGCCAGCCCTCGGAACCCGGTCTGCGAACGGGACACAGGCTGGGGAGTCGGAGGTCTAGCCCCGGCTCCGCCACACGCCTGCTGGGTGACTCGTGCGCTGCCTCAGTTTCCCCTTCTGTGCAGCACTTTGCCAGGTGCTTGGAGGCCTCTGGAGGAGAAGGGCAGGGTGCAGGCCTCAGGCAGCGTCTAGCCAGCACCGTCTGGCTTCCTGGCGTGTTGGATGCACGTCTCCAGCCAGCGGAACCCCCTTCACCACAGTGACTGCCCCATTGGGCAGGGGGGAACCAATGCGCTGAGAGATCAGGTGATTCACCCAAGGTCACACACAGAATCTGTGGATTGGACCCCTGCTCTATGCTAGTGCCCTACCCACTAGGCCTCCCTGTCTTGGTGAGCAGCTGGAAAGAGGTGGGAAGGGCTCTCAAAGAGGGTCACTGCCTCCAGAGCAGCCCCTTGTGGCCAACACGCGCCTGCACAGGGGGACAGCACCACTTCCCACGTGCTCAGTTCTTGGCCACGGGGCAGGAAACCCACCAGGCCCTACAGCATGGACACACCAGAGTCTCAGCGCTCGGTGCCCGGCATCCCCATCGGCGGGAGCGCATCTTCCCCGCTCCCGGGGTCCAGCACATGGACCCAAGCGCCCGACAGGCAGGGAGGGGATCCGGGGGCCTGAGCAGGAGCAATCTGCCCAGCACAGAGCTCGCCACGTTTCGGTGACTCAACAATAACCCGTCTGGATCCACTTCCATCCCACGTGCAAAACCGCAGCAGCGCGAGCCTGCACAAACCCTCCTCGCCTGGGGGGGTCACGTGAGCTAGGCCCCTCTCTGCCAGGCCTGAGGCTGGGGGAGCCCTGCCCAGGGAGGGCTGGCTCTGCCCAGGCCCATGTTATGTCCTGGTTGCAGAGGCCCTGCTGTCTGGGACAGACACTGGGGACAGCAGGGCAACAGGGGGCGAGCTGGCTGTGGGGGGCAGATCACACCCTGGGGCAGCAGGAGGCCAGAGGGGCCTCTGGGCTGCCCCCGGCCTCCCCGGCGCACGCTGCAGGGAGCGGACGGGAGGAGATGGGAGATTCTCCCTCGGCTTAGTCGGAGGCAGGGCTGGAGGCCGGGCCGGGCCTCCGGGAACACAGCTGGTTACAGCGGTGGGCAGTGCCGCGCCGGGCAGGAACGGCAGCGTCCCGGTCAGCATGGGCTTGCTGCTGCCATGGGAGCCGGATTCCCCTCTCCGGCCGGCACACCCTGCTGGAGCCCATCGAACTCTCGCTCCTGCCCGGAGCACGGCGCCATGTGTTCCGGAGCCGGGACGTCTCCAGCCCCAATTAGCCAGCGATCAGCCAGCTACAGCAACCCCCCTGCCGGCCCTGGGAACTAGTTCTGGCAGAGCCTGCTCGCGCGTTTGGATGGAGCTGTGTGTGCGGCAGAGGGGAGCGAGATGGCAAACAAAGGAAAGGGGGAAGAGGCGAAAAGGAGGAGGAAGACGGGAATGGGAAGCCGGGGGGAGGAGGAGAGAAGGAGGGAATCGGAAGCCAGGGTCGAATGCTGGGAGGAAGCCAGATGCAGCGAGAGCAGGGAGCCGGTCCATTCTCCAAGTGCATCTTCGGGCTGCGATTCCTCCCTCCGGCGTCGCTCGCACGCAGACGTGCAAACTCAGCGGCGCTGGGCAGACTTGTTCCCCAACGGTAGCCAGGCGCCTCCTTCCCGGCGGGGGCGGACGAGCCCGAATGCCCACCCTGGCCACGCGAGGGTCGCTTGCTTCTACCCAGCACGGCGATTGCCCCGAGGAAGGCGGCTTGGCCCACACGTTTGGCAGCCAGGGGACGGCTTCCCGGGCGTGCGGCTGCGGGGCCCGGCCGGGGGGGGTGGTGGAAGCGGGCAGCCTGCGCAGTTCCTGGCTCACGGCAGGAGCCGGTCCCAGAAAGGGGCGAGGGCAGCAGGAAGCGTTCAGGGCGAAGAGGAAAGCCGCAGGCTCCTGACTCAAAAGGGACTTCTGAAGAACTCCGTGACTAACACACGGACACGGTGACACCAGCCAAATGGCTGCAGCCCCCCGGAGGGATGGATACTCCCGAACTCCGCTGCAGCCACTTTTAACCCTCTGCTGCCCTCCCCACGCTGTGCCTGCTCCCTGCCGCTCTGCGCCTTCGGGAGGGGCTCTAGGAGAGTCTGCTCTCAGCCGTTCGGCCCGTGGTGGGAGGGGGCGCACAGCGTCTGGGGAGCAGGTTGAGGGGGACAGGAACCCCCCCCCACACACACACACACACACACACACTCTCCCCGTGAGCATCGCCAGCCTAGCCCCAAGAGCCCAGCACTCGGACCCGGCAAGTAAAAGGGCTGCCGCCACCGTGCGTCATTTCCAAGTGCTGGCAGCCTGCAGGGGGCACGCAGGGCACTGGGGAGCACCGGGGCAGCCGCTGGGTAGGGCGCGTTCGATGCTGGGCCCTCACACTCGAGAGATCAGCTGTCCCGGGACCTTTGGCTCCTGGCGAAGCG
Organism: Rafetus swinhoei; assembly: GCA_019425775.1. Taxonomy (NCBI): domain Eukaryota; kingdom Metazoa; phylum Chordata; order Testudines; family Trionychidae; genus Rafetus; species Rafetus swinhoei. Next base: position 1,313,800 of record CM033435.1, on the reverse strand, counting down.
GCGCTTGGCCTGCTCTGCCGCTGCCACCAGCATCCTGGCGGCACGGGCTGGCACCAGGGGTCGCATGCCCACGAGGGAGTGCCCAGAGCCTGGAGGGCGAGGGCCAGGGTGGAGGCTCTGCTCTAGCGCCCTGATCCATGCCCCGCTGCCCCCTCCCTCGGCACTGCGGGTGGCAGGAGCAGGCACATCATGTGACCCGACTCTCCCCCCTGGGGGGAGGAGCTGAGCCTCCTGGCCTTGTGTGTGTATGGGGGGGGGGGGAGAGAATGTTAAAAACCTGCCAGGATCAGCCAGGGCCCAACCAGGAGCAGACCCGGCAGGGAGCCAGGCAGGTCCCGGAGCCTGCACTCCAGGGGCTCTGCCCAACTCCGCCTCCTGGGCACCCAGCAGACCCCCACGCACCATCCCCTGCCCCCCGGCCGTGGCCCTCACTGCAAGCCAATCGCTCCGGCCTGGCAGCTCATTGGCAGCGCTGCCTCTGGGCCCCCAAGGGCCTGGCATGTCTGGCCTCCTCTGTGCCCCACCGCCAGGTCCCTCCTGCCCCGTCTGGCTCTCCCCCCTGCTCCATGCCCTCCCCTCACCCATTCCCCGCCAGCCCCACACGCAGGTGCCACCCGAGGCCAGGACGAGGGCAAGCAGGTTTCCACAGAGGCAGCTGCACAAAGGAAGGAAGAGGCAAGAATCGGGGCGCGGGGACCGGCCAGTACTAGCCCAACCAAGAGGCGCACCCGTCCCGGGCCTGGCTCCACCTGGCGCCCCACGGTCCAGGCCCGGCCCACCTGGGCCACCTGGCGGCCAGGCCAGGCCAGGACGTCGCCTGCCCCAGCTCTGAGCCCTGCGCCCAGAAAGCAGACGAAGGGGTCGGGGAGGTGGTCCTCTAATAAACTGGCACAATGAGGGTTTCTTTGGGGAAGGGGGCAGGCTAGGGAGGCGGGGGCCCTTCTCCTCCCCCCCCCCAACCGGCAGGCTGGAGGCAGGGGACGAAGTGGGGGGCTGCGCTCCCGGGGCAGAGCCGGGGCCACACGCGCCCCCCAGGCCCGCTCGATCCCGGGGCGAGGCGAGAGACGGGCTAGCAGGGAGCCGGGGCAAACTGCGTCGACTCCAGAGCCGCTGGAGCGCAAAGAGGCGAGAGATCGCCCGGCCCCGGGCTGGTGCCCACCCCTGCGCTGGGGCGCCGCGGGCCAGGCCCTGGCAGGGCCCCCGGGGCAGCGCCCGGTGGCTGGGCGGGCAGCTCGGCCGGGCACAGCCCCCGAGGCACGAGCCGGGCCGGGGTGGAGGGAAGCGGCCCTGCCTGGCACCAGCTGGGGAACGCGAGCCAGGACTTCCTGCGCGGCGGGGGGCTGCCCGGCGGCGGGGAGCTGGGCCAGCCCTCCGCTGTCCGCCCCTTTCCCACGCGGACCTGCCGGCCCGGCCCGGCCGGCCCGGCCAAGGGCAGCGCCCGCCCCCAGCCCCGGGGCCGGGCCGGGCACAGGGACGCTCCCGCGGGCTCCGCCAGCCCGAAGTTTGCGGGAGCCGCGCTCGCTGCCCGGCCGGCCCCTCCGGGGCGCCAGGACCGGCCGGCCCCCGCCGCGATCTCCGCCCGCGGCGCCAGCGCTTTGGAGGAGCCGGGTCCCCGCCCCGCGCCGGACACGTACCTCTCCGGCCGCTCCGGGGCCCGAGCCGGCACCGCTCCAGGGGCAGCCCAGCCCGCAGGGGAGCGGGACGGAGCCTAGCGCCAGCCGGGGCGCATCTCAGCAGGGCGCCCGGCGGCCCAGCCCCGCTGCGGGGTGCGGGCGATCAGGGGCGAGGCGGCTCTGCCCCGCGGGCCATGGGCTCGCCTTGCGCGGCGCTGCCTTCCCGCGGCGGCTCGGTGCGCGGCGCGCAGGCTGCAGGCGAGGCGAGAGCTGCGCGCTGCTCCGGCCCCGTGCGCTCCCCGGCCCGCCCGGCTCCACAACTCGCACTGAGCCCGGGGCCGCGCCGCAGCCCATTGGCTTCTGCTGCCTGTCATTTGCATAGCCCCGCCCTCCCCCGCCCGGGGGGGGCGCTGGGTTGATTGGCTTCCCTCCCCCCCACACCCCTTTCCACCTGTACCGCCCCTCCCCGCCGGAGCCGCGGGTGCCAAAGCCCCAGGAGGGCTTGGCAGAGGCAGCGCTGCAGAGGAATGCGCGGGGGGGGTTGGTCTCCTCCCCCCGATCAGTTTACATGCCCCCCCCCAGCCTCAGGGCCCGGAGCCCAGAACGGCCCTTCCGAACCTGCGGCCCGCTCCCGCCGGCTCTTTGGTGGCTGCGTGCTGGGGGGCGCCCGGCAGAGGGGCGATGTCACCTAGCAAATCTAAACAAATACACCAGCCGGTCCTTTGTCTGGCTCCGCAGCCTCTGGCACGGAGCAGCCTCCTGGCTCCCTGGGGTGGGTGGGGAGAGAGGAGGAGGGTGAGTGACGGGGAGGCAGGGAGGGAGGAAGGGGCCTTTGTGTTAGGGCAGAACCCAGCCAGCCAAATACCCTACAACAAAGAAACTCAGGCACAACTGACAGCCCCAGGGAGCAGTCCCTCCCCCCCCGCACATCAGCCCCCCAGCTCCGGCTGGGTGGGGACGGGGTGCCCCCTGCGGGGCTGGCGAAGTTGTCTGGGGCTGCCAGGCGGGGAGGCAGGGGTGGAAGTGGGGCTGGGCAGGGAATTTCCAGGGCCCGGCCGGCTCAGGATTCAGCAGGTGGTGCTCTGCTCTTTCCGCTGAGCCGCCTTCCCCGGCAGAGCCGCGCCTGGGAGCCACCAGCGGCTGCTGCTTCCCCCGAGAGGTGGCTGCAGGACAGGGGCGGGGGGGATTTGTGCGGCCACCCGAGCGTGTGGCGACATCGGGCACCCTGCATGTGCCCAGGGCTGGCCTCTGTGCACAAAGCCTGAGCCCCCCGCAGTCCGGGGGGGGGGATTCCTGTGCAGAGTGCAGAGAGCCGGGGCTGGCTCCACGGACGCTCCCCTCCAAGCCCAAGCCAGGAGCGCCCAGGGGCAGTGCAAGTAGGGCCCCTCTCCCGGCCCCCGGCCTGGCTTTGGGTGCCTGCAGCTGCGCTGGCACGTGGCTCGTTCAGGCGGGGCCCGAGGTACCACTGGGGTGAAGGGCGTGTCCGAGGAACTGTCCGGGGCAGGGGGCAGGGCAGCACCTGGGCCCTCAGTTCCCCTCCCACGGGACACACGCCAGAGCGGCTGCCTTTCTGCAAGTCCCTGGGCTCGGCACCGGGCAGCTTGGGGTTCCTGGGGCTGTGCCACGCGGGGAGTCAGGCCAGGGCCAAGCCCAGCCTGGCCTCGGGAATCCATAACCCATGAGGAATGGGGGGTGGCCACACTGTACGTCCGCTTCCCTCCACGCTGGGCACACGGCCACGGCCCCGCCCTCCGGCACGCAGCCTGGCCCAGATTCGCTAGCCGTGGTTGGTGTTCCGTGGTCACAGACTGGGCTAGTCTGTCAGGGGACTCCAGCCTGGCCCCCACCTGTGACTAGCAGGCTGGCTCCAAGGTGAGGCCTGGGAGCAGGTGAGAGCACGATGTTTCCTCAGGCCTTCGGAAGAGCCAGCATGAGCTCAGCTGAGCTGGAGAGCGGCAGGGAGAGCCTGGAAGAGCCCAGTTGGCATGCCAGCTTCTCACGTGGTCTGTGGAGAGCAGGTAGGGTCCCGTCGCAGGGGAAAGGATCCAGTTCTTAGCCACATGTGGCCTTGGGAGGTGGGCAGTGTGAGGGGTAGAAAGTTTCCGGTGGGCGTCCCTGCAGGGGCAGGACAAGGGGCCGAGAGGGAGAGAAAAGCCACCAGGAATCGTAGCCAGGTAGGACAGAAGAACTTCTTTAGTTTGGTAGCTTGCCTAAGCATTTGGTTTAACCCGTAAATTGTACTCTGAGGCATGGGCCTGACAGACTCTGGCGTCATATTGACCCTTCCCGAGTGGGCGAGACAGCCCCTTGGCTTGCCATTGTAGTGGGAGAGGGCTTAGCACAAGGGTGGGTGCAAAAGGCTTGTCAAGGAAGCAATGAAAGGCTGGTGTTTAGCAGGGCAGAGTTAAGGTCCTGACAAGGCAGGGCAGAGTTAAGGTCGTTACGAGGCAGAGCAGAGTTAAGGTCGTGACGAGGCAGAGCAGAGTTAAGGTCGTGATGAGGCAGGGCAGAGTTAAGGTTGTGACGAGTGGTGTGGCCAATAGCTGTGGTAATGTGAGTTTGCGGGTGGACGTGTAGAGGATATGTACTGTGACGTGGGCTCACTGTTCATTGCCTCGCTTTGTGGGGCTGTGCGGTATGCGTGCATGCATGTGTTAATCTGAACTACTTCTCGATTGATTCTACCGGCTTTTTTGCACTTCTCCTGGGGGCAGACTTCTGGGGCTAAGCATGCAGCGGCTGGAAGGGAACGCTCTTCAGCAGCCTCGCACGCGTCCCTAGGCGTCGGCAGCTGCACGTGACCCATTGGATGTTGTCTGAGAAAATGTGCCCAGCACTTGTCTCTCCTCACAGAGAAGAATTTTCTGGGCCGGGCGCACAGAACGTGGCCTTGCAGTTAGCCCACGGACTGACTCCCCCGCCAACGTTTTCTTTTAACAAGCCCTCCAGCCTGCACCAGATCTAGCGGGGCCCAGCCTCCCTGCTCCGTGCTGTGCAGACAGGGGATGTCCCAACAGAGCTGGGGGGCAGGCTGCCGAGGGAAAATGTCACCCTGAGCCCCTATTCCAACCCGTCCTGTTAAGAGTGCATGACGCAAAGGCCACCGGCGCCCGTGAGAGAGCAGGGGCCGAATGAGGGCACTGGCCTCAACAGTTAGACTCTAGGGGAGCACGGGACCCCCCCCACCGGGTGCCCCCGCGGTGTGGAGAAAACACAAGCAAAGGGGAGGGAGGAATAGCAAAGGCATGAAAATGAACGTGGGGGGGGGACATTTCCTACCCGGCGCCTGCCTGCATGTGGAGGAAGAACATGAAGCTGTAGCCAGTCCCCAGAGGCAACCCGCACGGCTGCTAGGCACCCTCATGGCAAAGGGAGCTGCAGAGCTGTGAGTTACCATGTGCCCTGGGGACTCTGTCCCGCTCTAGCGCAGAGTGTGCTGTGGGTAGGTCTTCTGCGCCCCCTGCGGCCATGCCAGACGTCTCCCCGAGGGCTCAGACGTGGGACGTTCCTCTCTGCTGGGAGCCACGGAAGTGAGCGGCCCTAGTGCCCTGTGCTCACGCCTCCGCCCACGCGGGGTGGGTGCTGGGAAGCGGGTGTGAGGCTCAGGGAAGGACTCTCAGCGGGGCAGGAGGGGGGCCTGGTTAGCCTGGGTTAAGCTCACCCAGACCAGTGGTGGGAAATGTATCCACAATAGTTACCCCAGTGGAAGTCCTGCTACTTTGAAGAAAGTGTAAGTAAAAGTCAAAGTATCCTGGAAAATGACTCGAGTAAAAGTGTCGCACCCTAATTGTATCCAGTATCCAGAAGTAAAAAGTAGCTGTCCTTGGAAATCCATAGCTAACCCTCCGAGTTATCCTAGGGCACTGTTGTTTTTCACACACATATATAATATATAATGTGCAGGTATATACTTATGTGTGTGTGTGTGTATTATATACTGTGTACACACATGTACTATACATGTGTATTTCAAATGTCGCAGCCTTCGCTGCTAGCCCTGAAGAGTGACCAAATTCAGCGCAGGAGTTGCATTACAGAGCTGCATGTATTTGCCCACACTCACCAGCGTGCATCTGTAGCATTTCAGCACTGGGCTGACTCAGTACAAAAGCCTTTGTTCAGCCTCCCAAGCAGCTGATTTTCAAAATGATCTGAGTCCAGCCTGGCTCTCTTCGGACAAAATGTGAGTCCCGCGAGACGGGAGAACCAGGCAGAGGTGGGCTGGCCCTGATGGCCCTCTCCCTGGCCGCAGGAAAGGACGCAGAGAGCCCTGGTGTCTGGCCAGCAGGCTAAGCACCCGTGGAGCAGCCTGGCAGTTTCACTTGTGCAAGAGGAACACAGTGAAGCAAAGAAGTCCTCTTCCTCAGAGGAGCCGTTCTGCGGAGCCGTTCTGCTGCCCAGGGGGGCCGGGGGGGGGCTCCGTCTGTTTGAGGTAGTCAGGACCCGTCCTGGAAAGTAAATGAATGGGGAACTCCTATAAAAACTGGGGTTAGTTATGAAACCAACTAAATAACTTTGCAGAAAAATGGTGCGGCCAGCTAGTGAGCGGACAAGTCTGGCTGGCTCCTTCACATCCACCCAAGGCAGGGCCTGCCTCCCCTCGGAACCCGTCAGGGCAGAAGGAAACGTGACAAGGGGGTGAACACGCCTGGTTGAGTTTCAACATATCAATGTTAGCGATCAGGGAAGAGCCATTCGCCCCTCAACCAGCCCACCACACGGGAAGCGTCCTGCCCGCCTCTTGCAGCCTATTGCATGGCAGAGCCTGGGCTGACGGAACGCACTGCTCTGGCGCAGCCACGGGCCTTTCCCGATCACAGCGTCCTCCGTGGTCCTCGCAGGCGTAAACCTTGGCAGCAAGAGGGCAGCTGCGATCAGCCCCAGGTCCTCGCCCCTTTCCCAGACTCACTTCATCCCTGGCTCCCCCTAGGCACGGCACCTCTGGCCCCCCAGGGCTGGGCTTGCCTGGGGAGGGGCGCGCCAGCCGGGGGCATTGTGTGGACCACGGGAGCCCCCCGACCCTGCACCCCCGTCCACAGCCAGATGTGACTCCGCCAGCCAGTAGAGTGACCGTGGGTTTATTGCTTCTCCAGGATACAGCCCAGTGGAGGTTTGATGTAGGCATAGGATAGGGCGACAGCCCAAGTTCCCTTGGGGGGGAGGGGTTCACAGGCCCCTGAACCCCCATACTGGTTTTTTGTCTCCTTCTTCTATGCTTCCCCGCACTCCGACTGCCCAGCTCCCAGCCCTGCCCCCAGCCAGGTGGCGTCCCCGCCTCCCTTCCTTTGTCTCTCCCCTGGGAAGAGCCTTGTTATCTGCCCAGGCTGGGACGAGGTGTCTGGGCCAATCCACACGTGGGTGAGTCAGTGGGAATCCCACAGCACAGCGCAGCAGCCGGGTGGGGACACCGGGTCACAGAGCAGACAGCCCCCCACTACAGCACAAGCAGATCAGACAGCTGCTGGCTGGACGCCCATGAGCAGCAGCCAGGCAATGGGCAGACGGCTCGGCTCCGGCCCAATGGGAAAGGAAACGAGAGGGAAGGACGCTAGTGCCACGGCTCCTGGGCAGCACTGCTCTGCTCCGGGGCGCCGGGGGCTCAGCAGGCCAAAGCTGGCCTCTGTGTGTCGGAGGGGGCTATTGCAAATGAGCACCCAACCAGCACAGTCCCACAGAGCGTCTCGGGCCACACACCATCAGCAGCCATAGTCCCTGGGCCAGGGGAACCAGGCCCCAGGAGACGTGGGACACGGGGGTGAGTAGGAGATCTGCAGGGGTGACGCAGTGGGGACTGTGTTCATTCTGGTTTGAATTCCCGGTTTGCTTTGTGGTGTGTGTGATTCTACTGTCCTGTGTGGTTCTGTGTGTGCGTGCCTCAGTTTCCCCCGGGCCCTGCAGCTCTGTCTGCATGAGGAGGGGGAGGCTGGGTGTGACTCACTGGGGAAGTATGTTCAGTCTCTCTGGCCCCAGGACAAGGTGACAGCAGATAACACCTTGGGCCTAGGAATCTGAACAAAGGGGGGGAGGGGCTGCCTAGAAGGCTGGGACCAGTTGCTGGGGGTGTGCTTTAGGGAGGGGGGAGTCCAGCTGGCGGGGCGGGGGGGCAGACAGGGGCCCAGAGCCCTGGTTCTGGGCCCCCCTGTTCCGAGGCTGGGCTGTGCTGACTGCTCCTGGTTCCAGTGACAAAAAGTCTGGGCTACGCCGTGTCCCTGTGAATGAATAACGCTTCCCGCTCTACCTGCCAGCGGAGAGTCCTGCCTGGCTGCGGGCGGGATACAGGACCCGGGGACTTCCGCACACCCCGTGACAGCAGCCAAAGCACCAGGCAATGCCCGTGGAGGCGGGCCAGCTTGCCAGCTCTGTGCCTGGCCCCGGGCACTACGCGTCCTGGCGGGGCCGGGCTCCGCCGTGTGACTCAGCTGTTCAGATGCCTGGCGTGGAAGTGGCCCGGGTCGGTGGAGTGAGGCGAGGCCAATGAACTGCAGAGCGCATGGTGTGTGCGGGGAGTGGCTGGCCGCCACGGCGCTCTCAGGGTCGCTGTATTACGGGGGCTGACCGGCTCTCCGCGAGAAAGGAGCCGCTTTTGCCAAACTGGGGAGGTTTTATGGACTTTTTAAAAAATCTTCCAGGTTCTTTTCAACCAATTTCTTTCCTGGATCTGACTTTCTTTGACGCCTGGAAAGTCTCTACGAAAGACAGTGGAAACGCGACACTTTATTCACTTCTTTGGAATTTCCCCCCTCAAATGCTTCCCAATTTCCAGCCATCTCTGCAAGACAGAAGCCTTCATCCTGGTGGGTCTCAGAGTACTAGACACCCACGCTATCCACTGGCAAGAGTGCAGCCACCTCTGGGGTGGCACGTCCCACCGCTCTGCCCCTCGCTGTGGCATTCAGCAAAGAACCGCATCGCCAGCTGACGCTCCAGCAGGGCCGCAGAGGACCGGGACGATCTGTGCTGGAATCGGAGCAGGACACGGAGCTAGTGATGTTGCCTCTGAGTCTTTTACTGACCATGAGGGGGCGGAGCGTTGGGCGGGGCCATTTCTCCACAGAGAAGAGCGCCACCTACTGAATCGCGGATTGCTCCTCCCCCAGCTGGCTTTCCCGCGGAGCTGCCCCTTCAGCCAAGGCCAGATACAACCGAGCTGCGCAGGGAGGACAATCTGGAAAACACCCCAACCCTGACGCAGGAACTCGGCCGGCCGCTCCCCCTGCGCTAGCATGTTCAGCTACTGCAGAAAGAGGCAGTGGGGCTGGAGCGAGGCTCGGGACATGAAAGGCCCGGCAGAGGGAGAGATTAAAGAGCCCAGGCCTGGGAGGAGAGATGAGAGAGGAATATGAAATGATCAAGGAGCTAAAGAGAGGCCGCGTCGCTCCTGTTTACCTTTCCCCGGCACATCAGGACGTCCCCAGCAGGCGGCCGTTTGTGCCTTTCCTAAGGAGAGGGACGTGCTGCAGAGAATACCAATGAGAGCTCGCATCAAGCGCGGGCCACGTTTCACAGGCAGCGTGGCCCAGTGCTCGGGGGCCTGGCTGAGGAACTGGAGCCACCCGCACGGGCGTGGCACCCAAGGCAGTGACGGAGGAAGACGACGGATCTTGCCAGCCGTAAAATGCCGCCTTTTCCCCCACTGGCCTTCCCCTCGCACGGCTGCGGCTGGGATGCGGGGAGGACTGGCAGGGCCTGGCATGGCTGCCCTGGGGCTTGGGGCCCAGCTCGCCAGCTGTGCTGCGATGGCTCTGCCAGGAGAGCCGTGGGCCTGCAGCACCAGGCAGAGCCACCGCCCAGAAGCCCTGCGGAGAACTGCCCCCAGGAAGCCGCCCCCTGCTGCCCTCGCGCTGGCCCTGCTCACTGAGTAGCCCTGCAGGGGGCAGGCAGCTGTCCCGGCCAGCGGTGAACTGGGCTTCTGATCGCCGGTCTCCCTGGCTCTGGCCCTGTCGACCCCAGCTCCAGCGATGACCCCAATCCCTGCTCACTGCCCACACCAGCCAGCCCACGCCACTAGGCCAGACTGCTTAGGCTGGGCCTGCGGCATCTCAGCCCCCCCAGCAGGGAGCCAACATGGTCATATTTAAAAACTGGACACTGAGCAGGAGTGCTGGAACCTCCCTCGCCCGCCTCTTCCCGCTGAGGCCCCATCCCTGCCCCACCTCTCCCCCAAGCCCTGCCTCGCTGCCCTCCCCCCCCACACACACACCTGGGCGTGGAGGGACTCACCTGGGGAGCCCGGGCTGGGAGCTGTAGTGGCCCAGCCCAGGTAGGGGGTAGCCCCAGCTGAGCGGGGGCTGGTGCATGTGATGAGCTGGCACCTCCCCCGCCTGCAATGGCTCTGGGGGTGCAGTCAGATCAGGCCCCCCCTTGACCGGACTTTCTGGCGAGTCGCCCCTGAGCCCGTCACTGGCCTGGGTTCCGGGGGCCAGGGGCCTTCCGAAGGCCGGCCCTGAGCCGTGGGCTCTGGACGCCGGGAGAGACGCTGCCCGGGCTGGCTGCAGCTCCGCTTGCGAGACCACAGGAAGTGCTGGCGTGAACCTTACTGGGGCCCCGTGCCAACGGGGGTGCTCTCAGCACCGCCAGCCCACGAGTCTGCTGGGGACAGCCACGGAGTAACCTGAGCCCCGGGAACTAACCCCGCCCCCCCGTCTCCATGTGAGCCTTACGCGGCACCCAGGGCCGGGGCTGAGCTGCTGTGCGTGGTCACTGCAGCTCTCCTCACACCTCCAGGAGGTAGGGCAGCGCTAGCAGGGCAGTTGTACAGATGGGGAAACCGAGGCACAGAGTGACTGGCAAGGAAGCCTGTGGCAGGGACTGGAACACTCATGCCCTGAGTCTCAGACTGGCCTCCCTGTCACACGGCTGTTTTCCCCAGGGGCTCGGCCCTCCTCCGTGGCTTAGGCCCTGACACACGGGGGCACACAGAGCCCCCGCAAAAGTCCCGGTTTGTTTTGTGTTAAATCCTTACCATTGTGATGTGGGAAGCGTTTATTTTCCCAGGCCTCTTCTGGGTGCTGCTTAGCTCTGGACCTCCAGGGCACCTTGCAGCAGGGAGTCCCACAGGCTAATTGGGTCGCATGGGAAAGCCCTTTGCTGTTGTCAGATGACATTTCATTGTCACATTTGTTCTTGCGTTAGGAGGCAGGATGGAGAGTTAGGAGACCCACCTTCGCTGGGCTGGGCGTTATTCTGTACGTCTCCTTACTGCCGCGCCTCCCAGATAACCATCAAAAGGAAGTGTTCTCCAGGCCTCTGATTGTGGGCCAATTTGTGTCACTCAAACCCCCAATAAGGTGAGTGCAAATAATGTGTGTGACACGAAGGGGCTTCCGGAGAGACACGGCTGTACAGAGAGATGCTTAACAGTCCCTGAAACCCTTCATACCTTAGAGGAATCCCCGGCCCCGGCCACACACGTACACACACTTGGCATGGAATTCCCAATGCTGTTATTCCCATGCTCCCAGCAGCGTGTCAGTACACGGGACTCTGGCTGCTTTCAGATGGCTGGCTCGTGAGCGCGAGAGGGTTGGCACTTTGCATTCTGGAGAGCGCCGCCTTTCTCGCCCATGCCTTGGCCCTGCGAGCGTGCGAACGCCACGGCCCTGGCTGGCAGCCTGTGGTTACGCAGCAGCTCCGCCGGCCCAGCCTGGCTGGCACCTTCTGGCAGCGTTGCCCCAAGAAGCTCTCCCAAAGGCACCAAACGCCGCCCTTTAAAAAGCAGAGGCAGGAGGGGACCTTCTGAGCCCCTCCCCCAGCAAAGCTCTGATTGGCTGACATCAAGGCTGGGCAGAGCCAAAGGACTTGCGCCTTGGAGATGCTGCAACCCGGCGTGGGAGGCCGCGGTGCCCTCCCGGGTCCCTTCCGTCCCACTCCCCTCCGGGCCGTGAGCCGCAGCCCCCTGCTGCTGCCGTGTGGCGGGCGAGTGCCGTGTCCGTGGGGAGCGGGAGGCACGCCGGGGTCAAAGTGACTTGCACCGGGCTAGCCAGGACGTCGGTAGCAGAGCCACACCTGGATCCCGGATCTCAGGGGCCCTGTCCACCGCCCTGCCGCATGGCTCTTTGCACGCAGGCCGAGCGACGTCGCCGCTTGAACTGCCCCGGGGCGTGAAACTGACTCGCCCTGCCACAGCTGGAGCCCCCTGCCCCCGCGCCCAGAGGCCTTCGTGCTACAGGGCTTTGAGAGTTGGTGGAACCCATCCTGCTGAGCCCCTCCCGCTGGTTAGACGCTGGGGCTGAGACGGGGCACATGGCCTGGCAGGTCTGATCAGCCAGCTCGCGCTCGGGCTCCGGCCGCCGGGCGAACCCGGGGGGGGGGGGCAGGGTCCGACCCGCATGGTTTGTCTCCGGGGGGGCTTGCTGCAAATCCTTCTCCTCGTTAGCCCACACCCCCTGCTGCGGTTCACAGCCACTGTCTCCTGGCCCCATTCTCACAGGAGATTACGGGTCCCTGGCCTCTTTACCAAGGACTTGGGGGAGGACGTTCCCGCGTCTCCCTCCTTGGCCGAGTGCTCCGCGGGCCTTGTTTTCCCCACGTTCGGCTCCTCAGCCCCGGCCCTCGGGCGCGTGCAGAGCCGAGGTGCTTAGGCCCCTGGGGATCAGCTCAGGGGTGAGCTGAGCCCCCCCCGGAAGGGCAGAAAGGGGCAGGACTGTGCTCCACCTGCCCCAACTCTGCAGCCCAGTGCATGCTCCAGCAGCCTCGGGGTGGCTCTAATCCGCACGGGCTGCTGTCGCTGCACTAGCCATGAATGGCCAGGGGACAGCAGCTCTCCCCGGCCTTCCTGCTCCAGGCCCCAGCCCGCACCATGAAGGGCTGCGAGGCACTGCTATCCAGCTGCCACACTGGCCACGTGCCACACAGACAGGGACCAGCCTGTGGGGGGCCAAGCCTAGTGGTTAGAGCAGGAGTGGTAGTGTGAGGAAGTGGGGAGTTCTGGGGGCTCAAAGGGTGGTTACAAACAGGGGGGCGCTCGGTGCCCGGATGTTACTGGTGAAATGTGACAGTGGTGGGGAGTTTGTTGTTCTGGATGGTTCCCTGGTGACCCCGGCCCTGCTCACAAGGGGCTGCAGAGGGGAGACCCCACAACCGGCCCAGCTGGTCCCAGCGAGGGGAGAATTGGACGGGAGGGGAGGCGGAGAAGAGGGACCTAGGCGACCCTCTTACCTGGGGAGAGACAATGGCGGGGGAGGGGCTGTGGCTGGGGTATTGGAGGCTCTGCTGGGAGACGGGGGCTGTTTTGGGGGACAGAGCAGGGCAGGCAGGACTCAGCTGGCTGGGGGGAGACTGGCGTGTGGGTGAGGGCCCAGGCCGACTGGCCTGAGGGATCCTTGGCTGTTCAAAGCTCAATAGACCCTCCTGTTTGGTGCTGGCTGGGAGTCGCTCTGGGCTGGGGAACAGGGGGGTGCTAGTCCCTCCGGGAGGGGAGGCCCCGGGGCCCAGAGGAAGGGGACCCCCCGAGGGGCTCACGGCAGGGGCAGGCAGCTGGAGGCCCTGAGAGGCGCCGTCCCAGAGGCGGAGGGGCGGACCCCCCAGGTAAGAGAGGGCCCCCAAGAGAGGGTCGTCGCACTGGAGAGGGGTTCCCTGAGAAAGGGCTGTCTCCCTGCCGCCGGAGAGGAGGGGCTCCCCGAGAAGGGGCCGTTGCACTGGAGAGGGGGGTCCTTCCCCAGGCCAAACGTGGGCACGACCTGTGAGCCGTGACAGGTAGCGAGGCTGGAGGAGCATGGGGGCTGGAGGAGCGTGGGGCTGACGTCGGGAGCTGGAGCAGGGTTACCTCGTGCAGCGAAGCAAGGGCAGGGCACCAGGCAGGAGATAGCGCAGCCCTGGGCAGATGGTCTGAGCAGCTGAACCCTGGCTCCGGGCCTGCCCCAGGGGCGGGGTGCCCCAGGCTGCAGCCGGCAGAGGCCGTGGGGCTCTCTCTGCCCCTCAAAGGGCCGGGGAAGGGGGTGTGCAGGCCAGGGCCTCGCACTGCACATGCGGGAGCTGCTGGGCACGGATCTGCCCCCTCCCTCCTCGCCGTGGCAGTGAGTCTAGGGCCTGGCTCACTCGCTGGGTTTCGGAGCCGGCTGGGCCCGGAGCTGCTGGGATGCTCTTGGTTCTGCTGGGAGCGGTTGGGGCCATGGCCCTGGCACTCCAGAGCTGCCACGCCCCGTGGTGGGAGCACTCGTCTCCTGTGGGTCGGAGCCCTGCCCAGCCCAGGGCATCCCTCCTGCTGGCTGCAGCCATCACCAAGCAGCGCTGTGCTCCCCTAGCCCTGTCCCCCTGGCAGGCCGGCGAGGGCTTTCCCCAGCTCCCCTCAGCCTGGTGCCCATGCCCCGGAGCACAGAAATCCAGTCCAGGTGCTGCTCTCGGTGCCCCTGGCCCCCACTCCCAGGCTTTCACACAGGTCCGGCCCCCTGCATCTGCGTCAGGTGGGTCCAGGAATTGCCCTCAGCTCCTGCCCCTTGGGCTGGCCAGTATGCAACAGTCCCTCCACTCTCTGCCCCACGCCCTGCCCCAGGCTCCCGGGGCCGACCGTGCATGCCTGTGGCACCGCAGGCCTCGTGCCCAGAGCTCTGACGTGCGCCTGCGTCCTGGCAGAAGCCTGCCATCCCTTGGGCAGGTCTGGCCTGGGAACTGGGGATCTGCCCCGGGAGAGCAAGGAGACTGTTTGAGGATCTTCCCCGCCCGGGCTAGGAAAAGCGTGAGAGCCAGAGGAGGCATTGGCCGGGGCAGCCACCGCTGGGACAGATCCAGCCTGACACCAAGCCCTGCACTGGCCGTGCTTCGTGCCAGGCCGGGAGTCCCGCATTGGACCTGCCCTCTGGAAGGGCAGCTGCATCTGCCCTGAGGGCGTCTCCCAGCCTGGGGGGCCAGGGAGAGGTGGGAGCTTGTGAATCTCATGGCGGAGCCAGGTGGGACGTCTCTGCCCCGGCCTCACTCAGGATGCGGGATCAGTTACCTGCTGCTATTCAAGGTTAAAGTGAACTCCTGCCCGCCAAGCCAAAAATCATTAACCAGCTCCACTCCTGCGCTCAGCCTCCCCTGCCATTCAAACGCTTTGCACAGAAAATACCTTTGCAGGCTCCGGGCCATGCTCCCCCGCCCGGCCTTCCGCTGGGTGTTATTACAGCTGCAGAGGAAGTGACGACGCCTCGCTGGCTCCTGAGGTGGCTGCAGAGTGTGTCAACTTGCGAAACGTACGCGCCAACCGCCTGGCTTTTTGCGCACGGGGCTTCGTGAGAGCCGGCGCGGAAGGGGCCGGGCTGTCGGGTGACTCGCCCTCGGCTGATGTTGGCTCCAGCCTCAACTTACCACCATAATATCGATCCATCCCCACCCCCATCTATCTATCCATCTATCTATCCTCACCCCCCCTTCTATCTATCCATCTATCGATCGATCGATCTATCTGTCTAGCCACATACACCCCCTCTATCTATCTATCTATCCCCACACACCCCTCTATCTATCTATCCCCACACACCCCTCTATCTATCTATCTATCTATCCCCACACACCCCTCTATCTATCTATCCCACACACACCCCTCTATCTATCCCCACACACCCCCTCTATCTATCTATCTATTCATCTATCCCCACACACCCCTCTATCTATCTATCTATCCCCACACACCCCTCTATCTATCTATCCCCACACACCTCTATCTATCTATCTATCTATCTATCTATCCCCACACACCCTCTATCTATCTATCCCCACACACACCTCTATCTATCCCCACACACCCCTCTATCTATCTATCTATCTATCTATCCCACACACACCCTCTATCTATCTATCTATCCCCACACACACCCCTCTATCTATCTATCCATCTATCCCCACACACACCCTCTATCTATCTATCTATCCCCACACACACCCTCTATCTATCTATCCCCACGCACCCCTCTATCTATCTATCCCCACACACCCCCTCTATCTATCTATATATCCCCACACCCTCTATCTATCTATCTATCTATCTATCCCCACACACACCCTCTATCTATCTATCCCTACACCCCTCTATCTATCTATCTATCTATCTATCTATCCCCACACACCCCCTCTATCTATCTATCTATCCCCACACACACCCTCTATCTATCTATCTATCCCCACACATCCCTCTATCTATCTATCTATCCCCACACACACTCTCTATCTATCCCCACACCCTCTATCTATCTATCTATCCCCACGCACCTCTATCTATCTATCCCCACACACCCTCTCTATCTATCCCCCCACACACCCGCTCTATCTATCTATCTATCCCCACGCACCTCTATCTATCTATCTATCTACCTATCCCCACACACCCCCTCTATCTATCTATCCCCACGCACCCCTCTATCTATCTATCTATCTATCTACCTAGCCCCACACACCCCCTCTATCTATCTATCCCCACGCACCTCTATCTATCTATCTATCTATCTCTATCTATCTATCTATCCCACACCCCTCTATCTATCTATCTATCTATCTATCTACCTATCCCCACACACCTCTATCTATCTATCCCCACCCCCTCTATCTATCTATCTACCTATCCCCACACACCCTCTATCTATCTATCTATCCCCACACACCCCCTCTATCTATCTATCTATCTATCTATCTATCTATCCCACACACCCCCTCTATCTATCTATCCCCACACACCCCCTCTATCTATCTATCCCCACCCCCCCAACTCTCCCTCTTTTCCCTTGGTGCCCAGAGGCCATGGGGCTAGGCATGGCAGAAGAGTCTCTGTGCGCAGAGGAGGGCAGGATGGGCTAGAGCAGCCCCTTTCAGCAGCCAGAGAGCGGGAGAAAAGAAGACTCATTCTCCCCTGTCATGACCAAGCCCACTCACACTGTCTGTTGCAGAGCCTGGACCTTGAAGTTGGAGTTGCTGAGCCCTGGCCTAGCACTGTAACCATAAGGCTCCGCTACCTTTCCTGCCCCTACACACACAACCCTTCCCTGTCTGCTCTCTCCCTCTCCTCCCCCGGGCTCCAAGTGCTGGGGCAGTATAAAAGGGAAGTCAGCAGCCAGCCCTCGCTCTCAGGGCTGTGGGAGGGGAGGGCCCGGCCCCCCAGCACCAGACATTCCCCGGTGCCCTTTGAACACACCGGCCTGGGGTGGAGCAGCGGGGAACGGCGCTTTGGAAGGCAGGAAGGTCCCTCCAGGAGCAGCTGGACACTCGCCTGGGGACAGGTGGCCACGCCCCAGCCAGATGCGACCACTGTTGCGGTCCTCCTACTGTTGCAGTCCGTAGGCCCCAAGCCAGATGCGACCACCTCTAGGGACCGAATGGCAGCTCCGCTCTGCCGGCATCCCCCTCTTCCATCCCCAGCAGCCCCTCCAGTTCTTCCAGTCTGGCCCCGTGCACGGAGCAAACACCCCCATGCTGCTCACTGGCCTGTTCCCACCCCCCGCTCTAGGCAACTCCCCTCCGCCGCGAGGGCTGCCGATCTGGGGGACTGCGGGGGTCCTTGGCACACAGCATGCCCTGGCTGCGTGGGGTGCCCCCTCTGTTTGCTGGGGCCCCTGGTTGTCTCCTGTCTCATCGGGGCAGAGGCTGCCCGGAGCTCTGTGTCTGTACAGCTCCTAGCGCAAGGAGGCGACCGCTGCTAACCCCCTTCCCTCTGTGATCGCACCCCCTTGGATTTCAGAGCCGAGAGCAGCAGCGGGCTCCGGGCTGGCTTTACCCTCAGCCGGGGCAGGTGGGATTCAGAGGCCAAGCGAAGGTCAGGGAGCCGCTCCCTGTGCCCTGAAGAACAGCCCCGTTCCCTGCCAGGGCGGCTGCAGGGCCCTGGGGCAGGGGAGGCAGAACTAACTCTCCAGGCTCCCTGCCCCACGCACTGAGAGCGGCTGGCTAGGAGCACGGCTGGGTGGGTACCTGACCGTGGACTGGTGGGGGTGGCGGGGCAGAGCCTGGTTCACTGGGGCAGACGGCTGGGCTGGGCTGCAGGACAGGGCGGCTGGTGCAGGCAGGGAGCTGTGGCAGAGCCCCCACGCCCGGACCCCCAGCCACGCCTGGAACAGCTCCTCAGGGCTGTGAAGTGGCCAGCGCAGCCTCTGGGAGAGACAAGAAGCTGGCCAGGCCTCTGGAGCCGCCGGCTGGGGGCTGCTCCGTGCAGCCAGGGGCTAGAAAGGGCTGATGGGCTAGAAGCCAGGGGCTGGGACTTGGCCCCGAGTGCCCTGTGGCTGCAGGCAAATGGCTCCGTCGCCACAAAGAGCCAGCGTGTGCGGCCGCCTGGGGAGTGGGGTGCAAGGCCTGGCTTTCAGAGGGGCAATGGGGGCAGGGGAGCAACACTGGGGAGAGCCAGGCCCCTCGCAGGCAAACAGCTCAGCCCTGGGACCCCGGGGCCAGCCTGGTGCTGCTCTGCCCTGGCCTCACAACAGGCTGAGAGCCCAGGGAGAGCTGGCGGCTCTGCCCTCAGTCAGGGCTGGCATGGGCCGGGCTGGCACGCGGAGCAGAGCAGAGGGCCCGATCCCTATCGCCATGGCAGCCTGCTTGGCTGAGTGGTGCCGCGCCTCAGCCGACGGCCCAGGGGACGCCTCCGCCCTGGCAAGGCGCCCTGGCCACACCTGGGCCGAGCCCGGAGCTGAGCCAGGAGCCGGGGAGCCGAGCAGGGAGCCGTCACACTCGCCCGGAGTGGAAAGGGGCAGAGGAGAAGGGCTGCCCTGGCTGTTGGGCCCAGACCTGCAGCTCCTTCCCCCTGCCCCACGTCAGACGCTGAGCCAGGCCAGCTGCTAGCACAGGCCGGGCCCGGCAGCCGGAGCCGTCTGTCGGGGGCTCACGCTGGTCGCTCCCATGCTGTCCCCGCGTGGCCCGGGCCCATGGCGGCCTGCAGGCTGTGCTGCCCCCTCCCACTGCCCCATGGCCCCCGCACTCCTGCGGGCCTGACGGGGCATCCCCAGAGCACAATGGCAGGATTGGGCCCCAATGGCGAGAGGTGCCCCTCACGCGGAGCCAGAGAGTGTGACGGGGTGTGCATAGCCAGCACTGGGACAGAAGGGGTTAAAACCCTGTGGGCAGAGGAAGTCCCGCCCCTCCAGTCCCACTGGGCATGCTCCAAGTGCTGGGGCAGTATAAAAGGGAGCAGCTCAGCTCAGTCTGGGCTGGCTGCAGGGGGAGAAGGTCTTGCATTAGGAGAGCTAGAGGTCGGTCAGCCTGGGTGTTGGAGACCTGGGAGGCGGCTGTGAGACCCCGAGCCTGGTGGGGTTGTGGAGCCAGAGGACCCTGAAACTGTGTCACCCCAATGCCTGACCTGGTAGGCAGTGATGGGTGGGTGGGATCTCCCAGCTGCGTGAGCACGGCATGTTCTGGTGGGATTCCCTGCTGGGTGAGTGGTGGGTCACTCCCCCACTGATGGGGGGCCTGCAGGACCTGGGTGGCCCCCCTGCTGGACTGGGACTCTGGCCATTAGGCTGTGCTGCCTCAGGGTGGTGGCCTGGTAGCTGCGCAGGAGGCGTCGGCCACCACAGGCCGAGGTGCGTGTGCGATGGGCCTAGGGGAGTTGGCCCTTGGGTGCCCCTGGCGTCAGCAGGACAAGGTGCCACACTGGGAATTGAGGTCTGAGGCGCCCCTGGTGAGCTGGAGGCCTGGGGAATGAGGTGGGGCTGGGGCGTGGCCACCTGTCCCCAGGCGAGTGTCCAGCTGCTCCTGGAGGGACCTTCCAAAGCGCCGTTCCCTGCTGCTCCGCCCCAGGCCGGTGCGTCCAAAGGGCACCGGGGAATGTCTGGTGCTGGGGGGCCGGGCCCTCCCCTCCCGCAGCCCTGAGAGCGAGGGCTGGCTGCTCGTGTGCCTGGCCCCAGCTCGCACCTTCCCGCGAGGCTGCTTCTGGCTCCTGTTCCAAGCAAAAGGATCGGGGTGTGGAAGCGGTTCTCACATGCTAGCTCTGCACTGCGGGAGGACTCGGGTCTCTGACTCTTCTCTTCTCCTCCTTCCCCCCCCCCCCCGTGTCAGCCCCAGCCTCTTTCCAGCTGGGTGGGGGCTCGGGGGGGGTATTAAGATGGTAGGAAGTGAATGTGTCTCTTCTCTCCTCCCCAAAATGCAGCATCAGCCTGGCTCTGTCCCCGAGTTGGGAACGTTCTTCCTCTGCTGCAAGATCCTTGGAGTGGGACCCGCCTGGCAGAGAGGCGCAGGCTCTGCCAGGCTCCCACTACGGCTCTCGATGCCAGTGGGAGGTCGTCTCCTGCCCTGCCATGGGTCAGCTGCACTGGTGCCCATCTCAGGCAGGGCCTGCGCACGTGCCTGGCCTGGTCTCCATCCCCTGCTCACAGAGCTCCCCAGCCCCCCCCACTGGTTTTGGGCGTGAACATGTGGACTCTGGCGGTTACCCCCCCCCCATGCCCTGTGGGGCTGCTGAGCCAGCAGCGCGGAGCCTGTGAAATTCCCCCACCTCCTTCATCCCTGCAGGGGGCTAATGCAGGAGCCAAACTTAATGTGCTATTTCAATATTCGCTGAGTGTTAATTATCTCGCTGCCGCTGCTCATCACAGAAACCTCCCGCTAATGGGCTTAGCCTGCCCGGCCGCATTCCACCCAAGGTGACCCACCAGGGCAGCTCGGGGGCAGAATACCAGAGGCCTGGCTGCTTTGTTTTGCCAGCGGAGGGGGAAACTGAGGCAGCTCAGGCTGGAGGGGAGGGATGCCAAGGAGGGGCAGGGAACTGATCTTCTCTGTTCCCCCTCTAGTGGCCACACCCTGTAGAGTGTTCTCCTCGGGGTCCCTTGCAGGGGGTCTGCCCCACTCCCACCGCATGGCAGTCCAGGGGTGGGCACACCTGCCCCTCCCCTGTCATGGTGTGACGGCAGACAGCCCCACCCCTGCCCTGCACCGTGAGGTGCTGACTCAGCGCCAGACGAGGACACTGTCAGCGGGGCTCCGCTGGGCACATGCCAGCCCCGGGGTGGTGCTATGGCCTCCTGCAAGCAGCCTAAGAGGATTTGGGCTCCCCGCCGGCTTGCAGGAATTTCCTGCGATGTCCTGCTGGGCGGGGAAGGCTCCTGCTCTGCCTCTCGCTGCCGGCCCGCCTTGGCTGTATTTCCCCGGCGAGATGCCGGCATGTGACTGGGCCTTGAGCCCCCTCGGGCAGCAGGGACGCCAGGCTGGGGCAGCGGGAGGGTGGCCCCAGCAGGGCAGCGAGGGGGCGTTTGCAGGGCTGCAGCCGCCAGCAGGACTAGTCTCCGTTAACCCCGCTCGGTCCCGGCCCTGCTGGCTGTCTGGCGGTGCGGCACGCACGCGGGCAGGGTCCCCGCTGGGGTCTGGCCCCGGCAGCCAGGGAACGAGACTCAAACGCAGGGGGACGGGCTGCACCCCAGCAGAGGCAGGCTGTGCTTTTGTGGGGCCCTGGCCAGAGCCGGTGGGGGCCCCTCCCCAGCCCTTCTGCCTGCAGTGCCCCCAACCCCCACGGCACTCCTGCTGGGAGCCAGGGACTCTGCCCGCCTGCCTGGCGTGCCTGCCTGGCGCACCTGCCAGGGAGAGGGGTAGGGCAGGGCTTGCCACACTCTGCCTGCCCACCCAGTGCTGCCCTGGCCCCAGGGGCCTGTCTGTCCTGGCCCCGCAAGGGGCGCAGGCATGGGGTGCTGGGTCACTTATTCAGGGCTAGAGCAAAGGCTGGCTCTGGAGGGGAGTGTGTCCTAGTGGTCACAGACCCATCTGTCTCTTCCTGCCCCCGTGGCCCCCCGCCGGCGCATCTGCTGCTCTCTCCCCTGCCCTGCAGCTCTGCCCTGCCCCCTCAGCTGCTGTGCACCACCCCCCCAGTTCCAGCCTGGCCTCTGCAAGGCTCCTCCTGTCCGGCGCCAGCTTTTGCCCATCCTCGCCCAGCCCTGCTCCTTCACACTGGCCCCTGTAACTAACCAGCTGCCTCCAATTGGTCCCCAGGGTACCAGTGGGCAGCTCCCCTGGGCCAGAGACCTCATGCTCCCCTCCGCCACCCCCAGGGTGCCTGATCCAGCAGCCCCACAGAGCAGCCTCCCTCTGGCGCGGGGGTGAACCCCATTCCCTGCCTCCGTCCATAGGCCAGTATGTGGGGCCGGCCAGCCCCTGTTCCCATCCCAGCTCGGGGTGTGGGCAAGTGCTCCCCGGGCCTCTGTCCCTTCTAGCCCCTCCTCCTTGGCCTGGGGTCCCTTCGCTTCCCCAGGCTGGCTCGGCCAGCCCCCAGGGCTCGTGCTTAGCAGCGCGCAGGGCTCCGGGCAAGTGGCTCATGGCCACCGGCTCCGAGCCTCAATGTTCTCATTTGGTTCCTCCTGCTCGTGTATGGGGTTGGGGGGAGCTTTCCCTCTGCTGAGGGATCTCTGGGGTGGCTGTATCTGGGCTCCACACCAGACTGTGGAGACTGCCCAACCTACGGCTAGAGACAAGCTCCTGAAGTGGGGCTATAGGAGACTCCTGGGAGCAGTGTGGGGCCCATGACACACACCACTCCGTGGGATACAGTTGCTGTGGCAGTTCTCCTGGAGGCAGCTGGCTGAAGGTGGAGGTTCCTACTGACCAGTGCAGTGTGGTGCCACCGCGAACACCAGCCGCCTTCTCCTTCTACGGGGTGATGGCAGCGCTATCCCTCCTCACTGCCCCACGGCAGGAAGCCATCCCTCAGCATCCCACACGTGCTGGCCTTGGAAATCAGCCTAGCAGTGGGTAGTGTTCCCCACCCAGTGCCTGCGGGGCAGGAAAAGGAGGGGCGGACGCGGTCAGCCCTCGCCCAGCCAATGGCTGAACTTTCCTGCTGCCGCCCCAAAGGCGACTGCCCCTAAGGAACCGCCTTTCTCATGGGCTTGCCCTGGGTTCCGGGCCCCATCAGCAAGGCGGGCGGCCGGGGGCACGGGGATCTGCCAGAGCCGGAGGACTGGGGCTCCTCTCCCCCAGGCTGGCTGTGAAGACCACACGGCGGGTGCCGTGTCAGTGTTTAGCGGGAGGGGGCCTGGCTCGAGCTGGGCGCGGGCTCTGGGCCTGGCCGCAGCGGGATCCGGCCAAAACGCCCCTGGGGCTCGGTCTCGGAGAACGCGGGACTCTTATCAGTTAATGTTTAATCCAAGAACAAGTCTCAACCCAGCCATGGCTCAGAGCAAAGGACAATACCTGGGCTAGAGAGCCAGGGCCACGGGGCAGCTTCCTCCCCCTGGAGAGGGGCTGCAGTGTCGCGGCCCGAGCCCATGTCCCTGCCGCGTGGCCCTTACCCGGCTGCCTCTTTCTACCCTGGTTGTCCCAAGATCTTCTGACTCCAGCCACCCCTGCTACCACTTCCTGCTACCTTCCCTAACCCTCCCCCTCCCGGCTGTCTGTCCCCTGGCCCATCCCTGCCCAGCTCCTCCTCCAGATGTGCATCCCTGCCTGCTGGTCCTCTCCTGCCTGAGCCCCTTCGGGGGCTGGGGCTGCAGCAGGGAAGGGGGCGCGGGTGATGGGTGGGGCAGGAAGCTGGATACTGTCCAGCATCTTTTAACTCTGGCACCTCGCAGCGCTGGCCCCATGGTGCCCTCTGGGGAATGCCAAGGGGCATGAGCTCCCCCTGCAATTTCTCAGGGACAGGGTGTGAGAGCCACTGCACCAGCCTGCCCACCCCGAATGGAATGAAACTGCTTCTAGCCAGGGGGAGCGGCTGCACCCCCTACTCCCTCGATCCAGCCCCCCTGCTTGGGAAGCAGGAACCCTGGCGATCCCAGGTTGCTGGCTGGGCTGCTCTGGCAGTCTTGGCCTGTCTGGGATCCTCCGGCTGATCCCCTTGTCCTTGTGGGCGCTCCAGGGCACTGCCACGCTCGGCCCTGCGTGAGAGCAGGCAGGCTGTTCTGCGCTGCAACCTCTGCTCCAGTGGCGCTAGACCCAGCGAGCGAGAGGGAGCGGCTTGCCCGGGAGAGACGCCAGCCCTGGGCCCGGCCGAGATGCTCCCGGGGCGTGGTTATTGGCTTGGGCCCCCCTCCCCACATCCCACAAAGGAACCTGTTCTGCTGATACATGGGGGGGCTCGGGGCTTGCCGGCTCTTGCTGCTTTGGCAGCTGCTCTGTGTGCCTTGGCAGCGGTGCACTGCTAGCCCAGCAGCTGGCTCTGGCACGAAGAGCCGGGAAAGCTGCAGGCTGGTCCCGCCGGCCTAGCGTTTAAACGGCTCTGGAGCTGGGCAGGGAGAGCGGGGGCAGGCCGTGGCAGGAGAGGAAATCCAGACGCCCCACGAGCAGTCAGTTAAATCTGCCAAGCGGGGCCAGAGCAGCCATCGAGGCAGGACGGGCTCACCGCTGAGACCTGGCTGTGCGGTAGGGCACTGCCCCAGCGTCCACGGGCTTCCTGTGCAGGGAGTAAAACCGGCTGGGGAAGGGAGGGAGTCGGAAAACCTGCAGCACCCCCCACCCTGGAGCCCTGATGGCCGACCCCAGGGTCCTGTTCTCACTGGCGCTGCAGAGGGCACAGGAACGGCTCTGGCAAAGAGAAGGCGTCACCCGTGTGACTTTCCACCCACCCCACTGGGCAGCCATCCCCTCAGTCTAGGAGGTGGGGTCGGCTTCAGGTCCCCCATCCCTCCGTCCTGCGGGTGGCATCTCCTGGCTCCTTGGACTCCTCTGGGTAAGGACACCAGGGCTGGAGAGATGTGCAGCTCTCGGGCCGGTGCCACACCTCCCCGCCCAGGCACAGACGGCGCCTGTCGCCCCCTTCTGGGGGCACAATCTAAAGGGAAGGAGGGGGTCTGCCCCATGGGCCGCCTGCCCGGTGACCGCCCCCCCCCCCAGCCTGCACCCAGCTGGAGGCCACTGGGCTCTCCTGCCCCACATTCTCTGTGGGGGAGGGGCTGGCTCTGTCTGCCCCGGTGCCTCTGGCCCAGCCCAGTTGGCCTCTTTCCCTAGCAGCCGGGCGCACGGACCCTGGTTCTCTGTGCAGCGCAGCAGCGGCCGGGAAGGGGGCGCTCTGGCCCGGGGCCGGGTCGGCACGGCCAGGCGCGCTCGGGCAGCCGGTCCTGCCCCTCCCCTGCTCTGGGGAGAAGGTGAGAGAACACGTGCCACGTGGCGGGCGTGTGGTCACAGACGTGGCACGAAACGTGTCTGGAAGCTGCAGCTACTGCGGAGGGGCTGCCATGGGAGAGCCCCGCTGGCCTGCGCTAGAGC
Source organism: Rafetus swinhoei (assembly GCA_019425775.1). Classification (NCBI taxonomy): domain Eukaryota; kingdom Metazoa; phylum Chordata; order Testudines; family Trionychidae; genus Rafetus; species Rafetus swinhoei. Next base: position 1,289,120 of record CM033435.1, on the reverse strand, counting down.
CGGGCGCGTCCTGAGCTCCACCCACCAGCGTCGGCCCTCTCGGGATTGTGGCCCCGGCGTGGGCCCCGGGCAGGGGCGATGTTGCCGACTGGCACAGGCTGCACCAGGCCCTTTGCAGGCCCCTGCTGGAGGCCTCATGACCCCGCCACGGGCAAGGAGCAGTCAGGGTGGGTCGAGACCTGAGCAGGAGGGCCTGCTGCCGATTAGAGGGTTAATTGGTAACATGCCCGGTTAACGAGCTCCGTGCCCTTCGCTCTCCCCGGGCCAGCGCTGGCGGGCTGTGACCCCTCTGGGCTGAGACTGAGCTGCAGGAAACACTTGCAACTCACGGGGCGGCCCCCTCGGGCTGGCATCCCGGGGAGGGTGGGACGCCCATGGCGGGAAGGTTTGGGAGCAGGTTGGACGTAGCTCTCGGGGCCGGGGCCGGGGGCGGCTGAGCTGGCCCTGGCTCCGCGCGGGGGCTGGACGGGCCTCCCTCCGCCCTGTGTTTCCAGGGTTCGCTGACCCCTCAGGAACAGGCCTCGCGTTCCTCTCCGAGCCGAACACGACGGCTGGTTTGAGGCAGAGTCTCGCGTTTGCCAGCCCCCGGTCCTTCCTGTCCGTCTCCGAGCTTGCTGGGTGAGGCGCCAGGCGCTGAGTGTGGGAGCAGGGCTGTGCGGCGGGAGGGTGTTACCGTCGGAGTTGTCTTGCCTCAGTGCCCCGCTCACGAACCCGCCCCCGTGCTAGGCGCTGCTCAGACACTTCTGACGGACAGGCACTTCCCCAGCCACGGGGCCGCCCTCCCATGCCCCGTGTGCAGCAGGGAGGCCGTGAGGCTGGCTCAGCCCCAGCCCGTAGCCTGCCTCGGACGGTGCTCGGCACCCAGTACTTCAGAGCACAGTACTTAGAGGCGGGTAACTTGCCATCAGGTGAGCGATAGGCTCAAGCCCCGATGCAGGAGGTTTGCCCCCCCTTTGACACAGCACTGGCCATTCTAACTCTGGATGTGCTTGGGAGCCCTGGACATGCCCGACCCCTCTCTTCCACCTTGCTACGTTCTTCGCCTCCAGGTCTTCCTGTGGCAGTGAGTTCCGCAGTCCTATTGCACGGTGTTTGATACGGTAACTTCTCACCGTTCCATTGCGCCGGCTGTCCCCGTGTACCTGCGCTAGACGGGGAGAGGACAGACCTCCCCCCTCCTCCCCCCTTCTGCGAGGTCACTGCCTCAGGCAGCTGCCACGTTGGAAGACATGATCTGTGGGGGTGTTTCTGAGCATGAGACGGGAGTTAAGCAGCTCTCTGGGTTTGAACCCATGCAGGCAAACAGTGATTCACGGTGCAGAGGAGAACCCAGGCGAGCAAGGCTGTAATAGACACCTGTCCTCTGTGAACCTGGCACGGAGAGTTATGCCTCACACTGACCAGTGGCTGCATTGGTTCTGCAGTTACACCCGCTCCATCGCTGTGCATATTACTAGGCCTGGACCCTCGAGGGCAGGGTTTCTGGCTGTGTCTTCTCCCCAGCGAAGCGGGGACTAGCTGTGGATGGGGGTCCAGTGCTATGGAGCAAGCTCTCTCTCGTGCGTCTCCGCTTCGGGGGGCTAGCAAAAGCCTCCACCTTTTGGATCATCTTATTGCTGGAAACGTTGGCTTCGGGTTTATTTTAAATAACTTTCTGTCTCTGAGCTGCAGAGAAGAGCTTGAAGGCATGGCCCTCGTGTCTCTGAAACCAGAACTGAAGTCAAAAGAAGCCTAGATGCCCCTTCTGACCCATGATTCTGAGAGGCCACAGTTAGTGTCTTTAAAAGGCCACGATTGGGGGGGGGTCTGACTCGGGATTTCTGGACACTTGGGGTTGGCTTCCTAATCTTGCACATTCACAGTTGTGCAAAATTATTGCAGGGGGGTTCGTTGTCACATATCAACATCTACCCGGTAGCTCTCCGCAGAGCAAATGCGCCTCATTTCTCTAGGCGCGTTCTGCCTACCTGCCTGTTTATACGTTTTGTTGGTTTGTGCAGGTGGGGAGGGGGGAGCAACATTTGCCGATAACAGTTCAATCCTCCCAAGCCGATCCATGAGACAGGCCTTACTGACCCACTCGGATACCTTTTCTCCCTACGGGATACTGACTCTCTTCGTATAGTGCTAGCTCCTACGGGCTCCACGCCGCCATCACGGCCCCCACTAGACAAGCACGACTCAGAAGAAGGCCCTTGTGCCAAGCGAACGCCTTTTCTATTTTTGAGCCCCATGGACGTCCCCAGCTCTGCTAGCTAGCGCGCTTTCACCTCCGCCGAGGCCCACTCGCTCCCCCTGCCTAATTTGGCTGCTGGGGCTGGCGGGATCCGCCGCAGAGCACTTGTGATTTCGGAGGTGTGTAGCGGCAATGAAGGGGGGGGTCGTCTCAGCCCTCCACCCCCCGCAGCTCCGCTCTTCCAGCATCCCACTCTGGTTCCTGGCCTGCGATCACACGCCTGTCAACTTGGAATTAGGTTTGCTTTTCAAGGGATAAAAATACAATCTCTCCCCAGCTAAACTGACTGGCTGCAAATCTGCGTTTCCCATCAAGCTGGAAGCTAACCCAAACTGAACGGGGCGGCGGGGGGGGCGTCCCACCTGGAATTTGGACTCGTATCTCCAAGCGCCTCTGGCCCCCTGCTCCCTGGACACACGCACAGAGACGCACTGCACGGTAATGAAAGATAACGGCCTCGCGCATCGCCATGGCAACCGTGCAGTAGTGGTGATAATGAAAACCAGATCTGGGATTACGGGCCCCCGCTCTCCGTCCCGCCACAGGCAACTTGACAGACTGGCTGGAGTGCGCTCTCCCGCCAATGCGCACGCAGAGTGGCGAGGAAGCCGGGCCCTGGCCGCGTGCCAGGGTTAGAATCTGCACCTGCCCAGGATGGTCTGCCCCTCCACAGTGCAGCCAGGCCTGGCCCGGGAGACCCCTGCGGGTCCCTGCCTGGCCTAGGAGTCTGAGCTTCCCCGGCCATGCCTGGCCCTCGGTGCATCCCAGTGGACACAGGCTGAGCCGGGCCTTTCCACCTGCCGACTGTTCCTTGCTGCATGGGGCGGTCCCAAAGCACCAACACTTCTGTAGAGCCCTCCCATGCGTAGGGTTGCCAGGTGTCCGGTATTCACCCGGACAGTCCGGTATTTTCACCTCCTGTCCGGTTAAAAAAAAATCAGAAAATACCAGACACCTAAGATGTCCAGTATTTTCTGATTCCCCCCCGGCCAGGAGGCAAAAATGCCAGGCCCCTGGCAACCCTAGAAACACTCAGCGCCCAACACCCCCTGACCCCAGCCCCCATGCTTACCTGGTTCTGCAAGGCTGCCGGCACAAAATGGTTGCCCTCAAAAAGACCAAGGGGAAGCAATGACTCCCCTGGGTCTTAGTGCTCAACTGCTCCCCTGTTCCCATCCCTGCTCTCACTCTTAAAGGGGACATGCTGTTTTATTTTAATTTTTTTTTTTTTTTTTTTTTGCTCCACAACTTTGGTCTCTCTCCCCCCTCTCCCTTTTTTTTTTTTCAACAGAATCTTTTCCTGGTGTTTTTTGGGGGGGGAGGGTGTTCGGTATTTTTTTTTTTTTCAACCATCTGGCAACCCTACCCACACGTGTCAAGCTCAGCCTGGCATGGAAGGAAACCTCCGGTGTCTCTGAAACGCCTTGCCACTGGGATCAGCTGCTGGATCCCAAGGTCTGCCTTCCCCCCGTCCCCCCTGCCAGCTGGGGCCTGAGATCACCCTCCGCATTGGGACCCGGACCTGGGAGCAGCTGGTCTTGCCAGCTTTGCTCCCACTGCTAGCCCCGCCCACCCAGGCGCTCTGAAGGAAGAAAGACGCTGCAGCCCCGGGGGCCTTGGCGGGAGCCAGGGGAAGGCACCTCAGTGGGATGCCCCAGACAGAGCCTCCTTGGGGGTGCTGAGCAGGCTGTGACCCTGGGCAAGGGGCCAGGCTCCTAGAAGGGAGGAACAGCCACGATGGGTCAGACCAACAGTCCAGCTAACCCAGCCTCCTCCTCCCAGCCGTGGCCGGTGCCAGGGGCTTCAGAGGGAATGAACAGAGCCGGACAATTACTGCCTGGTCCACCCCCTGGCCTCCGGCACCAGGCCCTGGCGGTCTGAGGATTAGGGGCTCCCCGAGCGTGGGGGCCCCTGCCCCTGGTGTTGAACAACCAGTCGGCAGGAGGGCTGGTGCACGGCTGTTTTCAGAGGATGCTCCGCAGCGACGCCATGCCCGTGCTCTGGAGTGGGAGCAGCCCGGTGAGAGCCTCTGTGTTCTGTGGGTGGCCGGCTAACGTTTTCCAGGTCGCATTGCTGGGCAACAGTGGCACTCATCCCCTGGCGCTGCCGCCCGCCTGTGGGAGAGCCCCTTGACGCTCTGCAGCCGGCTTTGGAGTAGCCAGCCTGAGCAGCTCACCTGACTCTCTGTGTGGAAGGGGGCCTGAGGCTCAGCTGCCGTGCCTTGCATGCTGAGGAGGCGAGAAGGAAGTGCTCTTGGGCAAGGGGGGGCCTGCCTGCAAACAGCTCTCCCCTCAGACCCGACCAGCCTGCTGCACCAAGCTCCAGCCTGGCAGGATGTTTAGTCATGCCGAGGAGCAGGTACGCTCGCAGCTTGCCAGCTTTCAGCGTCCTCGCGCGGTGTCCGATTTAAGGGGAATAGTCTCTACTGCCGGGTGCTGCGTGGACTTGGAGGAAACATGAGTCACCGGGGGGTAGTGTCTGGCTGGCGGGCCGCTGGGGCAGGCGGGAGCTGTTACCCCACCGTGTTTAGGCCGCCGTGCCCTGCCAGGTGCGTTGTGTGGCTTTGTCTGATGGTTTTCCAGTGAAAACCTCCTTGGCTCTGAGCAGTCAGAAGCAAGGGAGGTAGAAAAGGGCCATACAAGGGGTACAAGGCACAGAGACTCGCTCTGCCCTGCATAAAGACAAAAGCCTTTCCCCATTCGCCCGGAGGCGGGACAGCCTCTGCCCCTCTCACTGAGGAGACATGGGAAGCAGCGGGGAGCTCCCACTGGAGCAGACAGTCCACGGGCGCATGTGGCGCGCAGCTCTGGCAAGCGCTGGCTGCACTGTGGCAGGAGCCAGCCGGGAGCGATGGAAAGAGCCGGCAGGGCCCTGGGTTGCAGCAGGCCGGCGCCTGTAAGACACGTGGAGTCCTCTCACCGCCGGTTCCCGCCCCGTGATGTTGTCCAGCTCGCTCAGCAAGAGACAAGGGGAGCGTCTCCTCTCTGGGCGAGGAAAGGGAATTGTTTGGGAGCGCGGGCCTGGTGGCCTGGGCTAGGAGCTTGCTTGGTGGGGTAAGCGCCTGGCTCTGCTGCTCTTCCGCCGTCCTTTGTTCAATAAACCTACCTTGGTTGGCGGAGAGGCTCTCCCGGCACGGTCTGACTTTGCAGGCTGCCTGCCCCACAGGCAGATTGCGGTTTATCTCCACCGCCCGAGGCAAAGGAGAGCTCAGCGAGGGGGACAGTCGCAAGGCCGGCGGAGTTCGTTATTTTACCAGGAACAAGAGCCTGTTCTCTCCACGCTGCCTGAGCTCCCATTCTCTAAACCCCCACGCGAGGCATTTGGAATTGGAAACACAGCGCTCCAGAGCCTAGCCCGCCAGCCCCACCGCTCACTCTCCGGCCCCAGCCGGGGGAAGCGGGGAGCGTGCCGGGTGGTTAGTTAGCGCCCGGGCCAGGCTCCCGTGCAGTCTGTCTTTGTCTCTGCCTTCGGTCGGCGATCCAAAGAGCAAGACACGTCAGCTGTGCTGGCTCCTTGACTGAAGAATGGTCCCGGCTCGACTCCTGGCCGGCGCTCAGTCCCTGTGCTCATTCGTCTGGGCCTGTCCCCTCACCTCGCCGGCCGTGGGCTCGTCCTGCGTTCCCAGCTTCCATTTCCTTCCTTCAGCTCCCCGTTCTCCTTTCACAAGCCTCTTCCTCCATTACAGCTTCCTTCCTTGTGCGGCACCGTGGCTCTGACACGGCCTCTCTCCCGTTTCTTACGCTGCTCAGCAACTCCGGCTGCTCTTCCCCCGAGCGCTGCGCTTCCTACTTCAGCTTTCCCTCGCGTGCCACGCCTCACCCGCCCCAGCCCCGCAGTGGCTGTCCCACCGGGCGGTGCGGCAGCCGCGTCGGTCCCCACGCAGAAGAGAGAAGCTGAGCCAGTCATAGCTCTGACCCGGCGTTCCTGGGCATCCTCAGCCGGCCTGTCTCCCATCCGCTCTGTTGCTGGGCCCCAAAGATGGAGCAATTGGGCCACCATCCAGGGCCTTCTCCACTGGCCCCCCATATCCTGCCTGCCAGTGGCACTTGTGCCTGGCTCACTTGCTTCCTCCCCCCAGATGGGTCTCACGCCCCTGCTGCTGGCTTGGCAGCAGCATGTCAGGGAGGCTTCCCAAACCTCGTGCCGCTGGGTGGAGGGACAGTGGCAGCGGGGAGCCCTACAGAAATCTCCCCCTGTCCCCCCAGAGCCCCAAACGGCTGCTTCTGGCTCCCCTTCTCAAGACAGCCAAACCATTTTAAGTGCCGGGGGCTGCCCCTCGTGGAGAGGGGGCTGGCAGAGGAGCAGGCTGGCGTGGCTGGCAGGAGCAGACCCCCGGCCAAGCATGGGTGTTCTCGCCTCGCCAGCCCGCTCTTGGGTCCTCAGAGGGGCTGACAGCGAAGCGCCGCTGGATCAGCTTAGGTGAGCCAGCCAGTTCCCAGCCGATTCCCCGTGGGCGTCAAGAATTCTCTCCTCCGCATTTGGAGCAGCAGCTATTCCTGGCTGGCTGGGCTTTGATGCTGAGGGCTCTGGTCCCCCGCTGCTGCTGAATTAAGGGGTGTGTCCGTCTAGAAACCAGTGCCCCGGGGCTCCAGGAATGCGGTTGTCCGTTAGCGAGGGCCACGGGCTGCTTGTCTGGACGCGAAGGTTCCTTCTCTCACTTCGCCAAGTGTAGCTGCGGCTCTGAACACTTCCGGGCAGCGCTTTCCATGTTCACACACGTTGGTGTTAAGAAGTCTCCTCAAAGTGGGGCTGACTTGCAGGTTTGGGGGCAATCCGTGGCTCTTGCTGCTGCTGATGCAGTCCCAGCTTCCGGGCCAGCGTGACGATGTGAGACTCAGTTTTACATTTTTCTTTGGAAATAAGTGTCTGGTCCTCGTGGCTGCAGAGGGAAGCGTGAACATGTCGAATGATGACTCAGCGTTATATAACGATGACTAAGCCAATGCCACGATTTTCCGGGGCCTCGCTTGTGATTTTTGGATGCTTGGCATTGGCCTTACGACATCAGGCTCGGACACAACGGGGGAAAAGGAACTAAAAGCCAATTCACCCCACTGTGGTCAGCTTCCTTTCCCCTCTCCACACTTCCCAGCATCTGTCTGCTTTTCATAGAACCATAGCATGCTAGCATGGGCAGGGACCTCGCAAGGCATCGAGTCCAGTCCCCTGCCCTCACGGCAGGGCCAAGCACCATCTAGCCCATCCCTGACGGGTGTCTGTCCAACCTGCTCTGAAATCTCTCCAGGGATGGAGATTCCACAACCCCCTTACGCAATTTATTCCAGTGTTTAACCACCCTGGCAGTTAGGAACTTTTTCCTAATGTCCAACCTAAACCTCCCTTGCTGCAGGTTAAGCCCATTGCTGTTCCCCTTGGCCTCTGAGGACAGAACAAGCAATTTTTCTCCCTCCTCCTTATAACACTCTCTTAGATACCTGAAAACCACTATCATGTCCCGTCTGTCTTCTCCTTTCCACACTCAACAAGCCCAATTCCTTCAGTCTTCTCTCCTAGCTCACATTCTCCAGACCTTTCATCATTCTTGTTGCTCTTCTCTGGACCCTCTCCAATGTCTCCACATCTTTCTTGAAATGTGGTGCCCAGAACTGGACACAATACTCCAGCTGAGGCCTAACCAGCGCAGAGCAGAGCAGACAAATGACTTCTCATGTCTTGCTCCCCACACTCCTGTTTTACAGTGGTGCAGCCCCTGTTTGCTGTTTCATACAATCCTTAACTCCCTTCGCAGAGTGGAGTTAGACAGACAGGCTCTTCTTCCTGGGAGCTGCCTCTGGGCTGTAACTCCAAAAGCTTCCCCCTCCGACCCTGCCCTCTCCTGCTTTCTCCACCTCTGCCTTACGGGCTGGTTCGCCTTTTAGCTCTCCGCAGCCCAGCTCGCTCCATCACTGAGGCCCAGTTCTGCTTAACCAGGTCAGCTCTAGAGCCACTAATCAGCCTTGCGTGGGCCAGGTGCTGAATCAGCTGCTGCCTCCCAGCTCTCACAACAGGCTAGCGCTGCACAAGGCATACAAATGCAGGTCACACCACTGAGCACTTCTGAACTGTTGGTCTCTTCACACCGTTTCCTTGATTAAAACCCCAGCCCGAGCCACACAACAGGCCCCAGGAGCTGGGATCACCCTGCCGTGTGCATGCAGGGCGCGTCCCATTGAAATCAGTGGAGCGGTGAACAGGTCATTGGCTGGAACCCCAGTAATTTTGTGTGTGTGAGATCTCTCTTACCCTCTCTCCCTGTTGTGGAAATGGCTTGTTTGCACAGGACGTTTTGTGTCACCTCCCCCATGAAGCGAAAATCTCTCCAAAGCGACCCTCCAGCCCCGCAGCAGCGCCTGTGCAAGGAGCGCTACTGGGAGAGCAGTCAGGCGCCGGCGCGTAGGAGCTGATTCTAGCTCTGTCTACAGCAGTGGCCAGACCGATACCGCATCCCGCCTCTCGGTTTGGTGCCCACATTTGAAAAATGGGACCGGGCACAGGAGAGCCACAGCGCAATTGGAGGGTGGAGAAAATGCCTCGAAGAGAGAGCCCGGCACCGCTCAGTCTGTTTCGCGTCTCGGAAGTGACTTGATTACAGCGCTGAAGCACCTCCTCGCGGAGAGAGTCCTGAGTACTGAAGGGCTCTGAGCTGGGAGAACAGGACCCGCTGGCTCAGAGCAGAACGTCGAACGAATGGTCCGGCCCAGAGGTTAGCGGGGAAGGTGATTAACCATTGGAACACATCACCCAGGGCAGTGGTGGATCCTCCTCCATCTCTTGGTGTCTTCAGGTCTGGGAGAGCTGCTTTGGTCCAACACATGGCTCAGTATGGGGGTGGCAGGAACAGAATGGCCTCTGATCTATGCAGGAGACCGGACTAGATGATCTCATGGCCCCATGAAACCGACTAGTCAGAGCTGCACAGGTCAGCCAAAGGCATGTTTAGAAAGCAGACCGAGGCTGTCCTGTGGCAATGTGACCTGTGGCATGGCCTCGGCGGAGGAGGGGTGGGGTTGCTGTGTCTGAGCGCTCACTTTCTGCTAAATGCTACCACAGTTCATTAGAGACACCGGTGGGGGGGTGTGTAGGATCTTTTATTGGACCAACTTTCACTGAGAGCGAGACCAGCTTTGTACTCGTGGGCCTGCAGGAAGAGGCCTGTGCAGCTCAAAAGCACATCTTTCTCGCCAACAGACGTTGGCCAGTGCAGGATTTTACCTCGCCCGTCTTGCCTCTCGTCAAAGCTCCGCACCTCCAGAGTCTGCCGGCGCAGCTCGGGCGGTGCGGCAGAAGCAGCAGCGGTAAGGAGGGCACGCCGCTGGCTCCATGGGGCTAGAGCTGGAGAAACAGTCCATGGACAGTCCACCAGTACTTCCACTTCATGAATTCAAATTTGCCTGGACACTTCCAGAGCGAGAACCGTTCTATCCCCAAAGCAAGGGTCTAACTGAGTAGCCCCCATCTGTTGGTTGTCCTCTCTCCCTCCCCCGCAGATACGTAGCTGTATTTTGTCTGTGAACAAATGGCCAAAGTGGGGTTTGATTAGATCAGGATGGAACATTTTTGACTGAATGAAATTTTGTCAAAGCCGAAAGGTTTTACAGAGATGTGGCGATTTTGACACGAGAGAATTTTTTGCTCCCGACGCTGGCAGCCTGTCGTGCTTTATAGTCCTGTGGGTAAGGAGTTAGGGTGGGAGGGAACGGACCCTGGTTCTCCCTGATTTAGGGCGTTAGAGGGTGGAAAAACTGATCTGCTCAACCCTGCCTCTGCTGAAGTCCACACACGGCGCCCAGGGGCTACATCTCCACTGCAGCACTATTTCAGGATACTGGAGGTACCCTGGAAGAGCTTATTCTGTGTCTTTTGAGCATGCCCATTATTTCGAAATACCACGGGCTCGCTATTCCGATCTCCCTGTAAACTTCATTCCACGAGGAGTAAGGGACGTTTTGGAATAGTGATTTATTTCAAAATAAGTGCTGTGTAGTCCGTGCCAAACTTTGAAATAAGCTATTTTGCAATGGACTCCAAATAAGCAGCGCAATTTATGTAGCTCAAATTGCGTAGCTTCTTTCGAGCTATGGGTGCAGTGTGGACGCACCCAGGCTGTGTTGCTGGTACAACAGCCAGTGCAGTGTGTTTCTTCATGGTGTTAGTTCCCACCACCCATATGCCCTAGCTAGCCATGCCCTAGCAGTCCTGGGGAGCCTGAGGCAAACAGAACAGCAATGTCTCGCTCTAGCTGCCTCCTTCCTTCCTGTGCCTTTTGTATCATCTGCTTACTGGCCTAATTAGCCTCTGAGGTCTCCTCAGCCCATCAATTAGGCACAGCTCTTCTTAATGAGGTCTGCTCTGCAGTAATTAATTAGAGCTGCAGTGACCAGAGTGCTGGCTCAGGCACTTTTGGCTCAGTCACTCTGCAGGTATGGCTACATTTCCCACCGTCTCTGCTGGGGCTCTAAAACCTGTGTAACCCGGGCCTTGACCCCCGCTCATTGTTTCTCAGCCCCCTTCCATAGGAGCAGCAGCTCTGGGATCCATCTTGGGAAAGCACACTTGCCTTCACCATGTGCAGTGGCTCTGTTGTCCCTTGCCTTGTTCACCACTTTAATCCCTTCATGCCCCCCTGTGTTGGAGTAACCGTTATCTCTAGCCTCTCCGTGTCCCCTTGTGTCAGGGCCAGCTGAGTGCCCACGTTCTCCACCAATTGTCACCAAGTCTTACTTACACCTGGCAGCACCTCCTTGTGGTTGTTCTGGGGCTGAGCTCAGCCAGGCCCACACCCCTGGCACACCGTGTCTCTCCCTCTTGCTCCAGCTCCCTCTCCATGACCAGGTCAGTAAGTCAGGGGCTCTCAAAGGAAGGGTCGGGACCCCGAGGGGGTTATGAGGTGATTACACGGGGGTCACGAACTGTCAATTTCCACCCCAAGCCCCGCTTTGCCTCCAGCATTTATAAGAGTGTTTATATATTTAACTAATGTGTTTGGGTTTTTTAATTTATAAGGAGGGTTGCACTTCAGAGGCCTGCTGTGTGAAATGGGTCACCTTTGAGAAGCACTGCCCTCAGGGTATCTGACTCTGTCCACACCAGTGGTCTCAGGAAGTCACTGCCCTGATGGTGCCACTTCCGCAGGGGCTAGGAGGGGAATCTGGGTGTATCCAGTGCTCCGAGATCCTACATCTGGTAACTGCTCTCCCTCAAAACCCTGTTTCTCCTTCCTGCAGGTTTTGGCTCCCCCTCTCTGTGACTACAGACTCCTTCCCTGCAGCCCCTTTCTGTTGCCAGCTTCCTGGCTTCATCCAAGCCCTGCCTGTTCCTTCTTAGCTAGACGATTACTTAAGCCACCTAATTCCTCTCAGCGGGTCTAGGTGGTTAATTGGCTCCATCCCCACCTCATGAATGCCTTCTAGGTTAGTGAGGGGTGAACACCCACCCCATGGACTTGAACCTGTATCCTATGTCACACCCGTCCGCTTACCTCTTCCAAACTGGCCTGACTTTGAATTGAAAATGGGCATTTTGACCCAAGTCTGTCTCCAACACATTCTGAAGGTTTCGGCTTTGTTCCAGTGGGAAACAATCATGTTTCAAAAGCTCCAAAGATGCCACAAAACGGATGCCAGTCTGCATGGCAGCAATCCCTCCTTTGGTCAAGTTGTTCCCTGCAGCTGGAAATGCAAGGACTTAATTTCAAGATGCTTTCCCCTCACTGACTTTTTGATGCTATTCACAAGGCATTCTGGGACCTGAAAGAAGTGCTCCTTCTCGGTCCATGGGTCAGATCAACGACCTACCTCCTTTCCAGCGACATTGCTTTGGTCATCTCAAACCTCTCCCCACCCCATTACAGAGCCCTCACGGACATCCACACTGCAAAAAACCCTCGTGGCCACAAGTCTGAGTCCAGCCAACTGGTTTGGGTGTGTAGGACGTGTGCTACGGGACTAAAAACAGCAGTGTAGACATTCCTTCTCTGGCTGGAGCAGCCTCCGAGACCCTCCCTCTTGGCTGGGTTTGGAGAGCCCAGGCTCCAGCCAGAGTGAGGACGTCTGCACCGTTCAGTCCAGCCCCATGGAGTGGGCCCCCTGATTAGGTGCCAGAGGGCCTGGGCACTACGACTCACCGGTGCAGGGGCAGGAGGAGGTTTCAGGGTAGAGGTTGGATTCTGAGGCCCCATTACAATATCTAGCCGGACCACCTACACGGCACAGGCCATAGACTTCGCTCCCTGGCTCCTGCATCCAATCCAGCCTCCTGCAGTGGCGCTAGCCTATCTCGTTTAGAAAGCTTGCGCCTCTCGATGTAACGACTCTCGAGCGACAGAGGCGCCGGCACAGCCCTCGGAAACGTGTTCCAAGGGCTCATCCCCACCAGTGTGCAAAACATGCCTCTTCTTTCCAGTTTGAACCTGTCTCATCTCAATTCCTAGCCACTGCAGTTCGTTATGACTTTGTCAGCTCAATTAAGGAGGCCTCTCCTATCAGCTATTTACTGGCTGCGTTAGTAATTATCGAGCTTGATAGAGTCGCTTCTTAACTTCCTTTTTGATAAGCTAATTAGATGGACCTCATTTAGCCTCTCGTATTTTCTATTTAATTCCGTTCGCTCCAGGTTGTTTCACCTCATGAGTCACTGCATTATCTCAGCCCCTTCCAGCTTGGCATTCAGCAGTGTTGGTTCCCGCAGCAGGAAGAACTCGGCAGCGTCTGTACCCCCGAAGGAGCTGGCACAGAGCAATGCTCATACATACCTAAGTAACTCCCCAGCACCATTGCATTCCCCTCACGTCAGCCTAGCCCGACCCCTCGCTGCTCTCCCACAACGGATGACCTGGGTGCTCTACGGATGAATATGCAACGCTGGTGGCTTTCTTTATAGCATTCCAGCACCACCGCTGGGGCTCCAGGCCCTGCTACATGAGGAACATCAGCTGGTGTACAGACCTTTGGAGAAAGCTGAGAATCCAGGAGTTCATCGGTGGTAGGTGGAGAGGGCCTGGCCCCTCAATCTGCTCTCATTTACACGGGGCTGAATCCGGAGTGGCTCCATTGACATCCCCACCAGACTTGCGCTGGAATAAAAGCGATCAGCCGGCACTGGAGACTGTCTCTCTGGGGTTGTAGCTCCTGGACACTCAGGGCATGAGGAGCGGGTATGTCCTAATGCTTCTACCGCACAGGGGCTTCCTGGGCATTCTTGACCTGTAATGGGACGTGCCACAGTTGAGGGCAACTGCACCTATGTTTCCCCCTCCTGGCCCACTACGGCTCCTCAGCATTTGCCCCTTCTGGGCAGAGGCCCACATCTACCTCCCTCATGACCAGGGCTTGTCTGGGCTGCCCTGCTCCCTGCCTACACCAGGATACCCCCAGCAAGCCAGGCTGCGTTGCCAGGCCTGTGCCTGCGCGCTGCGAGGGCTGGGAACGGCTGTAACTACCCGCTGGTGCCACGTGGCTCCATGTAAGCAAGCCCCTTTGTTTGGATGGCGACAGCGCTGCAGAGAAAACAGGCCAAAGAATAAAGAACCGACGGGCCTGGTAAACAGGCTCGCCAGATGTCACCTCTACGGCACCCCTGGCCTCTGGATGGCATCGGTCCTTCACAACCCACAGGGCATTCCCCGTAGCATCCGTCCCCCAGCCAGAATCCAAACAATGGGCTGGGCAGTTCCACAGGGTCTGCAGGGAGCGTGGGCCGATGTTCTCCAGCTCCGGGACTGGGTCATCCGCTCCCGCGGCCCCTCGTCGCAGGGCCAGGCTGGCTTCCCCAGGCAGGTGCCGCGCAGACCTGGCCCTGGGAGTTTCCATTCACCATCCGCTCCCACAGCTGATCTCAAAAGTCCATTCTTGGCGGGAGCATTGCCCCCCTGTGGCCCTCCAGGCCTTGCACCCTGTCTGCCCCGAGAGAGGCAACACACAGTCCTCCCGCTGCGGAGCCCTACCACGCTGCAGCAGCATGCCATGGGGGCTTGCCAAGGGGGAAATGCCCCCGCCAGGGACAGTCGCTGCGTGACAGCCGGGACGGGGACAAGGGAAGGTCCCGTTGTAGAGTCCCAAGGGCACCACTCCGCAGTGACTGGCTTTGTCAGTCCAGCCCCCTTTCTCCCGGGCCAGGCGAGCCAGGCAGGCTGGGCGCTCTAGTCCCATCAGCAAGCAAGGCCAGCTCTGTAGAGAGCTTCCTTCCCAGAGCCCGAGGCAAGGCCTGGAGTGGTGTCTCCGGGAGTTTCAGTGCAAGGACGCTGTTTTGGTTGCCTCTGCGTTGTGTTCCTCATGCACCTGGGTTGATTTCGGGAAAGGGCCCTGGGGGCAGGCTGCAAGGAGGAGGGGCCGAGCCAGTTTGAAGACCGGCTGGGAACAGGCCCCCCTGCAGGCGCGGGAGGCGGCACTCTCATTGGTGAGGCTTGCGCCCGCTGCGCTATCTGGCCGTAGCTGGGGTGGTGCAAACGGTCCCTCAGGTGCTCTGCTCCCCACCCGGGCTGGTGACCGCGTGGGCGGCCTGGTGCTGGAGGAGTGGAGAGCAGGGCTGCCCCCGTGGCAATGGGCAAGCGCTGGAATGCGCTCTCCCGCCGCGCTCCCCGGAGAGGGGGCTCTTGCATTTGTTAGCGAACACTCATGAACCAGCCGCAAGCTGCGCGGCGGCCCCGGGAGCTAATCAGGCTCTTGGCCGCCTGTCAGAAAGCGTCTCGGGCCTGGAAACAGGTCGTTAATAAGCCGGGGCCCGGCGAGGCGCTGGTGGGCCGGGACGCACAGAGGGGCCAGAGGCGGTCAGGTGCGCGGCGCTTGGAGACGAGCCCTGGCAGTCCTGGCCTGCCGGCGAGGTTTCAGCCACTTCTGCGGGGACTGGGCTGCTCCGCGCTCGGGGGGGCCAGAGGAACCCCAGCCAGTGAGTGGTTCTGCCTCAAACCGCTGCAGGACGGCAAGTTTCAACTTCCTGGGCCCGATTCTGTCAGCGAAACTCCCTTGCTCGCTCCTGATTTACTCCGGGGGGCTCTCCCCTGCAGCCCCCTCCCGCTGCACAGGTCCCCGCTGGCTGCGTCTCCGCTTTTCCTGCTTAACCTACAAAAATCTGCCTCAATTACACTCCCGCTCCCAACGGAGGCGGGTCGCCGTGGCAACCGTGGCCAGCGCCAGCGGTAACGAGAGGAGGCAGCTCCCGGCAAAGGGACAAGTGTCACCGAATTCACATCCATTAGAGTAACTTTAGGCCGGCCGCCCTAGGTAATCCTAGACCGGGTCGCCGTGTGGGTGGGCCGGGGCCGGGTGGGGAGAGGGAAAAGGCGAGGATCCAGGCCAAGCGCCACGCTCTCCTCGGCGTATCTGTCACCGCGGCCCAAGGGGGGCTTCCTTGCGGGCTGGGGATCCCGGGAAACAGGAGCCAGGAAGGGAAAGCGTCCAGGAGATGGGACGAAATCCCATCCCCAGGCCTCTCCGGCTGGGGCCATATTTCATCCCTGGCTGTCGCTGCCTGCCTCGTGGGCTGCCTGCCAGGTCCCCCTCCCTGCCTGCCTCCTGGGCTGCCTGCCAGGTCCCCCTCCTGGCCTACCTGCGTTGTGGGCTGCCTGACGGGTCCCCTCCCTCCCTGCCTGCGTTGTGGGCTGCCTGACGGGTCCCCTCCCTCCCTGCCTGCGTTGTGGGCTGCCTGACGGGTCCCCTCCCTCCTGGCCTGCCTCCTGGGCTGCCTGACGGGTCCCCTCCCAGAGCGGCTCATTAAACAGGTTGGAGCCGACGAGCTGATTTACTTTTTTCTCCTCCTTTGAGCAGCGTTTCCTGCCGGGGCTCCCGTGGGCCGGCTGGGGTCCCCGCGTCCTGAGCAGAGTTATTGCAGAGCGCCTCGGAGCCGCTCACTCATCGCCCTCGTCTCTCCTCAGCTCATCCATTGAGGCGGGCGGGAGCAGAGACACCGCGTCTCCCTGCCTCGGCGTCACACCTGCGGGGAGGCCTCGCCACGGGCTGGGGCGGAGCCGCCTTCTCGGCCCTGCCTGCTTGGCTGTCATTTTACAGCCCTCTAGTCCAGGCGGCTTTCGCAAAGTCGCCTTTTTCCTAGGGGAGCTGCGCCCCCGTCCTCCGCCTCGCTGGCAAAGCAGCCCCCCCGCAGAGCCTTGGTGCTGGGCTGTGACCTCTGGTGTGGAGGGTCCTGGCACAGCTGTCTCCTACCGTGCTCCGGCGCAGGGGCTGTGGCCGGGCTGGGCGCGCGGAGGCATGGGCACCGTGCTACCCCGCACCCATTATTCCTCCCTGGTGCGTGGCCCGTAGGCAGAGGGGAATCGAGAGCAGCTTTCAGGTGACTGTGCCACGGGCCGTCAGACAGTTCCCTGGTGCCCATGCTGCAGGCAGAGCAGAGGATATAGCCTGAAACGTCCCCCTCGGCCGGGCCCGCGGTGTAGCTGGGACGCTAGCGCAGTCAGGGTGCCTGACAGCTCCAGCCTGGTTCAGAGCGGAGCCTCGGCCGCTGTCGCAGACGTAGAACAGCTCCCCGGCACACCTCCCCGTGGGGCTTTCGGCCCTGCTGCCCCAGCCAGGCGTGGGCAGGGATGCAAACCCAGTGCGGCGCCCCGTGGAATAGCCCCCGATGGCGCCCCAACCTGCAAGTCTGAGCACTCCTGCGTCCCGCACGGCTCCGGTGTTCCCCAGGACGCCGGCAGGGCCAGCACGGCCCGCAGAGCGAGGCTGCAGTCTGTGGGCAGGAAGGGGCCGAGGCCGCGGCAGCCTGTGGAAATGGAGGCCGCGAGGGTTTCGCGTGCAGGCCCTGGGTGGCGTTTCTGCCCAGAGCCGGGGTTTATCCCAGGGTGCCTCCGCGCCGGAGCAGCGTGTCCTTCAGCGTCCTTAGCAGCACCCCAACCCCCGCACATCTCTAAACACACCTCCCCTCCCTTTGCCCTTCACACAAGCTCGGCGGAGCTTCAAAGCCCCGCGCCGGGCGCCCAACCTGCCGCGTCTGTTCTCTGAGCGGTTTCAAGGGCCGAGACGCCGCTTTGAACCCCCCCCCCCGGCCAATCCCCCTCCTCCGCTGGGGATTTCCGCCTCCAAAACACACCAACGGCAGGATTTGCGCTTTCTTTCCCCGCCCGCGCTTGCTAAAACGCTCTGATCAGCTGGGGCGGGGCGGGGGCCACTCAGGGAGACGCCGCCGTGCTGAAGGTCGATGAGGTGACCCGGGACAATTTGCCAGGCTTGGATTTCCCCCTGGGGAGCAGTGGCTCTGCAGCTAGAGAGGGGGGCACCGCTCGGTGCCGTGATGGCTAGCTTGTCCCCCGCTGGGAGGCCCAGGGGCAGCCCCCAGCCCGGGGAGCACCCAAGTCCTGCAAACCTGGCCCTAAACGCCAGGGGCCAGCGCCACACCCCCTCCACCCTCACTGGCCTGTGGTGCTGGGCAGGGGCAGTGGGGAGCTGGCTCCGTGATCCAGAGCCCCAGGCAGGATGCTCCCCAGGCTGCCCCAGCATGAGGCCCCAAGAGCCTGGGGGTGGAACCAGGTTGCGGGCCGCATGGAGAGCCCAGAAATGACCAGCCCCATGGCGCCAGGACAAAGACTAGCCCCCCCAGCCCTGGAGGCCCCCCTTCTGATCTGGGGCCTTTGACCCCCGGGCGTTAATGCCCACGCGGCTGACGGGCCAAGGCGCATGCCCAATAGTTCCCCTTCCAGCTGGCCCAGCAAGGCGCACGGGAGGCTGTGGAATCGCCTAGGGCGGCGGGTGGCACGGGGGGGCTCGGAGCTCCCTGCCGAAGGTAGCCAGGCCTTCCCGCCGGCCTGCCTGGGCATACGGGCAGCAGGCAGAGGAGCCCAGTGATTGACCGGCAGCCGTTTCCAGCTGGTGGAAGCCCAGGGCCAGAGACATTGGCGGGAAGCTGCAGCCCCCAGCCGGTGCCCTGAACCCCCTGGACTGGCCGGCGCTCCCCTGAGAGCAGGGCAGGCGCGAGGAAGGGGCGGCAAATGCCAGCAGCCCAGCAAGAGATGCTGCTGGAGGGAGCCGCAGCAAGGCCTGCCCACCCCAGGGAACCCACACAATTGCAGAGCAGGGAGGCTGTGGCCCATCAGCCTTCACGGGTAGCCAGAGCCACCACGGTCCCATGGAGGGAATTGGCCAGCCCAGCTGCTGGGTTTTGGCGGCAGGGGGCAGGAGCCGAGCGGGATCGCTCTGGGAACGGGGACAGGCGTCGAACACCCACGGAGGTGTGGTCTGTGCCCTAGAAACAGACAGTCTTGGGAGCAGGAGGAGGAGGCTGCGGGCAGAAAAGAGCAGGATTCCCGGGAGCGTGGGTTTGAAAGATGGTCACTCTCCTGTGCGACGGTGTAGTCCTTAGCCCCAGCTGAGATACAGTCGCATTGTGTCAGGCGCTGCACAACACACCGCAGGCATTTACAATTGAAATAGACAAGCCGAGGGCTTCTCCGTCTAGGGCACGTCACAAGATCTGCTGGCTGGAAACTGATGCGAGATTGGCTCAGCTAGAGCAAGGCACACGGTTCTAAGAGGGAGGGGTCTGCGCTCGCTCACCCACCAGACACTGGCTGGGGTGCAGGAGTTGGGATGAAATCGCCTGGCCTGGGCCATGCCGGAGCTCGGTGCAGGCCGGGGAACCAGCAGGGTAGAAGGCGCGTGGCGGAGAGCGGGAAGAAGAGTCACAGGGCCTTTCGAGGCCAGCCTCAGGAGTTGAAGGGGATGTGGGGGGAGGAGGCGGCACTGCAGGGTCAGCCGTGGGGACTGAATCTGGGATCTCTGGCGCACAAATCACACGGCTCGCCGGCTCAAGTGGCCGGACCTACAGCTGGAGCGTGAAAGGGATTTAGGCACCTAGCGAAGCGAGAGCTGCCGAGTGGGATTTCCAAAATTGCTGCAGACCCAGCTCCTGGAAGGTGTTTAGGAGCCGAACTCCTGCGGATGCCTGGGCTGCGGGACAAGCCAGCTGGCATCGGCGTGACTCTGGGACGTGCCAGGCGGGCGTCATGATGCTGCCGATGCCTCGGGCGGCTGCATGGATTGGACTTGCCCAGGGCTCTCCCAAGAGGCTGCTCAGGATGCCGGGTGGCCAGCGCCTGCCATGCCCGGGGCAGGAAGCCAAGCGTAGGGACGCGTTTCCAGCCCAGGGCTGCCAGCGAGGTCTGTGCTGCTCAGCAGCGTGAGGAATGCCCGGGGATGTGGGAATGGCTGTGTTTGCTAAGGACTTGCCGTTGTCTTGGGGGACACCAGGCCAGTCCTGCTGGGCAGCGAAGGGCCCTGTAACTCCGGCCAAGGGCGAGAGCCATCCTGCCACGGGGGCAAGTAGCCGGAGAGTGCCTGGGGGTGTCAATTATCCCCCGTCCCTTCAATGGCAGGCGACGCTCCTGGCTCCAGCATGTGGATTGTACCGGCGCAGCCGGCTGAGGTGCTGGGAGCTGGGGCCGCAGGTGGAAGGGAACAGGAGCAGCCTGAAGCTCCTGAGCTGAGCCGCAGGCTGCTGGTGGCCCGGCGAGGGGCTGGGCTGTGCTGGGCGGGGGTCAGACAAGGTGCTCAGAGCAGCCCTGCTGGGATCCAGGCAGAAGGGAGCTGGGGCCCACCCAGGGCTGCGGTAGGGAAGGAGCCAGTGCAGGACCCTGTGCTGTGTGGTGACGGGTTACACGGCGCCAGGGACCCAGCACAGCACCTGGGGCTGAGTCGGGACCCTGCAAGTGCGTAAAGAGCTGGCCTCAGGATCCCATTTGCTCTCGAGACTTTTCCCTCCAGCGCTCCCCGGGCCAGGAGAGAATTGGGTCTGGCTCCAGATCTCCCTTCCAGCCTGCACCAGGAGCCAGCACCCCCACGCCAGGGCCTGTGAGCCCCTGGAAAGCAGCTGTCTGGAGGTGTCCTGGGGGCGGGACTCTCCTCCCTGCATCCCGGACTCTGCAGTGGCTGAGCTATCTGGATGCCACAGCCCACCAGGGTGGCCCCGAAGAGTGAGTCCCTTAACCCCACCCAGCCGCTTCCCTCTCGGGAGCCCAAGCACCGAGTCCCGGAAGGCGGCATCTCCAGAGCCGCTTTCTAGACAAGGGAAACTGAGGCAGGGGTGCTGTTCCCCACTCACCCCGAGGAGGAGTGGAGCCAGCACTCAGCCCTGGCCACCTGCTCTCCTGCGCATGCACGTTGGGCACACGGCTACCCTGGCCCGGCGAGAGGCTGCTCTCAAGCTGTTATGGATGGACTTAGCCAAGGGCAAGGGTTCAAACCTGAATCAACAGGACCCTTCCCCGGGACGGCTTTGCAGGACAGCTCCTTTCACTGGGCTAATCCTCGGGCAGCCACAGAGGAATTCCTGCCCACTGCCAAGCCCCGTCAGCTGTTCGGAGCCGGGGGGAGAAGGGGGAAGCAGAGTCGGGTGGAGCGGTGGCCGGCGGTGTCGTTGGCTGCAGTGTGCTCCCCACAAGCGTTCCCAGCTCGGGCTGTGCAATGCGGCCACGCCGGGCAGCATCCGACCGCTTCCCTGCTGCCCACTTGCCCCGCATGCCGCAGGCCAGAGCCCTGTTCCTCTGTGGCTCCGGCAGAGCTCCGCCAGCAGCCGTAGCAGCACCGCTATCCTCTCTCCCGGCCCCGTACGGGCATCCGCGGGGGACAGTCCAACCCCGTCCCGTTGGATGCAACCTCAGGGCTGCTTGGTCCCGAGCTCTTGGTGCCCACTGCTCTAGCTGGTCTCTAAGGGCCCTGGCTGGTGCCATTAACTCTTTAGTGGCCACAGCCATGCCCATGCCCCGTGGGCCCATGGGCATGCTGCGGTCACGCCCGGCACGGAGGCTGGATGGACCACGCCCATCGGAGCTGCGGCTAGAGCTGCCATCAGCTGCCCATCCCCGGCATGATCAGCCAGGCCAGCTCTGCCAGGGGAGGAAGGGGCACCCATCCTGTCAGCCGATCCCTGAACGACGGGCTGCCGGGATTCCCTGCTGCTGGCACCCCCCGGGTGTGTGGCTGCCACTCCAGCTGACAGAGCAGAGCAGGTGGGGGGAGGCTGGCTTGTCCTTTCATCTTCAGCCAGCCTGCGTCTCACGCTCCTGGCACCCTGCTGCACTCTGCATCAATGCAGGGCCTGAGGGACCGCGGAGGACTTGGCTGCCCTCCCTGCCTCCCGGCTTCATTTCAGAGCTGTGTCAGGGAGACTCCAAGGGCCGGAGAATCCCTAGGCAGAGACATAACCAGGCCTCTTTGGGCCAGATCCCAGCCTGGGACTCGGGTGATGCTCTGGCGATGTCTCCGGCACCTGGTGGATTTAGTGGGGCCAGACCCACCAGTAGTTGGGTGCTGCCAGTCCTAGCCCGAGTGGGGGATTGCAGAGGCAATGCAGGCATAAGGGTGGGACCCAGCATGCGCCCATAGGGTGGGACTGGGAGCAGAGGTCAGCCAGGGAAGGTGGCCCTACTCTGCCAATCCAGGCAGGATCAAGAGCTGCCCAAGACCCAGAATGACTTGCTCCGCTCACTTATGCAACAAACGAGATTCCAAAATGCCCCTCCCTTCACGGTACGCTCGCCCCGCCCCTTTCTGACATGCCTTGGTCGGCAGGGACACAGGGGCCGGTGGTGACACTGGAATCCCTGTGTTAGGTTTGAGCCAATGGGTCACCACTCTCAGGGCTGGCGTTCCAGGCAGCTGTCCCCAGGTCAGTCGCATTCGGGTCCCTCGACCACCTTGATGCATCTTCCCAGCTCTTGGAGGTCGGCCGAGTGCTCGTTTCAATTCCTGTTGGTGCCACTCGGCGACAGCTGCGGCCCATCGATTGTCAGTGAGCCGCGCTACATGTCCGGCCCATCGCATGTCTCGGTACCTGCTCTCGGCCACAACGTCCCGCCCTCCACTCTGCCAGCTGATCACCTCACGGGGCTGGGTCGCGGATTCAGATTCCCCGAATTCTTCTTCCCACTGACCTCTCCAGGACAGACAGTTGCTGCTGCTCTGTCTTCGTCAGCACCCGGGTCTCGCAGCCATGCGACGCTGCTGGCAGCGTGGTTGAGTTGAAAAAGTAGGTGCATGTTGCCTTGTTGATTTTTCCTTGGAGGACTCACTTGAGAGAATGGAATGTGCACCAACCTGCGTTCTCTCTTCGCAGGAGTTCTCCTTCCTGATCGTGGCACATGTTAATTTCTTGGCCCAAATAAACCTATTGCTCAACTTCTTCTGCTTGTTCTCCCTTGATTGTTAGTTGGGCTTTTGGCAAGGGATCAGCCCACATACATTTTGTTTGGGAGTGGCTAATTTTCTGTTTGACTTGGCTGGCTTTTGTGTGAGTTCTCACGGCATTTTCTATAGTTTGATCATTTTCTGTGATCAACACAGTATCCACTGATCTCTATTGATGCCGATTCCACCCTTCTAATGCGTCCATCGCATTACCATTTTGAGGCAGGCTGGGAAGAGTGTTGGTGAAACTGTATCTTACCTGGCGTGTGAAAGGGGTATCAAACAAAGCTATATTTGTAGGGCAATCAGAATTTGCTTCCTTTAGTAATTTGATATAGTTTGTGTCAATGCATTGCAAGAACTTTCAACCCTACATTGATCTCTACCCTGTCGAACGCTTTTTCAAGTTGACAAAGGCAATGCATAAAGGGAATTGGTGTTCCCTGGAGCATTCCAATTGCTAGTTTATAGTGAAAATATGGCTTGTGTTGAAATTCCTTCAAAAACCTGCCTGCTCTCTCAGCTGCTGCTCCTCCAGACTTGTGAGAGTCAGTTTATTATGATTGTGGTGAACAGCTTGTAGATATGTGAGAGGAGGCATATTGGACAATAGTTCTTTAATGAACTGTAAAGTTTCTTCTTTACTGTTTTCAATGAATGTTTAGGTTATGTGTCACAAGACGGAAGCTAGCAGGGAAAAATGCCAGCTTGCCATAATGCCATAAACTGGTCCAATCTGAAATGCGTGCATGTGTGTATTAATAGGGAAGGTAAATGTATAGGAGTACACACACACAAGCACACGCACACACATACACACACGCGCGCACACTACAGTTAATTGAGACAAGCAAAAGGTTAATTGAGACAAGCAAACTTCTGCCATCAAAGCAAGTTCCGTTTAGAGCGGCTTGTTCCATCTGTTCCTAGCGGAGACTGACGCTAATGCCCCATCAGAGAGCTGGGGCAGTTTGAATCAGTTCAGGGCAAAGCAATTAACAACATTTCCCCTGAGAAATTACCTTAGCAAGCTGCTCACCCCACACGGTGCCCTCGGACACATGCTGCACCCCGTGCTCATTAACCCACGCAGCCGGGACCACGAGTGACCCCCAAGTCCGACTGCCTGGCCTTAAGAAGTCATCTCCCCCCAAGCTGTGCTTCGCCCCAGAGAGGGGAGAGATGTCGGTTCTGACTCATTGGTCTCCAGTGCTCGGAATGCCACCGGAGCCGTTCTCTGAAAACCGGCCATGTTGGATACAGGCTCCGCGGGAAACTTCGCTTTCCCTGTCCTCCCTGACAAACTGGTAACAGCCTGGCTGCATCTGATCCCAGCCACACGCTCCCAGGAAGTACTGCGCACTGCGCACTGCATTGCACACTGCGCACTGCACACTGCTCTGCTGGGGCCACAACACATGGCAGAGGGGAGCTGCAGAGATGGGTCTAGACATGTGGCAAAACGAAGGCTGGGGCTGACACCCTGTTTGATTTGGAGTGAGTTGCTCTAAGATCCACCCACCTTCCCTTCGTCTCCTGCCTTCTTCGCCCCCTCCTCCCCCAACTCTCAGTGCAGCGCCAGCCCCAGGGGAACCCCGACTGCGCAGGACAGACGCTGGCTGGGAGTAGTCCTGGGGCTGGCAGAGCCCTGGGCACTGGGCCCCACAGGCCCTGGCTGGGCCCCTGCCCTGAGCCGCTCTCACTGTGCAGGCCGAAAGGGGCACAGGGCAGGGGGCGGAGATGCCCCCAGGCGGAATGGCCCAAACGGCGCAGGGCCTGGTGGGCGAGTCCGGGGTGGGAGCAGGACCAAACTGGCCTGTTCATGTCAGCGGGGGATGGTCCTGCTATCGTGGGGGACTCTCCCGGCTCCCACACGACCCAGTGCCATGGGCCACAAAAGGCTCTGAGTCCCCGGCTGCTCCCTCCCTCCCGCCTGTGTGGCAGAACCCTCCTCGCCCCAACAGAGCTGGGCCCGGCATCCTGGGAGGCTCGACCAGCCCGGGGTGCTGTCTCCGCATCGGACGCTCCCCGGCCCACTGGCCACTGCCTGCAGCTCCCAGCAGCCATCCATGTAAAGAGCACAGGGAAAGTGGCCACATCTCCTAAGACGCACTGCCTGATGCATTTGAACTCAGCCTCATGAGCGGATTCCCTGGCAAACACTCAGACAGGTCCCTGAGCCCGACCAGCAGTGCCGCACGTGCTGCGGGGCTGGGCCGTGTTCTGCACACGGAGAGCTGAAATCCGCCCACCCTTCCTCGCAGACCCACCAGCGGCATCTCCCTAGCGGGGCCCCGAGCCAGGGGGCAGGACGTCGGAACACTTGCGGGATGGCGCAGGAGGGCTGGGCTGCAGCTGGGGCTCCAGCGAGCATCACGCATGATCAGATCTCGAGGGATCTCCCAGATGTGGGGCAGCCAGGCCGAGGGGCACATGGGAGACTTGTGGGGCTGGGAGGGACCCATAGGGATCTAGTCCAGGGCCTGCACTGAGCCAGGTGTGTGCTTAGAGCCCTCCAGTGACAGGGTCCCACAGCGCTGGGGGCCCGTGGCCCGGGGTGGCCTTTGCTCCCTGGACGTGCATGACGGTTTGTTTGGGGGGACCTGGAGACGCTCCTGGCCTGCAGCCGCTCTGGTCTGGCTCCTCCCGGCTGTGTGTCTGACTCCCGTGTCCTCGCCTGCTCAGCTACCTCGGCATCTCTCCGCCCTGGGACCCTGTGGTGAGGACAGGCAGCGAGGCAGCGTCCAGGGTTGGTCAGTGTGGGGCGCCCTGCCCGATCTGTGGGCTGCTCGAAGCCAGCGGTGCTGACCCGGCTGCTGCACGGACGAGGGGTAGATCGGCCCGGGCACGGCTGAGCAGAGCAGGGCTGTGCCGTTGGGGCGGGCTGTTTCCCTGCAGTGCCCCGCTGATAAAATTCCCACTGCGGCACCCCCCCATCATCTCTCCTCCAGCAACCCCTATTTCCTGCTTGCCACCTGGCACAGCAGCTGCCCGCTCGAGGTCTCAACACCACCCTGATTGCTGGGCACCCTTGGGCACGGCCGTCACCCCCACCCTGCCCGTGGCCACCACTACAGCAGGGTCCAGCTCGGAGCCGGAGCAACCTCCGCCACAATCGCCTCTCATGCCACTGACACCAGGGTGAGAGCTGGCCACAGGGCAGGGGCAGGGGCAGGGACGGAGCCAGGGCCCCCGGCGGCTCCAGCTGGGCTGGGATGTCTGGGTGCTCCACCGCCCAGCGGGCTGCTCTCCCAGCTCTAGAGCGAGGGGCAGGAAACGTGCCCAGGAGCCCAGCGCTTGCGGCAGCACCTGTCCACACCCGGGCCGGGCAGCCAGGGCGTTGCCCGGGGCTGAGGAGTGGAAGCCCGTCCGGAAGAGGCTGGAAGAGCAAAGGGCCCTTGTTCCCAGGCGGGCGGGGCAGGCGGGAGCCCAGCTCCCCGGGGGGCTTTGTTTATTCACATGCGGCTGCCTGTTTGCTGCAACATGAGCTGGATCCAGAGAAGGGAGCTGGAGGGGGCTTTGGCCCAGCGCTGGGGACCTGAGGGAAGCAGCAAGCGCATCCGCCAGTGGAGCCAGCACCTGCCAGCCGCCGCCTGACAAATGGCATCACCTGCTCAGCCGCCCTACTGCTTGTGCTGCGCTGCAGAGTGTGCGTGGGTAGCACTGCCCCCTGCGGGGTGTGATGCTACAGCCGTGTGTGTGTAGCAGTGCCCCCCGTGGGGCATGATGGTACAGTTGTGCGTGTGTGTAGCATTGCCCCCTACTGGGGTGTGACGGTACAGCCATGTGTGTGTGTGTAGCACTGCCCCCTGCAGGGTGTGATGGTCCAGCTGTGTGTGTGTGTGTGTGTGTGTGTGTGTGTGTGTGTAGCACTGCCCCCTGCTGGGGTGTGATGGTACAGCCATGTGTGTGTAGCAGTGCCCCCCGTGGGGTGTGATGGTACAGTTGAGCGTGTGTGTAGCATTGCCCCCTGCTGGGGTGTGATGGTACAGCTGTGCGTGTGTAGCACTACCCCTGGCTGGGTGAGATGGAGACACATCTGCTTACGCCATGGTAAGATTTGCCCCCAAAGGGGTGGGGATGGTGCTGATGGAAATGAAGGGGGGTGCTTTGTCCTACCCCCTCCTGCTACTTGACATCCATAGCTCTGACTCACTGCTTCCCTCCTGCGGCTCTCAGAGCCCCTCCCATCTTTGTCCCCATTTCACAGATGGGAACACTGAGGCCTGGGCGGTAACTTGCCTCAGGTCCAGGGCAGAGACAGGCCACTACCCCAGGCCTCGCGTGCCAGCGGCCATCAACTCCCTCCCCGCTTGGCCACGGCAGCTACACGCGCTCTGCACACCTGCCAAGACCCAGTCTCGCTGGGGCCGCTTACGCCCCTTTCCTGACCAGCTCCTGTCACGGCTGGATGTGGCCCCCCCCGAGCCTGGCTCTGGGGCTGCCGGGCCTGGGTTCACCCCAGCACCGTGGTGGTGGCTGCGGGCAGCAGAGGGGCGTGCGGGCGACTGCCTCCCGGGGGTGCCTGGCAGTGGGTTTGTGCAGAGTGGGTGTCGAACAGAGCGTGCGGCGATTGCTCCCGCGCTGGGCCGAGGTTCACACGGGGGAGCGCCACCGGCTGCCGAGGAGTTCACTCCTGCTTCACGCCCGGCCCAGCGAGAGCAGATGCGGCCTCGTGTGGCGCCTCGCCGGGCGGGACGTTAGGAAACAGAGGAGTGACCCCGGCTTCCGCACAGGCGCTGTGTGGGAGTTCCCGCACTGCCGAGGTTCAGACCAGCGCCCGTCCTTGCCACTTCTCCACTTCTGCCCCTCACGACCCTGCCCCGCTCTGCCTCCACCTCCAGATCGAAGCACCTGGCGCGTGGCACCTGCACCCAACCGAAAACCGGAGGGTGGCACCTTACCGAGACGCTGCCGCAGGGCGCTTTCCGCCTCCCACATTCTCCCCGTCCTCCCCCCTCAGGTGATCTTCACTTCCTGTCCCAAACCTTCACCAGCTGCTGTTTTTCAGCATCTCCACCGGGCGTGGTCCTGGCTTTAGGGGCGAACGGCTCAGGAGCGCGAGGTGATAGTTACGCCATCGTTCGGTTGTTCTCACAAGGGCGCCCTGGGGTCAGGCAGGGCCGCGGGGATCCTGATTTAGCGCGTAAGCTGCCCTCGCGGCCATTTGGCAGGTGTGGCTGCATTAATCCCCTAAAAGGCTCTGGGTTCGTGGCGCCTGACTCAACGTCCCCGGGCCCGACTGTTCTGGTAATCTCCAAGTGTCTGTCTGAGAGCAGGTTGCCGGGGGGGCGTGTGTGTGTGTGTTTGGTGAGAACTGGAGATCCATTTCTGCTGGGGGAGAAAAGAGAGCCGCTCCTGTTGGCCCCTCCCCAACAGCCCTCTCCTGACACCTCTTTCAGTGGGGACTGCGGAGCCGAGCCCCTCCGGAACTTTTTGACAAAGCCGAAACTTTTCCTGGGAAGAGACCCGGTTCCATCCAGCCTTTGTTGGGACCATTTACACAGCTGCAGGGTGGCACTTCTGGTCTAAAGCAGCGAGAAACTGCTCTGCCCTCACATACCCCATGGCTCATGCCCTCTCCGGGAAGGGGGGTGGTTGCAGGGCAATTCCCCGGGGCTCAGCTCCAAGCAGGAGCGTGGCCCTGGGTCCCCCATGCCTCTGCTGAGCACCCTGCCCGTGGTGGTGGCCTGGTCTGTCCCACAGGAAACCCCTTGGAAGGGCCTTGAGTCGTCTGAGGGAGTTGTGAGAGTTTCCCAGATCTCCGCAAGTTTGGCGGGACGGGAAAGCCGGTTTCTGCCCAGCTCTGCCCGGCAGGCCCAGCCACGCACAGGGGCCATTCTCCCTGAGTACTAGCGTTCACTCGTGCGAGGAGACGACAGTGCGGGGTTAGCTGCCCCACCCCCTGCAGGCTGGGAGCTGCCTAGGCGCGAGAGGGGCATTCAGCTTCCACGTGCTCAGTGCTGCCCCCCAAGTGCCCCTCTCAGTGGTGCCGATGGCTGGCTCCCCACAGAAGAAAGAAGCCAGAGGCCCCCAGCACGCCGGTGGAGTCAGGTGACCGCTGCTGGTTACAAACCCGCGTCGGAAGATCCTTCCCTTGGTGTTACGAAGGGCTGGGCTGTCGGAGCAGCGGAGCACCGGGCACCCGTGGGTGCGAATGTGGAAACCCTGGGCAGTGATCATCTCGTCTGAGCTGTGTCACCCTGCCACCTACGAGCGCCCGTTGGGGGAGCAGGGCCCCCTGGATCCCGACGGGGCAGCTGGGAAGGCTGGAGGACACGGCCCCTTTCTGGAGTGGATGCCGTAGCTGGCTGTACAAAATTTCGGAATTGGCCCGCGTGCGATTGGGCACCAGGAGCAGGAAGAACGCCGCTCGCCCAAGCAGGGACCAGAAATGGCACCTTGTGATCTGGGCACCCAGTCAAAGCCGTTCGGCTTTAGGATATTCCGCCTGCAGGAAGCCGGGAGTCACGGCCCGGTCAGGTGTGCCAGGCCGGTCGGTGGAGCTGAGCTGAGCGCAGACCGGGAGGGGCGGAGTCCATCCGCTCTGCTGTTCTCCAGGGGGCAGTGGCGTCTGCGCTGGCATTTCCCCGAGCCAGGGCCATGCCTGAGCCTACGGCTCTGAACCGGGGGTCACGCCCAGCGTGGCAAGCCCCGGGGCAGATGGCGACACAAAGCTGAGGTCTGCCTTGCCCAGCCCTTCCCCGCTGCAGGTGACGGGGTCCTGGCTGGCCAAGCCATCCCAGGCAGGGCCAGATCCACTCATCCACATGGGGAACGCAGGCCCCAGCCGCCGGCCCGGCTGCTGCTACTGACTGGGGCATCGCTCCTGGCAGAGCAGGGGCCCAGCACCCCCGGCCTGCTGCCTGTGTTCCTTGGGCCATGCCCCAGAGTGGCACTAGGGGGCGCCGTGCTGCAGGCAGCAGGTGACTCAGTAGGGGGCGCTCTCCTCCCCCAGGCCGTACTGAGGGCCGTGCCCCAGAGTGGCACTAGGGGGCGCCCTGCTGCAGGCAGCAGGTGACTCAGTAGGGGGCGCTCTCCTCTCTGAGCCAGCATGGGTGCCGGTGCCCCAGTGAGGCTGGGCTGCAGGGAGCAGCGTGGATGAGCTGGGAGGGGCACTCTCCCCTCTGAGCCATGGTGGGGCCCAGGGCCTGGCCCGTGTGGGGCAGCCCTGCAGGGGATAACAGTGTGCAGCTGCGGTAAAACCGAGCGCCTAACCAGCTGCTGAGCATGCCAGGTGTCTCCCACACCCCTCTCTGGGGGCCTGTCCGGCTAACGGGGCCCTGTCAGGAAACAGAGCGTCCTGCGTCCTCCCCATTGCTTCTCTCCCGCCCTGCAGCATAAGCATGTGGGTTTCTCATGCCTCCTGAGGCATGCTGGGAGAGCCGCTCCCAGTCTCCCAGCATGCACCAGACAGACGCCGTGCGGGACGAGGCCAGCATAGCCAGGCAGAGGCAGGTGACGCACAATCGTGTTGTGAAGAGAGCTGTTGCGTAGACACAACTCAGCAGTGCTTGTTGCAGCCGGCTCCGATTAATGTGTTCACAAAACCATGGTAGCGTTGGTAGTGCAGGCTGGGCCTCGCTGGACGGGCACATGGGTTGTGGCAGAGAAAAGGGTTTCCAAGTCCTTTCTCACAGTCGCACCCTTGCACGTGGACCTGATCCAGGCCAGGTGTAACGGTGCTGAGCCGTGAAGCAGCCACAAACGCCGGGGGGTTCGTGAATGCCATTTCTGTAGGCTGCAGCTTCCAGGAGTCGTGGAAATCACCGGAGCCGCAGCTAAAATCGGGATTCGTGCCCCCTCCGTTTGGCTCCCGATGGATCCGTGGACGAGAGGGGCTTTCTCACGGCCCAGAGATCTCTGAGGGGATCCCAGGCGTTCTCTACGGCTAGAAAATAAAACCCTCCCGTTTATGGGCAAATGAAAAGCTTTTACTCAGTGAATGATTTTATGGGACTTTTATGGGGAAAACTGAAACGAATGCACTTTAAATCATTTGTGGTAAGTGAATGAGAATCGTATTGTTATCGTTACTTTAAAAGAGATGATTCAATAGTCTGTGAAAGAATTTATGGCTGTTTCCTTTTTTCTAAAACACTGGAATTAAGAAAAAAACCAAAGCTGCCGTTTGGTGAGGGGAAGCTCCGAGTTAGCCCGTTTTTACACTAGGTAGGGATTCAAGCCCTTCCCACTACAAGGCAATCTTACGACTGACGCATGGGCCTACCACACAAGAGTTGTGAGTTCTAGTCCAGGTCCGGGAGAGTGACTTTGACCAAGTCACTTAATCGCTCGATGCCGTTCCCCACCTACAAACTAGAGGTGCATGTTGTGAGCAAGACACGAGAAGTCATTCTTCTGCTCTACTCTGCGCTGGTTAGGCCTCAGTTGGAGTATTGTGTCCAGTTCTGGGCACCGCATTTCAAGTAAGATGTGGAGACATTGGAGAGGGGCCAGAGAAGAGCAACAGAATGAATCAAGGCCTAGAAAACGTGACCTGTGAGGCCAGGCTGAAAGAACTGGGCTTGTTGAGTTTGGAAAGGAGACGACTGAGGGGGCCATGAGAGCGCTTTTCAAGGACCTAAAAGGGTGTCACAGGGAGGAGGGAGAAAACTGGTTCCCCTCGGCCTCTGCAGCAAGGGGGGTTGAGGTTGGACATTAGGAAAAACTTCCTGTGGGGGTGGTGACACACTGGGATACGTTGCCGAGGGCGGCTGTGGAACCTGCCTCCCTGGAGACGTTGAAGGGCAGGTTGGACAGAGGCCTGTCGGGGAGGGGCTAGACCGGGGGTTGGCAACCAATGGCTCTCTAGGGAGCCAGATATGGCTCTTCTGGAGCCCCAGCTCAGCCCCCCGTTTCCCCGCAGCAGGGAGCTGGCGCTGCAGCCTGACGGCCCCGCAACATTAGAAGTTTGAAGGCCAGCACCGGCTTCCGGCAGGCCGGGGGGAGAAAGCCCCGAGGCTCCGCGCCGGATCCGGCGTCCGGGGAACAAGCGGAGCTAAACAGGGCTCGGCGCAACAGCGTTCCCTCCCCCCCCCCCCACCCCGCGGGAAACAAGCAGCCAAGACGGCTCCCGTGAGTTGCCCATTTTCTTCCCCCAGGAAACACGTCCCGGAGGCTTCCTTCTGCGAAACCGGAGCAGCGGGAGGCAGGTTACACGTTGCCTGCCATGCGGCGCGAAACCAAGTAAGTGCCCCCCACCCCCTCACTCACCCTCCCGGCCAGACATCCCCAGGGCTCTCCCCCTGGCTGGACGCCCCCAGCCCCCCGGCCAGACAGCCCCAGCCCTCTGCCCCCGGCCAGACACCCCCAGCCCTCTGCCCCCGGCCAGACACCCCAGCCCCTGGCCAGACAGCCCCAGCCCTCTGCCCCCAGCCAGACACCCCCATCCCCTGGCCAGACACCCCCAGCCCTCTGCCCCCGGCCAGACACCCTCAGCCCCTGGTCCCTGACCAGATACCTCCTGCCCTCTGCCCCCTGGTCAGAAACCCCCTTGCCCAGACACCCCAAACTCCTTGCCCAGACACCCCTGACCAGACCTCACCCCCTCCTATACCTCACCTCCTACTCAGATCCTGCACTCCCATCCCTATTCCGTTCACTGGTAGCCCTGTCCCCTACACTTAACCCCTCATTTTTGGCCCCGCCCCAGAATCTGGGCTGGGGGGCACAAAATCCACTAACCCTGGAACCCCAGAAGAGTTAATCTGGCCTGGGGCCTTGAACCTCAGTCCTACCTCCCCTCCCCCCACTATGGGGCTGGAGCACCAGGGGAGTGAGGTGTGTCGGGTGGGGGTCACATCAGTGAGGGTCGGGGTTGGAGGGTTTATTTGTGCTTCCCACTTGTGTGGCCCCGGGCTGACTTTTCTGTGGGTCAGTGGCCCCCAGCCCAAAAAAGGTTCCCGCCCTGCCATAAATAAAGACAATGTTGAAACCTTTTGTGTTGGACATCATGGGTTACTTTACTTTACTTGGGGCCCCACCCTGTCTGGCTGCAGCATCAGAACCCTCCTGCACCCCCCACACCCCAACCCTGAATCCATCATACACCTGGACCCCCTGCCCCTGAGCTCCTCATACCCCCACATCCCCAGCCCCTGCCATAATACTTCTACACCCCCACACACCCAACCTTGTGCCCTGAGCCCCTCATACACCCCAACCCAGACTCCTGCACCCCACATCCCCAGCCCCCCACCATAAGACTGACAGAAGATGATTTGAATGCGAGCACGACGCTGGATTTAACCAGTTGTGATGGAAACTTCAAAGAACGGTGTGAAAAGATGCAGAAGCCCATTGAATACAGTCTGTGAGTACAACGTTTCCTTTATGCTAGTATTAATCGTCGTGTCAGTTATCAATAACATTAAGTTGTGTATTTTCAGTCATGCAAATGGGCATGCTGATACGGCTCTTTGTTGATCACTTGGTCTGAATTTTGATGTAGTTTGGCTCTTCGGTTTGAAAAGGCTGCCGAGCCCTGATCTAGCTGAAACAAAAGACAGGACTATGTAGCACTTTAAAGACTAACAGGATGGTTTATTAGGTGATGAGCTTTCGTGGGCCAGACCCACTTCCTCAGATCAATATGTGGAAGAAAATCGGCACAACCATATATACCAAAGTGATACAATCAAAAAAATGAACGCAAGTGAAATTGACAAATCAAATTTTAGAACAGAGTGGGGTGAGGGGGGAAGGTTAGTGTCTGTGAGGTAATGACAAAGGGGTGATAATTGGGGAAGCTATCTTTGTAATGGGTGAGATAACTAGAGTCTTTGTTTAGACCCGTACATAAAGTGTCAAATTTAAGCATGAATGACAATTCTGAAGCTTCTCCTTGAAGCCTGGAGTTAAAGTCTCTTTGAAGCAATAGGCATGTTTTCAGGTCATTGAGGGAATGGTCAGTCTGGCTGAAATGGGCGGTGCTTGGTCCGTCCCTGACGACAGGGGCCTGGACTTGAAGATCTCTCAGGGTACGTCTACACTAGCTCGTTAATTTGAGCTAGGTAGGCAAATGAGGCGACCGGAGTTGCAAATGAAGCCCGTCCGGCAGTGAAACGTTAACTCGAGGTGTAACAGTTAACCCGAACTAAGGACTTAGTTGGAGTTAACGTTTGACTGCCGCGTGTAGCCGCGGGCAGTTAGTTCGGACTAAGGGGGATTTAAAAATGGCGCCCGGACGGGAAGATGCAAATAAAGCCGGGATATTTAAATCCCGGGCTTCATTTGCAACTTGGAATGCCTACATTAGCCTCCCCAGTTCGAACTAGGGGGCTAGTGTAGACAGACCCTCAAGGTCCCTGCCGGTTCTAGGATTCTACAGAGCAGTTTGCTTCTCCTGCATGTGTCCAGGGATCTGTTCTCTGTGGTGTTTGGTGACTGAGTCATGGGGCAGAGGGGGGCTGTTTCTGCTTCCTGCTTGGAGGATGAAAACATTTAGAGAAGACTGACAAATAACGAATCTTTGCCCCCGTCACATGCTGACAGCCTTTTCCCGAATGTTTCCAGAGTGTTGCCAGGTCTTACCATTGCATGATGCAGCTCCCAGTAATTGCTGCTTTGCACAATGCACTGGCTTAGCAAAAGAGACTCGCAGGGTAGCTGAAGAGTTGGTAACTCAGTGTTACACCAGCAAAATTCAAAGGCGAAGGATTGGCTTTCCACCCGGCACATGAGAACAGAGCCAGGCCCTGTGAGAGTAGAGCCCTCAAACCCATGGAGAGCCGCGTTATATCTGCAGGTATCCGCATCCGCAGATGTGGATATCCGTGGCTCATTATTGCCGCTATGGATGTAGATACAAAATGTATTTGTGCAGGGCCCTACTCATAGGACTGGCTGGAAATTTACTGTTGAACCTTTTCTCTGGCAGAAAATTGTTGTTGTTTAATAAATAAAAGTTTTTGTAGAAAGTTTTTGCTTTTCTCAAAAAGTTTTGATTTTTCATCGAAAAAGCCAAAGTCCGAACACGGGGGCAGAGGACTGGGGCTGGCAGAAGGCTACTGCTTTCCACAGCTCGGGCGGAGCGCGGTGCACGGGGCAGATTTCAGCCCAGCGTTTCAAGAGTCTGGCTTTTCAGTTTCTTGAGGAAAAGTCGGTATTTTCTGCAGGAAATGTCAGTGAAAACGATTGTCCTTTTCCGTTGTAATTGCCCCTGGGAACCCCCCCTTACACCACTTCCCACGTAGCTCTTCCCAAGGCGTTTCTTGCTGCCAGTCACTGTTGCAATGTGCAGCCCCCCAGCAGCACAGCCCCGGGGGGAAGCCAGCCGATCGCAGATCATGGAAACATTGACTAGCTCCCAGCTTGCAGCACAAAGAAACTGGCAAGGAGCAGAACGTGTCAGATGAGAAAATCAGAGCTGCCGAGCCGGATCCCCGCCCCCCACAGGCGGGGTGGGAGTTTTTCACGCTCTGCTCCTCCGGCCCAGAAAGCACAACCCCACGGCTGCTCCCAGGTGCTGTCCTGGCGCGAAGGCCGGGCCCGAGCCGCTCCGCGGAGGCGGTCGCGCGGAATTGCTTTACGGAGGCGATCGCATGTCCGGCCCGCGCCGGGTGAGTGACAGGCCGGGCGGCGGAGGCCCGGGAACGCGCCTGTTCAAAAGACGCAGCACGGCTCCGACGGGACGTAATTAGAAGTGATTGAAGCCCCCCCCGTCCCGCGGGCTGTGATGTCACACACATTCTTCTCTAACAAGTCCCAGGCTGCCTGGGCCGGGGGGGCCGGGGTCAGAGGAAGGCAAGGCCGTCCGTGGGCGCTTTTCCAGGGGAGCCTCTCGCTGCCAAAGGAAAAAGCCGGCTCCAGCTGACCCCCCGGGCCTCCTGTCCACAGCTGCTTCTCGGGCACGCGTGGGCGCCCGCCCATGAGCCCCGAGAGCACCCGGTACTCAGCCCCACGCCTGGGGCCCGAGAGCACCCGGTACTCAGCCCCACGCCTGGGGCCCGAGAGCGCCCGGTACTCAGCCCCACGCCTGGGCCCCGAGAGCGCCCGGTACTCAGCCCCACGCCTGGGCCCCGAGAGCGCCCGGTACTCAGCCCCACGCCTGGGGCCGAGGCGCCAGTACTCAGCCCCACGCCTGGGGCCGAGGCGCCGGTACTCAGCCCACGCCTGGGGCCGAGAGCGCCGGTACTCAGCCCACGCCTGGGGCCCGAGCGCCGGTACTCAGCCCCATGCCTGGGGCCCGAGCGCCGGTACTCAGCCCCACGCCTGGGGCCCGAGAGCGCCCGGTACTCAGCCCACGCCTGGGGCCGAGCGCCAGTACTCAGCCCCCACGCCTGGGGCCGAGAGCGCCAGTACTCAGCCCACGCCTGGGGCCCGAGCGCCGGTACTCAGCCCACGCCTGGGGCCCGAGCGCCAGTACTCAGCCCCACGCCTGGGGCCGAGCGCCCGGTACTCAGCCCCACGCCTGGGGCCTGAGGCGCCGGTACTCAGCCCCACGCCTGGGGCCGAGCGCCGGTACTCAGCCCCACGCCTGGGGCCGAGCGCCGGTACTCAGCCCACGCCTGGGGCCCGAGCGCCAGTACTCAGCCCCACGCCTGGGCCCCGAGAGCGCCCGGTACTCAGCCCCACGCCTGGGCCCCGAGAGCGCCCGGTACTCAGCCCCACGCCTGGGCCCCGAGAGCGCCCGGTACTCAGCCCCACGCCTGGGGCCCGAGAGCGCCCGGTACTCAGCCCCACGCCTGGGGCCGAGAGCGCCAGTACTCAGCTCCCACGCCTGGGGCCGAGAGCGCCAGTACTCAGCCCACGCCTGGGCGAGCGCCCGGTACTCAGCCCCACGCCTGGGCGAGCGCCCGGTACTCAGCCCCACGCCTGGGCGAGCGCCGGTACTCAGCCCCACGCCTGGGGCCCGAGCGCCAGTACTCAGCCCCACGCCTGGGGCCCGAGAGCGCCGGTACTCAGCCCACGCCTGGGGCCCAGAGCGCCGGTCCTCAGCCCCACGCCTGGGCCCGAGGCGCCGGTACTCAGCCCCACGCCTGGGGCCCGAGCGCCAGTCCTCAGCCCCACGCCTGGGGCCGAGCGCCAGTACTCAGCCCCACGCCTGGGGCCCGAGCGCCCGGCTCAGCCCACGCCTGGGCGAGGCGCCCGGTACTCAGCCCCACGCCTGGGGCCCGAGAGCGCCCGGTACTCAGCCCCACGCCTGGGGCCCGAGAGCGCCCGGTACTCAGCCCCACGCCTGGGGCCCGAGCGCCCGGTACTCAGCCCCACGCCTGGGGCGAGCGCCCGGTACTCAGCCCCACGCCTGGGGCCCGAGCGCCCGGTACTCAGCCCCACGCCTGGGGCCGAGCGCCAGTACTCAGCCCCACGCCTGGGGCCGAGGCGCCCGGTACTCAGCCCACGCCTGGGGCCCCGAGCGCCCGGTACTCAGCCCCACGCCTGGGCCTTGAGAGCGCCCGGTACTCAGCCCCACGCCTGGGGCCCGAGAGCGCCCGGTACTCAGCCCCACGCCTGGGCCCGAGAGCGCCCAGTACTCAGCCCCACGCCTGG
Organism: Rafetus swinhoei; assembly: GCA_019425775.1. Taxonomy (NCBI): domain Eukaryota; kingdom Metazoa; phylum Chordata; order Testudines; family Trionychidae; genus Rafetus; species Rafetus swinhoei. Next base: position 1,252,271 of record CM033435.1, on the reverse strand, counting down.
GGCCTGAGAGCGCCCAGTACTCAGCCCCACACCTGGGGCCCCCAAGCAAGACTCGCATTCTGTCTCGTTCCCTCTGAGGCCTCGCCATGAGCCAGTTAGGAAGCGGAAGCCAGCCCCCTGGCGCTGGCAGGCCTGGCCGCTCTCGCCCCCCGCGCTGGCAGGGCTGGCTCGTTAGCGGGGAAGCCGGCTGCTGTCCGGCGCCGCAGCCCTCGCTCTGAACTCTGTGTGGCAATGAGCTGCCGTTTCCGGCCGGCCGCCTCGGCCTTTGGCGCCGCGTGCGCTCAGTTAGCGCTCCGGGCCAGGCCAGGGCTGGGCACTGTGCCATGGGCAGAGGGAGGGGGCGCTGGCCCCATGGGAAGGGGTAATGGAGCAGAATCTGCCTTCCCAGGAGTGCGCTCCGGGATTTCCGGCCCCCAGAACGCAGCTCCGCCCAGTCACTTGGGAGTCCTGGGCAAGGGACCCCCCCTTCTCCCGCCCGCTGGCCCCCAGCCGCGCTGAGAGCGTGCTCCCCCTGCCTCTGGCACACGACAGTCTCCCGTGACCCGCACGCTCACCCTCACCCTCGCTGAGAATCCCAGCTCCTGGGGTCCAGGCCTGTCTGACTTGCAGGGCGACGTTGGGCGAGCTGCTTAACTGCCTTTGTGCCTCAGTTTCCCCCTCTGCCTTGGAGACAATATCCCTTACCCGGCTGGGGGAAGGGACTCCATTCACTGTTGTTTGGGACGTGTTCTGGGGAGGAGAAAAGGGGGCCTGGGCCTCTGGGGGAGAGGATCCGTAAAAGTGAGACCCCAAGACCCACCCACTTTGGCCCAAGGGGCCAATTCACTCCTCTTCGTTCTGCCCCCGCCTCGTGTGCGTAGACCTCGGGAGGTCGCTCCGGAAGGCCTGCCAGCCCCCGTGTGCGGCATTACAGCCTCTGGCCTCGCTGGCAACAGTTCTGGAGCCTCGTCGGCAGCTCCCAGGGGCCCTCCAGCCCCGAGTGCTGTCCAGGAGGGTCAGGGCCTGGCCAGCCCTGCTGACGGACGGTCGAGGGGCTCAAATCTCAAATTAAGGGGTGTGGCCCTGCACCCCAAGGGGCCCCAGGTGCCGGTCCGATCCGTCCAACAGCCAAAGGCCTTCCCTGCACACCACCAAACGTCTCCCCACCCCCGACAGGAGCCTGGGAGCTGAGCAGACGCCTGGCATTTCCCACCAGTCTCTCACTCGCCCCCGTTCAGCACTGGGGGCAGACACGGTCATGCCAGCGGCAGCCATGGGAGCCATGCGGCACTGGGCCTGCCTCCGCCCACGGCATCCGCCAGAGGGTCCGTCCCTCTCCCCTGGAGCCCGACGGGAGCCCGCGAGCGTCAGGCCTGCCCCAACGCACCGGAGGGGTCCTAAGCAGCCTTCGCACATAAGGTCAAAATTCCTGCTCTTGCCCCTGTGGCAGCGCGTCGGGGACCCCCCACCCTGCGCCCCGTCTGCAGCAAGATGAGACTCCGCCAGCCAGCAGAACAGAGGAGGGTTAGTGCTGCTCCAGGACACAGCCCAGCCCAGACAGGGTGTGGGCATAAGGAGTCAGGGGCTGGCCGCCCTAGACCCCTTGGGGTGGGGTCCACAGGCCCCTCAACTCCCAGCACTCGGCTTAGTCTCTTCTTTCCATGGTTTTCCAGCCAAGACTGCCCAGCTCCCAGCCCTGCCCCCCAGCCAGGTGTTCGTCCCGTCTCCCTCCCCTTGTCTCTCCCCTGGGAAGAGCCTTGTTATCTGCCCAGGCTGGGCCATACACATGTGGGGGAGTCAGTGGGAATCACACCGCACAGCGCAGGGGGACCCCGGGTTACAGAGCAGACAGCCCCCCACTACGGCACACCCCTCTTGTGGCACCTCCACCCATTCCACGTCCTCCCGCGCTCCCGTCGTGCCTCGGCTGTGGTCCGAGGAGCAGCCCCAGGCTCGGCTGCTTGCAGCATCCCCCCGTGGAGGACAAGCCCACTGCTATAGCTCCCTGTTTCTCCCGAACACACCATCAGTGATTTTACCAGCAGTGCTAGCATTGGCGTGGGTGTCATTAGGTTTCAGAGTGAATGCTGGGCCCGTGCGTGCCCCTCAGGCCTGTGAACGCCTGCCTGTTGGAGAGAGGGGAGGGGAAGGGGCCCGGATGCTCCGGATCTGGTGTGGCCACACGCAGATGGCGGGGGATGGAGCTCTGCGTTGCAGCGGCGAGCCGCACGGTGCGGTGACCTGAATCCTGGGGGGCGCGCCTGGGCCTGGCAGCCGCTAATGGGACTGTAACCACTGGGGAGGTGTCGGGGTCAAGAGGGGCAGCAGGGAGGCCACGCGCCCGAGGTCAGGGCGCTGGCGAGAGGAAGGGAGGAGCCTGGCGAGCAGGCCGCGGGTCTCCCACAGACGGGCCACGTGCGTGGGGATGGCAGGTTACCTTTGGGCAGTGGCAGCTCTTAAAGGGACAGCGCTCCTTTTCCCACTTGGGCACGACCCTTCCTGGCACCAGGCAGGGTCAGAGGGGCCTGCTCCCTTGTGCAGCTGGTGAACTGGAGAGTGGCAGGGAGTCCTGTCGGGGGCGCAGGGATCACTAGCCCCCCGCCGCGCTCGGCCAGGCGCTGTGACCCAGCACGGAGCTGCTGAGCCGTCCCCAGCCGGCTCCCCGCCCCCACCAGCCAGGTGGCACCTGAGGAACCTCGGACAGGTCGAATCTCCCCCCCGGGGCATCTCCAGAGACCCTTCCGGGGGCTCCACAACTCTCCGTGCACCCGGCCCCTGCCCCTGGGGGGGACTCAGGGCAGAGAGCCAGCCCCTAAGCAGGCAGGCACCGCCACCCCGGCTGCGGGGCCAGAGGAACAGACACGGCTGAGAAATGGGCCCAGCCCAGGGCAGCCTCCCTGCGGGTCTCACCTGCTCCTGGCAGACAGCTGAGGGGCAGCGTCCCGGCCCCGCCTGATGTGTGTGTTGCTCCCGACGCCCAGGCAAGGGCAGAGCAGTGGGGCGCACATCAGACTCCCACACACTCCGCCCCGGTCCCGGGGGGGTGGGGCTGGTATGGCTCCGGTCTGTCCAGCGGGACATGGGCACAGGGAACTCTGGCAGGCTGCCCAGACAGCCAGCTTCACAGGCGGCGATTCCACTCACCCGCTCCTGCGCCCCAGCCTCTACGCCCCCAGCCTGCCTGATGCCAGCCACCCCCCAGCCCCGCCCCGTGCCAGCGCCTCAGCCTAACTCGCAGGGGCCTGAGCCGGGGCTGTGGCCGGTGTAACCACCTGGCTTGTCTCGCCAGGGGCCGGGGGGCCGGGCCTTGAGCGTCACCTAATTTGCCGGCTAATGTGGTGCTCATAACCACGAGCCCTTGGTGGCCGAGTCCCAACACAGCGCACCTCGTCCCTGGCCTGCGGCACCAGCTGCTCCGACAGCCCGGTGCATTGCTGGGTCTTCCGGGTTTGCCACGGATGCTGCCCCAGCAAGCGGCCGTCGGGAGACGTGGCCTCAGAGCTACTCGTGGGACGGTTTGAAAGCAGCGGGGCCGACAGCTACCATGGGCCCAGAGGCACGATGTGGGGGGCCCTGGCTCAGAGCGGAAGGACTGGGGCCCGGAGCTGCCCCGAGCACGGTGCGCCAGCCCCCAGCACCGCAAGCCACACGGAGCGGCGCTCCGGCAGCAATTCTAAGGGGCCCGGAGCTCTGGCCCTTTGGAATCTCTGGGCCCCAGGGCAACTGCCCCCCGCCCCATTGGTGGGCCTGTGTGAAGCCAAACACGTCACCGGGATCACACAAGGGCCGGGGAAGTCCCCGGAGGTCGGCCCATCAATGGCTCTTAGCCAAGGGGCACCCAGCGAGCCCCAGGCGATGAGCGTCCGGCAGGGCCTGGGCTGGCGGTGCACTGCTCCCAGCCATGGGGCGGCTCTCCGGGGTTCCAGTCCAGGCACTTCCTCTGGACCCGGGCTCTGGCGGGAGGAGGCTGGTTCACCAGCCCGCGAGACGGCCGGCCCTTCGGGGGGGCTCGCGCTGGCTTCACCGGCCGACGAGCCGCTCGCCTTCTCGCTCCAGCATTAAGCTCATTAGTGCCCTGCGACAAACAACAGATGTCCTGGGAGCAGGCTGCACGCCCAGGACGTCTGTGGCGCGCCCCACGCCCCTCTGGGACCCGGCGGGGCTGCGGGCCGGCCCTGCACCCACTGGCTGACTCCCCATGCCAGGGAGGAAGCTAGGCCTTGGTGCCACGGGGCTGGAGGCAAAGGCCAGGCTCTGCAGTTTGGGACAGGAAGTGAAGTACAGTTCTGCGCCCAGTTGAAACTGCTGGAGGAAGGAAGAGAGAAAAGCAGGAAATGGGCCAAGGCAGCAGGACTGAGCCGCTCCACTAGCAAGCGGGATCTTGGGGTAACAGCCCTGCACCCCTCAGCTGCATGTGCTGAGGCCCCCTTACTCGGCCAGCTGGGATGAACAGATCTGTCGCTCTCCCCCCCGGGACGCCGCTCTGCTGGCTGCACCGCCCGCCAGCCCAGCGACCTGCCCGCCGCGAACCCAGCCCCGCGCCCGGCAGAGCAGCCACGCGCCCCGTGGCCTGGCGCAGACTCCTGGGCCCCGCCCAGCAGGGCTGCGCTGCGGGCTGCTGGCAGAACAAGAAGCTTTGTGCTGCCAAGGCGGCCTGTTCTGCCCCCCGTGGAGAGAGCCCTGGACTCTGAACCCGGCAGCCTGGCCTGTTTTCCTGACCCCAAACCCTAACATTAGTCTTGTGGCTTCTCCTCTGACCCCAGGGGGCTCCTGGGCTCGGTAACGCTGTCATCACCCGCCCCTTCGCGACCACGATGGGCGGCCCCCGGGTCATTCGATCCCCGGTCACACAGACAGCCCCTTGTGCTGCTCGGCGCACGGCCGCGGGGCCCGGCCTCCCGCTGGGCCGAGGCGCTTCAGGTGTCCTGTGTCAACAGGTGGCCCGGCAATCAATCAGGGCAGGCCGTGGCCAGGCAGCCGGGCCCCCTGGCACATGGTGCAGAGGGCTGTGCTAGTGAGTCCTGCTCCGCTGGAGGAGTCCTGGCGCTGCCGGCCCCCGTGGCACGCCAGCGTGGGGGGCTGAGGCAGCGGGGCCTGGGGAGCCGTCCGCACACGCCGATGCCCACCGGACCGAGGATCCAGGAGAGGTGGGCCACGCCATCTGCCAGTGGGGACCCCGGCCCGCGCCCGCCGAGTTCCTCCAACCAATAGAACGGTTGCATGCAAATTCAACGCACAGGCAGAGCGGTGACTGGCTGAGCACCTCGTATGTCACAATGGAGATCCTGGAGCGGTCGGCCACAGCAATTAGACACAACAATCGTTAATGACTTATCTAATTGCTTCCCAGGGAGCCTGCACGCAAGGTTTCAATTAACCTCAACCGGGCAGCACGTTTGCAGCGCCTGTGCTCGTCCGTCAATCGGCTCATCGGGGCAAGGAGACGCCGGAGGCAGGGGCTACGGTTCTCTCGAGCTGTCGCTTGTTCGACGCCAGACCGTGCGGCAGGGACTGACTGGCACAGTCCCCGAAAAGTCACTCCTTGCCCAAAGAATAAGTGCTGCACAGCCGGGGGCGGGGGGTCACCGTATTCTTCCCGCCAATCAAAAAGGGTGAATCCCTGCTCTAAGCAGAATACACAACTCATCCTCAAATAGAGAAGATCACACACACAGAGATATCTGGGAACGCATACACACACACACACACACACATACCTGGGATGACACAAACAGATATCTGGGAGCCCACACGACACAGATATCTGGGAACACACACACAGATATCTAGGAACACACACACATACACACACACAGATATTTGGGAACACACACACAGATATCTAGGAACACACACACATACACACACACAGATATCTGGGATGACACACACAGATATCTGGGAGCACACATGCACACGCGCACACAGATATCTGGGAACACACACACAGATATCTAGGAACACATACACATAGATATCTGGGACGACACACACAGATATCTGGGAACACACACACACACACACACACACACACACAGATGTCTTGGAAAACACACTCACACAGATATCTGGGAACACACACACACACAGATAACTGGGAACACACACATACATACACACACACACACACATGCCTGGGAACATACTCACACACACAGATATCTGGGAACACACACACATACACATAGAGATCTGGGAACACACACACACAGATATCTGGGAACACACACGCATGCACGCACACACAGATAGCTGGGCACACACACACTTTCACACACATATCTGGGAGCACACACACACACACACAGATATCTCGGAGCACACACACACACACACAGATCTTTGGGAACACACACACGCACACATGCACACACAAACACACACACAGATATCTGGAAACACACACACACACACACACACACACACGCAGATATCTGGGAACACACGTGCACACACGCAGACACACACACACACACACAGATATCTGGGAACACACGTGCACACACGCAGACACAGATATCTGGAAACACACACACTCACACAGATATCTTGGAGCACACACACACACACACTCACACAGATATCTGGGATCACGCACACACACACACTCACACTCACACTGATATCTGAATGACTTTTACTCCCAGGGACCCACTGGAATGTGGTGTCTGCCAAGAAGCTGGGCCCGGGACCACACAGGGCTTTTGGCTCCTGCCGCCCGTGGATTGCGGGCCGGGCCGTGTGGAGCTGGGGGCAGCCCCACCTTGCTGTCTAAGGCCTTCTCGGCCTGGCAGGGGGAGCCGGCCCGCTGGCACGGGAGCTGCTGGTCCAGCCCCAGGCAGTCCCCAAGAGCCGGCACCCAAGGGGGCCCAGAACCGCCCTCCCTTGTGCTGCTCAGCGGCGGATGGACTGTGGCTGTCAGGGCTCTGAGCCCCCTGCCGGCTGGCGAACTGCGGCCGGGCCAGCCCTGGTGTGACGACGCGTTGGGGTCCCCTGACTCCTGCACCCCCGTAATGGCACGAACAGACTCCACCGGCCCGTAGAATGGAGGGAGTTTATTGTTTCTCCAGGATACAGCACAGCACAGATGTCATCTGGTTACAGGGCAGGCCTAGGATGCCTCAGCCCCCTTGAGATGGGAGACTGGGCCCTAAATCCCAGCCCCTGGCTTAGGCTGGTTCCTCCATGATCCCAGACAGAAACTAAACTAACTCTCTTCCAGCCCTGCCCCCAGCCCAGGCAGCAATCCACCTTCCTTTGTCTCTCTCCCTGGGGGTAGCTGGTCAGACAGGTTGAGAGACCCTCTTTGCATAATGGGCCGCTGGGCCGTGGTTAGGAGTCAGCCAGTGGGGTTACCACAGAGCCAGCATAGGAACTAGCCAGATACCCCACTCGTCACAGTTCTCCCCCCTCCGAGAGCGAACTGAGCAGGGTCACTCCACTCGTGACCTAGGGAAGTTCGGGTCCTCTGCATGGGAACCCGCCCTGGGGACACGGGTGCTCCCCTTGACTCGGGCCGGCCGCGGCGAGGCCCCACATGAACTGGCTTCCCTCTGTCCACTCGCGCATCGCTCCAGGGCGACTGGCACAGGCCTGTCCTCTGTGGTCGCACCCACCCTTCTGCTGGCCTTGATCTCTGGCCAGGGTCTCTCGGGCCGGGGCCATGAGCCCAGCGAGCCTCCTCTGGACAGCCAGGCGGCCTCCACCCCCGGCGCTCCATCCCGGGAGTCTTCCCCTCCATAACTCTCTCAGCAAGCCCAGAGGCTCCTCTATACAGGGTAGGGGCCCCTGAGCAGCTTTCCTCCGTCTTGGGCCTTCCCGCCCCTCTGGCAGGAGTCGCAGGACCGGCCGTACGCTGCTGCGGCTGCGAATATTCCCGGCCAGTAGAAGTGTTGGAGCAGCCTCAGCCGGGTGCTCCGGATCCCCGGTGGCCCGCAAAGGGGGCGTTATGGGCCAAATACAGCAGCTTGAGGTGATACTTTTGGGGACGACCAGCTGCCGCTGGACCCCCATGCCCTCACCTTCCTGGAAGCCATTCCCGGAACAGGGATCCCGCTCCCACAGGAATCTCTCCTGGCTTCCTCTCCCCAGGGGCTGAGCTGTGCGGAGGCCAGCCTTGTCCCTCAGCCTCTGCAAGGAAGGGTCTGCCTGCACCTCAGCCTGGAATTCAGCCGCTGGGGCAGGGATCGGGACCTGTTCCCCACCTTTGCCTAGGTCCGGGGTCCCGCTTGGCTGGACCCCGTGTCACGTGATGGGACCCTGGGGACCCTGCCAGGAGTCCTTCCCTGGATCCAGGTTGCCAGCCCCTTGCTGGCTCTGGCTCTGAGCGGTGACTAGAGCCGCTGGGATTCCTGGGGCCACTCCTCTGGGTCATTCCCCATTAGCACCTCCGTGGGCAAGTGCGGGTGCACCCCACTTTCTTGAGACCTTCCTTGGCCCCCATTTCAGACGCACCCTGGCTACAGGCACCTTAAAGCGGGACCCGTCTATGCCCTTCAGGGTCAGCTGCGTGTGGGGTAGTATCCGGTCTGGGGCCACTATGTCAGATCGGGCCAGCGTCACCTCTGCCCCGTGTCCCAGAAACCCGTCACCTTCCTACCATCCACCTCCAGGGTATGAGGCACTCGCTCCGCGAGGCCGTCCTGCCCCACCGGTACACGGAGAAATCCGCCTCCCGAGGTCAGACCTCCCAGGAAGTGCACTGAGCATCCTTCCCCACTCTGAGCTGAGGTTTGCCTGCCAGCCCCTGCCTCTGGGGCAGCCTTCCCTTCCTCCAGCCCCAGCCAGTTAACCCTGGAAAGTCCCAGGTCATGGGACCTGGTGCACTGAGCCCTCTTGTGGCCTTTTTGCCCACAGCGATGGCAAGTTAGGCTTTGGGCTGTCTCTGTCCAGGCCCTGGCTGGTTCTCTGGGGCACAGACGACCTGTTCCTTGGGCTCGCCTCGTAGTTGACTCCCTCCGTCGCTCAGCCGAGATCCGGTCTCTGTGCCATTCCCTTCTCTCTCTGGGACTCCCGTTCACACCCGGACCGGCTCTCCGTGAACTCATCTGCCAGTCTCCCGGCCTCCTGGGAGTCTCTGGTCTTCGGTCCTTGAGCCACAGCCTCAGTCTGGGTGGGCATGCTTCATAGAACTGCTCCATCATGAACAGCTTGAGCAGCCCCTCTGCAGTCTGGGCTCCGACTCCAGACACCCACTTGCGGCAGTATTGCGCCAGGCGGGAGGCCAGGTCCACATAGGTCTCCGTGGCTCCTTCTGCACCTCCCGGAACTTCTTCCTGTACATCTCGGGGTCAGCCCGAACTTGTGCAGCAGGGCCTCCTTGACTTGGTTGTAATCCCTGGCTGTAGGTCTTCCAGCTGATTGAGCACCCGGCAGCTTCCTGGTTCAGTGCGGGGATGAGCTCCTGCAGCCAGTCAGCTGGGGACCCGTTGCAGTCCACAGGCCCTCTCAAAGGAGCTGAGAACCCATCTACATCGCCCATGTCCTTCAATTGGGCCACCACAAGCTTCTCCAAGCGTCTGGCCGCCCTGGGCCCTTGGGGCCCGCCGCGCTAGCGCGGCCGAGGCCCGCCACTTCTCCGCTCTGCCATGGCCAGCTCATGCCGCTGCTCTCTCGGTCCTGGACTTCCAATTCCTTCATCTGCAGCTGGATTTCTAGCCGCCGCGGCTCCGAGGTTGGACCCCCAGGCGGACTACTGCTTGCAGTGCTCCCTGGGAGGCAGTCCGGTCTCTTCGGCGGCCTCCAGCGCTCCGCCCCCTCTCCGAGCCTGACACGCTCCCAGTGGGGGTCTGGCTGTTCCCCACGGGGACAGGATCCCAGCCCTGTGGCTGGTCATTCTCTTCCAGGGCAATCAGCTGGGCCTTGGTTGCGCTCCGCACAGGCAAGCCTCTCTCTGCACAGCTTCACCAGCTCTGCCTTCAGCAGTTGGGTATAGGCCATCTCCCGCTGGTCCCTCGGTGCAGACTCACCAGTCTAGTGCTGCTCGTACGATTCTCAGGAACCGCTTCGCTGTTTCCAGCACGCCTGGTTCCACGGCTCTTGCTTCTACTGCGCCTAGTCGCTCGCGCTGGATGCTCCATCCACGGGGTGCAGTGGATCCCACTCCTGACACCAGTGTGGCCGTTGGGGTCCCCTGACTCCTGCACCCCGTAATGCACGAACAGACTCCACCGGCCCGTAGAATGGAGGAGTTTATTGTTTCTCCAGGATACAGCACAGCACAGATGTCATCTGGTTACAGGGCAGGCCTAGGATGCCTCAGCCCCCTTGAGATGGGGAGACTGGGCCCTAAATCCCAGCCCCTGGCTTAGGCTGGTTCCTCCATGATCCCAGACAGAAACTAAACTAACTCTCTTCCAGCCCTGCCCCCAGCCCAGGCAGCAATCCACCTTCCTTTGTCTCTCTCCTGGGGGTAGCTGGTCAGACAGGTTGAGAGACCCTCTTTGCATAATGGGCCGCTGGGCCGTGGTTAGGGTCAGCCAGTGGGGGTTACCACAGAGCCAGCCTAGGAACTAGCCAGATACCCCCACTACGTCACACCTGGGAGCGCTGGGCTGCGTGGGGAGGAGGTGGGCCAGGGCCGCGGTGTCACGCCTGGAGCCATGCTCGGACGGTCGGGTCGTGGTTAGCCCCGCTGGGCCGAGCGCGAACGCCACCGGCTACCGACCTCTGCCGCCGAATCGCTCCCCTGCGCCTCCAGCCCCGTGTGCCCCCCAGCCTCACGCTGCCCTCGCCTCCCTCTGGTCCGTCCACCCCCCACCCGCCTCACTCGGTGACAGCAGTGGGGTCACGCCAGGAGTGGTCCGCTACCGCTCCACCCCCGTCCACCCCACCTCCTCGTGTCCCCGCCTACACCCGCCCCACAGCCGTCTGTCCCCCCGCCTACACCCGCCCCAGCCGTCCTGTCCCCGCCTACACCGCCCCACAGCCGTCTGTCCCCCTGCCTACACCCACCCCACAGCCGTCTGTGCCCCCCCTTCACCCGCCCACAGCCGTCTGTCCCCCGCCTACCGCCCCACAGCCATCTGTCCCCTGCCTACACCCGCCCCTGGCCGTCTGTTCCCCGCCTACACCACAGCCGTCTGTCCCCTGCCTACACCCACCCCACAGCCGTCTGTGCCCCGCCTACACCCGCTCCCACAGCCGTCTGTCCCCCGCCTACACCTGCTCCCACAGCCGTCTGGCCCCCGCCTACACTCACTCCCACAGCCTTCTGTCCCCGCCTACACCTGGTCCCACAGCCGTCTGTCCCCCGCCTACACCACCCCACAGCCATCTGTCCCCCGCCTACACCCGCTCCCACAGCTGTCTGTCCCCCCGCCTACACCCACCCCACAGCTGTCTGTTTCCCCCCATATACACCTGCATATACAGAGGTAAGTCGCACCTCAGCATCTACGGCACTCAATACCCGGCCTTCCCACTGAAGGAAACTGGGTTGTACCAGGGCAACTATCTAGCTAGCCAGTGCCCATCACCCGGGTGTCTGAGCACTGGCCCAAGATGAGCTCTGAGCACACGCGCCCTGCCAAGCTGCCGGTTAGGAAATGCTCTTTACTGTGAAACGCAGGCTCATGAGAAGCTCTGTCGCTTTCACGGGACCTTTCCCTGCTGCCTGATTGATGGATGGAGATTGTGTGTGTGTGTGTGTGTCTGTGTCTGTGTGCGTGTGTGTGTGTGTGTGTGTGTGTGTGTGCCTGTGCACATGTGTGTCTGTATGTGTGTGTACCTGTCTCTCTATGTCTGTGTCTGTGTCTGTACCTGTGTGTCTGTGTGCGTATGTATCTGTGTGTGGGCGTCTGTGTGGGTGCATGGCTCTGTGTGTGTGTGTGTTCCTGTGTCTCTGTATGTGTGTGTGTGTGTGTTCCTGTGTCTCTGTGTGTGTGTCTGTGTGTGTGTGTACCTGTGTGTCTGTGTGTGTGTGTTTACCTGTGTGACTGTGTGTGTGTGTAGGGGGTAATTGTGCTTCACACGTATTCCTCCCCCGTTGCCCCGTCAGCAGGGCCCCGCTGCGTGGCCCCTCTCCACGGACAGGGTGTCCTTCACACCGGTCTCTCGCTGCCTGCGCCGGCCTGCCGCTCACGCGCTGCCTCGTTATCTCGGAGCCCACCTTGCCGCAGGCAGCCGGGAGGGCGCGCGTCCCTCGGGAGCAGCAAGCCCAGCGCCTGCAAAATCCGAGTGAAGAGAGGAAAAATTACCTTTCCTGAATTTCAAAAACGACCACCGGTTGCCAGGGTAACGGCAAGGTGCATCGCGTTGCTACGGCAACGAGGCAGCATCCAGGTGTGCCTGGTGAGCCCTGGCTGATCAGGCTGGGATAGCGGGGGAGAAGCTGGGCTCCCCGGGCCTCCTCTCGGCTGGGCCGGCGGCTGTTCGCAGAGTGGACTCAGCCCCAGAGCTCACTCGCACCGAGGCCTCCGGCTCCGCCCGTCCAACCGCCCCTCACGCCCTCCTGCGCTGCTCCAGTGCTCCGGTGGAAGGGCATCTCTCCCCAAGTGGGGCACAGACAGGCGCAGGCCGGGGCACTTGGCTGCCAGATGTGCAGCGCCTCACACAGCTGCAGATGGGCAGCGCGTTCAGCCAGGCCTGACGGCCACCGTTCCCCAGCGCGTAGCCGGGGCTCAGGGCAGGAGGGGGGCAGATCTGGGATGCACGTGACTCGGGCTGATGTGTTCAGCGGGGGCCACTGGCTCTGGGGGCCCAACCCGTCCGAGGCCCCTCAGCTAGATTTGGCTGCAGGAGAATAATACCTTGCCCAGGAGCATCGCAAAAGCCCAGCCTCACCGCGGGGCTGGCAAGCCGGCATCACTGGCCCCTGCTCGCAGGACGCTGTCACGGCCCCCGGGGACGCTGCATTGCGAGTCCAGAGGGACGGGAGGAGCGGCGAGCAGGCGGGGGGACAGCCGGAGCAGAGCCGTGTGTTCCACACGGCAAGCAGCAGCATCGGAGGGCCGGGCTCCCCGCCCCGCACCCTGTGCTGCACGCAGGCCAGAGAAGCCAACGGAATAATTCCCTCGGCAGCTGCCGTCCCGGCTGGTGCCCGCGCGTGTCATGTCCCACCGAGAGGCCACTGACAAGGGGCCTGCTCCCCGAGGGGAAAAGAGCTCATCAGAGGGAGAGTTTGGCCAGGGCGGGCCCTTGGAGCCACGCCACCGTCCCCTTCCCGCCACCTCGTCCCCTGCTATCCCGGACTTGGGTTTAGCAAACCAGTTCACCAAGCCACTGTCGCTAAACCTGACCACCACCCAGCCCCTCCCGTGGGCCTCGGGCCTGCTGCCTGCGCTCAATCCGCTGCCTCCTTCTGCCGGGCGCGATTTCTCCTGGCCCAGGAGCTCTGCCTCCGTGGGCTTGGCTGGGCCCCATGGGGGAGGGAGGGGCGCAAAGGGGGGTCCGTGAGTGGGCTGGACGAACTCCATGGGCACTGGAGACAGCCAGCGCTTCCTGCTGCCCGCCAGGCTGGAGGGGCCACGGTACCAGGCTGCGTGGATGAGTTACCCAGCTCCTGCCCGTGCCATGGCCCACGTGACACGCCCGCTGGTCAGTCTTCGCAGACAGGCTTCCACGCTGCCAGGCTCCGTGGAAGGAGCGGAGCCTGGAGACAAGCCCCCTCGGGGCCCCACGGGTGGGACGTGTGGGTCAGGGTCGAAACCCGGGGATGGAGCTTGGCGAGGGAAGCTGTTTGCGCTGCTCCGGCTCCGGCTCTGGCTCTGGCTCCGGGGCGGCCCTCTCTGGGGCTGGCAGTCCAGGAGCGTCTGAGCTGCTCGAACCCCATTGAGTTAACCCCGAGCCCCTCCCTTGCAGCCTTCTCGGGCCCTATAAGTCCCCTCGCTCGGCAGCCGGGACAGGCCCCCGCCCGCAGGTAAATTATTCAAGCACATCGCCACCTGTCCAAACGAACCTCCTTCCAAGGCTGCGCTGAGCCAGCTTCTCGGGGCTGGCAGGAGCCGTTAGCGGCATCGGTATCACCCAGCGATCAGCAGAGGGGGGCGGTCTCCCCCCTCCAACCCGCCGTGAGATCAGGTGTTTGCCAGAGATAGCAGGCTCCCCGATAGCGCCTCCCAGCAAAGCCTGCGCGTTCCCCCCCCCGCCGCGGTGGGGAAGCGTTCGGTGCATTCCATGTGGCTTCCATCAGCCGCTGGCAGGGGCTGCTTGGGACCGAAATATCTCACATTCTTTATTCTCAAAAAGGGGGGGGGCACTTGGCCAAGTCACGATTCCAAAGGCTCCCAAACCGGGGCAGGGCAGAGCGCGGTCCTGCGGGCAGCCCGGCGCTCCCAGGCTGTTCTACAGCTCCCCGTTAATGAGGGGAGGTGATGAATAATTCTGTTTCATAAGGCAGGCCTCTGCAGCGGAGTCGGGCTGGCTCTTCCGAGCCAGGAGTGCAGCGGAGCCGATGCTAGGAGGCTCGCAGCCGAGTTATTTATACATCGGGACATTTTTCAAAGCGCCGCTTTGATGTTCTTCCACCGGCTCGGAAAAAAAAGTAGTCCATCCCAAAATAAACGAAAGTAAAAGTAGCAGCACTTCATTATCAGCATTATTCAGCCGGGGGGATTTGGAGGCAGGGAAGAGAACAAACGTCTTCCCGCTCAGCCCATCAAACCCTCTTCTTTTAAGTGCATTTCAAGGCAGTTCAAAATCAGGATCCTGGGTAGAGAAATGACACAAATGCACCAGGCTTTTATTCCATCCCTCTCGCAGGGGGGCGAGCATCATTAGCCCTGGTTTAGAGAGGGAAACTGAGGCACAAAGCAGCCACACCCCTCTGTGCCAATCATGGCCTCTGATTCGGGGTGCCTCTTTTTCAGGAGGCACGCAGAGCCAGCAGCCGGGTCTGGGCTAGGTGACTGCTCAAGCCCCGCAGGAAGGCTGGGGCAGAGCTGGGCTCCGAGTTCAAGTCTTTGGGCTCCGTCCTCTTCAGAGCCAGACCCTGACATCTCTCCAGGCCAGTGCTGGCTCTGCCCTTCCACCTGTTCTGTGCGGCGGGCGTGCCAGGCAGGGGCCAAAAACCACCGACTATCTTTCTGGGGATGATTTATTAATGTTTCCCCCTTTTTGTTGACGTTTTCTTTTTTGTTACAAAAGTAGAATCCCCCAAATTGTTCAGCTTCTGAAAACTCTTTTCAGTTTCAAACAAAATCTTGTTGGAAAAACCAAACTTTTGGAGGGAAAACTTTTAAACTAAAGAAGAGCCGGCTGCTGCTGGGTTTTATTTGTTCTTTTCAAAAGCCCCCAGATGGCCGGTGGACTAGGGGAAGGGGGCAGCACCAGAGTTCATGGGAGCGACCTTTGGCAAAGAGTTTGGAGCTGCCCGAGTGACTGGCTGGCCACAGTGCTTTGCCTGGGTGCCATATGAGCCGGCTGTGAAGGCCAGACGTGTGTCGGGCTGACCAGCACTGGCGGCTTGGGACGTCTGGGGACAGGCTGCTGCGGCGTGTCTGGGTTTGGGGCCGGGACGCTGGAGGGTCCCTGCTTGTCCCTCAATACCGTCCCCCTTGGATGCAGGGCCCAGGCTTGCCTCACGCTGTCCTACCCGCCGCCCTTTGGCCCATGCTGACCTCCAGGGCAGCGCCAGGCCAGACTTTGCCCGCCCAAGGCCTACAGGCCCCGGTGGCACCAGGTGCAGAGCTGCTGCTCCCAGGGGACGCTGGGACCCCCCAGGCAGGTCCATCGACGGCCAAGCAGGCCAGGGTCACAGCCCCATGCTCTGGGTGCCCCCCAGCCAGGGTGGCCCTCTCCAGAGGGCCGTGGTCGGAGCCCTGTGGCCGCGCTTAACAGCGAGGTGGGGCCTCAGGCAGCGCGGCTCTGACCACAGTGCAACGCTGCAGCCGCAAGCAAGGAGGGCTGCAGGCCGGGCTGCCCAGCACCGAGGCAGGCAGGGCAAGGGGGTCGCAGCCCCACGGGAGACACCCCTCACCCCCTGCTCTGGCTGCTTCCTGTAGGCCTGTGTGTGCCCGCCACTGAGCCGACTGCCACCCGTCGCCAGGTCAAGGGGGTCTCCCCTCTCCTGCCGGGCCAACGGACACCCAGGCCCCCCTCCCCAGGCCCACCCAGGGGGTCACAGACCCCTCTTCCAGGCCCAGGGGTTCTCTGATTGCCCCCCAGCCAGGCCCAGAGTTCTCAGACCCCCCTCACTCCCAGTCAGGCCCAGGGATTCTCTGATCCTTCCCCCAACCCCCCGGCCAGTGCCAGGGACTCTCAGTGCAGTCCCTGGAAGCCCGAGGGCCCCGGCCCAGCTCCACCGAGGGACACGCCCGGGGGCAGAGGATGTTCTGCTGAGAACCCGCAGCTCAGAACTGGGGCGCCAGGCCCCCCAGGCTCTCCCTGGGGCCCATCGCCCCTCTGTGGGCCAAGGGGAGAGCTAAGAGAGGACCCGCCCCCATCCCCGACACACGCTCCCCGTCAAGCCGGGCTCAGGTGCGAGGCCGTTGCAATGCAGCGTAGACGCAGCCCTGCGGAGCCCTGCTCTGAGTCTGCCAGAAGCATCCTAGTCTCCTGGGCGGCTTCCTTCCTTGTCCTCTGGGCAGGGTGCTGGGCGGACGCCCCCCGCGCCGCGCTGGGCTGGGGCCCGCGGGAGGTGAGCTGCTCCGGTGCGTAAGGATCCCGCTGAATCCCGCTGCCCAAGGGGGCTAGCGAACTCGTGGCGGCACGCAGCCCGCGGGCCAGGCTCCGGCGCGGCGGGGGCAGGGCAAGCTGGTGCCAGCCCCCCGCCGCCCGCCAGCATGTCTCCACGGCTCGTCTGCCGCCCACCGCCCCTCCGGACGCACGACTGTCTGACACCAGCCCACCGAGGCCGGGGCTTTGATTGATGGTCCCACGCTGCGGATGCCGCTGCCTTTGTCCCGGCCTCCTTCCCCGGCCGCGGCACCTGGCGGCTCAGAGATCGTTTCCATGGGAGGAGAAGAATCGACTTGGCGGGGGATGCCCCGTCCCAGCTGACCGGGGGCGGAGCCTTTGTGATGGTCATGGCCCCCCCGCCCACACACTGGATAGAAAGCCCAGGAATCAGGGCAGCCGAGCAATGGGGGGGGGACCGGCGCCGCTTCCCCAGCCGTGCTGCTGCTCCCCTGGTAAACCGGCATCTCTGAGTGCTGCACGGAGCACACGAGCCCACGGGGGCCGCGCGAGGGCCGGCGGGGAGCGGGCGCACCGAACGGGGGCTGTTGTGTGCGTACGGCTGGAGCTGCCACGATTCCTTCCCCCTCCAAGTCTGGCTCACGTTCCCGCTGCGTCCTCTGCCCCCCCAGCACTCTCCTGCCCTGCCCCAGAGCCCGGCAGGGGACAAGAAGGATCTGCCCCCCCCAGCTCGGAGGATGCTCGCGATGCCCCGCCCAATCCGGGCAGAGTTCAGCTGTCGTCGAAAGTTAGACAGAAACCACGGCCCGGAAACAACATGTTTCCCCACCGGAGTTTTTTCACGTTCGTGCATGGTGCTGCCACGGCTCCTCCGGCCTGTCTGCCTCCAGCCACGTGGTAAGCGACTTGCCCCCTCTCGGGCTTTGGTTAAAGCCGGACCCGCTGGGTTCCGGCTTTCCGGCTGCAACTTTGGACACGGTGCAAAGTGCCCTGAAGGAGAGACTGTGGAAGGGTGCGCCGTACTGAGCAGCCCAGGGCTGTCCATGAACACAAGAACATAAGAACGGTCGTACTGGGTCAGACCAAAGGTCCATCCAGCCCAGTGTCCTGTCTGCCAACAGTGGCCAGTGCCAGGTGCCCCAGAGGGAGTGAACTGAACAGGTCATGATCCAGCGATCTCTCTCCTGCCATCCATCTCCACTCTCTGACAAACAGAGGTAGGGACACCATTCCTTACCCATACTGGCTAATAGCCATTGATGGACTTAACCTCCATGAATTTATCTAGTTTTAAACCCTGTTATAGTCCTAGCCTTCACAGCCTCCTCCGGGCGAGGAGTTCCACAGGTTGACTATGCACTGTGTGAAGAAGAACTTCCTTTTCTTTGTTTTAAACCTGCTGCCCATTAGTTTCATTTGGTGGCCTCTAGTTCTTATATTATGGGAACAAGTAAATAACTTTTCCTTATTCACACCACTCATGATTTTATAGACCTCTATCATATCCCCCCTTAGTCTCCTCTTTTCCAAGCTGAAAAGTCCCAGTCCCTTTAATCTCTCCTCAGATGGGACCCGTTCCAAGCCCCTAATCATTTTAGTTGCCCTTCTCTGAACCTTTTCTAATGCCAGTATACCTTTTTTGAGATGAGGAGACCACATCTGTATGTATTCCAGATGTGGGTGTACCATGGATTTATATAAGGGCAATAAGATATTCTCCATCTTATTTTCTATCCCTTTTTTTAATGATTCCTAACATCCGGTTTGCTTTTTTGACTGCCGCTGCACACTAAATGGACGTCTTCAGAGAACTATCCACAATGACTCCAAGATCTCTTTCCTGATTAGCTGTAGCTAAATTAGCCCCCATCATATTATATGTATAGTTGGGGTTATTTTTCCCAATGTGCATTACTTTACATTTATCCACATTACATTTCATTTGCCATTTTGTTGCCCAGTCACTTAGTTTGGGGAGAGCTTTTTGAAGTTCTTCACAGTCTGCTTTGGTCTTAACTATCTTGAGCAGTTTAGTGTCGTCTGCAAACTTTGCCACCTCCCTGCTTACCCCTTTCTCCAGATCATTTAGGAATATGTTGAACAGGATTGGTCCTAGGACTGACCCTTGGGGACCACCACTAGTTACCCCTGTGAAACAGGCCTTTAAAGCAAACAGCTGCTTGCAGGTAATTGTGGGGGGAGTCAGGGGCTGGGGGCTGCAGTGTGAACGTGCTACAGGAATAGCTGCAAGGACTGTAAATCCTACACACTGGGGCTACCACCCACCACCATCTAGCTCTGCTACATCAGCTCTGAGACAGCTGCCGGCCCCCTGCATTCGCTTGTATGCAGCCACACGCCCGGCAACTGCAGGGAGCAAACAGTCAACCTGCTACTTGAGGGATTGAACCTGGGACCTGGCTGTGCCAGCTGTGATGTCCCAGGCTCCCCAATCTGTCTGTGGCCCAGCTACCACTAAAGGGCGACAGAGCAACGCCTGGCTGATGAGGTGTGTTACATTAGCCCCATAGTGCCACACACCTCTGAGCAGCCCATGAGGAACAGAACCCGCCATTCGAGCTGGAGGAGCCAGGTTTCTCGCTGGGCCCTGGCCTGTCCTTCCATCACCAGCAGGTTCAGCATGAGTTTTGAGTGCCAAAAGAGGGGGCTCAGCCCCCGATGGTCCCAGGTTCTTTGGGGTCTAACTCTTGTTGATTTCACCGGTGCCTAAATAACTCGGAAGGTCCCACTCTTTATGCACGCTGCAGTGGGGCGGGGAGGGTTCGAACAGAAGCAATGGCATACATTAGATCCATTTGACAGATGGAGAAACTGAGGCAGGGGACAGGGAGCAATCCAAAGCTGCACACTCACATCTGGGGGCAGGACTTAGCCCCATGGCCCAGGCCTCAAGCCAATCAGGGGCATTTCCTTCTACTTTCTTAAATTCCCTCAGAAGTCAGTCAGTCAGATGCAGGTGTGTGGGGGGGGGCTTTAACTGAATAGCTGTTACCTCCCAAGTCAGGCCCCGGGAGCCCGGCTAGCTGCCGTGTGGGTGCCGGCTCTGCCCAGGCAGGCCAGGGCTCGTTGCACACACGCCTGCGGCCCGGGGCCAACTGGCTCAACATTCCTTGCCCGGGAAGCGGCACGCAGCGATTCCTCAGAAATCCGCTCGCCCTGACAGCTGATGGGCAGCCCCCCGGCGGGCGAGGGGGCGGGGAGCTGCCAAGACACGTTTCCTTGAAAGAAAAGGGCTGGGAGGGGCCGCAGGCGTGTCTGTGCCTCAGCAGAGCTCGCCGGGGGTCACTGGGGCTGCAGAGCGGAGGAGGGGACCGGCTGCGGGAGCAGTGACCCTCGGAGGCTCCGTCCCACGCACCTGCAGGTTGGGAGGGGGCATCTGGGCAGAGTGACAAAGGGCCTTGGGCGTTGGGACACGGAGCATTGCAGCACTCGGCTCTGCAAGCCCGCGCTGGGCTCTTGGGCTCTGCACGGGAGCAGGCGGGGGGCACAAACACCGGCAGGCGGCTCCCTGCCCAGTGGGTGGTGCCAAGGAGCGGCTGTCTGCCCATTTATGAACTGCAGCCGCGGGCACAGCCAAACCCCCAGGTCTGGGCACAGGCCGCATATACTGCTGCTTTACGGGCACCGTCACCTACATCCTTCCCTAATGCGCAGCTTCCAACGGGAGCCCGTCATGTCTGCCTTGCTGCCACGCACAGCTCCCGGGCGAGGCTCAGGAGAGACCCAGGCGGCAGCTGACCGAGGTCAGCCAAGCAGTGAGAATGGCTCCTGTCTGGAGAGCAGAGGGGAGGGAAAGAAAGAGCCACCCTGCAGGCCACTGAACTGCTGATGCAACGAAAGCCCGGGACATCGCTGGGGTCCCAAACCAACTTCCTGGGGTACCAGGGTATCGTATGTGAAGCCAGGACCTTCCCAGGGAGAGCTGGGCATGCCATTGCTGCTCCCAGAGACTCCACCAGGCCCCGGGGAGTTCAGCAGCATGCAGTTAGACGCAGGCAGCACGCAGGGACCTGGCTCAGAAGGGGAAAGCAGCAAGCAAGACCGGCCCGCGGGGCGGTGCCAAGGCCTGGCTGGGGAGCTGTAATATTCTTCACTAAACAGAGCTCCCAGTGCTCCCGAGCTCGTGAGCAGCGAGCTCCGGATTCCACGGGTCCGTGCCTGTCTAGTGCACCTGGCCACTCCTAGACCAGGCCTTCTCGGCCAGACTGCCAGCCTTGCCCTGCCTGGATCCCGCCTCCGCAACAGCACGAGGCCACTCGTCAGGCACGTGCCTTCTCCTCAGCCAATCGTCAGACGCAGCGGCGAGGCTACGTCCCAGAGTCGCCATAGAAATAGGGTTGTGATTCCAACAGGCAGAACTAAGGCACGTTTTATGCCAGCTGCTGCCATTGGAAAGGGTATTGGTTTACTAAATGCCACCATCCTGTTTGTATGCATGTCTCATTGCTGCAGCTGAAGTTAGGAATAGTGGCTTTGCGGTTACACCTGGAAAATACCCACCAGACAGTGTGCAAGCAGCTTGGATGGGCCATTAGGAAAGATGACGGTACACTGATCCTCGACTCATAGAAGGCTAGGGCTGGAAGAGACCTCAGGAGATCATCTGGTCCAACCCCCTGCTCAAAGCGGGGCCAGCCCCAACTAAACCACCCCGGCCCTGGCTTTGCCATCTTTCCTGGAGTTCCTTCCTGTGAACCTTGCAAATAAACTTTGCCTCATGGCTGGTTCAACAGTGCAAGGTCATGTGATACAGTCACTTGCTACCGAGCACCCCCTAGCACACTGCTGCCGCACTGGGAACAAAGTAAGGCTGAGAAGTGAGTCATTCAAGGCTTTTCTCAATTGCCTCTCCACCCAAGAAGGACAACTGCTGAAAACACCCGAAGAAACAAAGAGAGGAAGCGAGGGAAAGGCGAGGGCCAAGTCCAGGCAAAGACAGGAGTCAAGCCTGTAAAGAGAAATAACTGGAACTCTGAGCCTCAGAAATTCTGCAACCTGCCTAAAACAACATTTCGGGTGAGACATTACTATTTGTAACCCGTTTCTTTAGTGTATTAAGCTTAGCTTGTGTGTTTTGCTTTATTTGCTCAGCAATTGGCTTTGTTCTGTTTGCTACCCTAATAATCACTTTAAATCCACCTTTTGTAGTTGTTGAACCTATTTTTTTGCTTATTCCAAAACCCAGTTTGTGTAATTTGTACTTGGGGGAGGGGCAAAGAGCTGTGCATATCTTCCTCCACATTGCCCCCCCCCCCCAATGTTATAGCCCTCTATATAGCACAAAACAATACAATTTGGGGGCACTCCCCTAGCTGAGATCTCTCACAGACTGCGTGATTCTACACCTGGGTGTGTCCCTTCTTGTGTGTGTGCTGGAAAGGGGGGCGTGAGAGCCTGCCTCTGCAGCACAGAGCAAGGGAAACCCAGACTGGTGTGACAGGTGGGCTCTGTTGAACCCTGGCACATCTGGTAGCACCTAAAAGGGGGAGTCCAACCCATCACAGCAGCGCACACTCAAACAGCTGAATGCATACAGCACCTTTGCAAGGTCAGCCCCTAAGTGGTGTGGAGCCAGATGGCAGAGCTGTCTTTCATTAGTGCAGGAAAAGCCATTGACTGGGTTGAGTGGCCTTTGCAGTTTGGTGATCTGGGTAGGATGCTGGATTTACCTGGCCTTGGCAGAATTCCATTGCGTGGTTATAATTTGGATGGATAGGCTACATGTTTATTTGTAAGCTTTTTCTTCAAATCTTATCTATCTAAACGTTCACAGTTGTGCAAAATTTAGGGGGTTTTAAACTGTTTAAAATCTATTTAAATGCTCACAATTGCAGACAGTTATGGAGAGGGGCCAGACAGCTATTTATGGACAGGCGACACTGAGATATAATGTTATACAGTTTTACTTTATTGCTACATAAATTGTCAACATCACACGGCAACACATAAATATTCTGAAGTCAAACCCTAGTAGATTCTCAAGCTGCATTTTTCATACTTTGCTTAGCTGTACACTTCAATTATCAACGATGGACATTTTTCTGTCTGTGTGTGTACCAATAAAAATCTGGTACCTCAGTTGCCTCCTCCCACTGCCATTTGAAAAGGTTTACAATGCTCTGTCCTCCTAGCCAGGTTCATCCCAAGCCCCTGGCCCAGTTCCCTGTGCACATGGAGCCAGAGCCGGAAGCTCTGCTCAGCGGCACACAAGCTGCTTGTTATACAGTCTAGCCTCCATGAAAAGTGACCGGATTTTGCCTGGGGCCACAAGCAGATTAACCCCTTGCCTGCCATTTGGGGCACAGCTCAAACACTGTGGGTGGGTGGAGTCCTAGGGCCTGGGGCATTACTGCTCCAGTGTGGGCGCAGCGCAGGGGGAGCAGGGCAGAGCTGCATGCTGGGGTGCAATGGAGCAGAAACACGATCAGTCTAAAAGCCAGACCAGTGTGACCCAGATGGCGCATTGCCTGGCACTCACTGCCCATCCAGCACCACCTTGCAGAGCTGCTGGGCACAGCCGGCCCCGTGTCCCACCACACGCTAACTCTGCCAACACACCCCCGAGCAGGGCACGGGGCCACAGGGGAAGCCAGACACCCAGGATCTCTTGTGCCCCTCCGGTCCTCCTGAACCACCCAACGCCACGTGTGCTCCTTGCACGTCCGTGCGCCTGCCAGAGACAATGTGCACGCACATGGCGTGGCATTCCCAAGGGGCGTGCAAGGGCTGGAGTGCATTAGCACCTCCCAGGGCCGTCAGCCTTTGCCGACTTCACCCCCAGCTGGTTTGGGTTTCCGAACCCTGTCCCCCACCCCCCAAATTAAAGCCAGGTTGGTTTTCACGGCAATTCCATTCAAACCCAGATTTCCCCTCCTCGGGGGCGCTGGGCTGTGCCAGCCCTGCCCATGCAAGAGAAGCTGGTCCGCTCCCCAGGCCAGCTGCTCAGCAGGGGCGAAGTCAGGGGCTCCCCGCCCCGGGCAGGGCCCTGCATTCAGCGTGCACCCAATGTGCCAGTGGCATAAGAGCAGGGAGGAGCTCAGCACCCGGGGCCTGGCAGCCATGGACGAGCAATGGGAGGGCAGGGGATGGAGAGGAGTGAGTGGGGGGCGGGGGCTTGGGGAGACGGGGCAGCTTGGGGGCAGGACATCCTGGGGAAGGGGTGCTGCTGGGGGGAGGGGCCACGCCAGTGGGTCCATGGTTTTGGGTCCCCCACTTTTAGGGACCTTTTGCCCAGCATGCCCCAGCCTGTCCCCCCCCCCCACCACAACCACGCACGGGGCACGTAGGCCTGGGTGGGGCCGTTTCGACAAATCGTTTCTGTCAGGGAAAAGGCAGGAATTGAACTTTGCAGCAGCAGGGCGGGGGCTGGGGGGCTCTCCCGCCTCGCCACAAGCCCAGAACAAAGCGGAACGGCGGAAGCGCTGCAGCGCAGTGGTTTGCAAATGAAAAGCGCCTTTCTTCCTGGGTCGCAGCAAGGTTTGCTTTGGCAGCTGAGGCGGATGATGCGGGCAGCCGGGCGGCAAGGAAGGGCAGCCCTGAAATGAACGGGCTGGCATGGAGCCAGAGGGCTCAGCTGATCCAAAGTGAAAAGGATAAAGGGGGGGAGCATTGGGTCATGACCATGTACAAGATTTTTGACTGAGTCTGGCCCTGGCTCGATCCCGGGGCAAATCCGACTCTCCCGAAGGCGTGTGATTGAGGGCAGCGGGGGGAGAATTTCTTCCAGCTCCTTGCTACAGACTCCGGCTCGCGGGGCGTGTGCCGACAGGGCCTGGAGGAGCTGTTCACAGCCGATACGCGCCCTTTGTCTCAGGCGGCGGCTGCTTGCCGGTCGCTTCCTGGGACGTCACCCTGAGCCAAGGCAGGGACCGGGACAGACCCTGGCCTGGGGACAGACCTTCTCCATACAAACCCAGCACCTTGAACCAGGCTTACTTCTGGTGCGGGGGGATGTCCGCCAGGGCTGTCCCAGCCAGCAGCCGGGGGCGCCGGGGGCACCTCTGGGCCGTCATGCCGCACATTTCAGCTCCGGACAAGGACTCGGCGCCTGCCTTTGGACGGCAGGAGTGCAAAGGGGCGCCGGGGGCTGCTGCTGATCAGTGGGGAGGAGCAGAAGGGACTCCCTCAAAGCCGGGGGCATCTGAGGGGAGTAAGGCCGGGCTCAGCCAGCCAGCCCAGAGAGACCCACCCGGGGCCCCTGCCCAGCAGCCGTGGGGGTGGCTGGAGGACCCGGCCAGGCGCTGGGCGATGTTCCCGGGGGGGCCGTGCCCAGCAAGCCCTGCCCCCGCCCCATTCCTGTGCACCAAGGCTAAGGAGGGCGCCTCGCGCCAGCGCCCCCACATGGCTCTGGGCAGAGAGGGGCAGGGGATGGGGCTGGGCGGGCCTGAGCCTGCGCTGAGCCTACACCCGCAGGGGTGGGCACTGGGGCCCTACAGGTGGGCCCTGCTGGGGATGGTTTCCAATGGTTTGCCTGCCCCTTTCCCACCAAGGGGGGACCCCACTTCCTAGGGAATGGGGCAAAGCCGGCGCTTGGGGGCGAGGGACATGGTGCAGCCAAGTCTCCAGAATACACCCTGCCCCTCCCCCCGCCCAGCTCTGCCGGCGCCCCTCGGTCCCGCCCGCAGCCCCGATGTCCCCAGCCTGGGCTCCCCCACAGCCTTGCTGGTGCTCCTGCATCCTGCCTCCCCCACACCTGCTTGGCTCCATCAGGGCAGAGTGGAGCGTGCTGATGTGGCAGGAGCCAGCCAAGGGCCCGGCTGGGAACCAGGTGCCTGCAGACAAGCGCTGCGGAGGCATGGGTCCCGGGCACCGTCCAACGGCTCCTTGGTCCTCAGGTGTGTCGGGGCGTCCCCGACCCTGCACCCCTCCGCAGCCAGGTGGGACTCTCAGGCGGCAGGTAGAAGAGAAGGGTTATTGGCTCCCAGGGACACGGCGCAGCATGGGATCGACGTGGAGTCAGCGCCGCCTGCCCTTAGTCCTGCGCCCAGGCCCAAGGTACCCCATCAGAGACTGAACGATCTTCCCCAGTGAGTCACACTCGGCCTCCCCCTGCTCCTGCAGCGAGCGCTGCAGGGCCCGGGGAAACTGAGGCACGCACACACCCAGCACAGTCCAGCCAAGCATGACTGTAACAACAGCATGAACACAGGACTACGAGAGGGAGCACACCCCCTACTCCGTCACAAGGTGTAACTGGGAACGCAAGGCAGCCTCCGTCACCGCCCGCCTCTGCTCCGAATTCCTCCCTGCCGCGAGAGCAGCTGTCAGCGGCCGGGGGGCACCGGCGTAGCTGAGCACCACACCGCTGCCGCTGATGCACTGCCCTGCGGCACCGCCCGGGCGGAGCCCCCGGGAGAGGTCCCAACGCATCGGCCGGGCCGGCCCCGGGAGGCTGCAGCATTGAACCCCGGGCTCCCAGGCTAACAGCATTGCCTGACGCCCCCTTTGGCTGGCGCCTCGCTCGCCCCCAGAGTCCTACCCCTCCAACCACAGCAGCAGGGCCCCCACGGCGACTCGCACTGCCTGGCCACAGCCCCTCATGGGAGCCGAAGCAGGACCCCGGCCCCCGCCCACACGTGGCTAGTCCACCGCCCCAGCTGGCCTGGCACTGCAGACAGAAACCCAAAGGGTGGGAATGAGCCCAGGGAGCCCCGCCCCTTTGGGGTTAAGCCCCGCCCACCGGGAGGTCTCAGCTGCCACATGGGCAGAGTGCAGGGTCTGTGGCTCAGGGACCTGCTGGCTCCCCCGGCTGGGGCCAAAGAGGCTGTGGGTTGTAGCTCTGGGCAGCGGGTGTCCAGCCAGAGCATCCAGGGCTGGGCCTCTCCATGGGGTGGGGCTCAGCAGGGAACAGCAGAAATGGCAGGTTCTGGGTAGCACCTGCACTCTGGGACGCTCTGTTGGACTTGGGCCCGACCCTGCCCCCAGCCCCCCATCGCGACGGTATCAGTCGTGGTTACTGCTGGGCAGGGGGGGCGTCCTGGGGACACGTCTCAGATTTTCCTCCTCCCAAAAGGAGGCTCAAAGCCAACATTGCCCCTGCCCCCGGGTTACCGGTACATGGCAAAGGGCCTTTCCCGGTGGGGCGTTTCACAAGGGTTTGGTTTGGCTCTGGCCTTGGACCTAGGGGCCCCTTGCACTCGTGCCAAGTAGCCTTGGAGACAGAAGGTGACTGACCGGGGGACCGGCGCGTCCCCTTTGTGACCTGAGCTAGTCAGGCAGCTTCTACATTTGTCTACCTGGGAGCTTTGTTGACACCGATTCCTTTCCCCCAACTGGCTGCCTGAAAAGGACTCCTCCTGCAGAGCCATGGGAGAATCCCCATCGGCTGGGAGCAGTACAGGGCCAAGGAGACACAGCCAGGGCATCCCAGTTCCACCCAGCAGGGGGCGCTGAAGGAGAGTAGGCAGCCCATTGGGAAGTACCAGCAGAGACGCCAGAGGGGCTGGCGGGGCTCTCAAGACCCCCCCTTGCCTAGCTGAAGGCAGCCCACACACCTTCCTACGCTCTGAAACCCAGCAGGAATTTTGGCAGCGGGTTCCTACCGCACCTGAGGAAACACGGGCTGAGTGTGTGTTTGGCTGACCCCAGCCAGGCAGGCTCGGGCAGCGGGCCAGCGCTGGGGAGAGCCGCCCGCGAGGGAAGCCCCAGCCACACACCGACCGGTTCTGCTCTGACAGCAGCTTCTCTCGTGCCGGGGGGTGCCGCACACCTGTCAGGTGGGGGGAGCCCCTGCTAGTGGGGTGGCCAGTTCCCCCGTGGGGCTTTCCCCACCTCTGAGGAGCCTCCGGCTGGGCTCCTGCAAAGCCTCAGGCACCCTCTGTACACCCGCAGGGATCTGCATCCGTGGGCAGCGATGGGGGCGCGCCCCAGACTGTCCTGCCTATTCCGTACCCGCGCAGGGCTCTCCCTCGGGCACAGCCGACCCCCGATGGCTCGCCCGACCCGGGTCTGGCGTCGCTGAGCCTCGCTCCCCCATTGCCGTCCCATGTGTCCGTCCCCCGCCCAGCCGGTGTTCAGGGCAAGCGATGCTGGAGACGGCCTGACGCACACGCCCGTGGCCCAGCGGAGCGCTCCCGGGTTCACCCAGCAGGTTGACGCGGGCGCCTTTCTGATCCTTCCCTGGGCTCTCCCAGGGGCATGACGAGCAGCCAGGCACCTCCGCCTCGCTTGCCAGCGCCACAAGCCTGCAGCTGGGAAAGGGCTGGGCTGCCATAGAGGCCCCCAGAGCTGGCTGCCTGCAGACTCCAGAAGATGACACGGAGGCGCCCTCAGTGGCCAGAGCAGTGTGAGCTCCCAGCCCGTGCTGGTGCATGGGGCCAGCAGCAGCCGGCCTGCATGGGACGGGGGATCGGTAGGTTCGGTTGCTGGTAGAGAGCACCCCCTGCTGGTAGGCATGGGGGGTGCCGGCTCTTCCCTGGGGACTGAGAACTGGCCCAGCATCTGCCCCCCCAGGTCTGTGATCTGGTAGCACACTGGTGAGGTGTGGTGCTTGGCACCATTCTCTAGTGGCTGGGCCACTGGAAGATAAGAGCCTACTACTGCTGACGGAGCTACTCATTCCGTGCATGCTGGGGAGGCCTACGCAGCTGTGCTGACGATGCCAAGGGCAGCCAGCCAGAAAACCAGGCCACGAGAGCCACACGCAAACGCCCCTGTGCAGTTTTCCAGGCAGGCAGCTCTGGGGAACAATTAAAACTGAGTGAAGCGAGGTTCCCCAGCCCCGCCCCCACCCTGCTTTCTGATCCGGTCCTACTCTTCATGTGCAGTTGGAAAATAAAAGGTAAAGGAACCCCTCCCCCCCCCCGTGTCAACCCCAAACCCGCCAACTATTTGGGGGCTTTTCCCTGCCACGTTCCCTTCCGGGAGAGTTTCCCGACAGGAGCGGCCCAAAGCGAGGCGGCGCCGCTGAGACCCCCTGCTTGGAGCTGGCTTCCGTGTGGCGAGAGCAACGCTGACCCCCACCGGACACAGACCCTCTGACGGGCCGAGGAGCCTCGTTAACCCGCCCTTGGCAGCCGGCCGGCCGCACTGGGACCCGCTGCTCCCCAGCTCCCCTCTCCTCGCTGCCGGGCCCATCCTCCCACTCTCCGGAGAGCCCAGCGCGCCCGCGCCGGCCCCCGGAGAACCCGCGGGCGCGAGGCACGGGGGGCAGGCCGCAGAGAGGCGGGCGAGCTCCAGCAGGCAGCGCGGCGCTTGAGCCTGCATCTCCGGCAGCTCCGACTACAAGGCCTCCATGCCCCCCCAGCCGTGCCATCTCACTGCCCGCACGTCTCCCTCCAGGCTCCTGCGCGAGCCGTCACCCTCCGCCCCTGCTCAGCACCGTGTCCGCTCTCCCCTCCCCGCTGCACCACTGCTAGGCAGGGCCTGCATCTCCCTACGCCCTAGGAATGGCCCGGCAAGAGCACTGCCAGGCAGGCAGCGTGGGGGGGCAGGCACTTAGGGGGCATGGCGAGGGCGCCGGGCCGGGACGTGGGCAGAGCAGCAGACTGCAGCCTCCCTTGGCAGGATGGTAACTGATGATCCTGTGGGCAGCCTCAGTGCCCCTTGGGGGAAGCTGCAGGCAGGCTGCTGGTGACGTGCGCCCAGGGCACCCCTCCTACATGTGCCAGCCCGCCCCCCATCCGGGCTAAGAAGGCCTGCCCGGGCGTCAGCGTCAAGGGGCCCCAGATGCGCCTGCCGAAGCCCCAGCGAGGGCTCTGGACGGGCTCTCCCTCCTGCAGCCCTCGCTCTCTCGCTCACGGACAATGCGCCCAGATCCCCTGCTCCCTGCCCGCCCGGCGCTCCTGGGCCGGGGAAGGGGCCGGCGCTGGTCGGGCGTACTCCTGGGGGGTTCCTCACGTGGCATGAGCTTTGATGATCGGTGATTCCTGGCCACCCCAGGACGGTCCTGAAGGCTGGGCGCGGTGTTTCCATGGAAATCCCCGGGGCGGGCGCCCGGACACTGCTGTGTGGGCCACAGGAGGGCAGCGCTGGCTCACCCGGGGACCTACCTCCTGGCGGGATTCTGGCAGTGCCTGAGCTGCCCCCTCGTGGCTGGTTCACAGGGAGGCGAAGGGACCTAGTATAAGCGCGAGCCGGGGAGTTCTCCTTTACCCCGGGCACAGGCCAGAGCCCCCCTGCGGCCTGATGGGGATGTGCGGGGCCTGGCATTCGATAGCACAGGAACTCAGCCCTTGTAGCCCGACGGGGCTATAGCCAGGGAGGCAGGGAGGGGGCAGTCTGGCTTCACAGTGCCTCCCTGCCCCATGCTGGGGCACTGAGCTCTGGTCTCCAGTATCCTTTGGCCCCATGCTGGGGCACTGAGCATTGACTGCTAGGGGCGAGCCGACTCCTGGGCCCCCCACCCTGCTCCTTGGCTTTCCTGGGTCTCCAGTATCCTTTGGCCGGCCTGTGCCAGTGGCTGGGGCGGCCGCCTGGCGAAGCTGGCACACCTGGCAGGGCTCCCTTCCTTTCGGCCTGGTGCCAGGGCTCCTGGGTTCTCGTCCTGTCTGGCCCGGGGGGGGTCACTGCTGCACGTTGCCGACAGCCCCACATGTCAAGGGGCCGGGGAGGGCCGTGGGGCGGCGTGGCCTGTTTGCTGAGGGGCAGGCAGACCCAGATCAGCTGCCGTGGGCACAGGGAGAGGGGTCGGGGCCTGGAGCAGCTGCAGGGGGGTCTGTAGCCCTGGGACTCCCCTGCATTCCCTGCTGACCCAGGGCCAGGCCTGCTGCTCCCAGCTGGGAAGGACACAAGCCGGGGAGCCCAACCCTGGCTCTGCCTCCTCCAGCTACCCCATCACTCACCCCCCGGCAGCAGGGCACCCCCGTGGATTCAGTACCTTGGCCTGGGAAGGGACTGGGATCGCCACAGCGCCCCTTCCTGGCACACACTGGAGATATGACTGGGGGAGTGTCCCCCCCCAGCACCGGGCTCGGGCCCTCGGACAGCCAGGCAGTGTTGCTGTGCCGGTCACACTCGGTCCCTCCCCCATCACAGCGCCGGGCTCGGGCCTCGGACAGCCAGGCAGTGTCGCTGTGCCGGTCACACTCGGTCCCTCCCCCCCCATCACAGCGCCGGGCTCGGGCCTCGGACAGCCAGGCAGTGTCGCTGTGCCGGTCACACTCGGTCCCTCCCCCCCCCATCACTGCACCGGGCTCGGGCCCTCGGACAGCCAGGCAGTGTCGCTGTGCCGGTCACACTCGGTCCCTCCCCCCCCCATCACTGCACCGGGCTCGGGCCCTCGGACAGCCAGGCAGTGTCACTGTGCCGGTCACACTCGGTCCCTCCCCCCCCCATCACTGCACCGGGCTCGGGCCCTCGGACAGCCAGGCAGTGTCGCTGTGCCGGTCACACTCGGTCCCTCCCCCCCCATCACAGCGCCGGGCTCGGGCCTCGGACAGCCAGGCAGTGTCGCTGTGCCGGTCACACTCGGTCCCTCCCCCCCCATCACTGCGCCGGGCTCGGGCCCTCGGACAGCCAGGCAGTGTCGCTGTGCCGGTCACACTCGGCTGCCCCCCCACACACACACATACAGCCTCGGCTCGCTGCACAGACCTGCAGGCCGCCGTGGGGCTTCTCTCGCAGAAAACACAAGTGCTGCAGAGGCCCGTCAGGTTCAGCAATGAATCCGGGGATCTCCCTCGGCAGTGCATGGGGAGCCCCCTTGCAGCACCCCCCGCACCCC
The DNA here is from genome assembly GCA_019425775.1 of Rafetus swinhoei. Classification (NCBI taxonomy): domain Eukaryota; kingdom Metazoa; phylum Chordata; order Testudines; family Trionychidae; genus Rafetus; species Rafetus swinhoei. Next base: position 1,221,034 of record CM033435.1, on the reverse strand, counting down.
TACCCTGCCACTGCAGCCCGGGGACAGGCGGAACAGCCCCGTCTGACATGGCCCGTGGCCTGCGGCACCACGGCGGATGTGTGTGCGGCTACAGGTGGCGTGACTATTCCTTCCCCTTGTCTAAGTGCCACCCGCCGCTGGGGCCGGGTTTGGTGTGTTTGCTCTTAGCGTGCAGACGTGTTTTGGTTACTGCATGGAACTGCTGTTGGGAAAATAAGCCATCCCCTCCATATGCTGCCGAACACCTGAAACCACACACGGCGCCTTGTAGGATGGCAACACACAGGGGAGTGATCACTCACGTGCAGCAAGCGGCACACAATTAACAGGCGCGTTGACCGCACCAAGCACCCCCCAGCTCTGAACAGGCCGTGCGAGCAGCAGGAGCACACGCCCGCCCCGGGGCTTTGCTTCCGAGAGCCCCGTGTAGGGCTGGGCGCACTCAGCAGGCACCTCTGCTCTCCACCCTTGCAACGGGGCCCCTTGGCGCCGCAGATCTCCTGCGGGACGCAGCGGGCAGCAGCACCCTGGGGACGTTAGCCAGCCCTGGGCGTGAGCAGCCCCAGCGTCCTTTCAGCCCACTAACAGCACCTCCTGCTGAGCTGCGAGCTGGCTCCAGAGGCCCCGCCTTTATGAACTCCCCGGCTCCCCCTCCTCTCCTTCCGCCAAGGGCCCTCCCCCACTGTGCCTCTTCCCGCCCTGAGTGGGCTCTACCCTCACTCTGCCCCCTCCTCCACAGCTGATTAGCTGGGGACAGGAGGAGCTGATGGGGGGGGCCACCGGCAGGTGAGAGGACCAGAGGGAGGGAGGGGGAGGCGTTGAATAGTGAATGCTGAGCACCCCCCATCACAAAGGGGAAACGCCTGCAAACTGCACAGCGAGCAGGACACATAACAGAGGCTCAGACTAAATGGAAACCCCAAATCCAAACCGAAACCAGGAACAGGACCAGACACTCAGACATACGGGTACACATGACTCCAGCGTCGGGTCAGAAGAACCCGGATGCATCCCGGATGAACGGGAAGGCACAGCCCACTGCGGAAAACAGAAAGGCACACGGACCGTCGGGCCATCTGTGAACGTGTGATAAGCGAAGCCAAGAATGAATCTGAAGAGCTAGCTAAGGACTCGAAAACTAACAGCGATCTCTAGAAAGTGCATCGACCGCAGGGAACTCAATCAAAGGCCGCAAGGCCGGATGAGCTTGCCGAGGCTCTGCAGCTGGGGCAGAAAGCGCTTGCATGCGAATGCCTGGACCCATCCAGGCCGCAGTGCGCCATCACCGCAGCAGAATCCCCAGGGCAGGCCCCACAGCTTAACTCTGCAGCTAAACTCCAGCCGCAGGACAAATCCCCAATGCCGTGAATCAGGAGCATAATCGCCTCTCACCAGCAGCCTTTCCCAGGCACCAAATTGAACCTGCTTCCTCGCAGCAGTGCCCTGCCAGCGGCTGCCAGGCCTGCAGTGCTGTGAACTTTCCTCGCAGCAGTGCCCTGCCAGCAGCTGCCAGGCCCCCAGTGCTGTGAGCTTCCTCAGCGGTGCCCCTGCCAGCGGCTGCCAGGCCTGCAGTGCTGTGAGCTTCCTCGCAGCGGTGCCCTGCCAGCAGCTGCCAGGCCTGCAGTGCTGTGAGCTTCCTCACAGCAGTGCTGTGCCAACAGCCACCAGGCCTGCCAGGCCATGAGCTTCCTCCGAGCTGCGCCTGGAAAACCCCAGCCAAGAACCAGCACCAGCAAGCCTCTTATCCCAGCCCTAATGTCCACATTTTGGCCAATGCAGCTCATCAGCCCAGGCTGCCCACTCCGCTCTGCCAAGGCCCCTCCGTGCTGGTCCCCAGCCCCTTTGTGGCCTGTCCCGGGAAGTGCCCACAGGGGAAGCTGCTGCCGAAATACACCGGAGCACTCATTGGGGGGCTCACTAGTGGAGCACCAGGGCTAACTAGCAGGGGGTGCAGGCAGGGTTCCCTGTAAGCCGGGCGCCTGGGCAGCCGTCCCAGAGATTCAAAGGCCGCCCAGCTGATAGCCTGTGTGTCTACTGGTGGTGCACATCCACACATGCCTTGGTGCGATAACAAACTTATTCCACACATGGATGGAAGGAATAGAGGGCCCATTGGCTGCAGGCTGGGCTGGAGGCAGGATGGGCCGAGGGCTGAGGGTCGGGATCGAGCAGAAGCTGCTGCGCTAAGAGGGTGGACTAACCGGGGCTGCACGCTGGGATCCAGAGACACTGGCAGAGCCTCGTGAGAGAAGAAAAGTCCTTTGTTTAAAGGCATTTCCGTTTCCTGGAGAACCTGCGCCCAGTTCTCCCACGTGCTCCTGGCTGCGTTGACAGGCAGAGGGACGAAGGGTTTCTCCAGCCTCCAGGCTTGCTCATTGACCACAGGACAACTGCGCCCTCATGACAAGCGCCGCGTTAAGGAGCGCGTTTCAGAGAACAATGGGGAGCCCCGTTTGCACATGCGATTTTCTTCCGGCTTTGGAATAAATTTACCTTCACAAAGTGCCATTGTTCCCTCTCAGCTTGGAGTGCAGCCTGCAGCTGGGCAGGTGAGTCTCCCGCACGTGGGGGAGGAGAGACGGAGGAAGGGAAAGAAAGGAGGGAAGGAGGGGGAAGGAGCCAGCTAGCTGTGGGGGAGAGGTCAGCTACAGAGACCCAGGACTCTGCAAGTTACTCAGGGAAACGAAACGGGCTTGGAGACAGTGATGTCACCTGGGGGAGGCCTGGCCTGGCCCTGGCCCAGGCTGTGTAAGCGCACGGTCCCGCTGAGGATGCGGGAAGGCCTGGCGGTCGTTAGGTTTGCTGAGGCCGGGTGAGAGCCCGGGCCCCTCTGAATGGGCAGGGCTATTCCAGGGTACCGGACGTATCCCGAAATAGCTGCCCGGCATCTTTTGAACGTGCCCACTATCTCGAGGCCTGTTTGGACGTCCCTGGAGCCCCGCGGGTTAAGGGATGTGGCGCCCTGGCGCGCTATTTCACAGCTTGGCGCCTGCAGACACCCCAAATGCGCGATTTGGAAGTTCAGTCGACGTAAGCGTGATCTTACTGGCATTTAGGGCCGCGTGGCCGCCCCGCAGTGAAACGCCCCAGTGGGCGCAGGGGGCTGGACACTGGCGCGACGGATGTTCTAGGCAGCGGCGGGGGAGAGGCGGAGAGCAGTGCGAGCGCTTGGGGGAAGGCGCTGGGCTGTGCAAGGGTCGGCTCCAACCCATGACATCGCACAGCCAAAGGGTCTGCGGTGCGCTCACGGGTGCCTAACTCACCTTGTCACCCCCGCCTGCTTGTGTCCACTGGGGGCTGCTCCTGACCCCGCCTGCCTGCCACCACCCCCCCACGGTCTCGCGCCTGGGCGCAGCCAGCCCTCCCACCGCCCTGCAGGCCAATGGCCGGGCGCCCGTCCCCGAAGGCCCTGGGAAGCACTGCCCGTAGCACCGGCTGCCCTCCGAGGTGCCCAGGCTGGCTGTGCCCAGCAGGAGGCTCATCTGTTTGACCCCGCTGAGAATCAGCCGCTGGGCTGGCAGGGGAGTCCCAGGGGTCCGGGTCGGGGAGCTAGTGAGTACGGCGAATGCACCCAGCCTGGCTGCCTCTGCACCGCCTGCTTTCCTGTGTGGCAGGGACGCCGCCCGCCAAACCCAGCCTGGGCCCAACGAGCTGCTCGTTCAGGAAACCCACCGCCCCTCCAGGGACTTCCCCAGAGTGCTGGAGCTGCCCCTGTGCCGCAGTGGGGGGCTGTCTGCTCTGTAGCCTGGGGTTCCCGCGCTGTGCTGTGCGATTCCCACTGACTCACCCGCATGTGCATTGGCCCAGACACCTAGGCCCAGCCTGGGCAGATAACAGGGGAGGGAGGGGGAGATGCCACCTGGCTGGGGGGCAGGCCCTGGGAGCTGGGCAGTTTTTGGCTGGGAAACCATGGAGAGAAGAGACTAAGCCGAGTGCTGGGAGTTGAGGGGCCTGTGGACCCCACCCCAAGGGGTCTAGGGCTGCCAGCCCCTGACTCCTTATGCCCACACCCCATCTGTGCTGGGCTGTATCCTGGAGCAGCACTAACCCCAGCCCGTTCTACTGGCTGGCAGAGTCTCATCTTGCTGGAGACGGGGTGCAGGATCGGGGGGTCCCCGACTCACCGCCACAGCCCCAGCGGCTGCCCCCTCCGCTGGCGCTGACTCCATGGGGCTGCCACATGTGCCACCCAGGCTCCAGCCAGGCCAGTGTGGGGCCTATCGGCCCCGCTTCCACGTGCTGCCCACGGACGCCTCCTGGGAACTGCTGGTCCCTGCCCTGGTGTGAGACCCACGCGAGCAGCGGGACCCCGGCGGTGCGGCAGGCGTGGTGCAGTGACAGCTGCAATTGCACTGGAATGACTCGGCCGCCCGATTTCACAGGCGGAGGCTGTCAGCATCCAGACCCGCCCACAAAGGCCCTTCCCTGCACAGCTGTGCTGTACTTCCCGGCAAAGACTCCACAGCAGCTGGTGCCCGCTGGGCAGAGCTGCGCTCCGAGGGCGCCTGGCAGCAGGCAGGAGCCAGGGCTGCCAGGCCCTGGGAAGGGCTCAGCGCTGCCCACAGGGCCATGGGACAAAGGCAGGGGCCACCACGTCCCCCAGGGCAGATGTGCTGGCCATGACCTTGCTGCGAGTGGGATCCAACCCACTGCAGCCACAGGCCTGGCATGGCCACACACAGCCAGAGCCGCAGGGCGCCCGGGGTTTGGCCGCTCCTGTGACGGACCGGGCCAGGTCTGGGCACAGCTGAGGGCGTCCGCTCAGGGCGGATTGCTCAAACTTGGGGCTCTCTCTAGCCCCCAGACTGGAGACCTTCCCAAATAGGCCACAAACCAGTCTCACCGAGCGCTCCAGCTGCCAGCCTGGCCAGCCAGAAGCCTCACGAGCAAACCCCTCTGACACACCAGCTCTCTCCGTGCCCCAAACAGCCCTGAGCCTAACACACAGATGAGGGGTTTTAGAACCCAACCTCACCTTCCCCGAACGGGTTCTGTCCGGTCCCAAGGACCCAGCCACAGATCCCGATCAATTTACACTCTGGATCTTACCCACAAATCACGCTGAGCCAATCCTTCAGAATCTACCATCTAAAGGTTTATTGCTACAAGAAAGAAAAGCCTGAGAGTGAGGTTGTTAAAGTATCCTACATTACATGCATCGAATCTCCCAGTTCTCAATGCAGGCTCTAGCGGAGATGTTATAGCTGCTGGCTTAAAAGTCCTTGGTGCACATCCTATGTCTGGATGGGTCCACAGTTCTTTCCGGTTCATTGCTCCCTGCACGGCTGCCTCTGGGATGAAGAGCTGAGCTGAGCACCCAGCTGGAGTCGGCCACATGGCCTATTTATATCCCTTCCTGCTCTCTTCCAAGCTGGAGAGAGTCACATGGTCAGTGGCCAGGCACCTGGATTCCTTCCCAGGTGGGTCTCTGGTACTTAAGAGACCTATTGTTCCTGGTGGCTTGCTGATTAGCATGTCCATAGGTGAGACTTTCTCGCCCAGTGCTCAACCACATATAGAGAAGCTTCCAGTATTAACCCAGAGTACATATGCTAACTCCACACACAGACATTGTACAGGTATATGAAGAGCAGATACAGAATCAGTAGAAAGTAAGCTTTTTTCACACACCTCACATGGCCCCCTTTGCCCCAAAAGTTGGTACAAACACCCCCTCATGGGCACAGCAGTGATCTGGCTGCTCCCCTCAAAATCCAATAACGTGACAGCCCCCTGCCCAGGGCTCCTGCAGCCTCACAGGCAACAGGGAAACTGAGGCAGTGGCCTCACGGAGTGGCCCAGCAGAAGCGCTGTGTTTGCCCCATCCTTCCTGCCCCCGTCCCCCGGAAGGGGCTAGGAGTTCTGACCCCACAGAGCAGCCGCCCTACTGCCCATCTAAGGAAAGCCCCCAGGTGAGCCCCCTCCCCCCCAATTGCCCTAGTGTAAAGGCTGCTCTGAGCTCTTGTCATTTTGCCTGGCCTAGGCCGGCAGCTTTGTGGGGTGGCCCCTGCAAGGCTGGGCCCAGGCCAGGCACCAATGCGCCCGTGCCAGGCTGCCAGCTGGCCTGGGGCTTTGTGCTGTGGTGGAGGCTGGGCACAGGCCAGGGCATTCGCAGAGGGATGGGTCGCAGCAGCAGGCCAGCGTGTCCGGTGGGCAGGGAGCCCTGGCAGGCAGACAGGCCCCATGGCCAAAGGTCTTGGCAGGAGTCCCTGGACCGAGGCCCGGCGGGGGCTGGGCCCACCGGGGAGCAGGCCAGGGGAGCGCCTGGGAGCATGGCCCCTGGGGCGGCCACCACTAATCTGGGGAGAAGCCAGGCAGGCAGGGCCTGGTTCACCCCTCCTCAGCCAGCCCAGTGGCAGGCCCGTGTGCAAGGAAGGCCACGCCGGCCCGTGGGCAAGGAAGGCCACGCCGGCCCGTGGGCAAGGAAGACCACGCCGGCCCATCAGCGTGGCAAGCCGTGCCAGCCCGTGGGCGCAGAAGGCCATGCCGGCCCGTGTTCACCCCGGGATTGCTCTGGGAGGCTCAGAGCCAGTTTGTGCACCACAAGTTAGACCAATTTGGTTTTCTAAAATGCAGCTTTTAGTGGGTATGTCTCTCAGGAATCCCTTACCCAAATAACCCCAACCTTGGAGCTCTAACCCTAACCGCTACCCCGAGCCCTGCAAACTGCAGGACAAACGCAGCCAGCAAACTAACTGTAGAGGACTTAGAAGAGCTGGCGCTGTTGTAATCTATCTACAGAGCCAATGCTCCACCTAGAGCCATGCATACCCACCTACCCGTCTCAGACACCAAGTGTTACATCTAGCCCAGGGGAGTTCTATAGCCAATTACATCAGGACAGATATGGAGGAATTGATCAAAGACCTAAACTCAGTTGTAACGTAGATACAAGTGACCATGAGTTGGATACATGTGTTATGCACAAACAAAATAAAGCCCAAACCAGCAATATAGATACTTAGTGCTAAAAACAATTAAGACCCAAATCTTTTGGGAGAAAGAATTTAAATAGCAAAATGACTAATTGGGAACTGTTTAAAAACATTTTATTAGATGCCCTGAGAGCCACAATCCCATAACTGATAAAAGGTACATTGGTTAAAAACTTGTACTGACTTACAGTGAGAGCAGCTATTGTGTGTGTGTGTGTGTGTGTAGATATATCTAGAAGGAGGGTGGGTGGGTGTAACATACATAAAACAAAGGAAAGACAGGACGTTGACAGCAATTACTATAAATTGAAAGCTAGGAATTGTAGAAAATTGATAAGGGAAGCAGAAGGACACAGACATCTATGACCAGCAGAAGTGAGGATAAAATGGAATTTTCCAAGTATACTCTAACAATGATTCTAACCTGATGATACCTTGTACTGACTTAGAGCAGCTATTGTGTGTGTGTGTAGATATATCTAGAAGGAGTGTGTGTGGGGGGGGGCAGGTAAAATACATAAAACAAAGGAAAGACAGGACATTGACAGCAATTACTATAAATTGAAAGCTAGGAATTGTAGAAAATTGATAAGGGAAGCAGAAGGACACAAAGAGACATCTATGACCAGTAGAAGTGAGGGTAAAATGGAACTTTCCAAGTATACTCTAACAATGATTCTAACCTGATGATACCAAAGTGCTAAAGATAGTTTGGTGAGATCTTTTTAACACTCTTCACTGTCTACTTTACATTTATCAGCATTAAATTTCATTTGCCATTTTGTTGCCCAATGATTTAGTTAGGATCAAAGCAATCACATTGGAAAAAATAATCCCAACTATACGTACAACATGATGGGGACTAATTTAGCTCTAACCACTCGAGAGAGATCTTGGAGTCATTGTGGCTAGTTCTCTGAAAACATCCACTCAGGCTATGTCTAGACTGCAGGCTTCGTGCACAAGAAGCTTTTCTCGGAAGCGATCTTCCACAAAAACTTCTTGCGCAAGAGCACGTCCACACTGCAAAAGCACATTGAAAAAGCGATGCACTTTTGTGAAAGAGAGTGTCCAGACTGCATGGATGCTCTCTTGAAAGTAAGCTCTGATTGCTATGCACAGAATGGCCACCGGGGCACCTGTGCTTTTTCCTCTTTTTGCACAAAACCCCTTCTTCCCCGTCCACACACACCATTTGGCAAAAGAGCTCTTGTGCAAAAAGGTGTTCTTCCTTGCAGAAAGAGGAATACCAGTTGAGCTAAAACCCCTCTGTGCTTTTGATTCTCTTGCGCAAAAATGCGCTTGAGGTGTGGATGCTCCGCAAGTTTTTGCAGAAAAACGGCCTTTTTTCCACAAAAACTCTGTATGTAGACATAGCCTCAGTGTGCAGCGGCAATCAAACAAGCAAACAGAATGTTAGGAGTCATTAAAAAAGGGCTAGAGAGTAAGACAGGAAATCTCTTATTGCCTCTGTATAAAACCATGGGATGCCCCCATCTTGAATACTGCGTGCAGATGTGGTCACCTCATCTCAAAAATTATATATTGGCATTGGAAAAGGTTCAGAAAAAGGCAACAAAAGTGCTTACGGGTTTGGAACAGGTCCCACTAGTTCCCATAACATAAGAACTAGGGGTCACCGAATGACATGAATAGGCAGCAGGTTTTAAACAAACAAAAGGAAGTATTTCTTCATGCAGCACACAGACAACCTGTGGAACTCCTTGCCAGAGGAGGTTGTGAAGACCAGGACTTTAACAGGGTTCAAAAAAGAGCAAGATAGATTCATGGAGGTTAGGTCCATCAACGGCTATTAGCCAGGATGGGCAGGATGGTGTCCCTGATCTCTGTTTGTCAGGGGCTGGGAATGGGCGACAGGGGAGGGATCACTGGATGGTTCCCTGTTCTGTTCCCTCCCTCTGGGGCATCTGGCACTGGCCACTGGGGGCCGACAGGACACTGGGCTGGATGGACCTTCGGTCTGACCCCACCTGGCCGCTCAGCTGTTCTTAGTGGCCTTGGTCCATGACTAGAGAGAAATGGTCGGACGCTCAGGACTAAGGCGGAAGAGTTCGATACACATTTCTAGCCTCTCTTTGAGCCTGTTCACCCGGCTCGTCTCTGAGCGCAGCCTCCCCTTCCAAACTGCAAACTTTACATCGTGGAGACACAAACGTTTCGACTGGAGGGGCTGGCGCAGAGGTCCAGGGGCGACAGGGAGGGATCACTGGATGGTTCCTGTTCTGTTCCCTCCCCTCTGGGGCATCTGGCACTGGCCACTGGGGGCCGACAGGACACTGGGCTGGATGGGCCATTCCTGTGGGTTTTCAGTACGTCTTGGACACTGGGCACGCTCCAGAGACGGACCGAAAGTCTCTGTTGTGTGTGTGCGAACAAGGGCAACGGGGCACTCGCCTAGTTCTAGGCCTGCCAGTCGGACGCGGACGCTGGGCACGAGGAGGAGGAAAGTGGCCGGTGGACGCAGGGCCGGCCCACAGCATTTTGGCACCTGAGGCGGGGAGCTCAAATGGCGCCCCCATGTGCACATCTGCACCAGCAGCAGACACAATGTTCTACACTCTGGGTCCTAGTGGCGCCCCCCCGCCCCAGTCTGGCACCTGAGGTGGCCGCCTCAGTTCGCCTCATGGTAAGGCCAGCGCTGGGTGGATGCGGCCACGGGAGTGCTGCTGTGATAGACCCAGAGGGCTGGAAAGGAGACTGATCCCCAACGTCCCCGCAGCCCACAGTAAATGGAGGAGAATCCAGGGAACCAAGAGGCCCCAGAGCATCCTGGAGAGGGTTCGCTACCTGACCTGGGGCGGGTTCATCATGCTGGGCACGAGGAGGAGGAAAGTGGCGGTGCGTGGCCTGGAGCAGGGTTGGTGGCACCTGAGGCGGGAGCTCAAATGGCGATGTGCACATCTGCAGCAGCAGACACAATGTTCTACATTCTGGGTCCTGGGCGCCCCGCGTCTGGCAGGGTGGCTCAGATTTGCTCATGGTAAGGCCAGCGCTGGGTGGATGCAGGTGCTGTGTGATAGCCCAGAGGGCTGGAGGAGTTCACCGCGTGGCAGCCACAGTAAATGGAGGAGTTCCAGGAACCTGAGGCCCCAGAGCATCCTGGAGGGCAGATTTGCTGCGTGTCCTGGAGCAGGTTTGCTGTGTGGCCTGGAGAGGGTTCACCGCGTGGTCTAGAGGAGGTTCGCCGCGTGGCCTGGGGCGGGTTCACCGCGTGGCTTGGGGCAGATTTGCTGCGTGTCCTGGAGCAGGTTTGCTGTGTGGCCTGGAGAGGGTTCACCGCGTGGTCTAGAGGAGGTTCGCTGCATGGCCTGGGGCGGATTCGCTGCGTGGCTCGGGGCAGATTTGCTGCATGTCCTAGAGCGGGTTTGCCGCGTGGCCTGGAGAGGGTTCACTGCGTGGTCTGGGCGGGTTCGCAGCATGTCCTGGAGCGTGTTTGCCACGTGGCCTGGAGGGGGTTTGCCACATGGCCTGGGGTGGGTTCGCTGCATGGCCTAGAGGGGGCTTGCGGTGTGGCCTGGGGCAGGTTCACCGTGTGGCTTGGAGGGGGTTCACTGTGTGGCCTGGGGCAGGTTGGCTGCATGACCTGAAGGGGGTTCGCCACGTGGCCTGGGGCAGGTTCGCTGGAGACGTCCCATTTGCACCCGTGGCCTGGGAGAAGGCAGAGCCCTCGCTGACACAGGCGGTAGCGGACGCAGCGACGCGGGAGGAGGGGGTGAGAGCGAGGGAGAGGCAGGCCAATAGCACAGTGGGGAAGTGGGGCCCAGCTAGGCCTGGTTTCATTGGGGCCTAATGTCAATGCAGTGGGAGCCCCCCCGTGGGCAGCACGTGGTGTTTGCAGGGGCCTCTGCTTTGCCCTAGCTGGGGGGGCTGGTGGCGGACCCCTCTGCTTCACAGGGAGCTGCAGCCCTGCACAAGGGACGGGGGCAGCCCTGGGAGATGGGCCCATGGGACACAGGAGAGCAGGCAGCACCAGTGGCTAGGGAGCACTGCTCCCCTCCTTCCTTAGGGCTCTCGAGATCCTGCAGCGCCCTCCAGTCGTGGCCCTGGGGCGGCACTGCCCGTGAGCCCGGCCCGGTCCTGGAACAAGCCTGCAGGCACCAAGGCAGGTCACCCTCCTGCCCCTGCCCCCAGCCACGTGGAAATCCGCAGCGACGGCAAGCACTGTTCCTGGCGGCCAGGCCCGCTGGCCCCAATTCTTGCCACGCCAGCTCTTGTGCTGTAGAGGGGCAATGACACACATCTGCCCAGTTCTGATTCCATCCAGCAGAGGGCAGCCGTGCGACACGGTGCTGCCTAGGCACGCGCCCTTGGGGGATGGGGGCCAGCAGCCACGTGATCTGCTGCATCCTCAGGATCCCAGGCTGGGGGTAGGCGAGGCGGGAGAGAGGCTGTCCCATAGGGATGGTGGATTGCAGGCTCATCTCCCACAATGCTCTGCAGCAGCCAGCCAATCAGGAGCAGCAGTCGGAGGAATTCTCGTGCCCCCCGTTTAATATCCCTTCTCCCCCAGGAAACGCGCCCAGAGGAAAGCCGCGTCGGGGAAGCAGCGACTGGAAGCACCTGCTGCATCTCCAGCCAAGGCGGGGGCCGCGCCGGAGCGCGTGGGGGACTGGGCCCTGCTGCTCAGGAGAGCGGGAGCAGCACATTGGCCGGGAAGCGGCGCGGTTCCGCCCCACCGAGGGGTTAATAAAGACGCGAGTGGATGAGGCTGCAGCAGGGAAACGCAGAACAATGCAGCAAGAAATAGGTCACAGCTGCTCCTGCCGTGGCCGGGGACAGCGCACCCGCCAGCCCGTGCTACACAGACACACACATGCCCACGACGCCGACTGCACGCAGACACCTGTGCGCACCCAGGTGACACGGCACTTTGCCCACACCCCAGAGCAAAGGCCACGGCACGCGGCTCCCACGTACAGCCACCCACACCGCATGGACACGCCCCACGGCTCCCACATACAGCCACCCACACCGCATGGACACGCCCCACACATGCCCACGGCACGCGGTTCCCACATACAGCCATCCACACCGCATGGACACGCCCCACGGCTCCCACATACAGCCACCCACACTGCATGGACACGCCCCACACATGCCCATGGCACGCGGTTCCCACATACAGCCATCCACACCGCATGGACACGCCCCACGGCTCCCACATACAGCCACCCACACCGCATGGACACGCCCCACACATGCCCACGGCACCCGGCGCCCACGTACACCCATGCGCACAACATAGACACACCCCACACATGCCCACGGCACGCGGCTCCCACGTACAGCCACCCACACTGCATGGACACGCCCCACACATGCCCACGGCACCCGGCGCCCACGTACACCCATGCGCACAACATAGACACACCCCACACATGCCCACGGCACGCGGCTCCCACGTACAGCCACCCACACTGCATGGACATGCCCCACACATGCCCACGGCACCCGGCGCCCACGTACACCCATGCGCACAACATAGACACACCCCACACATGCCCACGGCACGCGGTTCCCACATACAGCCACCCACACTACATGGACACGCCCCACACATGCCCACGGCACGCGGCTCCCACGTACAGCCACCCACACCGCATGGACACGCCCCACACATGCCCACGGCACCCGGCTCCCACGTACAGCCACCCACACTGCATGGACACGCCCCACACATGCCCACGGCACGCGGCTCCCACGTACAGCCACCCACACCGCATGGACACGCCCCACACATGCCCACGGCACCCGGCTCCCAGGTACAGCCACCCACACCGCATGGACACGCCCCACACATGCCCACGGCACCCGGCTCCCAGGTACAGCCACCCACACCGCATGGACACGCCCCACACATGCCCACGGCACCCGGCTCCCAGGTACAGCCACCCACACCGCATGGACACGCCCCACACATGCCCACGGCACCCGGCTCCCAGGTACAGCCACCCACACCGCATGGACACGCCCCACACATGCCCACGGCACCCGGCTCCCAGGTACAGCCACCCACACCGCATGGACACGCCCCACATGCCCACGGCACCCGGCTCCCACGTGCAGCCACCCACACCGCATGGACACGCCCACACATGCCCACGGCACCCGGCTCCCAGGTACAGCCACCCACACCGCATGGACACGCCCCACGGCTCCCACATATAGCCACCCACACCGCATGGACACGCCCCACACATGCCCACGGCACGCGGTTCCCACATACAGCCATCCACACCGCATGGACACGCCCCACGGCTCCCACATACAGCCACCCACACTGCATGGACACGCCCCACACATGCCCATGGCACGCGGTTCCCACATACAGCCATCCACACCGCATGGACACGCCCACGGCTCCCACATACAGCCACCCACACTGCATGGACACGCCCACACATGCCCACGGCACCGGCGCCCACGCACACCCATGCGCACAACATAGACACACCCCACACATGCCCACGCGGCTCCCACGACAGCCACCCACACTGCATGGACATGCCACACATGCCCACGGCACCGGCGCCCACGTACACCCATGCGCACAACATAGACACACTCCACACATGCCCACGGCACGCGGTTCCCACATACAGCCACCCACACTACATGGACACGCCCCACACATGCCCACGGCACCCGGCTCCACGCACAGCCACCCACACCGCATGGACACGCCCACACATGCCCACGGCACCCAGCTCCCAGGTACAGCCACCCACACCGCATGGACACGCCCCACACATGCCCACGGCACCCGGCTCCCAGGTACAGCCATCCACACCGCATGGACACGCCCCACACATGCCCACGGCACCCGGCTCCCAGGTACAGCCACCACACCGCATGGACATGCCCACACATGCCCACGGCACCCGGCTCCCAGGTACAGCCACCCACACTACATGGACACGCCCACACCCCACGGCACCGACTCCCAGGTACAGCCACCACACCGCATGGACACGCCCCACACATGCCCACGGCACCCGGCTCCCACGTACAGCCACCCACACCGCATGGACACGCCCCACACATGCCCACGGCACCCGGCTCCCAGGTACAGCCACCCACACCGCATGGACATGCCCCACACATGCCCACGGCACCCGGCTCCCACGTACAGCCACCCACACCGCATGGACACGCCCCACATATGCCCACGGCACCCGGCTCCCACGTACAGCCACCCACACCGCATGGACACGCCCCACACATGCCCACGGCACCTGGCTCCCAGGTACAGCCACCCACACCGCATGGACACGCCCCACACATGCCCACGGCACCCGGCTCCCAGGTACAGCCACCCACACAGCATGGACACGCCCCACACATGCCCACGGCACCCGGCTCCCACGTACAGCCACCCACACCGCATGGACAGGCCCCACACATGCCCACGGCACCCGGCTCCCACATACAGCCACCCACACCGCATGGACATGCCCCACACATGCCCACAGCACACGGCTCCCAGGTACAGCCACCCACACAGCATGGACACGCCCCACACATGCCCACGGCACCCGGCTCCCACGTACAGCCACCCACACCGCATGGACAGGCCCCACACATGCCCACGGCACCCGGCTCCCACATACAGCCACCCACACCGCATGGACACGCTCCACACATGCCCACGGCACCCGGCTCCCACGTACAGCCATCCACACCGCATGGACACGCCCCACACATGCCCACGGCACCCGGCTCCCAGGTACAGCCACCCACACAGCATGGACACGCCCCACACATGCCCACGGCACCCGGCTCCCAGGTACAGCCACCCACACCGCATGAACACGCCCCACACATGCCCACGGCACCCGGCTCCCAGGTACAGCCACCCACACCGCATGGACACGCCCCACACATGCCCACGGCACCCGGCTCCCACGTACAGCCACCCACACCGCATGGACACGCCCCACACATGCCCACGGCACCCGGCTCCCAGGTACAGCCACCCACACCGCATGGACACGCCCCACGGCTCCCACATACAGCCACCCACACCGCATGGACACGCCCCACACATGCCCACGGCACGCGGTTCCCACATACAGCCATCCACACCGCATGGACACGCCCACACATGCCCATGGCACGCGGTTCCCACATACAGCCATCCACACCGCATGGACACGCCCCACACATACAGCCACCCACACCTGCATGGACACGCCCCACACATGCCCACGGCACCCGGCGCCACGCATACAACCACCGCATAGACACGCCCACACATGCCCACGGCACGCGGCTCCCACGTACAGCCACCCACACTGCATGGACACGCCCACACATGCCCACGGCACCGGCCCCACACAGCCACCCACACATAGACACACCCACACATGCCCACGGCACGCGGCTCCCACGTACAGCCACCCACACTGCATGGACATGCCCCACACATGCCCACGGCACCCCACGTACAGCCACCCACACTACATGGACACGCCCCACACATGCCCACGGCACGCGGCTCCCGCATACAGCCACCCACACCGCATGGACACGCCCCACACATGCCCACGGCACCCGGCTCCCACGTACAGCCACCCACACCACATGGACACGCCCCACACATGCCCACGGCACCCAGCTCCCAGGTACAGCCACCCACACCGCATGGACACGCCCCACACATGCCCACGGCACCCGGCTCCCAGGTACAGCCATCCACACCGCATGGACACGCCCCACACATGCCCACGGCACCCGGCTCCCAGGTACAGCCATCCACACCGCATGGACATGCCCCACACATGCCCACGGCACCCGGCTCCCAGGTACAGCCACCCACACCGCATGGACATGCCCCACACATGCCCACGGCACCCGGCTCCCAGGTACAGCCACCCACACCGCATGGACACGCCCCACATATGCCCACGGCACCCGGCTCCCACGTACAGCCACCCACACCGCATGGACACGCCCCACACATGCCCACGGCACCTGGCTCCCAGGTACAGCCACCCACACCGCATGGACACGCCCCACACATGCCCACGGCACCCGGCTCCCAGGTACAGCCACCCACACAGCATGGACACGCCCCACACATGCCCACGGCACCCGGCTCCCACGTACAGCCACCCACACCGCATGGACAGGCCCCACACATGCCCACGGCACCCGGCTCCCACATACAGCCACCCACACCGCATGGACATGCCCCACACATGCCCACAGCACACGGCTCCCAGGTACAGCCACCCACACAGCATGGACACGCCCCACAGATGCCCACGGCACCCGGCTCCCACGTACAGCCACCCACACCGCATGGACAGGTCCCACACATGCCCACGGCACCCGGCTCCCACATACAGCCACCCACACCGCATGGACACGCTCCACACATGCCCACGGCACCCGGCTCCCACGTACAGCCATCCACACCGCATGGACACGCCCCACACATGCCCACGGCACCCGGCTCCCAGGTACAGCCACCCACACAGCATGGACACGCCCCACACATGCCCACGGCACCCGGCTCCCAGGTACAGCCACCCACACTGCATGGACATGCCCCACACATGCCCACGGCACCCGGCTCCCAGGTACAGCCACCCACACCGCATGGACACGCCCCACACATGCCCACGGCACCCGGCTCCCAGGTACAGCCACCCACACCGCATGGACACGCCCCACACATGCCCACGGCACCCGGCTCCCAGGTACAGCCACCCACACTGCATGGACATGCCCCACACATGCCCACGGCACCCGGCTCCCAGGTACAGCCACCCACACCGCATGGACAAGACCCAGGAGCGTGCTGGCCGGCATCTGCGCCTTCCCTGCACCGCAGCGCCCCCACTGGCCACCTGCTGCCTTGCAAGGCAGGGAAGGGAGCTGTCCCGGCCCAAGAACCTTGGGTGCTGTGCTTGGACACAGCGGGACGTAACCAGCCATTCGGCCGGGGAGGCAGGGGCCAGGCACTGGAGGGCAGGGCTGAGATTTTCAGTGGAGGCGGAAGCCCAGTTCCTCAGTTAGGTGCCCCGTGTCCTTTGCCCCTGAGCCCATGGGAGTTGGGTGCCAGCCTGTCCCCCAAATCTCCCTGAGACCCCCCGAGACTGACACCAGGCACTGGGTCTGAGCCTTTCTCACAGAAACTGCCCAGGCCTGAGGGATGGGGTGGTCCCCCCGTGAGCACCCTCAATTCTACAGGGAGGTTTCCGGCTTCTGCCGGCAGCTGGGCCAGGAGCCGGCGCCAGGCCCTGGCAGAAAGGGGCAGGACCGCAGGGCTCCCGGGACGGGCTGAGGGGCACCCCCGGGGGGGGGGAGGCCCTGCCTCATCCCAGGCGGGGGGAGCACAGCGCCGCGAGTGGCAGGCGGGGGAGGAGCGGGCTGAGGGAACGGCCGTCGCCGCCGGGCAATAAAGTTCCCCCCGAAACATGCACCTGGCTAACTGCGCTGGCGAGCGAGCGTGCGCGGCTGCGCCCCCGGGCCCGCACAGGTGGGTAACCTTGGCAACCAGGCCTTCTGGGGCTCGGCGGGAGGGTTCACAGAGCCCCTCCCCCCACGTGGGGGGCCGAGCGAGGGAACCGGGCTCCTCCCCGGGGGGGAGGGCAGGACGGCCGAGCTCGCCCGGGGGCTGCAGGCGACACTCCGGGGGGCCGGGCCTCGGCGAGGGCCACAGGAGGCCCAAGCAGCGTCAGTGCTGGCAGCGAGCGCACCAGCCTGTGCCCCCCCAGAACCAGCCGCACTGCATGGGGCCTGCGACAAACGCCCCGACCCCCCCAGCTGGGAGTCCAGGGCGCAGCTGCGCCCCCCAGGCAGCCAGAAATGGCCCGAGTCCGCCAGAACTCGCTCCAAGGGCCAGGAGCAGGGAGCTGGGGCCACCGGGAGCAGCGCTCCCTCGAAGCCAGCAGCCCCGAGGGGCCAGAGCCGAGACCAGGGCCCCAGCGTGCCGGGAGCTGCATGAACAGGCAGCAAGACAGAGGCCTGCCCGGAAGGCCGCACGACGCGCCCGCACAGGAGGGCTCCGCCGCCCACGGGCAGGAGGTGCCCAGCTCCCACGGAAATCAACCAGAGCCTTAACCTGCGGCTTGGCCCCTCCGGGGCGCAGGCACAAGCGGCTGAGAACAGGCGTCCGTCCCAAACGAGTCCAGCAGCCCTTGTGGCCAGACAGCACAGGTCAGACCCTGGTGGCTGGGTCACGTCAGCCCCCAGCCCACCCCCGGGGCTCGCCGGGCGTGTGTGCCAGACCCTGGCAGCCCGCCGCCCGGGAAGGAGTCCAGTCCGCAGCCCGGCCGGACCCCCCCGTGGCAGCGCCCGGGACACCTGCCCTCGCCTCGCCCCGCGTTCTGTGCAGCGGGCGCTCGCGGGACTCGCCAGCACACGGACGTGGCGGCGTTTCCGCCTGCGCTCGGCCTGGCGGGACATTGCTGGCTCTCTGCGCCAGGCGCTGTCCCGGGCTCAGCGCGCAGGAAGCGACGGCGTGTTCTTTGCGGCCCCCGGGTCTCTGCTCCTGTGCCCCAG
This sequence comes from Rafetus swinhoei, assembly GCA_019425775.1. NCBI lineage: Eukaryota > Metazoa > Chordata > Testudines > Trionychidae > Rafetus > Rafetus swinhoei. The sequence continues at coordinate 1,202,567 of CM033435.1, read as the reverse complement.
CACCACTTGTGGGCAGTTTCAGGGCACAGCGGCGCCCCCACGGCCAGACAGGTCTGCAAAGTCCCAGGTACCAAGTTCTGAAAACGCCGGGGAGCCGGGAGCCGCAGCCCCCTGGAAGTCACTGGCCCCGTAGCCGGGAGTGGCTGCCCGGGGACTTCTGCGCGGTTGCCGTCGGGGGAGGGACCGAGAGGCCGGCTGGTTTGCAAAGGCGCATTCCCTGGGCTCAGCGGGCACCAGACAGGCGCAGGCGCGTGGCCCAGAATGCCAAGCCCCTTCCAGACAGCCCTCTGCCCCCAACCCTCCCCCTTCGGCCTGCTCTTCGCGCCACGCTGCTCGCGCTGTTCCTGCCTCTCTGCCTGCTGCTGACCCACACCGTGCCCCCCAGCACCCGAGCCCCACAGCTACCCCCCCTCCACCGCCTGCCTCGCCCAGCTCGCTGGGCAACGGCTCCTGTTGCTTCGGCTCCAACACCATCCGGGTGCCCGGGTTTTCCTTTGGGCAGGAGACGGGTCTGGGGCAGAGGCTCAGTGCTGGGGGTGAGGGCTGGGGCAGAGAAGGGAGCCCAGGGCAGCAGGGACGTTAGCTCCGTGTTGCGGAGCCGAACAAGCCCGGAAACGGCTCTGTTGTGGCTGCGGATCGCAAAGGCCCGCGGTGCTGACGCCCCCAGGCCTGTGTCCGGGTGCTGGGCAGCGTATCCCCCGCTGGCAGCCCCCTCGGGCAGCCGCTGACACAACGGCCAGGACACACGCCCCCCACAAAGGGCCGTGAGCTCACCACAGGGTCAAAGGGCAGGCCAGCTGAGGCTGCAAACGGGAGGGTGATACACTGTCCGGCAAGCCAGGGCTACGGGCACAGGTCTGAGTGCGGCTGGGCACAGAGACGGGGGCAGGGCTGGTGCCCGATTTACAGCCCTGGACGCTCCCCCGCCAGGCCGTCAGCTGCCGCCTGCAGGGAGCCGGCGGGTGCGCCCGCCACGTGTCCGGCCAGGCTGTGGATTTCCTCCCGCCAGGCCACGTGGCTGGAGAGGGACGGCAGGCCAGGCCACGAGGCGGTGTGAGCTCTCCACTGTGGGGCTGGCTGGGGCTGGCTCACCGCTCAGGGGCTGGCGGATCACTGGGGGGGCCAGGAAGGAGTTTTGCCCCGGTCCGACTGGCAGGGACCCGGGGACCCCTTCGTGAGGGTGCAGGTGCTGGGCGCTCCCTGGGCTATGGGGGCCCTGGAACACCCCCTGCAGCCTTGCACCCCTTGCCTGATCCGCCAGCCACCGGCAGCTCCAGCCCCGCTTCCCAGGCCCTGCAGGCTGCACACGCCAGCCCCATGTCCGCGGCGCGTCCCCTGCCACGCCCAGCCCTGCGCCACGGGCACTCGGCACAGCTGGGCTCCGGAGCCAGGGCGGAGACCCGTGCCGCTGAGAGATGGGCCGGCAGCAAACAACGTCTGAACGCGCTTTGCCGGCCCCCTGGGCAGGTCGCCTTGCCCCTTCCTTCCCACGGAGTAACTCCCCCCAGCGCAGGCTTCCTGGCAGCCCTTGCCCCCCCTGCTGTCCCTTGCTTCCTCCCCCATCACGCGGCGCGGCCAGACACCGGCAGCAGGTGATCCCCCCCGAGCGTGCAGAACCACTGGCACGGGCCTGCAGCCTGCCCCGGGGTGCTGCTGGCCGTGCCTGTCACAGCCGCACTAACGACTCCCCCGCCTGTGCAAACCGGGTGAGCTCACGGGAAGTCTCCGCCAGCGTTTTCAGCCAGGCCCAGCTGAGACCCCGCTCCCCCGAAGCAAAGCCACTTTCCTGTGAAGGGAGCCGGGGCTCTGGTCTGCCCCCAAACAGGGTCAGGCACCCAAGGTCCCCTCTAATCTTTTCCACCCACATGCGGAATAAAGTTTGTTCTGTGCACCGAGGCACGTGTGAATGTGCACCACCAGCAGAAGCACAAGGCCAGTGGTGGGCACTCTGCTAATCAGCTGGGTGGCACGGGAACCTCTCCTGACGGCTGCACCAGTGCCCGGCTCCCAGGGGCCCCCGCTGCAGCCCCTGGAATAGCTTCCTCCGCAGCTCCTCACGCCGGCGCCCGGCCAGACGCTCAGTGCAGCCGAGCGAGAGGAGGCCTGCTGGGACGGGGACAAGCCGCAGCGGCCAAGTCTGCAGGGGGCCACGAGACGGGTACTCGACTGGCGGCACATGCCCCAGTCCCCACAGCCCCTCTGCTACCTGGCACGTGGCGCCTGCTGGCCACCTCCCGCGGCCTTCTCCGGGGTGCACCAATGGCCACGCTTGGCTCAGGAGACTCCTGTCACGCCCTGTCCCCGGCCCGCTGGCGCTGTGACATTCCTGTCCAGCCCCCCCGCGCGCCCGCCGGCGCTCTGGCCCTGCCGCGACGGGCCCCGCACAGGATCGCTCCCCCCCGGCCGCTGGGTGTCCCGCCGGGGCCTGGGGCTCGTGGGCGTGCCTCAGTCCATGGCTGCTGGGGGCCCCTTCCTGCCGCCAGGTCGTGCGGTGACCCCCCTTCGGGGGGAGGGGCGTCTCGCCACATCTCTGCCCAGCGCCTCCCTCAGGGACTCTGCCGTCTGCCCCAGCAACTCCGCCCTGTGGGGGTCAGGCCCACCCTCGGCTCCGGGTTCCCCCCCACTCTTCCAGGACCATTGCCAGCCGTGCCCCCCGCCCCTGCGCCTCTCTCCAGCAGGGCCTCCAGCCCCCTTCCTTCTCCTTGTCCCCAGAACCTGGAGCTTCCCTGCTGGCTCCAGGCCAGCCCCCTTCTAGCTGGGCCCTACACGCAGCCTCCCTCGGCCCCTCCTTGCAGCTGAACTGGCTGATTCCCCCACCGCCTGGCCTAGCTCGGCTCTCGGGCCGGGAGCGGGCAGCACAGCCCCTTCCAGCACCCGGCCAGGACCGGCCCTGCCTCCCGCCCCAGCTGTGCCCGGGCATCGCGCGCCCCTGGGAGCAGCCTGCCGCTGGCGGGAGCCCTACGCAACGGGCGCCCGGCAGACCCAAAAGGTTGGGGACCACTGGCCTAGAGAACAGGAGCTAGGAGGCCAGGCTGGAAGAACTGGGCTTGTGTAGTGTGGAAAGGAGGCGGCCGAGAGGGGCCATGAGAGCGGTTTGCAAGCACCTAAAAGGGGGTCACAGGGAGGACGGGGGTAAATTGTTCCCCTGGGCCCCTGAGGACAGAACAAGCAGCAAGGGGCTTACACCGCAGCAGGGAGGTTCAGGTTGGACATTAGGGAAATCTTCCTGCCTGCCGGGGTGACGCTCGGGGATACGTTGCCCGGGGCGTTACAATCACTGGAAATTAAGGGCAGTTTTGACAAGCACCTGTCAGGGCTGATGCCGTGGGGGCCGGGACTGGGCTTGGCAACCCCTCGAGGGCCCTGCCAGTTCTCGGGTTCTCCCGCTCGAGTCGGCCCTGGCTCTCAGCTGCACTTCCAGGCCCGGGGGTAGAGCTGGGACGCCTGCAGGGCCAGGAGTGCGCAGCCAGCCGGCCAGCCCCAGAGCCCCCAGCGGGATGCTCCGGGCCAGAAGTCACGCCCAGCGCTGCCGGGTGACACCAGCAGCTTCCCCGCTCCTGCATCACATGGCCCAGCCTCCTCTCCCCCAGGCCGGGGGCTCGGCCCCACGCGCACTCGCAGGTCAGCGTGTCCAGCCTGAGAACAGCGTGATGGTTTGTCCTTGCGAACCCGCCCCGGTTTGGGGAGCAGGGAGTGAAGCTCCGCTCCCAGCTCCAGGGAATCCCCCAGGAACGCTCTCTCCTTTCCCCAGGGACAAGGCGCCGTGCGGCAGATTTGGGATTTTTTCTGCCACCCGGAAGGGGAATAAGGTTTGATGTTTGAATGGACATAACAATCCCTCCTCGTGTCCCGGCCGTGGCCCTCGGGCACCACCGACCAACATGCTTAATTCGTGCTGTAATCTCCCAGCACTACTCAGTGAGTCCCCCTGGCCACGCCGCAGAACAAGGCCGCGGATCGGCCCGAGGGGGGTCCTGATGCAGGTTGTAAATATCCCTCGCGTGCAAGTCAGCTCAGGTCTACTGCCTTCAGCTCCCCTCGGGTTCGGCTCCCGGGGACTCGCTGCTAAGGGGGCAGGGAGTCGGCGGCGTTTGACTTTGGGAAAGTTTCTTGTTTCATTTCGGAGCCGCCTTCGGCAGCTCGATCCCCTGCGGCCGAGCGAGGTGGCAGGTGGCGCTCCCTGCTGCTGGGAGCCGGCGAGCGCGACCGAGTCCACGGGCTAAGGCCTCGGGCAGGGCTCGGCTCTGACGCCCTGCAATAAGGGGTCTGGCTGACACACGGACTCTCTCCCGGCCCAGCGGCTCGGAGGAATGTGTCTGGAACTTGCTCAGGGCGCTGGGGGCTGGGCTGAACAGGCCTCAGTGGATTAACCCCCAACACCCATTCACGTCCCCTAGCGTCTCAAACGCCAGGCAATTTCACCCGCCGGGCCGTGTGGGCGAGTCCACGGGGGGCTGTCTCCCCAGGAACCTGCAGACGCGCGCAACGGCCACCCTGGCTCAGCCCCTGGGTCCTGCCAGCCCGGGGTCCTGTCGGCCCACAGCAGCCAAGGCCAGGGGCCCCAGGGCAGTGAGCATAGCAGGGCCATTTCAGGTGAGCTGGCCCTCGAGCACTCAGAGACTTCCGGACACCCAGGCCCTGCCTGGTGAAGCGCCACCGGTGGACCCGCCCTCCCCGAGCATAGCTAATTCTTCTCCTAACCCAGCTGCACTTGGGCCTCGAGGCCCCGCCGGGCAGGGAGCTCTGCAGGCCGGCGGCGCCTTGCCTGGAGAAGCCTTCCTGTCGTTTGTGCCACTGGGGCACACTAGAAAGCTGTGGGCTTGGGGTGGGGGCCTCTGGCTAGGTGTGTGGGGCTCAGGGTGCAAGAGGGGGCTCTGGGGTGGGGCCAGGGTGAGGGGCTCTGGGGTGCGGGGCTGAGGTGCAGAGGGGCTCTGTGGTGGGGCCGGGCTGAGGGGCTCAGGGTGCAAGAGGGGCTCTGGGTGGGGCCGAGTGCGGGGCTCTGGGGTGCGGGGCTGAGGTGCAAGAGGGGCTCTGGGGTGGGGCCAGGGTGCGGGGCTGAGGGTGCAAGAGGGGGCTCTGGGGTGGGGCCAGGCTGAGGGGCTCAGGGTGCAAGAGGGGGCTCAGGGTGCGGCTGCATCTTCCAGCAGCCTCCTCCTCTTGCAGGCGCAGAGGGCCGGGGAAGGGGCGGGAAGGGCCCAGGATGCCAGAGAGCCAAGGACTCTGCAGAACCGGAGCGACTGCGGCTCTGGAGCCCCCGGCTGATTTCCCAGGCCCAAGGCTGGGCTAGATTTCGCGCTCCCAGGTGCGAAGGAAGCTCCTTTCTGCAGGGAAAGGTCTTTGCAGGCTGCCCCGGGCCCCCGGGCCACACACCTGCGCTCCGCAGCGCCCCAGCAGCTCTAGGCCGGGAGGCTCCAGCGGAAGGGGGAGGCCAGGCTAGAGCACAGCCAGTAAGGGAACGGCCAGCGCAGGGACCTGGCGTGAGGAGCGCGGCCCCCAGGCAGTCGCTGTAGCGTGCGCTCCAGGCCCGGCCCTGGCTTATGAGGCCGGCGGGAGGACTCGGCCGAGCGGCCTGGGCTGCGTCCCAGCCACCGCACAGGGGGAGCTGGCCCCTGCGTCTGCGCCTGCCGGCTGGCCACAGAACCAGCATGAGGGGACGGGGCGTGGGGGCCGCAGACGGGACATGAGCCACGGGGGGGGGTTTCTGGGGGTTCCCCAGGGCTGATATGAAAACAACCCAAATAGGCACGTACAGGGCAGCCCCCGGGCCCGAGGCCACGCTCCCCTCTGCCGGCGACGGGCCGTGCCTTCCCGGGAGAGCGGGGCCTGGGGGCGCTGAGTGATGCTGGAACCACGGTCCTTGGCCAGGGGACATTTTCAGCCGTGTGCACGTTTTACATCCCATACCGGCCAGCACCGCCCCTTCCACGGGCACTCCCGTCCTGGCTCTGCCACACATGCCCCATGTGGCCGTGGCCAAGTGTGGCAGCGGCCAAGTGTGGCAGCGCGTCGGGGACCCCCCACCCTGCACCCCGTCTGCAGCAAGATGAGACTCCGCCAGCCAGTAGAACAGAGGGGGGTTAGTGCTGCTCCAGGACACAGCCCAGCCCAGACAGGGTGTGGACATGAGTCAGCGGCTGGCAGCCCTAGACCCCTTGGGGCAGGTGTGTATAGCCCCCCCCGTCACCCCCAGCACTCAGCTTAGGCTGTTCTCTTCATGGTTTTCCAGCTAAAAAAACTGCCCAGCTCCCAGCCCTGCCCCCAGCCAGATGTTGGTCCCTGCCTCCCTCCCTTTGTCTCCCCCCTGCGAAGAGCCTTGTTACCTGCCCAGGCTGGGCCTAGGTGTCTGGGCCATACACATGTGGGTGAGTCAGTGGGAATCGCACCGCACAGCGCAGGGGAACCCCGGGCTACAGAGCAGACAGCCCCCCACTGTGTCACACTAAGTCACCTAATCGCACCGTGCCTCACTTTCCCCATCGGTTCAAGGGGGAGGCGCTCTCTGCCAGCCTGTCGGCGGGCCCATCTCCATTCTCAGCCAGTCAGGCCCCAAGAGGACGGACAGAGGGGAGCTGCCGTACGTCGGCTCTGGGACCTGCCCCCATTGCACCGGGGGGCAGCGGAGCCCAGAGAGGCTGTGGATACGAGAATTCTGCCAGAGCTCCTGCCCTGACTGCCCCAGAGGGAACCTCCTGGCTCGTGCCCCACCCCCCAGCTATGCGAGGCCTGGCTGGCAAGGGGCCAGCAACCCACCAAAGTGCTTTGATCCTCTGGGTGATGGTTTCTAACTGGAGGGGAAACGATTTCCCGGCCCGCGTTTCCCAGCACGGAGATGCAGCGGGTCGATAAAATGCATTTCCTCGGCTCCCCGCCTTCGGACCTATCGATCTCGCTCAGAAATAGCTGCTGGCAAAGGGATGAGTCAGACCTTGACCCCCCCGCTGGAAAAGGGAGGCCTGGGGGCCCGGCAGGGTGCAGGCGAACCCCCTCTCCCGGCTAGGGGAGGAGGGACAAGGAGCTGGCATGGCAGCGGGGCACTGATCATCCCTGGCCCAAGGGAGCCCCGGGCGGGGGAGCTGCCCAGCAGGACCCTGAGAGCCAGGGCAGGACGGGGCACGACTGAGCGGTGGAGCCATGGCCCGTGGCCAGCCCGCTCCGTCCGGCACTGGCCAAGGGTGCAGCTGCGGCCCAGCCCCCTGGGAGTGCAGCAGCCGTGGCCAGGGCTGGGCAGGGCCAGGGTGTCCCCCCAGGGTCCCGCGGTGGCAGGGAACCGGCGCCTGTGGCCCAGACCTGCTCTCTCGCAGGCGTGAGCCAGCCCCTCCCAGGGCAGCTCGCACTAGCGGTTGAGGGAAAGCCTGGCCCGTCCCTGGCACTGGCTGCCTGTGGGCCAGGGTAGCACTGGGCTGACATGGCCCTGAGGAGCCCAGGGCTGCTGGGATTCACACTCACACGCAGGGACTGTCCTCCGGGCAGGGGTCCCAGCCCCCGGGCCAGGCCCTAGCTCCGGGGACAAGCCACAGGCCGCTGCAGACCCGGGCGGCCCAGGCGAGGAGCGGGGTGCAGCTGCCCTTCCCCCCATCCCCTGCCAGAGGCACTGGGACAATTCCTGTAGCAGGGGTGCTGGGATCCAGGAATCCAGCTGCAAATCCGGTATAATGGGAGCCACTCGAGCCAGGGGGTGCAGCCCCTCCCTTAGTTCCAGCGCCTAGCGGTCCCTCTGCCAATGAGCCCCCAGCCTTGCAGGGCTCCATCCCCCAAGAGCGGGGGAAACTGAGGCACGGACCGGCGCCCACAGAGGGAGCCATGGACAGAACACAGGCATCCGGCTTCCACTCCCTCCCGTAGCTGCTCACCCAGCCAAGCCCTGGCTACCGGGCGCATCAGGGGGGCTCCCCATGCCCTGCACTTTTGGGGGCCCCCCAGTGCCCACCCCAACTGTCCTATGGAATTATGGGGGCCTGGCAGGGGCAACAGCTGGGGTCACCCCGCACCCCCACCAGGCAGGCAGCAGGAGCCAGAGCAGCCCAGCACTCTGCTCCACCCCTGGAGCACTGGGGGGTTGCCCCAGGCTCTGAGCAGCCCCTCTGCGGTGCAGTGATGCGGGCAGCAGCGAGGGGGGAGCAGCCACACCAAAACCCTGCACATCCCAGCCCAGGTATGGGGGCAGGCATTGCTGGCGAGCGGCTGCCATCTAGCGGCCCCTGGGCACGCACCGCCCCTGCACACGGCTGCGGCCGGCAGACGGGGTGCGCAGGGCCATGCAGCTGCAGACTGGCTGGGGGCACCTCCCCCCTGCTTCCCGGATTCTGCCATCGCAGCATTGCAGATTGTACTCACCGCAGCCACATCCAAGGGCGTCTGGGAGGGGCCACCCCTCTGTCCCTGGCTCTCCTTGCGCGGGCTCCGTCGTCCGCACCGCGGGGGGCACGCGGGGACAGCCTTGGGCTCAAGGCTCGGCTTCGCGCCGCAAGGGCTGCCTGCGTGAACCGCCTGGTTACGGGAATCAGCACAAGCCCCGGGCAGATTCGCTCCCCCAAGGCCAGACGGGCCATTTAGATGGGCTGCCCCCGGCTAATGCGCTTGGAGAAGCAGCCTATTGAGAGTTAAAAGTTGGCCGTGAAGGAGAGCTCCCCCCCCCGCCCCTGCCGGTTAACTGCAGCTTGGCGACAAGCTTAGCCACCCGCCGGCTGGGGTGAGCCCGCTCTCTGCGGGACTGCGCGGCCACGCAGCTACACAGCCTGCGGGTGGGTCGCTTCCTGCGCTGCCGGTCCCCCAGCCGGCGGAGGGAGAACAGCAGCGTGCAGAGCTGCGTCCTTCCCCTGCAAGCCGGATCTGGCCTGCGGGCCCCCCCCGGGGGAAGCCAGCGCGGGCGCTCCAACTTTGCAAGGGGGCAGGGCTGGAGCGCTCAAGCGGGGGGAGCCCCGAGCCTGCGGCCCACCTGCAGACAGGTGCCAGCCACCCTCGGAGCCCTGCGACAGGGCTTTTCCATCCTTTCATGTGGCTCAGGGGTCTTCTGAGCCCCCGGAATTGTGAGCCCAGCCCAGGAGCCCAGCAGTGCCCGCCCCAGAGCCACACACAGGTTAAAACCCCGCGCTGGGCTTGCCGTTCCTGTCTGCCCCTCAGGCACGCAGCCCTGTTAGCACAGCCCGGCCCTGGCGCTCCTGCCCAGCTGATTGCTCAGCCCCACGCCCACCCAGCCTTGCTCCGTCGCCTCTTCCCAGGACAGCGGCTGCCCACTGCGGAGGCGCTGCAGGCCGTGCGCCGAGCGCCAGGCCCAGGCAGATAGAAGGGCGCTGGCCGCCAGCTTACGGAGCAAGAGCAGCTGGCTCGGCACCTGGCACAGCCCCTGGCGGCGCCGGTCAGCACGGCTGCCCCTGCACATAGGGCCAGAGCGTGTTACTTCTGGGCACTGCCTCATGTAAGGGAAGCTGGAGCCCGCCTGGGACCCCCTCCCAAACCCCAACGCCTTCCTGGGGCCCACCCCCCGGCCCCGAGTTCCCTCACAGCCTCCCAGAGCTTGCACTGCACACCCCAGCCTGCACTGCACCGGCCTGCACTGCACGCCCCATCCTGCACACTGTCCTCACTGCATACCTTGTCCCGCACACTCCATCTTGCACTGCACACCCCACCCCATTCCTGCACACCTTGCCCTGCTCTCTCATCCTGGCCCGAGTCCCCTCCTCCAGACAACCCACACCCGAGCTGGAGCTCTCCCCTGCCTGTGAAAATGCAGGCAAGTTAGCGAAGGTGGGGGAGAGGAAGGAGGGAGGGGCTGGCGTGAGCAGGGGCAGGACCAGGGGGCTGTGTTTCTGCAATGAGAAAGCTCACTGCGGATCAGGGACTGTCTGGGTGCAGTTAGGCGGGTAGAAGACACAGAGCTGTGCAGATTAACCCTGGAGGGGGGAAGCCCAGTGTTCACCTCCACAGCTGGGAGACCCCGGCCTTTCCTTGCCCGCCCCTGGCTCCTTGCCCACGGCCTGGGGCATTGTTGCCAGGCTCACTGTGCTCAATGCCACTCTTACTGGGCAGCTCCCTTCCCCCCGGCAGAAAGCTCCTGCACGTGCCATAGCTGCCGCCAGGCTGGGGCTTGTGTTGCTTTAACAGTATGGGGGGCGGGGGGGGAGAGAGACACACACACTACCAACCACCATGGAGGCCAGGCCTCAGGAGAGGAGCAGGCCACAGCTTGGACCTACAGAATCTGAGCATCAGTTCACAGCAGCAGCCCAGGTGGGTGCCTGGGGGGCTAAGCTCCCACCACAGCTCTGCCAGGACACAGAGGCACAGGTACATGCACAGGGCAGGTGCACGCCCCACACTGGTCAGACTTGAAAGCCACGTGAGTTTTCCAGCAAGTGGGGCTAGGCAAGGTCCTGGGGAGGAGGGCTGGCAGGGGCCAGGGAAAGGATCAAACCAGAAAACGCAGCCCCTACTTTAGCACCAAAATAACAGCCTTGCGATACTCCAAGGGTGGCAGAGTCTCCACTCGTCCCCTCTCCCTCCCAAGGCTGGTTTCCTACGAATACTTCAGCAAATGCTTGCTAGTTTTGAAAGCAGGGAGGGCCATAGGAAATGGATATACGCACTTGTCGGCTTCAAGCACGAAGGTGCGGAAACAGAGCAAGCTTTAAGCTCCACCCACCCACATTGGAAGGCAATTCCACTTACAGTAGATTGTGACTTCAGAATACACCCCCAGCTACAAGTAGTGAGCTAACCAACACGGACTCTGCCAGCAGTAGGTTTCAGAGTCAACATCTCCGCCCTCTCCTTCCAGGCTACCTGCCGACACACACAGCTGTTGCTGCATTAGCAGTTTTGGTTCACCACCGGAGACAACTGCCCACTCTGCTGTAGTTACCCCATGCAGAGGGCCCTGGGGCTATAGCACATATAGGAGGAGAGCTGGAACAGTGGCTTATGGCAGAGCGCTGTGATAGGGCTGGGCAAGGACAAGGAAGCCCCAAGGAGAGAATGTTTCCTCCTCAGATGTCACTGGAGCTCCCTGAAACCCAGGGACTCCTGAAGGCAAGGAAGGAGTCTGCCCCAAGTGGAGGTGGTTAGTTCGTCCAGGAAGGCAGAGAGCAGCATGGCAGAGGGCCGCTGGGGCTCGAAGTAACTGCAGCAGGCTCCGCTGTTGGCTGGCGAGCCTCGAGCAGGGCTGCATGGGGTGCCCTGAAGAGCAGTACCCCTGCTGCTGAGATTCTGCGGTGCTCGGGGCTCTCTAGAGGGAGGTGGACAAAGCAGTAGCAGGGGCTGGGGCCAATCTACCACCACTCCCAGGCTGACTGGCCTCCTTTTTGGCTTTTGTTTGCGTCAGTGAGGAGTCAGGCCTGCAGGAAAGCCCATCAAGTTCAGAGCCGAGGTAAGGCAGCTAGTTCCCCACCTCATTCCTCTGCCCCAGAGCCTGTGATGGACAGCCCTGGAGACCAGGCCAGAGAGCTAGAACGGCAGGCCCCGAGCGTGCCAAGGGCAAAGGCGCAGGCCAGGCAGCTGTCGTCGCTCCTGCTTGCTGTCCCAGCTGGGGACCAGATCAAGCTGCTGGTGTTCTCTGAGCCAAGCCACCTCCCCAGGAAGCAGCTCAGGAGGGGGCCAAAGATCAGGGTGGTAGGGCTACCTTTACCTGTTATGTTTAGCAGGGGACCAGGAAAGGTCCAAGCTTCTAACTGTAGACACAGCTTACATTGCAAGACCATGGCCCTGACCCCATTAATTACACCAGGGGAAGGTTGGGGGAACATAGCTACAGAGATTTTTTTTTTTTTTTTTTTTTTTTTTTAAGGGAGGGGCGTGGCACAAATGCAGAGTCAGGGCCAGGGTTGGTACCCAGCTGTAGCATTATCCATCATAAGCATAACCTAAAGCTGGGCCTGAGGAGGAAGGGGACTCTGCAAATTGCTCCTGGGCACCATTTTGAACAGCAAGGTGGCAGCACAAAAACACATCAGGCTGCTTTGGACAGAGGCAACAACCTGGCTAGCCTTGTGAGTGTATGAAACAGGTCTTGCCTACTAGAAACTGACGGGGAGGCCTATGGCTGTGCCCTCGGTAACACGCCTAAACGACGTCAAGCAACAGCACGCTACCTCATCAGCCGAAGCACTCAGCTTCGGAGGCACGGACTGACGCTTGGTTTACAAGAGGTGAAAGACTGGGATAGCACGTGATCTGACTAGGATAGCAAGCAACTCCCTGGGCAGAGCAACTTTCCAGCAAAGGCCTGGGCTGGTGGGTGCGGAACTGTGCAAACTGTACAACTCACCCTTAAGAAAGGGGCTAGACTGTAACTGGGGCATCAGCACACCAACAGCGCTAGAGGGCTGCCCATGCCAGTCTGTACCCAGGGCTCTCAGGGGCAATGGTCTTGAGCTGTTAACGCTGCTAGTCTTAGCATGGTAGCTTGAGCAAAACTAGCAGATGCTGCAAGACTACCCACTGTGGAAGTTACACCTCCCTCTATAGCATAGACATGGCCTAGACTCAGTCTGCCCCCACTACATCATCACATTCTTGAGTTCAGGGCAGACACATTGATACTTGTGATGCGCCGGGAGGGAAAGCAAAGCCCAGATCGGTTTACAGTGCCACTGGTCAGAGCAGAGCCAATACAGCAGCTCCAGCACTGATCACAAAGTAAATTCAGACCATTAGCTGTACTGCCCTACAGCTAGAAACTTCAGAATCAGGCAAGAGCCCAGGAGCCGAGAGAGTCAAGACGTCCTCTGAAGCAGCAACTCCCATTACAACAAAAGACCGAGGCATGGGAAGAAACCCTGAAAGACAGAAGGTGCTATGGCCAGGGAATTTGGATATTCCTCACCCAGCCCGCTGAGATCCAATGGCAAGGTCAGGTTTGAGTGTATTTCTTCTGGAAAGGAGACAAAACCAACGAGAATCAAAATCTTCAAAAAGTCTATACAAAGGTGTATCATACAAAATGTACAGGTAAGTTGTGCCAAAAACCAAGAGACAATACAACAAAAAAAGAGCAGAGACCGTGTCAAACCACAGCTAACACACCCTCACCCGCTCCAGAGGCCCGGAGTGGCACTACACACTCGGACCACAAAATACAGTATGGTACACTATGTACACGTATAAAGATGCAGCATCCCCTTTGGCCTGGCCACGAGCTCTCCAGCGTGAAGGCATAGCAATCCAGGCAATCCAGTGTGGAAGTTGCACACTGGCAGGGAAGAAAGGCCAAGGGAATGAAATGGTTAACCCTAACCCCTACTCAGAATCCGGCAGGGCCCCGCGGGTCTCAGGCTTTAACAGTCAGTTCTGGGTAACGGACAAGTCAAGTGCTTTGCCCCTTGTGAGCCTTGAGGGGGCGGGGCTCATTCCATCTCAGTGAAGCGAGCAAACATGGCTTTCCGCACTGCGTCCTTGTACGAGTCGGCTGTGGAGACGCCGTAAGAACTCCCTTTGGCTCCCAAGCCTGCTCCTCGCATCCGCACTTGAGCCTGGAAAAGAACAGGCACTTTAGTACCCAGCACGCTGCACCACTCCCGAAATCCCCACGCTGGCTGCTGGAGGGCGTCTGCTACCGTGGGCAGGAAGCACAACGCGCCTAAGGCCAATGGGCACCTAGCAGACGGGCAAGAGGGGAGAGAGCCTGTCACAGCTATTTAAGTTCCTTCAGTCAATATATTAGGAGGCCGGGACTCTGGGAAGGGCCCCCAAGGAAGCAAGGGCTACACGCTTAGTGCTGACCTTGTGCATGACAGACCCAGCCCAGCTGGATGCAAGCGTGGCGAAGTGCAGCCTGCTCTAGCAATAAGCCAGGGGCGGTTCTCCGGGGTTAGCCCCTGGTGCTTTGTTGACCTGCAGGTTTGGGCGCTTGCAGCTCCCACTGGCCCAGGATCACCATTCCCAGCCAATGGGAGCTGAGAGAAGTGGTGCAGCCTGTGACACCATCTCCCGCAGCTCCCATTGGCTGGCACTGGCGCTCCGTGGCCAATAGGAGCTGCAAGCCGCCATACCTGTGGATCTCCATGTTTGGTTAGTCTATCAAGCGCTACCAGACCATTGGCTGTTTTTTCTGTAACAGACTAACTGGGCTACCCCGAGGCTCCTGTGGATGTGCAGGTAAATAAAGCGCTGGCTGTCAGCCAGGGGCGTCCCCTGGAGAACATGTCCAGCCCGCCCCTGCCTTGACTCATGCTGTACTGCACAGGTGCACAAGCGCTAGTCAAACCTACACGTGCCACCCCGTGCACACAGCTGTGGGACAGAGCCCTACTTCCACAATGGTGCAGATACTTGGTGACCCAGGGAGAGGGGGGTCCTCAGCAGTGGGTCATGCCAGCTCAGACCTTAGCTGCACCACACTCTGCTCCAACAGGCAGGAAAGCACTTCTTCAGGGCATCTAATTGCCAGAGACAGCCTCCACCATAATTAGCCAAGCCAACAGATCCAATTCATACAGCCAGTGGCACCTCTCCTCCCCACCCCATGCTTACCTCAATGGGAGCAGTGATACCCTGGCATTTCCTTCCCAGGCCTGAACCTTCTCTCCAGCCCATGGCCTGGAGCATTTTGTTGCCAATATTACTATGGTCAATGCCATCTTTAGTAGGCTGCTCGTAATTCCTACGCAAGAGAACAAACTGTTAGATTAGGAAAATGTTCTATACGCTAAAGGCCACAACAGTGCCCGGCAAATACATACACTGTGCCAGCATCAAACACCTTCTTGCGCTTCGGCTCAGGGGGTTCTGGGATGCCGTACTTCTCCCGCCGTTCAGCTGCTCTGTCTCTGTATTTCATCTGCAAGAAGATACACTCCATTGGGCTGAGTGCGAGATGCCAACACCACCCGACCGAAAACCAAGAATTCTATCTGGGCACTTTGAGACAGCAAGAGCCAGGCACTCAAAACACGACAAGTCCCTGGCGCTTTGCACAGTCTGGATCCACCCAGTTCTGAGTGAATTGTGTAAGCCACCCTCATCTTTCACAACGTACAATACCAAGCATTAGAGATGCTGCTTTTGGAGCATGCTGACCATTAACGGGAAACACTTTGTACATGGTGCTCGGTGCTGCCGTGAGGGCAGGGGACTGGACCCAATGCCCTCTCAAGGTCCCTTCCAGTTCTAATGTTCTGTGATTTTCCATAAATACCCCCTCTACTCAACTGGGCAGTTCTGACAATTGAAAGTCAGCAGCTGGGGAGATCCACAGAACCGCACATTACTGATTCTAGACACAAATGGGAATCTATCATTTGGAAAAGCTTAAACAGCAAATAGGAGCCATGTGTCTGAGGTTGCATTTAGCATAGAGAATCTCTCTCATACTCCGCCGGCGACACCCAAACAAGCTGTCATTTTGCATCGTGACCAAAACGCGTTTAGTCACTCCGATAAAACGGAGGGTTAGTTTGGTCAAAGGGTTTCCTTTCCTCCGCTCCCTAGTGGTGACATTACAACCTGAACATGACACAATCATGGTGAGGAACAGGACAAGCGGGATCAAGCTTCACAGCTTAGCTATGCATCCCTGGATCAGAACATGATGGGGCATGGGGAGTAATGACACTAGGGTGGAATTAGTAGGGCAGTGAGCACACAGCTACTTCTCCTGAAGCCTAGCAAAATAACCAGAGCACAGCAGTTGCTAATATCCCCCACCCACACTTCCCAGCCCACCCTAGGGTCTCACTGCCAGTGTGGGAGCCCATTCAGAACAATGCTGCTGTACAGCAAGGAGTGAAAAAGCCACCCTCCCTTCTCCGATAAACAGGACCTGATATTCAGGTTTTATTCCCTGGGAAAGCCCACAAGCTTGCCACAAGGCAGATATGTAGGTTAAGCTAGTGCCTGGTTATTTCCAGCTGGTGACAGGACCCTGGAAAGAAACACCCCATCCATCTCCTGTGCATGGCTCATCTCTGGATCCCCAGTCTTGCCACAAGACCACTGACCTCTCTCTCACGCAGCTCCAAGGCTTCAAGTTCTTGCTCCGACAGCCTAGATCTCCTGTAGATATCCATGTTTTGCTGTGTCAAAGGAAGGTTTCACAGTAAGCAGATCATGTTTGGAGAATGCTCAAGTAACACCATGGTGGTGTATCTGACAAGAACAGTTAAGACCTTGGTGGTATATCTGACAAACACAAGTCGGCACTTTCTGAAAAGCCAAGCTTTCTGATAGCCTGACATGTACTGCCAAATGCTGCAACCATGCAAACGCTGTTACCTTGTGCAGGTCCGAGAGCTGCTGATGTCGGACCAGTGCATCTTTGTTTGGAAACTGCCTCCTACATAGCAGGCAGGCCAGCTTCTTCCAATCGGTCAGCTTCTCCTCCTCATTTTCGATTCTTTCCAGCAGGTCTTCCTCATTGTCACTATCTCCACTATAGGCAGCCACCAAGCCACGCTAGAAGACAAGCGGGGCCAACATTAGCGAAGGGCACATTGTACAGGAAGGCAACTGCAATAGGTGACAGGATCCTCACAGTTTACAGACTACCCACAACCCTACATCAGGACACTATCTAGAGCCCCGCAAAACCAGATATTCATTTTATATCCACACATGTGGACATCTGTGGATCATGTTTGCAGGTCGGAAGTGGATACAAGTTTTGTATCCACACAGGGCTCCACGCATACCCACAACTGGGAATGCAGTAGTGCTGGAAAGGCTAGTTATCCCCTCCAGCACTGTCCTGCTCCAGAAGCGTCTGCAGGGCCAGGACCATCACCTGAGCCTTTCGTGTCTCTTGCAGGATGGGCGAGCCTGAGACCCCCCTCATCACATTCCATCGAGGGGAAACCTGGGCTTGGATTACAACCAGATCCCGGTGCAGAAGAGACCCCAGGACTTATCCCTGCTCCAAGCCACTTGCATCTAAGCTGGCTGGCATGCTCCAGCAGCAGCATGGTAATGAGCTGAATGTATGCACACTTACTTTGAGCGGATTCTCCTCTTCTCCATTCTTTACCACCTCTGGCATGACCTGCTGCCTCTCAGACAACGTGCCCTAGGAAGAGGAGAAACATGAGCTTTGGACTCTGCTCAGCCCGCTCTGCTCTGCAGCCACCCTCCTCCTCCACGTGACTTTACCTTTTTCTCAAAAAGGGCAAAGCCAGCATCTGCTGCTGCCGACTCCCTCCTCTCTTCTTCCCTGGAGCAGAGTGGCTGGAAGCTATTCTTAAAGTTCTCTTTCTGTTTGTTCAAGCTTTTTGCCCAGCGCTCCATATCTTTAGCTATCTGAAACCACAAGCATCAGGGACTGGATCAGACAATTCATTTTGCCAATAACTCCTGGGACTTTGGATCTAATTATTCCAACTCCTCTACTCGCTGTAGCAAGGAGAGACACAAACCTTGACCCCTTTTAAAAATGCTCAACCCAGATGTCCCCTGCTTCCAAAAAAAGCCAGAGTTTAAAAGGTTACATGTGACCATCCAGTTCCAGATAGGCGGACAAATAATCCCATCACAGCTGTGATCTGATTTTATCTCCTCACCTGCTGAGCTGTTTTACTCTTGGGTTTCTCCTTCTTCTCCTTCCCTTCTTTGCCGGAAGATGCGCTAGTTTGCTGGTATGATATACCCTCTGCAGCAGGCATATAGGTCTCTTTCTCACCATCCCAGTAAAGATACTGCTGGGTTAGGGCATTGTAATAATACTGAGAAGTGAAAAATCAGACAATTAAGCCATTGGAGATGAACGAAGCGCACAAGGGATAACTACTACTCCCCAAATGAGAGGAACGTTTCTACAGTACCCCAGATCTCCACAAATAGGTCAACCAGGTGTCAGCCTGTTAAATTCACGCCTTGTAAGCACATACATTCTAACCAGGTAGCATTATAGGAAGTACCCGCTACTCTACTCCACAATTTCTTTTGGAATACCTCACTAAAGCCCCGAGCTAAACAAGTTTAAACAGATTCTACAGAGCCAGTAGTCACATCAATAGGAACCATAGGTTAAAGGCTTGTGCTCATATGGGTTGTTCAGGGGAAAAAGCAATGTGAACAATTGCTGCACCATAGGGAGCACAGCAGCCCTGAACCACTACTGAGGGGGTGTGCTTCATTCTCTATTTTACCCCCCTACCAGGAATGTCGGTTTTAATCACAGCTGAAGAGGTATGAAACTAAGCAACCTCAACAATTATGATGGGAGAACTTGTGTTTACCTGGGAGTTAGGATCATAATAGAGCCCTGTTATGGGGTCATAATAATATCCTGAAGACTCATCATACTGGTATGTAGAGGTGTCAGGGACAGCTGTAAAAAACAAGATGTGGGACATGATCATTCCAGCTGAACTGAAACAGGCACTTCAGGTTTTGGTTAAGACAACTTTGCTAACAGAAAAGGCTATAGACACTGCCATCTCATCCACACTATGTCCCCACAGCAAGGTCTGCACTGGTAACAGCTAAACCAACAGCTAATGCACCCAACCACAGACATGCCTCTCCCAACAAGAATGACTCTGTGTCGCTTACCATATTTGGTGCCAGGGACCACACCCACTGGGGCGGTTGACTGCACCTGAGTGCTGGTGCTAGGCTGTGCTGGTTGAGTCTACAAAGAATTGAAATCTTATTAAGAAGGTCACTGCAGGGTCCGTGGAAACCAAGGCCAGCAATCCCAGCCACCAGCAACATGCATACCAGCTGTACTTGACCCACATGCTCTGTTCCTTTTCTTCAAAAAGAGGAATCAAAGCCAGTGGAGAAAGAATAGCAAATAGCACTAAAAGCTGTCACTAAAAGTTGCCTGATGGACTAAACTTTAGTCTGCAGAGAGATTCAAGTTTAGTAAGGCACAACTCCCCAATTTTGTTACATACTCAGTTGCAAAGCCCCGTGACTGATTCCAACCCTGCCTGCACAGAAAATCAGTTTCAAGAGCACTAAAAAGTTCTGTGTTTACCGGAGAGTCTGGCGAGTTGGGCTGCTGATTATACAGCTGAGGACTCTGGGATACGACAGCTGCTGTAGTGGTGGTAACTGGAGCACCTGTCAATGTAGTTGTCAGTGGATCAGTGAACTTATTTCCTGGAACTCTGACAGCACCTCCCCTAGAGCTAGAGAAATTCCACTTCCTGAAGTGTGCATCAGCTCCCATTATCTCCTCCAATAGCCCCCTTGGACAAGTGCATTCAGAGAACTGGCACAGCTAATGGGGCGTATCGTTTGAGCCACGCTTTCTTTACAAAAGATATGAACAGACTCCCTAGGAATGGAACAGTTACTACAGCATGGTCAATACTTGGCATGTCAAGCATTTACTATGCCAGAAGGCACCCACCTTGCCTATACCCAACAGTAATTCCTGGTACCAACAGCTGCCAGCATCAGAGATTATGCTGGAGCGGCTCAGGTGTGGCTTTCAGACAGAGGTGGAATCGGAGTTCTACAGGAGTCCACAGCTGCCCTTCAATTTAAGTAACTTGCAACCAGAGGTCCCTATGTCCTCCATCTTGTGGAGAGCTTGGCCTTCCTGGTTTGCTGGAGATGAAAGACTCCTTTTTCCAAATGGCAGAGTCAGCCAGAACTCCTGATGCTAAATGGAATTCACTGGATTCTGTGGGGTAGCAGTATTACACTCCTCGCATCCCACACAACCATGACCCTGAAACAAAGACAGCCTTACCAGATATAGTAGCTGCTTCTGTGTCCAAGGCTCCAGCCTGACTCTGGTAGTACTGCTGATAGTCCTGCGAGTACTGGGAAAGAAAGCAAACCAAACAGTTAGCACCTACGTGAGCAGGCTTTTTACTCAGACAATGAGTACACAACACAGCTAAGACTAGTCTTACCCACCTGTGCATACTGGGTGTAGCCTTCTTGCCCCGGCTGGAGATAGCTGTAGTCAATAGTGCCTCCTTCTCCGCTCTGAGGCTGCAAATTTCAGCAAAGAATTTTTAATCAGAGACAAGTCAGTTCCTGTATTTGACTGTTTCTAAAATGTGCTAATACCGTAACCAAAATAAACCCTTCTCTTCCCTAGTACTCTGCTCTGGATCTCCAATTTGCCAATTCAGGAAAGATGAGTCCTCTCCAGTGGGACTAAGCGCTCTCTGGTTTCATGTTAGCAAAAGTAATGTGTTAGTGTATGGAAGCCTCTCCTCCAAATCCTACCTGGGTAGATGACCACTGAGCAGCAGCAATGGCTGTGCTTGCCACAGAGAAGGCGCTGATCCGGTTACCATCTGGGAGAAGCAAGTCTCTGAAAGGAGGAAGATTAAATGACATGAATGAGCAAGTGAGGCTCTCAGGCAGCCTCCATGCAAGAAATCTCCCTGTATTCCCTCGCTGCAAGGGGATTCACTGACCACCCTACATGTGGTCTCCAGATGCCTACTAACCAGCCAGTTCAAGTGCAGCTTGGTAAGTTTTGGGGAACCGGACAGTTACTTTGAGGCTTGCCACTGTGCAATCCAAAAACCACCGAAGAGAAGCTATTTTGAGGAAACAATTCTGCATCTCGTACAAAAACCCAAACCAGTAGTAGTGTCAAGGAGAGGGGGTTGGAAATACAGCTGAGGCATCACCAGCCAGAGTGGAGAACGCTATTTTCCCCTCCTGTGAGATGATGATGGAGGACACGTAAGGGCAGACATCACTTAGACGAGTGGTTCCCAAACTTTTCAGCATCACGCCCCCTTTTTGATTTTTAAGAAACCCTCACACATACACCCCCAATAGCAGCAAAACTTGTTGAGCAAAAAAAAGGAGAGAACGAACTAACCGGGGCTGAAAAACAAAAATAGCAGCAAAACTTGGGGGGCGGGTGGGGGCTGGATTGCCTCGTGCCCCCCCCTGCAATTTCTTCGTGCCACCCCCAGGGGGGCACGCCCCCCAGTTTGGGAACCCATGACTTAGACTAACAGAGCCATTCTCCCAAACAGAATGTGCTACTCTCAGAAGAGATCATGACAACACCTGCAAGGCTTAATAGAGGCAGGGATAGTCAAGTGCTTGTCAACTCACTTTCTAGCACTCTTTGCAAAATCAACACCAATTGTTTTGCCATCAATTTTCAACGGTGGCTGAAGACTTTGTAAAATCTGCAACAGTTGAGATGCATCCTAAAAAGAGAACACACTTGTCAGTACGTACACACTAATAACTGAAAGCAAGGGAATGCTGAAATGTGTTCATCCCAATTAAGCATCAAAAGAGCCCATCTCTAAGGAAAATGACACAGTATTTTCAAGTGGTTAAGCATACAAACATTTCCCCACTCCTTTCAAACGAAAAGGGTGGATTTAGTGCTCGACAGATGACAGCCCTCAAAGCCACGGTCTGTGAACATGCTCTGAAAGACTCCCAGATGCAGCTTTGTCAATGCATCTTCCTCCTGATCTATAAAACCCCTGGCTTTTCAGTTCACAATTGGCCAAAATGGTCTGTGAATTGAGGCCCACGGGGACCCTATCTGAGGCTAAACTACCTGTTTTCAGCAGACATGCACAGGATTCAAACAGTCTACCAAAACTAAAGCCCGGACCCTACCCTCTAATCCTTTTCTTTTCCCCTTTCATGTAAAGGTTTCTAGCTGCTGTGTCACAACCATTCGCCCAGTTCCTTATTTTCCTCATGGTAAAGTGATGCACTCACGGTTACACTGAACCAGGAGACCAGAAAATAGCAGCTAAGGTCCTAATTCCTTGCTCCGGCCAACAGACCAGTGGCAATGCACTTCCCACAAGGCTTTTCATGTTTTTAAAAATCCAAGGGCATTATTAAACCCTCACCATTGCAGAAGACAGCTGCACAAATGCAAAGCCCCTATTCTGCTGGGTCTGCTTGTCCTTGATCAGGCGAATGTTGTTGACTGCCAGCGAAGCATATGGAGACAGTGCGGTCATGATGGAATCCACTACGGTGTGAGGAGCTATGTTTCGCAGAATGATGGCTGGGGAAGAAAGAGGGAAAGGGTTACACTAGCTCTATTCGTCAAGCCTCCTCACAGCACTCTTAGTTCTAAAGCCAACGAGTCTTTGCATTAGACCTTACGTAGCAAAGAGAAATGACTATTTTTAAACAAAATGTAAGAAACATCACTCTTATCTGAGAAGAGAAAGGGGTTAATTTTTCCCCAAAGCTTTATGCTATGTGCAGATTAAAACCTGCCTACACACACTGAATTGCTCCTGTAAGTCATGCCTTACGAACATGCATCATGGAGTTCTCTATGCTGAACAGCCTGCATTAAAAAGGAAATAGAAAGTAGGTCCCAAATACATACATAACCACTACAGAGAATTTTCAGTCCTGATGTATCTCCTGCTAAATCATTCTGGCTAACACATGAAGTCAAAGAGAACAAAAAGAAAGCAGAGAGACTAACTTACTATCACAGTAGTAATCCACAGACTGAACAGCCTCTGCTGATCCTGGAGGTACCTCCTGTTCTGAATCTTCATGGGAAAGAGAAGATCTGCTGTTAATCATACAGCACGGAACTCTCACTCAAAATTAAAACAGACTCTTAGTGAGCCAGCCGAGGACCTGCGATCCCATTTAGTTTCCAACTGCGACAGGAAATATTCCACGTAACGAAACGTGCTAAAAAAAGCTGAAAGTGACTTACCAAATTTATCTGCTCCACAGCGGAAGCATTTTAACCTTCTCCTGAAGTTGTATAGGAGGCACTAGGGGATAAAACAATCGTACTGAGATTTTACAGGGTTCATGCCCTAACTGCCATACTGAGATGTCCACATGACGCACTGTACATCTTCACTATGATGCTGTAGTCAAAGAGACTAAACATGCCAGATTAAAGATGCATCACAGCTGCTATGTCACAAAGTATTAGAACAAAGGCAGTTAGCGATTCTGCCTTAAAATTAAATTACTCTGGTATTTGGTATCTTCTGGTCTATGATCCCAGCCATTGTAAAAAAATGTATGTATTACTAAAGGCTCATGACTGACATTCGAAGACATCCCTCTCTGGCAAGCCACAATATGCTTACTGCCTGATTAACCAGACATGGTGTAATTTGCCATGGGGTTTTGGCAGCAGTCTCCACTACAGATTACATGATGTATAGGGCAGAAAGCAACCCAGACCTCCAAGCAGTTAACTAGGATGACTGCCAGAGAGAGTGGAGACCAAGTGTTCTGTAAGAGGTGAGAAAAGCTACAGCACGATGTAAAACTTGTCTGGAATCAAATTCTCTCAGCACTGCTGTGGGTCAACAGACAAAGCATTCTGAGGTTCAAAGACTGTTCCCCTGAGCTCTAAGAGTGATCCAAATGGTTCTTCAGGGCACAATCTCGTTGCAACTGAAAGGGCTGAAAGTCAAGTTTCTCCATTAGATCCTGGAATCTTAGCTTAGCCTAGCTTGCTGAAGGCAGGTATCTTGCTGCGAAGGAGCAGAGTAGCTTCCACTTGGTAGGGTCAATGAAGTCTGGCCTGCAGATGCCCATCTCAAGACTGTCATTTACACAAGCACCACAGGAAGTTACATCAGCATTAAAGAGAGAATGGAAACAGATTCACTATAACTGTGGCTGAGACAGATCAGCTATCACCACCAGCACACTGGATTTACTTTAGTGCCAATGTCTTAAATAGACTATTTAAATTGCATGCTATTTGCCATGTAACCTGGATGCAACAAATATGGATAGAAGCTTTTAGTGCCGTGAGATGCCATGGTACCAAATGTGAGAGACACTGGAAGCTTGCTCAAACAGTCACAGCATACTGTCTGGGGCCCAAAGATCTAGTCATGCTCCCAGCTGCTTTAAATAGTGTTTTATTAAAATGAGGATAACAAACACTGTGGACAAAAGAGTCTATTTTTGTTCTTGCTGAACCATTTCCACTTTGGGCTGAGCAAAGAACATGAGAGTATTTACTACTGAATCTTCAGGGGGTAGCCGAGTTAGTCTGTACAGGAAAAACAAACAACAAATGGTCTGGTAGCACTTTATAGACTAACAAAACATGTAGATGGTGGTATGAGCTTTTGTGGTCGAAAGCTCATAGTACCATCTACATGTTTTGTTAGTCTATAAAGTGCTACCAGACCATTTGTTGTTTTTAAAATTTTTATTACCGAATAGTAATTTAAAACTCGGTTATGGCGATTATATCCTACATTAGCACTGAACATCTACTAGAAGAATACGGAATTCAGACGAATTCTTACATCTGATATAAGAGTCCCATTAACTTATCTCCTTAATCCTATGCCAAGATCATAAACCAAAAATCCCAAATCAAGATCAGAAGCCTTTCTAAAAGACAGTCTGAGGCTGAACTGGAGCCCATCTGGCCCAATGCAAGAACTGCTGGATGAAATTCCATGCCCTGGGTGGTTAGGGAGATCAGTAGTCCCTTTTGGCTATAATCTATGAATTGCTGTGCATGTCACACCAGGTGTCTGACTAACATCTCCCTTTCATTGGATGATTTGTTTTATTCGGTCTGAGGTACATGACACTCATTTTAATTTTATTTTGTTCCTTACTATCATTTGATCTCATGGGAGTCGGTAACATCTGCAGGTTTAACCTCCTTTCCTGGAACAGGACCTCACCACGGATTTAGAAGTTGGTGCAGAAACCATGCATCTTACCTTGCTACAAAGCCAGTCTTCAAATTTAGGCCTGGGGTTGCTGTAGTGCATTGCAATCTGCTTCCCTTGAATCACCAACTTTTTCTGCAAGAAAAGCAGGTTGTGTCATTCCTGTATCGAGTCACACGTGTCCATTTTCCCGTGGCAGAGCACACTTCGGAGGAATCAGTGCTCCTGAATTAAATGGACAACATATGGGGAGGACGTGGAGGACCAACCACCGCCACCTACGCTCTGCCCATCCAATCCTGCAGAGAGGAGGACGCGGGCAGTAAGAGAATGGGATGTGGAATAAAGGTAAACGGATAAGGGAATGTTGACCAAGCTGCCAAATACTAAACGGTGCCATGGAACAAGAAGTGTGTCTAAGGAGACAGAGTCCTAAGCCTGCTGCATTCAGTATCGCCAGATTTTAGGAGTTTCTTGCACCCATGTATTTCTATTTCTGGTATACCCCGAGCAGCTTTTTGACCATGTCCTTACTGCTTCACTTCTTACCCCTACGCTAAACACCTACAGCTTTAAATGATAGCCTTTGACATTTTCCCCCTCGACTGCTTTCTTCAGGATGTGTCCCTTTGAAAATACAGTAATTTCTCCCAAAGGGACCCTGCTTAGACTTCTCAGAAGTTGGATTATAAACGTCATCAACTGAAACATAGTTCAAAATGGATGCCTTTGACTAATGCACCAGTTCACGTGAAAGCTCGTGTAAGAGGTTTGTGTTCTTCATACAGCCATGAACTCTCTTCAAAATGAGTAACTAGACTGCAAATAAAGCTTCTCGAAGGGGTAAGTAGAGATCCTACTGCTTACTCCAGAGTCCTCTCAGTCAAGTGTGTGACCTTCCAAAGGGCTGGGAGTTCTAATCTCTCAGCAGCCACGGTTCTGAGCCTCAATCATTTCTGAACCCTATGTACACAGAGTTCAAAGTATGGCCATTTACAGGCTGACAGTGTAAAAGTTCATTCAGCTGCCTCTAAGTGTGCTTGGGGGACATGTGGTGAGGTAGGATGGGACAAATCCCAATCATTTTATTTAACCAAAGATCTTAAAAAAAAAAAAAAGTTTACTATAGGCACTGAAGAAATGTTAAAACCAGTCTTTCTGATAGCAGGGGCTGGCAGCTGTAGGGTGTTGCACATGAACAGGGTTCTCAGAGAGGAGAAAACTAACTGTGCCCTATGGGCAGAAGGGAGGGTCGGAGGGCCCAGCACTCCCTGAACATGCACACGCATGAACAAAGATGCTGGCATTTATTACAATACACCATCTCTTCATCTGACAGTCAGCAGCAGGACTACTAGGGAGCCTGAACTATTTTTTTCCTACACCTAGGGTGGCTCTGGTTCTTTCGGAGTGAATTTGGATTGTATCCGTCTCAATGAATAATACATTAATACAGCTTTGTATACATTAAAACTAGGGTTATTTAAAAATAGATTTGCTAATGTTAATTTTCTGCCACCAGCAGTTCTGGCGCATACGCTGCAAGCAATGGACGTTATGCCAGGAAAATATTAATGCTTTGTTGCGGAAGAAGGGGGCCACGGTATGAAATGTGTGATGCTATACTCCAGGAGGCTGCATGTTGCGATTTATGATTACTGACACAAGAGATCTCAAAAGCCAGCATT
This sequence comes from Rafetus swinhoei, assembly GCA_019425775.1. Lineage (NCBI taxonomy): Eukaryota > Metazoa > Chordata > Testudines > Trionychidae > Rafetus > Rafetus swinhoei. The sequence goes on along the minus strand of CM033435.1, from coordinate 1,176,352 downwards.
AATTTAAGTGTTAAAAAAATAAAGGATTGTAACATTAAGCATGCCTCCCTTTTAACTGCAGTGCTTTTCTAACCAGAGCTCTCATATTGCCTCTATGTGAGGAGAGCAATTTGATGAATTCTGCTGTGAGAACCGATACCCAATACCAAAATGCAGCAGAACTAAATATTCCCATTCACGTAACAAGAAAACCTCATTGTAAAATGGAATCAACTTTTAACAGAGGATCCGTTCAGGTTTTCAGCCATTAGTCAGAAATATACAAGCTTCTAGAGGTCTTTAGGAGGACCCATGATTTGAATGGACTCCAATAAATTTCCCTTACTACAGGGACGGAGCTAGGGTCTGCCAAATTTACAATCAAATGCCAATGCCTTCATAGCCAGTACCAGTGATGCAGATATTCAACGTTACCACTGCACTCCTTCTGAAAGGTCTGGTACTTTGTATGGCAACAGTGATGAGGTAAATGTCAGGTGAAAATAAAGAAGGATGCTTCAGAGGACTGGTCTGGGTAAGAGTCAATTAGTCCATACTATAGAATTAACACCTCAGCACACTATTAGTGATTTATACCTATTTGTTTAACAGGATATGGTTCAGATTAGCTAATTGTTTTTCTCCTAATACTACCCTTGTTCCACTGTTACAAATTTTAATATATACAAAGCCTTTATTCTTTTAAGTCGCTGTTTTGGAACCAACCACTCCTTCCACCTTTTGTTTATTCCCTTTTTTTTTTTTTAAACTGTACAGACTTGTTCCATTTTCAGGAATATCTAGACTTGGTGAGTGAAGCAACCTGATTGGCTTCCATCCAGCTGGTAGCATCTTGAAAGTGATAAAACTCCACGAAGGCGAAACCACGGCTTACACCTAGAGACAGCATTCAGATATAGACGGGATACTTGTGTTAGTCAGTTCCTTTAAAACAGGTGAATCTCTCTCCAACTGCTTCATTACGTCACGATAAAGCAGCTTTACAAATGCGACGTCAACTGCTGGGATCTGCTTGTTATTTTGCCATGGCAAGGAACCAAGCTGCCTTAACTGGCTACATTTTTCTTGATTTGAATCCACGTTTAAAGGTAACCATGCAATAGACTACATAACTGTGAAATGGGTTTACACTAGTGTTACTTACCGATACCTTTTAACAAAAATCCCTGAAGACAGACTTCTTTTACAGTGTTCTTCAGCTATCTAAAACCTATCAAAAGGCCACATTCCTTAGCCATGGCAAACCTTTTATTCTGATTGTGTGTGCTTGCAGATTTGTGATAATTCTGGATGCTCTTTTGTGCCTGGGGGTGAGGGGTAGAGAAAAATGAGACCAACAGCCAGATTAGAGCACTCACCTGTCTTTCTCTTCATCAGCCTCACGTCTGCAGGCTGAGGACCTTCGAAGGACTCAATAAGCTCTCGAATCTGTATGGAGTTTAGTCATATCAGACAGTTAAAGATTCAAATCTTGACAAATTTCATCCTTTTTCTCGCTGTGAACTGAAAGGCAGCCTTCCACCCCCAACTATTTACTCCAAATGAGAATCAATATGCAAAATCACAAAGGTGGTGAATTTACTTCACACTGAATTGAGAGAAAAGTATGACCCACTGAGCAGGAACTAACTTAAGAACAGTAATACTTACTATACCGGGGTGGGTAATCATTTTTGATGAGGGGCCACTCCAAGATTTTGGAAAGTGGTCGCGGGCTGCACGCTTCCATGATATTAATGGAGAAGCGGGGTCTGGAATGGAGGCTGGGGTGCCAGAAGCAGGCTGTGGCCAAGAGACTTACTTGCCAGCTGTCAAACTAGCCTGCAGCCACGTTTCTGCCCAGCGCATGGGGCTGCGGGTCAAGCTGGGGAGCCTGCCTGGGGCTCCCCACTGCAGGCTGTATCTGGTGGCTTGGCGGGCCATATTTGCCCAGGTCTGTCCTATACCCAAGCCAGTTCTCTCCCTTATTTGTTTTTAAGTACCGCCTAAGAGCTCCAGTCATGGATCAGGACTCTCAGTGCCTGGCGCTGTATGAACAAGATGAGACTCTGCCCCCAGGAGTTTGCTATTCAAGATGTAACCCATGATAGCCTTGTCAGCAAAAATGCCAGACCCTTCTCAAATCCAGAAAACTGAAGGAGACTTATAGAAATATTGAACTGGGCTTACTGCCATCTTGTTTTTGACCTACTCTCATCACATTCTCGAAAGGGGCCTGTGCAGAATACTAACTTCAAAGAACAAGGCTAACAGCTTAGTAAGGCACTGTTCCTCAACTGCATTGAACCTGCTTAAAGCTCCAGAGGTACCCGACAGAGAGAGAGAAAGATGAAAAAGGGGAAACATCAGTAGAGCCCTGTGCGGATACAAAATTTGTACCCACAGCTGCAAAAATGAGCTGTGGATATCCACACTAACATTGATGGATGCACATACCCAGATATAAACCGGATATCCGCTAATTTGCAGAGTTCTAGATACAAAATTTGTATCAGTATCCGAACCCACAGTCATTACTTTCTAGCTAAGTAAAATTCAAAAATGTAAACTGTAAAAGATTTTTAAAAAAGTCTTAGTTTTAGTAATCCAGGGAGACATGCCTAGGACAGACACTTCAGAATTACAGACGTAGTCTGGTTAAAAATCAAATACGAACAGCTCTTTTTGTGCATTTGGTATTATTTTGGTTATCCAGCTGATCTGGCAGAAACAGAAAACTGTTTCACTTCCAAAGACTACTGGAATTTGCATTAGCACTGCAAAAGCTCAGGGCATATCAAGAAATCTAGCTACCGAGCTCGCTTGTATTTTCTCTGCCAGCATTAGGGCAGCCATTTTACCACTCCCAACAGTTGTGTTGACAGATTATGCAAGTGCAAAGATGTCTTAACAGGCTGAGAAGCTAAGTAAATTGGTGTAAGACAGCGAACCACATCAACTTCAGCCTCCATCAATACAGGAAAATAAATCCACATCTGTCCTTGGAAAAACGTGAGTTACCTCTTTCTTCCATTTACAGGAAAATCAATAAAAATAAGAATTAGCACTGTATGCAGTTACTTAATAGGTTCTTTTTCATGACATACCCAGGGATGGCCACTAACCAAATGGGAAAAAGAATTATTTTTAGATTGTTCTATTTTAGAGGCATGTATGGTCGGAGCTGACCTTTCCACTTACTCAATATAAAACAGCTACAGTTTAAACCCCTTCAAAAGCCAAGATTACTAATGTAAATATTAAGCAGCCCTTAAAGATAGGACTGTTCTTGCTGCAACTTGCAGGGAAGAAGCAACTATAAGTTGTATTTTTTTATACGGCATAAGTAAACAAAACCAATTTGGAACTCTTGGCAGCCTATGCAAGCAAAGCCATGTTCTTTGGATACTTACATCGTTTTCTGTAACAGTGATAGGGAGGCCACGCAACATGATGGTCTTGCTTTCTTTCTCATCGTTAATGTCATTCCTGTAGTCATGCTCTCCATAGTCACCATCAGAATGGTACCCATCTTCCGATTTATCACTACTCCGTCTCTCACGCTCCCTCTCTCTGTCCCTCTAGTGAATGAATACCCAATTAGTAAACATGCACACTGCTAATTGTGAGCCACTTGAGAATTTTTCACCCAATATGGAAAAAAATCCCAACAAATCTGGAATAAACTCCAGCAGATCTGGGGCTTTAATGTTCAATCACACTGTAATGCCAAAGAAATAGTAAGAGATGCATCTCAAGCAACCACTGAATTTCCATTCCTAAGGAAAATGGGTCTTACACTACTAATAGGAACTGTACTGGAAATCTTAGGCCCAGGTATAGATGGGCACAGAATCGATGCAAGATCACGTAGCAGTAGTTGAGTGAACTGTGAAGCTGAACCCGACATACCTTGCTTTGATTGTCTGGGGTGTCTCCCCAGAAACTCTCCCGTCAAATTGGATGGTCAACAATAACTTTCCAGGCCAGTACATTTCATCACTAATAGTTTGTTAGATGCGATACCAAATGAGCTTCATTTTTTGATTATTTACATAGATACAGAATTGTGTTATATTTTCTGTTGTCAGTTATTTTGGATTCATAGCCAAACAACAAAATAGCCAAGACAGACACTTAAGTTCATTGTATATTTGATTAGTAACTGCAATAGTAACACACTTCACGGATTACCACAGACAACTGGTAAGATCTATGCCACCTTGATCGTGTTAGGAGAATGCTACACCAAAATTCACTCAAAGCCTGAGCAAATGCAAACACGTGTCACTTACCTCAGGGCTGTCATAGTCTCGGCTGTCATAATCCCGGCTATCATAATCCCGACTGTCATAGTCCCGGCTGTCATAGTCGTAGTCCCGGCTGTCATAGTCCCGGCTGTCGTAGTCGTAATCCCGGCTGTCATAGTCCCGGCTGTCGTAATCCCGACTGTCGTAGTCCCTGAAGTCGTCATATCTCTCGCCCCTGCGCTCTTCGCTGGATCTCTTGTAATCAGAATCCCTCCGCCTGCTTCTCGAGTCCCGATCGTCGCGATCGTCCCTATCGATGATGGAGCCGTACCGCCCGCTCCGCTCCGTCCTGCTCACGCTGTAAAACGGGGCGGGCGCAGGCTGGCGCAAACGCCAGGCCCCGGGCAGCGCCTCCGCCGGCCCCGCCCGCGCAACGCAGCCCCGCCGCCCCCGCCCCCGCACCCGCCGGCACCTACCGCGGCCCCGCCACCACCTACCACCCGCCGCCCCGCCCCGCCACCACGCCACCACCGCCGCCCCGCCCCGCCACCTACCGCACCCGCCGCCCCGCGCCACCACCTACCACCGCCGCCCCGCCCCCCGCCACCTACCGACACCACCTACCGCCCCCCGCCGCCACCTACCGACACCACTCACCGCCCCCGCCCCCGCCCCCGCCACCTACCGACACCACCTACCGCCCCCGCCGCCACCTACCGACACCACCGCCCCCGCCGCCCCGCCCGCCGACACCCGCCACCTACCGCCCCGCCCGCCGACGCCACCCGCCCCCACCACCTACCGCTTGTCGGAGCCCATGGTCCGCCGCTCGGCTCCGGCCGCAGCGCGCTCCGCTCCTGGGGACAAAGGGCGGCGTGAGAACCGGAGGGGAGGGGAGGCGCGCGGCGGGGGGAGGGCCTGGGGCAGCAGCGCTCCGGGAAGGGGGGGCGGGGCGGGACCGGGCCACCCGCACTCACCGAGCCCAGGCTCCGCCGACGCGTCTTTGCTGCTCTGTAAAATGGCGCCCGGGCAACTCGCCGTCTCTTCCCCACAATGCACCGCGCCGGCCGCCTGGAAGTTTCTAGCAGCCGCGCCTGCGCAGCTCCCCCGTCGCAGGGCATGCTGGGGGCTGTAGTGCGCGGGTGCAGCCCCGCCGCAGGGCATGCTGGGGGCTGTAGTGCGCGGGTGCAGCCCCGCCGCAGGGCATGCTGGGGGCTGTAGTGCGCGGGGGAAGCAGCTGAGGTCGGGCCGCCCCCGGCCGGCAGGGCGGCCAGTGCGGGCGCCGAGCGGGGGGCCTGCCACGTGTCCGGGGGGCGGGGCTAGGCGCGGGGGCGGGGCCCGGCTCCACGCCGGCAGCAGAGCAGGCGCCGCGGCCAGCGGAGGGAGCCGGTCCCCCGGCAGAGCCCTCCCGTCGCCGGGGCAGCTCGCAGGGCCCCTGGGTCGCGCCGGGGGGCCCGCGCCAGCCTACAGGCCAGGCCGGGTGCAGCCCGCAACTGCCAAGGCGCCGGGGTCAGCGCTGGGGGCAGAGCGCGGCCCGGGGGGGCGGGGCCGGAGCGGGGCCCGGGGGCAGGGCTGAGCGGGGCCCGGGGGCAGGGCCGGAGCGGGGGCTGGGCCGGAGCGGGGCCCGGGGGCAGGGCCGGAGCGGGGGCTGGGCCGGAGCGGGGCCCGGGGGCAGGGCCGGAGCGGGGGGGCTGGGCCGGAGCGGGGCCCGGGGGCAGGGCCGGAGCGGGGGCTGGGCCGGAGCGGGGCCCGGGGGCAGGGCCGAGCGGGGGGCTGGGCCGGAGCGGGGCCCGGGGGCAGGGCCGGAGCGGGGCCCGGGGGCAGGGCCGGAGCGGGGCTGGGCCGGAGGGGCCCGGGGGCAGGGCCGGAGCGGGGGGGCTGGGCCGGAGCGGGGCCCGGGGGGGCAGGGCCGGAGCGGGGCTCCTCGGGGCTGCAGCACAAAGCAGCAGTAGCGCTGCAGGAAGGAGCCGCTCCCCTTAGAACGGTCACTGCCAGCCAGGGACCCCGGGGGAGGGGGACCAGCTTGTGGCTTGAGCCAGGCGCCCGCAGGGCTGCCCGCAGAGACCCGTGCCAGCTGCGAGGGTTCTTCCAGCGGCTGCTGTCGGCCAGGGGACACGGTGGGACGCGGGGCTCGGCTCCCCTCGGGCACAGCCTGCGCGCGACGGGGCATTCCTTACACTTCGTAGAACTCGGCTCAGGAGAGGCCGTAAGTCAGACACGCGCTGTCTTGCATCCGGTGGCACAGCACGGGTCATCCTGAGTGTAGGCAGGGCTCCGCTTACAGAGGAAGGCAGGAATAGTGGCCTGGGGGCTGGGTTTTTTACTGGCTGCTTTGGGCAGTACCCACTCCTTGCACTTAAGGTCCCTCAATGGAAGAGGCCACGATGCGGAAACCCATCAGCCAGAGACAGAGCTGTGTGGGTCAGCCCATGCAGGCTGGCTCCCAAAACATGACCATGCCACTGACATGGGAACTCACCGTGCTGGTTTCTGTAACTTTCCACGAGATGTGTGGAAGCAAGGGCACAAAGGACGTCTGCCTTATGCAAACCCTAATGAAGAGCAGGCAGCGAGCTCACCCAGCTCGTCCGTTCGCCCCGGCCACCCTACACCAGGGGGCTGCTGGAAACAATGCCTCTACACTTGGCAAGTGAAAGCGCAGCCCAGCAGCACTCAAAAGTGAAAGCGTGGCCAAGGCAGGAGCCCGTGTAACCCACCTCCACGAGGGGAGGAGCTACCAGTGCCAGGAGCCATTGACACTGGCGCTTTCCCATGCTGTCACTTGCCATGTTTGGGGGCCTCACCTCTGAGGCAGAACGTTGCAGCACGTGGAGTGTGCATTTCATGGCCTTACACTGCACAGCTCTCTGCAGCGAGACGCATATAGCCAGGGTTCTGCTCCCAGGGGCTGTGTACGCGAGGGCTGGGAGATGGTCTCAGACTGAAAGCTGTGCAGTGTGTCTGCAGCCTTGTGGGTGTGGGCCCGTGTCTGGTGGAAGCCTGCCGGAGAGCCGGGCTCAGCCAGGCAGGCTGCAGAGGAAGCTGGCTCCGTGGGTGCTCAGTACATCAGCCATCCCAGTGTTTCTCAGGACGCAGAGCCGGTGACATTGTGCATGCAACATTGCGGAAGCACGAGGAAGCCCATCTCTGCCTTTCTAGTCCCGCCCAAAGGACGTCAGCCCCAGGAGAAAGGAAGAGCCATCGGCTGGAGAAGCCTTGGGAAGGTCCCAAAGCGAGGCTCGTTTTTAAGCAGAGGCTTTGGGGGAGGAGGTAAGGGAACAGCCCTGACAAATTTTCCATTTTATTTAAAAAAGAATCTAGCAGCAAAACCAGTAACAATTTGAAAACGAAGAGAGACTGTGACAAAGAGAACGAGACAGACAGACAGCTGGGTTTGTGGGATTCTGCTTCATCATTCACTCGAGCTCCTTATAGCGGGCAAACATGACTCTCCTGACAGCGTCCCGGTACGTTTCATTGGACTGCCTTTTGCTGGGCTTCCCTTGATTGCCCAAGCCAGCCCCCTTCTTCTGACCTTCTGCCTGCAAACAACACAGACAGCTTGTTTTAGCAATTCCGCACGGTCTCAGCAGCACAGGCTGGCGCTGGCTTTGTCTGAGCTCTGCTAGGGCCTGGCAGACAGGTTACGTGGTGCGCTAACATGCCCAGAGGAGACAGAACTGGGAGGAGTTCCTGATGCTGCCCTGCGCAAGAAAGCCAGACGGCCAACGGTCTAGGAAGCCAGACTCCCACGGCACGGACAGGCAGTGGGGGAGGGAGCGCGCTCTGGGAAGCAGGGATGCTGGGAGCGGGCAGGTGTAATACAGCTGATGTGATCTGAGGACACCACGCAAAGGAAAAGAGGCTGAATCTCAGATCTCACAGGGAGCAGCTTCCCCATTCACCTGTCTGCACCCCACAACTCGCAGCGGCTCTCCTGGCCTGCTCGGCGTTCTGACCCTACCCATCAGTGCCCTGGCACCAGCGTATGCCGAGCACACACACGGGGAGTTGGGGCTAGTTTTACATGCTGATGCCGAGGGTTTGGTCAACTAGGCCAAGGGATCCAAGGCCCTGTGTGACTGTGAAATGGGAGAAGAGGACTCTGCCCCGTCGTGGCTTTACCCTGAGGCCTTGACGGGACGGCAGGGTGATGGGTCATAGAGTCCTAGAACACTGGAACTGGCAGGGACCTCAAGAGGTCATTGGGTCCAGTCCCCTGCCCTCACGGCACAGTCCAGACCATCCCTGATAGCAGGTTAGATACACATCTCCACAACCCCCTGGGCAATTGATTCCCGTGTTTAACCACCCTGACAGGCAGGAACTTTTTCCTAATGTCCAACCTAAACCTCCCGGCTGCAGCTTAAGCCCATTGCTGCTTGTCCTGTCCTCCTTGGCCTCTGAGGACAATTTTTCTCCCTTCTTGTGACACCCTTTTAGACACCTGAAAAGCGCTCTCATGGCCCCTCTGTCTTCTCCTTTCCAAACTAAACAAGCCCAGTTCTTTCAGCCTGGCCTCACAGGTCACGTTCTCTAGACCTTGCATCATTCTTGTTGCTCTTCTCTGGCCCCTCTCCAATGTCTCCACCTCTCCCCTGACGCGTGGAGCCCAGCACTGGACACAGCACAGAGTCACCACAAGGCACAGCTCCTGCCTGCCAGCTTGTTGGCAGGTCAGGCTCCCTGGGCTCATCTGGCTTTTCTACAGGCCCTATGACCAGCTGCAGGGTCTCCTGGCCAGGGCACAGTGAGCACGGGGCATCTGACCAGGGCTGCACGGAGAGGGAAGGAGAAGCAGCGCGCACACTCCGCTCCAAGCCTCGGCTGATCTGCTTTGAGCCGTGCACCGGAATGATTCCACGCGTGCTGTGCTGGGGAGTTCAGTGCCTCCTCCGCTCCGGGACAGCCACCACTACGCACTGCGCACATCTCGCCTGCAGCAGCCGGCTGCTTCCCACATTATTTCCAGCAAGAGCTGCGCTTGGAGTGCGAGGGGTACTGTGCCATGCCTATGGTGCTCCCTCCGCTCTGCTTGCCCCGCAGCATGGGCATGGGGCACGGGGCTCACGGAACCGTTCCAGATCTGTGCTACAAGGAGGTCAGGCCAGAGGCTGTCAGCATCTTGCCCGGCCGTGACTCCAGAAGCTGCCCACGTCAGGCTGACGGGAAAGGAAGCCGATTCACCTCTACTGGCGACGTCATGCCCTGCTGCTGGCGTCCCAGGCCTGAGCCTTCCTTCCAGCCCACAGCCTGCAACGTGCGGCTTCCCTTGTTGCTCTCAATTCGCGCTTTGCTCGCAGGGCTCTGGTCACTGCAAGACGAAGACAACAGCAGCTGTAAGCAGCCAGACGCCCCGTGCCAGCTCCAACGGCCCTGACGATGGCCCGAGGGCTTGGGGCAAAGGTGCACTACGCTGCCCGCAGGGAACGTGCCGATGGAGGCTGGCGGCGGGTGCACTAGGCTGCATGAGTCAGGCACAGGCCAGCTACCAGGTGGCCGGCAGAAGGGGCAAGGGCGTGTCCTTAGAAAGAGGCTTTTATGGAACCCCCAGGCGGCCTGAAAAGCCGCGCAGGCACAGGCCTGAGAGTCTGGCCACCCCAGGGATGGGAAGACTAGCCCCCTCCCTTGAGCGCGGAGCCGGGATCGCACTGGCAGGCAGGAGCTGGAGGGGGAAGGTCTCCAATAAGGACGGTTCTCACTGACGAGTCGCAAAGCCAAACGGCTTTCTCCAGCCCGATGTGGCGCGCAGGCAGGAGCGCAAGAGAACCAGCCGGGATGGCAGAGGGAACACCCCCCGAGGAGCCTGGGCTGGGCCACTCAGCCACCCCCAAGACCCAGGCTCCTGCCTTCGCCGGCAAGGGTCTGGCCCCGCTTTACACCCCTCCCATCCCAGCAGGGGCTGCGCATTTCAAAGGGCCCCGGCACATTTGGCTGGGAGGCCTCTGAAAGCTCAGAGCATGAAGGAAAGGCTGGGCGCCACACTGCTTTACCCAGAGCACGCAGCCAGCCTCATCTCTGCCCCACCCGCCCGTCTGGCACGCCCAGCCCAGGGCAGCGCCAGCAGCCTGGAGCAGCCCCGGGTGCCCTGAAGGAGGCAGACGAGCAGTTACCTCTCCGAGTCCCAGGCCTCCTTGGGGCGCTTTCTCTCCGGTGAGTCCAAGCGCTGGAATCTCTCTCTCCGGCCATTCCCCTTCTCCTGACTCTTCCCCTGGCCCTGCAGGAGAGAGCTGGCGTTAGTGCAGGCGCCAGGACCGAGCTGCTGCCCCGCACAGGGCTCGCGGGGGAGCAGAGCCCAGGGAACGGACGAGCTCCCCTCAAAGAGTCCCCTCCTCCACCCGCCTGGCCAGCAGCCCGCAGGGAGACAGCAGACAGCAGCTTCTCTGCCCTAGGGCCACAGTCTGCTCCCGCCCCGGGGAAACGGGCTTTCCTGCACTCGGCGGGAGGGAGGGAGAAAGGCTCCCAGGGGTGTGGCCCGATGCCAGGGAGGAGCTGGACTCGGGAGCAGGCACGAGGGAGGCCCTGGCACGCTTCACGTGGCCCTACCAGCCATCAGGCAGGACTGGCCTCTGGGCCCCGCTGCTCAGTGCGCAGAGACCAAGCCTGCGGCACCCAGCGCCGGCGGTGCCTCGCTAGCCCTTCCCCCACTCAGCCCGCCCACCTCTCGCTCTCTCTTCTCCAGATAGGCCAGCTCCTGCTCCGAGCGTTTGATCTTCCTGTGGATCTCCAGGTTTTGCTGGAAGGAGGAAAGCAAAAGGCACCGTCAGTGCAGAAAGCCCGGAGCCGGAGCCACCCTGAGTCTAGATGAGCTGATCTTGGAGGTGCTGCCTGAGCCAAACAGCTCCTGTCACACTGCCTGCAGACAGTCCTTTCCAGCGTTCCCTCTAAGCTGGGCGCTTGGGTGGCCGCCAGAGAGAGTCCAATGCTGCCCAGCTGATTAGCAGAGCACCCGCAGGGCCAGCAGCTGGCAGCGTGTGTTTCTGCTGGTGGTACACATTTGGGCATGCTTTGGTGCATGCAGAAAAAATTATTCCACGCTTGGATGGAAAAAATTAGAGGGAATGTTGGTCCTTTTTCTTCCCAGCCAAGCTGTAGGGCACAGACTCCCCATCAGTGCTACTCAGCCTTTCGGACTCTGGCTTGCGGGTGAATTCAGTACGGAGTGAGCTGTGCAGAACACAGGCAGGTACTGGCCACGCTTCTGTCTGTGCAACTCTGCTGGCAGCCCCCCTTGCAGCCAGGCTGCGCTCAGTTACGGCTGCTGAGGAGTCAGGTGGGCAGCGCTCTCAGGAGCACCCAGCTGGGAATCCACTGCCCCTCCCCTCAGCGGGCCCGCCGGGCGCACACACCAGGACAGGAACGAGCAACGCTGCTCGCTCTGATCCCTCCCACGCCTTGTCTGAGGCTCGTCCCCACGCAGGCTCCAGGTGTAACCGCGCTGGCGCGCCCAGGGACCGAACGCTCCCCCAGCACACGCCTGGCGGGCGGTTTCGCACCCCGTGCCTAGCCACAGACGCAGGGCTGCCGAGCAGGGCTCTGGCCAGCTCCCTCCCTTCCCTCGGAGACCCGGGCGAAGCGACCGCAGCCCCCGCTACCTTGTGCAGGTTGGAGAGTTGCTGGTGCTTGAGCAGCACTTCCTTGTTGGGGAACTGCCTCCTGCAGAGTAAACAGGCCAGCTTGGTCCAGTCCGTCAGCTTGTCCTGCTCGCTGGCTGCCCTGCGGGGCTGCTCCTCCCGCGGCGCCGGCGGGCGGTGGGACGGCATCGCCGCAGCTTCCTCCTCCTCCTCCTCCTCCTCGTTGTCGCTGTCTCCCCAGTACTCGCCCAGCAGCCCGATCAGCGGGTTCACTACCTTGGGCTGCAGGGCAAGAGCAGAGGCTCCCATCACTGCTCCGCCCATGCCTGCTCCGCCCGCCAGGCCTGCTGCCTCACGCCCACCCCCAGTCCACCCGCACAAGGCGGCCACCCCAGGGAAGGGGGCAAGCAGCCCATGGCCCCCGGAGCGCCAGGCCAGCAGCCACCGTGGACGCCACTCGCAGCGTCTCCCTCCCTGGAGCAACGGGCAGGTTCCCGAGCCCTGCGGGGGGAGGGCAGCCACGGACTTCGCCTGTCCAGGAGTCTCGTGCGAAATAAGCCCAGAGGAGGCCCACCCCTCTGGCTGACGAGCAGGGGCCGCCCCCATGCCGAGTGTGAACAGAGGCCGAGCGAAGGAGACGCCAGCGCAGACACGGCAGCCTCCATGCCACACAGCAGGCGTCTGCAGCAGCCTAAACCAACTGCCTGGGTCTGGGGGCGTCTGCACCCTTCCCCGTGGCAGCGAGGGGCTCGCACCAGGCCCCGGCCATGGCTAGCTCAGTGAGCTAGACCGCGCCGTGCTACGGGGCGCCTTACCGGGGCCGAGCTCTCCTCCTTCTTCACCATGGGAGGCAAGGGCTTCTTGAAGACGTCTTCCGCCGGGGGCTTCTCCTCTACAAATTCAGTCTGAAACAGCCAGAGTGAGTTAAACCCACAACACCCCGAGAGCCCAGTCAGGCCCCATACAGTCGCTCGCTCTGGGAGGCCGGCCCGGGTGCGAGTGCTCACCCCAGGGGGCCGGTGGCAGGCTGCTAGTCCCATGCCACAGCTCCGCTCTGGACACAGATTCTCGGCTGATCCTATTGCAATCAGACCCGCTAGAAAAGCCAGACCCGCTAGAAAAGCCAAGCTGTGCTGGGCGCTGTCCAGACCCGCTAGAAAAGCCAAGCTGTAGGCTCTGCCCGCACCAGCCGAAGCCTCGGACCTGGCCCTGCCTGGCTCTCCTGTGCATGGTGGGGGGTGGGCTGTGGCACAGGCGGGCGATAGCGGGCACACCGGGGAGTTCGGCGGGAGCTGGCAGTGCCCAGGTGCCTTTGGCATAGCGGCCCTAGACGCCAAGGCCTGCAGGGACCTGGGGCTCATCCTGCCTCACCCCCTGCATAACCGACCAGAGGGCTCAGGGCTGTTGCTGGAGCAGCCTGGCTAGACACATCCAGTGCCGAGTCCCAGGGAGCCCACCAGGGCCCAATGCCTCTCCCTGCCCTGTGCAGCCTCCGGGCCTGACCCACAGGCCCCTTCTGGCCACGGCACTGCTCACCTTCGCTGAAATGCTCCTGCCTCTCTCCTTCCTGTCCCTGCTAGACGGCTCCTTCCTCTCGCTCGTCCTCTCCTGGCTCCCGTGCCGCCTTCCCCGGCCGTTGGTCGGGGACGACGCTGCCTCTCGGCCCATGGGGACTTCCTTCTGCAGCGTGGGTGCAAGAGGCTTAGCCAGAGCAAGTGGCCGGGGGGCGTGCCGGGCTGCAGGGCGCGGGGAAAGGTGCACGCGGCGGGACGTGGCTGGGCAGGGAGTACGGCCGCTGGGGGGCGCTTTCCACCCCAGACCCATCCCCCAGTGGTGCAGTCGTGGGCTCCCGTCTCCAGAGAGGTCCCGCGGGGCCCTCTGCCCGGGAACGGCTGCTGGCCGAGGGCGTGAAGCACACTGCGGCGAGGTCACTGAACCAGCTCCGAGCCTCTCTCCCCGCCAGTCTGGCTCCGACTCTGCTGGGAAGGCGGAGCTTGGCTATTGGGGCACCGCCCGCAGCCAGCCCCTCGGCGCTCCCCACCCAGCCTCTCACCTGCGTCCTGGGGTCGTAGTACAAGCCGGCGATGGGGTCGTAGTAGTTCCCGGTGTCGGGGTCGTAGATGAACGTGGACACGTCCGACGGAGCTGGAGGGAAGAGCAGCAGCAGAGCGTTTACCCAAAGGCAGGTGTGCGCCGTGCTGGGCTGCTGGAAGGCACTGGCCTGCTGCCTCCACTCTGCGAGGGCCCCACCCGGCCCTGGCTTTGGAGGGGCCAGGCTGAGACCGCCCCGGGATCTGGTCCATTGCCAAGGGTTTGGGACCTGGCCCGGTCCTGGGCTTCGAGCGCCTCCTGTGGCACGAAAGCTGCTCCAAGAGGCAGGGAAGTTGGCTGGCCCTAGGGGCTCCACACCCCAGACCCGCCAGTGAACAGGACAAACGCTTTCCTCCCGGGTCACCAGCAGCAGCAGCGAGCTGAGCTGTTCCTCGTGAGGGCAGCCAAGCCACGGGGCAGCCCACTCCCTGTCTCTCCCGCAGGCCTCACCCCCAGCACTGCAGGGAGAAAACCCACCCTGCGGCTGCCACCCCAACGAAACTGGCCGGGGCCCTAGGGCGAGGAGGGGCCAGCGCCTCCTCTCAGGTCCCCAGTGCGGGATGCGTTTCGAGCTGGCAGCACGACAAGGAGGGTGCACGGAGAAGCAAGGGGGAGCTTAGCCTTACACTGCGCTCGGCTGTGCCTCTGGGAGTCGGTGCCCCTCCTGTCCCGCGCGCCCCTTTTGCCCTGGAACAAGAGAGCCGTTTAGACACAGGTCACAGGAACCGCCCGGGCCCCTCACGCAGGCAGCGCCGGCTTCGCTCTCCCCAGCCAGGCCTCTCCAGAGACAGGCCCATTGACTTCCGCAGGCTCTGGCCTCTTCAACACACGCTGGCCTCTCTGCGCAGGGCTGAGGACCCCCCGTCCTGCCCCAGGATCGCCTGCACCAGGGCAATGAGGTGAGGGAGCCCGCGAGCTCGGGGAGGCTTCAGAGCCCAGGCAAGAGCTGTTAGGCCGCCTGCGCCAATTCCTGACCCGGCCAGAGCGACGGGCTTGGGGGTGAGCTGCAGGCTCCCCGAGGCGGCTGGTGCAGTAGCCAGACTAGCTGGTCACAGCAGGGCCTCTCCAGGAAGGCAAGCTCTCGCAGCCCTTCCGGGAGGCAGCGTCTCGCAGAGCGCACACAAGGCACTGCCGCGTACAGCCCCTCTGCTACAGCCCCTGATCGCCCGAGGTCTGGGACGTGCCCGCCCGCCCCAGCCTCCCGCCTGCGCCGTGCCTGTCTCGCCGGTGCCCTTTGCCACAGCCTGCCGGGTTCTCTCTGCCCGTGGCACTTCGCTCTGCAGGGGCTCGGTGGTACAAGTCCCCTGATAAGAGCGAGCCCAGCAGACGGACCCGGGGCAAGGCCGGACTGAACGTGTGTGCGCAGCGAAGCCGAGCCAGACTCTTCAGTCACCTCCAACCTCCGCCCGAACCTGGCTGCTTCGGCGCTGCTGCCTGTTGCAGGCCCGGGCCTTCGGAGCACAGTGACAAATCCGAGTCGGACACTCTGCCTGCCGCGCGGGCTCCATTCCCGGGCTAGGCCCCACAGCCCAATCTCCCCCCAAACGAGAGCCCCCGTAGCGGGCCTCTCCGAGAGGCAGCGCTGGCGCAGACCTACCGGGCTGTAGTAGGGTTTGGCGCCCTGCTCCCCGTAGTCGTTTCTAGTGGGAGAGAAACAGGTTAAAGCCAGGTGAGTTTCAGTCTGACGGCAGCATCTTCAAGCACAGAACCCTAGAACTGGCAGGGACCTCGAGGGGCCGTGGAGTCCAGCCCTCTGCCCCCCCAGCAGGACCCAGCACCATCTAGACCAGCCCTGGCAGGCGTCTGTCCAACCTGCTCTTCCATATCCCCAGGAAGGGAGATTCCACAGCCCCCCCAGGCAACTTATTCAGTGTTTGACCCCCCCGACAGGCAGGACGTCTTTCCTCGTGTCCAACCTCAACCTCCCTGCTGCAGTTGAAGCCCGTTGCTTCTGGACCAGGCCACAAAGGCGAGGGAAGCCCTCTGAACCCATGCGTGCTAGCCCCTGGCTGTGCGGGCTGCTCCCCTGCCAGATGGGGGCAGGGGTCCGCACAGCCCAGGGGAGCTGCTGGCTCCTCCGGAATGGGCCGGTTGGTGGACTCCTACTATAAAGGCCACTCGCCTAGGAGGTTACGCTCATGGTCCAAATACTCTGGTCATTTGCGTTGTGACGCCTCAGGCAGCCTGTCAGACTTGGGCTCCTCACGTCAGCCTCTGAGCCGGAGGCAGGTACCTAACGACCTGCCCCGCACCTGCCCTGGATGCTTCTCTTTAGGATCCAGGTACACTGCCGAGGCCCTAAAGGGGCAGGCCGAGGGCACAGCCGAGTGTCCCCGGGATAGCGCTGCCTCTCGGCCACTCACCTTCTCCTTCCTGTGGCGAGGTTCACAAGCACAGTGTGCCCGTCGATGCAGATCGGGGGGGGTCCAGGTTCTGCAGAACCTTCACCAGCTGCACTGCTTCCTGGGGGGACGGGACAAGCTCGCATTGCTCAGAAAGACACAGCTGCGCTGCCCCGCCCCACCCCGCCGACTGCAGGGATGGGCTGCATGGCAACCCCCAGTGAGAACAGGCCCCGCCCCACACCCCGGGACAGGCTGCGGGGGGGGGGGGAGGGATCTGCCAGGGGACCCCCGCTGAGAACAGGCCCCGCCCCACACCCCGGGACAGGCTGCGGGGGGGATCTGCCAAGGGACCTCTGGTGAGAACAGGCCCCGCCCCCGTGCCCCAGGACGGGCTGCAGAGGGGACTATGCTCCAGGTCTTGCAGTCTGGTCACTGCGCTCAGTAAGTCCCTGCCTCCGAGCTGCCAGGAGAGCTTTGCTGCGCGGGGCCCTGGCCTGGGCCCACCAGCGAGGGATGGTTGGAGCCGTATAGCCAGCAGCCGGCTGGAGTCCCCCCAGGGATGCTGGACGTTCCAAGCGACCCGAGTTTCAGCCTCCCTGCCTGTCCGGCCGCCTGCGGGGAGCAGGGAGCGCTGGCGACGGTTCTGCCCCAGCAAACCGGCAGGGAGTGTAGGTAGCATCCGTTAGCGCTACTGCTGCGCCCAGCGAATGGCAGAGCCGGGACTGTCATGCCAAGGGGCACCTCCCACCAGGCCCCAAGACGCTGGGCCAGCCCCGAGAGCCCCTTACCGCGTGCGAGCCCAGCTCCACGAAGCCGTAGTTGTCACTCCGCTGACTCGCCCGTTTCTTAATGATGCTCACGCTGGAGGTGGACAGGCGCACGAAGGGCGCCAGCAGCCCCACGATCGCCTCCGGTGGGGTGAAGCGAGGGATGCGCTTCAGCATGATGGCTACGGCAGGCAGAGGAGAGCACTGAGAGCCCGGCGCACAGCCCCGGGACAGGAAGGGGGTAGGTGCGGGGACAGGAAGGATGCAGCCAGGCAGCTCTGCCCTGCCCTGCCGGGCGCGGGGTGTGGGTGAGGAGCCCGAGCCCTGCTGCCTCCAAAGGCGCTGCCCCTTTCTGGTGTGGGAGCCTCGTGGTCCCTGCCCCGGAGGAGCCAGGCTGTGACTAGCCAGCGCACCAGCCGCCAAGGCAGAAGCTGCTCCGTGAAGCCTGCAGCTGGAGCACCTCGTGGTGAGAGCCACTGCGCTGCCACTGCCGCGTGCCCGTCCCCGGGGGCCATGCGGGCGGCGGGAGAGACCCTCCTCCACCAGCTGGGGGCCCCTCTGCCCACCAAGGCCCAGAGCAGGCAGGGCGGGTGCGGAGGGGGAAAGCAGGACAGAGCAGACCCCGAGCTGCTGGGCTCTGCACTGGCCTCCCGCCCCGGCACCACGGCCTGGAGCGCAGCAGAGGCAGGGCTGGGGGAGGGGCAGCTTGGACAGGGACCACTCTCCCCGCAAGCCCCCTGGCTGGGGTACCCCCTTCCCAAATCCACCAGTACCAGAGCAAGCCAGGCCCCCTCCCCCGCCCACTCCCCGGGAGGCGACAGCGAGGCTCCACTCACTTCTGCTCTCGCCCTCCTGGGGGGCGCTGGCAGCAGGCTCCTGGCTCTCCTTCCAGGCCGGGTAGCGCCGCTCCTGCGACGGCCATCGCTCCCGGCCCTCCTCTCTCTTCCGAGGCTCGGGCTCCGGAGCCTGGCTCTGCTGCGGGGCTGCCGCTGGCTGGGGAGGCTGTTTCTGCGGCTTCGGGTGTCCCGGTAACTCGGGCTCAGGCTTTTCAAGCTTGGCTTCTGTTACTAGAGAAAAGGGACGGAGCCGACTGGCGTCCAGCGCTCCCCGTAGCAGCGACCACCCTCCTCTTTCCTCCCGGCGCCAGCAGCGCCTGGCCACAGGTTCGGGCCTTTCCCCGAGCGCCGTGTCCCAACACCCCTCAGCAACGCCAGAGGGAAGGGCCCTGGA
Organism: Rafetus swinhoei; assembly: GCA_019425775.1. Taxonomy (NCBI): domain Eukaryota; kingdom Metazoa; phylum Chordata; order Testudines; family Trionychidae; genus Rafetus; species Rafetus swinhoei. The sequence continues at coordinate 1,158,116 of CM033435.1, read as the reverse complement.
CAGGCAGAGACAGGGCTGTGCCTTGCGCGGTCCCAGGGCACTCCCACAGCTGGGCAACACCTGGGGACCATCCGGCGAGGGAGCTGTCCTGCTGCCGGTCCCCCGGGGACACTGCTCCAAGAGGAGGCCCAAGTGCCCGCAGCTAGCTAGCCCTGCTCTCCGACACCAGCGCCCAGCACAGCGAGAGAACAGTCGTTCACCCCCCACGCCAAGGCTTGGCACGTGATTTCCACAGGCATTACAGGTCTGACTGTAGCAACTGCGCCTGTGAACGATGCACCAGCGTCCCCCCCGGCATGTCTAGCGACAGGGCCCAGGGACACCTCGCCCTCCCGGAGTGAACATCCTCCCAAGCCTGGCCTGAGGGTGGGGAGTCCCTTACTGCAGTCCTGCTCGGCGTGGGCCTCCTCTTCCTCCGTGCCCCCCTTGGGCTCGGCCCCTGGCCTGCTCCCTGCGAGAAAGGGGCACAAGACAAGTGTAAGAACAGGCAGACGCAGCCAACGTCGGGGCCCACCCCCCTGGAGAACGGGTCTTCCTTGTGCCGCTGCACTGCTCACAGGCCAGTCGTGCAAGGCTCCCCCTCTGAACACCTGCACCCCAGGGCCGCGAGCTTGCCCGGCCAGCAACAGGAGGCTCGCGGCCCTGGGATGCTGCGCCTTGGCTCGCCATGCAGCTGGCTGCTGTGACACTCGGCCAAGCTCACCGAGGGTAGCGCCACGACGGGAGCTGGGAGCCATTTAAGTAGGGTCCTGCTGCCTGAGCCATCGCCTGGAAATTCGGTGGCACGGGCAGCAGGATACACACAGAAAGTGGCCAGGCGCTGTCCCTGGGCAGCATCCTGCCCAGCCCTGGCCTCCAGCTACGCCACCTAGTTCTGTGTCTGCAGGGCCCGGCCCAGCTCCCGGCCAGCCGCCAGCCCCTGGCGTTCGGAAGGACGGGGACCAGTGGCACTGAAGGAACAGGGCAGCAGGCTGCTCCAGACGCCGGTCGCTGTGCCGGGCACCCTTCCCGGCCCCCTGCAGAGCCAACAGCCTGGCAGCACCCCCACCCCCGAAGGCGGCTGGTTAGGAGGGCAGGGCCGGGCAAACGGTGTGCGCCAGGAAGGTGGCTGGCTCCGACCTATGGTACCCAGACAGCCCCCAAGCAGCTCCACGGGGACACTCCCTCCCCGGGCCGGCTTTTAACCTTCCCCACGGCGCCCGGCTCAGCCCAGTGACGACCCAGACTCACCGTCTCTCGGGAGCTTGCAGTAGGAGCAGGAGGATCTGTACCCCACCGTGCACACTTTACACTGCAGGGAAAGAGGAGGCAGATTTCAGAGACTCCTGGTAGGGCTGGCAACATGTTCCAGGAGGTCACCGGCCCGGCTGCACTTGGAGATGGAGCTAGGCTGGTGCCAAAGACTGTGGCTACGGGCCAAACCTCCGCACCCCAGGCGCCGCACGTACCCCCGACCCGCGCACGAGGGCAGCTAGAGGGCTTCTCGGGCCCATGGGAACGCCCTGCCCTGCAGCGCACAGCATCCCCGGGCTGCTGCAGCGCTGTGTGTGCGGACAGGAGTCTGAAGGGGCGAGGTGGGTGCTGCTAGCCGGCCGAGCGCCGGGACCCAGGGTTGGGTGCCGCTAGCCGGCCGAGCGCCGGGACCCAGGGTCGGGAGCCGCTAGCCGGCCGAGCGCCGACCCAGGGTCGGAGCCGCCAGCCGCCGAGCGCCGACCCAGGGTCGGAGCCGCGAAGCCGGCCGAGCGCCGGGACCCAGGGTCGGGAGCCGCTAGCCGGCCGAGCGCCGGGACCCAGGGTCGGGAGCCGCTAGCCGGCCGAGCGCCGGGACCCAGGGTCGGGAGCCGCTAGCCGGCCGAGCGCCGGGACCCAGGGTCGAGCCGCGCCGAGCGCCGCCGACCCAGGGTCGGAGCCGCCACCCCAGGGTCGGGAGCCGCTAGCCGGCCGAGCGCCGGGACCCAGGGTCGGGAGCCGCTAGCCGGCCGAGCGCCGGGACCCAGGGCAGAGCTGCTAAGGCCTGCAGTCTGTCCCACAGGACTCCCCTGGGGACCTTCCAGTGACCAGGAGCACACGTCCTGTTTGTATCAGCTTGCGCCCTGGTCGTCCCAGCCGCACGCGGGCCCCGCGGCGTGTCTAAGCTCAGGCCCCCTCCTCACAGCCCCGTGAGGCAGGGACCAGGTCGCCCGCACATTCAAGAGCCCGCGCAGGCCTGCCCTGGCCAGCCCCTGCACTTGTCACAAGCCCAGAGGGGCGGCTTGTTTCCCCTCAACTGCCTGCTGAGGCAGGGAAGTGGACACCCCCTCCCCCCGGCAAAGCACAGGCGGCTGGAAGTGACCCCCGCAGCCAACGCCAGCAGAGCCCCTGGTGCCGGTCCAGCTGCAGCGGACGGGTGACTGCCCCCGGCATAGGAACACTCAGCAGGATCACCATCAGCAGCCGTGTCTCTGGGGGGCTCCCCCCTGCCAGCCGCGCCAAGCCTGAGCCGGGAAGGGGGGTGAACAGGCGTCTGCCCTGTCCCCACTGGCCCATGGGAGGGGTCCCAGGGCACCTGGGGGGGCAAACTCCTGGAACCAGTTTCCGCACTAAATCTCCGAGCCTTGCGCTGGCAGCGTCCCCCCTGACGGGTTCCTGTGTTCCAGCTCCATTTCCCCTCCCTTCCTTGCAGCCCTGCAGAGCGCCCGGCGATGGTGCCTGGGGGATTCCTCTACCTCGGACGCCTGCCCCCCGCACTAAGGGCACGACACGAACGCCAGCGAGGGCCAGATGCCCCTCAGCACGGGCACTTGGGGAGAAGGCACGCACAGAGCGGGCTGGCCCTGCCCGCCTCAGAAAGCAACAGCTGCTTTTGGCCACGGAGTGGGACGGTGCCGTTTACCACACGGCACGCCGAGCGCGGAGCCTGGCAGCGAAAGCTGGAAAGGAGCAGGCGCCCGGGAATGTGGGCGTACGCTGGAGCATCAGCGTTTCCCGGCACTAGCACCACTCGGCGGGAGAAGAGGGGGAAAGGCAGGCCCCCCCCTCGGGAACCCTCGCCCGCTGCCGGCACTTACCCGCTTGCAGCGCCAGAACTCCGGGCACGGCGTGTACTCAAGGGTCACGTCTTTGCCACCAATCACAAGGGTTCCCTGCAGAGACAAGGGAGGCAGTGACGGCCACGCCAAACACGCAGGGACGGGCCAGGAAAGCCCCGTGAATCCGAGCCAAGCCGGTTCGTAAGCAGTGGCTGGCAGCCCCCAAACGGCCAGCTCTGCTGCAGAGCTGGGGTCTGCCGAGGAGCCGGCCACAGCCTCTGCCACGGCATGGCTGGCATGGTTAGTGCCAGGGCAGCCAGCCCGGCACAGCTTGCCCCGCTCCTCAGAGGGGAGGACAGGACACGGGTCCCAGGATAAACCTCCGGGGGAGCGGCTGCGACTGGTGGAGACGGGGGCCACTCGCCCCAGCACATCGTGTCTGCGGACGGGCCTCGGGAGCGCACCTGGCAGGCATGGCCGCTCACGACAGCACGAGGGGGAAACGCCACAAACCAGGGCGAGAGGAACCAGGCACCTTGGTTGACCTCTTGGTCCCTGCTTGGAACCCGGCTCTCCTCCAAGGAGCCCTCCACGCCACGGTGGGCGGGGGCGGACTGCTGGCCTGGGAGAGGAAGTGTTTGGGCTGGGTGCTCAGGCAGTGGGCAGCCAAGACCTGAGGACATGGGGGACTCGCAAGCCCCCAGGCCACGCTTGGGGTGTTCCCTGAGCTTCGCGCTGGGAGAAGACAGCATCTGGGCAGAGGGCAGGAGCTGCTGCGCTGCAGGGCCGCTGGGCACAGACACGTAAGGCACAACAAAGTGGAAGGCAAAAGCCCCAGACCGCACTTGGCCCAGCCTCAGGCAGTGAGCAATGAGGACGCCCAGTGGTGCTTGTCACTCAGGCAGGGCCCATGCACATGCCGAGGGTCCGCGCTCACGAGCCCAGAGGTTAGCCTGGCACCGTGTGGCCCTAGAACGGCTGGGGGAAAGGTCCCCGTCTCCTTTGGCGCTGACGGAGCCAGGCGGCCTGCGCCCAGAGAGCCCCTCGGCCTCTCGCCTCGCTTCCTACTCTGGCTCCTGACCTGAAAAGCTTTGTCCTGGGAACGTGCTTCCGAACGCAGCCCATGCGCTAGCCCCAGAGAACGCGAGAGACAGCAGTGCTTCCAATCCTCCTCCGGCCAGCCGCTGGGAAACAAGCTGTGCTCTCCGCACGCCCCCCGCCCGCGCCCAGCAGCGGCACACGCCCGACAGCGTCTTCAAGACACTTAGCACCTTCCAGGCGTCACCTTCAAAACGGCTTCCCCAGGGATCGGGGCCCTTCACAGTCCGATCAGCAGAGAGCAGCGAAACAGCCCCCAGCGCCCTGCTGAGACGGGCAAAAGGGCTGTGGCCCGAAAGATTATCCCAGAGTTAACGTCCCACAGGAACCAGCTTCATTTACACGCTCGAGGGCCTGGCTCCAGACCTTCGCCCACCCCTTGGGGGCCACACTCTGGAACCTGGGCACTGGCTCAGGGCTGGAAAAGCCTCCTGCTCCAGGGCTCGTCCACTGCTCCAGTCTGCACCCACGCTGCAAGAGCCACTGTGGGGTCAGACACAGCACAGCGGGCGTCCCCTCTGGCCTCCGGCGACACTCTCCCGGCACCCCCCCCCCCCCCCGAGGGACTGTCGCCTCCCGGCACCCCGAGGACTGTCGCTCTCCGGCACCTGGCGATGCTCTCCCGGTACCCCGAGGGATTGTTGCTCTCCGGCGCCCAGCGACGGTCTCCTGGCACACACCCCCCCCTCCCGAGGGACTGTCGCTCTCCTGGCACACGCACCCCCGAGGGATTGTCGCTCTCCCATGCCTGGCGACGCTCCCCCGGCACTCCCCCCCCCCGCCCCTGAGGGACTGTCGCTCTCCAGCGCCCGGTGATGCTCTCCCGGCACACACAGCACCCAAGGGCCTGTCGCTCGGGCTACAGAACTTAATTAGCCGCCCTGGTTTCTCTTTCACTTCCCCATTCAAGACAGGAGAGACTCGGCTCTGGCAGCCCCTCTCCAGACCAAACTGTCTTCTGGCGGCACCTGGCTGCTGCAGCATCTCCCCCCACTCCAGGCCGACTTTGGTTTCTAGTGGGCCCTGGGGCGTTTGCTTCAGCCCCACCAGATGCACATTCAGCCTGCATTTGCAGTGGGGTGCAACCCACCAGTGCTAACAGCAGCTTGGGCACAGACAGGCCCAGGGTGAGTAATTGCTGCTGAAGTGCGGCTCCTGGGATGTGCACCACTCAGCACTGGTTGGTCTGCTCTGTATTTTTACAGCACCTGCCACAACAGGGTCTTTGGCCATGACTGGAACTCCTGTGCACAGCAGTAATCGGCTGTGTATTTGAGAACGTCCATGAGCGCGAGCAAGACAGACTGTCCACCTGCCCATGAGCACGAGCGAGCCTGTCTGCCTGTCCATGAGCATGAGCCTGTCAGTCCGCCTGCCTGTCCGTGAGAGCAAGCCTGTCTGTCTGTCCCCGTCTGTGAGAGCGAGCCTGTTTATCCACCTGTCCGTGAGTGCGAACCTGTTTGTCCGCCTGTCCATGAGCGTGAACCTGTCTGTCCATCCACCTGTCCACGAGAGCAAACCTGTCTGTCTGCCTGTCCGTGAGCGCAAGCTTGTCTGTCTGTTCGTGATCGAGTCAGTCTGTCTGTCTGTCCGTTCAAGAACTCCTCCTAAACGGTAAGCTCTAGGACCACCAAATTTGGCAGGCAGCTTCCTCTTCTCCAAAGCAAGAGCAGGGCTTGGTTGTGTTGTTGGGGGTGTCTGAAGTTCCCCCTTCCCTCTGATTTGTACGGGGACCCATCGAACCATACAGAAGAGAGACAGAATTACCAGGCAGGTGAAGGAGGCTGGCTGGGGGGGCCATCCCCCCCCCATCCAGGACTACCCCAGTTCTGAGCCTCCCATCCCTCCAGGTGCTGCAGTCCCTCCCCTATTCCTACAGGAACATTGTTGGCTCTTCGCCACGGAGTGAGGAGAAAGTGCAGTTTGCTCTATTCCTCGCTTTGGCTGGGGGGCGCAGGGGGCAGGTGGACCTGGACCTGCCCCAGTCGGGGACTTGCCCCCCTCCCCCGGCTGTGCTCGCTGGAGCTGCAGCAGCCGTGGAGAGGCGCTGCTCCCCTGGGCCCAAGCTGCTGCGGCGAGAGGGGGCTGGGGGGGTCCTCTCCCTGGGGCAGCCTGCAGACTGACCCCCTGCACCCCAGCCCCAAGCAAGGCCGGGTCAATGTTCTAGTCGACTCTCATTGTTATTCCCTAGCGCGGCTGAGCCCCGGCGTTCCCAGCACCAGAGCTAGGAGCTGCCCAGTCCGTGGGGCCCGAGGGTGCCGTCAGGCAGCCGCAGAGAGAGAGGAGCAAACCCAGCGCAGGACAAGAGGGGTCTGGCAAGGGGGGGAAATGGCGGCTGGGCATTTTTCCTCTGCACAGTGAAGTTCCACAGCTGTCTAAGGTCAAAGGTAAGTTTAGAAAGAGGGCTTCATGGCGCCCCACGTCCTCTGGACCCAGCGCACTAGCCGGGCTCCCTTCCCGTAATACCTACGCCCCCACCTTGTGCCGCGGATCTGCCCTCACGCCTGTGAGGCAGGGCCGTCCCACTGTCCCGCGGCAGGCAGGAGTGGAGGTTCAGAGGCTCGGGCTAGGTCTACCCGCCGGGCTGCCCAGAGGCACAGCAGGACGACTCCCGCACCCACGCTCCCCCACAGCCCAGCACGGTGCTTCAGTGGGTGGCACTTGTGCCAGTTGGGGGAGGGTTTCCTCCGAAGCACGGCCGACAGAAGTGCCGCGTAAATGTGGCCTGAGGGCTTTGGCCACGGGAGGGTGTGGCAAAGCAGGAACTGAACCCAGCTCTCCCCAGGTCCACACCAGCACCCAAAGTGTCAGGCCACCCTCCCGTGGGTGCAGCCAGGTCAGGGGAGCTGGGAACAGGTCCAGGTGAACTGGGGAGCCCCTAGTGAGCCAGCTGCCTCTCCAGGCCACCTGACCCAGGTTCGGAGGGGCCCTCCCGCACAAGTGCCACCACGCACCCTCCTGGAGTTCTTCCGAGGTTAAGGCTCAGACTGCGCAGGTCTGCGGGCTGAGACTGGGGCAGCCACACAGGGCTGTATGGGGCAGCCACTGGCAGAGAGGCACTGGGGGGAGCTGAATAAGCAGAAATGGGGGTGTCCCTGTGCAGTGGCTGTCCTCCCCCGGCCCGGCCCCATTGCCCCACGCAGACCAGGGGAGCGTGGCCCACCTTTCGGAGCCAGGCCAAGATGGGGCGCTCTCACTCACACCTGGCTTGGGCACCCTGCACTGAGAGCCAAAGGCGGAGAACCTCTTCAGGGCACAAGCGGCAGCAGGCACCTGAGGCTTGAAGTAAACGTGGGGAGCGGGGTCTGAAGGCAGGGCGCACGGGAGCACAGGCGCTGCCTTCGGGCCTGGCAGTCCCTGAAGCAGGCAGGACGCTCTCTGGGGCTGTAACAGGCAGAGAGGGGTCCCAGGGCTGGGGGGCAGCGTGGATGTGGCAGTGACGCAGATGTGCTTCCTGAAGGCCCTGTCAGCGCACAGGTGAGTGGTCTGGAACAGCTGCCGTACGAGGGCAGATTAATCTGATGAGGGCGTTTCAGCTTAAAAAGGAAGAGCCTACGGGGTACGGTCGAGGTCTGTGCAATCACGGCGGGGGTGAAGAAAGTGAGTAAGGAAAAGTGATTGACTTGTTCCCGTAACACAAGAACCAGGGGTCACCCCATGACATGAATGGGCAGCAGGTTTCAAACAAACCAGAGGAAGTTTTTCTTCACTCAGCGCACAGTCAACCTGTGGAACTCCTCGCCAGAGGATGCGGTGAAAGCCAGGACTTTAACAGGGTTCAAAAAAGAGCTAGATAGATTCATGAAGGTTGGTCCACCAATGGCTATTAGCCAGGGTGGGTAGGAATGGTGTCCCTCGCCTCTGGTTGTCAGAGGATAGGAATGGGTAACAGGGGAGGGATCATTTGATGATTCCCGGTTCTGTTCACTCCCTCTGGGGCACCTGGCACTGGCCACTGTGGGCAGACAGGGCACTGGGCTGGAGGGACCTTTGGTCTGACCCAGCCTGGCCGCTCTGATGTTCTTAGGTCGTCAGTGTGGGAAGGGGAAGATTCTGGTGTTTCAGATCACAGAACTGTGGCATTAACTGGTCCCACACTGGCCAAAGCCACGAGCCCGCCCTGATGGGCAATCCATGGCAAGCCACAGAGAGACGGTGGCGCTGCAACCCGCAAGCCACAGGAACAGGATGCTGCTGGATCCTGGGGCTGTTGTGGAGGGGGTGGGGCCAAGGGGTGTGCAGTGGGGGGGTTCAGGGATGAGGAGTTTGGGGTACACCGGGGGCTCCAGGCAGAATGTTGGGGGGAGGGTGCAGGAGGGAGCTCTTGGTGGGGGGGTGAGCTCTAGAGGGAGCTAGGGTAGTGGAGGGGGCTCGGGGCTGGAGCAGGAGACTGGGGTGCAGGGTGCTTACCTGGGGCAGCTCCTGTTTGATGTAGAGGCCCCATGTGCCTCTCACTCACCTGCAGACACCGCCCCCCACAGCACCCATTGGCTGCGATTCCCAGCCAATGGGAGCTGGGGGGACAGATCTTCCCAAAACGCGCAGGGACACAGCTCTGGGGGGAGGGCAGTGTGCACCGCCACCTCCCCTCCTAGGAGGCGCTGCCCCAGAGCACAGAGGCCCCAGCCCAGGGCCCCAGCCTGCAGCCCCCAAAGCCCCTTTCTTCATCCAGCCCTGCCTGCTGGGGCCCAGGGAGCCTGGTTCTCCCAAGCCGTGGCAGCTGCCTGCTGGGGCTTACTAGGCAGCTGCGCGGCGCAGAGGGAGCCTTGGAGGCCAGCCGAGATCCCTGCTCCTGGCTGGCTAAGAACCGTCCCGTCCTGCCTCCTCTGCCCACAAGCGCCTCTCGCCTCAGCCAGCTACGGGAGGGGGAGCGCCCCGGGTGCAGCACCGAGCACAGCGGGGTCTCACCCAGCTGGCATCCAATGCCCACGCCCCCCTGCCGGGCAGCCTGCAATGCCAGCCTGGCTGGGGCAGTTACAGAGCAGCTTCCCGCAGCCACGGCTGGGCGGCTTCCAGCAACCCTGGAAAGGCCAGCAACACAACGGAGTGCTGGGCCGGGCCTTTTCCTCCTGCCCCCTCACCCAGTGCCAATGTCCATGGAGTTCCCAGGTCCCGAAGCCCCGTGCGGGCCCTGCCCGTGACTGGCTTTGGGCTTACCCGGCACGTCGGCCATTGCTCCCCAGAAGGGTGCCTCGCCGTCGGCGGGCACCGAACGCTCCTGCTCTAGTTCAGCCAAGGCCATGGAGACCTGCCCCCAGCTGGGGCCACCGGCCACACTTCGCAAGGCAGCTGCACAGTGCACTGCCCACTCCCAGAAGCGCGGCGTGCGCGCCGGTGGCCATCGGGAAAGCAGAGCCCCTGGGAGGTTTCAGGTGCGGTGGGCAGGCGAGACAAGCTCTCACATGGCACGTGGCAAGAGCGCTTCGAACATGCTCACTGTCCACGTCTGACCCGGGTTCGTGAGGCGCCCAAGGCACTGCAGAGCCCAGCTCAGAGATGCAGTGCACAGTATGCATCTGGGATGTGGTAGTTATCCCAGACCCAGAGCAGCCAAACTCAGAGGCCAGAGAGCTACCGCGGCGGGACCAGAAGCGCGCAGGCCGAGGGGCGGGAAGGAGCGGTAACCTACCTTGCAGAAAGGCAGGCAGTGGTCCTTCCAGAAGGGCTGCCCGCCTCGGTTCCATCTCTGGTGCACAGGCACCCCACGCTGGCGCCGTCAGGTGCGTTTGGCCAGCAAGGGCACTGGGCTGTGCCTGTGCTCCAGAGGTCCATGCCCCCTTTCGCATGAGGCCATCAAGGGCAGAGTGGACCCAACCGTCCTTCACTCTGCAATCCAGAGCCCCAGCAGAGGACTCTGCAGCAGCAGGGAAGGGGGCCAGGCCGTGGCACTCATGCCAACCACACCCCAAAGCGCCAGTCACCGTAGGGAAGAACTCTTCGAGAGACTGTCCACACAGGTCCCACTCCTTGGGACTGACAAGCGCTGATCTGCTTGCAAGGGGGCAGGAGCCCTCGTAGGACATCCCTACCAACGTGGGCACTGAATCGGGACGTGTCTATGGGTCTGGTAAAGGTAGGCCCAGCGCCGGGTGAACATTCTTCAACCAGGCAGGAGACTCTGCCTGAGCACTAGTGGAACGAGCTCTAACAGGGCTAAGTCGACCTCGCTGGCTAACCTGTACCGTCCATGTACCCGAGCGCGCCACTCCTCCACGGAGGGCATTACCTGTGTGCTGGGCGCTGTCAGCCAGCCCCGACCATTCGCCCTTTCGACAGCGGCTGCAAGAGTCACGGGGGCCCTACACGGTCCAGCCCTGTCGGCGTAAGACGACAGTCCTTCTCACCGTCCTTGGGGATGAGGCGCAAACTCACTCCCATGGAATTCTGAAACAGCAGCGAGCAGGAAGGTGGCCCATGAGTGACGCTGTCCTTCGGCCACTCTGTACTCAGGGGACCCACCGTAGGGGCCTGACTCTCCTCTGCCCTCTGAGCTGCCCATGTAACGATGGCTACAGAGACCATCTTCACCAACAGGCGGTAACGAGCAGGCTGCCAAGAGCTCCAGGAGCAGGCCACATCGGCTTCGCCAGCATTAAGCGGTGGGCTCAGGAGGGAGGCGTCTCCTGAACTGGGGCAGCGGGGACACCAATAGGGAGCCTTCTCATGGCCCTGGGCAGGAGGCTGATCAGCAGGTGCTGCGAGCTTTCTGCTGAAGCGGAGGCCGGGAGGACACACTGGGGATCTCTTGCACAGCGCAGCCCACAGAGCGCCCGGGCAGACCTTTCAGAAACGACTCCAGCGTGCCTCTGCCTATAACGGAGTTCCCCCGTCTGCGCCGAGCGGGTCGAGCTTCCACTTCCAGAAACGGATGGAAGACAAAGACCGTTCCAAGTGCCCAGGCCTCAGGGCTTCAGCTGGCCACCTGCAGGGCCAGGGGGATTCCCTGCCCCGCCCCGCCCCTATTCCGATGTTCATCTCCTGTTGTGAAGCGTCCGGGACGGCCATGGCTGGGGACGGCCATCGGGCGGGAGGACGAGGGCTGAGAGGTGGCACTGAGCACTCTCCCGGCTGTTCGGCTCTTGCTCACACGTGCAGGGTCTAACTCATCGCCATGCATGAGGTCAGAAGGAACCTTCACCTTGGTCAGAGTAAGCAGCGACCTTGAGGCTTTTGGCCCCTCCTCTGCAGCGCGTGGGTGAGCGTCACTTGCCAGGAGCGTCTGGGCCTCTCTGCGACTGCGGGGGGAGGGGGCGTTCTGTAACATCTGGAGCAATCGTAGGCTTGCCGCAGTGTCCGTGCAGACAGGGCGCTGCTCTGGGAGGGTGCACAAGGGGTCAGAGGAGGGCGAATGCACACACAGAGCCGGCTCCAGGCCTGTCAGCAGCCCGGCCCAGCAGCAGGGACTCGGGCAGGGCAATGGGAGCGAGAGGCCAGGTGACTGGAAAGGGGGGGCTCTCTGGAGGAAGGCAGGAGCCCAACCCAGAGAAGAGGAGAAAGGTGCCAGAGACAGAGGCCCTCGCGGCCGGGCTGACCCCTCCCAGCACTGGCTTGGCCAGCAGGGCCGGGGAGTTCACTTGGGTCTCTCTGCCGCCTCAAGGGGCCGGGGGGGGGGGGAACTAACAAATGGGAAGGCTGCCCGGGTCCCTGAACAAACTCCCAGGCTGACCCAGGAGGGCCGCTCTGTCCCCTGGGAGCGCTGCGCCCCCAAGTCACCAGTCCTGCATCTTCCCCCGCTCGCCTCAGAGCCCAGGACATAGCGCCACCGACCTCGGGGGCAGGGGCAGAGGCAGGACCCGCCCGCAGCACCGAGCAGCGCTGGCTGCTCCCTGTGCCGCTCTGCGGGGGGCTTCACGCGCTGCCCCCGCCCCCACCAAAATCACTCCGCTCCCCTTAGCGAGGCCTCTACCCACACAGAGAGCCACGGGGAACAGCCAGCCGGGGGTGGCAGGCAGGGACGCCTGCTTGAATGTGCTGCTGGTAAATACCTCCCCTTCCCCCAGACTCTGCACCCCTCCCACCCGCCCCAGGCCCAAGCCTCCTGCACCCATAGCCCCTCCCGGACCCTGCCCCAATCCCTGCCCCAAGTCACAACCCTGCCCCCTCCTCCCCAGCCCCAGGTCAAACCCCTCCGGACCCTGCCCCCTCCTCCCCGCCCCAGGTCAAACCCCACTCCGGACCCTGCGCCCCAATCCCCTGCCCCAAGTCACAACCCCGCCCCTCCTCCCCGCCCCAGGTCACAACCTCCCAGGCCCTGCACGCCAGGCCTCTGCTCCAGGTCACAACTCCCTCTTTCAACCCAAACTCCCTCAGACCCCACAGTCTCTCCTGCACCTCAGCCCCTTACCCCAAGCTCCTTCTGCACCCAACCTCCATCCCAGACCCTGCACCCTCCATAGAAAAGTGGGGCTGTTGAACACTTACCGCAATCTAGGAGTGCCCCCCATCAAAAACGATTGCCCACCCCGGTGTAAACCTTGTCTACAAGTCTGGGGTTGCTGCCGCCCCCTCCCCACCCGCAGTTCCAGCACCTCCAGGTATCCACAGAAATGCAGGCCCAGGAGGTGAGAACGGCAGCAGCCTCTCCCCGGGGCCCAGGAGGTGAGAACGGCAGCAGCCTCTCCCCAGGGCCCAGGAGGTGAGAACGGCAGCAGCCTCTCCCCAGGGCCCAGGAGGTGAGAACGGCAGCAGCCTCTCCCCGGGGCCCAGGAGGTGAGAACGCAGCAGCCTCTCCCCAGGGCCCAGGAGGTGAGAACGCAGCAGCCTCTCCCCAGGGCCCAGGAGGTGAGAACGGCAGCAGCCTCTCCCCGGGGCCCAGGAGGTGAGAACGGCAGCAGCCTCTCCCCGGGGCCCAGGAGGTGAGAACGGCAGCAGCCTCTCCCCGGGGCCCAGGAGGTGAGAACGGCAGCAGCCTCTCCCCGGGGCCCAGGAGGTGAGAACGGCAGCAGCCTCTCCCCGGGGCCCAGGAGGTGAGAACGGCAGCAGCCTCTCCCAGGGCCCAGGAGGTGAGAACGGCAGCAGCCTCTCCCCAGGGCCCAGGAGGTGAGAACGGCAGCAGCCTCTCCCCAGGGCCCAGGAGGTGAGAACGGCAGCAGCCTCTCCCCGGGGCCCAGGAGGTGAGAACGCAGCAGCCTCTCCCCGGGGCCCAGGAGGTGAGAACAGCAGCAGCCTCTCCCCGGGGCCCAGGAGGTGAGAACGCAGCAGCCTCTCCCCGGGGCCCAGGAGGTGAGAACGCAGCAGCCTCTCCCCGGGGCCCAGGAGGTGAGAACAGCAGCAGCCTCTCCCCGGGGCCCAGGAGGTGAGAACGCAGCAGCCTCTCCCCGGGGCCCAGGAGGTGAGAACGCAGCAGCCTCTCCCCGGGGCCCAGGAGGTGAGAACGGCAGCAGCCTCTCCCCAGGAGGTGAGAACGGCAGCAGCCTCTCCCGGGGCCCAGGAGGTGAGAACGGCAGCAGCCTCTCCCGGGGCCCAGGAGGTGAGAACGGCAGCAGCCTCTCCCAAGGGCCCAGGAGGTGAGAACGGCAGCAGCCTCTCCCCGGGGCCCAGGAGGTGAGAACGCAGCAGCCTCTCCCCGGGGCCCAGGAGGTGAGAACGGCAGCAGTCTCTCCCCGGGGCCCAGGAGGTGAGAACGGCAGCAGCCTCTCCCCGGGGCCCAGGAGGTGAGAATGGCAGCAGCCTCTCCCCGGGGCCCAGGAGGTGAGAACGGCAGCAGTCTCTCCCCAGGGGCCTCGTTCTGGGAGTCCCCACTCACAAAAGATGTTCTGCGCAGACCCCTCGTGGTGAATGGCCCTGCCAAGCTGCTGGATGCTGACTGGCCCCAGACACAGCGTGACAATCCCACGGTGCTGGCGTCGGTGGGGCCGGGGCCCTGAGCAGCGCTAGGAACGCCTCGTATGACAAGCAGGCAGCCCGGAGAGCTCTGCGCTGCGCACGTGGGGCCTGCCTTCCGGAAGGGATCTGAGCTCGGAGCTGAACAGCTGTCTGACGAGGGGTCTCGGTGCAGCACTGGGAGCCAGAGGCAGAGAGAAGGTACTTTTCTTGCACACCCGAAGAGGGTCTTTTACCAGCTTCCTGCGAAGACTTCTTGTGGGGCTGACACCACCCCCACCTGGTGCCTGATGGCAGAGACACTCATTCGCATGAAGCCGAGGCAGTCGGTCCACTGCATCGCGCAGAGATCTCAGGAGCCCCAGGCAGGCTCTTGCTGATGCTTCGGGGTAAGTTTATAATGGATCGCTGAGGGTCACTATTGTGATACTGCTTCCCCATATTTGGATGGAAATGTGGTTTTGAATGTGAATATGCATCACTCATAGATGCTGAATGCATATTGGGGCAGGTAAGCTATCCTTGGAGAGCCCCCCGGTGGTGTCTATTCTATTGGTGTGCACGTATCACTCTTGTATTATTAAGTTAGAATGATGACACAAGCCCCTCCTACATTGCTAGATAGGGTAATCAAGACCAGTAGCAGTACTCAAGGAACTTAATGGTCCGGTGCTCAAGGCAACGATCTGTGAATAGTCTTGTTTTTCCTGTAGCCTGGATTGTGATTGGTCCTACAAAGACACGTGAACACGCCACCTGGTGCTGGAATTCAATGTTATACTTTTCCACAGGAATTGGGGGGAACTAAACAAAGACTTCCCGTCCCGGGGAAATTGTTCCCACCCCAAAAGGATACATGAAGAGACCTGGAAACAAACAAACAAAAAAAACCCCTCTACGGACAGGGGTGGAGAGAAGCTGCCAGACCCAGGTCAGAAGACAGATCAGCTCTGACCCGAGACAGACTTTACCTAAAATAAGAACTAGGATGAGAAATTAGGATTTGTAACAACTTCTCTTAGTGTATTAGGGTTACCTGGAGTCTTTTGTTTTAGTTTAGTAACTTACTTTGATCTATCTGTTATCACTTACAACCACTTAAATCCTACTTTTTATACTTAATAAAGTCACTCTTGTTCATTATCAAACACGGTGTAAATAATTGTTCTGGGGTGGACAACAGATGTGCATCTCTCATTGAGAAAGGGGGCGAACATCTTATGTCTCATTCTAACGGTGCTTATCCTTTGTAAAGTGCTTAAGCAACATCGATGTGCTCCAGATTTCTACCATCCAGGCAGATGAAGGCCATCAGAATGACCCTCCACCCCAAACTCCAAGATGCCAGGAGTGTCTTAGAAGTGAGGGTCTCCCCACTCACTCCTTTCTCTGACAAGGAGATAGAATCCCCCCTTTTGTATACAAGGGCATCCTGCAGACAATACCTTTCCAGAGATCAGATTCCACGCATCACGTGTCTAGAGCCCTGCCCTTCATTCCAAGTAGAATTCATTCGATGCCCCGCTTGACGGCTGTCTACCTGCAAGACTCTGCTTCTGGGAGTGGCCTGCTCATCTTCTAGGAGGGGCTGAGTGCATTTATCCAATTCAACTGCCCGCAATCAAAGAGACTCGGCCATGGAATCTGCCCACTGCATGCAAACACCGAGCACTGATGCACTCAAACCCACGTGCTACATTTTGCCTGCCATTTCATTGTCAAAGGTTCTCAGCTTTGGTCCAAAGCATCTCTGAGACAGGTGAGATCTGAACCAAAAACCACGAAAACACAGCACAATTCTAGGGACAAACGCTCTCCCAATTCGTGATCCCAATTTAGTATGTAGTACCTTCTGTCGCTGGACCTGAACTAGGTAGACCCCAACTTGATCGACACCTGGAAACCAAAACCGACAGGAAACAATACATCGAGACGTGAACCGGAATTCACACATTTTAGCGTCCCTACGTCTCTTTGGAAAGGAGCTAGCTCCAGCCACAAGATCACACAAGAGAGATACCAAAGGGCAGCAGAGAAAACCATCCTGCCCTCTCACATCCCAATCACTTTGCACTGGGTGAAGTTTCTTCAGTCAGATTCACCAGCCTCATCTTACTGTTCCACACAACCCAAGGGCAACAGTCCAGGCTGTCGAGGAGGGAAAACATTAACACCAAGGAGGCATAAAACCAAACAACCCTATGGTAAAGTGCTCTCCATCGCGGAACGCTCTGCTGAGCCTGGCCCTCAACAGTAGACCATGCCTGGTCTACTGGCAGATCCTTGGAGAGAGAATCCAGACGGCTCTAGAACTGCTTGGAAAGACACAATGCTCTTGGTACCGGGCCTGATGGGGTACTGGGGTGGACAGCGAACGCAGCCTGCCCCAGCACACTGAGAACTGCAGAGGGAAGGCGGACTCGGGGCTGGGAGGGTGGAGCTGCCAGAACAGGAGGAACAGGTTCCAACCTAAGACCTCTGGCGGGAATTTTCGCCATGGCCCTGACGTTTCCTGCAGCGCCTCGCACAGCAGCCTTTAGGAAATCTCAGCGCGCCATTGTCCCCCCGCTTGTCAGGGCTCCTGGCGCTCTCTTGCCGCTGGGGGGTGGATTTCAGAAGCGCCTAAGACCGCTGGGTCCTGGGTTCCATTGCCTTTCAGCAGGACTTTGCCACGTGGATTTAGGAGCTTCTCTCAAATCTCCCTCTAACTACTGTACACACACATGGAATCGACTTCACTCCGAAACCTGCTGCACGACCTGCCATGCTAGCGCCTTCGAGAGCACCGCGGGGCCAGTGCGATCAGCATTTTGAAGGCGCTGAAGGCATGCACCTAGTTCCCCATTCCCATGGCTCCTCACAGAGTCCATACAAACACCCACAACTGAGAAACCGCCCCTTCACTTGCCTCAGGACAGCCTGCTGAGGCCTGCAGGAGCAAGGGCAGTGTTTATACCTCTAACGGCGCATCCTTCAGCGACTAAGACAAAGCGTCTTAGCTAGCAACTGGCCTGAAGGAACAAGGGCTCAAAAGCCACATGGCTTAGGAAGGGGCCTGGCATCATGGCCATGGCTGGAACAGGGCTCCTTTCCTTGGGGCTCGGCCTCGGCAGGAAATCACATCCCTGCGATGCTCTCAGACCTATGCGAAACGCCTGGAGCAGACTCACCGGCAGTCGGCACTGCACACGCCACCCTGGCAAAGCATTTCCCGGGGCGTGGCCCCGCCGTGAGGGAGGGCCTGGACTCGAAGCCTCTCCCGGCTACAACTGGAAACGCCAGTGGGGAGATCAGAGCGCGGCTATGCAGCGGGGCCGGCAATGCTGTGAGCAGCAGCGGGACATCTCGCTGCTATCCGCGCCCACGGCCCCGGCCCCGGTTGGCAGCATGTGACTGAGCTCCCGGCACACCGACTACTTTGTCCCATTTGACAAAAGACAGAGAGAAATGGCCCTCAACACAACCGAGGGGGAGTCTGAACAGAGCACGGCGCTGCACAGCCGACGTGGGAACCAAGCTGGCTAATTTGGCTCCTTTGCTCCCTCACCTAGCAGGGCAGGACACTCAGCTCCTTAGCCAGAGGGGTACAGCTCCCCTGGCCGGCTGGCAGAGCAGCAACACTGATGGGCTTTGGCACTGAGCCAGAGGAAGAGTCAATGCCCTGGATGGCCCTTGGAGGAGAGAGATCTGGGGCCCTCCCAGCCACTAAGGGAAGACCTGAAACCAAGATGCAGGGAAGAGCCAGAAAGGCTGAGAGTGGGGGAGGTGGTAGAAGGAAGCAGCCCAGAGAAAGGCTGCGTACTAGGCCGACAGCCGTACAATGTAATGACTCCTCCCCCTTTCCCCCCAGCATCAGGGCGGTCCCTGTGGCGCTCAAACATGAAACCAGCCCCCTCCGGCACCCAGAGGAGCACACGGTCATGGCAGCATGCAAGTGATGGTGCGTACGCATGCAGCTACAGGGTACCGAAGTACAGCTTGGCCACTGGGCCAGGCAGCTCTGTAACGCCGCTGAATTAACCGCTTCCCTGTCGCACGCGAGTCGCACTGCCTGGCACAGGGATCACTGCCAAACGAGCAGAGTGAATAAATGGGGGACCCAACAGAACCAGGCCCACTGCAGGAGTGAGTCACCTTATGCCAACTGCAGCTACGCACCTGGGAATCGCACACAACGAAAGAAATGGTGTTGCTCTTTCATCTGAACAGCCTCCCATCTGATCAACATACTAAGGGCACCTTTCAACAGCCCACTGGGCTACACCACCGAGTAGCTCACCAGTAATACGGCTCCACAAGCTGGCACAAAGGTTTATGGGAGGAATCACATTACCAGGACGAGACGCCTCCCTCCCAGGCCCCGCATGAGAACAAGCAGTGCCAGCCAGACATGGCACAGTTCAACCCCGGGCGTTGTGAATGCACAACACGACACAGGGACAGTCTCCCTTGCACTACTCAAGGCCGCAACACACGCCCCACACTTGACACAACCCACAGGAAAAGCCGGCTGTGTTGGATGCAAAACAGGAAGTGACACGCTTCCGGGTTCTTCTCAGTCCGCTGGTGCCAAGAGGCACGTGACCTGGGCAGGGCACTCTCCCGGCCTGCAGGCGAACTGGCGCTCACACAGCGCACTTAGGAGTCGGAACCTGGCACGTGCACAGACGTCACTGCGGGCTACAGAGTAACCTGGGACGCGCGTCCTTTGCTGAGCAGGTCCAGGGGAAAGCGCCTTCACCAGGAGAAACACTCGTCCTAGAGGCGGCAGGGAGAGGAGCCTGGGCTCCAGTTCCAGAGAACCTTTTTCCAGGTTTACAGACCAGAGCGCCCCGGCCCCGTTAACGCTTCCTGCAGCACTAGACAGTCAGTTCCATGCTGAGCGACAGCTCCCACACGGTCTGCAACGTGCCCCCAGGGCCCCCACACAAGCAGTGCAGATGTTTACAGGCCGAAATTAAGCATCAACTAATTTCCAAACTCAGCACCCTGGGGCGGAGAGCCACGAGCTGGTATTGCCAACGCCTCCAGGGCCCAGAACGCCCCCCCGTCAGAGGTCGGGACAGAGGCCTCTCTCCGCTTGGGACCGCGCGGCCCCGACGCACGGTCACAGAACAGTCCAGTCCCTGCCTCATGCCCTCCAGGGAAAACGGCCCAGGAACAAGTCCGGAGAGCTTTGGGCGGAGCCAGCGTGTCGCGGGACGAGAGCCCCGCCGTGGCATACAGCCCCCCCACTTCCGGTCAAGCAGCAGGGGCTCAGGAATGACTCCCTGCACGGGGCTGCTCCTCCAGAAGCCAGCCCAGTAACCCGCCCGGGGCTGGTGGCAGGACGGAGCCTGCTGTGGCAGGGGACGGGAGAAGATGGAAAGGGTCTTTGGAAGAGCCCAATACAGATCACTGAGTCCTTCTGGATACTCCCTCGTCTCACCACAGAAGGCCAAGATCGCCGTGAGAACGGGGACGTCTCCGCCCGCCAAACCCAACGACGCAGACAGCCCACGCCAAAGCCATGAGCGCCCGTTGCCGACGGCGCCAACACAGAGGCCACCCTCCTCCCCCGCAGACTCCACTTTGCAGCCATCACTTCTCCGGCCTGAACTCAGCAAGCCGGCAGGAGATCCCAATCCATGCAAGTTGCCAACGTCGCCACAAAGCGAGCAGAGCACAGCCACACCCCTGCGCAAACTGGCCTGGGGCTTGAACCCTGCTGGGAAGGCGGGCGGGCGTCACGGGTACCAAAGGCGCGCCCCTCCCCCCCACCGGCAGCACAACCAGGAGACGTTTCTGCATCTCGGCGCCTTCCCCCGAGAACGCACGCGCAGGCGCCACCTTTCCGAGCACGCAGAGCTGGACCTGGTAACGCTGGGGGGCACGGAAATGAACCAAACGCTGGATTGTAGGAGGTGCGGGGAATAAGGAAGAGAGCTGCCCAACTTTATCCAGCCAGGGTCAGCCTAAGGCCACCCTCCCAGCTCAGGGTGATGGCCGCTGGGCTCTGGGGGGGCTGTCCGGGGGATTAGCAGCTCTCCTTCTAGTGCTATGATTGATTTGACTGGGGTAACCCACAGGCTCAGTGTGTTGCTGGCGGGCTGTCAGGGTACCCAGGCCATGGCGGGATTCAAAGAAAATCAATTCCCAGCCAGGCGACGCAGCTCTTTCTCCCTGACAGAAGAGAGTGAAACGGAGCAAGCCTGCTCTTCCGGGGACCGATCCCGCCCCCCCCCAATCTTACAGATGCGCTCAGCCTGGACCCAGCTGAGCGCCAAAAGGCTCCGGCTAGCCTCCCAGCAGGCCTCACGGGCTACACCAACGGCCCAAGCCTTGGACATTAGAGGCCACTTTCTCTAGCTGATGAGCGCCGTGCCCTGGGCCCAGTGGGGCGGAAGGCGGGCAGCAGTTTCAGCGGGGATCGGACCGGTATCATGCTGAGGAGCACAACTCGGTACAGACTAGCCACAGACGACTGTCGCAGAGAGCAAGACACCGTCACAATTAGGGGTGTGACTGGGGAAGCACCACCCTGACCAACCAGGCGATGCTTGCCAGGGACCCGTCGACTAGGGCCCGGGCCTGCTGCGGGCGCAGGGCTTTCCCAGTGGGCCTGGGAGCCTCCTGCTGCCAAGACCACCCCAGGGCCGGGGATCCCGCTTAGTCCATTAACTGGCTAAATGTTGGGCTAACCTAGTGTTTAACCAGCTCACTGATTCACTGGGATCTTACACCCCTCGTCGCAGGGTAGGCACTGACAGAACAGGCCTAAAAACAGCCCTTGCAGCATGCCCATGGAAATGGTCACACTTGCCAGAAATTCTCCACACGGGGAGCACAGGCCAGTCCCACGCTGACAGCAGGAAGCCAGGAGACAGCCTTACATAGGGGCCCAGAGGTGCCCCCAGGAAGCATCTGACAGGTGGAACTGACTACCCACAGGAGTGCTGGATACGAGCTGCAGTGTGTGTCCAGGGCACAGGAACTTCCTCTGTGCTGTCCACACAGCAGAGAGCGTGCAAGTGTTATGGGGAGGGAAGGGAAGGATGCATGTGCCATGCCAAGGGGCAGCCTGTGCATCTACCCCCAGGACCTCCTCAGGCATGCGTCTGGAACTTCCCTAGGTCCCTACAGGCGCCCTACGTGGGGTGGGACACTTCCTGGGTGCCTACAGGTGCCCTACGTGGGGTGGGACACTTCCTGGGCCCCTACAGGCGCCCTACGTGGGGTGGGACACTTCCTGGGCCCCTACAGGCGCCCTACGTGGGGTGGGACATGTGCTGGGCGCCTACTAAGGATGTTAACTAACGAGCGATTTACTCGTTGTGTAGTCAATGGAATTTCCATCCACTACTCGACAGGCACTTCCGCATTCCTCCTTTGAAATGTACAAGAGCCTCAGCGGGGGCTCTTGTACATCTCAAAGGAGGAATGCGGAACTCCGCGTGCAGCCTGGGGACAGTGGGAAGTCGCCCTGACTCCGGGTTGCACGTGGGTGCCAGCTTTGAAATGTACAGGAGTCCCCAGTGGGGGCTCTTGTGCATTTCAAAGAGGAAGCACGGCATGGAGCCTGGGGTCAGCGGGGGACTCAGAGTCCCCTGCAGCCCCTGGGCTCCATGCTGCGCTGCCAATTTGAAATGCCACACGGAGCCTGGGGTCAGACATTCCCCGGCATTCCCCGAAACTAGCTGGGGCCTCCCCAGCTGATCCCGGGCTCCACTCAGCATTTCAAAGTGGCAGCACCACACAGAGCTGACCCTCGGCTCCATGTGGCGCTGCCCCTTTGAAATGCTGCAGCAGCGTTTCAAAGAGGCAGCACCGCACAGCTGATCCCGGGCTCTATGCGGCATTTCTGCTTTCAAGTACCCCCTTTGTCCCCCCGCTTTGCTTCCTCTGATAGAGGCAGCAAGGGGGGGAATCAACTAGTCAACTCATCTATCCAATAAGCATTTGCGTATCGGATAGTCAACTAGTCCTTAACATCCGTAGTGCAGGCACCCTACATGGGGTAGAACACTTCCTAGGTCCTTACAGGCGCCCTGTGTGGGGTAGAACACTTCCTGGGCCCCTACAGGCTCCCTAGGTGGGGTAGAACACTTCCCGGGTCCCTACAGGTGCCCTGTGTGGGGTAGAACACTTCCTGGGCCCCTACAGGCGCCCTACGTGGGGTAGAACACTTCCTGGGCCCCTACAGGCGCCCTACGCGGGGTAGAACACTTCCTGGGCCCCTACAGGCACTCTGTGTGGGGTAGAACACTTCCTGGGCCCCTACAGGCTCCCTACGTGGGGTAGAACACTTCCTGGGCCCCTACAGGCACTCTGTGTGGGGTAGAACACTTCCTGGGCGCCTATAGGCTCCCTACGTGGGGTAGAACACTTCCTGGGCCCCTACAGGCGCCCTACGTGGGGTAGAACACTTCCTGGGCCCCTACAGGCGCCCTACGTGGGGTAGAACACTTCCTGGGCCCCTACAGGAGCCCTACTTGGGGTGGAACACTTCCTGGGCCCCTACAGGCACTCTGTGTGGGGTGGAACACTTCCTGGGTCCCTACAGTTGCCCCACTGCGTAGCGAGGGTAGAGAGCCTGTCCTGGCCTCACTGCTGCTATTCAGACAAACACATGCCTGCTCCACTGCTGCAGCTAGCCCCACAGGACAGCTGGAAGAGCATCCTACCGGGACGGGGGGGCCCTTCCTCAGGGCACACAGCTGCCCCATCGGGGCCACTGCCTGCAAGCAGAGCGGCGGAGAGCTGGTGCATGCAGTGAGGGATGGTCAGGCTTCCCCGTTCCCGTGCACTGGAAATGGCAAGCGTGGGGGCAGAGGAAGCACAAGCGGCAGCAGGGAAGGGACGTCGGATCTCAGCCTCGCCTACCGTGGCAGTGCCCCATTACAGCAGTGTTTCTCAGCCAGCGGTACGAGTCCCGAGGGGCACTTGAGAGATGTCTGGGGGGTACCTCAACACAACTGACATTTGGAGAAAACGGAAGTTTTGGGTTAAGTTTTACAGCACTTAATTGTTTTTGTACTTTTTACACCCCAAAATTTCATCGCCCGCCCGGCTACGATTAAGTTGTTTAAACAAACGTGTTGCAACGGTAGAAAAGAAATGTGTGTGTCTGGAAATGGTAGGTACTGGGGGGACTTTTTTTTTTTTTTTTTTTTGAAAAAGGGGTACTTTATAAAAAAAGGTTGAGAAACACTGCCTTATGGCATCACAAGCTGTGGCCGTTCTGCAGGCATCCTTTTGCCAGGGGAGCGCAGGGGGGTACATCGGGCACCACACCTCCCTGAGGTGTTAACAGCCAGAAGCAGCAGGCCTATCCCTGCATGTAGCACAAGCACTCAGCGCAGCAACTAGCTCAGGCTTGGCACTATCGTAACTCTCGCTGCACGGGCCACCTCTAGCACATCCACGGGAGCTGCCTGGCTCCCCACCGGCTGGGCAGATAGCACTCCCAGTACCAATGGGGAGATCCAGCTATGGCAAGTCTGGCTCACAGGCTAACCTGGGAAGGGGGTGGGAAGCCATTCTCCACGGCTAGGAGCGCACGAGGGAGACGGCCAGAGCACGTCCCACGACAGCGCTGAACTGCGCTCAGGTGGCTGTCTCCCCTGCCATTCCCAGGGAAGGGGCGGCAGGCGGGAGGTTTCAGCTCCCGTTGTCTGCGATTTACAGCATTTGCGGGTCAGATGCCTGCGTGGCACCCAACGCCACGGAGTTCACTCAGTCCGCTCTTTGCTGCTGCTGCAGCTGGGGGCTTACTCTGTGTGCCGGGGGCTGCGAATTTCAGTGAAGTTCAGACACATCTAGGGTGAGCACAGGTCCCGCTGTTCTCGAGACCGTCCGAATCTTAGGGGCTCTGTCTTATACAGGCAACTATGCCCCAGCCTTCCACCTCCAAACAATATCCGATTTGTCACACTTGCTAGCCGCTCACCCAGAACCAGTCAGATTTACCAGGTACAGCTGTGCCTCGGCCAGCCCTTTGTCTGCAACTCCAACTTGCCAAAGGACAACGTGGCTACAAAGGAGCCCCATGAGGACCCCCGCCTCACGGAAAGGTAGCGGGCCAGCAGCCTTTGAACTGATCAGAGCGGAGTGACGCCTGCTTGCGTACGGGGCCCGGGCCAGAGGGGTTCCCCGCGAGTAGAGCTCTTTCCAACTGCGTACAAACCCCCAAAGCAACAACCTGACCTGAGAATCTTCGTCAGCTCCCAGCCCTCACATCTAGCCAGCCTGCCGGGGTGTTCGCGCTGCCAGGGCCGAACATTCGGAGCCTCTCGGCTCCACAGAGGCACCGCAAAGCCTTTGGGGCGCTTCTGGGAACACCAGCAATCGGGCGGCAGCGTTGTGTACAGACAAGAGCGGCTCTTCCGCTGAACCACTCCAAGAATCACTGACTCTCCACCCCCCAGCAAAACAACATTCTTCTAGCAGCATTCGACCGACGTGTAAAGCAACCTGGTTGGCTTCCATGCATCCGATGGCCTCTTCCAAGAGTGCAAACTCCACGCAGACATAGCCATAGTCGTAACCTGGGGACAGCATTTAAATACAGACGGGAGTCGTGTTAGTGCCTTGGAATACAGACGAGCCACAGAGCAATTCCCCATTTCCCCTTCCCTCAGTCACAGCCCCTCCCCGCACCCCGGCGGCTCCGCAAAACACACCCAGGGACTCAGGGGCTGGCGCGCGGAGGCCGGGTTGCGCTGTGGCGCTGAGCTGAGGTTCCGTCAGACGCTCTAAGACTCTCAGTTCCCCTTGTGAAATGTGACAAGCGAAGGGGCGTGTTTAAAGAGAGACAATGACCAGAGTCAGGGCCAGGGCCACAGTAGCTAGGAGAGGCCGGCTGCCCGGAAACAACCCTCGGTTCCTACACAGTAGCCTGGCCCGGAGGCACGCCGATTCCTGTGTAGCCCTGGGGGTGCTCAGGAGAGCGCAAGGGAGCTCTTGGCCTGCATGACGCCGGGCCCTGTAACGCCCCGTTCTGGAGCAAAGGCACAGGGGCGGGGCTGGAAGCCCAACCTACCCCCAGCGGGCCAGGGCCGGCCCTAGGCTAACATTTCGGGGGATGCAAAGCAGAGGAGCACAGGCCATACACAGCGCCATGGCGCCTCCTCTGTCTGCTCAGGCGCATGGGATTTCGTGCAGAAACGAGGGGTCTCAGGGCAGGGTTAGCGCCACTGGGTGCAGAGCGGAGGCAATTTCCATCCCCCCCGCAGCTCTGTGTGATGGACACCTCCCACCTGAAGGAGGTGCGCTGAACCCCTCTTCCTGCCACCTCTGGGGGGGAGCAGCAGGTGGTGTGTGGAGAAAGCCCCTCTCCAGCTCCCACCCTCCCAAGGGCTCCTGCAGAGACGTTCCTGCCACCCCGCGAGGATTCTCACGGGCTCAGGGGAGAACAGGCTGGACTGGAACCAAGGAACGAGCCAACTCTGCGAAAGCCAATGCACAGCCGCCCCATAGGTCTCAGGGCAGGCCTTAGCCCCCGCCTCCGCCCCTGTGCTTAGCCCCTGGCCTGCAGCAGGGCACGGCAGCAGAGACCAGCGCCGGACACGAAGGCTCTCAGGCCATCCTCGGCTCCTCGGGGACCCCTTTCAGCCAGCCCTACACAGGTCCCTGCTGGCGGGAGAGGCCTGCCCCACAGGGAACGGGCGGAGGCGCTTGCTGGCCCCAGAGCCAGGTTTGCTGCACTGGCCTGGTTTGGCTCCTGTGTTACCTGTAGGACACGGTAAGAATCCCCCGAGCAGTGGAGGCAGAGTCCTCTCCGGCCCCAACTTGGCCTCCTACTCCCCAAGTGTCACTCGCCCTCTCTGCGCCGGGCTCTAGCCCGGCTACATCGATCGCCCCACGGAGCGCCCTGCCTGCATGGGCCCCAAGCACCCCTCGCTTTCTTCGCCCAGCCCGGGACCACTGTTCACCAGGGCTACAGCCCCCCTTCCTTGCGCGCCTGGGGTCACTCGGCGAGTGAGTCCCGGCGAGCCCAGCGCCGCTGCGCAACGGGGAGACACAGCAAGCCCTGGCATGGCAGGCACTAGATGAGACACCCACAGGCAGAAGAGGACATTGAGGCCAGATGGTCCCGGAGCAGCAAGCCTGTTCTGCAGTGCTCCAGGCGCATCGGGAAAGAGCCATGCTCCTGGCTCCAGCAAAGAGCCCCATGGCTGCCCCTCACTGGGACACCGCTTGGCACCCTGCTTTCACTGCTCACTGCCTAGCGCTGCGGCTCGCATGGGGCGCTCTCTCGGCATCCACAGCGCCGCCACACAGGCCTCTCGAGAGCGTGCAAGCCCTTAGCCCAGCCCACCAGAGAGCGTCTCCGCGCGTTGCTCGGGCGCCGGGGTCCGACGTGCCCACGGACGCACAGGAGGGGGTGGCCACGGTCAGCGAGCCACAAGGCAGTAGTCCCCCTACGCTCCATGAACGCGCTCAGCGCCTCTGCAGCTGGGGCCCCCCCCCCACACGCGCTGACGGGCAGGGGAAGGGCGGCACGCACCCACCCCAGAGACATGAGCCGGCCCCGCATTCTAAGTGGCAGAAGGAAAGAGGGAAGCACGCAGCGAAGCGGGACCCAAGGGAGGGGAAATCTGGCCAGTGGGTCTCTCCCCCTCCCTCCCTCTTGCATCCTTGCAATACAACAGCAGGGAACTGAACCCAGTGGGGTGCAGCCCTGGGAGGCCCAGAGAACGCTCCCCGAGGCCTGGTGTCATACGCCTCTGCCAGACACCCGAGTGCAGGAGCAAGCCGAGGCTGCAGTGCCCCCCCTGCAGGGGCTCACAAGGATCAGCGGGCAAAGGGCTGCGCCCGAGAGGTCTGACTCCTGCCCGGCCCGTGTTACGAACGGCGCAGAGCAGCATTAGCACTAACTGAAGCCAGCGCAGGAGCACCCTTCCCACTAGGCCAGCGAGAGGGAGCAGCATGTTCCGGTCAAGCTGCAGAAACGGCTCTACGCTAGGGACACTGGCTGACGGACACGGGGAACCCCGTGCCACAGACTCACACTGCAGACCCAGGGCTCGGGCAGTGCAGTAGGGGTGTTAAATATCAGTTAATTGACTAGTCGATTATTCTAAATTCCCCGGGGGCGGGGCCGGCTGCACCGCGGGGTGCCAGGTGGGAGCTGGTCCGCGAGGGGAGCCAGTGTAAAAACCAGCTCCTCTTGCAGACCGGCTGCCTGTCGCCCTGCACTGCTGCCTCTGATACGGGGTGGCAGCAGCCCGTCCGGGGGGAGGGTCTGAGCGCCCAGACCCGGCGTGAGCAGGAACTGAGCCGGGCTGCCTGCCCACCTGGCTCCTAATACACTTGAAATGCAGAGCTGCAGCGGGGGTGGGTCCTGGAGCGAGCTGGGCTGCTGGCCAGCCTGCCAAAAAACGTTCTGGCTAGGAGAGGGGGTGCGTGTAGTCCATAGCACTAACCCGTAAGCTTTGGCTTCTCGGTTAATCGGCTGCACTGTGACGTCCCTACAGGGGAGACGTTTGTTGGAGTGCTACAAGCAGAGCCGGCCAAGCAAGGCAGAGCCACGGCCTAGTGCCAGCAGGCCCCGCAGGCCACAGTCTGTCTGAAGGCGAGGAAACGGCTTGCGGAGAGCACAAGGCAAAATCCAAAGGCGCCTTGGCTTGATCTTTCACCCAAGGCCGAGGCGGCAGCGGCAGCATGGCACCGAAGGGCCCTGGGCCCAGGCCGAAGGGAAGAGGGCAGCTCCAGCTGCGGGCACAGTAGCCCTGGCCGTGCATTGAACAAGCAGCGGGGATCGGAATGCCTGGCTTCCCAGCACAGGACCAGGGATGGTCCTGGCCTGCAGAACCCTCAGCACATCCATACGGGGGACAAGCCTAGGTGCTACTCCAGGGCTGCCCGCCCCGCCCAGCTGTCCAGGGGCAGGCAGGACGAGGGAGTGGAACAGGCTGGGAA
The DNA here is from genome assembly GCA_019425775.1 of Rafetus swinhoei. Classification (NCBI taxonomy): domain Eukaryota; kingdom Metazoa; phylum Chordata; order Testudines; family Trionychidae; genus Rafetus; species Rafetus swinhoei. The sequence goes on along the minus strand of CM033435.1, from coordinate 1,130,286 downwards.
GAGACTGGGTAGGAGCTTGGGAAAAGGGCAGGGCCGGGGGCGGGGTCAGGAACTCACAAAGTCAATGCCTGGGAGGCATGGGAGCCAACCCCCTTTCCCCCATGCCCCTCTCCCATGGGAGCATTAGGGCCGGGCAGGCCGACCCTGAGTAGGAATGAAATGCATGGAGCTGCCTGGAGCCCCACTCCTACAGCTCCCCGGCACTGCCCCTGCCACCAACGCAGAACCCTATGGACTCGGAGTCCCACGGTGGGGGTGGGAGCCGTGAGGGGGGCTCAGTCTACTCAGCCCCCTACAAATCTCAATTCCATTCCCTTCAGAAAGCCACACCCACTAGAGGCTGGGCAAGGGGCCAGGGCGGCCTGACACCGATTTCCAAGTGACAGAGGGTTCTGCTGAAGGGTAACGGCCACCTGGCGAGAGAACTGCTCGCACAGGCACTGGCACATGCCACAGTCTCTCAATCTGCCAATTCCACTAAGTGTGCAGCTATAGGCCAGAAAGCGCCATTGCCTTGGCTGCTGGATGCGCTCGTTAACACTGGACAGTACTGCTTAGCCCTCGGCCAGAGCATGGACTCCAGCCCACCTCCTAGGCTCAGACCAGAGAGATGCTCTGCTCGCAAACATGGGATGAGCCCACTTCTGAAACGCTAGCAAGGACTCTAATGCAGCGAGCAGGGTTGTGTGCTACCCCTGAAAGTTCCACTGGCTTACCGGACACGCGGACGAGTTCTCGGAACAGCGGGACTGGGGTAACTCTCTCTGTATACTCATTTTTATACAGAATTCAGTACAACTTTCTAAACCAAGATTTCTTCAAGTCACATCTGCCCAAGAGTGAACACATGAACACTCCCAGGCTGTGTCTCCATTGGCAAGATTTTGTGCAAAAGCAGGCACTTTTGCACAAAATCTTGCCGCCTGTCTACACTAGCCGCGAGTATTTGCGCAAGAACACTAACGTTGTAATGTACAAAATCAGTGCTTCTTGCGCAAATACTCTGACGCTCAGTGTTCTTGCGCAAGAGGCCAGCGTGGACAGGCAACGTTAATTTCTTGCACAAGAAAGCCCGATGGCTAAAATGGCCATCGGCGCTTTCTTGCGCAATAGAGCGTCTACACTGGCACGGATGCTTTTGCGCAAAAGCACATCTTTTGCGCAAAAGTACATGCCAGCGTAGACACTCTCTTGCGCAAATACTTTTAACGGAAAAACTTTTCCGTTAAAAGTATTTGCGCAAAATCATGCCAGTGTAGACGCAGCCCCAGTGCCTATCTGGGAAACCACTACTTACAGTGCTAAAAACACAACCCTTGAATTTGGTCAACATGTAGGTTTTATAACAGTTTAATACATTTAAGATCAAGGGGTTTTAATGTCAACCACCCAAATGGCTTCAAAACTCACATATGTGGAGACCTTGAAAGTGAAACAGACAGTGAAACTGAATTTACTGCTGTTCAATGTCAAAACTAAAATAGACAAAGCCAGCCAGGGTGTGTGACGACGCGTTGGGGTCCCCTGACTCCTGCACCCCCGTAATGGCACGAACAGACTCCACCAGCCCGTAGAATGGAGGGAGTTTATTGTTTCTCCAGGATACAGCACAGCACAGCACAGATGTAATCTGGTTACAGGGACTGCAGCCAAGAGGCCTCAGTGCCCCCCTCTGAGATGGGGGGGTGGCTGGGCCCTACAATCCCAGCCCCTGGCTTAGGCTGGTTCCTCCATGATTCCAGCCAGAAACTAACTCCCTCACTTCCAGCCCTGCCCCCAGCCAGGGTTCCACTCCCCTTCTTCCCATTGTTCCGCTCCATGGGAGATACTGGTCAGACAGGTTTGAAGCCCCCTTTGCATAATGACCCTCCTCCGCCCTGCTGAGCCGTGCTGCAGACCGCAGCCAGTGGAGGTCACTCACACTACGTCACAGGGTGCACAGTAAAGAGTAAACTGGAATTGTAAAAGGTTTGAGTCTTTAATAACCCAAGATGTTATCTGTAACATAGGTAAAGAAACTTCTCTCGAGTATATCTTAAACTGAGTCTCCCCTTTGACCATCTCCGATTATTTCCTGACACGACGGTGCTCAGTGCTTCCGGGAGGGCAGGGGACTGGACGTGGTGCCCTCTCGAGGCCCCTGCCAGTACTAGTGTTCTGAGAGTCCATGGTGCTGTGACATGAGATTGATGACATTTGCAAAGGAAAAATCATGCTACTTTGAACTTCAAATCCACTATAAAGGGAGCTGTAGCGGGGAGAATTGGTTTGTTTGAATTTTTTAGAATAAACCCTGTTCATTTCAACGATTAGAAAACTGCCCTTTAACATTGGCACAAAGACGTGAAAAGTGTCACTTAGTTGTGGCTTCTAACCTGAAAAGGAACAAGTGGCATTTATGATGGCCTCAGAGTTTTGATTAATTTTACCCAAATCGGCTTTATTACAAAAAGACACGTGGCCGAGTATGACGAGCGACGGAAACGGGACGCTGCCTCCTCTCAGCGGCCTCGTTTCCAAAGCCGAACCAGGGACCCAGGAAAATGAGAAATCCAATAGCCAGGGGCATTGTCCAGAGCAGAAGCAGCCACATTCGATCTAACAAATGAACCCCCTACACCGTGTGCAGCAGTGGTTTGAAATGGGCTAACACTGACCACAACGTTATCAGCTCCAGTGGCCACATCACATGTAAGGCTGCATACGATTTTCAAAAGCACCTCAATATCCCAGTACCCAGCCATGCCCGGAGAGGACAGGAGACTGGACGCGGCTTAGTACGGCCGCAGGTCTGGGAGTGACAGGCAGAGCTCTGTGCCGTGCACCCATCTGCCCAATACATAGCAAGGGGGCCGCCGCTGGTCCCTCCCCCTCCCCCTTCCCCAGCCAACCCGCTGCTGGGACCTCCCGGCCCCCCCTCAAATGAGGGTTAAGGGGGGCTAAAGGAGCAGGAGTACCAGTCATAGGAGCCCCGCACCCGGTCCTGCCCCTCTGAAATGCTTTACCAGTCCATTTCTCGGATCACTGTGACCTTCCCTATGGAGAACCTGTGTGGGGCAGCCTCCTCGTGTTTCAGCAGGGAACTGCAGCATCATAGCCCCCCACCCGCTGCAGGGAGGGCAAAACCCCCACATGGCCTTGGCCAATCGGGGCCCGGGAGAAATTCCTTCCCAGCTGCCCAAGGAAGGCGCACCTGGGCAGTGGGCACAGCAGTGGGCGACGTGCCCAGTATTTCAGCACAGGCTCAGGCGGAAGGGGGTGCGGCTCTGCTTGGTCCAGGTAAGAGAGGCATTTTCCAGCACTGGCATGGACCTGGGTCATCCTCCTGCTGCCGGGCCCCAGGCACGAGGGGAACAGGGCAGTCCCACCCTACCCCGGCCTGCAGCTGCAGCAGAAAGTCAGTCCCTGTGGCGGGCACCCCTTTCCCCAGAAGCCAGGCCATGGCACAAGGAGGACAGGAGACACAGGATGTGGTTTCATTAGGCCACAATTTTATTCAGAAACAGCTGGGAGCAGCTGGCAGGAATGAGTGTACAGCGCAGGAAATTCCACCAGCATTGCAGTACATACCGAGGGGCTCCCCTACCTCCCCAGGCCCTAGCCAACCCAGCCTCGGGACCTCCCATCCCTCCCCTCGAATGAAGGGTAGGGGGAGCACAGAGGAAGGGGGTTGGCTCCCTGCCGTACCAGCCATAGGAGCCCCACCTTCCCGTTTCCGCTCCTGGCCATACTTTACCAAGCTGGACCCCTTCCCCACGGAGAACCTGCACCGGGTGCCCGCCACAGGAGACGCCAAGCAACTAGCACCCCCGCCTTCCCCCAACGGCTAGCTGGGGTCCTAGACATCTCCTAATGCCCTCTCGAATATCAGCCAAAAATACGTCCGCTCCCAAATCGGACAGGTGGACCCCATCCTCACTGAACAACTCTGGTGCCCCGTATGCTATGGCCGGATGCGAAATTACCGACCCTCCTAGGGCAGCCAGGAATTTGGCCACCTCCCTATTCACATACCTCCTAGCCTTGTCGACTCGGGGAGGCTTCAAAGCTCCGTCCCACACCCTGCGCTGCAGCATGTCTGACCACACAATTTGTACTCCGGGGAACAGTTCCAGGATCTGCCCCAAGTCCCTCTTAGCTCTGATCATTAAGTCTACCCCTTTACACATTCCCAAATCATTCTCCCCAAGGTGAACCACAATTATATCTGGAGCCTGCCCATGTGCCCCTAAAGTGTGCAGAAGGGGCATCAGCTGGTCCCATAACATGCCCCTCCTTCCATGCCAGCTCAGGACTGCTTCAGCACTGAGGCCCAGCTGCGGACCTCCAGACAAACTGGAAGCCCGCCGATGTGCCCAGTCAACAATACTGTGCCCGCAGATCCACACCACCGGCCGCCTGGCCCGTCTGCCAGCATCTGGGACGAAAACACAACGCAAAATCAACACTGATTCCACACAGGATCTCCCGCACAGTCTGTCTGCTTCCGAAAGGCCAGCGCCCAACGACCTGGCTTGCTCTGCCGCCAGACCCAGCGGGGCCACTGCTGACGCTGAACGAGCAGGGACCAAAGTCACGGGCTGGGAGCCCCAAGCCCGCACGGTCCAGGTAGAAAAGGCTTTTCCTGCCCCGGCGGGGACTGCCCTCTCCCCCAGTCCTGGGGTGTCCCCATGATGACCTGGCCTGCAGGCGCAGCAGAAACTCCCCTCTAACCCCTAGATGGGCACACATCCTTTCCAACAGGCCAGCCAACGGCCCCAGGCTTCATCTGCAGTGAGTGCACTTTCCACGCTAACGTAGGCACTAGCAAACCAATGCCCCATTGACTGTCTATGGGACTTGAGCTTTAGTTTCAAAAGCGGCTTGGATGCCAAGGAGCTTTTAAAAATGCCACCCTTCGCGTCTTAACACAGCCTGTTGGAACAGCCTCAGCTCCTCCCAAACGTCATTTGGCAATCCCAAATCCAAACTCGCCCCACTCCAGACACCTGGATTTTTAACACAGGCGGGCGCCAGCCTAAGCCAGCTGCTTCTCGGCCTGGCGGCTTTAGCCACCTTCTGCAGAGGTGGAACAGAAGGCAGCACACAACCGGATGGTTAAACTTTAGGTCACAACTTTATTAACTAAGCAACAGCAACACAGAGGAGGTGAGAAACTGCTCCCTGCCCATTAGGGGAAGCTAATGACCCAGCCTGGCTCTCAAATGCTGATCATCCAAGCACCCTGCACGCAAGGGGAGGCGAGGGATTCGGCCCAGTTGTCAAGGCCAGCACCCACTGTGAACAGTATCAGAGGGGCAGCCGTGTTAGTCTGGGTCTGCAAGAACAACGAGGAGTCCTTATAGACTAACAGATGTATTGGAGCAGAAGCTTTCGTGGGCAAAGACCCACTTCGGCAGATGCATCAGATGTACCCACTGGGAAAGCCTCCAGGGGGCAGCTGAGGGGTGCCTCCACATGTACACAACATGGCAACCAGCACCCCTGCCCTGTACCCAGCTGTGGGATCCACAAATCGGCCCCTACTACGGAACTATCATGCAGAAAATTATGCGTCCACCCCCAGGCCTGACCAGGCTTCTGCCCCTTGAATTGTACCCTTGCACGCCAGCGCTGCTCCAGCTCAGCCCAACTGCCATCTGTCCACCAGCTGGGACATGGCTGGAGGGCCACGCTCCCTCACCCTCACTGGTGGGGCAGGCAAGCCCGTCATGGGCCAGCACTTCTGTGGCACTTACTAGCCGAAGCTCTGGCATGGCTCACAGACCAGGGCAACTCCCAACACTCACACGTCGTTAAACCCACGTCTGCAGCTCTTTGGAGCTAGAGATTTTTCTGCTAATCCAGGAGCAGCTTGGAGCCAAGATTGCACTAGGACTGTGATCCATGACCCAGGTCTCCGCTGCCACAGGCACGACATCACAAAATCCACACGGATGCCCGCCACACACACCCTGAACAGGGTTTGAGACCACCTGTTGCTCTTGTCCTCTAGATGGAGGGGGAAAGGGTGACGAACTCCCATGCTGTTACTCCAGACCTCAAGCCACAAGGAGGCACCAGAGCGTTGAGTCATGTGAAGTCAAGGGGCACCTCCATCACGAGAGCACCAGGCCCAGCTACAGCCCGCCTTCAGCTTAAATCAGTGTCAGCTGCGTGCAGACGAACGCTGACCCGTTTCTCTCCCTAACCTGGCGTACACCATCTTGCCCTGCTATAGATGTCAGCAATGTCAACTGTTCTGGGGAACCAGAGAACCCTGAGTTTGCGCCTTCCCACGCAGTACGGCAGGAATTGTAACATTCAGCCCTTGGCTTTCAAAGGGCTTTGTAAAGGGTCTATTCTGCTCACAGCTAGGGGGGTTACAATGTAGATTTAGGCACACGTTAGACACATTTAACTGCAGCTGTATCCTAATGGAAAACTTTGCAGTTAAAAAAACCGTCTGCAATACACTGAACTTATAAAAAAGTCCTTATGAAAACCTTCCTCTTATTTTGCATCTAGATGCTAGGACAAGAATATTTACAGCAGGCTATACATTTAACAATGCCACACCAGTATTTACACGTCACAGTAGCATCACCTGGGCAAACAGACAGTGCTTTGAAATACTTTGTAATGGACAAACTTGAATAAGATCAGCACAACACACACTGACGGTACCTGCGAGAAAAAAATCGAGGTTTTAGAATAAGCCTTCAGAAAGCCTTCGTTTTATATCCCCTTTGACAGAGCAACACTTCAGGGAGATCTTGCTGCTGCTGAACTCCCAGACCAATGAACCACCATAAGCTATTTTAGTCTGTTAACTTCTCCCTACCCATCCCCCCCTCAAAAAACCCAAACTTTTTCAGCGTTGCACTCAGCGTTCCCACTAAGATTGTCCAACCAGAAGCGGAGGGAGTTTTGGTTTGTGCACGAATATTGAGGTTATGTGCGCTGCTTTGGATGTGCGCCACCATGGCACCCAATTTATTAACACGCACTCGTTCCCGGGTGCCAGAACAGACACACACACCCTGGCCACGCAGCACGTCCCATTCCCAGGTGTCAGAACAGACTCCCTCCCCCCCAACCACGCGGCATGCCCCGTTCCCAGGCGCCGGAGCAGACACCCCCACCAGCCATGCACCATGTCCCGCTCCCGGGCGCTACAGACACGCCCCATCAACCACGCAGCATGTCCCATTCCCGGGTGCCACAGCAGACCCTCACCATGCTGTCTCAGCCAGCCCCGCCTGCCGGAGCAGCCGCCTGACGCACAGCTCTCCAGAGGAGATGGGCGGGGGAAGAATTTTTTGTGCATGGCCACGCAGGCGCGCACCGTACCGAGAACTATGGTTACATTAGTCTTCATGAACAGAAGCTGAGACAGGATCGACTCCCGAGCAGGAGTTCAGAACACCCATGTCACTGGAAGCAGCCACAGGAGCATGCATATAAGACTCTGTAAATGGCAGCGTTGCCAGAGCCACTAAGCTCTCTGACCATACAACTGAGGAAACAAATTCTGTGCTGCTAATCTAGGCCAAGACCTAGGAGACTAGCTCTGTAAAGAACAGCGTGCCCAAAGTCTCCCCCACCTCCTATGGCCAGGTTTCCCTGCCGCAGCGGGCTCGGGCAAGGTGATGATACATCACACGGACTCGATAAGCTAAACCCAAACACTTGGCGCACAGCGCTGACACCGGTGTTCCCCTCAGCTGGGTGCTGGTGCAGCCACTGGGCCGAGAGCCAAACGCTGCCAGCCGATTAGCGGAGTACCCATGGCGAGGCTGTCGGTGTCTATGGCGATGCACACTGGCACAGGCCTTGGAGCACATACAAAATTATTCTGCACATGGATGGAAAAGAGAAGAAGGGAACATTGCTAACTGGCAGGGTACAGCTCGGAATTTAAGACCCGCCTGGCCCCTGGCCTTGGCATGTACCAGCCCACTGCGGTTATCAGCTCCTCACACAGACCTCACCTTTACGGCATGGCAAGCCAGCGCAGGGGTCACCCCTTTACAAGCACAATCCCGCAAAGCGTACACACTGCACCATTAAATGGTAAAATAAACGGGTTACGGAAAGCCACCAAGCCGTCTTTACCCAGCCATGCCAACTCCTAACAGGGAATCTTAGCTGCAGAGCGCAAGCTGAAACGCCAGCAGCTGAGGATCCATGGTGCAACTGGCACTCAGAGCATGCAGGAAAGAGTTCTCTTAGCACTGGACGTGCTACACTCAGTCAGACTTCTGGAAAGCCAAGAGTCAGATGGAAGGACAGAGGGCAGAAGAGACTGTTTCCTTGCACTGGATGGCACAGGTTATAACAGAACCCTTGTCCAAACCCCAAAACCAGAGAGGTTGCTTCCCAGTTTCTTCCATGCACCCCTTTTACTTCCCTCCCATTCCTTTGCATTTCTGGTCCTTTGCCTTCTGTTCTGCTCTCCCCCTTATTTTGGAGGAAAGGAAGGTTAACAAAGTATCAAGCAGTAAATAAACCCGGTCCTATTCCCCACCACTGCAGATGGGGAATACAAAACCACAAACGCTTGGCAAGGTAAAAATCTACTTTATTAATGATAAAATAAGTTACTGCCCCCTCTGTACGGAAAGGGTAGCACCATACACACTCCAAATACACCACAACAATGTTGCACCACCAGCAAGGCACTGATGCCAGAAGAGACACCAAGAACTTGTAGAAGCGTGAAGGCCGACACCCCTAGCATACAGATGAGAACCCCTTTACTCTTCGGCTGCGGCCAGCCGGCCCGTGGAGAGAGCGTGTGGAATTGGCACACTCCCAGGAGGCACAAGGGCGTGGCCCCTCACACCTCTTCACTGAGCAGCCCCACCCCCATCCTTCACCCCTCAGCCGAGAGGAGCTAAAACCACTGGAGCGGCAAGGACCTTGGAAGGGGACAACACGTCTCCTGGCTGGGAAGGGTCACATGGTGGGGGTTGGGGGGGAAGACAATATTGAAAAGCTGCACGCTGCGGCTTTATTGAGGACAAAATATTACAGCAGTATCTACACAGAGTATCCCAGAGTCTAAGCAAGAGCAGGGACTAGCAATAAAAAACTCCGTCAGAGGGCTGGAAGCTGCTTCCGAGGCCAAGTGGGGGCAGAAGAAGAGCCCCGATTTAAAATGCTACTGAACTCTATCATCTCATACTTATCAAACGATCTGGACGGGGGATTGTCACTAACCCAGGAAGGAAAGCGACTCAGGCAGTCCGCAAGGGCAGTGCAGGCAGAGTGCTGATTCGTGAAGGGACTAGGAAGCTCCAGAGTTTGTGCTAGGGAGGTGAGAAGTCAGCTGAGCACAGCTGTATTCCAAAAACAGGCCCCCAAAAGCTGGGACAGTGGCCTATGGACAGCCGTGGCTGCTGCTGCATCTCAGGGCTGCTGTAGAAACCGCTCTCTACAGCACAGCTCATCAGTCAAGCGCCTCTGCGGACAGCCAATCAAACATCCACTGCCTACTTCCCAGGGGGAGGGCAAGATGCCAGGCAATGTGTTCTACTGGCAAGAGGCAGGCCGCTACAGAAGTCTTGTCAAGAGCCAAGGGTCCAGCCAGCTGGAAGGACTGAGCAGAGTCAGTGCCACTGACCAGCAAGGACCCATGCTTCCTGGCCACGGCAGCTGGCTACAAACAGGATTCAATTGCTTCTCGCAGGCTGGCGTTGAAAATACCTTCCCCAATCTCGGACAGGTGGGCACCATCTGGGCTGAACAGCTCTGGGGAAGAACACGTGATCTGGTCATGCCTTAACACGGCGATGCCAAGCATGCTGCAGAACATGGAGAGTTCCTTTATAATCATCTTCCTGGACTTCTCGACAACTCCTGGGGGCTTAGCCGACATCAGCCACGTTCTAGGCAGCAGAGTGGACCACACAATCCTGGTCTTGGGAAGCATGGAACACAGCGTGGTAAGGTCAGTTTTCATGCTCTTGATTAATCCCGGCCTTGATTGCTGCGCCAAGTCCTTCTCTCCTAAGTGTATAATTATCACGTCAGGCAAAATGCCCCTCTGCACAACAGACTGGATGAGACCCAGCAACTCAGCCCACAGCATGTCCTTCGTACCCAGCCATGAGACACGAGCCCTGATGGGGTCTATCCCTAATCGAGCTCCGTATGGTTGGCACCAACCCCTCCTCCAGGGTGAGGTCACCACCGTGTGGCCACAAATCCACACTTCAAGGGGGTTAGCTTGCGGGCGCTGAGCCACTCCTGAAAAGAAACAAAAGGCTTCAGTTTAATACGATCCTGCCCTCCACTGCCCGCCAAACAAGCCCCACTGCCCAGCCCGTCAGCGTCACTCGCCACACTATGTGGACACCTGAGCTTGCAGACGTGGGTAGTGGTGGCTGGCCGCGCCACGTGCAGCTGTCGGGGGGGAGGGGGAGGGAGGGGAAGGTGCAGCAGTGGCTTGTGTACGCTCACCAGCGGGCTGCAAGAAAGCGAGGCGGCAGTCTAAGGGCTCAGGTTAGACGGGGACAGCGAAGAGCGGGGCCACTCTCCTGTGGCATGCTCCCTGGACCAGGAAAAGGGAAGGCCTGTGCCCGAACACAGGGACGCTCAGCCCGAGAGAAACAGAAAATCCCCCGACAAGGCATTAACCACTAGCTCCTGAGCCACGAGCTCTCCCCAGGTGAGCAGGCCCGAGGGAGAGAATACAACAGCAAACCGTAACAGACACCTCCTGCCGCTAACCATCCACTGCTCTGATATACAGGACAGACTGCACCGGGAGCACCAAGCCCCTTCCGTTCGTCTCCGGAGACTATGCACGCAGCACAGGGGTGCCAGTGGGGCAGCGCTTCGCCGGGAAGAATGCACAGTCAAATTCCCTGGCCAAGTACCGGGGAGAAGGAAGTTACACAGCTCGGATGGAGTGGAGCCCAGGGCCCATGGCAGGGCACCGCTGCAGGGCTGTGGAGAGCAAACCGGCAGGCGCTCGGTTCAGGGGGCAGTGGCTAGCTGAGCATCACTCCCCCGCTGACCGGCCCACAGAGCAGAGCTCCGGGAGCCAGCGCGGGAAAGCGTGGCCATGGTCACTACGAGGGCTTGCCGAGGAAAAGGGTTCCGCACCCATGAAGAAGCAAGGGGAAATGGTCGCTGGCGCCACGGCACTGTCAGAGAGAGGAAAGAGACACTTCTACAATGCGCATTATCTGATAACACCATTCACTCCCTACACAGCACTCCGTGTCCTGCCCTCTGCTCGGGGGCCCTCCTCCTGGCAGCAGGGCACCTCTCTAGTCTCTCCCCGCTCTGAAGATTAAGATCGTGCCCCTGGTAGAAGTATCCCCTCTGCCCTGCCAGCTTCTTCCATTACTTCTTGTCCAGTTCTTGCAGCCCAAATACGCAGGGGCCCAGAGCAGCACAGGTCTGTCACAGCAGTGCCTGCCTTCAGATACTTCTCTGGGAGGCCCCCGGGCTCTAACCCAAATCTAGTCAGCTCCCTCCCGCACTGCCACCGAATGACAGAGCTATTCTCAGCTCCCACAGCGCCCTCAGCAAAGGCCCTGCCCCTCACCCTGACACAGGCTCGCAAGGATCTCCTGGACAAAAAAGGATTCACTGAACCCCCAAAGTCTCCCTGCTTCCCAACACTTTATGCAGAAATCACTTCAATTCCGCTGTCAGCCTCGCTTCTCCCTCCAGCAACACTGCCTCCACCCTCGCTCACCTGATCCCTCCAGCTCCTCTTCTCGGGACTCCTCTCTGGGCGCTCCATTCTCCACCTCGGCCACTGGGTCCATCCTCCGCAAGGGTCTCCCAGCCTGGGAAGAACTCCTCTTGACTGCCCAGATGCACTCGCCGAGTGAGCTGGCACATCCTCACAGGTCTACCAGCAACTCTCCTTGGGGCTCAGCTCCCCTAGACAGCTTTCCCAACCGTCGGTACCACCCCTAACGCGCACCTCAGCCGGAAAAATAGACCCCTCCACGCTCTTCACTGCAGGGAGCTTCCAGGGGAACAATTCACTTGACCAGAAGACTGAGGGGGCTGGTGTATAGCCCAGCCCATGCTCTGATGCGTAACTGTGGGATGTTTTTGTATTTGGCAGTGTTCCTAAATGGAACAGGATTCATAACAGGCAGCCAAAGGCCCTCTAAAAGAAAGGTGGGCAGGGTGGACGTGCAGGGACCCTTTATGTCCTGGGCACACAAGAGCATCTCTCAGTCTTTTCGTTTTAGGGTTCCATTCTACCTAGAAAAGCAGAAAGAGACTGAAGGAAAAGGTTGGCAGGAGCTGTGTCTGGGTTTTAAAGCACCAGCAGAAGAGCTGTGGTCCTGTGACATCCCTTGAAGAGTTTCAAACTTTTCTGGCAGCGGCAGCACCATGTCAGATTTCTAGCAAGTAACATGGAAGAAGCGAAGCACATGACAGAACCGGTCCAGGAACATTTCACACATGATTACAAGCTCCACCGCACACAACACACAAGGTTAAGTGTCCTTGAAAACCTTGGCCCCTGCTGGGCTACCGGAATCAAGTTATTCTGAATGGAGAAAAGGGAGCTATTAGTCAACAATGACAGAACTGCTTCTCACAAGGCTGTTCATTAGCAAATCACTAGCATCTACCCAAAACGTAGTTCAGCTTCCACTCGGACGGGGCGCAGAGGTCCCACCAAAACTAGGGATGTAACAGTGTAGTCGATTCACTGATAAGCAAAAGCTTATAGGTTAATGTTACAGACTACACGCGTTTCCACCTCATCCTGCCCCCTAGTACATTTTTTAGCAGGCTGGCCAGCAGCCCAGCTCAGACCTGGCTCGCTCTGGGTCCTGGACCTACCCCCGCTGAGGCTCTGCATTTAAATTGTATTAGGAGCCAGGCAGGCAGACAGCCTGGCTCAGTTCCAGCTCATGCCGGGTCCGCGAGCTCAGACCCTTCCCCCCGAGACAGGGGCTGCCCGGGGACTATAGAGTAGTCAAGAAATCGATAAGAATTCACGAGGTTAATCGAGGTGAATTAACCGAATTAACCTCACGAGGTTCAATTAACCGATATTTAATATCCCTAACCAGAACAAGGGGCTACAGAGCAGAATGGGCTGTAACTCTTGAGGAAACACTACAGAAGCCATTCTCAAGACATGAATTGAGCTGGCAAGACTGATACTCCAGAAAGGTACGGCCCAAGGAAAAGCCAACAATCAGTGCTCTTTCCGATAACACTTCAGACACCACACAGTGGAGGTGAAACAAAAATCTATTGGCCACATGTTCTCGGTACCTCGAACATGTACGCGCACACGTTTGCCCAACTTAAACCACAAACATGCACGCTCTTGACACATCTGCTGTGACTAAGTGTCCAACACACATCTGTCAATGCCCCTGGTTTGGGGTTAAAGTCAGATGAACTCTCACTATAGTATTTAAGCCAGTTCTCTTGACTTGTTTCTCCACTTTTTTAAATGCAGAAAATTATTTTACTGTTTGTATGCCCCTGAGGCATAGACAGATAAACAAAATTCTGCACCATTGTGCCTGAAACAGTGTTCTATGCTCAGCAAGTCCAGAGATTAAAATCATTTCCCTTCATGTATACACACCATTTTTTAAAATGTATCTTTATAAACATGTACAAATTAACCAAGCTATTAATCTCAGAGAGACTAACTACTACACACACATTTTGCTAAACTAGTCTTGAAAAAAGTCAGACAGCAAAGCTCACTGTGAAAACACTCTGAACACTATTTATGGGGCATTTATTTCACTCTGAGTGTTATTAGCTATTGGCCACTTCTCTTCCCCAATATCTGCTGCCATCCTTTTCTCCACGACCCACTGCCAATAGGAAGTACACAATTAGACACACGAGTAATGTCAACACACTATATAATTCTTAACGTGTTGAAACAGAAGTTGTACTCATAGACAGGGCTCAACAAATCCGTTTAACTACTTGCCCGTGGCGAGTAGATTTCAGCCGATCGCCCCGTTCACCGGCGGTGCGTGCATGCGCAGTGCGGATCTGGCATATGCGCAGTGCGGGGCTGGCGAGTGGATTTCGCCGCGGTTTGTCGAGCCCTGCTCATAGATATGGCCCTGCACCGATACACAATTGGTATCTGCATCCCCAAAAATGCCCGGGCACATTCCATTTGCGGTGGACAGGGAAAACGTGCACCCCAGGGGTGGGCATTAAGGCCTCAGCATTCAGCTTCAGACATTGCATCCCACACCTACCACCCTCTGGAAGCTGTGGGGCAAGAGCTGTCTACTGAAGCCTAGCGATACATCCCAACTGATTGGCGTTGCAATTAATTCCATAATTCAATTTGCAACATGATTTGCCTTTATTTTATGCTTATTTAAGCACACACACAGTCCTGCACTAGTAGAGTCCCAGCTGTGATTGGGCCCCTACATCCAGACAACTTTTCAGAAAAACTAAACTTTGAGCTCAAATGTCATTGTTTTCTCTGCTCAGTTTTTTAAAGCTGGGTTTACAGAAGCTTTCACCTTTTAAGGGGCCTGACCATGAAAAGAGATTTTTCACATTTTTACAAAGTTATTCTGTTGTCACAGATGAACTTAAAGCAAAGTTACTGCTGTGGTAAGCTACAAAACTTCCAAGATCCCTGACTTGCATTTCAAATTCTCAGGCATGTTGCAATAACAGATTTTGTTTTGCATTTCCTTTCAAATCTTCCATCCCAAAACAACGCATATGGCTAAGGCATGGCTGTGTGGACAACACACGGTTCTGCACTGCAGCAGACAGGTCAACAGGAAGTAATGTTACTGAGCAATCAAATTAGCTGACACAGGGACAAGCAACAGTTTTAAGTTGCCCACAGAACATAGGCTACTTTTTAAGATGCCAATCCTTTCCCTCCCCCAGAAGTATTGCCACTACTTTACAATAAGAGAAATCCGGTTCCTGCTGAATGAGGAAATGAGAACTGAGTAGAACATTCCCTTTCCAGTGGACGGGGGAAACGTGAGGAGGCAAAGAATAACCAGGAGTGGGCATTAAGGCCCCAGCATGCAGCCTCAGACACTGCATCCCACACCTAGTGCCCTCTGGAAGCTGTAGGGCAGCTCTCTACTGAAGCCTAGTTATACATCCCAACTGACTGGAGTTGCAAGACTTGTGAAGAAAAGCCTAAAATGGAGTTTATCTTTGACTGAGAACAACCAACATACTCCTGAGAAAGCGTATTGGACAGAGCCATGTCTGTACAACCATGCAATGCTGTAGCTGTGTTGGTCCTAGGACACCAAAGACACAAAGTGGGTGGGGTAAAAAAGATTTTACCTCGCCCAGCCTGTGTCAAATAGAACGCTCCAAACTTGTTCTTTCGCTGTATTCCTCTCCTAAGCTCGAAGGCAGCAACCCTGCATTAGACTCGAGGAGGATGGGAGGGAGCAGAGGCACTCCCCAGACCCCCTGCGAATTCTGCTTGTGAGGCAAAAGAAGGTGGCATCACTACGGGCCATTCTTTTGTTCAGGGGACCACGGGAATGTGGCGATCACTCCTTTGACAGCTGTCCAGGAGCAAAGCTTGCACTTTACAAGATATGCCTTTTGCACTGACCCCAGGAATTACCACTACCCAGCAGGTAGCCCAGAGCACCTGCTGGAACACAGGGTCTGTAAAATGAAAAATTCCCTTTGGAGCAGAAGCCGTTCAGTATCATCAGAGCAGGGAGAGATGCTTTCAGATGGTTCCCCACTGTAGCCAGTCTTTCCCTTCTATTGTAATTCTAACCACATCCCCAAGAATCATCCCTCGTTCCCTACCACTGAACTTCCTTGTTTCAGCCCCTTTTTCCCACCTAGCAAGAGACAGCCTAACACAAAGTCTTGTGAATACAAATCAGAAGCATAAAAAAGGGGACCAGAAAGATGGAGAGTCATCCTTTGATAGGAGCACAGCCTTGCTAATCCAGAATCTGGTGCTTGCGTATGTACACAAAAGGAGATACGTTTTGACCCATGTTTCACAGGTAGGATGAACTTCAGTAGTTTGTGATTACAAAAACAGCAACGTTTGTCAGTGTTGGGAGGCCTCATGTGAAATTTAAGTGAAAACAAAAGTAGTTCCAGAGGACAGTCACTGCATGGCTAAGACCAATGCCTACGAAAAGGCCATAACAGGTAACCTCTATTGGGAAGAAACATTACCTGCTGTGCATACAGGTTTTGTTCCTGAGGAGTTCGGACAGTTTAGCTGCTTTTTGTCATTCACACAACCAGGTGCTTAACCTCTGCCATACTAAATAATAGCTTGAATTATTTAGCAATCTTGAAGGCAGCAAGAGACTAGATCAGCAGTTCTCAAATTGTGGGTCCGGACCCCAAAGTAGATTGTGACCGTTTTAGTGGGGTTGCCAGGGCTGGAATTAAGCTTGCTAATGCTCAGGGCTGAAGCCCAAGATCGGGGCCAAAGTCCAAGCCTCACTGCTCAAGGCCAAAGTCCAAGGGTATTAGGCTTGGGCAGTGGGGCTCATGGTATAGGCCCCTCATCCGGGGTTGAAGCCCTTGGACTTTGGTCTTGGTCCCCACCGCCCTTTTCTGGGGTGGCAGAGCTCAAGCTTCAGCGTTGTTGCCGCCACCCCCTGCCCCCCACCTGCGGTGGCAGGGCTTAGGTGGGCTCCAGTTTTGGTCCCCCTCTAGGGTCCTAGAGTAATTGTTGTTGTCAGACAGGGATCGCAGTGCAATGAAGTTTGAGAATCTCTGAACTAGATGACTCAATAGGCATTTTCAGTCCATACTACCCATGAGTATGGCACCAGCCTGAGAAAAGCCCTTTGATAGCCCCACCCCAGCTCCCAGAGACCAGAAGCATTGAAAAAAGTTCTCACCTGAGCTATAATCTTTTAGGCGCAAGTCTTTCACAGGTGTCCCATCGGGCCCTCGGAAAGCATTGAGAATCTGGAGAGGCAAGCCGAGAGCCCACATCAGTTCCAAAGCCCACACCAGACCAACGCTGCTTTTCCTCTACCCCACTTCCTCTCCAACATGCTCAGAAGACTTCTATTGCTTTTGGATTCCCAGCTCCATTATGAAGTGGCACATTCTCCCAGTCTTCTCACCACCTCTCCATTCACAAGCTTTGCTTCTTACTGTGTCGCATCTTTTCTCTGGACATTTACCACCATTACAACCAATGGCTGCTAGTCACCTTTGAGGTTGGTTGAGCCTGTACTTCCTCTAACGCCCCGCTATCTCACGGCAGCGAGTTCCTTACGTGAGTTCTCAGGCACAATTCCCAAGAAGTCTGATCACAGCTGAACTACTGCTCTACCTAAGAGCACGACATTGCAACAAGCCACTGTCTGGAACTGCCAAGGGATAAACCCTGGGGCTGACTACTGCAGCTCTGGGGAAATAACTTTTTCTCTCTCCTCCCCTTCCCCCCCCCCCCCCCAAGAAAGGCTAGCAATCAGTGTGGGCTTTCTGACCAAGCTCTAGTGTAGCAGGAGACGTCTTTCTGGTCTCCGTAAGACACGGTTTCAGTGCCTCCCCGGTGGATGCAAAGGAGGTAATATAGGAATATAAAGCAAGTGAAAAGGCTCGGTCCCACCAGCTAGGCCTAAGGGGACATGAACTTCATTTCCCCACCAATGAGAGCACAAGAACATCACTTCTACATCACTTGCAGCGGAAGTCTCCACCCCCAGTCAAAAGTAACACTGATCACCTTGGATTTCCATGTGGAAAAAAAATCACGAGCTGGTGTCACAGCACCCTGCCCATCTCTTGCACACAGAAGGCCTGAAATGCATTTTCAATGGGCAATTACTTATATTTTTGTTTAAAAAAGAAATCTTGCTCTTCTTCCCTAATTACAAATCTCGTTAGTTCTTCAGACCACACTGGGAACTGCTCGCAACATTTGGGATGTTACATTCTTTTGCTATAAATGTTGATAAACTTTGGTGAGGTCAAACACACAACCACCCACCCCCACACGCACACTTACATCATCTTTTGTGGCAGTTTCAGGCACTCCTCCTAGCCGAATGAGCTTGCTGGGTTTCACATCTTTGGGGCAGGTCCTGTAATCTTGGTCCTTGAGTTCAGAATCAAGATTATTTTACAATGGAGACACACTTGTCCACAAGACACAAAACAGTAACAAAATAAAATCAGGGCACAATTCATAAACAGCATGGCTCCAACAACCCTTCCCAGCCACAGAATGTTTTAGGGATGGGCAGCTGCATTAGCTGGTTGTGACCGTTCGAGCTTGGAGCTGTTTCAAATGCACTTGGATTCCATAAACAAATTTAGTCATTTCAGTCTACTCCCAGTAAGCACTTGTCTACTTGCTGCATTATTCAGAGCAGCTCTCGGTCACTGCTAAGAGGAGACCCAAGTCCTGGAAAAATCATGAGCTCCAAAATATTTTAAAGAAAAGTGAAACAAGTTCACATACAGTTTTGTTATGTTCCCAAAAGCAGGAGAGATTTGGAATTTTTAAAAAGTAGCTGGAATTACTTATTTCTGTGTTACCCTGGACTTCAGTTACACGGGTGGTGGAGAGGGAATGAGCAAGGTAAAAAATTAGATGAGGCGGCATTTGGGGAAGGTAGGTACATCGGGCTAGGAGTGCTTCCCCTAGGATATGGATGGAAATCTCCTTCATTGCCCTACCCCCCTTTTTCCTCACACTTTGGCTCACTCCAAGTTTTTACAAAACCACATACCTGAAGATCCTGCCTCGGTTCTCTGCTGGGTTTTCCTTCTGTAAAGGATTTGCCATGCTCATAATCAAACAGCCGACCGCCCGGTAGCCGGTGATCTACATCTCTGTACTCAATGCTTCTGTAATCAGTATCTTGTCTTCCGAGGAAATCCAGGCCACCTTCCCCCTTTAACATCAGACTAGAATCTGATCTTTGATGTTCAGTGCCAGAAAGCTGCTGCTGGTTTGTAAAGCTCTGTGGTGGCTCATCTCGGTCTTGAAGAGGCCCACGGCTATTCTGGAAATCTAGCGACGACTTCATTTCAAGACCCACTCCAAGGGACTCTCCTTCTCTGGCTCTCGGCTCTGAATGTTGAAACTCTCCTTTCTGGATGCCAAAGGGAGATCTGTCTAGTGCGGACTCTTCTCTTGTGGTGCTTAAGGCAGGTCGCTCGCTGTCTGCTGAAGGAGCAGTAGACTGAGTGCGCCTGAAATCTACAAGATTCTGATCCACAGGGGGCATCTCCCTGTCTGTGAAGTCCACAGAAGCGGCCATGTCTCTGCCCCTAAAATCCTGATCAGAGCGAGGCTTGTGTCTATTTCTGAAGTCGGAAGGCGGCGTTTGCCTGCCCCTAAAGTCCAGATCAGAGGTATTCATGCCCCTGAAGTCCAAATCAGGTACATCCCTGTTTCTAAAATCTGAATAGGAATGCTCCCTGCCCCTGCAGTGTGACGCGGGCACATCCCTCGGCCTGAAGTCTGAATGGGCTCCCTCTCTGCCTCTGAAGTCTAGATCAAATGAGCCCCTGCTCCTGAAATCTGGTGGGGGGTCCTCTCTGCCTCTATAATCCATGCTGTGCGCTTCCCTGTCCCTGTAGCCGATACGGTTTGCCTCCCTATTTCTATAATCCATCGAAGGAGCATCCCCACCCCGGAAGTCCACAGACGGCCCCTCCCTATCTTGGAAATCTCCAGAGTACATCTCCCGGCCCCTGAACTCTGAGGAGGGGGGCTCCCGGCCCCTGAAGTCCAACTGCGAATCATCTCTGCTCTGAAAGTCAGAAGGCGGGAAGTCTCTGCCCCTGAAATCGTGATGACCCTCCCCACCTCTGAAATCACTCCGTGGTCCGTCTCTAGCTCCATAGGCGAAAGACGCTTCCTCTCTGTTGGCAAACTGAGGGTTGAGGAGGCCTGAGATATCAAAAGGAAGTGATTCTCTGCCAGAGAAGTTGCCAGAGTGTCTTTCTTGAGCAAGATTATCAAGGGAAGGAGGGTATTCCCTGTTCCACCCGGGAGCAAACCTTTCTTCTTGGCTCCCACTGTAGAAATAAAGACAGTGTTATTTATAAGTGCTTAGAGTCTGCAGTCTACACAGAAGCACTCTCTTCTCTAAGCTCTAAGATCCACAGAAGGCATTGGCGTTTGGTAGTTTGAGCTGAGGCAGCATACAACAGGTGTGAAAAAGCAAACGTGCGTGCTCCCATTCCACCACAATTCCCAGAAGCACTCACCAAGGAAAACCTGCAATATCAATGGGTTAATGATGGTAGCAATCCACATGGCCCTGCACGACACAGCTGGGGAGCCCGGTGAGGCTAAGCCCCATGCTAAAGGGATCCGGTTTTGCTTTGGTTCCCTTAGCACTGTTACGAGTGGCTAACTGACTAAATTGTCGGAGATGGAGGTTACCTAGCCCTCTCCATCAGTATGCTATGCAGCAGCAGGGCTGACACTGCGTGATGCTGAGCACTCATTCACACTCAGGTCAGTGAAAGTTTGGGAGAGCTCAGAGGTTACTAGGAGCAGGTCAAGTGTTCAAAACTATGGCACTTGCTGGTGGCATCAAATGCGTTTTCCCAGCAACTGTGCCTAATTTATGGTGCTAAAGCCAAGCCGTAGCTTCACAACCAACAGGCTTCATGGGGATGGAGCAATAGGCCTCATTTTAGCCAAGTCTGACTAACCTGCATTTTTAAGAAACTGGGGAGGGGAAAAAAAAAAAAAAAAAAAAAAGCAGAAATAGAGCAAGACTCTTTAAAGAACATTCCCAAGCCCTGATAAAGCAGCAGACATCTCCTCTTTGGCAACCCTAGCAAATTGAGTTCACCTTACAGTTCACAGTGACAGAACCACTTTCCCCACGGACCTGAGAGAGGACATCTGAATTTACTCAAGTCGCCTATGAAAGCAATCATACAAAACAATGATTGTAACTTGAGCCAAGGGGGAAAAAATTCCCCAACCCATGAAAGAGTGATCTTGGTTAATTTTTAACTGGAAAAAAACCACCAGTAAAGCACACTCATCCCGAACTAGCCTGAACAGTATTTGTTTGGGGGTAAAATAAAACCACGCAGTTATTCATATATAAAAGCATGTAAGGGTAGAAATGATTTCTTGGCGATCTACCTGTTACTGACTCAAACAGCAGAAATATCCCCATTACCTCAGAAGCCTGTGGGATAAATTTCTCTTGTGAGGAAGTACATTCCGCAGATTCAGGCAGAGGGACACCAGGAAGCAAGTTAACAAGGACAAGGTAAATGGTCCTGTAAAATCCCGTTTCATTGGTTAACCAGATACACGTTAAGTTTAAGCAGTTAACTGATTAAACGGGGGGAGGAGGAAGGCGGGCTGAAGCACACCCGTCCATGGCACGTCCCATGGGGCTGGAGCAGCCACCTGCCCACAGCGGGCCACTGTGGATATCGGCATTCTCATCCGTGGATGCAGATACTCTTGGATACAAGGCAGACAGCCACGGGTTTGCAGGGCTCCCGTTATGAGTGGCTAGAAAACAGACGGTGAGAGTCACCGAGAGTAGCTCTACAGTGGTCATACAGCTCACCCAAAAATATAGTTTCACAATAGCAAGATGTGCAGTAAGTAATGGCAGACAGCAAAGAGAGAAGGGAACCCTATATAACCCCTACTGCTGTCAACATTTCATGTAAGAACAACCTTAAAGTATAAACTCCAAATCCTTACCGAAAAGGGCCCATTCTGTTGGCCGGCCGGGGGTCTCCCCACATCTTTCCCTGTCTGTTGGGCTTCCAAAGATGGATAAATTCCTTCCACAAACAATGACAGGCAGCAGAACCTACGGTGGAAATAGCATCACAATAAGACAGTAGACACAGACAAAATCATAGAATCAAGAACACTAGAACTGGAAGGGACCTCGAGAGGTCATCGCGTTCAATCCCCTGCCTTCCCAGGAGGGCCAAACACCATCTAGACCATCCCTGACAGGTGTCTGTCTAACCTGCTCTTAAACATCTCCAGTAATGGAGATTCCACAACCTGCCTAGGCATCTAAGAAAAATATCACCTAACCAGTTTAAACAAACTTGGAATATCTCTATGCCCATGGTGTCCAACCAGTTCTGAACTAGCCACACTCAACCGGCCAAAAAGCCACATGTGGCTAGTGTGTTGGACACATGTGGCTAGTGGCTAGTGTGTTGGACACCATGGCTATAGGCAATATGTTCAGTGCAAGTACACAGAAATGCAACCTAAATGTATAGGTCCCAAATGATTTAACATGTTTTAAATCAGACTGTCAGAAAGGCCTGGGATAGTCATTTAAGCTTTTGTTGCTAACACCACACTTCCCACCTACTGTGTTGTCTGATGTACCAGTCACGTTCCCGTTAGAAAGGAGAAAACACTCAAGATCTACAAATCAATGGAATTGTGAGAAAAAGATCAATGTTTAACAGAGGCACAATTTCTGGCAGAAGCTCTTGGCTAACTATGTACGGAAACACTTCCATTCAAATGGTCTATCACAGCCATGGCCAACCCGCGGCTCGCAAGCCGCATGCGGCTCTCTCCCAACCCCCCGAAAGTGCAGCGCGTGAAGACAACCCTGCAAACAGCCCCCACCTCCCTGTGCTCACCGGGGAAGGGGAGCCATCCGGCACTGCCGTTCAAAATGGCGTTTTCAAGATGGCGGCGGCTGGGAGGCGCCTTATGTGGTCAAAAAGCCTGTAATCGCATTTCTTAAAGGGGCAGCCCTTTTTTTTTCTCTCTCTCTTCTCAGCCAAACGTGGCTGGGGGCTCTTTTTTTTTTGCTCAACAACTTTTCCCCCTTGGCATTTTGCGCTATATGCACAAATATTTTGGCTCTTTGCCTGAAATGGGTTGGCCACCCCTGGTCTATCATGTTTACTGTACCTCCGAAAGGCGCTTGGATTAGACACAAACACTGGTTACATAGGCACCACACTTGTGAGCAGTTCTAATCAGGAAGGATATAACCGATCACAGGAACAATTTGCTCTGAACCTTTTTTCCAGAAGCTACAAGAACATCAACCACAGCAGCTTCGCCTCCCCTTCCCCCCCCATTTTATGCTCACTTGTAAAATTCCTTTTTTGGTCTGATTACCAGCATCACCTTGGGAAACACTGAGAGTGGAAGAAGAAAGGTGTCTGCCAAAGAAACCCTCATAGGACTTGTGGAGAAGTCCAGGAGAAGTCTGGTGAAATGCAGGGCCTGATTAAATGCATCCTAGAATACTCAAGGAGCTGATAGAGGAGGTATCTGAGCCTCTAGCTACCATCTCTGGAAAATCACGGGACTCAGGAGAGATTCCAGAAGACTGGAAAAGGGCAAATATAGTGCCCATCTATAAAAAGGGAAATAAGAACAACCCAGAAAACTATAGACCAGTTAGTTTAACTTCTGTGCCAGGAAAGATAATGGGGCAAGTAATTAAGGAAATCATCTTCAAACACTTGGAAGGTGGTAAGGTGACAGGGAACAGCCAGCATGGATTTGTAAAGAACAAATCATGTCAAACCAATCTGATAGCTTTCTTTGATAGGATAAAGAGTCTTGTAGATAAGGGAGAAGCGGTGGATGTGGTATACCTAGACTTTAGTAAGGCATTTGATACGGTCTCGCATGATATTCTTATCAATAAACAAGGCAAATACAACTTAGATGGGGCTGCTATAAGGTGGGTGCAGAACTGGCTGGATAACTGTTCTCAGAGAGTAGTTATTAATGGTTCTCAATCCTGCTGGAAAGGTATAACAAGTGGGGTTCCGCAGGGGTCTGGTTTGGGACTGGTTCCGTTCAATATCTTCATCAACGATTTAGATATTGGCATAGAAAGTACGCTTATTAAGTTTGCAGATGATACCAAGCTGGGAGGGGTTGCAACTGCTTTGGAGGATAGGGTCATAATTCAAAATGATCTGGACAAATTGGAGAAATGGTCTGAGGTAAACAGGATGAAGTTTAATAAAGACAAATGCAAAGTGCTCCACTTAGGAAGGAACAATCCGTGTCACACACACAGAATGGGAAGTGACTGTCTAGGAAGGAGTACGGCAGAAAGGGATCTAGGGGTTATAAGAACGGCCGTACCGGGTCAGACCAAAGGTCCATCTAGCCCAGTATCCTGTCTGCCGACAGTGGCCAGCACCAGGTGCCCCAGAGGGGGTGGACCGAAGACAATGATCAAGCGATTTGTCTCCTGCCACCCCTCCCCAGCCTCTGACAAACAGAGGCCAAGGACACCATTTTATCCCCTGGCTAATAGCCTTTTATGGACCTAACCTCCATGAAATTATCTAGCTTCTCTTTAAACTCTGTTATATTCCTAGCCTTCACAGCCTCCTCTGGCAAGGAGTTCCACATGCTGACTACGCTGTGTGAAGAAGCACTTTCTTTTATTAGTTTTAAACCTGCTACCCATTAATTTCATTTGGTGTCCTCTAGTTCTTCTATTTAGGGAACTAATAAATAACTTTTCTTTATCGGCCCTCTCCACACTCATGATTTTATACACCTCTATCATATCCCCCTCAGTCTCCTCTTTTCTAAACTGAAAAGTCCCAGTCGCTTTAACCTCTCCTCATATGGGACCCGTTCCAAACCCCAATCATTTTAGTTGCCCTTTTCTGAACCCTTTCCCAGGCCAAAATATCTTTTTTGAGGTGAGGAGACCACATCTGTACACAGTATTCAAGATGTGGGCGTACCATAGTTTTATACAGGGGCAGTAAGATATTCTGGGTCTTATTTTCTATCCCTTTCTTAATAATTCCTAGCATCCTATTTGCTTTTTTGACCGCCGCTGCACACTGTGCACTGTGTGGAAGTTTTCAGAGAACTGTCCACGATAACTCCAAGATCTCTTTCCTGATTTGTCGTAGCCAAATTAGCCCCCATCATACTGTACGTATAGTTGGGGTTATAGTGGACCACAAGCTAAATATGAGTCAACAGTGTGATGCTGTTGCAAAAAAAGCAAACATGATTCTGGGATGCATTAACAGGTGTGTTGTGAGCAAGACATGAGAAGTCATTCTTCCGCTCTACTCTGCGCTGGTTAGGCCTCATTTGGAGTATTGTGTCCAGTTCTGGGCACCGCATTTCAAGAAAGATGTGGAGAAATTGGAGAGGGTCCAGAAAAGAGCAACAAGAACGATGAAAGGTCTAGAGAACATGACCTATGAAGGAAGGCTGAAAGAACTGGGTTTGTTTAGTTTAGAAAAGAGAAGATTGAGGGGGGACATGATAGCAGTTTTCAGGTATCTAAAAGGGTGTCATAAGGAGGAGGGAGAAAACTTGTTCATCTTGGCCTCTGAGGATAGAGCAAGAAGCAATGGGCTTAAACTGCAGCAAGGGAGGTTTAGGTTGGACATTAGGAAAAAATTCCTAACTGTCAGGGTGGTCAAACACTGGAATAAATTGCCTAGGGAGGTTGTGGAATCTCCATCTGTGGAGATATTTAAGAGTAGGTTAGATAAATGTCTATCAGGGATGGTCTAGACAGTATTTGGTCCTGCCATGAGGGCAGGGGACTGGACTCGATGACCTCTCGAGGTCCCTTCTAGTCCTAGTATTCTATGAAGTCCTGACATAAGTACCACCAGCATCTTCCTCACGCTGATCACAAGCCTAGTCTATGAACACACAGCAGTCTTTTTCTGGACAGACGGACTGGCGAAAGCAGGAAGCCAAAGACTGGAAAAAAGGACACGTGACTACAGAGGATGTATCGCAGGCTCCTGATCAACCACAGGAGGAGAACATGGAACCAACCCTCCAGCGTAAATGAAAAGGGTTCCACTTTGGATGAGCCATCGAGGCCTAGTTTCAAAATGGGAAAGACCAGGGGAGATGAGTGTTAACGGAAACAGCGCATATGACAATTACTCCCCAAAAGAGAAAAGTCCGAGGGTCTTTGGGAGGAGTTAGCACAGAAGGTGGTACTAAGGGCAGAGAGCAGGTGCAATCTCCTGGCTGACGTACTTCCAGTGCTGCATACCAAGCAGGGGCAGGCAGAAGAGGGCACTCCCGAAGGGGAACAGGAGAGGAAGTGCTTATTCCCACAGGATGGTCTTTAGTATTCCAGCACGAGAGAGACAACTAGAGGAGCAGAGCACAGCAGAAGGAGAGGAACAAAGCTAGTACTGGACGTGGGATCATTGCCAGCCTGAAGGACGTGGAGGAGTTGTCCATTATCCAGCGGATGGCTAGCTGTGGATCTGACCTAAAGCCATTAAGTATCACATGTCTGAAACCCCACTTCAAGGACACACGAGGTGGGAGTGACACGGACACACCTGGCGAGCAGTCTCAACAGCCTGAGAGAGCTGAATTGCTCGTCAGCACTACACAAGGGCGTCAAGGCAAAGGCAAAGCAAGCCAACGACAGCTGCCTAGGGTGGAACGGCACACACTCACCGAAGTGGGAGAAAGGCCAAAAATACACCTGCAGCGGCAGGGGCGACATGAGAGGGTGGGCCAAGGAGGCACGTGACACCCTCCTCCCAAGCTGAGAGTGGGAAGGGCACAAGACCAGAGGCTCTACTTAGCCGGGGATCTAGAAGGGTCAGGACCATCCCGCGCTCACCAGTGGACACAGGGGGAAGTGGAGCAACATGGCTCTGCTCCCCCAGCTTCATCAATTAAGGGAGGGGGTGGGACCGCCCCCTGGACCCACCAACAGGAAGTGGAGTGATGTTGCTCCGCTTCCACCCCGCCACTGCTGGTGAATACAGGGGAGCAACCTGTGCTGCCGGGGCCAGACCCCCTCTAGTCCCCTGGGCCACATGACTTGGGGAGGGGGCTTGAGGCAAGAGGCATAAATTCAAATACCCCCACCTAATTCCAATCCCTGGGGAAAGCCCTATGAAACTCCCTCAGTGCTTGAGAGAGTGGCCGCTGGAGTAGTAACCCTGACACTGGCACTAGCACCCGCTAAAACTATGATGCAGTGGCACAGAATGCTGATGGGGGGAGAGAGCCAACAAAAGAGCATCTCAGCGAATGAGCTCAGAACCCACCCAAAGGGTGGTGGAAGAAAGGTGAGACACAAGAACACATATGCTAGGCTAGCGGATGAACTGCAGGTGGGGTCAGAGGTGAGGTGATAAAATAAAAGGAACAGGAGGATAAGAGTAGGGGCTGAGATGCAAAAAGGAAAATAAGGAGAAGAAGCAAAAAAATAGACCTGGGCATGGGAGCAGAAACTGTTCCAGAAGGGCAATAGAGGGAAATAAAATCTA
The DNA here is from genome assembly GCA_019425775.1 of Rafetus swinhoei. NCBI lineage: Eukaryota > Metazoa > Chordata > Testudines > Trionychidae > Rafetus > Rafetus swinhoei. The sequence continues at coordinate 1,103,088 of CM033435.1, read as the reverse complement.
GACACATGGGAGGAAATGTAACTGGTGAAAAAAGGAATTGATCAAAAAAGCCATGTAAGAGAGAAGCTGGACTTACAGGAAGAAAGGAAAATTAATTCTTCTCTAATGTTACTCAACAATATTCTGTGTCGTTGCTTTTGCTCTGGTTAACAACAGAGCGTTTGGTATGAACTGCACAAAGTCAGGACGAGTAGCATGCACGAGCTCACAAAGGTTAACAGGCTGGTAACCGATATTTTATTATAAACAGTAAGTATTTGGCAATGTTCTATACTGTCCTCCTGGAGCAACCTTTCCATTTTCCCTTATAAAGTTCTATACATTTAAAATGATCCCTTCTGTCTTGGTCTGCCTATGCTTCTCCTCAAAAGTAACCTAGCCAGGCAGAGGCAAACAGCAAAGTAAAACTATACAACTTGTGACCGTCAATTTTCTCTCTAATTTTGGCTGCACCGGATTTACAAATGCAAAGGTGAATCTACTTTTTGCACACAAGCTCTGCAAAAGGGCGCCTCTCCCAGAGCAGAGCTGTGGGCAAAGAGCAGCCCTGAGGATCTCAGACTTTAAGGTCAGAAGGGACCATTATGATCATCTAGTCTGACCCCCTGCACAACGCAGGCCACACAATCTCACCGACCCACTCCTGGAATAATCCTCTCACCTATATCTCAGATACTGAAGTCCTCAAATGATGGTTTGAAGACCCCAAGATGCAGAGAATCCTCCAGCAAGCGATCCGTGCCCCATGCTACAGACGAAGGAGAAAAACCTCCAGGGGCTCAGCCAATCTACCCTGGAGGAAAATTCCTTCCGGACCCCAAATATGGCGATCAGCTGAACCCTGAGCATGTGGGCAAGACTCACCAAGCAAGGGCAGGCAAAAGAGGATCTATTTACTGGTGCCTGCCAATATTAAAAGGATCCTGAAATTACGGCCCTGCATGCTGCACTCCTCCTTGCCCTGCATTATGCACTACACTGAAGGGTACCATCATTCTTCCAGGTGCCTGGGCTCATCTTCCACGCACTCAAAAGGCGCTGACAAGAACCGTCTCATCACCGGGAACTTTAGTGATTCTACACTGGGGTCCCATGTCTTTTTGCCCTACTTCTATCCCCTCCTGTAACTCCTGATGTAATTTGAACCTCCCCTTTTTTGTTCTCTTCTCCCCCTCCTCCCTCTTCATTCTCCTCCATAATCTCCAAGTGCTTTCACTGATAACTGCCTTGTGTCAACAAGAAGAGTGATGTGAATATGTCCAATCAAAATCTAGTCTCCTACTTGGAAACTTTGTTGCAAACACTGCCATACCAGCAGGGAATGGTGACATTACTTCCCAATACTCATCCCCACCAAAGCCCTACGCCTGATGATTAAACTGCTCCTCCCCAGCAGTAGATTTTGCATAGCTGTGGCAGGGTTGGAGTCCAGCTGACATGCAAGTGGTGAACAGGCACTTTTCAAAAAGTCTCCGGTTTTACAAGTTTCACTGACATCAGAGGTAGAACCAAGCCCCACCAATCCATTCTCTTCTGAGAGAATTGATGAACAGAATCCCAGTTATTCCACAAGGACGGAATTCGCCTGCCGCCTTAGAACTAAGCTCCAGAACCTCAGCTTTCCCTTAAGAAAACCATTTTGAGCCCTTGCAGTTGTGGAAATAACCTGGAAAGGTCGACTCAAGGGAAACTAGAGGGTTACACTCCATGCTGCTTGTTTAGATTGAGCATGTTGTTTAGATCGAGCAGATCGAGAGGGTTAGGAACTATTTAGAAAAGCTAAACGTACACAAATCCATGGGTCTGGGCTTAATGCATCCGAGGGTACTGAGGGAGTTGGCAAATGTCATTGAGAAGCCTTTGGCCATTATCTTTGAAAAGTCGTGGAGATCGGGAGAAATCCCGGATGATTGGAAAAAGGCAAATGTAGTGCCCATCTTCAAAAAAGGGAAGAAGGACGATCCAGGAACTATAGGCCGGTCAGTCTTACCTCAGTTCCTGGAAAAATCATGGAAGGGATCCTTACAATCCATTTTGAGGCACTTGGAAGAGAGGAAAGTGATTAGGAATAGTCAGCATGGATTCACAAAGGGCAAGTCGTGCCTGACCAATCTGATTAGCTTCTATGATGAGGTAACTGGCTCTGTGGATGTGGGAAAGTCAGTGGATGTGATATACCTTGACTTTAGCAAGGCTTTTGATACGGTCTCCCACAATATTCTTGCCAGCAAGTTACGGGAATGTGGATTGGATAAATGGACAGTAAGATGCATAGAAAGTTGGCTAGAAGGCCAGGCCCAGCGGGTAGTTATCAACGGCTCGATGTCAGGATGGCGGTCGGTTTCTAGCGGAGTGCCCCAAGGTTCGGTTCTAGGATTGGTTTTGTTCAATATCTTTATTAATGACTTGGATGAGGGGATGGATGGCACCCTCAGCAAGTTTGCAGATGACACTAAGCTAGGGGGAGAGGTAGATACGCTTGAGGGCAGAGACAGGGTCCAGAGTGACTTAGACAAATTGGAGGATTGGGCCACAAGAAATCTGATGAGGTTCAACAAGGACAAGTGCAGAGTCCTGCACTTGGGACGGAAGAATCCCAAGCATTGTTACAAGCTGGGGACCAACCAGTTAAGTAGTAGTTCTGCAGAGAAGGACCTGGGGGTTACAGTGGATGAGAAGCTGGATATGAGTCAACAGTGTGCCCTTGTAGCCAAGAAGGCTAATGGCATATTAGGGTGCATTAAGAGGAGCATTGCCAGCAGATCCAGAGATGTCATTATTCCCTTTATTCGGCTTTGGTGAGGCCACATCTGGAGTATTGTGACCAGTTCTGGGCCCCCCACTACAAAAAGGATGTGGACGCATTGGAGAGGGTCCAGCGGAGGGCAATCAAAATGATTAGGGGGCTGGAGCATATGACTTATGAGGAGAGGCTGAGGGAGTTGGGTCTGTTTAGTCTGCAGAAGCGAAGAGTGAGGGGGGATTTGATAGCAGCCTTCAACTTCCTGAAGGGAGGTTCCAAAGAGGATGGAGAGAGGCTGTTCTCAGTAGTGATGGATGGCAGAACAAGGAGCAATGGTCTCAAGTTGTGGTGGGAGAGGTCCAGGTTGGATATTAGGAAAAACTATTTCCCTAGGACAGTGGTGAAGCACTGGAATGGGTTACCTAGGGAAGTAGTGGAGTCTCCATCCCTAGAGGTGTTTAAGTCTCAGCTTGACAAAGCCCTGGCTGGGTTGATTTAGTTGGGATTGGTCCTGCCTAGAGCAGGGGGCTGGACTTGATGACCTTCTGAGGTCTCTTCCAGCTCTATGGTTCTATGATTCTATACCAGGATCCCCTATTCTTCCCCCACCCAGGACCTGTGTACCCCTCGTCTTCCACCTCCACTGGGGCAGGAGCTTGTTATGCCTCCCACATGTTCCCTTTGCCACATGCAAGGTCCGTGTCCTTCAAGTCCCCCTCATGCTATACCATCTCCCCCATCTTGCCTCTCCAGAATCCCCTTGTGTCAGCCCCCTTATGATCAGTCTAGGCACCACTCCCCCAACTCACAATACATCACAGAAGAGGACTGGAGACTATCACTGGCTTCCTTCCCCTTCTCCTAGCCAAAAAGATCTCAGGCTCCTGCTTCTCATACACCAGTTTACTCCAGAGACACAAGTAGAGACTTGAACTGCACAACTGTAGACTAGGTTACCCAGTAAGCATTACCCTTACCGGGGCGATGCTTCCCAGGTACAGATTAACCAGGACCTGGGAGCAGCCGAGGGCAAAAGCTGGCCATCCTGCTCAGGGTTCAGGGAGCAGGCTGCATGCACACACTGGGCAGCCAGCTCCTATTACTGCCCCTCCCATGTGGGGGAGTGGGCAGCGGCAGCCTTAGCCTTGCAGGGGAAGGGGGAGAGAGAGCAGAGCCAGCCAAGGTTTAACCAGTTAGCTGATTAACCGGGATTTTACACCCCCTACTGCAGACAGCGTTAATCAGTTATATTCTCACAGGACAGAAGTCCTGCTTCAAGGCAAGCATGAAAGAATAAGAATAGGTGGAATGAACAAACTTCCAAAAAGGTAGCCGTTAACTGTCCACCTATCAGCTTCCACGGAAAAAGGCTCGTTTCATCTGACATTTTGCAGGCAGTCTCTCTCAGAAATTTGTGGGGAAAGGCGGGGAGAGTAACAGGCAAAGGGGATGATCAGACAAACAGCTATGAAACTTCAAAAAGAAGGTACGGTAAACTTCCAATAATCCGGCACCTTTGGGACCCAGGGGGTGCCGGATTATTGGATATGCCGGAGTACCGGAAGGGGGCGCTATATAGGGTCGGGGGGTCGGCGGGGAACTGAGCAGCGTGGGCAGCACTCCAGCTGCTCTGTCCCCGGCTTCCCCAAGTACCCTGATGCTGAAACTGACCAGTGGCGGACTTGGGGAAGCCAGGGGCAGAGCAGCTCCAATTGTCCAGCTAGCCAGAGCACTTCCAGGTTCCAGTTGGTGCCGGACTATCGGGAGTGCCGGATCACTGGATGCCAGACAATTGGAGTTTTACTGTATTTCTCTTTCAGAAGACTACTTTCTTCATAGTATCTCTCATGCGCAAAGCCTGTTTTCAAGTCCCCCCTCCAACAGAGGCCTGACCAGAAAAGAAAAAATACCTTGACACTTCTCTTAACATGCTTGTGACCTCAGGGCCCCTTGGTCCCAACCGGCAGAAGGCACAAGGGGCACACAGGGTTTTACAGGGATCCCTTGGTTGGCTATCTGCATACTACTTCACCAAAGCGGCATGTGAGCTCTCCACCAAGAGCATCTTAACCCTTGCAGCGCGTACGTGTGGCTAATAGGGAAGGACTATCTACATGAATTATGTTCTTAGCATCCTGCGGTGAAGGCAGATCACCAGGAGGTGGTGACATACTGCAAAAATGTTTGTTTCAGGCAGAGGTAAGGAACATCTCCATGCATGGCTATTTGTGTACCCTATGGCTATGTGTATATGAGCCAGGGCAAAGACTGCGAACTCTATATGGAAATGTACAAGAAGAAAAACAGCAGCGGGTATACTGTTTTTGAATCAAGACAAAGGCTTGGTCTGGCATAACTTGGTGTGCAATAGGGGTTTAAGCGCCTAGTCGACTAGTGACTCGACTAGTTGCTCCCCCTCACTTGCTGCCTATCAGAAAGAGGCAGCGGGGGCCAGCAGGAGCCAGCGCTGGGGGGAGCCAGTTTAAAAGCTGGTTCCCCCCAGCACTGTCTCCATGGGGAGGGGGCAGGGGCACAGGGGGGAACTTGCAACATTTCAAAAGCAGAAGCGCCGCGGGGAGCGGGCCAGCAGGGGACTGCTGGAGTCCCCCGCTGGCTTCATACTCCCTGCGGCACGTCCACCTTTGAAATGTAGCCAGAGCTGGCAGGGCACTATAACCACTTGACCCTTGTCTGAAGTAGTACTGCCTACCCAGTTATTACCCAGTTTGTAGTTGTGCATTTAAGATTTTCTTCCTAATGCTTTATCTACAATGGCACTTTTGACAGTCAAGGGTGTGAAAAATCCACACTCCTGACCGACACAAAAGTTTCACCAACAGAAGCATTGGTGTAGACAACGCTAGGTCAGCAGAATACTCTCCCACAGGCATAGAGCAGCTACACAGGAGACCTTACAGTGTTGCAGGAGTGCCGCTGTAAGGTTTGCAGCATAAACACGGCCTAAGTGTACTATTCTATACTTGTCTTTACTGAATTTCATCTTGTTTATTTTAGATTAATTCTCCAATTTGTCAGGATCCATTTGAATGTCCTCCAAAGTACTTGGAACCTCAACTGCCTTGGTATTGTCTGCAAATCGTATAAGCCTACTCTCCACTCTACTGTTCGAATCATTCATGAAAATACTGTACAGTAGCAAACCCAGAACACATGCCTGCAAGCCTCCCATCGATACAGCCTCCCAGTCTGACAGTGAACCATTGATAAGTGTCCTTTCAGTACAGTCTTCCAACTGGTTGTGCACCCACTTATAACAACTTCATCTAGACCACAACGTCCTAGTTTCATTATGAAAATATCATGAGACTCATTGTAATAAGCCTTCTTAGAAATCAAGATATATACCAAAACTACAGCCTCCCCCTTACTCTCATCCACTAGGCCAATTATCCTGTCAAAGAAGGAAGTTAAATCATGTTGAACCAACCTGTTCGACAACTCCATGCTGGCTATTACTTATCATCCTATTACCCTATGATGCTCACAGATTGATTGAAAATTAATCTACTCCAGATTCCTTGCATCTCCCTGCTTTCTACCTTTATGATGTACAGACTAGGTGCCCTCTAGTCTGGCACCTCAGAACCTGACCAGTGCCAAACCAGAGAGTTCGCGCGGAGCCATGGGAAATCTATACCAGTGTTTCTCAACCTTTTTTATAAAGTACCCCTTTTTTTTTTTTAATTATAAAGTACCCCCACTACCTATAGTTTTCAGACACATCAATTTTTTTTTCTACCATTGCAACACATTTGTTTAAACAACTTAATCATAGCCAGGCAGGCGATGAAATTTTTGGGTGTAAAAAGTACAAAAATAATAAAACACTGTAAAACTTAAAAATTCAGTTTTCTCCAAATTTCAGTTGAGTTGATGTACCCCCCAGACTTCTCTCAAGCACCCCTAAGGGTATTTGTACCACCGGTTGAGAAACACTGATCTCCATGGTCTAGCAGCATTACCAACATTTTCACTGCTCTTAGAAGACATTTGGGGTAAATTAGGGCTAAATCACAGCACAAAACACCAAGCGCCAGGCCTGGTGGCTGTAAACAAACTTATGGGACAGTGGGAAATTTGGTCACACCCATGATAAGTGGCCATCAGCCTAACTAACATCATGCCAGACCACAAATGTTGCCGGACCAGAGGTTCAACCTGTATTTTAAACAAATTGGAACATTTGGGAAGGATTGATGACGGTTTTACCTGCTTGTTTTTCAGATTTTGTGGCAGACTATTCCCATGGGTTCAACTAGGGAATTTTAGAGCTCCCCCAGTGCCATGCTATCAGTATTGTAACCTCTGTTCTGGAAGGATAAAAAGAGCCATCTAAGGGCTTCCAATGTTGCTGATAAGATTCACTGACCAAAAGGTAGAAATCCAACTTTGCCATCCTCCAGCATGGGGCAGAAACCATGCCATCCACATATTACCCTCCATTTATGGTCCCCCATTTAGACAATTACTTTGAGTGGAATATCCCACTCTATCCCATCCACTGTCCTAATAATGCTCACAGATGATGCTCTCCTCAGACCAAATCATTTTTTCCACAGCCCAAATGATGTCCACACTGATTCTTTGTCCAATTTTCTTTTAAAGATAGCAAACTCTTTGGTGGTAGAGCCGTGGTGTCCAACACACTAGCCACTAGAGTGTGGCTAGTTCGCTATTGAGAGTGGCTACTGCGTCAGAACTGGTTGGATGCCACAAAGGTAGAGGTGGTCTCTTCATAGGTGTCTTTACGGGACCTGGCAAAATGGAGCCTGATCTTGATCAGGGCCTTAGAGTAGTACCATAACAAAGGGAAAACCCTTAACTACAGACATCACTTCTGCTCCACCATAAAGACTCTGACTTGACTGTACAGGCCCAGATCCCAATACTAACTCACAAGACTGGACAGAGATCCCCTGAGAGATGTTTCACAATGAGGTTCTTCAAACTGAAACTTAGTTTCCTCATTTTTAAATGTCTTATACCACTTATCTAAGACCCTAAATACAATAATATGAAAAAAAATAGAGAAAATTACAGTTGGAGTTAGTTTCTCAAGAGCCAAAAAATGCAGAATTTTTGGTGAACATACAAGTTTAACTCTTCCCCCTACTGCACATGCATTACAGTTTATTCCTAGATGCTGGGGCTACAGAGTTAAGACTCACATTCTTCCCCATATTCATGGAGGACAAGCCACTATTGACAAGTTGGTACAAAGATCCATGGGAGAGTGCTATTAACTCATGTGTACAAAACTGTACTGTACACAGGTTATTAAAGCAATTACACATCTCAATAATTTGAACTCATAGATACCGAAAGTAGATGAGGCAGCTCAGTGCATCTACAGACCATTATAATGCTGTGTTAATCTGAAACTTGTGCTGCATTCAAAAACTTATTTTCACATACAAAAACCAGAATGAAATTTTTCTTCTGCCGCATTAATCTATTTCAGAAGCTCACTTTGCAGACTGGAAGTCTGACACCCCTGGATTATTGTTGCATGTCATTTCAAAAACAATAAACACGTTTCCATATAACTTAAGATACAAGCTTTACACGTGCATTAACAAATACGTAAGTCAAACTGCAGAAACACTCATGTTACATGGTATCATATGACAGGTGATAAATCTTAACCACATTATATGCACAACAAGAAGCACATTCCAACTGGCCTGGCAACAGACACTGTGAGCCATCTGGGCCACAATCCTGCCACACTGCAAGCCCTCATCCCCACGAAAACACCTTCATGTTTTTTTCACTCAACCCAGACAGTCACTTAAGGAGCATTAAAACTTATCTGTGCTGTTCCAGGTCCAACACCTCCAAGACTATCAATCCCCAGAACTGAAACACTACAGCTCCACAGCAATTTACCAGGCAGCACTCTGGCTAAGGGGAACCCCTTTCAGAAGCTGCAACCCCTGTAATCATTCCATCTCCAGCAAAAGCAGCCAGGATCCCCCATGGCCAGCTGCCTGCCCAAAAAGGACACTTTCCTAGCCAGGATTTTGCCTTACCAAATTCCCAGAAACTAGGCACCCCATTGGCAAAGCCCCAATTCCCACCCTGTCCCCCCCAGCCCAGGATCCTGCAGGCTCTCTTAACACCCCCACAACCAATGTCTCACCAGCAAAGTGTCAGAGACAGGAAACTCCTGCGAACAAACTGACAGCGTGAGGCGGTCTGGCACAAGCTCTCCTCAAACAAGAGAGCCTCGCCATGGTCAATCCTGCAGCAAGCCCCCACACGTGAATCCTCCTCCGGCCCACAGTGATTAACCTCCCTCTACCCCTTATAAGCCTCTCGAGACCTCAGAGCCCACCTCCCCACCCCACACAAAGGAAGTCCCAGCTGAGAGCTCACACACCCTACACATACCCCCAGCTGAGAACCCACATAGCTGACACCTCCCCCCCCCCGACCTCGCAGTCCCAACTCCGGTGGCCCAGAGCCCGCATGTCCGACTCCACAAGCCCCCACCGGACCCCGCATGTGCGACCCCCAGCGCCCCACCCCATCCCGCATGTCCGACCCCAGCGCCCCCACGGACCCCGCAGTCCCAACTCCCCACCCGGACCCCACATATGCGACCCCCAGAGCTCCACCCCACCCCGCATGTGCGACCCCCAGCGCCCCACCACGGACCCCGCAGTCCCGACGACCCCAGCGCCCCCGACCCCGCATGTGCGCGCCCCCAGCGCCCCCACCCGGACCCCGCAGTCCCGACCCCACCCGGACCCCGCATGCGACCCCAGCGCCCCCACCCGGACCCCGCATGTCCGACCCCGCGCTCTCGCCGCCCGAACCCGCCCCCGCCCGCCCCGCGTGTCCCGCCACCAGGCGAGCGCGGGCTGGGCCGCGGCGCGCGGGGAGCCGGCCGGAGCGGCGCCGCCCCCATCCCGAGAGCGGGGGTCGCGGGGAGTCTCACGGCTCCCGCCCCCGGCCGGGCGGGCCCCACCTCACCTCACCTCACCTCAGTCGCCGACGGAACCGCCGCCCCAGGCCCGCTGCAGCGCCGAGAGGAAACCGGAACTTCCTGGGCGGAGCCGCCGCGCTGCACCATGGGACATAGAGTCCGGGCGCGCCGCTGCACGGCCACTCCCGGCATGCACTGCGCAGCGGCCCGCCGCGGCTGCGGAGCGCGAGGCGCGTGTTGCAGACTACAGTTCCCAGGGTGCTTTGCAGGGCACGTGGGCCGGACGCTTCTCCGCCGGGGGCTCGGAGGCACGCTGGGGGATGTAGTGCTGCGGCGTAGGGTCTGGCGGGCCAGGCTCGCCAGCGCTTCCCTGGGGCACCCGGCGCCCGCTGTGCCCTGGCCCAGAGCCCCAGCTGCGGGCGGGGCCCGGGGAGCTTCCCGAGGCAAATAAAGAGCCAGAATGAGGATTCCAAGCCACTCTCCATGGGGGGGACGCGCCGCAGAGACGGGGGTCCCATCGCCCGGCCACGCGCAGGGCCAGGGAGGGCAAGTCGCTGGCCCCACGGCTACAGGAATCCGTGCGTGGGCGAAGCAAGCCGGAGCGGAGCGCCAGAGGCACCCCTCTCAGTGGAACACTGCACATCTGGACAGGATGGAGCTAAAGTAACATCTGGGTGCCGCATCACACTCATTGCAGGCACTGGGCCCGGGGTGGGCCAGGGTTAGCCCCCGCTGGGCCACTGTGGCTGTATTTCCCTGCAGGCCACAGGTCCTGGTGAGCGCAGCTCCCATTGGCCACAGATTGTCGTTTGCAGCCAATGGGAGCAGCGGGAAGAGGTGCGGACTGGAAGGACAGTAAATATAGCAGTGGAGGCCCGCCGGGGCTAATCCTAGCGGAGCAGATCTGGCCTGCAAGCCAGTATTTGCCCATCCCTGCACTAGGCGCTCCCCTCGTGTGTCCACAACATACATCACTGCCTAACCCTGGTGGTTGTGAAATCACTGGTAACTCAGCCAGAGGAGTGGCCTGTCCAGCACCGCGACACAATTATTCTGATATCAGAAAGCAAAGGCCTCTGGTCTGTACTTAGACACAATGGTTCCACTATCACCCCTACGTTTGGACCCTCTGGAAGAAACAGAAGGGTCTGGCGCATGGCCTGGCCCATCTCACCTCTCCTCGACGGGTGCTGGGTTGGGGGCGTGCAGAGCCACGCGCAAAGATTAGAATAACAATAAACACTGGCCTGCGGCCTCCTCTGCTGAGTGCCGTCCCTCCTGTAGACTGAGCGAGGCAAGTAGTCAGCGGGAAAACAGCTTGTGCCAAAGCCTTGAAATAGGCACCAGGGCAGGAAGGGAGGGAGCGGCTGGGCCGAGGGACACATGGAAGCCAGGAAACGGTGACATTCGAGTGCTTCGGTGGGCAGCCCCAATGTCATTTCAATCTCATTTTCCTGGGCTCTCACACAGCACAGGGAAGCGGCTGTGGGACATGGAAAGACGCGCGAGAACAAGATGACAAGTTCCTGAACTTACTGCAAAGTGCAGAACTTTGCGTTTGCCAGCAATGAGTGACATGCGCCGTCCCATCACCCAGCCCCTTCGCCTGGCTCTGTTTCCCTGATCTTCTGTACAGTCCCCTGGTCTTAACTGAAATAACGGAGCCCTCAGCAAACCTGGCTACCTTGCTGGTCACCCACCCCTCCAGCTGTCTCCAGAGAGGCCTGAGCATGAAGGGGCACAGTTACAGAAAGCAAACACTGGCGAAGCAGCTCAGCGATGGCAAGGCCAGGGTACCAGCCAGGCGCAGGGTACCAGCTGGGACCCAGGGGACCCACCAGGGGACCAGCCAGGCACGAGGACCAGCTGGAGCGCAGGGTACCAGCCGGGAGCCAGCTGGGGGGCAGGGGACCAGCCAAGCACAGCACAGGGGCCCAGGATACCAGATAGGGTGCGGGTACCAGCCAGGGCTCAGGAGACTAGCCCGGGACTAGGGGACCAGCCGGGGACCAGCCGGGGTGCAGGGTACCAGCTGGGGACCAGCAGGCGGTCAGGGGCCAGCCGGGGACCAGGGGACCAGCCAGGGACCAGCTGGGGGGCAGGGGCCAGCCGGGCACGGCACAGCGGACCAGCTGGAGACCAGGGGACCAGCCAGGGGGCAGGGGCCAGCTGGTACGGTACAGGGGACCAACCAGGGACCAGCTGGGGGGCAGGGGCCAGCCGGGCACGGCGCAAGGGACCAGCCGGGGACCAGAGGACCAGCCAAGGACCAGTTGGGGGGCAGGGGCCAGCCGGGCACGGGTGCAGGGGACCAGCCAGAGACCAGCTGGGGGGCAGGGGCCAGCTGGGCACGGCGCAGGGGACCAGCCGGGGACCAGGGGACCAGCCAGGGACCAGCTGGGGGGCAGGGGCCAGCCAGGCACGGTGCAGGGTACCAGCCGGGGACCAGCCAGGCGCGAGGACCAGCTGGAGCACAGGGTACCAGCCGGGAGCCAGCTGGGGGGCAGGGGACCAGCCAAGCACAGCACAGGGGCCCAGGATACCAGATAGGGTGTGGGTACCAGCCAGGGCTCAGGAGACTAGCCCGGGACTAGGGGACCAGCCGGGGACCAGCCAGGGTGCAGGGTACCAGCCGGGGACCAGCTGGCGGTCAGGGGCCAGCCGGGGACCAGGGGACCAGCCAGGGACCAGCTGGGGGGCAGGGGCCAGCCGGGCACGGCGCAAGGGACCAGCCGGGGACCAGGGGCCAGCCGGGCACGGCGCAGGGGACCAGCCGGTGACCAGGGGACCAGCCAGGGACCAGCTGGGGGGCAGTGGCTAGCCAGGCACGGTGCAGGGGACCAGCCAGGCGCGAGGACCAGCTGGGGCACGGGGACCAAGCAGGGACCCGCGCAGGGGGTCCCTGGTGCAGACTGAGCCCCGGGCTGCTCCCCGGCAGCAGGACGCCCCACGTTAGCGGCGGGGCCCGGAACGAGGGGCTCTGAGTTAGCCGCAGCCGCAGCCCCCCGGGCTCCCACGAGCTCCCGGCTCCTCCCGGCGCAGAGCCAGGCCGGCCAGGGGCGCCAGGGCAGCGAGGGAGGGAGCGGCCGGGCCGAGCCGCCTACAGTCCCCAGGCTGCACCGGGCGTGCGCTGCGGGGGCAGGGGCAGGGGCAGGTCCGGGACGGCTCGGAGGGGGCAGCCCCTAGGCGGGGCCCGGAGCGCTGCGGGAGCCAGGTGGGTCTGAGCGTGCGGGCCCGGCCGCCGCTCTCCGAGCCCCGGGGAGCCTGGGCACAGCGCGGGGTCTGCAAGGGGCCCGAGCGAGAGAGGCGCCTGCTCCGGCCTCCCTGTACACAAGCAGGCCGGTGGGGCAGGGTCCCTGTGCAGGGGGCAGGCCGGTGGAGGAGGGTCCCCGTGCAGGGGGCAGGCCGGTGGGGCAGGGTCCCCGTGCAGGGGGCAGGCCGGTGGAGGAGGGTCCCCGTGCAGGGGGCAGGCCGGTGGGGCAGGGTCCCCCGTGCAGGGGGCAGGCCGGTGGGGCAGGGTCCCCGTGCACGGGGCAGGCCGGTGGAGCAGGGTCCCCCGTGCACGGGGCAGGCCGGTGGGGCAGGGTCCCCCGTGCAGGGGGCAGGCCGGTGGGGCAGGGTCCCCCGTGCAGGGGCAGGCCGGTGGGGCAGGGTCCCCGTGCAGGGGGCAGGCCGGTGGGGCAGGGTCCCCGTGCAGGGGGCAGGCCGGTGGGGCAGGGTCCCCCGTGCAGGGGGCAGGCCGGTGGGGCAGGGTCCCCGTGCAGGGGGCAGGCCGGTGGAGGAGGGTCCCGTGCAGGGGCAGGCCGGTGGGGCAGGGTCCCCCGTGCAGGGGGCAGGCCGGTGGGGCAGGGTCCCCGTGCACGGGGCAGGCCGGTGGAGCAGGGTCCCCCGTGCACGGGGCAGGCCGGTGGGGCAGGGTCCCCCGTGCAGGGGCAGGCCGGTGGGGCAGGGTCCCGTGCAGGGGCAGGCCGGTGGGGCAGGGTCCCGTGCAGGGGCAGGCCGGTGGGGCAGGGTCCCCGTGCAGGGCAGGCCGGTGGGGAGGGTCCCGTGCAGGGGCAGGCCGGTGGAGCAGGGTCCCGTGCAGGGGCAGGCCGGTGGGGCAGGGTCCCGTGCACGGGGCAGGCCGGTGGGGCAGGGTCCCGTGCAGGGGCAGGCCGGTGGGGCAGGGTCCCGTGCGGGCAGGCAGGTGGGGCAGGGTCCCGTGCAGGGGGCAGGCCGGTGGGGCAGGGTCCCCGTGCAGAGGGCAGGCCGGTGGGGCAGGGTCCCCCGTGCAGGGGGCAGGCCGGTGGGGCAGGGTCCCCCGGCCACGGCCACAGGGCAGGCCGGTGGAGCAGGGTCCCCGTGCAGGGTCCCCGTGCAGGGGGCAGGCCGGTGGGGGAGGGTCCCCCGTGCAGGGGGCAGGCCGGTGGGGCAGGGTCCCCCGGGCAGGGGGCAGGCCGGTGGGGCAGGGTCCCCCGTGCAGGGGGCAGGCCGGTGGGGCAGGGTCCCCCGTGCAGGGGGCAGGCTGGTGGGGCAGGGTCCCCGTGCAGGTGGAAGTCAAGAGCTGTAGTGCAGTCATCCCTTCGTGGGTGGGCGGGTGCAGACTGCTTCCGCCCCAGGCGAGGCCCTGCCTTCGGGTCCCGCTTTGCTGTCGGTTCCCTGTGCTAGCTCCTGCCCCGGGGGGTGGGGAGAAGGGGCATCCCTGCCTGAGCGCAGGGCGGCTGTGGCCGTGTCAGTCCCAGTCCCCTGTCCCAGTCTCTCTGAGACGCCGCAGGGGGAGAGACAAGCTCTTCGCAGGCCTGGGAGTGGTGCCCCTCGCCGGGGAGCAGAGCGCAAGGGCCAACGGTCTCTGGGTCCCCGTGTCGGACACGCGCGCCGAGGGCCTGGGGAGCCGAGGCAGCGCCCGGGGCAGGCGCCCCCCCCCCAGCGCGAGAGCCAGGGTCACAGGACTCCAGCACGGCTGGCTGGGCGCTCGAGGCCCAGACCCACGACTAGAGGTCCCAGCAGGGCCTGGGCAGAGCCAACACGGGGCTCCATTAAAGGGGCGTGCGGCTGAGAGGAAATCCTGCCTTTCCTGCCCACGGCCGAGCCGGGAGGGGCTGGCGGTGAGGGAGGGCTCGGCTCCGCACACGCTCTGGGCGGGGCGACGGAGCGCTTTCGTCTGTAGCCCTCACGGCGGGTTACGGAGGCAGTCAGTGCGAATCCCCCGTGTTATAGGTGGGGAAACCGAGGCAGTAGAGCCAGGGATAGAACCTGGCGCTTCTGGATGGGGGCTGCTTCTAGTAGAGCCTGAGCCACTTCGAAAGCCATTTGGGGCAGCTCTGATTGAAAGCAAGAGACCAGTCGGTAGCAGTGGCGGGAGGGGCCTAGTGAGGGACCCAAGGAGGGCCGGGGGGACACGGACAGGACGCCCATCTCTGTGGCCCCTCTGGGTGCCCCCATCACTCCTCACCCGGAGAGTGCAGGGTCCTTCCGGTGAGAGCCAAGCATGGGGGGCCTCCAGGATCCGCCCCGATTCCGCTGTCACTCATCTCCTGCTGGCCCCCGGGCGGGCTCGGAGCCTGGTGGGGGTGGGGCCAGCCCTCCCCTATCGCTGCGTCACTGCTCTGGGGAGCTCTACAGCCAGCCCCATTCCCAGCCCGCTGATGATGGGAAGGGGCCTGGCTCCCTATGACTGCACGCCTCCACTCTGCTCCTCGTGGCCTCACGCCAGGGCGCTCCACGGAGCCCCTCGAGGGCTCTGTCCACAGGTCCCCTGGGCAGGTGGGCAGGGCCCCCCCGGGGGCAGTGCCAACAGGAGCTCAGCCTGGGCGTGGATGAGCGCCGGCCTGCGGTGGCTGGGAGGCAGAGACGTGGCCAGAGATGCACCAGCTCTGCCCTGCCCTGGTGGCGCCAGGCCCAGAGCGGGGGGCAAGTCACAGTCTTTTCTTCCCGGTGGTGGGGGGGCCACGTGGCCTCGCAGGAGTTCCCACGATTCTGTCCCACTCCCAGTCCAGGACCCCCGCGTTCTTCCCCTCCTCTCCCATCCCCACCTTCCCAGTGTCCCCTGGAGGCCAGGCGCTGTGTCACGGCTCTCAGGGTGTGCCCACACTCGGTCCCCGGGCAGGACCCCCCTCTCCAGTGCGACGGCCCCTTCCCGGGGAGCCCCTCCTCTCCAGCGGCAGTGAGACAGCCCTTTCTCGGGGGCCCACTCTCCCCTGGGGGCTCTGCCCCTCCGCCTCTGGGATGGTGCCTCTCAGGGCCTTCAGCCGCCTGCCCCCTCTGTGAGCCCCCTCGGGGGGTCCCCTCCCTCTGGCCCCCGGGGCCTCCCCTCCCAGAGGGACTAGCACCCCCCTGTTCCCCAGCCCAGAGCGACTCCCAGCCAGCACCCAACAGGAGGGTCTATGGAGCTTTGAACAGCCAAGGATCCCTCAGGCCAGTCGGCCTGGGCCCTCACCCACACGCCAGTCTCCCCCCAGCCAGCTGAGTCCTGCCTGCCCTGCTCTGTCCCCCAAAACAGCCCCCGTCTCCCAGCAGAGCCTCCAATACCCCCAGCCACAGCCCCTCCCCCGCCATTGTCTCTCCCCAGGTAAGAGGGTCGCCTGGGACCCTCTTCTCCGCCTCCCTCCCCGGCCAGTTCTCCCCTCGCTGGGACCAGCTGGGCCGGTCGCGGGGTCTCCCCTCTGCAGCCCCTTGTCTGGTGTCTGGCCGGAACCGGCCGTGTCCTCTGAGCAGGGCCGGGGGCACCAGGGCACCAGACGCCGCGGCTCCAGTTCTGGGCTGTTCTCTGAAACAACTAACGCCCCCCCTTTGTCATATTAACCAGTAACATCCGGCACTGAGCCCCCTCTGCATGCAGCCCCCCTGACTCCACAAAACTCCCCCCTTCCTCACAGGGCTGCTGCAGGAGAGTTTCCAAGGCTGCCCAGGTGATTAGCAGCGTGCTCCCAGCCAGCAGCAGGTGTTTCTCCTGGTGGTGCACAGCCGCACCTAGGTGCACAGAACAACATTTATTCCACACATGGGTAGAAAAGTTTAGAGGGAGCATTGGCTGGAGGCGGGGGGGCTGAGGGTGGGATAGTAGATGGAGCAGCTGTTGGCAACTCTGCTGCTTTCCCCACTCTGCCCTGCCAGTGGAGGAAGGAGCAGAAGCCCCACGCCCTGCCCCTCCCCAGAGCTGCCTCGGCTCCGGCTCCATACAGCCGCAGCCCTGCCGGAGGAGAGCACCGTGGCTGCGGGTAGCAGTGCACAGGGGAAGAGCAAAGTGCCGGCTTCTCCAACTGCCGTACGGCTCCCAGCTCCCCCCAGCCTTGTGCTGCTGGGCAAAGGGGGCTGGAGGGGAGGCGGCTCAGTGGAAGGGCTGGGGCCGGGGCGGTGTCTTTCCGTATGGCTATAAATGCACCGGCCTCTGGCACTGGTCTGTAGCGTCTCACCGTCACCTCGGGAGAGGAGTGGGCCGCTTGCCCAGCCTTTGCTGCTGCTGCCCCACGTGCTCCCACTGCCGCCCCCCCAGACGTCCCCGGAGCGGCGTCCCCCCCGCCTGCTGGGAGCAGCCAGGCCAACGCTCGTGAGGGGCTGACGGTCTCCTTTGCCTGCAGGTCCCTGCCTGCCCGGAGCCATGGCTGCAGATGTGCACAAGCAAGGCTGGGAGGCCCCCAGCAGATCCCTGGGGCCAGCAGACGGGCAGCACCCGGAGCGGTCGGAGAGCCCCATGCCAGGGCTGGTCCAGGGCACGGAACCAGGTAGGGGCATTTCCAGGACCCCCAGTCGCCCCCGCGGCAGATTGGCCCTGGGGGGAGGCCGAGAGCAATCTCCCCTTCCTGGGCTAGCCTGGGAGGAGCCGGGTCCCTCGCCGGGGTACCAAGCAATGGCTGGGTCGATGGACAGGCACGCAGGCCAACCAGCAGGGAGAACGGCAGCGAAGGCCCACCCCACGGCTTAGGCTGTCCCTTGGCGGCAGTCAGCACTGGGCGTGACCCTGGAGTCATACGATGTGTCCTCGCTGGCCTGCTCCCTCCACCGGGGAGCCGCTCAGGAGAGGGGGCCTGGCTCCACAGAGCTCTCCCTCCACCTGGCGCTGCCCCCCACAAACGTGCCGCCTCACCTTCGGGTCCCCCTTAGCGAATTCCTTCCTGGGATGCAGTGGGGGCCTGACTGGGGAGACGGGACGGGCAGTTCCAGGCAAGACAGTGTCCTACAATCCCATTCTCATGAACGATAAACAGCTCTGCCCTTGTTCTGTCCCACTAATCGGAGCACAGGGACTTGCAGAGCAGACCTGTGAGCGTGGGGAAGTGGGAGCGTGGCCAGGCCCGGGGCGGTAACAGGCCTGTGAGCGTGGGACGGTGGGAGCGTGGCCGGGCCCGGGGCGGTAACAGACCTGTGAGCGTGGGGCGGTGGGAGCGTGGCCAGGCCCGGGGCGGTAAGAGCCCTGTGAGTGTGGGGCGGTGGGAGCGTGGCCGGGCCCGTGGCGGTAACAGACCTGTGAGCGTGGGACGGTGGGAGCGTGGTCGGGCCCGGGGCGGTAAGAGGCCTGTGAGCGTGGGGCGGTGGGAGCGTGGCCAGGCCCGTGGCGGTAACAGACCTGTGAGCATGGGGCGGTGGGAGCGTGGCCGGGCCCATGGCGGTAAGAGGCCTGTGAGCGTGGGGCGGTGGGAGCGTGGCCGGGCCCGGGGCGGTAAGAGGCCTGAGAGCGTGGGGCGGTGGGAGCGTGGCCGGGCCCGTGGCGGTAACAGACCTGTGAGCGTGGGACGGTGGGAGCGTGGTCGGGCCCGGGGCGGTAAGAGGCCTGTGAGCGTGGGGCGGTGGGAGCGTGGCCGGGCCCGGGCCGGTAAGAGGCCTGAGAGCGTGGGGCGGTGGGAGTGTGGCCGGGCCCGGGGCGGTAAGAGGCCTGAGAGCGTGGGGCGGTGGGAGCGTGGCCGGGCCCGGGGCGGTAAGAGGCCTGAGAGCGTGGGACGGTGGGAGCGTGGCCGGGCCTGGGGCGGTAAGAGGCCTGAGAGCGTGGGGCGGTGGGAGCGTGGCCGGGCCCGGGGCGGTAAGAGGCCTGAGAGCGTGGGGCGGTGGGAGCGTGGCCGGGCCCGGGGCGGTAAGAGGCCTGAGAGCGTGGGGCGGTGGGAGCGTGGCCGGGCCCGTGGTGCTAACAGGCCCGTGAAGGGCCCAAGGTTCTGGGGTGATGTCTAACCCCACGGGTAGAGCGGGGTGGAGCCAGAGGGCAGCTTGCTGGGATGCCTCCCCTCCCCCCAGAGTAACGTGCCGGCGGGGGTGAGGAGCGAGGCCTCGGGGCGGCGCGGGCGCGGGACGGTGCCGTGGCTCCGTGCCCAGAAGGGTGGATCTATGCAGAGCCCCATGCCAAGGCTCAGGAAGGCCAAGAACAAGTTAACAGCCTGGAGAGACCAGCCAGGGTCCGACCTTAGCCAGAGATGGGGCCTCTCCTGCCGCCCCCCGGGGGAACCCCTCCCCCCCTCGCCCTCCTGCCCTGGCGCAACCCGACACGAGGGCTGTCATGCCCGCCCCGCCCCCGCTGGGCTGGGCCCTTGGCGGCTGCTTTGCTCTGCTTCCCCTCCCGCGCGGGCATTGGCTGAGCTGGTGAAGGCTGCGGGCACAGAGCCCGGGGGCTGCCCTGCCCTGCTGAGAGGCCTTGGCAGCGTCTCTCAGCCCCGGCGCCGCATGGCCTTGGCAGGGTGCCAGCCTCCCCGGGCCGGGGTAAAGTCCCCCAGCTCCAAGCAGAGATGCCGGGGCCATAAAGCCAGGCGCCAGCCTTGTGTGGGGGATGTCGCGCTGTCGGAGTGGCGCAGGACCGTCGCGCCAGCCCCTGGCCAGGCTGTCACACACCATGTGGGGGGACACCAGGCCAGGGACACGTGAGCTCCCGGGTCACGGCCCCAGCCTCACCGCAGAGTCCCGGACAGTCCCCGGTGCATCCAGCCGCCCAGAGCGCTCGCACCCCAACTCCCCCCACGTCCCAAGAGGCCAGCCCCCCCCCCCTCCCCCAGCTCAATCAGCCCCCGGCTCTCCCCCAAGCCGGCCTGTGAGAGCCGTCTGAGCGGTTCCTGTTGGCTGGCACCTGGACAGACTGAACGAGCCAGCCCCCCGGGCACTCGCTCTGGTTAGGGGAGGAGAGGCCAAAGCTCTCTGGGTGTGTTGGTTCCCAGGGGCAGGCCAGGAGGGGGCCATGTTTGCGCACACCCGGTCCTACGAGGACCTGACGAGCCCTGAGGACGGAGAGGTGGCGTCCAGGAGCCCCGAGGAGGGGCCAGGGGACCGAGCAGACCAGACCAGCATGGAGCAGATTAGCAAGGACTTCAGCGAACTCAGCACGCAGCTGACGGGCGTGGCCTTGGACCTGGAGGAGGAGATGAGGCTGAGCCGGGAGGACAAGGTGGCTGTGTCTCCGCAGGCGGCCCGGCGGGACTCCGTGCGCTCGGGGAAGGAGGACGAGGACGTGGCCATGGAGGCCTGGCGCATGCACCAGAAGCACGTGTTCGTGCTGAGCGAGGCAGGCAAGCCGGTGTATTCCCGCTACGGCTCCGAGGAGGCGCTCTCCAGCACCACGGGGGTGATGATGGCCCTGGTGTCCTTCCTGGAGGCGGAGAAGAACGCCATCCGGTCTATCCATGCAGGTACCTGGTGGGCAGGGGCACGCGCCGCCTGGGGGCGTTGGCTGGGCTTGGACCTGACGCTCCTCTGGCGACCGCTGTGCAGAGCAGCTGGGGCACCGGTGTGGATGAGCGCAGGGCAGGCCTGGGCCCATCTCCAGCTGCACCCGCCCCCGCACCTGCACACACCATCGCCTGACATGCACATGTGGTTGCCACAAGGGCGTGTGTGAATCCGGCACCCGGGAGTGCTGAGCGTGCGCGTGAAAGGGGCCGCTGGGAGAGGGTTCTGGGGCAGGCGCAGGCGGCCTGGGCCCGTGGGGTGGTGGCTCCCCGGCAGGGCGTGGCAAAGCCCGAGGCTCTGGCCCGTCACACGGATCCCGTGCGGGGAGGCTGCGCTTCCTTCCCCGGCTGGGCCAGGCGCGGGCTGCAGGGGGGGCCTCTTGCACAGAGGAACCTGCAGCCCGCAGGGCGGATGCCGGCGGGGAAGCCCTCCCTGCAGGTCCTGCCCCCGCCGCTCCCCTTGGCCGGGAGTCCCAGACTGCGGGAGCAGGGCGGGGCCTCCAGGGGGCGCTTCCCCCCCGGAGCTGCGCTAGGTAGCCCCCCCATTCCCTGTCCCCGTCCTGACAAACCCCACACTCCCACTCCCACCCCGACCCCGTCCCCACCTGCCCCTCCCTTCCACCCAGACCCTGCCTCTCGCCCAATCCTGCACCCCCACCCTACCCCTGCCCCTCCCTTCCACCCAGACCCTGCACCCTCCTGCCCAGACCCTTTGCCTTCACCGCTTGTACCCCACCTGCTGCCTACACCCCACCCCAGCCCACTCCTGCACCTACCTCCCACCCAGACCCCCACCCTCAAGCTGCACCCTGGCAGCCCCCCTCCTGCACACTGACTGAGCCCCTCCTTTGTGGCCCCACCCCAGAGCCTAGGGGCCCTCAGAAAAATGAATCCAGCCCTGCAGGTCCTGAGCCCTGGCACCTCCCCCGGCACCCCCGAGGGGAGGGGAGGGAAGGGGAGGGCAGGGTCTTTTCCCTCTTCTCATCTGGGGGCCAGGTCAGGGCGGGTTTGTGGGTTTTTTGAATTTCTTTGCTTCCCCTTGCGGGTGGCCCTGACCGATTTTCCTGTGGGCCAGGGGCCCCGCCTCAGGTTTGGGGGGGGGGGGGAAGATCCACCCCCGAGCGCCGCAGCTGTGACGCCCCAACCCCAGTGGCAGAGCCAGCTACCGCCGCTCAGGGAGGTGGTGGTCCTACACCCGTCTCTGGGTGTGGGCCGTAGCTACGGCGACGGAGCTGTGCCACCGCGGTTCCCTCGGGGGCCGCTCGAGCGCCCTGGGCTGACGTGGCCTCCCTCTCCTCCCGCGCGGGGCAGATGGCTACAAGGTGGTCTTTGTGCGCCGGAGCCCCCTGGTGCTGGTGGCCGTGGCCCGGACGCGGCAATCGGAGCAGGAGGTCGCCCACGAGCTGCTCTACATCTACTACCAGATCCTGAGCCTGCTCACCGGGCCCCAGCTCCACCACATCTTCCAGCAGAAGCAGAACTACGACCTGCGCAGGCTGCTGGCCGGCTCCGAGCGCATCACCGACAGCCTGCTGGACCTGATGGCGCGGGACCCCAGCGTCCTGATGGGCGCAGCGCGCTGCCTGCCCATGCCACCAGGGCTGCGGGACACCGTGGGTGCCTGCCTACAGCAGGCCCGGGCCGGGAGCCTGGTCTTCTCCATCCTGCTCTGCAGGAACCAGCTGGTGTCCCTGGTGCGGAGGAAGGACCAGGTCCTGCACCCCATTGACCTGCATTTACTCTTCAACCTCATCAGCTCCTCCTCCTTCCGGGAGGGCGAGGCCTGGACTCCCATCTGCCTGCCCAAGTTCAACGCCAGCAGCTTCTTCCATGCCCACATCTCCTACCTGGAACAGGCCCCGGACCTGTGCCTGCTGCTGGTCTCTGCCGACCGCGAGGACTTCTTCAGCGTCTCCGACTGCAAGCGCCGGTTCCAGGAGCGCCTGCGCAAGCGTGGCGTGTCCCCGGCCCTGCAGGAGGCGCTGCGCACCCCCTTCTACAGCGTCGCCCAGGTGGGCATCCCGGACCTCCGCCACTTCATCTACAAGTCCAAGAGCTCGGGGCTCTTCACCAGGTGAGAGTCGGGGTGGGCCTGGCCTCCGTGGAGCGCCCAGCTGGGGCCATGCCGGTCAGAGCCAGGGCTGCTACCCCCTGACGGGCCTGGGCTGGCACGGGGCTGGGAGCAGGCACTGAACAGTGAGTAGCTGCCTGGGCCAGCCTGTGAGTCTCATAGTCCTCCCGAGCCACAGGCGTGACTCCCACACGCTACGGCAGCCCGCAGGGCGCTGGCTGGTGTGCGGCTGTGTCGGTCCCCGCAGGGCGCTGGCTGGCGTGTGGCTGTGTCGGTCCCCGCAGGGCGCTGGCTGGCGTGCGGCTGTGTGGCGCTGGCTGGCGTGCGGCTGTGGCGCTGGCTGGCGTGCGGGTGTGTGGGGCTGGCTGGCGTGTGGGTGTGTGGGGCTGGCTGGCGTGCGGGTCTGTGGGGCTGGCTGGCATGCAGTTTTGGGGCTGGCTGGCGTGAAGCTGTGGAGCTGGCTGGCGTGTGACTGTGGGGCTGGCTGGCGTGCGGGTGTATGGGGCTGGCTGGCGTGCGAGTGTGGGGCTGGCTGGCGTGCGACTGTGGGGCTGGCTGGCGTGCGGGTGTATGGGGCTGGCTGGCGTGCGAGTGTGGGGCTGGCTGGCGTGCACTCTTCGTCCCACAAAAGTTATGTTGGAGTTGGAAAAGGTTCCGAAAAGGCAGGGAAAACGATGAGGGTTTGGAACGCCGCCCCACGAGGAGAGCAATAAGACTGGGACTTGTCAGGGTCTGGCAGAGGTCTATAAAGTCGTGACTGGCGTGTGACTCTTTCCCATCACACAGAACTAGGGGTCACACAATGACATTAATAGGCAGCAGGTTTAAAACAAACAAAGGGAAGTTTGTCTTCATGCTGTGCACAGCCAACCTGTGGAACTCCTTGCCAGAGGATGTGGTGAAGGCCAGGACTTCAACAGGGGGAGGTCTAGGTTGAATATTAGGAAAAATGGTTCCACTAGGAGTGTGTCTACACTGCAGGGCTTACCTCGAAATGAGCTGCACGAATTGAGCTAGGTCAATGGCATATCTTATTTTGAAATAGCCTGGTTTGAAATAGGGAGCGTCTACACAGCACTTACTTGGAAATGGAGCACTCTTCCTCTGACTGCCCTTCCTCCTCGTACAAGGAGGGTTCCAGGAGCCAGAGTAAGAAGTCCTCCAGCTTGACGGTATTTTGACGCTATTTCGAAATAACTGTCTCCAGTGCAAACACAGACGAAGTTATTTGGGAATAGTGTTGCAGGGTGGACGTACCCTAGGAGGGGGGAGCACTGGGAGGGGTTCCCTGGGGAGGGGGGCAATCTCCATCCCTCGAGGTTTTCAAGTCCCGGCCGGACAAAGCTCATCTGGGCTGGTTGCGTGGGGTGGGCCCTGCCTTGGGCGGGGGCTGGACTCGATGGCTCCCGAGGGCTCTGCCCGCCCTGGGATTGTAGGATTCCAGGGCTCAAAAAAGAGCGAGAGAGATTCCTGGAGTTGGGTCCTGCAGTGGCCATTAGCCAGGCTGGGCAGGAGGGTGCCCCTAGCTTCGGTGGGTCAGAGGCTGGGACTAGGCGACCGGGAAGGGGTCCCTGTTCGGTCCCCTCCCTCTAGGGCGCCTGGCACTGGCATCTGTGGGCAGACTGGACCCTGGGCTGCATGGACCTTGCTCTGACCCAGCCTGGCCGCTCTGATGCTCTCATAGAAGACAGCCGGCGTTGCCTGGGTCCTTCAGTGCAGGAACCTGGCGCGGGGGGTGCAGGAGTCGGAGCAGGGCCTTGGTGATCTGTGGGGGGCAGTGCAGGAGGTGGGGGCGAGAGTGAGGGGTGGGAGGTAAGGAGGGTCTCAGGGCAGGGGACCCATCCGGCATGGGCCTTCCCCCCTACCCCCCTCTCTGCAGGCTGGCTCCCCCCCGCTCCCTGCCCCGGGGGCCTCTGCAGGCTGGCTCCCCCCGCGCTCCCTGCCCCGGGGGCCTCTCTGCAGGCTGGCTCCCCCCGCGCTCCCTGCCCCGGGGGCCTCTGCAGGCTGGCTCCCCCCCGCTCCCTGCCCCGGGGGCCTCTGCAGGCTGGCTCCCCCGCGCTCCCTGCCCCGGGGGCCTCTGCAGGCTGGCTCCCCCCGCGCTCCCTGCCCCAGGGGCCTCTCTGCAGGCTGGCTCCCCCCGCGCTCCCTGCCCCGGGGCCTCTCTGCAGGCTGGCTCCCCCGCTCCCTGCCCCGGGGGCCTCTGCAGGCTGGCTCCCCCCGCGCTCCCTGCCCCGGGGGCCTCTGCAGGCTGGCTCCCCCCGCGCTCCCTGCCCCAGGGGCCTCTCTGCAGGCTGGCTCCCCTGCTCCCTGCCCGGGGCCTCTCTGCAGGCTGGCTCCCCCCGCGCTCCCTGCCCCGGGGGCCTCTCTGCAGGCTGGCTCCCCCCGCGCTCCCTGCCCCGGGGGCCTCTCTGCAGGCTGGCTCCCCCCGCGCTCCCTGCCCCGGGGGCCTCTCTGCAGGCTGGCTCCCCCCGCGCTCCCTGCCCCGGGGGCCTCTCTGCAGGCTGGCTCCCCCGCGCTCCCTGCCCCGGGGGCCTCTCTGCAGGCTGGCTCCCCCCGCGCTCCCTGCCCCGGGGGCCTCTCTGCAGGCTGGCTCCCCCCGCGCTCCCTGCCCTGGGGCCTCTCTGCAGGCTGGCTCCCCCGCGCTCCTGCCCGGGGCCTCTCTGCAGGCTGGCTCCCCCGCGCTCCCTGCCCCGGGGCCTCTCTGCAGGCTGGCTCCCCCGCGCTCCCTGCCCGGGGCCTCTCTGCAGGCTGGCTCCCGCGCTCCCTGCCCCGGGGCCTCTCTGCAGGCTGGCTCCCCGCGCTCCCTGCCCGGGGCCTCTCTGCAGGCTGGCTCCCCTCCCTGCCCGGGGCCTCTCTGCAGGCTGGCTCCCCCGCGCTCCCTGCCCGGGGCTCTCTGCAGGCTGGCTCCCGCGCTCCCTGCCCGGGGCCTCTCTGCAGGCTGGCTCCCCGCGCTCCTGCCCGGGGCCTCTCTGCAGGCTGGCTCCCCCGCGCTCCCTGCCCGGGGCCTCTCTGCAGGCTGGCTCCCGCGCTCCCTGCCCGGGGCCTCTCTGCAGGCTGGCTCCCCGCGCTCCCTGCCCCAGGGGCCTCTCTGCAGGCTGGCTCCCGCGCTCCCTGCCCCGGGGCCTCTGCAGGCTGGCTCCCCCGCTCCCTGCCCCGGGGCCTCTGCAGGCTGGCTCCGCGCTCCTGCCCCAGGGGCCTCTCTGCAGGCTGGCTCCCCGCGCTCCTGCCCGGGGCCTCTCTGCAGGCTGGCTCCCCCGCGCTCCCTGCCCCGGGGGCCTCTCTGCAGGCTGGCTCCCCCCCGCTCCCTGCCCCGGGGGCCTCTGCAGGCTGGCTCCCCCCGCGCTCCCTGCCCCAGGGGCCTCTCTGCAGGCTGGCTCCCCCGCGCTCCCTGCCCGGGGCCTCTCTGCAGGCTGGCTCCCCCGCGCTCCCTGCCCGGGGCCTCTCTGCAGGCTGGCTCCCCCCCGCGCTCCTGCCCGGGGCCTCTCTGCAGGCTGGCTCCCGCGCTCCCTGCCCGGGGCCTCTCTGCAGGCTGGCTCCCCCGCTCCCTGCCCGGGGCCTCTGCAGGCTGGCTCCCCCGCGCTCCCTGCCCGGGGCTCTCTGCAGGCTGGCTCCCCGCCCCTGCCCCGGGGCCTCTCTGCAGGCTGGCTCCCGCGCTCCCTGCCCGGGGCCTCTCTGCAGGCTGGCTCCCCGCGCTCCCTGCCCGGGGCCTCTCTGCAGGCTGGCTCCCCCGCTCCCTGCCCGGGGCCTCTCTGCAGGCTGGCTCCCCCCGCGCTCCCTGCCCCGGGGGCCTCTCTGCAGGCTGGCTCCCCCCGCGCTCCCTGCCCCGGGGGCCTCTCTGCAGGCTGGCTCCCCCCGCGCTCCCTGCCCCGGGGGCCTCTCTGCAGGCTGGCTCCCCCCGCGCTCCCTGCCCCGGGGCCTCTCTGCAGGCTGGCTCCCCGCGCTCCCTGCCCGGGGCCTCTCTGCAGGCTGGCTCCCCCTGCTCCCTGCCCCGGGGCCTCTGCAGGCTGGCTCCCCCCGCGCTCCCTGCCCCGGGGGCCTCTCTGCAGGCTGGCTCCTCCCGCGCTCCCTGCCCCGGGGGCCTCTCTGCAGGCTGGCTCCCCCCGCGCTCCCTGCCCCAAGGGCCTCTCTGCAGGCTGGCTCCCCCCGCGCTCCCTGCCCCGGGGGCCTCTCTGCAGGCTGGCTCCCCCCGCGCTCCCTGCCCCGGGGGCCTCTCTGCAGGCTGGCTCCCCCCGCGCTCCCTGCCCCAGGGGCCACTCTCATCTCAGGACCCTTTCTATGGCACTTCCCGTGTGCCTGGCCCGGCCGCGCCCTGGCCTGCTTGCCGCGAGGGTGAGGGCGCTGCCTGCCCGGTCTGGTGGCCTCGCTCTTCCCGTTTCGGAGGCGCGCTTGAGAAACGCCCTCGCTGCCCAGCCCATTCCTACAGATGCCAGGCGCGCAGTGGGCTGCCCGCGGGGATCAGGAGCGCGGTGTCTCCCGCGGCGGCTGCCCTGGGACGCGGAGGCCTTGCTCTGGTGCACGGGGCCAGGGTAAGGATCTGCGGTTGTTTCTCCAGCCCGGAGGTTGAGGCTCCCTATGTCAGCGAGGAGGAGAAGCAGAGGCTCCTGGAGCTCTACCGGTACCTGCACAGCCGGGCCCACAACTCCTCCCGCCCCCTGAAGAACATCTACGTCACAGGCCCCAGCGAGAACCTCCTGGCCTGGGTAAGAGCCACGCACCCCAGGAGAGAGGCCGCAGCGCCGGCTCTGGGGCCAAAGGACCGGTGCTGGCCACAGTAGCAGGCTTTTCTCCTCTGACGGGGACCAGCCAGTAGGGGGGGCAAAGAGCCACCCGCCTTAGGGGGGGTACCAAGCTGAGAGAGCAGCTGAAGGCCGCCACCATGGTCAGGCTGGCGGGTACATTCCACTGTCCTCTGCATATGGAACCTGGATACCAACACGCTGTCAGGAGGGGGCCTGGGAAATACCTCGTGTGGGAGAAAAAATAAGAACTGCTTAGTGTGTGTCATAAGCCCTATACTGTTTGCTGGTCAGGGGAATCTCCTTTGGGTCCTGCGTCCTCTCAGGTTAGCGCTGTCGCCACTGGGCCTCCTGCAGGAGCCCTCGTGGTATCTGGAAGCGGGCGCATGCCCAGGCTCTGACGGGTCTGCTGCCCTTCCTCCCCCAGGTGACCGGTGCCTTCGAGCTGTACGTGTGCTACAGCCCGCTGGGGACCAAGGCGGCCATGCTCAGCGCTGTCAGCAAGCTCATGAAGTGGATCCGCAGGGAGGAGGAGCGACTCTTCATCCTGACGCCGCAGACCTACTGAGGGGACTGGCCTGGGGCGCGCCCGCTGGCCGTGCCAGCCACACCCAGAGCCCTCGGGCAGGCCCCGCCCTGCTGTGCGCGGTGAGGGACCCTGGGGAGACAGCCCCTGCCTCCGGAGTGTGGGCTTTGAGAGACGGGAGCTTCCCGAGTCGCCTGGCGCTGCCCCCGGGCACACGTTCCCCGCCTCCCCCAGCCCAGCCTGCTTGCCTCCCGGGCTGGGACACTCCTTGCTAGCCACCTCCACGGCGGGCCTCCCAGGGCTCCTGCACCTCCCCCAGCCCCCTCCTTTCTCTGCCGCTGGGCTATTCCCGAGCCTCGGGGTGGCACCTCCCCGGGCAGAGCCAGGGCCATTCCCTGTGTGCCCCACCTCCGCCCAGGCTCTTGGGGCCGTTGGGGGGCAGGGCACGCAGTAGGACGGGCTGTGCTGCCTGGCCCCTTGGCATGGTCCTTCCCCTGGCTGCCTTCCAGCTTCCGCCTGCTCCCAGCGGCTCCAGCCAGGCCCTTCACGGACCAGCCCCCCTCGCTCTGCACCAGCCTGGTCACCCGGGGAGGCCGGAGCAGCTGGGTCCCTACGGCCAGAAGAAGGGTTCGCCTCAGGCAGTGCTGGCCTCTCCTTCCCTCAGGCCTGGGCTGGGTCTCACCCCGGCCCGACCGTTTGCATGCCCCTGCGGCCAGCAGCTGAGCC
Source organism: Rafetus swinhoei (assembly GCA_019425775.1). Taxonomy (NCBI): domain Eukaryota; kingdom Metazoa; phylum Chordata; order Testudines; family Trionychidae; genus Rafetus; species Rafetus swinhoei. Next base: position 1,074,718 of record CM033435.1, on the reverse strand, counting down.
CCGGTCCTGGCTGAGGACCTGCAGGGGGGAGCTGCAGAGCCGTCCTCGGCAGCCCAGGGATGGCAGCAGAGCCTAGGCGCTTGGAAGGGCTCAGCCCAGCCTTACAGCCCCCCTTACCACCCCCGTCTCTGGCACGGCCTCAGCCCAGCCTTACAGCCCCCCCTTACCCCCCCCCCGTCTCTGGCACGGCCTCAGCCCAGCCTTACAGCCCCCCCTTACCACCCGTCTCTGGCACGGCCTCAGCCCAGCCTTACAGCCCCCTTACCACCCCGTCTCTGGCACGGCCTCAGCCCAGCCTTACAGCCCCCCCACCCCGTCTCTGGCACGGCCTCAGCCCAGCCTTACAGCCCCCCCTTACCACCCCTGGCCTCAGCCCAGCCTTACAGCCCCCTTACCACCCCGTCTCTGGCATGGCCTCAGCCCAGCCTTACAGCCCCCCCTTACCCCGTCTCTGGCACGGCCTCAGCCCAGCCTTACAGCCCCCCCACCACCCCGTCTCTGGCGTGGCCTCAGCCCAGCCTTACAGCCTCCCTTACCCCCGGTCTCTGGCGTGGCCTCAGCCCAGCCTTACAGCCTCCCCTTACCCCTGCATCTCTGGCACGGCCTCAGCCCAGCCTTACAGCCCTCCCTTCCCCCGTCTCTGGCGTGGCCTCAGCCCAGCCTTACAGCCCCCTTCCCCAGTCTCTGGCGTGGCCTCAGCCCAGCCTTACAGCCCCCTTCCCCCCGTCTCTGGCACGGCCTCAGCCCAGCCTTACAGCCCCCTTTCCCTCCCGGTCTCTGGCGTGGCCTCAGCCCAGCCTTACAGCCCCCCTTTCCCTCCCCGGTCTCTGGCGTGGCCTCAGCCCAGCCTTACAGCCCCTTTCCCCCGGTCTCTGGCGGCCTCAGCCCAGCCTTACAGCCCCTCCTCCCCGTCTCTGGTGCGGCCTCAGCCCAGCCTTACAGCCTCCCCTTACCCCTGCATCTCTGGCACGGCCTCAGCCCAGCCTTACAGCCCCCACTTCCCTCCCCGGTCTCTCGCGTGGCCTCAGCCCAGCCTTACAGCCCCCTTACCCCCTGCATCTCTGGCACGGCCTCAGCCCAGCCTTACAGCCCCCACTTCCCCTCCCCGGTCTCTCGCGTGGCCTCAGCCCAGCCTTACAGCCCCCTTCCCTCCGTCTCTGGCGCGGCCTCAGCCCAGCCTTACAGCCCCCTTCCTCCGTCTCTGGCACGGCCTCAGCCCAGCCTTACAGCCCCCTTCCCCGTCTCTGGCACGGCCTCAGCCCAGCCTTACAGCCCCCTTTCCCCCGTCTCTGGCACGGCCTCAGCCCAACCTTACAGCCCCCCCCGCCCCAGTCGGCCTCAGCCCAACCGCTGTGCAAGGCATCTCAGCTGTTTCTTTTCTAGGAGTTTGCAATAGTCCGGCCCAGAACGAGCGTCCTGGGGGCCAGGGCCCGGCAGGGCGCCGCCCGCCCAGGTGGGCTGTGGAATTGCACCTGGTTCCTGCCGGCGGGGGCCGAGCCAGTGCCAGGCCGGGCTTGCTCCTGCCCCCGGGGGTAGCCCCCCCCGCCTGCTCCCAGCATCCCGGGAGGCCCCCAGGGCGCGGGAAATCGGGCCCCCAGCTGGGCGTGTGGAGAAGGGTTTGTCTGGGGCTTGGCCGCTCTTTCCTTCCCTCGCGGGCCGGGCCGGGCGCCCGGCTCTCCAGTCCCAGAACCCCGCAGGCCTGGAGAGGCCGGGCCCAGCAGGCTCTAACCGCGTCCTTCCTGGCACGTTTCACAACCCGGCCAGCCATTGCCTCACCCACCCTGCGGCCTGGCCTGCAGCGCTCAGCCCCTGCCCCGCTCCCTGCAGGCGCCGCCTCTGCCCCGACCCGCGTGGGGCCCGACGGGGCCTGGGCGGAGAGGCGCAGCCCTGCTGTTGGGCCCAGAACCGGGGAGGAGGCCGAAGGGGAGGGTGGGGCGAGGCCGGGGACGAGGGACAGAGGAGTGGCGAAAGCAGCGGGAGCCCCGTGGTGCCGTTAGCTCCCGCCTGAGGGCCGGTGCTGGGTTTGCCGGCGCGGGAACGTTAACCGGCTGGCAAATCCAAGGCCTGGCGTGGGAATATTGCCCCAGAAGCCCGGCAGCCCTGCGGGAACCGCAGAGCGGCAGCTGCGCAGCTCTCGGGTACTCGGCCCTCCGGCCCTGCCTGTCAGCCCCTCCCTCCTCCTGCGGCCTGGCCCCGGGCACGGGAGCGTCATCCCCAGGCCGTCTCTGCAGGGGTCCCAGCCAGGAGCAGTGCCGGAGATTCCCTGTCCTATGCGCAGGGCTCGCCCTGCCTCCAGCTCGCTGCCTCTCCCCCAGCCCGCCCCACACGTGGCAGGGAGCAGGGCCAAGATCCTCGGCCTGCCCCACCGGCCGCGTTCAGACCTGTGGTCACCAGGACGGCCCGGTGCTCCGCAGCCCGCCGGCACCGGGGCCTCGCTCGACTGTGAGCGCTGGCAGAGGAGCTGCCACAAGGACGCGAAGGCTGGAGAAGGTGCTGAACTCCTGGGTAAGGCAGAGCCCCGGGACATGGGGGCGGGAGGGACGTGGTCCACCATTGGGGGCTGCAGGCCCAGCCCGGCTGCCTTGCGGGGAGACACAGGAACCCAGCACAAGTCCCTGGGCTCGGTGCTGCAGTAGCCAGGTGGAATTTGCTGGCCTCTGGCCTCACGCTCTGTTGTCTTGGCTGCCCAGGACTTCTCGGCCCTGGACTGGCAGGAGACTCTCCAGCGGCTGCAGCGCCCGAGGGCTCGGGAACGGAAGAGGCACAACTCAGGACTTTAAAGAGGTCTGGGAGGCTTCCTGCTGCTCCCAAGAGGACGGAGCGGGCCCACGTCTGCCTGGCAGGGCAAGGGGGCGCCTGGGCCAAGAGCCGGGCACTGGGGAGGAACCTGACTGGGAGCCAGGGAGCCTGTTTCTACTGGCACAAAATGGATGAAGGACTGACTCTGGCGAAAGAGACCACTGTGCTGCAAGGGTGCCCCTCCCCGCCAGGAGCTAGAGGAACCGGGGCTCCGGGTGGGGCTTTGGATTCACCCCAGTCTGCAAGTAGCAGAGCTCAAAGTGGGAACTGGCCTGGCATCAGGAGCAGGGTGGGGACCGGGTGGGATCAGCTGCCCCGAGGGGCAGGGGGCAGGGTAGAGGGGTCACTAGCAGGAGTGGCTCCCAGAGGGCAGAGCTGGGGCTGCTGGCCTGGTGTTCCCACACAACTGGTGCAGTGTCCCTTGCAGTGCAGAGGAACCCCCCCCCCCAGCTGGGACAGCTGCAGGAGGCAATCTCGGGGTGCCCCCCAGGCTGACACTGCTGGATGAGAGCCGTGGGCGCAGGGTGACCTGCCTGTCTGGCCTCTAGGCAAAACTGCGGCGCCCACACTTGCAATTTCATCCCAAGGCCCGGGACAACTGGTGTTCCCCACAGCTGCTGCAGCCCAGCGCCTGTTTCATTCACACTCGGTCCTTGTGGGTGTGAACTTTGGCCCAGCCACAGGGCGTCACCTGTCAGAGCTGCCCAGGGAATGGTGGGACAGGACCAGGGCTGTAGTTGGGCTGCCAGACTGGGCCAAAGCAGCCGGCTCCTCTGGGAATGGGCTAGAAGATGCTGAATTGTAAAACATTTGCCCGTTTACCAGAAATAAACACAATCAAGTTGGCAGCATCCTTTTGATGGCCTGGGAAACCCTGAGTGCGCACAGACCAGGCCGCCCGCTGGGGCCAGGCCCGAGCAGACTCAGCAATGGTGAGATTTTAAGACCCAGCGGTACGCTGGGGCTCTGTTTGCCTGCTGGGTTTGAGCCTTGGCTTGCATTGCCCAGCTTTTCTTCCTGCGTAGCTGACCGAGCACCCCCACGTGCACAAAGCGAACCCTCTGCCTCTCCCACTTGCGTCCCAGGGCGGTAGGGTTAGGGTTAGCGTGTTCAGCTGGAAATGCAGGTTCAAAGGCAGAGCTCCTTTAAATCGCAGTGCTTAATCCTGCTGGGATGGTGAACTTGCAGGCTTTTCTAGCTAGTCCTCAACATGCAGCCACGGGAGTATAACACCAAATGGTTACAGCTGCCAGTTACTGGCCAGTCCCCGCACCCCCAGGCCCAGTGTACCCACAAGTGTCCGAGCTCCAACACAGCATCAGGTGTTTACGGGACCTCGGCACGTGGGGCTCGTCCCTTTTGAAAAGTAACCCCATATGCCAGGCGGGTTGCCGCATCTGCGGCCGGGTGGCGAAGCCAAGCCACCAAATGCTGCCAGCCCCCAAGATTCTCTTATGGCTCTTGCACATCGAGTTGGTTTCTAGACAACGGGACTCCTGTTATCTCCTGAGCTAACGTGTTTCGAGCCCTCGCGAGGGCAGAGAGAAGCTGGGCAGCCGGGGAAGGGTTCAGCGCTGACTCAGACCCTCTCGGCTTTTAACCCCGATTGATGATTGTGGGGGCCTGACTCATGCTGTGGGCCATGCAGAGCGGGCGCTGTGCCCAGCTGGGGCTGACGGGCATGGCTGTTCTCAGCCTTTCCTAGCCCCTCCGCAATGTTTGGGCAAGAAGTTACCCCCTGCTCCCTTGCTGCACAGCACATGAGGGGGCCTGGCTCGAGCTCGGCTGAGGGGCTGCCTAGGAGCATGAGGGATCTCTTGGTTTGCTGTGCTGGTGCCTGGCCTAGAACCACGGAACCCCACTTCTGAGCGGGGCCTTCGGACACTACCGTGGTACAAACAGGCACGGGGGTGCTCCTCGGAATGGCTTCCTTGGGGCACCCGGGGTGGAAAAGTCCCAGGTATGAGCTCCGGAGTGACCCGCACGGGCACCGCCGAGCGCAGCCCCAGCCTGCTCTGACTGCCTGGCCGGCTTGCGAAGGGCCCGGCGGAGCAGGGCCAAGGACAGCGGAGAAATAGGTTCCAACCACTGCTCCCCACCTCGGACCATGGGAGAGATGTGGACAGGCAGGACTGGGTGGAGGGGACAGTGCTGAAATAGCATGGTGCTGCTGGGCCCTGTAGGCTGGGCTGGAGTTAGGCAAACAAGGTCACCCAGCAGGCCCACCCTGGTCCGAGTCCCAGTTCTGGGTTCTAACCACTAGGCAATGCTGCCTCCCTAAATAGCAACCCTGTTTTAAAACCCCTTCCCCCAGCCCTGGAGGCAAATGGGAGAGCGGTTGGGGTGCTGGGGGCACTGAGTATCCCAGTTCGGCTTTCACCCCCCAGACTAATGGGGGCACGGACAGACATCTCCATTCCTCCGGTTTCAGATTCTCTCTGGTTTCGGTACCAGGCTTGGGGGGCTGGCTTCAGAACTCCGTGCCAAGGCCGGAGCAAGTGAAGCTGCTCCAGTGAGCTGTGCCGGAGTCTGCAGAGAGCCTGAGCCAATAGCTGCAGGGGGCATGAATGGTGTTTCCATGGGGGCAAACTCCAAGGGTACCTTGCACGTGAACCATGCTAACCACGGCCCCCCTCGCCAATGCAGGGAGCGGTGGGCATGCCGCACGATGGGCCCTGCTCCGTGACTGGGCCGTTGTGCAAGGCTCAGTTACGCTCCTGGCCGTGTGCGTGTGGAGCGGTGTGAACGTGGCCTCGTAGCCAAGCCAGCCAGACGCACAGTGGGGGAGAAAAGGGAAGGCAGCCCCTTCCCAGGCCTGCCCTCCCAGCAGCCATGGCAAGCCCATGCTGTGCTGGGCGGATTGTGCACTTCTCTGAGCTGCCTACTTGCTCACAGCAGCCTTGCAAGATGCAGCCCTGGCCGGTCCCTGCAGACGGGAAAGGGAGCTACAGGGCAGGAAGAAGTAAGGGGGGGCGGTTCGGGTTCAGCCAGAGCTGGGGGGGCCCCTTGGCACATTTCTCAGGCTGCTGGACCAACTCTGGGCTCCGGGGAGATGGGACAGTGGCAGGCAGGCTGGTGTCACTCGCTGTCTCACTCTGTCTCCCAGCCACGCCTTTGCCACGCCCCAGGCCAGGGGTCACCCGCTGGGGGCAGCCCCCCCCCCCCACACACACAGTGAGAGCAGGTCCCTCAGGCCTCCTGTGCTGCCAGCGCTTGGGGGCAATTTACAGCCTACCTCTACCATCTGCACGTTGGCTGCAGGCAGCTGTGTGTGCAAACATGGGTGTGTTTCCATGCACAGCTCAGTGTGCACACAGGTACTTGCGAGTGGGTGCGTGTGCACATACACAACTGAGCGTATCCGCATGAGTCTTCAGAGTGTGTGTAGCTCTGTGCGTGTATCAGCGTCTGTATGGTGTGTGTGTGTGTACTGTGAGTGTGAGTCCAGGAATGTGTGTGTTGTATGGGCTGGGAGGGCAAAGTGGGGAGTGGCAGTGTGTGTAATTGTGTACCTATGCAGGGTGTGTGTGAGTGCAAGGTGTGTGTTTATGTACCTATGCACACTGTGTGTGTATGCAATGTGTGTGTTTGTGTACCTATGCAGGGTGTGTGTGGGAGTGTGCAATGTGTGTGCGATTATGTACCTATGCAGGCTGTGTGTGTGCAGGGTGTGTGTTTGTGTACCTATGCAGGCTGTGTGTGTGTCTGTGTGTGTGTGTGTGTGTGTGTGTGTGTGAGTGTGTACCTATGCAGGCTGTGTGTGGGTGTGTGCAATGTGTGTGTGTGTGTGTACCTATGCAGGCTCTGTGTGTGTTTGTGTGTGTGAGTGTGTGTGTGTACCTATGCAGGCTGTGTGTGGGTGTGTGTGTACCGATGCAGGCTGTGTGTGGGTGTGTGCGCAGTGTGTGTGTGAGCGTGTACCTATGCAGGCTGTGTGTGCGCGTGCAGTGTGTGTGTGTGTGTGTGTGTGTGTGTACCTGTGCAGGCTGTGTGTGTGTGTGTGTGTGTGTGTGTGTGTACCTGTGCAGGCTGTGTGTGTGTGTGTGTGTGTGTGTGTATGTGAGAGTGTGTACCTGTGCAGGCGGGGTGTGTGTGTGTGTGTGTGTCCCTATGCAGGCTGTGTGTGTGTGTGTGTGTCCCTATGCAGGCTGTGTGTGTGAGTGTGAGCGTGTACCTGTGTGTGTGTGTGTGTGTGTGTGAGTGTGTACCTGTGCAGGCTGTGTGTGTGTGTGTGTGTGTCCCTATGCAGGCTGTGTGTGTGAGTGTGTGAGTGTGTACCTGTGCAGGCTGTGTGTGTGTGTGTGTGTGTGTGTGTGTGTGTGTGAGCGTGTACCTGTGCAAGCTGTGTGTGTGTGTGAGTGTGTGTGTGTACCTATGCAGGCTGTGTGTGGGTGTGTGCGCAGTGTGTGTGTGAGCGTGTACCTATGCAGGCTGTGTGTGCAGCGTGCGTGTAGTGTGTGTGTGTGTGTGTTTGTGTACCTGTGCAGGCTGTGTGTGCGCGCGCAGTGTGTGTGTGTTTGTGTACCTGTGCAGGCTGTGTGTGTGTGTGTGTGTGTGTGTGTGTGTACCTGTGCAGGCTGTGTGTGTGTGTGTGTGTGTCCCTATGCAGGCTGTGTGAGTGTGTGTGTGTGTGTGTGTGTACCTGTGCAGGCTGTGTGTGTGTGTGTGTGTGTCCCTATGCAGGCTGTGTGAGTGTGTGTGTGTGTGTGAGTGTGTACCTGTGCAGGCTGTGTGTGTGTGTGTGTGTCCCTATGCAGGCTGTGTGTGTGTGTGTGTGTGTGTCCCTATGCAGGCTGTGTGTGTGTGTGTGTGTGAGTGTGTCCTATGCAGGCTGTGTGTGTGTGTGTGTGTGTGTGTGTGTGTACCTGTGCAGGCTGTGTGTGTGTGTGTGTGTGTGTGAGAGAGTGTGTACCTGTGCAGGCTGTGTGTGTGTGTGTGTGTGTGTGTGTGTGTCCCTATGCAGGCTGTGTGTGTGTGTGTGTGTGTGTGTGTGTGTGTATACCTGTGCAGGCTGTGTGTGTGTGTGTGTGTCCCTATGCAGGCTGTGTGTGTGAGTGTGTGAGTGTGTACCTGTGCAGGCTGTGTGTGTGTGTGTGTGTGTGTGTGTGTCCCTATGCAGGCTGTGTGTGTGTGTGTGAGCGTGTACCTGTGCAGGCTGTGTGTGTGTGTGTGTGTGTGTGTGTGTGTGTGTGTGTGTCCCTATGCAGGCTGTGTGTGTGTGTGTGTGTGTGTGTGTGTGTGAGCGTGTACCTGTGCAGGCTGTGTGTGTGTGTGTGTGTGTGTGTGTGTCCCTATGCAGGCTGTGTGTGTGTGTGTGTGTGTGTGTGTGTGTGAGAGCGTGTACCTGTGCAGGCTGTGTGTGTGTGTGTGTGTGTGTGTCCCTATGCAGGCTGTGTGTGTGTGTGTGTGTGTGTGTGCAGGCTGTGTGTGTGTGTGTGTGTGTGTGTGTGTGTGTGTGTCCCTATGCAGGCTGTGTGTGTGTGTGTGAGCGTGTACCTGTGCAGGCTGTGTGTGTGTGTGTGTGTGTGTGTGTGTGTGTGTCCCTATGCAGGCTGTGTGTGTGTGTGTGAGCGTGTACCTGCAGGCTGTGTGTGTGTGTGTGTGTGTGTCCCTATGCAGGCTGTGTGTGTGTGTGTGTGTCCCTATGCAGGCTGTGTGTGTGTGTGTGAGCGTGTACCTGTGCAGGCTGTGTGTGTGTGTGTGTGTGTGTGTGTGTGTGTCTCATGCAGGCTGTGTGTGTGTGTGTGTGTGTGAGAGCGTGTACCTGTGCAGGCTGTGTGTGTGTGTGTGTGTGTGTGTCCCTATGCAGGCTGTGTGTGTGTGTGTGTGTGTCCTATGCAGGCTGTGTGTGTGTGTGTGTGCGTGTACCTTGCAGGCTGTGTGTGTGTGTGTGTGTGTGTGTGTCCCTATGCAGGCTGTGTGTGTGTGTGTGAGCGTGTACCTGTGCAGGCTGTGTGTGTGTGTGTGTGTGTGTGTGTGTGTCCCTATGCAGGCTGTGTGTGTGTGTGAGCGTGTACCTGTGCAGGCTGTGTGTGTGTGTGTGTGTGTGTGTGTGTGTGTGTGTGTCCCTATGCAGGCTGTGTGTGTGTGTGTGTGTGAGCGTGTACCTGTGCAGGCTGTGTGTGTGTGTATGTGTGTGTGTGTGAGCGTGTACCTGTGCAAGCTGTGTGTGTGTGTGTGTACCTGTGCAGGCTCTGTGTGTGTGTGTGTGTGTGAGCGTGTACCTGTGCAAGCTGTGTGTGTGTGTGTGTGTGTGTGTACCTGTGCAGGCTCTGTGTGTGTGTGTGTGAGTGTGTACCTGTGCAAGCTGTGTGTGTGTGTGTGTGTGTACCTGTGCAGGCTCTGTGTGTGTGTGTGTGTGTGTGTGTACCTGTGCAAGCTGTGTGTGTGTGTGTGTGTGTGTGTACCTGTGCAGGCTCTGTGTGTGTGTGTGTGTGTGTGTGTGTGTACCTGTGCAGGCTCTGTGTGTGTGTGTGAGTGTGTACCTGTGCAAGCTGTGTGTGTGCTCCGGGTGGCCCGGGGGCGGACCCGCTGGCAGGAGCCCGCCCATAGTGCGGCCCCGGGGCGGAAGCTGCCGGATCCCTCCCCAGCTCAGCCCGGCCCGTCCCGGCCCGTGGTGCCTGGGCAGGTGAGCGGAGCGCCCGGCCTGGCGGCTGCGGTGGGTCCCGGCGGGGGGAGGGGAGCGGCGTGTGGGGCCGAGCAGGGGGGTTCGGGCCCGCGGGGGCGGTGATGATTGGAGGGGTGTTTCTAGGGTCGGCCAGGGACTGTGTCTCGGACCTGGAGCGGCAGGCAGGGGTGTCTCTGGGGCGGGGGTGGCAGGCAGGGGTGTCTCTGGGGCGGGGTTGGCAGGCAGGGGTGTCTCTGGGGCTGGGGCGGTTGGCAGGCAGGGGTGTCTCTGGGGCAGGGGTTGGCAGGTAGGGGTGTCTCTGGGGCTGGGGCGGTTGGCAGGCAGGGGTGTCTCTGGGGCTGGGGCGGTTGGCAGGCAGCGGGTGTCTCTGGGGCTGGGGGTGGCAGGCAGGGGGTGTCTCTGGGGCTGGGGCGGTTGGCAGGCAGGGGTGTCTCTGGGGCTGGGGCGGTTGGCAGGCAGGGGTGTCTCTGGGGCGGGGGCAGGCAGGAGGTGTCTCTGGGGCTGGGGTGGCAGGCAGGAGGTGTCTCTGGGGCTGGGGCGGTTGGCAGGCAGGGGTGTCTCTGGGGCTGGGGCGGTTGGCAGGCAGGGGTGTCTCTGGGGCTGGGGCGGTTGGCAGGCAGGGGTGTCTCTGGGGCTGGGGGTGGCAGGCAGGAGGTGTCTCTGGGGCTGGGGCGGTTGGCAGGGGGGTGTCTCTGGGTTTGGGCGGTTGGCAGGCAGGGGTGTCTCTGGGGCTGGGGCGGTTGGCAGGCAGGGGTGTCTCTGGGGCTGGGCGGTTGGCAGGCAGGGGGTGTCTCTGGGGCTGGGGTGGCAGGCAGGGGTGTCTCTGGGGCTGGGGGGGGTGGCAGCATGTGAAAACTGGTTTTATGGCCACTGTGCCAGGGTTCCCTGTTCCCTGGGTCCGGCACAGTCTTGGGGTGCTCAGGACGGAGCAGTCGCTGGGACGAGGAGAGGGGCGCGGGGGTCAGACAGAACCGGTCCTGCCCTGTGGCTTTTGTGGCCCCTCCACTCACCACACGTGGAAAGGCCACGTTCTGGCTTCTCTGTCTCTCCCCACTGCCTGGGGCCGGGGGCGGGGGCAGAGGGAGCGGCTGGCTCCTGCCGCTGCCTGCGGGGGCAGTTTCCGGGATCACGGCCGTGGGAGCAGCTGGCAGCCCCACCCAGCCACACCCACAGGAAGCGAGGTCCCGCTCCCAGGCCGCGCTGTTTGAAAGGCAGGTTTCCCTGGGCCTCTCTGCACGCTGAGGCATGTTGGCAAAGGGCCGTGGCAGTGCTGCCTGCCCACGGGGTGCTCAGCGGGCAGGGCGGCCTCTCGGGGGAAGGGGCTTAACCTAGCCCAGCCTCAGGTCCCGCAGAGCGTCGGGTGGTCGCCCGGGGGGAACCGGAGCGGCACCGCTTCCCTGTGCGGACACAGCCCCATGCCTACCCCGCGGGGAGCAAGCAGGGGAGGGGCGCACCCGCCCGAGGGCACGGCCAGGGCACTTCCAGCGCCTTGGCAGATGGGACCTGAGGCTGCAGCCTGCATAAGGATACGCCCACACCCTGCCCCGGGGACCCGGCGCCCGTCCCGTAGAGGCAGGAAGCTGGAGCAGCCGGGCTCGAGGTGCTTGGGCAGGGCCGGGGGCCGGGAGTTTTGCCTCTTGCTCGGCTGCAGCATTTGTTCTGTGGGGAAGGGAGCATGGCCAGAGGCCTCCCGTGCCAGCAGACAGCCTGCCAGGGCCTGCCACTCTTCAGTCCTTCCCGACAGAGGCTCTGGGGCAGCCTCACAGCCCCCCTGCCCCACCCCAGCTAGACGCAGGGACCCCAGGGAGCCTCCATCCCTGGCTCCACAGCAGGGGCCTGACCCAGGCAGAGGAATCCGCCCGTCCTGGCTCCAGCTGGTGGCGGAGGAGCTGCCCGGTGCCTCCCCTTCCAAATCGGGTTGGAGCTGGGTTGGGAGGGAGGTCCTGGGGGCAGAACAAGTCATGCTCCGAGGTCAACTCCCAGCCTCCATGGTTCAGCGAGCCAAAGGTGGTAGCTTGTTAAAACCAAGGGCGGGGTGGGGCAGGATACGCAGGGCGGGGTGGGGCACACGGCAGGGTGGGACGGGGGGCAGGATACGCAGGGCGGAGTGGGGCACACAGGGCAGGGTGGGGACGGGGGCAGGATACGAGGCGGGGTGGGGCACACAGGGCAGGGTGGGGCACACAGGGCAGGGTGGGGTAGGGAGGGCAGGATATGCAGGGCGGGGTGGGGCACACAGGGCAGGGTGGGGTAGGGAGGGACAGGATCGCAGGGCGGGGTGGGGCAGGATCGCAGGGCAGGGTAGGGCACACAGGGCAGGGTGGGGTAGGGAGGGGCAGGAAGCAGGGCGGGGTGGGGCACACAGGGAGGGTGGGGGGGAGGGCAGGATACGCAGGGCGGGGTCAGGGCAGGGTGGGGTAGGGAGGGCAGGATCGCAGGGGCGGGGTGGGGCACACAGGGGAGGGTGGGGTAGGGAGGGGCAGGATACGAGGGCGGGTGGGGCACACAGGGAGGGTGGGGTAGGAGGGCAGGATCAGGGCAGGGTGGGGCACACAGGGAGGGTGGGGTAGGGAGGGGCAGGATCGCGGGGCAGGGTGGGGCACACAGGGCAGGGTGGGGTAGGGAGGGGCAGGATACGAGGGCAGGGTGGGGCACACAGGGCAGGGTGGGGTAGGGAGGGGCAGGATACGCAGGGCGGGTGGGGCACACAGGGCAGGGTGGGGTAGGGAGGGGCAGGATACACAGGGCGGGGTGGGGCACACAGGGCAGGGGTAGGGAGGGGCAGGATACACAGGGCAGGGTGGGGCACACAGGGCAGGGTGGGGTAGGGAGGGCAGGATACACAGGGCGGGGTGGGGCACACAGGGCAGGGTGGGGTAGGGAGGGGCAGGATACACAGGGCGGGGTGGGGCACACGGCAGGGCGGGGTAGGGAGGGGCAGGATACACAGGGCGGGGTGGGGCACACAGGGCAGGGTGGGGTAGGGAGGGGCAGGATACGCAGGGGCGGGGTGGGGCACACAGGGCAGGGTGGGGTAGGGAGGGCAGGATACGCAGGCGGGGTGGGGCACACAGGGCAGGGGTGGGGTGGGAGGGGCAGGATCGCAGGGTGGGGTAGGAGGGGCAGGTTTCGCAGGGCGGGGTGGGCACACAGGGCAGGGTGGGGTAGGGAGGGGCAGGTTACGCAGGGGCGGGGTGGGGCACACAGGGCAGGGTGGGGTAGGGAGGGCAGGTTACGCGGGGCGGGGTGGGGCGCGTCATGCAGGGCAGGATGGGGCGAGGCAGGACACGCTGTGGCCATGCTGGAGAGATCCAGCCTGCATGGGGGGGCTGATCCCGGCTGGGGGAGAGGAGGGGCCTGCTTGGGGGGGGGGCGGGCGTTGTGTTCCCGGTGGGTGCTCGCCTTGTCCCTGCTGGACCAACGTGGTCCCCCACTGCATTTCAGCCGCAGAATGGTCGCTCCCACTCCAGGGATGCTGGAGCTGCTGAGAGCTGAAGAGTTCGGGTGACTTTGGCACCAGGATCGTGGAGCGGCATTTCCTCCCCTAGCATGGGGCTTTCCTTCCTGGCTTGCCTCTCCCTGGCATCCGTGCTCGCCGGAGTGTCTGTTGGCACTTGGCAGTGCCCACCAGTTCCCCGTAGCGCTACCCCAAACTTCACCGTCCAGTACGAGCTGCCCAGCTTCGCCGTGGATGGCCCCATCCAGAACCTCCTCGCATACGAGGACCCCAGCGGAGCAGCCGCCCTCTTTGTGGCCGTGCGGAACAAGATCTACGTGGTGAGCCCCACGCTGGCCACCCTTTCGGTCATCGTCACTGGCCCCGTGGGCAGTGCCCAGTGCCAGATCTGTGCCCAGTGCCAGGAGCCAGGAGGTGACCTGAAGCCTGAAGACACGGACAACGTGGTTCTGGTGCAGGACCCATCGGAACCGTGGCTGTACAGCTGTGGCACTTCCCGGCATGGCCGGTGTTTCCAGCACGACTTGCAAGTCCAAGACGGCCTGGTTGTGGTCGATAACACGTACTGTTTGTACGCCGAAGAGAACAGTGCTGCCCAGTGCCCCGACTGCGTGGCCAGCCCCCTGGGGACAAGGGTCCTGGTGACCGAAAGCAGCCGGGTCTCTTACTTCTACATCGCCTCTACCATCAATAGCAGCATAGCCGCACGGTACAGCCCCAAGTCAGTGTCTATCCGGAGACCAAAGGCCACGTTGGATGGGTTCTCCCCTAATTTCCATTCCCTCACCGTGCTGCCGGAGTTCCAGGACTCCTACCCCATTGCCTACGTGTACTCCTTCAGCGACCAGGACTTTGTGTACTTCCTGACTGTCCAGAAGGAGAGTCCTGGGGCTGCCTCGTACCACACGCGGCTGGTGCGCCTGAGCAGCACGGAGCATGACGTGCGCCGGTACCGGGAGCTGGTCCTGGACTGCCGCTTCGAGTCCAAGCGCAGGCGGAGGCAGAGCTCGCACAGGGAGCACCGGCACGACGTGATTTTCAACGTGCTGCAGGCGGCCCACGTGGCCCAGCCAGGCCTGAGGCTGGCCCAGGAAATCAGCGTCAATGCCACGGACCTGGTCCTGTTCGGCGCCTTCGCGGAGAGCGAGCCGGGGAGCGCCGTGCCGCGCCAGTACTCGGCGGTGTGCGCCTTTCCTGTGCGCCTCCTCAACCAGGCCATCGCCGACGGCATGGACAAGTGCTGCGGCCTCACCCAGCGCGAGCTGCTGCGGGGACTCAGCTTCTTCCAGGCTGCCGAGTTCTGCCCACAGAACGTGAGTGTGGCAGCTGGGGCATGATGGGCCGGGCGGGGAAGGGAAAGTCGAGTTCTGCCCACACAACGTGAGTGCAGCGGCCGGGGGCATGACGGGCCGGGCGGGGAAGGGAAAGTCGAGTTCTGCCCACACAACGTGAGTGTGGCAGCTGGGGCATGACGGGCCGGGCGAGGAAGGGAAAGTCGAGTTCTGCCCACACAATGTGAGTGTGGCGGCCGGGGGCATGATGGCCAGGCGGGGGAAAATCGAGTTCTGCCCACAAAACGTGAGTGTGGAGGCCGAGGCATGAGGGGCCGGGTGGGCGGGGGAAAGTCGAGTTCTGCCCACACAACATGAGTGCGGTGGGCGGGGGAAAGTCGAGAACTGCCCACACAACGTGAGTGCGGCGGCCGGGGGCATGACAGGCCAGGTGGGGGAAAGTCGAGTTCTGCCCACACAATGTGAGTGTGGCGGCCGGGGGCATGATGGCCGGGCGGGGGAAAATCGAGTTCTGCCCACAAAACGTGAGTGTGGCGGCCAGGGGCGTGACGGGCCAGGCGGGGGAAAGTCGAGTTCTGCCCACACAACATGAGTGCGGCGGCCGGGGGCATGACGGGCCGGGCGGGTGGGGGAAAGTTGAGTTCTGCCCACACAACGTGAGTGTGGTGGCCTGGGGCATGACGGGCTGGGCGGGTGGGGGAAAGTCGAGTTCTGCCCACACAACGTGAGTGTGGTGGCCGGGGGCATGACAGGCCGGGCGGGGGAAAGTCGAGTTCTGCCCACACAACGTGAGTGCGGTGGCCAGGGGCATGACGGGCTGGGCGGGCGGGGGAAAGTCGAGTTCTGCCCACAGAACGTGAGTGTGGCGGCCGGGAGCATGACGGGTCGGGTGGGCTAAAGTCGAGTTCTGCCCATACAACATGAGTGCGGTGGCCGGGGGAAAGTCGAGTACTACCCACACAACGTGAGTGCGGCGGCCGGGGGCATGACAGGCCGGGTGGGGGAAAGTCAAGTACTGCCCACACAACATGAGTGCGGCGGCCAGGGGCATGACGGGCCGGGCGGGTGGGGGAAAGTCGAGTTCTGCCCACACAACGTGAGTGCAGCGGCCGGGGGCATGACGGGCCAGGCGGGGGAAAGTCGAGTTCTGCCCACTCAACGTGAGTCCGGCGGCCGGGGGCATGACGGGCCGGGCGGGCGGGGGAAAGTCGAGTTCTGCCCACACAACGTGAGTCACGGAGGCCGGGGGCATGACGGGCGGGCGGGCGGGCGGGAAAGTCGAGTTCTGCCCACTGGCGTGAGTCACGGCGGCGGGGCATGACGGGCGGGCGGGCGGGGAAAGTCGAGTTCTGCCCACACAACGTGAGTGCGGAGGCCGGGGGCATGACGGGCCGGGCGGGCGGGGGAAAGTCGAGTTCTGCCCACACAACGTGAGTGCGGCGGCCGGGGGCATGACGGGCCGGGCGGGCGGGGGAAAGTCGAGTTCTGCCCACTGTGGCGCAGTGGGGGGCTGTCTGCTCTGTAACCCAGTGTCCCCGCCTGGCTGCACTGTGCTGTGGGATTCCCACTGACTCACCCACATGTGGATTGGCCCAGACACCTTGGCCCAGCCTGGGCAGATAACAAGGCTCTTCCCGGGGGGAGAGACAAAGGGAGGGAGGTGGAGACCAACACCAGGTTTCGGGGGAAGGGTCAGTTGCTGGCGGGGAACCATGAAGGAAACAGCCTAAGCTGAGGGCTGAGGGTCTGGGGGAGGCAATGGACCCCTACCCCAAGGGGTCTGAGGCTGCCTGGCCCTGACTCTGGTAACCACATGACGTCTGTGCTGGGCTGTATCCTGGAGAAGCGATAACCCCTCCCTGTTCTACTGGCTGTGGAGTCTGTTCTTGCTGCTCCGGGGGTGCAGGATCGGGGGGTACCCGACGCGACGTCACACTGGTGTGAGGGGTGGGATGCGCTGCACCCCGTGGATGGAGCTTCCAGCAGCGAGTGACGAGGAGCAGTAGAAGGAAGGGGCTAGCAAGGGCCAGACATGCTGGAGGCAGAGCAAAGCGATTCCTGGGAGTCGTGGGCGCTGCAGCACTCGGTTGGCGAGTCTGCACCCCAGGGGTCGGCGGGGAGATGGCCTACGCCCGACTCCTGAGGGCAGACCTTGTGGGGCTGTGCAGAGAGAGGGGCCTGCCCGTGGGGAAAGCAACCAAGGCCCAGCTGATTGCCCGGCTGGAAGAGAATGACCCGTCCAGGGGCCTGGATCCTGTCCCAGCGGGGAGCAGCCAGACACCCCCTGGGAGCGTCTCAGGCTCTCAGACTGGACGGAGGGCTGGAGCCCGCCAGAGAGACGCGGTGCCCACCAGGCCACGCTCTACCAACAGCAGTTTGTCCAGGGCGGGGTCCAGCCCAGCAGCGCTACGGCGGCTGGAGATCGAGCTGCGAATGAAGGAATTGGAGGTACAGGACCGAGAGAAGGACCGCCAGGACTGAGAAAGGCAGTGGCAGCATGAGCAGGCCATGGCAGAGCGGAGAAACCGAGGGGCCCCGGCTGCGGTGAGTGGGGAGGACCCCAGGGGGCCCGGGGCAGCCAGATGCTTGGAGAAGCTCGTGTTGGCCCAGTGTAAAGACGTGGGGGACATGGACGGGTTCCTCAGCTCCTTTGAGCGGGCCTGTGAGCTGCACCAGATCCCCCCAGCGGACCGGCTGCAACAGCTCACCCCCTTACTGGATCAGGAGGCCGCAGGGAAGCTCGACCAGCTGGGGGATCTGCAGCCGGGTGACTACGAATGGGTCAAGGAGGCCCTGCTGCACAAGTTCGGGCTGACCCCCGAGACGTACAGGAGGAAGTTCCGGGGGATGCAGAAGGAGCCAAGGGAGACCTGTGTGGATCTGGCCTCCCGCCTGGCGCAATACTGCCGCAAGTGGGTGTGCGGGGTGGGGGCCCAGACCGCAGAGGGCCTGCTTAAGCTGATGATGCTGGAACAGTTCTAGGAAGCGTGCCCACCCAGCCTGAGGCTGTGGCTCAAGGACCGGAAGCCGGAGGACTCCCAGGAAGCCGGGAGGCTGGCGGACGAGTTCATGGAGAGCGGGTCCGGGTGTGAACGGGAGTCCCGGAGAGAGAGGGAATCGCGCAGAGACCGGTTCTCGGCTGAGCAACGGAGAGAGTCACCTACGAGGCGAGCCCAAGAGACAAGGACCAGCCGTCTGCGCCCCAGAGAACCAGCCAGGGCCCAAAGGGGTCCGTAGGTCCTAACCTGCCATCGCTGCGGCCAAAGAGGCCACAAGAGGGCTCAGTGCACCAGGCACCAGGACAGGTCCCAGGACCTGGGACTTTCCAGGGTTAACTGGCTGGGGCTGGGGGAAGGGCAGGCTGCCCCAGAGGCAGGGGCTGGCAGGCAAACCTCAGCTGGGGGGAGGGGGAAGGACGCTCAGTGCACCTCCCCTGGGAGGTCTGACCCCCGGGAGGTGGATTTCTCCGTGTACCGGGTGGGGCAGGGCGGCCCCTGCAGAGCGAGTGCCTCGTGCCCCTGCAGGTGGATGGCAGGAAGGTGACGGGTTTCTGGGACACGGGGGCAGAGGTGACGCTGGCCCGACCCGAGGCAGTAGCCCCAGACCGTATGGTGCCCAACGCTCAGCTAACCCTGAGGGGCATAGTCGGGACCCCGTTTAAGGTGCCCGTAGCCCGGGTGCATCTGAAATGGGGGGCTAAGGAGGGCCCCAGGGAAGTGGGGGTGCACCAGCACTTGCGTACAGAGGTGTTGATGGGGTGTGACCTAGAGGAGTGGCCAGATGGACCCCACAGGGCCCTGGTCACCACCCGTAGCCAGAGCCAGCGAGGGGCTGGCGACCCTGACCCAGGGGAGGGCTCCCTGCAGGGGGCTCAGGGCCCCATCCCAGTAGACATGGAACCCAGCCAGGCTGGGTCTCGGGACCTAGGCAGGGCTGGGAAGTAGGTCCCTGTCCCTGCCCCAGCTGCTGAATTCCAGGCTGAGGTGCAGGCAGACCCTTCCTTACAGATGCTGAGGGACCGGACTGGCCTGGGCACAGCTCAGCCCCTGGGGAGAGGCGGCCAGGACAGATTCCTGTGGGAGCGGGGCTTCCCCCCAGGAAGGTGAGGGTATGGGAGGGTCCAGCAGCAGCTGGTGGTTCCCCAAAAGTATCACTGCAAGCTGCTGTATCTAGCCCATGACGTCCCATTCGCAGGGCACCGGGGGATCCGGCGCACCCGGCTGAGGCTGCTCCAAAACTTCTACTGGCTGGGGATATTTGCAGCCGTGCAGCGGTACTGTTGGGCCCGCGACTCCTGCCAGAGGGCGCAGAAAGCCCGAGACGGGGGGGAAGCTGCCTTGAGGTACCGGCACGTCATAGATGAGCCGTTCCAGAAGGCAGCAATAGAGATAGTGGGGCCTGTCGGCCAGGCGACCCGGAGAGGGAACAAATACATCCTGGTAGCAGTGAATATGGCTACCAACTGCCCCGAGGCCATGGCTCTGCCCTCTAGAGAGGCAGACACGGTGGCAGACGCACTGCTGGCCCTTTTCAGCAGGGTGGTTTTCCCCCAGGAGGTCCGCATGGACCAGGGACCCAACTTCATGTCAGCCCTGCTCCGGTGCTTGTGGGAGAAGCATGGGGCCCGGCTCACCTGGGCCCCAGCGTATGGCGCCCGGCCCAGCAGGCTGGTGGGGAGGTTCCAGGGGACCCTGAAGCAGATGCTGGAGGCCTTCATGCACTGGCACCCGCAGGACTGGGACGAGTACCTGCCCCCCCTGCAGTCTGCACGGGTCTGCCAGGTTCTCCCAGACCGAGCCAGGGTGCAGAAGGGGCAGGGACCCCCTGTGCTTGCTGAGAGAGTTATGGGAGGGGGAGACCTCCCTGAATGGAGCGTCGCGGGGTGGAAGACGTCCTGGCTTTCCGGGAAAAGCTCACTGAGCTCATGGCCCCAGCCAGAGACCCTGGCCAGAGATCAAGGGAAGTGGAAGGGCTGGTACGGCCACAGAGGATGGACCTGTTCCAGTCCCCCCAGAGCTGTACAACAACCGGACAGCGGGGAGCCGGCACCTGCAGGGCATCGCCAGGGCTGGCCCAGCCCAAGGGGAGCGCCAGTGTCACCACTGCAGCTTTACCAGGCAGGGGCCCGAACTTCCCCAGGTCACAAGCAGAGTGACCCTGCTCAGTTCGCTCTCGGAGCGGGGAGAGATGTGGCGTGGTGGGGGGCTGTCTGCTCTGTGACCCGGTGTCCCCCTGCGCTGTGCTGTGTGATTCCCACTGACTCACCCACATGTGGATTGGCCCAGACACCTAGGACCAGCCTGAGCCGATAACAAGGTGGTCGAAGGGCGGCGTATCGGCGTGGTTAGCGCAGGGGGCTCCCCGCAGGGCGCTGGGTGTCGGCGTGGTTAGCGCCGGGGGCTCCCCGCAGGGCGCTGGGTGTCGGCGTGGTTAGCGCCGGGGGCTCCCCGCAGGGCGCGGCGTGTCAGCGTGGTTAGCGCCGCGGGCTCCCCGCAGGGCACGGCGTGTCGGTGTAGTTAGCGCCGGGGCTCCCGCAGGCGCTGGGTGTCAGCATGGTTAGCACCGGGGGCTCCCCGCAGGGCGCTGGGTGTCGGCATGGTTAGCGCCGGGGGCTCCCCGCAGGGCACGGCGTGTCGGCGTGGTTAGCGCCGGGGGCTCCCCGCAGGGCGCTGGGTGTCGGCGTGGTTAGCGCCGGGGGCTCCCCGCAGGGCGCTGGGTGTCGGCGTGGTTAGCGCCGGGGGCTCCCCGCAGGGCGCGGCGTGTCAGCGTGGTTAGCGCCGCGGGCTCCCCGCAGGGCACGGCGTGTCGGTGTAGTTAGCGCCGGGGGCTCCCCGCAGGGCGCTGGGTGTCAGCATGGTTAGCACCGGGGGCTCCCCGCAGGGCGCTGGGTGTCGGCATGGTTAGCGCCGGGGGCTCCCCGCAGGGCACGGCGTGTCGGCGTGGTTAGCACCGCGGGCTCCCCGCAGGGCACGGAGTGTCGGTGTAGTTAGCGCCGGGGGCTCCCCGCAGGGCGCTGGGTGTCAGCGTGGTTAGCACCGGAGGCTCCCCGCAGGGCGCTGGGTGTCGGCGTGGTTAGCACCGGGGGCTCCCCGCAGGGCGCTGGGTGTCGGCGTGGTTAGCGCCGGGGGCTCCCCGCAGGGCGCTGGGTGTCGGCGTGGTTAGCGCCGGGGGCTCCCCGCAGGGCGCTGGGTGTCGGCGTGATTAGCGCCGGGGGCTCACTGCAGGGCGCAGCGTGTCGGCGTGGTTAGCGCCGGGGGCTCCCCGCAGGGCGCTGGGTGTCGGCGTGATTAGCGCCGGGGGCTCGCCGCAGGGCGCAGCGTGTCGGCGTGGTTAGCGCCGGGGGCTCGCCGCAGGGCGCTGGGTGTCGGCGTGGTTAGCGCAGGGGGCTCGCCGCAGGGCACAGCGTGTCGGTGTGGTTAGCGCCGGGGGCTCCCCGGAGGGCGCAGCGTGTCGGTGTGGTTAGCGCCGGGGGCTCCCCGGAGGGCACGGTGTGTCGGCGTGGTTAGCGCCGGGGGCTCGCCGCAGGGTGCTGGGTGTCGGCGTGGTTAGCGCAGGGGGCTCGCCGCAGGGCACAGCGTGTCGGCGTGGTTAGCGCCGGGGGCTCCCCGGAGGGCGCAGCGTGTCGGCGTGGTTAGCGCCGGGGGCTCCCCGGAGGGCACGGTGTGTCGGCGTGGTTAGCGCCGGGAGCTCGCCGCAGGGCGCTGGGTGTCGGCGTGGTTAGCGCAGGGGGCTCGCCGCAGGGCGCTGGGTGTCGGCGTGGTTAGCGCCCGGGGCTCCCCGCAGGGCGCTGGGTGTCGGCGTGGTTAGCACAGGGGGGCTCCCCGGAGGGCGCAGCGTGTCGGCGTGGTTAGCGCCGGGGGCTCCCCGGAGGGCCCGGTGTGTCGGCGTGGTTGGCGCCGGGGGCTCCCCGCAGGGCGCGGCGTGTCGGCGTGGTTGGCGCCGGGGGCTCCCCGCAGGGCGCTGGGTGTCGGCGTGGTTAGCGCCGGGGGCTCCCCGCAGGGCGCTGGGTGTCGGCGTGGTTGGCGCCGGGGGCTCCCCGCAGGGCGCTGGGTGTCGGCGTGATTAGCGCAGGGGGCTCGCCGCAGGGCGCAGCGTGTCAGTGTGGTTAGCACCGGGGACTCCCCGCAGGGCGCAGCGCGTCGGCGTGGTTAGCGCCGGGGGCTCCTCGGAGGGCGCAGCGTGTCGGCGTGGTTAGCGCCGGGGGCTCCCCGGAGGGCGCAGCGTGTCGGCGTGGTTAGCGCCGGGGGCTCCCCGGAGGGCGCGGTGTGTCGGCGTGAATTAGCGCAGGCTCGCCGCAGGCGCCTGGGTGTCGGCGTGATTAGCGCCGGGGGCTCGCCGTAGGGCGCTGGGTGTCGGCGTGGTTAGCGCCGGGGGCTCCCCGGAGGGCGCAGCGTGTCGGCGTGGTTAGCGCAGGGGGCTCCCCGGAGGGCGCGGCGTGTCGGCGTGGTTAGCGCCGGGGGCTCCTCGGAGGGCGCGGCGTGTCGGCGTGGTTAGCGCTGGGGGCTCCTCGGAGGGCGCGGCGCGTCGGCGTGGTTAGCGCCGGGGGCTCCCCGGAGGGCGCGGCGTGTCGGCGTGGTTAGCGCCGGGGGCTCCCCGGAGGCGCGGTGTGTCGGCGTGGTTAGCGCCGGGGGCTCCCCACAGGGCGCTGGGTGTCGGCGTGGTTAGCGCCGGGGGCTCCCCGGAGGGCGCAGCGCGTCGGCGTGGTTAGCACAGGGGGGCTCCCCGGAGGGCGCAGCGCGTCGGCGTGGTTAGCGCCGGGGGCTCCCCGGAGGGCGCAGCGTGTCAGCGTGGTTAGCACAGGGGGGCTCCCCGGAGGGCGCAGCGCGTCGGCGTGGTTAGCGCCGGGGGCTCGCTGCTGCCCTCACTCTGCGCAGCACTCGGGAGCTGAAGCTGACCGGGGCGGGCACTTGCGCGGCTGGTATTGCTCGGTTACAGCTGCCTCGTTTTCTGTCCCCCAACCCGAAAGCGTCTCCTCCCGCTGCCCGGCCCCCACCAGCGCAGTTTGGTTCCGTTGCTTTGCCCCACGATGTCCAGGTGAGGTGGATGACACGTCCTCCGCACTGAAGGGCCGGCCCCTCGCTGCTTGGCAGGGCGGGAGTGGAAATGGCGCATCAGACCCAGCAGCAGAACTGGAGCCTTCCTGCCCCCCGCCCTGGGACCCACGTTTGCGCCCCGTTCAGGCTCACGGGGTAACGGACAGAGCGGGCAAAGTGCTGGGCCAACTTGTTGCTATTGCCTGGCACGTTGGGCTCCCGCTAGACCCCACATCTGTGATCCCAGGAGGGTAGAAAATAACCAGCCACCCAAGTTCCCCTAGGTGGCCCGCACTGCTGTGAGCAAAGCAAGCCCTGTGCCTGCGGGCCCTGCGTTCCTGGCCTCCTGCCGGAGCTATGGGCTGCCTCGTGGTGCCGGGCACCGTTGGCCCTGCCACGGGACCCATGACTCCCCCAGCGCTGCCTTGTGGCCAGCAAGCTCTGCATGTGCTGTGGGATGGGCTGATAGCCCTTTTCCCATTCTCAATAATCAGCACCCGTTTGCCGTGCTCTGCTGCAGGTGGGGGGTTCTGGCGTGCAGTGTGACACTGGGCCGTGCTGTGCGTCTGGCGTGCAGTGTGACACTGGGCCGTGCTGTGTGTCTATCGTGCAGTGTGCCACTGAGCCGTGCTGTGCGTCTGGCGTGCAGTGTGCCACTGGGCCGTGCTGTGTGTCTATCGTGCAGTGTGCCACTGAGCCGTGCTGTGCGTCTGGCGTGCAGTGTGCCACTGGGCCGTGCTGTGCGTCTATCGTGCAGTGTGCCACTGGGCCGTGCTGTGCTTGGGGAGGTCTATCGTGCAGTGTGCCACTGGGCCGTGCTGTGCTTGGGGAGGTCTGTCGTGCAGTGAGTGTGCCACTGGGCCATGCTGTGCTTGGGGAGGTCTATCATGCAGTGAGTGTGCCACTGGGCCGTGCTGTGCTTGCGGAGGTCTATCGTGCAGTGTGCCACTGGGCCGTGCAGTGCTGCGGCTGGGGGGTTCTGGCGTGCAGCGTGACACTGGGCCGTGCGGTGTTGCGGCTGGGGGGTTCTGGCGTGCAGCGTGACACTGGGCCGTGCGGTGCAGCGGCTGGGGGGTTCTGGCATGCAGCGTGACACTGGGCCGTGCAGTGCTGCGGCTGGGGGGTTCTGGCGTGCAGCGTGACACTGGGCCGTGCGGTGCAGCGGCTGGGGGGTTCTGGCGTGCAGCGTGACACTGGGCCGTGCGGTGCAGCGGCTGGGGTTCTGGCGTGCAGCGTGACACTGGGCGTGCGGTGCAGCGGCTGGGGTTCTGGCGTGCAGCGTGACACTGGGCGTCGCGGTGCAGCTGCGGCTGGGGTTCTGGCGTGCAGCGTGACACTGGGCGTCGCGGTGCAGCGGCTGGGGTTCTGGCATGCAGCGTGACACTGGGCCGTGCAGTGCTGCGGCTGGGGGGTTCTGGCGTGCAGCGTGACACTGGGCCGTGCGGTGCAGCGGCTGGGGGGTTCTGGCGTGCAGCGTGACACTGGGCCGTGCAGTGCTGCGGCTGGGGGGTTCTGGCGTGCAGCGTGACACTGGGCCGTGCCGTGCAGCGGCTGGGGGGTTCTGGCGTGCAGCGTGACACTGGGCCGTGCGGTGCAGCGGCTGGGGGGTTCTGGCGTGCAGGAGCCCGTGGGCTGGAGGGAGCAAGGAGCACAGACTGTGCCGGCCGCCTGTTTGCACAAGGAAAACAAACAGTGCTGGCTGCTGCCTCTGGAATGTGGTGGCTGCCGGGGTTGGGCAACACCCCTGAGTCATTCCCCGTTGCTACAGGCGCATCTGGCTGCGGGCGGGTTCCGCAGCCGCAGGGCGGGGTGGCCTAGGAGAGCCCCGCTCTCTCCGCACAGGAAGCCGAGCCTGCCTGGCCGTTGGGAGGAGTGAAGGGTGGGACCTTGGGACCAGCTTGGTCCTGGTCCCGTCCCGCCTCCTGGCCACGGCGCAGTGCACAAAGGCTGGCATGTGGCCAGAGGCCTGGCACGCCCCACTGGATAGGACAGGAGCAGCCTCAGGGAGCTCCCCACCCATGCAGTCCCTCTCTGGCCTGGCTGCCTCGGTACCCCTGGCCTCGCCACACTCGCTGAGCGCGCCCTCGTGGCCCATGGGTGGTGCTCAGGCAATGAGCCAGGAACCATGGCCTGGCAAACCAGGGGAGCAGGGCCATGCTCCTGGTGCGGGGCAGAGGGGGCACAGAGGGAGGGAGGCCGGCGCGGGGCAGAGGGGCCAGTGCGGGTGCAGAGGGAGGGAGGCCAATGTGGGGCAGATGGGCCAGTGCAGGGGAGTGCGGGCGCGGAGGGAGGGAGGGAGGCCGGCACGGGGCAGATGGGCCAGTGCGGGGCAGTGCGGGCGCAGAGGGAGGGAGGAAGGCCGGCACGGGGCAGATGGGCCAGTGCGGGGCAGTGCGGGCGCGGAGGGAGGGAGGGAGGCCGGCACGGGGCAGATGGGCCAGTGCGGGGCAGCGCGGGCGCGGAGGGAGGGAGGGAGGCCGGCCGGCACGGGGCAGATGGGCCAGTGCGGGCAGTGCGAGCCGGAGGAGGAGGAGGAGGCCGGCCGCACGGGCAGATGGGCCAGTGCGGGGCAGTGCGGGCGCGGAGGGAGAGAGGGAGGCCGGCGCGGGGCAGAGGGGCCAGTGCGGGGCAGTGCGGGCGCGGAAGGAGGAAGGGAGGCCGGCCGGCGTGGGGCAGAGGGGCCAGTGCGGGCGCAGAGGAAGGGAGGCCGGCGCGGGGCAGAGGGGCCAGTGCGGGGCAGTGCGGGCGCAGAGGAAGGGAGGGAGGCCGGCCGGCGTGGGGCAGAGGGGCCAGTGCGGGCGCAGAGGGAGGGAGGCCGGCGCGGGGCAGAGGGCCAGTCTTGGGGCAGTGCGGGCGCAGAGGGAGGGAGGGAGGCCGGCCGGCGTGGGGCAGAGGGGCCAGTGCGGGCGCAGAGGGAGGGAGGCCGGCGCAGGGCAGAGGGGCCAGTGCGGGGCAGTGCGGGCGCGGAAGGAGGGAGGGAGGCCGGCCGGCGTGGGGCAGAGGGGCCAGTGCGGGCGCAGAGGGAGGGAGGCCGGCGCGGGGCAGAGGGGCCAGTGCAGGGCAGTGCGGGCACGGAGGGAGGAAGGGAGGCCAGCCGGCGCGGGGCAGAGGGGCCAGTGCGGGCGCAGAGGGAGGGAGGCCGGCCGCAGGCAGATGGGCCAGTGCAGGGCAGTGCGAGCGCGGAGGGAGGAGGAGGCCGGCCGGGCGTGGGGCAGAGGCCAGTCTTGGGCGCAGAGGGAGGAGGCCGGCACGGGGCAGATGGGCCAGTGCAGGGCAGTGCGGGCGCGGAGGGAGGGAGGCCGGCGCGGGGCAGAGGGGCCAGTGCGGGGCAGTGCGGGCGCGGAGGGAGGGAGGGAGGCCAGCCGGCGCGGGGCAGAGGGGCCAGTGCGGGGCAGTGCGGGCGCGGAGGGAGGGAGGGAGGCCAGCCGGCGCGGGGCAGAGGGGCCAGTCTGGGCGCAGAGGAGAGGAGGCCGGCACGGGGCAGATGGGCCAGTGCAGGGCAGTGCGGGCGCGGAGGGAGGGAGGGAGGCCGGCCGGCGCGGGGCAGAGGGGCCAGTGCGGGCGCAGAGGGAGGGAGGCCGGCACGGGGCAGATGGGCCAGTGCAGGGCAGTGCGGGCGCGGAGGAAGGGAGGGAGGCCGGCCGGCGTGGGGCAGAGGGGCCAGTGCGGGCGCAGAGGGAGGGAGGCCGGCGCGGGGCAGATGGGCCAGTGCAGGGCAGTGCGGGCACGGAGGGAGGGAGGGAGGCCGGCCGGCGCGGGGCAGAGGGGCCAGTGCGGGGCAGTGCGGGCGCGGAGGGAGGGATGGCGCAGCGGGGGGCTGTCTGCTCTGTGACCCGGGGTCCCCTGCGCTGGGATGGGGGATTCTCACTGACTCTCCCAAACGTGGATTAACCCAGACACCCAGGCGCAGCCTCCCCGGGACAGACAAAGGGAGGGGGGCGGAGGCCAGCACCGGTCTGGGGGGCAGGGCTGGGAGAGAGTTTTGGTTTCTGTCTGGAATCATGGGGGAAGCAGCCTAAGCCAGGGGCTGGGGTTTAGGGGCCCAGGCTCCCCCATCTCATGGGGGGCTGGGGCATCCTAGGCCTGCCCTGGAACCGGATGGCATCTGTGCTGGGCTGCACCCTGGAGAAGCCGTAAACTCCCTCTGTTCTACTGGCTGGCGGAGTCTGTTCGTGCCACTGCGGGGTGCAGGAGGCGGGGACCCCGACGCGCCGTCACACCAGGGCAGAGCCTTAGTCCTCTTGGGGGAAGGGGTTCCCAGGCCCCAGCCCAGCCCCCCAGGCAAGGGCGGGAAGGGAGGCAGGCCAGTCGGGAGCCTGCCTGGCACAGCCCCAAGCACCCAGCAGCCGGAGCCTCAGGCCTGGGGGTGGGGAGCGGGCTGGAGGCTCTTCCAGTCCCCCCCCCACAAAGCTCCCCCCTTGCTGGCGGTGGCAGGTGCCAGCCCAGTGTGTGGCCTGGGCCGGGCCCATGAGCCTGGAGAGCTGCAGGGCAGGGAGCCAGGCCGGGCCGGGGCTGAGGGGGGCCTGGGCCCTTGGGAGGCAGGGAGCTGAGTGGGAGCGGGGGGCGGGCCAGGCTGGAGCTGCAGGGGCTGGAGGGGGTGGGGCCGCTGGGAGAGGCGCCTGAGCTGTGGAGAGGGCTGGGCTGGGGACGGGACGGCCCGGGGGAAGCAGCAGAAGAGTCTGGGCTCCCTGCCAGCCCCGGGAACGGAAGCCGAGATCCCTGGGTCTCACCACTCCCCCGCCGCCAGCGCCGAGCAGGGAACCCCCGCAGAGCGTGCCATGTCCCCTGCCGGGGAGGATGACAGCCTACTAGTGCTGCGGGGGCAGGGGTCTGTGCGGTGCATCTCCCCTGCGGGCTCAGGCCGATGCCGCCAGACGGGCTTGCTGTCGGAAAGCGTTGGCCCCTTGTGCGGGTGTGGCAGGGCACAGCGGGAAGCCGGACACTGGTCCTGCAATGAACACCCGCCCCACACAGCCCAGGGCTGCGGAACCTCCTGCCCCGGGTTCTCTGGGTGCCGTGCTCCGACGATGGGGCGTGCTGGTGACGGCAGCCCCGCGGCCCCCCCCCGGAGCCTCCTTCCCCATGCTCTGGGGAGCAGCTGGGTTCTGAGCAGATGCAGATGCAGATGTGCAGGGGAGTGCCCTGTCCCGGGCGGGAGGAGCCAGAGGTGTGACCTTCCGCCCCGCAGGCTGTGTGGGGTGGGGCCCGGGAGGCACTGCCCTTTGCCCTGCGGGGGCCATGCTTGAGGGGAGCCGGCGTGGGCCGGAGGGCATCCGTCCAGCTGTGGTGGGGCCAGCGAAGGGGTTTGACCCTGGCCAGGCCAAGGGGAGAATTCTTGGGTTGCCCTGGCTCAGGCCCCGGGCTACCAGCCAAGCGACAGGGCTGGGGCAGACTCCAATGCGTAGCTCGGCCCTGGTCTCGGCCGGCTCCCTCGCCCCCCTTGCCTGGAGCCCCCCGGGGAGCCGGGCCATGGCAGGCAGGGAAATCAGGGCCGGGGCTGGTGCACAGGGAGGCAGCTCCCCAGGCAGGACAGCAGCTGTGTCCTTGTCTCCGGGGCCGCTGACTGCAGCGTCAGGCCAGGCCCCGCAGGCCGGAGGGAGCTTTGCTTCCTGTGATCTGCCCCCGGGCGCCCAGAAGCAGTTGCCCAGGGCTCTTCCGGCCGCCGCTGAGCACGCTGGCCGGGGGCCCTGGAGGGAAGGCTGGGCCGGGTCCCATGGGCCTGCCTGTGGGGCCAGATGGAGACGGGTTTCCAAGGGTGCTGCTGTGTGAGTTGGCCTGTGCCCTGATCGTCCGCATCCTTCAGGGGCCTGGGCTGCAGCTCGGGGCTGTTTTGCTGCCCATGGGGGATGACAGATGGATTGGATCACAGAAGCCCCCTTGGGTTGTCCCCCGGGTGCTCATCGTGCCACTGAGACTGCCTTCCTGCCCTGTGGGGCTCCCCACCACCCTCTCCTGCTGGGCCAGGAGCTCTGGCCTCCCCCAGCCACAGCCCAGAGATGGGGTCCCAGACCCTCAGCAGAGTGACACAGACACTGATAACAGCTCAGCCACGGGAGGACCCGACTCTAAGGGCTCAGCACCCAGGAAGCCAAGCCCCAAAAGGGACCAAACCCCAAATAATCCCTCTTTCCCCGAATCCAAGTGTTACACATTGACAGCTCCTAAGGCCCGGTCCGCCCCCGCTGTCAGTGGGAGAGAGAGATGCGCAGTGGGTGTTGCCCGCCACAGGCCCAGTTAGCTCCGCTGGGTGTTGTGTGTATGAAGTACAGACAGTAGGATGATGTGGCTGCAGGCGAGAACAGGCGGACCAAAGCGACTGCACTGCAATGAGCCCTGCGCGTGGCTAGTTCCAGCCCACGTTGCTACAATCCCGTGCAAATCCCGTGCAAGTCCCGTACAAATCTCGTGCAAATCTCGACCCTCAGCAGCCATGCCGGCTTCAGTCACTTTCACTCCGAGTTGCTTTGCGCTGTCTTGGGTCTGCAGCGGCTCCCAAGTGCTTCGGATCCCCTTCGGGTGGGCCAGGCGTCCCCACGGCCCTGGCTTCCCGTTGCTGACGAAGACCTCCCCCCGGTGGGCCCTTTGGTTGGGCTGGAGATGACTCCGCACAGGGGCACGGGCATGTGGCTCTGCAGGGCCAAGTGCAGTTTGGGTGGACGGGACAGGAGGGGACGGACCTGCCCTCCTCCAGGGCAGGGTCTTGTCTGGCGCAGGGGGCGGATGCTGTGTGCTGCCTTGGGGCAGGGGCAGGGGAGCTGACGCTTTGCGCTGCCCCAGGGGCGGGGCCGGGGAGCTGACGCTTTGCGCTGCCTTGGGGCAGGGGCCGGGGAGCTGACACTTTGCGCTGCCCCCAGGGGCGGGGCCGGGGAGCTGACGCTTTGCGCTGCCCAAGGGAAGGGCCTGAGGAGCTGACGTTTTGCGCTGCCCCAGGGGCGGGGCCGGGGAGCTGACGCTTTGTGCTGCCCCAGGGAAGGGCCTGAGGAGCTGACGTTTTGCGCTGCCCCAGGGGCAGAGGAGCTGACGCTTTGCGCTGCCCCAGGGGCGGGGCCAGGGAGCTGACGCTTTGCGCTGCCCCAGGGGCGGGGCCGGGGAGCTGACGCTTTGTGCTGCCCCAGGGGCAGAGGAGCTGACGCTTTGCATTGCCCCAGGTGAACCTCTCGTCTCCGGTGACGGACACCAGCTGCTGGAACACGCCCACGCTGGTCCCCCCGGCGCCCTACAAGGTGGACCTGTTCAATGGGCGGCTGGCCGGCGTCCTGCTCACCTCCATCTACGTGACGGCCCTGGGCGAGGTGGCGGTGGCTCACCTGGGCACGGCGGAGGGGCGCATCATGCAGGTAGGTGCGGCCGTGCCCATCCCCAGTCCCGGGGCAGGGGGCACGGTGCCCACGTGGCCGGAACGCAAGTGAGGCCTCCAGGCCCAGCAAGCAGCCCGGGGGGGGGTGGAAGGGGAGCCATTCGCCCAGTGCCGGGGGCTCGCTGCTTTGAACTGGGCACAGTCTGGCCAGGCGTCGGGGTAGCCAGCAGAGCCCCAGACCCTGGGCGCTTCGCCCGGCCCCGCTCCAGTCCCACAGGGGACGTCCCTCCGGGGTTTGTGCTGGCTGGGCCTGGGCAGCCCTGGGGCTCTGCAGGCACCGCGGAGCCCCCTTCCCTGGCACGGCCCGCGCCCTGCCCCGCCCTGGGGCTCTGCCGGCACCGCGGACCCCCTTCCCTGGCACGCCCGCGCCCTGCCCCGCCCTGGGGCTCTGCCGGCACCGCGGACCCCCTTCCCTGGCACGCCCACGCCCTGCCCCGCCCTGGGGCTCTGCCGGCACCGCGGACCCCCTTCCCTGGCACGCCCGCGCCCGGCCCCGCCCTGGGGCTCTGCCGGCACCACGGACCCCCTTCCCTGGCACGCCCGCGCCCCGCCCCGCCCTGGGGCCCTGCCGGCACCGCGGACCCCCTTCCCTGGCACGGCCCGCGCCCCGCCCGCCCTGGGCCCTGCCCCGTACCGCGGACCCCCTTCCTGGCACGGCCCGCGCCCGGCCCCGCCCTGGGGCCCTGCCGGCACCGCGGACCCCCTTCCCTGGCACGGCCCGCGCCCCGCCCCGCCCTGGGGCCCTGCCGGCACCGCGGACCCCCTTCCCTGGCACGGCCCGCGCCCCGCCCCGCCCTGGGGCCCTGCCGGCACCGCGGATCCCCTTCCCTGGCACGCCCGCGCCCTGCCCCGCCCTGGGGCCCTGCCGGCACCGCGGATCCCCTTCCCTGGCACGCCCGCGCCCTGCCCCGCCCTGGGGCCCTGCCGGCACCGCGGATCCCCTTCCCTGGCACGGCCCGTGCCCTGCCCTGCCCAGGGCAAGGTGCTGCCCTGCGGCCGGCTCGTTGACCGTGGCCACTGCCCACAGGTGGTGCTCCAGCGCTCTAGCTCCTGCACCGTCACCCTGGCCAACTTCTCGCTGGGCGCGGCCCCGGTGCGGCGGGAGGTCGGCCGGCTGGGGGACTCGCTGCTCTTCGCCACTGGCAACAAGGTGAGATGGGGGGCAGGGGCTTCCCCTTTGCCCGGCTCTGCCCTGGCCCCACATGGCAGTGGAGCCGTGGGGCGCAGGCAGGGGGTGGCTCGCTGGGTTCCCCGCGGGCGGGAGTCGCTCTGGGGCGGTGCCATGCGGGAAGCCACATCCTGGCCCTGGCCCTCGGTGCGCGTGGCCTCCCTGTTCCGCGGGGGCTGCCTCGGCCATGCCCTGACGCTCCCCCTTCCCCCGAAGGTGTCCCGAGTGCCCGTCACCGGCCCGGGCTGCCGCCACTTCGTGACGTGCCAGCAGTGCCTGCGAGCGGAGCGCCTCATGGGCTGCGGCTGGTGCCAGGACAGGTGCACTCGGCAGGAGGAGTGTGAGGTGGCCTGGACCCAGGAGAGCTGCCCCCCCGTCCTCACTGACGTAAGCCCCGCGCGGCCTCGGCTGGCTCCCTCCCCTGCCCTCTGCCCCAAGGGCCCCCTTCCTGGCCGGGCAGCTCCCCTGCATCTCCCTCCCCGGGGCCCGATGCCGGCTGGCCTGGTGCCTCTGCTGCTGTAGCAGCTCTTGCCCTGGGCTCTGGAGGCTCCTGGTTCGGTCCCCAGGCGTGGGCCGTGCTGGCTGCAGAGGGCGCAGGGACAGCACAGGCTGGGACGGGACGGGGGGCGGGTAGGGCACTGTCTGCTGCTGTCACGCCCCGGGCAGCACGAGCCCTCGTGCCCGGGCTCAGAGCTCCCCCAGCCACGGCTCCAGCCTGTGGCCTGGGCCAGCCAGGGGAGCCGAGGGAGGCGAGCGGGATGGCGGGGGGCTGGGGCAGGGCCGGGGATGTGACGCTGCCTTGTCTCCCCTCAGTTCCACCCCCGCAGTGCCCCCTTGCATGGCCGCACCCGGGTGACGCTCTGCGGGAGGGGCTTCTGGTCGCGCCCGCGCTTCACCGCCATGGGCCCCCCCGAGGCCGGCACCGCCTACCGGGTGACAGTGGGGCAGAGGGAATGCTCCGTGCTGGCCGAGAGCCTGGACAGGAGGTAGGGGCGGGGCAGGGTTGGGGTGCAGGACGGGGTGAGGGTGCTGGCTCCAGGAGGGGGCTCATGGCTGGGGCAGGGGTGGGGGGATAGGAGGGAGTTGGCTCTGTGGCAGCCCTCATTGGTGGCCCAGCAGGGCTAAGGCAGGCTCCAGTGGTGACCCTGGCAAAGTCGGCCCAGGAAGTCTCACATCGGTACCAGGCAAATTGGTTGAAACGCTAGGAAAGAACAGAATTGCCAGACCCAGAGATGGACAGAATTTGTTGGGGGGGAGTCGGCCTGGCTTCTGTGAAGGGACCTCCTGCCTCGCCGACCCCCTAGAGTGCTGTGAGGGCATCAGCAAACGTGGACAAGGGGGATCCAGGGGATCCAGTGGGCTTAGATCCCCAGAAAGCCTTTGACAAGGTCCCTCCCCAAAGGCTCTTAAGTAAACGGTCATGGGAGGAGAGGGAAGGGCCTTTCGTAGACTGAGAACTGGTTAAAAGGCAGGAGACAGAGGGTAGGACTGAATGGGAAGTTTTCTGAGTGGAGAGAGGTAACTAGTGGGGTCCCCCAAGGGTCTGTCCTGGGACCCTCCTGTTCAACCTATTTATAAATGATCTGGAGAAAGGGGTAAACAGGGAGGTGGCAAAATGTGCAGATGATCCCAAACTGCTCAAGATAGTTCAGACCAAAGCAGACTGGGAAGAGCTTCACAAATATCTCACCAAACTAAGGGATTGGGCAACAAAATGGCTAGTGAAATTTAATGCTGATAAATGTAAAGAAATGCACATTGGGAAACATCATCCCAACTAGACGTACAATAGGATGGGGACTGGCTACAACTGATCGAGAGAGAGATCTTGGAGTCAGTGTGGATAGTTCTCTGCAAACATCCACTCCGTGGGCAGCGGCAGGCAAAACAGCAAACCGAATGTTTGGAGTCATTGAAAAGGGATAGAGAATAAGATAGAAAATATTTTATTGCCTCTCTATAAAACCATGGGACGCCCGCATCTTGAATACCACGTACAGATGTTGTCTCATCTCCAAAAAGATCTATTGGCATTGGCAAGGGTTCTGAAAAGGGCAACTAAACTGATGAGGGGTTTGGAATGGCTGCCCTGTGAGGACAGATTACAAAGACTGGGATTTTTTAGCTTGGAAAAGAGGTCGTGACCGAGGTCTGTAAAATCCTGACTGGTGTGGAGAAAGTGAGTAGAGTTATTTACTCCTTCCCGTAACACAAAAACTAGGGGTCACTAAATGAAATTGATGAGTAGCTGAGTTAAAACAAACAAAAGGAAGTTTTTCTTCACGCAGCGCACTCAACCTGTGGAACTCCTTGCCAGAGGATGCTGTGAAGGACAAGACTTTAACAGGGTTTAACAAAGAGCCAGATAAATGCATGGAGGCGAGATCCATCAGTACTTATTAGCCAGGATAGGTAGGGAGGGTGTCCCTGGCCTCTGTTTGTCAGAGGCTGGAAATGAGTGACCGGGGCAGATCACGTGATGATTCCCTGTTCTGTTCATTCCCTCTGGGGCACCCGGCACTGGCCGCTGTGGGCAGACTGGACACTGGGCAGGATGGGCCTTTGGTCTGACCCAGTGTGGCCGTTCTGATGTTCTCTCTTAGAAGCAGCTGGCATGTCCCTGGGGGGCCACGGAGGCCTTGCATGCTGTGCATGCTTGCAGGCCCCACCCTGCGGCTCCTGTTGGCCACCGTTCCCAGTCAATGGGGGCTGTGGGGCCGGGGCAGTGCATGGAGAGCCCTTCCCCCCAGGGGCTGCGGGACTGGGCCAGCTGCTTCCGGGAGCCGTGTGGGGCCAGGGCCAGCAGGGAGCGGGACGGTGCTGAGGAGAAGCGGCAGCACCTGGCCCTGGCCATTGGTCATCCTGGGTGGGCTGGGGGCTTGGAGCTGCTCCCGGAGCCCCCGTGTTTCCTTGCTCCCCGCTGTTCCTGCAGGCCCCCCGTGCAGGCCCGCCCCAGGGCCGCGGCGGACGTGCTGGTGTGCGAGCTGGAGCCCAGCGGCGCCCAGGCGGTGGCAGTGCCCGTCGCTGTCCAGCTCAGCGTTGGGGAGCAGTCGAGGGACCTGCCCTTCCACATCAACGGCTCCGCGGCCCTCGCTGGCTTCGCCTTCGTGGTGCGTCCTTCCCGAGCCGCCTCCTGCTGCGGGGCCGGGCCCACGAGAGCTGCCCCTTGCGGCCAGAGCACGGCTCGCCCCGGGCCTGCCGGGGACCCAGGCCCAAAGCCCCCGGAGCAGGGCTGGCAGTGCCTGGTGCCCTGCTGGGACCCCCGGCCACGCTGCACCCCCGGCCCTGGGCTGAGCCCCGGAGCCTGGGCTGAGCGTGCAGCCAGATCCCACCCTGCTGGAGGGCAGCCCTGGCCCGGGGGGTAGGGCAGCCGCGCTGCAGAGGCCGTGGGGCAGCCCTGGCCCGTGGGGTGGGGCAGCCCTGCTGCGGAGGCCGTGGGGCAGCCCTGGCCAGGGGGTGGGACAGCCGCGCTGCAGAGGCCGTGGGGCAGCCCTGGCCAGGGGGTGGGACAGCCGCGCTGCGGAGGCCGTGGGGCAGCCCTGGCCAGGGGGTGGGGCAGCCGCGCTGCAGAGGCCGTGGGGCAGCCCTGGCCAGGGGTGGGACAGCCGCGCTGCGGAGGCCGTGGGGCAGCCCTGGCCAGGGGGTGGGGCAGCCGCGCTGCGGAGGCCGTGGGGCAGCCCTGGCCAGGGGGTGGGACAGCCGTGCCGTGGAGGCCGTGGGGCAGCCCTGCCTGTTCCCGAGGGGGCTCTGTGCCGCCCGGGGGCCCGCGCTGGAACGGGTTCCTCCCGGGGGCCCCGCGCCCTGCTCCGTGCTCACAGCCCGTGTCCTGTGCGGCTCTGCAGGTGCCCAACGTCACCGCCATCAGCCGCGCGTACGGCCCGCTGGCCGGCGGCACCCGGCTCACCCTCTGCGGCCGGGACCTGGCTGTGGGCAGCAACCGGACGGTGATGCTTGGAGGGGCGCGGTGCCCTGAGGCAGGGCAGCCAAGGTACGGCAGGCACAGCGCCTGGGGCGGCTCTAGCTCCGTGGGGCAGCCGGCGCAGCCTTTGTCTGGGGCGCCTGGAGGGGGCCCAGCTGGGAGGGGCAGGTCTCTCCTGAGCATGAAGGGCTCTGGTCATGGTTACACGCAGTCCCCCTTGGCCCTTATCCTGCCGTGAGTCTGGGTGAGGGATCCTGGGGGGCACCGTGCCTGCTCTGAGCCCGGTGGGTGCTGGGGTTGGGGGGACTCTGTGCCTGCTGTGAGCTGGGCAGGGGGTGGGGGTCACTGTGCCCGCTCTGAGCCGGGTGGGGGGGCCTCTGTGCCCACTCTGAGCCAGGCGGGTGCTGGGGGGGTCACTGTGCCCGCTCTGAGCCAGGCGGGGGGTGGGGGGGTCACTGTGCCCGCTCTGAGCCGGGTGGGGGGTGGGTTGCATCGGGTACCCCCCACCCTGCACCCCGTCTGCAGCCAGATGAGACTCCGCCAGCCAGTAGAACAGAGGGGGGTTATTGCTTCTGCGAGGTACAGCCCAGCCCGGGTTCCAGGTGGACATCGAAGTGAGGGGCTGGCAGCCTCAGACCCTTTGGGGGGGGGTCCACAGGCCCCGAACCCCCAGCACTCGGCTCAGTCTCTTCTCTTCATGTCATCCCAGCCAAGACTGCCCCCTCTCCAGACTGCCCCCTCCCTTTGTTCAGACCCCTTCCCTGCTCCGGTGAGAACCCGTTGGGCCATGGACTAGGTGAGGTGAGGGCCCTCAGGGCGCCCCCCCGCTGGGCAGTGCTACAGACGCAGGCCAGTAGGGGTCACCCACAACCCACACAGCACCTGGTGAATGCCCAACCAGAGTGTACCGCGCCCAAACCTCACAGGGGGCTCTGTGCCCGCTGTGAGCCCGGCGGGTGCTGCGGGCGGGGGGGCTCTGTGCCCGCTCTGAGCCCGGCGGGTGCTGGGGCGGGGCTCTGTGCCCGCTGTGGGCGGCGGGTGCTGGGGCTCTGTGCCCGCTGTGAGCCTGGCGGGTGCTGGGCGGGGGCTCTGTGCCCGCTGTGAGCCTGGCTGCGGGGCTCTGTGCCCGCCTCTGAGCCCAGCTGCGGGGGGGCTCTGTGCCCGCTCTGAGCCCGGCGGGTGCTGGGGCCGGGGGGGCTCTGTGCCCGCTGTGAGCCCGGCTGCGGTTGGGGGGCTCTGTGCCCGCTGTGAGCCCGGCTGCGGGTGGGGGGCTCTGTGCCCGCTGTGAGCCCGGCTGCGGGGGGGGGCTCTGTGCCCGCTCTGAGCCCAGCTGCGGGGGGGGCTCAGTGCCCTCTCTGAGCCCGGCTGCGGGGGGGGCTCTGTGCCCGCTCTGAGCCCGGTGGGTTTTCTCCACTGTCCCCGGCTCCAGCGATGGGCGGATCCACTGCAGCAGCCCTGCCGCCCACAACCTGAGCGCGGTGCCCGTGGCCCTGTGGATCGACGGGGAGCAGTTCCCAGCCCCGGAGCCTTTCCTGTACCTCCCGGACCCCGTCCTGCACGGCATCTCCCCCAGCTGCACCTACGAGTGAGTGCCCGGTACCAAGGCCTGGTCAGGACCCCTGCCCCTCCAGCACCCCACAGCCACCCTCCGTGACAGCCCCTGCAGCCCCTACGCCTGACCGCTCCACCAGCCCCCCACGGCCACCCTCCACGACAGCCCCTCCAGCCCCCCACCAGCCCCCCATGCCTGCCCACCTGCCCCTCCAGATCATCTGCCCTGCCCAGCCCAAGCCTGGCCATAGGCTCCCCTCCTTGGCCCTGGTCACAGGCCTCCTTCTAGTGCCCTGGTCAGAGCCCCCAGCGCCCCCCAGCCCCAGGTCCCCAGCGCGCCCCATTGGAGGCTGCCCTCGATCCCCAGCACGTCCTGACTGGGGACCAGGTCCCCCAGAGCTCCAGGGCATCCCGTCCAGGGCTCTGCCAGCCCCGAGTTCCCAGCAGGCCCTGGCTGGGCTCCGGGCTGGTTTGGCAGCCGCCTGTGACCTTCCGCAGGGGCTCAGCGCTCACCATCCACGGCGCCAGCCTGCACTCCATCTACCAGCCCAGGATCCAGTTTGAGGCGGCCGGCGTGTCCACCAGCGCCACGGTGAGTGCCCGGGCCGGGGGAGACCCCACCTGTCCCCTCCGAGCTCTGCCGGTGCCCCCCAGCCCTGCCCCGCAGCCCAGCCCTGCCCTGCCAATGCCCGTGTCACGGCGCAGCGTGGGATCGGGACTCTCAGGCGGCGGGCAGAGGAGAAGGGTTATTGGGTCCCAGCGCGGGATCCATGTGCGCACAGGAGCCAAGGGCAGGCGGCCTTGCTCCTCTGGGGGGAGGGGTCCCGGGCCCTGAACCCCCTTTCCTGCTCCCAGCCTCATCTCTCGCCACAGCCCAGCCGGGACAGGCGCTCCCCCCAGCCTGCACTCAGCCCCCTCCCCTTAGCCTCCCTTCCCGGCCAGGAGTTCTCTCCTGTGCCTGGCCCCAGGTGTCTGGGGTGAGTCGTGCCCAGCCTCTCCCCACTCATGCAGAGAGTGCTGGGGGGAAACTGAGGCACATGCGCGCACACAGCACAATACAGCAAAGAATGAATGTAACACCACCCCCACTACGTCACACCCTCACTCCCGACCCACAGCCCCTGCCAGCCCGGCCCTGGCCCCTCCAGCCCTACCGGTGCCCCTCACTCCCGACCCACAGCCCCTGCCAGCCCGGCCCTGGCCCCTCCAGCCCTACCGGTGCCCCTCACTCCCGACCCACAGCCCTGCCAGCCCGGCCCTGGCTCCTCCAGCCCTACCGGTGCCCCTCACTCCCGACCCACAGCCCTGCCAGCCTGGCCCTGGCCCCTCCAGCCCTACCGGTGCCCCTCACTCCCGACCCACAGCCCTGCCAGCCCGGCCCTGGGCTCTCTCGGTGCTGCCCGCAGGCCCTGCTGTCCGGGGCCCTTGGTCCCAGGCCGGGCCCAGGTGGCTGAGAGCTCACACACTTGTGTCATGGGTGGCTCGTGTCCACGGCAGTCGTGTTATCTCGGTGTGGCAGCCTGGCTCCCTGGGGCCGTGGCACGGGGTGATGCCAAGGGCAGCGTGGGCATGGGCCTGCAGCAAGTTGTGGGCGTGTCCAGGGAGTGCCGGGCACATGGCTTTCACCGTGCCCTGTCCCCACAGGAGTGCCAGGGGCCGCGCTCCGCCGAGCAGCTGGTGTGCCTGAGCCCGGCCTACCCCCTCACCCGGGGCGAGAGCGCCCTGGGCAACCTGACCGTGCTGCTGGATGGCTCCCCTGGGCGCAGGGCCTTCCGCCTGCGCTACTACCCCGCGCCCTGGGTCCAGCCCTTCCAGTCCGACAGCACCTACACCCTGCCGCCCGGCAGCCACGAGCTCGAGATCCACGTATGTGGCGGGGT
This sequence comes from Rafetus swinhoei, assembly GCA_019425775.1. NCBI lineage: Eukaryota > Metazoa > Chordata > Testudines > Trionychidae > Rafetus > Rafetus swinhoei. The sequence goes on along the minus strand of CM033435.1, from coordinate 1,036,634 downwards.
TCCCGGGGGCTTGGGCAGGGGTTTCCCAGGGGAGACGGCGAGGTTCCCGGGGGAAGCCGGGGGTTCCTAGAGAGGGGGCTTGGATGGGGTTTCAAGAGAAGGTGGGGCGGTTCGTGGGGCTTAGGAGAGGGGTTCCCAGAGAAGAGGCGGGGTTCCCGGGAGGCAGGGGGGTTCCCGGAGAAGGCGGGGGGAGACTTGAGCGGGGGGATTCCCGGGGCAGGCAGGGGGGTCTCTGGCGGGCGTTGGGGGATCCCCGTGACGGTGGCTCTGCGTGCAGCACGTCGGACTGGACCTGCTGGCTGACTGCATGAACATCAGCCTGACGGTGGGGGGCCAGGACTGCCTGCCCAGCGTGCTGAAGAACGAGGTGACCTGCCAGGTCCCCAGGGACCTGAGCCTGCCCGCGGATGGAGCCCCTGTGCAGGTAGAGCCGGAGCTGGGGGGCCCCAAGCCTCCAGGGCAGAGCTCAGCCCTTCGCAGGCGGGCGCCAGGGCCCGCGGGGCAGGGTTGCCGGGGCATGTGGTGCTCCCGTGCCCCACTGTCGATCGGTCCCTCGCCAGGCCAAGCAGCGGGACCAGCCCTGCCCAGCCCCGCCCAGCCCCGCTGGCGGCTCGGGGCTGCTCCAGAGGCTGCTGCTGGCCACCCAGGCCCTGCCAGGATGCACACCTGCAGGTGCCCACCTGTGCCATGCCCCAAGCAGTGTGAGCAGAGCGGAGCGGAGACCCGCGCTTGGCCCCTGTGCACGTAGCCCGGCAGCGGCTGCGACAGGGATCTGTGAAGCCCTGTCCCAGCCCAGTCACGTCCCGGCCCTGCCGTGTGCCTCAGTTTCTCCCTCTGGTGAACGGGACTCAGGGAGCTGCCACTGGCAGAGCAATCGCTGGGTGAAAGCACAAGAGCAGAGCTGGGGGGTGTTTTGTGGGCAGGTCCCCCCCAACCCTGCAGGCGGCTCTGCCCCCCAGCTGCCTGGGCGCTGACTGCCTGCCCTGCCCGTCCCCAGATCTGTGTGAACGGCGCCTGTCAGGACCTCGGCAGGGTCCTGGCCAGCGTCTTGCGGGACCCCCTGATGGGCATCCTCCTAGGCACCCTCACCGCCTTGCTGCTCGGCGGCCTGCTGGCCTTCCTGGTGCTGAAATGCAAACGCCGGAGGAAAGGTAACCCCGGGCTGTACCTCCCAGCCATGGGGAGCTGGTGCCCCTCGCCCTGCTGCCTAGGCGCCAAGACCCCCCCGCCCCGCCACTGATGTGCCTGCCGCCCTCAGCGTGGCAGGGGCGGAGCCTGCCCGTGGCGGGGGAGGCTGGTGCCCAGCGCTGGCTGGAGCGGCTCTGAAGGGCTGCTTCTTCCATGTCCGCAGGCACCGAGAATTTGGAGATGCTGGTGAATCCCAATGGGGATGCCCCCAGCTTTGCCCGGCTGCCCCTGTCCATGGACTACCGGGACATGCATGGTAAGGGGCGGGCACATGGGGACACTACTGCTGGGCCAGCATCTTGCCTGTCTTAGAGCCGCCCCGGCCTGCCGGGTCCCTAACACTCTAAGGCAGTCTTGGGCATGGCTGTGGGCTGCCCCCACCTCCAGCGCTGCCACTGCCCCCCGCCTGCTGGCCCTCGCTGGCCGTGGAACCCCCCAGCGCTGCCACCGCCCCCCGCCTGCCGGCCCTCGCTGGCCGTGGGACCCCCCAGCGCTGCCACCGCCGCCTGCCGGCCTCGCTGGCCGTGGGACCCCAGCGCTGCCACCGCCCCACCTGCCGGCCTCGCTGGCCGTGGGACCCCAGCGCCACCGCCCCCGCCTGCCGGCCCTCGCTGGCCGTGGGACCCCCCAGCGCTGCCACCGCCCCCCGCCTGCCGGCCCTCGCTGGCCGTGGGACCCCCCAGCGCTGCCACCGCCCCCCGCCTGCCGGCCCTCGCTGGCCGTGGGACCCCCCAGCGCTGCCACCGCCCCCCGCCTGCCGGCCCTCGCTGGCCGTGGGACCCCCCAGCGCTGCCACCGCCCCCGCCTGCCGGCCCTCGCTGGCCCTGGGTCCCAGCACTGCTGTGCCTGAGGCCCTTCTGGGGCTGGTGGGCTTTGTGGGGAGCCCTGGGGGTGCCCAGGGGACAGTCCGTGCCTCGGCGGGGCAGGCAGGCGGGTCTGCGAGAGGCTGGCTGTGACTTTGCTCTACCCGGCCCTGGCACCGCTGTCCCCTGCAGCCATGCGCAGTGGCAGCAGCTTTGCCAGCAGGCGCTTCCGGGACGCATCCCGCACGGACAGCAGTGAGGGCTCGGCCGTGCCGCTCCTGAGGGTGCCGTCCTGCTGCGTGGAAAACCTCCGCCCGGAGCTGCTGCAGGAGGTGAGGGACGTTCTGATCCCTGAGGACAGGCTGATAACGCACCGGGACCAGATCATCGGCAAAGGTGAGCGCTGGGCCCGCGTGGCACCCGCAGACGGGCACAGGGAGCGCTGGGCAGGGCCCGCGTGGCACCCGCAGACGGGCACAGGGAGGGCTGGGCAGGGCCCGCGTGGCACCCGCAGACGGGCACAGGGAGGGCTGGGCAGGGCCCGCGTGGCACCTGCAGACGGGTACAGGGAGCTCTGGGCTGGGCCCGCGTGGCACCCGCAGACGGGCACAGGGAGGGCTGGGCAGGGCCCGCGTGGCACCCGCAGACGGGTACAGGGAGCTCTGGGCTGGGCCCGCGTGGCACCCGCAGACGGGCACAGGGAGCGCTGGGCCCACATGGCACCCGCAGACGGGCACAGGGACGGCTGGGCAGGGCCCGCGAGGCACCTGCAGACTCGCACCAGGCCAAGGGGCAATACCTGGGCCAGTGCTGACCATCCCTGGGGGAGCCCACGGGCCCAGGCTGGCGACACCATGGCAGGGCCGGGCCCTGGTCTGGAGCCGGTAGCGCTGCAGCCCGGGGTGCCAGGCAGAGCCACGACCAGCCTCGGCTGTAGCTGGGGCCTGCCTGCGGTGCCCACCTGCTCCCACGCTGTGGGCCGGACCCAGTGTCTGGGGCGGTCCCGGCCCCCTGCTGTGTCTGGTGCCCGTCCGGACCCTGCAGCATTGACCCTCCCATGGCCTCGGCATCTCCCAGCCCGTCACCATGGCCTCCGGGCGCGTGCCTGCCTGGGGCTGGCTGCACGGGGCTCTGCCCACGGTGACTGTTTTCCTGGCCAGGGCACTTTGGGAGCGTGTACCACGGCACGTACCGAGACCCGTCCGAGAGGGACGTCCACTGCGCCGTCAAATCCCTGAACCGTGAGTGCCCCCCCTCGGCTGCCTCTGCCACGCCCCCGGTGCCCAAGGCCCCGCCCCCGCCAGCCTCCTGCCCGGCCCCTCGCCCTGCGCAGCTCTCAGTGCCCAGCGTGTGCCCCGTGGGGCAGCGTAACCCCTGTGATACAGCCACTGCCCCCCACGCCCTCTGCTGCCCCCGGGTCGCCCCATCCCCTCCCGGCACAGCAGTTCCCAGCATTGGTGCCTGGCCTAACGGCTGTGCCCTGCCCCTCGGCTGCACCCTGCCCCACAGCTGCCCATGGATGTGCCCCGCTCCATGGCTGTCTCTTGGCTGTGCTCCGCCCTACGGCCGTCCCTTGACTTTGTCCTGCCCCATGGCCGTCTCTTGGCTGTGCCCCACCCTCTGGCTGCACCCCGCCCCACGGCCGTCCCTTGTCTGCGCCCCGCCCCACGGCTGCACCCTGCCCCACGGCCGTCCCTTGTCTGCGCCCCACCCCATGGCTGTCCCTTGTCTGCGCCCCGCCCCACGGCTGCACCCCACCCCACGGCTGTCCCTTGTCTGCGCCCGGCCCCACGGCTGCACCCCGCCCCACGGCTGTCCCTTGTCTGCGCCCCGCCCCACGGCTGTCCTTGGGCTGCGCCCCGCCCCACGGCCGTCCTTGGGCTGCGCCCCGCCCCACGGCTGCGCCTCTCCCAGGGATCACGGACGTGGCGGAGGTGGAGGAGTTCCTGAAGGAAGGGATTCTCATGAAGAGTTTCCATCACCCGCACGTCCTGTCGCTGGTGGGCATCTGCCTGCCGCGCCGGGGGCTGCCCCTGGTCGTGCTGCCCTACATGACGCACGGGGACCTGCACCACTTCATCCGCTCCCAGGAACGGGTAAGCCCGGGCCGGCAGCCTCGGGCCGAAGGGGGAACCCCAGGCCCAGAGCCAGGCCCTTGGGGGGCAGAGCTTGGGGGGCAGTTGTGCTGCCTGCTGGGTGGGCAGGAAGGGGAGTGGGGGGCTGACGGACGGCCCCCAGCCAGCCACCAAGTCCCCCACCCCGAGGAGGCCAGGAGCCGGGGCAGTGGGTCCAAGGGCCCCGGCCGAGCCCCCCACCGCCCAGGATGGTCTGCCCGCGCCGGCTGGGCGGGGAGGGCGAGAGCTCACCTGGCTGGCAGGGGGAGCCCTGCCCCCCGGCCCCACTGGGTCACGGCTGCTCTGCACAGCACCCGGCTGATCCCCTTCCTCTCCCAGGCCCCCAGGCCTCCCCAGTGCGGCCGCTGCTCCTCCGAGCCCCACCCCCAGCATGGCCACTGCCCCTCCATGCCACCCTCCAGTCCCCCAGCAGTCCCATTCCTGGGCTCCTTGCTCATCCCTGCCTGAGCTGCCAGCTGGGCCCCACATCTGTGCCCCATAGGGCACAAGAGCTGCATGAGAGCCTCCTTCAGCGACATAGGCAGGTCTCCGGGCGGGCAGGTATGGGCACTGCCCGCCGAGCGCTCTGCCCTGGGCTGCCCGTCTCCCTGCCCCTGTCTCCCCAGAACCCGACGGTGAAGGACCTGATCGGCTTCGGGCTGCAGGTGGCGCAGGGCATGGACTATCTGGCCCACAGGAAGTTTGTGCACAGGGACCTGGCAGCCAGGAACTGCATGTGAGCGGGCTGGTGGGCAGGGGCAGGCTGGGGGCTGCGTGCCCAGGCGCGGTGGGGGGCCGGGGGCTGCCTGGCTGGCCTGGGGCACTCCGGCACACTCCTCTGCAGCCTCCTGCAGCAAGATGCTTTCTAGCGGGCGCTGTGCCCCGCACACTGGCCTCAGGAGCTCAGCCGTGGCACCCCTTCCACGGCGCGCTGCCAGCAAGCCAGCCTCTGTGCCGGCCCAGCCCGGGGGCGGTGGGGCCGGGGCCTGGCGCTGCCCCTCTGTGCCGGCCCAGCCCGGGGGCGGTGGGGCCGGGGCCTGGCGCTGCCCCTCTGTGCTGGCCCAGCCCGGGGGCGGTGGGGGCGGGGCCTGGCACTGCCCCTCTGTGCCGGCCCAGCCCGGGGGCGGTGGGGGCGGGGCCTGGCGCTGCCCCTCTGTGCCGGCCGAGCCCGGGGGCTGTGGGGCCGGGGCCTGGCGCTGCCCCTCTGTGCCGGCCCAGCCCGGGGGCGGTGGGGGCGGGGCCTGGCGCTGCCCCTCTGTGCCGGCCCAGCCCGGGGCCGGTGGGGGCGGGGCCTGGCGCTGCCCCTCTGTGCCGGCCCAGCCCGGGGGCTGTGGGGCCGGGGCCTGGCGCTGCCCCTCTGTGCTGGCCCAGCCCGGGGGCGGTGGGGCCGGGGCCTGGCGCTGCCCCTCTGTGCCGGCCCAGCCCGGGGGCGGTGGGGCCGGGGCCTGGGGCAGTGGGAGGGGCTTTGTGTAGCTGTGCGGGTGACCCAAGGGGCCAGGCGCATCGGCGGCCCATTCACGCTGTCACACCCCTAGCTGAGCCCAGCCAGCCCGGGTGCCAGTGGCCCCCGAGTGCCAGCCCCGGCTTTGGGCCCAGCTGTCGGGGGCTGGAGAGAAGCCAGGTGCCCCGAGCGGTGCCACCGGCTGAGCTGGCCTCCCTGGCGGGGGGAGGCTGGTCCTGCCCCCAGCCCGCCCTCACCCCAGCCCCCTCCATGCCTTGCAGGCTGGACGAGAGGTTCTCGGTGAAGGTGGCGGATTTCGGCCTGGCCCGGGACGTCTTTGACAAGGAGTATTACAGCCTCGTGCAGCACCGCCAGGCCAAGCTGCCCGTCAAGTGGATGGCGCTGGAGAGCCTGCAGATCCAGAAATTCACCACCAAGTCGGACGTGGTGAGGGCGGGGCAGCTGGGCGCTGGGCAGGGGGGCTCGTGCTCCCCCTACGCCCATGGGGGGCTCTCCAGGAAGGAGCGCTGCTCTCGTGCCAGCTCCGCCAGGGCTAGCGGGCAGCCCACCCAGGGTGCTAGTTGGCACGAGGGCTTCCCCCCGGCAGCCTGCCCCCGAGCGGGCTGCTCCGCGCCTGGCGGGCATGGCTGGCACAGGGCAGCACTCGCCCAGCCCTCGCCTCTGAGGCTGCACGGGGGGCGCATCGTCTCCCCCACTTGGCTGCCAGGGCTGTGCGCCAGGGGGCAGAGCCCGGCGCCCACAGACAGCACCCGACGGAGCTGGCCCATGCCAGTGGCTCCTGGCAGGGCCGGGCAGGGGATGGAGTGGGCCATTGGCCCTCCCCCCTCGCTGTGGAGCCCAGGGGCCTCATGCGCACTGCCCGGGCTGGGCCCCTGGGCCGATCACCTGAGGTGGGGCCTGGGCGCAGGGCAGACCCGGGGCGATTCTCAGGGGCCCACGCGCAGGGCAGACCCGGGGGCGATCCTCAGGCGGGGCCCGGGCACAGGGCAGACCCGGGGGCGATCCTCAGGCGGGCCCGGGCACAGGGCAGACCCGGGGCGATTCCCTCAGGGGCCCACGCGCAGGGCAGACCCGGGGGAGCGATTCTCAGGGGGCCCACGCGCAGGGCAGACCCGGGGGCGATTCCTCAGGGGCCCACGCGCAGGGCAGACCCGGGGGCGATTCTCAGGGGCCCACGCGCAGGGCAGACCCGGGGCGATTTCCTCAGGGGCCCACGCGCAGGGCAGACCCGGGGGCGATTCTCAGGGGGCCCACGCGCAGGGCAGACCCGGGGGCGATTCCTCAGGGGCCCACGCGCAGGGCAGACCCGGGGCGATTCCTCAGGGGCCCACGCGCAGGGCAGACCCGGGGGCGATTCTCAGGGGCCCACGCGCAGGGCAGACCCGGGGGCGATTCCCTCAGGGGCCCACGCGCAGGGCAGACCCGGGGCGATTCTCAGGGGCCCACGCGCAGGGCAGACCCGGGGGGGAGGGGGGCGATCCCCTCATGCGGGTCCACGCGCAGGGCAGACCAGGGGGCCGATCCCCTCAAGAGGGGGCGCGTCCTGCCCCTTCCCGCGCGGTGCCGTGGGGCTCAGGGCTGGAGTGACCCCTTCTCTCTGCACAGTGGTCCTTCGGGGTCCTGCTGTGGGAGCTGCTGACGCGCGGGGCCCGGCCGTACCCCGAGGTGGATCCCTACGACATAGCGCAGTACCTGCTGAGCGGCCGGCGGCTGCCGCAGCCCGAGTACTGCCCGGACGCACTGTGAGTGCACCCCCCTCCCCACGGCGCCCCTCGGCAGCCTTTCCCCCCAGCCGAACGACCCCTCGGGAACCTGGGGCTGTTGCACTTTATGGGCCCCCCAGGCTCCAGGTTCAGAGTGTGGGAGGGGCTGCGGGTTGAGGAGGAGGCTGGGTGCGCTGAGGGCTCTGCCTGGGGGCATTCAGGGTGCTGGAGGGGCTCCAGGCTGGGGCGAAGGGGTTTGACGTGTGGGAGGGGCTGGGGGACGTAGGGTGGAGGAGGGGGCTGGGCCGTGGAAGAGGGTTGGGGTGCAGGGCACTTCTTTGGGCAGCCCCTTGCAGGCTCCGCCCCCGCAGCTCCCCTTGGCTGCCATTCCTGACCAATGGGAGCTGCAGTTGAGGGGGGTGCAGGACAGAGCTTCCCCCAACACTGGGGGGGGTTGGCAGCACGTGGAGTCCCTCTCCCCCCCCGGCAGGGCTGAGTAACCCCACTGGGGTAGGGGCTGTAGTGGCGGCAGCCCAGGGTCCCTGGCTAAGGGGACCCTGCAAAAAGGTCTGGACTTTTGGGAGCCCAGTTAGGTTTTTGGTGGCCCCCAAGCCCAGGGCCTGGCTGCAGCTCCTAAAGCCCCTGCATTAATCCGGGCCTGCCCGCATCAGCCCCACGTCTCCCCACTCCCAGACCACTCCCTGCCGGACGCCCCCTTTGGCTCTCCTGGCCTGAGAGGGCAGGGGCCTTGGGCTTCGCGGGCCTGCACTAAGGGGCTCTCTCTCGGGCAGGTACGCGGTGATGCTGAGCTGCTGGGCGCCGAGCCCCGAGGAGCGCCCCCCCTTCTCCGCCCTGACCAGGGAGCTGGAGGGCATCCTGGCCTCCCTGAAAGGCGAGCACTACATCAACCTGAGCCTCACCTACGTGAACATGGGGCCCGGCCCGGCCAGCCCCCCGGCGCCCAGCTCGGAGGACGAGGGGGAGGTGGCCGCCGCGTGCTAGGACGGCGGAGCCGGCCGGGAGCCGGGGCAGGCAGCTTCTCGGGACTGTGGCGACGGAGCCGGGCCGGTGCTGCCCGGCTGGCCTGGGCCGGGGCGGCCGCCCACAGTTCTTTCTATTTATTTGGTGTAGCCAAGAGACGTGGGGACTATCTGAATACAAAGGGAACGTTCAGAGCCACCGGCCTGGCCTCAGGGCTCACGTGCTGGGGTCTGTTGGAACGGCCACGTCGTGGCCGGGTTCAGGCGGGGCTTGTCTTGGGGGTGGAAGGAGATTCGGCTCCCCCCTGGCGCAGGGGCCTGGCTCTCACGCCTCATCCTCAGCAGGGTCCCGGGGCGCAGGCCACCCGCGGGCAGGCCGCCCAGAGCCAGGGCCTCGGAGCGTCCCATGGCCGAGTGTGGGGACATGGGAATTGTTGGTTCTGCCTGCCCCGCCCCGCCCCGCCCCCGTCTCCTGCCCTGCCCGCCCCGCCCTGCCCTACCCCCATCTCATGCCCCCATCTCCTGACCCACCCGCCCCTCTGTCCTCTCCTGCCCTGCCCCGCCCCCATCTCCTGCCCCACACCTGTCTCCTGCCCCTTCCCGCCTCCTCTCCTGCCCCACCCCGTCCCACCCTCCTCTCCTGCCCTACACTGCCCTGCTGTCCTCTCCTGCCCCACCCTGCTCCCCTCTCCCGGCCCGCCCCACCCCCTTGTGACGGCACTTCGGGGACCCCCCGACCCTGCACCCCTGTCCGCAGCAAGATGTGACTCCGCCAGCCAGTAGAACAGAGGGGTTATTGCTGCTCCGAGGGACAGCACAGCATAGGACCGATGCAGGCATGAGCGGACAGGCCAACAGCCCTAGTTCCCTGGGGGGAGGGGTTCACAGGCCCCTGAACCCCCATACTGGTTTTAGTCTGCGTCCTCCATGCTCCCCCACGCTCCGACTGCCCAGCTCCCAGCCCTGCCCCCAGCCAGGTGTTCGTCCCCGCCTCCTTCCCCTTGTCTCTCCCCTGGGAAGAGCCTTGTTATCTGCCCAGGCTGGGCCTAGGTGTCTGGGCCAATGCACACGTGGGTGAGTCAGTGGGAATCACAGCACAGCGCACCTGGGTGGGACACCGGGGTACAGAGCAGACAGCCCCCCACTGCATCACACCCCTCTCCTAGCCCCCCCGCTGCACCCCGCCGCCCCCTCCCGCCCCGCTGCCCCCTCCGACCCCGCCGTTCTCCGCCCCGCTGCCCCCTCCCACCACACCGCTTCTCGCACAGGGCCTGGGGCGGCCCCTCGTTTGCCCCGTGGCTCTGCTTGGAGACACTACCGGCGACGCTGTGGCAGGGGCTGGCGGCCTGTCATGTGCCTGAGGGCCGCTAGGTGCCAGCACAGCCCACGAATCCGCGAGAAGCCAAGCAGGCGAAGGAAAACGCGCCGGCGAGAGCGTTTGGGCGGCGCTGCCACTGGGCCGCTCCAGCCCGGAGGGGATTGACCCAGATGGCCATGTGCACGCGGGCCGGGCGCCAAGGAAGGGCCCTTTCTGCAGGGCTGATGCCTCACTCTTCGTTCCTTTGGCTTTTATGAGCGTCCTGGCACTGCAGAGCCCTTGTGCCCGGTGCCCTCGAACACAACCAGACAGGGGGTCTCTGCCCCACAGCACTTCCAGTCTGAGGCCCAAACCCGCCCGACGCCTCTGCTCTGAGCGTCCCACACAGCCACGTGGCTCTCGGAGCACCTCTTGCCATGGGCGCTCGCAGCGTGGCGCTCTGCCCTGGGCGATGGCTGTGGTCTCTGTGCAGCTCCATGGCCACGGGCAGAGCTAACGGTCTTCAACCTCTCTTCCTTGGAGGGCCCCTCGGAGCCTCAGGCGCCACGGAAACCACTTATCTGAAAGGCCTCCCAAGGGGGCTCAGAGCAGGCAGAAAATGCCCCAGGGCCGCAGAGGGGTGGGGGTGGCGCAGGGCTGTGCCCAGTCAGCACTGCGCCTGGGTGGGCACCTTGGCTGCGGCTCTCCCCACGACGGGCACCCGCCTGCGTCCCAGATGGGCTGAGTGAGTTTGTGCCAGTGGGCGCAGGCCCATGGCAGCTCCCCAGCGCCCTGTCGGCCTGTCCTGGAGCAGCAGGCAGCCAGAGCGGGGGTTGAGGGAGGAAAGGGTCCCCGTTTCAGAGCAGCTGGCACGGGCCATTGTGAACCTGGAGGGGTGCCTGCCGGGCTGAGGGTGCCATTCCCAGATCTGCCCCTGACTTCCTCCCAGGGCAGGTCACTGGCCACTCCCGGCCTCAGTTTCCCCACTGTGCTGGGTGGTGCTTGCCTGTCAGCCTGCTGTCTAGCGGGGCTGCGGGTGCCAGCAGGCTGCCGAGGGCTAGATGCGCCGTGCCACGCAGCCCCCGCCCAGGCTGCCCGAGCGGAGCCGGCGGGACGGCAGAGGCTGATGCCCTGCGACAGGCTGCGCGGGGGAGGCTGACACGTGTGCCCCGGAGCCCTGATTCCTTGGCGCGGCTGCAGCAGGCAGGGGGAGGGCGCAGACAGGCCCCTGGAGGAGAGAGCTCCCCAGCGCCAGCCACGTCCCTGCTGTCAGGGTCAGCGTGGCGCAAGAGCAGAGCGGTTGGTGCCCCCGGCCCGGCTCACGCTCCCTGGGCCTGTTGGGCCGAGTGGCGGCCGGCGCGGGCACAGAGCAGCCATTCCTCGCCCGCCCGCCTCCCTCACTGCTCTCTGCTCCTCTGGGGTCTCAGCATGTCAGCCACTCCCCTGGCAGCGGGGCGTGCCAGCCCCCACACACCGGCACGGAGAGGCCAGGCGGGGCTGGACCCTGCAGTTGGGTAGGGTGCGGCAGGGACCAGTGAGACCGAGCTGGGCCCTGGCGGAGTCCCGCCAGCTCAGGGCACCCTCACCTGCGTGGGAGCCTTGCCGGGGCTGAGCCGCAGCTCGCTCCCACGGCCTCCAGTGCCCGGGAGTGGCTCCCTGAGGGGAAAGAGTCTGGCAGCTCAGGCGGGGCCCGATCCAAAGCCCCTGGGAGTAGAGGGCCTTGCGGAGGGGCTGGGACTGGTAGCTGTGCACCGGCACCTGCTCCCTGCAAGCCCCTGGGGCCACGGAGTCATGTTGTCTTAGCCTCATCCCCCCCATTTAACCCCAATGACAGATGTTTGGGGCCCCGCTCCGATTGTTCCCCCCACCATATCGGCCCTGCCCATCGGCTGCTTACTCCGGGGACCCTGCACCACTGTGCAATGCAGCATTTGCAGAAATTCGGGTGGCGTGCGCAGAATTTCCTTCCCCTCCCCCGACAAACAGGCTGCAGCGCTGCTGGCTGCCACTAGGGCCGCTGGCCTGGCAGTGCCCAGCTGGCGCTGTTGGGGCAGCACAAGTTCCTGGCAGCTGCCATTCCAGTTCCCCTCCCAGCTCGCCCTGAAGGAAGCAGGTGGGGTGCCCAGGGATCTGTGCAAGCCAAGGACCCAGCATCAGGCCATCTCACTCTGGCCAAGGGACGGTATCTGGCCTGGGGGGCCCTGGAGCTGGATTCGGAGGGGCACAGGATGCAGGTATCTGGGTGGGAGGTTGTCTGTCCCCATGGCTGGGCTCTGCAGAGGAGGCAGCAGAGACATAGGAACGGGGCTGCCACAGGTTTCTTGAGCTCTGCTCTTGGGGGACCCATTGCACGTGTCCGTCCTGTTACAGACGTGCCGGCAGGCACTGGAGATGCGTTTCCGAAAGGGTGAAACTGGCAGGGCTAGGCTGGGGCATTCTGCAAATGCAGCCCACGAACCAGGCGGGTGCATGGATGTGGCAAGGGCTGGTCCCACGTTCTTGGGTCAGCAGAGCTGCCCACAGCTGTGTCCACACGAGCAAATTGGAGCCACTTTGGCGCCAGTGCTGGAGAAGGGGCCAGTTCACTAGTGTGGACACAGCCTACGGGACTTTCCAAGGGGCTGTTTGAGTGCGGGGGGATCGGTGGTTTCCATCCATGTGCGGAATACAGGTTCTGTGCACTGAGGCCTGGGCGGATGTGTACCACCAGGGGCCACGCACCCAGCTGTGGGCGCCCCACTTCCAGGGAACCCTGCTCCCCAGCCTGGCCTGGCCTCCTTATTTAGTGCAGGCCCTGGCTCTTCAGGGTGCAGGCCCTCCCTGAGCATCACCCCGTTCCGACCAGGAGCCGCTGGTCCCCGAGTTGTGTCCCTCGCACCATACGGGCCAGCCAGTGAGCAGTTCCAAACCACGCGGGGGAGGCTGCAGAGTGTTGGGGTCTGGCTCCTTCCCCAGCGTGCCGGGGGCGTTCCCGGCCGGGTTGCTCGGGGCTCTCTTCAGCATGCAGGGCGGGTTCCCGGCCGGGTCACTCGGGGCTCTCTCCAGCGCGCCGGGCAGGTTCCCGGCCGGGTCGCCCGGGGCTCTCTCCAGCGCGCCGGGGGGGTTCCCGGCCGGGTCGCTCGGGGCTCTCCCCAGCATGCTGGGCGGGTTCCCGGCCGGGTCGCTCGGGGCTCTCTCCAGCGCGCCGTGCGGGTTCCCGGCCAGGTCGCTCGGGGCTCTCTCCAGCGCACCGGGGGGGGTTCCCGGCCAGGTCGCCCGGGGCTCTCTCCAGCGCGCTGGGCGGGTTCCCGGCCGGGTCGCTCGGGGCTCTCTCCAGCGCGCCGGGCGGGTTCCCGGCCGGGTCGCCCGGGGCGCTCTTCAGCATGCAGGGTGGGTTCCCGGCCGGGTCGCTCTGGGCTCTCTCCAGCGCGGGCGGGTTCCCGGCCGGGTCGCCCGGGGCTCTCTTCAGCATGCAGGGCGGGTTCCCGGCCGGGTCGCTCGGGGCTCTCTTCAGCATGCCGGGCGGGTTCCCGGCCGGGTCGCTCGGGGCTCTCTTCAGCATGCAGGGTGGGTTCCCGGCCGGGTCGCCCGGGGCTCTCTCCAGCGCGCCGGGCGGGTTCCCGGCCGGGTCGCTCGGGGCTCTCTCCAGCGCGCCGGGCGGGTTCCCGGCCGGGTCGCTCGGGGCTCTCTCCAGCGCGCCGGGCGGGTTCCCGGCCGGGTCACTCGGGGCTCTCTCCAGTGCGCCGGGCGGGATCCCGGCCTGTTTCCCTCTGAGCCCCGCTCCTCCGAGTCAGTGCTCTGAGCCGGTGCGTGCAGGGCAGCCACGGCTGGGGTGCTCCAGGCGCCTGCTGAAGGCCGGAGCTGCAGCACATCAATTATTGAGGCCGGAGCTGGGCTCTGACAGGCGCGCCATGTATTATACATGCCGGCAGCGAGGCCTGACTCACGGCCCCGTGCACTCAGCCCTGCTGGCTAATTGGCCCCAATACCTCGGGGCGGGGGGTGGAGCAGAGACAGCCAGGCCTGTGGAGTGCTGGGCAGGGGGCTGCCAGGAAGGGGCACCATGGAGCATGGGGGCTGCAAGCTGAGTGGGGGCTGGCCCGTGCGCCCCCCTCAGTTGCAGAAAGGTGCAGGGGCCAGATGCCCGCTCTGCCCACCAGGGATTCTGTCCCTTGCCAGAGGAAGGGAGCAGGCAGCACACAGGGCAGGGGGTGCGTGCGGGAGAGGGGAGAGCAATGGCTGGCACAGGCCAGGCATTGGAGAGCGGGGAGCTGCTGCAGGCGGGGGAAAGTCTGGTCTGGTGCATTTGGGGGCAGAGCCCCCCAGGAGGCCCAGCCGCCAGCCCGTATGGCCTGGTGAAAGGGGCCAGGGCAGGGCCAGGCACTGGCAGAAGCTGGCGGGTAAGGAGCTGGGCAGAGGGGCCGGCCTCACACCAAGGGCCTGGAAGGGCCCAGGGCCAATGGAGCACGCCACACCCATTTTCCAAGCAACCCAAGGGCAATAAGCTGATGAGGGAGAGGCCGGATTGGCTGAGGGATGTCACACTGCCAGGCGGTGGGGAGCCCAGGGCATCCCCGGGGGCAGCAGGAGCCAGAGACACAGAAGCCAAGTGCCTGGCGCTCTGCGATAGGGCCGGAGGAAACTGGGCTGGGAGGAGGGAAGAGCCTGGCCCAAAGCTGCACACGGGGACCCACCTCCCACTGGCTGGGTGACCCCCAACTTTCCAATGGCTTACTCTGCTCCCCTGGCTTGGCCCGACCCCGATGCCTCGCTCACCAGAGCGCCGCTGACTTCACGAGGGACCCAGAGCACCTGAGGGCCAGCCCCAGCGTCGTTAATAATGGCACTTAATTACAACTCCATTGCGCCGAATGCAGCCGCCGCACGTCCCTGCTCCGAGCGGTGCTCTCCGGGGTGCCGGCGGGCTGCCGTGCTCTGTTATTAAGCTCATACAGGGCCAGAAAAGAAGTCAGGCAGTAAGTGCCGAAGCTCCACCGAACGCTGCTTTCCAGGGTTTACTCTGTTACCGTGAGACGTTTCACCCGCAAGGCGCCCTAGAGAATGCAATTCATCAGCCACGTTTGGAAGCAAAAGTCGTGAGCTAAAGGGTGAATCGGGGGGATTTTACTCCTGCTTTAAGCCCAGCTCTGGAGTCGAGAAGGTGAAGCAGCGCTGGTCTGGGACGGACCGTGAGGAAGCCCGCTGCTGCGTTTCTTCCCGTCTCCGGCAGCCCAGCAGCGCTGTGGCAGGCTCACCAGAGGGCGCGCTGCAGAGTCTGGCGCATTTTTATTTTCAGTGTGCGAGCAAATGTTCAGGCTTGGGCAGAGTCTCTGCTGTCCGCTGGGCTCTCCAAAGCCGTGGGGGCGGGGGCAGCGAAGGGCCTTGTGCCCTGGGCTCTGCTCAGTTGAGTCCTGAGGCAGAGTCGATCCATGGGCACTGAGCAGCCGCCTTGGGCTGAGATCCCTGGGAAAGGGACCTTGTCACAACGTAGCCCTTCAATGGGCCCCTTGTGCCCAGCTGGCTCCATGCACAGACCCTGCCCCGAGGAGGCTGCCTTGGCCCAGGCGAGCCGCTCGGCAGATCTGAGCCGTGGAAATGTGGCGCTTGGGAAGGTTGCCCTTCTCTCCCTCTGCCTGTTCTCTGCAGCAGCCGCCTGCCCGCGAGCGTCACTCGCTTTAGTCACCAGCTGCCAGTGAGAACTAGCACAGAGCAGGGGGCTATTTTTACCGAGGAGGAAGACAAAAGCCTTGAGTGCTTGAAGCTCCTGATCGCCGGGGAGGTCCACACGGGTCCGTGCGATGGTTGCAGCTTCCCTCTGCTGCCTGGCGGAAGCGACGGAGAAAGATGCCCCTTCACGTGGGGCTGAGCCCCCTGGAGCCGGGCTCCGGCCAGCGCGCTGAAGAACTCGGCTCCACCAGCCCCCAGGCGCACGGTGCCCTGTGCCCTGTGCCCTGCGCTCCGGTCGCGGGACTGCCCCCGAAAGGCTGAGCCTGGCATAGAAGTCCTGGGATTCTCAGCCATGGGGCAGGCTGGTTCCTTGGCCTTGTGCTGGGGGAGCTGTCAGGCTCGTGCGTTCAGGCTCTTTCCCACGGGGAGGACTAGCTGGACGCTGGTTTAAAAAGCAAAGCTGAGGCTTTGCGGCTCTCCCCTGACTCCGGCACCTGGGGCTTCCCCCCCCGATCTAGCAGGACTCGCAGTCGGCTCCCGAGAGCTGGCGACATGGCCGAGCTGTCTGGGCGCGGGGGTCGGGTGGGGGGTTGTGTCCTTATGGGGCTGGATCTCCTGCCAGAGACCCGTTCCTGGAATCCAGCCCCCGGGCCTCCAGTGCCATGCCAGTGAGGTCAGTGTATGGTCTGCCAGGGCTGCAGCCGGCCGGGCCTGGGGAGGCGATGGGGGGTCGGGGGAGTGTGACCCGTCGCCAGTTGGTTCGTTCCATGAGAGGGGGGACGGGCTCGAACCGGTCACAGGCCAGGTGCTGCTGGGCCCCCAGAGCTCTCCCTGGGGCAGGCAGGCGCAAACACTGTTGCAGCCCTGGCATTTGGCCTGGCGCTGGCGGGGCCCGGGGCCCACACTGCCGCTCCGGCGGGCGGGCTGGGAGCAAGGCGCCGGCAGTGATCCTGGGGGGTGTAGGGGCGCCTGGGCGGGGGAGGTCAGGCTAGTGGGGGGGGTCGGTGGCCTCTCTCCGTGGTTTCCTCTCTCCTGCCGGCCACCGCACCGAGCCCGGAGGCCAGGGCTGCGAACCGGCTGGGGCCTGGCCCTTTAGCTCGTGCCCACCAGCCCAAGCCCCACGGGGATGCTCCCTCCCCCATCAGCCCTGAGAGCGCAGCCCCATGGGCCCCGGCCACAGAGCCGGCGAGGTCTGCGCCGAGCCAACAGGCAGCGCTGCTGGTGGAGCGCGAGCACAGCCGTCCTTCGCCACCGCGGCGCGGAACAATGCCACTGCCGAGTGGGTTACGCTGTCAAGGCCTATGAGGGTTGCCATGGCAACCTGTCCCCGGCCCTCGCAGCGCACGTTCAGGAAGTTCTGCATCAGGACTGGGAGGCGAGGGGCCAAGCCACGGAGCCAGAGGACACGCAGCATCCTCCGGGCGTGGGGCAGCAAAGTCACCGCAGTGTGCGCAGGGACCCTGGAGCAGACAAAGGAGGGAGGCGGTGGAGGGATGAACCCCCGGATGGGTGTGGTGACATTACTGATTAACACGTGGCCCTACCGATCTGTGCAAACAACCCTTGTGCCACGTTGGAGACGTGGCCGGAAAGGGTCAAACACCCCGGCCAAGTGCCCCAATGTCACCCTGCAGAGGCCCGTGAGAAAAGTGTGTCATTTGACAGGGGCTCCCCCCCCCCCACCTTCTTTTGCTGTTCTATACTGGGAGGTCCCCCCTTTCTTCTCCACTCGGCACAGCTGAGGAAGTGGGCAGTGCCCATGAGACCATCTAGATAGGCTGGTTAGTCCCCGGGGCTCCGTCTAGATTGCAGGCTTCTTGCGGAAGAAGCTTTTCCAGAAGAGATCGTCCGGAAAAACTTCTCCCGAAAAAGAGCGTCTACACAGCAAAAGTGCAACCAAAAGGCGATGTGCTTTTTCGACAGTGTCCACATTCATTGGATGCTCTCGCATTTCAGTTGTGATTACTGTGGCCAGAGTGGCCACCCGGGCATCTGTGCTTTTTCCTCTTCTTCTGAAAGAACTCCTCTTCTCCGTCCACACACGCCTTTTTCCAAAAGAGCTCCTTCGGAAAAGGCTTCTTCCTGGTAGAAAGAGGGTTACCAATGTCAGAAAAACCCCTCTGTTCTTTCGATTTTCTTTCAACAGAACACGATTGCAGTGTGGACATAATTGAAGCGTTTTCAGAAAAGCAGCCATTTTTCCAAAAAACATCTGTCGTGTAGACATAGCCCCGAGACTGCCCCTCAGTTGCTGAGTGGTAATTAAGGGCACTGGGTGCTAGTTGGGCTAGAATGGTAGAATGCAGCCCCGGGCATGTCAGAGACGGGAAGCCAGACTCATTAGACGCATTTACTTATAGTGCAGAGGGGCTAAGCATGTCACCAGGCTACCCCTGCCCTGTCCGTCCCAGAGCAAACAGGAACAGGAACACTGGGTGAGACGGATGGATGGGTAGACAGGATGGAAACATACATGGCTGGCTGGCTGGGTAGGTGGATGGATGGGGGAAGGGAGGGAGGGAGGGACACTGTATGTGTGAAGTGATTATTGCCCTTTATTCGGCTCTGGGGAGGCCACAGCTGGAGTGTTGTGTCCAGTTCTGGGCCCCCCACTACAGAAGGGATGTGGACGCATTGGGGAGGGGCCAGCGGAGGCAACCAAAATGCTGAGGGGGCTGGAGCACCTGACCGACGAGGAGAGGCTGAGGGAGTTGGGTCTGTTTAGTCTGCAGAAGAGAAGAGTGAGGGGGGATTTGAGAGCAGCCTCCAACTTCCTGAAGGGAGGTTCCAAAGAGGCTGGAGAGCGGCTGTTCACAGGGGTGACGGATGCAGAACAAGGAGCAATGGGCTCAAGGTGCAGGGGGGGAGGTCCAGGTTGGACATTAGGAAAAACGATTTCCCTAGGCGGGTGGGAAGCGCTGGGCTGGGTTCCCTAGGGAGGGGGTGGAATCTCCATCCCTAGAGGTGTTTAAGTCTCGGCTTGACAAAGCCCTGGCTGGGTTGATTTAGTTGGGATTGGTCCTGCCTTGGGCAGGGGGCTGGACTTGATGACCTCTGAGGTCTCTTCCAGTTCTATGGTTCTATGGTAGGTACGTGGGGGGGTGGATGGAAAGGGAGGGAGGGATACAAAGGTGGTGGATGGATGATGGGAGGGAGGGATCCACAGGTGGGTGGGTGGATTGATGAGGAGGGAGGGAGGAGGGATCCACAGGTGGGTGGGTGGGTGGATGGACGGATGGACTGATAGATGGGGAGGGAGGGACACACTGGTGGGTAAGTGGGGGGGTGGATGAGGAGGTAGGGATACACAGGTGAATGGATGGGTGGATAGGGAGGGATACACAAGTCGGTGGGTGGGTGGGTGGATCAATAAATGGATGGGTAGAGAGGGAGGGAGGGATACATGGGTGGGTGGATGGAGGGAGGGAGGGAGACACAGGTGGATGGATGGACGGGGGAAGGATACACAGGTCAGTGGCTGGACGGATAGATGGGGAGAGAGGGAAGGAGGGAGAGATACACAGGTGGGTGGGTGGGCAGAGCTAAGTGGGTGGGTGGGTGGATGGAAGGAAGGAGGAGGGATACACAGGTGGATGGGTGGGTGGGGAGGGATGGGTAGGTGGGTGGATGGAAGGAGGGAGGGATACACAGGTGGGGAGGGATACGTGGCTGGGTGGGGAGGGATACGTGGGTGGGTGGGTGGATGGAAGGAGGAGGGATACACAGGTGGGGAGGGATACGTGGCTGGGTGGGGAGGGATACGTGGGTGGGTGGATGGAAGGAGGGAGGGATACACAGGTGAGGAGGGATACGTGGCTGGGTGGGGAGGGATACGTGGATGGAAGGAGGGAGGGATACACAGGTGAGGAGGGATACGTGGGTGGGTGGGAGGGATACGTGGGTGGGTGGATGGAAGGAGGAGGGATACACAGGTGGGTGGGTGGGTGAGGAGGAATATGTGGCTGGGTGGGGAGGGATACATGTGTGGGTGGATGGAAGGAGGGAGGGATACACAGGTGGGTGGGGAGGATACGTGGCTGGGTGGGGAGGGATACGTGGGTGGGTGGATGGAAGGAGGGAGGGATACACAGGTGGGGAGGGATATGTGGCTGGGTGGGGAGGGATACGTGGCTGGGTGGATGGAAGGAGGGAGGGATACACAGGTGGGTGGGTGGATGGCTGCAGGGGCAGATGGAGAGCTGTGGACACGCTGGCACAGGACACGGCTCACGCATCCCGCCAACCTGAGCCAGCTGGCCGCTGAGTGGGCCACGAGCCAAGGCTTGGGGACAAGCCAGAAGGAAAGTGGCCCCTGCAGAAGGGCCTGGCGGTCTGGTCTTTGCCCTTTCCCGGGGAGGGGCGGGCTAGGTCCCTGCACCTGCAGGCGACAGGGCCAGAGCAGGGAGTGGCCATGGGGGGTCCAGCAGGTTACTCCGTAGCTGACCGCTAGGGCCAGGAACTGTGTTAGTGAGTTGTGATTGGGCAGGAAAGTCACATGCTGCAGTTGCTGCTCCCCGATTGGGTGAGTGCCTGATCCCTCTCGCTGGCGGGGAGCCGAGGTTTGGAAGCGTCCGACGCCTCTGGCCAGGTTTCCTGCCGGGGCTCTCGCCAGCCCAAGAAACACGCCCGGAGCCGTGGCCTGACCTGTGGCACGGAGCCTGGGAGTGCCAGGCCATAGACCAGGCTGCGGGAGCCAGCCCCAGTGGGAATCTCTGCCTAGGGGAGGCACAAACCCGGGGGACACTCGGGTGGTGACAGGCTTTAATACAAGCCCAGACCTTCGGCCCCCTGAGCCGGTGTACCCAGCCCACCCCTGCAGGAAGGGACCACACACTCCTGGGCAGGAAACTGCCTTGTCTCCACTCTTAACCCAAACTGAACCTACTGCAAAGTGGCAGAGCAGGGAATCGGGCTCTGGGACACGGGGGCGAGGGACACGGGGGGAATCGGGCTCTGGGACATGGGGGCGAGGACACGGGGAATCGGGCTCTGGGACACGGGGCAAGGGACACGGGGGGAATCGGGCTCTGGGACATGGGAGGTGAGGGACATGGGGGGTGAATTGGGCTCTGGGACATGGGGATGAGGGACATGGGAGAATCAGGCTCTGGGACATGGGGGCAAGGGACACGGGTATCAGGCTCTGGGACATGGGGGCAAGGGACACGGGGGAATTGGGCTCTGGGACATGGGGGGAATAATGCTCTGGGACATGGGGGTGATGGACACCAGGGGGAATCGGGCTCTGAGACACGGAGAGAATAGGGCTCTGGGACATGGGAGGAATTGGGCTCTGGGACATGGGGGGAAGGGACAGTGGGGAATCGGGCTCTGGGACACGGGGGGGGCAAGAGACAGGGGTATTGGGCTCTGGGACACGGGGTCGAGGGACACGGGGGAATTGGGCTCTGAGCCACGGGGGCAAGGGACACGGGGGAATGTGGCTGTGAGACACGGGGGCGAGGGACCGGAAGGAATCAGGCTCTGGGACACGGGGGCGATGGACACAGGGGATATGTGGCTGTGAGACACGAGGGTGAGGGACACGGGGGGGAATCAGGCTCTGGGACCCGAGGGCGAGGGACAGTAGGGTATCGGGCTCTGGGACACGGGTGAGGGGGATCAAAGAGGGCGCAATTTCGGCTCCAGAAGAGGGGTGGAGTGGAAGGTTTGACCTTCCTCAGGCAACAGCCTCTGCCCCTCCTTTGAAAGCCAGCGTCCAGGGCTGCCCTCACTCGAGTGTTTCCGCTGCACTGAACCTTCCGCCCTCCCACCCACGCCAAGCCCTGCTCGGGGACTGCCCCAATTAGCAGCTGCAGCGAATCAAAGATTAACGCTGCCCTGATGGCACCCGCTGGCAGCACGGCTCCTTTCTGCCTTGTCTCCCACCCCCCCGCCTGCCCCTCCCCAGCGGGGCCTTCTGCTCCTCGAGCAGGACATGCCGCAGGCTCCCCCGGCTCTGGAGATAGGTACCGGCCAGGCCACGAGCAAGGCCCACAGGTTCTCAGCCCCACCCCCAGCCCAGCGTTCATGGGGGCCCCACCCAGCACAGGTAGCTGAGGGGTAGGCTGCCTATGTTTCCCTGCAGCCCCACTTCCTGTCACTTCCCCTGGCATGGCCCAGGGCCACCGCCCCACTCCCGGGTCGCTCCCCGCTGGGGAGAGGGCAGCTTGCCCAGTGCCTAGAGCGCTAGCGTAGGTGCTGGCACCTGTGGGTGCCAGGCCTTGGAAAGGCTTTTGGCCTCTCTGTGCTCAGTGTGGCCACACTGAATGGGCTCAGCAGCCTCCGTGGCATGGACATGAGCAGGCACGAGCAGGCACCAGAGAGCTGCCCCCTTCAGAAACAAGAGGTCGGCTCCTCCATGCTGAACAGGCAAACCCGGGCCCTGTGGCACTCTGCCCTGTCAGTCCCATGGGCCGACTGCCCAGCCCTGCTCTGCGTGGCCACGCCAGGGCATAGAGAGCACCCCCCCGGGGGCTGTGTGTGTGGGTCTCCCCTCTGGCCAAGAGCTGCGGCTGGGGCTGCCCTGGCTTGCAGCGTTCGCTGCCAGGGCGGGAGCAGCCGCGTTTCTAATTAGTTCAAGATAGCTTGAGCAATTACCATGAAGTGTATTATCGGCTCCTCTGCTTCGCCTGCTTTTCCCCTGTAAATTGGCTTGCAAAGATGACAGATTTCATGCTAATTCGCATTTATCCTGCCCTAATTACACTGCCAAAGACAGGACGCAAACGCTCTAGATTTAAAGTCACAGGCCAGCTAGAACCCAGAGTAACACGCCCACTGCCTGGCCTCCCCAGCCTGCACATTTGCCTCAGCTGGCAGGACTTCCCCAGAGCCCAGCTCCACTCGGGTGCAGTGTAGCGGTGCCCTAGATACTCCACAGGTTCAAACAGCCTGCAAGGCAGCGCCTGCATGGCACGGGGCTACTGGCACAAACCCACTTCTCATGCATCCACCAGAACCCACTTTGGATGGACGGTTGCTAGTCACCCAGACCAGCCCGCCACCAGCTCCGGCAGCAGCCCTTTCCCATGGGAATCCCCAGGCCACTTTCCCATGGCTCCAGCACATCATTTGGCCTGGGTCTGGGCCCACTCCCGCTCCTGCGCCCACTCCAGCAAGGAACTGCATCTCCCCCCCTTCAGCTCTTTTTATACTAGTCTGCTGGGGCCTGATTGGCTGCATCCTGCACAGCCACTCTAGGCAGCTTGGAGGACCTCTCTACTGCTCTTTTCTGGGGCAGGGTGTGGCAGGGCCATAAGGCCTCCAGTAGGGGGACTCAGGGCCTAGCCCTCCCTGCCACAGGCCCTCTAAGGAGACTTTAAAAAAGACTCTGTCATCCAATTAGGTATCTCCAGTCATGCCACACAAGGCAACCCTGGCGACCAATCACAGGCCACAAAGGGCTTGCATGGTGCCCCCGGAACTCGTGGCCCTCTGGCGACAGCAGCCCAGGGTGACTCACGAGCAGAGACCCCCACCTCTGCTGGCTGGTGATTTTGCTGTGGGGAGAGACGCTGACCAGCTGTGATGTTTGGTTGCTATTTCGAAGGTCCGTCCCCCCTGCCTCAGCCATTCTCAGTGAGTCTGACTCCTGCGCTCTCGGAACGCCACAGGAAAGATCCATCCACGTTTTCTTTTCGTATCAGAACGGCAGCTTCTGGGGAGTGAATCTAACACGTCCTGGGGCTGGAGCTTGGCAGAGGCTGGCACATGAAATACGAGTGTAACTTGGGTACTCGAACTGCCCCAGTTTTACCTCCAGCCAAATCCCACCCCACCCCCCGAGAGTGAGAGAAAAGCTGCACTGGATTTGTGTGAAATTGTTCCCATTAAAAGGTGCCAATTCAGCGTGCGAGCTGCGGCGCCCCGGTGTCAAACACTTCCAAAACACAGGGCCGGGAAAACAGGCAGAGAGGAGCCGTTTTTAGCCTGCGTTCCACTGCTCGAGAACAAGTGCTAGCAGGGGCCACCCAGCTGGGAGCGCAGGCAGGCCCGGCGGAGACGTGACATTTTTAGAAATTCACAAGCACGGCTGATGCTCCTGGTGAATCACGTTCGGGAAGGGGAGGCTGGCTTGCACATGGCCTCGTGCAGCGCCGCGGCCCCCTGGCGGGAAGGGCAAAGCTGAGAATGCAGCGCCAGGCTCCTCGCAGCCCTCGCTTCATGTGTCCTCGCTCGGCCCCTGGAGGCCTACGCTCCCAGTGAGCAGCGTGCCTGCACAGCTGCCTATTTACCCTGCTCGGGGCGGGAACCTGCGGCAGCCGGGGAGGGGAAGGGGAGAGGGCCGACCCACCCCCACCTGCCTCCTGGCCAGCTCTCCAACTTGCTGCAGCTAAGGCCACCTGGCCCCAATCCTGAGCTTGCCACAGGCCGGGGGGCTGGGTCCCAGAGTTGTCATGGGAGAAGACAAGCTATCTGTCCATCCCCCTCCCCCGCCAGCTGCTGCTGCCAGGAGTGAGAGCTGGGGGAGTCCCCTCTCCTTGCAGTCCTCCCAGTGCACCCTCCTCCTCCACAAGCCCCTCCTGAACCCAGGCCCACCCCCAACTGGAGCCCTTACACCCCAACCCAGCCCTACCCCACTCATCCCTGGCCCCACCCCAGAGCCTGCACCCCCAGCCACAGGCTCCATGGTGGTGCCCATAATAAAATTCATTCCGCTCAGGAGTGGAAAGAAGTCGAGGGCCCGCTGGACCGGGATCCTGTCCCTCTGCACAATGGCTCCTGTCCAGGACACAGCTGCTCCGAGCCCTCCGGGAAACCGAGCAAGAACCCTTGGACAGGTGGGAAGTGGAGGCCCAGAAGCTAAGCGACCTGTCCCCGGCCACACAGGGACTTGAGAACTTTGAAAGCGTTTGCTCTGCACTTGGGAAGCCGGGCCTGGGAATCGCCCCTCTGCCCCAGCCGCCCATCCCAAGGACTGTCCGGATCAGAAGGCCGGCAGGGAACATACCAATACAAGGCCCCATTGGCGCTTGGGCAATGCCACCTGCGAGGAAGCTCAGCCTGCAGGCTGGGCATCTGGATGCAGGAAGGAAGACAAAGCCGGAGAGAAACGTTCCCTTGTGTTGGTGGGCTGACCTCGGCAGGGCCAGGGACTCTAAGCCAGAGAGCCCTGGAGCTGCCCTGAGAGATGCTTCGACTGGCCAGCTGTCCAGCTCTGTCACGCTGGGGATTCAGCGGTAACTCGGTCACTTGCTGGACCCTGTAAGTGCGCTCGGATTCTCTTCTCCTGGTTACTCACCCTTCAGACGGCTCTCACAGGCTGGGTCGGGGGAGACCCGGAGGCCGACTGAGCTGGGGGGCGTGACTGGTCTCTTGGGACTGGGGGCATCCTGCACGTGGAGGGATTTGGGGTGCGAGCATTTATCACTCCGCCCAGTCTGGGCGGCTGGATGCAACGGGCACTGTCCGGGACTCCATGGTGAGGCTGGGACCGTGATCCAGGAGCTCACATTTGCCACTGGCCTGGTTAAATATAACTATAGAACCCCAGCTGTGTGGGGTGTCTGCCCTGGGGTGTGACACTTGCCCTGGGTGTGACAGCAACAGCCTGTCCCACGAGACAGCCTGCCCTGGGTGTGACAGCCTGCCCCAGGTGTGACAGAGGCAGCCTGCCCTGGGGCTGTGACAGTGACAGCTTGCCCTGAGTGTGACAATGTGACGTAGTGGGGGTGCTCTCTACTTTGTAACCTTGTGTTTCTGCCTGTCTGTATTGTGTTATGTGTGATTCCCAATTACTCAGGCCACGTGTGTATTGGCCACAGACACCTAAGGGCCAGCCTGAGAAGCGAGAGAGACAAAGAGATAGAGGTGGGGACTGTGACCAGGCTGGGGGATAGGGCCTTGCAGTTGGGTTAGTCTCAGATGAGGAGACTGGGAGCAGGAAAGGGGGGTTCAGGGCCCGTGAGCCCTTCCCCCCGAGAGGAATAAGGCGTCTGCTCTCGGTGCGTGAGCTAACACCGATCCTGTGCTACGCTGTGTCCCTGAGAGCCAATAAAACCTTCTACTCGACTGGCTGGTGGAGAGTCACATCTGGCTGCGGACGGGGGTGCAGGGTCGGGGGTCCCCAACGTGCCGTGACAGTGGTGGCAGCGGTGGGATGGGCTGCACCCCGTGGATGGAACGTCCGGCAGTAAGTGACTGGGCGCAATGGAAGGAAGGGGGCTTGCGAGAGCCTGGTGCTGGAGGCAGAGAGAAGCGGTTCCAGGAAGCGGAGGGACAGGCGGCTTAACCAAGTGTGGCCGTGGAGAGGGAGTTTGCCCAGGACAGTGAGTGGCGTTCGAGGAGCCTGGCACACTGAGGGGATCTTCCTGGGAGTCGTGGGTACTGCAGCATTGGCCGGTGAGTCTGCCCCGGGGAACCGGCGGGGAGATGGCCCACGCCCCACTCCTGAAGGCAGCCCTTGTGGGGCTGTGCAGAGAGAGGGGCCTGCCCGTGGGGAAAGCAACCAAGGCCCAGCTGATTGCCTGGCTGGAAGAGAATGATCATTCTGGGAGACCTGTCACTCCAGAGGCAGGTCTCTCTGTGTACCGGGTGGGGGCAGGGCAGGGCCTGTGGAGCAAGTGCCTCGTGCCCCGGGAGGTGGATGGCAGGGAGGTGACGGGCTTGTGGGACACAGGGGCGGAGGTGACGCTGGCCCGGCCCGATATAGTGGCCCCAGACCGTATGGTGCCCAACACTCAGCTGATCCTGAGGGACATAAACAGGACCCCATTCAAGGTGCCTATAGCCTGGGTGCATCTGAAGTGGGGGGCTAAGGAGGGCCCCAAGGAAGTGGGGGTGCACCAGCACCTGCCCGCTGGGGTGTTGATGGGGGTGACCTAGAGGATTGGCCGGAAGGACCCCACAGTGCTCTGGTCACTACCCATAGCCAAAGCCGGCGAAGGGCCTGCAGCAGACAAGAGGCTAGGACTCCAGACCCAGGCAGGGGCCGGGGACCGGTCCCTGTGCCTTCCCCAGCTGTTGAATTCCAGGCGGAGGTGCAGGCAGATCCCTCCTCACAGACGCTGAGGGACTGGGCTGGCCTTGGCGCAGCTCAGCCCCCGAGGCAGGGGTGGGCAATAACTTTGGAAGGGGGGCCACTTCACAAATTTCAGAAGTGGCCACGGCTGACCCGGAAGGGGCGGGGCCTTGGGGGCCGGGGTCGAGAACTACCCTGCTGGGTAAGGTGACCCTATTTTCTGAACCAGCTGCAGCTAATAAGATCAGTTTAATCTAAATTATGAAACAGATCAAGCATTTTAACTTTCTCATGTTAGTTTATCAAACTTCATTTTAAATAAAGTAAAATATTCTGTCCAACACAAAGGTTTCAATGTTTTCTTTATTGATGGGAGGGGGGGAACCCTGTTTGGGCCGGGGGGGGGGTCACTGACCCACAAAAAATCAGTTGGGGTCCACACAAGTGAGAAGCAAAAAAACTCCAAAACCCCCCAGCGCTCACTGATGTGGCCCCAACTGAGACATCTCACTCCTCTGGTGCCCCAGCCTCACAGGGTGAGGGGAAGGGAAGGGGGAAACTGAGGTTCAGGGCTTCCCATAGACCAGATTGACTTTTCTGGGGTTCTGGAGTTAGTGGATTTTACAGACCTCCTTAGGCGCTGGGATAGGGACAAAAGTGAGGGGTACAGTGCATGAGGCAGGGCTGCCAGCAAGTAGGATAGGGATGGGGTGCAGGGTCTAGGAGGGAGCTGGGGTGCAGAAGCAGGCGACCCTGAAGCAGATGCTGGAGGCCTTCATGCACCAGCACCCACAGGACTGGGACGAGTACCTGCCACCCCTGCTGTCTGCACACAAGGAGGCACCCCGAGGGTCTGCCAGGTTCTCCCCGACCGAGCCAGGGTGCAGAAGGGGGAGGGACCCCCAGGGCTTGCTGAGAGAGTTATGGAAGAGGGAGGCCTCCCTGGATGGCGAGTTAGGGGTGGAGGACGTCCTGATTTTCCGGGAACGGCTCGCTGAGCTCATGTGCCCGGCCAGAGACACCCTGGGCAGAGCCCAAGGAAAGCAGAAGGGCTGGTACGACGCAGTGACTGGGACCACGCCAGCCCCTCAAAGCCGTCTGTGATGTAGTGGGGGGGACTGTCCACTCGCTGGGTGCTATGCTTGGACTGTGGGTGACCCTCACTGGCCTGTGTCTGTGAGCACTGCCCAGCGGGGGGTCACCCCTGAGCTCCAGCACGTAGACAATGGCCGGCCGCCTGGGGTGTCTCAGCTGAATCAATGAAGGGGTGGGGCTCCCTGGGGGAGGTGTGTTCGGTGGTTTTGGGAGAGGCCGTCTTGGCCGGGAAAACATGAAGAGAGGAGACTGAGCTGAGTACTGAGGGGTCAGGGGCCTGTGGACCCCACCCCAAGAGGTCTGAGGCTGCCTGGCTCTGACTCCTTATGTCCACATCACACCTATGCTGCGCTGTATCCTGGAGCAGCAATAACCCCTCTGTTCTACTGGCTGGCGGAGTCTCATCTTGCTGCAGACAGGGTGTGAGGAAGGGGGGGAGTTTGGCGGTTCGGGGGGGTTGCACACAGGGGGGCGCTCAGTGCCCAGAAGTTACTGGTTAATGTGACAAAGGGGGGGAGTTTGTTGTTTCAGAGAACAGCCCAGAACTGGAGCCGCGGCGTCTGATGCCCTGGTGCCCCCGGCCCTGCTCAGAGGACACGGCCGGTTCCGGCCAGACACCAGACAAGGGGCTGCAGAGGGGAGACCCCGCGACCGGCCCAGTTGATCCCAGCGAGGGGAGAATTGGACGGGAGGGGAGGCGGAGAAAAGGGGCCCAGGCGACCCTCTTACCTGGGGAGAAGACAATGGCGGGGAAGGGGCTGTTGCTGGAGATATTGGAGGCTCTGCTGGGAGACGGGGGCTGTTTTGGGGGACAGAGCAGGGCAGGCAGGACTCAGCCGGCTGCAGGGGAGGCTGACGTGTGGGTGAGGGGCCCAGGCCGACTGGCCTGAGGGATCCTTTGCTGTTCAAAGCTCAATAGACCCTCCTGTTGGGTGCTGGCTGGGAGTTGCTCTGGGCTGGGGAACAGGGGGGTGCTAGTCCCTCCGCGAGTTGAGTCCCCAGGGGGCCAGAGGGAGGGGACCCCCCGAGGGGCTCACAGCGGGGGCAGGCGGCTGGAGGCCCTGAGAGGCACCGTCCCAGAGGCGGAGGGGCGGACCCCCCAGGTGGGAGTGGGGCCCCACGAGAGGGTCACCGCACTGGAGAGGGGGGATCTGCCCAGGAGCCGAGGGGCCAAGTGTGGGCACAACCCGTGAGCCGTGACACGGGGTGCAGGCTCGGGGGGTACCCGACACACGGCCACACCGTCCAGCAGCTGAACAGGGTGGAGCCAGATCCTGCAGGGCACCGCTGTGGCAGGCCCAAGCCAAGGGGAGCGCCAATGTCACCGCTGCTGTACCCGGTGGGGGGTCACAGTGGAGTGACCCCACTCAGTTCGCTCTTGGAGGGGGGAGAGATGTGACAAGTGGGGGCTGTCTGCTCTGTAACCCGGTGTCCCCACCTGGCTGTGTTGCTTGTGTGATTCCCACTGACTCACCCACGTGTGTATTGGCCATAGACACCTAAGGGCCAGCCTGACAAGATAAGGACTCTGTTCCCAGAGAGAGACAAAGGGTTACAGAAAACAACAAGTGGTCTGGTAGCACTTTAGAGACTAACAAAACGTGTGGCTGGTGCTATGAGCTTTGGTGGGCACAGCCCGTGTTTGGTTAGTCTAGAAAGCGCTACCAGACCGTTGGTTGTTTTTGTCTGTGACAGACTAACTGGGCTACCCCCTGAAGCTCTTGAACATACAAAGGGATA
Source organism: Rafetus swinhoei (assembly GCA_019425775.1). Classification (NCBI taxonomy): domain Eukaryota; kingdom Metazoa; phylum Chordata; order Testudines; family Trionychidae; genus Rafetus; species Rafetus swinhoei. Next base: position 1,007,643 of record CM033435.1, on the reverse strand, counting down.
TAGGTGTGACCAGGCTGGGGGGTAGGGCCTAGCAGTTGGGTTAGTCTCAGCTGGCGGAAGATGAGAGGAGACTGGGAGCAGGAAAGGAGGGTTCAGGGCCCGTGAGCCCTTCCCCCCGAGAGGAATAAGGCGTCTGCTCTTGGTGCGTGAGCTAACACCGATCCTGTGCTACGCTGTGTCTCTGAGTAGCAATAAAACCTTTTACTCTACTGGCCAGATGAGAGTCACATCTGGCTGTGGATGGGGGTGCAGGGTCGGGGACCCCCCGACACGCAGTCACAGACACCTGCCCTGGGTGTGACAGTGATAGCCTGTCCCATGTGTGACAGCCTGTCCTGGGTGTGACAGTGGCAGCCTGTCCTGGGTGTGACGGTGACAGTCTGTCCTGGGGGTGTGACACCTGCCCTGGGTGTGACAGTGACAGTCTGTCCTGGGGGTGTGACAGCAGCAGCTTGCCCCGGGTGTGACACCTGCCCCGGGTGTGACAGCGGCAGCCTGCCCCGGGTGTGACACCTGCCCCGGGTGTGACAGCGGCAGCCTGCCCCGGGTGTGACACCTGCCCTGGGTGTGACAGCGGCAGCCTGCCCCGGGTGTGACACCTGTCCCGGGTGTGACAGCGGCAGCCTGCCCCGGGTGTGACACCTGCCCCGGGTGTGACAGCGGCAGCCTGCCCCGGGTGTGACACCTGCCCTGGGTGTGACAGCGGCAGCCTGCGCTGGGTGGGCGCGATGGCCCTGAGCCACGCAGGCAGCGCGCCAGGCGTGCTGAGCGGAAGGAGGCCAGCAGAAGGGCAGGCGGAGTGTGCGCGTGTAGGAGGCAAGCGTTTCCGTTCCCAGGATTTATTCTCGGCTCTTCCCAAAGCCTGGCAGAGGGTGACAGGCTCAGCTCCGCCTTCGGGGGCTGGGCGGTGAGCACTCAGGGGTGCTTTCCATTGGCTCGGCGCCTTCACAAGGTGCTGCAGGGGGACCTGTTGATGCAGGCACCAGAGGTCCCCCAAAGGCGGGGAGCACTCCCTTCGGGGTGCAGAGGAATGTTGGGGGTGCGGCAGGCCCAGGCCAGTGCCATCCAGCCCCACCCTGCCTCTGCTCCGGCTTTGGCCCCAGCCCCACCCCCATCAGAAGCCCCCTTACCCCATACACATCCCCCCTCCCGCTCCCTGGCCCAGGGTCATGGTTCCAGCTGCGGGTGCAGTGTGGACATGAGCTGGGGGTTGAAAAGTTTGGGGACCACTGGCCCACGCTGGGGCTGCAATTCTGTGGCCATGTGGCCAGATTGCTTGGGCTTGCCGGTGGGAAGTTCTGGACAGAGGCCAAACTCCTCCTTGCGTTCAGGTCACTTTCTGGGCACAGTGGACGTTCAAAATCGCAGTCCGGGTCCAGCCCTTCCCCTTCTCTGCGCCAGAGCTGTTTGAAACGCCCGCGAGTCGGGAGGCGCTGTCCATCCTGCCTGCGCCGGGGAGAGGTTTGTGTCTCCGAGTGGCTGGGAGTCACGTAAGATGGGCAGCGCAGGGCAAGGAATTAATTCCCCAAGGAATATAAATATTTGTAAACTGCAGTGCCTCCTGGCTTGGTAATCGGTAACCGCCGCAGCCTCGCTCTATTGTCCCGCCAGCGTCCGAGAGCTGGTGCGGGACGGGGCAGCGTCCGGACGTCAAATGCCTCCAGAGGCGCCCAGCCCAGCGGAGGCTCTGGCGGCACCCCGCGGAGTTCGGCCGGGAGGGGTCGGGGGCCTCGTGCAGCATTTCCCCGCCCTGCGTGGGCCCCTCCCGTGAGCACGGCGAGGATGCCGGTGGGTGTTAGTAGGAGAAATGAGTGTCGAGGAGACGCGCGTTGCTCGGTCCTTTGTGTGCATTTCACACCCCAGCGTTCTCCGGGCAAAGGGGATTCCGGGCGGGGTCTGATGGCAGCCGCTGGGGCAGGAGAGCGCCCGCTTTCCCCGCAGCCAGGTCTCTCTGGAGAGCAGAGGGAGCCAGCGTCTGCCACATGTGTCCCGGGAGGTGGCCAAGGCCTGCCGGCGCCTACACTCAGCCTCGCATTTGCAGTGTGCTTCCAAGCGGCCCCTAAAACCCTACCAGAGGGAGTGGGGGTTGGGGATTTCAGTCCCCTTGCGATGTGGCATGTGATTTCTACTGCCCTGCAGTAACCCCATGTGTGTGCCTCAGTTTCCCTGGGCACTGCACCAGTACCTCGGAGGGGATGGGAAGTTTGGTGTGACAGCCGCCCCCAGGGACACAAGGGCTGATGTTTTCCAGAACCTGAGCCCAGGAGCGGAGCACCAGGTGACGCCTTTTGCCAAAGAAGCAGGGCTAGGGCTGAGGGGCGTGGCCCAGGCTGCTAGGCAAGTGAGTGCGTCTTGGCAGCTTTGGGGAGCAGAGATGGGGGACAGGGCCTGGGCCCCCTTCCCCAAGCTGGGCTGTACTGGCTGCTTCTGGGTCCTGTGCTGACCAGTCTGCTCTATGCTGTGTCCCTGTTGACTGATACAGGTGGGACCTGCCTGGTCCGGCACCCAACCAGGGGAGGTCAAGGCAGCCCTGCTCCTGGCCCAGCCACGGCTGCACTCCTCGCTGCTGGCCCCGCTGCCTCCAGCCCCCAACTGCTCCCTGCCTCCAGCGCTCCCCACCGCCAGCCTGGCCTGGGCTGAGTTTCTGAACCTGGCCAGCCGGGGCTCTCTGGTCCGGCAATACCCGTGGATATCCTGCTGGACCACAGAAGTTGCTGGACCAGAGTCCCGGGTTTTAGAGGTTCGGCTTGTAACCCTTCCGTTCTCCCTGCCGGCTGCAGCTGGGGGTGCAGCAAGGCCCGGTGACACCCCCCCGTGACACTCTCCACCCGGCAAGGATCACAAGAACTAATGCTCGTGCAGCCCGTTCCGTACCAAGTGGAGCCGTGTCCTGCAGCCAGGCCAGCCACTGGAGCTGATCCATACGATTTTGATTTTATGGCTCAGGACGCATCTTTCTTTCCTTGCTTTAGGCACTGGTCACTGCCTGATGGAAAGATCTCCTGGGAATGCTCCATCCGCTTCCTAGTTCACTTCGTCTCAGCCACTTCCCCGGCCAGCCCAAGAGCACGTGAGTCCTAGGCCCCAGGCCGCGCCGCTGACTTCCGGGGAGCAGCCGAGCCCGGGAAGGAGGGAAGCCAGGCTGCTCGGTAGACGAATGAGCCCCAGTTGCTGGAGAAGTGCGGGGCGCGGGGCCCGGCCGATGTCGCTGGCAGCAGAAACAAACGGCGCTTCCGTTCTCGGGGGCGTCTTCCAGAAAATGCAACCGACTCCAGCTGGGGCCTGCCGGGGCTGCTGGAACCCCGCTCCATCCCGGCCCCGCCCCAGCCCCACCTCTCCTCCCATCCCCACCCCAGGCCCCGCCCCAGCCCCACCTCTCCTCCCATCCCCACCCCAGGCCCCGCCCCAGCCCCACCTCTTCTCCCTCCCCACCCCAGGCCCCGCCCCAGCCCCACCTCTCCTCCCATCCCCACCCCAGGCCCCGCCCAGCCCCACCTCTCCTCCCATCCCCACCCCAGGCCCCGCCCCAGCCCCACCTCCTCCCATCCCCACCCCAGGCCCGCCCCAGCCCCACCTCTCCTCCCATCCCCACCCCAGGCCCCGCCCCAGCCCCACCTCTTCTCCCATCCCCACCCCAGGCCCGCCCCAGCCCCACCTCTTCTCCCATCCCCACCCCAGGCCCCGCCCCAGCCCCACCTCTCCTCCCATCCCCACCCCAGGCCCCGCCCCAGCCCCACCTCTCCTCCCATCCCCACCCCAGGCCCCGCCCCAGCCCCACCTCTTCTCCCATCCCCACCCCAGGCCCGCCCCAGCCCCACCTCTTCTCCCATCCCCACCCCAGGCCCCAGCCCTGCCCCAGCCCCAGCCCCACCTCTTCTCCCATCCCCACCCCAGACGCCGCCAGCCCCACCTCTTCTCCCATCCCCACCCCAGGCTCCACCCCAGCCCCACCTCTTCTCCCATCCCCACCCCAGGCCCCACCCCCAGTCCCACCTCTTCTCCCATCCCCACCGCAGGCCCAACCCCACCTCTTCTCCCATCCCCACCGCAGGCCCAACCCCACCTCTTCTCCCATCCTCCAAGGCCCCGCCCCAGCCCCACCTCTTCTCCCATCCCCGTCCCAGGCCCTGCCCCAGCCCCAGCCCCACCTCTTCTCCCACCCTCCACCCCCAGGCCCCGCCCCAGCCCCACCTCTTCTCCCATCCCCACCCCCAGGCCCCGCCCCAACTCCACCCCCAGATCCCATTTCCATTCCACCCCATCCCCCACCCCGCTCCTCCCCCAGGCCCCTCCTCAACTCCCCGGCACTATGACGTCACTGCTCTCCCCCATGATGTAGGGTGTTGCCACGGCGCCAGCCCTCCCCGGCTTTTCCCAGGTTCTCTGAGCCGGGCCTGGGGCTCCGTGCTGGGGCGGCGCTTGGCTGCAGGCGGGGCTCAGAGGAAGTGTGTGTGAAGCCCGGAAATGAGCCACAGTCATGGTCCCGCAGGCCGCGGGCCCAGCCCCAGGGACCCGGCCTCGGACGAAGCAGAGAGGTACAAGGACTACTGTGCCGTGGTCATCGACACGGGCACCGGCTATGCCAAGAGCGGGCTGGCCGGGGACGAGAGGCCGCGCTCCGTCCTGCCCAGCCGCGTCGGGGTCCCCAAGGTCAGGGGCAGGGACAGCCCCCTGTACTACGTGGGGGAAAGCATCCCCCGCCAGAGCTGGGAGGTGAGCACCAGCGCGGTGCTGACCCACGGCGTGGTGACCGACTGGGACGCCCTGGAGATGCTCTGGCACCACATCTTCTACGGCGAGCTGAGCGTGTGCCCCGAGGAGCTGGCCGTGCTCGTCACGGACGCCCCGCTCTCCCCCACCACCAACCGGGAGAAGATGGCCGAGCTGCTGTTCGAGAGCTTTGAGGTGCCCGCCATGCTGGTGGCCCACCAGCCGCTGCTCTCGGCGTACTCCTACGGGCGCACCAGCGGGCTGGTGATCGGCTCCGGCTACGGGACCTCGTACACCGCCCCCGTCCACGACGGCTACGTCCTGCCCCACGCCACCTACCGGCTGGACGTGGCCGGCAGCGCGCTGACGCGGCACCTGGCCAAGCTGATGGGGGAGTGCGGGAGCCCCTTCCGGGAGGAGGAGCTGCCGCTAGTGTGCAGGATCAAGGAGCAGTGCTGCTACGTCCCCGAGGACTTCCAGGCCGAGCTGAGCGGGGCCGAGAAAAAATACCTCCTGGACGTCCCCCTCCCCGACGGGCAGGTCATCTCCATTGGCAGCGAGCGCTTCCGCTGCCCCGAGGTGCTCTTCAGCCCCTCCGTGCTGGGCCTCCCGGAGGTGGGCCTCCATGTCCACGCCATGAACAGCGTCCGGAAGTGCAAGCCGGAGCGCCAGGCGGAGCTGCTGGCCAACGTGCTGCTGGCTGGCGGCACCACCATGCTGCGGGGCTTCTCCGAGAGGATCAAGAGGGAGCTGCTCCCGATGGAGATGGAGGCCGACGGGCGCGTGAGCGTCCTGGCTTCCCCCCACCGCAGCTACTCGGCCTGGCTGGGCGGCTCCATCGTGGCCTCGCTCAACGCCTTCCAGAACGTCTGGATCAGCCGGCAGGCCTACCGGGAGAAAGGGCCCTTCGTGGTGCACCGGCACTGCTTCTGAGCGGGCGGGGGACCGGGCGGGACAGGAGAGTGCTCTATAAACCCGCTACGGGACGCAGGCATGGAGCTGGCCTCATCGCGACACATGCCTGCCAGCCTCGCCGAGGGGAACCTGCTGGGGCTGCTCACGCCGAACCACGCTGCTCCTGGGGTCTGCACCCCGGAGAGACCGGGCTGGGGCACGTAGACCAGATCTGTGCCCCATAGGCACCGAATGGGGGCGCCCACTGGTGGGGAGGTTCCCAGTGATCCCACGCCACGCACGGCCCGTCCGGCCCTATACCCCAGCTCCCCTCCCCCGCCACCCATGGCCCGTCCGGCCCTATACCCCAGCTCCCCTCTCCCGTCTCCCACGGCCCGTCGTGCCCTAGAGTCCCTGCTCAGCCAACCCCCATCTCCCACCCGCCTGGGTTTCTGGCTGAGCATGGGGCCCCAGCCCGGGTCTCGCCCTCTGCACAGGGGTTCAGGGGTTGGGGTACCTGCCGCCCCTCCCCCTCCAGCGGGCAGGCTGGGCCGGGGCTGCGAGGGCCAATTCCAGTACCTACAAATGGGAGCTAATTCGGTTTGTTTTGCCCAGTTGCCATGACGATCCCTGCTGCAATTACCGCTGATTGCCTGGTGGTTGCCATGGCGATTCGGAACACCCAGCGATGCCCACATGCCCGGTGGTGAGTCAGCCCCAGTGCCCGGCCTCAGCCGCCAAGGGGGCTGCTGGCCCGAGCCGGGGAGACGGCCCCGTCCAGCCTGGCAGATGTGGGCGCCACGCTCAATGGCCAAGCGGGCTGGTGGAGGGGCAGCCCCGCCCTGGGTCACCGCTCGCCCAGGCTCTGGGCAGCGCCTGCTGGCTGCTGGAAGGGGGATGGGCTACCCCGTGAGAGTGGGGCAGCGGGCCCTACCAGGGAGCAGGGGTCTCAGGTGTCTACCCAGGGCCCACGTGGGAGAGGGGCCCTAGAAGCTCAGAGTCGGGCAGGGCGGGACGCACCCCACAGTCCGCCTCATTGGGGCATATTCCCCCGGGCATTGCGTGTCTGCACAGCTCCAAGCGTACAGGGGCGGGGCCTCAGGGCTGCCCCACGCATCCGCCCCCGACGGCACGCAGGGCAGCGAGTGCCCCAACATCTCCCTGCCCCGGCCCCGCCACAGCTGGGGCCAGCTCTGTCCGGCGCAGCCTGGCACTGTCTCCAGTCCAGCCCCATTGCACCCCCCGGGCGGGCTCCTTCCCGGTTCCATGAGCCCCAGTGCTGGGGCACTGCCAGGGCGCTGCGCTACACAGCTGCCGCCTCGCACCTGAGGGAGGAGTTCCAGGGCCAAGGGAAGAGCTGGGGTCACGCAGACTCCTGCTCACACCCACGTGGCACCTTCTACCAGAGAGGAGAGCTGGGCAGGCCACGCCGCACGCATGGGGGTGTGGAGACCTGCGTGGGCAGCGAGGGCTGGTCCCAGGCCGAGGGCAGTGGATCCGGGCCATGTACCCCATGCCTCTGCCCCCTCACGCCTGCCCCACAGCATGACCACGGGGAGGTGTCCGGCACCCGCCAGCTCCTTGCCAGTGCGGCTCACGGGGCAGAGGGGAACGACTGTGTCTCGCGTGCCCGGGGGGCTGAGGAAACCCTTGACGAGAAGCACCCGCGCCAGCCTGCTGCTAATTCCCCTGCTCCCCCAGCCGCTAACTGCATGCCCAGGCGCTCTGCGTGTGGTGATCACAGGAGGGCTCCTCTCAGGACCAGCCAGAACCTGTGCCCCTGCCTTCTGCATGTGCCTGCCGGCAGCGCCACCTCCCGCCCTGGCCGGCGTGCACGGGGGTGAAGCAGCCCAGGGTCCCGCTGAGCCAGGCACGGCCGGCTATGCACCCACCTGGGCTTAGCTGCAGCTGGCCCGTCGGAGTGGGACCAAAGTGGCCGAGGTGCAGAGCGCGGCTTGCTGGGAAGAATGGGCTGGCTGGGGCCAGTATCTCCCTGGGCCCCGGCCCTGCGGCCTCCTTCGCTCCTAGGCCACCTCCCTGGGGAAGTGCCCAGAGGGGTCCCACCCGGCTGCAGGAGCCTTCCTGCCTGGAGCCAATGGCGGAGCCCACAGAGCCCCCTGTGCTGCAGCCCCACTGGTCCTCCCCAGCTCCCACCACAGCATCACCCTGGCCTGGTGCCCCCGGACCAGCGCCCGGCGGTGGCCATGCAGCCTGTCGTGAATCCGGCCCAGTGCCCACGGGGGGCAGGAGGCTGCTCAGAGGCCCGGGGCCAGCGCCAGCCACTGCAGACGGGGGCGTTGGCCCCATGGCGGCGGTGGGGGGTCGGCCTGCTGCTCCGTTAGCAATGGGCCCTCCATGAACTCAGCTCGCTCTTTTTTGTGGCCTGTGATACTTCTGGCCTTTGGAAGGTCCCCGGGCCAGTAGTGCCACAGGCGGCCTGGGGGCTGTGCAGAGAAGCACGTCCTTAAACCTGCCTCCCGTCCATTCCATTGGGTGGCCCCTAGTCCTAAGGCGTGGAGGGGGAAATAACCCTTCCCTCGTCACTTTCTCTGCCCCGGGCACGATTGTACAGCCCTCTCGCACATCCCCCCTGCGGCGCCCCTCCAAGCGGCCCAGCCCAGACATTCCAGTCTCTGCTCGTCCGGAAGCTGCTCCAGACCCCTGCTCCCTGGCGCTACTTTTTCTGTCCTCCTGCCCGTTCTTAGAGCTTCCTGGAGCCCACAGCGGCACCCAGAGCGGCAGGTGTGGGCAAGCCGTGGGCCTGTATGGTGGTTTTAGGCATTTACTGTCTTCTTAGCTATCCCTTTCCTAACGAGTCCCCACAGCCGGTTTGCTTTTTGCCTGCCCCTGCACCATGAGTGGATGTTTCCGAGAACTCCCCGCGGTGATGCCAAGCTCTCTGGCGAGTGGGAACAGCTGCTTTAGACCCCTCACTTTGTATGCACGGTTGGGACGGTGTTTTCCAGTGGCCAGTTGCTCAGCTCCAGGATTCTAACTTTGGATTTTCTTGTTATTCACATCAATGCCCAGTCCCGCTTTGAATCTCATCTGGCCTCAGTTCCATCCTGTGGCAGTGAGTTCCAGGGACTAACAGCACATTGTGCGGAAAAAGCAAATCCCTTTCTGAGGGGTGAATTGGGGCTCGGGAGAGGGGTTCACCTCCTGGCTCAGCCTTTGTCTCCCTGCGTGGCCTCTGGCCTGGAGTAAGCAATCTGCGTGCGGCTCAGTTCCCGCCTGCTGCCGCGCTGAACCTTCCCACCAGAGCGTTCCAGGCAGCCCTGCGGCTGTTCCGGTCGGGAGTGGGACTTGGCGGTGGCGGGTTTCTTGGCTGCAGGCCGGTTGGTTCACCAGCCATGTACAGAGTCCCATGTCTCTGGATGCAGCACGAACCAAACAGCAGGGAAGAGCATCCTTTGCTTGCAGCACCACGAGGACTCCTCAGCCTGTGTCTTGACGCAAAAACCTCCGAGGGCCAGACACCCGGCTTCCACGCGCTGCTCCCGGCGGGGCCCGCGGCGAACCTGCGCTGACCGTTCCCAATCCCCTTCCTCCTCCCGAGGGTGCCGATGGATTCCCTGCGGGCTGCACCATGGCTTTCCCAGGGACTGAGCTGAGCTGGCGGGTCTGGAGCTCCCTGGATTCTCCTTCTTCCCTTTGTTCAAGATGGGCGCTCTGTCTGGCTCCCGCCACTCGCCCGGGACCTCCCCCAGGCCCTGCGCTCTGTCTGGCTCCCGCCACTCGCCCGGGACCTCCCCTTGGGCCATGTGCTCTGTCTGGCTCCCGCCACTCGCCCAGGACCCCCCCTAAGGCCATGTGCTCTGTCTGGCTCCCGCCACTCGCCCGGGACCTCCCCTTGGGCCATGTGCTCTGTCTGGATCCCGCCACTCCCCCGGGACCTCCCCTAGGGCCCTGCACTCTGTCTGGCTCCCGCCACTCGCCCGGGACCTCCCCCAGGCCCTGCGCTCTGTCTGGCTCCCGCCACTCCCCCGGGACCTCCCCTTGGGCCATGTGCTCTGTCTGGATCCCGCCACTCCCCCGGGACCTCCCCTAGGGCCCTGCACTCTGTCTGGCTCCCGCCACTCGCCCGGGACCTCCCCCAGGCCCTGCGCTCTGTCTGGCTCCCGCCACTCGCCCGGGACCTCCCCCAGGCCCTGCGCTCTGTCTGGCTCCCGCCACTCGCCTGGGACCTCCCCCAGGCCCTGCGCTCTGTCTGGCTCCCGCCACTCGCCTGGGACCTCCCCCAGGCCCTGCGCTCTGTCTGGCTCCCGCCACTCACCCGGGACCCCCCCTTGGGCCATGCGCTCTGTCTGGCTCCCGCCACTTGTCCGGGACCCCCCCTTGGGCCATGCGCTCTGTCTGGCTCCCGCCACTCGCCTGGGACCCCCCCTAAGGCCCTGCGCTCTGTCTGGCTCCCGCCACTCCCCCGGGACCCCCCCTTGGGCCCTGCACTCTGTCTGGCTCCCGCCACTCATCCGGGACCCCCCCTTAGGCCATGCGCTCTGTCTGGATCCCGCCACTAGCCCGGGACCCCCCCTCAGGCCCTGCGCTCTGTCTGGCTCCCGCCACTCGCCTGGGACCCCCCTTCGGGCCCTGCACTCTGTCTGGCTCCCGCCACTCGCCCGGGACCTCCCCTGGGGCCCTGCGCTCTGTCTGGCTCCCGCCACTCGCCCGAGACCCCCCCTCGGGCAATGCACTCTGTCTGGCTCCCGCCACTCCCCCAGGACCTCCCCAAGGGCCATGCACTCTGTCTGGCTCCCACCACTCGCCCGGGACCTCCCCTTGGGCCCTGCGCTCTGTCTGGCTCCCGCCACTCCCCCGGGACCTCCCCTAGGGCCCTGCACTCTGTCTGGCTCCCGCCACTCGCCCGGGACCTCCCCTGGGGCCCTGCGCTCTGTCTGGCTCCCGCCACTCGCCCGAGTCCCCCCCTCGGGCAATGCACTCTGTCTGGCTCCCGCCACTCCCCCAGGACCTCCCCAAGGGCCATGCACTCTGTCTGGCTCCTGCCACTCACCCGGGACTTTACCACTTTTCCAGCTGGTCCTTACCCTGCTTTCTCCACGGAGGGTGGCCCCGCAGCAGGCTCGGAGCTGCCCTTGCCTGGGAAGTCCGGGGCCAGGGCTAGTTCAGCGAGTGCCTATCTCCAGGCTGCATTCACTGTCCCTGCTCCCGGCTCCATCTAGAGAAGGGTGCACTAGCACGGCCAATGAACTGTTTGGCGCATCAGATGCTTGCTGGGGAGCAGGCTGCTTGGCCATGTGATGTGGTTCCCATTCCCTGACTGGACAATCTGTGGCAGCAATGGGATCAGCCCGGGTGCAGCCCCCGGGGGCAGCTGAAGTGAGCTGGGGTGGGTCTGGCTCGTAGCCGGCAAAGCTTTAGGCACGTGCTTACCGCTGCCCGCGGGACAGAAAGCGACGTCTTCACCGCATCCAGGCCTGCTGGAGCACAAGCTCACACTGCACTTGTCACAAGTGTGTTCACTCAGTGCTGGTGCTGAGCCAACAGGGCTGAGCATGGGGCTGTGAACACAGCGTCACCAGCGTGCATGCAAGGGTCCCTCCCGTATTTCCGCAGCTCCATGGCTCTCGCATGGACCCGGGAGCAGACATCCCATTGGCTGGAGATGCTTCTCACCCGGGACAATTCAGTGGGTCCTGCCAGGGGCTCTTGGCCATGCCAGGGCAGCTGCCTTTGGTCTTGCTCAACGCTGAGAGCTGGTGAAAGCCAGAGAGGGGGAGAATGAGAGGGAAGTAACAAGCCGCGACAGCGATGATTGATTTAACAGGCTTTGCCGACCAGCAGCACTGACTGGAGCAAGGTTACACGGGGCAGAACATCTTCCAAACCACGAATAGCGCTGCGACAAACTCGGAGCTTGGCTCTGATTTGGGCTGCGAGCATTTTCTTAGCAGGCCCAGCTCCCGGCAGGGTGCACCGCGGGGCACCACCGACAGTGCACATGGAGGGGAGGACGAGACAGCTGCTCCTTTCCCCTGACCAGCCTCAGATGCCCCTCCAGCCCCGAGCTCCACAGCCCGTGAGACCCGGCTAGCGCTCCACAGCACATGCAGTCCTTGAGGGAGCCTTAGACCCCGCCTGCGCTGACAGGCCGTCCCATCCGCCAGCCCCTGCACCGCGCAGAGGACCTGCTGCCACTTGGGCAGGCAGCGCCTTGCACACACAGAGACGGGGGGCCACAGCCCACTCCCAGCCAGGCCACGAATTACCACTGGCATGTGGCCGGAAATCTCACATGTTGCAGCTCTTTCTGACAAGCAGCAGGAGAGTGGAAAAACCAGACAGGTCACGCCAAAAATGGCCAGTGACAACCCTACCTGGCAGGTCCCTGAGGAAACGTGGCTGGGCTGTGCGTTCTGTCCCCGAGTCACTGGCTGCTGTGCGTCTCTTCACGGCCCCCCCTCAGCGGGGGCCCTAGTTCTACAGCCGTGGTCACCAACCCGGCGATCGCGAGGCGTTCCGGGCCTCCCCATCTCCCCCCACCCCCAAGAAGCCCCACTACCTACCTCCTGCGACAATGGAGGTAGTGGCGGCTTCCCGCGGGGTGGACGGAAGTCCTGAGCTGCGCGCCACTTCCGGGGGTTCCAGAAATGCGCTGGCTGCTTCCTTGCCCCAGGTCTGTGGCGTGCCAGGAGCTTACCAGGGAGTCCCCAGAGGCTTCCCTTCTCTGCGGGAGGGGGGAGTCAGCCTCGGAGGGGGCGCGCACAGGGGCTTCCCTGCTCCGCAGGAGGCTCACACCGGCCCCGGAGGAGGTGCGTGACGGGGCTTCCTTCCTCCGCGGGAGTGGGGGGGGTCGGCCCCGGAGGGTGCGTGACGGGGGTTTCCCTGCTCCGTGGGAGGCGCGCGCCAGCCCCGCAGGAGGCATGTGAAAGGGCTTCCCTCCTCTGTGGGGTGGGGGAGTCCTGGGAGGAGGCAGGTGCAGGGGACTCTGTCCCCACTGGCATCCTGTCCCCTGCTGCAGAAACCTGTCCCCACTGGCACCCTGTCCCCTGCCCCCCCAGCACCCTGTCCCCTCTCTCCTGCCCCCCTGCTGCAGAACCCTGCCCCCACTGGCACCCTGTCCCCTGCCCCAGCACCCACTAGCACCCTGCCCCAGTACCATGTCCCCTGCTCCCACCAGCACAGTTGGGGCCACATTAGTGAGGCTTGGGGGGTTTTGGAGGAGTTATTTTTTTTTGCATCTCCCTTGTGTGGCTCCATCTGTCTTAGCAGAAACTCTTTGTGTTTGACATAGTATTTTATTTGAAAATGAAGCCTGGCCAACAAACCCCCAATTGGGGCCAAGCCCCCATCTGGCCACAACATCAGAACACTCCTGCACTCCCCCTTCCCCGGACCCTAGATCTGAGCCTATCATACACTGGAACCCCCTGCCCTGGGCCACTCACATACCCCAACCCAAATTCCTGCATCCTCACAGCCACGAGCCTGTGGCTTGCTTAGTACCACAACCCTCCATCTGACCCCAACACTGCCTGGCCTGGAGCCCCCTCCCCGAGCCAGCGTCCCCTTCTCCACCTCCTCCTGCATCCAGATTTCCTCCCAGAGCTTGCACCTCTCACCCTTCCCACACCCAAATCCTCATTCCCACCCCAGAGCCCACACATCCTGTCTCAACCCAGCGAGTGCGGCTAGACTGCAGGAGTTTTTCAGGATTCCGGAGATATCCCAGAAAAACTCTTCTGCATCCAGGGATGCGTTTGTTCTTCTGCTTTTTTTAGTGCAAGAGCAAACATGATCTTTCGGTCACCCCTATATTCCTCTTTCCACGAGGAATAAGGGGGCTTCCGAAAGAAGGAGTTTTTCTAACATTTGGTCCAGTCTAGACAGGCCAAATGTTGGAAAAACCTCTTCCGACAGAAGAATTGGAAAAAAAAGCAGCAGTATAAGGGTTGGGGATAGCAAGTGATGGAGAGAAGAATAGAGAAGGTGGGGTGGGACTTCAAGGGTGGGGCGGGGCTTCAAGGAAGCCGGGGGCAGAGGGGCCAGCGGGTGGCACCCCGCCTAGCCCCACGCCCCTGTCGCTGTCCGTGGAAATGGGGTGGGTAACATGTCACGCCCCCTGCTGGCCACTCCAGGAATTAGCTCAGTCCATCACAGGGTGGCCAGCTGTTCCCTGCTTGCCTTGTTTTAGGAGCCACGTCCCTCCCAGGCTGCAGCCTCCTGTCCTCTGGGGACTGCCCTGCCACAGCAGCCCACTCTGGGAGCCCCTATGCCCCCTTATCTGCGTGGCCTACTGCCGGCTCTAGCCCCCGCCTCGAGGCAAACTGCAGCCTGGCCTGGCCACCCAGCACTGGCAAGGGGGGGGCGGCCTCCCTCCAGCCCTAGGAGCTGCCTGGGCCCCGTGGCTGGGCGCTCCCCCTGCCTTCTCCCAGCACCGCTCTCTGCAAAGTGCCCTGTGCTAGCAGGCAGCCGGGTCCCCCTCCCTCCAGAGCTGGGGCAAGATACTGGGTTTCCCAACCTATGCGTGGCCATTACATTTCAAAGGGTGGCCCGGTGTCTCCCCAGGTGGCTCTTAAGGAGCCAGTCACACGTGTCTTGAATTGCCCTGGGTCATCAAGTCTGCCTGAATTGTCCACATGGGTCCCCATCTGGAAAGGGTTGGGAACAGCTAGGACAGAGCACCTCCCCACCAGCCCTTTTTATAGGGGCTAGCTGAGCCCTGATTGGCTGACTCCAGCCCCCCACTCTGATTGGCTCCCGGGACAGCCTTCTCTCAGGGCTGTTTTTAACCCCTTTTATGCCTGGAGCAGTGTGACCGGGCCGCTACAGGTCGTATGCCCGGCTCTTTAGCTCGGCTGCCACACCAGCCGCTGCCCCTCCGTACCCCATGGCGGATGGGCTTTCTCTCCAGCCTCCGCGAGTCAGAGGCCGCTTGCCCCAGGGGCATCGGGATCGGGGAGACTGGCTTGTGAATGGGGCTGCTGTTACAACACTAGGGCTATGTCTACACTGGCACAATCTTGCGCCAGAAGTATGCAAATGAGGCTAAGCGTGGAATATCGCCGAGCCTCATTTGCATATCTAATGAGCTGCCATTTTTGCGGAAGAGGCTCTTGCGCCAGAAGGAGCGTCTACACTGCCCCTTCTTGCGCAAGAAAAACCCTCTTGCGCAATGTCGTTATTCCTGAAAATAATCAGCGTAGCGGCATTGCGCAAGAGGGTTTTTCTTGCACAAGAAGGGTCCGTGTAGACGCTCCTTCTGGCGCAAGAGCCTCTTCCGCAAAAATGGCGGCTCATTAGATAAGCAAATGAGGCTCGGCGATATTCCACGCTTAGCCTCATTTGCACACTTCTGGCGCAAGATCGCGCCAGTGTAGACACAGCCTAGGTGTTCTCAGAAGCCACTGCAAAGGCCAGGCCTCTTAAAGCAGCCTGCGAAGCTCCTGGCCCCGATCCAGTGAGCGGGCACTGCCCAGCGGCTCTGCCCTGGCACACCTGGCACCCTGCTGTATGCCAGAGACAGAAGTACGCGGAGCCCAGGGATGTGTCAAAACAGCAGCTTCCAGGGTGCATCCCAGGGCCACTACAGATTCCGCCCCATCTCTTACACCTTGGACAGACACTGACCATTGGGGTGGGTAGTGTCGGCCCTGAGGCACCGCCAGACCCCCCGCTGCCTTCTGACTCATCGAAGAAGGATCAACCCAGTGCGAGTGCTCAGTGTTGTAGTGACCCGGCTGTGCCCCGTGTCCCGCCCAGTGTGGTGGGTGGTGTCAGAAGGAAACCTGATGTCTAGAAAACTTGACCTTTGCACAGGAACCCAGCCGCTCTGCAGTGCATTGATGGAACCTGGGCGCTGGGTCCTACGCCATTCGTTGTACCATGAAAGCCGGCGTTCCATTGGGAAGGACAACTCTGCCAACCGCTGTGTCTGAGTAACGGGCACCCGCGTCTTCCCGCATCACGGGTGCAGAGCGTTTCCTCCAGGCTGGGAAGGGCAAGAGTTCTATCGGCAAAGGTCGATTTCACGCTGCACTCACAAACCAATGGGACCACATTTCCAGCTCTAAGAACTGAAAGGAGCAGATAGGCCAAGTGAGAAACAGGCCGGCTCAGAACGCGTGGCGATTTGTTTTGTGATGTCACCGGTTTGTGTTTCGTGGATTGTAAAAGCTTGAACTTTTTGGATCTCACTGTCTGCTGTCATTAAATCATTATTGTCTGCCCCCATCCCCGTCTGATCCCCGCCACATCGTAACAATGCTTAAAACCCACAACTGTGCACAGCCGGGAAACGAAAATCAATACAACCCTTAAAAAGCTTAAAAAGAAACTGATATTATCTGGCGAATTTGCCGTGTGTGTGTGCTTAAAAAGAAACTGATATTATCTGGCGAATTGTGTGTGTGTGTGTGTGTGTGTGTGTGTATGTGTGTGTGTGTGTGTGTGTGTGTGAAACCCTGGATCTGAGATTTTCAAAGCTACCTATCAAAACTGGATGTTTAAATTCACAGCACACAACGCGCACACACGCTCACACACACACACACACACACACACACTCTGCTGGCCCTGATGTTTTCTCTCTGCAGTTTCACACAATGTCTCTGCGCTGACTTTACAGGATTTGCTCCTGGCTTAAGCAAGAGGAGAACCCAGCCCTGGGTCTCGAAGGAAAAGGCTACAGAAGAACACGCAGGCTCCTCCGCTATTTGAGGAATAGCTAGTGCTGCCCTCGCCTAGAAGATCAGAGCATTTCGTTCCCCTGTATCTTGTGCCGCCACTCATGGAGTAAAGTACCCCCCCCCATCCATCTGCCCTTCCAAGCATATTGCGTTTGGCGGTGCAAACCCGAGCGAGCTGGCTGGGAAGGCAGGAGGGCGACTATCGTCCGAGAGTCTCACTAATCGCATGGTGCTTGTCTCTCTCGCTCGCCGCGCTGCTCGCGGAGAAGCACTGCTGGGGGCGCCATGCAGAAAGGGGGCGTGGCCTGGGCAAGGCCCCATTGCAAGAGGAGGTCAGAGCCAAGAACAGAGGCTGCTTGCCTGACTCCCAGCCTCAGGCCCTACCCCGGCTTTTTGCCTCCACACCGGCACGGCTTCCTGCCCACCCTGAGCCCCTCGGCGGGCAAGGCACGAGGAGCCAGGTGCAGCGGGGCAGTCTGCGCCAAGCCGCCGGAGCCCAGTGCCGGCAGGGGGGAGTGACCCTGCGACCTACTGGAGGAGTGCAAAGCCCCCTGGCCCTTAGAGCCGACTTCACTCTCCCTGGTCGGGGGGTTCAGTGCCTCTGGGTGCACGGGGGAAGTTAGCGTGACATGACCGGGGCCAAATGGGCCTTCTCTCTGGGCTCGTCTCTCCCTCTTGGAAGGGTTTGCTGGGCGAGAGGACGCATGGCCCAGCTACAGCTGCCCAGAAGCCAGGAACACGTGGGGTGCAGACTGTCCAGGGAGACCTGCAGAGCCCCACATCTCGGCCTGTCCAGCCCCGCGGTGGCGTGGCAGGGCGTCCGATCACTACAATGCATTCACCCCGAGACACCGACAGAGGCATTCCCCTCCACCAACCGACGTCTGCCCCAGCCCCTCCCTCAGCTGCACACCTCTCCGCACCCTCAGCTGAGCCCGAGCCGCCCCCGGAGCCTGGGCTCTGCTGAGCCTGCACTTCGTCCCCAGGCAATGCCCCTCTGTGGAGCACCAGGGCCAGGCGCCTAGCACAGCCCCGCAGGCGAAGTCTGGGGAAGCTCTGTTCTCTGGCGGGAGTCTGGCCCGAGCTCGGCTCTCCCCTCTCGCCTACAGGGGCCACACGGGGTCCTTCCTGCTCAGCCTGCTGGCCTGGGGCTGCTGTGGGGCTGGAGGGGAGCTAGACCTGGGGGAGCAGCAGAGGAGGCTGCGGGCCCGCTGGGTGCAGGGCAGCGCTGGTTGAGAGCAGAGCAGTGCCTGGGGGCTGGGAGAGGCGACCAGAGGGGCAGCACGTCCGTGGGCTGGCAGGTAACACGGCCTTCAGTTCTCGCAGTGCACATGGCAGCAGGTTGGCTGCCCAGGGAATGCAGCACAGAGCCCAGTTCCCCTCCCCACAGAGCGTGCTGGTCCACGGGGTGGCTTTCAGTCGGCCGCAGGCACCTGCCTCTCTCTGCATCACACACGCAATGGGGCTGCAGCCCAATCCGCCCCCTGGACTCCACCGACAGAAATAAAACGAGGCCTCAGGACTGCACAAGAGGGGACCGCCCAGCGCAAACGAGTGGCTGGACCCCAGGGACGGCTCCCAGATTCCAATCCCAGCTGTGGCTGGACATAGGGGGGCCCTTGGGGCTAGGTGCCTCGGTTTCCCTTTCTGCTTCAAGTGGGTTTGTAAGGCACTTTGCTGCTGCACAGGCCTGGGGCATGTCTAGCACCCTACTGACACTGAAGTCAGGCTGGGGCAGCACATGCAGGCCCCAAGCCAAGCTGCTGTCCAGCTCTGAGGAGAGGATCAACGTGTTGGGAGCACCCTCTGGGCAGCCTGCAGTGCCAGGGGCCCCGGCCCCGGTCCCCTCTCCAGGGCCCCATCTCCCTCCCCATTGCAGGCTGCCCCACTTCTGTGGGGCACAGCCCTGGCCAGGTGTGAGCCTGGCTGTGGGGGGCCCCAGCCCTGCGACCGAGCAGGGTCCGAGGTGACATCCCCGCCTCACCCGCCCGGGGCAGCCCAGAGGGACCTGAAGGGGCCCCCTCCCCGGGTCCCCAAACAGGGGGAGGAGCCTAAAGTTTGCCAGTGACGTCAGAGGGCCTTGGCCCCGCCCCGGGGCGTGGCCCTGTTAGTCCAGTCCCTGTAACTTTCCCACGCCGAACTCCGGGGAGATGCTCCAGGTGCCCGGAGCCGGGAGCGCGCTCAGCCCCGTCTGCCCCGCCCGGCGCGCCCCGGAGCCCACTGCCCCGTGAGGCCCGGCTCGGCGCCCCGCTCCCCAGCCCAGCCCAGGCCAGGCACGGCGGGGCGGGCGGCCCAGGAGCCCGAGCGCCCGGGGCAGGGCGGAGGGACCCGGCACCTTCCCGCGGCTGGAGCAGGCTTGCAGGTGAGCCGGGCGGAGCGGGGCGCCGGGCGCGCTGTGTGCCCGGCCCGGAGCCTGCCCCGCGCAGTGAGCGGTGCGGAGCCGGGGGCATTCGGACAGGTCTCGGGGGGGGGATTGCGGCGTGACTCCGGCGTGACTGCCCCAGGCATGGCGAGAGCAGCGCCCGCCGCAGGGAGCCTGCAAGGGGCTCGCTTTGCCCCCCCCAGTGAGCGGTGGGGAGCCGGGGGCATTCGGACAGGTCTCGGCGGGGGGGGATTGCGGTGTGACTCCGGCGTGACTCCGGCGTGACTGCCCCAGGGATGGCGAGAGCAGCGCCCGCCGCAGGGAGCCTGCAGAAGTGGCTCGCTTTGCCCCCCCCCCAGTGAGCGGTGCGGAGCCGGGGGCATTCGGACAGGTCTCGGCGGGGGGGGATTGCGGTGTGACTCCGGCGTGACTCTGGCGTGACTGCCCCAGGGATGGCGAGAGCAGCGCCCGCCGCAGGGAACCTGCAAGGGGCTCGCTTTGCCCCCCCCCAGTGAGCGGTGCGGAGCCGAGGGCATTCGCACAGGTCTCGGCGGGGGGGGATTGCGGTGTGACTCCGGCGTGACTGCCCCAGGGATGGCGAGAGCAGCGCCCGCCGCAGGAGCCTGCAGAAGTGGCTCGCTTTGGCCCCCTCCCCCCCGTGAGCGGTGCGGAGCCGGGGGCATTCGGACAGGTCTCGGAGAAAGTTGCCCGGGGTAGGAGCCTGCGGCAGAGCCTCTTCTCTCTCCGTGTCTCCCCCCCCGCTCCCCGCGCTAGCGGCTCCCGTCTGCAGCCCGCTGCAGGCGCCCGGTGCAGCATGTGGGGAAGGGGGCTGCTCCGGCCCGGACCATCGGGGAACGGCCCCACGGGCCAGCGTCCCGAGCTGCAGGCGGCCCCGCTCCCCCCTGCCCTGGC
This sequence comes from Rafetus swinhoei, assembly GCA_019425775.1. Taxonomy (NCBI): domain Eukaryota; kingdom Metazoa; phylum Chordata; order Testudines; family Trionychidae; genus Rafetus; species Rafetus swinhoei. The sequence continues at coordinate 988,119 of CM033435.1, read as the reverse complement.
CGGGATCCGGGCGCTGCGGGCTGGTTCGCCTGCCAGCCCCTCCCCCAGGCCCCCCCACTCTTGCGCGAGACTGGCGCTAATTTCCATGACAACCGCTAATGTCACAATTTTGGGGGGCTGGGCTGGGGGGCCGGGCTCCAGCAGTGCCCGAGTTTTGTGCCAGGCAGCTTGGGTGGCTGCCATGCCAGGCGGGGGTGAGGTGGGGTGGAGGGACGGGCACTGGGGTGGGGGTGGCCACCATGCGGGTGTGGGGTGGGGGGCCGGCTGCCGTGCCAGGGCAGGGGCCCCCGAGGCGGGGTGGCTGCCATACCCGCAGGGGGCTCTGTGCAGAGCGGGGATGTGGGGCAGCTGGGGGAGCCTGACTATGCAGGAGGGGGGGCAGCAAGGGGGGGGGTGCCCTGGCATTTCCCTCGTGCCTGGGGCTCGGAGGCTGCCAGCCAGGCCACGTGTGCTGGGTTCGGCTGGGGGGTGCATGTGATGCTGGGTATGTCAGAAGGGGAAGGGGCGGGTGTTCTGCTGTCTCCTTCCCCCGGCTGGATCCCTCTTGCAAAGCCAGATGCCCCTTCCCCTTCCTAGCCCTGGGTGGGGGGTGTCAGGCCTGGCTCCTGCCCCAGGCCCTCAGTGGGGCTGGAGTGGGATGGGCCCATCCACCTTCTGCAGGATCACCTGGGCAAGGGTGGAGCAGGGCAGCCCTGTGGTCTCCTGTGTCCCTCCCCACCAGCCTCTCTGGCCTCTCTTTCCCCATGGGCCCTGCCACCGGGTCCCACTGCCTCAGATCCCTCCAGCCACCTTCCCGCAGCCCCAGTTCCCTGCTGTGGCTCCCAGAGGCCGCTGGTGCGGCTGGGAAGGGCTGGGAGGCAGGGCCTGCCCGCCAAATGCAGCACCTCAGCCTCCATGCACCCTCGGGTGCAGGCACGTCCGTCTCAGCCCCGCTCTGTGGTGCCGGAGCCAGAGACTCTCCTGCTGGCTCCCAGCGCCTGCATGTCGCGCTCCGGGGCGCGGAGGAGAACTCGGGCCCTGAGCTCTGCTGGCAGCTTGTCCCTCCTTCAGCTAGCAGGCTGGGCACGGCCACTCGGTTGGCTGGGGGCCCACAGAAACCACTGCAGCCTGGGGTGTGGGGCACACGGTGCAGGGGGGCAGGTCTCTAGCAGTACCCGGTCCCCCTGGGGCACCCAGTGCAGGGGGCAGGTCTCTAGCAGTACCCGGTCCCCCTGGGGCACACGGTGCAGGGGGGCAGGTCTCTAGCAGTTCCCGGTCCCCCTGGGGCACATGGCACAGGGCGGTACCCGGTACACTGGGGCACACAGTGCAGGGGGCAGGTCTCTAGCAGTACCCGGTCCCCCTGGGGCACATGGCACAGGGCGGTACCCGTTCCCCCTGGGGCACACAGTGCAGGGGGCAGGTCTCTAGCAGTACCTGGTCCCTCCCATCCTAATGTGCGCAGAGGGGTCTGACGTCGCCTCCCTGAGTCCCAATCCGGAGTGTCTGTGCTGGTTTGGCCCCCGCATCTCTGCCTGCAAAGGAGGGCACTGGCTCCCGCCTGCTCTGCCTCTGGCCTGCTGGAGTCGCTTGGCCTCCAGTGGTGTTGCCGGGTTCTCCCTGCACAGGCAGGCGAGGGCAGTGTGCCGGGGCAGGGCCCCAGGGGCTGCGTGGGGAGGTGGACTCCCCCTTCCCAGGGTGCCACGTCCTGGTGTCTCTCAGGGGAGCAGCAGGTGGACTGGGCGGGTGAATCCTTGGAGCCTTGTGAGCGGGTGTTGGTGGAGCCGCCATGGCTTGGGTGTCCTGTTCACGGGGGGATTCCTTCCCTGGAGCCCCCAGCGCCATCTGTGTTCGGGGCCCTCCGTGCCAGGCTGCAGGGCTCCCCAAAGGGAGAGATGGTCTCTCCGGGGCCAGGGCAGGGGTGCTGCTCAGCACAGGCCTTGCCCTGGCTTGGGGCAACATTGCCGGGCTGTGGGGGGCTCCACAGGCCACGCCAAAGGCGGCTGGGGAGCAGCGGTGTTACCAAGGGGATCTAGCCACAGACCCCTGGGGCTCGAAGGGACCGCAGTGGCCCTCAGTCAACCCCTGGGCCGTGGCGAGGATTTGTTGGGTCCAAAACCATCCTTGGCCCCTTAACGTGCCCCTAATGCATCTCGGAGAGACTGCAACGTTACGCACCCCCCCGCTGCCTGTCCCTTTAAATCCCTCTGCAGCATGTGACTCACGGTGTCATGGGGCAGTGAGTTCCCCAGGCTGCTGTCAGCTGAGACTTCCTCCTGGGCTCCTGTTATGGGATAGGGAGGAACTTTGTGGTTTCCACTCGATGGCTCGGGATCCTGACCCGATGCCATGGCCCCCCCACTGCCTCTTCCTGATCCGTCCCAAGTTCCTCCTACGAGGACAGGAGGAGAGCGCAGGGTTTGAAGTGCGAACGAGCCGCTGGTTTATAGGGCAGCCTCCCCCAATACAGCCCAGCAGTCGGCTTTCCTTTCTTCTGCTGCCGCCATTGATGTGGCGGCTATTAGAGTCCACACGGGCGCTTTCCTGGGGCTTCCTTGTGGTCTGCAGCCGCCTGGCTTGGGCTCTGCTCGCCTCAGCTCTCCCACGCTACGTCGGGTTGGGCCCTGCCTGAGACCTGGGTGGGAGAGCTCTGACGCGCTCCCCGCATAGAGCCCCCCCAGCCCCAGCTGCTGCCCTTCGCTCGCGCCCCTCAGCCCCTGCCTCCCGCTCCCCAGCCCCTGCCCCCCGCCAGTGCCCCTCAGCCCTGCCCCTCACTCGTGCCCCCCCTGCCCCTCCCTCCCGCTCCTGCTGCTGCCCCTCACTCCCAGACCCTGCCCCTGCCAGTGCCCCTCCCTCCTGCCCCCAGCCCTGCCCCTCACTCCTGCCCCTCCAGCCCCAGCTGCTGCCCTTCGCTCACGCCCCAGCCCCTGCCTCCCAGCCCCTGCCGCTGCCCTCACTCCCAGCCCCGCCGCCTGCCCCTCACTCGTGCCCCCAGCCCCAGCTGCTGCCCTTCGCTCGCGCCCCTCAGCCCCTGCCTCCCGCTCCCCGCCCCTGCCAGTGCCCCTCAGCCCTGCCCCTCACTCATGCCCCCAGCCCCTGCTGCTGCCCCTCGCTCACGCGCCCCTGCCCCTCCCTCCCTCCTCTCCCCAGCCTCTGCTGCTGCCCCTCGCTCACACTCCCAGCCCCTGCCATTGCCCGCCCCTCCTCCCCAGCCCCTGCCCCTCACTCCCAGCCCCTGCCGTGCCCCTTGCTCCCACCCCAACCCCGTCGCTGCCCCTCGCTCCTGCCCCTCGCTCTCACCCCACATCCCCGGCTAGCCCAGCCCCTGCCCCAGCCCTGCCAGAGCCCCTCCTCCCCACCTGCAGCCCCTGCCAGCCCAGCCCCGGGCTTCTCTCCTCCCCGCTGGCTGTTACTCCTTGCACCCCCAGGAATGATCCCTTGCCGGCTGACCGCACAGCCCCAGTGTTTAGGGCCATCTCGGGGGGCCCCTATCAGCGGCTGCCCTTCCCTCGGGGTTCAGTCCCGCGAGTCGGGCGGTGCCGGAGGGGAAGCAGCTATTTCTGGAGAGGTGCCCGGAGGGGGCTGCTGCCTCCCAGCCCTGCTGCTCTCCGGCGGCGCTTGGCAGGGTGGCGCTGGGAGCCGGGGCCGCGTGCAGGGCTGAGGACAGGTCGGGGTGGGAAGCGAATGTCCAGCCACAACACAGCAGCAGGGATGTTTACATTGAATCCGGATCCTGGCTTGTGAAAGCTGCGTCATCTCCTCATGCCATCGCGCCTGCCTCCCCCACTCCCCAGCTATTGTGTCTTGCGCTGCGGCGGCGTGCCTTAAATAGCTGCTCGGCGCTGGGGGCAGGGGCTGCGTGTGTGCACGTGCGTGTGCGTGTGTGCACGTGCGTGTGCATGCGTGTGCGTGCACAGCGGCCCTTCCCCAGCCTGCGTGGGGATCTAGCGTACCAGGAACATGGACCGACTCGCTTGGCCCTTCCCGCTCTCCTCCACCACGCGCCCATGGCAGTTATGTTCTCGCGAGGCCCATCCCCGCCCAGCCTGGGGGCATGGGATCGCTGCCCTAGGCCATCCATAGGGCCTGATCACACTCAATGGGAGTGGAGGGCACGTGGCCCCGGGTGGGGCGTGCAGGACACTCACGTGCCACCTTGCTGGATACTCTCAGATTGAGCAATAAAACCCCAGTCACCCCGCCCCGGCTCCCCAGAGCCCCCGGCCTGGGACCAGCCTGGAGCTGCTGGGTCTGTAATCACAGCCTGAGAGCTGTCGTGTTTCCCTGATGCGGTCTCTTCCCTTAGAACGTCCTGTGCCCCCTCTTGTCCCTGGTCCCGTTCTCCCGGTGCGGCTGCCAGCCGCTTTCCTGGCGGGAACAGTCAGCCCTAGCGGGCAGCGCTCCCCTTTGCTGGCTGAGGACCAGGCTCCGTGCTCGCTTTGCCCCCCCAGTCCCTAAAGGGGCCCTGGGCGGGGCAGCTCCCTCCATGCCAAGCTCATGGAAATGCCCCCTAGGCCTGGCTGTGCAAGGCCTCCCCAAGGGGCATGATGCTGGGCAGCCTGGCAATGCGACATCCGCTCTGGTGACTCGAAGGCCTGGAGGAGGTTCCTGCGCTTGCGCCCGACTCGGGGGGCACAGTCGGCGGCAGACGCAGCCAGGAGGGAGCCGGGGGCTCTCGCCAGCCTGGATGTCACCCAGCCCCGCTGTCTCGTGCGGTGCAGGCGGTGTGACAGCCCTGCAAGGGGTGTGGGCGGGAAGAGCGGGGGGAGAGGGGGATTGGCGGCTGTTTCCGCTGAGCGCGTGCGCAGTGAGTGGGCGATGTCTGTATCCATCATTCTGTTCCAGGGTTAACGCCTGGCAGCCAAGGGGGTGGGTGTGCCCGGCTACTGCTTGGGGGGGCGGCAATCAGCTCTTTGGGGTGCTCTTTAAACACCCCGAAGCAATGAGTTGTGGCAGCTGAGTCAGGTGTGCAGGGCAGATTCCGGAGCAAGCGCTGGACTCTGCAAACGAGATCCGGCCTCCCCAGGCTGCCAGGGCGTGTCCCCATTGCCAGCTCTAGTGGGTGCGTGTCCGGTGATCCCCTGAGCGCCGCAGGGCTGCACAGCCCTGCCTGCCCGGGGCCGTGAGGATGCGGCTGTGATGGGCAGTGGAGTGCCTGCCTGCTAGTGACTGAGCATTAGCCAGCAGAGCTGTCCTGCCCCCTCTTACTGGTCCTGACCGCGCCCCCGCCCAGGCCCAGTGGTGCAAACCCGAGCCCAACTCCACACTGGCCGGATGGGGCTTTCCTGGCAGCCGGGAGCAGAGCCCCCCTTCTCTAGCTCCTGACCAGCACTCTCCTGGGTGGGGCTGGCTCTCCCTGGGCTGCCCAGGCCCGCCCCTCGCAGGTGTCTACAGGCCCGGCTGCCTGGCTTCTGCAGATGGGCCCCGCGGCACCGAATCGGGGCCATTGCTCATGCTGCCCCGTGACCCGCCTGAGGAGGCAGGCACCTTGTGCCAGCTCAGCCTGCCCGGGCAGCGGGCCGGCTCGGTGCTCCCCCGGCCAGGGCACGAGGCGGTCACTAACTCTGGCTGCCCTGCACCTGGCGCACTATGCGCTAGCAGAGCGCTTCACCGCGGGCACCAGGCTGCGTCACTCACGCTGCCCTGCCAGCTCCCTCTGGGGCCGCTCCCACATGCTGTAGCTTACCCGCCTGCCGTGTGCTGCCGTGCCTGGGCCCCTCGGCCCCGCCCCAGCCCTGCCTGCCAGCAACGGGGCAGCACAGGCTCCGGCTCCTCAGGGCTCTGCGCTCTCCTCCTGGGGCTGAGGCTTGCCAGGTGCCCGCAGCGGAGACCCCAGAGGGAGCAAGAGGGACCCGAGGCGCTGACCGCAGCAAGCAGGGGAGCCCAGGCAGGAGTGTCTCCTACCTAGGCAGCAGCTAGCGGGCCGGGGCGGGCCGAGAAGAGGGCGACGGGGACAGAGAAGCAGCTGGCCCAGGCGGAGGGGCCTGGCCCAAGCCCTGCTTTTGAGGGCGTGTTGGCTGCCAGCATGGCCCCGCCAGGGAATGTGAGAACTGGAGCCTTCATGGTCAGACTTGGTACCAGCCCCGGTTCTGGGGTGACGTGTAACCTCCCTTCCCCACTTGTGGGCCGGGGAACCCGCTGCCCCTTCCGGGCAGGGCTGGGCCATTGGGGGCAGCTCCCAAGGTGCCAGGCCCGCAGGCTGCCGGGGGGCCCAACCCCCTGTGGCAGGGCCCAGGGCGAGTGCCCCTGCTGCCTGGCATGGGGCAGGGCCCTGCATACCACCGCTTCCCCCCCAGAGCTGGGCACAGCCTGCCCACAGGCAGGGCATGCTGCACGTTAGTCCCAGGCCTTGCAGTGGCACTGGGCCCCTTCTGACCCTGTCTATGGGGCGCACCTGGCCCCACGTGTCCCCTCCCCTCCTGCCCATGGGCCCCCCGCCCCACCCCTGGGATCCCCTCCTTCCCTCTGTACCCCTCCCCCCACCCCGCCAAGAACCGGGCACCTGACTCTTAGTGGGCCAGGCTGGTACGTTAGTCACTAGAGCGAAGGAAAAGGGAAGCCCCTTCGGCCACACTCGCCCCGCTCTGCTGTTCCCTCACGCCCCACTCGCCGCCTGCCTGGGCTGCCCTTCCCACGCAGCCATGAGAGCTCCCTGGCCCCCTTTGCGGCCCCATGCGCCCAGCCCCACAGGGCGTCGCTGCGCAGCTCCAGTGTGCCGCTCACAGCCCATGGCTGCTGCCCGCCTGCCTGGCAGGGTCACAGAGCTCCCGCCAGCCACGCCAGGAGACCCCCAGAACCCCCCCGCCTGGTCCCTGGGCCTGGCGAATCCCTCACTCATCCCACACCCTCTCCTCTCCTCTCCCCGGGCCTCTTGCTGCCAGCTGAACCCATGTGCTGCCTCCTGCCAGCGATTTGAACCCTGGCTCCCTCGGTGGCGCCCCTGCCCTCCCTGGGGTCTGCAGCTCCTCCTGACGCAGCATCGGCTGCTGAGGGCCGGGGACAGAGGCTGCTTGCCATGGCGTTTCCTGCACAGACAGCAGCTTCTCCCAGAGGAAGATGGGGGGCTCCCTCCGCAGTGTTCATGATTTATCAGCAGACTTTGCTCCCGGGAGCTTGAGCATCTCGGTACAGGCCATCCCTGCATCAGCTACCGGAGTGGCTCCGTTAGTCCGCAGCAGTAGTAGGTTGTTATCCCCTCGTGCAGTGGCTCCGGATCCTTCCCCAGCAAGAACCTGCTCTCGCTAGCAGCACGGGGGCTGCCGTCCAGGCTGAGACCCCAGAGCTCATGGGCCAGCGGGGGATGACGGGTACCTTTGAGCACAGCTCTCTGCAGGTACCCGTCATCCCCCACTGGCCATCTGGATGGGGCAGGGGTTCACCCACCACATGGACCCATGAAGTGCCAGGCGCCCATGGCAGGCCACTGACTTGCTCGGGCGTGGGGTGCTGGGATGGAGCCGGCTGCTGCCCAGGAAGCACGTCGGCCTAGGGTAGGGTGAGCGGGAATGAGCCAGGGCAAGGTCGTCGGTGCCGAACAGCTGTCCGAGTGGGGAGCGCAGGTTGCTGGATGGGGGAGGGGCAGACCTGCTGACGGGGGCAAGGGGCAATTCTCCAGGAGCCAGGGTGATGAAGGGCCTGGGAGCCACTGTTGCCGGCAGCACAGCAGGGCTAAGGCAAGCCTCCTGCTTCCCTTGCTCCACGCCACTCCCGGAAGTAGCCAGCCCATCTCTGCTGCCCTCACCCTGATCTCTGACTCTGCAGCTCCTATTGGCTGGAGACTGCAGCCAATGGGAGCTGTGGAGGTGGTGCCTGTGGGCATGGAGACTCCCCCCACCCCCAGCCATCTAGGAGACACTTGGGTGGCTCCCAAAAGTGCCACCCTAAGGTAAGTGCTCCCCCAAGCTCCTAACCTCCCGCCCCAGCCTGGTGAAAGTGAGTGAGAGGCGGGGGTAGAGTGACAGGGGAGGGGCCTTGAAGGGGTGGATGAAGGGTGTTGCCTTGGGGAAGGGGTGGGGGCAAAGGTCTGTGGGTTTGCACAACAAGTAGGAACCCACCAAATTCATGGTCCTTTTTGGTCAATTTCACGTCACAGGGTTTTTAAAACAGTCGGTTTCATTGTTTCAGCTGTTCCCATCTGAAATCTCAGGGGGTTGTAACTGCAGGGACCCTGACGCAGAAAGGAGTTGTGTGTGGGGGTGCAGTACTGCCAGCCGTCTGCCCTGCCACGGGTGGGGCGCTGCCCTCGGGGCTGGGGGCCAGGCCCACCACCACCACGCTCGGCTGCCCAGCTGTGAAGCCAGTGCAGATGTAAGGGTGGCAATGCTGTGACACCCCTTCCCCCAAAATAACCTGGTAACCCCCAGCAGCTCCCTCTTGGGGTCAAGAGCCCCAGTTTGAGAGAAGCTGGTGGCCCCGGGAAATCTGCATGCTACAGGCTAGAAGTGCTGTGGGTTTGGTAGGGCCCTGGCCATCAGCCGGCTGGCAGCCCTGGCCCGTCCGGGAGAGGGAGCTCAGCAGCGCGGGCCCAGCACCCCAAGCATCAGGCTTGTGCGGGCGTGGGGGGGGGGGGCCGTGCCCGGCTCGCAGCAGGCCAGGAAGGGAGCGTCCTGCTGCGGAGCCAGCCGAGGGGCTGGCTCCAGGGCTGCTTGAGCCCGGAGCAGCGGGAAATAAAACGGGGCCCCGGGGCCCATCAGTCCAGTGGTTCCAGCAGGGCTGGCCCCGGTCAGCTGTTCGGTGGGGCCCCAGGGCCAGCGGCTGGCCGGAGGCATTGGGGGGGGGAGGCTGTGGGGAGGGGGCCCCTCCTTGCCCCTCCCTAGCCCACAGCAGGAGGGGGAGGGGAGGGGAGGGGAGGGTCTGGGCCAGGGTCTCAGCACCTGTTTGCTGGAGGCGGGGGGAGGCACAGTGCGTGCTGCTCTGGGTACAGGCGCTGAGCCTGTTGCTATGGCAATGGGAGTTGTACAGAAGGATAAAGGCAAGTCTGTGAGGAGGGGGCGGGGCCGGCTGAGGGAGCAAGGGGGTCTGGGCTCCAGTTCCCAGCCTGAGCTGCCCCATGGCCCTGGGCGCGGCTGCAGGAGTCGCCCAGATCAGCCCCTCGTGGCCCCGCTGGGCCCCGGTGCCAGGCATGGAGCAGGCCGGGCGGCGAGGTGCCTGCATCGGGGCCTGCAGCAGGCTGGGCCACGCGGCAGAGCGTCCTGGTCACAATGTGCCCAGGCTGGCATCCCGCTGCCCGGCAGAGCGCCGGGGGAGGGCAGTGGGAGCCCGTGTGCCCAGACGGAGCAGCTGGGTGGTGCGGGGGAGGCACTGGGGGCACGTGGGCACCAAAGGGCACTGCCAGGGGGATTCCCACCAGCTTCCTCTAGCCAGAGGAATGGCGGGGGGGGCAGAGCCAAGGGCCCGGCCGGGTCCCACGCGGCGCGGCCATGGGGCCCCCAGAGACTGAGCGCCAGTAAGTCTGCAGGGGGGGTTGGGCGCATGTAGCACTGGCCTAAGGAGCCCCCGTGATAGGGGCCGTGCCCAGTGAGTCCCTGCCTGCAGGGCCATGCAGGCTGTGGGCTGGGCACTGCCCCGGGCACAGCTCCACCAGGGCAGGGCTTGGGCACGCTGGGTCTGCCTGGCCGGGGCTGGGATCGGGCACCCAGCGCCTGCCTACCCCGGGCATAGGAACCTGCCGCGCTCTGGGCCGTTGCACTCGCTGGGTGTTGGGGCTGCCAGTCTGCTCACCAGCCCCTGCTCGGTGTCAGCACGAGGGGGAGCAGTTTCCTCCTGGCAGATGGGCCTCCAGGCTGGTGGGCGCAGGTGACAGGGCACAGACCTGGCCTCGGTCAGCCCCACTCCACGGCAATGCTCCCTCTGATCGTTTCCACCCGTGTGGAATAAATCTGGGCTGCGCACCAAGGCTTGTGCGGATGTGCACCACCGGCGCTCTGCCAGTCAGCTGAGCTGCGCTGGCCCCTCTCCTGGGGAGGAGCCGCGACGTGGTGGGGACCGCACGGAGCGAGGTTTGATGCCCTGTGGGGCAGGAGGACCCCAGCAGGGAGCTGGCGCTCCGCTTTGGAAGGGGAAATGGCTGTGCCGGGGGGAGGGGCCTGTGAAGGAGTCCTGCCTTAGCGGGGCGGGAAGGCCACTCGGGAGGGTCTGGCAGCCGGGGGGGCCTGACCAGCGTGGCCAAGTGGCAGGGTCATGCAAACGCCCTCCTCACTCGCTGCTTCTCTGCCTTCCAGGACCGGCCCCGGCGATGCCGTTTGGCTGCGTCACCCTGGGAGACAAGAAGGATTACAACCAGCCATCCGAGGTGACGGACAGATATGACCTGGGACAGGTCATCAAAACGTGAGTCTGGCCTGGATGCCCCCGCCCTCCGGCTGAGCTTGCCCGGCCCTGGGCCCTGCCGGGGGGGGGTTTACAGGGTACCAAGGGGGCTCACAGGCAGACCCTGCTGTAGCTTTCTCCTGTTCACCCTGCTGAGATTGGGACGATTCTGCCCCCCGGCACCGAGCGCTGCTGCTTCCGCTGAAGGAGTGCAAGGGGCTGGCTGCAGAGAGAAGTGCTGCGTGAGGGGGCTGGTGAGCCTGGCGGGCTGAAGCCAGGCGTTTCTGTGGCTGCGGCGGGTAGCGGCTGCGGGGCCCAGGGAGTGCACAGCACCGTGTGAGCCGGGCGCGAATTCCGACAGGTCAGCGCCTCGGGAGAAGCGGCAGCCTCTGGTTCTCAAGGCTGGGAGCCGGCGCGTGGCAGCGGGACTCCACTCGCATCCAAAGAGCTTGTGGAAGTGGTGTCAAACGTGCCGTATCTGCTCCTTCCTGGCCCAGCCCACCCGGCCCCGCAGCTGCAAGGCGTGTCTCCGTTCCAGCCCGCGGTCCAACCATTTGCTGACAGGGACGTGCCCATCCTACTGCAAAGCAGACCCCTGTGAGGATGCTTTGGGGCCAGAATTGAAGAGCACCTGGCCTTTTAAACTGCAGAGGGAGTTCCCAACACACTGTGGTGAAAGGACCACAGAGAGTCACACTGAGCGCACAGACTACATGGAAGCCTGGAGTGATTGTCACAGACCAGTCCCCTGCCTGGCCAGGGAGAAGTCAGAGAATCATAGAATACTAGGACTGGAAGGAACAAAAAACAGGACTATGCAGCACTTTAAAGACTAACAAGATGGTTTATTAGGTGATGAGCTCACCTAATAAACCATCTTGTTAGTCTTTAAAGTGCTACATCGTCCTGTTTTTTTTTTTGTTGTTTGTTTCAGCTACACCAGACTAACACGGCTACATCTCTATTACTATTCTACATGCAAGGACTGGAAGGGACCTCGACAGGACATCGAGTCCTGTCCCCTGCCCTCATGGCAGGACCCAATACTGTCTAGACCATCCCTGATAGACGTTTATCTAACCTACTCTTAAATATCTCCATCTGTGGAGATATTTTCCACAACCTCCCTGGGCAATTTATTCCAGTGTTTGACTACCCTGACAGTTAGGAACTTTTTCCTAATGTCCAACCTAAACCTCCCTTGCTGCAGTTTAAGCCCATTGCTGCTTGTTCTATCCTCAGAGGCCAAGATGAACAAGTTTTCTCCCTCCTCCTTATGACACCCTTTTAGATACCTGAAAACTGCTATCATGTCCCCCCTCAATCTTCTCTTTTCTAAACTAAACAAACCCAATTCTTTCAGCCTTCCCTCACAGGCCATGTTCTCTAGACCTTTCATCATTCTTGTTGCTCTTCTCTGGACCCTCTCCAATTTCTCCACATCTTTCTTGAAATGTGGTGCCCAGAACTGGACACAATACTCTGCACTGGTTAGACCTCAGTTGGAGTAGAGCGGAAAAAAGACTTCTCGTGTCTTGCTCACAACACACCTGTTAATGCATCCCAGAATCATGTTTGCACTTTTTGCAACAGCATCACGCGGTTGACTCATATTCAGCTTGTGGTCCACTATAACCCCTAGATCCCTTTCTGCCGTACTCCTTCCTAGACAGTCGCTTCCCATTCTGTGTGTGTGACACTGATTGTTCCTTCCTAAGTGGAGCACTTTACATTTGTCTTTATTAAATTTCATCCTGTTTACCTCAGACCTATCCTCCAGAGCAGTCACAACCCCTCCCAGCTTGGTATCATCCGCAAACTTAATAAGCGTATTTTCTGTGCCAATATCTAAATCGTTGAGGAAGATATTGAACAGAACCGGTCCCAAACCAGACCCCTGCGGAACCCCACTTGTTGTTAATGGTTCTCAAACCCGCCTGGAAAGGTATAACTACTCTCTGAGTACGGTTATCCAGCCAGTTCTGCACCCACCTTATAGCAGCCCCATCTAAGTTGTATTTGCCTAGTTTATTGATAAGACTATCATGTGAGACCATATCAAACGCCTTACTAAAGTCTAGGTATACCACATCCACCGCTTCTCCCTTATCCACGAGACTCGTTATCCTATCAAAGAAAGCTATCAGATTGGTTTGACATGATTTGTTCTTTACAAATCCATGCTGGCTGTTCCCTATCACCTTGCCACCTTCCAAGTGTTTGCAGATGATTGTGGCACCGAATACAGCCTGAAGAAGACAGAAACTAGCTTCTGAGCACGGGTCCAGCAGGCTGCCTCACAGCGTGCTTCCTGTTGAAAATCCCAAGCCGACAACAGACCCACGCGGTGACTGCTAGTGCCTGCAGGCGACCCTGGCTCTACGCTGCAGGGCCATGTTGCTGAGACAGCTGCTGCCCCAGATCCTGCTGTGCCAGAGAGAAGTTCTCCTGCGCTCAGGCGTGCGTGCGGCCAGGAGCACAGCAGTGAGAGTCGTGCAGCGTGGGACCTTGCCTCCCTTCTCGGGCTGGCGGCGGGAGGTAGCCAGAGAACTAGATTTACCCAGCGCCATTGCTCAGGTCCCTAACTCAGTTAAGGGGCTCAGACTGAGGGGCTCAGTGCAGGCTGCCCCAGTGGCTTGGGACCAGGGGAGAAGCACCTCTCCATGGCCACTGCAGCTCCTGTGGGCACAGCCAGGGGAGGGGTGCATGCCCCCCAGCTGGGTCAGGGCCAGGTTCATCTGCTCCCTGAGCCACCCGGCCAGAGTGATGATGCAGCAAACTGGGCACTTTCCCCCAGCTTCCTGGCAAAGGGCAACGATAATTGTCCCCGTATGAATTGGGGGGGAGCTGCGGTCCCCACCCCCAAAGGGCACGTGGGGCTGGGGCCGTCCCAGACTCACCTGCCTGGTCAGTCTGTCGCGGTGGCTTTATGAGAGCGAATCCCACTGTCCCGGCTCGGCCAAACTTTTCACGCTTGGGGGAGTTGTCAGACGGACAGAGGGACTCTCAAATACACAATACCCTGGCATCAAAGCACCAATCCCATGGGCTTCCAGGGCTCGAGCGCCCACCGGAAGCATAAGGGGCTCAGGACCTGCAGGGCCGGGACTGGCCCCACCTGCTGCTCAGCCCCACTGCTTGGCCTCTGTTCCCAAGGCCCCCCCTGCGCTCTGCCCAGGCCCCGCCCCCACTTGGGCTCTTCTGCTGAGGCCACGCCCACCTCTCGCCTGGGAGGGGCAGAGAGAGAACGTTAGAGCAGCCAGGCTGGGTCAGACCAACGTCCGTCCAGCCCAGAGTCCTGTCTGCCCACAGCGGCCAATGGCAGATGCCCCAGAGGGAAGGGACCTAACAGGGAATCCTCACGGGACCCCTCCCCGCTCACCCACCTGCAGACACACGGGCTAGGGACCCATCCCTGCCCAGCCTGGCCAACAGCCAGGAACCGATCTAGCTCCAGCACCGACTGCGTGGCCCCTTGGAATGGCTGCCCAGCCCTGCTGCAGCCTGGCTGCTCTGTGGCCAGAGCCCGCCCCTGCCAGGGCTGGGGGGGGCGTGTGGCGAGGCCTGGCATAGCACGTGGGGCTAGTAACCGTGGCCATTGCGCGGGGTTCTGGCATGTTCCTGTCACTGTGTGATGGGTCAAGACCCTGCAGTCGCCTCTCTGAGCCCTGCCTGCCAGTCACAGCCTCCTGGCCAGGGTGGGAGCAGGGACATGTAATGGCACAGCCGAGGTCCGGCAGAGGGCGCGCTGCCCACAGAGACGGGGCAGGACAGGGTGGGGAGGGAGCAGGGACACGCAACGGGGCAGCTGAGGGCCGGCAGAGGGGGCGCTGCCCACAGGGACGGGGCAGGACAGGGTGGGGAGGGAGCAGGGACACGTGACGGGGCAGCCGAGGGCCGGCAGGGGGTGCTGCCCGCAGGGACAGGACGGGGCAGGGAGGGAGCAGGGACACGCAACGGGGCAGCTGAGGGCTGGCAGTGGGGGTGCTGCCCGCAGGGATGGGGCAGGATGGGGCGGGGAGGGAGCAGGGACACGTAACGGGGCAGCTGAGGGCTGCTAGAGGGGGCGCGCCTGCAGGGACGGGGCAGGATGGGGCGGGGAGGGAGCAGGGACACGTAACGGGGCAGCCGAGGTCCGGCAGAGGGCGCGCTGCCCACAGGGACAGGACGGGACGGGGTGGGTTGGGAGCAGGGACACGTAACGGGGCAGCCGAGGTCCGGCAGAGGGCACGCTGCCCATAGGGGCAGGGAGGGAGCAGGGACACGCAATGGGGCAGCTGAGGGCCGGCAGTCTGGGGGGCATGTCAACACAACTGAGATGTGGAGAACTGAAGTTTTGGGTTAGGTTTTACAGTGCTATATTATTTTTGTACTTTACACCCAAAAATGTCAGCGCCTGCCCGGCTCCAATTAAGTTGTTTAAACGTGTTGCAATGGTAGAAAAAAAAATGTGAAAACGGTAGGTACCGGGCCTACTTTTTTTTTTTTAAGGGTACTTTATATAAAAAAAGGTTGTGAAACACTGGCCTAGGAGATGCGCTTCCCTTCCCTGAGGCTGCAGTTGGCCCTTCTCTCTGCTCCCCAATGCGTGCTGAGATGAGTCAGACTGCAGGGAGCCGGTGTGCTGCTCATACCACCTCCCTGTCCTGCTGGCCAGGAGCTCCCCCAGCCGAGGCCCAGAGGTGGGGTACCAGCCCCAGCAGAGCGACGCGCCGCTGGCCCAGCGCGCTCCAGGAGGGCTCCGCACCCAGGAACGCGGCCCCAACGAGGCCCAGAACCAGACCAATCCATCTTGCGCCGTATAAGCATAAGGGTCACTCCCTTTAGCAATGGAAGAGAGAGCTCACAGGGCCCCTCCTACAGTTACTTACATGGGGCCTGCCACTCCAAGAGATTGTATTTAGTATAACAAGCAGGAGTGGAGAGGTGTGAGCGGGGGCGAGGGGTGGGCTGTGTTTACTCTGGTTTGTATTCGCTCCATTTGCTTTGTTGTGTTCTGTGTCATTCTATTGTCCTGTGCTGTTCTCGAGTGTGTGCGGGCGTGGGTGCGTGCCTCAGTTTCCCCCGGGCACTGCAGCTCTCTCTGCATGAGGAGGGGGAGGCTGGGTGTGACTCACTGGGGAAGTAAAAACCAACCAATGGTCTGGTAGCACTTTCTAGACTAACAAAACATGTCGATGGGATCATGAGCTTTCATAGGCATAGCCCCCTTCTTCAGATGACCGGAGTTATGAGTTGGGGACGCGAGCACTCATACATAGGAGAGGGGAAGGGGAGGGGGGTGGGCGACAGAGCATCAGTAAGTGTCTGGAGAATGGGTACTTAAGCCAAAGCAGATAAACAGCAACGTGACTGGATGGATTCCCCTGGCAGGGGAGGATACTGCACAGAGAGCTGTTAGCACCGCTCCTGGCCTGAGGACCGGCTGAGAGTGGGCCTGGAAGCAGGACAAAGCAGGAGGCGGGCCTGCCTGTCAGTTTTCTGCAGAGCTGGGGCGAAGGGAGCCTAGCTGGCCTGGGGGGGCGGGCAGGGACCTAGAGCTGGGGCTCTGCGCCCCCTTTCCCAAGCTGGGCTGTGCTGGCTGCTCCTGTAACAAGAAGCCTGGGCTACGCTGTGTCCCTGTGACCCAATAACCCTTCTCTTCTACCTGCCGCCTGAGAGTCCCGCCTGGCTGCGGAGGGGTGCAGGCCCCAGGACTCCCGCACACCCCGTGACAAGTGGCTGCCAGCAGAAACAGACCGATCCAAGGAAGTGGCTCAGCCGAGACAAACCAAACCCGCCGGCTCAGCCTCACGCCCCAGATGCGGCTGCGGCCACGTCCGGCCCCCGCTCTCAGCCCGGCTGCTGTTCTTCCCTGGCCAGAGCTGACGGGGCCTCCTGGCCTGCGTCTAACAGCCCCGAGGGGGCCGCGGCACTGGGCCCATGTTGGGGGGACGGTGCTGAGTTGCACCCCACACGCATTCACCACCCCAGCCTGGGGTCACACCTGGGGCTGCCAACTCTTCCAGACCAGGCACCATTGCAGCAAATGGGGTCCCGCCTGTCCGCCCAGGGGGAGCTGGCAGCTGAGCCCCGGTACAGGCAGCTGCAACGCCCCGGGCTGGCAGCAGGACCCGAGCGGCAGCGCAGCCTCCAGGGACGGCGGGTGGCAGGACCCCAGAGGGGCTGCCTGGAGGCCGGCTCGCGGGCTGATGGAGCTGGTGGTGGGACCAGCCGCGGGTGTGGGAAAACCCCTGCTTCCCACACCTGTGGCGGGAGGGGAGGCAGTTCCCAAGGCCAGCTGAAGAGGACACTGATCGCTTCCCTGAACTTCCCAAGGGCGGGAACCCTTTGTTCAACCCTCCCCATGCCCATGGCAAAACCCCAGACTCCAGATGGAGCCCAGCCCCAGGTGGCCTGGCCGCATGGCTTTGTAGGCCCAGCCGCAGCTCAGAGTTATGGGTAAAACAAAGCCCGTTATAGATCATTGTCTTGAGCACCGGGCCATTCAGCCCCCAAGCGCTGCGATTGGCTCTCGCTACAAAGGCTGGAGGCACGTCACAGACCAGACTGCTGCCTGCCCACCCATCGAAAACCCACATGCGGGGATCACCGGCTTTGGAACGGGCGGTTACTTGACCTGGTTTTCAGAAAGCAGCGACTTGGGACAGGCTCTAGCTGGCCTTTTCGGGCCATTCAGCGATGGGTTGATGGTTGTAGAGGAGATGAATGCAGTGCTGTTTGCTGCCTTGTCCTGCCTGGGTCCGTGAGGTAGCGAGTGCCGTGGGGGCAGGGGCCACGTGCCAGGGTATGGGGCGGGGAGGAGGGCTGTGTCATCTCTGCCCAGCAACCTTGGATGCCTTCCAATGCCTGGACTGCTCCCAGCCTGCAAGCCCCGCCCTGCCTCTGTGGGCAATGCAGCCTGCCAGCCACACCGATTGCCTTTCAGTTCTTACGGCCCTGGCTTCTGCTCTGGGGTGAGCCCTACACCCCCAGGCCTGATTTCCCCCACCCAGCTCCTGCATCCTCCCTTCCTCCCAGAGCCCTGGCGCGCTCCTGCCCGCTACCTCCTGTTCAGAGTCTGCAGCCACCCCCCCCCCCATGGTGGGCTTGGCTGGTGGGCCTCGGAAGGCCTGCGTCCGGGCGGGCGTGGAATCGCTGGGCAGGGGAGACTCATCTGGAACGGCGAGTCGGGAATTTCAGTGCAAACCCACTGGCTTAGCTGGAGCACAGCAGGGCGCGTGGCTGCAGCGCCCGTTGGAAATGGTTGCAAGGGGGAGAGACGCCAGACGCTTACCGATGCCAAATGCCCCAAACGTTCCGGCCCGTTTCTCGCCCCATGCTCCCGCAGCCTGCCTGCCCCAGCGCTCCGGCCAGGCCCCCCAGAGGCCAGCGCCTGCTTCCCTGGCCTCTGAGGCAGTGATGGGCGTGGAGGGGGCTTCCGGGGGGATTGTCCCTCCCCCCCGCAGAGCACGGCTGCTGAGAGCCAGGAGCCAAGAGGCGCTGGGGAGGGATGTTCCCGGCTGGGCTCTGCACCCACTGGAACGTCTTTGTCTTCCCCGGCTGCCTGATGACTCTTCGCCCCCTGCAACCGCTTCCTTTGCTCACGGCAGACCTGGGGGGTGGCACGTGCCCAGGGGGCTCTCCCCCCTCACGTGTGGGGGGCCCTGCCCTGGCACCGGGACAGCGCTGCCCAGCGGGGGAGGCGTTTTCCAGTGAGCCTGGCAAAGGCTCCTTTGCCTGCAGATGGGAGCTGGGGCTGCGGGGGGGCCGAAGGGGGAGGGAGGCAGCTGGGCGGTGCAGGCTGGCTCTGGGGGCCACTTGGGCAAGGCCTGCACGCTGGAAGCGGGCTTTGCTGGTGGTCCGGGTTAGTGCAGGGAGCTGCCTGCTTTGACCACATTAGGGATGTTCCCAGGCTGCGGAGAAGTGCACGGTGGCTGGGATCGAATTTCCCAGCTCCGCTCCGCTGGTCCCTTGGGCCAGGAGAGGTAACGTCTCGGGCTGTGCCGAGAGACACGCTAGAGGTGGTCTGCCCCACAGAGCTCTGCCTCCCGCCTGCCCCACAGGCTGGCCCCTCGCGGCCTTAGCTCTTCCCCCCACAGAGCTCTGCCTCCCGCCTGCCCCATGCCCTACGGGCCAGCCCCTCGCGGCCTTAGCTCTTCCCCCCCCAGAGCTCTGCCTCCCACCTGCCTCGTGCCCCACGGGCCGGCCCCTCGCGGCCATGGGGTGGTAGCTGCTGGTGCACGTGCAGAGCTCCGACACTAGGGCAGTGTGGTAGCAGTGCACCACACCTGTGCGCTTACAGCAGGGTCTGGGCACCGCAGGAGGAGAGCCTGGCCCCATCCCCAAAAGGTAACCCCCGGGGCAATGGGGGGCAGTCCTAACAGGGCCCTGCTGCTCTGCCCCCAGGGAGGAATTCTGCGAAATATTCCGGGCCAAAGAGAAGGCGACGGGAAAGCTCTACACGTGCAAGAAGTTCCTGAAGAGAGACGGGCGGAAGGTGCGGAAAGCGGCCAAGAATGAGATCATCATCCTGAAAATGTGAGTCCCCACGGCTCCCAGCCCCGCCTGAGCCCGGCACCAGCGGCTCCAGTCCCCGCGGCTCCCAGCCCCGCCTGAGCCCGGCACCAGCGGCTCCAGTCCCCGCGGCTCCCAGCCCCGCCTGAGCCTGGCACCAGCGGCTCCAGTCCCCGCGGCTCCCAGCCCGGCCTGAGCCCGACACCAGCGGCTCCAGTCCCCCCGGCTCCCAGCCCGGCCTGAGCCCGGCACCAGCGGCTCCAGTCCCCGCGGCTCCCAGCCCGGCCTGAGCCCGGCACCAGCGGCTCCAGTCCCCCCGGCTCCCAGCCCCGCCTGAGCCCGGCACCAGCGGCTCCAGTCCCCCCGGCTCCCAGCCCCGCCTGAGCCCGGCACCAGCGGCTCCAGTCCCCCCGGCTCCCAGCCCGGCCTGAGCCCGGCACCAGCGGCTCCAGTGCCTGCAGCTCCCAGCCCCGCCTGCGCCCGGCACCAGCGGCTCCAGTCCCCGCGGCTCCCAGCCCGGCCTGAGCCCGGCACCAGCGGCTCCAGTCCCCCCGGCTCCCAGCCCCCTGAGCCCGGCACCAGCGGCTCCAGTCCCCCCGGCTCCCAGCCCGGCCTGAGCCCGGCACCAGCGGCTCCAGTCCCCCCGGCTCCCAGCCCGGCCTGAGCCCGGCACCAGCGGCTCCAGTCCCCCCGGCTCCCAGCCCGGCCTGAGCCCGGCACCAGCGGCTCCAGTCCCTGCAGCTCCCAGCCCCGCCTGAGCCCGGCACCAGCGGCTCCAGTCCCCCCTGCTCCCAGCCCGGCCTGAGCCCGGCACCAGCGGCTCCAGTCCCCCCGGCTCCCAGCCCCGCCTGCGCCCGGCACCAGCGGCTCCAGTCCCCCCAGCTCCCAGCCCCGCCTGAGCCCAGCACCAGCGGCTCCAGTCCCCCCGGCTCCCAACCCGGCCTGAGCCCGGCACCAGCGGCTCCAGTCCCCCCGGCTCCCAGCCCGGCCTGAGCCCGGCACCAGCGGCTCCAGTCCCTGCAGCTCCCAGCCCCGCCTGAGCCCGGCACCAGCGGCTCCAGCCCCCCTGCTCCCAGCCCGGCCTGAGCCCGGCACCAGCGGCTCCAGTCCCCCCGGCTCCCAGCCCCGCCTGCGCCCGGCACCAGCGGCTCCAGTCCCCCCGGCTCCCAGCCCCGCCTGCGCCCGGCACCAGCGGCTCCAGTCCCCCCGGCTCCCAGCCCCGCCTGCGCCCGGCACCAGCGGTTCCAGTCCCCGCAGCTCCCAGCCCCGCCTGAGCCCGGCACCAGCGGCTCCAGTCCCCCCAGCTCCCAGCCCCGCCTGAGCCCAGCACCAGCGGCTCCAGTCCCCGCGGCTCCCAGCCCGGCCTTAGCGGCTCCAGTCCCCACAGCTCCCAGCCCAGCCTGCGCCCGGCACCAGCGGCTCCAGTCCCCATAACTCCCAGCCTGGCCTGCGACCAGCACGAGCGGCTCCAGTCCCCGCAGCTCCCAGCCTGGCCTGAGCCCGAAGTGCTCAGCACGAGCGGCTCCAGTCCCCACTCTTGTGCTGCTGGAAGAACGCTCCTCGCTAGCGGCAGCAGTAGGCCGTTACCCTTTCCCGGGATCCAGCGGCCAGAGGGGGACAAGGGTGCCAGAGGGAGCCATGGCTGCTGAAGCCAGACGTGATCTGGCCAGGCTCTAGCCCCGTCTCCTGCTAAGGGGCCCCCTGCTCCAGGCCCTGCTGCCCGTAGCGGCGCTTGGCTGCACATGGGCCCAGCAGCCCCTGCTTTGGAGCCAGGAGGGCTGGGTGGGAAAGCCCCACAGCACCCCTTGCTTGCTCCCTTGGGCCAGGCTAGCCCGCGCTGCATCATACTCCCACTGCCCCATGCCCCTGGCCCCTTTGCCAGTCGGCGGGCACCCACGGGCCAGAGGGGAGCCTGAGCTGCCTCTGCCCCTGCAGCCCTGCCCACGTGGCCGGGCATGTCCCTTGGATGCCGGCAGCCAGCGTCCTCCCCATGCCCCCTTCGGCCGGACGTGCAGCGCAGCCCAGCTCCCCGCAGGCCCTGGCTTGGGGCTGAGATGGGCAGAGAGCAGGGGCTGGCCCAGGCCCCTCATCAGTCCAAGGCAGAGCCCAGCTGGTGCATCAGCCCCAGGCCAGGCTGGCTCAGAGGCAGGTCACCTGGGTCCCTGGCAGAGCTGGGGGCTGGGGTGGGATCCCAGGTCTCCCCCCAGCCCGCTCGGTCCTGCTGCTGGGTGAGCACAGCCCGCTGTTGATCCCAGCTCCTCTCCCTCCTCCAATGGGAAGGCCTGAGCAAGTGGGGAGCAACGGGGTGGGGTGGGGCAGAGGGATCATGCCCAGCCTGCCCATGCGAGGTGCTCTCCCAGCCCTGCCCCCATGCTGTACCCAGCTCTGCCCCGGCTCAGCCTCCCCTTCCGGTGCCCTGCAGGGCTCCCCGGAGAGCCAGTGGGAGCGGAGCTGGGCAGGGTCTGTGCCTGGCGAGGCAGGGACATGGCCCCGCACTGGGCAGAGCCCCGTGACCTGTCTTCTCGCTCTGCCCCAGGGTGAAGCACCCCAACATCCTGCAGCTGGTGGATGTGTACGTCACCCGCAAGGAGTACTTCATCTTCCTGGAGCTGTAAGTGAGCCGGCTCTGCCAGGGCCCTGCCCCGCTCAGGGAGACCCTGTCCCCAAGGGAGCTTGCTTTGCCTGCAGCCCCTGCACTGCGACTCCCGGGGCCCGTCTGGGGCAGCCATGCCAGACGCCCGCTGGCTCCTTCCCAGAAGCCCCTCTCTCCTGCAGGGAGGGTCTGTCTCTACAGAGCTGGGCTGGCTCCCCTCTTGCCCCCGGCCAGATGCTTGCTCACTAGAGGGGCACAGTCTAGAGGCAACTCTGAGCCGCAGGCTGGCTGGACCCTACTGCCAGGGAGCTTATGGGTTGCAGCACAGGGCTTGCTGATCTCTGGGTTCACAGGGCTGGAGCCCTGGATTAACACAGGCCTGGGACCCTTCATTAGCCCATGAGCGACACAGGAGAAAGCCTCCAGAGCAGGTCACCACCAATGCCCTGACATGCCAGCAAGGTTCTGATTCATGCTCCTCCCCAGATTCAGCTGCAGCCTGCTGTGGGGAGCGTCAGGAGTGCTCAGGGCCACGCTGTGAGCCTGCCTCTTGCGTGGGAGTGGCTCAGCCAAATCTGCTGCAAGTCTCGACACGGGGCCTGGGTTCCGCCGGGCGCCCAGAAAGGCAGGGGCTCCCCATAGCTTACCTGCGCTCATAGGACACGCTCCACGTCCTGCCTCGGGTGGGGCCGGGCGCCTGGACAGCTCGGGCCGTGCTCCTGCCTTGAGTGGCAGCCCAGGCTGCTGCCCTGATGGATGGGGAGGGTTCTGAGCCCCTGCAGCGGCTGGGCCTTGGGGTGCTCCTGTCATAGCTGGGGGTGCTGGTACGAGGCCGGATCCTGCTGCTCTCAGGCGCAGGCCTTGTCCCCATGCAGGGCCACGGGCCGGGAGGTGTTCGACTGGATCCTGGACCAGGGCTATTACTCGGAGCGGGACACCAGCAATGTCATCCGACAGGTGCTGGAGGCTGTCGCTTACCTGCATTCGCTCAAGATTGTGCACAGGAACCTCAAGGTGAGTCGGCCGGTGCATGCCCTGGTCTGATCTGTGCCCTGGGGCCGGTCTGCCCTCGCAGCCACCGCCAGGAGCCAGCCAGTCCAGCAGGGCCCCTGCTCGCACTGCTCTGCAGGGGGCACCTGGCCGGCCCCTGCCTGGCTGGCTCCCTGCCTGGCTGGCGTGCCCCAGTGCAGCGTTTCTGCTTGGCAAATGGCCTCTTCTCTGAGCCCTTCCCCCCGGCGCGGGTGGGCGGGGCTGACCCCAGCGCCCTGTGAGATGCACTTGCCCTGGCGGGCGTGGGGCACGGGCCTCCCCCCTGTAGGGCGCCCACCCTGGGCTGGGCTGGGCTCTCCTCTCCTCACCTCTGCCCTGCTCTTGGCCGGGCTGCAGCTGGAGAACCTGGTGTATTACAACCGCCTGAAGAACTCCAAGATTGTGATCAGCGACTTCCACCTGGCCAAGCTAGAGAACGGCCTCATCAAGGAGCCCTGCGGCACCCCCGAGTATCTCGGTAAGCAGCCGCCGCCGGGCGGGCAGGGGCACGGCATCCCTCTGCTCAGGACCCCGAGTGAGCCGCAGCGGGAGAATCTGCCCCCGGAGCCTGTTCCTGGGGCGCAGCAACCCCGGTCCGGTTCTTCCCTCCCACCGGGACTGCCCCAGAGCCCGTTCCTGGGGCGCAGCAACCCCGGTCCGGTTCTTCCCTCCCACCGGGACTGCCCCAAAGCCCGTTCCTGGGGCGCAGCAACCCCGGTCCGGTTCTTCCCTCCCACCGGGACTGCCCCAGAGCCCGTTCCTGGGGCGCAGCAACCCCGGTCCGGTTCTTCCCTCCCACCGGGACTGCCCCAGAGCCCGTTCCTGGGGCGCAGCAACCCCGGTCCGGTTCTTCCCTCCCACCGGGACTGCCCCAGAGCCCGTTCCTGGGGCGCAGCAACCCCGGTCCGGTTCTTCCTCCCACGGGGCTGCCCCAGAGCCCCGTTCCTGGGGCGCAGCAACCCGGTCCGGTTCTTCCTCCCACCGGGACTGCCCCAGAGCCCGTTCTGGGGCGCAGCAACCCCGTCCGGTTCTTCCCTCCCACCGGGACTGCCCCAGAGCCCGTTCTGGGGCGCAGCAACCCCGGTCCGGTTCTTCCCTCCCACGGGACTGCCCCAGAGCCCGTTCCTGGGGCGCAGCAACCCCGGTTCCTTCTTCCTCCCACGGGACTGCCCCAGAGCCCCGTTCCTGGGGCGCAGCAACCACGGTCCGGTTCTTCCCTCCCACTGGAGCTGCCCTGAGAGCCCGTTCCGGGGCGCAGAAACCCCGGTCCGGTTCTTCCCTCCCACTGGGACTGCCCTGAGAGCCCGTTCCAGGGGCGCAGCAACCCCGGTCCGGTTCTTCCCTCCCACCGGGACTGCCCCAGAGCCCGTTCCTGGGGCGCAGCAACCCCGGTCTGGTTCTTCCCTCCCACCGGGACTGCCCCAGAGCCCGTTCCTGGGGCGCAGCAGCCCCGGTCCGGTTCTTCCCTCCCACCGGGGCTGCCCCAGAGCCCATTCCTGGGGCGCAGCAACCCCGGTCCGGTTCTTCCCTCCCACTGGAGCTGCCCTGAGAGCCCGTTCCGGGGCGCAGAAACCCCGGTCCGGTTCTTCCCTCCCACTGGTACTGCCCCAGAGCCCGTTCCTGGGGCGCAGCAACCCCGGTCCGGTTCTTCCCTCCCACTGGAGCTGCCCTGAGAGCCTGTTCCAGGGGCGCAGAAACCCCGGTCCGGTTCTTCCCTCCCACCGGGGCTGCCCCAGAGCCCGTTCCTGGGGCGCAGCAACCCCGGTCCGGTTCTTCCCTCCCACCGGAGCTGCCCCGAGAGCCCGTTCCAGGGGCGCAGAAACCCCGGTCCGGTTCTTCCCTCCCACCGGGACTGCCCCGAGAGCCCGTTCCAGGGGCGCAGCAACCCCGGTCCGGTTCTTCCCTCCCACCGGGGCTGCCCCAGAGCCCGTTCTGTAGTCAGAGGCTGGCTTGTACCCAGAGGGCTGAGGGCCCATCTAGCCTGTTCTCCTGGGCATGGTGGCCAAATGGGATCCAGGCTCGCCAGCACTGGGCTTCCCTGGCTAGTCCCAAGATCTCCGCAGTTGCTCTAGCTCCTTCACCCCTCTCCAGGGAGAAGCGGCCGGCTCTGGGCGCAGGTGGCCCTCCTGGGTTCGGCGTTGCAGGCCGCTTCTCCCTGCTGAGATCTGAGCGCCCTCCCTCAGGCGGTGACGCTGGGTGCCGGCTCGGGAGAGGGGGCGGCCTGTCTGTCTGGGGAGGTCACCGGGTAGCCGGAGCTGTCCAGCCTGGAAGTGCGCTGGAGAGAAGGGTGCGGCTGGGTCTGCCGAGGGCAGCGACGGCCGGGGAGCTGGGAACCGAGGCTGGCTGCCCGTGCTAGCCCACAGCGGGGGAACCGGGCACAGTGCCGCGGCCAGAGAGAGACCATCCAGGCCAGGTGCTCACTGCCAGCTGCAGGGCAGGCGTGCCCAAGGGGGGCCCAAGGGGCGGGGGCAGGTGCGACGCAGCCCCAGCCAGCCAGGTCCCACCTGCCCTGCCCCACTGCTGACGTGGGGACGTCCAAGCTGAGGGTGCGGTGCGAATGGGCTGGGCACCCCAGAGCTGCGGCTGCCTGGGCATGGGGCTCATTTGCTGTGGGGCTGTTGCAGCTCCGGAGGTGGTGGGGCGCCAGCGGTACGGCCGGCCTGTGGACTGCTGGGCGATCGGTGTCATCATGTACATCCTGTACGTACGCAGGGGTGCGGCCGGGGCCGGGGGGCCGAGAGGGCTGGGGTGGGACCAGGGGCTGGGCCAGGAGGCTGATAGTGGGGGGACAGGGACAGTGGCCACAGATGAGGCTGAAGGGGTGGCAGCCAGAAGCCACATCCAGGAAATTGGCTGAGAGTGAGCAAGATGAGCCAACAAACAGGGCCTAGGCCTGGACCCTGGGAAGGGAACTGGGGGGCCTCGGGGAAGGAAGAGGGCCAGAGACCAAGGGGCCCCGGGGAAGGGAGCTGGGGGGTCCGGGACCAAGGGGCCCTGGGGAAAGGAGCTGGGGGGCCCCAGGGAAGGGGGCAACAGACCGATGGGCCTCGGGGAAGGGGGCCTGAGACTGAGGGGACCCGGGGAAGGGGGCTCGAGCCCCAGGGAAGGGAGCTGGGGGCCCTCGGGGAAGGGGGCCCGAGACCGAGGGCCCCAGGCGCTGTGTCCCTTGGGCAGCAGCCCAGCTTGCCCCTGGGGCGACGGGCTGGGGAAGCAGACGCGGGGCTGGTCAGCGCTGGGCCCGGCTGGCTGTGCTCACCACCCACCGCTCTTGCCCGCGCAGGCTGTCGGGGAACCCGCCCTTTTACGAGGAGGTGGAGGAGGACGACTACGAGAACCACGACAAGAACCTGTTCCGCAAGATCCTGGCCGGCGACTACGAATTCGACCCACCCTACTGGGATGACATCTCGCAGGCGGGTGAGGCCCCTCGCCCTAGAGACACTGTCCTGCGGGAGAGCCGAGAACGCCGGCTCCACGGGGCCTGTCCCACCCTCGTCCCCTCTCCTGTTGGATGGTGACTCCACCCCCACCCTTGTTCCCCCTCCTCCACCAGCCCTTTCCTTGAGGGACCCAGCCCATCCTTGCCCTGCCCCCCAGTCCTGTTCGCCTGGACGCCATCCCTTCCCCTTCCCCAGCCAGTGCCGTGGGGCCGGTGGGTGTCCGGGGAGTAGCCTGCTCCAGGAGTGAAGGCCCAGCCCCCATCCCGAGCTGCCCTGGGAGGGCGAGGAGTCCGGAGCCGCCTGAGCAGCCCCTGGGGGAGCAGTGACCAGTCCTGCACTGACCTTCCCGCTGAGGGGTTGGCCGAGCCCCTTCCCTGACAGAGCAGCCAGCTGCGGGGCTTTGGGCTCCTTCGCTCTCCTCCATGCCTCGCCAAGCCCGGCCCGGCCCCTCTGGCTGAGAGCCAGGCCCGACCTCAGCACCTTCCTCCCGCTTGCTGTCTTGCAGCCAAGGAGCTGGTGACCCGCCTGATGGAGGTGGACCAGGACCAGAGGATTACAGCTGAAGAAGCCATCTCCCACGAGTGGTACGGCCGTGCGGGCGAGGGGCCTTCTGGCAGGGATGGAGGGGACATGGGCCACGAGGGAGCCCAGCGCCACCTGCCAGGGCCAGGGGAAGGGCTGGGTGCAGGCTGGAGGTGGCAGGGCTTGGGGGTGGAGCAAGCAGAGTGCGGGCGAGGGGCCAGGAGGGCAGGCGGGTGCCAGTCGCTAGCATGTGTTCCCGCCTGCAGGATTTCTGGCAATGCCGCCTCGGATAAGAACATCAAGGAGGGCGTGTGTGCTCAGATTGAGAAGAACTTTGCCAGGGCCAAGTGGAAGGTACGTGGCCCTCGCCCTGTGCCGTGCCCGTCTGGGGGTGGGGCGGGGGGCTGGTCTGGGAGCACACAGGTCAGCGGTCAGTTCCCAGCTGAGCCACAGACCCCTGGGCCAGGCGCTGAACCTCCCCAGGGTCCCGGTCCCCTCTGGGCCAGGCAGCGTGGGGCGGGGAGAGGCCTTGCAGTGACGGGTGCAGGGAAGACAGGAGGGCCAGGGGAACAGCAAGACCGAGAGGTCTCTGGGGTCCCGCTCACAGGCAGGGCTGGGAAGCCAGCCTGTCAAGAGCAGGTTGCCCCCGCTGCGGCCCCTGGCCCCATGGCTGTCCAGGGAGCTGCCAGGAAAGATGGGGGGACTGAAACCGGGCCTATCCAGGCCCAGTTGTCACTTGGTTTCTCTCTTGTTTAACCTTCACTCTATTTCCTGGCTCTCTGATGCTTGGGTCTCACAGACCCTCTGAAAGCAAGGCCCTGCCTCAGTTTCCCCAGAGTTTGTCAGACACTGACTTCCAGCACTGGCCCATCACTGTGGTGACTGAGCCCCCTTGAGAAGTCTGGTAAACGGGTGAATTGTCTGTCCTGTATCCCCTTAACAGCAGGGGTCACTGCACCCATCACCCCACGGCCTGGGGAGAGTCTGCACACCCCCGCTGCGGGTATCCAGACCCCCAGCAACTGGGCTGTCAGCCCCCTTAGTCAGAGCTACCCGGGGTCCATCTCAGAGCTATTCCTTATGTGCGCGCCCCAGGCCTGCCTGGCCTTCCTTGGGTCCTCTCCTCCACCTGGGCAGGTGAGCTGGGTGTGGCTCAGCTGAGTCCAGCCTCCTTCAAGGGCCAGCTCAGCCCAGGCCACCCCTCCAAGCCGAGCATTGACCCCCAAGGGAGGCTCCACAAAATCCGCTACGGGCTGCGTGACTGCTGTTGATTGGCACGGTCCCCCCCACGCGCAGGATCAGGGCTCCGAGTGCAGCCCCAGGCACCGGGCTAGCCTCCCGCCGTGGCTAACTCCGGCAGCTCCGCGGCGTCTGCTCCCTGTGGGGCCTGGCTCAGAGTTGGGACAAAACCCGACCTCCGGGGCTGCACCGTGGCCCTGCTCTGCCTCCGCTGCCTGGGCGCAGAGTCCCTGCGGCAGGGGGCCCCAGCAATGGGGGAACGGAACGTCTGCGCTCTGGCCGGCCAGCAGCCACACAGCCCAGCCCTTGCCCTGCCTGCAGCACCTGCTGGGGAGAGGGGCAGGGGGGAGGCGGGCGCTGAGCTCGGGCAAAGGCCCCGTGCTGCAGTGCGGTGCCCTGTGACCGACGAGTTCCTCCCCTCCCCGCAGAAAGCCGTGCGAGTCACCACGCTCATGAAGCGGCTCCGGGCGCCCGAGCAGGCAGAGCCAGCCCAGCCGCCCCCGCCCGCTGCTGCCACGTCGGACAGTGCCGCCTCGCCGGCCCCCGCTGCTGCCCCGCAGCCCACGGCCGCTGCCACGCCCGACAGCACGGCCCCGACGCAGGGCGCCCCACCCACCTGCAATGGAGAAGAAGCCACTGCCCCCAGTGCCAGCCCCGAGGCCAGGACCGAGGAGAGCGGCTGAGCAGGAGGGCCGGGTTGGGGCAGCGCTGGGTCTCTCGCTGTACATAGTCACTGGCATGGTATCCCCGGCTCCCGTCTGTCCCCGCTGTGCACCTGCCTGCCTGGCTCTGTCTGGCCCGGCTGGGCTGCCGCCGCGAGCCGCTCTTGTCCACGTTCCTGAGCCTGGAGTGTCCCGCTGGGCCCAGGCGGACAGACAGAGGCCAAAGCAGAGCCCCTTGCATGGAGGTTTCTCTCTGCCCCTTTGCTTTTCTTTTCTCCCTCTCCACTGGTGGCTTTGTTGGGTCCCTCCCCTCCCTGGAGGCTGCTCTCTCTGTCTCCCCCTCACTCCCCCACCTGTGCGGCACCGCCGGGCTGGGCTGGGGGAAGGAGGCACAACCGCCCTTCCGAGTTCCCAGTGCAGGGAGCCTGGGCACAGGTCCGGTTGTGTGCCCGTAGCCAGCGCTTGTGTGCATGCGTGTCTACATACAGCTGCGTGTGTGCTGCGTGGCCATTGTGGGGCGTTTGTGGGGTGTGCGTGTCCATGCGGGTGCCCCCTCCCCCGGTGAACACGTGTGCGTGCACTGGGCGTAGTCTCCTGGGAGGGGCAGTGAGGCGGCCCCGAGCCCCCCGGGAAGGACCTGAGCGCCAGTCTGAGAGTAGCAGCCGAGCCGAGCCTGTGCTGACCGGCAGGCGGGGCGGGCTCGTGGTTCACAAGGCCTAGGCAGGGAGACTGCCCTCAGATCCCAGATCCAACTCCCCACGTGGCTGCTGCGGGACTCCCCCTCCCACACCCACAGGTGCCCGCTGAGCTTGCCTGGAGCTGGGGCTGCTGCGGAGCGAGGGGCCTGGGTGTCTCCTCTCTGTGGTGCCGGTGGCACCTGGCCCTGGAGGCTGCAGACCTGCCTGGGCACCCATAGAGTAGGCAGCGCAGCCTCGCCCTACCCCGTAGGCCCCAGTCTGCACTGGGGGGCGGGCTTGTCAGAGCAGGCGCTGGGTCCACGTGCAGGGGGGTCCACGTGCGGGGGGGTCCACGCGCTGCTCCGCTGCTTGAGGGGCAGGGCAGGGCCAGACCCCGCTGGCGCACAGCAGCACCCTCCTAGGCTCCCTGCGGCCCAGCCTGGTGGCTCATGTAGGGGGAGCATCATGGCCCCACTGGAGCCGCCCGGGCAGGAACACGGGCTGCTGGGAACGTCCCAGGGCCGGCAGCCCCTTGGGAAGGGTGGCTCCAGCTGTCCCGTGGCTGCGCCAGCCCCGCATGGCCAGGGAGCTGGGTGCGCCGACCCGCAGGCACGTGGGCCCCTGGCTCGGGCTGTCGGAGCAGGGCGGGGGGCTCACGGCCAAAGCACTGTCCTAGGCCTCTCCCCCTGGGCCCAGTGTGGGGTGTGCAGCCTGTCTGAGGGAGCAGCAGGGCACCTGCGGGCTGTGCCCAGCACAGCTCGGGGCCGGGCCTTGGCGTGGGGGGGTGTCCGTGTAAGCGCTTGCTGTGTGTGCGGGGTCACAGCACCCCGTGTCCTGCAGCCCCGCCCGGGCACAGAGGCTCTGCACCTTGGCCGGCCCAGGCGAGGGGCTTCCCTGGCTGCAGCTAGCTATGGAGGCAGCTCCGCGCAGGGTTCCCCCTCCCGCCGAGCTCACGCTTGGCAGAACCAGGGCAGGCCTGAGGGAAAATAGCGCCTTGGCCAGCTTGTATTTTAGCAGCCTGGGCCCCGCTGCCTCCCTGGGCCCCGCTGCCTCCCCTGCCCCCCAACCGTCCTCCCTGGGCCCCGCTGCCTCCCTGCCCCCCAACCGTCCTCCCTGGGCCCCGCTGCCTCCCCTGCCCCCAACCGTCCTCCCTGGGCCCGCTGCCTCCCCTGCCCCCAACCATCCTCCCTGGGCCCTGCTGCCTCCCCTGCCCCCAACCATCCTCCCGGGCCCCGCTGCCTCCCCTGCCCCAACCATCCTCCCTGCGCCCGCTGCCTCCCCTGCCCCCCCAACCATCCTCCCGGGGCCCCGCTGCCTCCTGCCCCCAACCATCCTCCCTGCGCCCGCTGCCTCCCCTGCCCCCAACCATCCTCCCTGGGCCCCGCTGCCTCCCCTGCCCCCCAACCATCCTCCCTGGGCCCCGCTGCCTCCCTGCCCCCCTCCCACCCCTGGGCCCCGCTGCCTCCCCGGGTCCCCCTCCCACCCCCTGGGCCTAGATGTAGGCAGGCCTGCCTGGCCCTGGGTGCAAGGTGCTTGTGGCTGTAGGTTCTGGGGGGAGGGGAGATTAGTCCAGACGAGAGCCCTTGGCCAGAGCTGGGCCTCTCAGCTCCCCCCAGTGTCAGGCCTGGCCCATCAGCTCCCTACGCCCCCTTCCCCTGGCCCCAAACTAAACAGGAAGGAAACCCCGGTCCCACTGTGAAGGGCCTGTGGGGTTGACCTGCCATCAGTGGGGCTCCCCCCGGGCTCTCCCAGCCTGTGGCTTTCTGGGCTGTGGGCCCACCACTCCGGCTTTCCTGCCCCCTCTCCTTGACTCGCAGCTGCATGTCTGTAGGGTTGGGTTCTGTCTCCGAAACGTTTCTTTCCACCACGACCGCCCAGAAGCTGCTGTGTGATCGCTGCACTGTACCACTGGCAAATAAAGACCTTCTGAGGACAAACCGAGAGAAAGCACCAGCCACGCTGCTCTGTCTCTTTGTCTGCCCTGCGGCTGAGCGCCGACCTTCCGGGGGCCGCTTCGCCCACCTGGCTGGTGCCAGGAGCACCTCCACTGCACTGTGCCTCCCGGCTGAGCCGGGGAAGGACAGGGTGGGACGCAGACACTCGGGGGGCTGGAGGAAATGGGGGGTAGGGAGAGGTGGGGAGCTAAGAGGAGGTTAATCGCTGAGTCTCGGAGACACCCCCCCAAATCCAGCCCAGCTGTTCTCTGCTATCCTCTCGCCACGGCCCTAAACTTGTATGGCAGCAGCACGCACGCTCTGCTCCCCAAGCGGCTGGGAAACAGCTGGCAGTCAGCTGTAGCCTCTCTGGCATGGCAGTGACTCCCCAGCCACTCGTCCCTCAGCCCTGGAGCAGGGTGTGGCCCTGGAGAGGGGACCCCGCTAACAATCCGGCATGCTCAGGGGCCCAGGGGCAGCCCCGGGCTGTCTCTGGTCTCGTGCAATGGGGCCCCCAGCCCTTGTGATGGCCAAGGAAATGGGATCAAACCGGCAGATCAGTGAGAGCCAATGAGCAGCCGCTCCCAAGCGTCCCCTCTTCAGGTGTTTCCCAGAGTCCTTTGCACTGGACCCACAGTGCTTGGTCGGAAGGTCTGTGGGCAGCAGGGCAGTTTGCAGGGTCTCCGACGCTCGAGGAGACGATGGCCCAGGCCTGAGAGCGCTGCTGCACCAGGAGCTGCCTGCGGGGAGGCGCTCAGAGGGGGTTGGAAGACTCGCGATCCCACCGTTGGACAGGTGAGTCCCACGGGCAGAGTGAGCGGCCCTGCCAGGCTCTGTCTTTGGGAGAACACTGGTATGGCACGTCACCCCTGACTGCACAGGGCAGGCGCTTGCCACGGCGTCCCTCCCAAGGCCGACTGTGGTGCTCTTAGGTACTGAAGCGACCTCTCTTAGAGACGTCACACTAACATCCTCAGGGCTCGCTAGAGACCCACAGGGCTGTTCACAGGAGGACGGGTATAAATGGGGCTGTGCCAGCCAACCTCCAATTAGGGAGCTGCATTCTACTTCCCCAACCGTCCCCCCCACCCCCGATGTTCAATGGGACACGGTATTCTCTTCTGCCTGTCCCATGGCTTTATAGATTTGCTGGGTGCTCTTCAGCAACAGCTGTGTTCCACCCCAGAGGTGGCCGCATTCCCGTATTGGCAGAAGTGATTCCTGCATATGCATGCGCCATGCTCAAGTTCCGTGAGCTAGCTGGCCCAGGAGTAGCTGGCTGTTCCTGCTAAATTGTTAAATAATTAAACTGTTAACTCTGAAGCTTAACGATGACACCACAGATGACAGTGATGTAAGAGCCCCTAGAACTGACCCAGGCAGCCAGTTATTGCCAGATGAGATGCTATAAACCTAATGAACTAAGATAAAAATGCCCAGCAACTGCTGGGGATGCCAGAGAAGTGTCAGGAATGTGCAGCAGCCCATATTGGTTCAGTTCAGCTCCTGAGGCTAACCAGGGCCAAACACCTCCTTAGCGGGCTCCATCCGCATAGAATACGTGGCATTTAGCATGCAGTTCTAACAGCTTCCCCTACCAATGCACCCCGTCCTGCAAGCGCCTTCTCTCCTCTCCCCACAGAGCTCCTTGCCACAGCACGGTTTGCTAACACGCTCTGCGCTGCACTGGAGACAGTCTGGTTCTGCTTGCTGCTCTGCTGGGCCTGGATGAGCAGCCTCAGCCTCCCTGGTGCTGCACTTTCTGTTCTCCCCTGCTTAGTTCTCTTCATGCAAGTCATAAGAACATAAGAACATAAGAACGGCCGTACCGTGTCAGACCAAAGGTCCATCTAGCCCAGTATCCTGTCTGCCGACAGTGGCCAGCACCAGGTGCCCCAGAGGGGGGGGTGGACCGAAGACAATGATCAAGCGATTTGTCTCCTGCCATCCCTCTCCAGCCTCTGTCAAACAGAGGCCAAGGACACCATTTTATCCCCTGGCTAATAGCCTTTTATGGACCTAACCTCCATGAAATTATCTAGCTTCTCTTTAAACTCTGTTATATTCCTAGCCTTCACAGCCTCCTCTGGCAAGGAGTTCCACATGCTGACTACACGCTGTGTGAAGAAGAACTTTCTTTTATTAGTTTTAAACCTGCTACCCATTAATTTCATTTGGTGTCCTCTAGTTCTTCTATTTAGGGAACTAATAAATAACTTTTCTTTATCGGCCCTCTCCACCACTCATGATTTTATACACCTCTATCATATCCCCCTCAGTCTCCTCTTTTCTAAACTGAAAAGTCCCAGTCGCTTTAACCTCTCCTCATATGGGACCCGTTCCAAACCCCTAATCATTTTAGTTGCCCTTTTCTGAACCCTTTCCAAGGCCAAAATATCTTTTTGAGGTGAGGAGACCACATCTGTACACAGTATTCAAGATGTGGGCGTACCATAGTTTTATACAGGGCAGTAAGATATTCTGGGTCTTATTTTCTATCCCTTTCTTAATAATTCCTAGCATCCTATTTGCCTTTTTGACCGCGCTGCACACTGTGTGGAAGTTTTCAGAGAACTGTCCACGATAACTCCAAGATCTCTTTCCTGATTTGTCGTAGCCAAATTAGCCCCCATCATACTGTGCTATAGTTGGGGTTATTTTTCCCGATGTGCATTACTTTGCACTTATCCACATTAAATTTCATTTGCCATTTTGTTGCCCAATCACTCAGTTTGGCGAGATCTTCTTGGAGTCCCTCACAGTCTGCTTCTGTCTTGACTATCCTAAACAGTTTGGTATCATCCATAAACTTTACCACCTCACTGCTTACCCCTTTCTCCAGATCATTTATGAATAAGTTGAACAGGATTGGTCCTAGGACTGACCCTTGGGGACACCACTAGTTACCCCTCTCCATTCTGAAAATTTACCATTTATTCCTACCCTTTGTTTCCTGTCTTTTAACCAGTTCTCAATCCAAGAAAGGACCTTCCCTCTTATCCCATGGCCATGTAATTTACACAAGAGCCTTTGGTGAGGACCTTGTCAAAGGCTTTCTGGAAATCTAAGTATACTATATCTACTGGATCCCCCTTGTCCGCATGTTTGTTAACCCCTTCAAAGAACTCTAATAGATTAGTAAGACAGGATTTCCCTTTACAGAACCCATATTGACTTTTGTCCAACAAATTATGTTCTTCTACATGCTTCACAATTTTATTCTTTACTATTGTTTGACTAATTTGCCCGGTACGAAGTTAGACTTACCGGTCTGTAATTGCCCGGATCGCCTCTAGAGCCCTTTTTAAATATTGGTGTCACGTTGGCTACCTTCCAGTCATTAGGTACGGAAGCCGATTTAAGGGATAGGTTACAAACCACAGATAATAGTTCAGCAATTTCCCATTTGAGTTCTTTTAGAACCCTTGGATGAATGCCATCCGTTCCTGGAGATTTGTTAACATTAAGTTTTTCTATTTGTTCCAAAACCTCCTGTAATGACACTTCAATCCGGGACAGTTCCTCAGATTCATTACCCACAAAGGATGGTGCAGATTTGGGAATCTCCCCAACGTCCTCAGCCGTGAAGACTGAAGCAAAGAAATCATTTAGTTTCTCCACAATGGCTTTATCGTCCTTGATTGCGCCTTTTATAGTTCGATCGTCTAGGGGACCCACAGGTTTTTTAGCAGGCTTCCTGCTTCTAATGTACTTAAAAAACATTTTGTTATTTCTTTTTGAGTTTTTGGCTAGCTGTTCCTCAAAATCTTTTTGCTTTTCTTATTACATTTTTACACTTGATTTGACAGTGTTTATGTTCCTTTCTATTTATCTCACTAGGATCGGACTTCCACTTCTTAAAAGATACCTTTTGTCCCTCACTGCTTCTTTTACATGGTGGTTAAGCCACGGTGACTCTTTTTAGGTCTCTTGCTATGTTTTTAATTTGGGGTATACATTTAAGTTGGGCCTCTATTATGGTGTCTTTAAAAGTTTCCATGCAGCTTGCAGGGATTTGGCTCTAGTCACTGTGCCTTTTAATTTCTGTTTAACTAACCTCCTCATTTTTGTGTAATTCCCCTTTTTGAAATTAAATGCCAGGGTGCTGGTCTGCTGAGGTGTTCTTCCCACCACAGGAATGTTGAATGTTATTATATTATGGTCACTATTCCCAAGCGGTCCTGTAACGGTTATTTCCTGGACCTGATCCTGCGCTCCACTCAGGACTAAATCGAGAATCTTCTTATGTCACTGTATTGCAGGAGCGGTCCGAGGCCGGCTGTAGCAGCTGGCATCCCAGGTGGAAGGCGCTATCGGCGCCCCCGCCTGCACGGCAGTCAATGGCCGTGACGTAATCACGGGGCGCCCGGGCTGGTGGTGCCCTAGGCGACCGCCTAGTCTGCCTAGGGTCACGGGCCGCCCCTGCTGTATTGAGGCCTCTAGTTAGCCCCCGATCCTGCAGTAAGCTCCACTCCCGCAGCCCCATGTGCCCATTGCCCAGGGAGGTTGTGGAATCTCCATCTCTGGAGATATTTAAGAGTAGGTTAGATAAATGTCTATCAGGGATGGTCTAGACAGTATTGGGTCCTGCCATGAGGGCAGGCGACTGGACTCGATGACCTCTCGAGGTCCCTTCCAGTCCTAGTATTCTATGATTCTATGCTAGCACATCCTACTGCAGGACTGGTGCATTAGCTATTAGGCTACAAGTCAGGGCCTGTGCACTTACAGGGATGTCACGCAGATGGAAGAGAGCTGGGCAGTGTGTTGGAAGCGATTTTGGAGGGGGAGTAAGGGTCAGCTGGGACTTCAGAAGCCCACAAAGCCAGGAGAGTCGTGAGCATGATTCGCTGTTCCTGCTGTAACAACTGGCAGTGGGACAGCTGGAGTTGATAACCAAATCACCATCATTCAGTTTCAGAGTTAACACTCCCACAAGGCTGGAGTGGCCTGCACCTCCCAGAGCTACCCCGGGCGCAGGGCGTTTGCCAGGTTCCCCCCAGCTGTTGGGCTGGACACAGGTGTTTATTGGAAGGTGAGACTCTGGGACAAGCCAGGCTTCATCACACAAACCCCGCCCCTTAGTTCCGCAGGCCCCGCCCCTTGAGTCCACGGCTGCTCGGTCGGCGCTAGGGCCCCGGCGAGCCCAGGGGAGGAACTCGGGGGACCGGCCCCGCCCCCTTCGGCCGAGTAGCGGGCAGGCTGGAATCCCGCGCCTTTCTCTGCTGCGTCATTTCCGGTCCATGCCGGAAGTGGCCTCGGAAGGAACCAAATTTGAACAGGTAACGTGAGGCGAACCGCGACCAGCCCCCTCCCCTTCCCCCTCCCCTTCCCCCTCGCCCGGCCCGGCCCGGACCGGCCCGGCTCAGGGGGGTCGGCCGCGGGCTCGGACCCGGGGGGCTCGGGGTCCAGGGGGCGCGGGGGTCGAGGGGCTCGGACCAAGGGGCCCGGCAGCGGGGCTCGGACCCGGGGCGCTTGGCCTGGCAGCGGGGCAGGGTGGCTCGTACCCGGGGGTGCTTGGCCTGGCAGCGGGGGGGCAGGGGGCTCGTACTCGGGGTGCTTGGCCTGGCAGCGGGGAGGGGCGGGGGCTCGTACCCGGGGGTGCTTGGCCCGGCAGCGGGGGCGGGGGCTCGTACCCGAGGGGTGCTTGGCCTGGCAGCGGGAGGGGCGGGGGGTCGTACCCGGGGGTGCTTGGCCTGGCAGCGGGGCGGGGGCTCATGTACCCGGGGGCGCGGCCCGGCAGTGGGGCGGGGCGCTTGGCCCGGCCGTGGGGGGTCGGGAGGGCTCGGACCGGGCTGGTTGAAATGCCCGTGGGGGCGCTGCTGAGATGGGCATGTCCATCTGCCCAGGCCGAGGCGGGTGCTCCCCGCGGGCTCACAGCCTAGGATGCCCATCCGCGCCCACTGCACCATCTGCTCTGACTTCTTCGACAACCAGCGGGACGTAGCGGCCATCCACTGCGGGCACACCTTCCACCAGCAGTGGTGAGTAGCCCTGAGCACCGAGCCCCTGTGTCCCACAGCAGCGTCAGGCAGGCTCCGCACGGGCATCCCCGGGCTCATGTTCTGTGATGGGTTCAGTGCTTACTGGGGCACTCTCTCTCCTCATCTTGCATTTCATTCTCTGAACTCTTCAGCCTCCTCTTCTCCAGGCCCACTCTTTGCAAATGTCATAGTTGAGAGGGGTAGGGATGCAAACAGACGTTTAAAACCTGCACTGTGTATTGGCCGTTGTTATAGTTTAGGGTTCTGAAAGTTGGGCTCCTCCAGTTCCGGAGAGATGCAGGACTAACATAACAGGAGGTTGTGTTGGTTGGCCTTGTGCTTCATTGGCAGCACTGGAATTGCAGGTCACGTTACAGTGCCTTGGCAGAGCTGGAATGGAGCTGAGGACTGCAGTAGGGAATGGGGGTGCAGTTCTACTCAACCAGCCCAAAACTGAGCCATGTGGGAAACCCTGCACAGTTCTTGACTGGCTAGTGCTGATTGGAGCTAGGTATGTTGTAGTAAGATCTGTCCCCAGATTCCCTGTCCATTCCACTGTTGTTAAACTTGTGCTGTATACTTGTTTGCGAACATTCACTAAATACATTTGTCAGTTTTGTAACATGGTATCTTTGAAGGCTTCCCAAGTGCTTTTTGAATATTCAAGTCCCCGCCACAATGCCACCATGAGGTGGGGAGATATCTCATCTCTCCATTTTAGTGCTGAGGAACCTGAGGTGGAACGAAAGTTGTGTCCAAGCACACAGTAAACCATTTGGGAATTGGAGTCCAATCCTAGATCTGTGCTTTTTTAACACAGTGAGACAGAAGGTATGTCTCCACTGTGGGGTGGATCAGTGCTCAGTTGATTCGCTAAGGGTCAATTTTAGCAGGTCTAGTGAAGAAGGTCCGCTAAATTGACTGCCAGTCACCCTCTTGTTGACTTGGTACTCCACCAGAACAAAGTGAGTAAGGGGAGTCAATGGGATAGTTTCTTCTGTCAACTAAGCACAGTGTTGACCCTGCAGTAAGTAGATGTAAGCTGCACTGATTGAGTTACACCATTAATGTAACTCAGATCGCGTAGCTTAGATTGATATGCCCCTGTAGTGTAGATTTACCCTAAAGGAAAAGGGGAGTAAGCCCATCCGTATGCAGACTCCAAGATCCTTTTGTCTAGACTCTGCTGATTCTTGGGTGTTAAATTAAAACTCATTTTTACATGAAAATGGAGAATTACCATCCATACACTAAATACGAGTCTGTCTGCCCTTTTGAGCTATGTATTGAAAGAGCTTTTTCCATCATGACCCAAATGAAGAGTCTGTACCAGAGCCTAGTGTAGCTTGTTGGCCACTATGGTTCCCCTTTGGAAGTTTTGCTTCTGAGTTTCTCTTGATGGCTGGACACACAACTCTGGTAACTGAATAGCCTCTTTCCTTTTAGCAACTTCCTTCCCTTGCTAGCAACACCTCTGCTGTTCAAGTCTCACTTCTTCCTTCTGACGGAGAATTTTAATCCGAGGGTTCGAATGGGGGCCCAAAACCCCTACCAAATCAATTCCAGACACCCTTCTTAAGCAACCAGCTTTATTCAGGAATGCATTCCAGGGCAAAAATCTCCAGGATACTCTCAGGAAAAGTTTCTGCAACTTCCCAAACAAAAGGCAAGGTCTTTTGTACCACCTTACATGGTAATTACCTTTTCTCACTGACCACTTACAGTTGCATGCATATACAGGTCATGCCCCTTTGCACCAAATTCCCTCCAATCATTATCTGTCCCCCCTCAGTCCCTTTGCAGGCCTTACAACAGGTTCAAACCAGTTTTACCAACCCCTTTGCTCACCTGAGTTCAAGCACGTACCTCTTTACAAAGACCAGACTTAACATCCAGGTCACACAGAGGTCATACTGACAACAAATTAAGTTTATCCTTCACTTCCACCTTGTTCCTGTTGTCTTCCACAATTTTCTCTCTGCCCTAAACCTGCTTGTCACAGTGACCTTCCTTCTGGCTAAGGGCGTGGTGCTTTGGCTTCCTCTGAGGCCGTGCATGTTGATTTTTTCCCTTTGTTGGGGGAATGTGCTAGAGTGAAATGGGGCTGCAACTTGCAATGCTCTTGAACTCAGGTGTGGTGCTGCGCCCTATCCTTTCATGCTTGTCCCTTTCCCATCTGTGGTCTTGGTTTCCTTGTCCTCTCCATCAGAGATGTGTTGCTCCTCCACCAACTGCTTGTCCATGTGCTCTAGCAAGAGCAGCGATAAGCTAACGATAAAACAATCCCAACCAATTCCAGGCTTTTGCCGAGTTCCTGTGTATTTGGGCTGGCGACATGTTCTCTTCCTGTGGGATCAGCTGAATGTGTGGGGGCGTCGGGGGATGCATGTGTACCAGGGTTCACTCCTCTACACAAAAATGAGCACCCTGGGAATGGTCACTGACTTTCATGAACATCTGGAGCTTGCTTTGCTCAGTAACGTTTTTAGAGGAAGGGGAACAGTGCCCTTTGGATTTGACTGGCTAAGCTAATCACTGTGCTGCAATAAACACACCGTTCTTAAGGTGCTCTGAAGCCCCAATTGCTAGTGTGAGACTGGACGTTCTTCTCCACATTAGGGATGTAAAATTCCATTTAATTAACCAGTTAAACATTAACTGATTAAATGGGGGGGTAAGCAGCAGCAAGGAGAGAGGGCTGCAGGCTCAAGGGTGGGGAGTTGGCAGCCCTTCTCCCCCCCACCCCTCCACTGCTGCTTCCGCCCCCGCCCTCTGTGAGCCTACCGACTTGAGCTAGGAGCCAGAATCCGCCCCCCTTCTCTGCCGCATGTGTGAGACTGCTGACTCCCAGCAGCCCTCTGCCTACAGTGGGCTGCAGACAGCGGGCGGGCTGCTCCTAGTTAATGGTTAACAGTCATGCTTACCAGGTAACTGGTTACCTGTTCATATCCCTACTCCACATGCAGCAATCTTGCAGAGCTTAAAGTATGTCCCAAATATCCTCCATTTGATACAGATTCAATTTACTCCTAGGTTATCAATGGAGCCCTTGGTTGGCAGCCTTTAGAATAGATGATCTTACATTATAATAATTCGTTGTATATTTTTTCTCTCTCTCCCTCAGTCTCATCCAGTGGTTTGACACTGCACCAAGTCGGACTTGTCCACAATGCAGAATCCAGGTAAATTGTTGCATTTCTACTCCCCAGTGCTGTCTTACCAGCACTGTCTGATCTCAGGCTTGAGGCCACAGGGGTGGTCCAGAGAGGCACTGATGGCATACAGAGATTGGCTGTCTCCTCCGTCACCCTCACACTGTGCTGGGTGCTAGCACAGAGGCTAAGGAGTCAATGGGCCATGGAGACTGAAATTCTCCCTCCTCGCCTTTCCGGGGCACAGTAGGAAGCATGTTTTGCTACTGCCTGGCCTCAGGGCTTTTACTTGGCAAAACTTCACTAGCATTGAAGTGTCCCCCTGAAAGAGAAAAGGAGTGAGGGGAGTTAGGAAGGGGTCTAGCCTGAGTGCTCTCCAGGTCTGCCAGCTGAGATCAAGACCCTGCACATACATGTCGTGAGAGACGGTCCCTGCTCAGCCTAAACTGCAAGAGAGACAGAGTGGGAGAGGGGAAGGGTTCTCTCCCTTCTCCAGGGTAGGCACCAAGACACAGAGATGCAGGGACTCCCCCAGGGTGCCTGGGAGGAATTAGACACTGATCCCAGATCTTCTGTGTCCCGGGCCAGCGCCTGAACTCCAAGGCCACATTTCTGAAGCTAAGCTGGTTCCTACACCTCACGTTACAGGAATTGTCGAGCTGCGGGGAGGCTGGGTTAGTGCGAGGCTGTGTTGGCCACTCTCGGTGCTGAGTGACAGAGGCAGCCAGCATGTTAATTGTATAGGTGTGCTGCTGTCTCTTTCTTTCCTTTCAAGGTCTTAGCCCTTGTTTCTTCCCTGACTTGTTGATTCCCTGTATTCTTCACCGCCTCTTACATCTCTGGGTTACCATGGAGTTCTTGCGAAATAACATCTTATGGAGCAGTAACTATGCAATTAGCTGGTGTCATGACTGCATATAATACTTAAAACACAAAGCTGTAACGGCATGGGGGAGGTGGGGAGAGCTGTCGCACTCAGTGACAGTCCCCCTGCATACAGAGAGCAGCACAGACTTCTGCCTTTGGATTTGGCACCGAGTGAGCTCAGCGTCAGCTCCTGGGCCCGAGCTGCCAGAGAACAAGCTGCTCTTGACTCAGATGCCTGCATCTTTCTGTCAGAGTTCCAGGATCTTGCCTGGAGTGATGACTGTAAATCTCAAGTCTGTTGCTTGGGTGACAGATCCAAAGCAGGATCTTGCCATCGAGATGCCAGCCATGTGAACTGACTCCTGCCAGCCACGCCGCATCTTGTGATGGGATGGGAACCGTCTTCCCCGTGTGGCTCTCCCTGCGTTGCCACACCTGTGACTTGATTCTCTCATATGTCTCATCTAGGTCAGCAAAAGACACATCATCAATAGGCTGTTCTTTGATGTAGCCCTGGAGGAGCAGACGTCAGTGGATGCAGAAAGCCTACAGGTATCCTGACTGAGTTCTCTTCACAGCCACCTGCAGCCAACCTGTCCCAACAGCCTTGTTCAGTCACTGGTGGGGGTCTCCAAGCAGTCCTGGGCTCCAAAGCTGGGTCTTGCTGTTCTTTCTTCTGCTTGCTTCTCTGCTGGTCCCTATCCTTACGCTGCACTCAGCTCTTCCTGCAGGAGACCTTCACGTGGTGCTTCACAATGGTCCCTGCTCTTCTCCCAAACCAGGAAGCCATCTGCAGCCCTTCCCCTTCACTTGTCATCTTCCCTGAAACCCTTCCCCGATGTTCTGACTGTTCAACCTCCCTTTGTTCTTGAGGCTCCTTGAGTGTTGTGGGGGGCTGGGAGCCAAAGCTCTGCTGCAGCTTGAGGTGGAGGGAGGCCCAGGTTCTATCGAGCCACTCAGCAAACCCTAGAGCGAGCCTAGGCATAGGAAGATGGGCCTCTAGCTCTCTTGAGGAAGGGCCTGTTTGTTCACTGTGTGCATTTGACAGCCCTCTGTGTTTAGGTGAGTCACTGTTTCCATGTATACCCAGGCAGTTTTCCCCGTTTCTGGGTCTTGCACACAGCAGCGAGGGTGGAGAGAGATGCTCAAAGAAACAAAGACAGTGATTCACAGAGTCCAAGGTCAGAAGGGACCATTGTGAGCATCTGGTCTTCCCTTCTCTGCACAGAGACCAGAGAACTTCCCAGAATAATTCCTCGAGCGGATCTTTGAGGAAAACATCCAATCTTGATTTGAAATTTGTCACTTCAGTGACACTGAAATTTGTCACTGAAGCTCTGGGTAAATTCTTGAAGTGGTTAATTATTTTCACCCTAAAAGCTGACACCTCGTTTCCAGTCAGAATCTGTCTCGCTTCAGCTTCCAGCCATCGGGTCGGGTTAGACCTTTCTCTGCTTGATTGAAAAGCCCATTATTAAATGTGTGTTCTCCATTCACGTACTGACAGACCGAACACATTATGCCTCAACCTTCTCTCTAGCAAGCTCCATAGAACGATCTCCTGGCTGTGGTCTGGTTTTACCTTTAATCATTTCCATGTCCCATCTATGACCCCTCTGCCACTTATCAACATTCTTCTTGTCCAGTTCTGGTGCCCACAAGACATGTTGTAGCAGCAATTGCACCAGAGCCAAATACAGAGGTGAAATAACCTCACAGCTTCTACTTGAGATTCCTCTGTTTTATGCATCCAAGAAGCACATGAGCCCTTTTGGCCACCACATCACACTGGGAACTTGTGCTCGGCCGACTATCCCCACAACCCTCCTTCTCCAGATCTCTGAGTTTCTGCTTCCCAGGATAGAGTCTCCCTGTAAGCGTGACCTGCAGTCTGTGTTCCTAGAGGTATACATTTACATTTAACCCGTATTACAATGAGCAGCCCGATCACACGCTCTGTGCCCTGTCCTCTTCACTATTTACCACTCCCCGAATTGTTGTGATATCTGCAAACCTTTTCAGTGACTATTCTATGTGTCCTTCTAGGTCATTGATAAGTGTCACATGGTCAAGGTCTAGCCCTGCAGGGCTATACTGGAAACCCCGGTTACATCATGATTCCCTGTTTAGTGACATGTTGAGACCTATCAGTTAACCAGTTTTTGAATCCATTTAATGTGTGCCAAGTTAACTTTACATTCTGGTGTATCAAAATGTCATGCAATGTGAAGTCAAATGCCTTCCAGAAGTCGGTTCCATTAACACTGTCACCTCTATCAACTGTAAAAAAATCAAGTTTGTTTGACAGGATCTGGTCTCCATAAAGCAAGGTTGATTGGCATTTCATTGTATTACCCACCTTTAATTCTTTATAAATCTCATCCCATTAAGAGCTGCTCCATTATGTTGCCTGGGAATAATGTCAGACTGACAGGCTTGTAATTACCAGGGCCGTCCCATTGACCCTTTTAAAGAAATTGCACAACTTTCGCCTTCTTCTGGAACTTCCCCAGTTCCAAGACTTATTGAAAAGCAGCATCACCAGTTCAGTGAGCGCCTCAGCCAGCTCTTTCAGAACTCTTGGATGCTAGGTGTTTGGCCTGCTGATTTAAAAATGTCTAGAACAGGGGGTAGGGAAACATTTGGTCTGAGAGCCACATCGGGTACAGAAATTGTCTGAAGGGCTGAGTAGGGAAGGCTGGGGTAGTGGCCTGGCCCCCTATCCAATCCCCCCTGGCCCTTG
Source organism: Rafetus swinhoei (assembly GCA_019425775.1). NCBI lineage: Eukaryota > Metazoa > Chordata > Testudines > Trionychidae > Rafetus > Rafetus swinhoei. Next base: position 944,494 of record CM033435.1, on the reverse strand, counting down.
ACTTCCCTCTAGGACCCTCCTCCCCATCCAACCCCCCTCTGCTCCCCACTCTGCCCAGAGCACCTCGGCACAATGACAATGTGGCCCTGAGGGCTGGGAGCTAGCTGCCCTGGCTCATCATGCTACCTGGGAGTTGGGCTGGCTCCTCCCAACATGGCTGTCCCAACCTCGCTGCCTGGAAGGAGCTCAGGCCAGACTGAAGGGTCCTACGGCCTGGATGTGGCCCATGGCCTGTCGTTTGCCCCTTTCTGTTCTAGTAGCACGGACAGAGAATTATCTACCTCGCCTCATTTCTTTTCTTCCCGACCTACTTTTTTCTTTCCTACCCCAACCAACTTTTAACTGGTTGAATTGACCAAAAATCCCTTTGAACAAAACAGCATAGGGAAATTGTACCTTTGTGCTTTTCCCTTCAAACGAGCATCAGAGTTGAGCTGACATGCTGGCCACTGCAGGAACCCTGCTTTGATTAGGGCTGTACTTGAGTGACTCTCTTGATGATAGGAATGGGATGGTGTTTATCTTTGGCAAACTCTGAACACGAAGAGTTAAAGCAGGATATTATGGTGCTCAGTATTCAGTCATTTGGCATTGACAGAGTCCTGCTTCTGCATGTCTGAGTCAACTGTTTAAAAAGAAGAAAATCGCCTTGACCTTGGTATAATGGGATTCCTATACCCTCTTGTGTTTAAAATCAGCATGTGCAGCAATTACCATAATTAGTATTGTCATGGCAACTGCTGTGTGTTTCACATGTGTAGGTATGTGGGGAAAACTGCAAGGCTGTCTGACATAGGGTCTTCAGATACAGCTCACAGAATCTGGGGGGCTCGTGCGTGTGCAGAAGAGAGGAAGTCATCCTGTAAAACATGTATGCCCAATACCTAGAACTATGACTTGGAGCAGATAAATGCTGCTTTTGCGCTTGCAAATACTGGTTTTAATGCATGCTAAATAGCGGAGTGGCGTGCTCACTGTGGGCTGGCTGGAAAAAAGATCCCTCTAAAAAAGCAATTTTTCTTGCCCCTGATTTTCATCTTCGTGTTTCTTTAACACTTTTACAGCTCTTTCTGGCATCTAATTCTCTTTCCACCTAGCTGCTTCTTCCTGCCTGGTTCTTACAGTGAAGTCTTGCTCCTAGGCACTCTCTCTGGCCTAGAAAGTGATACTCAAGATTAATGTGCCATGCCTTGGGCCTTACCAAATTCACAGCCATGAAAGATTCAAGGATAATGAAATCTGGTCTCCTCCCGTGAAATCTGGTCTCTTACATGCTTTTATCCTGTATTATGCAGGTTTCAAGGAGACCAGTGTTTCTAAAACCGGGAGTTCTGATCCAAAAGGGAATCGCAAGGGGGTTGGGAAGTTATTTTAGGGGTGGGGAGGAGCAGCTATTGGCTGGGTGCCCAGCTCTGAAGGCAGTGTCCTGCCAGCAGCAGTGCAGAAGTAAGGGTGGCAATACTATGCCTTGCTCCCTTTACTTCTGCGCTGCTGCTGGCTCTCCCTTTAGAGCTGGGATCTCAGCCAGCAGCCGAGGCTCTGAAGCTGCCAAGCTCCGAAGGCAGCATTGCCACCAGCAGTAGCATAGAGGTAAGAGTGGCTGTGGCCTACAATACAAAACACTTTTTGCAGCCCTGCTTTTTGGGTCAGTCTCTCTACAGCTGCAGCTCCATGGAATTTTAGATCAAAATAGGTGAAATAATGACATTTATGGTTTTTTAAAAAATACTACGACCATGAAATTGATCGTAATGGATCGTGAATTTGGCAGGGCCCTAGCCATTTATAGAATGAATTTTGCAACTGCAGGAGCAAGTTGTTGGCTTCCCAGCATGCATCTTTGCTAATTAGCAGGAAGCAGTGCCCCTTAGTAGCAGGAGAGAACCGCTGGTCTTTGTATGCAGATAGTTAATGTGTCACATAGTGCTTAAAACTCCGCTTGCCGTTTATATTAATGGGGTCCAGGCAAGCTGACCAATCCCGTCACATTGCATGCTTCCAATTGCCCTGCAATATTTTCACGAATGCTTAAATGTGTAGCCTTGATCTTCTGGAGGTAGGTCAGTGTGCAGTGCTGGTTGAGTGGTTCATGTGCAGACTTGTAAGCAGTCAGTGTTGGGTGATGGACAAGCCACCTTGGTCATGCAGATCCTCTTCAGGTCAACAGCAGGAGTAGCCAAGATGGCAGGGTTTCCTCTCCCCTTTGGAGCCCAGTGTAGCTCACTTATCCTGTTGTTTAGCCTGCATTTTCCTAGGTTCATCCCATTGTTCTTAAGTCTGGTCAATTTGCACGGGGAAATTGACCAGAACAGCTCTCCTGTGGACACTCTGGCTTCCAATAAGTCACTTGATTCTGGAATACTTGGCATGCTATGTAAGCACATTAATTATTCTAAAATAGAGTCCACATGGGGAGCTTTTCTGCAGTGGTTAATTCTGGTCAATTTCCCTGTGCAAACAAGCCCTTAATTATACCCATGTGCCTCACAGTAGCTAACCTCTTTCCATCCAGGATGTTTACACCTTTCAAATCCGTACACACTGTAAATCCTATGACTTCTGCTCCCCCGTCCCTTAGTTGTCACCCTACTGTCATTCTCGTTCCTCCAGTTCCCTGATCATTTTTGTTGCTGTTCTCTGAATTCCTCTGTTTGTCAATTTCTTTCTGGTGCAGAGGTGCCAGAATTGAACACAATATTCATGGTTCCATGTAGAGAGAGAGGCTATTACCTCTGACAGGCTGCCTCTGCGTATGCAGCTTCTGCGTTGTGTTGGCATTTCTTGCTGTCTAGTTATATTGCAACTCCTGTCCAGCTTGCTGTCCTCTGTCCCTGGCAGGTCTCTCAAGATTACTGCTTTTTAGGCTTTTCTCTCCCATTGGATATATTGGCTTCGCTTCATTATTCTCTGCCCACCTTCTAACCCCTTGTAGGTCCCCTTCTTATCCTCACTGGGTTTATCACATCTACCAGTTCAGTGTCTGTACGGTACATTGACAGGCTATTTTCTGCCTTTTCCAGATTGCTAATGAAGATCTTTAATAAGACGTGATCTTCCCTAGATCCCCATGGTACTTGCCAGAAACCCTCTCCCCTGACTCAATACTGATCGGTTTATGGTTCCCTTTTATCTAGGGGCTGCGAGCCCACTGTTAGCTCACATAAGCATCCGTATCCAAGATGATCTGACTGAACACGGAATGTGGTTTTGTTAGACACTTGCTCACCCACTTCATTGTCTCTCCAGCTGGGCGTTTTCAGATCCACCCATTGTTCTGTATCTGCAGCCCAATAGTTACATTTATTACATTCCCTTTGACCACGGCACTAATTCTAGTTAAACATAATCAGCGATCTGCTTTGCCTTCTTGCCTTGTTCAGTTAAGATACTATGAACATTCTTCCTCTGACTTAGTGTTTTCCCCGCGAGCCTTCCAGTCACAATGACTGACGCTGTGAGAAACGAGAGAGTGACAAGACAAGCCTGGGATGTTCTCCATGGCAGCCTCGCCCCTCCCCAGAAGCACTGCCAGTCTGCAGTGCCCCCCCGGTCCTGCAGTAGCACCTGGGCATGTTGCAGTAAACAAGGGCCTTCCTTGCTGTTCTGTTCTGCTCTCTGCACCTGGGCATGTAAGTCGTTGGGGGAGAGCCTCTAGGAATCCCAGAACACCCCCGTGCCCGGGACTCTCCTCAGAGATCAGATGGTGCTTGTGCGGCGGGGCTGCTCCTCACATGGTTCTTTGTGTTGCGTTTCAGAATGAACTGGACAGGGTAAAAGCGCAGCTCTCCGCCAAAGGTGAGTTCAGCCCCTTTGCCCAGCAGGGGGTGCAGAAAAGGGATGTGAGCGTGGCAGGCTCTGTGGAGTTTGTGCTGAGGCTTTCAGGGCCGTCTGGGTGGAAGCGTCGCAGCATTCGGGCACGAGGCTGCTCCCAGCCTGCGGTACAAGTGGGCTCCACTTCTGTGGAACGGGTCGTACGGACCAAAGTGGGATCACAAGTCTCTCTAGCTTATTGGGCCAGGACAGAAAGCAGGGCAGGGGCCTGTAGATTGGTTCAATGCTAGGGCTCCTGTGTGACCCGGCTGTCCTCACTGACTCGCCCTTGGCTGTCCAGTGTCACCCTTTCTCCAGGTGGGACCAGGAGCAAGCAGAAGGCGTTTCATTGAGTTAAGCCTGTTAGCAGCAGGCCCACAGTTGCCAGCTGTCAAGGGCTTGTTTCTTCAAGTGTAAAACAGCAGCGGAAGGCCTATAATTGGGGCCCAAACTGAGACAGGAGAACTGTGGGAATTGCTGAGCTGCTGCATCCCCAAAAGAGCAGGCACATTTTGGGGTGTGCGCTCCCATTTCTGCACGGAGCGCGGGCTCTTGTTTGAGAGCGATTCATGGAGGCAGGAAAACGAAAACCCTAGGGATGTTGTTGATGGGTTTTAAGCATTGTCTGTAGGCAGCCTGTCATTGGAACATGAGTCATGAGCCACCAAAGGAAAATGTCAGTCAGGCTGAGTGGCAGGAATCCTGAGACAGGAGTTTGCAGGAAGCAAAAACCCCTTTAGAGAGAGCTTGGAACGGGGCGGGTTCCAGCCATTTCCAAAGAGCCAGCTTTCCCATTGGGTCTTCTGCCCTCTCTCATGTGCCAGCCCAACACACCCAGCTGACTACATCTGCTTATTCGCCTGATGAGAGAGACTATCGGGTGCCTGTACTGAGGCCCCTCCTTGCAAGCAGTCCAAGGCAGTGGCCTGATGAGTAGCTGAGCCTCACCTTTTGGGGAAGGGTGCTGGGGCTCCTATCGGACGCCCTTCAAAGGAATGGCTTTGTGGGTTTGCACTCCTTGGGCCAGCTAAGTGCAGTCGCTCTGCCTGCTGCTGCTGTTCTCTGCCCTGACTGTGTCTCTTACTCCTGCCCTGTAGCCTCAAGAACTGCCCCCACTGCCTCCAGCTTTGCTCCCTCCATTTTCAGGGATCTGCTTCTGCTTGCAGCTTTCCCCAGCAGCAGAATGCAAGTAGCCTTGTCAGTTTCACAGCTCCCACCCGGGGGTCCGCTTAGTGGCTGTGTGACTGGTGCAGGCCTGCGACCAGCAGCAGAGGTGCTGGAGTTGTCGGCAAACCCCAGGGGCAGCACAGTGCTCTGGGCACGTGGGCAGGTTTTCTCCAGGCACAGATCCCCGTCTTAGCCCTGAGAGTTGCAGTCTTGCAGAGCTAGCCTCCTGGCCCTGCTAACCAGGGGAGGCAGTGGGACGTGTGCAGTGGGACGGGCATGCTGGTCCTGGAGAGAAGCGCTCACTCGAACAAGTGTGGAAAACGCTTTCCCTACTCGCCCAGCGGCATCCCATGGCCACCTTGTGGCTGCCCCGATTTGTTTGAGTGAGGGGCCCCCAGTTTCTTCCTCCCTTTGCCTGGCCCCCACTGGGCAGCTTCGGCTGCCATTCCCCAACCCTGTGTGGGCCGACTCTCTTGGGTACTTGGGGAGCAGGAGCCTCAGGCTGCGGCGGGAACTGAAGCTACAGGGCTGGGAAGGTGAGTGAGCCCCTCTCCAGTAACCAGAGAGCCAAAGGACACCGGGACGCTGTTTGGCTCCAAAGAGCGCTGCTCTGCCAACCAGAACCTGTGTTGCCCTGCGGGGGGGGTCACTGCCTTGTGCTGCTGCAAAGCTGCTGGCTCCCTCAGTGCCTGGTACTGGTCAGTCTGGCTCTCCTGCATTTCGGGAACACGCTCCCGCTCCGGCAGGATCTGTGCACCGCTGGTTCTCTGGTCGGATTCAAGCACATGCACAACTTCCAGCCTGAAGGCTTTCTTGCCGGCAGCCGAGCGTCGGACCTGGGGCTATCAGTCTGGCGGCAGTGTAATCCGAACAGCGGGATCTGAAGGCCTTATGACGTGCAAGGACTGGAAATGCTCCATGTTGATAAATCTGCCTCCATCACGGGGCCGTTCAGAGCCTGGGTGCGTTGTGTAGCACTGGGCTGTAGTGCTGCTTCGCATGTGTGTGATCTCGCACTCTGCGGCACGGACTGTGGCGAGGGTGAGTGACAGCAGCACAACTGCACAGCAGTGTAATTGCTCTGCACGTAGGCACTGTGTTCCTGTGCACAGCAGCGGCTGTCAAGCCAGTCGAAGCATGTACCCCGCACACACTGCCTCTCGCTGGGAGAGCAGCATCCTGGCAGCTCACCAGCGCTGTGTGGGTCAGGCTGTACGGACGCTGGCTCCCTGGCCCAAGCTAGCTCGAGAGCACCTGTGGTAGCACACCTGATAATTAACTCGGCCCAAGCTAGACAGGGCTGAAAGGCCATTCAGGGGGACTTGTCCGACTGGAGGAGAAATGTTTGCAGGGACTGCCTAGCACAGGCCGTGCTTGACACCTTGCCTTCGGGGTTGTGGAGAATAACTACGCCCCTGAGAGTTTCTCAAAGTCCTGCCTGTCCCTCTGGCTGCCCATGTGCCCTCGGAGCCCTGGGGCCAGGCGTTGCAAGTGCTGTGGGTTTCCTTTCAGACAAGGAGAAGCGAGACTGCCAGTCGATCATAGACACGCTGAGGGAGACGGTGGATCTTCGCAATGCCACCGTCGAGTCGCTGCAGAAAGCCCTTGGTGAGACGGAGATGCTGTGTTCCACTCTCAAGGTACCTTCCTCCCTGGGCAGCATGCCTCAGGCCTGCCCCATAGGGCTGGGGGGACAGTCGCTCCGCTCCCGCTGGCCTCAGGGCTGTGCGGAGGGGGCCGGTGGCTCTGTACTGCTCCTGGCTGGGTGAGGTGCATGGGTGCTCTCCAGACGGGCAGTGGCAGGAGTGCAGCGGGGCTTTGTTCCTGGGGAGGACGATGCTTTCACCGTGGCCCTGCTCCTGGAGGAGGTGGGCTACAGAAGAGCCAAGGGGACAAAGGGTTAAGGGTCTCTAGGGCAGCAGTGCTATTCCCGGGGACACCTTTCGGTTCTGACCCCCGGTGCTGGGCTAGCAATCTCCTGCGGTGCTCCCCTTGGAGAGGTGAGCTATGGGGGTGGGAGGGCAAGACACTTACTGGCTGAACCTCAGTTAGTTGGAGTATTGGGCTTGTTAAGCCATTGGCTCTTCCCTGTGCTTAGCCTGAGGGACTTGTGGCTGGGCTAGCAAGTTAGACTCCTGCTGTAGAACCGGCCCTCTGGGGGCGTGCTGAGGTGCTCAGCCTGCAGCGAGCGGGGCCTACCTTAGGGGACTGAGGCCAGGGCCCTGTGTTCAGTCTGTTCCCGGAGGCCTGGTGGGGGTCGGTGGGACCTGGCTGATGTTAATCAGGCTCCTCCTGCTCCTCCCACAGAGTTAATTGAAGTTCAGAGGGCAAGTGTCCCCCCAGCGAACTTCAGCCCTGTCTCTGTCCGTTCATGGCTGTGTAGGTCACTGGAGTGTCCTGACGAACAGTCCCTCTGAGGCTGATTGGCACAAGATGATTTTGCTCTAGATCAGGGGTTCTCGAACCTCATTGTACCGCAACCCTCTTATCACTACGTGACCCCCGGAGGGGGACTGGCGCCTGAGCCCATCCCAGCTCTGCCACGCAGGGGGCCAAAGCCCCGGGCAGGGCCTGTAACCTGAGCCCGGCTGCCCAGGGTTCGGCTTCAGCCCCGTGCGGTAGGCCTCTGGATCTGGCCCCGGGCTCGAGAGGGGCGAAGCCCGCTCTGGCAGCCCCATTGAAACAGGGTTGCAACCCACTTTGGGTTCCTGACCCGCAGTGTGAGTTCTGCTTTGGGGGCGGGGCTTCCTGTGACCCTGGGAACGCCCAGCCAGCGTGATCTGGGAACCTCAGAAGATCTGGCTGCATCGTCTCCTGGAGGTGTGGGATCTCCCAGCAGAGTCTGTGCCCTGCTTCTCCCCCGCCCGCGTGAGGCCTGGAGTCTCTGCCATGCTGGCGCAGCCCATTCTAGCCAGGGCAGAGGCTGATTCCCCAGCTTCGAGCTGGGTGCTGCGCCCGTTCCTGATGAGCGCGCTGGGCGCGTGTGGGCAGGCTGGCTGCCGTGGCTGCGGCGTTGGAGCAGTCTCGCAGCAGCACACGGGAGGGAGCAGGTGGCATTGGTGTGAGAGGTGTCGCCATTCTAGTCAGGCACCGGGAGACTGTGACATCATCGTCTCAGGCTGCCTGTTGTAGATCGTAACGGGGAGCCAGGGGGAGCGCCGTGCCGCAAGGCTGGGCACGGGACTCGATGACCCCTCGAAGGCCCTTCCAGTTCGGGGATTCTGCGATGCCACTGGAGGGGAGCCATGGGGCAGCCTGCTCCCGGGCTGTTGCAGGTGTTGCGAGCTTTGGGGCGCCAGACCGCTGAGCAGGGAGGGCAGGTATTTCAGGGTGGCCTGCTGGCTCCAGTTCCGTGGGGTGCCTGCGCCGCGCTAACTGCGCACGTGCTGTCGTTTTCAGAAACAAATGAAGTACCTGGAGCAGCAGCAGGAAGATGCCAAAGGTGCAAAAGAGGAGGCCCGAAGGCTCCGAAACAAACTGAAAACCATGGAGAGGTTAGATCCGGGGCCTGTGCTGTGCACGTGTGAGGCTGGGGCCGCTCACTCCCTGTCTCCGAGCCCTGCTCACAGTGCTCCAAATGCAGAGTGGTGTGGGTTCAGCTCCACTCCCTGGTGCCACTGAGCTGAGGTTTGGGAACCTCCTGCGTCCTCCTTGGATCTGACCTGTCCAAATGCATCACCATCTCTTCGCGCCTCTCCCCCGCGGCTCCAGGGGGCTCCCTAGCCAGGAGCATTTGGCAGGCAGCTAGAGCACATCGCCTTGCACTGGGAGCGTGGCTGAGCCTGCGCCCTTCTACCGATGGGGTAGCTGAGGCCCAGAGATGTTAATGTGACTTGCCCAGGACCATGGCAAGGAACAGAGTGCAGGAATCCTAACTCCCAGCCAAGTGCTTGATCCACTGTAGCACAGCCGTCCCCACCCCTCCCACTAGGCACTGCTGCCCCACTCTTCCTCGCGAACAGCCCAGCTCGCTAGCTTCCACCCCAGTGTGTCACTGCAGCAGAGAACAGCCCCGCACTCCAGCTGCTTTCCCTCGGCTGCATGGGAGCGTGACCGGATGTGTCTGTTCCAGGGTTGAGCTGCTCCTGCAGAGCCAGCGCCCGGAAGTGGAGGAGATGATCCGGGACATGGGAACGGGGCTGGCAGCAGTGGACCAGCTTGCAGTCTACTGTGTCTCACTGAAAAGGTGGGTGCCGGCAGGCGGGTTTGTTCCAGCTCTGGGATCTGTATGTGTCGAGCTCCCCCTGCAGGGAACTGGGGAAAGGGCCCGGGACTGCCTGCTTCTCACTGCGCTGGGCTTTGACTGACAGACTCCAGGTGACTCACAAATTCTGCCCCAGCTGCTGTGGGCGTGCACTCCCATGGAGCCAGCCTCCAAGCTGTGTCGGGGCACCAGGGACGGTTATTGGAGAGCAATTGAGGGAACAAGAACTTCTCTCTTGCACTCTGGGGGCACTCCCCCTTACCCCGGCCCTAGGGCTCAGGTGAACCCTTACACTCCTTGCACAGGAATAGCAATCAACCCTAACACAACACGATTCTCTAACCAGTCCTACCCCACCATCTTAATTTACGCCTAGCAAAGTATGTAACAGCCACACGAGGAACCAGACAGAGACCATACGTCTACACAAGAGAGGTGGGACCATAAAGACACACAAATTAAGAGATGAAGATTTCACAACCTGCTATTGATAAGTGGTTCCTTGCCAGACACAATGCTGTCAAACTGTGTACGGTCTGCTGCTTTCTCTGATGCTGGGTGCTGCTAGGACAGGATCACAGGATCCCCTTCTTAGCAGCTTGGTTTTACATGGGCTTAGGTGGAATGTGAGGCTGTGACTTTCTGCTGCTTCGCTCGTGGCTGCTGCTCTCCTAATATGGCTGCAGTCAAGGGCCGTAGGCTGCACAGTGTGGTTCCAAGAAAAGGCCTGATCCTTACAAAACCATTGAGCGCTCCTGTGGGGGTGGTGCACTCAGCCAAGCTTCTCTGCCCTGCCTCGGCTCCTACCAGAGACCCTTCTGCTCGTGCTGCGTTAAACCCCATCTTGGCCAGATCCAGTCAGCAGCAGCTTGGGGAGCGCAGTGTTCTCTGGTGCTGCCAGGCACAGTGACTGCACCTACGCCGTAGTTGGTCCTGAGCTTGTGTGGCGGAGACCCCACAGTGCCTCTGAACTCCTTAACCAGTGCCGTGTGCACCCCCGGAGCAGAGACTGCACAGTCCCTGGGTTACCAAAATGTGGCCCCTCCTATCTCCTTCCAGCATTGGCTTCTCCCCTTGCACCGAAGGCTCTGCTGCCATGGAGCTGGGGATCGGTCTCTGCAGGCAGCGTGTGATCGCTGACTCAGAGTTCTCTGTCTCGAGCTGGAGGGACTGTAGTTTGGGCTCTTTCCAGGGAATATGAAAATCTGAAAGAGGCTCGGAAGGCGTCTAGCGAGGTGACTGAGAAGCTGAAAAAGGAGCTGTTCTCTGCCAATCATACGGTAAGGAGAGTGCCTCGGTGTCCGACCATAGCCGCTGCCCTGTGCTCACAGTAACGCTGCTCCTGCCCCGCCAGCTCTAGTGACCCTCGCCGCAGCTTGCTGCGCTGCGAAACTCGGCTGCTGCATCCTTGTGCTCGGTGCACGTGTTGGAAGAGCCCCACAGAGGGATCAGTGTGTTACGCTTGGCTGTTGGCGCGCCAAGTCCGTCTCCTTTCCACGTGCAGCGTGTGGGACAGAGCGCGTGTTGCGCCTAACGCCAGAGGAGTGTCTAGGGCAGCTGTGCCGTCCCCGCCCCAGAGAGCTCGCAGTCCCAAACGGGCTGTTGCCAGGGGACGTTGGTATCCATGCAGCCCCGGTGATCTGGCACTGGCATCCTTTGGGGGGGTGGCCGCTGACCAGACTGGACATGGGGCTGGGTGGTGACGGGCTGATGAAGAGGCACAGGGAGTGCGATGCCAGCGGGAAGCCCGCGTCCCTCCCCAGTGTCACGTGGCAGGGGTGTTGGGATTTTGAGGCTGGGTAGTCGCAGTCTGCCCTCGTGCAGGGCCCTGACATGCAGCTGCTCTTCTGAACTGGGGGCAGGCTGCGCTGAGCTAGCCCCGGCGCTGGTGGAATCGGTACAGCCACGGTGCCTGGCGTCCCTGTGGGCGCGGTGAAACCCATCACCCGTCTGATTCCCTCTCAGCTGATGGTCTCAATCCTGAAGAACAGGGATGGGGAACATGTGGCCCGTGGGCCAGATCTGGCCTGCGAGGCTCAGGGCTCCCCCCAGTCACGTGGCGAGTGTACGAGCTTTGGTGCCTCCTGCGAGGCTGGCTCCCCCCAAGTGCCAGGGGTTGCTTCCAGCCCATGGGCTCTGCCTGGCAGGGGAGGAGACGGCTGGACACAGGGAAGCCCTGTCCCTGCACATGCTTGCAGGCTCCATCCCCAGCACTCCCGTTGGCCAGGAGTGTACCTGCAAGTGTAGGCGGCACAGAGCCACCTGTGCCCCACCAGCAGCCCCGTCCCAGGCTGAACCCCTCACTCCTGGGGCACCAGCAGCATCATGAGCTTTTGTGGGCAGCGCCCACTTCTCTGCTGGGGGCCAGGTGTGAGCAAAGCCCCCTGGGACTCCCTCTGCAGGTGGCTGGAGGGACTGGCCAGGGATGACTTGCTCCCCAGGCACTTGGCAGCGATCACCCGTCTCCCCTACCGGGGGTTCAGCTCTCACGCAGTACCTGGGGAACGTGGCTTGGGCTGGCTGTATGCCTGATGGGCAGTTGGGATCCCTGCTGGGGAGACAGCACTGCACAGCTCAACTGTTCTTACTCTGCAGCTGCAGAAAACACTCTTGGAGCTGGAGAAGATGAAGGAGGAGCTAAAAAGCACCCAGAAGGATCTGAGCACTGCAGACAAGGAGATCCTGGTGAGAGCCTCTGTTCTGCAGCTGCCAAGCCAGGACTCCTGCCAGCTCTAGCTAGACCCTGAGCTTGCTCTCCAGCCTTGTTCTGGCACCTCTCGAGCCTCAGGAGACTCATCTCTCCCGTTTGCAGCATATCTGTTCTCCTGAGTATTATGGGCGGGAGAAGGCAAGCGCTCTGGCAGAGGCCTTCCGTTTCCTCACTGCTCTGTGTTTTCAGAGTCTGAAGAAGAAGATTGGAATCTTGCAGGAGACCCTGAAGGTGCCATCTGCAACCAGCGAGACACTCAGCCGGCTGGTCTTCGAAAGGTTAGACACGGGGCGTCCAACCCCTTCTGAAGCAGTAGCCACTGTCCTAGAATCCCAGGGCAGGCAGAGACCTCGTGAGGCATCGAGTCCAGTCCCCTGCCCAAAGCAGGACCAGCCCCAACTAAATCATCCCAGCCAGGGCTTGGTCAAGCCGGGACTTGAAAACCTCTAGGGATGGAGATTCCACCCCCTCCCTAGGGAACCCAGCCCAGTGCTTCCCCACCCGCCTAGGGAAATAGCTTTCCCTAATATCCAACCTGCCCGGGGACTATAGAATAGTTGAGCAACCAATAAGAATTCACAAGGTTAATCGACTGTTCGGTTAACCGATATTTAACACCCTACTGAGGAGCAGGGGTAAAGGTTCCTCAGACAGGACTCCGGCCTTCTGGCTGGAAGGAGCCTGGGGTGTCAATAATAGTTTTGACCCAAGTGCCTTCGGTTCAGGCTTTGGAAGGGTTTGGCTTTTCCCAGCCACATCCCTGTCACTGTACACACGCCAGCATGTCCCCATTGAGGGTAGCTTACAGCTAGGCAGAGAGCTTGCTGAGCACAGATGCCTTTGCTGCCTGGCTGTTTACTTTGTGGCATTTGCTGGGCTGTTCCGTTTTGTGGTACAAATCTTGACCTGTGAGTCTTCGCATCACTTGTCATTAAACTCGGATGCCCCCAGGAACTTCCTGAGATTGTGGGAATTGAAATGGATAAAAGGGTGAAACTGAGATGGGGCCTGCTGCCCGCCCTGCTGCAGTTGAAGGGAGGAGAGTTACTGGCGCGTATGCTGTTCTGTGGCGCAGCGGGTCCCCAGCCTGAGCTGGGCGTTAGCACCAGCGAGAAGATGTCTATTTGCAGCCCCATTCCTGCCAGGCCGTGTGGCTTGGAGCACCCTGCTCTCGTGCCTTCCGGGGGCCAGTGTGTAACTTGATGGCCGTGGCTGATGTGTCTGACATGGTCTTGCAGCCCTGCTCCCATGGAGCTGCTGAGCCCAAAGCTCCACCGCCCAGCCCACAGCGACAAGATCGACTTGGACGCCACCTTTGATGTAGAGACCCCTGAGCACCCGCCTCGCAAGCCAGTCCTAGCCCCTGCAAAAAGACCCAAGCTGGATAGAAAGCTGTGAGTTCTCCCTTCTCTTGCCCCAGTGGGCCCACGCCCCCATGCTCGCGCTGCTGCTGAGCCTCGGGGCCTCTTCCCGTTGGATTCGTTGTCCCCCGGGCCGTTAATCCGTGGCCTTCCAACTAGCGGCAACCCGGGATGCAGCGAACCCACAGCCGACAGGTGTCTGACTCGCTGGTCTGATTTCCACAGGCCTCCTGCGTCGAGCCTCGCCCAAAGCGTTCTGAAGGAAAGCGTGGAGGTAAAGCAGCCACTGCTGGGCCCTGTTGCCTTGCTCTGGGCCCAGGTGTAAGAAACTGACCAGAATGTCCCTCCAGCGGGGCTGCCCTGCTCTGCTCTGGTGCTGCAGTTCACGCTCCAAGGTGGGGGTGTCTCTGAGGTGGCATCAGACCAAGGGTCTAGGCACAGCTGCCCAGGGCTCAGGACTGCTGGGTTTGCAGGCTGGCCATCCGCGGCCACTCCCGGGCATTTCTGCAGTGCTCTCGCTAAGCCTCGTACCAGCCGATGGCATGAGCCGTTCTGGGGCAAATGCCTTGGAGAGCAGGTCGTCCTAGTGACAGGAAGCACATGCACCTGTTAGCAGCAGCAGCGCATGTGGCTTCTAGCTTGGGGAGTGAAAAGCTGCAGTCCCAGGGCCTCCTTAGGAGGGTAAATTGTGGGGTGCGGGAGCAGTGGTCCCAGAGCCGCCTCAAAGGGATTCAGGGCTCCCTGTTTCTGTAGCTGAGATCCAGGGAGCAAAGCCACTCAGGCTGCCTTTGCTCGCTCTCTCCTGGGCCAGAACTGGGCCGGTGAGCCAGAGGACGACCCGCTAGAAGAGCTCTTCCCTGCCTTCATCAGGAACTCGGTTCTTTCCAGGAAGCTGCCCATGGGCAGCCTGATGGGGCCACGTAGGAACACGGGAACCGTGAGTATGAGCCCAGCGCGCCGCTCCCTGCCCTCCAGAGGTGGGTGCTTCTCGGGTCGCCATAGGCACTGTAGCCCCCGGCGCGCTCCAGGTGGGAGGGAATGAAAACGACTCTTGCTTTCCGGTAGAGACCTCCCTTTGGGCCTCCGTCTCCCCGTGGCCCCCCCCAGCCACATGCTGTGCGGCTAGTCAAATGGCCATAGCCCTCCGCTGCGGCCCTGTGCACCCCACTGCTGTAGCTCTCGCAGCTTCGTGCGTCTCCCTCACCTTCCCCGGGGAGCGGGCGCAGGTCCCAGCCCTGTTTGCTTAAGGGAGGGGCTGTCCATTTTGGCAGCTTCCACCAGACTGTGGCCAAGTGCTTCAAAAGTGACTTTGGGGCCAACTGGGAGACTCTCAGAGGGTCCTGATGGTGTGGCAGGGCTGTCCTTAGGCAAACACCGTGGTGCCCCAGATGTAGTAGTGCCCCATGCTGCGTGTACCTAGGGCCACCAAATCCCCCTGTTCTGCCTCCCCATGCAGCTCCAGCCGGCTACCTGCCCCCATAGCCCCAACGTGCCCCATGGGCTGGCGGGGGGTAGCCGTGTAGCTGGCTTGCGCGGGCGGGGGACGTGCCCCACGGGCTGGCGGGAGGGAGAGGTGGGGCCATCTCGCTGTTCTGTTTCCTCTCTCCCCTTCAGGTGCGAGTGGGCTATGATGGCTTGGGGGGCAGGACGAAGTTCATTCAGCCTGTATCCTTGCCTGCGGCTGTGGGGCGGGCGGGCGGTCGAGGCAAGTCCCGTGGGAGCAGCGCGGGCGGTGCCTGGGGGCGGGTGGTGCCTGGGCCCGGCGGCACAGTGCAGCTTGCTTATGTGAGCGCTCCGCCCGCAGAGAAAGCCGGTCGTAATGCCTCTGTTTCCTGTGCCCCGAGCCTGGCCAGGCGGGAGAGCAGCGACCTGTCTGGCACGGGCACAGCTCTGCCCTCTAGGCCCTGGGGCGGGCGGCCAGGCCAGGCCGGCTGCTGGGAGCTGTGAGGGAGACAGACAAGCTTCTGAGCAATCTGGGCCTCGGGGCTCAGGCGCCGTGCTGCTGTGGGCCTGGTAGGGGCTTGGAGCAGGGCCGGGGCTGTGTTGGCCCCACTCGTCAGTCCTGTCACTTACACGGAAGGGGGCCCGAGTCACCCCGGCAGCTTGGGGGCTGTCTGTCAGCTGTGCGGCCAGGTCCTGGCTGGCTCTGAGGCACTTCCTGCTGGCCCCAGTCTGAAAGTGAGCCCAGCCCAGAGCTGGTGCAAGGTCCCCGCTTCTCCCCAGTTTGTCTGGTTTTCCCTGACGGCTCCCGTCAGACAAAGCTCCTGGAGATGCGGCCCCTGGCTGCAAAGAGCAGGAAGAGGAATGTCTCCAGGCCAGTGTCCGTAACTGCAGCAGCTGCCTCCTCGGGCAGCAGCCAGGCAAAATTGGACAGCTTCCTCCAGTAACCCGCAGGCTTGCCTGGCCTCTGGGCAGAAGCCTCGGGCCGGGCCCTTTCTGCAGCTCTGCACAGCCAGGCGTTCGGCCTCGCCCATGGGGTGCGGCTGCCCTTCCTCTGCCCTGTGAGCGTGGCGAGGCAGCCGCCCCCTCGGCTCTGCCTGGTTTGCCGACATGCCCGGGCAGTGCAGGACAGCGGGGCCAAGCAGCCGGAGGAAGCACCTGGCTGCTGGTTGCTTTGGGCCTGGCCGTAGGAGCCTGTGGTCCTTCTGGAGCCTTTCTTAGCCCAGATTAAATGAGTTTCCTTGCCTCAGGCTTCGGCGCTGCTGGGGGTCGCCCCTGGAGCCACAAGACTCCAGCTTGGCTGCAGGAGCAGCGTGAGAAGGCGGCTCCAGTGTCCATTGGACTGTAGTACTGGGCCCTGGCAGCAATGCTCAACTGCCAGCCACCCCGGCTGCCAGGGCAGGTGCCCTCCTCTCCCTGCCAGCGTCTGGGCTGGAGCAGGCCTGCTGTCCATCCCTGCTGGGGGGGGTCGGTGTGGGAGTCTGCCAAGCAGGGCCAGCTATGTTTCCCCTCACCCCAGGCAAGGCAGCTGGGGACTTGGCTAGGCAGGAGGCTCCGCTGTGGAGGGACGAGGCCGAATCCATGGCAGCTGCTCTTCGGCGGGGCAGCGCTGGGCCTGGGCGTGCCATGGGCTCTGCCCCCAGCAGCTGCAGGGCGGGCTGAGGGTGATCGTGGCAGCTCTAGGTCGATGAGGGTGGCACGGGAGCCCTTCTCAGCTCGCCGGGTCTGAAGGGAGGGAAGCTCGGGTCTCACCAGCTCTTAAAGGGGCAGGCGCCAAGTGAGCCTGGGGCCCCGGCAGCCTCTGGTGTGGTGCTTACACTTGTTTTTAATGATCCCGGGAGCTGGCTGCTGTGCCCTCAGCCTTTCCTGGGGGTCTGTTCCAGGGCTGCCCCCATACGAGGGAGCTGCTTGTAGTGACTGAGCAGCCAGCATGCCTCCACGCTGGCTGAGCGTTGCCCACAGCAGTACTGGCTTGCCCCGCCTCTGGCGCCAGAGCACTACCTCTCTCCACGGCCACGTGCCGCACGACACCGAGCCACCTGATGTGTGTCCCACTGCAGTGGCAGCCAGCTCCTCTGGAGGGGCCGCTTTCCTCCTTCCCCCTCGGGGCCTCTGCACGAAGCTGTGGGGCTGGGCTGCAGAGGCAGAGAGCGGGCAGCGCTATGGGGCACTGGCTCCACTAGCAGCAGACGCAGATTGGGGGGGGGGGAGTGGAGAAGCTATGGGAGGAGCCATGGCCCCCTGGCAGGGGCACTCCTGCATTTCCCTGCCCCCCAGCAACTCAGCCAGGGGTGTGCTGGCCCGAGGGAAGGCAAGACAGCCCAGCTGGGGAGACATGGAGGTGAAACGCTGAGGGGTGGGGGTGCTGGGTTACTGGAGTGGGTCTGGCAGAGGGGCAGGAGGTGGGGCTGCAGCTTGCAGCTGCAGCAACAAAGGACCAGGCCCTGGGCCTTGCAGGAATTGAAATGGCCTCCGTGCTGGCCAGGAGTCAGGGTGCCCAGCTCACAGGCAGCCCCCAGGCTGGGGAGGAAGCGTGATGGACTCGGCCCCACGTTTCGAGCTGGGAACATCAGAGTCCAGGAGGGTAAAACTCCAGCCCCCACAGTGTCTCTGTGCAGCCGGGGGGGCATGCGCTAGCTGCAGGCGCCGCCCCACGGCCCAGGGGGCTGGCAGCCAGACCAGTCAATGCAGCAGCGATGCTGGTTCAGCTAGCTGGCCTGTGCCCACCCTGGCACTCTGCCTCTTGCCACTGGAGCTGGAGGCTGGCGATTCCCGGCAGGAGGGACGCCTCGGACAGTGAGGTCGCAGGACCTAGCTAGTGTAGGGAGGGGAGGCCGGGTTCCCCTGCCAACTGTTTCGGCACAGGGCTCTCGTGGCTGCTGGTTCCTGGCCATGGGGCCGGGCCAGGCAGGTAGGTGCTGCTTGCCGGATGGCCACTCGCTGGGTGTGCTAGCGTGGGCCCATACCATGGCTTTGTGACTGGCTTTTAAAGCCGAAGGGAGCACGGCCCTAGTCTGACCTGCGGCATAGAACCAGAGAGCTGGAAGCGACCTCAGAAGCTCATCAAGTCCAGCCCCCTGCTCGAGGCAGGACCAATCCCGACTCCTTGGAAAGAGGTGCCAGCACTTGGGGCTGGGTTGAAGTGCTGCCGCAGCGCCGCAGATCAGCCCGGTGAGACGCTGCCCCGGGGCTGTGTGGACAGGCTGGCCTTGAGCAGGAGCAGAGGCTAGTTCGCTGCTGGATTTGGCACTAGTGCAATGAATCTGAAACCCCTACCCTGGGGGCGCTTGTGTCTGGCAGGGAGACGGCTACTAGGCTCTGGCGGCTGCAAGCTGAACCCAGACCCATTCAGACTCAGGGCTGGCCTGTGCGTTACCCAATGAGCCAGGCCCATACGTGCCGGCTCCGGGGAGTTGCCTCCAGCTGTCCCACCACCCTAGCAGAGGCAGCAGTGCCGGGGGGGCAGGCAGGAGCAGGAAGTAACTGGCCATCCGGGCTCTGCCAGCCTGTGTGACTACCAGGAGCAGGGCAAGGGGGGGGGCTCTAATACCCTGTGTGCTAAACCCCTGTGCCTACCCCAAGGAGGCCGGGGGTAGCTGACTGCGGTGGGCTTAGAGCAGCCTGCTCCTTGGTGCCCACAGCTCCTTGGAGTAACGCCTGGCTCGTGTGTCTGGGCACTGCCCAGCACCACAGGGGGCCTGGCCCGGCAGCAGTACAAGGTGGGTGCATCTGGCCAGAGGCTGGTTCCCTAGTGTCTGGGGCCAGATTGCAGAGACAAGGCCAGGCTCAGCGTTCGCTCCCGTTGCGCTCGCTTGGCGCTGGTGGCGTTTCTCTGCCTTGACGTGTGCACCTCCAAGGGAAACTGTCAACACTGGTTTGACCCAGGGGCTAAGGCTGGGGCAAGGCCTCAGGGCCAAGGGAGCGTGTCAAAGGCGCCAAGAGACCAGAGCTGGCTGTAAGGACACAAACATTTCCTTGCTGTGCTTCCAGCCCCGGCCGTGTTCCTGGGGCCCAGAACATGAAGCTAACAACTCCATTTGCATCACCCGCCGTGGGACGTGCCGCGCTCCCAGACACTGGGTCTCCTTAGCAGTGGGCATCCTTTCCACCGCCCCCTCCCCAACCCCTCGGTTATGGGAGAGGATCTGTAATAGCCCAGTGCCCCCTCAGGACATAAACTCCTCTCCCAGTGTGGAGCCACAGGAACTGGGGACTTGTGATTGCCCCCCCCCCCAAAGACCAACTATCAGGCCCGAGGGACAGTTTTAGCTGCCCCCAAGTGCCCAGCCACCATCCGCTCCCATTTTGGCCACAGCCGGGTGTGAAACCCTTTTCCCCATGAGCCGTGGCCACAGGCTGAAAGCAAGCCACTCAGCCAGTGTGTCCCCTCCCCACCGCCTGGGCTGGACCCAGCAGCTGCCTCCCTCCCCACGTGCGCTAGAGGCAGAACTGAGCCCTTCTTGCTCCTCTGTGGGTAGCCCCTGGCTGTTCCCTGCCAGTCACCCAAAAGGGCTGGGAGGGAGGGGGAGGAGCAGGTAAATGTGGGGCCCAGGGTGGGGGCAGCTCCAGGTGCCCATGGGGCTGTGGCCCTGCTCAGCATGGCCGTGAACCGCCACAGCACCTAGGAACACATGGCCAAAGCCCATCGCCCAGCGATGCCAGGGGGAGCCGGCCAGGGCAGAAGTGACACAACTTGCGCTGTGGGGGCTGGGCAGCAAGTGGGGCTGGTGGTGTCCCTGGCTCCGGGGTGGGCACCAGCCTGCTGGGCGTGTAGACGCAGCCACAGAGTTCAGACCAACAGCAGCACCTGCAAGAAACGTCACCTGCCAGCCCAGCCCCGCCAGCAGCCCCTGAGCCCAGGAGTTCCCCAACTCACCCAGGGTGTCTGTCCTCCAGCTCCACACCGGGTCTGGATTCCCAGGGGCAACGAAGGGAAGAGCAGAGAATCATCGTGCGCTAGAACCGGCTGGGGCTTCAAGTCCAGTCCCTGCCCTCATGGCAGGACCCAGCACATCCCTCCCCGATACTTTATTGCACCCGTCAGTCTCTCTCCTTGGAGCACCAGAGATCGGCCAGTTTTAAGAGCAGGTTAGATAAGCAACTCAGAATCTGTCTCCATCTGATGGGAGCAGCTTGGATTCCCTACAGGGACCTTGGGCGCTCTCTGCCCTTGGGACTGACCCCAACACATCCCCAGGGCAGAGCGCGCTCAGCTTGGCTTCCTCCCTTACGCCTGAGCCTGTGCATGGCAGTTCAGACACCTTCCTGTCTCCTGTCTGAAGGGAATTCAGTTTCCAATTGTCTTCTGTCTTTACTGCACTTATTTTGGTTTCCTTTCCACCCCTGTGCCTGACAGCAGGTGACAGGCTGGGGAGTGAGACTCAGGAGCAGAATCCTTAGCCAGCAGATGTTACGCTTGTGGAACTGCACAGAGCATTACCCCAAAGAGTATGCCCAAGGGGAACATGACCAGGAGAAAGTTGGTGAGAATCAGCATAGGCCAAAGGCAGCAGAGAAACCAGCCAGGGGAGAAGCTTTAATAGGCAGCAGGTTTCAAATAAACCAAAGTAAGTTTTTCTTCTCCTAGCGCACAGCCAACCTGTGGAACTCCTCGCCGGAGGATGTGGTGAAGACCAGGACTTTAACAGGGTTCACAAAAGAGCTAGATAGATTCATGGAGGTTGGTCTATCAATGGCTGTTAGCCAGGGTGGGTAGGAATGGTGTCCCTGGTCTGTTTGTCTGGAAATGGATGAGGGGAGGGATCACGTGAGGAGTCCCTGTTCTGTTCCCTCCCTCTGGGGCATGTGGTGTTGGCCACTGTCTGCAGACAGGACACTGGGCTGGATCGGCCGTTGGTCTGACCCAGTCTGGCTGCTCTTATGTTCTTAAGCTGGGCAAATCCATAAACAGTCCAGGAACTCACAGGCACCTCAAGAAAACCAGAGCCCAGCCACGAATCCCCACCGCAGAGAAAAACACCTGCACCAAGTGTGGGAAAAGCTGCACTAGCCCCTCCCAGCTTGTGAGGCACGAGAATCTGCACAGGAGAGCGACCTGGGCCTGCGCGGAGCGTGGGAAAAGCTTCAGTAACGTGCTGCCCCTTCTCACACATGAGAGGGTCCACGTGGGGGAGAGACCACACCAGTGCTGTGTGCGGGAAAAGCGTTCAGCACTTAGTAGACATCAGAGAATCCACACTGGAGAGAGCCCCTACAGCTATGTCTACACTCGCAGCTTCTTGTGCGAGAAATATGCAAATGAGGATAAGCGTGGAATATCGCCGAGCCTCATTTGCATACATAATGACTCACCATTTTGGCAGAAGAGGCTCTTGCACCAGAAGGAGCTGTCTACACTGCCTCTTCTTGCGCGCAAGAAAAACCCTCTTGCGCAATGCCGTTCTTCCTGAAAATAATCGGCATAGCGGCATTGCGCAAGAGGGTTTTCTTGCGCAAGAAGGGGCAGTGTAGACAGCTCCTTCTGGCGCAACAGCCTCTTCTGCAAAAATGGCAGCTTGGTGATATTCCATGCTTAGCCTCATTTGCATATTTCTCACGCAAGAAGCGCGAGTGTAGACATGACCTACCAGTGCTCAGAGTGTGGGAAAAACTTCAGTGGCATGAGCGAATTCACTCAGGCACAAGAGCCTATAAACGTTCAGCATGTGGGAAAGGCTTCACTTAACCACTCAACCTCAGTAGACAAGAAAGGAAATGGACGCTATGCATGCTGGGAGTGAGGGAAAACCATCACTGACAGAGCTGGGCTTATCTGTCATCAGAGTCCACACAGGAGACAAGCCCTATGAACACGCAGGGTGGGGGGAAGAGCTTTAGTGTGAGCTCACAGGGGTGAGAAACACCATCAAGAACTTGCCTAGGGCTGGCTGTTTTCGTCTGGAAAAACAACTAGTGCTGCAGGACCTTCGAGAGCAACAAACCATGGAGCTGGCAGCATGAGCTCTCTGGGCGCAGCCCATCAATTCCTGCAGAGTGCCAACATTGTCCCTTAGCTTAAAGAGCCCTTCCCCCCATCGCAGCAGTCAGACCCGCCTCTCAGCTCGCTTTGTGGGAGCCCAAACAGGAGCCCAGCATATTGAGACATTTCCTGAAGGTTGCCACGACAATGCATTAGCAGGAAAGGCTTGGGCCTACCAGAGCAGCCAGACTCTTCCCCCATCTCCCGGTCACGAGCACCCCTCCCCACAGCTTAGAACAGGGGTGGGCAATCATTTTTGACAGGGACACTCCAAGATTTTGGAAGGTGCTCCAGGGCCGCACTCCTCCATATTAATGGGTGTGGGATGGGGGTTGGGTGCAGAGGGGAGCTCGGGGTAAGTGACTGGGCGGGAGCTGGGGTGAAGCAGGGGGTTGTGTCCTAGGGCAGGGGTTTGGGATGTGACCCAGGGTAGGAGGGGATTGTGGGCAGGGGATTGGGGTGCCAGATCTGGGAGGGGTATGGGTGCAAGAGGAGGACAGAGGGTTTGGGTATGGTTGGGGGGCAGGGAGGAGCTGGGGTGCCAGAAGCAGGCAGTGGCCAGCAGACAAACCTGCCTGCCTGCCGAGCTAAGGCCTGCCAAGCTTAAAACGTTTCCCAGCCAGCCTGCCTGGCCATGTGCTTCAGTGAATAACTGAGCAGAGAGGGAGTGTGTTTCTTCTTGGCTGCCTGTTATTCAAACAAGCAGCTTCCATTGGCCAGTTTCTGTCCAGAAACCGGCCAATGAGATTGTGCTGGGGGCAGGGCAGCCCCTGAAGCTTCACCTCTCCCCTCCCCTCCCCTCCAGTTTTAAAACAGAAATGGAGCCCAGCGGCCCCGTTTCTGTGGGGGGCAGCGGGACAAGCCAGGGAGCCTGCCTGGGGCTCCCCACTGCCGCCGCTGGCCGGCTTCAGTGGCTTGGTAGACCGGATCCAGCCCACAGGCCATATTTTGCCCAGGCCCGGCTTAGACTCAGAGTGAGAGAAACCATCCCCCTGGAGTGGGCCTGCTCCTAGTTTGGGAATTCAGTTTTCATTTAAAACCCATCGCTTTCTAGCCCCACTTGTTGACGTGACCAGTCAGCCCCCAAGGGTCAGAAAGCAGGGGCCATGACATGCTCGTGCCTTTCAGACGGGATCCACAGACCCAGGGCAGTGCTGGCTGCAGAGAGCCAGACAGCAACTCAGCAGGGTGAGAACATGCCCATGTGCAGCACAGCAGCACCATTCAATCCTTTTGGGGGGTAATGGCGGTAGGAGCAAAGCCCATGGGGGTGGGAAGAGGAGAACAGAGGCAACTGTGCCTGTTACAGTAACATTGTGATTCCTCTAGCCCATCTGCCCTCCATGGCCATGCGCCTGCACCCGCCCCCTGGCAACCCAGACGTGCACTCCAGCTAGAGATCAGCTCAGACCCCGTCAGCAGAGACAATTTATTGTGGCAACACAACCGGGAGACACCCCCCACGTGACACTACACAATACAAAAGACATCGAAAACTCTGAAACCCACCCTGCCCAGAGAGCTGATCTTGGCACATTACCTATCTCCCTGTCCCCTCCAGACACTGTACATCTACTGCTCTGCTCGCGGACTGGAAGGAGGGAGACGCTTGATGTTTTTGCTTAAGAGACAAATTGCAGCGCTTGCTAAAGGAACCGAAACCACCGCTGGGGTGGCTCCCAAACATCAGGCCTTCAGCCGGTCAGCTCCAAGAGAGGTTTTCTTCCCGAAAAAGACCTCTGGCCAGCGAGACGCTGCAGTTACAAAGTGCAGGAGGAGTTCTACATGCATAGCGGGGAGCGAGAGAGAGGTTAAGGGGCTGAGGAGTTAACCGGTGCACGAATCTGGCTAAAATCACTGAATTCAACATGCTCATTGGCATGTTATCATCTCTCTCTGAGTCACCCTGGAGCCACGCGCCCCAGGCAGGGCTACGGCATCTCGGGGCAGAAACAAGCAAGTCCCGCCAACGGCAGAAAGTAATGAAGAAATCAGATCCCGACAGTCAGCTATGGCGCAGCAGCCCGGTCTTCTCCGGGTCGGCTCCCCACCGGCCGTCTGCAGCTAGGTCAGCGTTTCGCCCTTCGTTACCTGCCAAAGGAGAGCACAGCCTGCTCAGCGAGGGGCGGGCCCCAGGGAAAGCGAACGCGCCGCCGAAGGTTGGGCACTGGGGACAAGCGAGCCCGCAGGCCAGGCTCCTCCCCGGGCCAGCCTCACCCCTTCCCAGGCTCCCAGTCCCCCCGCCAGCCCGGCTGGCCAAGCGCAGGTCCTGCCGGGAGGCCCCGGAGCAGGCGGAGGCAGGAGCGCCGGCACGGGGAGAAGGCCCCCGGGGCCTGCGCCGCCCCCCAGGTGACGGCGAGAGCAGCGGGGTTCGGAGGGCTGCCGGGGGCAGAGAGCAGGTTGGCTGCAGCAGGGCCCGGGCTGTCCCGCGTCCCGGCCAGCGGGGCTGAGCCGCCCGGCCGCCGCCCTCACCCGGGCCTCGATGTACTCGATGCGTCGCTCCAGCGCCGTCAGCTTCTCGTTGAGGGTGGCGAGGCGGGAGCGGCAGGACATGTCTGCGGGAGAAGGGGCCGTTAGAGCCGCCGGGGGCACGGAACCGCGGGCGGGGCCATAGCGCAGGGGCGCGCGGCAGCCGGGGGAATAGAGCTGTGCCGGGGAGGAGAGGAGGCAGGTGTCGAGGCCGGGCCGGGGCGGGCGGCGGGGAGAGGGGTAGCGGGGGCCGGGCGGGGGCCGGGGCGGGCGGCGGGGAGAGGGGTAGCGGGGGCCGGGGCCGGGGCGGGGGCGGGCGGGCGGCGGAGGGGTAGAGGGGGGCCGGGCGGGCGGCGGGGGAGAGGGGCGGGGGCGGGGCGGGGCCGGGGCGGGCGGCGGAGAGGGTAGCGGGGGCCGGGGCGGGGGCGGGGCGGCCGGGGCGAGGGCGGGGCAGGGCGGGGAGGGGCCGGGAGGGGAGGGCCGCGCACGCACCGAAGGAGTTGAGGAAGTCCGCGATCTTCTTGATGGAGCTGGTGATCACCTCGATGTACTCGCGGTTGGCCCAGTCCTGGTGGATCTCGCGCTGCACCGGGTCCTCCTGCACCGACATGGCGGCCGCCCGGCACTGCCCGGCACTGCGCCTGCGCGGGAGGACAGCCCCGCCGCACCTGTCGACCCAAAGCACCAGGGAACAGCAACGCGCGCGCGCGCCCCGCTCTCCCGTTGCTATGAGACACCCCCGTACTGAGTCCTGTCCCGCCTCGCCTCACGCCTGGTCTCGCCGCGAGGGCGCAGGCGCAAGAACTCCAGCAAACTCGGGAGGCGTAAAACGTAAATAGCTCCCGGGCTTTTATAGCTCTGTTTCCCAGCAGCCTTTGCGTCAACGGCGCTGATTGGCTCTGTTGGCGGCCGCGCGCGCACGCGCTGTTTCGTGAGCGCGCACGCCCTGCCGCGCCTGTTGCCGTTTGCTGCTGCTGCAGCTCGGGGGCCCTGGAGTAGGAAGCGGCGTCAGCGAGGCGCGAGCGAGCCGGGCCTGCAGGTACCGGGCGGCGCGGCAGGGCCCGGGGGGGAGCCGGGCGGGCCGAGGGCAGTCGCCGGGCTGGCGCCCCTCAGAGCCGTGTCCCTGCGGGCCGGGCGAGGGCAGAGCCCGCCAAGGCCGCGGCCCCAGCTCGGGTTCCTGTGCCGGCCCAGGCCGCGGTGACCGGGGGCTGAGTCTCCGGCGCCTCCTCTGCGCGAGACGAGCCGGCGCGGGAGCCATGCCTGGGCGCGATGGGGGCTGGGGCTGCCGTCTGGAGCGGTGTGTCTCGGGCCTGGGCTCGACGCCCTGTGAGAGAGAGACAGGCACGCTCGGTGAGCTGGAGCCGCCCCGTGAGTGACACACACACACACACACACACACACTCGGTGAGCTGGAGCCGCCCCGTGAGTGACACACACACACACACACACACACACACACACTCGGTGAGCTGGAGCCGCCCCGTGAGTGACACACACACACACACACACACACACACTGGTGAGCTGGAGCCGCCCCGTGAGTGACACACACACACACACACACGGTGAGCTGGAGCCGCCCCGTGAGTGACACACACACACACACTCTCTCTCTCTCTCTCTCGGTGAGCTGGAGCTGCCCCGTGAGTGACACACACACACACTCTCGGTGAGCTGGAGCTGCCCCGTGAGTGACACACACACACACTCATACACATGGTGAGCTGGAGCTGCCCCGTGAGTGACACACACACACACACACACACACACTTACACATGTGAATGCACGCTTAGTTAGCGCTGCACTGAGAGTTCACTGTGAGATCTGCTATGTCAGTGGGTGTGGGAAGTTGCTGTTTCTTGTGTGGGAACTGTGTTCATAACCTCTCCTATGCTTACTGTGCTTTGGAACATCAACAGCATTTGCTACACGGGTCATTTTATTTCGTGACATAAGTCCTAGGCTTTTGTAGTAACTCTAGCTAAGCTCGCAAAGGCATTTAGGAGCTTATGGGGGTAGCCGAGTTAGTCTGTTACAGAAAAAAAACAACCAATGGTCTGGTAGCGCTTTATAGACTAAAGAACCACGTAGATGGGATCATGAGCTTTCGTGGGCACGGCCCACTTCTTCAGATGACCAGAGTTATGAGTTGGGGATATCAGAGTACTGTTTTAAATAAAAATTGAATTTTAAAGTTGTGGGGAAGCACTGTCAGCTGCAAGTGGCATAATATCCTGACATTAAATATAGCTGAAAATTGGTTGCTGCTCAATATTCTTTGATTATCAACATTTCTTTCAGAATGAGATGAAAATAAGTGAGAAACTCAAGACTTTAGTACAGTGCCAAAGCAGTGAGTTGTCATGGAAGATATTTAAATTATTGCTCAAAGTAAACAGTGCTGATAAAGGATGCAATTAATCAATATTTGACGTGTCCAAAATGTCTTTTTTTTACTGTGTTCCCAGCTATTGTTTTTCTTCTAGAATTTCTCTTCCCTGATACCCCCACAAAAAGTATGTAGATAGGTCATGAGCAGTGGGGGGTCTCTTTAGACCCGTTAAGCCTCGACTCCTCATACTGGAAGTTATAAAGGCTTCAGGAAGAACTAGATTAGGCACAGAAATCTAGGTATGGGATGAAAGGCTTATGGTTTTCTAATACAAAGCAGGTAAAACATCTCTCATGTTTAGGTAAAAATATAGGTTTTTAAAAGATGAATTTGTGTCATCTTACCTTTTTGACTCTCAGAAAAACAGACTTGGAAGTTTATAGTACTTAGGATGGGTAATAACTTTATATCCAAGATTGACAAAAATCTTTCCCCCTCGTCAATTGCTCTGGCTGCCCCTGTCTCTTTCTCAACCTTTGTATCTTCAGTGCCCCTCTCCTATTTGTTTTCTTAACACATTTATACGCCTCCCAATCCTACCACTTTTTCCTAGATATAATTTTTAGGACCTTCAGGGGGTAGCCGAGATTGGTGTTTTTTAAGTTTATCCTGTACAGACTAATGGTCTGGTAGCACTTTATAGACTAACAAAACATGAAGATGGTATCATGAGCTTTCGTGGGCACGGCTCACTTCTTCAAGCTCGTGATACCATCTACATGTTTCGTTAGTCTATAAAGTGCTACCAGACCGTTTGTTGTTTTTTAAGTTTACAATTTTTAGGATCTGCCTAGGTCCTGACTTGCTCATTTTGACTACAGCAATGCCTTCCTCTCTACGGAGGCTGCAACAAGAGCTAAACCAATTGTAGCAAGCCAGACATTCCTTGAAATAGCTGCCTTCTGCATGAAGTCCATGTCTCACTTCTATGGGTGCAAAAGCATCTTTGTCAGGAGTCAAAGTTCAGCATCTATCAAACCTGTGTACTGTCTTTATCACTGCACAAGCTAGAAGTCTGCACCCTCTGACAGGCAGACTTAAAGCAGCTAGAGACATTCCTTACACGCTAGCAGTGGCAAATCCTGAGTATAAAGTGGCTTGAGAGAGACAAGGGGGTGAAGTAATATCTTTTATGGGACCGAGTCACCAATGGAAATTAGCCCCATAGAAGATATTACCTCACCCACATGTCTCTCGAATATCCTGGGACCAGCACAGCTACAGCAGCACTTTGTATGAAAAGTGGCTTGATTGTCTCAAAATGTCATAATCTTGGCCTTCCTTCAGTCACTCGTGTTCAAAAGCGACATTGCATGCTTTTTGGCTTTCTTGCCGGAAGGGACAAAAATACCTCTGCACGCTGTGCTCTCAGATTCTTCATTGACTTTGCCTACTGTGCTGACCACAGTAAGTCCCTCTTGAAATCTTTGAAGCTTTCCTTTACTTTCTGTGGTAAACTTAAGCATTTTGTTCTCTGGAAAGCTTCAGAACAGCCTGGATGCTCCTATATTTCCCCATCCACTTGGCCTGAAACATGATTTTCTGTTACTTTGGGTCTTGTCTGAAGTTTTGTTTTGTTGTTTCTTTACCTCTAGTTAATTATCAGATTATTTGAGATTGCTAATATATTTGTAAAGTTTCAGATGGGTAGCATGTTAGTCTGTAACTAAAAAGACCTTAAAAAACAATGAATAGTCCTGCAGCACCTTAGAGACTATAAAAATGAAGATATTATGAGCTTTCATACAACCACTTCTTCAGATGAAGTGGGTTGTACCCATGAAACCTCATTATCATATTGTACAGATTAGCCTGGGTCACTTTTAAAACTTTACAGATGCTTCAGACATCTATAGCTAGCTCCAGTGCAGTGTGTCTGCACTGTGATCACTGATGTACGCTTGCAACACATACATGCCTTTCCAAACCAGCCAGCTTTCTGAAAATAGCTGCGAAGGCACAAGCTTTTAAGAATATTTCCCTCTCCCAACACACACTTTGGCTGCGTCTACATTGGCGTGATCTTGCGCAAAAGGGGCCGCTTTTGCGCAAAATCTTGCCGCCTGTCTACACTGGCCGCGAGTATTTACGCAAGAACACTGACTTTGTAATGTACAAAATCAGTGGTTCTTGTGCAAATACTCCGATGCTCCCGCTCAGGGATAAGCCCTCTTGCGCAAGTATTCTTGCGCAAGAGGGCCAGTGTAGACAGCCACGTTAATTTCTTGCGCAAGAAAGCCCGATGGCTAAAATGGCCATCGGAGATTTCTTGCGCAAGAGAGCGTCTACACTGGCATGGATGCTTTTGCGCAAAAGCACATGCCTGTATAGATGCTCTCTTGCGCAAATACTTTTAACGGAAAAACTTTTCCGTTAAAAGTATTTGTGCAAAATCGTGCTAGTCTAGACGCAGCTTTAGGTTTAGGTAAGTTGTTACACTAAAATAAAAGTCCATTGCCACTTTCTTTCATAAGAGAAGCCTTTCAAGTCCCCTCATGCCAGTTGAAGCCAATTTGTCTGCAGCCCCTTATAAGAAAGGGGAGGTGTTTAGGAATAATTTGTCTCGATTTGGCCACAGCAGTTGATCCGCCAGAGGTTGATTTAGTGGTCGAGTGAAGACCCGCTAAATTGACTGATGATCACTCTTCTGTCGAGGCTTCTGCACCAGAATGAGATGAATAAGACGAGTCAATGGCTTCTTCTGTTGATTCTGCATGGTTGAGACCCTGCAGTAAGTCGATCTAAGCTACAGTGATTTGAGTTACGTCACTAACGTGGCTTAAATCGACCTGCCCTTATGTCACCCTACCGTACCTTCTCTCTCCTTTTCCAAGTCCCTCATTACCATACACTTTCAAAAGATTTTTTTGAATCTTCAACTCATTACATTAGTATTAATAGAGTAGAGGTCTGAAAATCTTTACCAAAAGGGTGAAGAAAAATCTCAGAACCAATTGGAAGTTCTCTTCCTAGTCACTGTTTT
The DNA here is from genome assembly GCA_019425775.1 of Rafetus swinhoei. Taxonomy (NCBI): domain Eukaryota; kingdom Metazoa; phylum Chordata; order Testudines; family Trionychidae; genus Rafetus; species Rafetus swinhoei. The sequence goes on along the minus strand of CM033435.1, from coordinate 914,978 downwards.
CCATTCACATTTCCATGCCATTGTGCTGTTTCCAAACCCCTTTTGCATTTGTACAGTTTTTAGGGCTTGGATTACACACAATTTTTGTAACCGTGTAATTATTTCAAGTAGGGGGTGTTGTTAATAGTTATACTGGTGGTAATGCTAGAGTGGGTGCAGTTGTATTAATATAAAGGTATCCAATACCAGTACAGGGTATTACCCTTTCCATGTGGAAATAACGGTCGGTATAAAACACTACTTAAATGATGTACTGTATCCACTTTTGGTGGTGTGGGGCATGGAATGGCTCGCACAGCTTTAATTATATACTAATATAGACAGTAGTGCAAGATTGAGAGCTCTTGCTTTCATGCCTCTCTTTATGCTCCAGCCACACTGCTGGTGTAGTACCAAAACCAACCAACATCATTGCCAGCAGTTTTGATTGAATCTGGAAATGAACAGGCAGCTGTTGCATAGTAGGGAGGTAAAAGAGTAGTCGAGTTGACTACTCCCATTTCCCCTCTCCCCTTGCTGCCTCTATCAGAGCCAGCAAGGCGGGGAAGCAAGGGCCAGTGCTGGGGGGAGCTGGCTTAAAAGCCGGTTCCCCCCAGCACTGTCTCTGTGGTGCGGAATGGGGGACAGGGGAGGCAGAGGCACAGCAGCGCTGTGGCTCTGCCTTTAAATGCTTAAAGGCAGAGCAGTGGTCCAGACCCGGCGTGAGCGGTCCAGGACCTACCCCCACTGTGGCTCTGCAGTTTAAATGTAGTAAGAGCTGGGCTGCCTGTACGCCCAGCTCCTACTACATTTAAACTGCAGAGCCGCAGCAGCCCCTTATCGACCAATCATGTACTCGATACAAATTGTATCGAGTACATGATTAGTCACTTACTGGCTTCTTAACACCCTTATTGCATACACTTGAGCATTTAATTAACTGCTGTGATAGGTGCCCCCGACAAACCTCAAAACTAAACCGCTGCAGCATTCTGGAAAAGGGCAAATCTAGTGTCCATTTATAAAAAGGGAAATAAGAACAACTCAGGAAACTACAGACCAGTCAGTTTAACTTCTGTGCCAGGAAAGATAATGGAGCAAGTAATTAAGGAATTTGTCTGCAAACACTGGAAGATAATAAGACGATAGATAACAGCCAGCATGGATTTTGTAAAGAACAAATCATGTCAAACCAATCTGACAGATTTCTTTGATAGGATAACGAGTCTTGTGGCTAAGGGAGAAGCGGTGGATATGGTATACCTAGACTTTGGTAAGGCATTTGATACGGTTTCGCACGATCTTATAAATAAATTAGACCAGGGGTTCCCAAACTTTTTGACACAGGGACCAGTAAATCCATTCACGAGCTTTTGGAGGACCGGTAACATTCATTTGCATATTCATTAAGCAAATGATGAATATTCAAATAAGTTGTTTCTGGTCCTCCCAAAGCCCCAGTGCCAGCTTTAGCAAAGCTTTTGATACCGTCACCCACAATATTCTTGCCAGCAAGTTAAGGGAATGTGGATTGGATAAATGGACTGTAAGATGGATAGAAAGCTGGCTAGATCAGGGTTTCCCAAACTTTTACTTTAGTTGGAACCCGTTTTTTTTCAGTACTGTTTTTTTTGCAGCCCAAAAATATAAACTCATAAAAATAATTAAAAATGAATAAATGTTCAGTGTTTCACCCGGCTGCATCCTCCGCCCAGCCTGGGCCAGGGCTTGGGGGACCTGGCACCGCATGGGCACTCCAGGAGGCGGAAGCAGGAGCAGATTGGGGGTAAGGTATCTGGCTAGGAGGGAGGGTGGAAGGAGGGGTAGGGTTGCCAGGTGTCCGGTTTTGTACCGGACAGTCCGGTATTTTCTAATTAGGTAAGTTTTATTATTATTAGGTGTATCAGTCTGTAGCTGCGAACTGCCTGGCTGGTAGATGTGCTCACGCTGTGTGAATGTGTCTACCAGCCAGGCAGTTCGCAACTACTTGAGGGAGGGTATGGGGGCGCAAAATGGAATCCCTGGGGCTGGAATCACTCATGTGCCCAGGTCAGTCCCGCTTCCCGCTGACCAATACGCCCCACCGCTTCTCCTCCCGATCTCCCCTGGCCAGCCCCGCTGCCCCCGTCCAGCCCTGCTTCCGGCGGCTGGTTCTCCCGTCCTCCTCCTCCCGATCTACCCCGTCCAGCCCTGCTTCCGCTGGCCGTCCGCCCACCCTCTGATCTCCGCCGGACAGCCCCGCTGTCCCCAACCCTGCTTCCTGGCGGCTGGTTCCCCCCCCCCCACCTCCTCCCAGCCCACCCCGCTCCCCTCCCGGCAGCCACGCTGAGGCCTGGTATTTTTTTCCCCATGGCCTGGTAGCGCGCGGCGGCCCATAGTTTGGGAAATGCTGCCCTACAAGAGAGAAGAGACATAAGTGCTCAACACAATATCCTTTTTTTTTTTCTTGCTGCCCTGTGGTAATGAGAGCAGGAATATAGTGTGACATGACTAAAATGCTAACAAATAGGTAAGCTCGTGCACCTGTCTGCCTGCATGGAGTCCCCCTCCCTTGGATATCCATGCCGCGGGGGCGGGGAGCGGGGCTGCACACGCACCAAAGGAGTTGAGGAAGTCCGCGATCTTCTTGATGGAGCTGGTGATCACCTCGATGTACTCGCGGTTGGCCCAGTCCTGGTGGATCTCGTGCTGTACCGGGTCCTCCTGCACCGACATGGCGGCCGCCCGGCACTGCACCTGCGCAGGAGGACGGCGCTCCGCCCACAGCCCGAGCAGAGTGTCTGGACCCGCCTCCAGCCTGCGCTGAGAGCGCAGGAGGGGTGGGGCCAGTGGCAGCTCCGCCCCCCCAGCATCCCTTGGCCAATAATACCGCCCCCAGCCCCTCCCACACCTGCTACAGCTCCTTCCCTTGGTACAGCCCCCACTTATAGCCCCATACCTGCTAGACCCCCCCCCGCAGCTCCTCCCCAACAGCTGCTACAGCCCCCTGTGGCCCCCCCAGCTAGTGCTAACCCACCCCTCGCATCTCCGTGCAGCACAGCCCAGGCTGCCCCTCACCCCTCCAGGCACAGCCCTGGGAAAGGCAGTGAGGTGGGAGCTGTTGGACCCCGCAGAGCTCTATGGTGCACCCCTACCCTACAGTCACTGGTTCTACTGTCCAGGGCAGGGGTTTCAGTTTATTCAGTGCCTTAGTAAACAGGCAGTTGTGTGTAAGTTACAAGGGTGAGAAGCCTCCCTGCATCCCAACTACCCCCGCAAGCTTCTTCCCTTCCAGGAAAGGGCGAAGGCAAGAAGGGCATGCGCATCCAGGCCCCTACTGGACTGCTGAGGGGAGGGAGGTTTGCCCATACTGTACAAGAGGGCAGGCCCTTTCCGTAAATATCACTTCTTACCCTGGCAACTAACACACGAGACAGAAAGCCACAGAGTGGCCGTGCCTGCAGCGGCAGAGAGAAGGTATTCCAATGGAAAAGGGTGTTAGGGAGGGGCTGGAGGCAAGGACAAATAAAACACTTCTAGGTCTGACTTTCAATGTGGCTGGGTGCAAAGTCTGTTCAGCTGTGCCAGGCGTGGCTTGCTTTGGCCAGCACAAGCAGCTGTGCCATGGTGAGCTAATAGCATGCTGGGAGGCTGCAAAGTCTATTCGGAGCTCTCTTCATCATCATCTTTGGTGTCAGATCCACCCTCGCTCCCTGAAGCGTCCCCTTCCTCCTGGAAAAGAGAAGACAGACATCCAGAACCAAGGACTGGGCGCAACGCACGAGTCTGCAGACACGGACTGAACCAGCCCTCCTAAGAGTACGCTGAATATTGGCGATTCAGGGTGGTCTGCCAAATAAAACAGGGCCAATTCTTCTCTGGTATGGGCTTTGTCTGTACTAGAACTGAGTGGTGGTACTCGTCAGCCACTTTGGGCATAAATTCCACAAACCAGTCAGGGCATCCGCGCTGCACAGCTCCAGGAAATGTCACCCCACCCACTCTGCTAGCACCGATCTGAGCCACAAGGCTTCTGGCGCTGTATCTCTGTTGGCTGCACCCCTCAGTCCACTCAGTGACAGGGTTTGCTGGGCGCTGTAGGATGCTCTGACCTAGGGATGTAACAGTGTAATCAATAAGCAAGAGGTTAATTGATTTTAAGCTTATAAGATTTTAAGCAAAAGCTTATCGGTTAATGCTCTAGACTACATGCACCTACCTGCCCCCTTGCCAGTACATTTTTTAGCAGGCTGGCCAGCAGCCTGGCTGAGTCCTGGCTTGTGATGAGTCCGGGACCTACCCCTGCTGAGGCTCTGCATTTAAAGTGTATTAGGAGCCAGCTAGGCAGGGAGCCCGGCTCAGTTCCAGCTCACGCCGGTCCCATGAGGGGAGCTGGTTTTTAAACTGGCTTCTCTCTCGGACCAGCTCCCGCCTGGCACCCCGCGCTGCTGCCTCTTCTCCAGAGTGGGGCCGGAGAGCACTGGCTGCTGGCCCCGCCCCCGGGGACTATAGAATAGTCGACTAAGTGACAAGAATTTGTGAGGTTACTCGACTGTTCAGTTAACCGATACTTAACACCCCTACTCTGGCCCTGGAGAATTGTGGGAGCAGAGGTCAAACGCCATGATTCCTTGTAGGTATCCCATAACTCACCAGCTCACAAACATTTCCGAGCTGATCTAGCAGCGCGGTGGCACAGCCCACAGGCGTGAGAGTGGGTGGCAGTGCTGAGCGAAGAAGGGGAAACAGGATGTGCAAAGGAGCGCGCCAGGGATCCCAAGGGAAGGGTGTTGAAGGGAAAGAGCAGAGTCTCCTGCCTGAGCTCCAAACCTGGCCAGCGTGGCGCTCTGCCCCTGCAGGACGTGGCACTGCCCCGCTGACCAGGAGAGGGGATTAACTGGCAGGAAGAGGGGCTGGGTGGCAGCAGGAATGATGAAAGAATTAGCAGACATGTCTCAGGGTGACTGACTCAGGGAACTCATCTGAGTTAGCTTAATGAAGAGAAGGGTAAGGGCTGACTTGATCACAACCCATCACTACTTAATGGGGAACATCTTAGACCGAGGGGAGAAAAGTATTCCATACTCCACTGGGCGGGAGCTGAGGCAGACACATTCAGTCTGGAAATAAGGGGAGAGCAATTGATTGTAACTGGAGTCATTCTTCATCAGCGACAATGTTTAACCCAGGACTGGCTGCTTTTCTAACAGCTCTGCTCAGGGAATTATTGTGGGGGAGTTCTGTGGCCTGGAATGCAGGCCACAGGAGAGGGTCACAGTGGCCATGCAATCCATTAATCTGTTCTGTAAACAAGGTTTGGCTGGAGCTCATTCCCTGCCACTTGAGAGTACTGCTGGAAGGCGCTGCTGGGAAGAGCCACTACAGCCGGACGCCAACAAAGGCCTGCCCTCCGGGGAAAGGGGAGACAGAGAAATCACTGTCTTAATCAACAGGGCCACTCAGGCCAGAGGTGGGGGACAGGCAGAGAAACCCATCTGTGTGTGTGACAGAGTGAGCGTGTGCACGTGTGTGTGCGAGAGACCGAACGAGCGTGTGCACGTGTGTGTGACCGTGAGTGTGTGCATGTGTGTGTGCGAGACCAAGCGAGCACGTGTGAGAGAGACCGAGCGAGCGTGTGAACATTGTGTGAGACAGTGTGAGTGTGTGCACGTGTGCGTGACAGAGTGCTCGTGCTTGTGTGTGTGACAGCGAGCATGTGCGTGTGTGTGAGAGCAAGTGTGTGCATGTCTGTGTGACAGAGCGTGTGTGCGTGCGTGCATGTGTGAGACAGAGTGAGTATATGTGTGTGTGCAAACACCACCACAAGCTTCTAGAGGCTGGTGCCTGGGAAAGGGCTCTTCAAGGGCTGGGCCTGGTTGGAGCTCCTGCCTGCAGAAGCTGGGGTGGGGGGCAGGTAGCCAACGTCTGCCGCTGGGCGTATGCTGCAGGGAGCACTCCTGCCCTTACCAGCTCAGCAGGAAGAGGGGCGGAACGTGGCCTAACACGGCATTTCCAGCTCTCACTTCAGCGACTCCCCAGGGACCCGTCTTCTTCCTGCCCAGTGGGCACACAAGGGACTGGAGCGTCTTTGGCTTCCGGAAGCCAGAAAGGGAAACGGTTGATTGGGGGTCCCAGTTGTGGTTCATCGCCACATTCTTTAGTTTCACTTCAGGCCCGGACGTGCCACCCCATTCTGCCCAGCTGATCTGGAGCAAAGCCGAGCACTCCCTATTGATGCACTTACCGTGGCCTGGGGCCTCCTCACCCAGCCAAGAGGCTGTGCCTCACGCTGAACTCAAAATGTACAGCAAACGTTTGAGAGCAACTTGCATTTGGTGAGAACAGCAACAAGACAGATTCTGCTGCACCCAGGGTATCAACTCAGCCAACAAAACCCAAGGGCTTTGCTGTCGCTTTTCTTAAGAGGCGTTTCTCGGCAGGCAGCAGGACTAATATGGTGAGAAAGCGCTGCCCCGGAGTACACACGGCCCTACCTGAGCAAGGGAGAGACTGGCCCTGCTCCAGCCTGCTGGAGAGAGCAGACAAAAAGGGCATCACAACTGCAACTCAACCGAAACCGCCAGGGTGCTCAAGAACCAGAAAAGCAATAGGCCCTGCTGCCGTGTACAGAAATACCTCAGCAGGATCTTCGCTGGGGAGCTGGGAAACTTCCTGCCCTGGGTCATTCTCTTCAGATTCCTGAGACAGGATCTCTTCTCCCTACAGTGAACGGGGTAAATACAGACTCAGGCACAAAGCAGCAATAGCGACCCCTGCTGGAACACAAGGCACCACCTTTGGTTTCAAAGGAGATTTCCCGGCAGAGATGAGCTGCCCCCTCATGTCCTGATTCCCCGCGGTGGGGCTGGGGACAGAAAAGGGCCAGGCTTGGCCTCTGCAGTTTTAAAAATGATGAAATGAGGTTTGGGGCCCCCAAGTGGCCCTTGCCCTTTCTGCAAGTGGAAGCGCCAGGCAGCCATGGGAAAGAAGGGAAAGGAGGGGCAGTCAGCGCCCTACGGAGAGACCCATTGTCTGTGCCTGGCTCCTTTCCAGATGAGAGCCCTGGGTTCTATAAGGGAGGGTTACACGTCTTGTGAGGGTGCTTGTTCTGAGCTAGCAGCTGCTCTGAGTCTGTGACTGCAGAAAGCCATGGGTGGGATCCGAATGGCTTCGTCCTATCTGCTGAGATGAGGGGTCCCTGGTGAGCTTATGTGCTCGTGCGTAGGTTCTTTTATCGTTTTCTCTGTAACACATTCTCCTTCGGAGCCACCGGGCTTGCTTGGGAGCTTGTGTGGTGACCTCGCTCTCCTGCCCCGAGAAGGCAATGCAGGCATGTGGGGCCAGTGTGTCGTGCAGGCACAGGCTGGGCGGCCCGGAAATCCCCGTCAGGCAGAAAAGAGATGTGGGCCTTCAGCCAAGAGAGGCGATGGCTGGGGAGTGGGTGCCCATGCTGTGCCATGGAGAGGGAAGAAGGAGCAATGTCCCGGACCTGTGACAGTATCCGGGGGGGGGAGTGCCCTCTTACACGGGACTGGCAGCGTTGCGATCCTTACCTGCAGGTCCCTGTTTTTGAGGATGCCCACCCAGAACGCTTCATGGCAGTGGTTGAAGGCTAACATGGCTTTGACTCGATATACAAATTGCTCCAGGGACTTTTTCAATAAAGGCACGTGGTTGGTCAGTCCTAGGTCTTGGCGAATCTAAATAGGGGACACAAACACAATGAAATGACACCTAATTCTTGCTTAGCTTCCCTTGCTATTTAAAATCTCGGCAGTAGGGCATCTCAGTGTAAATAAGAGAGGCAGAAGCAGCGACTGGAGTAATTCTCCAACAACTCTAAAGATGCGCCAGATACTGTATTAGTCTATCAGCAAGGTTACACCTCTCCCTCTTACACAGATGAGCAGGAGTGAAAGCAACCAGGGAGTATGTGGCTGGAACAGTCCAAGGAAAACGCCCCATGCACTCTTAAGCCTGATGAATACAACAAAGATTAACAACCTTTGCAAACAGTTTGCTAGCCTTTTGCGCACAAGGGAGACAAAAAAATCACAGCCTTGAGCAACCCACATCCCCCTCCACTTTGGAGAAAGGCCCATTGAGCCCAAACATCCCTGTCCAATCCCAGCAGGGCAGCTGGTAGCACTCGCACACACATCCAGTTCACTGTCCCTTCATCTGGTCAGGCCTGTGGAGAGCCCAGTCTCTGGTGCAACCCCTCAGCCAGGGGCCTGTCCCCGCGGTTCAGCATTGCATAGCAGTGACAGAAAACTCTTCTGGCGAGATCACACCCTCCCGTCAGGCAGGGCGCGGGAAGCTGCAGACTGCACCCAGTGCTGCAGGAAGAGGTGCACGGGATCCCAGGGTTCACTAAAGAGGCATGCAGCCCTGCTCCCTGGCTGGCTAGCTGCCCCCACCCTCCAAGTCCCTCTCCCTTGGCAGTGCCCTTCCTTCCTGCCTCAATGGCCGGTCCTGCCAGTGTCCTGAAGAGCCCTCGCTGCGCACAGGCACGCCTGGGAGTCCTGGCTCCAAGCACTCTCACCTGGGTGACAGCCCTAAGGAGATGCCCTGGTAGAACACTGCCAGGCTGGAGCTGAGTCAGGCACCGAAGGGAAAACTGAAGAGGTGCTGCTGTGGCTACTGGTTTCCTCCAAAGAGACGCAAACCTTCTCTTGAAAGGCACAGATAGGGCCAGCCACTCTGCGTCTGCTCCTTCCTCAGCTATATGGACCTTCCGAGCACCAAGTAGAACCTGCCAGAGGCCCTGGGACAGCCCCAGGGATGGGTAATGGGATCTCCCCGGGCCCAGATCCCGGGCATCAATCCGAGGCAGCAGAACCCGCCCTGCTCCTCCTTTCTGCTACCGTGGAGTTCACCAAGTGCCAGGATCTCCTCTCCGCAGGGGGGAGAGCGAGGGGTAGTTCCACCATCTCAGGGAAACAGGACAGGCAGAGTGCCGCCTGGCAGCATGGCTTGGTCTAGTTGACATGGAGTGACCTCCCGTCCCACTGGGGAGCCAGGGCCCATTACAAATGGGAAACAGTCTCTGTCCCACCTTGCCCTCTGGGGACAGCTGCAGAACTGATTTACGTCAGAGCCACGCTCTGCAGTGAGCGGGGGCTGGGACGTCCCATGCTTAGCACATCAGGCAAGTACTGGCCTGAATCGGGTGCGTTCCCGACAGGAGAGCCTGCTGGCTGAGCAAGCGTGTCTCCTAAGCAAGATGCCAAGCCGCAAGCAGGCGAGATCCTGCCCAGGGGAACAAAGAATCTGCTTGTTAACGCAGGCTACAGCCAGTGGCAGAGAGGCCAAGCATGTCCAGAGTCCTACAAGGCAAGCCCTAGTTCCCAGTGGCTGCAGGACCTTTGAGTTTAGACCTCCTCCCATCTTTAGCCTTCGGGAGGCGCACACTTGCCTCCTCCCACTGAAGGAAGCCCCAGGTGTGCCAGTGTGACGGCGCGTTGGGGTTTCCCCTCTCCTGCACCCCCGTAGTGGCACGAACAGACTCTGCCAGCCAGTAGGGTTGAGGGAGTTTATTGCTTCTCCAGGATACAGCACAGCACAGATGCCATCTGGTTACAGGAACTGGGGCTAGGAGGCCTCAGGGCCCACCCCCCCTTGAGATGGGGGGTGGCTGGGCCCTACAATCCCAGTCCCCTCCCTAGCCCCTTCTCCCCAGACAAAAACTGACTCTCTTCCAGCCCCACTCCCGCCAGGGGTTGGACCCCGTCTTCCTCCCTTTGTCTCTCTCCCTGGGAGGTGACCTGTTGGACAGGCTGGGAGACCCTTGCCTAGTGACTCATCCGCTGTCCTGCTGGGCCGTGCTACAAACAGCCGCCAGTGGAGGTCACCCACAGCCCACTGCCCAAGCCCAGCCACCAGCAAGGCCCCCCCACTACGCCACAGCCAGTTACTGCGAAGTGCCGGCACGCTGCTTTCACTGGTGACAAAGCCTGAGGGGGAAGACCCCAGCCTGGGGTCTCTTGTGCTGCAGGTGCACAGCTGATTAATAGTGGAGTTAGGGAGCGGTCTCGATCCTTCAGTGCTTGAGGGCGGCTGCTGCCACAGTCAGCATCTCGGAGAAGCCCTCAGAGCTGGCTGGGCATAATGAATAGGTCTACAGTGGGAGAGGCAGCTAGCCTAGGTCCTGGGCTCCCCGTGCAAAGACCTGCAGTCTGAAAGCTCACTAGCCTGGCGATCTCTCTCCTAGGCAAGCTAGGGACAGAAAGGTGAAGGGGGTGTCATTTGATTCTCAGAAATGTAAAGAATCAATTTCAATGGTGCCATCCTCTGTGGCTTGGCAGGGGGAACTTGCTGCCTCGTCCACCTGGCTCCCAGCTTGGCTGAAATTTGCTGCTGCTGGAAACGGGTCACGCTGAATCTCTCTGAACGTGAATGCAATGGTGCTCAGCCAGGCAAGCCTGGAACAATTCGGTGGATAGTGGAGAAAATGTTGAAAAATCCCCTTTTCCTTTTCCATTGCTAGCTTGCCTGTGGAATTACTCTCTCCCAGACGCCTGGGCCCAGGCAGCAGAGGAGGCTGGTGAGGAGTAAGCCTGGGAAGCATAGCCCCTGAGACCGCGGCAAGGGAATGCAGAACAGTCTGTAGGCGGGTGCCTGTGCTTACTGCACCCAGAGCAGCTTTGCTCTCGGGAATCGTCAACCATCCAGAAGCCACAGACTATGACAGGGGCTTTATCCTGGGCACGTGCCTGTGAGGGGTCCTGTGTGGGGCCCCGGAGATGCCACATGAGGGGGCAGTGGAGACAGACAGAGAAATCAGCACTGATTAGTGAAGGCCTTGCAAACACAAAAGCTAGTGCACTCGAGGTTCCCTTACCTTTGAATGGCCACACATGTGATGAAGTTGTCTGGTGCTCAGCTGCAAAGTTTTCAGCAAACTCTGCACGTCTTCCTGTGATGAAAAGGACCCGAGAGTCACTGGAGCTGCATTTTCAAACCCATAAGAATTTGCTCCCCTCAGAAAGGATAATTTGGGAGCAAGAACAAGGGCTGTCCTATCATCCCTACCAGCGCTGCACTCTCCCCACTCCACGCTAGACACGGCAGCCCGAAGGCAGCTCGACTCTGTGCAGAGCCAATGAGCACCTGCTCACCAGGTGTACCTCAGCGGCATCACTCCACACAAAGCCCAGCACAGCAGCCGAGGCCAGCCCGACACCGTGAGCGGACTGTTCTCATGCACATCCCTGCCCCTATAGGGCCCCGGTGCCTGGAGACAATCGGCTTTCCATGTGCAGCTGGAGTCACTGGCTGAAAGGCCACAGCAGGCCCAGAGCAGCCCAGGTGGTCTGTAACACTCCGAGCTCAGAGCCTGAGACAACCACTGCAGAAGTCTGGGTGGCCACAAGAAGCCATGTAACTCGAAAGCCTCAAGTTGTAGGCAGCTCTGGAACGGCCAGCCCCCTTTCTCCTGAGCTCCAGCCAGTCACAGCACAGATCAAATCGCTTTCAGCCAAGTTCTCAATCACCGAGGCACCCGCCTCATTCAGCAAGAATCTCCAGCCAGCGTAGGGTCTGACTCAATGGCTGGAGGGCCAGTCTGGGGCTGGCGGCAAGGAGAGAGGAGGTTCCCAAAGGCCTGAGCAGGGCTCCTTAGTGATGCTCTTGCTGGGAGCGGTGAGGCAGTTCCAGGGCTGACTGAGGCAGTGCTAGTTTTGGTTAACTTGTTTTGGTGCCAAAGCACTGCAAGTCTCAGCAGTTCCTGCGCTCTGGGCATGTGGCGTCCCAGCAACAAGTTAAAGGCCCTGGCCTGGAGATTTCTCACTCCAGCAGACATAGGCCAGGCAGCCAGGATCCATGCCAGGGGATCTGTGAGCTCCAGCCTTTAATAGCGCAGTGCTCGGTGCCCGAGAGTGAAATCAAGCACTGAAACACTCCGCCTGGCGCAGGCCACAGGAAGCCACCAACTCATGTGCCAGCAGAGGTCTGCTGGCCTGCTCATTACACGGGCTCCCCAGCAGCTGCATGCCTGTCTCCTGCCCCAGGTTCAGCCTGGTGGGCTGGAGGACAGGACAGAGGCCACCTCAAACCTGCTAGTGAGCATCCTGTCCGGGAGCTGTAACCAAAGCTCACAGTGAAGTGAAGAGAGGGCTTGTCCCACGTCTGCATCGGGCCAAGAGGCTGCAGCCACTCTAACTAGGATCCATGCTCCTGCCCTCTGGAGACGGCTCGACTGACATGCTGGGCACTCCGCTCTTACTACAACTTCCAGGTGGATTTCGGGCAGTCTCTGCGCTCTGTAAGTCTTACCCTGTGCTGCTTAAAGCTGTGGTCCAAGAGAGGCATGGCGAGCTTCAGGAAGGCTTCCACAAAGAGGCGGCCATGCTGTGAGTGCAGAAAGACCATTCAATACACCGTGCACCAACCAAACGTACAGCTCCTCTTTGGATGAGCCCAGGGCAATTCCACACTAGCAGGGAGTTCAGGGAAGCAGGGAAAGGTTCCCTCTCTTAGGGCAAAGGCCCATCACAGACCTCTCCTGCTTACGGGCCAATTTGGATCTCTCTTTCCTGGGGTGCCCCCCTGAAAACAAACTGTACACAAGCCTGGGCACTTTGGAGGCATGCAGAGGGGCTAGGAAGCCAATAAGAAGTACGCGGCGATGACACAGCCAGTCGGTGAGGCCCCAGCTGGAGAGAGGGCCACGGAGGGCCACACGCTGCTCCCTTGGCTGGGCCGCTCTGTACTGGTTCGGCGGGTGGGATGCCACAGGCAGCAGAGGCTGGGGAAGCGGACTGCCAACGGACTTCTGGGCACGAACGAGGGCAGGGAGCCCGAGAGCATCAGCTAGAGGCAGGCCTGCTGCCTGGCCTAGCACAGCAGGGGGATTCTCTCACTGCTCCCACCCACCAAGGGACCAGTTCCTGACCCAGCAGTCAGGCTGCCATTCGCACAGCCTGAGTTCTCACTCACCTTCAGGCAGACGCTGAGCACAGGCCTGCTGTCAAACACCTGCTCGGAGAGAAGGAGAGAGCCAGGTCAGCCCCACTGCGACAGGGAAGGAACAGCGAGAGCAAGCAGGTAAAAACTAGCACTGAGCGGATGGTGCCCCCAGCATTCAGGGCAGCAGTGTGAAGCCAGGCTCAGCTGGAACCTGCCTCCAGATCAAAGAGGGGAGTCTTGTGTGAACTGCGGGGAGCTGGATGCCTGTGCGTTGGCTAGGAAAGAGGGGGGTGTGCAGGGGGTACATCAGTGTGGCAGAGAAGAGGAAGAGAGAGTGACATTGTAACCAAGCCTAAGGATGAGGAGCGCTCTCCTCGGGTCCGGAACCGGCTAGGAAACGAGGATCAGTGGTCAGGTGAACAGGCTACCAGCAGGAGTACTAAGGCAAGGTGCTAAGAGGGACAGTTGATAATCTACAAGGGAGGGGGGCAGGGAAGTGGTGACACTGGCAGCTGATGCAAATCTGCAGTTCCTCAGTTTTCTCCAGACCCGAGAGATCCAACCCAGCTAGGGGAGTAGGCAACAGAACAACATACGAATTCAGTGCTGGCAAGTGCCAGAAACGCACTTTGGAAGGGATACTTTAAACTGCTCATACACTTTGCAGGGTTCTAAACTAACTGCATCCACTCTGCTCAATGTGCAGCTTAGGGATGTGAAGGAATAGCTGAGTAGTCGACTACAACCCCCCCTCCCCCCCCCGACGGCACGGCCAGACCCCCGCAGGTGCCTGCCCCGGGGCCAAACCCCCTCTCCGCGGCGGGGCCAAACGCCCACGGGTGCCTGCCCTGGGCTAAACCCCGGGGTCGACCCCCGCTCCCGCGGTGCAGGGAAACCCCTGCACTCGACTCACCCCTCCAGCACCGGCGGCGCAGGGAAGCCGCCGCACTCCTCCTCCAGGGCCGACGCCCCTTCCCCCAGCACGCAACAGAGCTGTGGGAGGGGAGCAGCCCGTGCACTTCTGGAACCCCCGAAGTGACGCGGGCTTCAGACAGGACTTCCGTCCACCCTGCGGGAAGCCGGCCCTACACTAGAGGTAGGTAGAGGGGCTTCTCGGGGGTGGGGGTGCCCGAACGCCTCGCGATCGATCGACGGGTTGGTGACCATGGGTCTAGACCATCCCTGATGGACATTTATCTAACCTACTCTTAAATATCTCCACAGATGGAGATTCCACAACCTCCCTGGGCAATTTATTCCAGTGTTTGACCACCCTGACAGTTACGAAGTTTTTCCTAATGTCCAACCTAAGCCTCCCTTGCTGCAGTTTAAGCCCATTGCTTCTTGTTCTATCCTCAGAGGCCAAGATGAACAAGTTTTCTCCCTCCTCCTTATGACACCCTTTTAGATACCTGAAAACCGCTATCATGTCCCCCCTCAATCTTCTCTTTTCTAAACTAAACAAACCCAATTCCTTCAGCCTTCCCTCACAGGCCATGTTCTCTAGACCTTTCATCATTCTTGTTGCTCTTCTCTGGACCTGCTCCAATTTCTCCACATCTTTCTTGAAATGCGGTGCCCAGAACTGGACACAATACTCCAACTGAGGCCTAACCAGCGCAGAGTAGAGCGGAAGAATGACTTCTGTCTTGCTCACAACACACCTGTTAATGCATCCCAGAATCATGTTTGCTTTTTGCAACAGCATCACACTGCTGACTCATATTCAGCTTGTGGTCCACTATAACCCTAGATCTCTTTCTGCTGTACTCCTTCCTAGACAGTCTTCCCATTCTGCATGTGTGAAACTGATTGTTCCTTCCTAAGTGGAGCACTTTGCATTTGTCTTTATTAAACTTCATCCTGTTTACCTCAGACCATTTCTCCAATTTGTCCAGATCATTTTGAATTATGACCCTATCCTCCAGAGCAGTCGCAACCCCTCCCAGCTTGGTATCATCTGCAAACTTAATAAACGTACTTTCTATGCCAATATCTAAATCGTTGAGGAAGATATTGAACAGAGCCGGTCCCAAAACAGACCCCTGCAGAACCCCACTTGTTATACCTTTCCAGCAAGATTGTGAACCATTAATAACTTCTCTCTGAGTACGGTTATCCAGCCAGTTATGCACCCACCTTATAGTAGCTAAGTTGTATTTGCCTACTTTATTGATAAGAATATCATGCGAGACCGTATCAAACGCCTTACTAAAGTCTAGGTATACCACATCCACCACTTTTCCCTTATCCACAAGACTCGTTATCCTATCAAAGAAAGCTATCAGATTGGTTTGATATGATTTATTCTTTACAAATCCATGCTGGCTGTTCCCTATCACCTTGCCACCTTCCAAGTGTTTACAGATGATTTCCTTAATTACTTGCTCCATTATCTTCCCTGGCACAGAAGTTAAACTAACTGGTCTGTAGTTTCCTGGGTTGTTCTTATTTCCCTTTTTATAAATGGGCACCATATTTGCCCTTTTCCAGTCTTCTGGAATCTCTCCTGTCTCCCATGATTTTCCAAAGATGATAGCTAGAGGCTCCGATACCTCCTCTATCAGCTCCTTGAGTATTCTAGGGTGCATTTAATCAGGCTCTGGTGACTTGTAGGCATCTAACTTTTCTAGGTGATTTTTAACTTGTTCTTTTTTTATTTTATCTTCTAAACCTACCCCCATCCCACTAGCATTCACTATGTTAGGCATTCCTTCAGACTTCTCGGTGAAGACCGAAACAAAGAAGTCATTAAGCATCTCTCCCATTTCCAAGTTTCCTGTTACCGTCTTCATGAGGAAGAGAACATGGAGGGCTGGGGAGCACACACACAGAGAATGGGGGATCCTTAGGTGAGGGAGGAGGAATGGAAAGCTCTTGCAGAGAGGGACTTGGGGGCCTTGATATGGGAGAAAGGGGGAGCACAGAGACCCTGCTGTGAGTGGGCCAGGAGGACATAGTGGCACGTCGAGGGATGAGTGGGAAATACGGAACTCTTGGCAGGAGGGAAGTTGCGAGAGCTGCAGGAGGTGTCTGTAACAGAGAGGCTAGGCTGGGAGGAGACGGGGAGGGAAGTGGAGGAAAGCCAGGAGTCCAGGGGTGTGCAGTACTTTCCATTGGCACGAGCTACTAAGCGCACAAACACTCAGCCAACACCACACTTCTGTGCACAACGGCGTATTCTCCTCTAGGCTCCTCACCTCCTTGTGGTCACTCCTCAGAACACAGATG
Organism: Rafetus swinhoei; assembly: GCA_019425775.1. Taxonomy (NCBI): domain Eukaryota; kingdom Metazoa; phylum Chordata; order Testudines; family Trionychidae; genus Rafetus; species Rafetus swinhoei. The sequence goes on along the minus strand of CM033435.1, from coordinate 898,880 downwards.
GGCGAAGGGGCTGACGGGCAAGAGAACGGTTGGGGGTCTGGAGAGCATTGGCAGAGTCAGAGACACTGACAGGGTATATTGGCTGAGCGCTGTTCTGAGGTGACCTGACTTCTAGACATGGTGAGTGACAGGTCTGCTGAGTGTAGCAGAAGCAGGACGCCTGCCAACCAGCATTCGGGCCCTGGAAGACTGAGGTGCCAAAGGAGCGTTCAGAGCAGTCGCGTGAATTATGCAGAGGACTTGGGTGGGTGGGACTCTGCTGGGAATGCGCAAGGAAGGACGGACGCATGTGCTCACCTTGACCAAGTTAACAAGGATATGGAAATCCCGCACGGCCATGTTCCAGTGCAGCAGCTTCTCTAGCTGTACCTGGGGGGGCGACAACACAGAGTTCCAGGCCTCAAAGAGCCTTTCTAGTTCCCCTCATATTGCTGCATGCTACTGGAGTGCCCAGTGTGCCTGCAGACAGCGGCCAGGAGCCCAAGACGTCACTGCTGTTCCAAGGAGAACAGGCACGTTCTTACCAGACACACTGCTTGAGATCCTACCTCTTGAAAGACTTCACCAGCATTTACCTGGGAAAGCCAAAACCCTCCATAGCAATCCCAGCTCCTCACCTGCCAGCGCATACTCTCGCCACCAGATACATGTGCTTTTCCACTCGCGCCAGACACAGCCGGGGAGAAAGTACTTTTCTGCTCACAAGCAGAGCCCAGTCACACACTCAGCCGCATGGCCATCGAGACACGAGCCCTCCCCCTCCCCCACCCCACTTGCTAGAACTGCAAGAGAAACTTGTGGTCCATGAAAACACAGAAGACAATATCTGGAAAGAAACAAGCTCCTCTATCATCCAGGCCCAGAGTATCACTGGGAATTAATCATGTAACCACCTACTGGACCCTAACAGATACTCTCTGTTCCCTAATTCCTTCTTACTCCTGGACAGCGCAGGACCTATCTAATCCACTTCGTTTTACTAAATTTAGTCCTGTTTCCTGGCCACCCATCTTTTCAGAGATTTTTCAAAGGCCAGAATGGACACTGGGATTATCCCGTCAAACTTCCTGTATTACACAGATCAGAGAACTGCCCCACAATATTCCTAGAGCAGAGCTTTCTGAAAAACAGCCCAATCTAGATTTTAAAATAATCATCATCTAGGTTCTGTGGTTACTCACTCTCATTCTTGAAAATGTATGCCTCATTTCGAGTCTGAACTCGTCTAGTTTCAACTTCCAGCCACTGGAGCGTATTCTGCCTCTTTCCACCTGACTGAAGAGCCCTTTATTAGGGCTGTCAATTGACCAGCGTTAACGCCTGCGATTAACACAGGACAGGATTAACGCGTTCATTTTTTAAAACGCATTAATCGCAGGTGTTAATGCTATGCTACCCCTTTGAAGTGCCGCTTCTGCGCTTCAAAGGGGCAGCGCAAGCAGAGCTGGGAATCAGCTGGAGTCCCCAGCTGATCCCAGGCTCCTAATGCGCTGCCCTTTGGAAACGTCGCCGTGGTGCTTCAAAGGGGCAGCGCTGCATGGAGCCTGGGGTCAGTGGGGACTCCAGCTGATCCCCGGGGTCCATGCAGCGCTGCCCCATTGAAACGCCACCACGGCATTTCAAAGGGGAGGCGCACGCAATTAAATTTTTTAATCGCTTGACAGCCCTACCCTTTATTAAATATTTGTTCCCCATGTAAGCATTTATGGATTGGAATCAGTCACCCTTCAGCCTTCTCTCTGTTAAGCTAAATATATCAAGCTCCTCAAGTCTATCACTGTAAGGCCGGTTTTCTAATTCTTTACTCATTATTGTGGCTCTCCTCTGAACCCTAACTCATCAACATTATTGAACTGTGGGCACCAGAGCCAGACACATTATTCCATCAGTGGTTGCACCAATACCAGCAAGAAAGGTAATTTAACCTCTCCACTCCTACTCAAGATTCCCCCTATTTCTGCATCCCAGGATCAAATTAGCACGTGGAGGATCTCACGTTCAACAGATTCAATCTGTTGCAGTCACTGCTTCCTGGTACGCAGCCCCTGTCCTGTAAGTATGGCCTATGCTCTTTGTTGCTGGATTAAGAGGGAGTTTGGCCAGGGTGCTGGCTAGCTAGCAGGCATTTTGGCAGACTACATACTCAAAAGGTCATTTTGAGTGTCAGTGTTCTGGCTGCCTGCCAGGTCAACATATTGAGCCACTATTATTGTAGCGCCTTCCTGGCTTGGGCTGTGTAAATCCCTCCTGGAGATCTCTGCTGCATTTGCTGGCCTACCTCCTTTGAGTCTGATGGCGTCCCAGCAGGAATGCTTCTCACTGAATTCTCCAGTTGAGCCATCATCACTTGGAAGAAAACTGGAAATGTCTGCCTGGAGAAGAAAAAGCCAAGAGCCTATTAAAGACTGTTTGTGCATCTGCAGGGAGCACTTACTCCCTGAGCAGGCTGAAAACTCCAGAGGACAGCTGGGCTGGACAAACCATTTGTCAGGCAACAGCAGTGGAGTAGTCATGTAGGTGCACTGAAGCACTGCAACTCATCCAGAGCAGGGCTGAGTGCTGGGTACATGCACCTGAGAGTGGCAGGAGAGGAACCACCGCAGGGGCTTTCCAGATTGGCACAAGTACACTGTAACCTTCCGGACTGCACATGTAGGCAACGGAAGACGTGCCCGTGCCTAAATGCCATTCACGATTCGGTCCGCAAAGACTCAGCGCGCACCATGCACGACCCTGGGCAAACCCTGACTGCCCGAGACCTTTCTGGCTCACGTCACAGCAAAAGCTCCATCTCTAACTCTGGGGGCAAAGCCAAGGAGGAACTTTTTGAAAAGCAGTTCTTTTTCAGGGCTAAGAACTCCAGGCTCTGACTTCACTTAATGGGGGTGACTGTAGCAAGGGGCCAGCTGTGGCCTCCCTCGAGATATGGGGAGAGCACTGTGCCCGCCTTACATGTGCTGGAGAATGTGGGACTCCCCCGCCCCTGGAGACACAGGGGAGGACTGCCCTTGTGCACAGACAACATTCAGCCTGCATGCCGCTGAGCAGCTGAGGGAATGGTCGGACGAAAGGCTGTCCAGCTACGGTGACAGCGGCAACAGAGATCCAACTCCTGATGCTTTGTGGAACTGTATCACTGCTCTAGCGGACTCGGTGCAGCTGTAACATGCACTGCTAAGAAAGTGCCCAGCAGTTCCCCAATGTGTCAACATTACTAGCCTGAACCCTTAACATCAGACAAGAGAGAGCAGACAATAAGCGAGCTGGACGTCCGACGGCAGAAAGTGCTATTGTGCAGGTCTCTGTGGATGTTATTACCTGGTCAGCGTGGGGTAGGTAGAAGAATATCCATCTTTAGCAGAATTAATCAGCTCTGGGACTCCGACACTGGAGATCTCTTCCACAGCTTTCAAGATGTTGTCTGTGTGCTCCATATATACACTGAGCCCGAACATCAGGATAGTAAGTCAGTACTTGTGCAAGGGAAGGACAGTCGCTTCCATTACAAAACCCATTCCAGACCTCCCTCTACCCTGTATCCTTGGCTTGGAAAACTGGTTGGGCCTGGAGACTGCAGGAGCTATTCTGATTGCAGAGGAGAACAATCCTGTGAAGTCTGAGGGAAATTCATCAAACTGTCCCTGAGCTACATGTCACTGAAAATCACGGACGTGAACCTGTGCCTGCCTTTCTTTCTTTTGTTGCTAGCTCATCAGAATCTGGTTACAGCCTTCCAGAGAGTCAGAACTCCTTAAACTGACATGGTAGCTACACCTGAAGAAATAGGTTGGAATTAAGCAAAAATATCAAGTTATTTGTTGTGGTTTGTCCCGCTCCCACTGGTCTCAGTTAAGTTTTTTACCATTGTCCTTAACAGAGGCAGGATCATACTACACTACTGCCAAGATGCACGTACCCACACACCCTCACACACACACACGCGCATGTGTGCTGGACTGTACTGACAAGTCAGTGTAGAAAAGCATAAGGCTTTGGGGGGTCTTTCTATAGCTGAGGTCTAAAAAAGTTCTTCCTTTAACTCAAGTGGTAGTGTCCTGTGTTTCTGGAGGTGTAAGTACAGAGGCGTGGCGCTGCAGCTGCATGGTTTATGCAGATGGATGCCTCTTCAGAGTGAAGCTTGCAATAGCAGTACCCACATAAGGCTGATTTTTATCCCCTGCTCACTACAATATGAAAGACGTCAGATTTGCTCTCAGCAGCCAAGTCGCTGCAGAGCAGCAAAGCGCTTACCAGAGCAGAGCATGCAGCGCATCCCCGAACTGGCTCCCCTTCTCTCGCACGCCACCAGGCTGCACCCACGACTGGCAGAGGAACCGTTTGGCAAGGGAAGCTGTGGAAGATAAGCAGTCAGGTGAGCACAGTCCTGGCCGTCACGCGCCCAAGACAAAACTCTTGAACGCGTCTGACTAATTGTGGCGCGATTCCACTTCTCTGCTGGGCATCTGCCAAAGACTCCTTAGAGATCATTACTCGCCACACTAACGAGACTGACATACGAGCCTAGTGAGTTCTTGGCCAGGCACAGTGCTTCTCATCAGTCACCTTGCTTTGTCCAGTCCCATCTGAGAATGCTACCGCAGGTTTCCTTTCCTCCCTCCGGCTTGTGGAGCCAGGAACCAAGTTTTCCCATTGCTGGGGCTAAGTGTCACCCCCCATGAAATCCACCCCCGAAGGGAGGTTCTCCAGTGCTGACACGAGTATGAACTCAAAGCGATAGTGTGCCAATGACAGGTGAACGTTTCCTGTGTCTGCAAGCTGGCACTGGCGCACCAGCATGCGGGGTGGGGGAAGCCCTGAGCCTTGAGGGTTTGATCAAGGCAAGCTGCAGCCAGATCCAGGCTTTGCTTGGCAGGGGGAGGACGTGGCCCTGGCACTGCAGGGAGGTGCTTCTTGCAGGCACCACCCTCCCTGCCACTCACATTGCCTCAGGCCCCCCAAAAAGTTAATCCCGGCCCTGTGGCAAGTCCTGAGCCTCGGTGCCTCCCCTCCATTGTCACCCCCTGTGGGGCTGGAGCTTGAGGGACTGGGGTGAGTCTTTTTTTTTCCAGCTTCTCACTTGCGAGCCACATCTGTGCGGTTTTCTTCTCCTCGCTTGGTTGCCAGGTCAGCGAGGGGCTTTATTTGGTGCTTCTCACTTGTGTGTGGCCCCTGGCTGTTTTTTCTGTGGGTCAGTGGCCCCTGGCCCAAAAGTGGCTCCCCACTCCTGCTCTAGACAGAGACAGATCCATCCGACTGCGGCTGGCACACCTTGCTCAGCCACCCAGCAGGGAGGGAGATTTGACTGATTTGCTGTAATTGTAGCCTCGAATCACATAGTCAGGTCCTACTGCAGTTTTGTCCCTCCCCAAATGTGACTGAATTGTTCTGGGGGAAGGGCCGTTGGTAACACTCTCCATTGCAGAGAGCACGTGACTGCACAATTCTGGACAGTTTTGAGGATCCCAGACAGACCCCATTAGCATGCAAGACTTTATAGCTGGGGCCTGCTGAGAGAACTCTCAGTTTCAGCAGAGTCTGATGACCAAGGGAAATGCAGGCCAGCAAGCTTCCTTGCACATTCCTTGCAAAAAGATCTTTCAGCCCGCATGGCTGCTGCCCCCTTAGCAAGGAACGCTAATCAGCTGGCAAGAGGGGCTTCTCTTGCTTTAGTAAGGCTTGTCTAGCGTTTTTCTATCACTGTGCTGTGTGGTGCCAGAAACCGAAAGGGTTAAAGTGGAACAGCCCCCCACTGGGATGCAGTTATACCTTTCTGGCTTAGTCTCATTCATTTATGTAAAAAGGCTGTACTGTTACAACACCTTTATAATGGCTGACACCAGTGGTTGTACCAATTTACTTGTGTCAGTAAAATTACCCACTTAACCAAAAGAGTTCAGAATTAACTCTGTGTGTAGAATAGGCCTGAGTTAATCATGTTAGATGCTGCTCCTCAGCCATCTGGCATTTGAGCCTTCATTTCTCCTGACCCAACTCCTACTGGAGCTGTCCATTGTGTTGTGTGACTGACGTATAACAAAGCAGATGGGAAAGAGCTTCCCACACATTTAGCATTACTCACGTGAGTGAGTTTTCTAGACAGCCTGCTGAGACTTCGCCCCTACGGCAAGTTCTACATGCAGAGCTGAAGTCTTACAGATAAAGGATGGCATGAGACCCTGTCCAGGAACAGCAGTTCTGCACACGTTACCTATTTTCTCTTTTTTCCAGCTGGCCACAGGTTTTTCAGCAATGACCATCAGGAGCTGGGTGAGGGTGAGTGCCCCTTGGAAACTGGGGACACTGTGCTGGAAATTCAGCAGGTAGTGAAAACTCTCGCTGCAGGACAGGGAAGGAAAGGAGGAAGACATTGTAGATAAGGCATTATCACGTACATGCATAGAGAGAGAGGCCGTGCCAGCCCAGAACAGACCAGAAACCCTGCTAGCCTGGCATCCTCTCTCCAATGATGATCAGCAACAGCTTCAATACTGGAAAACCTGGCCCACAAAGGAAGGGTCTGTGTAGTCTCAGCCAGTCTGAGGCTGTGTCAGGCGCGGGGATTAAAACTCTTTATCTTATGTTACTGGGGCTGTTCCCCCACATAAATGTTTATTCCTTTTGCTGAACCCTACTACACTCCAGGTCTCCCTGTTAGCCAGTGGCAAGGAGTTCCACAAGCAGCATAAACCACATTGACTTTTTATCAGTTTCAAATGTGCTGACTTTTAAATTAACTCTCCCCCTTGTTCTTGTATCATAAGAACTGGTAGGTAGTACCAGCTGATCTGCCTTCCCGTCTCTGTCCTGTACCTGGATCATCTTCTCTCTCCTTTGTCAAAACAGAACAAGCCTTCTCAACATCACTAGCTCCTAATCATTCTCATGGCTTGCCTCTGTACTCCTTCTAGATGTGCTATGTCCTTTTGAGGTGGAGTGACTAGAATTGAATACGGCATTTTCAAATGAGGGCATCATTTTGATTTGTAGGGCCAGATTCTCCAACACTGCGTGACACAACGGGGGAAGATTTTCAGACAGAACTCAGCAGAGAATTCCCCGGTGGAATGAGGCTTCTTAGAATCCTAGAGCTGGAAGAGACCTCAGAAGGTCATCACGTCCAGCCCCCTGCCCAAGGCAGGACCATTCCCAACTTGCTGGCCTGTCTCAGCGTCAGGGGCATGCAAGGGGGCAGAGAAGGGATGGTAGAGCTCTGACACACTATGGAGCCGCTCCCTTTTCTGCACTGGGGTTCCTGGTCTGTTTTGCCCTGTTGGAGTCATTGCTGCCTTAGTGGGTAAGGACCCCGCTTGCCAGCCCGACTCGTAGCCCCAAGACCTAACTGTATCAGGACGGAAGGCTGGGTGCGGGCTGGACACAATGTCTGCCAAGCCCGGGAAAGCTGCCTGACAAGTGGAGCACAAGTTTGATGCAGTGCTCTCCTGGCTGCGTGGCCATGCCTGTAAGGGGCAGAGGAGGCTCAGGGAGGGTTAAAACTCTGAAGGGTTAATCACCCTGGGAGGAGGAGGCACATCAAGGCAGTTGAACCCACTGCCCAAAAACTGGGCAGAAAAAGCTAAAGCAGAAAAGAGTAGGGAGCGTGCAGTAGGAATGACTTCTGCCTGCGCCGCCCAGGCAGACTCTGGCAGCAAGTAACAGCAGGTGTGGAGTGGCCGGAGCATGTGGCACCGATCTGTCTCTGTGACACTAGAGAGAAGAGCAGCCCAGATGCCCAGAACAGAGACCCTGGACTGCAGAATTATAATAATTTGCAGAATTATTTTGCCACCTCCCTAGGCCTGTATCCCCCCCATTTGCTTTTTGACCAAGAGTGTGCACCCAGAAGAGATTCACACACACACTCTCAAGCCCCTCCTCTAACCAGGGCACCCTTCGCTGCCTTCTCAGAACATCTCAGACTGGTGCTCTCGGCTCTGTTTCCAAGTATTTCATAGAGCTCAGGTGCCTCCCCTTTCAAGACCTGTGTGTGTATTTATGCTGTCCCTGAGCATCAAGCCCTGTTTTCTAAAAATCTCAGGGACCCTGACTTGGTTTTGTCTGTCACACACTTGTGCGGAACGCCTACAGGAAATGTAGAAAACATTTGAATGTTATTCTTGTGACAGTTCTGGAGCTGCAGCACTGGTGCCTTCATTTATCCTACCTGATTAGATCCTCAAGAAGAAGAAATTCTGTCTCTCCAGGCTTTAGTCTGTCTGCAAGAATCTTGAGGGCTGACCTCAGCAAGTCACTATTTTCACGTTGAGAAAATCCACTCCTGGGGAAAAAGAGAAGAGCCCCAGAACGTCATCAATATGACAAACTGGAAGAGGAGAAGAAATGAATGTCAGTGACACAGCAGCTAAGATACGGAGCTCTTTGAAATCCGTTTTCAAGAAGAAAAATAAAAAAGTGTGGAGCATTAGAACAACTCTGTCCTAGCAGTGGGAACAGAAGAGAAGAGAGAATCCTTGAAAAAACAAGAACTTGGGTCACATGAAATTGCTTTAGCCTCTCTAGGCCACAAAAACACACACTTACACACACACAAAAAACTGGGTCAGTGAAAGTTCACACCCTTGCCTCAGTGAGCGTGGTTGTGTCCAGTGGGAACTGCCTCACAGAGCGTACCCCTGGCATGAGAAAGGGCATTCCCTCAGAACCTAGCCAAAGAGCTTCAGAGGATGGGATTTCTTGAAAAACAACACACACACACACACACCCCTCTTGGAAATCCCATTCAAATATTTTAGGGGACTGTTTGGGTTTGTCATTAATCACTTATATTTTAGTGAATGCCAAACTGACTGTCTCAGCTACTCTCAGATGTCTAAGCAGATTGGAAAGCATACAGCTGTCGAACCTCTTCTGGCTCCAACCCAAGATCTTACAGGTAACTCTGTAGCAGTGTGGCCAACCAGTGGGACTTCTGAAGAAGTCAGTATGTGGCTGTTTGCATTGGGGCCGACTCTGGGACTGGAGCAACAGACACCAACTTTGCACTGCACCAGGATGTGCTCACTGCTCTGCCCCAGGCCCTGCCCCCACACCACCCCTTTCCCAATGTGCCTGCCGCGCCCTTGCTTCTCCCCTCCCTCCAAACAGCTGATTGCAGCAGGGTGGAAGCTGGGGAGAAGGGGAAGCATTGATCATGGGGCTGCCGGCGGGAGGCAGGCGCCGGGGGTGGCAAAGGTAGGAGCTGAGGGGGGCTGCGGACATATTACTGTAGCTCTGGCAATGTTCATTGGTAACTTCTGGCTTCTTTCCAGGCTCAGGTGGGTCACCCCATCTATAGTTTGAATTTGACACAGCTTAAGCAAATGCACAGCAGTTGGAATAGAACATGTGCAGATGTTCTGCACGTGCGGTTTGCCACAGGAGCCCGCCAATGAAGAGGGAACACACACAGACAGCAATCAATGGGCTTTTTTAAACATACACCTATGTAGACACCACTCCTTACACTCACCAAGCAAAGAGAAGGTGAAAGGCCTGCAGCAGCTGTTGGTAACAGGTAGACATAAGCTGGTGCTCCTGAATGTTCACTCGTGGTCCATCCACCACCCCATGGTTTTCTGTAGCTAGTGCCTTGAACACAGAACAAACTGCTAATTAAATGTTATTTCAAGAAGTACGGTACGGCAGTACCCCTCTATTTCCATAAACTAAACGAGATCAGATCAGAAACCCTTGGCAATTGTGAAGCATCAAGTTGCTGCCTTCTGACCTGGAAGTAATTGTGCATGTTCTCCATATGATCACACAGCGGTTTCAGCAGCTCCACTGCACACTGGGCAACTTCTTGAGACGACCTCCGACCCAGATGAGAGAATCCAATGTTTCTACCGCCTTTCCCCTGCAGCAAATCCCAATATTTAAAGTGACTTGCTCAGTCTTAACGTAAGGAGCTCAAAGTAAGCCACAAGCGCACCACCTGACCGAGAGAACACAACTAACGGGGCTTGTGCAGTTTCACTCCGCAAGTACTAAGGACACAAAGGTGCAGTTCACAAGGTGCAAGACAGTCTCAGGCACAGGGAGTGAAAGCACCAAGTAGGAGGCCAAATGGCTATAACATTTCTAATATTGAATTCTATTGGGCAAGTGAGAGGGGGAAAGAGATGGCGTCTTTTGTGAATGCACAACATGTAAGAGGTGAGAGACGATGCCAAACATGTGAAGGAACAGTGAGATGCAGTCTGCAGGAGGACAGAAGGCAAACTTTAGTTATATTAACTATGGTACCATGAGATTCTCTGGTCTGTATAAGGAAAACTTGTCATTCTTACAAGAACATTTCCTCTCCCAATGGTTCAGAGAAGGGCAACAAAAATGATGAGGGGTTTGGAATGGGTCCCATATGAAGAGAGATTAAAAAGATTTGGACTTTTTAGTTTAGAAAAGAGGAGACTAAGGGAGGATATGATAGAGGTCTATAAAATCATGACTGGTATGGAAAAAGTGAATACGGAAAAGTTATTTACTTATTCCCACAATATAAGAACTAGGGGTCACCAAGTGAAATTAATAGGCAGTAGGTTTAAAACAAACAAAATGAAATTTTTCTTCGCTCAGCGCACAGTCAACCTGTGGAACTCCTTGCCAGAGGATGTGGTGAAGGCTAGGACTTCAGCTCTTTTTTGAACCCTGTTAGATAGATTCATGGAGGTTGGTCCATCAATGGCTATTAGACAGGCTGGGTGGGAATGGTGACCCTAGCTTCTGTTTGTCTGGAAATGAGTGACAGGGGAGGGATCACGTGAGGATTCCCTCGTGTTCCCTCCCTCTGGGGCACCTGGCATTGGCCACTGTCGGCAGACAGACACTGGGCAAGACGGACCGTTGGTCTGACCCAGCCTGGCTGTTCTGATGTACTAGGGCCCAGAGAGCTATTACAATGGCCAGGGCTCGCCAAGCGGCGGCGAGCCCCACTCGCCAGCCGCGTGGTTTTGCGCGGTTCTGCGCTCTGCGCTGGCTCTTCCAGGTTGTAATCTATTCGCCATGGGCGAGTAGATTACATTATTTGTCGAGCCCTGACAATGGCACTTTGGCCTGCTTGCAGCTTGGTGGCAGATTTAGAATGGTCAGGTCCTGGACGCAGGGTAGTGCCCCATTCCCTGCGGCTGAGAGGACTTCCAGTCAGGGCAATTACAGTCTCTCCCCCTGAATTATGGATTGTGTTCTATGCACTGTGAGAAGAGATCACCACAATGTCTCCTCCTCCCACCTACCAACAACAAATCCAAACCCGGGAATGCCAATTTCCATCTCTATTCTGGGTGATCCATGTGTTTCCAGGAGGGATTGGGTCTGTGGACCTTACTCCTCCCACCTCCCTTCTGCCAGGAGCTGCAGGGTCCTTGGGAGCGGAGAGCCACTGCAGGCAAGGGGGGCCCTGCAGCTCTCAGTCCCTGCAGGCAGCAGGGGTGCCCTGGAGAACTGTAAGCTCGGAGTCTGAGCAGACTGGCAGAGGTGATCATTGTCGAGACCCCAGTGGGAGAAATCGAGTGATTCCATGGTGACACCCTGTGCCCCACGGGTACGATACAGTCTGTACAAAGCATGCCTTGTGAGGTACCAGTGGAAAGCTCAATCTGCTGATCATTATTATCCTGTGGAAATGTGCATAGCAGCACTGTGTGTAAAGTTACACAGCTCGTCTGAAACACTGCAACCACTCTCTGAGACACACTGCCACACCAGCGAGGGGCTAACGGCCTCTACCTGCCTCATCGGCCACTCACCAGCTGGGAGGAGGTGTAACCAAGAGGGGTGCACTAGGACAGACCAGGCAGGCTCGGGGGCGCAGTCCATCTGGTAACTGTGACACCACCAGGCATGAAACCGGGGCATTGGGCCAGCAGCTGCGATGGGACCCACTCAATCGGAGAGAACCAAGGTGAGACCCCAGAACGGTTAAGAGAGGAATAAAAGTTCCCTTCACCCAGGCTCATGTGCCAGGGCAGCAGCTTGAGAAGACTGCCTCCAGGGCTTGTTCAAACGCAGAGGAGCCCCGGGCAGATCTGGCCCAGTCAGGGGGCCACACAGGAAAGGGCAGATATATTCAAGGAAGCCTGGCAACAGCAGTGCCAGGACATCAGTGAAGACTCTGTGGCTGGGTTCAGAAACTGAAACACATGCCCGTTAGGACTGAGAGAACAGAAGAAATTTGCCCTTTCAGAGGGGCTGATGGATAGGGCCCTGCAAATCTGCATCTTTCCAAATCAGCCCTGTCTGGAAAGCGGGCACAAGCCCGGCCCAACCCTTGTGTCCTCGGCCTGAAGCCTAGCCCAGACCCCTGGTCCTGAGGGCGAATTTCAGTCTCCAGGCCTCTGGCTAGTCAGCACTTAGCCCCACCTCTGCCTGTGGTACGTACCTTTAAGAAAGGGGCTCTTTTGGCAGCGGCTGGTGTCAGCATGTGCTCCAGCTTTTGGCAAAGATCATCCAGCAGGAACGCAAGCTCTGCTGGCCCTAACTGTACAATTTCTTTGGCCTAGAAGGTCAAGGAAGAAAATAATTCAGTATGTTCTTCTCCATTAGCCAGCCTCCAATGTAGGCACACAGGGTCTTGGGCTGTACATGGGATGGGTTACCTAAACTTGGTGATGTAGGGTAACGCTGATCCCTCCGAGCCCCCATTAAACACTGGGTAGCTCTACCACCAAGAGACAGTCTAACATGTTCAAGGACTATGAATTTTTACCCCAAATCTTTATGGAAAGACTTGAAAGTAATTTAACCAGTCATGCTACAGGCTACTCAGGACATGGCAGCCAACAGTCTCAGACTAGGGATGTTAAAACAGTTAACTGGTTAAAGACTAGCACTTCATTGGTTAACCGTTTTAACTGAGGTCCTGCTGCCTGGCCCCTCTGTAGCTGTGGGGTCTTGCCACAGACCCCACCACGGCTGGGGGATCCTGCCACCGAGCCCGCTGGCCCCCCCTGCAACTGGGGTTGCTCTGGTCCGGTGCAGCTGGCTGTTAGCAGATGCAACTAGAATGGGCCAGTTAAGCAGTTAGCAGACAGGTAGCCTCATGCTTACCCGTTAATCGGTTAACATCCCTACCTCAGATTTTTCCATGGACTGAGAAATATAAATCCCAGTGACCTATCGTCAACTCTGTCTGTCTTTGTTTTGGTCAGTTTTGTGTACGGCCTTTTCTCTGCCTTGTGTTTTTCAATCCAAGATATGGGTGTTGGGCCTATCAAATCTCAAGATAATGATTTCCTAGGTATTACCTCATTCCCTAAATGGTCCTGGACTTGATTCTGCCTACTCATCTGACATTACTGTACTGGGGGTGAGGAGCAAACCACCATCCAGCAGTGGGAATGCACCTCCAATCCAGTCTTTCCCTCTGCTCTCTCATGGACATGGACTATGCCTGCCCTAGGAAAAAGCCTTCTCTCCCTTTCTTCTCATACGCCCTGCATGTGGCCTGTCTGATCGGGGAAACTGACCTGAGTGGACACAATGTTCTGACAGGAGCTGAGAACGGTTTGGTTGTGACATCAGTAATGTGCCATCACTAAAGCATATCTGGTTTATGACTTGCAATCCCCAGTAGTGCCAAAGGGGATAGTATGTTGCATATGGGTAGTAGGATAGATCACAGCCAAAAGAGACCCAAGATAGAGCACCAATTGGAGGCACGCAAATAATATTTATTTGCCACACAGTTGGTGTGTTACTATCTGTCCTACAACCTTCTAAGGCGCCTGTCTTCTCCTGTGGGGACACAAACACCTTCCCTTGACGCAGCACACAGACTTTCTGCAGTTGGGCATGGGCCATGATGGTGCTCATCCCGTGTAGTTAAGCAGAGGAGGGCCAGTCTCCCACGCCCGCGGTGAGAATGAACCAGTTACAGCTCTGCAACAGCCTTCTGGCCCCCCTTGGCACGAGTTTACTCTGTCACACTTACCTCTGTGTGCATCTCGGAGTCCAAAATAGATTTGGTCAGCAGTCCGCAGTGCAAGATGTTGAAGACCTCGAGGTCTAGTTCTCGGAAGAACGCACGGTAACTCTGCAGTGGCACGGACGGTATCCCTGACGTTTTTTCAGCAGCGTCCTGAAATGAGAGTGGCGCTGTGAGCAGCAGAATAAAGCCAAAGCCCACACGTGCGCTTTGGTGAAGAACCCTACATGTAATGACACTGGTCCTACAACACAGGCCCCTGCATTGCTGGGTGCAGCGTGACAACAGCCAGAGGCACCCCTCCCTCGAGTGCAAGATTTGCTCCAGCACACGTCAGCTCCCCTCCGCTTCCCCTAAACGATCCCAGCTCAGTAGGACGCTTCTCCCATATTCTGTCTCCACGTCGGTGCCCATGTGGAGCAGCAGGCTAGTCTCCTGCAGAAGTGGTGGAAACACCACCACTCTGGACTGAATAAAGCACTGCATAGTGAGCTGGAGAGACTATGCCTCCCTTCACCCCAGGAAGACTGACAAGATCATCTGAGAGAGCTCTGACATCTCCAGCTTCTATGGCTCTTTGGCCAGAGAAAAACTCTCAGTGGACTCGCTGCCCGACGACAGAGAGTGACAAGTGGTGTGGAAGAGGAAGGCGACTGTTTAGGAAACGATTAGGTCTCAGGTACAAGTGTCAGGTCTGCCCTCTAACAGACAGTGCTGGGCATCCTATGTATCAGACAAGCACATGTTACTCTCCAGTGCTGGAATGTCTCCCACCGGAACCCAGGAATCTGAGGCAAGACACTCTTCAACTGGTCAACAGATCTGGTCGCAGCCACACTAGTGTAAAAGGCCAAAGGGCCCTGCTCTAGGTATGGCTCGGAGAGCCGCAGAGTTCACATTCTTTTGCTGTGGTGGCTGAAAGGAATTGAGGTGGCAACAGCCCTGCACCCTTCTATTGCCACATCTTTAGAACCTGCTCAAGTGCTACCGGAAGGCTCCACTGTCTCAGCTCGCTGGTCAGGGCAGCACAAGAGCAGAAATGTGCAGAGGGCACTCAAAGCGCCACCAACTTTCCACGCTCAGATGTGCGGAGAATGTCAGAAAGCAGCATGGAGATTTCTGTCCCTAGTAAGAGTCCCACTCCCGGCTTTCTGTTCATCTCCCAACCAATACTACCTTCTCCAGCTGGGTGGTCTCAGCTTCGGGCTGATTTCCCTCAGGGTTCTCCTCGCCTTGGGAGTGGTCTGCAGAGGAGTCTTTGCTGTCTTCAGATTTTTGGGTTTTTCCTCCTGGAAGAGAAACGGTTTTACAATCATAGGCCAGGCCAGGCCCTGAGCTCTGCGAGGCTCAGCCAGGCCACTGACGGGGGCAGGCAGGCAGACTTAGGAAAGCAGCCGACAAAGCACAACCCAAAGGCTATATTGGACATAGCCATGGTCACAGCTTGAAACTGCAGTGCCCAGGACATTGGAGGCACTCCTCCAACCACCTTTTCCCCTTAAACTTCTTTGTTTAATTGAGCCCCATGTTTGTATTATCCACAATGAACCATACTATGGTACAATTCTATAAATCAGTAGGAATGCCTCCCCTAGAGAGTAATGGGTTCCAGACTAGTCACCGCATCTCAGAAATCACCATGCCGAAGGAGGAAAGGGTCAAGGAACGGTGATGCTCTAGAAGAGCAGAGAGAGAGGCTCATAAGGTGAAGCCATGCGCTTTCATAGGATTTCAGTCCCAAAAGGCTAGGTGCTCTCTAATAACGAGGAGGGCATTGAGCCTGGAATCTGTGAGCTGAGGAAAGAGAGGTTTACCCTTCACAGCATAACTGTGAGCCAACGCAGCTGCCAAACATCCCTTCTGGCCAAAGTCGATCCCGAGAGGTTACACGTAAAAGGTTTTCCAGACTGTAAGAACGCACGACTGAGACAGTCTGTTACTGTTGGCTCAAACAGAGAATCACCTCCATTTCTGGGCTGCAGAGTAACAGCTTCAAACTTCCACGAGCAGACGTGGACCACACTAGTCAAACTAAATTCAAGTCAAGAGTGTGACACTGTTGCAAGGACACAGGGGGTATGTCTAGACTGCATCCCTCTGTGAGCAAGACACGAGAAGCCATTCTTCCGCTCTGCTCTGCGCTGATCAGGCCTCAGTTGGAGTAGTGTGTCCAGTTCTGGGCACCATGTTTCAGGAAAGATCAGGTCAAATTGGAGAAAGTGCAGAGAAGAGCAACAAATATGATTAAAGGTCTAGAAAATAGGGCGTGTGAAGAAAGACGGAAAAAACAGGTTTGTTTAATCTGGAGAATGGAGGGCATGAGAACAGTCTTCAAGTACATAAAAGGTTGTTACGAGGATAGGACAAGGAACAATGGGCTTAAATTGCAGCAAAGGAAGGTTAGGTTGGACGTTAGGAAAAGCTTCCTGTCAGGGTGGTTAAGCACTGGAATAAATTGCCTAGGGAGGTTGTGGAGTCTCCATCATTGGAGGTTTTAAAAGCAGGCCAGATCAACCCTCTGGGGATTGGCTAGACCAGAGTTTCCCAATCTGCGATCCACACAGACTTAGACCAGTGGTGCCCAAACATTTCCTGCCTCCCCACTTGCCAGCAATAGAATCTTCTTGAGGAGCAGGAAACAGCGTGCCAGTGGCTGTAAAAGGGGGAGATGAGGGCTGCCGGGTGGAGGTGGGGAAGGGAGGTTTGAAGTCATGGTGGAATTTGGTAGGGTGTCGAACTGCTCTCTGGAAGCCAATGCCGCAGGCTGAGCTGAGGAACAGCAAGGAATCCGGCTCCAATACTGCTGTCGTCTCAGCATGGGAGCAGACACAGACAAGGAAGGCGGCCAACACTGATTCACTTTTTATTCCAGGGTGGGATATTGCCTGCAGAGCCTCAGATAGGGACGGGCCCTCCTGTCACAGGCTAAGGAGTGGATGGCAGTAAGGGCTGGGCAGTGGCCTTAGTGGCCCATGCCTTGAAAGGAAGGTTGCTAGTGCTCCTTTGTAACTCGAAATGAGCCAGCAAGGCCTGATGGAATTTGCTGGGGGAAGCCGCTCAAGGCTTTCCCTGTGGTGACAGCTCTTGCACCAACACCTGAGGCACAATAATCAGCTCTCCAAGAGCATTGTGAGAGTGTTCGACCCCCAGGGACCACAGTCCCTTCTCATGTGGGGACTGCAAGGGCACCAAACTGCGCTAGAGAGTCTCTCCCAGGCACAGGTCACCTGACATGGGCATCCATCAGGTGTTATCCCAGAGCCAGACACGTTTGAAGCTCCTGCAGGGCTCAGGGCCCAGCACGGCCTCAGGGCTCATGGATGCAGGAAAGTGCCCCAGACTATGCTAATCTACACTCCACGGAGCAAACGGAAACTCTAGCACTGACCCGAGAAAGAAAGAACTAGACCTGCTAGGAATTAGCCTGAGAGGCATGATCCGGTAGTTCTTGGTGATGGTGGCAGAGGGACCGAGGAGGTCAGGGTGCCCTCCCTCACACAGAATAGGGCACTGAGGTTACCCTTGGGAGATCTCTCCCCCCAGACACAGCTCTCCAAGACAGATCTGCAGAACAGTGTCAGGGGCGCCACATCACACCAGTGGGAATGCTCAGAAGCACTCCAGGAAATACTGTGCCGTAAGGGTTGGAAAGATACAAACCCCGGGCTGAAGCAGACCTCCAACTACTGGGAAGCTTCTGCTAAAGGCAGGTTATCCCGTAACCACCTATTGCAAGGTTTCCTGCACCCTCCTCTCAAGCATCTGGTGCTGGCCACTGTTAGAGACCAGACACTGGCTGCACAGACCCAGCCTGACCATTCCCTGCTCCTAGGGTTGCAATTCTGCTGAATCTGCCTGAAAACCGTACCAGTATTTTGGAAAAACGTCCTCTACCTGTTTTCTTCTTTTTAACTGGACCAACAGCACTGATGGCTGATGCTGCTTCCAGAGCTTCACAGTCAAAGATAGCAGGGGGAGGTACATAGCCAGGGCTTGCTGAAAGAGCCAGAGGGCAGCAAGTCAGTGAGTTCAGTTCTTCACCCGAACAATACAAGCCAGCTAGATTTCCATGGGAGACGCCCCCTGCTCCTATGCTCAGTGCCTTATCTTTGAGCCCCATAGTTTCAGGTTTTCTGGAAGGTAAGCACCATCAGGGCTGCTCTAACTCATGTCCTGGCCAAAAGGGCTCTCTTTCTGCCAAGTACCAAACAAGACTGACCAGGACAACTTCCCGTATGCCCCTTACACTGGGGGCTGGTAGGAAGGCCACCAAAGAGCCATTCCAGCAACTGCTGAGAACACTCTTGCTTCGGGATATGCCTCTGGGGCCACCGCTACCTCTTTGTGTTGCTGAAGTAGTTCAGAAGGGCTCGGGTTTGCATACTCCGCCAAGAGCATTTTGTCCAGAGAGTTACAAATAGAGCTTATAATGCAGTGGTGAGACACTATTATTTCTTGGCAGGGCTATGAACTGGCCCATTGGAGTGTCTATCACCCTCCACTGGTGCCAACGCTTCCTGAAGGCTGCTGGGAACAGGGCAGAAGTTCATAGGAGACATAATTCAGAGACTAGCTCTACAAAGCACTTGGTACGTAGAGAGGTCCCCTCCCGGGAGAGAATTCTCACTCGGACATGGGAGCCTGTATTCTGCACAGCTCACCTGCCAAGCACCTGCCAAGCACCTTCTGTAACGCCGTAATATTCTGTAATCGCGCCAAAACTTTCCCTTTCATCTCAAGGTCCTGTTGCTGACAGAAGGCATTCACCACCTGCAGACACAAATCACACTCAGTGGCAGCAAAGGGGTGCTATTCGGTGCCGGAGGCCTGGGAGAAGCGACAACCAGCAAGGGACATGAACTGTGAACAGCACACCCTGTGAAGCCATGTACAGCTGGTCTTCACTATGGAGCCCCTAAAATCTGAAAGAGAGCAACAAGAGACATGGGGGTCTGCACCCACAACTGCCATCTGCACTGGGGGAGCAGGGAGGAGATGCAGGGATTTAGAATCATAGAACCATAGAGCTGGAAGAGACCTCAGAAGGTCATCAAGTCCAGCCCCCTGCCTTAGGCAGGACCAATCCCAACTAAATCAACCCAGCCAGGGCTTTGTCAAGCCGAGACTTAAACACCTCTAGGGATGGAGACTCCACTACTTCCCTAGGTAACCCATTCCAGTGCTTCACCACCCTCCTAGTGAAATAGTTTTTCCTAATATCCAACCTGGACCTCTCCCACCACAACTTGAGCCCATTGCTCCTTGTTCTGCCATCTGTCACTACTGAGAACAGCCTCTCTCCAGCCTCTTTGGAACCTCCCTTCAGGAAGTTGAAGGCTGCTATCAAATCCCCCCTCACTCTTCGCTTCTGCAGACTAAACAGACCCAACTCCCTCAGCCTCCCTGCATTGCAGGGGCAGGCCAGGTCCACGGGGGCTGGGCCTGCTGTGCAGGTGGCATGTTACAGGCCTGTTAGGAAGGGATTACAGTACACAATCACAGGGAGTGGAAGGCCTAATTTCTTTCTGCAGCTCCACTCCCTGCCTTAGGCAGAGGCCCCTTGGTTTTCTTGTCGCCTATCCATGCACTTTGCACTTCTAGCACGGTCACTATGAAAGCGCCATGGTGCTCTGGCGCGTGGACTGTCACTGGGTAATTTCCAGCCTGTGCTAGCTCTCCTCCAGCTACCGTGCTACAAACAGAAGCGGAGCTGCAGAAACAGGACCTGGGAGGGGCTAACCCCCTCCCATACGCAGCTAGCGGCTGGGATGGAATCAAAGTTCCCCTGCTCCGTGAGAGCTACGGCGGGAAATGACACCTTCCAGCGTGGTGCAGGCAAAGCCAGGGACTCACGGGGTGTCACTGGGCCGGGTCTCAGGCTCTCTGACCTCAGCGGCGCGATGGGAAGCAGATGCCAAGCCCGTGGTTTGAAATCGTTAGACAGGACATGCCAGAGGCCAGACTGCTCTCACAGCTGTTACTTGTAACAGACGGCATCGCTGGCTGCCCACGCCAGATGTGGAGAGGGCCCTGGGGGAGGTCCCCAACCAAGGCTGGCCTCAGGGAACAATCCCCTGGCTGGAGCTCCCTATGTCACCCACAGCTAAGTGCTCCTGACTGCAGCCTTGCCAGGCCTTTTAGTCCAAGCCACTCACCTCCCGGAACCAATTGAGTGCATGGAACAGCAGCGAGCACAGGAACTCCTTTTCCTTCTTGGCTAGGGAGTCCAGCTTCCCTCCAACCTCCAGCTCAGTCAGGTGCAGGGGACAGCCTGAAACAGCAGGGACAGGGCTGCCTAAACTCAGTAGCGTGACACTCAGCTCTGGCTGCCCTGGGTGAGGAACGCTTTATCCCCCTGGCATGCACTGTACCAAGCACCACACGGAGCACCGAACTCAGCCTCCCACCGGAGGAAACCGAGCCCCCTTAGGTCAGGGTCAGAAAGGAACCCACAAGCCCAGGGGTTGACCATAACATCCCCACCTCTCCTGCACTGACTGTGGAGAGGTAAGGCATGGAGACTGGCCCAGGCAGGTAGGGTTTAATGGCTATTTCCCATACCCAGCAAGGCATCGATCTCCTCCATGCTCCCATTGTGCTGCTCCGCCGTGTACAGCCTCAGCAGTCGGAAAGAGGGCGACAGACACTCTGGAGACGCTACCCTGGGAAAAGAAGAGAGGCTGGCTCTGCATACTGCTCCCCACCAGTGGAACCTCAAGAAAGAGAAACATTTCCTGTCCTTCTGAAGCCACTTTGCCCATTTGTAATAATCTGCCCCTGCCAGTTTGCAGGGCAGAAAAGCACCATTGGTAACGCTCCTCCCTCAGCGTCACTCCCGAAGAATCAAGTCCTTGATCTCAAATGTTTTGGGCAGAGATCCACAGGTAGAAAAGAGGCTGCACTTGAACAGATCAGGTCAGGCCAGGGTCCCTTCCATCTCAAATGAGTCAGAGGAAGGAGTGAGAAACTATGAAGTGAGCGACTGCGGCAGAGAGGTTTCCTTCCAACTCCCTCAGTTGCTGGTTGCTTTTGTCCTGGGGGAGGAGAGTTCTCAAAGTGTATTTCACATGAACCGAACTCTGGATTTTCTCGTCATTCATATCAAAATGAATCCAAAATATTTCTTGGCCTCAGGGAGCTTTGGGGGCAATACGTTCCCATGCTGAATACAGGGTGGTAAAAAGTAATTCTGTTTGCCAGTTTGAATTTTGCCGATTCAGTGAATGTCTTGTTCTTGTGTGAAAAGAACAAATAGAAAGGGGCGCTGGGTTATATGCCTCTCACGCTTCCTCTCTAAACGAAATCCATCTCTGGTACTTATCATGGATCCCATTCCGACAGTATCAGTCTTCGTTGTTATAGCCCCAGGAGGCAGGGCAGGGCTGTTTTTCCCACTCTGCAAATGGGGAACTAAGGCAATTTCCCAAAGGCAGCCTGCGGCAGAGCAGGGAACAGGCTGCAGGTCTCCCGAGTCCCAGGCTAGCATGCAAACCACTGCATCATCCTGCCTCTCCCACACCAAACAGCCCCCGACATCTGCAAGTGCACGACATGGACAAGAATACAGGCTCCTGCCTAACTCTTCTGTCTAGTTTTCATTATGCATTTCGAAGCAGAGCTGTAGCCAGAACATCTGGTGCCTTGCGCTAAGAGGAATGTCGCCACAACTCACTGGGCAGTGAAATGATTTAAAAGGAAGGCATCACTTACTTCTTACCCTGGTTCCCAGGCGCCATTTCATCAACACTCTTGCCAACCCACTTCTGTGACAGCAGTGGCAACAGGTTGATAACAATTGCTCCCTGACTCATCTTCATCCAGGTTATACAAGGACTTTACTGGGAACAGGTGAACGCTGCAGAGAGACGGTTGTCAGCGACAGTCAACATCACATTAGCAAACTCAGCTAGAGACAGTCAGTGCTGTTCGTGTTAACACGTAGCAGCCCTCTAGCATACCCATCCACTGCAGGCGTGAGATCCACCACAAAGTCATTGGAAAAGTCCTCAAGGACACTGCTGCCAAGGCGGTCCTGGAAGAAGGAGAAGCAGAGCTTAGCACAAGGGCTAGTGAAAGGAGGTGCTCTGGGAGTGCAGAAAGGAGCAGTCACCGCCTTGAGCGGTAACTGGAGCTCTCTGAGGCTTGCGTCCCTGCTGCACCTGACTTTTGGGAACAGTGCCCATGCATGTGCCCCACACGTCCTCATGCTTCACAGCCAGGCTCTGTGGGGCTGTGTGGGCAAACTGCCCCCAGTTCCTTCTCCACCCGCAAGTCTCCTAAGCAGCGAGGAAGGACGACTGCTAGCGGAGCACTTACAAGGACAGCATCTCCAAAAGCTCCGGTTAGTACAGAAGGGGAGTCACTCTCCTCCCCCTCTGAGCAGCGTGCTTGCCAATGCTCCCTCTAACTGACTTCCCGTAAGTGCACCTACATGGGGGTGCTGTATCACAGAACAAAGCCATTCCCCACATGGATGGCGTGCAGCGGGAGTGGGCTCCGGGTGGGGCAGAGGGTGAGGGCTGGGGGTGTGGTCTGTGGAATGGGGTGCAGGCTGCCTGGGGGAGAAAGGACTTTCCTCGCTGCAGCCGGGAGCCCGTTCCAGGCTTAATGGGTAGTGCGCAGGGCTTAATAGGAAACAGCGCGGCCATGCAGCTTAAAGGGGATTGAGGTTCCTGTCACTTCAGGTAACTTCTAACCAGCACTTCCCTAGAGAGGCAGGAACAGAGTCCCACACAAAAGAAAGTGGCAATTTCACAGTCAGAGGATTTACAAAATCATAAATTTCATGATTTCAAAGCTATTCTACCTGTGAAATTTCACCATATTGTAATTGTAGGGGTCCTGACCCAAAAAGGAGCTTTGGGTGAGTCACAAGGTAGGGGGCTTGCAGTACTACTACACGTACTTCTGTGCTGCTGCTGGAGAGCAGCAGCTCCTGGCCAGGAGACCAGCTCTGAAGACAGAGCCCGCGGCAACACAGAAGTAAGGATGGCACGGCACAGTATGGTATTGCCACCCTCCCTTCGGTGCTGCTGCCTGCAGAGCTGGTCCCTCAGTCAGCCCCTGCCACTCTCTGAAGGCTGCATAAAAGTGAGCAATACTGCAATCCGCCTTTAATAACTTTGCGAGCCCCACAACTCCCTTTCGGGCAGGATCCCCCACTTGAGAAATGCTAGCTTCCCCCATGAAACTGTATAGTAGAGGGTAAAAGCACACAAAAGACCAGATTTCACGGAGGGAGACCAGATTTCACAGCCTGTGACACATTTTGCATGGTGAATGGTGTGAATTTGCCTTCAGCAGCATGTGATTTTGCATCAGGGCATAATGATTAGAAGACACGAAGAGAAGATCGAAGTGCCATTCTACAGGTGTCTGCACCTGATACATCGCTAAGTAAGGCTATAGATCTAGAATGTGCTATCGCTCTTGAAGGGGCTGAACACGAGTTCTGTCACAGTCAGTTTCAGTATAACCAGAGACCTACTTCAATAACCTCTGTTTCAAAACTTTGTTTCTGCAATGGATACAAGTAGCCCAGGAGGATTTCTGAATGGCTTGGACCCATCTAGGTAACAGACTAATGCCCTCCTGCATCTAGAGTACAGAATATGGCTTCTTGACTGATCTGATGCAGTCTTGAAACCTAGTACCCAGGGCGGTATGATTTGATTAGATTAATGTGCCATTCTGAGAACACTTCTGGTATGAATCTTGGATGGGCCCATAGCGACACGTCCACCCTCCTCCCAAGACCAGCCCTCTCTCCTGTGCCCCCAATACATGAGACCACCCCCACAACAGCGCCACCTGCCCATATTCCTCACCAGCCACCCTCTCAGCCCCCAGTATGCTTGCTACCTTCCCCCGGGGGCACAGCAAAAGGGCATGCAGGATTTGGAAGGGCTCCCACCAGTCAAGACTCTGCTCCCACCCCAAGCAGCCCATGGTGGCTCCTCCAACCCCCTGGACAATAGAGAGCCTTGTATGTTTAAAGGGATGCCAAGTACAAAACAAAAGTTTGAAGTAGTTTGAGTTACAACCCATCTCGCCCCCCAACCCCCATGCGCTATGTCTGGAACATTTACCACCACATTTGCTATTTTTTAAAAAGCTTCTCTCGCCGAGCGGGCTGTGCAAAAGGCACACACCAACAGCAGACCACTCCAGGTATGCAACCAAAAATTAAACACGTGGAAAGAAAAGATTTTCTCTCTATTCTTAGTGGGTTACAGGAACCCCTGCTATTGCTGCAGGCGACACCTAGAACGACAGTGTGAGTCCTACACAGATGGTGCCCCATAATGCCTGGGTACGCTGCATGCCACTGAAAGGCACTGCGCACAAACCGCTCTGTAACATACCAGGATTTGCAAATCCAAATTCCCTTTCTGTTTCTCAATCAAGTTGGCAAGTTCATCGTAATACAGAGCCAAGGCCTCAGAACTTTGTTCGCAACAGTAGCTCACCAGATCGAGCAAGACGGAGAGCTGCAAAGAAGGACCAACAACAGGGGAGTAATATGTACCTTATCCCCCCACTCAGACAGACATAGGTGGATCCACAGCTCCCAAACTCGCCCACAAACTCCTGCCTGGCCCAGCCCCTCTCACTGGCACACGAAGCCCACAAGCTCCTGCCTTTCTCCACTCACCTGCCCCCTCGCAGGATGGATTTGCGTTGCAGCAGTGACTAGCAGGACCCCATTCTGCGAGACACTGTTGGACTCCTTGGAGCAAAGCAGTTACAGACCAAGCACAGACCTCTTCCCCCAAAACATCTCTCAGGCTCCTCTTCGCAGACCCACAAACCTGTCTCACCCCATTCCCAGGCCCTGCACTGACACAAACATCCCATTTGCCCCATGGGACCCTGACCTCCCCAGAGAGGCACAATCCCCTGGCAGCTGCATGGAGTCCAGTCTCCCTTCGACACGCACTCTGTGCTGGCACTCACCTGTCTGCCATGCTCTTCATTCTGTGGCGTTCTCTCCAGCAAACGCCCATCGTCTTTACTTCTGAAATCAATGGACAAACTGGTTTCAGACCTGTGAGCATTAAGAGGCTGGGCTCTCTGCCCTGGAGGAAGATGGGGCTACCACACGGACACACACCTAGCTGCCGTGCCTTTGCCCCAGTGCTCCAAGTGTCAGCACGGACAGGGAATGGCAGAAAGCAAGAGGGAGATCCTGGGAGCAGCACTGCAAAGTGCTCGTTTCTACTGTCGGGATGGCAGGCCTAAGGCTGTTGATTAATCTAAGCAGGGCTTGGGCAGCCTGCCAGGGAAGGTTCTGGTGAAGCTTGGGGGCACACACAATGTCGTACTTCGCAGGGGAAGAACTCGGGAATCCACTGGTTTTACAGCGAAGATTTGCATTCACCACAGGGGCGCATGTTCCACCGACTTGACCCCAAATAGTTTCCAGTCACGGCTCCCGTGGACACTGGTCAAGGCACCTCAGGATCAGCATTATCAGTGGCAAGACCAGCAGCAGGACACATGGATACATGGCACAGGAGTGTGCAAAGAATTTCTGTCAGCGGTTTTCCTCCAATGAGACCTTAGTGTGGCCATCACAGGCCTGTCCCCTTTCTCCTTCCCTCTTGCCAGCTCTGGTTGTATCACGCTGGCTTGAGCTGGCTCAGGACAGCTGATGGGTTCTACTTCTCACTCACCTCTTTGCTGCCATGCTGCCTGCCATGGTAATAGCACCAATAATCCCCATTTGCTTGTACTTAGGAACAGTGCTGGACAGCCACTTCCTGATCACCATGTGCATGTCATCCTGCAGAGAGAGCCCGAGAATGCAGCATTACAAGCAATCACCACGTGGGCATTTGTGTGTGTGAATGGGACGGCTGTGAACATCTCACTTTCCAACAATCTGCCTCAGAGCCTGCCAGAGATCACAGAGCTCACTACCTCCCTGCGCACGTCCTCCCACAGCTGGGGAGCCAGCCTGTGGGAAGCACATCCTTGTAAGGGAAGCCACATGTGACGGACTCGAACAGAAACCCTGTGCAGGAAGCAAGGGGCTCACGGGTATCTGGCACTGAGCTTCAGCTGGGCTGCCCAGTTGAGTGTACCCCAAATCCTTAATGTCATAAATGGCATGTAAAAGGGCATCTAAGACATCAATAAAATCTAACTTCCTACTGATCATCAGTATCATTGGGGGGCTTATGAGGAGAGGACAGATTCAGCTTTATAAACACATTAGGAATGATGTCAAAGCGTGCCTGCCAGGCAGGGCTGAAGTTACCCCATGCTAGACAAAGGAACATGGTTCTGCCCCCTTGAAGTTCTTTCCCTGTTACATTGAGAGGAGGAGATAACCACTCAGCATCATGGCAGGGAGAAGGGAGTGTAGGAACAGATCACTCTGGATTTTAGCAAATCCAAATCCAGTGTAGAAGGGAATCAGCATCCTTCACCAGGGGTACATCTAGACTACATCCCTCTGTCGCCAGAGGGGATGTAAATTAGACATACCGAAACTGCTAATTAAGCGGCGATTTAAATCTCCCACATTTCATTAGCATAAAAATGGCCGCCGCTTTTTGTCGCCACGGAGCTTTGGCGACGAAAAGCGGCAGTCTAGCCACGGTTCTATCGCTCACTAAAGCCTTTGGCGACAGATCCCTTATGCCTCATAAAATGAAGTATACAGGAAGGGGGAAGAACCCCAACTAATTTCTCACCCAAGATGACAACATAACCGAGCACCTTGGACCCCCGTGAGAGTTCCTGATCAAACAAGCGCTCAGCCATCTTGCTGGGTGGTAGACTGACAAGCAGACTATCTTGAACAAAGGCTGCAGCTTGTGGAGTTAAGGCTTAGCCACCAGACAGTATTTTCCACTTTTATTTGCTTGTGACCAGTTCTAATGCTATCCTGGATACCCGAACTCACTATAAATCTAACCTCCTCTTTATTAATAAACTTGTTTTACTTTTAATCTGAACCGAGCCAGTGCTGTGTCTGAACTGAAGCGATAGTTTATGCCAGTCACAGTGATCAGCTCAGCACATTTTGTCGCTTTGGAGGAGCAAACAAACATTATTTCTTGGAGCTTTCTTGGAGGGGACGGGATACTTCAGGGCAGACGGCTTGGAGGAACTTTGGGCCAGGGAGTGTGCTGGGTTCACCCCTCCATAAGGTAAGTGGGTGACAGAAGGCAGAGAGTGCTGTTGTGCTGCAGACCGGCTCCTGGAGTCAGACGTGCTCACCACCCCGATGCTCAGTGTGCACTTGTCTGCAGGCTCTCAGTGCTCTGGCGGGGAGTCCAAGTAGCAGAATATTCAAAGCACTCGGAGAAATGGGGGGAAGGAGGCAGTGATACAGCGCCTCACTGGTTTGGGTTGCACTCTAGAGCCTGAGAGTAACTTCCTCTACTGTGGAGACACTGGCCACACAATCACAGTAAAGCTGCAACCCAGGCTCCAAAATTAGGCTTGTTTTGACCTTTGCTTTAATTATTCAGTTGAAGGAGCTATAGTCCAGATTGTTTCCGTGGTTACTAAAAGTGTATGGAAGGGTATTTTTATTTGCAGAATTATACTGTTTCTAAGACCAGGTCTCACCTCCTAGTGTTGCCTGACCAAAGCCTTGTGGATGGGTATGAAATTCAGACCACGCTGTTGTCACTTGGGCAATTGACTTGCTCCCTGGGGTGCTGTATAATGTGCCAGAAGTCAGTTCAGACGTAACATGGATTTGGTGACACAAACGCATTCTTTAGAGCAGCGAGGGGGGCAACCTAGGCTGGTGAGTGGGAGGCACGAGGGCCGCATGACTGTTGTAGCTAACACACATGCGGGGAGAGGGGAGTTTTGCTCACTGCACTTGCGTGGCTAGCATTGGGGGGGGAGGGGCGCCGACTGAACCACAGCAGCTCGTTGAGTAGATGCAGAGGGGAGCACACAGCTCTCAATGTTGTGTGCAGCCAGCACGTACCTCACTTTACATGCCCTTGCTTTACGTGGTCATCCCATTAGTAACACTGGTAGGAAAAGACCTGTGCAGACTAAAACCAGCCATCTGGCAACCCTGCGCGGGAGCAACGGTAACAGCACGTGCTGGGGGCCACATGCAGAGCCCCAGTGGGCCGCCCCACCACTTCTCTGGAGTTTGAGAGCCAAGCTCTGAAGTCTAACTTTTCAGTGCAGCGATGCAGCAGAGAAAATGCTCTTCTGAGGGGGTAACTTCAGGGGCAGAGCTGCTTTCGTGTCTATTTTGCCAACCGTAAGTTGCCTATTGGAGAGAAGCTCTCCTGCGGCAGGCCTACTGGGGGTGCAGTAGCCGAGCTATGCTTCCCGAGGATTCCTAGGGCTGCAGAGACCAAGTTCTACTGCTGTGCCCCCCAGGGTGTGCGCAGGGAGCATTTCTCCAGTGGAGCTATTGGATGTGCGGCAGCAGCAGGAAGTGCCTCCTGTTTGGAAGAGGAACGAGTCCACAGGAGAAGAGTCTCACCACTATCACACGTTGGCTGAGTAAAGGCAGGGTGAAAGGAAGGAATTTAAAAGATATTGTGCACCAGAAATCCCAAGATGCCCAAGGGACTGCGCATGCTGCACCATCCTGGGCCTGCTGCTGCTGTCTCCGCACCACACAAGCACTACAAACCAGCACAGCAGGGGGAGAGACCAGAGACTTGCTTCCTTCCTCCCCTGCTGTCTCCCTCCCTCCACTCACCTGAAGATAGCTGTCTTCCTGCCTCTGGCTGAAGGCCAGCTCTCCCAGAATGTAGAAGAGCTTCCGGATTTGCTGTGGACTCAGTTTCTCCGTATAGTCTAAAATGTTCTGTAACAGAGACATGTCAAAGTAGCACAGTGCCTGGCAGTCCCGCTGCAGACTGCAAGCAGCACCCTCGTTTGCCAGTAACAGGAGTGCACTTTTCTCTTGTGCACATACTCAGGGGGGAGCTGCCACCTCTGGGCCAGTCTGCAATTCCCCAGGACTGAGCCTGAAAGGGAAGACATGCAAAAGGTAGCAGCCCACCTACCCCATGGCTCTGGGCTCCAGGAGCACGTGAAATCTGTGCTCATCTCCCTACTGACACCCAGTATGCATCCATTGCCACTTGAAGGCTTTATTCCTAGTGTTCAGAGCTGGTTCCAAGTGCATTAATAATCGTGGTGGGGAGAAGACTAATCTGGAGAATGCTATAATGCCATTCTGCAATGCTACGGTGTGGCTTCATCTGGATGCTGTGCGCAGCACTGGACACCTGTCCCTGAACGGATATTGCACAACTAACAGGGATTCAGAGTAGGTGGGCGCCTGGAGAAATTCTCCAAGGAAGAGAAATTGTGAAGATGGGGTAGGTACCAGGGATGTGAAAGGTTAACCGATGGGGTCTAGAGCAGCTCCCTGCCTGCCGTGGGCAGGGGGCTCAGCCCTGTGGGGCCCGCTGCCTGGAACAGCCCCTTCCTGTGTTGGGCCTGGGCTCATCACAGGCAAGGCTGCTCCAGCTATCTGTGCCCCGCCCCCCGCCCAGCTCTCTAACTCATTAACTGGTTAAACATCACGTTTAACCGCTTTACCAATTAAATGGGGTTTTACATCCCTAGTAGTTATCCTACAGAGGGGACAGACAAGCCTATTCTGTGAGTGGTCTAGAGAAGGACGATCAGGAGACCTGTTTGCTCCTTGTTCTTGTGAGGACGGGGGGGTTAAATGACCTTGAAAAGATGCCAGATTCAAAATTGATAAAAGGCGATTCAACCCCTGGATCTTAATGCCTACAGCTAAGGTAGCCTAACGCTTTCCATTCCAAGCCTCTGTTGTCAGTTGCCCATAACTTTGCCAAATTGTAACCATTTAGATTGGAATCTTCTACCTCTGGTCTCTGCCTCGGGCAACTTCTTTTCCTTTATGAAGGATGCTGTTTCCCAGAACAAGGCCCGTTTTTCCACTACTTGATCATTTTGCTTCCGTTAATATTTGTATCCAGCTATTTCTCTGAAAAGCACTAGCAAACCCATGATTTGGAGCAGGATCTTGGAATTTGCACCAAGAAACCACACTAAGGTTGTATGGGGAACATTTTTTCTGACACTTTCTATCTACTGAGAACTGAACTTTATAACCTAATGTTCTTTTACCACCTTTTTTTTAATGCATTTTCTTTGGGTTTTTTAAAACAAACTTAAAACCCCCAGAAATTCCATTGCAAGCAATCATATTGACCCCCCAGTGCAGATCCTGCCACAGCACCAGCCACTGTCACTTGCAGTGTGGATGTAGCACTAGAGGGAGGTGAGACACACACTTTGCCAGTGGGTTTCAGATTGCTCTACTCTTGGCAGAGCAATAAGAACATAATGGCCGTACTGGGTCAGACCAAAGGTCCATCTAGCCCAGTAGCCTGTCTGCCGACAGTGGCCAGCACCAGGTGCCCCGGAGGGGGTGGACCGAAAACAATGATCAAGCAATTTGTCTCGTGCCATCCGTCTCCAGGGTCACCATTCCTACCCCCTGGCTAATAGCCTTTTATGGACCTAACCTCCATGAATGTATCTAGCTTCTCTTTAAACTCTGTTATAGTTCTAGCCTTCACAGCCTCCTCTGGCAAGGAATTCCACAGGTTGACTATGTGCTGTGTGAAGAAGAACTTTCGCTTATTAGTTTTAAACCTGCTACCCATTAATTTCATTTGGTGTCCTCTAGTTCTTATATTATGGGAACTAATGAATAACTTTTCTTTATTCACCCTCTCCACACCACTCATGATTTTATACACCTCTATCATATCCCCCCTCAGCCTCCTCTTTTCCAAACTGAAAAGTCCCAGTCGCTTTAGCCTCTCCTCCTAGATTTAAGCAATCTAGAGACTCGGGTCTCTTGGGTTCAATTCCAGGTTCTAGATGGGAATGTGCTCTGGCCCTTTCTGCCCCTGCTCTCCCCACACCTTTCTCTCCCCCTCCTACTGCCATTTCCTGCATCCCTTCCATCCTGTCTCCCAGGCTCCTACCTCTCCCCCTTCCCTACACGCCCTCCCTCTTATCCCCACATGAAACAGCGGTAGGTCAGCTTGCCCAGGAGAGCTGTGAGTGTGCAGCAAGGCGCACACAGTGAGTGCACGGCACACCGAGTGCTGCAGACTGACCGCAGAGAGAGGCTGCAGGGAGAGGGGGTAGGCACTGGTGCCCGAGGACAGACACTGGGGACGGGTGGCAAGAGCAAGCTGAAGTTCCGACTTTCCTTGGGAGAAGGCAAAGGCGGCATGTCAGGCCTTGCATTCTCTCCAGCAAGGGGCAGGACTTGAGGAGGGAGGGGCAGTGTTCAGCAGGTTTTTTGTCTTGTTTTCAGCACTCTGTGTTAATAAAGACAGAGCCCAAGAAGGGCTGTATGGAGCGAGAATGGCCGTGTGGCATTCCTGAGCAGTCTGCAAAAGAGGAAATAAAGGAAGGGTGCTGTATAGCGACCGCTAGCCCCGATGGCGTGTCCAGGAGGCAACGTACCCTGTTCCAACTAACTCACCCTCTAGACGAGCCCCAAGGATGGATCATTCACAAACAGATACACTACCTTCAGGAAGGTGGCGTAGCGCCTCAGTGGGCAGGTATGCAGACTCACTAGGTCAGTGAGCACATCCAGAGAAATGTCCACTTCTGCCTCACTTCCCCCGCAAACATGGGTCACCAAAGCACTCACAACCTCCTGAGGAAAACCCACAAGCAACCAAGAGTGAAACGCAAACAGAAGATCTGTTCTGTGCCAGAAGACCCTTGGGATAACAACAAAGCATCTGCTGCATCAGGCAGGATGACAGCCAAATAACAAGGCCACCCTAAGCTAAAGCAAAGGCCTAGGTATACATGAGCGTGGGTGAGAATTCACCTCTTTTGCCTGCAGCTTAGCACAGCTTCACTGACTTCTCAGTCACTTCCAGCAGTAGCAGAGCGAGCAAGCAGCTGGAGCACCGGGCCTGGTACGAGCCCTGCGGCCTGGCCAGAGGCTGTGAACTAGAGCCTGGCCACATATTAAAGCCGATGGTTACAGGTTCACTGTCCAGCACGTGAACTTGGCAAAGTTGTTGCTAGTGCACTAGGCACTAGATATTTACACAAACAGACTGCAGAGACAGCCCAATCTAGTACGAGATAAGATGGCTTGACAAAATAACGAACAGGGATGCTTTGTCCGACACATCAGGAACAAGGGGGTAACAAACAGACATCATGAAGCACGATAAGGCGGTGTGCAAGTTGTTCATCTCAATTGCTTGTCTCAATCTATAGATGTTGCTTGCCTCGCCTTAACCCTGTGTGTGGCCTAGGGAACAGCAGAGTTTCCTGCTGCTGACTCCTTGCTCGGGGCACTCCTGTGTTACTGTACTTGTAACACAGGCACCAAGACTGTCCCTTGAGAGCAATAATCTTTGCCACAGGTCTTTGTCACCAAACTGTCCCTGAGTAAACGTCTGCTGGGTTAGCAGGCTGCCTTCTCTGCTCTTAGCATGGATCATATTGGAGCTCCAGGGACAGAAACACTGGGCAGCATGAACAGTGTTACTGGGGCAATGACCACCACCAGATACAGCTCAACATGGACTTTCTCCATTCACAGACGCCAGGGACTGACTGCAGTTGCTTTCCTGAGCCTTCTCTGTGTTAGCATTTCTGTCTGCTCGCGCCACTTAATTTAGCGCTGGTCTCCTCTAGGTCATTCCTGAAAATCTGGCACTGCTGGATGTTTCTCTTTGCAGCTCCTGCCATCTGGAACAGGTCCCTGACTTGCCTAAGTTCACCCCCACTCACACGTCAACTTCATTCAGCTTTCTACCTGCACTGCTGAGTTTCCAGAGCAGTGTCAGCGAAAGACACATTGCACAAGACTAGGTGGAATACACTAACTCCCATGTAGAGGATCCATTGATCTCCAGGGCTTTTTGATGTCCCTACTTCGATCTGCAGCTGTCAGAGCCCATGTTTAACCAACTACAAATATACGCTCTTCTAGATTTCCAAGTATACCTGCTGGCAGTAGGAGTCAAAGGCTGCAAATGCCTGTTTGTAAATGCAGCTGCCAAAGGAGACAACACATGGATCCACAGAGTGCAGAAAGGTCTGAGCCAGCGAGAGGGTTGACGGGAAGAAGTCCTTGATAACCTGCAATATAGACATCGTGAGAGAGACCTGAGCATCGTTACCACTGGCTTTCAAAGCTTCCATCCCTCCCTTCACAAGTTCCAACGAGAGGAGCACTGCTCTTTATTCTCAAGATCCTCAGTTCGTTTAATAAGTGATTCTCAGCTCCTGACTCTCCTGCCTCACTAGGTACAGGCTGACACCACAGCAGACTCTCACTTACATTTGTGCTCTCCCTAGGCCTGCTTCGCTTGCAAAACAATGAGGAAGTTGTCTGCACAAGAGCTTTTTGCACAACAGAGTACAGCTGCACTGGTGCAAGCTCCTCACACAGACATGCCGCCCTGGTGTAAAAAGAGCTTGAAGGGGTGACTCCTGCAAGTCAGTTTAGAACAGTCTACACTCAGGCTTATGCTGGGACAGGCGACCAATAACTACAGCCCCCCACTGCAGTAAATGCTCAGCTGCCAGGCCCTGCTTTACATTGTGGGCAGGCACAGTCTGCCCCCACGCATGGGCCCTTCTCCTTGTAACCGTAGATAGAGGCACTCAAGTCAGACACAGCTACCTGTCCAAACGCAGACTATTTTCTGCTTGCAAGAAGGGACGTGTTTAAAAACATTGGGTCTCAGAGAAAACGAAAGGCACAGCAGCACAATAGGCCTCAGGGGTCACCTGGGTGGGAGACAGGTAAAAGGTCTCACTAAGATCTACAGAAGGACCAGAAGCCTGTCCCATGCTCCAGCCAATCTTGGGAAGTCCACCAGAAGGTTGAGGAGCTCCATGAAACAAGCCTGGAAGTAGCTAACTGAGCACAGAGCTGACTCGCACGCAACGTGACAATCCCAGGAGGTGGAGGGGAAAAAGGGAATGCCCCAGCATGCATTCTCACCAGCACTCACCAGCGAGTGATTTCGGAAGGCACTCTGTACCAGCTGCTCTGGCACACAACCCAGGGGAATCTTGTTTCTCAGCACTCTCAATTTGCTTCCTGCTCTTGGGGTGCGTAGTGTGGATTAGCAGCAGAACTATCAGGTCCAGAACCTTTCACAGAGGAAATAATCACTAATCAGAAAACCATGATGCAGTGGAACAGAAAATGTCTTATGGATATTTCCTGTCCGCGAGCAGTGTCTCCCTCAATTCTGGGCCGCCCTGCTCTCTCTGCAGCTCACGGAGGCAGATCTGCATTTTGGCATCACATAATGCGGCCATGCCCTCTCTGCTCCGACTTGCTGTCCATCCTGAGCTCTAGCAGTTGTATAGTATTGCTAACAATCGTCCAGACACAATGAAATAACGACATACAGTGGACCAAGGAAAGCGTTTAGTCTTAGACAGGCACTGTCCTAAGGTAACAATCCTACTTAGCACCCGACCTGTGACTCATGAGCCATTCAGGGTTGGTAGAATTGTTGTAAACCCTACTAGCTTTAAGAAATCTTCCGTTCTGCAGCCTGCGTCTCCCATGAGTCCGGGAAGTAAGAAGCAGTGAGCAGATTCAGGGAGGGCTACGAAACAAAAGTTCAGCAGGAATGAAATACCTGCCTTTTTGTGAGCTCACTAGAAATCCTGCAGCTCCATCCTGCCAAAAGGGGCCGGTGCCGAAGCCAGAAGGTCCACCCTGTACTGCTTAGTGAAGGAGCAAGACCAAGTGGCCAAACTGAGCAAATTTCCAAACTGAATCCACTTGCTCATTCCACTCACGGGGCTGATAAGGCTCTCGTGGCGTGGATCTCAATCCTTTCAGGGACAATAGCCGTGGATGATTCGTGGGCTTCCACTAAACATCATCTAATCCCGTGTTTCTCAACCAGCGGTACGAGTACCCTCAGGAGCACTCGAGAGAAGTCTGGGGGGTACGTCAACAACTGAAATTTGGAGAAAACTGAATTTTTGTTTTAAGTTTTACAGCACTTTATTATTTTTGTACTTTTTTACACCCAAAAATTTCATTGCCTGTCCAGCTACGATTAAGTTGTTTAAACAAATGTGTTGCAATGGTAGAAAAAAATTGTGCGTGTCTGAAAACTGTAGGTACTGGGGGTACCTTTTTTTTTTTTTTTAAAAGGGGTACTTTATAAAAAAAAAGGTTGAGAAACACTGATCTAATCTACCTACCGATGGCGGAACTGGAAGCTCTGAGTCCCTGGCATTTTGGGTGGAAGGACACAGAGGGCCTGCGTACTTGAGAGAGATATTTTCAATGCTCTGCCGACATCTAAGGCATGCCATGTCTTTTCAATTGGATTATAACAGAGTGGCTGGCCCATTAAATGAAACCAAACTCCGAACTCCTGTTCCAGTCCAGGAGTCCCAATGGGCCAATTAAGAGACCTCACTAGAAAGAGAGCTGGGGAAGCAAGGCAGATTGGTTCAGTCAGGCGGAGCAGAAGGTGACAGCTGCCAGAGAGGGAAGGTGCTTTTTGGTAGAGGGCTGAAAGCAGATGAGCAGCAAGAGAGGTTTGCTGGTTGGTGCCCCCAAGCCAAAGAGAGAGGACCAGAGGGCAGGAGCCTGCTGGCTCCAAGCCAAAGAGCCAGAGCAAAGGTCCAGAGAGGGCTGAACGTAGGGGTGTGGCTTCCCACTGACTTCACCTCACCAAAGAGCTGACCCCCAGCCCACAGAAGGCCAGAGACTGAGGCATGCTCCCAGCATCTGTGTGTCTCAGAGCCACCACTGCATGATTCCCAGAGGACTGTCTCTGGCTTGCTATTGCGCTGATTAACCTGTCTGTGGTTGAAGAGAACCATTCCTCTAGGAAATGGGAAACTCTGCTCCCTGCTTCACTCCCGGGAGAATGCCTGGGTGATCTGTGTCAGAAAGTGGATGTTAGGGGTGCTGAGGTCCCTCTGGTTTTCCCTTGGTCCAGAAAACTCCCTTGTTCAGGACCGGTCAGGTCCCGAGGGTGCTGGACTAGGGAGGGCCAACTGTATAATTCAGAGCAACCCTGGTTAAAACCCTGGGGAGAACAAATGCCTGGAGACCCACAAGATCTCTCCTGATCTCCATTGCAAGGCCTCTGGTCCTGCTGCTGTGGAGGAAGCAAGCGCCCTTGCCAGTGTGCCCACGAGAGAAGTCATAACACAGAACAGCCACAGCAGGAAGAGTCAAGAGCGGTGTTACCTTGTGGTCAGATGCGGAGCCAGCGTTCTCAATAGCCTGGGGAGGAAAGAAAGGGACAGTTACAAGAGCGTGCGATACTAACGCACTTCCACACCCACACATCCTGCACCACGGAAAGGACCAGACTGGCCAGCCAGCTACCAAAAGGAACAGTGCATCTGTCCGTTTCTCTTCTCTGCACACCCACCGATCCTGGGCAGTGGGCTGCATTCAATACCACAGACTCTGGAGGCCGCTCCTAGAGCTCTCAATAAAAGCTATTCCCCTCACCTCCCTCGTACATTTTTCCAGAGCAAGAATCATGTTTTTATTGAGGAACAGAACAAGTCCCTTAAATAGACTCAACTTCTAGCCACCACTCCATGGACACTGTGATCCAGTGGGGGGAGGGAGGTGTCAGATGGGCGGCTACACTATTGAGGGAAAAAGAAACTGCTAGAGAAACAGAACATTCAAACTGCCAGATAAGCTGAATGCTCCTCGCTTTCTCAAAGAGCGCCTAACGCTCTGGTATGGCTGGGTGCAGCTGGCAGGGACGGGAAAGGCACCTGAGCTGGCAGCACAGACTTCTGTGACACCTCGGTTTCCCTCATTCCTGCACAGACCTGGAATAGCATCTCCGCCTGCATCTGAACACCTCACGTCAAAGCTCTTTCCCTCCACTCCTACATCCTCCCACCTGAATAATGTGCAAAGTTACAGCTTGCCTGAGGACACTTCAGCAACTTCTGCCTTTGAGAAAGCAGCGGGGATCCTGAGTAATAGACAAAGAACTGGGAGCAAGAAAGCAAGTCCAGCCCCTGCCTGTCATTCCAAATGGAACTCGGCCCCCCGGGCAGGATCAGTCACTGCTGGGCAAGTCAACAGCAATAACAAACCTCAGAGTTACTGAGCTAACAGCAAGAGCATTTCCCCCGCTTCACAGACGAGGAGACTGAGGCCCAGAATGGCTAAAGCTCAAATTTACAAAATAGTGCTCGTGTGAACACACAGCGTTGGGCTTCCCCCGTGCCGCGGGTCCTCGCTTTGTGTGGCTAACTCGGGCCTGAGAACACCCTGCGATCTGCAGCTGCACAGTGCAAAGCATGGATAGCACAGAAAACGGTTCGTTCCACTGCCTGCACGGATCAAAGCGCAACACTCGGTAGTTCTGAGAACAGCATTTGCAAGTGACTAAAGCTGCAGTTAATGTTCTAATTACATTAAAAACCGCAGACACTCTGGAGAGCACAGTCTGACCTTAATCCACGCTTCAGAAATGCCTTTCTGAAATCGCACCGCCAACTTGACCACGTCAAAAAGGAGCTTGACACAGTTCTGGCTGCTGCTCACTTGGCTGGTGGAGGAACTGCAAACAACCAGAGAGGGACAGAATTGCTCTGCTGTTACCTGGGCCTTGTTGTGAGAGGTAACGGTCACCTCAGCACTCCGAGGAGCAGCTGCAGCACCACCCATTGGAAGGCAGGCGATGGCTGGGATGCTGGCAGGACAGCGCCAGCCTGGGATCATGCGGTGACAGGAGAACAGGGACAGTGGTGCAAATGCCAGCCCAGGGGGTGAAGGATGAAATCGCAGCGGCACAAGCCGGAATGGGTGTGCCAGCACAGCTGCCGCGAGGCGGTGTGGCTGGAAGAGACCCTGCAGTGGGACGGACCGTGGAGAGTGCCATCCGGACAAGATATGGCAGCAGACCCGGGGTTGCAGTGATGCTGGCTGGAAGGGACACAGGCTGAAGCACTGAGGATGCCAGAGGAGATAGCACACTGGGCAAACGATGCTCGTGCAGATGTAATGCAAATACCTCATTTGTGGCTGGCTTTTGAGTTTGTTCTGGGAAGACAGTGTCTGCGGAGGTAACACACATGACGACAGATCCAAGTTCTCGCGAAGGGTAGAAATCACCTGCAGAGCACATTCATTTAGAACAGACAGGGACACTGCTAGAGCACTTGTACAAGTCAAGGTCACATCTGAGGGACAGAGGAGAAAGGTGGAGGAACAATACAGACAAAATTCTGTAGGATCCCCACTGATAATATTACAGCACGTAACAAGGTATATGGGCTGTGACGCTGCACCCCCCATTCATCGTAGTGGTATGACTGTGACATGGTTATGACCAGGGCTCGCCGAGCGGCGGTGAGCCCCGCTCGCCAGCCGCGCGGTTCCGCGCTCTGCGCATGCACAGATCGCTCCGCGCCAGCTCTTCCGGGGTGTAATCTACTCGCCACAGGCAAGTAGATTACATTATTTGTCGAGCCCTGGTTATGACATACTTACGATGGATTGTGTACAAGGTGTGGCATGTCAAGTGTCGTTGGAAAAGTTATAATTTGCTGAATACGATTATCCTATTTTTGTGCAAGTAGCACTTTTATGTCTGGAGTCATGAATACTGATGGTGTATCTGTATTTCAAATGTGGCTGCACCTGGGTGACACCCACTAGGCAAGATGCTTCCAGCCTAGACAGCTGATTGTAAAGGGCCTATTTGAGGGAGGGGGCCATTAGGGCAAACAGTAGGCCTTAGGAGCTTATCCCCCACCAAGGAAGCCTTCCTGGGAATGGCTGCTATGGCCAGCCAGGCATGCAAGGGCCTGTGACCAGACTACAAAACTAAACTCCACTTTGATACCAGTACTTTCCACAAACTGGGCTGGGAATTTAGCTTGAAACAAAGGGTTCCCGCTGTATGGAGACACTGTCTAAGGTGGGCATGACATCATGATTTTTCGTCACTCCCCCACAACTCACACCCTGAAAGAAATTCGGGAAGACAAAGGACTTGGACCGGGGAACGAGAAGCCAAGCCACAAGGCAGATGCAGCTTGCTTGTTTCCTCAATCAGAGAGATTGCTCATTCAAACCCCATCTTTTAGCGTATTAGGCTCTGTTGGGATATGTAACAATTAACGGGTCTGGGATAGTGGTGAGGGGTCCAGCCACAACAAGCATTGCCCTTTTAGCAGATTTTGCCCCTTTGTCCTTGCCATCTAGAAAGATCGTTAGACTGAATAGCGTCTTGTTTTGACTTCTCACTTGCTCTGTAAAAATATTTTCAGGGACAGAGCTCTTTCCCCCTCCCTGTGAGCTGCTGATTAAGACAGTGTGTAATGCTGATTCAACTAAAAACCAGTAAACAACAAACAGGGGTGGGTATCACCTGCTCAT
Source organism: Rafetus swinhoei (assembly GCA_019425775.1). NCBI lineage: Eukaryota > Metazoa > Chordata > Testudines > Trionychidae > Rafetus > Rafetus swinhoei. The sequence continues at coordinate 859,572 of CM033435.1, read as the reverse complement.
TAATATTCATTGTATGGGAGTTAACATTACTAAATAAGGTTTGAAGGAAAGTGGCGATAGACGTGTGAATTAACATACTAAAATGGATAAAAGGGTGTAACCGTGCCAAACTGTTGCCACTCAGAACATTGTGTTGGGGGTCCATGGTAAACATGCATGGGCAATAAAGCAGTTCGTTAACCCCTCCACTCCTGGGTCGCCTGTTTCTTCTCTAACAGGCTTAACTTGTGTTTTTGTTTATTTGCTAGGTAGTCTGCTTTGATCTGTTTGCTATCACTTATAATTACTTACAATCTATCTTTCTGTGGTAAATAAACTTGTTTTATGTTGTATCTTAACCATGCATTTTGAGTGAAATGTATGGGAAAATCTCTGCATGATGAACAAAAACTACTGCACATCTTCCCCACATCGGTGGGGGAAGGGAATTAGTGATCTTGCATCATACAGATCCCTGGGAAGTGCAAGGCCATATAATTCTGGGTTTACACTCCAGCAGGAGAATAAAGCTGGGAAGTTGGACATTGCCCATTTGAGTGGCTTGGGTAAAACACTCAGGTAACTCAGCTGGGTGTGTGGCACCATCTGCAGTTGTGTTGGGTGATGACAGGGCCAGGAGAGCCTGGCTGAGTCAGAAGGAGAACAGTGTGAGAGAAGCCATGCTAGCTGAACTGTTAGGGGATATGATGGTTCCAACGGCGCCCAGACTGCATCCCAGGGACGACAACCCATCAGAATGGTCCTTTGAAAAGGGGAACTGGGGGACAGAGGGAACAGAGTTCCGGTTGCCCTGTTTCAAACCATCTAAACCAAATGATGATCCGGGTGATGGCGGGGCAGACATGGGGGAAATGGCCTCAGCCAGGGACTGTTTCTTTCAGAGTCCAGAGCTAAGAGACTTGCAGTGCAGGGTGGAGCAAGACTTCCCTCTCAATCAGTTACCCAACCAATCAAGACAAAACCCTTGGTGGAACTGCTCAAAAATGTCCCGTTCTCACCACGAAAGGGGGAAATAGAGAGGGACTATCTGACGGGGCCATCAGCCCTGGGAGGGAAAGGGGTGAGCCACAGTCACCTTCCCTTCCCTGGCTGTGGAAGAGGGATGGGAAACAACTCTCCTGAGCAGCTCTGGAGGGAAAGATTTTTGCTGTCAAGGTTTTGTCTCAGGTAATTTTCTTGTGAAAGACTTTTGCAGCCAGCTGAGCTGGAGCTGGACCAGGGGAATGCAGGGCAGTAAGCCCACCACACTGGAATGTCATAAACTCTTGTCACTTTCTGCAGAATGTAAAAATCGTAACAAGAAAGGGGCTTGAGCAATAGGACGGGCTCCCAGTCCTCATGCATGAGGCAAAAGTGAATCAGCCCTGGGGGTCAGAAATCAATTCCTCGTGAGCAGGGCTCGCCAAACCGCGGTGAGCCCCGCTCGCCAGCCGCGCTGTCCAGCGATCTGCGCATGCGCAGATCGCCCGAACCCAGCTCTTCCGGGTTGTAATCTACTCGCCACGGGCGAGTAGACTGCATTATTTGTCGAGCCCTGCTCGTGAGGGTTAGTACCTAGCCATGTACAGTGTCACTCGAGTATTTTCACCCTTCTCCTGAAGAATCAGGCATTGGCCTCTGCCCAGCTGGCCCTGCACGACATTGCCCAGACAGTTACACCAGCATGGTGCTCCCAAGAATGCTCATTTGTGCCTCTCCTCTCGGAGACAGAGTAAGTACTGTACCTCCACTGCCGCCACGGCTTCGATGTCATGGAGAATGAACTTGATTACTACAGGCAAATCTTCCAGTTTTACAGCAGGCACGATGCTCATAGCCGACTGTCGCACCTAAAGGGAAGAGCGATATTGCGACATCTGTACGACTAGGGGGCCAGGGAGGCGTAGGGTTTATGACAGAGCACTAGCCACCCTTTGGGACCATGCAATCAGAAATGGGTAACCTTTTTTCTACCAGGGGACACTGACCCCCCCCCCCAAAAAATCAGTCAGGGTCCCCACACAGCCCCATGGGCAAGGGTGAGGGATGGAGGCTTGGGCTGGGGCCAGAAATGAGGAGTGTGGGGTGGAGTTCCAGGCTGGGGTAGAGGGCTGAGGTGCAAGCTCCGACTGGGGGTACGGGCTCTGGGGTGAGGCTTCGGACAAAAGGTTTGAGGGCAGGAGGCAGCTCCTGGCTGGAGCCAAGGGGTTTGGAGTGCAAGGGGGGCTCAGGACTGGGGTGGGGTTGGGGGGGATGCCAGCTCCAGCTGGGCGTGCAGACTCGGATGGGACAAGGGGCTGGGGTTCAGGAGGCGGCTTGGGATGGTACAGGAGGCTCTGGGAGGGTGTTTCGGAGCAGGGTGGGAGTGCGGGATCTGGCAGGGAGTTAGGGTGTGGGATGGCGTTGTACTAGGGACAAAAGGTTGGCATTTGGAAAGGGTTTGGTGTGAGGGCTCCGGCTGGGCAGCGTTAACTTCAGGCGGCTCCCGGTCAGCAGTGCCGCAGAGCTAAGACAGGCTCCTTGCCTGCCTGTCTTTGCTCTAGGCTGTTCCTGAAGCAGCCCTGCAGGCGCCACCTCCACAGCTCCCATTGGTCACAGTACCCAGCCAATGGGAGCTGCAGAGCCAGCGCTAGGTGCAGGGGCAGTACGTGGAGCTTCCCTGATTGCCCCTCCACCTAGGGGCCGCAGGGACATGCCTCAAGACAGCCCCGGCCCAACGCTGGGAAACGCTGGGATGCTTAGTTCTGAGGAGACATGGGGGAGCGACACAAAATAACAAATGGGTCTGAAGATGGTAAGTTGGTTGTTCCTATTTACCATTTCGCATAATACAAGATCAAGGGGGACAAACAGTAGCTAGCGGAGGGTTAGGGTGGCGCATTCTCTGCAAACACATTCCACTCCAGCCACAGAAACTTCATACAAGTCACCTTCAGGTCACTGACTTGCTCTCAAGTTGTCTCTCCGTTGGCTCAGCGCACTGCTTTCTCTCAAGAACAATTTTACATAAGAGGCTTACAGAGTCGCATGGCATTTCTGCCACCTTTCCCACTCCAGCTGGCACAGAATGACTTTACAATCTCAAAGGAGCTGGTTGAAATGGTCAGAGCAGCTCTAATATTTAGGCTTCTGTTTCGGAGAGAATCTCTTACCTCAGCCAAAAGTCCTGCGTCAAGCTCCAAACTGGAGAGGGCATCCAGGATCGGAACAGTTAGGCGAGGGTCCCTTTTTAACAGCTGGCTGAGACGCAAGAAAAAGAATGCAGACAAATAAATAATGAGTTTTTATTTAGGAGAATTATGCAATTCTAAAACGTCAGCAGTTTCTCCACGCACGCCAGAATCTCTGCAACAGGGACAGACACCAGAGGCCAGCGGTTCAGAATACGGACTCGGAGCTGCTTGGAGGAGAGCCAGCTACTGCACAGGTGATTGCAAAATGGGGACGCTCACGGACACACAGGCTGGAGACAACAGGTCTGCTGAGAACACATGGCCAGACCCAGTTTGAGCTCACAGCACCCCCAGCATCAAAGCGCATGGACAGATAGGACTGACCCAAGTGGGGTTTGCATTCATGGGCACAGGGAGTCTGGGCATGTGTCTAGCCAGGCCTGGGGGTGCTCCATCGGGGCAAGGGAGTCTGTGTAACTCCTGCCAGAGAGCCTAACCTGGGTCTAGTCCTGGCTTTCCTCAGACAGAATAAATGCTGCTCCATTGTTAACCATGGTGCTCGATCTAGGGGGCTAACTCTGACCCCACAGAAGGGAGAACAGAGATGTGTGGCTGAGCCCTGGAAACCCTTCCCCAATGCTGGCAAGGTTAGACATATACTCAGGCCCTACAACAAAATGGATGTCCTATACCAAAATGGAAGGTGCAAAACAAAGAGCAGTTCACACGTGGATAAAGATCTCTCTCACTTCTGGTGCACTGTGCAGCTGGGAGCAAAGCACACACGTGCAGAGAGGGTCAAGAGACAGCAGGAGTGTCAGCCTTACCTAACCTCTCTGGCCACTTCACTTTGCTGGGAATCCTCCAGGATCTCGGGCAAGCTGGTGATAATGTCATGCTGGATTGGTGCCGGAGAAATGCTAACCATCTGCATTAATTTCATGACAAGATCCTGCAGGCGAGGAAACAGTTGGGATATGACAGTGGCATCACCACCACCAAAAGCCCAGCACATTTTCACAGCAATGATGACATTCTGAACACAATGTCTAGTCCCTTTATTCCCTAGATCAGGGTGGGCAAAATACAGCCTTTGGGCCACAAACCTTTTAATTCAGCCGTTGAGCTCCTGCCAGGAGTGGGGTCAGGGGTGGCCTGGCTCAGTGTATACAGCAGGATGTCCTTCCTCCAGCTCCTACTCGTAGAAGCAGCCAGAGGTGCTTACCTCAAGCAGCTCCCAGTACCACAGGAGCTGTGAGGGCCGCACATGCACAGACGGGGCAGCACGCAGAGCTGCCTCTCCAGGCCTCCATGTAGGAGCAAGAACTGGAAGGGGGGATGCCACTGCTTCTGGGAGCTCACCCCCCTCTGGAGCCCTCGCCACCCCAACCCCCCAATTTTGTGAGCATTCAGAGCCTGTCATACAATTTCCAACTTGAGATGTGACCCGCAGGCCAAAGTTTGTCCATCCCTACCCTAGATCCTCCTTTGGGCCTTTGCTGTTGTAGGCACACTTGCTCGTCCACTTCATCATTAACATCAACATTTCTACTTATCAACATTTCTGTCAGCCCACATATTAAGATCTGTGGGTCAGACCCTAAGGTTCATAATAGTCATTGTCATAAATGGGCTGGCTATAGTATTTTTAAAAAGGACTGTATGTTTCTGTAGGTCTTCACAATGCTTTGGTTGCTTGACCCTTCCAGTGCCCATGAGTAATGTATGCGCTTGCTGTCCCCTATAAGCAAAATGGTCATCCCATTCCCTCTGAGGATTTTCAAAGAACTGAATGGAGAAAACACATTGCTGAGTGCACCAGTGGTACTTACCTTGCTGTCAAGTATTTTGTCAAGCCATTTAAACTGATTGACAATAAGCCGGGGGAAATTGGTTCCAAAGGTGCCCACCCTGAAACATCAGCACAAGAAAGAGTACAGATCAGATTGTTAGAAAAGCCAACGCTGACATAAGGCAGAAAAGCTGTCCATTTTAATCCAGCTTCATCACTGCCGTGATACATGGTACCCCACCATTGTGCTAGACCAGTATTTCTTAAACTATGTTCCGCGGAACACTGGTGTTCCGTGAATAACTCGCAGGTGTGCCGCGACCTCTTCTTTGGTTTTGTCTTTTTTTTTGTCTGACAACAATTTTTTTTGAAGAAAATTTTCATAGGTGTTCCTCATAAAAAAATATTATTGTTTGGTGTTCCGTGGTCTCAAAAAGTTTAAGAAACACTGTGCTAGACTTTGAAATAGCAGCATTCAGCAGAGGAAAGGTGGGCAGAGAGGAATACTAGCAATGCTGTGGTGGTGCCCATGGACTGAATGCAGGCATGCAAGGCAAATTCAGCTAGACAGAGAACTATCATGTATGGGCCAAAATAAGGGGCAAGGGGAGAAAAAAGTGCCACTGTGCAAAATGCAAAAGGTGATGTTTTGGACCAGTTCTCACTGCAGCAGGGCCTCTCACTGCTACCTCTCAGTTAAGGCGTTTCTTCTGAATATTTGTCGAGACAATGCAGATTAGCAGGACCCCATGGATTAGCTACCTGCAACATTTCATTTACAACCACTCCAGATTTCAGTACAAGGCAGGGAGAACCTCACTTCACACACCCCACCGGAGGCATTCCCCGTCTTCAGGCTCGTCCTCTGCTATGTGCTATCCAATTATCTTGACTGTGAACACTGTGTAGTACATTGTACTCTCTCTTCTTCAGATAGTGTTTTCCCATATATGTAAATAGGGCCGTTTTGGTTAAACTGTAGTCATTGCTTAAAACCAAACACCTGGGATCACACTCAACAGACAAGGTTTCAGGTGGGGTCAGACAGAAGGTATCAGGGCACTCACGTGTCAAAAAAGAACTCAGGGAGCTTCTCCAGTAAGAGTGTTATAACAGCAGGCTACAACAGAAAGGCAGTATTATGCTGATGCTTTTTCTTTTTTAGACTGTGCTAGTGCTCAGAGATCCCATTCCGCACTGGGCCCACTGCCCTAGGCACTACATGCACACAGAGTCTATGGGACCCAAAAGCGCAAGTAAGAAAGTTTGCTCATTGGAATTCTCTTAAGAGCCCAGACAGAACACACTGCTTCCTCCTCGTGCTGCAAGGGAACTGGCTACCACAGAGGCAGCCTGCCCCGCTTACAAAATTGTACCATGGGTGGCACAGCATGAGCACCCTCCTGAAACCTAGGAAGCGCCAGGGGGATTTTATCGCCTTGGGTGGTCTGGCTCCACAAAGTCCTTACTCAAGGCTGTTACTTGATGACATGATTGATCTATTCTTGGAGACACATTTTGCTAGAACACGTAGTTAAGGGATTTAACAGCTATTACATGGGTATGGGTTACTGTACATGTTAGTACTAAATAAAGACTGAGGGTACACCTGCAAGCACCTGGCTAGGTTTGGGGCATTGTACAGATTCAATATTCCCAGGGGTTCCTTCCAGAAGCTTCTGTCATGCACAGCTTGTTTACAGCTCTCACAAAGATAATCCCTTGAAGATTTGTGAGATTTTCAAACCCGTGACAATGGGAACCATCGAAATACCTTGAGAGAGGAGACTTTTTTTTTTTTTTTTAAACAGAAACCTTCCCTGCTTCTCCAGTGGGGCAGACACACATCCCTATAAAACGCCATAAATTCCTCCCAGTCAGTTGCACAGATGGATTCTCACCAGGCCCAGCCCCAATTCCCCAGCATGGAGTGACAGGGCCCATGACAGAAACAACAGTTGTTCAGCAGGTCCCCAGATTGGAAAGTGAAGGCTGAAGCCTGGAACATGCAGGCTGGGACAGTCCTGGATGTCCTTATCAAGTCTCTTCCCTTGCCTTTCTCCACCAATTCTTTTCCCTATCCTCACCCCTCACTTCTCTGACCTTCCTCTTTAAACCAGTAGAGCTGTGTTCTAAAGCTCCGGCCTGGAACAGCAGGGGAGCTCGTCTGGACGGAGGAGCATCAGCAGATCTGTGCATGGTACTTGTCTGCTGTGTGACCAGATCCATCCTCCCCTACTTTCATAAGCATTAAATTTCCCCAAAACAGACACAACTGGAAAGAAGAATATGTCAAAGTGTGCTTACCTGTAAGGTATCAATTCCAAGAAGTAGTTTAATAAGGCTTTCACTGTATGAATGAACCAAATTTCTGCCCAGAAAAAAAAAAGAAAAGGATCACCCTGATTGTTCTTGTTAGGAACCCGCGTGATGCGAGCATGCTGCTTTTGTCCAGCAGAGATTAAAAAGGACATCTATAGTGAAAGCACTGTCCGTTCCCTCCAAAGGACCCCTCAGGCAAAGAGGGAAACTGGTCTGGGTGCTGGTGGTGTGTGTGGACATTCTGTCGGACTCTGGACTGTGCTGTACGTGGCCATGGGGCACTAGCTGCACAGCAAATAGAACTCTGCATTTCCAGGCCCTCTACAGCAGAGTCCTTTTCGAAGTGTGGGTAGGCACTAGATCGGAGTGGGCCTGCAGGCCCTTTAAATCTACCCTCAAGCACCTGCCAGGGAGCAGGGCTGGGAGCTTGCCCTGCTCCAGTGCTCCAGCAAGGAAGGGGGGTTGGGGGTTTGCCTTGCCCTCCTCTACACAGCTCCCAGAAGCAGGGGCAGGCACAGGGCTCCACGCGCTGCCCCCCACACCAAGCACCAGTGCTGCAGCTCCCACTGGCTGGGAATGGTGGCAAGTGTCAGCTGCAGGAGCAGCACCTGCGGTCGGGGAAACACACAGAGCTTCCAGGATGTTTCAGATAAGCACCACCTGACTCCTGTGCCCAATCCTCCCCCTTTCCCATGTCACCTCCTTCTTCCGCCCTGATCCCCTTCCCGCCCTCCAAACCCTTCAATCCCAGTCCGGCACACGCTCCTGCACCCCAAACGCCTCATCCCCAGCCCCACCCCAGAGTCTGCCCCCCCTTTGCACCCCAGATTGAGCCCCGATCCCCCGTCAGCTACACATCAGCCCAGAGCACTCTCCTGCACCCCAAACCCCTCATCGCTAGCCCAACCCCAGGCAGAGCATTTGCCCCCTTGCACCCCAATCGCCTCTCCCAGCTGAGAGCCCCCCAAATCCCTTGATCTCAGCCTGCAGCACCCTCTTGCACCCAAAACTCCTCATTTCTGTCCCCACCCTAGAGCCTGCACCCCCAGCCAGAGGCCTCACGCCATTCTCCACCCCAACCCAAAGCAAAGCAAAGTCTGAGTTGGAACAACAGCTGAAAACTCAACGGCAAAGCTCCAAAGGGAGCTCTCTGCCTGGCTACAGCCAAAAGAACGTACTGGAGAGGGGCCTCAGAGAGACCAAAACCTGTCTCGCACCGGAACATGGAAACCTGCGAGGGGACTCCTGAGCAGGTGGTACCCACAAAGGCGGCCCGCTAGACTAGCCCCAGTTGTTCTTGGGAATAGACGGGGAATTTTAGAGGCACTGACAATAGTTCACTTACATTTTACATCAGCCTGGCTCTCTGCAGCTCAAGCTCTGGATGGAGCCTGGGCGGGGAAAGCTGAGCGAGTGGGGTTTCCCTAGATCTTCTGCAGACACTATTTAAGCAGATGATCTCTGCCAGTCCTGTGGATTTCTGTCAGACTCTGAATCTTGCTGTCTTCTGTGTTACCCCAGCAGCTAACTCCCCAGTCTGCTCTGACCACGGTGCCTGGAGTATAAGGGAGGGCCAAGGAGAGGTGCTGTACCACCCCAGAAGTCACTGCTTGTGGCCCAAGTCGCCAACTAGACAGCTAGCACGCCCGATGATGCTGCACCTTTCACATACGGTTATGTAAGCACCTGCCGCTGTCTAGCTCTTCCTTTGCATGAGGGATGGGTCCTGGCATTGAGCATAAATTCATAAAGAGGAGAAGATTCAGGAAAACCCACAAGAACGAAGCAAGGGCTAGAAACGACACCTTACAGTGGTAAACTCCAGGAGCTCAGCCTATTCGGCTTAACAAAGAGAAAGTTAAGGGATCAGTGGTCCTCATTTTTTACATGCATGTGCAGAATGAGGTGCTTGTGTGGTGGGGAGGGCAAGGGATTGAGAGGGTGGAAGGGGCCCATGGCTGGGGAAGAGGGTTGCAGTGTGGGGCCAGGGATGCGAGGTTCAGAGTACGGGAGAGCGCTCAGCACTGGGGCATAGGACTGAGCTGCAGGGCACAGGGATCTGGCTGGGGAAGTGGGATTTGGGGTGCAGACTGCCCGGGGACTGCCACAGGGAGAGAGGACTTCCCCCAGCCTTCTCTCCCTGCTGCAGCCACGGAGCCAGGGGAGAGCGTCTCTTCCCCGGCTGCAGCAACCCCAGGCCAAGACAAGGGGAAAGGCAGTTCTCCTTGCCACAGTCCTGCACACCCCAAGCACCTCAGCCACCCCCATTCTCCACCTTCCCATACTCCCTTCTAGGCCCCTGTGGCTATGTGCCTGTATGGCTCTGCTCATCAGTGTGCAGCCCGATGGGCTGCTGTGTGGCCACGAAGGCGCACACCGTAGAGGGAACACGGGTGACTTGATCTCATTCTGTAAGTACCGGCACGGCTTACAAATATTGGAGAGCAAATATTCTCAGTCTAGCAAAGTACAATGCAATCCAGTGGCTGGAAGTTAAACTAGACACTTTCAAACTGGAGAATTCTACCCGTGCTAATCATTATCCATTGGAGCCAATTACCAATCACCGGCAATTTTTCAATCAAGGCTGGATGTTCTTCTAAAATACCTACACAAGGAGCTGTTGTGGGCAGGTCCTGGCCTGGGTTACAGAGGAGTGCAGACTACAAGAGCACAGGCCTTGGAATCCCTGGCTGTCCAGATTAGGCGCTATGGGTGTGCCTGTGCACACCTACTTGTGCTAGCGCTCATTCAGCTAGTGGAAGTATAAATAGCCGTAGTGGAAGGGCAGCAGGGGCCTGGCTTAGCCATGCCGAGTACAACTCTGCCTGGAACTGGTGGGTACATACTTGGCATGGCTATGCTGTACCTCTACTCCCACTACCCTTGCTATTTATGCTGACACTAGCTCAGTGAGAGCTAGCACAAGTCTGTGTTCACGAGCAGGGGGCCCAAACCCCTACCTTATAGTGCAGACAGAGCAAAAAAAAAAAAAAAAAAAAATCTATGACAATACCTATGGCTGCAGGCTTAACAGAATAAATCCTTCTCCCCACAACCAATTCTGCATTATTCAAGCACGGACTAACTCCTGTGGGGTGAGGAAAAAGAAATGCCTTTTCTCTGACCTTGTACCCTCGCCTCGCACTGGAGCACAAGGCAGAAGGCAGTTCCTGAACTGGTCTCTGTCCTTAATGTGAGACTCCAAACCACTGACAAATTCCTGTACAACCTGCAGGGGGAAAAAAGAGAAGTCAGCCACTGACCGAGTAGGAACCCTGATCACCTGGGATGAGGGGTAAGGGGACCTCAGTGCTAAGGTAGCCAAGGGGCACCTAGCTGGGCAGCAGGCTACAGGTAGAGATAAACTGGAGGGGAAGCACACTATGGGCATCTTAGAGATACAGCATAAACCCAATTTGACAGACTAAATCGGGGACTAAAGAGTTCATGAAATCAAGAAAGCTGTTAAAACCGAACACCTCAACATTGCTGCATGTCTGGCACAGCGTGGTGCACTGCATCACTTTCTGCTTGGCCTTTAAGCCACTGAAAAGCTATTTACAAAGTGATGAAGGCCTCAGAACGTGAAGAGATGTTGTCTTGTCCTTCCTCAGGGTCACTTCCATGATATGTTTTTTTTTCCTATCTGGAAAGACGGCTCATAGAATTTGTCATTTGTGAGACCGGTGTTCGTAAAAATCAAGGTTCTGCCGTACTCTAATCGAAACAGCCTGCTAATGAGATGCTAGATCCTCTACAAATGCACTCTAGGGTGACAGCTTCGAACTCCCCTCATGTGCTTGTGACTCCAAGGGCTGCGTCCCAGCTGGGAGCAAGTGTCCAGTGCAGCAAATAACAGGTCTAAAACCAGTTAAAATGTCGAACCAAGCGGGCGCAGGAGTTTCACATCTGGCCTAGCCGTCAGGGGTGTGGACATGGGAAGAGAGGAGGGGGAGGGAGAAGGCTGGCAATAGGAACACATTCACACAACAGGGCCACTCCATTGCTGGCAGCGCTCAAGTCAATTACTTACACAACAGCAAACTGACAATTTCCCATTCAAAAGTGAAGCCTGTCCTGCTCCCCCGCCGTGTGCCTTTGTCTCTTGCCCCCTTTGGATTTTGGTTCTCTTCACCCACATTTTCGGGCAGCGCATGCCCAAGGAGGGTGCCGGGCGGGGCAGAGCAGTGGTCATGGACAGAGACAAACGGGCAGTGTTTTCTCCTGGAATTGCGGAAGGCCACTTTGGCAGCATGTAAGCTGGGTGAAGTTTGACAGGTGCAAGTGCAGACTGCCTCCAATCGGCCAATTAGTGGCTGGTGAGTCAGACTTGAGAGTTCAATAAAAGGCAGAGCCAGGGCACGAGGGGTGATGGGAGCCAAGAGGAGAAGGGAAAAAGAGGAGCACAGTTTGGGGGAGTAGTGAGAGGGGACAGAAAGGCATCGGAGAAGAGCAGGCCCAAGAACAAGCAGCAGTATTATAACTATTTGTTCTCAGTGGGGCCCTCGGGGGCAGGAGCAAGCAAAAGGTCACATCCCCTCCCCTCCCCCTGCCCAGAAGGAGAGAGACACAAGGGGCCAGCAGATGGTGCAAAGCCGGGGGGCGGTGTGTGAAAGATGAGACCCGGGATGGAAGGGGTTGTGCCAGGCCTTACACCTCCTAGAGAAGGCCCTCTCTTAGGCTAGAGGTGGCATGGGGAGGCAGTCTCCTGTGGTTCTTAGGAAGTTGGCAGAAGAGGGTAGAGCCATTTGGGACGCTACTGGAATTGACTACATTTGCATGCCTCTTTTTCCTGACACATTCTGCACTGCCATTTTGCAGCAGCAATTAGCCCACGTTAACGGCCTGTTAGCACAGGGAGTGGCCACGCAGCCAGGTACCGCACAGGTTTTAAACATTGGCTTCTCCTGAAATGTGCGGTGTCCGCTACATACATGCGGGTAGAAAGGGTGCTTCCTCAGGATCTGGCAGAGCCTCTTCCGGAAGGTTGCTTGATCCACAGCTAAGGAGAAAGTCAGGAGTAAATCGATCAGGGCATACATTTTAGTCAGACAAACGTCACAGTATTTCAGCAACAAATACATGTTGCTGTGCAAATTACAAGCAGCTATCCACTGGCGTTTACAAGCTCACTTCATCTGGAGTGCCCAAGTAAAGCCGGAGGGACATTCCCTCCATCATGGCAAAACTGAAGTGGATCTGGTTAAATGTAAAGAATAACCAAAGTGCAACCTCCCCAACTCTGCACAGTCAGCACAGAGAACACATTCAAGTCTGCCAGGCCATTCAAGAGCACAAACAGGGAAACTAAGCAGTAGAGTTTTCCTTGTGTCCTTATGAATAGCATGATTAAGCGCCTTCCCCTCCAGCTCAAACCCCTAGCGCCTATACTACTGAAATAGACCACTTAGCCCAAAAGATGCGACAGCAGTCCTCCAGCTCTCTCCCACTGCTCTGTCCCCAAAAGCACACCCTGCCTTTCTAGGGTTTCAGACACGCTAAGGAGAAGCAGCATCTCTCCCCCAGAACCTCACTTGTGTTTGGCCAGTAGACATGCAGCCTGCAGAGCACCAGGCACACAGTGCTGAATGAGCGAAACTTGAATTGGGATCCCCACGTGGCCATAAAGCTTGGTCCAGAACAGCAGCAAAGTGGCTGATTGAAAATAATCCAGCCACTTCCCCGGAACTGCTGGCAGCTATGCATGCGCTGGAGGATTTCCATCTAATGCGCTCTCACTTCAGTGCTCCTGCCTTTGCAGCTAAACCCTGTAACATTTACAGGTAAAAGCCCTACTTCACCTACTTCTGTACTGGGTTAATAAGGAAATCAAAGAAAAGATCAGGGCAACTTCCAGAGCCTTATCTCATTCCATCCACATCCGTATCCGTACCCATACAATCTTCTGGCATTCTCCCAGCATGGCACATGCATGTATACAGGAGTGGAAGCCTGTGTGTAATGCATTGATCAGTGTGCAGCAAATCAGGCAAGCAAGGGTTTACTCACTGAGCAATGGAGATAAAAATAAAGATCAAACAGCTGCCTAATTCACTGTGCATTGTTCAGCTTGCATACCGCATAAGACAGAAACTATGTAATACAACAGCACACACGAGGACAGAGTTAGGGTTGACTTTAACTTTGGCACTTCCTAAGTTGAATGCTTTATTCTGCCACCCTAAACTCCTTTTAATGTTGCTTTCTGGATAGCTATATACATCCACACATAGAGCACACAGTAAATGCTAAATCCATACCTATGTCATTCTGTCTCTCCCCAGCATTCAGAGTAATTCCTGCTGTTCTGAGGAGCTGTACAAAGACACTCTCATTCACCACCGCTCCATCTTGGGCAGAGGTCTTTTCATGGCAAGAGGTTCGAGACTTCTTTGTTTCTGAGAAAGCAAGGCTTGTTATTGTAGGATTAACAGTTACGGTAAGGAGAGGCCATACCTCAAGATACTCTATGAAGAGAAGCATTGCCTTTGAGGGTCAGATGAATGCACTAGGCACTCTGCTGCTGCCTCTGACAGTGGTCAATAGCAGACACTTAGGAAAAAGTTATAAAGCACCTAGGTGTGCATTACCATGGTGAGGGCCCTACTAAATTCACAGCCATGCAAAATGCATCACAGACCCTGAAATCTGCTGTCCTCCATGAAATCTGGCCTTTTGGGTGCTTCTACCCTTTGCTATACCCAGATTTCATGGGGGGGAGACCAGCGTTTCTCAAATTGGGGGTCCTGACCCAAAAGGGAGTCGCAGGGGAACACATGGTTATTTTAGGGGTGTCACCGTATTGCCACCCCTTTCTTCTGCACTGCCTTCGGAGCTGAGCAACTGAAAAGCGGTGGTTGCAATGCTGGCCAGGAACTTGGCTCTGAAGGCAGCACCCCCGCCAGCAGCAGAAGTAATAGTGGCAATGCTATACCCATGTCGCCCTTACTTCTGTGCTGCTGCTTTCAGCGCTGGGCACCCAGAGAGTGGCAGCTGCTAAGGTGCCTGCTCTGCCAGCAGCAGTGCAGAAATAAAGGTGTCCATACCACGCCATCCTTACTTCTATGCTGCTGCTGGCAGTAGCGCTGCCTTCAGAGCTAGACTCCCAGCCAGCAGTCACCACTCTGAGGGTATGTCTATATTGCATTCCTCCTCCGAGGGAGGAATGCAAATGCAGACAAACAAAAGTGCAAATGAAGCGCAGATTTGACTTTCCTGAGCTTCATTTGCATAATCATGTTATGGCGCTCTTTCAAAAAAGCCCTATTTCGAAAATGAAACCACGGTCTAGACGTGGTTATTTCAAAAATGGCAGGCTGTATGGGATCTTTCGAAAGAGGAATGCAATGTAGACATACCTTGAGTCACCAGTTCTGAAGGCAGAGCCTCTGGCAATAGCCGCGCAGAAGGGCAGCAGTGCCAGTATCCCCCTACAATAACTTTGCAACCCTCACACAGCTCCTTTTTGGGTCAGGACCCCTAAAATTACAACATGAAATGTGAAATTTAAATATATGAAATAATGAAATGTACCATTTAAAAAACCCTATGACCATGAAATTGATCAAAATGGACCATGAATTTGATGGGGCTGTAACCATAGCAGAAGGGTTAGATCTCTTACTGGCCCCAGCTGTTGAGCTGTTCATGAGCTAAAGCATCTGGTTTAACACCAACATTTTCTTTAAAGCCACTATCACCATTAACAAATTATTGGCTGAAGGTTTCTCTGCATGTCTGTCTGTGATGCAATCACTTTTGACCATACAGCCAAACAATTCCAACTCATCAATGCTTATTAATTTGGGGGAGAATCAAAAGAGGCAGAACGGGGGACATGTGAAACACCCGTTAATTCTTTAGCACCTCTGCTATTGTCCATCAAACCACACACTGATGGCGCTCATTAATGCCTGCCAGCAAAACAATACTCTCTCTCAGTTCTGCCTGTCCTCCCAACAGAGAATAACAGTGGCACCCTGCAGGACTTGTGTAAGCTGGAAAGCTCGTCTCTCTCACCTACAGAAATTGGTCCAATAGAAAGCATTACCTCATCCACCTTGACTCCCAGAGAGAAAGAAGAGTAGTTGGGGAAGGGGGAATAGAGAGGGACATGAACACATCCACTGGCATTGGGGAGGAGAATGAGGGATGCTGGAAGAGAGAGGGGGATTCCCCCCATGCTAGTGGCTTTGGGTAAGAGGAACATGGCAAAGGAGAGTAAAAAGGGTTCACACCAAGGTTGTGACATGAGGGGAAGGAGAAAAGGGGGGGCACAGAACTCCTGCCACAGAGAAGAGACATGAACGACCCTGGAATGAGGGGACATGGAGTATACAGAACTCCTGCTGTGAGGGAGAATGGGAGACCCTGGTATGGTGGGAAAGACAAACTGGGGGACATGGGGGAAAAGGAGTGTACACAGAGACTAGCATGAGGGGGGAGAACATGAGACTCTTGAATGGGGAAACAGGGGCCGCACAAAGCCCTTGGGATGAGGGGGAAAGTGGAAACAGGAGGAGGGAGAATGGGGCACACAGAATTCCTGGTGGGGAGAGACTCGAGGATCCTTGTATGGCGGAAGGGGAACTAGAGGTACACACAGCACCCCTGCCATGAAGGGAAAAATAGAGGACCCAGGAATGGGGTGTAGGAATGTAAAATCCCATTTGATAGTTTAACCAAGTAAACATAATGCCTGTGAGCTGTTGCCATCTACCAAAGGCATTTCACTTCCAGTAGAGAAGCACTTGCTACGTACGTGGTAACTCTGCAATCAGACTGTCCACATGAGCATCAGATTTGGACAATTTTCGTTTTGAAACCATGGCAACAATCTTTGTTGTATCCTACAGTAATATTAAAAAAAACAATTAGCAACTAGGCAAAGGAGATCCATTTTTACTTTAGCATTTGTAAACAAATGTAAAGTGAATAGAGAAGAGGCTATACTGAAGGAAAGTGCTCCAGGAATGCAGACTGCCCATTCAAAGGAAACAAGAGGGGTCTGGTTAACCATCATTATTCTTTGCACAAACACCTCTTCACTACAGACTGAGGTTAGGGCATGCCAATAAATCCATGGCATGTCACTTTTTTTAAAATGCAGTTTATTTTGTGTAAAGGGAAGTATATAAAAAAAGCAACCAAGCTAAGAAACATTTTTGAATGTATTTGACCTATCGGTGCCACAAATACACTTATTGTAGGTACTAGTGTAGCTATCAGAATGTGCAGTTGAGTCTATTTCGGTTTAAGCTCTACAACAGCGTTTCCCAAACTATGGGCTGCGGCCCGGTACCGGGCCTCAGCATGCCTGGTGGCTGCCGGCAGGGCCGGCCTTAGGCCCATTCGGGCTCCACACCCCTGAACCTGGAAGTGCCAGCGAGTTACAGAGCCGGCCACCAGGGCCTGAGCGCGGCCTCCGGCCCCGCAATGTGGAAGGCAGAAGGGAACGGGCTTGGGCGGCGGCGGGGCAGGGAGGAGAGGCGGCGGCGGGGAGAGAGGAGAGGAGGCAGCGGCAGGCTTGGGCGGAGGCGGCAGTGAGGGGGGGGGCTTGGGCGGAGGGGAAGGGGTGAAAGGAGAAGGGGCTTGGGCGGGCGGAGGGAAGGCACCAAGGGACAGGGTGCAGGAGAGAGACAAATGCCAGGGGCCAAGTACAGACAATGAGGGAAAGGGCAGGAGGAGGTGTCAGTGGGAGGGGGACAGGGTGATGCTGGGAGAGGAGAAGGGCACTGGGGGCTGGAGGAGGAGGTGCTGGGAGAAGGCTTGAAAGAAGGGGTGGGCATGAGGAAGGCTGGGATGGAGCAAGTCATGTGTGAGGGCACAGAGGGGCAGGAGGGGAATGGGGCAGAGAGTGGTGAGGGGTGGGTATTAGGGAAAAAGAGGCAAAGGGGGCAGAGGCAGTAAGGGAAGGGGAGGCACCAGGAGGGTGCAGGGCTAAGGGAAGGTGCAGGTGCCAGGGGATTCTGGGGTGAGGAGGAGGGGAGAGCTGGCCACCAGAAGCAACACTGGACGGGGGAATCGGGGCAGGCTGGGGAGATTGGGTGGCCGGTGGAAGCAGGGCTGCAGGAGGGTGCGAGGTTGGGGGCAGGAGCTGGCCGGGAAGACGTGCCGGGGAAGCCGCAGGAAGGAGGGCTGGACGCGGGCAGCGGGGCTGGCCAAGGGAGATTGGGAGGAGAAGCGGGGGAGAACTGGCTGCCCGGGAGGGGGTTGGGGGAAGTGGGGCTGGCCAGAGGCGCAGCAGGGGAGCAGGGGGGAGGAATGATTCGGCCTGCGGGGAGTGGGACTGACCTGGCCATATGTACATCTTGGGGCGCTGCCCCCGTTCCCCCCTCCCCCCCACAAAGCACAAAGCATGAGTTAGTCTGGCCCGGGGATTCTATTATCCCCCCCCACACACACCCCTCGAGTAGTTGCGAACTGTCTGGCTGGTAGACACATTCATGCAGCCTGAGCACATTTACCAGCCAGGCAGTTCGAAACTACAAACTGATACATCTAGTAATAATACAACTTACCTAATGAGAAAATACCAGACATGTTATATGTCTGGTATTTTCTCAGTTTGTTTTTTATGTGTTTATATTTATGGGGACACCATCACAGCGGAGACACGGGAACGCCACCCCGCCGGGCACCGCCCCGTCCCCGCGGAGACACGGGGACGCCACCCCGCCGGCCACCGCCCCGTCCCCGCGGAGACACGGGGACGCCACCCCGCCGGGCACCGCCCCGTCCCCGCGGAGACACGGGGACGCCACCCCGCCGGGCCACCGCCCTGTCCCCGCGGAGACACGGGGACGCCACCCCGCCGGGCACCGCCCCGTCCCCGCGGAGACACGGGGACGCCACCCCGCCGGACACCATCACCGCGGAGACATGGGGAGCACGACCCCATGCACACCCCGTTGCCATGGAGACAGGGAGAAGGAGACCCACTCCCGACCCTGTTGCCATGGAGACGAGGGACACCACCGCCACACGCCCCGTTGCCACGGACCCGGGACGGGGAGCAGCAGCCTCACGGCCAGTTTCCGGCCGCGCCGACAGCCGAGCGCCTCGTCTTGAGTTTCCCGCCAGCCAGTGACGCCTGTCGCGCCGTGATGACCTCACGGTGACGTACTTCCTGGCCCGTCTGTGAGGGGTCGGTCCCGGAAGCGGAGCGCGGCGAAGGGTGAGGCGCGGGCCTGGGGCGGGCGGCGGCGCTCGGGGCCTGGCCAGGCCTGGCTGCCCTCACGCCGAGGGGCTTGGCTGGGCGGGGCCCGTCGCTTCGGGGCAAGCTGGCGGCACAAAGGCTGCTGCCTACGAGACTGCGGGGGCACCGCGCATGCTCAGCAGCTCCGGCGAAGCACGGCCCTTGGCCCCGCCCACTGCCTGCGAGCTCGTGCCGCGAGGGGCGAGCAGGGGCTGGGGCCGGGGCTGCTGCTGGCCTTGCCCCGCCCCGCGCCCCTCGGACACTCCCCTGGCGTCAGGGGCGGCCTGTTAGTCCGACGGGCGGGGCCCGCCTCTCGTCCTGCCCGTGAGATGTCGGTTAACGGCTCGAGTACCCGCCAGTCCGAGCGCCCCAGCCGCCCCTGGAGCAGCGCTGGACCGCCCCGCGCCAGGCCCCGAGCCCAGCTGAGACGCACCTGCGAGCGTTTGCTGGTCGGCCGGCCGGCTGCTCTCTTCCCGCCATTGGTTCCGTGACCCCGGAGGGCGCTTGCTGCCTCTCTGTTCGCTGTGCAGCTTCCCGGGCCACTTCAGAAACTGCCTGCAAAACTGCCTGATTTGCCACTCGTAGCACGTTCCTGCAGGGAGCAGCTCTGTCCACAGATCTGTATGGACCTGCTCCTTGTAGGGTTGTACTCCTGCCGGTAGCAGTCTGTTACTGGTAGCACATTCCTACAAGGTAGCAGCTCCCTACCTACCACAGGCCAGAGCAGGCGGGAGAGGGTAAACCTAGGGAAGACGCACTCCGCACCAACTTGAGATGTGGAAGCAAAATGAATCAAGGAGCCAAAGTATCTGAAGAGAAGAAATTACTGAATTGCCTGGATACTGGTGTTAAAAACCCTGGATAACAAGAGGAATTGGAGTTGCTAATATGTATGGGAGGGGGAGCTGTGATCATGGGGGGGCTTCAGTTTGAGTAGCATATGCTGAAGGTCTCATGCTGCCAATGCTAAACCATCACTGGAATTACCTCAACACTATACACAGCAATTTCCTAACTCAAAAGTGTTGTAGCTGACCCAAGGGAATTCTTTATTAGACCTTGTCCCAACAGATGAAGAGGGAATGGATCACAACTAAAAATTAATGGTAGCTTAGACTAGTTAAAAGTTGGTTAAATAGGTAATGCGTAACTGCTGAAAACCTTACTGGTTGCACTCTACAGTATGAAGCTTACATAAGCTGTATACTGCAGAGCTCGCAGCAAAACCTCCCCAGGAGCGGGGCCACCAGACCCGCTCCTGGAGAGGCGGCTTCCCTGCTGCAGCAAAGCCTCCCCAGGAGCCAGCTAAGCACAACCAGCACGATTAATCAATAAGCATCAGCGTATCAGTTAAACAGTTGGTCGGTTACACTCTTAACGTCCCTCGCTTAGATACAAGTGATCATGTCTTGATCACTTTTATTATGTGCAAACAGAATTAAGTCTGGACCAGCAAAATATACACAACATTGTAAAAATGATGAGGCAAATCATGAGGTGCCTGCTGTTTGTCACCACATGCTATCAGGAACAGGTTCAGAAAGCACCATTTTTTCTGAGTGAAGCTCTATCCTTTCTGAGTTGAAAGTGCTAAGTGGAATCTGAGTATAACGCATAATCAGACCCATTTTGTTTACCAGAATCTACAGTAAAGATGAGTGAACCAGAGCTGCTGCTGGACTCCAATATCCGGTTATGGGTGGTTCTTCCAATTGTTTTCATAACATTCTTTGTTGGGATGATTCGTCACTATGTGTCCATCTTGCTCCAAAGTGACAAAAAGCTTACTAGGGAGCAAGTGTCTGACAGGTAAGTTAACAAGTGTGCTGAAGATTTCCTATGGTCTTTCTAATAAAGCTAGGATAAAAGAACATTATATTTGCAAAGTCAAGCAATCAAAAATAATGAAATACCAGAATTAAAATTGCTTATGCAAGCTTAATTTGGACTCGCTGTGTATATGCAATGATACAGTTTTTAATTACATGATCACATTTTTCAACTGGACTGCTATCTCATTCTGTGAACATGATGGATGTAGGTTACTGAATGAGCAGCTATTCAGTATTTCTTTTCTTTATTCACTCTGTGGCCCCGGGTCATATTTACTGCACTATTCAAATCCTACTAGGAACACAGAAGTATTAATTTCCTCATGGATTTTTTTTGTGGTGTATCATATAGCATCTAAGAATTTCATGAACATTCTGGAAAAAATTAATTGTTTTCCCAAGTTTCTTCTACTGGCCACTCTGGAAACAGGGTATTGAATTTGATGGACCAAAGACCTGAGCCGTGCAGATAATATCTTTTTTCATTGTATTCCTTTGGTATATATAGTCATGCCAGTTCTCTTCCAGAATATGATCTGAGGAAGTGGGTCAGGCCCACAAAAGCTCATCACCTATTTAACCATCTTGTTAGTCGTTAAAGTGCTACATAGTTTTTCCTTTTGTTTTATGTAAGCTCAGTATCCTGCTGTGAAAGGGTAGAAAGATGCTTTTGTTGGAAAGAGTTCTTTAAGCAAACAGGCTGGAGAACTCTCCTTTATGAGTGTAAAGAGAATACAGACAGGGAATATTCATTCATTATGTCCTTTGTTTATTTACTGGAAGATTGACCCGGTGTTGCTCAGGTCCTTAACTCAATTAATTTGGGGGTTTTTTTTGAAAATAAAATGAAAATGTATTTGCTTCATTGAAATCATTGCTCTGGGGTGGAGCTGGGAATGAGGGGTTCAGTAAGCAAGCTGCTCTGGGGAGAGAGGACAGCCCCCGCACTCTCACTCCACAGCAGCTTGGGGCCATGTGAGAAGCACCTCTCCATGGCTGCTGCAGCTCCAGTGTATGTCACACGGCTGGAGCAGGTCCAGGTTCGTCTGCCCCCTGCTCGCTCCCCAGCCAGAGTGAGGATGCAGCAAACTGGGCACTTTCCCCTCGTTCCCTGACAAAGGGGAACAACCAGCAATGGGCCACCCCTCACCCCCTTGAAGGGCACCTGGGGAGTAGGAGGCTCAGGGCTGGGGCAGTCCTGGACAGGGAGGGTACGCCCTAAGCTATCCCCTTTTACCTGCCTGGTGATTCTGTCTCCTCTTCAGATAGTTTTCTGAGAAGCAATCCCATTCCAGGCATATCCCATTTTCCTGTCAAAACCAAACCCTGACCTTGCTTTAAGTTATGATAAGACAAAGCTGTATGCCAATTTTGGTGAGCCTAGCTCTTACTGTTTAGGAGGAGTTCTTGAACAGACAGACAAACTCAAATATAGCATAGATTTTTGTCTTGTTTGGATCTCAGCTTGAGCTGCAACTATTTTTTTGTTGAGCTCTTAACTTTACAGTTGATTTATGCACAGTATCATTACTTCCTTTTAATTAAACTGCGGCTAACTGAGGAATCTATTATTATGTATCAAAAGTACATTGATTCTCCTGTAGCTTTGCAAAATGTATTCCCTATTACATCTTATTTCAGTTTGGACAGCAAAGATTTTGGTGAATCAGGTCTATTTAATACTAGACATATTTTTGGTTTTCTTATATAAAAATTGTCTTTAAGCCTAGAAGCAGCTGCTATTCTGACAGAGATTTCTGCTCAAAGAAGGCCCAAAAATTCATTACTTCATGGAATCTAAGGGTATGTCTACACACAATTTTTATTTTGGGAGAAGGATGCAAATAGCGCTGTGCATTTGCGTACTTCCTTTTTTTTTTTAAGATGCTCTTAATAGGAGTTTATTTCAAAATTCGGCCGCGTGTAGATGAGGGTAAATACCGGAAGAGCGTCTTCCAAAAAAAAACACGGAAGAAGTATGCAAATGCGCAGCACTATTTGCATCCTTCTCCCAAAATAAAAATGGTGTAAACATACTCTTTGAAATGAAATGTAGGGTATGTAGACAACATCTGATGCAATTTAAATTGTCCTCCTTTAAGGAAATCTTCCATTTTCCCAGTCAGGCAAGAGGAGAAAGAGGTGACCTTTTTATCCCTCTCCCCTGCTGATTTATGAGTGAGATCCTCCAAATTATGAAAAATATTACTCTGGAAATGAGTTTCCATTAATAGAAAGGTGTCGTTATGTTTGTGTGGTAGATATCCCTAAGTCAGTCTCTCTCAGCTCGTTTACTGTGCAGCTTGTTGGTTTACCCACAGCTCACTTGCATCCCTAATATCTACTATTTTCTAATGTCAATCTTTGACAGTCCTGCAATAATGGATTTCTTTTTTTAGCCAAGTCCTAATTCGAAGCAGAGTCCTCAGAGAAAATGGAAAATACATTCCAAAACAGGTACGTGCATGTGTGAAGCTGCTTATTTGAATTGCTTTAATATTTGTATGGAGGCTGTATAGAGAAAATGATGACGTAAATTCAAATAAATGTTTAAATTTGAAAGCCAGAAGGGAACAATGCGGTCATGTAGTCTGACTTTGTAACACAAGCCAAAGAACCCTCTGAAAATATTTCCTAGAGCACCTCTAGAAAAACATCCAATCATAATTTAAAAGTTATCACGGGTGGAGAATCCACCATGACATTGGTAAGTTGTTCCAGTGATTAATTACTCCCATTGTTAAACGTTTACACCTTATTTCCAGCATTAATTTGTCTTGCTTCAGCTTGCAGCCACTGGGCACTGTTGGCCTTTTCTCTCCTACGTTGAAGAGCACATTACCAAATATTTGTTTCCTATGTAGATACTAATAGACTGTAATCAAGTCACTCCTTAATCTTGGGTAAATATATTGATCTTCTTGAGTCTACCACTTTATTCTAATCCTTTAATCATTTTCATGGATCTTTTCTGAATCTTCTCCAATTTATCAACATTCTTCTTGGAATGGGGGCACCAAAACCGAACACAGGATTCCAGCTGCCGTCCTGTCACTGCCAAACACAGAAGGAAAATAATCTCTTGGCTCCTACTCAGGAGTCTGCTGTTGCTTTATGCAAGGTTTGCATTGGCCCTTTTCATCACAGTGTTGTAGTGGGAGCTTATGTACAGCTGATATCCACTATAAACCCCAAATCTTTTTCAAATATTAAGCCCAGAAAGAAGTATGATTTCATTGCTAAAATTGAGACTGGCACTCAAATGTCAGAGGCAGGAAGCCTGCTAAACAGCCAGTGGGGCTATTGGACGATCAAGAGGTAAAAAGAGCATTCAAGGACAATTAGACGGTTGTGGAGAAACTACATGAATTATTTGCATCAGTTTCCATGGCAGAGGATATGAGGGGGATCCCTAAACCTGAACCATTCTTTTTAGATGACAAATCGGAGGAACTGTCCCAGATTGAGGTATCAGAGGATGTTTGGAACAAATTGAGAAACAGTAATAAATCATCACTACCAGCTGCAATTCACCCAAAAATTCTGAAGGAACTCAGATGTGAAATTGCAGAACTACTAACTGTGGTCTGTAACCTAGCATTTAAATCAACTGTACCAAATGACTGGAAGATAGCTAACGTGACACTACTTTTTTAAAAAGGACTCCAAAGGTGATACCCCCAGTTACTGCTCTGAAGTCAGGCCAGTAACCCCAACTTCAGTACCAAGCAAACTGGTTGAAACTATAGAAACGAACAGTTTCTGAATCTGAATATTGTCAGACACAGAGGAACATAATTTGTTGTGGAAGAGTCAACATTGTTTTTGTAAAGGGAAATCATGCCTCACCAGTCTATTAGAATTCTTGGAGAGGGTCAACAAACATATGGACAAGGAGGATCAGTTGGATATTGTTAGATTTTCAGAAAGCCTTTGGCAAGGCTTGTAAGCAAAGCAAGCTGCCATAGGGATAAGGAGGAAGGTCCTGTCATGGATTGATAACTGATTAAAAGCTGGGAAACAAAGGGTAGATATAAATGATCAGTGTTCACACTGGAGAGAGCTAAATAGTGATATTCCCCAGGGGTCTGTTCTAGAACCAGTCCTATTCAACATATTCATAAATGATCTGGAGAAAGGGGTATTGAGAGAGACAGCAAAATTTGCAGATGATACAAAACTACTCAAGACAGTTAAATCCCAAACTGCAAAGAGCTGCAAATAAGTCTTTCAAAACCGGGTGACTGGGCAACAAATTGGCAGATTAAATTTAATGTTGATAAATGTAAAGTAATGCACGTTGGAAAACATAATCCAAACTATACATATAAAATGATGTCTAAATTATCTGTTGCCACTCGAGAGAGATGTTGGAGTCATTGTGGATAGTTCTTTGAAAACATCCATTCAATCTGCAGTGGCAGTTAAAAGTGAACAGAATGTTGGGAATTACTAAGAAAGAGATAAGACAGAATATATTGCCTCTATATCCGTGGTGCCTTACCAGATCTGAAGCAGTGGCTACTGCCAGGGCTCGCCGAACCGCGCTGTCCGGCAATATGCGCGTGCGCAGATCGTTCTGCGCATGCGCAGATCGCCCGAACCCGGCTCTTCCGGGTTACAGTCTACTCGCCACGGGCAAGTAGATTGTATTATTTGTCGAGCCCTGGCTACTGCTATAGTGAACTAGCTACACTCAACCGGCCAAGTAGCCACATGTGGCTAGTGGCTAACGGGTTGGACACCATGGCTCTATATAAATCCACAGTATGCCCACATCTTAAATACTGGGTGCATATGTGCTCTCCCCATCTCAAAAAAGAGATCTTGGCATTGGAAAAGGTTCAGAAATGGACAACAAAAATGATTAGGGTTATGGAATAGCTCCTGTATGAGAAAAGATTAATAAAGGGATGTTTCAGCTTGGAAGAGAGACAGCTTGGGAGGTATGGTCGAGGTCTGTAAAATCATGACTAGTATGGAGAAAGTAGATAAGGAATTGCTGTTTACTTGTTCTAACACTAAAATCACCAAATAAACTTAATAAGCAGCCAGTTTAAAGCAAACAAAAGGAAGTGTTTCTTTACCCAACGCACAGGCACCCTGTGGAACTCTTTGCCAGAGTATATTGTGAAGGGCAAGACTACAATGGGATTAAAAAAAGAACTAGATAAATTCATGGAAGTTAGGTTCATCAATAACTATAAGCCAGGATACGCAAGGGAGGGTGTCCCTAGTCTCTGTTTGCCAGAAGCTGGGAATGAATGACAAAGAATGGATCATTGAATGTTTCCCTGTTCTGTTCATTCTCTCTGGGGTACCTGGCATTGGCCACTGTCAGAAGACAGGATATTCGGCTAGATGGACCTTTGGCCTGGCCCAGTATGGTCATTCTTATGTTCTTATTACACATTTAAAGCAAGAATGTGCAATACTGCAGCAGGTCACAGGACATGGGCTGATAGCTCTACCAATTGGAAAGAAGTATCTACCATCTGCATTGATTTAATTGCTTTCAAAATATAAATATTTTGTTCTCGGCTTCCAAGAATGTCGGGAAGCCATCTTTAAGAAAAAAGACATGTAGAAAGGTGTCAATCTCCTTGGGAGCAAATGACTTCTGTGCATGAAATAGTTAATTATGTTTGAGACGAGAGAGAATTTCAGAGATAGACGCTAAACTGGGGACACTGAAGCCAGAATCTGAGGCCAAATAAGTCAGTTATTGAAATGGCTAGGATCCAGAGAAAACGCCTAACTGACTGCAAGGCTGAGCTTGATAAGCTTACAGAGGGGATGGTCTGATGAAACTGCCTGCAATGACACACAGCCAATCTGCGACTGCTAATAGCAAATATTCCCACTGGCCAGCGATGGGGAGGGGAGGCCTCTGAGTTACTGCAGAGGATTCTTGACTAGGTGTCTGCCTAGTGGGTCTTGCTGAAATGCTCATGGTCCAGTTGATCACTATATCTGTGGTTGAGAAGCACTGGCAAAGACCACAGGGATTTTCGCTTTCCTCTGCAGCACAGCCCACAGGTCACTTGCAGGTTTAAAATAATGTAAGTGGTGGATTCTCTATAACTTGAAATCTTTACATCATGATTTGGAGGCTTCATTAGCTCACCAGAGGGTAGGGGGACAAGGTTCTGAGGTCTGCAGTGTGTAGAAAGTCATACTAGATGATCAGAATGGCCCTTTCCAGCCTTAATGTCCATGAGACCTGGAAGGCAGAGCAAGACTCCACGTGATGTTAGTGGATATCTATGCAGGAGAGAAAGGAGGAGACATGTAAAAGGCATACATCCTGAACACTGGAAAGGAAGTCTGTTGTTTGTGTGTTCGGTTGCACCAGTCTGATTCCCAGCCCAGTTAGAATTCGCTGTTCCTTTTGTTTTCAGTCTTTCCTGACGCGGAAGTATTTCTTCAATAACCCAGAGGATGGATTTTTTAAAAAAACAAAAAGGAAGGTAGTGCCCCCTTCTCCAATGACAGGTATGTGTAGAGATCATTGCAAAAAGCATTCTAGGAGAGCAGGTGGCTTTCCTGATAAGGTTCTAGCTCTCTTGTAACGCACCGTGCTTTTTGTATTTTAAGGGGGAAGAATAAAGTAATCAGAATAATAATAAAGTGTTCATGTGGCTAGGTTCTGTGGGCTCATAAGTGCTGGTATTTGATGTGCCATGTCACTTGCTGACCTCTGATCCCCTCACTTATGTCTTCCTTGCTGAAGTGAAGCCATGAAAATCAGTAGACTCTTTAGTGTTACCATTTTTAATGGGGAACTGCAACATTTAAAAAAAACCAACCTGACCTTCTGCTCTTTTTTGTTGCTTTACAATGAATAAGGAATAAGTATTTGAGGGTTTGCCCCCCTGTGTATTTTTAACCTTAGAATAATCACGTCTAATCTGCCCTGACAAACCTGCTGAATGTCTCTGGAAATATGTGCTGTTGCCAACATGTTGGGCCTACGAAAATAGAGACAGATGGTGGGTGAGGTCATAGCTTTTATTGGACCCACTTTTGCTAGTGAGAGAAAAATCTTTCGGGCTACACGGTGCTCCGACACTTGGCAATCATTATTGGCTTATTAAGTAGGTCACAGCAAAGTGTTTCAAGATTAAAACTATCCTACCAGGCTGAGGGTACGTCTGCACTACAAAACCTTTTCAATAAGGCCTACTCTAAAACTGCTATAACGTAGAGATAACCTACACCAGCAAGAGCACATCCCCAAACAGCAATCGCTACCTCGACAGCTGAGGGTTTTGGCAGCATACCTACATTAGTTTGAAGGGAGGGCTGGATTTCCACCTCTCACTGATTATGATATGCTGACATAACTTCTAAGTGAAAACCAAACTGAAGTCCAGTTTCTAATAGGAAAAGAGAGAGGTGGGAGGAATGGGTGTGTGTGCGAGAGCAGGAGTCATATGTCCCCCACTCAAGACACAGATGTGGAAATGACTGTCTGCTATCCTTTCCTCATCTGCTACATTCAGAGCATCTTGCAGGGTTAGAAAAAGGCCCAGCTATAGGATGACAAATCCCTGGAACCCCATATTTAGTGGGGACAGCTTTTATATGCTTCCTGCTACCCTACACTCAGACTGTATTGTCAAATGCCCTTCAAAAAAAGTGGCCCAAAGGGAAGGCAATCTTGTCCCATCAGAATGGCCAGTAAAAACAAGTTTTCAGATCTATGTATTGTCAGCTCTGTTATCTTAAAATGGGTGTGGTCTCTTAACATAACCCTTTTGCACCCTCAGCAGAACCCCTGCAGTCCTTACTCACCGTCCTTTTAGGCCTTGTTTACACACAAATTTGCTTCATTTGCATTCCTGTATGGCCACTCTTACTTCAGCTTAGCATAAACCTGTTCCTCATTGACTTAAGATACATTTAAATCCCTGTCCACCTACATGTTTGCACCAATTAAACGCAGTTGGTTTAAAATAACACCTTTAAACTCCATGTCTAGACAAGGTTGTAGCCTTACAAACCCAGCTCTCACCATTTCTTTGCCTCTGTCCTCTGCTTTCTTTGCACAATAATTGTATATAGCATGCTTATAGGTTGTGCACTTTTGCCACCCTTCCTCTTTTGGGACACCTTGTGACGTCAGCCCAGGCTAGCATTCAGCACCAGCTTCCACAAGGCTTGGGGAGGTGGGGTGCAAGAGAAGGGAAATGCTAATTTCAGTTCGGTCACTCGTGTAGCCCTTCAGGGTTAGGGTGCAACAAGGAGCTGACTCCAGCATCCAGCAGTGGAAAAATGCTTTTCTGACTTCTTAGCCAACCTGAAATTTTTCAGAGGAAACATCATAGAGGTGTAGGTAAAGCTCTGGCCTAAGAAACTCATAGGACACAAACTTCTTGTCAGTTCTGTGAATTCAGAACCTGGGCTTTTTGCTGGATGCCCCCACTTCAGATTTGTGTAAGGGATTGCATAGTTGAAGTGACACCATTTCGTTAACAATGTGTGCTGTTCACCTCCTTTGTAAAACACTTGGAGACCGACTTAGTAAAAGTGCTATAAGACATAGATGGGGGCATGGTCACGATTAACCTCTCCTTCACTCCTTATTGATACAACCCCTTTTTCAGTCAAGTTACTGGACCTCTTACATTTCTTGTAACTACTGACAGAAAAGCAGGATGTGATGAAACATGGGAAGGCAGAGTGGAGTCAATGCTTAATGTGCTTTAACCTGTACTTGGTAGATCCTACTATGCTGACAGATATGATGAAAGGGAATGTAACTAATGTTCTACCCATGATCCTCATCGGCGGTTGGATCAACATGACCTTCTCGGGATTTGTAACAAGTAAGTGTCCGAAATGAGAGCGTGCACAGAGCAATGTGCAATGATTGGCTGCAGGCAGTAGGACCCTCCAAGCCTTGCTACCTCCACCTACACATGGACTGAGCGAGTGGGATGAAGTGAGTGTAATCCTGGCTTTGAAGAGGCACAGCAGATCAAATAAGGGAATGCAGAATCTCCACATCTACCATTAATAACAACTACACACATAAAACAATGGGGTCTAACTTAGCTGTTATCACTCAAGAAAAAAATCTTGGTGATCTATGGCTAGTTCTCTGGAAATGGCAATCAGAAAAGCTAAGCAAATGTTGGGAATTAAGAAAGGGACAGATAATGAGAGAAAATATTGTCTACATAAATCCATGGTGCGCCCACGCCTTGAATCCTTCAATGCAGATGTGGTTGCCCCATCTCAAAAAAGATTGATTGGAATGAGAAAAGGTACAGAAAAGGGCAACAGAAATGATGAGGGTTTGGAACAACTTCCATATGAGGAGAGATTAATAAGACTGGGAGTTTTCATCTTGGAAAAGAGGTGACTAAGGGGAGAATATGATAACAATCTATCTGGTATTGCAAAAGTAACTAAGAAAGTGTTATTTACTCTGATAATGTAAGAACTAGGGGTCACCAAATAAAATTAACAGGCAGCAGGTTTAAAATAAACAAAGGTAATATTTCTTCACATAGTGCAGTCAACCTATAGAACACTTTCCCAGAAGATGTTTGCAAGGCCAAGATTATAGCGGGGTTCAAAAAAGAGCAACATGTTGGCACTGTTGTGATTAAGCAGGCATCTAGCAGGGATTTGGAGATGCTGAGTATTTCTGGCAGAAGTGCTCTCCATTTGATGCAAAGGCTCATTCACTCAGTGACAGTGGAGTGAGAAACACGTTTTAAAAACAGCGAAGTGTGACCATGAAACACAGACACTGGTAGGTGCACTTGGAAATAGGTGTGGCACCAGAAACTGCTTGGAACTTTTTTATTTCCTAGATTTGAAGTTGGTGGGGTAGGTTTCTTCCACATGTGAACAGGAGTCAGATCACATTAAGTAACTGATGCTGGGGTCTAAATGTATACATTGTCCTTCAATATGGCATTGGGTTTACTCCTGCTGTCTGTGAGATGGCTCATTACGTATGGTTCCCATCCATCATGGCAGAGTTAATAGTGATGCTTTGATCTCTTTTCAAAAATCCTTTAACATTTGACCTTTATTGGGAGTTAACAAACAAGTGAGCCTTGTGTACCTCCCCTTGGTATGTACTAACATTTTTCAGCTGCACAGCTGGGAATGGACTAGCTCTGCGGTTGCTTACCATTGTTTGTGAGAGAATCTTGTTTGTCTTCCTCGCAGCAAAAGTACCGTTTCCCCTGACGCTGCGCTTTAAACCAATGCTGCAGCAGGGAATTGAGCTGCTCACTTTGGATGCATCCTGGTAAGAGCTTTGTTTTGGAACCAGTATATCCTGGGCTGGGGGCAAGGGGCTTTTGCTAGGAAAAGCTTAGATTGAAAGAGTGCACCCAGACTGGCCCTGCAAGCACAGCTCAAGTGAGGTCAGAAATCAGTCCCTCGCTGAGCGGAAATCTAACCCTTTTGTTTTGCTTTGGCAGGGTGAGTTCTGCTTCATGGTACTTCCTGAATGTGTTTGGTCTGAGAAGCATTTACACACTCATCCTGGGCCAAGATAATGGTAAGACCTTGTTGTTTCTGTTAGTTTAATTGGAGTCTGCTTGTGTTGGAGTGTTCATCTGAGCAAATACTAACGAGGCTCCCAGCAGGGCTGGAAAGCCATGAGTTGTTGAACCAGACACTTTCGCATTGTGTAAGGTTATTCAGTCCTACCACTGTGCTCTCTGTGTGGATGATGCTAGGACTGGCTTTGGAAATCTGTTCTATTGCCCATTCAGTGACTGTTAATAACCTTCCACAGTTCACAGCTTCGACTTTGCTTTCCTTTGCCTCAGGCAGGTGGAGAGCACTCTCTCTAAATCTGCTTGGAGTCTTAGCGTGAAAGAAAAGCGTGAAGACTTAACTACTCTCTGCTGCTAGCTGTGGGGCAATGGGACAGCTGGGGCGCTAGAAGTTCACATCTCCCTCCTCCCTGCACTGCTCCTCTTTAAAAGTCCATCTGCCCCCCCTCAGAGGGGAGAGAACAATGGGTTCTGCCACTGCTGCCCACGCCAGAAGCCCTCAGCCACCTCAGAGAAAGGGTGGGAAGCAGGTGTTGGGTTTGGGCTCCGTATTCCAAACCACCTAGCAATAACCCCAGAACTCTTGGAGGCTCCTTCCCTCCTGTGCCTTCAAATCAGAATCTCTGCTCCACTGCAAGTGTGGGGACAGCAGCAAAACTGAAGTTTACATCAAAGCAGCAAGGGCTGCGGTACTGACTGCAGCGGTGGCTGCTAATGTCAGGCTGGTCGGTGCTTCTAAAGTGGAATATGCAACCAACATCCTAAGTCAGCATTGTTTCAGGCTTTGGACTGGGACACTGGGGAGTAAGTTGGCCCAGTCTGGCCTTCTGTAGACATCAGTCTCCATGGCTCTGCCCTTTCAGGGATTGTCACATCCACATTTAGGATGATGCTGAGAGAAAAATCTCCCAGTTTCCTGTGTAAAAATCATTAACTTATGTTGGGAAGCCCTGATGTGAAATCCCTAGCAAGACGATGAAGAAGTATTACGAGCTGACTCGGGGAACTTGGCTTAGTGGCCACAGGAAGCTCATTTGGTTGCTGTTGACAGTTTTCTCCATTGCATTCAAAGTTACATCCCTAGGAGAGATTGTATTTGAGAGCTAGAGAGGGGCCGCCACACGACTCTCTGAAAATCCCCTATTCAAAGAAACAGAGCAAAACTGCCTTTCCAGTCATCCCATTCACAGTCCTGGAGTTCCCCTGAGCTGTTGGCAGCAGGCCCCAAGAGTCACTGGAGGGCTGTTCTTCCAGAACTGCTCCCTGCCATTCTGGCTGGTAACTGCCCTCGAGCTCTTCACAAGGAGGACAGTGAATGCTGCCGCTCTCAGGGAGACAAGCTAGCAGTGGCTGCCCTATCTGGGTGAGTGACTGAGGCATCTGCCAGCTCTGGTGCTTCAGGTGCAACTGCACATTGAATCCCTTACCTTTGTGCCCCGAGTCAGAAATTCATTTCTCTGAGCTGGACACTAGTTTTTCCACTGGTGTAAACAGTACAGCTGGCATCCTGGGCACAGTGCTCAAAGGAATGGTGTTCCAGGTAGGCGTGAAATGCCAGATTCCCCAGCCCAGCAGACTGGCATCATATTGTCTAAGAAAAGTGCCCATGTATGCTATTAAGAATCTAAAGGCAGCTTGATAACAGTCTCTTGACATTAAGATGGCTTTCAGCTGCTGGCCAGTGGTCCCCAAGCCCCCCAAACCACAGCTGATAACCCACATCACTTTCCAAAGAGGTTGTAAGAGCAGAGTTCTTCCAAAGCAAAATTACTGCTGTTCCACTGGGCCACGCACAGACAGCTTCTTTGTCACTCAGATAATAAGCAGCTATGCTGCTGCTTCTGGTTTATAAACTTCTGCAAGAGCAGACTCGCCGCAGAGATTCCCTCCCTTGCATTAGCAAGGTTCCCTCCACTTAAGTCGTGGCAGGTTTTTACAGACAGGAAAGTAAATTTTTGGTGGGAGAACAGGGCAGAACCACCGCCATGGGGCAGGTGGGTTACTGAAGCCTTTTCGCTACTGGCAGTTCATCTGTCCAAGCTGAATTTTGATTTTCCTTCATGGATTCTGGTCATTAGCCATTTTAGTATTCATTGCCATGGAATGTTTCCATTTGGAGATCTGTGTAGCTTTGCTAGTTTGTTTTGCCTAGTCATATGGTCAGCGGGAATGCTAAACAGATCCTGCACTGGTGGAGGCTGTCTATCTGTGAAGCCCTTCAGTTGGGGATGGCACGGTGTGTCAGCAGACACACAATGTTAACGTGCACATGGAGTACAGTTACTCCCACGTCTGCACTCGTGGGGAGCATGGCTGAGGAAGTAATTAGCAGATGAGAAATGTTCCTTTCCACTTTGCCTCATGAGCTGCTACTGTTGTCCTGCAGGATCAGCATAGCATGATCATGGTGGGTGGGTGCCTGCAGCTCTAGTCTATAGTTAAGGTCCAGGACTCCTCTGGTGGTATGGTGCTTTCATGAGCTCTCTCTCCCTGTAGTGTAAGTAAATGTCCCCCCTTGTTTCTCTTTTGCAGCTGCAGACCAATCTAGGGTGATGCAGGAACAGATGACAGGTGCAGCAATGGCCATGCCTGCAGATACGAACAAAGCCTTTAAGGTACAGTATTGCTTACATTTCCAGCTTCACCTTTGTGCTCTGTGCTCTTACAAGCTTGTGCATTGCCTACAGCCCCTCTTCCCTTACTCACTGCCTGGAGAACAAAGGTCCTCTGAAGGAGTGAGGAAAGAGGGGCAATGAGGGAATCTGGGAAGGTAATATTCTGATAACTTCTGTTAGAGATAAATAGCCTAGCTATTTCGCTCATGAAATAGCCTCCATGTTTTTCCTGTTCGAGGATTAAAAGCACAAAAGAATCCACCTCAGGGGGAAATGCTAGGAGTGCTAATGAAGAAGAGCTACTGAACAGTACTTTTCAAAAGTGGGTATCTGACTAGCCTTGAGAGAGTAGTTCTGCATGATGAGATCCAAACACTTGTTGCACAGATCTGAGCTAGCAAATGACTAACACAGAAAGTAGAAGCTTCCTTCGTGCTGAGGAATGGGCTTTCCGGCCATCTGAAGTAAGCCTAGTTATTCTCAGGCCTGTCTGAATACAGGAGAAGATCCATTTGGACAAACTCTTCATTTATTTTCCTCTTTGGACCTTCCTCCAAGGGCAGCAAATAACCCAAATGACTTCACAAAAGAGGTGGCTGGGTCCAGATAACGGTG
Source organism: Rafetus swinhoei (assembly GCA_019425775.1). NCBI lineage: Eukaryota > Metazoa > Chordata > Testudines > Trionychidae > Rafetus > Rafetus swinhoei. The sequence continues at coordinate 825,515 of CM033435.1, read as the reverse complement.
AAACTGAACACAAGCTCACCTCATGGAGCAGGTCTGTGAGGGACCTTGGGAAAGAAATCAGCAGAGGGGACCATCTCAGAGGAAAGCTTGCCCACCTTTTGGCAATTTTTGGGGTGAGACGAAAGCTTGACTTCATCCTTATGAAAGCCACTAAAGTGGTCAGAGAAAGTTGATACCGAAGGTTGGAGAATCCTCACCTGCCTGGCAGAGGAGAGCACAATCAGGAAGGTATCTCCAGGACAGAAAGCATAAAGAACCCTCAGACAGAAGTTGTGAGTTTAGTGAGGCTCCAATATCAGTCCAACAAAGCTAGTGAAGCCCATGATGGAGGGTTAAAGTGGGCAGGAGTATCTTCCCAAATTGAAAAGCTTATTTGCTGATGAGCAAAATTAACAGGCAGAAACAACAGCTAGGTGAACTTGTAAGGAAGATCAGGGTTAGCTGGACTCCTGAATGGATCATTCCAAGAGCTTGCTGCAAATGTCTTGTAGGATTTCATCAGCGCCTGACATGTCATCTGGAAAACCCAGAGAGTTGGGAGTCCCGTAATGCCAGTTGTTGAAAGTAGGGAAGTGCTGTTCGCGGTGAGACTTATCAGTCACTGCAAGAGGAAAGATTGGGCATGACGGACAGGAACAGAACATTCTCACGCCTGAGCATTAGATTAATAGAGTTTGAGCCTCAGTGAAATATTTGTGCTTCATCTTGCTGCGTGAAGGACTGAGGCAGAGGAGGAAAGCATAAGTACTGGAAGCCTGAGCCTAGGGACCAGAAAAGTGCTTGGAAGAGCTGCCTGACCTCTGCCTGCTTGATTACAGAATTACTGGTACTTGGGGCATTGGCCTGCAGTGTCCAGATCTTGTCTGTCTGCATCTGATGGAATCAAGCAGCCTCCGTACCCACTCTCACACCGGGACTTCCCCTTCTGGTTAATGGAAACCTATTAACTGCCTCCGTTCTGGTCCTGCTTCTTCCCACTAACTGCAGCCAGAGCAGTCCCACGCTGCTGTGTGTAAAGGGAGTTAGACAGGCTGATGGTCTGCCCCTGAAAATTGATTGATGCAGTGAGTTTCCTAAAGACACCTTGCAGCCAGAGGCCCACATTGTGGAAGGACTAGTCAAATGACAACCAATGGTGAGCCACAGGTTATTGATGGGTGATCCCCAGAACACCTCTCCTCTGCAGTGCCTGTTAATCTCCCAGACAACCTGTCTCAAATTGAGCATAATAGCAGGAATCAGAACAATAGATTCAGGGCATATTCCCAGGCCAGCTCTGGGTGACGTAAGGTATTTGTAATTTGACGTAAGGGAAAGTGACTCAGCAGAAAAAGGACAATATTCATCTGCAAGGATTTTTCTCAGCTGAAGAAAATCTTTTCCTGTACAAATCAAGGCACGTTAGCGCTAGCAAAGCAAATGTAAGATTCCCTAGCCGCGGGTTCTCGGATTCCCCTGACCCTGGAGAATCCTGTTTTAGTTCCTCAGCACCTGTTCAAGGGAAGAGGGGAAGTCAGTTTAATTCCCCTTGTCACAGTCCTTGAGAAGCTATGCCACCGTCAGGAAGGGAATCGAGACACTCTCAGCTTGGATAGCAGCCACTTCGTCCTGCCTGGTGCTCTCACACTACATTATGTTTGCCCAATCTCAGACCCAGGTGCCTCTTGCTGCTAAGAACTCACCTTAATTCAGCAGGAAAACTCAGTGGCCCCATTGCTTCGAGAGATGCAGAATGAAACCGTGATGCCGTCCTCCCAATCAGAATTGTGGCCATTCATCAGCAGCACATTCTCATTCAACAGAGACCCTTCCTCTTCAGGCGGCGAAGGCAGGAGCACTCCTCAGAGCACTGCTCAGTGAGCATCACTGCCTCCTTTGGAGAAGGCAAACCACCCTAGCCCCGAAGCAGGCTGGATGCCAGCTGCTCCTTAACAAAAGTGCTGGGCACCACTGTATGCACAGCGGTGATAGTCTAGCCCCTAGAACATACCTTCCTGTAAAGGGCAAATAAGCCTTCTGGCATGTATGTTTGTTCCCAGTAATATTTTGTCTTCCCAGAAAAGAGAAATGTCTTTACCCTCCAGACCAGCTCAGGGGCAAGCCTCTCCATAGTTTGTTTTAAACTGGTGTTCTCGTGTGTGCTGACGCTGCTCATGGCGCAGGGCTCAGGGACTTCTGCCTCCGCTTCAGTGTGGGGAAATGGGCTGCATGGAAGGCTGCGCAGAAATTCCGCAAGGGCCAGCTGCAGCCCTGGAACTGCTGACCGTGGAGGTCTGCAGGGGGCTCCAGCATGGCAGCCTGCTCCAGTCCTACAGAATGTGTAAGCCCCATAGCCTCTTGGGACCTGCGGCGGTGATAAGCCCCAATCCTTGGGGGCGTGATCAATGCTGCCATGAGGCCTGCAGAATTCTTGGCAATACAGATAATCACAGTAAGTTATCCAGTTGCCACGAATCACTACTCCCTCTGGGGACAAACAAATCCAGTGAATGTGACATTTGTAGTCACGGATTTCAGAGAGAGAATACCCCTCCAAAAGGTGGAGGCCTTTACTCATTTTTCAGATTCTTTGTAAGTGTGAAAAAGCCTTACAGCTCTAAAAGGTGTTCATTAACCAACTTTCAGACATGCTCGTCTGGAAGAGCAGACTCCATGAGAGTCATTTAAGCAGAATGTATTTGTTTTGATGCAGTTGACAGGAAGGAGCCCTGTTCAAATAAACGGGCATTGCACCATCCTTGAAGAGAATATGCACAAGAAGTGACAAGAGAACTGTTTTAATTCTCAGGCTGCTCTTTCTTCCCCCTTTCTATTTACCCTCCTTGTAGACGGAATGGGAAGCATTAGAATTGACTGATCATCAGTGGGCATTAGAGGATGTGGAAGAAGAGCTCATGGCCAAAGATCTCCACTTTGAAGGCATGTTTAAGGAAGAGTTACAGACCTCTATTTTCTGAAAATAAAGCTGAGTTTGAACATATGCTTTGCATTTTCCTGCAAAAGGTGTTTAAAAATGTTACTTACTAAAATATACTGTTACTTTTTGGTGCTCAGAATAAAAGAGACCATGTTGAGAACTGCATTTATCTAGCTTCCATTTATCTAGTTCCCATCTGTCTTTGGGCTAGATTTGATCCCAAGGGGATCAGTATAGGTTTCCAGATCAAGTAATACACTAGTAAAGCAGTCTTAAAGTAGAAAATATAACCATGTCAGAATAAGAAATGCAGAACTGAAGTACCAAAAAAAATATATCACTCATCTTTCAGAATCAGCCTCAGGGTTCAGTTTCATTCTCATCTTTATAGTCTTTTTCCTGTTTTATCAATTATTGTTTTCCTCTGAGAAAACGGTACAAAATAAAAAACGTAGTGTTTTAACACTAAAAAAACTCATAGGCCACTACTGTTAGAATTATTTTTCCTCTGAAAAACCAAGGTGTGTGTAGTGCAGTTTGCACGTGTACGAGCCTGACTTGCTTTGTAATAGACATTCTGAGGTGTAGCACAGCGCACAAGGAGTACAGTGCATACTCTCCAAATTCACACTGCCTTTGGGAGCATCACTATTGGGTTATGGTTATTGGTGCCGTTATCACACATAGCTGTTTGTGTAGACTTCATGGGACACCACTCTGACTGACCGTGTGTCTAAACTACATCGCTTTGCCGACAGAGGGATGTAGATTAGACACTTTGAAAGTGCCAATGAGCCCGGGATTTAAATATCCCAGGCTTCATTTGCATACTCACGTTTGGACGCTGTGCCAATCACGCGCCCTTCCGAAAGTGAAAGTAAAGTCTAGCCGCGGCTCTGCTGACAGCGGGAGCAGATCCTGTAGCTCCCCGCTGTCGGCAGAGCCGCAGCTAGACTTTACTTTCACTTTCGAAAGGGCGCGTGATCGGCACAGCACCCGAACGTGAGTATGCAAATGAAGCCTGGGATATTTAAATCCCGGGCTCATTGGCACTTTCAAAGTGCTTGATTTGCATCCCTCTGTTGGCAGGGGGATGCAGTCTAGACATAGCCATGGTGATGCAGCTAGGGCTGAGCAGCTGTGACCCCACATGACTGCCTCGTATTGGCTAGGTGTCTTGCTGCAATCTCTTTTTCCTGCCCCCAGTAAGTTGTCATCCTTGCTTGACAGACCTTCAGTGGCTCAGCCTTCCCAGCCAATTAACAGGCAAAAATGGAATGAACCTCTTCCAGGATAGCAAAGAGTTAAACTCCTCACCAGGCTCTTCAGCCCAATCCCTGGGCCCTTTAACTCCCATCCATCACTCGAGCCTTTAAACAAGCCTTGTCCCTTCTCAGGGCTTAGCCCACAGTTCCCGTGACCAGTGGGAAGCCCAGTAGCACCCAGTGAGCCTACCCACAGCCGCCATGTATTGCCTCCCTTAGTTGGTTGCTGCAGTTCTCCATGGCCGGTCCCAGCTGGTGCCTTTCCTTCCACCCACCACCTGAGAGTTAAAGCTTTCTGGCTCTCTCTCCACCAGGTCCCATAAACGCTGCCAGGCAGGCTCCCGTGATCACCACAAAGCACTCTCCGTCACCCACTGGTCCCAACCAGGAACTGGCTAGCTTTTAGCTGAGCCTGTGCTGTGAGTGGCTGCCTACCCAGCTTCACTCCTCCGTGTGGTGGGGTTTGGCCAGGAGTTTTCCAGAATTGTGCTTGATCTCCCAGAGGCTGCTAGAGCCAAACTGGGAGATCTGCTGCTAAAAGTTTGGTGGAAATTGTTGAAATCCCAGTGGAGTTCTTAAGGGCTCCTTCCCGGGGGTCCATATGATGATGTCGTCATCAATGTGGGCTAAGTAGAGGAGTGGTGCTAGGGGCTGGGATCTGAGGAAATTGTTCTAGGTCAGCCATAAAAATGTTGGCCCATTGTGGGGCCTTGCGAGTACAATATCCCAACATTTTTATGGCTGACACAGAACAATGTTTCCTCAGCTCCCTTTCCTTAGCAAACTCCTCTACTGGTGACATCTTCATCATATGGACTTACGGGAAGGAGGCCCTTAAGAACTCCACTGGGCTTTCAACAATTTCCACCCCATCATCAACCACAACCTGGACCAGTCCTCACAAGAGATCTACTTCCTTGACATTACACTACAAATAAATGATAGTCACATAAACGCCACCCTATACCGGAAACCTACTGACTGCGCTTCTTACCTACATGCCTCTAGCTTCCATTGAAGACACATCGCACGATCCCTTGTCTACAGCCAAGCCCTATGATACAACCGTATCTCCTCCAATCCCTCAGACAGAGACAAATGCCTACACAATCTTTGTCACGCATTCTTAAAACTTAAATACCCACCTAGGAAAGTGAAGTGTCATATCGACATAGCCAGACAAGTTCCCAGAAGTCACCTACTACAAGACAGATCTAAAAAGGAAAATAACACCACTGGTTATCACCTACAGTCCCCAGCTAGCCCTCCCCGCCCCCAACACATTGACAATCTACAATTGATCCTGGAAACCAATCCCTCGCTCTCACAGGCCTTGGGAGATAGGCCAATCCTCGCCTACAGACAGCCCTGTAACCTGAATCAAATACTCACTAGCAGCTGCATACACCCAGGGCTGGATTGCAGGCCAAGCAACTCAGATGACGGGCTTGGAGGGTGACAGTTTTGTTGTTAGCAACAAAAGGGAAAATAGAATGTTTGAAGTAAAATGTTTCAGATATTCTGTATGTGGATTAATTTTTCACTATTCTCCTAGAGTATTCAGGATTTTTGTAGAATCTCATGGCACCTTCCAGAGTTTCCGAGAATTATTTTCCTTGAACATCCTAGAATGCTGTCAATCAGCCATTTAGCAAATGGTGAGGTGCGGGGGGAAGAGAGAGGAGAACGGCAACGAAGATGCGCCTCACCATTGGTCTAGGGCTGACCGTACATACACCCACCTTACATTATGTTAATCTAGACGGGCAGTTCTCAGACTGGGTCACGACCAGCGTTCCCTGTAAGCTGAGCACATGGGTGGCTACACAGGAGTGATTCAGGTGCTGCTCAGCTACCAGAGCACCCACAGCGCGCAACGTGTGTTTCTCCTGGTGGTGCACATCTGCACATTAGTCACACCCCCATTTTAATGGGATCCCCAGGACCAACATTTGACTTGCTGAAGGCCAGAGCTGAAGCCTGAGCTCCACCCCCACCTGGGCAGTGGGGCCCAGACTCTGCCCATTACCCCCAGGTTATGTAGTAACTTCGTTGCCGAAAGGGGGATGAAATGAAGTTTCACCGAGAGTTTCAGGGCGGACTGTGTCAGCATCCTTACTAAAGTCAAATATTTCATGTCTGCTGTTTTCCCCATTCATAAGACTGGTTACCCTGTGAAAGGAAATCAGATTGGCTTGTCGTGATTTGTTCTTCGCACAGTCATGTTGGCTGTTACTTATAACTATTGTGCTCCAGGTGCTTTCAGTTAGATTGTTTAGTTCATCTAGTATTGTGCCAGTTTCAGAGCTTAGGCTTAAGGAGATCGCGTTTCCCCTTTTTAAAGATAGGTACTATGTTTGCCTTTCCCCTCTCTTCTAGGGCCTCAGCTCTCCCCCATAAGGTCTCAAAGATTAATCACCAATGGTGCAGTTTTAGTCAGCTAGTTCCATAAGGGCCCTAGGATGAACTTCATCAGACCCTGCTACCTTGAATACATATAAATATTCTTTAACCTGCTGTTTTCCTGTTCTGCATGCATCTGGTCACAGTGAAGACTGAAGACAAAAAGGCATTTCATATTTCAGTCTTCGTGTCATCCGTTATTCGTTCTTTCCCCATTAGTAAATAGACCTGCATGTTCTTTTCCTTCTTGTCTAACATTTGTAGAACCTCTTACTGCCTTTTACATCTCTTGGTAGGTGTAACTCATTTTGAGTCTTAGCAAAACTGTGCATACTCTCAACTGACTCCAGCTTAATGTACCTTGTGCCTAGGATTGTATGTTTCCATTGTATTTGAGAGGAGGTTCCACAATGTCTGCATGTCCAGTGCTTCACATCTTAACATTTTCCTTTGCTCACAATTGTTCTGTAGCCCAGGAGACTTCAATCTGCAGAGATGATATTGCTGGAGAAAGTCAGTCACAAACAGTGAAATCTCCCTTCTCGGCAGGAAAAAAGAAAAGAAAAACACCACTTGGAAAGAAAACACTAACAGTACAAAACACTGCCATAAAGAAGGAAGAGTTTGCAAACAAACGGGGGGAACTCGTGAGAGTTTGTAAATGGCTAGTTTATTTGAACTTTCTATACGACATCGAATCTGCCACTCTTTCCCCAAAAGGCTCCATGCTTGAGAATTGTTGTTTCTCAAGTCTATGCCTGTGTAAGCCGTTGAGCCAGTCCCCTAGTTCAGATGGTGCAGAGCAGAGCTGGTCATGCTGTAATCCTCTTCTAAATCCAGAACTGTTTGGATAATCTCTTCGTCCTCAATGTTTTGTCTTCGGTGCTGGACTACAGGCCTTGTCACAGAACTGCTGCTCGCATCTGTGAAGATGGCTAAAATATCTTCGCTAAAGGGGGGCTCACCTGAGTGCCTGTGAACTCTGCTTAACTCGTTCAGTAGGGCCAGCGGTCCTGCTAATTCCTCTATAGACCAGATGTTTGGGTTCCCTACAAAACAAAGGAAAATGCCATGTGGGGACCAATGGTGGTTCTTCTAGTATTCACATCCATTCCAGTAGCCAGATCTTTCCCTTAGTAGTTAACCATAGGGTCAGCCTGGGTGCCCCCTGGAGTGGGGCCTTCCTGGCATCCAATATAGAGCCCCACCACACCGCTCCCTCCCCAGTTCCTCCTTGCTGCCAGTGACTGTTAGCTGGAACGCCCCAGCGCTAGCAGTTACCTATTCGTTTCAACAGTTGTCATTAGTTTTATTAGTGTAGTCAGTCATTTGTTAGTTTGGCTTTTTAGGAGGGTTGCTCTATCCTCCCTTGAGTCCCCAGCACTGGGGCATGCCTACGTCACTGGGCTTCAGAGCCTGCAGAAAGTGCCCAAGAGCGATCCCCATGCTCCACGTTTGAAGTGCTTGGGCGAGAGCCATCGAAGGGACCCGGTGCTCAGTTTGCAAGACTTCAAGAGAGAGAGCTCAGAGTCTGAAGGTCATTCTGAGGGGGCTGCAGCACCTCTTCCAGTCAGACCAGGGTCTTCAGCCCCAGCACCAAGCACTTCGTCTTCTGCGCTGGACTCCCAGCTGGCGCGCAGGCACCGATCCCAGTCCCTCAGGAAGAGAAGAGGCAGGATGGGGTAGATTTCCCAACTCCAGGCACGGGAGTCCCGAGCAGCTCTGGGACTGCTGCTGCAGGACTATGCATCGACTCCCACTGACACCTGGTGGTCCAATCCCAACCACCCCTGGAGCTGCTTTGGAGCAGAGACTTGCAGCTCCCTTCAATTCCAGGGGCATTCCGGGCTGCCCAGGAGCTCATGCACACTATGACCGTTTTCTCCAGGAGACGCGAGACATTGCCAAAGGAGATGGCTACCCACTCACCACATCGTGGCAAGCCGGCCGTGATGGCACATTCCCCAACACCCAGCCACAGTGCTGCACCAGCTGTCTGAGCCTCAGAGCTCACAGAGCCCTAGCCAGGACCCATCAGTCCATGGCTCTTCCACGGTCCTCGGCGCCAGAGGCCTCGGGGTCTGAGTCCAACTCCTACTGTTCCAGCAGGAGATCTACATCAAGACAGAGCTCCCATTCCCACCCAATGCTGTGGCTGGTGCAGTGGCCATTCTGGACACCCTGGGCCTTTCACCAGAGCCAGGGCCAGGTTCTCTGCTCCCATTCCAGGGTGATGTCAGCAGCATCAGCCTCCTTTGTTCCAGCTTCAGCATTGACAGCTCCAGCGCCTTCAGCTCCGACGTAGGGGTGTTAACTCTGGCACCGATGCTGGCACCACCAACAGCAACCCCGACACTGCCGATTGGGCCCACAGCATCAGGTACCCTACTCCTGCCGCTGGGTGCACCAAGCCTGCCACCAATGATTGCGGCACCAGATGCTGCTCCACCCCCCCGTGATTTCGTTGATGCCAAGGGTGCAGACAGATCAAGAAGAGCTGACTCCATCCACAGCTCCACAGGCACTGACAGGGTACTTACTAGTGCCATGACTGCCTTGTCAGGAAGGCTGCCCCCAAGACCCTTTGGAAGCAGAGGGGAAGGAACCACCACTTCATGTGGGAAATCACCTTCGTCATCCCCAGAGGAGGCGGTAGCTGGCACAGCCATGATTCCCACCCTGGGAGACAATAGGGTCCTCCAACAACTCTTAGGGGAGTTGCTCAGGGCCTGGGCATTTAGGCCAAAGAAGGGACTGAGGCTGTGATCCTGTGGTTGACATCTTCACCCCTCTGGTCCTGTGCATGTTGCCCTCCCACTGATCAGAGCATCTTGGGCAACACAAAACTCTGTGGCAAACCCTGGCCTCGGCACCCCCTCCCCCCAGTCAAGAGAAACGAGAGATGATGCTTTGTGCCCTCTCGGGGATACGAGCGCCTACGTATCCACCCTCTGCCCAACTCGGCGGGAGTGCTGGGCTTGCAGGCTGCCTCCCCAAAAACAGGGAGGTAAAGCACCTCGATCTTTATGGTCTGCAGGGGTTTGCCGCTTCCTCTCTCAAACCAGCATGCCACTGAGAGTAGGTATTCCTACAGCACGACAGTCAGTGGCAAATGTACAGAACTGCTGGCACAGGGCTCCAGGGCTGAATGCTTAGCTAAGGCAGAGGAGGGCGGGCTCGTCTCCCGGGCGTGTCTACAAGCAGCCCTTGATGCAGCTGACGCGGCACCCGAGTCATGGATGCAGGTGTCAGCATGAGAAGGGGATCGTGGCTTCAGGCCTACAGTCTGAGGTCCAGCAAACAACCCAGGCGCTCCCCTTTGAAGTGCCATCGCTCTTCTGGATCCACCGCGCCTGCCCCTTTCGACCATGCTGGGTCTTGCATCACTCCAGACCAGTGAATCCGCACAACAGAAAGGGGCACTCCATCCAGTTCTCTTTCCTCCCTCCCTTTTCAGGGACCCTTCTCACCAGCAACTCCTTGTCCAGGAGGTGCAGCTGCTTCTAGCAATGGGCAGCGGGGGAGTTTCCTCAGGAGCTCAGGGGACAGCGTTTCTACTCCTGGTACTTTCTAATTCTGAAAGCCAAGGGTGGGCTTAGACCTATTCTGGTCATGCAAGAGTGGACTAAGTTTGTAAAAAGATCAAGGTTTGCATGGTCTCCCTGGCCACAGTAATACCCTTTCTGGATCCAGCAGACTGGTTTGCCACCCCTGATCTATTTGAAAGGGTGCTTATTTTCATATTGCCCTTTACCCACCTCACAGAAAGTTTCTCAGCTTTGTGGTCAACGGCATCTGCTACCAATTTACAGCCCTGCTGTCTGGACTGCCAGCCACACCAAGGGTTTTCACCAAACACATGGCGGTGGTCGCCACCCTCCTGCGCAGGCACTGCATCCAGGGTTTTCTGTACCTAGATGACTTGAGTCTCAAGCTGCCCATCTCATCTTTATCAAGGCCACCTTCAGCATAAGAGAGGCCAAACCTACTCTATTCCTGGTCCAGAGGATAGAATTTGTAGGATGGTGTCACAGGGCAGACTCAGCACAATGGCGCCTGCAGCTGGTTGCTTGTCGACTCGCTGGGCGCCTCCCTCTAGCTGGTGTCTCCCCGTGTTCCTCTTTGACCAGGGCGTCCTCTTCAGGACACTGACCTCCGGCCGTGCCCACTCTAGCCTCTCTGAGCCCCCTTCCGGGGGTGGGTGTTTATCCTGCTTGCACTCCAGGGTCCTCCCTTCCCCAGGGCACCCTGTTCTCCTCCCAGGGAACACCCAGTTCCCCTGTCCCCACCTTGCCTCAGTGACCCACTGCCAGTCTCCACCTAGCCCCTGCCTCCGGGGCAAACTGCATCTGTAATGGCCACTCAGCACTGGCAAAGGGGGTGGACCTGCGGCCTGGAGGCTTGCTTGGCCAGAGCTTCCCCGGCCCTGCTCTACCTCCAGGAAGCCGCCTGCTTCCCTGGCAGTCAGGTCCCTACTGCGCTCTCTGTTCAGAGCAGCCGTCACTTCCCCCTCTCCCTCCAGGAGTCCTCCTTTATACAGCCCCCGGCTGGGCCCTCCTTAGCCAGAGCTGCCTCACCTGGGGCTTCCCTCTCAGCCCTCACTCAGGGCTGGGTTTGCCCTTAAAGGGCCAGTGCAGGGCAAGCGCCCTGTCACAGAGCGATTCCAGCCAAGCCAGAGCATTCCTCCTGGAGGCAGGGTTTCAGGCCCTGACAGATTATGTAGGCTCTCAGTTTCCCACCGCAATGGCACGGCACTGTATAGAACTGCTGGGTCATATGGCGGCATGCATGCTCGTGGTACAGTATGCCAGACTCAGGCTCAGATCTCTTTAGTCTTGGCTAGTGCCGGTTTCCCAGCCCGGCAGAGACAGTTTGGACATGGCAGTAACGCTGCCTTGCACAGCTCTCGACTCCCTCCTGTTGTGGACAGACATTCAAGTGGTTTGCTCAGGGGTCCCCTTCGTGGCCCAGCAGCCATCCCTGTCCTTGGTGACAGAGGCATCTGATGTGGGTTAAGGAGCCCACCTAGGGAACCTCAGAAGTCAGGGTCTCTGGGATGACTCCGACCTGCTTCTTCACTTCAACATCAGAAGCTAAGGGCTATCCAGCTAGCCTGACGGGTCTTCTGGTCTCATTGTGGGACATTGTCATTATATCGTCTGTGTTGGCTGAGACACAGTGGGGGGCGTGCTCGTGAGCTCCAGGAAGCCCAGATGCTGTGGGACTTCTGCAAAGAGCATTCCATACACCTGCAGGCATCATACTTACAGGGGGTGCAGAACAAGTTAGCAGACCACCTCAGCATATTCTTCCGTGATCACGAATGGTCTCGCCAGCCACGTGTGGTGGGATCAGTTTTCCAGAACTGGGGTCATCCGCAGATAGACCTATTCGTCACAAGTCACAACACGAAATGTTGTGAGGCTGGGAATGGGCAACAGGGGAGGGATCACGTGATGAGTCCCTGTTCTGTTCCCTCCCTCTGGGGCACCTGGCATTGGCCTCTGTCGGCAGACAGGACCCTGGGCTGATCCAGGATGGCCGTTCTTGTGTTGAAATGAAATGAAAACCATTTTGCTTCTTCCAGAACCACAGTCCAGGCTCACTAGCAGATGCGTTTGATCTACATTGGAGGAGTCCTTCCTAAATGCTCCCCCCCCCCCAATTCCATTCATATACAAGGTGCTCCTCAAGATCAGAAGAGACCGAGCCCAAGTCATTCTCATAGTCCACCCTGGGTCCGCCAGCATTGGTACACCTCTCTGCTGGATGTGTCCGTACAGACTGGTTTCGCTCCCCCTGTTCCCGGACCATGGTCGGCTACACAATCCCAACGTGAAGTCGCTCCGCCTCACAGCATGCATGCTTCATGGCTAAACATTTGGAGCTTTCATGTTCTGGCCATGGTAGGCAGGCCCTTCCACAAGGACCACTTACCCTTGCCAAGTGGGAGTGGTTTTCAGTCTGGTTGATGCAGCAGTTTCAACCCTACAGGTGCCCCAAAACCTGCCATTTTGGACTACCTGTTTCAGCTTTTAGGGTCCACCTCGCTGCAATATCAGCATTCCACCCAGAGTTGCTTGGACGCTCCGTATTGGCGAACCCTGTGGTCAGCCGCTTTCTAAAAGGCCTAGAGCGGCTTTATTCCCGGGTTCGTCAGTCAGTCCCTGTCTGGGACCTCAACCTAGTCTTGTCTAGACTGATGGGTCCACTGTTTGAGCCGCTGGCCTCCTGCTCCCTCCTCTGCCTTTCTTCTAAGGTAGCATCCTTGGTAGCAGTTACTTCTGCCCGGAGGGTATCTGAGCTCAGGGCCCTTACATCAGAGCCCCTTATGATTAGCGATTTCCATAAGAATCAAGTTTGACTGTGGTCCCATCTGGCAATCCTCCCAAAAGTGGTCTCTTAGTCCCATATGAACCAGGACATCTTCCTCCTAGTCTTTTTTCCCCAAGACTGCAATGCCAGGAACAAAGTCTCCACTCCTTAGATGTTCGTAGGGCATTAGCAATCTGTAGAGTCGGAACAAAACCATTCAGGAACTCTGCAGTTGTTCACAGCAGTCGCTGACAGAATGAAAGGTCAGCCTGTGTCCTCACAACGTAGCTCACCACAGGCAGGCCTGCGTCTTGGAGTGCTCCTACCTGGCAGGGATGCCCCCACTGCTGACAGTGCATTCCACCAGGCCCCAAGCCTCGTCCATAGCTCTCTAGGCCCAGGTCCCCACACGAGATCTGCAGGGCGGCAGCCTGGTCGTCAGTACATGCTTTTGCTGCACACTATGCGACTACCAGCCAAGCCGTGCAGAACTCTGACCCCACCTCCCAACAAGGGCTTGTGAGTCACCCAACTGGAGTGCACATGAACAAACAGAATTAAAACACTCTGCACTTTGTGAACACTCTCGGGGCTGACAAGAGACCGAAGGGCAGCACCATGAATTGGAAACAGCGCTAGCCTAGCACAAAGTGGAGGAAACACCTGTGCCCTGGAAATATGAGAAGTCCACGATTGGTATGAGGTCCCCTTTTGCTTTTGGGATTAGGAATTAGTGGGAATAGAACCCTTTTCCTTTAGTGTCCCGACAGACCTCCTCCACTGCCCCCAGGTACAACAGGTTCTTGACTTTCTGGCTGAGGTGTTGCTCATGAGAATGGCTCCTAAAGAGGCAGGGGAGTGGGAGGGTCGGCCGGCAATGAACTGCAGGGTGGAACCTGAAAGTATTTTTAAATTCCAACTGGCAGCCACACTTTTGAGGAGGGCCTGTGCTTAAAGTCATCAGGGGGACTGCTTCTTCGGGAGGGATCTGCTACCGCTTCACCTGGCGATGACAAGAATTGTATCATCAGAGGAGGGGCAGTTCCCCTTCCCGCTCTAGGTGTTGGTGCCTGCTGCGTTGCCCCTACCTCGGATGCGGTGCCATGTTCCAGGGTGAGCGGGTAGTTTAGCCTCCTTGTCAAATCAGTGCTTGGCTTTTTGCTGAGGATACGCCTCCTGCTGCCAGTCAGGAGTGGCACAGTGGCCCTGCACCCAAGGGAACATGGCACCTAGTTCACCAGGCATCACTGGCTGTGAGCAACATTCCTCACGCCTGAGCTCTCTTGAGCAGGTGGCTTAGAGGCCAACAGCCCCATTGCCTGTTGTCAGACCCCATCTACAGGTCCCTTCTGCCAAGGGTGAGGCAACATTTTCAGACATTTTCCCAGCACGGGAAAAGCCCATCTGCCAGACTAGCTGCGAGCTGGACTCACCAGGTGTGTCAGGAAGAGCCTGTGCAGCGTCTCGGGGCCCACCACGGACTGCCACGTTTGCTTCTGGCTTCATGCATCTTGTAGCAGTTTTGCTAGAGGAAACAAGGGAAGGTTCTTGGGTCTCTGGACAAGCTGCCCTGGACACTTGTCGAATGGGGGACAGCAAAACTGGAGATTGACGAGGGCCACAGCCAAATGAGATTATGGGGAACGGCTTGTGTAGTCGTGAGAGACTACTGTGCACAGGGAGCTCCCTGCCGGTTTGGTGCTGTGAAAAGTGGGCCATGGCCTGAGCCCTTCCCTGCTTTCCCCCACCCACACCTGCTAGTCTTGGCCAGGTGGGTGAGGCACAGGACTGGTCCTTCCCTTGCATGGCCACTCGCAGGCGGACGATCAGTCTTCCCTTCAGAGGCAGCACAGCAGTGAAGGTGGGTCTGATTTCCCCCCCCCCCTCCCCCCCTCGCTCTGCACTGCAGCAGCCCCATGGCTGGATTCAGGGCTTCTGTCCCTGTGGCTTCTGCCAGAGCTTGGGGCTTCTGCCCACACAGCTAGTGACAGTGCTCAGGGGATCCATTTTTCTGGGGGCCCCTGGACATGGGCCCGTGCATCAATCTGCCATTGGCCCAGACTAGCAGGTAGGAGTCCCCAGCTGTGGAGCTGTGAGCAGCATGGGCAAGATCAAACCCACCTCCATACGTCTCCTACAGCTGCATGAACCTTCAACGTTGCTGCCCAGCCCCAGAGCTTCCTGCAGCTGGGAGAGGTAGCCACAGTTGGGTTGGATCTCCTCCCCTCTCCTCCCTCCCCCCCCCGCTCCGAGAGGGCCCATGCAGGGGCAGAGTAAGTCCTGTCCCTCCCCAGCCAGTGGGGACTACCACGGAGGAGCCCCACCTAGAGCACTCCCAGCCACACAGGGGAGATCAGACTCACCCCCAGCTCCAGGAGCCGCCTCCAGCTTCAGGAAGCTCCCTGGCTACTGCTTTCAGAGCCCAGCTCTGCAGGCAGCACAGAAATGAGGGCAGGAAACCCGCAGCCGCTTTGCAACCCTCGCCCTCCATTTATGGGCCAGGAACCCCACCGTTACAACACGGTAAAAACATGCAATTGACTGATTTCCAACCCTATGGCTTCGCTAGCCTGGCCCATGAGTTTGGGAAGGCCCTAGGCATTGTGACACTTTTCTCCAGACGTGCGTATTACTAAGTTGCACGTCAGGCTCTTTGGAACAGGGCCTGTCTCCTACTGTACAGCCCCTCACACGAAGGAGCCTCGAGACTGAGGCCGCTAGATGCTACTGTAATGGCAAGAATAGGAGACGGCAGCTTTGAAGGCCAAAAGGCACCATTATGTAATGTAGCCTAAGCCCCAGAATAACACGGGCTGGCAATATTCCTCGCAGCCTGGTGAGGTAAGCAGCCTTCTCCGCCTACAGGTGGGAGGGTAAATGTGGGCAAGGGAGGTTGCCCAGACCTGCTGCAGATGTTTGTGACAGCTGGAAAGAACACCCATGTATCCTTATTCTTAGTCCCCCTGCTTGGAGCATTAGAGCCCTTTCCCCTTTTAGGAGTATCTGCTGGCTGAGCTCCTGGAGACAACATTCCTGCACGTATCTCCTCCAAAGTTCCCTCCTCTTGGACGTCTTAGCACTGGACTCCTGCCCAGCCAAGCTCACGCCCTAACAGCATTCATGGCAAGAACTGCGAATACAAACGGTACCTCGCATGGGCTTTCCTCCAGCGCTCACTGTCCCTCAGAGCTCTTGGAAGCTGTTGGTCAGGCCCCAAAGCGGAAGAACATAGCCAAGTATTCTCCTTGCTTGTCAAAGGTTCTCTCTTGGGGCCCAAGGGATTTGGGGCAATGGTTATTGGAATAAGACTTGGTATGAAAACAGGATTCTCTTTTTCCAGTGAACAGGAGATTGGTGCAGACTGGTCGAGGAAGGAAGAGACGGTGGAGGGGGGATCTCGTCTGTAACTAACTCTGTTCAGCTGGGGCAAGGAGGAAGGTGTCTCTGTCTGCAAGTCTAAATTCTGGTTATTGCTACAGTCTTCTGAGTGGCAGAAAGGAGCAGTGAGATCTTCAAATGCCCTATCTATAGCTGCTGTCAGTTCCTTCCTGCATCTCCTCAGCTTTTCTGACATCTCACCTAGAAGGGAGGAGGTTGCTAATTACACACTGTAAGTAAATGAAGGGTAAGAGGCAACTGCAGCAAGAATAATAAATTATATCAGTACCCAGAAACATAATGGAGCAAATATTGAAGCAGTTTGCAATCACCTAGAAGATAATAAGGTGAGGAGGAGTAGCATCAATTTGTTAAGAACAAATCAACCTAATAGCTTTCTTTGACAGGGTAACAAGCCTTGTGGATGAGAGGGAAGCAGTAGATGGGGTATTAAAAAAATTCAGAATTTACCTCGAGGTAGTTAGCGTGAGTGAGCTAGCTATCTCACGGTGAAACCACAGTGACGAGCAGAGACAACCAGGTCTCCAGGCAGGAATACAAGGCTGACATCCTCTACTTTATCATGTGGTGAGAGCAATGCGCCTCCCTTAGGATAGCTCATGCACGTGACTCACCTCAAAGTAAAAATGCTGCTTTTCTTGCAGTGCAGATAAGTGCGAAGACAGATAATGGCGTAAGATGAGACCGCAATTCCAGTTGAGGGCACTGGAGACTAA
Organism: Rafetus swinhoei; assembly: GCA_019425775.1. Lineage (NCBI taxonomy): Eukaryota > Metazoa > Chordata > Testudines > Trionychidae > Rafetus > Rafetus swinhoei. Next base: position 808,500 of record CM033435.1, on the reverse strand, counting down.
GGGGTCACGGCCAGGTCTCCAGTGCATCCAGATATTACCTGACTCCGGAGCTGAAGAATGTTTCTATTGCTATAAATTCAGTAGTCCAGAAACATCACATTATGAACATACCTACGTGTTCATCTCCCGCTCTGTAGAATTTAAATCGTGCCAGTCCCCAGCCCATCCATTGCCATGCCAGGGTTCAGATGTCTGGCACACCCATAACAGTCTGGTTGCTGAACCACTGCTGTGTGGCGATTTCCATGCTTCACGTGTACCTTATTTTCTAACAACAGTGTAACTGCACACGTGCAGATAATTAAACGCTGCTGCCTTGGAAGCCAGCCAGTTTTCAGACGGCAGAGGGCTGTCCAAGTTCAGTATTTATAGGGTGGAAGTAGATTCTACAATACAGACAACTCTCGAGGCTGGGGTTTGAATCCATCAGTCATTAAAGAGGGCTTTCTTCAGCACTGCAACTGGGGTGTCTTCAAAAAGCTGGGGTGCATTAGTCTGCTCTGGATAATAACGGGCAGTTCCAGCGTTCCCCATATGGTCAGCTCAGAGGGTATATCTACACTGCAGAGTTTTTCCGACAAAGGGGCCGTTTTTCTGGAAAAACTACACTTATGTCCACACTGCAATTGTGTTCTTTCGACAAAGTCAAAAGCATGCAAGGGTTTTTCTGACAGCGGTAAACCTCTTTCTACGAGAAAGAAGCCTTTTTCCGAAAGAGCTCTTTTGGAAAAAGGCATGTATGGACAGGGAAGAGGGGTTTTTTTTTTTGAAAGAAGAGGCCTCCAGGAAAAAGCAGAGGTGTCCTGGTGGCCACTCTGTCCATAGTAATCACACCTTACATGCGAGAGCGCGTCCAATCAATGTGGACGCTGTCTTTCAAAAAAGCAGATTGTTTTTTCGTTGCGCTTTTGCTATGTGGACGCTCTTTCAAAAGAAGTTTTTCCGGAAGATCGCTTTTGGAACAGCTTCTTCTGAAAGAAGCCTGCAGTCTAGAAGTAGCCAGAGCGGAATGTAGAGTTGAGGTATCTGGAAACCATCAATGGCTGCTGCTTGGAGCAGCCAGTCCTGGAACCCACAGGGGAAGAGTGAATTCTTGATTTAGTCCTAAGAGGAGCGCAGGATCTGGTCCTCGATGTGACTATCGCTGCACGACTCAGCAATAGCACCCACGGTGCAATTAAACATAATATCCTAATGGGGGGCAAACACAAAGAACCCCACCACAGTAACAATGAATTTCAAATGGGAGCTACACAAAAATTAGGAAACTAGATAAACAGAAATTAAAAGTTTCAGGGGGAGCCGAGTTCGTCTGTAACAGGAAAACCTTAAAAAACAACCAATGGTCTGGTAGCCCCTTAGAGACGAACAAAACATGTAGATGGGATCATGAGCTTTCGTGGGCACATCTGAAGAAGTGGGCCATGCCCACAAACGCTCACGCTACCATCTCCATGTTTTGTTAGTCTCTAAAGTGCTACCAGACCATGGGTTGTGTTTTAAAAAATTAAAAGAACAGTTGCAAGGATGAAATGTCTATGCGACATGGAAACTATTTGAAACCACCACAATGGGGGCTCACAGTAAATGCACACCCTAAACATAGACGCCAGTAAAAGGATCAGCAAATGCCACCTTGGCTGAACAGCAGAGTAATAGAGGCAGCGGGAAGCTGTAACGGGGCAACTCACCACAGCGGCGCCTCCTGCTGGCTGTCTTGGGCATTAGCTTTGCTGGCCAATGCACCCTCTTCTGGAGTAAGGGTATTAATTATCGATTAATTTACTAGTCGAGTAGTCGATGGAATTTCCATCGACCACTGACTAGTCGCTAAGGAAGGGCGCTTTAAGCGCTCACTTCTGGCTCAGGCTGTGTCTGAGCACAACTCCCAGCTGCCACTCTGCACGCTTAGAGGGACAGAGAGAAGCCGGCATGTAAAGGAGCCGGCTCATTCTCTGGTCCCCCGCCCGGTCTCAGGACAACCCTCACGCGGCCCCTCTGCACTTTTAAAAGGGATGCGGCAGTGGCAGCCAGCTTGTGCTGAAACAGACAAGCAGACAGGCTGCCGCTGCTGCGTCCCTTTAAAAAAATGCAGAGTGGCAGGATGGGGGGGGCCCGGCTGCCGCTGTTGTGTCCCTTTAAAAGTGCAGAGGGGCCGTGTGAGGGTTGTCCTGAGACCGGGCGGGGGACCAGAGAATGAGCCCGTGTCTTGCACGCCGGCTCCTCTGTCCCTTTAAGTGTGTGGGGGGGGGGGGGGGGAAGGGGAGGTGACCGAGTAGCTGACAGTGCTACCCAGTAAGCTCCTGCTTATCAGGTAGTCGACTCCCTGTTCTGGAGGTGTCTCGCCTGCTGTCACTTCTGCTGTTGTTGTTCCAAGGGCCATGGTGTCCTCTTGAGGACACAGACCCCGTCACAGGGCACCTTCTTCCTGCCAAGAGCCTGGTCCTCACAAGCTTCAGGCAGCTACTGAACTCTGCTCTGGCCTGGAGCTCTCCTTATATGGGCCTGCTGGGCCCTGATTAGCTACTCCTCTTAGCCCTTTGCTGATTAGCTGCCTCCTGCACAGCCTCCCTAGGGCTCTGTTAACCCCTTAGTGCCCAGGATGGGGCAGGCACCCCCCCCCACACAGGCACAAATGGACCCTTTAAAAATTGGATGTCAGATTCCACTGGAGCATATACTCTGGCAAGGCAAGTGTAATTAGGCAGGCCAAAATGAATGTGAAGAGCCACTAGCAAAAGGCACACAACCTAGTACCAAAACCCACCTGTTTTTAAGCACAGCAGCAGGACGGCGGCCAGGCCCCCAGTGGGGTCTCTAGGTGATCACAGCGCGACAGGAGCGCTCAAGGATCACATGGCCATTGCAGAGCCGCCCTGTCTGGAACTGGTCAACACTGCAGAGGGGTGTGAGAGATTCCCACGCCTGAGCCTGAGGCGCTGGCTCCCACTGAGCTGAGCAGTGGTGCTGTTGCTGTTCCAGGCCCAGGATAGCAGAGTAGCAAGATGGGTGAGAACGTACCTTTATTTGGGAGGGACAAGCCGTTGTGGTTACACAGAACTCTTCCTTCACCCTGCAGAGGCTCCAACGCTGGCAGTAACCCTAACGCCCATCCCCGTCCCCGCTAACTTGGGTGAGGCTACAGTAAGGAATAGACTGATCAGTTGTACAGATGCCCAGGAGATGTTGGGAAGAGTTACCCCAGCGTTTGTCATGCTGCCTCCACACGGGGGGGGCCCAGCGCACTTGGACATTCAGAAAGCCTTAACAAGGTCCCTCACCAAAGCCTCTCAAGACAATTAGTCATGGGGATAAAAGGGAAAGTGTCTCATGGATCAGTTACTGGTGCAACGAGTTGAATGGTGGTGTCACAGCAGTAAGAGCTAAATACTAGGGTCCCTCAAGGGGCTGTCCTGGGACCTATGCCGTTCAGCATATCTAGTCAGGAGCTGGCAAACGAGCTAAGCTGTGAGCTAGCAGAATTTACAGAGGATACTAAATTACTCAAACTAGTGAAGTGCAAAGAAGACCTGCAAGCTCATGTAACTGGGCAACAGAAAGGGCAGACGAAATTTAATTTTGATACATATGAAATAATGGACACTGGACAAAATAAAGCCCTTGGAGTCAGCCTGGCTCGTTCTCTGAACACAGCCACTCGCTGTGCAGTGGCAGTGAAAAGTGACCAGACTGTTGGGAACCATTCGGAGAGGGATGGCTAAGACGACAGAAAACAGCATTATGCCAGGAACTAGGCACTCTATTGAGCAACAGGAAAGCCAGCGTGGCAGCAAGCTACAACAGCATGCCAGAGGTGCCTGGGTAATGGGTCTTGCTCACATGCTCGGGGTCTTGGTTATCACCATATTGGGGGTCAGAAAGGAATTTTCGCTGGGCAAGATTGGCAGAGACCGTGGGGGAAGGGGATTTTCCCTCCTCTGCTGCTTGGGGCACAGGTCACTTGCAGGTTTAAACTGGGGTAAATGGAGCCTTTAAATGGCGTCTCCAGTAACCCAACCAGTAGAGCCAGGGGTCCGTTTCAGCAGTGGGTGGCTGAGGTCCTGGGGCCTGCGATGTGCAGGGTAGAAGAGATGATCAGATGGTCTCCACTGGCCTTCAAGAGTTTCTAAGAAAAACATCCAATCATCTTGACTTTTTTTAAAGGGTCCTGTAAGAAACTTAGTGTCTGGCTCTCTTTGTCCCAAATGCTCGTAAGAGTTAGAGTACGAGTTCTGCTCTACTCTGCACTGAATAGGCCTCAATTGGAGTATTGTGTCCAGTTCTGGGCATCACATTTCAGGAACGTTGTGGAGAAATTGGAGAAGGTCCAGAGAAGAACAAAAATGATTGACAGTCTACAGAACATGAGTTATGAGGGAAGACTGAAAGAATTGGGTTTCTTTAGTTTAGAAAAGAGAAGAGTGAGAGGGGACATGATAGCAGTTTTCAAGGAGGGAAATTGTTCTCCTTGACCTCTGAGGATAGGACAAGAAGCAATGGGCTTAAATTGGGAGGGAGGTTTAGGTTGGACATTAGGAAAAACTTCCTACCTGTCAGTGTGGTGAAACACTGGAATAAGTTGCCTGGGGAGGTTGTGGAATCTCCGTCTCTGGAGATATTGAAGAGCAGGTTGGACAGACACCTGTCAGGGATGATCTAGATGGTGCTTGGTCCTGCCGTGAGGGCAGGGGACTGCACTTGATGACCTCTCGAGGTCCTTTCCAGCTCTAGGATTCTATGATTCTAAAATGGATTCTTCAAATGTTCCATATAGTCAAAAATTCATCAAGTAAGTATTGTGCATCAGTTAAATGGAAGAAATCAAAGTTGTAATTAAGTTAGCAAGTGTAGTAGCTGATTGGTATGCTCACACAAGGCTACAGAGTCAGGGAACAGCTAGACCCTTTTCCGCAGTACTCCTTCCAAGGTGAACCACATTGTGCCTTCCTCAGGGAGTTCTTCGCATTTGTCCTTGAATTTCAGCCCATTTACCTCAGACCATTTCTCCAGTGTGTTCGTAGCCTTCTGAATTGTGACTCCAGCCTCCAAAGCACTTGCAGCCCCTCCCAGCTCAGTATCAACTGAAAACTTTATAAGTGCACTCTCTGTGCCATCATCTAAATTGCCGATGAAGCTATTGACCAGAATGAGGCACAGAACTGGTCCCCGCAGAACCCCACTTGTTATACCCTGCCAGCAGGACTGTGAATCATTAATATCTACACTCTGGGAACAGTTCTCTAGCCAGTTATGCACCCACTTTATAGTAGCCGAGCTAGGTTGTATTTCCCTAGTTTGTTCATAAAAAGGTCACGGGAGACTATCTAAAGCCTTACTAAAGTCTAGCTATACCGCTTCTACTGCTTCCCCCAACCGGAAGGCTTGTTGCTCTAGCAAAGAGAGCTATTCGTTTGCTTAGACACAGTTTGTTCATGACAAATCTACAATGACTTTTACTTTCACCTTATCTTCTAGGTGTTTGCAAACTGGTTGCTCCATATCTTTCTGGGGGACGGAAGTTGTGTTAGCTGTTTGGTACCAACAGTTCCATTGTTTTGTTAGAGGCAGTGCGGGTAGAAACCCCCATCGTAAAGTGGCCCCACGGCTGCCGTCATAAGACCCTAGGTTTGAATTTTGCCATTTGGGTTTAAATTTGGAACATTTCAATGCTAATGGAATAGCCACTTCAAAGAACAAGACTAGCGTGAATCGCTTGCCCATATTAAAACAAAACTCTTCCAACTGCTTTGTTGGGAGGCTCTGGTGTCTATGTGCTTTGGAGCCGGCTTGCGATCTGGCAAGCGGCTCACACAGAGGTCACCTTCTACCACCTCTGTGAAATGTCCCCCAAATTCGGCCTCTGGAACGCTCATTGTGCACATACTCAGTATTGATTTGTTAGTGTTTGGCAGCAAAATTCTCTGGTGATTCTAATTGCACTGAACATGCTCCATCTCCTCATGGCTCCTGTGTACAACCAACCAGCCTGCATTTGAGCCAGCCCCCCAGGGGAGCAAGGACTTTCCTTCAGGCGTGGCTCCCAGCTGCTGGCGTGGCTGTGGTGTGCCAGGTCCTGTCTCCGGCTCACAACGCTCCCACTTCTGGCAGCCAGGCAGTGAGGAGGTGGCGGAGGAAGCTGCCGGGCTGCACTACAGAAGGGTAAGAATTGGAGGTTGGCATTTTGTGGGTGAAAGTGCATGCCCATCAGCAGAACTGGGGGGCTGGACCCTCCCCCAGGCCTCGTGTCCTCACAAGTAGAGCAGATGGACGTGCCCTCCCTGCTCTACAGCCGATTCCCCAGGTGAGGGCCTAGGAGCACCCCTTGCACACGTGATGGCGTGCTCTGAGCATACCCATGGCCCTGGGCCCCTGGGGTGAGACAGGCAGGGGGCTGTGCTTGAGACTCCCACTTCGGGGCTTTGGCTCAGCCGAGAGCTGCCCATTCGGTGTGGGGCTCTGCCAGGACTGGGGGCCATGCACTTGCAGGGAGCTTGCGCACCTATTGGCTTGGGCAGCAGCTGAGTGGTGACCTTGAGAACATCAGTGGCACCAAAGCAGTGGATTTTGGAGCCTCTCTGCTGCTTCAGGCACCTAAGTCCCTCTGAGTGGAGGCCAGGGTTTTAAAGCAGGCAGTTGGCACTGGGAGCAGGTTGTACTGGCCAGGGGTCGGGCCTGTCCCTGAACAGGTCGCTCCCCAGCCATACCTCCAGCAGGCAGTGGGAAAGGAGGCTGGGTGTGTGCGTGTGAACGCTCCCTGCTTACTCCGGAGGCCCTGATTTCTCCTGACAAGCAGCAGGGCTGCGTTCTGCCGCCCCAGGGCAGCCAAGAGGGGCTGGGTTCATTTTCCCATTTCCTCTCCTCACCCTACTCACCATCCCTGGACTGACAGGACCAGTTGCCGCTGGGCCCTTGTGGGCAGGTCTAGCCTGGCCTCAGGCCTCCTGGGGAGTAACAGGGACAGGGCAAGCAAATCCGAGTTAGCAGGTGCCGCAGCCTCCTCGCCCAGCGCTGCTGGCTGGAGCCACGGCCATCGTCCAGGTCCCTCCCGCTCCAACTGCCACGGAACCTTCCCACCCCTTCCACTGGCCAGGGCTGGCCCTGCCATCGCCCCTCCGGCTGGAGTCCCGATGGTCCAGCTGCCACTGCGCCCCCCACCCTGCCTCTTCCGCCCCACACCTCTCCCACGTAGCCTAGGGCAACTGGACACCACCCTCAGGGAGTCTGCTGGGCCACCCACCCCCCAGCTTCCGTACCTCCCCATCCCCTTGTATCCTCACCTCTGTGCTATTGCAGCATCTGCTGATCGGGATAGAAGAGACCCTTCTGTTCATTCACCTGCCCTTCGGCAGAGGTGAGCCCTTCTGATGAGCCAGGGCTCCTCCGTCCCTTTGTCCATCTGGAATCTCTGCCACTTGAGACCCAAATGCAACAGCTGGGGGCCACTGCCAGCACAAACCCCGCCCCCCCCAGAGCTGCCACCTGACCCTGGAACGGACACATGCCTAGTCACCTCACCACAGCACGAGCTGCTCAGACCAAGCTCACCCCTCCCATAGGCATTGCTAGGTGAGATGCAGCCCTGCCCAGGCATGCTCTCCATGTGCCTAGCTCACAGAGGCAGGGCCAAGCAGGTCAGGATTTCTTCTGTACAAATTTGCAGGCTGCCGGGGATTCCAGGGCCGGCCGTGCACGATCGCTCCTGGGGACGCTGGTTTGCTTGGCATAAGTGACTGAATAAAAGGAGGGGAACCTCCAGGTCAAAGAAAACCTCTGGACGCTCAAGCGTAACCATGAGCTCCCAGCACAGAGCGACTCGCACTCCCTTGACTGCATTGCAGGCCGCAGCCTGCCTCCTCTCTGCTGGCCTGTGTGTCCACGGGCAGCGGCCTTGCCTGATGCATTGCAGAGAAAATAACGTCAGGCAGCTGGTGACATTCGGAGGCACCTCACCAGGCCAGGACTGCTGCCTCGTCAGACTCTGCAGCTGCTGGAGGTTGCATCTCCCATGCAAACGCCATGCTGCCCCGGGGAGACGCCGGGGTGGGCAACACTCCCTCTGGCGGTGGGGAGCGGGCTGATGCCTGCACCAGCCTCCTCTGGCGGGATGAGACAGGGCCACAGCAATGCAGAGAGGATGGGAGCTGGCCCCTCTTCCACCTCAGCTCAGCAAGTAGGAATCCAACTGTAGTGCCAAGGGTGGGCGTGTGCACTGGATCATGCCAGCGTATGGAAAGGCAGCATGCTATGTGGTTGCAGGCTCTCAGGCCAGCTTACAGCAGGGTGAGTGAGGCTTGGCCCAAATTCAGCGGGAACAGGCTGAGTCTGTTCCTACAGCAGGTCAGCTAAACCCATGCAAACTACTGATTTGGCTTAGCTACAACCAGTGCAAATCTGGGCCTAGGTGACCGTACACAAGGCCCCAAAGACCCTGAACAGTCCAGTATGACAGGCAAGACGGTGAATGTGGCTCAGGAGCGGGGAGACCGCCATGGTCTGTCCTGCCTCAGAAACCCAACCCCCACCATCACGCACTTAACTGATGGGGAAACAGCCGAATCCCTCTCCCCACTGGGCCCCAGATCCTTTGGACAGCAGTGCTGAGCTGGGAGTTTGGGCTTGGAGGAGCAACATGGGCACGGAGGGAGTTATCCCAAACCCCCTCACCGGGGGAGCAGCAGGGATGCCATCAGGCAGCTGTGGCAGAAGCCTCGTTTTGATCGTGTTAAACTACATTGTCCCAAAAGCAACAGCCTGTGAGACTTGCTCCTGACCATTTGGCACAGCACCCGCACTGGCCCAGCTGGCTGGCGGGAGGGATCACTGGATGTTTCACTCCTCTGGGGCACCTGGCATTGGCCTCTGAGGGCAGACAGGACACTGGGCTACATGGACCTTCGGTCTGGCCCAGCCTGGCATGGGCTTCCAGTCAGCAGATGTGCTTTTCAACTTCTTTCCAGGTGCATCCCTTGAGAACTCGCCCCAGGCCTAGAGAATTCTGAGTGGAATTGAGAGAAGCCAGGACAGCAGCAGTACAAACCCCCACTTCAGTGCAAACCACTCTTCTTTATTCCTCTTGGTACAATAAAGTCAGCCACTTACAAAGTGCCAGTCTTAAAAACCGATTTGACATGATACAGAATGTACACACCAGTCAGAACCCGATCAGCTGCCAGGCAGACAGCCAGATTGCTGTCACCCTTTCTGCTGCAGTGTATTGGAAGAGATTTCAATTCAGGGTCCAAGAATCAGCCATTCAGCCTGATGGATGTTTTTCAGTCTGAGCGTACAAAAAAGTGGCCAGGTTTCTTGTGTCAATATGGAAGGGGAAGCACGTTTGTTACATTATATTCTTCATTTTTAATAGGATCTTTTCTTTTCCCCGTCTCCCCAAATTTTTACTTGAAGGGTAGTGAGGGGAAAACGCACAAAGATGCTAAACAAACAAAAAACCCAGTGCAGTGCTACAGTTTAAACTTAGCCCCTAGAGAGGGGGGAAGAAAAGAAACAATATCCACTTAGCAAGATGTAAAACCCAAACAAACCAAGAACCAAAACGGCAGAAGCATCAGCAGTTAGGAGCTAAAAACTCAAAGCTCAGTGCTCCAAGAGAGCCTCTCTACGCTAACTGTGTGTGCTGCTGACCAGAGGGCTGGGCACACAGCAGCTGCCTTCTCCTGCACAGCAAGCCTAGTGAATGCAGCTCTAACCCTGTCTGGCGTTCCCAGCCGGTGCCTTTCCTCCTCCCTTTCAACAGCTAGGAAATGCAGTGGGAGGGCTGGGCAGAGCTGGGATGGGACAGAAGCAGCGTGGACAGCAGAGGAGAAGAGAGAAGGGTTGGGACAGTGAGGGAGAAAGCCTGCTGCTGGGCAGGGGTTAGCATCGGGGAGGGTGGCATGCCAGGCTGCCTACCCAGCAGCTGTGCCCCCTGGCGCACTGAACCAACAAGGTTTCATGTGTGTGTGGGGGGGGTGGGGGAGGAGACAAACTCAACACAGGGTTGTCAGTCTAGTTTGCAAGCAGAGCACAGTGGTGGCCATTTAATCTCCAATGAATTTCCTACTTTTCTGGGGCCAGAAGGATGCACTGTCTGCACATGGGAAAGGCCCCCGCTCAGCTGCAGCACACGTCACCAGCAGACAGGGACCAGAGCAAATGCACAGGAAAAGAAGGTGCAAAGGCAGAAAGAAGAGACCCGGGCGCTGCAGCCATGCAGAGCGGAGAGCGGGGCAGAGGCGCAGCAGGAATCCCACACACTCAGGCTAATGGGATCAGACAGAAGACCCGCTCAGGGTGTGACAGCTACGCAGAGCGGGCATGACAGCGGAGTAGCATTCATGCCCAAATGACACCTGTCATCTCTGCAAGACCCTGCAGCCACCCACCCCGCCCCAGCCCCGCCTCCCGGATTGACTAAAACATATTGAAGCTTTGCTGTCTAGAATGGCCTCTACATCCCCAGTGTCGGCTCATGCTTAGCTCCCGTGTTCTCTCGACACTGGGCACAAGCCCCCAGCCCTAGGGCTCCTGCTTGAGAACCCCACCCAAGGCAGAGCAGCGACTGCCAGATGCTCCAGACAAGGCATCGAACAGCGCAGAGCCAGCAGGACTCAGTTGGTATCCATGCCATCACACGCGGGCCGGCGCCAGCTCACGCTCTGCAGGCGGAGATGGGGCTGCAGGCGGCCTGCTGTCCCGCCGCTGATAGAACAGCACGTACGCGGCTTTTTGTCTGCCAGACAAGGAAAGAAAACCAACGTGAGGAACGGAAAGCACCCACTAAGCACAGCTCTGGACAGCTGGAAGTAACCTACTGCAGATTCCCAGAGGCTATTCTCAGGAAGCAAGGCCTGTAATACAGGACATCTGCAGAGGTGTAAGGAGCGTCAATATCTAGAACAGGGGAACCAAGCCAGGAAACCTTCGTGCCCACTCTTCCCCCATGTGTGCTACGCGCTGCACAGCCCTAGCGCCCACCCGCAGACCCTGGGACCCACATGCTGATCGGGCTTGGGGGCACGCCAGTCAGGGTTTGCTCTGGGAAGCACATGACCTATTGGGGTGGGGGCACGCCAGCCTCTCCACCCAAAGGTGTGTTCGCAGGAACCTCAGCCAGGGCAGCCCGGTGAACCCCCGACCCACCAATGCCTTTTCATGCAGCAAGGGACACTCGAGCCACCAAGCCTCTCCCTCTGCTCCCTCAGCGCACTGCCGGTGTACGCTGCCCTGGGTCACAGCAGAGCAGCCTGCACTCACGGGGCTCGACACCTGGGTCCACCCCAGCATGTTCCTTGGCTGTGCACCACTTGCAGTGGCCCGAGTCCAAGCACTCACCACTATCTGATCTTCCGAAGCCAGCGACACGCTGCTGTCATCGAAGTAGTACCATCTGCCGTTCACGTTGTTCTTGGCATAGGCAGTGTCTGTCGCACGAGGAAGAGTGGCAGTAAGGCGCAGGGCCCGCTAGCGTGACATACTCCAGTGACGCTCAGTTTGGAGAACTCCCCCATGTGGGGAAGAGGCTGCTGAGCGCTCGGGCGTCACTGCTCACAGGGGCCCCAGAACCCCGTGGATCAGAGGCTAAGTCCGTCTAGTCCACAGGGGCCTGTCCTACAAGCTTGCGAGGAGCCTGTAAGGAACCTAGACTGGCCTATCCCCCCAACCCATGTTTTAAACCAACCCTAATGTGGGTTTCCTCATGAGACATACAAAAGGCCTGTCTGACTCCTGCTACATCTCACCCTGTTCCCAAGCCTGAGGCTGCCCTGGCCCTGCACAGCAGAGTTAAGTCGACAGGTGCTGCACTGGCCACTGGGAGGAAGGCACAGCCTCACTGGAAAGCCAGCCACGTCCCCGCAGGGGCAGGCATTCCCAAGCCCCTCCAGTCACGGCTTCCCCATCGTCACGCCGCTGGTCTGAGTCAAACCAAGCCTGCACTGCACTGCAGAGGGAGGGGAGCGGAATAGCGCGGGCGCCAGCAGCAGTGCTACCAACCAGGGCCACTCCTAGCTCCACGGGTCGCTGCTGGCCTCTGCCACAGCAAGTCCCATCACGCACAGCAGGTGCCCAGGAATGACAGCTGTGGGCTGAGCCGCCCAGCCCGCCAATCGTCCCAACTTCGGCAGTAGCCAAGGCCCCGCCAGCCCCAGGTGCAGCGGCCTCGCTCACAGAACAGCTCGCTGCTTCCTGTGGCAGCCGAGTTTCAAAGGGGCGGAGCAAACCCTTTACCGCCTGCCTCCTTACAGGGAGCCCGAGCGCCCAGCACGTCCTGCCACGGGCCCCCAAAGAGTGGCTGCTCTCAGCTCCGAGGGGATTTGCTCCCTCGGCTCTCAGGCTCAATCCACGGCTACGGGACAGGGACAAGTGAGCAACTCTCAGCCCCACCCCGGGGGCCCACTGCTCGCCCGTCAGTGACCTCCCCAGCCCCACACAGCCCTCCCGCTCCCTACGGATCAGGGCAGACTGAGTTACTCACAGTGGCCTACTCCCATGGCCCCGTAGTGATTGGACACTGCGATGAGGTCGTACACATACGGATCAGCAGTCGGGTCACAGACAAACGGGGACATGTTCAAATCCCTGCAACACACGTTGAGCACATGGTTATCGCACACCCCAAGAGACAGGCCTAGTAACAGGGATGCACTGGAGACTGCCAGCATGAGGCCAGGCTAACCTGCCCCACTCAATGCGATTTTTCCTCATCAATGCTGTACTTGACCCACAAGCCAGTGTTGTCACTGGCTCCTTGGCTCAGAGGTTCCTGCTTGTAGATCCTGAGGTATCGGGCTCAACACCTGCCAGTGGCCCCCTCCAGGGCGCAGTGTCACAGGGGCACACCAATCAGCACTGCCAAGGCTCTCCAGGTGTTCCTACACCTCCCGGGCTTGCTTCCAGGACACGGATACCACCACACCCAGGGGACGCCGGCTGTGTCGTCAGATGCACCTCTCGTGCAGACTAGCACCCCCTTTCAAGCGCTGCATGCCGCTGTGTACGTGGGAAGAGGGAACTGGCACGCCTACCCAGCAGGTATCTGGGAAGGAAGAATGTTCACTGAAGGTGCAGGGGAGGCTCATGTGGAACTTGCCCTGGGCACACTTATGAAAACCGGCACAGGGTTCTGCAAGGGCCAAGTGTTAGGGCCTGTCGGGACACCGGTTCCGAAGGGACTCAGCACTGTAAAAACGTGGGATCACCAATCCTGTTTTCTTAGCAGCATCCCAGCCAAGCAGTGGTCCGGCCACCCCTCCCAAGCTCAGGAGCCGTGACCGGTCATAGCTCCATGCACCACTGGGCAGGGGCACCCTTTTCCCAGAGGCAGTTGCCAGAGCTTCACCACGGTCTACTGAGCTGTGGCCCTGGAGGCAGATGCCCATCCTGAGCTACGTGGCCAGTGAGGAGCCCATACGACAGCTACAGCAGCCGCAGAGTTTCTTGCTCTGCCCAGCTGAGACTGGCTGGGAGAACCCTACCTGATGGGGAATTCAACCACCGTGTCAAGTTTATCCCTCCAGTATCTGTTGTACGAGAAGCGTTTTAAATGCACCACCAAAATCCTGGGCAAAGACCACAGATCAAACTTCTTTGTGGCCTGCTGATGCTTCTTGCAGTTAGGGCAGTACCTGGAAAGGAGCAGAAACAGGCAGGGAATGCCTCTGAGAAACAATACTCTGCCTATTTCTGATTAGCAGACCCCGTGCCTGGCCCTACCCTGCCAGTACTCCCTTTGGCTTTTTGATACACCAGCTTTAAGAACACCACTCTGAACTGTGTCCTCATGTATGCAATCTCTTCTTCACCCCGCACCCTTCACACTGCCACCACGTCTCCACCCCATGCCTGCTCAGAATTGCTCTCCTTTCCCCAGGGATGCAGGCGCCAGTGAGCGGTACGGAAAACTCCTGGAACACTGTACTTTCAGGACTCCCCCCCCCTTCTGCCACCAGGTCTTCTTTTGCAATTCGCCCTCTTCCCTTCCCGCTGCGCTATTCTCTGCCCAAGTGGCTAAGAAAGAGGGACTCAATTGCCAAGTTTGAGGGGGTGGCAGTTGTCAGTCTCCCTGGTGCACCAGAGCCAAGGGAGTATTATGTCAGAGCAGCAGCTCAGCCTGCGTCAGGGACCTGCACAGGGCAGGCATTCGGCCTGCAAGAGCAAGAAGTGCTGAAAGTCACGGCGGAGGTGGCAGAACCATGCAGAGCCTCAGGGCAGTAGCCGATTTCGTAGGCAGAGTACAGGTTCTGGCTAAGGTAACTGCTGAGGTGCACTGGTAGAGCTGCGGCTGGGGGACCAGAGGAAGGAGAGCAAGAAGCAATGCTGTTACTGTGTGCTAGATACACCACCAGTCCAAGACAGACAGCTGCCAAACTCACCAGGGGTCATGTTCACCAAGCGTCTCCATTGTAGTGAAGAGTTCTATACAGTCTTTAAGAGCTACAGGAGTTTTCTTCTTCTGCGAGTGCAACACACTGACATCCTTGTCAAAGGCCTACCAAAAGAGAGGCAGGTTAACCCTTTGCATCCCAAAACCGAATATGCTCTTCCTAGGCATCTGGCACCACCTTCCCATGCCAAGATAGGTTCCTGCCGTTCCTTTCTTAGCTTCAAAAGGAGCCCTCCCTGTGCCCTTCCAGGTCCTGAGAGGCCTGCCTGAGGAGTTCTCCTTTCCTGGGTGTAGGCAGCGCACACTGCAGAGGTGCAAGGGGGTGTTTATTGCTGAAGTCAGCCCTCAAGCAGGAAGGAATTTTCACATGTCCACAGACAGTCCCCACGCCGAACAGCTAACAATCTTATTGGACAAGAGACAAAAGGGGACGGGCGGGGGACACCGGTACAATTATGGCTTGTGCCATGCCTGTCATATCAGATCAGAATTGTCCACTCTGGCCTCAGTATCTGAACAGTGGAGCACACCCTCTACAGTGGAACGGGCACTTGCAATCACTTGAACTGGAGTTTACCCCCATACTCTTGGCCCCTAAGTGTGGTTAAGCTGCAGCAACAGGATGTGACTGTCTATGGATACGCCTGGCTACTGTGAGCGAGGGCAGGGCTGTCAGATCCAGACCTCACTAACAGCATCGCACGAGAAGGCAGAAGAGTTTCCTTTCTCAGAGCAGTAAGGTCCATAGATCCAGGCCAGATGGAACAGATCACTTTTACGAACCGGGCCCCGATTCATGATGCAAGTCAATAACATTGTGATGCGGGTGTTACGCTCAGCAGAACATAGCTAATGCCTCCCAAGGTGCTCGGGAAGGGAACTCTGAACTAGCCTACTGTGCACACAACTGTCCGTTGCTTTGCAAGGTCAGGCTGGCGAGGTGTCCAGGGCTGGGGCAGAACCTAGCAGGGGAAGGGATCTGCAGAACTTATCATTAGAAGGTCTCAGGCAGACCAATACGATTTCCTCATCCCTATGGGGCCGTGATTGCAAGGAGACGGCTGCTCTTGCATTCTGCATCAGCCTCTCTGCGTTTGCTTGGCCCCAACAAGAGCACATGAACCTTTCCAGGAGCAAGCCACTGACCTGCGACTCCTGCTCCTCAGACAACAGCTCCCAGGCGTGTGGCTCCAAGTCGATAGCCAGGGTGGCGTGCGCTGCAGGGGAGAGAGAGGAGTCAGGGCTGCTGTCAGCACTGTGTGCAGGAAGGGGGCGCGCGCCCAGGATACCTACAGTTCAGCTGGAGAAGTTTTCCCTCGGTCACAACAGAGTTAATCTCCGAGGTCCCGTAGGAATTCACCAGGCTAAAGGTGAAGAGAGGCTTCTTGCAATGCTGCCCTTCCTTCCCCGGCGAATCCTGCGCACAGCCCTGCAACTGGCAGGAGTCTGTCTCAGATGCTTTTGCCCTGCCTTCCTCATCTCCGTCCTGATGCTCCATCTCTTCAACTGGCAACAATTCAAAACAAGCACAATATGACATGGTCTGTAGCCTGCAGAGACCCGTACTTCGCAGAGTCGCACACGCCAAACGCCAGTGATGATGCGGCAGAACCTGCTTTAGCAAAGCAGCTAAAACAGATTCGTGCTTAAGGAAGAAATTGGCATTTGAAAATCAGATGCATGCACCTGAGAGGTGGCTTTCTTCCTGCCAAGGGACCTAGTAGTACAGCCTGCGTTTTACCATCTCTGATCCCTAGACTCTAAAGGGGCCGTTGGGAACACGCTTATTTTCTGTATTACGAGTGCAGGGGCACCTCGGAGTTACTTCCTGTTGGAACTAGAGCAGAAAGTCATCCCCTCTGGATGTGAAAGTTGCCAGTAATGGAAAATGACCTCCCCAGCCCCAACTCCTTTCAAATCCATGCAAAATGCTGGGGCTAAGTCTGCCTGACGCCACTCAGACCCCTCGGCCCCCGGGAGCCCATCTTCGGGAGAAGCGGCGTGGCACTGCGAACAGTGGATGTTCAAGAGTGGGATCATTCGTGTCGTGCAGGGGACGGAGGAGCTAACCTGCGAAGGGTCCTGGAAGAACCCCAGGTGGATACTGGGCTCCAAGTCGGGCCAGTCAGCATCGCTGACAATATGCGCCAAGTCCCAGTGATGCGGCAGAGGTGAGGCAGCGGGAAACAGGCAGGTCCAAGGGAGGTAGCTCCCTTGCGCTGCAGCAAGGCAGCATGTCTCTGGTTCTAAGCTCTTCTCTACCCTATGGCTGCTCTCAGCAGGATCCTCTAGCAGCAGGGTCTCCACTGGAGAAGGGGAATGTGCCACAGGCTGCAGGGCTCTGCCCAGGCCTGCGCCCCTCCAGCTTTGCCCAGTGCCCTCCAGTGTACTGTCCTGTGGCCACACCTTCCTTCCTCTCCCCCTGCTCAGCCACCTGCCCCTGGAGCGGCTGAGGGGGCAGGACAGGAGACTCACGTGCTATGTGCGCACACGTGACCGACTGCGCTGGCAGAGGGGCCCGAGGTTTCGTGGGCTCTCGCCATCACGTATGCAGATGAGCAGCCCTCTCCACCGAGGCGATGTCATCGGCGTGGAACCAGCCCTCCCAGGAATGTAAGCGCACCACAGATGCAGCGCAGCACAAAATGGAAGGCTGAGGGAGGTCTGAGTGACCTTCTGGCAAAGCTTCACCAATCCAAAAGATTTGATTTTACCTTCACAGCCACCACTGGAACCATTGCAGATCCCAGCATCCTGGCACACACGAGACGATTCCTTGGCCGGAGGGAATTTAAGGTAGCGGCTAAACAAAGGACAAATACTGGTTAGACATTCATGTTAGTGCCCAGCGCCACCACCCCCTACCTCAGGGGCTCTCAACCAGGGCTACACGTACCTGTGGGGCACATCAACTCATCTAGATGTTGCCTAGTTTTACAGCAGAGTACATAAAAAGGACCAACCAAGTCAGTATACAATTCATACGGCTGGTTTGTATACGCTGCACTATACACCAGACACTGAAATGTGAGTGCAATATTGATATTCAATTGGTTATTTTACAATTATATGGTAAAACAAGTCAGTCAGCAATTTCTCACGACTCGTGTGCTGTGATACTTTGGCATTTGCATGTCTGGCTATATAAGTAAGTCGTTTTTAAGTGAGGTGTAACTTGGGATACACAAGACAAATCAAACTCCTAACAGGGACAGAGTCGTCTGAAAAGGTCGAGAGCCCCGGTTCTACATCAATTCAAGGCAATGAACAACAAGCCTCGCTATTTACAAATCAAAACAAACCACCATGTACAGCATTAACACGGGGTGTTTGACAAGCCCACCCAAAAGTCTTTGCAGCTTTCTCTCTGAAACTGGCTCACGACAGAGTGAATATCATGATCCTATGAGCTGATTGCCAGCATATCCGAACATTTTAATGGGGACCTCTGCATGTATAACCCACTCTTTCCTCTCACCACCCCCTACCACGCTGGGTTATTCCCCTCCCTCCAGGGGAGCGTGGGGGTCGGGGTAAGTATCACTCTCAGCCCCATTTCTTTTGATTTTTAGTTTTTACTCTCTTCCATTAATCATTTGACAGACGTTGTGGCCAATCAGAGCAATGGGTTTGTTGCAGACAAGTGGAGTAGAGTTGCCTGAATTGGAGAGTAACCAGGCAAGTCCCTCCGGGCTCAACGGCGAATGGGGGCCTCAAGGCTTCACACACAGCTCTGTTACTAGAAAGAACTGCTGCAGAAACCATGCCGGGGGCTCTCCCAGGGAAAAGCTGAGGAGTGCTGGGCCAGGAAGTGGGCAGCCTGCTGCCCTCAGGGTGGTGGAGAGCAGAGCTCACACTAGAAGGCTGCGCACACAGGCCCACGCCCGTACTCACCCAATCTGCTCCAAGAGAACACTGTACAAATGATCCAGCGTGAGCTTGTGCTTCGGCACAGAGATGAGCAGGGGCTGGCCACAAAGCACAGCCCCAGAAGTGCCGGACTGCCTTAGTCTCTTGTCCCTGAAGTACACAGAGAGAGACACGCACTCGGCACCATCCACACCCGGCTTGCACACCTCATACCTGTTTGAAAGACAGAAAGCCACGGGTGAGCTCAGCCCCGCACCCAGAGAGCAGCAGCAACTAGTTCACTCCAGCAGGGGCTCTGCAAGATTCACGGGAGAGTCTCAAACTTGGACCCTGTTATGGGCCACGTTTGTCAGAGTTTCTCACCCGGACACCTTCTGGCTCAGAGGTTTGTGCCAACCATTATCCCTGGAGCCCTGCCCCCTCCCCGCTGTCTCCCTCACTCCCCAGAACTCAGACATGGCGCATGTTCGAAAGCACCACTGCGAAAACACGTGTTGGTAACCGTCTAGCGTGAGAAGGGAACCAGGCTCTCCTCTTCATCTACCGCCTGTTCCTCTGCCTGCGCCCTACCCCACGCACCTCAGTCTTAGCCAAGTGAGCTTCCCATCGCCAGCCCCTTTCCAGGCCTCCACCTCATGCAGACCCGGGGGTCCTTTACTCCACCGCACAAGCAGGTTCAGAAGCAACGAGCAGCAACGCAAACTAACGCACAGCAACCCATATCGCTGCAGTGACCACCTGAGCACATTCCTCTACCAGAGGGGCAACAAGTGTGACTGGAGCGTCCCCTGCAGTCCAGGGCCTGACAAGCAGCTGCCCACAAAGAGTCACTCAGAAGCAGCTCCCCTTGCTCCTACTAGGAACCACCGAGGGGTCAGCAATACTTCTGTCCCAAGGTATTCAAGGCAGCTGACGCCTGGTAGAATCTGCTTTTGCCACTTGGAGTCGCTGCAGTGATGGCCCTTTCTAAAGAATTCCATGGACGGGGCGGCAGCAAATGTTGTGCCTACAGTTTAAAGGAGCACTAAGAATCATGGAGGGAGTTACAGGCCAGGCACCACCTTTCTGGCACCTAGTAATTTGGTTGAAACTGTCATTTAAAAATAGAATGACACTAGGAAGCTCGTGTTATGACAGGGTAGAACCAGCAGAGTTTCTGCAAGAAAAATCACGTCTCAGTCAACGAAGTAAACAAGGCAAATGTCATTCACCGAGCCTTTCAAAAGGCCTCTCACGAAGTCCCTCACAAAAGCTACTAAAGCAAACAAGTCGTCATGGTGAAAAGGCAAAATGTAGTGTCTGGGTCAACGCGGCCAGGAAAAGGAAAGGATGGGACAGCGACTAAATAAGGGAAACGAAGCATGTCCCCTGC
The DNA here is from genome assembly GCA_019425775.1 of Rafetus swinhoei. Classification (NCBI taxonomy): domain Eukaryota; kingdom Metazoa; phylum Chordata; order Testudines; family Trionychidae; genus Rafetus; species Rafetus swinhoei. The sequence continues at coordinate 788,878 of CM033435.1, read as the reverse complement.
AGAGCGAGAGGGGCAGAGAAAGGGAACGAGACAGACACGGGCCCTGAATAAGAACACAAGAGCGGCCAGGCTGGGTCAGACCAAGGGCCCATCTCACCCAGTGCCCTGTCTGCCCACAGTGGCCAATGACATGCCTCTGAGGGAACGAGCAGAAACAGGGAAATCAACAAGTGATCTGTCACCCGTTCCCAGCCTTTGACAGAGGCCAGGGACGCCATCCCTGCCCAGGAAAGTCTCCTATGAAGAGATTTAAAAGACCACGACTGTTATCCAGGGGACATGATAAAAAAGCAAACCAAATAATGCATGTTCTGCAGATGGACAGAGCACGCTTTTATTCACCCTTTCACCAGCAAGGGGATAGTCAGTGATATTGAAAGGTGGCCAACTCAAAACTAATCACAGGAAACACAATGGCTAGTCAGCCTGTGGAACTCATTGTCACCAGATACTAAGACCATGAGCTTGACAAGATTAAAAGAGACTAGACATTTATTACATTGACAAGTATATTCAAAGTTGTTATAGTAAATATTAAAATACAGATTCGTTTTGAAAAGGATCCAAACCCCCTATTTCAGGACATGAATAAATTGCTAATTGAAGTTGGGAAAAAGCTTTCCAGAACTGCCTTACTGCAGTTTCTCCACACCTTCCTTAGAAACATCAGTACAAACTTCTGCTGCAGAAAACACACTGGCCTTGCTGGATTGCTGACTGGTCCAATCCAATCTGACACGAGCACTAGGTCTGAAGCTTCTGCAGTCAAATCAACATTTTAGAAACCAGGAACTTTTGCAATAAATTCATGGCATGTGGTAAGGCAGAACGCAGACTGAAGTGGTCCATTATATGGCAAATGCATATTTTATGAAAACGTACACGTTTGTGTAAGTTAAAGGTGACCTGCAAATCAATTTGGCAAATATGCATCAACTTTAACAAAATATCCTGAATGCCCCCATTAGCCAGGCTACAAGAACAGGGGTATTCAGAATATCAATCACCTGAAACACTTTCTTTTCAGGCCACATGACCCAAGAAGAAATTTAAACCAAAAACCCCACAAACAAGAACAGTAAGGCTTTGCAAAACTGGGCATTGTGTACTTTTAAATAGTCACTTACCTGACCCCTTGTAGGCCGGCTCCATGCTCCAGCAGGATCTCTGGGTGATGTGACATCACCAGCATGGTGCATGCTGGGGCGTTACATCGGAGCGGGAGCCGGAAGCCCTAGTGGGGCTGGCCATCATGTGACCTAAGGAAAAAAGATAGTACGTGTTCTGGTTAGGTACTGAATGCCGCCGCCTGTTGAGCCTGGCAACGAGGGCGTTCAGCACTAACACCGATGGCATTTTGTCGGATTGATTTGCAGACCACCTTTCCATAGAGTCACATTCTGATCACTTGCCACAGAGCTCTCGCCCGCAGAAGCAACATTCCTCCCGAGAACAATCCCGGTGCTACGGAAAGGGGGAAAAGCAGAGCAACACTCTGGCCACAAGGGCCTTTTTAGAAGCTCTGTTTTATTAAACCCATTAGCCATCCCACCCCCCCTCAAGAAGGACCTCTCCTCCCCCTCCATAGTTTTTATGCTCCAATACCATTGGTTGGCATGGAACTGACTCAACTGCCCTAAGTGGGACAGTGGGTAAGCAGGGAGACCTGGGAAAGAAGGTACTTTCAGAGAATTTGGCGCCACTCTCCCCTTCCCTCGCAGCACTGAGCTGCAAAGGACAACAAGGCCCGCCAACCTGCTCTCCACGTGAAGATGGATACAGACGACTAGGGTAGGATTGGGTTTGTCTCATGCTAGAAGTCGGGGGGGGGGAATTAAACAAAATATTCAGGTCTCACCTACCCTGGAAGGCTCTACTCTTACTAGAGAAGTACAACACAATGACATCATAAGAACAAGAAACTGGAAGCTGAACAACGGAGTAAAAAGGCTTTCAGGCCACGTGTGACTTGTTTTCGTTACAACCGGTTTCATTTCAACACCAAATGAAGTCTTGGGAGAAAAGACGCTTTTGTTAAAGTTTCAATATCCCCAAAACTTCAATTAAGGTGTGAGAATTCATGTCTTGTCATGTCCCAGAAGTCCTCAGGAAATCCATAAATACCAGAGTTGATATTCCAGACAGGCGTTCCTTAACCATAGCAAAGGGACCAAGGGAAAAAAAAAGACGACTAAAATCCAGTATTTTAAAAGTACTTTCCAGTGTATCTTTCAAAACTAAGCTATTTCTTTTCCACACACCAGTGGTTTTGAGTAGTACAATTGAGATTAAAACATCAGCACTAACACAACACATCCTCTGTTAAACTGTGCGGAAAGAAGTATAGTGCTCACCGATCCTCTCAAATTTTAAAGGATAATGATGTTCAGCAAAATAGGACTTTTCAAACATCTCACAAGCCATTATACAAAGTATCATAATCTCCTAAAATAGGTGAATATGAGGTTGCAGGATACTAGTTGGGTACAAGGGGTCATAGGAGGCTGCTCTATGTTTTCCATAGATCCCACTTTCCTTTTGCAAAATGAATACTGGTTGTTAATGAACAATATTTATTTAATTCAAAACTCCAGAATCCTAAGCCTCAAGCCCACCAAGAGATTCTGTTCTCCTATAGGAGGCCTAACTTAACTTGCTTTATGGAGTCTCATCAAAACCATGCTGGATAGATTTTACAAACAACTGATTGTTTAGGAGGCAGAATGTTTCCTTTTTTGAACCACTTCATGAAGCAGTAGTGAGATAAGAAGAAAGGAAAAAGCTGTCAGGTCAGTTTTTCAACAGACCCTGGAACTCCACACCCCAACAAATTTTCGATTACATAGAACAAATGCTTACTGGGGGTCTGTGATTTCAATGTTCAGGAGAATGATTCTGACAGGGTTGCCTGGGGTCTCATATCTCAACAGCCCGAGGATTATTCCTGGTATTCAGAGACCAACCATATTTCACAGACAGACAAATTCAGTAGCATTAAATCTCTTTGGTTTCTGGCAGTGCCCATAAGAACATAAGAACATAAGAACGGCCGTACCGGGTCAGACCAAAGGTCCATCTAGCCCAGTATCCTGTCTGCCGACAGTGGCCAGCACCAGGTGCCCCAGAGGGGTGGACCGAAGACAATGATCAAGCGCTTTGTCTCCGCCATCCCTCTCCAGCCTCTGTCAAACAGAGGCCAAGGACACCATTTTATCCCCTGGCTAATAGCCTTTTATGGACCTAACCTCCATGAAATTATCTAGCTTCTCTTTAAACTCTGTTATAGTCCTAGCCTTCACAGCCTCCTCTGGCAAGGAGTTCCACATGCTGACTACACGCTGTGTGAAGAAGAACTTTCTTTTATTAGTTTTAAACCTGCTACCCATTAATTTCATTTGGTGTCCTCTAGTTCTTCTATTTAGGAACTAATAAATAACTTTTCTTTATCGCCCTCTCCACACCACTCATGATTTTATACACCTCTATCATATCCCCTCAGTCTCCTCTTTTCTAAACTGAAAAGTCCCAGTCGCTTTAACCTCTCCTCATATGGGACCCGTTCCAAACCCCTAATCATTTTAGTTGTCTTTCTGAACCCTTTCCAAGGCCAAAATATCTTTTTGAGGTGAGGAGACCACATCTGTACACAGTATTCAAGATGTGGGCGTACCATAGTTTTATACAGGGGCAGTAAGATATTCCGGTCTTATTTTCTATCCCTTTCTTAATAATACCTAGCATCCTATTTGCCTTTTGACCGCTGCACACTGTGTGGAAGTTTTCAGAGAACTGTCCACGATAACTCCAAGATCTCTTTCCTGATTTGTCGTAGCAAATTAGCCCCCATCATACTGTACGTATAGTTGGGGTTATTTTTCCCAATGTGCATTACTTTACACTTATCCACATTAAATTTCATTTGCCATTTTGTTGCCCAATCACTCAGTTTGGTGAGATCTTCTTGGAGTCCCTTACAGTCTGCTTCTGTCTTGACTATCCTAAACAGTTTGGTATCATCCGCAAACTTTACCACCTCACTGCTTACCCCTTTCTCCAGATCATTTATGAATAAGTTGAACAGGATTGGTCCTAGGACTGACCCTTGGGGACACCACTAGTTACCCCTCTCCACTCTGAAAATTTACCATTTATTCCTACCCTTTGTTTCCTGTCTTTAACCAGTTCTCAATCCAAGAAAGGACCTTCCTCTTATCCCATGGCCATGTAATTTACACAAGAGCCTTTGGTGAGGGACCTTGTCAAAGGCTTTCTGGAAATCTAAGTATACTATATCTACTGGATCCCCTTGTCCGCATGTTTGTTAACCCCTTCAAAGAACTCTAATAGATTAGTAAGACAGGATTTCCTTTACAGAACCCATGTTGACTTTTGTCCAACAAATTATGTTCTTCTACATGCTTCACAATTTTATTCTTTACTATTGTTTCGACTAATTTGCCCGGTACTGAAGTTAGACTTACCGGTCTGTAATTGCCCGGATCGCCTCTAGAGCCCTTTTTAAATATTGGTGTCACGTTGGCTACCTTCCAGTCATTAGGTACGGAAGCCGATTTAAGGGATAGGTTACAAACCACAGATAATAGTTCAGCAATTTCCCATTTGAGTTCTTTTAGAACCCTTGGATGAATGCCATCCGGTCCCGGAGATTTGTTAACATTAAGTTTTTCTATTTGTTCCAAAACCTCCTCTAATGACACTTCAATCCGGACAGTTCCTCAGATTCATTACCCACAAAGGACGGTGCAGATTTGGGAATCTCCCAACATCCTCAGCCGTGAAGACTGAAGCAAAGAAATCATTTAGTTTCTCCGCAATGGCTTTATCGTCCTTGATTGCGCCTTTATAGTTCGATCGCCTAGGGGACCCACAGGTTTTTTAGCAGGCTTCCTGCTTCTAATGTACTTAAAAACATTTTGTTATTTCTTTTGAGTTTTTGGCTAGCTGTTCCTCAAAATCTTTTTTTGCTTTTCTTATTACATTTTTACACTTGATTTGACAGTGTTTATGTTCCTTTCTATTTATCTCACTAGGATTGACTTCCACTTCTTAAAAGATGCCTTTTGTCCCTCACTGCTTCTTTTACATGGTGGTTAAGCCACGGTGACTCTTTTTAGGTCTCTTGCTATGTTTTTTAATTTGGGGTATACATTTAAGTTGGGCCTCTATTATGGTGTCTTTAAAAGTTTCCATGCAGCTTGCAGGATTTGGCTCTAGTCACTGTGCCTTTTAATTTCTGTTTAACTAACCTCCTCATTTTTGTGTAATTCCCTTTTGAAATTAAATGCCAGGGTGCTGGTCTGCTGAGGTGTTCTTCCCACCACAGCAATGTTGAATGTTATTATATTATGGTCACTATTCCCAAGCGGTCCTGTAACGGTTATTTCCTGACCTGATCCTGCGCTCCACTCAGGACTAAATCGAGAATTGCCTCTCCCTTGTGGGTTCCTGCACTAGCTGCTCCAAGAAGCAGTCATTTAAGCCATTGAGAAATTTTATCTCCGCTTTCTTCCTGAGGTGACATGTATCCAGTCAATATGGGGGTAATTAAAATCCCCATTATTATAGAGTTCTTTGTTTTGGTAGCCTCTCTAATCTCCCTCAGCATTTCAATGTCAGTATCCCTGTCCTGGTCAGGTGGTCGGTAATATATCCCTACTGCTAATTTCTTATTTTTGGAGCATGGAATTACTATCCATAGCGATTCTATTGAACATGTTGATTCATTTAATATTTTTATTTCATTTGATTCTACATTATCTTTCACATACAGTGCCACTCCGCCACCCACCCGGCCTGCTCTATCCTTTCGATATATTTTATATCCCGCATGATTGTGTCCCACAGATTTTCCTCATTCCACCAGGTTTCAGTGATGCCTATTATGTCAATCTCCTCATTTAATACTAGGTACTCTAGTTCACCCATCTTATTAGTCAGACTCTAGCATTTGTGTAGAAGCACTTTAAAAATTTGCCACTGCTTATTTGTCTGCCCTTCCTGATGCATTGGATTCCTTTGTACGCGGTTGTTTGTCTGCTCTGGCCCATGGTTTGCCCTCTCCTCCTCTCTTCTGACTACAGCTTAGAGAATCTCTATCAATGGATTCTCCTCTAAGAGAAGTCTCCTCCGATTTACGTGCATCTCCACACCAATCGGCTTTCCCCATCTCTCAGTTTAAAAACTGCTCTACGGCCTTTTAATGTTTAGTGCCAGCAGTCTGGTTCCACCCTGGTTTAGGTGGAGCCCATCCTTCCTGTATAGGCTCCCCTCTCCCAAAAGTGTCCCCAGTTCCTAATAAATCCAAACCCCTCTTCCCTACACCATCGTCTCATCCACGCATTGAGATTCTGAATCTCTGCCTGCCTACCTGGCCCTGCGCGTGGAACTGGAAGCATTTCCGAGAACGCCACCATAGAGGTCCTGGATTTCAGTCTCTTTCCTAGCAGCCTAAATTTGGCCTCCAGGACATCTCTCCTACCCTTCCCTACGTCATTGGTACCTACATGTACCACGACCACCGGCTCCTCCCCAGCACTACACATAAGTCTATCTAGATGCCTCGAGAGATCCGCAACCTTCGCACCAGGCAGGCAAGTGACCATACGGTTCTCCCGGTCATCACAAACCCAACTATCTATGTTTCTAACGATCGAATCACCCACTACTAACACCTGCCTCTTCCGAACTGGCATTCCTCCCCTCAGAGGTATCCTCAGTGCGAGAGGATACCGCAACATCCTCTGGGAGGAGGGTCCCAACCACGGGATGGTTTCCTCTGCTCCCATTGAATGCTCTGTTCCCTTGAGACTTTCATCCTCCTTAAGAGCACTGGGGCTCTCAGACTGGAGGTGGGACAGTACTACAGTGTCCCAGAAAGTCTCATCCACAAATCTCTCTACCTCCCTTAGCTCCTCCAGTTCAGCCACCCTGGCCTCCAAAGCCCGAACTCGGTCTCTGAGGGTCAGGAGCTCTGCAACGGGTGCACACATACGCCACCCGCCCACAGGGCAGGTAATCATACATGTTACACTCGACGCAATAAACAGGATAGCCCCCACTCTGCTGCTGGGCTTCTGTCTCCATTTTTCTAATGAACAAGTTTAAGTATAAACTGGGATTCTTTTTAAACCTCTGGAATGTAGATAAGAGTTATGTTTTAAAGAAGGCCAGAAGTCACTAGTGCCCTCTAACCTCCCCCTCTAAACTCCCTCTCCAAACTCCCTGTTAGCAATTCCTGGTCGCAAGCTCCCTGGTCGCTGAGTCACAGGCTTATATAGCTCTGGTAGCCCTTCCCCCTGACTGAGGCTTAGCCAATTAACAGAGGCTTCTAGATTTCAAACCTTTTAGAAGCTCCTTCAAGCAAACAAACAATCAAACCAACCAGATAAACACAAGCTCAGCACACAGCAAATAACTCCCCCACACACAAACACACACTCCAGACAGCCACTTACCACAAGGGTCCTGTTTTTACTCCTCTTTCACCTGGAGAACTCCCTCTCCAAACTCCCTGTTCGCAATGCACTAGGCACTTTCTAGACACTATGAAAGTACTGCGAGCCCTTCAGGAAGGGACAAGCTCAGTAAGAGATTTGATCTGTGGCACGAGACTAGAGATAGCTGTATGCAAGTTACACCTCCTTCAGGCTAAGTCCAGCGCGCTCTTCTCTCCAAACCAACAGAATTTCAGGGGTCACAGACAAATGGAACCTGAAGGACTCCAGACTCTTCTCAAAATGACACCCCCAACCAATGAATTCCGTGGGAACTGCCAGGCGGCTGGCACTTTTGAAAGTCAGGCCTTCTGTTTACAGTTTTAAATATGGATTTTGAAGCCTAACTATAAGCACTGATTTTTTTTTTGAAGTCTTGGACGGATAATTTTTCAGTAATGGCTGCAAACGAGTGTGTAAGCAAACAATGCAAATATAATACAACTCAAAGTGTACTTTGTTCAATTTCTTCAGAATATCCTAGTCACTACTACGGAGTGTGTTTTGAAAACAATGAAATTTGTCATTGAATTTCTGCTGGAAAGTAAGGCCAGACCACTGGAGTGCAAAGCGATTTATGAAACGCACAGATTGGCAAAAGTCAGTTAGCCACACTTTATTGTACATTTTAGATGCTTCAAAAAGATTTCTAGTGATTATCTAATTACAAAGATTTGTAAATCTCTTTCCCTTTCACCTAAAAACCAGTCACATAGCAGGCTGCATTTCATACACTGAAAATCTCAACACATTCTATTCTGGAGTCCATTAAAGCCACTAGTGCTTCCAGATTCACTTGTGACAACCCAAAATCCACCAGGTGAAGTAGACAGAAATACCAAAAATCTGCTTTATCTGTCCTCCTTCCCGGCCCCTCTCTTCTTATCAGATGCAACACTCACAGTGGTAGGCTTGCTCCACTCCCAGCTCGGTAGAATAAAGGCACAGGCCTCCGTATTGGTGCAAAAAAGTTATTAATGGAACTAATTCAGAAGAACCCATTCAATGGAGATAGAAGCTGCCATGTATCTTTGCGCTCTTAGCTTCTTACATGCAGGGTCATATGAGCATTGATGAACACACCTGAGAAGATGGTGTTCTCAATCTAGAGTACTGCTAGTGAGCTTTCTTCTTCAGGGCCAGGGTATACATGCCCAGGGAGCAGATGGTTGTTCTGAATTGTTTGAGTGTCAAGACCCAATCGGTTTTCTCCTTAAACAGCTCAGAGTCAGGAAAGGTCCTCAGCAGTCTTCTGGACCTGAACCACACCGGGGAAATCCCAAAGATTGCAACCATGACTCGAGCTCTAGTGATGGCTCAGCTGTGTCTGGTACCACTTGAAGTGGTGTCTTAGCCAGCAGCCTGCCTTCATCAATAAAAAGGGGTTGAACTAATCCTTGTCTCCCTGGGGAAGCCTATTTTAAAGTCTGCAAATATGTCATAATTCAGGAAATCATAATTTTGCCAAGAACTGGTGGGCGGTACTTCGTAACTCTTGCAAAAAGTATATTTAGTAGTGTTCCCCTGATAGTTTGTGATGTGAAACTGCAGGGCCACGGCTGTGTAAAACATCCATCCACACAGGTCTAGTCTCTTTTGGTTCTTCCAGGATAGACTTGGAGCAGTACTGCTAACGCTGCCGCTCATTTAGCACGTACCTAGCCAGAGAGGGGGAGTCTGAGAGGCAGCGTACTTCTTAGCTACCCTTTGCAAGTTGGCTGGAGGGCAATGAGGGTTCGCCACAAAGTCACAGCTGAGTCCAGGACTGCTTCACTACTGGCGGGATTGAGGATCACAGGCTGTACGGCTGTTTGTATTGCAGGCTCTTGACCTCGTCGATGGTACTTGAGTAGCATCAGCTTCCCTCTTTAGGAGTTTCTGGAATTGCCAGAAATCACTGGTCATGCAATGAGGTGGAGGCATAACCACCTCACCTGGAAATGAGGATGAAACAGGAATTTGAGGGGTGTCCTCTATCTGCCCAGGCCTCCATCCTGCTCCTCAAACATCTCCTTGTGTTGGGGAGGAGAGGACTGCACATCTCTAGCTTCCTTATGTGGCAGACCTCAGCGTCTGGCAAATTGCTGGCAATGTGCAGCCTAAGGATCCCACCACCCTTGTTGTTATGCACAAAGATCTTCTGTTAGTCTTCCCGATGTACACAGATATATGGGAGAAGCTTGCTCAGAGATCGAGACTCACTGGAAGTCTCCTTTATACTCCTCAGTATCCTCCCAATGAGAGGGGAAGGGCAGCAGCAGAAAAGTGTGGAGTGTCCCGTGGTACCAGAGGGTGATGGCAATCTGGGGACTGACGTCTCAGTACCAGGAGACATTTGGTACCCATGAGCAGTGAAGACTGGTTCCTCTATTGCTGGGAAGTCCTCAGAGTAGATACATTCTTGCAATCCTGAGCAGCAGATGAGCACCAAGACAACGGTACCACTGATTGGAGTGTGTCCCTCTCTCAAGGGCCGATGGTGTCTGGAGCCATGGTTTGCTCAGTTCTGAGGGTGCCGAGTAGGGAGGTATCAATGGCCATATAGTTACCATGTGTCAGACAAGGAGGGGATCCATCTGAGCTGGGTTTCTCTTTTTAGAGCTCCAGGACTTTCCAGCCCCACTGGTACCGGAGGTACCCATCACCTCTACAGTACCAAGCCAAGAGGTAAAGGCTTTGAGACCATAGATCTAGCAAGGGGCAAGAACTAGTATGACGAAAGTCCGCCTCTTCAATGCTTTCTCTGAGTCCCTATAGCCTTCCCCTTTTCAGGAGAAACCTGCACTGATGTGAGGGGCACTGGATTTGTCTGGAAATGGGTGTACAAGGGAGGGGCCTGGCCCAACTCAGAAGTGGTTGGAGGGGAACACTCCCTCATTGGCAGCCTCAGTTTAGTTTCCCTGTTTTGTCTTGTCTCGGATTTGAAGGCTAGGCACATCTGCAAGACATGGGACTCGCCCAAGCAGCAACGCATTTGAAGTGGCGGCTCTTATTGACACAAACAGGCAACATTTGGAACCTGGCAAGCCAGCCATGTCCTGCCAAGAGAACAAGGCTCCCCAGAAGAATGGGGGGGGAAGGGGGAAGGGAGGGAGACACAAAACTAGTCAACCCTCTCATTACTTAGAGCTAACTATGAATTATCTACCACAAAACTAAACACACTAACCAATCCTAAACAAAAGCTATAGACAAACCGCACAAGGCAGTCACCAAGGCATGCTCAAGGCTGGCATGCTCAGGCCCCAGCTCAGGCCAAAACAGTTGAGAAGTAACAGAAGGCAGTTCAGCATGCATCCCCAGTACAGCCTTGGTGTGTGGCGCCAGGATATAGATGGCGAAAGTGCAAGCCAAACAAACATGGCTAACAGAAAAATCTCCAGTCAAGAGGCACATACACACCTGAAGCAGAGCACCCAAAAGGGATACTACTCAAAACAGCAGCGAGAGTTGTTAAAAAGAAACTGTGGGATTTAGATGGCATTTAAGATTCCCAATATTCGTTAACAACTTGTCACAAACCCACACTTAGAATGGCTTCTGTTAAACAACGGATTTAATTATTCCCTCTCCTTCCCAATAGAATTTAGTTAAGATTAGAGACACAAGGTGAGTGACATCGTATCTTTTATTGAACCAACTTCTGTTGGTGAGAGAGAAGCTTTCAAGATACACAAACTCCCCCAGGTCTGGGAAAGGTACTCAGATGGCAGGGTTAAACACAAGGCTGAACAGACAGTTTAGCATAAGTATTTATCACTAGCTATTAAAGTCGGTTCAGTAAAAGATATTACCTCCGCCACCTTGTCTACCAAGTATTCTGGGACTGACATAACCAATAGTTGTATGCAGTGCGGTTGTAGCGAAGATTACTCAATTTTTCCACTTATAAACAGTTTAGCTTATTACCTGTATACCTTTGCCATGTATATACTTTTTCAGTAGCTATGATACAGAGGATTCAATACTGATTTTGGGACCTTGGCTGTCGTTTACCCTAGATTAAAAAAAGTGTCCCATCCAAGTGCAGACCCACTGTCTAAAACAGGCGTCTCAAACTCACCGCCTGCAGGCAACCTACAGCTGCAACATTCTCGCAATCTGGCCCAGGAGTCTTGGTAGCCTTGGGGGGTGGTGCAGGTCAGTGGTGTCCGTACCCATCCCCCAAACCTTGTCCTCTCTCCCCCCGGGGACAGGGTGTGATGGTTTGTGTTTTGATTTTATTTTCCTGGCTTTAATAAGAGAGTCAGTTAACAACTGATTGTTTTGCATATTTTCAAATCATGGCACCCCCCTCCCACCCCCCCCCAAAGGAAGAGGTTTTCAACCTTTTTTCATGTGCAGCCCCCTGGAGAAGTTTCAAAGGGAGGCACAGACCTCCTTGGAAGTCTACTATCCGGCAACTGTTCAGTCAGTTTTTGATCCAAGTCTTTTGCAGGCTTCAGACGTAGTCCCCGGACTTCTAGGCGAGAGCCACTGCCTTACGGCATAAAGCGGACCCTGTGTTACTACAAGAGTGGGAGTGGGATCCCCTGGCTTGATATTAAGAAACAATTATTTGACTTGGCCTGCTATGTCATGTTTCTAGACTATACATTTTAGTAATCTGGGAGCTTATATAACTTGGCGCTCAAATTCAATCCCCTCTTTCTACCCCACCACACGACAGCCACAGGGAACATGCTACACAGAATCCAAATGCTCTTCCAAATTACCACCACCTGTCCCACAATGACCAAGTTCACAATTGCAGCTGCAGCAAACACATACCAAGAGGTGTTTGGCACGTCTGGTGGCACCGCCCTCTCAGCTGTCTTGACAAGACAGTACAAGAGAGCAATGGCACGCAGCAATCGTCCCTGAAAGACAGCTTCCCAGGAGACGAAACTAACTTCACACCAGCAAAGGCAACACAACCGCTTTCTAAAACAAAGCCTCAGACCAAAACACATTTTCTGACAGAGGAAGAATGGTCTTGTGGTTAAGGAACAACCTCAAGGACTCCAGGTTCAATTCCTGAGTCTGTTTCTTACTTCCTATGTGAACTTGGACAAGTCACTTTCTCTCCATCTACAAAATGGGGGCAATGCTACTTCCTTCCCCCACCCTTGGTCTATTCAGGCTGTAGCGTTGTCGGGCAAGGACCGCCTCTTACTGTGTGTCTGTACAGCACCCGGCATAAGGGACCACAAATTCTGTTGATGCCTCAAAGGCACTACAGTAAGACAACAGAAAATCAAAGCTGGCAATAGCCCTGTGTAGCACAGAACACAAGCACAAAGTGGCTAGAAAATAATCACTGAGTTTGACTCTCTGTATGCTAGGAAAGCACTTAGCACAAGGTGACCATCACTGGAAACACAGCATAACCTCCGAGGGGATCTGCACGAGAATGGTGCCCCCCAAGACTGCCCACAACCTACAGGCAGGCTCAGGGTTGGAAAAGCATTTCAGTTTTTATATAGAGAAGCCAAAATCTCATCTCTCAGCACGTTCCTCTCAACAGTGCACTTTCCAAAGCGCTGGTTACTCACACAAAGATGTTGTCTTTTGGCATGATGTGACTTAACCCTTCATCCATTTGGAAAATTTTGTGGAACCGGTGATTATAAACATCTGTCACCACCATCTGAAAGAGTGATGTTAGAGACAGTTAGACAAACTAATTACAATGCTAGAAACGGTTCCTCATCTCTCAGACATTTTAATGGACACATCACAAAAGCGCTGGAGGCTCTGTTGTGACACCTGACAGCTGATCCAACATACTAGTCACTTAGCCTAATCAGACCAAAGAGGCAGAGAACAATAACTGGGTCTGACTTTTCAGGCACTGTGAATCTGCAGCTCCCAGTGGCTTCAAGTCAAGCCCAGTGGCCACTGCCCTGTGGAGATCCCACCCTACATCCCAGTGCACCAACAGAGCTGTCAGCCAGACAAATGAACACTGAACTGACCCTCAGTAAGAAGTTACATACACTGGGCTTGAGAACTTCTCACAAACCACAGGTTTCAAGCCTCATGTTTTAATGGGCAATACAATCATTCACTTCTTAAGATAGCAAATCCCATTCCCTGTTGCTACTCTGGGTGTCTCTAAGGAACTGAGATCCCCAACATAGTCATGTGAGGGGCAGAAAGATACAGCTTAGCTTAATGGTAGTGGCAGTCATTTTTCTGTCTTTTCCCTCACCCCTCTTTTTAAAGCCATTCCTATGGTCGTTACTGTAATGAATGTGTCCAAGGGCACAGGCCGTGCCTAGGTCACACTTTCTTTTTAGAATCCAGACAGTTATGTATCAGTGCAAATGGTTAATGCTTTGTTGTTTTGTTCCTCTTTGCTTTTGTCCATTTGGAAGCGTTTCCAATCAGTGTTCCCAAAGCAAGCACACATTTATCAGCAAACGCGCTTGGTCTCACATTTCCTGCAGGGATCTTGGAGAGTTTGGAGAGCGCTTCACACAGGTCAGATACCGCTCCCATCGTTGGCACAACTACCCGATACTGGAAACCAAGAGAACAGTAAACTTACACACGCAGAATAAATCCAAGCATGGAACAGAACATTAGCAAACAGGAGAGCGCTATCAGTTAGACCTGAGACAGAGAATCCTATGGCAAGTGGAGTTTCCAGTCACCCTTGACTGTCTTCTGTGTGTCAGGCTCAGATTTAAAGAACTGAAGCCCACACAGATCACAATTTCAGCCAGCAATTCCTCTGTCTAGCCCAAGGGTGGCCAACCCGCAGCTTGCTCTTCTCCCCCAAAAGTATGGCTCACAAAGCCGCTCCTGCACCCCCCAATGGCCCCGGCCCCCTCTGTGCAGCAATTCAAAATGGCGCCCAAGATGGCGGGCGTCAACGGGAGTCTGATATGGCCAAAAAGCCTAAGCAGCCTTTTTCTTTTTTTGCTCAACAATTCTGGTGCGGCTCTTCGCATTTTTTCCCACCGCTGTTTTGGCTCTCTTTGTTAAATGGGTTGACCACCGCTGGTCTAGCCCAATAACTGGGGAAAAGAGGGGGAAGGAGTAGACCTTTTAGATAGATAGCTAGTCTTGATTTCAAGTGATGGAACACCTAACCCCTGATTCCAAGGGGGCGTGCATGCATTTCCTGAGGACACTTTCAAGTGATGGAAAACTGCCCCAAAAAGCTGTTCCAATGGTTAAAGCCATGGGGCATGTTCAAAAATCCATGCCTTATTCGCTCTTGGAATCCGTTCCATTCCAGCCACTGCATACTGCAATCAACACTGCCAAAGGTCTGTCCTCAAGAAACTCTCCCGAAGGTTTTGACTCCATGCATCTAAAGCAAGTCCCAGGAGAGGAACCACCCACGGTCAGGTTGGGTGGATTTCTACAGTACCTCATGGAAACTGGCGTTAACCAATGGGTCTTCCTGAAAATCGTTACCCCAGAACTATCCAACTCCCTATGAGGATATCACCTAAGGACTGGATGAAACCAGAGGGTGTGCATGCATTTCCTGAGGACACTGCGTCAGAAGAGGGCTCTGGAGGTTGACGCTGGATGGGAAGGACCTCCAGTGCCACAGGTGTCTGCTCACACAGAAGAGATTCCTGAATAACAGTTTCTAATAAGCCGTCTCTGTGCTCTGATGTGTTACCGGCAGGGAGCACTTCCCATGGAGCAGAAATCGGGAAGTGGGCAGGAGACAATTGTTACTGTCACTGACAGTCTAGGATTGTATAAGGATCTCAACCAGTTAATGCGCTACAAAGGCAATTTCCCCTCTTAACAGTCACATCTCCACACTAAACACTCTGAATGCCCTGACCTGATTTGCCTCGTTTACACAATACATACACCCCTACCTCTGCAACTTGCACTCCAATTCATCTGATGACATGGGTTTTATCCATGAAAGCTTATGCCCTAATAAATCGGTCAGGGGACATCTACACAGAAGGGCAAAAGTCGAATTAAGCTACGCAACTTCAGCTATGTCAATTGCGTCACTGAAGTGAAAATAGCTTAATTCGGCTTTTGGTGCTGTCTATACAGCAGGAAGTCGAAGGAAAAAACACTCTTCCTTCAATTTCCCTTACTCCTCGTGAAAGGAGACGTACAGGAGTCAGAGTAAGAAGTCCTCCAGCTCAACATCATTTCAAAATAATGGCTTGCTGTGTAGACGTGCTTTGTTATTTTGAAACACTGCTGTGTTGACATACCCTTAGTCTGAGGTACCACAGGACTCCTCGTTGTTTTTGCAGATACAGCCTAACATAGCTACCCCTCAGACTTTTCAGAGCTGGATGTGACAAGCCAATGCATCATTGCTTATGCTCTCCAATATAGATCATCATATATATTAGCATGTGGAGTCCTGTTGCCACAGGGGTAAATAAGCTTCCTGCTTCCCCATCATCCCAGTCACTTAGACTGAGATTTTTGCCAAACCATTTTGGATCCTCAATTCCCAATAATTTTTAAATGAGAATTTGGCATTCAAGTCCTCTGGGTGAATTTGAAAGTCTCGGCCTTAACAGCCAAATGGATCGGATTTTCCTGAACTCTGTTACAGCAACTGCCTTGGGGATAATTCACACCTATAAATTTCTTTACCTGAGTAGGTCTACGATGTGGGTCTGCAAAAACCACAGAAACATCCATGGAACGATCTTTCTTCAAGGGCAGTGGCAAAGTTAAATAGCAGAAAGGGTCAAAAGTCACAGAAACTTTAGAGCATTTTGGACAGACCAGGGTGGATTTGAAGAGGCCATGAAAAATATCCACGATGATAGAGTCATTCCTTAATCTATGATTCTCCCAGGCTTCCTTCGCTACCACCTGTAGAAAGGGGAAAATATTAATCTGACACATGCATGTCGCTAGAAATGTAAATAGAGAGACATGAGACAAAAGGAATTCAGCAGAATTCTGATAGATATCTATGCACCTAAGCAAGCTGGAAACACTACCAAGATTTCCTGAATTCTGTCCCCATTAACCGCCTACCATTCTCCCTCAACAATCAGGCCCCCAGTCTGCAAGTCTTCTCTGTTGCAGAAGAAAATAAGACACCCAGTTATACCAGTCCGTCACATTATAGGGAGAGGTCTTGCCTGCATTGCTACAGGTTGGGTCAGTGCTGGAGGTGGGGGAGAGAGAAAAAAAAAAAAAAAAGAGTGACAGTGGAAGAAGCAAGCTGCGTGAAGTCCATGGGTCTGATCCAAAGCCTAGCACAATCAGAGGGAGTCTTCCCACTGACATCCAGGACTTTGGATCAGGCCCCATATACTAGCTGCGGCTGAAGTTGATCTTTAGGCCACATGTGGAAAGGGAGACACAGAATGGATTTCCTGCCCACAGACGGGTAGGCTTCACACAGTCCTCATATATGGAAGGTCACTTGCTTTCTGCCCTGAACCAGAAGGGACAGATTGTGGTTCCAGCTGGCAAAAGCTCTCAGCTTATACGTGTTACGCAGTTTCCTCTGAAAGAGCAGAAAACTGTGTCCCATGGCCTACAGAGAGGAGGATGACTTATAGACAAGGCCAGAAATGATCTCTGGTCATCTAGCCCAGGGGAGGGCAATCTTTGTGGGGAGTGGGTCACTCCAAGAGTTTGGTAAGCCGCCACAGGCCGCACTTTTCTGTTCTATTAACGGAGGGGGTGTGGCATCTGGGAGAGAGCTTGGGTGCAGGACGGAGCTCCAGGCAGGGACTGGAATGCGGGGTGGGGTGGGGGGTGGGGTTTGGTGCAGGAGGGTTCTGACCTGGGGCAGGAACGCAGGGGAGTGGGGAGGGTGGAAGCAGAGGCTGGGAGGGGGTTTTGGTGCAGGAGGGGTTCTAACCTGGGGAAGGGGCGTGGGGGGAGGCAGGAGCTGGGAGGGAGTTTGGGTGCAGGAGGGGTTCTGACCTGGGGCAGAGAGGTGGGGTGTGGAAGGGGTGCCAGCTGCAGGCTCTGGCCCTGGATGGGAAGTGCTTACCATAGGCAGCTCCCAGCCTGTAGCACAGCATGCCGTGGTGACCTCACACCACTCAAAGCTGCCGTGCCACTGGGAAGCATGTGTGAGTACCTGGGGGACAGTGGGTCTCTGTGCTCCCACCCCTGGCACCATCCTCTCAGCTGCAAGGGCGGTGCTGGGGATGGGGCAGTGTGCAGAGACCCACTGCCTGCTCTGCCCCAGGGGTGCGCAGACACACTTGACAGCAGCAGATGACTACTTGTGGGAGCGAGGTGGCCAGGGCTGTGGCAGGCAGGCAGACCCTACAGGGTTGTGGAACATTTTTCTCCAGCCTGGATGGTCCTGGTGGGCCAGATCCAGCCTGCAGGCCGTATTTTGCTCACCTCTTGTGAGACATCGGCCATAGATTTCCCTGAATTCATTCCTGTTTGAATGGGACTGTACTCTTGGGAAATCGATCTTCGTTTTAAATGTCCAGTGATGGAGGACTCACTTCAGCCTTTGGTAAATTGTTCCCATTTTTTAAATTACTCTCAGTATTAACCAGTGTGCCTGATTCCTAACCTGAAATTGTCTGGCTTCAACTTCCCACCACTGCACCTTACATAAGCCCTATATTATCAAATGCATTTCCCACATAGATACTGTAACCCATTAAACCATCTCTTTGTTAAGCAACACAGACTGAGCTCCTCAAGCGTCACTAGAGACATTTTCTAATCCTTTAATCACCACCATGGCTCTCTGAATCCTCGACAATGTATCAACCTTCTTCCTGAAATCCTGACACCAGAACTAGACAGTACTTTGGGTAGTAGATGCACCAGTGCCAATGGCAGAGGTCATAATCTCTCGACTCCTACTCGATATTCCTATTTCTAGATCGAAGAACTGCACTAGCCTTTTTGGCCACAGCTTTGCACTGGGTGCTCACGTTCAGCTGATTATTCACCATGATTCTTAAGTCTTTTTCTACCGTCACTGCTTCCCAAGATCAAGCCCCCATTCTTTCATATGGCCTGCAGTCGTCATTCCTTGATGCATGACTTACCACGTGGCTGTTAATGAAGCATGGCTTGTTTTCCCTCCAACTACCAAGTAACCAAGAACGCTCTATATGAGCAACCTACCCTCTCCGTGCAAACAGGATTAGCGAGGATTTTACATTCTTCCAGGGCACTGATAAAAATGTCAAAGAGCAGCAAGCCAAGAACTCCTCCCAGCAGGACTCCATTAGAAACACCTCCTCAGTGCCAAGTCCCCATTCAGCTAAAATCGGCGATCTAACAAGTAGCCCTTTTGAATGCGTGTCATGTTCATTTTGTACTGCTCTCGTTTCTTAAGTATCATGTACTACCCAGTAATGCGCTTTATGAACACCTAAGTATATTACATTAACACTATTACCCTTATCAAACTTGTAACCTCATCAAAAAATATCAGCTGGTTTGACAAGAACCGTTTTCCATAAACCCGTGGTAACACTTATAGCAGTCTCCTTTCATTCTTATTACCTGCATTCCCATCTTGTCCAGAATCAGCATCAAACTGATGGACCTATACGTACGCTGCTCATCTCACTGATTCTTTTTTAAATATTAAGCACTTGGGCTTTCTTCCAGGACTCTGGAACTTCCCGTGTTCCAAGACACATTACAAATCAACACTAACAGTCCACAGAACTCCTTTGTCAGCTCTTGTAAAACTCTGGGGTGCAAATTACTTGACCTGACAAACATTTAGTTTTAGCAGCTGCTACTAAAGATCTTCCTTAGATACTGCTGGAATAGGAAGTATTTTATCCACCACCACATGACAGGCAGCACCTGGCTTTTCTCCCAGTGGGGATGAGCTCAAAGAAATCTGCAAGCAGTAATCACAGAGCGATCTGAACTGGGTTTCTGGACATTCTTGTCTGTGTTGGAGGATTTCTATCTACCAGGTATTTGCCTGAGCCAGTAGATTAGAAGCTGCCCTTTGGCACACTTTACCTATGGTGCTAGGTTGCTGATAGGAGATCAGCGTTATCTCCAACAGCCAAGACCAGGGCCCTGAAGGAAGGATACAGCATACGTGCTCAGAGCATCTCCGCAAGGTAGAGAAAAATAAGAAGTGCTCAGATAAAGAGCAAAGGCAGGCTGAGTCCAAAGCCCCCTCTCCTTAACAGGATGCAAGGTAGTTCCTTACACACAGATTCATGTAAAGCTGTCATGTAGCACTTTAAAGACTAACAAGATGGTTTATGAGGCGACTGCTTTTTTTGTTTTACCAAGATCAGACTAACATGGCTACCTCTCTTTACAGATTCATGTGGCAGTCTTGGAGAAGAGGTAACTTATGCCCTCATTTGTGTTGCCACAATCACATTCACTGCACCATGTGCACACAATACAGAAATGTAATGTGCTAAATTCTGCGCTCCAACCTCCCACATGGAATGACAGTCAAGTGGTAAACTGCAGAGATATGGGACAATGCAATGTACCATTCCCCTCTGATTTCAGTAGTTGCATTCTGCTCACAATCTACCTCTACTGAGACTTCAAGCATTCCAAGGATCTTGATTTTTCAGATTAAGGAAATTCCTCTGGCAGTTTCTCTCTCCACCACCCCATCAGCAATATACTCTAAAGGCCCGTGCTGGGCAATTCCCAGTCCAAGACTAATGACGGATTCCAGGACACTAGACGTATCTGGGCTAGGAAGAAGTAGGTCACATTGTTAAAGAAGAGAACTCTCCTTCCTGCCCACTGTTCCCTCGCAGCACTCTACTGTGAGGTATAGAACCCTGGATTCCCATCGCTGCGTGGACACTAACTAGGTTAGGTAACTCCTAGAGCTTGCCAAAGTGCCTGTTCTTCCTCTGCACGACTGTGGACACTCTCAATTGAGTCCTCCAGGTGTAAGTCACATCACTCCTCAGTGCCTCACTCCCTCATTCATAAAGTGAATAGTGTTTCCCTCCCTGCCAGGATGCTGTGCGGGTACATGCACGTGCAGGTTCTGGATACCACGGTCAGGGGCCATGCAAACACCTAGACACACAGGGAGGCCCAAGTGGAAGAGGGGCCTCTGTCAGGGAGACAGCACTGGAGAATTGGGGAGCTTGGTCCAAAGAACAAACCCATGGGACCCCAATTGCCCATCCATCACCAGTGAAGGCTGCAGGGAGAAGAGCCACATAAAGTCTTGCGGAAGTGGAAGTGAAACGCAGGCTGGATATTGCAAGGCCACTGCAATGCCAACGTGCAAACAGTAACGTAAGCACGTTTACAGCTTTCATCATCATCTTCCTGGCTTTGGACAGCCATTTAACGCAGATAATCTGGGCTATTTAAATGCAGCTCAAGGCCTCCAGTTGAACACAGGGCGTAATTCTGTCTAAGCACTGTACCGAATCAGGCCTGCCATTGGCATCCTTGAGCTCCAAGTAGGGCTTCTTCTTCACACGGTTCAGGTCCTCATGCAAGCCATCCAGGAGGAATGCCAAGAGCTCCTGAGAATCTTGCTGCTGGTACCCTGAGAATTGAGGGGCAAAACGGCCAACCTGGACCTAGAAACAAAACAGGACAAACTGGTCAGAATAGCCGCACGGGTGTGCAAAAGTGAAAAAAGAAAATCATGTCCTGGCTTATATGGAATGCAGCACCAAGAAGCTGCTGTATTTAGCACTGACAATGAAGCAGAAGGCAACATAACAAGGCTGTCAGCGCAGATTTCCTGGACAGATTTTAAACCCATTTAGCAAAGGCATTTTTGATGGATGGTGCAATCTGGACGGTCCAGTTCACCAGCACCCTCGGGTGTGCAATGTTTCATTTGTTCTATTTCAGCTATAAAAGAGCCCATATTAAAACTCTTAAATATCCACTACTGAATCCACATCACTCCTTAATGTAAAAACTCAACACTTTTTAAAACTACACACACAAAGACTTCATTTGCTGACAGTCAAGATTGCTTCAGAATACGTCTCACCACCAAAATCTGGAAAGGGAAAAGTGAAATTGACAAGAACGGTAGGAAACATCACCCACAACGCTGCCAATAACAGACTCCACCATTCCATAAGGCTTAAGTTACCACCTTCAGCAGCAACACACCCCACATTCAAGTTCATACTCTAAAGCAAAACCTTTGCCGCGTGTTGAAAGTGGCACATTCTTTACATTTAAGAAGTTAATCAAGAGTAATATTGCTCAGGTTGTTTTGGTACCTTCACTGCGTTTCCTTACTTCGACATCTGTGGATATTTTTAATGCTTAATCTTAACTGGGTTTATAATGTTTGTTTCTGGGATAACTGCAACATTCTCCTAACTATTGTCTCCAGTGTTGGTCTCGGGATAGAAGATCGCCGAAGCAGGTGAGGTAATATCTTTATTGGACTAACGTCAGTTGGTGACAGAGACAAGCTAGTTAGTTCAATAAAAACAGACTAGGTGGGTGAGGCCCTTACATCCTTCTAATGTTATTTCACCCTCTGTACTCCAAATGAACAAAACTTTTTTGCTTGAGAACATTTTGAAACACCACCAATCCTACAGTATCAGAGGGGTGGCCGTGTTAGCCTGAATCTGCATAAACAACGAGAAGTCCTGTGGCACCTTATAGACTAACAGATTTATTGGAGCAGAAGCTTTCATGGGCAAAGACCCATTCCGTCTCTGCCCACGAAAGCTTCTGCTCCAATAAATCTGTTAGTCTATAAGGTTCCACAGGACTTCTCGTTGTTTAACCCTACAACAGTCTTTCATGGAGGTTAGGTCCATCAACGGCTGTTAGCCGGGATGGTGTCCCTGGCCTCTGTTTTCCCGAAGCTGGGAAGGGGTGACAGGGGAGGGATCATTGAATGATTCCCTGTTCTGTTCATTCCCTCTGAGGCACCTGGCACTGGCCACTGTTGGAAGACAGGACACCGAGAGAGATGGACCTTTGGTCAGACCCAGTCTGGCCGTTCTATGCATGTATGAGGGATGTGAATGACTAGTCAACACCCGTGTCACCTAGTCACTTCCCCCCCATTGCTACCTCTAAGAAAGAGGCAGCAAGGGGAGGAGGGGATGCTTCAAAGTGGCTGCACCATGTGAAGCCCAGGGCCAGACCCTGAGTTCCACCTGGGGTCTGCTGCTTTGAAATGCCGTGTGCAGCCCGGGGTCCCAGCTGGCTGGGCTGCACGCAGCATTTCAAAGCAGCAGCACCACATGGAGCTGCCACTTTGAAACGCTGCCTGCGGCCCGGGGCCAGCGGGTCACTGCTTGAGTCCTCCGGTGGCCCTGTGCTCCCTGCATGGACCCATCCTCCATGAAAGACTATTGTAGGGCTGGTGGGGCTTCAAAATGGTCTCAAGCATTTTAAAGGGTAAAACATCCTTCTAATGTTATAAGGGCCTCACCCACCTAGTCTGTTTTTATTGAACTAACTAGCTTGTCTCTGTCACCAACTGCCGTTAGTCCAATAAAGATATTACCTCACCTGCTTCGGCGATCTTCTATCCCGAGACCAACACTGGAGACAATAGTTAGGAGAATGTTGCAGTTAGGAGAAGGTTGCAGCCCTGGGGCTGGGGCTACACTTGAAAGGCAGAGGTGCCCTTGCACAGACTATTCGATTAGCCCATTAATCTAAACAGGACATCCCTAGTCCATAGCACACTATGTCCCTTGTATATTTTACAGTTCACCTAGCCCAGACAAAAGGCTCACTAGTCTGCAATTCCCTAGACCAGTGGTTCCCCACCTGTGGTCTGTGGATCCCTGGGGTCTGCAGTGGTACTGTAGGGGGGTCTGCCTGGAGCCTCTTGCAGTCACCACTCCCTTCACTTCCGCGCCTCGGGAAGCAACGCAAGCGGAGGGACTGGCTGGCTGCCGGCACGGGGGTCCCAGCTCAGCCCGCGCGGCTTCCCCAGCGGGCCGAGGGACTGGCTGGCTGCCGGCACGGGGGTCCCAGCTCAGCCCGCGCGGCTTCCCCAGCGGGCCGAGGGACTGGCTGGCTGCCGGCGCGGCTTCCCCAGCGGGCCGAGGGACTGGCTGGCTGCCGGCACGGGGGTCCCAGCGGGCCGAGGGACTGGCTGGCTGCCGGCACGGGGGTCCCAGCTCAGCCCGCGCGGCTTCCCCAGCGGGCCGAGGGACTGGCTGGCTGCCGGCATGGGGCTGAGGGACGCCGTTCAGGAAGCAGCGTGGGCTGAGTGACACGCAAGCTGCAGGCACAGTGATATTGTTTGGGGGTCCGTAAAATTGTCAGAGTGGAAGGGGTCCCAACCTTTCAGAGGATACGGATCCACTGCCCTAGACCAGGGGTTCCCAAACTTTTTGACACGGGGACCAGTAAATCCATTCAGAAGCTTTTGGAGGACCGGTAACATTCATTTGTATATTTGCATATTCATTAAGCAAATGATGAATATTCAAATAAGTTGTTCCTGGTCCTCCCAAAGCCCCCAGTGCCAGCTTTAGCAAAGCTTTTGATACGGTCACCCACAATATTCTTGCCAGCAAGTTAAGGGAATATGGATTGGACAAATGGACTGTAAGATGGATAGAAAGCTGGCTAGACAAGAGTTTCCCAAACTTTTTACTTTAGTTGGAACCCGGTTTTTTTCAGTACTGTTTTTTACAGCCCAAAAATATAAACGCATATAAAAAAAGCATGATTGGGGGTAAGGTATCTGGCTAGAAGGGAGGGTTGCCAGGTGTCCGGTTTTGTACCGGACAGTCCGGTATTTAGGGTTCTGTCCGGGAAACAAATTGAGAAAATACCGGACATATAAAATGTCTGGTATTTTCTAATTAGGTAAGTTTTATTATTAGGTGTATCAGTCCGTAGCTGTGAACTGCCTGGCTGGTAGATGTGCTCATGCTGCGGGAGTGTGTCTACCAGCCAGGCAGTTCGCAACTACTCGAATGAGGGGGGAGGCGCCGGGGGGGAGAGAGAGGAGGAGAAGGGGGCAAATGAAATCCCCGGGGCTGGAATCACTCTTGTGCCCAGGTCAGTCCCGCTTCCCGATTCACCCCCCCCACCCCCCGCTTCTCCCGATCTCCCCCGACCAGCCCCGCTGCCCGATCCCCGCCCAGCCGGCCGGTTCTCCCCCGCTTCTCCTCCTGATCTCCTCTGGCCAGCTCCGCTGTCCCCGTCCTGCCCTGCTTCTGGCAGCTGGTTCTCCCATCCTCCTCCTCCCAATCTCCCCTG
The DNA here is from genome assembly GCA_019425775.1 of Rafetus swinhoei. NCBI lineage: Eukaryota > Metazoa > Chordata > Testudines > Trionychidae > Rafetus > Rafetus swinhoei. The sequence goes on along the minus strand of CM033435.1, from coordinate 764,249 downwards.
TCCAGCCCCACACTCCCTGCTTCCACCAGTCAGTCTCCTCCTGCCCCGCCATCTTCCCGACCCCTCCCAGCCAGCCGATTCTCCCCCGCTTCTCCTCCCGATCTCCCTTGACCAGCCCCGCTGCCCACGTCCAGCCCTACTTTGGGCAGCTGGTTCTCCCGATCTCCCCTGGCCAGCCCCGTCCCGCCCCATCCAGCCCTGCTTCCGCTGGCCATCCGCCCACCCCCAATCTCCGCCAGACAGCCCCGCTGCCCCCAACCCTGCTTCCCGGCAGCCAGTGTCGTGTTCTCCCGGCAGCCACACTGAGGCCCGGTATTTTTTTGCCCATAGTTTGGGAAACGCTGCCCTAGACCGCTCTAAGACCAACATTTGATACCCTGCAGAGCTCTTGTATAATCATTTATCAAATGAGAATCTGCATTTTTGTTCACAGTGCAGCAACTTTATTGCCAAGTCACTTCACCAACTTTGGCTACCCCATGCTGGGTAGGTTGCAATGTGCTTTACCCATTTGCTCCAGCGCCCCTTGGAAGCTGAGAGCATCTCCTTTGTGAAGATCTAGAAAAGCAATTTGCCATTAGCGCGTGCGTGACAACAAAACCAATGGGAAGACATTACAACTTTCCTTAGAATGCTGCTTTCACGACCATCTTCCCTGAGCGAGCCTACTTACTTTGAACATACGTGGTGCCACGTGAGTGTGTCTCCCAGACCACATCTGCTTAATAAGCCCTGCATACGCCTCTGCAATTTCTCCTCTCATCCCCAGAGGATTGTCATGATTTATTTCCGCCTCATATCGATCTTCCAGGAAATACTCCGTCAGAGGTGGGGTGTTGCTCAAACACTGAAATAAAACACACATTTTGGAAGCGCATGTCATTGTCTAGGACAGCAAACACCTTTGAGAAGGAAGGAATCCAGCAGTCCAAACTTCACATCAGCCCCTGTGAAGTGACAAAACCTTTCTGCAAGCTTGTGTGAAAGCAGACAGAACAAAGTTGTTGAAAGGAACAATGAAAGTGTGGAGTCTACAGCTCTCACAATCCAGTGAAACAGTCTCTTATTTCAGGACTGCGATTCAGACAAAGGCCACATTAAAGAGTTCACAAGTCTCTTGCCAGCATTTGAGAGGGGACTCTAGCAGGACTGTGCTAAGCAGAGATGAACTGAAGCTGTGCGCTGAAGGGCCACGTTACTTACAGGTTAATCGAGAGTCACTTTCCGATGTACAATTCCCCCACCTCCTCTCCGATCCCCCCACTAACACATGGCTCTGGGAGCAGCTAATAGCAGCAGCAGTGCTAGCCTCGTCTAGACAGGTCACCTCGTGGTATCACGAGCGAGTCTCCCCCACTGACCTCCCAAAGCTGGAAATGAGGCCTGAGCGATTATCTGATGGTAACTGTCCACAGTCTGAGAATATGAACTAGACCCATGTGACACCTTTCTCCCTGCCCCATCTATTAACAGATGTGGTAATTTCTCTGGCTTGTGCTGAGATCCAAGAGGAATGGGTAGCATCTCCTGCAGCACAGCAGTGTAAGCACTAAAGGCAGGAGCAGTACAGTGATTCCTGGTCCCTGCAAAACAACCTGGGGGGGGGAGAACCACTGACCCCTAGCTCTGGCCCTTCCAGTGATTCTTAAGATTAGCTGCAGCTGGTCTTCCCCTCCTCCTAGCTGCTCCTCCTCCCTGTTGCTGAGACACTTTCTGTGATCCAGTGACCCTAGGAATCAGCATTAACAGGGAAGGGAGGCTTTTTGGGACTTGACTGCCTGCTGCATGCCTGCGGCATGGGGTCCAGGTGCAGAGAGGGACGCAGCTGCTGAACACAGGGAAATCACACACGTTTTACCCGACAATGAGGTGGGAATATTGTCAAAAATAAAACTGATGGGTTTTAAAAACAAAACCTGTTATCTTGAATCTCTGCCCCTGTCACCTCTTACCTGTCTGCCACCTGGACACTCTTTAGGCCAGCTAATGGACTTCTAACAGGCCTCTGCAGCGCCTAATGCACTTTGGGGCGCTAGGGGAGAGTGCTTAACAGGTGTGCAATGAATCCATGGGGTAAGGCATAGAGTGGACTCTCTTCAGCCCTTTACCTGCAATGCAGAGTTCATGAAGCAGGTGTTTCCCAGGTTACTGAGACCACAGATGCCAGGCTGTGACTGGGAAGGGGACTCCATGCAGCTGTAAGAGTTGTAGGAAGCGCTAGAGACTCTGGAAGAAAACAAATTGTTTTTATCTAGTCTAGTCACGAGTCCACGTTTCACTCATCGCGGCAAAGTTCACAATTCACATCAAATGCTATTCCCTCTTATTGCTGCTCCTGCATGTTAGTTGTGACATCTCATTTCTCTCTGATTTCTGGCAAGTCAGATGTTTCCTGAAACAACGCAGCTCCTCTCTCCATTCCGGCTGCTTTTCTTTTGTCATTTACCGCTAGTACTGTGACACTTTTCCTCCAGTGGTGCCTACAGCCCTTTATTACGCTGCACAGACATATGCAGGGGAGCTGCTACCGTGCAACAGTTGATGAAAGTTTCATGATCTCTGCCTGGCAACGTGGCTATCGCAGCCACAGAATGGGACACAGCGCACCCAGAAGAGACTAAATGGCTAGTTTTCCATGCAGTGGGCTAGAGTGGAGCAAGTGTTACCCTCAACAACTATTTGAAAGGACAAGTATCTGGGGTAATAGCGAGGACATACAGGTCAGAGGGAGGAGGAGCGGGGGAAAGGATAGCATTCCTGGTCTTACCCCCCACCAAGGCTGGAGCTGGTCAGTCCATAGGAATTACTGCTATCACCATTTGCAATGGCAGAAGAGGCAGACACTGAGGAGCAAGAACTTAGTGATGATGCTGAAGCAGCAGTACAATTTCTGCTAGTTGCAGTGCATGATCTGGGAGAGAGGAAAGAAGCAGAAACACCAAATGTTGTAACCCCCAGACTCTGGCGCTCTAAAATAAAGGTCACTTCAGATGGAGAATTTACACGCTCCTGGCAATAGCTGCATTTCCAAACCACCAGTGTGGAGAACAGGGTCATTAAGGCAGGGTTTCCCAACCTATGGGTCCCGACCAAGTGTCTCTTAAGGAGCCAGTCACACATTTGAAAAGGTAGGCTCTGCAGCTGGCTTAGTCTTAAGGAGCCATCACCTGAAGTGGTACTCAACTTAATTGGTTTAACAACCTTCAGGCAATTAAACCAATCAATTGAATTCAATACCATTTCAGTGACTCAGAGCAGAGTAGGGAAATATCCCTGGAGGTGGGCTAGGGAACCCAGAGAAGCAGCAGCAGCACCCAGCTCAGGTAGGTGAGGGTGGGGGGCCAGGTGTCTGGGAGTCTTGTTAAAAGGTTTCCAGTCGCCCCGGCCAGGGTTCCTGTGGCTGGCGTTGGCAGCCGCGGAGGGGGGGCCCCGCACTGCCCCAGCCGGGTTTCTTGCGGCTGGAAAATTAACTGCACCATTGGGCACTGTGTAAATCAGGGCTAGTCAACACATGGATGGTGCCCAGTGGGGAGTGGTCTTGTCTGCAGCTGCCTCGGGGCTGCCTCTGCGCAGGTGAGCTCTGTGTGCCGGGCCTGGGCGGGGAGGGAACTCAGGCCTTGTGGCAGAGCCTGGGGAAGGGGCTGGGACTGTGCTCTGCGGGCCGGGGGTAAGCGCTGGGATCGTTCTGGGGACATTGCTAGGGTAGCTGTTGGGACTGCGTTCGAAGCCTGGGGGTAGGGGCTGGGATCGTTCTGGGGACGTTGCTAGGGTAGGCGTTGGGACTGTGTTCGAAGCCTGGGGGTAGGGGCTGGGACTATGTTCAGGGGGAGAATTGGGTTGCAGCAGGAGGGCTGGAAGAGGCTTGGCTCTGAGGGAGGGGTGGGTGCATGGGATAAAGCAGTGGGCTGGGGTGCCTGGCTCTGGGGGAGGAGAGGGGCAATGTTAGTAAATTTTGTGATCTGCATATATTTGCATCTACGCAGCCGCGCTAAGATGCAGCCCTCGGCATGTGCTGTGGGTATCATTGTGGCCCCCGGGGCTTCCCAAGTTGAGTAGCCCTGGTGTAAATAACAGCCGGTAATATATGCCATCTCAGACTTATCACGTTGCACAATCATAATGTATGTAAGTGCTTTTGTTAGTAAAGCAGCAATCTTACTGTGTGCATGTGTTTGTTATTAACACAGCAGGGAATTGTAAATTTCATTTTGCCCTTTATTTGAAAAAATGACTTCAGCATAAAGAATGTTGATGAATACATCAAGTATGGATTTACATCGATAATTACAGCAGGAGTGGAAAGGCCACAGAGCATCACATACATGGAAGTTCTTTCCAATAAATCACTGAAACCAAATAAATTGCAATGTCATTTAAATACTAAACGACCTCAATTTAAGAGCAGAGATGTGGATTTTTTTTTTTTTTTTTAAACAAAAAGCAGGTTGTGTCAAGAAATGCTGACTTGATGTTGGTGGGTATAACCAGCAACAAAAGTTAGCTGCCATAGAAACCTCAAACGTTGTAGCATTGAAAATTGCGAAAGCTAAGAAAGCACATACCATAGCCAAGGATCTAGTTCCCTTTACCAAGGAGATTGTCCGCCTTTTGGTAGGTGCAGATACTTTGAAAAATCTGCAACCTTTGTCCATGTCCAGTAATACAATGAAGCGTAGAATTACTGACATGTCTAACAACATCAAATCTCAAGTCAAAGAAATTAAAAATTCTCCCGGAGAATTATTCAGTATGCAGCTAGATAAGACAACTGATGTGTGTAATCTTGCGCAACTGATGGGTGTATGTTCGGTATATTAAAAATGAATATGTAAAAAGAATTTTGTTCTGCAAACCACTGGAAACTACGACCACTGCACAAGATGTGTTCAATAGCTTGAATCTTTTCTTTGAAGAACATTCCATAGAATGGAAAAACTTGTGTGGCATTTGCACAGATGGGGCTCTGCTAAGCTTGGTTGCAAGTCTGGATTCCGAACCCTGGTTAAAAATGTTTCTCCAAAAGTAACCGGAACTCACTGTTTCATCCATTGGCAAATACTAGCAACTAAAACTTTACCTATTCCTTTGAACCAGGTTCTTAATGACGTTATTAAAGCTGCGAATTTTATTAAGTCCAGCGCACTCAGAACTTGCATATTTAAAAGCCTTTGTTCAGAACTAGGGGGGTATGTCTACACTAGCTCATTAGTTCGAGCTAGGTAGGCAAATGAGGGCAACCGGAGTTGCAAATGAAGCCCGGGATTTAAATATCCCGGGCTTCATTTGCATCTTCCCAGGTGCCGCCATTTTTAAATCCCCCTTAGTCCCACATTCCACGAGGAGTACCGGTAGTTCGAATTAGGGTCTCTAATTCGAACTACCTACTCCATGCCGCGTGTAGCCGCGGGCACGGAGTACGGACTAAGGGGGATTTAAAAATGGCGGCGCCCGGGAAGATGCAAATGAAGCCCAGGATATTTAAATCCCGGGCTTCATTTGCAACTCCGGTTGCCCTCATTTGCCTACCTAGCTCGAACTAACGAGCTAGTGTAGACATACCCTAGGTTCTTTGCATGAAGTATTATTGTTTCACACTGAAGAAGGCAAAGTTCTAAATCAGGTGTTTGAGTTAAAAAAATGTTAAGTTCATTTCGTATGTCACAGAACAAAACAGTTTGAATATGTGTTCACAGAAAACAAGAGTGTGAATAAAATAGCATACCTAGCGGACATTTTTGGCCTACTAAATGATTTAAATGTGTCACTTCAAGGACCAAATTCTACAATTATCGGAGAAAATAAAATCCTTCAGAATGAAATTCCAATTATGGATTTTGAAAATTGATATAAAAAAATATGTTTCCAACCCTCACAACCCCTCTCGAAGCAGAAGTGACATTAATATTATCGACAATCGCAAACTGTCGATACAGGAGAATTTGAGACATTTAAGTGATGAGCTACTCTGATATTTTCCAGATACAGATGAAAAGTTCTGTGCTCTTACAACAAATCCTTTCAGTGTGGATGTTTGAGATGTACCTGAAGGCACTCAGGAACATTTTATCGATATGATCAACAGCAATGACATAAAAGAGTTCTCAACCATGCCAGATAATCAGTTCTGGATCAGATGCAGAGTGGACTACCCACTTTTGTCAGAAGTTATTTTGAGAATTTTACTTCCATTTCCAAATACTTTGTGTGAATCAGGCTTCTCACATTTGCATACAATTTAAAATATCAAAATAAATTAAACGTGGAACATGATCTTTGATGCGCACTCGCCACAACAATTCCGAGGATACAACAGTAAGCAAAGCAAACGCAAGCTCAACCATCCCATTAATTTAAGTTCAGGTGAAACTGTTTGGTAAAATACTACATTTTACTTGTTTTTTTGAATAATGTGTATTATGTTTCTAATATTTTTGTAACACCTGTGACACTCCCAGGCCGAGTGTGCCCCCCAGGGCCTGACTCCCAGCCCGAGTGTGTGACTCCCAGCCCCTTCGTGAGTGTGCCTCCCAGACCGCTGACTGAGAGACTCCCAAGCCCCTCCAGCCTCTGAGTGTGGGGTTTAAGATGGGGGGGGGGAGCAGTTTGGGGAGGAGTGTCTTTCCCCCACCACAACTCAGAGAAGTGTAGTTTATTTTATTGTTAATGTATTTTCAGTTTTTCTATGAAATAACTACTACGAATATATAAGCAGGAGGGGGCACAATTTTATATTCTTGCCTCAGGCACAAAAATAGCTAGTTACGGCACTGCCTCCCCCAGGTTTTTGAATTGCCTTGGGTCACCAAGTCTTCCTGAATTGTCAAAATGGGTCCCCATCTGGAAACGGTTGGGAACTGCTGCTCTAAGGCATCAAAAGAGAGGCAAGCGCAAGAAGAGGACCCAGATGGCATAAACACAAGCAAGTTTGGACTGAGTGTGAAGCAGGCTCTAAACAGCCTGGTACAGTAAGAAACTGAACCCTCTAAAACAACAAAACCTTTTCCCGCAATAAACAAGAGCCCACCAAAACAAAAGACCTCATTAAAACCCACTCGCTATGCAGGCAGGAGACCAGCAGCCAAGCAAGTAGGGTAGGTGCTACCCAAATTATTGGGCAATGTACAGCATGCACAACTACATGCTTTGTGGCTAAGTGGCATATGCAGGTATCCCACACAAGCAGCTTGCAGAATTCAGAGCCTATCTGTTGGTCTCTGAGGTGCCACAGGACTGCTCGTTGATTCTACAACTGTCGTTGCAGCTATAACAATGTTTTGATTTAACTTTTTTTGTACTTTTTTGATTCAAAGAATTTTGAAAAACAATTTCAGCTGAATGTAAAACTATGTATTGCCAGCACACCCAAACAATCCATTATTTGCTTTAGCAAGTAATTGTGTATTGGCAGGGCTCGCCAAACCGCAGCGAGCCCTGCTCGCCAGCTGCGCTGTCCGCGATCTGCGCACGTGCAGATCGTTCTGCGCATGTGCAGATCGCCCGAACCCGGCTCTTTCAGGTTGTAATCTACTCACCACGGGCGAGTAGATTGCATTATTTGTCGAGCCCTGTGTATTGCGATATTCTGAAAGCCACATGATGACTTGCCTGCTGGGTGCAAAGTGGTAGGTATTGTAAGACACGGAGATGGACTTCCAGTGAGTGCTGCAGAGGGAGTCTGTGGGTTATGGTACATTTGGTATCAGTAATAAGGAAGAGTCCTGGAAGAGAGATTCAGACTGCTAGGTAGACAGCTTCCTCTAAAATGCTTCCAGTTCTATACACAGGTCCAGCAAGACAGAAGGAAGTGCACAGTCTCAATATGTAGTTGAGAAGATGGTGCACAGAAGGGAGGAAGAAGTTTATTAGGCACCATAGAACACCTGTGCAAAAGGCAGCCCGCACAGAGATGAACTCCACCTACATCAGAATGGAATCAGGCTGCTGGCACATGAAAGAACTAGGACTGTCCAGTAATTAATTGCACTGTTAAACAGACACCACTGTTTAAATATTTGGGGGTTACAATTACAAATATACTGAGTTCAGTTAGAACCTGTACAGTGCTCACTTTATTTAAAATACTTGCATGGTAAAAAAAAGAAGTTGTATTTTCCAATCCCTCCATTAAATACTGCACACTATCTACAAACGAGCATTCCCTGTGGGGAGCCCTTTAGGGATGGGGGCTGAAGCTCCCTCTGCCCAGATTCATATGGAGACATTGCTGGCTCCTGCCCTTCATCAAGAAGTGAGGGGAAAGTGCAGTGTGCTGCCTTCCTCACTCTGGCTGGGAAGTGCAGGGGGCAGCAGCAGAGCTGGGCACTTTGCTCCCTGACAGGGACAGAAAGGGGAAGAGCAAGCAGCCCTAGTACAACTCACCCTCTACACACACACATTCACCTACCCAGAGCCTCTCCTTACTCCCCCATCCAGACTCAGGATGTTAAGTAATGGTTAATTTACTAGTCGAGCAGTCGATGGAATTTCCCTGTGCAGCCTGGGGCCAGCAGGAAGTCCCCTTGACTCTGACCTGCATGCAGCGTGCCAGCTTTGAAAGATACAAGAGTCCCCAGCGGGGGCTCCATGCTGCACTGCCAATTTGAAATGCCATGCGGAGCCAGGGATCAGCTGGGGACTCCCAGCTGGGTTCCGCAGAAATGCTGCACTGGAGCCTGGGATCAGCTGGGGAGTCCCCAGCTGACCCTGGGCTCCATGCACGGCAGTGCTGCAGAGCTGATCCCGGGCTCAGCTGTGCAGTGTTGCCCCTTTGAAGTACCCTCCTTTTCTCCCCCTATCAGAGGCAGCAAAAGGGGGTGAGGGGAAGAATTGACTAGTTAACAGACTATCCGATAAGCATTTGCTTATAGGATAGTCAGCTAGTCTTTAACATCCCTACCCCATGCCCCCAATCTCCAGCTCTGAGCCCCTCCTTAGGGACCCGAGCAACACTGGGTAAATGTGCTAGCTCCTTATATCAAGTATCCAGCCCTTAACGCAAAGGCATACCTATAACTGGTCATAGGGCTGAACGTTCTCCTTTTGGATCAATTGTTAAGAAGGTTACAATGACATAAGTCTGATTTTCCCTAGAACCCCCTGAACCTGCTTGCCTCCTTTCAGTCAAAACTGATCCTCATTGATCAATGAACTCCTCTCATACCAGAAATTCTACTACCAAATCAGACCAGTGGTTGGCCCCTATGTCTTTGACTGTTTTCCAGCAGACAGTAACAAGCTTCAGAGGAAAACGTAACACCTCTAATACAAACAATCATGGGCTAATCATGTCTCACCCTAATCGGTGAGAATGGCTGACTTTTGCTATGGAGTACAATAGTGTATAAACTATCTATACCATTTCAAGCATGAGGATTTATTCTACCTATAAAATTTTCATCTCTGAACTGCAAATGGGGATGTTTTCATGTTTCACATAAATATCTAGGATTTCTTATTCAAAAGAATAAGTCCGTTAAAAGTACAGGCCCCATTAAAAATCAGCTTCTGAAAACTGCAGTCCTAGTCTTTTTAAAAACTGTTGGACTCAATAAGATCTCAAGGCAGTAAGTGCCACCAGTTAAGTCACCTGTTCTGTACAAAAGTATTCCCTTTAAGTCTGCTGGCTTCCTATTTTACTGAACATTGCCTTGTTCTTGCACTGCACAAAAAATGCAAATACATTTTAAATTTCACTCCATAGCATTAATAATTCTATATACTGGTATCAAGGCCCTTCTTATTCTTCTCCTAAATTAAACTCAGATTTTTGTTTTAATCTCTTTATGCAAAAGCCCTCCCAGAACTCCAGACATGTTGGCTGCTCTTCTCTGGAGCTTTTCCATTCCTAGTAATCCTTTGACAGGAGATGGCTAGAACTGAACATAGAATAGAACAGAATACTCGGGATCTGTTAGTACACCATGACATCTCATGAGGGTTTTTTTACCACCCCTGCACAGGTATTTTCATTATGCAGTGCACAGTGACATTTAGGTCTGGTCCCACACTACACAAAAATCAACATCCCTGAGCGACACAGTTACACCAAGCTAACCCCTGGCAGTCAGTCCCTATGTCTGCCTCTCAGGAAGGTATATTAGCCAGACTGATCGGAGAGCTCTCTCCCATTGGCACAGTCTCTTCATTAGTGCAGTTAAGCAGTGCAGCTGTGCTCATACAGCTTTGTAAGCGCAAACATGTCCTGAGTCTTTGCACCTCTTTAAACTGTAAATGCAACTAACGAAGCACCAGGCATGTTTTAAATCTTAAAAAAAATGCTTACTACTGACAGTTGTTAGCATCTTCTAAGCACGGTACAGACATGGACTAATTAATCCTCACATTGGCTTTTAAAAGGTGGTAGGCAAAGGCCAAAGAGTCAGCGACAGGGCCAAGACTAGAACTGGAGAATTCTTGCCTCTAATCCCACATTCAGTTGACCAGGGTATGTTAACCCTGTCTCTTTAAAGAAATTGACCAAAAAATAGCCTTTAACAGGCTTCTCTATCAAGCAACTTGTCACTGGAAGTAGCGTTGAGCAAGACAATGAAAGAGACAAGAATGGAGAGGATGCTTACTTTGTCAGAAGAGACTGCCTAGGCCACGTACCATCTTCATTCTTCACTTCTATTAACAGCACCTGAAGAGGGAAGGCAGACAGTAAGGCAGGCAAAAGCAAACTCATTTGACATGTTCTGTAAAATGACTTGAAATCTCTTAATTGATGTTCTTTGAATATTGTTTAATGTATTTTGTTTTCTATTAAATGGAAATAATGCTTCCAATGCAGGGTGTATTACAGATAGATTATCTTCCTGCACATAACACAGCAAACATTGCAAAAGACCAGCTAAAGGAAAAATCGGTGTCAGCCTACAGGGCATTTCAGTTCCAAGATTAGTGAATTCTGAGCCTCTTACCTGACCATGATAGAGCCCTGCATCTTGTACAGTGCTGTCCAGATTGCTGACCTGTTCATAGGAGTTACTCATATATCTGCTCCATAATCTAGTTTCCTTCTCGCTGGGGATATTAAACAGCTGTCGCATTTCCTTCTCAATGGTAACTGTTTTACAGGAGAAAACGTTATAAGCTTATCAAATGCGTAAGTTTTTCTAGAAAGAGCTGACCACAGACATTAAAGGCATCTATCCCCACTTTATCAATGCCCAGCCACAAAACATAGGTCTCAATTCAGTAGCGTGACCATCTTTAGAGCTGAAAAACGTCCCTTTACTTTTACACACATTTGTCTGCCAGAAAGGTTCCAGTAGCTGCCAGAGGAGGGCATGCAGCCAGCCCCATGCTGAGTAGACAGGCAGGAGAAGCTGAGAGGCAATCCAACCCACACACAAATGCTGCGACAGGCCAAGGGCTCCTACTGCTATTCAATGCTGTGTTTTCAGAAGTCCCTTCTAGGAGTGGACGCTGCAAATATCACATTGCTACTTACCAACAGAGTCTGCTTTGCTGAAATAACAGGTCAACAGATTGGTGGGATCACTGTTTTCACACAGCTTCAGCTCCAGGAGGTAAACTTCCACTTTGCAATGCTTCACAAACAGGCCGTACTCCACCACCTGTAAACAAAAGGCTGCCTGTGAAGCAGGCATCATACTGACCACCCCATGTCAATAAGATGACAACACCCCAGACTGGCTGCTTACGGAGTGAGTTACAGTTTTAAATTGAGAGAGAGGAGCGTTTATCTAATGGTTGGACTCCAACACAGAGCTGGGAATTCATGAGTTTAATCCTAGCTCTTGCCCGACCTGTTGCGTGACCTAGATCCAGGCATTAACTTATCTGTCACCACTGTCCCATCTGTAACACACGGACTACTCCTTCATTCCTCATGGGAAAGTTCTGAAACTTAATTAGAGCCTCTGAGTAGTAGCACCAACTAGTCAAGTTTGCAAAAAAAATAATTTCTATTGCAATTCCTATGATTCATGCAGAGAATTCCAAAACCATTTACCTTTTGTGCTTGGTCTCTGTGCAAGGGTAATTTCCCACTCCCAGATCCTTGGAACAAAATCCTTCCTTTTATTCCAAGTTCCACATTCCAACACAGTACAAGTTCATGACTATCCGCCTACCCCCTCGCCAAACAATAAAATCAATGATGGCACAAGAGCGGCTGAAGTGTCAAACCTATTTGGGTAGGTAAACCTATCAAAAACTGGAAGTACTCCCCTCATTTTGAAACCAAATGTGAAAAAGCACGTATAAAAACCTACTCTATTCCGCTGTCAACCCCACTTCAAAGGTGTGAACGTCACTGTGCAGCTATGTACCATGTGCCATGTTACTTCCATGTAAGAAGCTGAGTCGCAGAGGTGGAGCCAGTGTTAGTTTCACAAGTACACAGGGTACCCCATGAATCTTAGTAGCGACTATTCATATTATAGTAGCAGCTAGAGGTCACAATAGAAATTTGGAACCCATTGGATTGGGAGGAGGTCAGTCCAAATCTTGCAGATATTTTCTTTGGAGACCCAAGCAGGAAGTGGATAAAAAGCGATGAAGTGGCAATGTAGGATTCCATGAGGAGAGTGAAGTAGATCTGTTGGATCAACATGGCAAAAGGAGTGCAGTTGGAGCAGACAGGGTCAGCATAGCCACAAGATGTCCAGAGACTCCACAGCAAGAGAACAAGGCAGCGAGCAGGGTTAGAGGCGAGCCGGGACTCATTACTCAGGGTACGGCTAAACTACAAGTGTGTGTCAGAAAACGGTACACAAAAGGCGCTCCACATTTTGCGTACCTTTTTCCGATTCTTTTGTCAGAAGAGGCTTTGCCAGCATTTTGGCCCGCCCGCCTACATAGAATGAGGAATACAGGGGCTTCTGAAAGAGCACGTTTGCTCTTCTGCAAAAAAAGCGGAAGAGCAATCGTGTTCCCTGGACACAGTGGAGTTCTCTTGGGATACCTCCGGTATCCCGAAACCCCCCCCCCCGCAGTCTAGCCGTACCCATAGACTCAAAATTGAGAAAGAGAGAAGGAGGGGCTGGAAATGGCAGGATGAAGAGAGAAGCCCCATAAACCTGCCAACAGGCTTCAGAAGACGACTGAGTGAGAGAAGCCATCATCTAGCAGAGTGCATGCAGCAGTGTCAGATGAGATCCTGATCCTGGGGAGGACCAGGAGCCAGAGGGCAAGAGAAGACAAAGTAACGGCTGGCAATGATGTATGTGGTGTGGGTTAGAGGGGTGGGCTAAGTAGGGCAATGCGAGAAAGTACAGCTGAGGGGAAACAAGAAGGGCGAAGATGGCGGCAGCAGATGGAGGGAGGGAAGGATGGATATATTTTTAGCATTAAGATCCAGAAGAGTCCATCCAATTATTTCATCTGACCACCTAACCATAATAAGATCTTTAACCTTCACCCATCCCCCTCTGTCAAGCCCACTGACTTCAGAGAGAGATGATCTGACTAGGTGAAACTTGTCCAGATGATCCTACCAGGCAGGAGACAAACTGAAAAACCTACAAGGTCCCAGCCAACCTGACCGGAGGAACAATTCCTTCCTGACTCTAAAAACTGATCTATGCCCAAATTAAACTAAGGATGGGGGAAAGCTGACAGGTGTAGAGAAGCACATGGATCGGACAGAAACATCTATTAGGGGAGGTTCTAGTCACAGAGATGCTCTATGATCTAGTCAGGAGGAGGCGAGAGGAGAGGCTCAGATCAAATGAGACAATCAAATGAAAGAGTCTGACATCAGGAAATGGCAAACAGATAAACAGTGACAAATTATTAAAGTGCTTATATGCAAATGCTAGAAGTCTAAATAGTAAAATGGGTGAACTAGAGTGCCTAGTTTTAAAGGAGGATATTGATATAATAGGCATCACAGAAACTTGGTGGAATGAGAACAATCAATGGGACACAGTCATACCAGGGTACAAAATATATCAGAAGACAGCAGGTCATGCTGGTGGGGGAGTGGCACTACAAGTGAAAGAAAATGTAGACTCAAATGAAGTAAAAATCTTAAATGAGCCAAAATGTTCCATAGAATTTCAATGGATAGTAATTCCATGCTCCAATAATAAGAATATAGCCGTAGGGATATATTATCAACCATCTGATCATGACAGTGATAGTGACAATGAAATGCTAAGGGAGATTAGAGAGGCTATCAAAATAAAAAACTCAGTAATAGCAGGGGATTTCAACTATCCCCATATTCACTGGGTACCCATCACCTCAGGACAGGATGCAGAGATAAAATTTCTTGATACATTAACTGACTGCTTCTTGGAGCAGCTAGTTTTGGAACTCACAAGGGGAGAGGCTATTCTTGATTTAGTCCTAAGAAGAGCGCAGGAGGTAAATATAACTGGACCGCTTGGAAATAGTGACCATAGTGTAATAAAATTTAACATCCCAGTGGTGTGAAAAACTCCTCAGCAGCCCAACACTGTGGCATTTAATTTCAGAAAGGGGAACACCACAAAAATGAGGAGATTAGTTAAAAGGTACAGTGACAAAAGTAAAATCTCTGCAAGCTGCATGGAAACTTTGCTAAGACACCATGATAGAGGCCCAACTTAAATGTATACCCCAAATTAAAAAACACAATAAGAGAACCAAAAAAGTGCCACCATGGCTAAACAACCAGGTAAAAGAAGCAGTGACAGATAAAAAGATACCTTTCAAAAAGTGGAAGTCAAATCCTAGTGAGGAAAATAGAAAGGACCATAAACTTTGTCAAATTAAGAGTAAAAATATAGTAAGAAAAGCCAAAAAGGAGTTTGAGGCACAGCAAGCCAAAAACTCAGAGTAATAGTAAAATGTTTTTTAAGTACATCAGAAGCAGGAAGCCAGCTAAACAACCAGTGGGGCCCTTGGATGATCGAGATGCTAAAGGAGCACTCAAAGATGACAGTCATTGCGGAGAAGCTAAATGAATTCTTTGCTTTGGTCTTCACGGCTGAGGATATTGGGGAGATTCCCAAACCTGAGCCATTCTTTTTAGGTGACAAATCTGAGGAATTGTTCCAGATTGAGGTGTCATTAAAACAAATTTATAAACTTAACAGTAACAAGTCACCGGGACCGGATAGCAGTCACCCAAGAATTCTGAAAGAACTCAAATGGGAAATTGCAGAATTATTAACTGTGGTTTTTAACCTATCCTTTAAATCAGCTTCTGTACCTAGTGACTGGAAAATAGCTAACGAGACACCAATATTTAAAAAGGGCTCTAGAGGTGATCCTGGCAATTACAGGCTGATAAGTCTAACATCAGTACCAGGCAAATTAGTTGAAACTATAGTACAGAATAAAATAGTCAGACACATGGATGAATATAATTTGTTAGGGGAAGTCAACATGGTTTCTGTAAAGGAAAATCATGCCTTACTAATCTGCTAAAGTTATTTGAGGGGGTCAGCAAACATGTGGACAAGGGGGATGCAGTGGAAGTAGTATACTTAGATTTCCAGAAAGCCTTTGACAAGGTCCCTCCCCAAAGGTTCTGAAGTAAAGTAAGTTGTCATGGGATAAGAGGGAAGGTCCTTTTGTGGATTGGTAACTGGTTAAAAGACAGGAAACAAAGGGCAGGAATAAATGGGAAGTTTTCCGAGTGGAGAGAGGTAACCAGTGGGGTCCCCCAAGGGTCTGTCCTGGGACCCATCCTATTCAACGCATTTATAAATGATCTAGAGAAAGGGGTAAACAGTGAGGTGGCAAAATTGGCAGATGATCCCAAACTGCTCAAGATAAGTTCTTCCCAGTCTGCTTTGGTCTGAACTAAAGAAGATCTCAACTAAGGGATTGGGCAACAAAATGGCAAATGAAATGTAATGTTGAGAAATGTAAAGTAATGCACATTGGAAAATATAATCCTAACTATATGTACAAAATGATGGGGACCAATTTGGCCACAACTACTTGAGAGAGATCTTGGAGTCATCGTGGATAGTTCTCTGAAAACATTTCAGTCCTCTGAAAATGTTAGGAATCATTAAAAAGGAATACAGAGTAAGACAGAAAATATCTTAATGCTTCTATATAAAACCATGGTACACCCACATCTTGAATACTGAGTACAGATGTGGTAGCCTCATCTCAAAAAAGAGATATTGGCATTAGAAAAGGTTCAGAAAAGGGCAATAAAAATTATTAGGGGTTTGGAACGGGTCCCATATGAAGAGAGATTAAAAAGTTTTGGACTTTTCAGTTTAGAAAAGAGGAGACTAAGGGGGGATATGATAGAGGTCTATAAAATCATGACTGGTATGGAAAAAGCAAATAAGGAAAAGTTATTTACTTAGTCACACAATATAAGAACTAGAGGTCACCAAATGAAATTAATAGGCATCACATTTAAAACAAACAAAAGGAAGTTTTTCTTCATTTAGCACAGTCAATCTGTGGAACTCCTTGTCAGAGGATGTAGTGAAGGCTAGAACTTTAACAGGGTTCAAAAAAGAGCCAGACAGATTCATGGAGGTTAGCTCCATCAGTGGGTATTAGCCAGGATGGGTAGGAATGGTTCTCCCTAGCCTCAGTTTCTCTGGAAGTGGGATACAGGGGAGGGATCACATGAGGATTACCTGTTGTGATCCCTCCCTCTGGGGCCCCTGGCATTGGCCACTGTCGGCAGACAGGACACTGGGCTAGATGGACCTTCGGTCTGACCCAGTATGGCCATTCTTATGGGCATTAGTTTGCCCCGAGCATGCGAGCAAGACACCAGCCAGGGATCTGGAACACCAGTCCCTCCTAACTAGCGTTGCATCACTAGCCATGGCCAACTGCTGACGATTCGGGGGAGGGAGGAGTGTTACAAATGTGCACTGGGGAAAAACACCTTTGTAACCCCTGCTAAGTGACAGGCTGAAGCCCTGCAGCATGAGGGTAGATTGCTGTCACACGTGTTCTGGGCAAGCCGAGAACATGCCCCATGTTTAGCTCTGCATTACATGGGCAAATGGAGCCCAACATGCTATTCTCCTAGCAATCACTATGGTACAGAACATTATCCAGGATGAACCCCTTCACTCCCCCCACAACAGCCACTACTGAGGAACTTACGATCCCCATTATTCCAACCCAGCAGTTCCCAACCGCTGGGCCAGGGACTGGTGCTGGCCCGTGAACCGCTGGCTGCCGGGCTCCGGCAGCTGCCGCAGCTGAAGCCAACTGTTTGTGTGGCTCTGGGGGGCAGGGCTGGGTAGAAGCATGTGGCCGAGCTACAAGGCAGGTCTGGTTTTAGCTTCATCTCCCTCCCTCCAGTGCCCCTGCAAGGAAGCCTGGGCCCTGGGGAGCCCCTACCTCCCCCACGCGTGGCCCAAACAAAAAGGGCGGCACGTGATGCCATTGAAGTGGAGCCCCCACCTAGCTGTCGCGTGGGCTCTCTCAACACGCGCGCTGCACAGTCTTGGCCTCGGCCCCACCTTGCTCCGGGCTTCCCTGCTCGGTGTCTGGGCAGCGGCATCACTCCTGTTTGTGATTTCCCCCTGTGATTCCCCCCAGTTTGCTGCGGTCAGGTCTCAGAGCAGCCACAGCTTCCCCCGAGGCGAGGCGAGAGTGGAGGGAGCGCTGCCCCATTTGTTCGTAAGTGCATCACAAAGAGAGCACAGAATGAAGCAAGCAGGTCTGTTGGCTCAGTGCCCAAAGTGCCTGGAATAAAATAACAAACCAGAACACGGCTCCTCTGCGTCTGCAGTAACAAAACTCTCAAGAACTGGGACATCGACATCCCTGCTGAAAACGAAGGAATGAGGAGCTTCGAGCAGGGATGACTGGTGATGGGGTGAAGCTGCTGTCAGGGCAAAGAGGAGCAGCTGCATGTCCACAGCATCAGGAAGACAAAGGAAAAAAGGAATGGTGGGTCAGGGCCCCGTGGGGGACTGCTCCAAGCCAGAGCCTCCCCAACCCTGATGGAGCCACTGACTTCAGGCAGCTGTGGGGGTGTGTGTGTGTGGGGTGGAACACTGGTAGAGGTGGACTGGTAACATTCTTTGAAAAAGTGTATATTCAGTATTTGCATAATGAATATGCAAATAAAATGCTAGTGCTCCAAAAGTTGTGAATGGGTTTGTCAATCCACGGTATAAAAAAGGTTGGGAATCACTGTTCCAACCCATCATTAGAGCTCTGCAAAACCGCAGGTATCCATGGGTATCGGCAGCCACAGATATGGATGCAGCTATCCATGGCTCACTTTTGCGAATGCAAATTTTGTATCTAGAACCATGCAAGTCTGCAGATATCCACTTTACATCCATGGGTATCTACATCCGCGGATGTAGATGTGGATGTCTGTGTCTCATTTTACAGATACAGATGCTTGTATCCACATACAGTTCTACGTGACAGTGGGACTAATGTCTGCCATATCAGTGGCCACGCCCACACAAATCTACATGGTGGGTTACCTTCCATCCAGATACTACTGGACAGTAACTTCACATGCTGAATTAACTCACACTAGCACCACAAATCTGACAAATGTAGATAGATGGTTTCCCACAAACCTTCATTATCTGAGAGTAGGAAGGTGGCTAAACTGCCTGGCAGATTATGGAAGAAGAGTCTCAGATTCACGTACACTTACTTTTCTTAAGATAGGTTGCTGCCCATCTACACAGCCATACCAGCTCACTAGCTTATTCCAGGCTTCAGTGGGAACCAACACATAATCCAGCTCATCAATGAGATGTTCTTTTAAGATCTGTATTTCAGGATCTAAAAAAGGAGGGAGAAAGAGTGAGACTTGAGAAGTGGGAGAAACTAGTCGTTGCTCATGTTTTAAATGTATTCCATACATGCTACAAGGTAAGATCGCCAAGACATGCAAATCAAACTGTTCTAAACCCCTTGGATGTTGGCTAATAATGGGGTTTATCCTGTTAATACTGGGAGGGGAGACTGCTAAAGGCTTTGGAGGGTCTGTGCTTACATCAAGAGGTGCACTGGCATACTATACATCCCCTGCTGCTCAGCCATTCCCTGCTCACCAGGACCCCAGAAAGAGCAGGGAACAGATAACTTGCTACAGGAGCACAGGTGGAAAGTTTCTAGCACAAAAACTGAGCCAATATACACACACAGGCAAACTTTTGATTAGCCTTCATTTTCAAGTCCCATGTTCTGGAAGTAAATGGGAAGAAGGCAGTATCTGTGTGCTGAAGAAAAACCGTTTTTGCCATAAAAACTTAATGTAACGATAAGGCAAAAAATTACAATTTGCACGACAACAAAAATTATTCACACACTACAACTACAATGAGGAGCCCTGCGGCTCCTTAGAGACTAACAAAATATATAGCACCACGAGCTTTCACTTTCATGGGTAAAACTCGCTTCATCAATTACATCTACAGACAACCAAGCAGGCATTGCAAAACTGAAGCAGTGTTACCACTGGTTTGCATCTGAATAGTCCAATTAATTTTCAGTATTTTCATTTCTTTGAGCACTTCAGTAACTTCTTGCACTGCTGTAAGTCCACAAGACAAATCCAGGAGAACTGGTTTGTGAGTCACATCATACTTCACATTTAAAACCAACTCTCAGAAGTTTAGAATTGAGCTTCACCCAGAAGGACCCACCAGGGAACTTAAAGGGAGAGAGAATTCCAAACTGACAGTCCCTTGGAGGATGAGATAGCCCTCATTGCTATTCCATGAAGAGTTGGTGCACTAACACACAGGAGAATAAAGGGACTTTCGCAGGCCAGTGGAGCCCAGGTGTATCTTGCTAATGACTGGGAGGCTGCCTGCCATAGCAATCTACATGCCAGTCAATTGATAAAGCAACATTAAGAGTGGCTTGAAAATAGGACATTTTACATTATATGCTGTGGGGTCAAGTACTTGTAACATCATAGGAACAAAAGTATAACAAGCGTACTGTATCACCTGTCCAAAGATCAGCCAGAATTCAAAAGCCCCTAATCACCTACACCAGACACACTAATCTGGTATTAGGGAACACAGAACTTGATAGCATATTTTCTTCATTTTCCCAAAGTAAGTCTGAAAAGAAAACTTCCTAGAGTTTTCAGAATTCTATACCAGGCTTGGAGTTCATTCTGACTGATCCTGCTATCAAAATTCAAATTGGACACACATTTCCGCTTTTGAAAGTTTTCTATTTCAGTTTGTGTTTACAGTGAATTTGACTGTCTCCAGACACTGACAATTTCATGTCAGTGTGTGAGAGGAAAGGAAATAGCTGCAGGCTAGGATGTAAAGAAACAGTAGATAAAGATTTTGAGAAGGTTGGAAACAAAGTTATTCAGCCTTTCTTCTCTCACTTGCGCTCAACCTGAAATCTTAATTCTACATCACTATTAGAGTGCAGTGTGGTCAAACCCATTATTGATATTTCATGCTCCTTCTGGACGATATGCTGGGCCCCAAGTCCCCTGTAAGCCATGTGACCGCAAAGCTGCTTTCTGAGCTCCACTCAGATGTTCAAAGCTCCCGCGCAAGCAGGGAGCTCAGCTGACCAGCAAGGGGCGGTGGGCGCGCCAATCGTCTCACTAAGGAAGCAGCTAAAGGAGCTGCTCAGTGCTTAAAATGAGCAGCTCCCAGAGCAGGTAAAGAAGGAAGATAAGGAGAGAATAAGTGGCTGGGGGGGAGAGGGAGGAGGAATGAGTAATTGGCTGAGGGGGGAGTCAAATGGGAGAGGACTTTGGAGCGTCCCATCTGTGCGAGGAGAGAGAGGCAGAAACTCAACGCACTCAAGCCTCCTGGGAAGGGGAGATAAGGGGCTGACTGCATGGGGTAGGTGGATAGGTGATAGCATTGGGGTGAAGTGGAGGTGAGGGGGAGGGAGTTTGTGCTGTGAGATGGGGGAGGTGTGGATAATTTGTGCTTTAGTTGGGAGTTAGGACAGGACAGACTGCTGGTGCCTGCCAGTTTGAGAAGCAGGATTTTATTCCAGCCCCCACCTGGGCTAGTGGAAGCAGATTGCACAGGAGTAGGTGGGGGCTGGCATCTATGCAGCGAAGTAACTGTGTGTGTGTGGGGGGGGCCTTGGGGTCTCCCTGGCTCACTTGCTGCAGTCCTCTCTGTCTGGGGGTGGGAGGAAGGGGGGGAAGAAGCAGGCTTCATGCAGAGGGTGCGTGTAAGGACATTTGCATTATTACATTTCAAACAAAGCTTACATAGGTGTTAATGGCTTAAGGCAAGAAAGAAAAAGATTCCAAAAAGTATCTGTTAAGAGTGTTGCAGATATCAAACTCTGATCTTAATGATTTTTTTTAAATCCTGTGTTACTAATTAATACATAGTATATTGTATTGCATTAAAGCCAGATCTTTGCTATGGGGTAGAGTTCTGGCTCTTATGCATCAGAAGTAGCAAGTACTAGGTGTGATGCTAGTTGTTTTTGTAGGATAAAACCTTATTTGCAAGCTCTCTGAAACCTGCATCAGTCTACAAACCTCAAAGCCATGTGTTAAATTTGTTATGGGGCTTTTACTCTGAGTTTTGTTAGTCTCTATGATGCTGCTGGACCATTTGTTGTTTTTTCAGTTACAGACTAACATGGCTACCCCTCTGAATCTTTGAGTTGGTGACACATACCAGGTGAAAGTTTCAAACCAGGAGAACTTTTATCTGTTTACAGAATGGATCCTAAACATTCCCCAGAGAAACTGTATAAGCCTTAGTGAATATCTTTTACTCTCCTTTCTGCTGTTAGTAAACATTGTACTAGTCATGCACTCTTTGCAAATATTATTTCTAGTTGACTCAGATTTGTTTAGTGTCTTAAACCTGAGCTGTGTGTAGATGTGTGTTTGGTGTGTTTACTAGCTTGAGTTGCTAGAAAGGATGATCATGTATTCCAAGGGTAGTGTTAATTTTATTTGATTTCATATTAAATATTGTAAGCATTGCTCCTTGTCAACTACCCCTTGTTTTAATAGATTTTCTTCTACACACACGGACTGCTTAAAATGTGTATTTATAGATGTGTCTGTGTTTGTACTGGAGGTGCACATCCACCCACTACCTCAATATTGGTGTTGCACATAGGAAATTTCAACCTGCCCAAGGATAGAAAATGTTATAGGGAACATGACTGTGCCCCTCAGAAAGGTTAGTAGATTTTGTTTCTGTAAGTGCAGGGAATGAGAAGAGAAGCTGAATCGCATCATCGGACTGAAAAGATCTGCAAGAGCTAAAGGGCACACTTATAGAAACTGCTAAGAGCTCCTGGATTCTCCTTCGCCACCAGGCACAAACCCAGATATTCAGTGCACCTTAACTGCGCGCACTTTACCTGCAAAGAGTCCAGAGTTATCAATGGGTCCAGGAAACAGGTTAGGGTCGCCCACGTTGTACATGTCCCAGCTGTCAAAACCCACATACTTCTTCCACTGTTTGAACCACCGACTGTCAATCAAATACCTGGGGAAAAGTTTCAACGAGATGCGTGAGCAGCTTTCAGTTTGTACCTGCCAGAGCATACCAGTGTGCGTGACACAGTAGAAGAGGACTAGCTGGTGCAGGCGCACAGGAACCCATGCAGCCAAGAGAGCACTGGGAGCAGAGGCCACTCTAGACTAAGGCAACCCACTTGTGTAGGGTGGCAGATAGTGTTCATGACTGGGAGGCCTGTCAAAAACGTAGAATATGTCCCAATGCTGACCAGACCTCTTGCCCTGTCCTGTATAGTGCTGCATGCTGGCCAGGTCCCACTCTGCCTTGTGCCCAATCCGTATCTGTCACTGGCTGCTGAAACCACAGCTGCAGCTTGTCTCAGTGCCCTCACAGTGGCAGGTACTGGCTAGATCAGGAGTGAGCAAAAGCCACTCAGCGGGCCACATCTGGCCCATGCGTCTATTCTGGGCCCCAGCCCTTAGCGCGTTGGCTGGGAGCCAGAGTCGTGCGAGCCCTTTCAACTGCTCATGCCTTCCCCGTGGCTGGCAGGCAACAGCCCCAGGGAAGGCATGAGCCCTTTAAATGGAAGCAGTTGAAAGGGCTCGCGGGTCCCCAGCTCCTAAGCAACGTGCTAACATGGGGTCAGAGCTGCGAGCCCTTTAAATAGCAGGAACTGAAAGGGCTCGCAGCTCCTGTCGGGGAGGCGCGAACCCTTTCAACTCCTGCTAGTCAAAGGCTCCGCCCCTCCCATCTAAGGCTCTCAACCACTTCAAACATTTTTGAAGTGGTTCCTGCTCAAAGTTATTGCCCACCCTGGGCTAGATGCAGGGTACAATGGACGCATTACCCAAGGGCTTGCCAGAAGGGGGGAGGAGGAGGGAGGGGGAGGGTCAGGTTGGGGGGAAATGGGCCAGGGAGAAGGGGAATAGTATAGTAAAAAATAAATACATACTTGAGTATTTTAACAAATGAACAGCAGCCTGCTCTAGTGACTTAACTAGGCAACTAACTAAATAGTTGTGTCAGAGTACTGTTCCCAGCCCTGACTCACTGTGCCATTATAGGCAAATATGTCCAAAACGTACATGAACCAGGGAAAGCCTGATTTTGTTGGCCATCTTAGGTCACCTATTGCCTGGTTTTGGACATGCTGAAGACTCGTATTTCCGACTGACTTCAGCAGGAGTTTCTGATGCCCAGCCCCAGCAAGTAGGCCACTCAAAAAAAATCAAGGAAGTCCTGATGAGCAGGCAATTCTGAACATTCAGGTCCTAACCTCTTTTTGCTGCAGTTTCTCTGAGAAACTCTGATAGTAGTAACACCCTGCCAGTATACATCACTTAAAGAATCACTAATAAAAAGGTGGTATTTCATGTAGTGCCTTGTAAATAGATCATCTTTAATTCATGTACCATTTGTTATGGTTCCCCTTTCTCTTCATTAACATCTGTATAAATTTGATCCACTGGATGAGATAGATTAAAGAGAAACCAATGATTTCTGTTGTTGAACACCACCATGGGCTTTGAGTGGTCCAAGCTTTGGTAAACAACTGTGGTTTCATCTTTGTGCTCTGGATCAAAAGGCCAAAACATGCTTTCCAGCACACCCAAAATCCTACTGAAATCAATACTGGGCCTCAAATGTGAAAGCAGGGGGAAGAGACCCACTTTTCAGATCAGATACATCATATTTGTCTGAAAAGTGCTTCCCATACTTTCCGTGCTTTATACAATAAATAAGAATAAGACGAAACATTCAAATGGAAACAAAAAGCAGATACATTCTTCTTAAACTGAAGTTGAAAATACAGGTAAAGAACTAAAAACAAATACAGCAAAGTATTAAGAAGGTTTGAACTTCCCATACGGAAGGATAGCAACAGCATTTTTTTTTTCCATTCAGACAATGAACTCCCTTGTTGCATCTGTTATTATTCTGTTTCTTGTTTTCTTCCCCCTTTCTCTCCCCCCCCCACCTCCTCCCCGGAACATTTCCACCCCCATCCACATACCAGGTGAATATTTCAAGCTTTCCTAAGGGACCGATTTTCACTTCACTATTGAATGCAGCAGTAATGAATTATTATTACTGTATGAATAAAGGGCAGCATAGCACGCCCTAACTGAAGGGGTCATCCTAATATCAACTCTGCTCACTAAGCAGGGTACAACGCCACACCCAAGTAAAAAGGCGGGGGGGGGCACAGTTATTTGGTGGCATGGCCTTTCTCTAACAAGAGATTTACCATTTGACCATCCCCTCTGGTGTTTAAAGATCAGGGTGGATTTAAAAAAAAAAAATCAGGTTTTTAAAAATCTGTTTTTATTTAATTTTTAAAATCAATAAAATACTAAATTCTTTATTTAAAATGTAATTAACTTATTTTTATCACAAACATGCTGCACCTACACTGACAGTCTCTTAACAATGAATTAATGGCTCTAGTCTGTCCAGCCCAACAACCAACTCTTGCTTCTTGAAAGTGCTTGCGAACAGGAACAGCTAACAGGGAGTTTGGAGAGGGAGTTCTCCAGATACGAGAGGAGTAAAAACGGGACCCTTGTGGTAAGTGGCTGTCTGGAGTGTGTGTTTGTGTGTGGGGGAGTTATTTGCTGTGTGCTGAGCTTGTGTTTGTCTGTTTGGTTGGTTTGTTGGTTTGAAGGAGCTTCTGAAAGGTTTGAAATCTAGAAGCCTCTGTTAATTGGCTGAGCCTCAGTCAGGGGGAGGGGCTACCAGAGCTATATAAGCCTGTGACTCAGCGACCAGGGAGCTTGCGACCAAGAACAGCTAACAGGGAGTTTGGAGGGGGAGGTTAGAGGGCACTGGTGACTTCTGACCTTCTTTAAAACATAACTCTTATAATAATCTATATTCCAGAGGTTTAAAAAGAATCCCAGTTTATACTTAAACTCATTCATTAGAAAAATGGAGACAGAAGCCCAGCAGCAGAGTGGGGTTATCCTGTTTATTGCGTCGAGTGTAACATGTATGATTACCTGCCCTGTGGGCGGGTGGCGATGTGTGCACCCGTTGCAAGGAGCTCCTGACCCTCAGAGACCGAGTTCGGGCTTTGGAGGCCAGGGTGGCTGAACTGGAGGAGCTAAGGGAGGTAGAGATATGTTGATGAGACTTTCCGGGACACTGTAGTACTGTCCACCTCCAGTCTGAGAGCCCCAGTGCTCTTAAGGAGGATGAAAGTCACAAGGGAACAGAGCATTCAATGGGAGCAGAGGAAACCATCCGTAGTTGGGACCCTCCTCCCAGAGGATGTTGCGGTATCCTCTCGCACTGAGGATACCTCTGAGGGGAAGGGAATGCCAGTTAGGAAGAGGCAGGTGTTAGTAGTGGGTGATTCGATCATTAGAAACATAGATAGTTGGGTTTGTGATGACCGGGAGAACCGTATGGTCACCTGCCTGCCTGGTGCAAAGGTTGCAGATCTCTCGAGGCATCTAGATAGACTTATGTGTAGTGCTGGGGAGGAGCCGGTGGTCGTGGTACATGTAGGTACCAATGACGTAGGGAAGGGTAGGAGAGATGTCCTGGAGGCCAAATTTAGGCTGCTAGGAAAGAGACTGCCACCATAGAGGTCCTGGATTTCAGTCTCGGAAATGCTTCCAGTTCCACGCGCAGGGCCAAGTAGGCAGGCAGAGCTTCAGTCTCAATGCGTGGATGAGACGATGGTGTAGGGAAGAGGGGTTTGGATTTATTAGGAACTGGGGACACTTTTGGGAGAGGGGAGCCTATACAGGAAGGATGGGCTCCACCTAAACCAGGTGGAACCAGACTGCTGGCACTAAACATTAAAAAGGCCGTAGAGCAGTTTTTAAACTGAGAGATGGGGAAAGCCGATTGGTGTGGAGATGCACGTAAATCGGAGGAGACTTCTCTTAGAGGAGAATCCATTGATAGAGATTCTCTAAGCTGTAGTCAGAAAGAGAGGAGGAGAGGGCAAACCATGGGCCAGAGCAGACAAACAACCTCATACAAAGGAATCCAATGCATCAGGGAAGGGCAGACAAATAAGCAGTGGCAAATTTTTAAAGCGCTTCTACACAAATGCTAGGAGTCTGACTAATAAGATGGGTGAACTAGAGTACCTAGTATTAAATGAGGAGATTGACACAATAGGCATCACTGAAACCTGGTGGAATGAGGAAAATCTGTGGGACACAATCATACCGGGATATAAAATAGATCGAAAGGATAGAGCAGGCCGGGTGGGTAGCGGAGTGGCACTGTATGTGAAAGATAATGTAGAAGCAAATGAAATAAAAATATTAAGTGAATCAACATGTTCAATAGGATCGCTATGGATAGTAATTCCATACTCAAATAATAAGAAACTAGCAGTAGGGATATATTACCGACCACCTGACCAGGACAGCGATACTGACATTGAAATGCTGAGGGAGATTAGAAAGGCTACCAAAATAAAGAACTCTATAATAATGGGGATTTTAATTACCCCATATTGACTGGATACATGTCACCTCAGGAAGAGAAGCGGAGATAAAATTTCTCAATGGCTTAAATGACTGCTTCTTGGAGCAGCTAGTGCAGGAACCCACAAGGGAGAGGCAATTCTCGATTTAGTCCTGAGTGGAGCGCAGGATCAGGTCAGGAAATAACCGTTACAGGACCGCTTGGGAATAGTGACCATAATATAATAACATTCAACATTCCTGTGGTGGGAAGAACACCTCAGCAGACCAGCACCCTGGCATTTAATTTCAAAAGAATTACACAAAAATGAGGAGGTTAGTTAAACAGAAATTAAAAGGCACAGTGACTAGAGCCAAATCCTGCAAGCTGCATGGAAACTTTTAAAGACACCATAGAGGCCCAACTTAAATGTATACCCCAAATTAAAAAACATAGCAAGAGACCTAAAAAGTGTCACCTTAACCACCATGTAAAAGAAGCAGTGAGGGACAAAAGGCATCTTTTAAGAAGTGGAAGTCAATCCTAGTGAGATAAATAGAAAGGAACATAAACACTGTCAAATCAAGTGTAAAAATGTAATAAGAAAAGCAAAAAAGATTTTGAGGAACAGCTAGCCAAAAACTCAAAAGAAATAACAAAATGTTTTTAAGTACATTAGAAGCAGGAAGCCTGCTAAAAAACCTGTGGGTCCCCTAGATGATCGAGATATAAAGGCGCAATCAAGGGCGATAAAGCCATTGCGGAGAAACTAAATGATTTCTTTGCTTCAGTCTTCACGGCTGAGGACGTTGGGGAGATTCCCAAATCTGCACCGTCCTTTGTGGGTGATGAATCTGAGGAACTGTCCCGGATTGAAGTGTCATTAGAGGAGGTTTTGGAACAAATAGAAAAACTTAATGTTAACAAATCTCCAGGACCGGATGGCATTCATCCAAGGGTTCTAAAAGAACTCAAATGGGAAACTGCTGAACTATTATCTGTGGTTTGTAACCTATCCCTTAAATCGGCTTCCGTACCTAATGACTGGAAGGTAGCCAACGTGACACCAATATTTAAAAAGGGCTCTAGAGGCGATCCTGGCAATTACAGACCGGTAAGTCTAACTTCAGTACCGGGCAAATTAGTCGAAACAATAGTAAAGAATAAAATTGTGAAGCATGTAGAAGAACATAATTTGTTGGACAAAAGTCAACATGGTTTCTGTAAAGGGAAATCCTGTCTTACTAATCTATTAGAGTTCTTTGAAGGGGTTAACAAACATGCGGACAAGGGGATCCAGTAGATATAGTATACTTAGATTTCCAGAAAGCCTTTGACAAGGTCCCTCACCAAAGGCTCTTGTGTACATTACATGGCCATGGGATAAGAGGAAGGTCCTTTCTTGGATTGAGAACTGGTTAAAGACAGGAAACAAAGGGTAGGAATAAATGGTAAATTTTCAGAATGGAGAGGAGTAACTAGTGGTGTCCCCAAGGGTCAGTCCTAGGACCAATCCTGTTCAACTTATTCATAAATGATCTGGAGAAAGGGGTAAGCAGTGAGGTGGTAAAGTTTGCGGATGATACCAAACTGTTTAGGATAGTCAAGACAGAAGCAGACTGTGAGGACTCCAAAAGATCTCACCAAACTGAGTGATTGGGCAACAAAATGGCAAATGAAATTTAATGTGGATAAGTGTAAAGTAATGCACATCGGAAAAATAACCCCAACTATCATTACAGTATGATGGGGGCTAATTTAACTACGACAAATCAGGAAAGAGATCTTGGAGTTATCGTGGACAGTTCTCTGAAAACTTCCACACAGTGTGCAGCGGTGGTCAAAAGGCAAATAGGATGCTAGGTATTATTAAGAAAGGGATAGAAAATAAGACCCAGAATATCTTACTGCCCCTGTATAAAACTATGGTACGCCCACATCTTGAATACTGTGTACAGATGTGGTCTCCTCACCTCAAAAAGATATTTTGGCCTTGGAAAGGGTTCAGAAAGGGCAACTAAAATGATTAGGGGTTTGGAAACGGGTCCCATATGAGGAGAGGTTAAGCGACTGGGACTTTTCAGTTTAGAAAGAGGAGACTGAGGGGGGATATGATAGAGGTATATAAAATCAGGAGTGGTGTGGAGAGGGTGAATAAAGAAAAGTTATTTATTAGCTCCCTAAATAGAAGAACTAGAGGACACCAAATGAAATTAATGGGTAGCAGGTTTAAAACTAATAAAAGAAAGTTCTTCTTCACACAGCGTGTAGTCAACCTGTGGAACTCCTTGCCAGAGGAGGCTGTGAAGGCTAGGACTATAATAGAGTTTAAAGAGAAGCTAGATAATTTCATGGAGGTTAGGTCCATAAAAGGCTATTAGCCAGGGGATAAAATGGTGTCCTTGGCCTCTCTTTGTCAGAGGCTGGAGAGGGATGGCAGGAGACAAATCGCTTGATCACTGTCTTCGGTCCACCCTCTCTGGGGCACCTGGTGCTGGCCACTGTCGGTAGACAGGATACTGGGCTAGATGGACCTTTGGTCTGACCCAGTACGGCCGTTCTTATGCTGAGAAACAGAAACTGAGAGGCCAGAAGACTGACATATGCGCGGACAGCGGCTGGATGGGATTTTTTTGTTCTGTGTTTATGTGGTGATGGATCTGGGCCAAGCATGGCAAAGTTAGATAAGGCATTGTGTAAAGACAGAGGCGCAATATATAGGTAAGGACTGAGGCAGAACAGAAACAAGGAAGTGGACCGGGAAGAAAAAGGGATGACATTATTCAGCGCACACACACAGCTTCCTATGTTCCCCAACACTTTGCCACAGAAAAACTGCAATGGCTTCTGGGTGTAAGAGATCCCATCTAGGAATATTTTGAAGAAACATGTCAAGTGTAAGCAGTGCAAAAAGAAAATGCACCTGCAAAAAATTAAACATCATAAAAGAACTGCTTATTGGGAGAAAATGATGTGAATGAAGATTTGGATGTGCCTGAAGATGATCGTGGATCAACTTTCCAATGCATCATTCTTCAAGACTCTTTTTATGCCTTTTAGTAGAAACATGATTCAACAAGTAAATTCCCAAACTGTTTGCTGTGTTGGATGTTGCTAGAAAAAAAAGTAAGTTTCTAAACCTAGTTAACTAATTAATCAAGCCGTAAGGATTAGATAAGCTATCACCCAAGTATACAATACAGAAAGCTGCAGTAAGCCTAGAGTTGCCAACTGCCACTGTCATTTTCTTATTTTATATTACATAACACGTGCCTCTTATCTTGGAACATCATGGTCCCACAGACCATAATAGTGATGCCATACATCTATTCCCTATTTTCTTTCAGCATTACTCAGCTTTCCCAAAAGAACCCCATCCTATACTTGTTTTCAATGGGGGGCTTACTCCAAAATTAAGTGCACTCTAAGTACAGCCTTAGTTTCTTTGGTAATTTGGAATCAGGTCTGCATCAAAATGACAGTGGGGGAGGGGATTGGGGGGGAAATGAGAGCTAGTGGTAGAAGTTTTAAGGACACCATACATTCAGTGTTCTGAGGACTTGTCAGATAGAGTTAATAAATTTTTTTTTTTTTAATTCAAAAAAGTTTAAGAACAATCATCAGCCAGCAACTCAGGTGACTGCTGCAATTGGAAATGTGAAACATTTATGTAACATTTAAGGTGTAGTTTAATGAAACAAGAGCTATTGTGTTTGTGTGATTTAATTCTTACCATTCCTAATGTACTGCTGCTACATCTGCGGCTTGACACAAATAATGAGTACTATGTACTATTTCCTAACTTGATTTTTATTAATTTACCTAAAAAAAAAATTGACAAAATATCCCATTAAGTGTTGTAAAATGATGTAATGAGCTGTAAAATAACATGTTTTAGTGGTCAGATTTGCACCACTGAAGAAAAGTGAAATAGTAAGAGTGGGAAATGATTTAAATTAGGGATGTGAAAGGTAACCGGTTAACCAGTTACATACACAGTAAGCATAACTTTAACAGGCTGGGAGTTGGCCGCCTCACACAGGTCTGGAAGCTGCAGTAGGGGAGGGGCTACCCACCTCCATTTATTCAGTTAGCTGGTTAAACTTGACATCCAGCTAAACTTAACATCCCTCAGTTAAATGAATGATTTTTTGTGTGATTTAAATCAATGATTTAAATTACTCCACCTGTTAAAAACAGAGCTCATTAGACTCAGTTTAGAGTACTTGTTTCTGCTCTATAATTAATAGAGCTGAAATCACAGATAAATTGATCTAAAGGGAGCTGATCTTTGACCTGTTGAGGAGAAAAGACATGATGTGCCATGAAAAGACTGTACAAAAGGCAACAACAGCAGAGACTCCAGTGAAATCACTAAGACCTAGGCTGACAGAACCACAGAATCACAGCTGAGGCAGCAGCGAACAATGGCCCTCTGCACAAAAAATTCCCCCTCAAAAGCAGGGGTAGCATGTCTACACTGAAGCACTATAGCAGAGCAGCTGGACCACCACAGCCTTTTAAGGTAGAAAAGCCTTAAGTTTTATGAGGTACTGAACAGCTGAATAAGCACATTTCAGGTGGACAGAGAAGACCATCAGAAACCTGCCCTGCAACCCATCTTTCTGAGGCTCCACCACTGGTGACTCAGTCCCTTAAGCAGGCAAAGCCCAGGCCAGGAGTACAGGATGTCAGCCAGGAGCTGAGACCCACCTTACTCAGCCACTGGCTCCACTCTTACACCAGGACACAGAGCCACATGCCAGAGGCCTGAAAGCACCAGCAGCTCCGCTCCCCGGCCCCCAGGGCTCCCGCCCCCCCCTCCAGCTCCGCTCCCCGGCCCCCAGGGCTCGCGCCCCTCCTCCAGCTCCGCTCCCGGCCCCCAGGGCTCGCGCCCCCTCCTCCAGCTCCGCTCCCCGGCCCCCAGGGCTCGCCCCCTCCTCCAGTTCCGCTCCCCGGCCCCCAGGGCTCGCCCCCTCCTCCAGTTCCGCTCCCCGGCCCCCAGGGCTCGCCCCCTCCTCCAGTTCCGCTCCCGGCCCCCAGGGCTCGCCCCCTCCTCCAGTTCCGCTCCCCGGCCCCCAGGGCTCGCCCCCTCCTCCAGTTCCGCTCCCCGGCCCCCAGGGCTCGCCCCTCCTCCAGTTCCGCTCCCCGGCCCCCAGGGCTCGCCCCCTCCTCCAGTTCCGCTCCCCGGCCCCAGGGCTCGCCCCCTCCTCCAGTTCCGCTCCCCGGCCCCAGGGCTCGCCCCCTCCTCAGTTCCGCTCCCCGGCCCCAGGGCTCGCCCCCCTCCTGCTCCGCTCCCGGCCCCCAGGGCTCGCCCCCTCCTCCTGCTCCGCTCCCCGGCCCCCAGGGCTCGCCCCCCATCTCCTGCTCCGCTCCCCGGCCCCCAGGGCTCGCCCCCTCCTCCAGCTCCGCTCCCCAGCCCCAGGGCTCGCCCCCTCCTGCTCCGCTCCCGGCCCCCAGGGCTCGCCCCCTCCAGTTCCGCTCCCCGGCCCCCAGGGCTCGCCCCCTCACCAGGCCTCGCCCGGCCGCAGCGCCATGCCCAGCAGCGGCCCCAGCTCCGCCCGCTGGGCCCCGACATCCGGCATCGAGCCGCCGCCGCTCTCCAACTCCGCCGCCATATTCGTGCGCACAGCACCGCCCACCCCTGCGGCGGATATCCGGCCTGGCGGGCGCAGGCGCACTGCCCTCCGCCCGGGCGGCGCTACTAGCCCTGAGCATGCGCACTACTGTGCGCTGTGGCACCGCCCTGCTCCGAGGCGCCGCCGGGGCTGAAGGGGCGGGGCGAGTTCCCCTTCCGGAGCGGGGCTGCGCTGGCCGAGAAGCAGCGCGGGAGGCAGCAGGGCGGCGCGTTGGGAGGGGCGCGGCCGGCGGAGCCAGGCGCCCTTGGTGCCCGTTAGGGGGCGCTGGGGAGCGGCACGCGGGGGCAACCAGAGAGCTGCGGGGCTGGAGCGCGTGGCCGGCGGGGGTCTGCGGGAGCGAGGGGACTGAGAGCAGCCTGCAACTGCTGGGGGCCAGAGAGCCTGGTCTCGGGGGCAGAGCGAGGGGATCTGAGAGCAGCCTGCAACTGCCTGGGGGCCAGAGAGCCTGGTCTCGGGGGGCAGAGCGAGGGGGACTGAGAGCAGCCTGCAACTGCCTGGGGCCAGAGAGCCTGGTCTCGGGGCAGAGCGAGGGGATCTGAGAGCAGCCTGCAACTGCCTGGGGGCCAGAGAGCCTGGTCTCGGGGGCAGAGCGAGGGGATCTGAGAGCAGCCTGCAACTGCCTGGGGGGGCCAGAGAGCCTGGTCTCGGGGCAGAGCGAGGGGGACGGAGAGCAGCCTGCAACTGCCTGGGGGCCAGAGAGCCTGGTCTCGGGGGCAGAGCGAGGGGGATCTGAGAGCAGCCTGCAACTGCCTGGGGCCAGAGAGCCTGGTCTCGGGGGCAGAGCGAGGGGATCTGAGAGCAGCCTGCAACTGCCGGGGGCCAGAGAGCCTGGTCTCGGGGGCAGAGCGAGGGGATCTGAGAGCAGCCTGCAACTGCCTGGGGGCCAGAGAGCCTGGTCTCAGGGGCAGAGCGAGGGGACGGAGAGCAGCCTGCAACTGCCTGGGGCCAGAGAGCCTGGTCTCAGGGGCAGAGCGAGGGGACGGAGAGCAGCCTGCAACTGCCTGGGGGCCAGAGAGCCTGGTCTCGGGGGCAGAGCGAGGGGACGAGAGCAGCCTGCAACTGCCGGGGGCCAGAGAGCCTGGTCTCGGGGGCAGAGCGAGGGGATCTGAGAGCAGCCTGCAACTGCCTGGGGGCCAGAGAGCCTGGTCTCGGGGGAGCGAGGGGATCTGAGAGCAGCCTGCAACTGCCTGGGGGCCAGAGAGCCTGGTCTCAGGGGCAGAGCGAGGGGACGGAGAGCAGCCTGCAACTGCCTGGGGCCAGAGAGCCTGGTCTCGGGGGCAGAGCGAGGGGACGGAGAGCAGCCTGCAACTGCCTGGGGGCCAGAGAGCCTGGTCTCGGGGGCAGAGCGAGGGGATCTGAGAGCAGCCTGCAACTGCCGGGGGCCAGAGAGCCTGGTCTCGGGGCAGAGCGAGGGGATCTGAGAGCAGCCTGCAACTGCCTGGGGGCCAGAGAGCCTGGTCTCGGGGGCAGAGCGAGGGGATCTGAGAGCAGCCTGCAACTGCCTGGGGGCCAGAGGGCCTGGTCTCGGGGGCAGAGCGAGGGGATCTGAGAGCAGCCTGCAACTGCCTGGGGGCCAGAGAGCCTGGTCTCGGGGCAGAGCGAGGGGATCTGAGAGCAGCCTGCAACTGCCTGGGGGCCAGAGAGCCTGGTCTCGGGGCAGAGCGAGGGGATCTGAGAGCAGCCTGCAACTGCCTGGGGGCCAGGGCCTGGTCTCGGGGCAGAGCGAGGGGACTGAGAGCAGCCTGCAACTGCCGGGGGCCAGAGAGCCTGGTCTCGGGGGCAGAGCGAGGGGATCTGAGAGCAGCCTGCAACTGCCGGGGCCAGAGAGCCTGGTCTCGGGGCAGAGCGAGGGGATCTGAGAGCAGCCTGCAACTGCCTGGGGGCCAGAGAGCCTGGTCTCGGGGGCAGAGCGAGGGGACTGAGAGCAGCCTGCAACTGCCTGGGGGCCAGAGAGCCTGGTCTCGGGGGGGCAGAGCGAGGGGATCTGAGAGCAGCCTGCAACTGCCTGGGGGCCAGAGAGCCTGGTCTGGGGGCAGAGCGAGGGGATCTGAGAGCAGCCTGCAACTGCCTGGGGGCCAGAGAGCCTGGTCTCGGGGCAGAGCGAGGGGATCTGAGAGCAGCCTGCAACTGCCTGGGGGCCAGAGAGCCTGGTCTCGGGGCAGAGCGAGGGGACGGAGAGCAGCCTGCAACTGCCTGGGGCCAGAGAGCCTGGTCTCGGGGGCAGAGCGAGGGGACGGAGAGCAGCCTGCAACTGCCTGGGGGCCAGAGAGCCTGGTCTCGGGGCAGAGCGAGGGGACTGAGAGCAGCCTGCAACTGCCTGGGGGGGGCCAGAGAGCCTGGTCTCGGGGGGCAGAGCGAGGCGCAATGGGCTCAAGGTGCAGGGGGAGGTCCAGGTTGGACATTAGGACAAACGATTTCCGTAGGCGGGGGGGCGCGCTGGGCTGGGTTCCCTGGGGGGGGGAGTGTCCGTCCCTGGAGGTGTTTAGGTCTCGGCTTGACCGAGCCCTGGCCGGGTTGATGGAGTCGGGGTGGGCCCTGCGCTGGGCAGGCGGCTGCACTTGGTGGCCTCTGAGGTCTCTTCCAGCTCTCCGGTTCTAAGCAGAGCCCCGGCTCAGCGAGCAGCCGATTTCCGTATCAAGGGTAGGAAGCCCTTTGGCTCCTAGTTCGATGCGGTGCCGCTAGGAGGCGCAAAGTCTGTGCCTCCGCCTCCAGCGCCGCCCTCACCACGCAGCCGCGTTACCCCCCAGTAGGCGGCGCCTCAGCCTGTGTGCCAGGGGTTGGGGGAGGCAACCCCCCCGCTGCCAGGTCCCATATCGTTTCCAGGCCTGTCCCCAGAGCACCGGATCCCTCCTGCAAACCCCATTCTTCCTGCCCCTCCCCCATCATTGCCCCCGCCCCGCTGTGACGCCACAGCCGGCGAGTGCTGCCTTTGCGGCAGGGGCGTGACCCCGCCCGCGAGGTGCCCACTGGCTAGTCGGGGGTGGGAAGGGGGGGCTGCCCCCCTGAGCTGCTTCCGCACTGCGGAGACAGGCCAAGCAGTGGCGGGCCCCACCCTCAGCCACTTGGTGACGGTAGCTGAACACGGCTGCTAGCACGGGTGGAAATGTGGCCTGCGGGCCTGGGGGGATGCGGCCCGTGGGCCAGGCATTGCCCACCCCTGTACTCGCACCACTCACAAGGGCACAGGCTGTCTGGACAGAGATTTCCGGGATCACTCGAATACCCGCCCACTTTCTGCGAATGAAAATGCTTTTTCCTGCGAACTCTCTTGCGGACCGGTTGTTCCATAAACATCCACTGCAGGAGGTGGGGGGGTTCTCTGAAGTGTCTGGCTGGTGTAAGAGAATCCTGGACTAAACTGACTCTGGTCCGATCCACTGCAGCAAGTCATGTCCCTAAAAGAGCACAAATGAAAGGTGTTGCGCACCCAAGGGTGCTGGTAGTGACCAGAACCAGATAGTCCAGATTCCACCATCCTTCAAAACGCCCTTGCTAAACTGGTTTAAAATCTGGCCAGGAAATCTGCACCTATAGCCTTGTGTTGCCTTCTGCTTCCTTGTGAATGCTAAGTACAGCAGCTTCTTGGTGCTAAATTCTGCAGGAGCCAGAAGATGATTGTTTTACACCCCTGCACACACACTCCCGCTCATTGTGCAAGCGACATTGGAACTCGGTCTAGGCTGCCTGCTCCTGATAGCCCAAAAATACCCTCAGCATCACTTATGTTACAGAAGAGGTGGAGACTTAAGTGAAAGAGGAAGACACTTCTCAGAGTTGGGCAACTATAGCACCAACCACTAGCACAGAAGCCTTGCGCAGTCTGTGCAAGAGACAGACATCCTGTTTTGCACCAGGGGGAGTGACAGTTGAGCAACATTGTGGCAAACACTGCAACCGTCAGTTCTTCAGCCCAATGTGCAACTGGAACTGGCACTGAGATCCACCGCCCCTTAGGAACTGGCTTGCGTGAGCACAGGAGAGGCAGAGACATGCTCTGGAGAATGCAGAACCATTTCGAAATGTAGCAGCTGAAGTGATGTTTCAAAGTTGGGTGGGACCTGCCACCTGTGGGCTGGATCTGGCCCCCAGCTTAATCTGATCCAACCCACAGCAAGTCACTGCACAGCGGGCAGGCAGCCCCCAGCCTCGGGTGCCCCCGCTGGGCTGGAGCACAACACACACAATTAAGTGTGAGTGAGAGACAGGTTTTTTATTCTTGTGTGGGGCCCCCAACTGACTTTTCTGTGTGTCACTGGCCCCTGGCCAAAAAACATTCCTCAACCTTGTTCTGAGTACACCTCCCTCCTCTCCCCAAGCCAATGGGTGCTGGTTTGTGTTTGGCCCACCTCAGCTACCCTGCACTGGAGAGCCTGTCGCCCCGGGCTTTGTCACAGGCTTGTGGCAGTGGCTCTGTATACAAGAGTTAGAAATCACGGCCAAGTGCTGGGACTAAGCATGGCCTCCTTCCCTCCCTGTAGGGCGCAGGGTGGCTTCTCTCCACCAGGAATTGGCCTGCTCGATTGTATTGACAGGCAAGCCCTCCCCCGCCCCTCAGCAAAAGCCATTAACATAATTTTGCTGGGTACCTTGTTACTGTCCCCTCTTCTGGGCCCCTGGCAGGGTGCAACTTGTATGTGGCTTGGCAGATCAGCGCTTGTGTCTCTACCACAACATTACCAAGAGAGTTAAAACAGGTTAACTGGCACAGCCCCTCCACGGACACATACTGCAGTACGGGAGAGTAACCCTCTTCCCAAGTGACACGCTAACCCCCCCGCCCAGTCTGATGAATGCGCACACCAGTTACACCCATGCAGCTGTTTGTTCACCCCTTATCTTCCACTACCATTCTCCATGTGCACAAGCCCCAAGTGAGAGCAGAGAGGGGACTTATCTGTCACTTCCTCCAGGCCACGTCTCCCACAAGCTGTGGTCCCATGAGCCCCTTGTCACAGACCAGAACACGTGTGAGCCAGTTGATGCTCTGTAAGACCTCACTCCCCATTTTAAGCAAAGGTTTGTGTGGTGTTCTCTGCCTCCTGGGGAGGTCAGAACAAGCCGATATGACAAATTCTTGTAACACCCAACACAAGCCATGCTGAATTCAAAGCTGCAGTATTTTGGCAGTTCATTGCACTACCAATGAAAGTGTGTGTGTTACTGTGGGGTGACCTGGAAACACTTTGGAAGACAGGATTAATGCCACCTCTGACAAGTACTGGAGCGTCACACGCCAACACAGACACAACTCATCGTGGAGACAAGTCGAGTGAATTGGACTTCGGAGGCAGACTGCAAACTCCCACGAGGGGCTCAGCTTTTGAAGCTACACCCTCCAGCGGTTGGGCAGGGACAGGACCTCCAGTCTGCTGCTTACCTTGTACAGAGCACTTCAGAGACCCGCTGCAGGAAGGAGTTAGCTGTTTCTTGTCCGGAGCATGAGGAAAACCTGCAGGTGGGGTTTGAACGACTGTTCCCTGGGCAGAGGCAGGTTTGCTGACAGGCAGTGGAAGGAGGGAGGGGGGGGTTTCCTGGTAACGCTGTTACCTTCGCAGTAATGGCCTGACACAGAAGCAGCTGGGGAGGGGAGGCACTTACAGGGGTTCCTGTCACTGAGAAGTGGACTGCAGGCTGCCTTAGCAGCCAGGTGTTGCTGGGGAGGTCACAGTCCAGGCAGAGTGCTGATCCATCTGGAACCACCCAGGCCAGGCAGCCGAGACACATCTCCTTCCTGAGGAGCCTAGGCTGGGGGTCCTGGCTGGACCAGAGGGGGTACAGGCCCAGCACGGAATGGGTGCCAGCAAAGTTGGAAGCAAGCTGGCATGCCCCGGAGCGACACACTGAGATGGGTTGGCTGGGGGCAGGGCTCTGGATGTAGAATTTAGATGAATGGGCTAATCAAATAGTCGGTGCAATTTGCATCAGCTATTCGATTAGTCGATAGGGTGCCTCCGCCTTTGAAGAGAGGCAACAGTCCCTGGGCTGCTGCTACGCTTCAAAGGAGAAAGCGCTGCGGGGAGCAGGGGGCTAGCGAGGCAGTCCCCAGCTGGCCCCGGGCTGCACGCAGTGTTTCAAAGTGGCAGTACCGTGTGGAGCCCGGGGTCTGGTCCCAGGGTCTGCTCGGTGCTGCCACTTTGAAGCACCCCCTTTTTCCCCCCTTTGCTGCCTCTGATAGAGGCAGCAAGGCGGGGTGGGAAGTGACTAGTCCTTCACATCCCTAGTTCGTCTGTCCCAGCCAGCCTGGCACCCGAGCAGTTGGGCAGCGCAGTCCCGGCCAGCCCCGGGGACTCATTGTCCAGCAGTACAGGGGATGCACGCCCAGCCCTGGGTCCCCCCAATCCCAGAAGCCCCCGCCCCACAACTCTCTGCCCTGAACCCCCACAGCTCTCGCTTGACTCCTGCACCCACCCACCCCCAAGCACTGCACAGCTCCCACCCCCCTGCCATGGGTGTCCCCACTCACGCTCCAGCCTCCTGCCTTGAACCCTGGCACTCCATCCCACACATTTCCTCCAGGTGCTGTCCTATCACACACACCCCCAACCACTGCCCTGACCACTGCAATATGACAGAACCGGTCAGTTCCTATCACCCCGATTGGCCAGTGCTATAAATTGGGTCAGACCAGACAGGACCGTTAAAATCTTTACAACCATGACAGTGCAACGTGGCAACCCCTTCTCCATACAGAAGCCACAAGACACTAATCTTCCCCCTTCTAACGAGGCAGTGATGTCACAAAAGGACAGGCAGATGGTCTTCAGGAATTGTATTGGTAACACAAAGGCTCAAAACAAGCTGCCCAGACTCAGGGCTGCTTCCCCTGCAGTAGTTTGCTGAAAATTCCCATGCAACTTTTACAGACAACATCAAGTGCTCCTCCGGAAGGGTTTGGAAGAAGCACCATCATGAGTAAAACTTCCATGGACAATAGCATTGTACATACAGGGCAAAGAGGTCACGGAAAGAGCAGGCAGGCCAGGTGAGAGACCTGAAGGCCAGCAGACTGAGGCAACAGGAGGCAGAGACAACAAGCCCGAGGAGGATGACAGAGCTGAGAGAGAAAAGTTTCTGCAGAACTTTGGCTTGGTTGAGAGCGTTCTAGCCGTCTTGCTGGAGGAGCTTTTCGATATCATCTTGGATCCTGATGGTTTCAAAGTGCCGGCTGTAGCGCTTGTAGGGCACGCCGTCCCGCCCAATGAGGAACTTCTCGAAGTTCCAGGAGATGTCATTCCGGCACACGGGAGACCAGATGATGTACTGTGGATTGGTCATCAGTGCCATGGGGTCATCATGTGGGAAAGGCAGGGCCTCTTTCAGGAGAGTGAAGAGCGGGTGAGCATTTGCCCCGTTCACATCACACTTCTCAAACACGGTGAAGTTGGGTTCATACCCTTTGCCGGGGCGGACGTGCTTTAAGGAAAGCAGGATCTCCTCATTGGTAGCATTCTCCTAGGAAGGGAAATGCGAAGCGTGATCTAGTGCCAGTGTAACCCACATGCCTGCTGGGTGTGGGGCCCTGTCCCATGGAGTGGCACGGAGCCCGCTTACAGAGAGGACAAATGAGTTTGCTCTGCAGCCTTAGCAGAGGGCCAGCTGGCTTTTAGCTCAAGCATGCACTAAGCTCCAGAGGTCCCAGGTTTGGTTCTGCTGTTACACAAGGATAAACACCAACAATGGGAATAATGGAGACAGCTCCCCCCTCCATTCTGGCACCCAAACATGCGTGTCTCTGGCACACACATGGGAGCCCTCAGCTTCTGCCCACCTTCCAATGGTCAGTCCTCTTCCCAGCAGGAGCCAGCAGCAGGGAAGCCAGTTGCAAAGGGCATGAGCTGTGTGGGGGAGAAGAGGCCCTGGCAACGGGAGATGGTAAAAATGTCCCCTCTTTTCAGAGACTGATGCTCATGCTAATCTCTCATGCGAATGCATCTTCCGGAGCCAGGTGGCCCTCGCAGCAGTGCAGTCCTCACCAGTCACCGAGCTAAAGGGCAACACGTCCCTTCAGAAGTCGGGCAGCCTGGTGTGAGGCAGTGGGGACTGAATTCACTCTGTTATGTTGCATGTGATTGCTACTGTCCTGCGGTAAACCATGCATGTGCCTCAGTTTCCCTGGGCACTGCATCGCTGTCTAAATGGGAATTCCGGGCGTGACTCACTGAGGGAGGCTGTCCCAGGTACCTAAGGGCCCAGGCTCAAGGTAACTTGGGGAGGGGTGTGTGGCCAGGTGCCACCTTTTGCCTGGGAAGCTGGATCAAGGGGGAGGCGGGGCTGCCTGCAGGTTGCTGGGTGCGTGAGGGAGGCGGGGCTGGCTTAGGATGCAGGGAGGGGGACAGGGTCCTGATTTGCTCCCTTCCCCGCCCCCCAAGCTGGGCTGCACTGGCTGCTCCTGGCCCCTGTGAACCAAGAACCTGCCGGCCGACAGTCACGTCTGGCTGCGGCTGGCGGGCCCCCCCCGGCTGACACCTGGCCAGGTGCGTTTCCTTAAGCCAGGGGCTACTGGCAGCAAGGCCTGGGCCTTTCAGCCACAGCGGGGAACGTGCCGCCGCTGCCACGGGCCTGAGGCCCAAAGCCAGCAAGCGCGGCCGGGCAGTGCCCGCTGGCAGCCCCACGACACGGGCAGCGGCCAGCGACCTGCCGGCACCGCAGCTGGGGGTGTCCGCGCGGCCCGATCCGCAGGCCCGTGGGCTCAGCCCGCTTGTCCCGGCAGCTCCGCGGCGGGAGCCCTGGGCGCGCACAAGGGGAGCGTCCCAAGCGCCGCGCTGTGCCCCCGCCCTACCTGGTGTCCGAACTGGTTGCAGGGGAAGGCCAGCACGGCCAGCCCGGGCCCGTAGCGCCGCTGCAGCTCGCTGAGCTGGGCGAAGTCCCGGGCCGTGGTGCCTCAGAGCGACGCCACGTTGCTGACCAGCAGCACCCGGCCCAGCAGCGAGCCCAGCGCCAGCGGCTCCGCCGCGCCCAGCGGCCGCGCCCACAGCCCCGCCAGCCCCGCCATGCCGCCCGCCCGCAGCGCTCTGCGCCCGCCCGCGCCCGCCCGGCCCTGCAGCCCCGCCGGGGCGGAGCTGAGTCCCGGCCCCGCCTGGCCCCGGCAGCGCCTAACCCGCCCTCTGCAGCCTCCCTGCGTAGCCGCGGGCCGGGCTCAGCGCGTGCAGCCTCCGCCTGCTCCGGGCCCCGCGCCCACAAAAGGGCCCGAGACGGAGGGTCAAGGGGGCAGCCGCCCGACACGCCGCCGAGCGCCCAGCGGCTCCAGCGCCTCCCCGGCTGTTTGGCCCAGCAGCTCCCTGGGCGAACCGCGGCCCGGCTGCCGCAGGGAGCACGGGGGGCTGCTCTCGGGCACAGCCCCATGGACAGGCCGGAGCAGGGACCCTCCGTCAGCAGAGCCAGGTGGGAGTCCCCCCTCCCCATTTATGGGGGCTGGACTCCGCGCTGCGGGCATCTGCGGGGGGCTGCGCCCCGAGCGCTCAGGCGCCGTCGCCCGG
Source organism: Rafetus swinhoei (assembly GCA_019425775.1). Lineage (NCBI taxonomy): Eukaryota > Metazoa > Chordata > Testudines > Trionychidae > Rafetus > Rafetus swinhoei. The sequence goes on along the minus strand of CM033435.1, from coordinate 722,351 downwards.
GTTGGTTCGTCGCTGCGGGACGATTGGGGGCTCAGTGCATCGTGTTGAGGTCACGCATGGAGGAGGGAGGGAGCGCTGAGACCTCGCCCTGGAGAGGGACAAACTGGCGCGGAACCGCCTGTGACAAGTGCCCCCTGACTGGGGCTGACCCTCGCACCCCTGCCCTTCCCCCAGCTCAGACTCTCCAAACTCCCTCATAACCCCACCCCTCTCAGCCCCTCCTGCCCCCACCCGGTGCCCCCCCATCTCTCAGCTGCTCCTGTGCCCCGGGGCTCCCTCCTGCCCCCAGACTCCCTCCTAGAAAGAAACTAATACAACAGCTGTTGTAAGACAAGACATGGGTTATTTCCAATTACCATAGCTCTGGTCTAGATGCTGTGGGGCAGCCGAGTTTATCTCGTACAGACTAACTTCAACAACACCACATAGGGTGCGTCTAGACTGGCAAGATTTTGCGCAAAAAACTTGCCGCCTGTCTACACTGGCCATGAGAATTTGCGCAAGAGCACTGACGTTCTAATGTAAGAATTCAGGGCTTCTTGTGCAAATACTTTGACGCTCCCGCTCAGGGATAAGCCCTCTTGCACAAGAATACTTGCACAAGAGGGCCAGTGTAGACAGGCACCTTAATTTCTTGCGCAAGAAAGCCCGATGGCTAAATGGCCATCGGAGCTTTCTTGCACAAAAGCTCGTCTATACTGGGCACAGATGCTTTTGCGCAAAAGCGTCCGTGCCAATCTAGATGCTCTTTTTTAACAGAAAAACTTTTCCGTTAAAAGTATTTCCGCAAAATCATGCCAGTCTAGACGCAGCCATAGTCTTTAAACTGCTACTAGACTAACTAAAGTGCTACCAGCCTATGTGTTGTTGTTGAAGTTTATCTAGCCTACAGGTTTATGACTGAAATGGAACCCCGAGCAGCTTTGTGGTACTTAAAAGGCCTCCAGGCCCGAATTGCGATCTCTCTGTTTTAAATGATGAAAGACTTGTATACAAGGGCCCCACAACATCTAATGGCCCTGAGCCTCCAGGCGAGTTAAACCAGTCCTGGCTGTGAGCCTGAGGCTTCAGCTTTGGCCCTGGGCCCAAGCCAATCTAATCCAGTCCTGGCAACCCTATTACAATGGAGACCTCCCTGGATAATCTGTTGTGAGTGGTTGAGGTCTAGTTCAGTCTTTTAAAACCACTCTGTCCCAAAGGAGTAATTAAGGGAAGGAACTAAAGCCCTCTCTAGAAAGGGCACAGCTGTCAAATGGAGAGGGTGAGGGTGGGGTCACTCACAGGATGAAAAAGTCCTGAAACTTCCCTATTGATAGACCAATTACAGGCAGTCCCCGGGTTACATGGATCCGACTTACATCGGATCCCTACTTACAAACGGGGTGAGGCAACCCCGCACTAGCTGCTTCCCCCCAGCAGACCAGGGAGACGCGAAGCTAGCACCCCCCCCAGCAGACCAGGGAGGCGCGGAGCGGCTTTTCTCAGCAGACACCTCAGCTTGAGAATAAAGGACTGAACTGAGGTGTGGGAGAATAAAACTGAGCTCTGGAGAAATGTTTGGCTAGAGTTTCCCCTACAATATGTACCAGTTCCGACTTACATACAAATTCAACTTAAGAACAAACCTACAGTCCCTATCTTGTACGTAACTCGGGGACTGCCTGTACTTGTAGGGATAACACTACAATCAAATCACGCCACCGCTAGCCAGTGACACAGGTGTAACCCAGAGGCAGTGAGCAGGGAGAGGGAAGTCAGCTCTACAGCCTTTGCTAAAAGGCAGGTGGCTTTGAGCTCATGTGGGAGAGAGACATGGCTTTAGCCCCTAAGGTCCCACGTCAATCCCTCCTGCCAGCTGGCTTTACACAGGTAAAACGTCCTTCCCTGTTGCCCATGTTTTTCCTACTTACAGGTATGAAGTTAAACTTGCCTAACAATCCCTTTCATTGGGTCCAGAGCAGTTAGCCAGCTGATTTGTCATGTTGCTAGGGGGAAGTTCCTCCATGTTTTTTCCCCTGATAGCACACTCCCTGGAAAACCTAGTCAAGCACTTAGATCTCCCAAAATATTTTAATGAGCCCATAGGAACTGGAAACCTTCCATATTGGTTTCCTGCTCCAGGCACTTCCACAATGATTCAGAATAAAATGGGGAGGCGGTGGGGTGGGGGAACACTTTATACTAATGTTTGGAAGTTAGGAATACAGACAGCCTGACTGCCCTGACATTTTTATTCCAAAGGTTAAAATCTGGGTGCTCAGACCCCAGGGTGGCAAGTCCTCAGGAGATACAGCCCACGTTAGACCATCATATTCCCCTTTGAAAAAGGTTCAAAACCAGGAAGCCAGTGACAAGGACACTTTTTTAGAAGTGGGGGTGCTGAGCCTCCTTACCTCTGTCCACTCCCATCCCCAGCTGAGGCTGGGAGCAAGAGCCCCAGCACGTGGGGCCAGGACCCTAGCTAAAACTGGGACTGCAGCACATGTGGTCAGTAGGAGAGGGAGGCATCCAGAAACCCAGTGCATAGGGCCAGCAGCTGGGCTCCCAGCCTAATGCCTGGGGTGCCAGGGTGTGACACCACCCTCCACACTTCTAGTTCCCGTGTCTGTATCAACAAACCCAAACAAGAAATTCCAAGTTTCCACAAAATTTCAAATGCCATATCATTCATCTTTTAGATCCAGATAACCTCCAGAATAAACGTTCTGGTATAAAGCTCCCCCTAGGCAGAGAATGTTGGTTAAGATGATAAATGGCCCCAACAGTCTGACTTTAAAGTTTAACTCAATCATATCACATGATTATTCTGACAAGCAATCTGCACAGGAAATTGCAAATGTAAGGGAGGGAGAGAGCTTCTTGGAATTCTCTCTCAACACTCCCATCAAAAATAGCATTCAGGGAGGGGAAAGAGTCAAACTACTGGGTCTCAAAGAAGAGACCAGAAGATCCTGCTTGGATGACCCAGCTAAGTCAACAGTGCACAAAGATCTAGAATGTACCTGAGGAAGAGGTGATGTAAAATCCTGGGATTAAAGCCTCATAACAGAAATGATAAATATGAACTATTCCTGTAGCCCCATATTATTCAGAAACATCCCACAGAGTACAGACTTCACAAAAATGTTTTCTCCTCCGGCTCAGACTCCACGATGTCTTATCTCTAAACTGAAAATTCCACCTCTCTCACATATTGAGAATAAAGTTGCTGTACAAATGTGCCACAGCGAGACTAAGTCCAAAGGAACCTTCTCAGCCAATAACTGATTGAAATTGATATAGGCTGTATGTGAATATAGTTCCTGGAAAACTAAAACTCAGTGGAGGTGCCCATTTATGTCAAGTGTCAGAGGCAGAGGGCCAAACTTTCAGTGTTTCCTAAGACTAAGATATAGCTGTACTATTTCTAAGAAAGAGAAAATTATTTCCTTCAAACAGTTAAACCAAATCTGCAGTTTCAGAAACCATGTCTGGATTGGGTGTGGCCCCCTGTACACAAGTCTATGCTTCATGGAGAAGAGGTCAAGGAAACTCCCGTACTTACCACCAGGGGGCTTTCTGCCCAGGGCCCCAGATAATCTAGCACTTCCTGCTCCCGGGTTTGTATGGCAGCGCTCTGGCAGCCTGCTCATGGTCCCCAGCTGAGCCCCATTGGGTTACACAGCTATTTACTACACAGTAGTAGAACGCTGGTGATCTGGGAGAGGATGGCTTATGGGGTTTAGAAGACTTGTCTACATGGGAAGTTATAGTGGGCCATCCACAGTGGTTTGAATTCATGTTCTCTCAGGTAACCATGTAACTTCCTGGGGAGACAAGCTCAGAGTCAGAATAACCCAAATTGGAAGGTCACTTGAAATGCGGGGATGGGGTTGTCACGTTACTGAATTTTAGGGAAGCAGCCAGATCACTGCTGCACCCATGGGGGTGGGGGGGGTGTTGGCCCCAAAAGTGGCACAATGTGAGGTGTCAAATAGAAGTTTACTTCCGATTCTCTATATGCTATTCATGTGATTGTATAATGTCTGTGTGAAGTTATAAGCATGTACTTTGTATGAGTACTGAATATTTCTCTATATGTGGTTGAGTAATGGGCCAGGAATGTTTGCCTATTGACATGCTAATGAGCAAATCTCCAGGGAACAATGGATCTCTGGAGGCCAAAGACACCTGGCCACTGGCCATGTGACTCTAGCCAGCTTGGAAGAAACCTGGAAGGAGGGTATAAATAGGCCATGTGGCCGACTCCATGTGGGTACTCAGATGCGGCCTCACAGGGAATCACAAGCTGGAAAGAACTGTGGACCCATCCTGGCATAGGATGTGCACCAAGGACTTTTAAGCCAGCAGCTATAACATCTCTGCTAGAGCCTGCATCGAGAACTGGGAGATTCGATGCATGTAATGTATGATACTTTAACAACCTCACTCTCATGCTTTTCTTTCTTGTAGTAATAAACCTTTAGACTGTAGATTCTAAAGGATTGGCTCAGCGTGGTTTGTGGGTAAGATCCAGAGTGTAAATTGACCTGGGAACTGTGGCTGGTTTCTTGGAACCGGACAGAACTTGTTCGGGGTAGGTGAGATTGGGTTCTGAGACTCCTCACCTGTGTATGAGGCCCAGGGCCATCTGGGGCACGGATATTGCTGGGGTGTCGGAGGGGTTTTGCTCTTGAGGCTTCAGGCAGGTAGCTGAAGCGCTCTGTGGGACTGGTTTGTGGCCTGTTTGGGAAGGCCTACAGTCTGGGGGCTAGAGAGACCCCTGAATTTGAGCAATTCGCCCTGAGCGGACACCCTCAGCTGTGCCCAGACCCGTCCTGTCACAGTGGTCCTGGGGAGACAAGCTCAGAGTCAGAATAACCCAAATTGGAAGGTCACTTGAAATGCAGGGATGGGGTGTCTCGCTGCGGCTGGGGTTCTTTGCTACAGTGACCAGCACAAGTTCTCAGCTGATCTGAGAAGGGGGAAAGCAGTGCTCTGCAGCTCATCCCTGGCTTCAGTGTGTGGGGGCACAAGCAGGGGAGTGTGATTGCTTTAACAAATTGCATAGGAATTTAAATTGCCCTAACAGGTGAGATTCGAACTCCTGGACTCCACTTTTCTGGTTTAAGAAAGTTTTCCTTAGGCTACAGGGATGCAGTGTGGAGGAGTCGAGTTGGTTTGTTTCCCATTAGCATTTGGGCAAGTTTTACTGGGTGCCTGTTTATCAGCAGGAAGAACAGTTCTACTGTGTTCCATACACTCCCCCAGGGTAAGGCACAGCTAGTGATCGCTTAGACACCATCAGCTGAGTAGCAGCAACATGGCCAAAGGCCAGACCCAGCCCTGCTTGAGGTTACCCATATCCCAGTGATGCAGTTCTAGCCGCATGCCAGCACTGTGTTCTGCTCAGTGACAGTTTCACACTTTCAAGCGCCCATTCCAACTGACCCCAACCCTGTGTTAACAGACCAGCTCTGCAGTCCCAGGAGCATGGCACAAGTTCTGTCCCGACAGGTCACAGATGCACAGCTCACATCATACATACCACTCTCAGGGAGCAACCCAGGAAACTTCCCTGCTGTGAGAGACGTACATTCTGGGGTTAGCTCAGAACACGTGACAACACCCAGACATGCTGCTGTGCAGGGTGCATACTTGTCACTCCTCCTGCCGACATTGCCTCTTGCTAGCCTCCTCCTGTGCACGAGAATGTAAGCCACCTTACAGCAGCCAAGTGTCTGGGAGCAGATGGTCTAGTCTGAAAGGATTCGTCAAGGGACAGAGGTTCGGTTTTTGGCTCAGGAGAGCCGGAAGAAGATGCTGGAATTCAGTGGTTGGATTCTGCCACTCTGATTTGCTGCAGGCACCAGTGTGGAATCCATTGCTGTGAAAACTATGCAAGTGTCAGGAAGTACCAGGTGAATGTCTTACATAGTTCTGGCCAGGAGACATTTTTGTCTGAGCCTGTCAGTCAGGGCCTCAGGGCAGCTGTGTACCACAGACGAACACAAACACCAGGATACCGGGAGCTTAGAAAACTGCCTTTAATTCTATTAGTTGTTGGAAAAAAGAAACAATACAGAAGAGTTTAGTTGGCTGCAGATCAGCAAGAAGTTCACAGATGGGCGTTTGGCCACCAGGTGGTAACCAAGCAACATAAAGAACTTGCTTTTGTATAGCCTGAAGCTGAGTCCAGCAGGTTAACTTAAAGCTTCTGAAATGTTCAGTTGCCTTGAGTGTGAGCAAGCTGCCTTTCCCTGGCTCCTAAGGCAGGTGCCTGAAGATCATATTAAAAAACCCTCTTCCTGGGTGCAGAGATTAGAATTGATACCATATTAATGCGTCAGACACTTACAAACGGGGAGGGGAGGGGGGCGTGAGCGGGAATCAGTTGTTTCCACTGGACTTTATTTTCAAATAAACTTTCTTACAAAACCCAGAACACCTTCTGCAGAGATTACATGGAACAGTGTTAAGAAATCCAATTATACAAAACTACTGCACTGAGCCTGGGGCACATCGATTTATTTTTGGTACCATACATTTAAGTGGCACTAATTACATGGTAACTCAAAGGTAACTAACATGAAACTACAGAAGAGTCACCGCTTGATGGGACTCTTATTTCAGGGCGGGGAGAGTGTCCCAACTCTCGGTTTACACCCTACAGCCATGAAAAAATCCGGTCTCCATCAAAGGGGAAAGCCCTGCAGTTATTCTGGACTCCACATACAGTCTTGTACCCCAACTGACGGGGACATTAGTTATAAGGTAGTTACAGCCCAATTCTCAGTGGTACGAGCTTTTTCCCTCTTTCTAGAAAGAAGCAAGAAGTTCGAGAATTGTCTTCAAATTAGTGCCTGGCACATCCTGCACGTACAGATGTCTGGTAAAGGAATGTTGACGTTACTCATGTGCACAGATGAATCTGATGCAGACTGTTATAAAAATCATAGTTGGCTTCTAAATACTGGTAGCAAGATGAGTTGATTTGTAAATCTCGTAAGTAAATTTGTATAGATAAATGAAAAAGGCCAGTAATCATACACTAAGATTAATAAACAGCACTTCAAAATTAATCAAGTGCAGGGTGCGGCCTGGGCCATCTTCCCTTGGCCATGCTTTACACCAGAAGGCAGCCAGACTTTTTCTTGCCGCGTCGGGCTTGCAAAGCAGCTCTAGTGGCCATTTCAAAAACCTCCCTCACACCATCTTTGGTCTTCGCAGAGCATTCCATGTACCCGAATGCCCCAATGCGGTTCGCCATGTCTCTGCCCTCTTCCGGCTTGACTGGCTCCTGTGCAATACAAGAGCAGAAGCAAATTAGTAGGCTCTGAGAACGCCCCTGCAGGTGCCAGCCCTTTCCTTGCCTGCCAGGGGTGCCACAAGGGCAAGCCGCCCGTGGCAGAAGCAAAAAGGTCAGGCTACTGCTTGGGTTCAATCCCCTGCTCATTGAGAATCAAGTTGGGACACAGGAACTCCTCACATGCCTGCAGAACTGTTTAAGTCTGACCACTTAACGCATTCACTTATTTGACAAGGGAAACAAGAGCCTCGTTTGGATCAGGCAGCGTCATTTCTAGTCCCTTTAGCCAGTGTTCCATTCCCACGTGTAGTGTACAATCTTCAGTATGTGTGTTGCAATACTTCAGGGGGACTCCATGTTTAACAAACTGGTTCCGTTCACAACGGAAGAGTCATGGAACCACTGACTAATGAGAGTTAGGAGTAAAAGGAATTTCACAAATCAACCCCCCGCAATATTAACAGCTACCAAATTGACTTGTTTCTTTAAATAGAGTGACATTATGCCATGACAGTCACAGGTGCCTATTTGTGCAGAACAAATATAACGGCCACACCAAAGGTCCATCTAGCCCAGGATCCTGTCTGCCGACAGTGGCCAGTGCCAGGTGCCCCAGAAGGAGTGAACAGAACAGGGAATCAATCAAGCGATCCCTCCCATCACAGATGGCCAGCCTCTGACAAAGAGAGGCCAGGTACACCATCCCTATTCATCCTGGCTAATAGACATTGATAGACTCAGCCTCCATGAATCCATCTAGTTCTTTTTTGAACCCTGTTAAAGTCCTGGTCTTCATAACCTCCTCTGGCAAGGAGTTCCACAGGTGGACTGTGCGCTGCATGAAGAAATACTTGTGTTTGTTTTAAATCTGCTGCCTATTAATTTCATTTGGTGACTCCTAGTTCTTTTGTTATGGGAAGAAATAAATAACTTTTCCTTATTCTTTCTTCATACCTGTCATGATTGTATAGACCTCCATCACATCCCCCGCCTTTAGTCTCCTCTTTTCTAAGCTGAAAAGTCCCAGTTTTATTCCTCTCTCCTCACATGGCACCCGTACCAAACCCCTCATCATTTCTGCTGCCCTTTTCTGAGCCTTGCTGTATTTGCATGCTGAAAGGTGACTTCTCTTGACCAGCTCCGAGATGCTGCTATTGGTGATTGTTTTAAAAGGACCATTTCTGTTTTTACTCATTAACAAATCAAAGCAAGGCTGAAAACCACACCCCAGTGCAATGGGATCTTAGAGGGAGGGTGTACTCTGAGTACTGGAGAAATGGTAAGCTACATGGCAATCTAAGCATCTATTTTGTTGTGTGTGTGCCTGGTGTGTTGACTCTGCTGCATCACTGATCTCGCAATCTTTTAGACCCACTCCTCTGCTTTGGGGCATTCATCTACCAACAGTCTGCTGAGAGAGAATTGTTCATTTCTTTGAGTAGGACTTTTCCTGCTAGCCCCAAAGAATGTTACGAAAGCATCACTTGGGGCCTCTGACAAGGCCCTTTAAAAGAGGCTACTAAAGAAAATATCCAGCTGCATCCGAGCCACATTTGGTTCTAACATCTGCATTTAGCAGCCTCATTCTCGCTTCAACTAGGCAATCGTAACACTTCAGTAACGGATGGTGCGTCTCCATCTGAAATAGGCTTTCCATTTTCCATCCTCTTCTCTAGGATCGGAACCTTTTATCATTTAACTGTAAGCTCTAATTAGCCATTTCCCACTGATCACCTGGTTCCTGATCCCTCGGCCATTTCATCAAGGGTGACCTGTTGCACAGCAGCTCTGCAAGCCATAGGAGCGCACAAGAGGGTGGAGGAGACAGGATGCCAGAGTGCACCACTGACAGAGGATGAGCCCCACAGCTGTGGTGCTGGACGTGTGCTATGGGGATGGGTCCATGGAGAGCTGCCAGTCAGCGTAGACACGGCGTTCATGCGCTCGTAAGCAATAGTACAAAAACTGTCACGGCTCTTGCCTGAAGGGCAGAGAGAAACTTGCCTGCTTCATTTTTGCCAGCTCCCGTCGTGTGTGCTCATCATTTCTCAGGTCCTTCTTGTTCCCCACCAGGATGATGGGCACGTTGGGGCAGAAATGTTTCACCTCTGGGGTCCATTTCTCAGGGATGTTTTCTAAAGAGGGGGGAGGGAAAAAAGCACAAAGCGTCTCAATCCACAGACAAGGCTCAACAAAAGTTTTATTTTAAGATCACATCTGCACTGTGAATGGAACTATCCTGCTTCATCTCACACACACACACGTTATCTTTCAATGACATAAGCCACTAAACATCACAGTTCCTCCCTCCAAATACACAAATGTTCCAAAGCCAGGGACCGGCTGTCACCTTCCGAAATGCCTGAATGAAGTGGTTGCTGATCTCCATCTTTCTGGGCACTAGCACGTCTTTCTCCAACCCCCATTAACATCCAGAAAGCCAGGTCCCGCACTCTGCATGTCCATGAGGCCCTGAGACCAAACCTGCTGACTTCTGGTGCGTGTCCAAGTGAGACTGGGATCAGTCTGTCACAGTGCCAAGGCTGTCCACACCAAACAGCTGGTGCGCATGAGTGCTCAGACTAGGCAGGTGCTCAGCTACCTGGAGGGAAAAGGTCTGACAAATGTTTCAATTGTGGGCTGCATGAGCTTCGTGAGAACAAGACTCCAACACATGCAGAGGAAGTTCCTACTCAGACCAAATGCAGCTCAAACCCGGCCCACACTGGTCTCCGGAGCACAACCCATACATAGTGAAGGATTTAGCCTCCTTTGCCACAGTGCTGATCTCCGTAGCCAAGCCCGGCAGCACGTACAGCAGTCCTTTCGCAAACCTGGCAATCGCACCGGGAGAGAAGGCTTTGGAACCTTTTCAGCCGAGCAAGTAGACATGGCATCACACAGCTTAGCAGCCAGGCATTCAGGGAAAGCCCTGGCACACAAAGGCCAAATAGCAGGCGCCAATGTTACGAGCAAACCTCTTTGCCCACCCCTGGTAGGGTAACTTTTCGGCTTAAGGGCCACCTCAGAGTATGGAAATTACATGGTGGGCCATGAATTCAAGCCCCCGCCAGGCAATGGAATCTGAGGGCTGGATTACAAGCTCTGAGGGCTGTAGTTTGCCTGGCCCGGCCCTACACACACGGCCTATTAAATGCTACCCACAGGTGTAAGACAGTATCTTTCAAGACTGTCCATCAAACTTGCTGTTTTAGCTCAGTGCAGCTAACAGGCAGCTCCAGAGGCAGAAAGCAAAGTGCCTCCAGAGCAACATTCCCACTAATGGTTTCCATCCCTGTGAAGAACCAGTTGTGTTGTGTGCAGCTCTCTTGAGGGAACGAGTGCACGTGTGCCGCCAGCACAAACGGACCACTCCCCAGAACGTAGGTTTTAAAGGGTGACCCTAGGGACAATGACTCCAGCCACACTAACACAGCTTTGGAAGAATGTGCACACCCTGCGGGACGCAGCACGTGGTCACACGACAAGCGAGGCGCACAGACATGCTACCCTTGGAGCAGATCAGCACTCAGGCTGCTTGTTCAGACAGCAGCAGCAGCCGCCAGCAGCTCCATCCCATTCCTGACCCTGTCTTCCAGGCCATTCTGCACATGAGATACCTGGGCAGGGAGGGGAACAGGGGACATCCTGACACCAGTGCCTCCTCTGCTCACTCTTGGGAGCAGCTGGCCGGGGCTCCAAGGCAGAGGGCAGGAACAGTGCGGCAGCAGGTGGACACACAAAACAAACTAACCCCAGAGTACCAATAAGAAAGACTGAACTAAATGGCACTTTAAAATGCTGTGTGTTTGTTACTGTGATGAAGATTACCTCTTGCCATCACGTGTGCCATTTATAACTATCTGCATTTGGCAGGATTTTACCGCTGCCCTTTTCATGTAGAAAACCTGTTAGATACAATCAAATGTATATATCTTCATTTTCATTATCCTACCACTGACTGTACCTGAATTTTGCACCCAAGTCCAGCCAACTAAATAGAAAAAGTAGAAACAGGCTCGAGATATACTTTGTACATGACAACTGCTATTCTTCCAAGGAGGAGATCCCCATGGTTGGAGAGTAACTGCTGTAACTGTGGTCTGTGTTTTAAAAAAAAGAATCCAACTAAATCCTCTCCTTCCCCAAAAGTCATTAAAAAAAAATCACATGTAATAACTATTTCCATAATCACAAAAGCTGCTTGTATTATTTATGCCCAGCTTTTGCATTGGCTGACATGCTGGGGAATGGCTTTACTTACACACAGGTATATGGATCTAGCTCCTAAAATTAATGCTACTTCCACCAGCTGCTTGAAATGTTTGGCTTTAGCTTTGTCCGGGAACATGCATTACCGCTTTCAAGTTTGCTTCACAGTCTCATTTTTGGTACTTGCTCCCCTGTTGGGTCCCTGTCCCAGCTCCAGGGCTCCCCATGACCAGAAGAGGCCTCCAGAAAAGTGCGATTTCCCTTGCGTTTCAGCATTGGTTGGGGGCAGAGGGATTGGAAGCCATTAAAGCCTGATCTTCGCTGTATGCTCTCATTCTGGCTCTTCGGAGTACTGCCACCGACACAAGGAGCAAGCACTTGGCATTAGGGGTTTTGTAGGATGAAGACTTTATGTGGAAGCTCTTTGAAGCAGGGGTCTGCCAAGCCAGGTGTCCATGTGCTCCATTTACTTAAGAGTAGAGCCTGTCAGAACTTAATGAGCCTGCTTGAGTTTTTCATTTGGTGACTCAGCAATTACACTGTAACTGGGAGAACGGTGCCTGTTTCTAGAGGGCTCTGTTGCACGTGTACTGCGTGGGTCCTCAAACACTCATCGAAAAATACCCACAACTACGTGACGTTTTGCTTCCCTGCATGTTTGTGGTTTTGTTTGTTGTCGCTTTACTACTGACCTTTATTGTCGTGTGTGTGGTATTCCTTTAAGAGTCAACATCCCTGAGAAATTGCGTAAGCCTGGCCTTTCCAGGATTGGAAAATGTTGTATTAATATTCGCAAGATCATAACTACTACTAGTTGACTCAGATTTGGATAGCGCCTTAAAGCGGAGGTTTGTGCTGATAACATTCATGCAAGAGGGAGAGTTTTGTGGACTGCAAAAGCCTGTAGCATGCTATAGTGCTTTGGCAGGTGCTTTTTTTGGAGAGCGGCTTTTGCTGACAATGTAGTGGTCTATTGGAGTAGGTTATTAAATTGGGCTTCTGGTGAACATTTTTATGCTTTCACTTAATGATCATGTATTTGTTTTATTTATATTTATTTATATAGCAGTTTCCAGTCTGCCACATTATGGCGTATTTACTAGCTTGCTTTGTTAGAAAGGAGGTAAACTACCTGTACTCCAAGGGCAGTGTTGGTGGTTTTCCTTTTGATTTCATATCAACGAACATCTTAAGCAGTGCACTTTATTATTCACCCCTTGTTTTAATATTTGCTCTTCTTCCTCCAGACCTATGAACTTTTAACAATATATGTATTAAATCCAGGTTGTGTATGTATGTACTGGTGGCATGTAGCCATACATGACCTGGATACTGGTGGTGCACATAACAGAATTCATCCCTAAGAACAGCCATACTGAGTTAGACCAAAGGTCCATCCAGCCCAGTGGCCTGTCTTCTGACAGTGGCCAATGCCAGGTGCCCCAGAGGGAATGAGCAGAATAAGGAATCAAATCTCCCTGTCGCCCATTCCCAGCCTCTGACACACAGAGGCTAGGGACACCATCTCTGCCCAGCCTGGCTAACAGCCATTGATGGACCTCACCCCCATGAATCTATCTAGTTTTGAACTCTGTTATAGTCTTGGCCTTCACAACATCCTCTGGCAAGGAGTTCCACAGGCTCTACACATGGATGGAAAAAATTAGAGCATTGTTGGATCCTGACCCTCCCATCCGGGCTGGGGAAGAGTTTTGTTCAGGCAAAGGATGGCACCTCCTTGGTCTCCAGCAATAATAGAGCTCACTGTTGAATGGGTGGCTTTTTTGCCAATAGGATATGCATGTGTCTAATGCACTGCAAGCAGTTTGGACTCACTGTAACAGCTTGCATTTGAGTGACTAACTGGCTGGTTTTACCAGTCTTTGCACAAGTACCATCACTGCAAATTCCTACACAACACTTCTATTCAAAGCCAGAATCGGAGACAAGTACGAAAAGCCAATCCTTTGTAGCATGCAGTGGGAATGGCTGGCAGAACAAATTCCTCTTTGGGAGTTTTAACTCCATCACTCGCCAATTTTACGTATATCAGCATCCGAGCAGCACCTGATACTTCCTTCGTTTCGTCCGGTTCAATGGAAAAAAATGGATTTTGAACAAGCGACTGCCAAAATCAAGCAGTCATGTCATTGCCATGCTGTGACTCTGCCTTGCAACAGCACCACTAGAAGGGGAAATCAAATCAAACTCAGGTGCAGCACCTTGCCCCACTATATCATCAGACTCTTTGTTGGCACATGGCAGAAAAACGGTTTTCCCAATATTGTGCGGGGTCCCTGTTTTAGCTATTCAATAGGACACAAAGTCTTTTTCCTCCAGTGTGGGGTATGCCCAAGTGCCAATACTGCTCCTCTGGCCAGGACACTTACGCCGTTAACAGTGGGCACTACAAGTGCATTCTCTGCTCAGAGGACGTGCACATCCCTTGAGCAGGGCTAAAAACTCTTGAGCTGCTTGTGATGAAGTACTCTCTTCTTCCTGCCCTGGATCCAGGCCAGTGGGACCCCCGTACATCAGCCTGAAAGTGCACGCAGTGCCATCTTCAGCAACACGTTCAGCCAGGTCTTTGAGAGAAGATGCCACAAGGGGCTAGGAAGGCCTGCAAGACAAAGAGTCCCAGCTCTCCTGGCAAAGTGCCTGACTCAAAGATCCATCTCAGCAGGGATCCATCATTTCTGAGCCCCACGGGCCTGAGATGGGCACCATCGGAGGCGGCAGGCTCCTGTTGTACCGATGGGGCTTTCAAGACCCTGTGAGTTCATTTAGGAGCCTGGAGCCTTGGAACCTAAACTGACTCCAGAACCATCTAAGCATAACTAGAGAAACACGGCTGGTGGGTGGTGTGTGTGTGTGTGTAGGGGGGGCCAATAAAGATCCTCAAAAATACATGAAATAAAAAGAGTGTCAAACTACAGCAATGAAACATCCATAAAAGGCTAAACTAGGAGTAAAAGTGGCAAACGTAGCCAACGGCGAAGCAGGCATACTAGGCAACCGAGAAGGCACTGAGGGCCGTTTGCTTGCACAACCCTACGTAGTCTCAGTAGGTAGGGGACGCAAGAAGGTGCAGAATGCATGCACTGGCTGAATGGGCACAGCTACTGAAGACCGCTGCAAAGGCAAATGGAGCTCACATGCATGTGAAGTGGAGTACCCACAGCGGCATTACTTGAAAACAAAGATTCACCAGGAAATAGCGAAGCTAGCATTACAATATATAATCAAATGTGGTTGGTTAGAAATCAGAATTCACTCAATTTAAGCCTAAATGAATTACAGGCTGCACAGTACGCAGTCTCCTAGGGATACAGTCATCTAGGAAACCATCTGGACTCAGTTTTACTTACCTAAACTATCAGGACTATCAATTGAAAAACACATAAGTATAACATCAGTGTCTGGATAAGACAGAGGCCTAAGTCGATCATAATCTTCTTGTCCTGCCGTATCCCACAGGGCCAACTCAACCTATAGAAAAGAGTGAAGGCAGTTAGCCAAAATCATCAGGGGATTTCTAACTCAAGAGTGAGTAGCCCAAGCAAAGCAGAGAGTGGATTGCAGTTATGACAGGAGGGGAACACAATGGAAAGTGGTCTACTCTCTGCCTCCAAAAATTAATCTGACACATTAACAAGATTTTCCATTCTAACAATGGCCATCCCTACACCTCTGAAGAGTGGGCACTGCCAGAGAGAAAAGCCAAAGAGAGGAACTGAAGGGACAGAATGGCCTAGAAATAGTTCTCAGAGCTGGGAAGCTGCTCTGTAAATATTCGGAAGAGAACTATATATGCACTTGCTTTGCAGGAACTTGGACAAATTAAAGCAGGGGTGGGGAACCTCAGGCCCGGGGGTTGGATGTGGCACCTGGCTTACCTGGATCTGGTCCCCCCAAGGCTTAGCCTCCCCACCCCCAGCACTGGGGAGCCAGTGCTAGTGCTCCAGCCCCCTTGCTGCCCTCCCTGGGGCTGATGCCCCCTAGGCTCTGGTGTGAAGAGAATGTGGGGAGTGTCTTTCACTCAGGACCACAGTGAGGATTTTTTTACTTGTGTGACCCCTGACTGATTTTTCTGTGGGTCAGCAGCCCCCTGACCCAAAAAAGGGGTAATCCCTACCCCTGGATTAAGAGAGTCACTCCAACCAAAAAGAGACAGTGTCAAAAGGCCACTCATTTTTGTGCAGTTTTACTTAACTTCCCCTACCATAGTGGTAACATAAGCCTGCAATTTGCTTTGAAATCCAACTGCTCTTTCTTGTTGTGTGCAACACCCAGTATAGCTCAGGGCTGAATACATTTTAATATTTCAATGTGGGATAGAGCTAGGAGGAGACTCACTGAACAGAATGTTTTGGGGGAAAAACCAAAACCCATGAAATCTAGAAGACTGAGCAACACTACTACCTACAATAATAAACTTGTAAAACTGCAAACATGAAATGGATAAGAACGGCCATAATGGGTCAGACCAAAGGTCCATCCAGCCCAGTGTCCTGTCTGATGACAGAGGCCAATACCAGATGTCCCAGAAGGAGAGGATTACGTGTTGTGATCCCATGTGACCCCTCCCCTATCACCCACCTCCAGAGAAACAGAAGCTAGGGACACCATTCCTACCCATCCTGGCTAATAGATTCATGGAGGTTAGCTCCATCAATGGCTATCTAGCTCTTTTTTGAAACCTGTTAAAGTTCTAGCCTTCACCGCATCCTCTGGCAAGAAGTTCCACAGGTTGACTGTGCACTGAATGAAGAAAAACTTCCTTTTGTATGTTTTAAACCTGCTGCCTATTAATTTTATTTGGTGACCCCTAGTTCTTATATTGTGTGACTAAGTAAATAACTTTTCCTTATTCGCTTTTTCCACATCAGTCATGATTTTATAGACCTCTATCATATTTCCCCCCTTAGTCTCTCCTCTTTTCTAAGCTGAAAAGTCATATGGGACCTGTTCCAAACCTCTAATAATTTTTGTTGCCCTTCTCTGAACCTTTTTCAATGCCTATATATTTAAACAAGGCAACCACATCTGTATGCAGTATTCAAGATGTGGACGTACCATAGTTTTATATTGAGACATTAAGATATTTTCTGTCTTATTCTCTATCCGTTTTTCAATGACTCCTAACATTGTATTTGCTTTTTTGACTGCCGCTGCACACTGAGTGGATGTTTTCAGAGAACTATCCACAATGACTCCAAGATCTCTCTCGAGTAGTTGTAGCCAAATTAGTCCCCATAATATTGTACGTATAGTTGGGATTATGTTTTTCTAGTGTGCATTACTTTACATTTATCAACATTAAATTTCATTTGACATTTTGTTGCCCAATCTCTTAGTTTGGTGAGATCTTTTTGAACCTCTTCACAGTCTGCTTTGGTCTGAACTATCTTGAGCAGTTTGGTATCATCTGCAAATTTTGCCACCTCCCTGTTTACCCCTTTCTCTAGATCATTTATAAACAAGTTGAATAGGATGGGTCCCAGGACAGACCCTTGGGGGACCCCACTAGTTACCTCTCTCCACTCGGGAAAACTTCCCATTTAGTCCTACCCTTTGTTTCCTGTCTTTTAACCAGTTACCAATTCACAAAAGGACCATCCCTCTTATCCCATGACAACTTACTTTACTTAAGAGCCTTTGGGGAGGGACCTTGTCAAAGACTTTCTGGAAATCTAAATATACTACTTCCACTGGACCTCCTTTGACCACATGTTTGTTGACCCCCTCAAAGAACTCCAGCAGATTGGTAAGGCATGATTTCCCTTTACAGAAACCATGTTAATTTCCCCCCCACAAATTATATTCATCTATGTGTCTGACAATTTTATTTTTTACTTTAGTTTCAACTAATTTGCCCGGTACTGACGTCAGATTTACCGGTCTGTAATTGCCAAGATCACCTCTAGAGCCCTTTTTAAATATTGGTGTCATGTTAGCTATCTTCCAGTCATTAGGTACGGAATCTGATTTAAAGGATAGGTTATAAACCACAATTAATAGTTCTGCAATTTCCCATTTGAGTTCTTTTAGAACTCTGGGGTGAATGACATCTGGTCCCAGTGACTTGTTACTGTTAAGTTTATCAATTTGTTCCAAAACTTCCTCTAATGACACCTCAATCTGGGACAATTCCTCAGATTTGTCACCTAAAAAGAACGGCTCAGGTTTGGGAATCTCCCCAATATCCTCAGCCGTGAAGACCAAAGCATAGAACTCATTTAGTTTCTCCGCTATGACTATCATCTTTGAGTGCTCCTTTAGCATCTCGATCATCCAAGGGCCCCACTGGTTGTTTAGCCGGCTTCCTACTTCTGATGTACTTGAGTTTTTGGCTAGCTGTGCCTCAAACTCCTTTTTGGCTTTTCTTACTATATTTTTACTCTTAATTTGACAAAGGTTATGGTCCTTTCTATTTTCCTCACTAGGATTTGACTTCCACTTTTTGAAAGGTATCTTTTTATCTGTCTGCTTCTTTTACCTGGTTGTTTAGCCACGGTGGCACTTTTTTTGTTCTCTTACTGTGTTTTTTAATTTGGGGTATACATTTAAGTTGGGCCTCTATTATGGTGTCTTTGAAAAGTTTCCATGCAGCTTGCAGAGATTTTACTTTTGTCACTGTACCTTTTAATTTCTGTTTAACTAAATGGATGGACCCACCACAAAAAATCCTTGAGAAACTTCACAAGAAGCCATGGTTAAGTGAGACAGGCAGCAACGCAACTCCAAACATTAATAAGCTTGAATGACAAGCACTGTCAATTGTTTAACTCATGAAGATAACAGCTCAAATGGTATTCCCAATTATAGGGCACATCTACCAGAAACTTCCAGGAAAACTGCACTCATGTAACACAGAGCATGAATCAAGCTCATAATGAGGTTACTTACCAGAAACTTGTTCAGTGTCACCTCTGGGCATTCACATAAATGGGAGAAGGCTTCTGGTGGCAAACACATGGAACCCTCTTCTACAGCAGTGCTGTGGGGGTGCATGGCTGCCTTTGTATAGTGCTGAAGTCAGCCACTAGTCTATAGAGCAGCACACACATGGTAGTCAGCTCAGCTCTCTCTCCTTGGAGGGTGTCTTGCATTCCCATGTGTGGGAGACATGGGAGTAGTGTTCCCGTGGAAAGAAGGCACGTGAGGAGTGCGCTAATCAGACATGGACTGCAGCACTGCCCCCACCCAATTTCACATTGCAATTCAAGTCCAAAAGAAAAATGCGTGGTTAAGGCATGCACTTGACTCCATGTTGTTGCTCTTTCCCCAGTAAAACTGTGCCTGAAGGAAGCCACAGTTGTAACAATGGCTTTAGTAAAATTTAAGCCAGGACCGTAATTATGATTTAACCATTCTCTGCTTTTCTTAATCCACTGGGACAACTGGTCTAGAGAGAGACTCCCCTTGGCATCTTTTCCCTGTAAACTATAAACAGTTTGTCTTAATACATTTTGTACTGTCTAGGTAAACCCAGGGAGTTCTTTTAGCACAGTGTTCAGGCCCCTTTCCCTGGGATAGGAGTGACATCTCAGGAAGAAGACAGCAAGGGAAATGTGTTGACTGAGGTGCAAGTCAGATACCAGCTTAGGCATTGTCTACACTACCACAGTAAGCTGACTTAAGTTACATTATTCACATCACAGAAGTAGCGTAACTGAAGCTGATGCAGCATAGGTTGACTCTGTGCAGTGTCTCGATGGGAGACGCCTTCAGCCTATTTCCCTTACTCTTCTCTGAGAGCTGGAGAACTGGAGCTGACAGGAGAGTGCTCTGCCAACAACCTAGCAGGCCTTCACCAGACCCACTAAATTAATGCCTTTGTCTATTGGTAAGCATAGACATGGCCTTAGGCGTGACAGGGCCTCAAACATCCCTGAGCCATAGTGTAAGGCGGTGTGGCCATTGTGACTGAAGCACACACACCCTCCTTGCAGAGGTGGAGACAATAAGGAAAGCTGTAACGGAAAGCAAGAGGTTCTAAAAACCGGATCTAGGAAGTTCAGAAACAGGAAGAGGGAGGAAATCATCTTAGTACAAGATTTAAATCCCAAAAGGAAGGACAATCCTTGATGGGAGGGAAAAGCATTAATCAAGCCTTTTGAAATCCTGAGACTGTGGTGTGAGGGAAAATTGTTCGGTCTCCGACATGGTGCGAATTAAAGAAATGGTACCCAAGAGCGCCAGGATTGCAAGATACAAGAAGTAGCCCAGATCTGCAGAAACCCCAGTTTGGGATGGAGAAATAACCTTGTCATTGGCCCAGATTCAAAATATTTTTGTTGCTACTCTTTCAGAGTGGAGCCCTTTCCAGATATGAGCAGGATGGACTGCAAACTCTAGGACAGGTGCGGCCCACACTACTCAACCAGGCTGTCCTCCATGCTGCGAGATGTAGCATATCTTGCGCTTTGGGAACAATACTCTGCACTGAGACAAGTGGCTTAGAGACAGACAAATCGGGGGTTACCTAGTGAGGTCCAGGAGTTTGTTTACCAGAGTTGGCAAGATCAGTTTAGGAAAAACAAAAGCAGAACATTCGAACATAAGAACGGCCATACTGGGTCAGACCAAAAGGTCCATCTAGCTCAGCATCTTGTCTGCCCACAGTGGCCAAAGCCAGATGCCCCAGAGGGAGGGATCACAACACGTAATCATCACTTGATCCCTCCCTGTCTCCCATTTCCAGACACACGGAGGCTAGAGACACCATTCCTACCCATCCTGGCTAATAGCCAGTGATGGTCCTAACCTCCACGAATCTAGCTTTTTTGAACCCTGTTAAAGTTCTAGCCTTCACCACATCCTCTGGCAATCACTGGGATTCTAATGACCCTGGGACTCACAGGTGCAGGGGACAGACAGGTCCATCTTCAAAAGAAACGTCAGAAGTGTTGCCTCTCCTTGTACTTGGTATTTTGACTTGATATGAAACTGCATCTTTATGGGGGGCCCCAGTTGAAAAAATTCTAGCTACTGACAGTAAGAGACCATTCACATGGATTCTGCATCTCGCTGCTCAATAAGTCTGATTGGACATTTTCTCCCCCATAGATATAAGCCTACCAAATGGATCTGGTGCTTTGTACACCACATCCAGTTTCCTTGCTCTACTTAAGGATGGAGGACCTGGTTGCGGGGTTGTCTGTTCTTTACCCATAGCAATTTCCTGGGGGACCCATTGCATTGCCCTGAAAACACTGGCATTCCACAGCCCAGATATTTGGAGGTTTCTCTCTGTGTTTTGTTTGGAAGGTGGCTGCTACTGTCTTCGGCGCTACACACTAAGGATGAGCTGGGATCAGTCTGATCGCAGAAAGACACGTTTCAGAGGGGTAGCCATGTTAGGCTGTTTCAGCAACTCAGACTTCAGCAAGTCCCTTCAAAAACACGGACTTCAGCATGAAACTGCAGAGCTGGAATTCACATGCCAAGTTGACACTATCAGACTGGGTCTGAGTAGAGACTGGGAGTGGCTAGCTCACTACAAAAAGTGGTTTCCCCTCTTTTGGTAACTGCTGCCTTCCTGATTGAATTGGCCTTGTTAGCACTGGTCCTCCACATAGTAAAAAACGGTTACTTACCTGTAACTGCTGTTCTTCAAGATGTGTTGCTCATGTCCATTCGAATTAGGTGTACACGCCGTGTGCACGGACTCTGGAGCGTTTTTCCCTCAGCGGTGTCTATCCCCCAGCCAAGCCCCTTGGAGTGGTGCCAGCATCATGGTGAATAAGTACCCCTGCTGGCCATCCCCTCCCTCAGTTCCTTCTTGCCGGAAAGCTCCAACGAAGGGAAGGCCGGGGGTGTCGAATGGACGTGAGCAACACATCTCGAACAACAACAATTACAGGTAAGGAACCATTTTTTCTCCTTCGAGTGCTTGCTGATGTGCATTCAAATGAGGTGACTATCTAGCCAAACGCACGGAGGCGGGGTCAGAGAACACCACAGGTTAAAGCAGGGCTGACTGCAGTACCGCAACACCCAGGGCTGCATCCTCCCTAGCTTGTTGGGTGATCGCATAACGCACTGCAAACGTGTGCACTGACAACCATGTGGCTGCCCTACAGATATCCGCTATAGGAGCCCACGCCAGGAAGATTGCTGAGGAGGCCTGCGCCCGAGTGGAGTGAGCTGTGATGTGAGGCGGTACCTTGCCTGCCAGGTCATAACATTCCCTGATACAGGATGGAGCCCAGGAAGACAAGTGCTGGGCCGATACCGGCATGCCTTTCATCCTTTCCGCTACTGAAATAAAGAGTTGAGGTGATCTGCGAAACTCCCTTGTTCTATCTATGTAAAATGCCAGCACTCGCTTTGTGTCTAGCGAGTGCAGGGCCCACCCCTTAGGGGTCACATGGGGCTTTGGGACGAACACTGGTAAGTAAATATCCTGTGACATATTGAATGCCGACACCACCCTAGGGAGGAAGGCCAGATGGGGAGGCAGATGTACCCTGTCTGCTGAAAAGACCGTATACGGAGGATCAACCTTTAGTGCCCTGAGTTCCGAAACCCTCCTTGCTGATGCGATAGCCACAATAAAGACCACTTTGAATGACAGGTGTTTAAGAGAGCACATGGCTAACGTCTCAAAAGGCGGGCAACATCAGCCTGGTGAGCAACCAGGTTGAGATCCCACGGTGGCACAGGGTGCCTGACATATGGGAATAGCCTGTCCACCCCTTTAAGCAATTTCTGTCCACCCCTTTAAGGAATCTCCTGACCATGGGATTAGCAAACATGGATCTACTTCCTTCCACTGGGTGAAAGGCCACTATAGATGCCAAGCATACCCTAAGGGAAGACGTAGATAGGCCTGTCTGATGTAATTGCAGGAGGTAGTCAAGAATCAGCAGGATGGGTGTTCTTAAGGGCTGCACTCCCTTTCGTAATGCCCACTCAGAAAAACATCTCCACTTGGCTGAGTAGGCAGCCCTAATGGAGGGCTTCCTGCTTCCCAACAAGACCCTCCTAACTCCTTCCGAGCACACCTGCTCTGCCTCCATCAGCCATGGATATATCATGCGGTCAGGTGGAGAGACGGCAAGTTCGGGTGGCATAGACGTCCCACTCTCAAGTCCTGGGTAATTAGATCTGGGGCCATGGGCAGGGCTATGGGTTCGCCCCGTGTCATGTCTAGGAAGATAGGGAACCAGTATGACCCTGGCTTTGTGCCTTTTCATCCCCATGAGGACTTTGTGCATCGGGGGAATGGGGGGGGAATGCATAGGAGGAGGACTGGGGGCCAATCAGTCACTAAAGCATCCGCCCTGGACCCTTGACCCTGCCACCCCAGGTAAGAACAGTAGGCACAACACTTCTTGTTTCTGTGAGAGGCAAAGAGATCCACCTGGGGATAACCCCACCTCCAGAAGATCTCCTCTAGCACCTTGCCCTTGAGGGACCACTCGTGGGCAGTGAAAGTGCGGCTGAGAGTGTCCGCCAAGACATTCCTGTTCCGCGATAAGTATGCAGCCTCCAGCTGACTGTTGTGGGCTCTACAGAACTCCCAAAGGAGTAGGGCTTCGCAGCACAGGGGAGAGGAGCGAGCTCCACCCTGTCTGTTGATATAGAACATTGCTGCCATTTTGTCCATTAGTACTGAGACCTCCTTGTGTCTCAGGTCAGACAAGAATACCGAGCAGGCCAGCATGACTGCCCTGAGTTCTCTGATATTTATGTGGTGTTCCCGCTCCGTGGGTGACCACATACCTTGGGTCCATTGTTTGCCCAGATGCACTCCCCATCCCACGTCCGATGCGTCGGTGACAAGCCACACCTTGGGCTCTGGCTCACGAAGGGCACACACCACATCCACCACTCGAGGGGAATGGATGATGTCTTGTGGAACTGTGAGAAGCAAGTCCCATGGTGCCTGTCCCCTGATAGAACAGCCAGGCTAACCAAGCCTGTAGCGGTCTGAGCCTCAACCCAGCGTACTGAACCACACAGGTACAATTTGCCATATGCCCATGTAACTTCATGCAGTTTCTTGTCATCGTGATTGGAGAAGCTATGAGGCCCATGGCTATAAACGTGGCCTTGGGGAGAGAGGCCATGCCCGTAGTTGAGTCTAGGCGGGCCGCCACGAACTCTATGGCTTAAGCAGGGACCAGGGTAGATTTCTCCTCGTTTATTAGGAGACTTAGTCTGCGGAGCAGAGTTCTGAGGAGGTTTATATTTTGTAACACCTGCTCCTTCAAGCAGCCCCTGATGAGCCAATCATCCAGATACAGGATACCTGTGCTCTGTGCCTCCGGAGGAAGGCAGCCACGCACTTTGTGAAGACCCTTGGTGCTGTGGACAGTCCAAAAGGGAGGACAGCAAACTGGAAGCGTTCTTGCCCCACCATAAACTCGAGAAACCTCCCGTGGGCGGCCTTATTGAAATATGAAAATGTGTCTTTCAGGTCGAGGGCAGCGTACCAATCCCCCAATTCCAGGGAGAGGATAACAGACGCCAGAGTGACCATCTTGAACTTTGTCTTTGTTATAAAGGCGTTGAGATTCCTTAATACCAAAATAGGTCTGAGGCCTCCCTTTGCTTTGGGGATGAGGAAGTACTGGGAGTAGAAACCCTTTCTCTTGAAGTTTTGAGGAACCCTTTACACCGCCCCTCGCTGAAGAAGCGAAATCACTTCTTGATTCAAAAGAAGCTCATGAGAGGTGTCCCTGAAGAGGGACAGGGGTGGAGGATGGGAGGGGGGCAAAGAGCAGAAGGGGATAGAATATCCCACTGCCACCAGGCTGAGAACCCATCTGTCAGTTGTAATCTGAGCCCAAGCCTGATAAAAATGGGCTAGCCTGTCCCCAAAAGGGGAGTCTAACTCGGGAACTGTTACTCTGTCCTTGGGCGCACCCTCAAAGTGAGGGCTTGGGTTGCTGGGAAGGAGGTGGCCCTACACCCCTTTCTGGGTCTGAATGAGACCTACCTCTCCCGTTACATCCATTGGCGTTGTTTCCACCAGCATTACAATGTCTGCGCCTGGCCTGATCAGGTCTAAAACCCTGGTAAAGTGGTCTCCGGCGTGGCCTAAGGTTGTATGATCACCTCTGTGTGGCTGGGGTATGGATACCCAGAGACCTAAGCGTGGCTCTAGAGTCCTTCAGGCTATGCAGCCTGGCGCCTGTTTGCCGAGAGAACAGATCTTTTCCCTCAAACGGCAAGTCCTGAACCTCAGGAGGTATGCTGGAGACTTGCAACCAAGCCCCACAATCCCCGTGGTCATTGTGCATGCTGCCGAGTCCACTGCAATGCGATACAGGAGATGGTCCTACCCTCCTCTGTCAGCGCTGTGAATTCTTGGCGAGAGTCCTGTGGCAGGCGCTCTTTAAACTTATCTATCGCTGTCTAGGTGTTGTACGCATACCTGCTTAACACTGCCTGCTGGTTGGCAATGCGCAGCTGCAGGCCTCACTAGCGCACATGCTTCTGCCGAGCAAGTCCAGCCTTTTTGGCTCCCTGCTTTTGGGGGTAGGACCTGGCTGGCCGAGCCCCTCCTTTTTCTCTGCCACCTGGACCATCAGAGAGTCCGGGGCTGGGTGAGAGTAAAAATGCTCATGCCCAGTCTAGGGAACGAAACAACATCTTTCTACCCCCTTCTGAGTGGGCAGCATAGATGCCGGCATCTGCCACAAGTTGGTAGTGATCTCAGAGACAGTTTTATTAAGTGGCAACGCCAGCCTTGGTGGTGCGTCAGCAGACAAAATGTCGACCATGGAGTCCAAGTCATCACTGATGACTTTCGCTTATACCCCCAAATTGGCTGCCAATCGTCGAAGCAGTTCTTGGTGGGCTCTAGCATCCATGGATGGAGCTGGGTCACCAAGGGCCTCATCGGGCAATGAGGACAAGGACTCCCTTATTGCAGGCTGGTTCAGGGGTGGCTCTGCCACCTGGGCGGTTGACAGGGACTGGGGCTGATTTTGAGCTCCCGAGCCCTCACCCCGTCAGGGGACGTGGCAAGTCCCTCTGTGGGCTGCCTCTATATGCCGAGGTGGGGGCCCTGGACAAGGGGGTCGCCGATGGTGTACTCCTGAGCCGCAACAATCCGGAACCCTGGGTGGATGGCATTGGGCCCTGCATTCGGTGATAGGCCCAGGGGGTCCAAAAGGTCCACTGTGGTTGCATCGGAGGCGGCCATGGCTGATGGGGCTGGTTACCCTGACACTGGGACCAGCGCAGAGATCTGTGTGAAGATGCACCAGACCGTACTGATTCTGCGTCAGACTCTGATGAATAGTCCGACGCTGACCAGGGTGGTGCCGAAGGCGCCTGAGAGGTGTGCCGGCGCTGGTGCCGAGTCATTGACTCTGGCTTACCTCAGTGCACTGGAGCAGGGGGACTCATCATCATAAGCGGCTGGCTCGCTCTGAAACAGTGCCGTCAATGACAACCCGCTCCTCCTGTCTCCCTGCACCAACCAACCTGGTGCAGAGGAGGGCAATCCTTCCAGCACTGATGTTGACATTGGTGCCGCCAAGGCTACCAGTGCCATAGACAAATGGCTTGTCTGCCCCGCATGTCTGGCTTGTCACGGTGTCAGGTCCGGTGCCGAGGATAGACCAGCGAGGCAACGAGCTCTATAAGCCCCCTCGCAGCGGCAAAGGTCTCAGAGGTTGACGGTCTGCCTAAGTGGAGGGCCCTTTCTTGAACTGGACTCCTTGTCTGCACCAAGCCCGACCAGTGTCTAGAGGGGCCGGGAGCATCCCAGTGCCGAGGGGGCAAGTCTTCTGATGGGGTATGGGCCCGGTGCTGACTCCTGTGCTCCTACTTCCCCAGAGATCTCCTTCCAGGTTGCTTCCCCTTCTTCGGTGCCAGAGATTGGGAGCGATGTCTCGGCACCACAGCCTCTTGTGATACCGCGAGGTGTGTACCAGTGCCACGTAGGGCTCACGCACCGACGCCAGGGCACTCCTTACTGCCAGTGCCCGTTCTGACGCTGGCTGAAGCGCGGACTCCATAAGGAGCAGTTTCAAACGGGAATCACGTTCCCTCTTCGTGTGGGGCTTAAAACCTTTGCAGATGTTGCAGGAATCTGCTAGGTGGCCCTCCCCCCAGACGCTTTAAACAAGAGTCATGGGGTCCCTGCAGGGCACTGGTTTTGAACAAGTCGCACAAGGCTTAAAACCCTGCAGACCTGGCATCAACCTCCCCCAGAGGGGAGAGAAATAGTAAACACTAAAAGAACAACCTAATTACTAACTATTTACATGGCAAACAACTAACTCTAAAGACAACTACGTACACGCTGGGTTGTAAGGTCAGAAAGGTGAGACGCTCCAGCTACCGTCACGGGCAGCAAGAAGGAACTGAAGATGGGGAGGGCCAGCAGGGGTACTTATTCGCCATTACGCCGGTGCCACTGTTGGGGGCTCCCTGCTGGCCCAACAGATACCGCTGGGGTAAAAAGGCTCTGGAATCTGTGCATGCAGTGCGTGCACACCTAACTCAAATGCACATGAGCAAGCAGTCAAAGAAAAATGTAATACTCCCATATCTGCATGTGTAAACACACACACACCCCTGCCAAACTGAAGTTTCTATTTCATGCATCTGATGAAGTGAGTTCCAGCCCATGAAAACTTATACCCAAACAAATTTTCTAGTCTTTAAGGTACCACAGGACTCCTCATTGGTTTTGGTTGAAGAACAGTATGGCAGGAGATCCTCCTTTGGAAGAAGCCTAGTGAATGAGCTATGGCTATCTAGGTCTTTCCTAGGATCGACTCCATGTGTCACTAAATAGGCAGCTTCTCTTGAAAGGTAGATTCTCAATTTTTACTTAGATTATAGCATTAGCCCTGAATAACTAAGCTAGAACTCTCTCAGAGACCTCCATTTTCCTGGCCCTTGCACCTGTAGCACAATATGGGTGCCTTCATGCGTGGCCAACATCAAGCCCTGAACTGGGCCAGGGTTCTGGCTGCTTCTTTTTGTTCTTCCAGACAGTGTAGCTGTATCCCATCATTACAGGTTGATAATTCACAAGCCTGAGGCCCAGAGAGTCCCAACAAAATTCATCCAAAAGGATCCAATTTTTTATATTTGGTACTCCGGAGGGCTGACTGAGAAGCTCTAATCTCTCAACATCTTTTCTAAGCAAACACTCCTAGGGAGTTGGCAAGCAAGTGCTGCTGCAGAAACTGGTGATCTTTTTTTTTTTTTTTTGGGGGGGGGGGGGGGAAGAGAAGCAGGTTTACATCCTGTCTACTTTCTTTACAGCAGATGAAAGAGGAAACAGATGAGAACCACATACTTTACTATGTTCCGACCGGGAAGTTAGGCAATTATCTCCTTGTAAAATGTCAAAAAGAATGTTTCTGGGGCTGCAAACCCAGTCTGTAACTAAAGGATACAAGCCATCCTCCCTAAAAGTTTCAGGAATTGTTTGTACTTGAAGTGGGGACATGACCGTTCCAGTCTGATTGTCTAAGGAAGTAGCATCTGCAGTATTCCCAACAGGGAACTTATCTGGCTCCCATGGCTCACTGCTCTCCTCATTAACTGGTCCATCTTATGGTCTGGAACATCAGGGGGAATGGGACAGATGCCAAAGCTCTGGTGTTGGTGGCATTACCAGGGGTAGCATAAGCACTGGTGACAACCATTGTTGCTGGAGTCAATGGCAATCCTTCTGCAGTGTCCTGGAAAGTGGAAATATTGCTGCATTAGACAAGGTCTTCACTGGATCCTGCATGGAGGGCCTCAATAACCGAAGCAAGTCCAGTAACCCTATGCCTGAGGAGAAGAGAATGGTCCCGAGTCCCAGTGCTGAGCTTGACACAGGGGACTCCGACTCAAAGGTGCTTCACGAGCCCCAGAGTAGAATGACCCTCGCCATGGGGCTAGCTGAAGATTTTGGGGGTGGACAGGGGAGCGGTGAGGATTCTAACTGGGGGCCCTGAGCTCCAGCTGACAAGTACTGATGGTGTCCAAGGAATACGTAGTGGCAGTATTCCTCCAGGCACAGGTACCAACATATCTGGCGCTGGGAGATGGGCTTGCGGATCTGGCTGATGCTGGGGTTGTTGCACACGCTACCACAGGGTACCTGGCAAGGTGCCATTCCTTGTATGCCCACCCTCCTTGGTAATGTGCTTTCTCTTCCCTGGTGCACGGGTGGCACTCCTTTCAAGGCAGAGATGGCCAGTCCCTGAGCCTGGACCAGAAGCCTGTCAGAGGAGGCGGCGGCATTCTGCAGAGTTGGTGCCTCTAGGTGCATAACCAGCTTCAAGTACTGAATGCTTGGTGTGCATGAGGAAGCTGCCTGTGTTGGTGCCAGCTTAGGCTTGATGGCTTTAGCTGCAGCCACCAAGGCTGGAGGGACCCTTATGGTTGGTGGTTCTGGAGCTGAGGAAGGATTCTTGGGTGCCACAGGTAAATGCCTCAGCACTGAAGCTGGGTCTGTCTGGTCTAAGAGCCAGACCAGAGCCCTACGTTGCATTTGGCTGAAAGCTTTAGGCAGCCAGATGGGCCTGCACTCTGATATCTATCCCAGGCTCCGGAAGTCAAAGTGCTACTTTTCACACTCCGAGATGCCTTGCCCAGACAGACGGCAATGAACATGCATATCAGATTACGGTCTGGCAAGAGGTACACCACCTGGAACCCCATTTTGGGGTCAAGGCGAGGCATGTTTGCTCTTGCATGTGAGAGTCTTAGGGCTCAGAGCTCTGGGATGCATACTTAATTATTTTCTGAGTTTCTTAACTAGACTCACTGTCCTTATTAGCTATTTAGTAAAGTTGTCTTAGTCAGCCTGGACACCAGAGAGGACCCCTCGCACTACTCGGGGCGATGAAGGAGCAAAGGCTGCTAGAAGGTGCATTGCATTCCATAGAGACGAGGGTGGCTGGTACCAGGGCTGCGAGAAGGCACTCCCCTCCAGATATTTGTTTTGAACTAGGCACTGCATGCTTGCCACCAAAAAGTAACTTCCACAAAAGGAAATAGAGAGGCCCACGAAGAACCATAGTGTGAGCAAAATTACGAGTGATGGAATTGCTAAAGTAGTGAATCAGATAATGCACCCAGAAATGCTATCACCTAGTCCCCTCTTCACATTACTTCATCCACCACTGCCAGAAAAATGAATTACTGCAACTAAATCGTACCCTGGACAATCGCATTCTTTTAAATCTTTTCAACTCAAAGCAGGATTGGGGGAGGAGGGGGAGTTGTTCTCACACACACACACACACACACACACACACACAAAAGACAGCTATATATACACACCACCACTCACAGGACATTTCTGCCCATACATGCCACAAACATGTTTTAGGTCCTATAAGGACATACCTCTCTAGAAGTTTCACATATGTAGTCACCACACTATGCTGAATAAAGTAAGTGATGCTTAACTGTTGCAGAAATGTGTACCTACCTGCTTTCCATCCACTTCAATATCTGCTACATAGTTTTCAAACACTGTGGGAACATAAACTTCAGGGAATTGGTCTTTGCTAAATACAATCAGCAGACAGGTCTTTCCACAGGCACCATCACCCACTATAACCAGTTTTTTCCGAATGGCTGCCATATCTGGAAAACACACAAACAAATGGGGCTTGACAAATGAACATGTGTTACGCCTATTATACAACACAGATGCTAGAAACTGAACAACTGACTACCGCTATGTCCCCTCTCAGCAAGACCTTTGAAAACAGGTACACTTGTTCCTTAAGACTGCTGTGTATTAGGTATGTTAAAATGCATTTAAGTAAACATGTACCCGCTGAACTTCGGGCGATTACATTGGGGGGATTTTAAGGGGGGGACAGAGCACAGGCTTTTAAGCCAGCTCCCCACATGCACCAACTCCCATCTGCTCCCCCCCCCCCCACTGCCTCTGATACAAAGGCAGCAGCACCCTGGGAGCTGCACGTACTGGGAGCCTGCATGTAACCATGGAGGTTAACTGAGGAGCCCAGGCTCATCGGTTCACCGTACACGATTACACTTTCACATCCCTGCTGTGTACGGCATCCAGGTTGAGCAATTCACCGTCTTTAACGCCTCTCAGCCCTAAGGACGAATGCTGCATGGTGGGGCAAAGGGACATGTAGACTTCCAGGAGGGAGAAACAGAATCAGATAAACAGGGAATCAGACACGGAGGCCAGATGAGAAACAAGTCAGATCACTGTTAGAACACAAATGGATACATTTCTAACATAGAAAGTGGCTGCAAAACTAGGAAAACGCTTAGAAGCCTACTGCATTCCCAGGAACAAGACAGTTTTCCCAGGAAGTCACATGTGATTGTTTCCCACAGTAAATAGGGTAAAGGGGAGGGGAGACCCACACTCGGAGCCTGTAGTGCATAGTAGTTCTGTGTGTGTCTTGTAGACTCAAACTACCAAGACAGAGGAAACAAAAGAGCACAAGTAGCATCCTCTGGCCCTTTTCTGAATGTTTTGCTTTTTCAGAGAAATATCCTGTTAAACTGATGGCCAGAACAGTACATACCCCTGCCATGCTGAGACAATATAATATGTATTCTAACTGTAAAGGTACTGGAGGCTTTCCTTCCTGACAGCCAGGGCTATGCAGGTGGATTGAGTACTTTACTGATATACGGAAAGAACTGGTGGAATGATCACAAAGCAGCGGACTGATTGCAGTTCAGTTCAAGGACTAGCTTGTTCACAGGTGAGATACCCAGCAGGCGCTGAAAAACCAGGAAAGCTATTTTCTAATCTATGTATAAAAATGAGTTGGGAGATGATCTATGAATTGGAAAAAATCTGAAGGGCATAGGATGACTGGAAACAAGGGATGCGAATGGTTAACCAGTAGCCTCACCTTTAACAGGTTCTGGTTAGCCGACGGGGGCTGGAGCATCTCCCCACCTGCTGCGGGCAGGGACTGCTCTAGCCCCACGGGGTCCGACATCAGCGGAGTGCTCCAGCCTAGCCAGAGCAGCCCCTGGCTGTGGCAGCAAGGGGCCACTCCAGTCCCCTGCCTGTCCCCTTAACTTGGCTAGCTAGTTAAACATTCCATTGAATCGGTCAGCCAATTGAAAAGGATTTTACATCCCTGCTAGAAACAATCAGTACAATTCACTAATTACATTTAATACTTCCTTAGCTTTATGTACAGTTATCAAAACATGTCTTGCAGTTAAAACTACCTTAAATGTGCTGGATACTGTTTCAACTAAGGCCCACAAATCCCAAAGCAAAGCTTCCAAAACAATGTCATCTACGGCTTGCACTTCAAGGGTTTTACTGCAACTGGGATTTTGAACAGTGAGAAAAACATTTGACACCTGTAGAATTGTTTTTTCTGGGGTTTTGTATGGAACTGACATTTCTTAGAAAAAAAGATTCTTTACATCAATGGAGCATAACAGGCTTCCCCTCCTCCCCACTTTTATGATGAATCACTCTCCCCTCTGCAACTGCATAGGGTTCTTTAAAGTAAGATGCGTAGCTTCAGAAAACCCTGCACAGCATGAATCCGAGAACTCGTTTCCATGGGAAGGACAATGATGGCATTGCCATAAGCCAACTTCTTAACACCTTGGGCTATCAACAACTTTAAGACAGATTACTTGGTTCCCTAAAGCAGTGTTTCTCAACCAATGGTACATGTACCCTTAGGGGTACTCAAGAGAAGTCTGGGGGGTACGTCAACAACTAAAATTTGGAGAAAACTGAATTTTTGTTTTAAGTTTTACAGCACTATTATTTTTGTACTTTTTACACCCAAAAATTTCATCGCCCACCCGGCTACAATTAAATTGTTTAAACAAATGTGTTGCAATGGCAGAAAACAATGTTGTGTGTCTGAAAACTGTAGGTACTGGGAGTATTTTTTTTAAGGGGTACTTTATAAAAAAAAAGGTTGAGTAACACTGCCCTAAAGTACAATAGCAGACTAGTAGCTCCTGTTAGCTGAATTAGACAGGATTTCTTGAGGTCTGTGTAACCAAGGGGTGAACTTGGCTTGAAGGGGCCGAAGGACTCAAGACAAGCTTGGTGTATGTTTACACCTTGCATGGTTTCTAATCAAGAACAAGAAAAGTTAGAGAAAATCTAAAAGTAGAGTAGAACCCCAGAGTTATGAACACCCCAGGAAGGGAGGTTGCTCTTAACTCTGAAATTCATAATTCTGAACATTACGGTCATTCTTTCAAAAGTTAATGACACTGATT
Source organism: Rafetus swinhoei (assembly GCA_019425775.1). Classification (NCBI taxonomy): domain Eukaryota; kingdom Metazoa; phylum Chordata; order Testudines; family Trionychidae; genus Rafetus; species Rafetus swinhoei. The sequence goes on along the minus strand of CM033435.1, from coordinate 689,662 downwards.
TAATACAGCTTTGAAACTATTCTGCAGAAGAAAAATGCCAATTTCCCTTTTATTTAGTAGTTTACACTGAACAATACTGTGTTATATTTCCTTATTCTCTGGCGCTGCCTGATTGCATGCTGCTAGCTCCAAATGGGTTGTGTCATTGACTGGCCAGTTTGTAACTGGTGTTTGTAACAGAGGTTCTACTGTAGCTCCATTAATGAGATGGCAATCCTCACAGAGCAAACAACTATTCCTGTTCCTGGGGAGAATGAAACCACATGTGCTGAGCTCGGCCAGAACTGCTTGGAATTGCAGCAAATTGCTGGGGGACTGCAGCCTAAATCCCTGCTTTGGGTGAAGAGAATTTGGTTCCCTGGTGAGTGAGAGGCCTGAGACCAAAGGGGGTGTCTCTTGTGCAGACTATGGAGTAGGTCATAGAACCAGAGGGTTGGAAGGGACTGAAAATGTCATCTAGTCTAACCCCCTGCCAAGATGAAGGATTTGTTGTGTCTAAGATCGTTGATACAGTTAAATTTCACATTTTGGAGCTAACAGCACGTGGAACAGATAGTACTATATTTAGACCTAAGGTGGCCCAACATTTCCCCTATAAAACCCCCTAGTTTTAGCTGCTTATAAAACTGACATTTTATCCATCTAGGCTGAAGTTGTTCCACACCAGCCTGTCCACCTCAGATTGAGGAACGTTTCAGCAAAATACTTCAGCTGTTTCTGAAAACATCGGGGAAAAGTCACCCAATAATTCTGACAACCATTACGTTGAGAAGCTTTGGAACAGGACTTGATTGTGCTTGTGGGGATTGCCATTGTGCCTTCTGCTGTGCCCATGAAGAAGTGTCCAAATCTGGCCAAAGTATAAGCCTTTGAAAAATCTGAGGTCCCACATACTTGGAGACTTGTTAGTTTTTGGCAGTCACATTTTCCCAAGTTTCATGGCACATGCACCTAGCCCAGGGTTTCTGTGCTCACCTCAGCACTCTCCCTGCCGGGGCCCAAGCAGCATGGAGCATTAAGTGGCCTGACTCTGGCTATATCTAGACTACAGGCTTCTTTCGGAAGAAGCTTTTCCAGAAGAGATCTTCTGAAAAAACTTCTTCCAAAAGAGCGTCCACACTGCCAAAGTACATCGAAAAAGTGATCTGCTTTTTCGACAGATAGAATCCACACTGAATGGATGCTGTCTAGCATGTAAGCTGTGATTATTATGGGCAGAGTGGCCACCAGGGCACCTGTGCTTTTTCCACTGCTATTGAAAGAACTCCCTCTTCCCCATCCACACACGCCTCTGTTCTTTCAAATTTTCTGAAAGAATGCAATTGCAGTGTGGATGTAAGGGATTTTTTTTTTCCCGGAAAAACAGTTGTTTTTTCCCAAAAAACCTGAGGGTATGTCTACACTACAGAGAGGACAAAACCAGGGGAAGGGAGAAGGTGAGAGATGGGGAAAGAATGGGTCTGAATGAGAAGCCCACAAGTAAGAGATGCACCAGAAGCATGGGGAAAGACTCGAGGGAAGGGATACAAAATGGACCTGTGATCACTGCAGAACACTTCCTTCCAGAGCCTACAATGGCGATTCACGAGCTTCAACCTTCCTCTGATGTCAGTAAAAACCACTGGCAAAGCATAGGTCTGATCCCCCTCTGATGCTTGTTGACACAGAGAATGAACAAAAAAACCCTGACACAATGAGACCCCCATACACAGGTCAGTGCCAAGAGCAGACAACTAGGCCCAGCCCCCTTCTCCCTCCCCCCCCAAGACAGGAGTCACTTCTGTGCAGGGTGGCCTAGCTCTCCAGCCTCTGCTTGCCTCACCACAGCCCCATCGCCAGGCCAGGCCAGGCTTGCTCTCCAGCCTTCATGAGCTCCTGGCTCTAGAAATGAAGCGACTGTCTGATGGCAGGAGACATACACAGATAGCTTGCTACAGATTCACCAGGGGGCAAAGGGAAAGGCCCATTGTCTTGAGTGCAAGACAACAGTCGACAAAAGCAGGAACATCCATTGTTTAAGGTATAGGACTTGGCTGGGCCAAGAGAGAAAACCTCTCTAACTGGCTAGGTAACATTTCTTGTTGGGAGTCTTCGGTGATATTAAGAACGATTTGCATGGCTTCAGAACAGGAATCAAGCTGAGAGATGAAGCAAATTCAGGTTAGGAGGCCAGACTGTCCCATTCTGCTGGATCAGGAGATCAGAGAAGAACCTACTGTTTATAGGTAAAGGGGAGGAAATCTGGAGGAGAACGGAAAACCAGAACTGTCAGGGACATCTGAGGATGATTCATGCCCTAGTCAACTGAATTTTCCATAGAACCTAAGGAAGTAATGGGATGGGATGGGATGGAATGTATAGCTTAAGCCTTAACTGATCTGTCTGAAGTAGCACAAAAGCAACTGGATTGACTGATATCAAGTGGAAAGCCTTGATTTAAATACGTTTTACTCAACTTTTCTATTTTTACTTGTAATTTTCTAAAGGTGCATTCTGATTGGCTGATATAGCCACTTACATTTGTGGATTTTCAATTAAAACAGACGGTTCACACACTTTGTTATATCTTTTTTCCGCTTACACAGCTACTGCACGTTTATTTAAGCAGCTACATAGCTAAGTATTTTCAGATGCTTACCAGATGCATCTAACTTTCTAACTTTAGTATGTTTGAAAATGACATCTTATTTAAGAGTTAATTTTTTGCTCATGATTTGTATCAAGCTGCATTAGGATAGCAACTTGAATTTAAACATGAAACAATTTATTTTTTATTAAACAAAATAACCTTAAATGTTGTGGATACCTAAACATCTCAAAAAGATGTTTAACATATAGAACTAGATGATTTGTTAAACCACTATCACGTAGACACAGCAGGAGGCCCGTACTGCTGGTTGTCCATGATCACCTTGTATGGCTTTCTTCCAGGCATCTCAACGCTCCGCAGTTACTACTCATCTGGTGCAGCCGGGTTACTCACAGAAGGCCACGTATGGCTGCCAACAGCCCATGGGCAGGCAACGTCCACTTCTGACCCCAACTCCGATCTTCAGGACTTGCTGGTGTGGGAATTTATCTCCAAAAGCAGGCTACATGACTAAAGCAGTGATCAAGGATGACTACATAATCCTCTTATGGTCAGTTCTCAGTAATTCATCCCGATTAAAATGAAACCACCTTATGCCCAATAGTCACTACTGGTATGGCACACAAAATGTCTTCAAGCAACATCCATGTTTCTAATCCATACAAGAGGATCAAAGTACACAGGTCTGATAACTCTGTATTTGTATATACAATTTCACGTACTTTTGCCCTCCACATCCTCCAGAGATCTTTCATGGCTGAGGCTCAGCCTTGGATGTCTGGATGCCTCTGCTCATCTGTGTGACAATTTAGTAAGTGATTTATTAAACAGGATTAACTACAGTCAGAGAATTAAACTGATTTTAGATCATCCTGGGAGTTTTCAAATATGCCTAAATGAAAGTGACTGGAGCTTAGGCTCCTTCCCACTTAAGTTTCTAGAAAATGAGCCAGTCTCCTGAATTGCTTAGCCTGTCCTTCAAACTAGAGTAAGAAAGATCTCACCCCCTCCCCTCTCCTTTTTATTCACAGACCAGAAGGGAGAAAAAGTCTTCTTGCTTTTTCAGTCCTAATAGATTTCCCCAATTAGTCCAAATGAAGAAAAATATTCTCTCTGCCTGCAAAAGAGGCAATCAAAAGTCAAACACTGGTTTAGCATTTGAACAATCTCTGGCTCCAGGGACTTCGGTTAGTTACTTCCATCAGTTCAGTAGTGTAGATTTAACACATCAGCACATATATACTGCTTGAATGGTTCACCTCCAGCTCTGAAATTTAGTATGGCTGCCATGACTGATAATTGTTAGATGTCCATGACAAAAGCAGCATCTTCTTTAGCAGTTAGACATCTAGACTGGTACTTGGGATTGGAGGATAATGACAAGAAAATACAGTATAGTGTCTGATACATTCACTTATTGCCTGCAATTTAGCTTAGGTGTTGAGTATTCTTCTCTAGCACTGAGTACTATTATTCTCTCTCTCAAGTTCTTTGGAAAACAAAAAACAGATGGGCAATATAGAAGCAGTTGGTCCAAAGCCATGAAAATACCTTTCAATATATTCAGTGCATCTTCTCCAATTGCCATTAGTAGGATGTCACAGTGCCACCTATTTTGTTACAGTTTGTTTCACAAATGGTTTGTTCAGAACAAGACAAAAGGAAGAATGTGTTGCATAAATGAGCCAAGCAGTCTTTTCATCCGTGGATCCAGATTATGAACTCATCCATGATTTGTATGTTCAGTTGCAGCACAAAGCAGAACTTGAAGGTCAGAGGTGAGAACCGACAGATATCGCTTGCAAGATTTCTTCACTCAGGTGCATGAAGTACAGCCGATCCCCGAGTTACGAACGCATCGACTTACGACCGTTCGTATTTATGACCAACCTCCTATACAGCTGGAACCTGAGTTACAAACGAAATCCACACTTACGAACAGCGCGGCCGTACGTAAGTGAATGTAATCCGACTTACGAACAGATCGAGTTACGACCTAGTGTTTGGTATGTAACTCGTTCGTAAGTTGGGGACTGGCTCTATGTGAATACCCCACGGTGGAATATACAGAGGAACCAGTACTCAAAGAAGTTTTAGATAACCATTGAGCACCGCACAAGATTTCCAGTATAACCGTGGTGAAACCTATTTACTGGACTTTTCAAGGTTTGATCAAAAATGAAATTTTCCATAGGTAAATCTTGATGTACTTTTCCAATGGAAAACCTGTAAGTTAGCCAAAAATCAATACTTCCTTTTTCAAGAGTTCACATGTGGCTGTCTCCTACCCTCACTTTTTTATTGTTGACTGCAATAGAATGAATGCTGACTAGGGTTTTCCACTGCCTCCTTTTTAACTTTCACACTCCAGAATGGAAATAAGTAGGACTGTCAATTCACATGCATTAACGCCTGCGATTAACACAGGGCAGGATTAACATGTTCATTTTTTTAACGCATTAATCTCAGGCATTAATGCTGCACTGCCCCTTTGAAGTGCCACTCCAGTGCTTCAAAGGGGCAGCGCAACACGGAGCCTGGGATCAGCTGGGGAGTCCCCAGCTGATCTGGGGCTCCACTTCCCCTTTGAAACCTACAGAGGCAGTGGATCAGCTGTGCCACCTCCACGCATTTCAAAGGGACAGAGGCGGCAGCTGCTGTGGAGCCCAGTGTCAGCTGCTCCTGGGCTCCACTGCCTCTGTGGAACACGTGGAGGTGGTGTTTTAAAGGGGCAGCTGCCATGGAGCCCAGGGTCATCTGGGGACTGCCCAACTAATCCCGGGCTCCCCGCACATTTCCCCAGAACCCAGGATCAACTGAGGAGCCCTCAGCTTCCCCGGGTTCCAGAGAAGTGCCGTGTGGAACCCAGGGTCAGCTGGGGAGTCCCCAGGTTCTGCTGAAGTGCCGTGCAGAACACCCTGTACTGCCCCTTGAAAACACCGCCCTGGCACTTCAAAGGGGCAGTGTTGCATGGAGCCTGGGGTCAGCTAGGGACTTCAGCTGACCCTGGGCTCCGCCTTGCACTGCCCCTTGGAAATGCCGCTCCAGTGTTTCAAAGGGGAGGCGCACACGATTACATTTTTTGATCACCTGTCAGCCCTAGTAAAAAGGTTAAAGTTGGAAGTTTTAGTGTTTCAATTTTCCTTGTGCCGTTCGCTTTTCCTGAAGATGGAGAATTTAGAGGGGGAAAAAAAACATGAAAAAAACCCCAGATACTACACTCACTGTCAAAAAATGGGAGAACAAAACATTGGTGAGTCATGAAAAATGTAAAGAAAAAACAAACTACCTTATTTCAAACCCTTTGAAAAAATTTATTTAAAATTTCAGGAAAGTAATTTTCCATTTTTAGAACTGAAGTTACACTCCTTCCTAGCAAAATATGCTCTTTAATCTAGAATTACAGCAAAAGACACTGTCAGCAGTGATTCAATAAAAAGAACGTATTCACTCAGACTTGTGATTAAAACTATGCCAAGTTTCTCAAAGGAAATGCAAATGCTTTTTCTTGGATAGTATGCTTGGTTATAAGCAGGAATGTCCTTGTCTGTGGAAACGCTCCAAATGCAGTCTGGATGAAGACTAAGAATGCAGATTCTTCGTGCTGAATAGTAGATCAGTGTTTCTTAAACTTTTTAAGACGGAGGAACACCAAACAATTTTTTTTTTTAAATGGAGGAACACCAAGGATTTTTCTTGAGCAAAGCAAAAAAAAAAAAAAAAAAAAAGGGGGAGGGGTTGGGGGGAGTTATTGAGGGTGAAAAAGGTCGCCTGCCCCTTTAAGGGTGGCCATTTTGAACTCTGTTCTCCGCGGCACACCTCCGACTGCCTTGCTGTGGAACAGTTTAAGAAACACTGCAGTAGATAGTCGATCTAAAACCACAGGACTTCCAACTTTAAAGGAAAAGCTTCAAGTGGGGTATAAAATGCTGGCTGTTCATTAGTCACTTAAACCTTTGGCTTTTAGTGAACTGTAAGGACAATTCTTTAACCCATTCTCTATTATGAGCTCTCTGCCAAATTCAAGTCTTGTCTACACCCAAACTGAAGCCAACACATCTGCATCTCTGTTTTAATTCACATCTTCAGGACTCTGGAGTTATATATTTACACACAGACAAAGTCACTAAAGATATGAATTAAAAACAGATGTAGTTACTTCACTTTCAGTCTGTGTGTGGACAACCCTTCAATTCAGGCACAAATAGGTACCACTGTCACCTGCTTACATCAAGGAAGACATGGGAAGAGAGAGACATGACAAACAAAGAGGACAATAGTTGACTTCACTACCATGTTACAAGATAGAAAAGTCAGGAGCCTGCTTTCAGTGCAAGCATATCTTGGGGAGGTGCCAATTCTGGTAATAAGAGTGGCGCTCTTCCAAGAATGAATGATTAACACCAAGAAGAATGGATTAGAAAGAGGTATGACAGAACCTACCATAAAGCCACAAGATTTTAGAGCCAACTACTAATACTGTTGATTCATGTTTCTCAAGATTCTTACCTGGAGCACAGCTCTGTTATATAATGGTCATGCCAATTTGCTTTCAGAATATGATCTGAAGAGGGTCTGCCCCACGAAAGCTCATCACCTAATAAACCATCTTGTTAGTCTTTAAAGTGCTACATGACTGCTTTTTCTATTGATACATCTCTGTAAAAGATCATCATGACACTTAGATGGAAGCTACTAGAAAATGTGCAAAGTATTCACTGTCACTGTATAATTGAGCAGCCTGATAGAATCAGTTGTGATTTGATCACCACAAGAACCCTCCAGACAGGAGCTGTATGGAGTTCAAGAGATATTATGATGAGGGCAAAAAAAGTTCTTTAAAGAACAGCCAGGTGAAAAGTAATCTTATTATGAACATTTGTAGAGAATACAACTGTCAAATGTCAGATGAATGACATGCCCATTGTAAGGCCTATCTGATTCAAATAATAAAACTGGAATACAGGTTGGACCTCCAAAAATCAGGACTCCCTTGTCTGGCAACATCCGTGGTCCAGTAGGACCATGAATGTTCCTGAACCTGGGAGCCCCAGTCGAGGACTGGCAGCTCGGAGCCCGTGGTGCTGGGACGCGGCAGCCCCAGTAGCGGAGGTGGGGATATGGCAGTCCAGGCTGCCGGGGCTGCAGCAGCAAGGGGAATAGCAGGGAGCGGCTAGGGCTGGCAGTGGGGTCAGGCGGTGAGCTGGGGGGCCAGTAGCAGGGGATCTCCCCTGGTCCAGCAAGTTCCCTTATTGGGGAACAGACAGATCCCGAGGGTGCTGGACCAGAGAGGTCCAACCTATACTTGGAGATGCTACATATGATTGAAGTTGTAGGAAACAATATTAAACAGGAATATGAATCACGTACTGGAAGACTAACATATGCAAACTAGGAGAGTTAAGGCTCCATAGGCAACCTGAAATACTCCAAAGTCAGAAAATGTTAATTCAGTGTGCAACTTTATTCTCTTTGTTTTATAGTTTTAAAACAACTTCTGAAAGGTTTGTTCTGAAAGAAGAGAAGATCCACAGTATGGAACATTTGGCTAGCCCAATGGTTCCCAACCATTTTGATACCATGGACCAACAAACCCATTCACAAACTTTTGGCAGACTGGCAACATTTTATTGGCATATTTGCACATTCATTATGCAAATAATGAACATGCAAATAAAATGTTACTAGTCCACCAAAAGCACCCAACTCCATTGCCCCCTGCTGTGAGCCCTAACCCCTAGAGCCCCCCACCTCTCCACTACCCCACAGCACCAGCCACTGACCTGAGTCCCCTGCACCCAATACCCCCAGTGCCACATCCTGCCCTCAAAGCCCTCAACCAAACCCCTACCAAACCCCTCCAGCACCATCTCCGTAGGGGCAGGAGAGGCAGAGGCATAGTGGGAGACTGGACACGAGCCGGGAATCAGCTGTCCCAGCTTGCACCCGGTCCCAAATGCTGTGCCTCTGCTTTTTAAATGTAGTAAGAGCTGGCAGACTATGAGGAGAGACTGATAAGATGGGACTTTACAGCTTGGGGAAAAAAAACAAGTGGGATAAGACAGAGGTCTATAAAATCATGACTCATGTGGAGAAAGTGAATAAAGAAGCATTATTTATTCCTTCCTATAACACAAGAACTAGAGGTCACCAAATGAAATTAATAGGTAGTTGGTTTAATTCCCACAATGCAGCATCAATGTGTGGAACTCTGTGCCAGAGGATGTTGTGAAGGCCAAGACTATAACAGAGTTCAAGAAAGAGCTAGATAAATACATGGGAGGTTAGGTCCATCAATGGTTGTTAGCCAGGATGGGCTGAGATGGTATCCCTTAGCCTTTGTCAGAATCTGGAAATGGGTGACATGGGATGGCTCACTCTATTCCCTGTTCTGTTCATTCCCTCCATGGTACATGGCATTGGCCACTGTCAGCGGAGAGAATACTGGGCTAGATGGACCTTTAGTCTAACCCAGTATGGCTGTTCTTATGTTCTTAAGTTGCTGTCCCTTCTTCCCAGAGATATCTATGAAAAGTTATGAAGAGTCCAAGCAGAACAAAAACTAGTTGTAACAAACACAAACAGCAGCAACAAGCAGCACTTCTCATACAGAATTGGGGGCACAGCAACAGCTCACTCAGCTTTTTCCCCTGATGCCTCCAGAAAGGTCACATTCATTTCTTTAAACTCAAAACTGACACACACCAAGGTGTCTCCTTGAACAAAAGGAAAACTTCCTCTTCTTGTACTTATTGTTTCATATTTTCCAAGTTACATAATAGTACGTCATTAAAAGAAGGGATGACACAGAAGAGAAGAAATGAGCATTTCAAAATCAGAACAGAAAGCAAGGCATATTTCTTGGGTCTTCAGTTACAGTAAGGAAGTGAGGAATTCTTTCATTACCAATTAATGTACTTAGGGATGTAAGCGACTAATCGACTAGCCGCTTCCCCCCCTTGCTGCCTCTATCACAAAGAGGCAGCAAAGCGTGGGGAAGAGAAGGGATGCTAGAGGGAGCTGGCTTAAAAGACGGTTCCCCCACCCCAGCTCCGTGGGAGCGGGCGGGGGGACAGCAGTGGCCAACATTGATTTGCACAAGAGTCCCCGCTGGGGCTCTTTCACATTTCAAAGTTGGAATGCCGCTGTAGGGGGGCCTGCGTTACCCTGCCTTGGCAATAAATGATGACGTCTGCCTTGTCCAAAGTGTGGATTTTGGCCTGTTTCAAGTCTGGTGCGCCAAAGCACGCAGGCAGGGCCCGAGTGTGAGGAACTGTTTTGCATCACAATGCAGATTAAGCCTGGCACACGAGACCACGTCAAGAGCAGCAGCTGTGTACTGCTACTTGTTTCTGATAAGCAAAAAGTGCAGATGCAGCCATGACTGCTGCCTTGACCCCTTAGGATCTAGGGTAGGGAGTGTCCTTATAACCCATGGGTTCCCAAACTGGGTGGCGTGAAGAAATTCCGGGGGGGGTGGGGGAGAGCGCACGAGGTGACCCAGCCCCCCCCATCAAGTTTTGCTGCCCCAGTCAGTTCCTTTTTTTTGCTCAACAAGTTTTGCTGCTATTTTTGGCGGGGCCATGAGGGTCTCTCAAAAATCTAAAAGGGGGCGTGATGCCGAAAAGTTTGGGAACCACTGTTGTAACCTGTCACACACTCTTTGCTCTGGGCTTGACATAAGCCATGTTGCCCTGTTCATACCCATTCAGAATGCTCCTACAAAGATCACTTTCCTAGACTACCACTTTAGCCATGCCTTCTGTGCCTGTGAATCACTCTACTGGTTTCCTTCCCTTCTTATTACATCAAACATAAGCAGCTTATCTTGAGAGCCCTGTACAGATTCACAATTCCCCAGCCCCACCACCAAGCTGGCACCCCCATTCAGAGCTTGCACCCCAACCTCTGCTCCAGCCTGGAGCCCCTCCTTTTGGCCCCTTGCCAGAGCCTCCATACTTCCCCCCACATGGGACTTTGTGGCCGGCAATTCATTTTTTCTGGGGTTCTGTGGCCTCTATAGTATAAACATTCCCCACCCCTGCTCTATGGCATTCCCAAACTGACTCCTGCAGGACTCTACTTTTTATGCATGATAGTAAGCCACTGAGAACTACTTTCTGGGAATAATTTACCAACCAGTTTTGCACCATCTTATAGTAGTTCCATTTAAGTTGTATTCCCCTAGTGCATGAGATCACGTGAGACAGTATTAAAAGCTTTAGTAAAGTCAAGATATACCACGTTTACTGCCTCCCCCCCACATCCACAAGGCTTGTTATGCTGCCAAACAAAGCTATCATATTTGACATAATATGTTTCTGACAAATCCATGCTGTTACTTGCCACCTTATTGTCTAGATATTTGCAAACTGATTGCTTAATTATTTGCTCATTATCTTTCCTGGTACAGAAGTTAAACTGACTGGTCTGTAACTCCTCATGTGGTCCTTATTTTCCTTTTTTATACATGAGCAAATGTAGTGCCATTCTCCAGTCTTCTGGAATTTCTCCCTTACTTCAAAGATAATTACTAATGGTTCAGATATCTCCTCAGTCAGGTCTTTGTGTATTTTAGCATGCATTTCATCAAGCCCTAGTGACCTGAAGACACCTAATTTGTCTAACACTTATTCTTTTACTATTTTAGCCTCTGATGCGACCCCATTTCCACCTGCATTCACCATGTTAGACATCTCATCACTACCAGCCTTCTTGGTGAAAAATGAAACAAAGTAGTCATTAAGTACCTCTGCCAGTTCCACAAATATGAAAATGTTGCATACACCAAAACCTATTTCCAGAGTGACCAAATGCAAAGAAGCCTGCTCTATTGTGGATACTGCTGAAGTCTAGAAACAACTTTAACAAAACTTCAGGAAAAAAAATCCAGGCAGTGATGAAGTGGATGGATCCAGCACTCACCCTACCTCATTTTCTTGAAATCCAGAGTACCAGGATAGCCTAACGCAGTGTTTCCCAATTTTATTTGGCCGAGGAACCCTTTTCAGCTTTTCAGAATTTCAAGGAACCCCTAGGTTTGTCAAGCAAAAAAATAAAAGGGAAGGGGACCCACCAATTCATGAAAATCACATTCCTTCCCTGAGCCCCCCCCCCCCCCCAACATCTCCCTTCCGTGAGGCCTCATCCGCTCTGTTCCCCTCCTCTCCATCACTTGCTATACCCAGCCCTTATACCTGTCTCAACCTAGTGAGAGTGAGGTGTGGGGTGGGAATGAGGGATTTGGGTGTGGGAAGGGGTGAGAAGTACAAGCTCTGGGAGGGAATTTGGATGCAGGAGACGGGGCTGTTGGCTCAGGGAGGGGGCTCTAGGCTGGGGAGTGTTGGGCTCAGGTGGAAGGTTTGGGTGCTGAGCAAGCCAGGGCTTGTGGATGTGAGGGTGCAGGAGTTTGGGCTGGATATGTGAGGGACTCGGCAAGAAGTTTGTGAGTATGATGGGCTCAGGACACAGATTTGTGATGTGTGGATGGTGGAGGAATGTTGTGGCAGAAGACTGAGGATGTGGGGATGCAGGAGTTTGGGGATGTAAGAGGCTCAGGACAGGGGGTTCCAGTGTATGATAGGCTCAGATTTGGGGTCAGGTGGTGCAGGAGTGTTATGATGCTGCAGTGAAATGGGGGTTTGGTCCCAATTGGGGGCTTGTTGGCCTGGCTTCATTTTTAAATAAAATATTATGTCCAACTCAAAAGGTTTTAGCATTGTCTTTATATATGAGAGGGGTGAGGAACCTGTTTTGAGTCAAAGGTCACTGACCCACAGAAAAGTCAGTTGGGGCCACACAAGTGAGATGCAAAAAAAAAAAAAAAAAAAAAGCTCCAAAAACCCCAAGCCTCACTAACGTGGTCCCAAATGTGCTGGTGGGGATAGGGGACAGAGTACTAGTGGGTGCTGGGGCTGGGGCGAGGGTGCTGCTGGGTGGAAGGATGCTGGCTCAGGTGGCAGGGTGCTGGGGCAAGGTGCTGGGGTCAGGGACATGGTCCTGCTGGGCACTAGGGTGACTGGCAGGGTGCTGGGACAAGGAACAGGGTGCTGCTGGGTGCTAGCGTGGATGGCAGGGTGCTGGGGCCAGGGCGGTGCTGAGTCCTGGGGTGTGAGGCAAGGTTCTGGGGCCAGGGCGGTGCTAGGGTGGATGGCAGGGCTGCCAAGGAGCGGGATAGAGATGGGGTGCAGGATTTGGGAGGGAGCTGGGGGGCGGAAGGGGACAAGGTCTGGGTGGTAGGTAGGGTGCAGAAGCAGGCTGGATGTAGGGTGTCTGGCTACGAGGAGGGTGCGAGGAGGGGACTTGGGTAGGAGTTGGACCTCCTGATCTGGCACCCTCTAGACCTGACTGGTCCCAGATGAGGAATTTTGGACCAGGGGAGGTCATTTCAGGGCTCCTGGTTCCCCTTCCCCACTAGGCTTCTTTGCACCTCTATCCCCTGCAACCGAACTAAGCTGCCCACCCCTGCTGGTTCCTGCACTTCCCCAAAACCATCCTCACAATCCAAGGGAGTGCAGCACCAGTTCCCTGCAGCCCCTCACAGCCCAGCTGAGTTGCCCGTCTGTTCTGTATGCTCTCCCCCATCCACCTCAGCCCAGCTGAGCCCTGCACTGGTTCCCTGCATGCCTCCCCCACATCACAGCTGAGCCCTGTTTCCCTGCACCTCCTCCAAGCCCCACAAAACTGCTGAGCCAAGAGCCGATTCCCTGTCCCTCCCTCCCCTTGAGTCTAGCCCCAGTTCCCGGCACCTCCCTCCTCCTGCAGTCAAACTGAGCTCTGAGCTCCACCCACACACACCCCCACCCACCCACCCACGCACCACCCCACAGCCCAGCCCAGCCCCCAGACCTCCCCACTCTGCAACCCAACTGACCTCAATTTCCCTGCACCTTCCCCCAAACCATGTAGACATGCTGAGCCAGTGCCGATTCCCTGCCCCTGCCTTCCTCCCTCCCCTTGGCTGTGTCTACACTGGCACGATCTTGCACCAAAGCGGCTGTTCTTGCGCAAAAATTTGCTGCCTGTCTACACTGGCCGTGTGTTCTTGCGCAAGTACACTAACGTTCTCATGTATGAAATCAGGGCTTCTTCCGCAAGAACTACGATGCTCCCGCTCAGGAATAAGCCCTTTTGAGCAACTATTCTTGCGCAAGAGGCCAGTGCAGATAGGCAACATGAATTTCTTGAGCAAGAAAGCCCTATGGCTAAAGTGGCCATCGGCACTTTCTTGGGCAAGAGTGTCCACACTGCCATAGATACTCTTGTGCAAAAGCACAGCTCGCACATGGAAGTGTGGATGTGTTCTTGCACAAGAACACTTGCGCAAGATGTTCATGCGCAAGAAACAACCAGTGTAGACATAGCCTAAGAGTTTCCTCACATGAGCAAAATGAATTTTGTGTTGTGTACCAGTATTGAGTTCATGTGGCTTGTTTGGATGTGCCACCCAAGTTATTAATAAATATTTTTAAACCTCTACCTTTTCCCTCTGCTGCCATATCTCCTCCCCTTGCTCCATCAGCTCCCCTGCTGCCCCCCACTCCTCACCCTCCTCTGCTGTCCTGACTCCTGCTCTTCTCACTGCCTTCAGCCCTCCTCCACCAGCCCTTCTCTCCTCCCTGTGCCCACTTCTCCAGTAGCCCCACTCTGATCATGTGAGCTACCCCTCCTCATCCCCTCTCCTAACTCCTCCCTCTACAAACCTGCCCTGCATCTCTCCTCTGATGGTGGTCCCTCCACTGCAGGTGTCTGCCCTTCTGCTTCACCCCAGAATCCCTTGGCACCTGCACCTTCTCTTACCCCTGCACCCTCCTGGTGCCTCCCCTTCCCTCACTTCCCTGCCCCTTTGCTCCAGTTTTCCCTGATGCCCACCCCTCACCACCCTCTGCCCCCATTCCCCTCATGCCCCTGTGCCCTCTCACACGACTTGCTCCATCCCAGCCTTCCTCATGCCCACCCCTTCTTTCAAGCCTTCTCCAGCACCTCCCTCACCCCTCTAGCCCCCAATGCCCTTACCTTCTCCTCCCAGCATCACCCTGTCCCCCGCCCACTGACACCTCTCCCCTCCTCCTGCCCTTTTCCTCATTGTCTGCGCTTGGCCCCCTGCCATTTATCTCTCCTCCACCCCGTCCCTTTGGTGCCTTCCCCTTCCCCTCTGCCTCCGCACAAGCACCTTCCTCTCTCAGCCCTTCCCCTCTGCACAAGCCCCTTCCCTTCCCTCCCTCTCCCTTTCCCTCTCCCTCTACCGTACCTTCTGCCTTCCACTGTGTGGGGCCGGAGTCTGTGCTCTGTCCCCGGACTCCGAACCCGCAACTCAGCCATGTGGTGCAACACAGCGCCCAGCAAGTTTAAAATCCCGGGCCGTGACGTTACGTCACGACCGGGCATCTCCCCGCCCACTGGTTTGAGCGTGCTGCGCAGGGCAGCAGCAGCCAGCAAGAGGGAGCTCAGAGAAGGTTGCGCAGGGCAGGGACGGGTACGGGGACGAGACGCTCTGGGGCCGGGGTGGGAGGACGCTCGGGGTCGGGACCCGCTCCAGCTCCAAATATTGCTGGAGCATGGGCACCATGAGCCCACACAACTCGCCGCCCATGCCTCTGCTGGATAGCTGGCTCTCTCTCTCTCTCTTTCAGAGGGGCCGGGGGAGCGCTCTCGCGAACCCCTCGTTTTGCTCCGCGGAACCCCAGGGTTCTGCAGAGCACCAATTGGGAAACACTGGCCTAACGGATAAAGAATACACTGCTTTAACATGAGCCTCTCATAGGCTACCAATCATGCCAACCATATTCAGTTTTGGAGCTAGAGGTGCACCACTGAGGCAGCACATATTTGTTGCCAAAAGCTGTAAATCAAGTGAAACTGCTAAAATGGCGGGAGTCACCAGATAAGCCCCCATACCCAGAGTTTGCCAAAGTGCTGAATGGCTTTTAACAGCAATACCATCTTTTGAGATGAAAAATAGTTTCTTCAGTTGGACTCTTATTCAAAGTTTAGAATCAGACAGTATATTGAGAAACCAGGACAGTTTGTCTTAATTTTCTACTTGATAAAATGAGATTGAATAGCTATCTGTTCTAGAGCTTGAGACACATGGAGATCCATACATAGAACACAGAGGACTTCAGTTTGAGTGACATGATGGAGATCTTGTGCTGCCAGCTCCAAAACATTATTTTTAGAAACATTCGAAACATTAAAATTACAATTTCCCAACAGATAAAGAGGGACTGATCCCAGAAGAAAAAATGAGTAGTAGCTTATGTACAAGTCATCATGATTTGACCACATGGACTAACTGCCTGAGAGATCACAAAATGTAACTAAGTGAGGAATTGCCATCAAGCAGGTCTCTTTCCAGTGAAGTTCCAGAGAGATCAGTTTTTGGCCCTACGATATTCAACATGATCAGTGACCTGTAAGAAAACAAATGACCACTGATCAAGTCTGCAGATGACAAAAACAGGGGCATCAGAAATAACAGGAGGGGTCACTGATTCTGAGTGATCTAGCTCACTAGGTAAACGAGAACACATTGCTTGCTCGTGCTTAATACAAACAAACGTAGTGTGTAATATCTGGGAACAAAGAACTCAGGCCATACCTACAGGATAGGGGACTTTATCCTGGGCAGTGGTGACTAAAATTTGGGGGTCGTGGTGGATAATCAGCTGAACATGAGCTCTCACTGTCAAACTGTGGCCAAGAGCACTTAATGCAATCATGGGATGTGTAAACAGTAGGAGCAGACAGGTTATTTTACCTCTCAACTTGGCACCTGTGCAACAGCTGCCTGAATACTGTGTCCAAAGTTCTGGTGCTCACAATTCAAGAGGGATATTGAAAAACTGACTGATTTGGAAACAAGCCACGAGAATGATTAAAGGATTAGGAATATTTTATAGTGGGAGACTCAAGCAGCTCAGTCTATTTAGTTTAACAAAGAGAAGGTTAAAGGTTGACATGATTAGTCTGTAAGTACCTACACGAGGAATAAATATTTGACAATAGGCTCTTAATTTCTCTCTCGATGAGATTGAGCACTATCAAATTTGAAATTGAAGCTAAACAAGTTAAGACCAGAAATAAGGCCTACATTTTTAACAGTGAGAATTAACCAATGGAACAATTTATCAAGTGTTGTGGGAGATTCTCCATCACTTAATTTTTTAAATCAAGATAGGATATTTTTATAAGAAGATCTGCTCTCATTATTTTCATGAAGTTCTATGGCCTGTGCTATATAGGAGGCCAAACTAGATGATCACAAAATCTATTAATTCAATTATTACACATAAAACTTCCTTTGTTACATTTAAAAATGTATCCAATACATTTAAACTATTGATATGTTTCACATCTATAGCTAGATTTATTAAACATTTTAAAAATTGTTAGACAATCCAACTTTCACTAAAAGGAAAATTGTTACAAATGATAAGTAAATCTTTTATTGCAGGGGGAGCTAGTATCAGCCACTCTACTTCGGTTACTCTCCATTACAAAAAAGAGAGTTGCTACATTTTCCTTTTAAAAGCTCTCAGGACAGTATTGTTCGCAGCAGGCTTTTGGTAATAGGCAGAGGGAGCATCTTTAGACTATAGAAGAGTCTTTTCCTCGCCTCATGATTTGGCTGAGGCATGAAGTGTTAAATATTACCATTTGCCTTCTTTCACTTCCAATCCTCAGGGGAAAAAAACTGACAACCTTCCAAAAATGAACATTCTTAAGCCTGTCACCAGCCCAGCTGGAGCAACATACACTGTACACATTTGGAAATCCTGGGAGCTGACAGAAACTATAGAGGGGGTAACCCCTAACCCTGTTAGCTTCCTGAACCAGCACATTTACTTCCTCTCCCAGCCCCCTTTTGAGCATCACTTAGGGTAGGAGTCAGGGAAACTCCATGGGGTGAGAGATGCTGAAAGCCAGACTCCTCCTAAATACTCCCTGGACCCTGTGCCAATCCTGCCCTGGGGCAGGAGCCCCTCCCATGAGAGAGACAGGAGAGGGACAGCAAGGTCAGGCCAGACTCCCATCCACTCTTTTGGGAAATTTCCCTTTCCTTGCTGCAGCTAAATAATTAAATCCTGTTGCTCAAGATGTAGCAGTTTATATGTGCAGCTGACAGTTTGGGATTCAAGCCCTGATGGGGATTCAGGCTGTGGAAGAAGGTGGCTGCTACAGTTGCAAAATAGAGTTTGCTTACCTTTCTTTCAAGTTACATTAATCCAAGGGGCGCTCCATGCAGGCAGAAGGGTGCACGAGTTTACCTATTTGTTAGCATTTTAATCATGTCACTCTATATTCCTGCTCTCATTACCACAGGGCAGCAAGAAAAAAAAAAAACACACAGGATATTGTGTGTTGAGCATTTGTGTGTCTCCTCTCTTGTAGGGGACAAAGTTCTATTTTGTAAGTCTCTCCATTCAGCGCATATGTAATACAGAAACTGCCAGACTGGAACAAACCCATCTGACAGCAACCAGTCTCTGATGCTTTAGAAGATAGTGAACAAATTCCACAGAATGAATTTGAGACTGTCCCTGCCTGAAAGTTTCCCCCAACCAACCCATTTAAGTAGGGGTTTGTTTAAGCCCCGATTAATGAGGGTTTCTCTCTCTTCCAAAATGTCGGTTAGCAATTCTGGATGTTTTCCTTGTATACACATCCAATCCTTTGAATCACGCTCAACTCTTGGCTTTAAAAAACTGCTTGCAGCAGTGAGTTCCAAACTTTAGTTACACATTTAATGGAGGATCCTCTCACACTTGTACTGAGGACAAGGAGAATAGGAGTGTCTCAGGCAAGATAATGAGTTAATACAGGCTGCAGAGACTTCCATTTTCAAATCAGATGAGGACAGTATAGTCTCAGCAATCCCTGAGACTACAGCTTGGATGAGGGCTAACTGGTTGAAGCTGAACGCAGATAGCACTGGTGAGCTACGGAAACCATTCGGCAGATAGCAAGAGTTGATATTGGTCCTCAGAGGATTTTTTTAACACCTTTTGTCAGTGAAGTGCACAACCTAATGTCCTTGTTGAATCCCTGCTGCTTTTATATCAAGCAGCAGCCAGTACTGTTTATTCTCTTCACTTGGTTAGGAGATGGAGTCCTCTTCTACATAGATACTTACAAGGTAGCTCCTTTGGACTACATTATTACAATGAACTCTACTTGTGGGTTATACGTGACCAGCATTTGGAAGTTTTACATAATGAAGAATATGGGGAGGAGGGAGAAGAGATCATCTCTTTAGCAGTGCTTCTTACCACCAGTAATTCACACCTATTCGCCACAGTTTGTTCCTGTTCCGGGTAGGCATCAGCATTCATAGATTTTTCTGGTCAGAAAAGATCTTTAGATCATCCATATTATCGGGGATCGCCTGAACCCGGCTCTTCCGGGTATAATTTGTCGAGCCCTGCATATTATACAAGGTGTCAGACTTAGCCATTGAATTGCAACCAGTTACCTTGTACTGAGCTCAGTAATTTGTGACTAATGCATCTCTTCCAGAAAGACGGAGCTGAAGACTTCAAAAGATGGCAAACCCACCATTTCCTTTGATAGTCTGTTCAAATCACACTCACTGGTAAATGTTTGTCTTATTTCTAATTTGACCTTTTTGCCTTTAATTTCCAGGTATTGGTTCTTATTGTACCCTTCCCTTTTTGTTACAGAATGCATTAATTCTTGGAATTTTCTATCTATGGAAGTGCCTATACAGTAATCAAATCACCTCCTGATCTTCTTTCTGATATACTAAACAGATTTAAGCCACTCAGCTCTCAAATTTTTTTTTGTCCAATTTTTCAGCATCCCTTTTACAAAGGGTGACACCAGAACAGAATGCAGTGTTCCAGAATTAAGCTCATCAATGCCTCAGAGCTAAAAGCAGCTCCCTGCTCCCACTCACTACTTGTTTATATATCCAAGGATCACATTAGCTCTTTTTGCCAGAGCATCACATTGAGAACCCACATGGAGGTGTGCCTGAACAAGGAATATGCACGGCCATCCTCTAAGTGTGGGGTCTGCACCATGGCTCACTCAGTGACTGTTGCCTTATCAATGGCCCGTGAGTAGATGAGTGTCAACTGACCAGATTTCATGATGGCCTTAGAGCCCTTAGGGCTGATGAAACGAACTGCAAATGTTAGCAGAAGCTGTTTAAAACTGTGAACCCCCTGGTTCTGTGACCTTCCTTGCCTTGCACAGTGACACACACAGTCAGTGTGTACCAAAATATGATAACACTATTTACCCTTTTCTTGTCTAGTTCTCTGTGTGTGTCTCCTTCCTGGGTACTTTTTAAGAGCACCTTATGTAATATCATAGGAACTAAGATCATATTAAGCTAAGTGAAGTTAATACTGAGGTAGTTACAGGGTAGTTGTGCTCATTTACTAATGTATGTAAAGTGAAGTGGTTTTATCAGATTTGCATTCAAATAAGGAGAAAAAGTCTGCCTTCTTTTTTTCTACTTCGATCCCTATATACAGTACAGTCATAGCTGTGTAGGTCCCAGGATAGAGACAACCAACTCAATGATTCTGGTAAACCCCAAAGCCCCATACGAGTAGGAGATCTATTGAAGCGGATAAGACGTAGGGATGTAAACATAACCCCCCCCACTAATAATGTAACTGATACATGCCCCGCAGGCTGCTGGGAGTTTAACCAGTAAGGTTAAGTGATAAGCTAATGCTTATTGGTTAACACATTAAACTCTTACATCCCCAGTAATAAGGAGCATGGATATTATGAATATGCATAGGTCACATTTCAACCTCATTACCGTGGTATTAGCCTTCTTTCCAGTAGTATACCTAGCAGTAAAGTCCCTAGGGAAGTGGGTGGAGGATTTCTAATTCCAAACAAGGACTAGAGAACCCTTTGCCTAAAGCAAGCATCAGATTGAGAAGGCAAATTGAGAAAATGGTTCTGCATAAATGTGCATACTGAATGCCCAATTGCAGTTCTCTAGGGTTCTATGTTGGAAACATTAGAAGCTTGTTGTCAATGTCTCAGCTGAGAGTTCAAAAACACTCAGGCTCCAACAACCTCCCCAAACCAAACGTAGTCCATTTCAACAAACTTTCAGTGGAAACGGTATCGCCCTTGCATTTTATATAACCTTTTGGGATTAAAACTAGGGCTTTCAGGAAGTCATTTTGACTAATGAGTAAAAACTAGAGATGTTAAGGACTAGTTGACAATCCGAAAAGCAAATGCTTATCAGATAGTTGACAGGATAGTCAACTTGTCACCACCTCCCCCTTGCTGCCTCTATCAGATGAGGGAGGGGGGGGAGGAGAGGAGAGAGAAGAAGTGGGGGTACTTCAAAGGGGTAGTGCTGCACAGAGCCTGGGATCAGCTGGGGACTCCCCAGCTGCCCCCAGCCTCCACACTGCGCTGCCGCTTGAAATGCCACAAGGAGCTCTGTGTCGGGCTCATTGGGGCATTTCAAAGTGGCAGCGCTACACGCAGCCTGGGATCCCAGCTGACCCTGGACTCCATATGGAGCTGCCCCTTTGAAACACCGCCATGGCATTACAAAGAGGCAGCACCCACCCTATCAACTATCTGATTAGTCAATTACATGCTACTTAACATCCTTAGTAAAAACTCAAAGCCCGTACATTTTAGGATATGGAGCCTTATTTCTTCCTCATAAGAGGTTTTGGAAAAAAATGCAAGTTATGTAACCAGAGTTCTTAGCGGTGGACCCTGCTTGTACTCCCTGCACACTTCCTTGGACCATGCTATGTGCTGCTGGGGGAGTTGAAACTTTGAAATTGGCAGCTTTTGATGCCTATAAATGACTCAGGTGGGGTATCTTGAATGGTCCTTCAATGAGTTTGCTCCTTCCCTGCAGAGAGTTCCTAGAAGGCAACATTAAGCAAATGGATTCACAGATTCCAAGGCCAGGGGGACAAAAGTGATCATCTTGTCAGATCTCCTCTAAATGCCAGCCATACACCTTGCCCCAAAAGTTTCTAGGACTTCTTTTTTAAAACCAATCTTGATTTTAAAATGGTCAGTAATGGAGATTCCACTGATTCTTGGTACTTTATTCCAACTGGTTATCTAATTACGTATATTAAAATCTATGAAGTGCTCCTTGTTGGGACCCTACAAGGTCTCATCTTGCAACCATTCTTTTCAATGTGTAAATGAACCTGCTAGAAGATGCACATTTAGACTGCCTTCTTTTCACTGAACCCAGATCCTATGATGTCATTATTCTGCCTCTTTCCCAATGAGATTACTAGATTTAAGTAAACAGGTTGCAACTCAAGCCACATAAGACTGATGAGACACTTGATTAGAAAATCCAACAAAAAGTTTTATCAGCACCATTATTGAAGGAGCATGCCTAGTTTCCATTAAAATTGACTGTAGCTGTTTATCTTATTGGATCTTCACATAGTAGTGATGGTAGGTGGGACTGCTTATCAGCAACAGTCAGCAGAGACAGGTATTCCTCTCCATTGCAAAATTCAGAGCCTTTATCTAGACCTCGGTCACCTCCGGGTGAAAGTATTTGCAATGCACTCAGTAAAGACTATGATAGAAGACCACTCAGAAGCTTCAGTTATTGCAGAATCATAGAACACTAAAATGGGAAGAGGATCAAGTCCAGTCCCCTGCCCTCATGGCAGGACCCAGTAATGTCTAGACCATCCCTGACAGATGTCTATCTATCCTGCTCTTAAATACAGGTCGTCCCCAACTTACGAACGAGTTACGTTCCAAACAGTTGGTCGAAACTCGATCTGTTTGTAAGTCGGACCCCATTCATTTAAATGTGACCGCGCTGTTCGTAAGTGCGGACCACGTTTGTAACTCGGGGACCGGCTTAATGGGAGGTTGATCGTAAATATGAATGGTTGTAAGTCAACGTGTTCGTAAGTTGGGGACGACCTGTATGTCCAGAGATGGAGATTTCACAACCTCCCTAGGCCATTTATGTCAGCGTGTAACCATCCTGACAGTTAGGAAGTTTTTCCTAATGTCCAACCTAAACCTCCCTTGCTGCAGTTTAAGCCCATTGCTTCTTGTTCTATCCTCAGAGGCTAAGGAGAAGAATTTTTCCTCCCTCCTCCTTGTGACACCCTTTTAGATACCTGAAAACCACTATCATGTTCCCTTTCAGGCTTCTCCTTTCCAAACTAAACAAGACCAATTCTTTCAGTCTTCCCTCATAGGTCATGTTCTCTAGATCTTTCATCATTCTTGTTGCTCTTCTATGGACCTTCTCCACATCTTTCTTGAAATGGACAAGAACTGGATACAATACTCCAATTAAAGCCTAATCAGCAGAGTACAGCAGAAGAATGACTTCTCATGTCTTGCTCACAACACTCCTGTTAATGAATCCCAGATTCATGTTTGCTTTTTTTGCAACAGCATCACAATGTTGACTCATTTAGCTTGTGGTCCACTGTGACCCCTAGATCCCTTTCTGCAGTACTCCTTCCTAGACACTCGCTTCCCATACTGTATGTGAGAGACTAATTGTTCCTTCCTAAGTGGAGTACTTTGCATTTCTCTTTTTTAAACTTCATCCTATTTACCTCAGACCATATTTCCAGTTTGTCCAGATTGTTTTGAATTATGACCCTATCCTCCAAAGACGATGCAACTCCTCCCAACTTGGTATCATCTGCAAACTTAATAAGCATATGCTAATATCTAAATTGTCGATGAAGATATTGTACAGAACCGACCCCAAAACAGACCCTTGCGGCACCCCACTTGTTATGCCCTTCCAGCAGGATTCTGAATCGTTAACAACTACTCTCTGAGAACAGTTATCCAGCCAGTTATGCACCCACCTTATAGTAGCCCCATCTATGTTGTATTTGCCTAGTTTATTGATAAGAAGATCATGAGAGACTGTATCAAATGCCTTACTAAAGTCTAGGTACACCACATCCACTGCTTCTCCCTTATCCACAAGACTCGTTATCCTATCAAAGAAATCTATCAGATTGGTTTGACATGATTTGTTCTTTACAAATCCATGCTGGCTGTTCCCTATCACCTTATTATCTTCCAGATGTTTGCAGACAAATTCCTTAATTACTTGCTCTATTATCTTTCCTGGCACAGAAGTTAAACTGACTGGTCTGTAGTTTCCTGAGTTGTTCTTATTTCCCTTTTTATAAATGGACACTAGATTTGCCCTTTTCCAGAATGCTGCAGCGGTTTAGTTTTGAGGTTTGTCGGGGCACCTATCACAGCAGTTAATTAAATGCTCAAGTGTATGCAATAAGGGTGTTAAGAAGCCAGTAAGTGACTAATCATGTACTCGATACAATTTGTATCGAGTACATGATTGGTCGATAAGGGGCTGCTGCGGCTCTGCAGTTTAAATGTAGTAGGAGCTGGGCGTACAGGCAGCCCAGCTCTTACTACATTTAAACTGCAGAGCCACAGTGGGGGTAGGTCCTGGACCGCTCACGCCGGGTCTGGACCACTGCGGCTCTGCCTTTTAAATGTAATAAAAGCCAAGTGGCTCTTACTACATTTAAAAGGCAGAGCCACAGCGCTGCTGTGCCTCTGCCTCCCCTGTCCCCCATTCCGCACCACAGAGACAGTGCTGGGGGGAACCGGCTTTTAAGCCAGCTCCCCAGCACTGGCCCTGCTTCCCGCCTTGCTGGCTCTGATAGAGGCAGCAAGGGAGAGGGGGAAATGGGAGTAGTCAACTCGACTACTCTTTTACCTCCCTACTATGCAACAGCTGCCTGTTCATTTCCAGATTCAATCAAAACTGCTGGCAATGATGTTGGTTGGTTTTGGTACTACACCAGCAGTGTGGCTGGAGCATAAAGAGAGGCATGAAAGCAAGAGCTCTCAATCTTGCACTACTGTCTATATTAGTATATAATTAAAGCTGTGCGAGCCATTCCATGCCCCACACCACCAAAAGTGGATACAGTACATCATTTAAGTAGTGTTTTATACCGACCGTTATTTCCACATGGAAAGGGTAATACCCTGTACTGGTATTGGATACCTTTATATTAATACAACTGCACCCACTCTAGCATTACCACCAGTATAACTATTAACAACACCCCCTACTTGAAATAATTACACGGTTACAAAAATTGTGTGTAATCCAAGCCCTACGTAAAAACTGTACAAATGCAAAAAGGGGGTTTGGAAACAGCACAATGGCATGGAAATGTGAATGGAAAACAGTGACTAGGAAGAGAACTTCCAATTGGTTCTGAGATTTTTCTTCACCCTTTTGGTAAAGATTTTCAGACCTCTACTCTATTAATACTAATGTAATGAGTTGAAGATTCAAAAAAATCTTTTGAAAGTGTATGGTAATGAGGGACTTGGAAAAGGAGAGAGAAGGGGTAGGGTGACATAAGGGCAGGTCGATTTAAGCCACGTTAGTGACGTAACTCAAATCACTGTAGCTTAGATCGACTTACTGCAGGGTCTCAACCATGCAGAATCAACAGAAGAAGCCATTGACTCGTCTTATTCATCTCATTCTGGTGCAGAAGCCTCGACAGAAGAGTGATCATCAGTCAATTTAGCGGGTCTTCACTCGACCACTAAATCAACCTCTGGCGGATCAACTGCTGTGGCCAAATCGAGACAAATTATTCCTAAACACCTCCCCTTTCTTATAAGGGGCTGCAGACAAATTGGCTTCAACTGGCATGAGGGGACTTGAAAGGCTTCTCTTATGAAAGAAAGTGGCAATGGACTTTTATTTTAGTGTAACAACTTACCTAAACCTAAAGCTGCGTCTAGACTACGATTTTGCACAAATACTTTTAACGGAAAAGTTTTTCCGTTAAAAGTATTTGCGCAAGAGAGCATCTATACAGGCATGTGCTTTTGCGCAAAAGCATCCATGCCAGTGTAGACGCTCTCTTGCGCAAGAAATCTCCGATGGCCATTTTAGCCATCGGGCTTTCTTGCGCAAGAAATTAACGTGGCTGTCTACACTGGCCTCTTGCAAGAATACTTGCAAGAGGGCTTATCCCTGAGCGGGAGCATCGGAGTATTTGCACAAGAACCACTGATTTTGTACATTACAAAGTCAGTGTTCTTGCGTAAATACTCGCGGCCAGTGTAGACAGGCGGCAAGATTTTGCGCAAAAGCGGCCCCTTTTGCGCAAGATCGCGCCAATGTAGACGCAGCCAAAGTGTGTGTTGGGAGAGGGAAATATTCTTAAAAGCTTGTGCCTTCGCAGCTATTTTCAGAAAGCTGGCTGGTTTGGAAAGGCATGTATGTGTTGCAAGCGTACACTGTGATCACAGTGCAGACACACTGCACTGGAGCTAGCTATAGATGTCTGAAGCATCTGTAAAGTTTTAAAAGTGACCCAGGCTAATCTGTATAAATATGATAATGAGGTTTCATGGGTACAACCCACTTCATCTGAAGAAGTGGGTTGTACCCACGAAAGCTCATAATATCTTCATTTTTATAGTCTCTAAGGTGCTGCAGGACTATTCATTGTTTTTTAAGGTCTTTTTAGTTACAGACTAACATGCTACCCATCTGAAACTTTACAAATATATTAGCAATCTCAAATAATCTGATAATTAACTAGAGGTAAAGAAACAACAAAACAAAACAAAACTTCAGACAAGACCCAAAGTAACAGAAAATCATGTTTCAGGCCAAGTGGAGGGGGAAATATAGGAGCATCCAGGCTGTTCTGAAGCTTTCCAGAGAACAAAATGCTTAAGTTTACCACAGAAAGTAAAGGAAAGCTTCAAAGATTTCAAGAGGGACTTACTGTGGTCAGCACAGTAGGCAAAGTCAATGAAGAATCTGAGAGCACAGCGTGCAGAGGTATTTTTGTCCCTTCCGGCAAGAAAGCCAAAAAGCATGCAATGTCGCTTTTGAACACGAGTGACTGAAGGAAGGCCAAGATTATGACATTTTGAGACAATCAAGCCACTTTTCATACAAAGTGCTGCTGTAGCTGTGCTGGTCCCAGGATATTCGAGAGACATGTGGGTGAGGTAATATCTTCTATGGGGCTAATTTCCATTGGTGACTCGGTCCCATAAAAGATATTACTTCACCCCCTTGTCTCTCTCAAGCCACTTTATACTCAGGATTTGCCACTGCTAGCGTGTAAGGAATGTCTCTAGCTGCTTTAAGTCTGCCTGTCAGAGGGTGCAGACTTCTAGCTTGTGCAGTGATAAAGACAGTACACAGGTTTGATAGATGCTGAACTTTGACTCCTGACAAAGATGCTTTTGCACCCATAGAAGTGAGACATGGACTTCATGCAGAAGGCAGCTATTTCAAGGAATGTCTGGCTTGCTACAATTGGTTTAGCTCTTGTTGCAGCCTCCGTAGAGAGGAAGGCATTGCTGTAGTCAAAATGAGCAAGTCAGGACCTAGGCAGATCCTAAAAATTGTAAACTTAAAAAACAACAAACGGTCTGGTAGCACTTTATAGACTAATGAAACATGTAGATGGTATCACGAGCTTGAAGAAGTGAGCCGTGCCCACGAAAGCTCATGATACCATCTTCATGTTTTGTTAGTCTATAAAGTGCTACCAGACCATTAGTCTGTACAGGATAAACTTAAAAAACACCAATCTCGGCTACCCCTGAAGGTCCTAAAATTATATCTAGGAAAAAGTGGTAGGATTGGGAGGCGTATAAATGTGTTAAGAAAACAAATAGGAGAGGCACTGAAGATACAAAGGTTGAGAAAGAGACAGGGGCAGCCAGAGCAATTGTGAGGGGGAAAGATTTTTGTCAATCTTGGATATAAAGTTATTACCCATCCTAAGTACTATAAACTTCCAAGTCTGTTTTTCTGAGAGTCAAAAGGTAAGATGACACAAATTCATCTTTTAAAAACCTATATTTTTACCTAAACATGAGAGATGTTTTACCTGCTTTGTATTAGAAAACCATAAGCCTTTCATCCCATACCTAGATTTCTGTGCCTAATCTAGTTCTTCCTGAAGCCTTTATAACTTCCAGTATGAGGAGTCGAGGCTTAACGGGTCTAAAGAGACCCCCCACTGCTCATGACCTATCTACATACTTTTTGTGGGGGTATCAGGGAAGAGAAATTCTAGAAGAAAACAATAGCTGGGAACACAGTAAAAAAAGACATTTTGGACACGTCAAATATTGATTAATTGCATCCTTTATCAGCACTGTTTACTTTGAGCAATAATTTAAATATCTTCCATGACAACTCACTGCTTTGGCACTGTACTAAAGTCTTGAGTTTCTCACTTATTTTCATCTCATTCTGAAAGAAATGTTGATAATCAAAGAATATTGAGCAGCAACCAATTTTCAGCTATATTTAATGTCAGGATATTATGCCACTTGCAGCTGACAGTGCTTCCCACAACTTTAAAATTCAATTTTTATTTAAAACAGTACTCTGATATCCCCAACTCATAACTCTGGTCATCTGAAGAAGTGGGCCGTGCCCACAAAGCTCATGATCCCATCTACGTGGTTCTTTAGTCTATAAAGCGCTACCAGACCATTGGTTGTTTTTTCTGTAACAGACTAACTCAGCTACCCCCATAAGCTCCTAAATGCCTTTGAGCTTAGCTAGAGTTACTACAAAGCCTAGGACTTATGTCACGAAATAAAATGACCCGTGTAGCAAATGCTGTTGATGTTCCAAAGCACAGTAAGCATAGGAGAGGTTATGAACACAGTTCCCACACAAGAAACAGCAACTTCCCACACCCACTGACATAGCAGATCTCACAGTGAACTCTCAGTGCAGCGCTAACTAAGCGTGCATTCACATGTGTAAGTGTGTGTGTGTGTGTGTGTGTCACTCACGGGGCAGCTCCAGCTCACCGAGAGTGTGTGTGTGTGTCACTCACGGGCAGCCACTCACGGGGCAGCTCCAGCTCACCGAGAGAGAGAGAGAGAGTGTGTGTGTGTCACTCACGGGGCGGCTCCAGCTCACCGAGTGTGTGTGTGTGTGTGTGTGTCACTCACGGGCGGCTCCAGCTCACCAGTGTGTGTGTGTGTGTGTGTGTGTGTGTGTCACTCACGGGGCGGCTCCAGCTCACCGAGTGTGTGTGTGTGTGTGTGTGTGTGTGTGTGTGTCACTCACGGGCGGCTCCAGCTCACCGAGTGTGTGTGTGTGTGTGTGTGTCACTCACGGGGCAGCTCCAGCTCACCGAGCGTGCCTGTCTCTCTCTCACAGGGCGTCGAGCCCAGGCCCCGAGACACACCGCTCCAGACGGCAGCCCCAGCCCCCATCGCGCCCAGGCATGGCTCCCGCGCCGGCTCGTCTCGCGCAGAGGAGGCGCCGGAGACTCAGCCCCCGGTCACCGCGGCCTGGGCCGGCACAGGAACCCGAGCTGGGGCCGCGGCCTTGGCGGGCTCTGCCCTCGCCCGGCCCGCAGGGACACGGCTCTGAGGGGCGCCAGCCCGGCGACTGCCCTCGGCCCGCCCGGCTCCCCGGGCCCTGCCGCGCCGCCCGGTACCTGCAGGCCCGGCTCGCTCGCGCCTCGCTGACGCCGCTTCCTACTCCAGGGCCCCCGAGCTGCAGCGGCAGCAAACGGCAACAGGCGCGGCAGGGCGTGCGCGCTCACGAAACAGCGCGTGCGCGCGCGCGGCCGCCAACAGAGCCAATCAGCGCCGTTGACGCAAAGGCTGCTGGGAAACAGAGCTATAAAAGCCCGGGAGCTATTTACGTTTTACGCCTCCCGAGTTTGCTGGAGTTCTTGCGCCTGCGCCCTCGCGGCGAGACCAGGCGTGAGGCGAGGCGGGACAGGACTCAGTACGGGGGTGTCTCATAGCAACGGGAGAGCGGGGGCGCCGCGCACGCGCGTTGCTGTTCCCTGGTGCTTTGGGTCGACAGGTGCGGCGGGGGCTGTCCTCCCGCGCAGGCGCAGTGCCGGGCGGCCGCCATGTCGGTGCAGGAGGACCCGGTGCAGCGCGAGATCCACCAGGACTGGGCCAACCGCGAGTACATCGAGGTGATCACCAGCTCCATCAAGAAGATCGCGGACTTCCTCAACTCCTTCGGTGCGTGCGCGGCCCTCCCCTCCCCTCCCCGCCCTGCCCCGCCCTCGCCCCGGCCCGCCCCGCCCCGCCCCGCCCCCCCTGCCCCTCTCTCCGCCGCCCCGCCCCGGCCCCGCCCCCGCCCCTCCCCCGCCCCCCCGCCCCTCCCCGCCGCCCCCCGGCCCCCCGCCCCCGCCCCGGCCCGCCCCCTACCCTCTCCCCGCCGCCCGCCCCGGCCCCGGCCCCCGCTACCCCTCTCCCGCCGCCCCGCCCCCGGCCCCCGACACCTGCCTCCTCTCCTCCCCGGCACAGCTCTATTCCCCCGGCTGCCGCGCCCCCCTGCGCTATGGCCCCGCCCCGCGGTTCCGTGCCCCGGCGGCTCTAACGGCCCCTTCTCCCGCAGACATGTCCTGCCGCTCCCGCCTCGCCACCCTCAACGAGAAGCTGACGGCGCTGGAGCGACGCATCGAGTACATCGAGGCCCGGGTGAGGGCGGCGGCCGGGCGGGCTCAGCCCCCGCTGGCCGGGACGCGGGACAGCCCGGGCCCTGCTGCAGCCAACCTGCTCTCTGCCCCCGGCAGCCCTCCGAACCCCGCTGCTCTCGCCGTCACCTGGGGGGCGGCGCAGGCCACGGGGGCCTTCTCCCCGTGCCGGCGCTCCTGCCTCCGCCTGCTCCGGGGCCTCCCGGCAGGACCTGCGCTTGGCCAGCCGGGCTGGCGGGGGGACTGGGAGCCTGGGAAGGGGTGAGGCTGGCCCGGGGAGGAGCCTGGCCTGCGGGCTCGCTTGTCCCCAGTGCCCAACCTTCGGCGGCGCGTTCGCTTTCCCTGGGGCCCGCCCCTCGCTGAGCAGGCTGTGCTCTCCTTTGGCAGGTAACGAAGGGCGAAACGCTGACCTAGCTGCAGACGGCCGGTGGGGAGCCGACCCGGAGAAGACCGGGCTGCTGCGCCATAGCTGACTGTCGGGATCTGATTTCTTCATTACTTTCTGCCGTTGGCGGGACTTGCTTGTTTCTGCCCCGAGATGCCGTAGCCCTGCCTGGGGCGCGTGGCTCCAGGGTGACTCCAGAGAGAGATGATAACATGCCAATGAGCATGTTGAATTCAGTGATTTTAGCCAGATTCGTGCACCGGTTAACTCCTCAGCCCCTTAACCTCTCTCTCGCTCCCCGCTATGCATGTAGAACTCCTCCTGCACTTTGTAACTGCAGCGTCTCGCTGGCCAGAGGTCTTTTCCGGGAAGAAAACCTCTCTTGGAGCTGACCGGCTGAAGGCCTGATGTTTGAGCCACCCCAGCGGTGGTTTCGGTTCCTTTAGCAAGCGCTGCAATTTGTCTCTTAAGCAAAAACATCAGCGTCTCCCTCCTTCCAGTCCGCGAGCAGAGCAGTAGATGTACAGTGTCTGGAGGACAGGAGATAGGTAATGTGCCAAGATCAGCTCTCTGGGCAGGGTGGGTTTCAGAGTTTTCGATGTCTTTTGTATTGTGTAGTGTCACGTGGGGGGTGTCTCCCGGTTGTGTTGCCACAATAAATTGTCTCTGCTGAGCTGATCTCTAGCTGGAGTGCACGTCTGGGTTGCCAGGGGGTGGGTGCAGGCGCAGGCGCATGGCCATGGAGGGCAGATGGGCTAGAGGAGTCTGGTGCTATTACTATAAGAGGTGCAGTTGCTTTTTGCTATTCTTGTCTTCCTTCCTTGTACCTCCCCAAAAATGATCAGGGATCCTAGTTTTCTGTGGTTAACCCCCAACCCCCAAAAATAAATCTGGCCAAAGGGTTCTCTTTGTCTGCAAGGCCTACTTCTGTTCCTCTCTACGTTCACAGATCTGGGGACGGAGTTCCTCTGAGTTGTCTGCTATTCAGGGTTCTCTGCTTGGTGTCCCTTTACGATTCCCTGGTTTTTGGCCCTTTGACACCTCATGCTTGTCCTTGCTTTTTGCCTTTGTTGTCTCCTGAGTTGTGTAGCATCTCCCTAGGCAGGGGCAGGGCTTTTAGGTGTGGGGTGGGCACAGAACTCAGGCCATTTTCCTGTAGCCATTAGGGATGTGATAGTTAATGGATTAACTGGTAAGCCTCACCCATTAACTGTTGGGGGCTGGAGCAACTCTGTGCCTGCCACAGGCAGGGGGCTGCT
The DNA here is from genome assembly GCA_019425775.1 of Rafetus swinhoei. NCBI lineage: Eukaryota > Metazoa > Chordata > Testudines > Trionychidae > Rafetus > Rafetus swinhoei. The sequence goes on along the minus strand of CM033435.1, from coordinate 657,943 downwards.
CCTGCACTGTGGGGGGACCACTGCGGACAGGGGCTGCTCTGGGTGGTCTTGAGCAGCCCCTACCTACGGTGAGGGGGTGCTTCTCCAGCCCAATGAGGGGACACTTGAGCTGGGCAGGAGCGGCCCCTTCCCCTTTAAATTGGTTAACCTGTTAAACATATTAAGTAGTTTTTACATCCCCAGTAGCCATCTGGTCTGATCCTGTCATGGGGTAAGATGTCATTTGGAATCCTGTGTACAGTTCTGGTCAAGACATGCTCCATGCTCAAGACAGATAAACTCCAAACTGGCACTGGTGCAGAGAAGAGATGCTAGTGGTGAATACATTCAGGCTGGAAATTAGGAGTTTTCTCATCACCAGGATGATGAGGTTCTGCAACAGCCTCCCCCTAGAGCCTGTGCAACCAAACAAGTTAGTTTTAAGAATGAGCTGGCGAAATTGCTGAGTGTGATTGTATAACTGGGTGGCATGTGATCACTTCCTCTCTTCCCTAGGGGGTGCTTGGAACAACTCTTGTGCAGTGTGCAACAGGCAGCAGCAGCAGCGGGAGGCGAGGCGAGTTGATCAGTGGGGCTGCGGATGGGTGGGAGACGCTGGGGGAGCTGAGGAACTTGGCTGCCAGTGGGTGCTGAACACCTGCTACTTGTTTTCCCGTGCAGTACCCATGGCGTCCGTGCCTGTGATGGTAGGAGGCCGTGCCTAGCAGCCCTGGCATGGCCCTTCCAGTTATTGCTTTCTGTGTACAGGAGGGATGCTAAAGTTTTAAATGGTTAACCCGTTACCCAGTAAGCATATGCCTTACCAGCATGTTTACTGGGTATCTGGGTAACTGGAGGGCCCAGCCTGTGGGAGCAGTCCCTTCCCTTCCTCCCGCCCATGGTGGCCCAGCCAGCAGGATTCCAGCCACAGTGGGGACAGAGCAGCTCCAACTGCCCATGGCCATGGCAGGATCTAAACAGCTGGCTGACGTGGCCCCAGTCTCAGCAGCCCCAGTAAGATACCCACCCTGGCTGCCCTGCCCCCACCAGTGATTAACCAGTTAACTGTTTAACCACTTAAAATTATATCATTTAACTGTTTTGATCAAAATTTACATTGTAGTCTATGGCTTTATGCTTCAGAGTTTCAGCCCACTTGTGGGGTTGGAAGCAGTGTGGGGTCAGTCTACTGATCCATCTGGGATGACCATGGCTGGAGATAGGGCATTGAGCAGAACGGGCCAGGGCTCTGAGGTGGCTCTGGGCATTCTGTCTCCCGAGGGTGCTTAGCTGGGTGGTTCTTGTTCGGGATCCAAAGTGTTGACCATGCATGGGGTCAGGAAGGAATTTTTCCCCTGGGTCAGATTGGTGGGGACCTGGGGGATTCTTTGTGCTTTACTCTGCAATGTGGGTTATGGTCACTTGCCAGGATTAAATGGGTGTCTCTCACTTAATGATTTCCCTGCCATTGCAACACCCTTGAGCACCTAGTCCTTTCTGTGCTGTCTGTGGCAGGTAATAGTCTAGTTCCCTGGGTGCTGTAGCCTAATTCTGGTAGTTGGATTTAGTGGGCAGATGCTGGGGGCTGATGGCCAGTGCTATACAGCAGGTCAGACTAGAGCAGTGGTTCTCAAGCAGGGGTACATATACCCCTGAGGGCATGCAGAAGTCTTCCAGCGGTGCAGCAACTCACCTAGAGATTTACTTCATTTTCTAACATTCTGAAAATCTGTATAATTAGCCAAGTCTGTACAAACTAATGTCATACAATGACGTGTTTATGCTTCTGTATAATAGACACTGAAATGTGGGGACAATCTTTACATTTCAGCTTTTTTGTATCATACAGGGAAAAGGAGAGTCCCAGTTTTCAGTAATAGTGGGCTGCGCCGCTCTTTTTGTATGTTTGTCTGATTTTGTTAGCAAGCAGTTAGTGAGGTGAAGTGTATGGGCACACCAGACAAGTCAGACCCCTGAGAGGGGTTTAGTAGCCTGGGGAGACTGAGGGTCATTGGACTAGATCATCTGGTCCCTTCTGGCTTTGAACTCTGACTCTGCGGTCACAGTTGAGGGCACCTGGCCCTGTATTTACCCATGGTGGCCCAGCCGGGGGACCTGCTCCTGGGCTTCGAAACTCCTCAGCTGTTTCTCTTCTGACCGGGGCCAGCTCTCTCCCTGCACTGTTATGCCAGAGAGGCTTGCTTTCTCGCCAGAGGGGGATACTCCGGCTGTCAAGTAAGTTACCCCCACTACTCTGCTTCTGCAAGCCTCTTTTATTTGGAAGGTGAAAGCATTACAGAAAAAACCAGTGCGAGACCCACACGCCTGTCCATACAGCTGCCACCACTCACCCCAGCCCTAACATGGGCTCTGGCAACAGCAGCTTTCAGCATCCCATCCAGGAGGGGGTTTCTGGGGTGGCAGAACCCTGCATGGATATAAACACATGGAGCCGCATCCACAGGAAGCAACTTGCATCTGATCCTTGACCCACTCCCTGCCTGTGTGTTCACATCTGCACCTGGGCTGCAGCAAGCGGCCTCCTAGTGCCTTGCCCTCAGGAGAGGGCCTAGGGGAGCTTGTCTTATTGCCCCGCCAGGTGCTCCCTCGGGGGGTTGGGATTGCGGCATGGGTGCTTGTCCTGATGCGCTTTGCCCAACACTTACCAGGGAGGGGGGTGAGCATGCGGGCCGACCCCGCTCCCCGATAGGAGCACCAGGCAGGGTGGAGCAGGACACGCAGTTATGTCCCGGCCCTGCTCCCCGCTACCTGCCCTGCCCATGCTCCCTAGCAGGAGCACTCCAATCCCACTCCCCGTAAGTGCCTGGTGGGTGGGACAGGGCGCCTGTTTTTCCAGGGACTCTGACCACTTACATATCCCTGCAGGGGGCCATGGCTGGCTAACAATGGGGGCAGGGTCTTGTGGGGGAGAAATGTGAGGGCAGAGACTGATAAGGCTAAGGCGCAGTGCCAGGACTGCAGCTAATGGGCACTGCATCTCAGCTGCTTGGGGTGCTATGGCTATGTATTGGTATTCCAAGTATTTGCTTCTGGGAGATAGCGACAGGCTTTGCCCACCTATTGTGCAAAGGTGGCTAGGCAAGTGAATTGAAGTTCTTGACTGATAGTGGCCCTTATGTGGTGCCTATCCACATCTGAGGAACTTCGCTGTGAACATTCAGACCAGCATGTAGCCGATGGCTGCTAAGGACTGAGGCCTGGGTGGACAGGTGACTTGCTTGTGACAAACTCCATTTTGGGAAGTACTTTCACACAAGGAGAGCAATGGAATTCCATCCACATGAGCATGGGTATAAGGAGGGCCCTGGGGGTTCCTCCACCTTCGTCTTCATTCCAGCTCATCGCTTCAGGAGCATCCTTGCTATTAACAGCCCGAAAGGACCGATGACCAATCCTAACAAAGGATGTATTCCAGACACGTATAAAACAGCATCTCTGCTACAAGTTTGCACCAGGAACTTTGCTTGGATGTATTAAAATTAAAAAACAGAGCAAGAGACCTAAAAAAGAGTCACCGTGACTTAACCACCATGTAAAAGAAGCAGTGAGGGACAAAAAGGCATCTTTTAAGAAGTGGAAGTCCAATCCTAGTGCGATAAATAGAAAGGAACATAAACACTGTCAATTCAAGTGTAAAAATTAAATAAGAAAAGCAAAAAAAGATTTTGAGGAACAGCTAGCCAAAAACTCAAAAAGAAATAACAAAATGTTTAAGTACATTAGAAGCAGGAAGCCTCCTAAAAAACCTGTGGGTCTCCTAGATGATCGAGATATAAAAGGAGCAATCAAGGATGATAAAGCCATTGCGGAGAAACTAAATGATTTCTTTGCTTCAGTCTTCACGGCTGAGGATGTTAGGGAGATTCCCAAATCTGCACCGTCCTTTGTGGGTGATGAATCTGAGGAACTGTCCCAGATTGAAGTGTCATTAGAGGAGGTTTTGGAACAAATAGAAAAACTTAATGTCAACAAATCTCCGGGACCGGATGGCATTCATCCAAGGGTTCTAAAAGAACTCAAATGGGAAATAGCTGAACTATTATCTGTGGTTTGTAACCTATCCTTTAAATCGGCTTCCGTACCTAATGACTGGAAGGTAGCTAACGTGACACCAATATTTAAAAAGGGCTCTAGAGGCGATCCTGGCAATTACAGACCGGTAAGTCTAACTTCAGTACCGGGCAAATTAGTCGAAACAATAGTAAAGAATAAAATTGTGAGGCACGTAGAAGAACATAATTTGTTAGACAAAAGTCAACATGGTTTCTGTAAAGGGAAATCCTGTCTTACTAATCTATTAGAGTTCTTTGAAGGGGTTAACAAACATGCGGACAAGGGGGATCCAGTAGATCTAGTATACTTAGATTTTCAGAAAGCCTTTGACAAGGTCCCTCACCAAAGGCTCTTGTGTAAATTACATTGCCATGGGATAAGAGGGAAGGTCCTTTCATGGATTGAGAACTGGTTAAAAGACAGGAAACAAAAGGTAGGAATAAATGGTACATTTTCAGAATGGAGAGGGTAACTAGTGGTGTCCCCCAAGGGTCAGTCCTGGGACCAATCCTGTTCAACTTATTCATAAATGATCTGGAGAAAGGGGTAAGCAGTGAGGTGGTAAAGTTTGCGGATGATACCAAACTGTTTAGGATAGTCAAGACAGAAGCAGACTGTGAGGGACTCCAAAAAGATCTCACCAAACTGAGTGACTGGGCAACAAAACGGCAAATGAAATTTAATGTGGATAAGTGTAAAGTAATTCACATCAGGGAAAAATAACCCCAACTATACGTACAGTATGATGGGGGCTAATTTGGCCATGACACATCAGGAAAGAGATCTTGGAGTTATTGTGGACAGTTCTCTGAAAACTTCCACACTGTGCAGCGGCGGTCAAAAAGGCAAATAGGATGCTAGGAATTATTAAGAAAGGGATAGAAAATAAGACACAGAATATCTTACTGCCCCTGTATAAAACTATGGTATGCCCACATCTTGAATACTGTGTACAGATGTGGTCTCCTCACCTCAAAAAAGATATTTTGGCCTTGGAAAGGGTTCAGAAAAGGGCAACTAAAATGATTAGGAGTTTGGAACGGTCCCATATGAAGAGAGGTTAAAACAACTGGGACTTTTCAGTTTAGAAAAGAGGAGACTGAGGGGGGATATGATAGAGGTGTATAAAATCATGAGTGGTGTGGAGAGGGCAAATAAAGAAAAGTTATTTATAAGTTCCCTAAATAGAAGAACTAGAGGACACCAAATGAAGTTAATGGGTAGCAAGTTTAAAACTAATAAGCGAAAGTTCTTCTTCACACAGCGTGTAGTCAACCTGTGGAACTCCTTGCCAGAGGAGGCTGTGAAGGCTAGGACTATAACAGAGTTTAAAGAGAAGCTAGATAATTTCATGGAGGTTAGGTCCATAAAAGGCTATTGGCCTGGGGATAGAAATGGTGTCCCTGGGCTCTGTTTGTCAGAGGCTAGAGAAGGATGGCAGGAGACAAATCGCTTGATCATTGTCTTCGGTCCACCCTCTCTGGGGCACCTGGTGCTGGCCACTGTCGGCAGACAGGCTACTGGGCTAGATGGACCTTTGGTCTGACCCAGTACGGCCATTCTTATGTTCTTATGTATATAATTTGTCTCCACTAACAATTTTACTCTCAGCCCTTTTTTTTTCTTTCTCTCCTCTTTATATGTTAGATGCTAAAGGATTGGCACAGTGTGCTCTTTTGGGTAAGATCTGAGGTATAAATTGACCTGGGATTGTGGCTGGTCCTTTGGGGACAAGGAGATCCTCTTTGGAGTTGGTGAGATTGGTTTTCATAACTTCTCACCTATGGAAGGAGTGGTGCTGGTTGCACAGAAGAAGCTAGAGTGTTGAATTGCAGGTGGCCAGTGTGCTCCTTGGGACTGGTTTCGTGCCTTCTAGAGGAGGACCCCAAACGTTGGGCTGTAAGCAGCCCTATTTCTAAGCAATTTGCCCTGATTTAACCTCGCCGCAGTGCTCCCAGAGACCTGTTATATTACACCCAGTACTTTTGGGAGCAGTTACAGGGACACTGAAATCAGGGCAGTCATGTTTACAACTCCTGCCACATGTGGACAAATGGACAGACCAGAGACTTAAGGAGAGGACAGTGCCCTTTCCCCGTCAGAGGTGGGAGGCTGGGTGGGGACAGTATTCGTGCCAAGCTGGAGAAGGCTCCTTTCCCCCAGGCAGAGTATCAGCCAGGGTCCTGGCTGAGCCATTCCCAGGATGTCTCGGCACACCCTCAGAGCCCTAGGTCTGAGGAGCCATTGGCTTGACATGACAGTCCCTGGACCCACAGCTTGGAGAGGAGAAAGAGAACAGCAAAGTGAAGAGGCAGATGTGTCGTGTTCAATAGAATAAATGGGCTGAGATTTGCCCAAAGGCCTACCGCGAGCCTCTCACCACACAACACAGAATGCTTACACTGTGGTCACTGGTTCGAGTGCAGCGACTTCATCCCTTGGCAACAACCAAGAGCTTTCATGACAGACACATCAACAGCAGGAAAACCACTTACAGCATCTGAATGGTAAAATGTATGAGTGGCTTTCACTTTTGCAATCGTCCTTATTCCCTTGCACCGCAGAGAGTTTTGATAAGGAAAACCCTATTTTGAAAGCCTTTCAGATGGCATTAAAGATGGTAATAACTGTTCTTTTGAGGAGGAGGGGGAGAAAAAGTTAGCTGAGATGGTCTGATCCTGTTGCCTGGGAGACAAAACAAGCCCAATACAACAGGGGAAGAGACCTAATGATTGTGAAAATGCAGCTTTTCTGTCTGTGCTGATTCTCCAGACATGCGGATGCTGCAGCTGGGTGTCAGCCTCCAGTGGTGGTAGGCAAACCTGCACCAGCTTGGCTTGAGCTCATGCATGACTAACAGCAGTGCAGAGGCTGCAACACTGCCAAGGGCTCAGGATAGCTGCCCACATTCAATTCCACCCAACCCACCGGGTCTCAGCTATTTTTAGCACACTTCAGGGGGCCAGTTTCCATTCTCAGTCTCTGCCAACCTCAGTGCAACGTGGGCCAGGGGGTGCTATGTTGTAGGGAGAAAGACGAGTGGCTCAGTGTGGTATTAATGAGAACTTTTGTCCCTGCTCCTAGGAAAACAGCTTAGATTTCTTCTCCACTGACAATCCCATTGCACCTCCCTTCTAATTCCACCTGCTGTTCTGGAATTTCTAGGAACCAAGAATGTAGGGTGCACAAGGTGGGGTCTGGCTGCAGGGAAGCAGTGACACTTAAAGTAATTTGGAGGTCATGAGCACCAAGTGTGATCCCGTGATTAAGAGGGCGAATGACATTCTTGTACATAAGCTTCAGAGGGGTAGCTGAGTTAGTCTATAACAGGAAAAAGTTAAAAAACAATTAGTCTGGTAGCACTTTAAAGACTAACAAAACATGTACAGGGGATCATGAGCTTTCGTGGGCAGAGCCGTCTTCTTCAGATGACTGGAGTGTTGGATGTCCAGAACCAAGAATAAATGGGAGAAGTGGGGGGAGAAAAAGAGGCAGTGGGTACATAAGTTTCAAAGGGAAAGCTGAGTCAGTCTGTAAGGGTATGTCTACACTTGCTCCCTAGTTCGAGCTAGGGATGCAAATGTAGGCGACCGAAATTGCTAATGATGCGGGGATTTAAATATCCTGCGCTTCATTAGTATGATCTTGCCGGTGCATTACTCCGCTCAACAGCTGTTCCGAAAGTGAAAGTGAGGAGTAGATGTTTGTTACTCTATAAAGTGCTACCAGACTATTTGTTGTTTTTTTAAGTTTCTCCTCTAACTGGCTACCCCCTGAAGATTCTATACAGACATCAAGAACCATTGGCACCTTTATTGTTTGGTTGGTTGATAATGCCCCAGCCATCCAATGTCACGATTTAATCCATCTGAATGAGAATTAAACCTGTGAATGAAGTGGAGATCCAGTCCTTCTCTGTGTATTTGGCTTGTGGAATTGGTCTGTAACAAAACAGCAACTTGGAGATCCCTTAATGAGTGTCTAGGGAGGTTACAGTGTTCCCCAACAGGTTTTTGTGTGTTCCCTTTTCGGATATCTGATTTGTGTCCATTAATTCTTTCCCATAGGGACTGTCCAGTTTGTCCCATATATATAGCTGTGGGGCATTGCTAGCATTTGATGGCATAGATCACATTACTGGATGTGCAGTTAAATGAGCCTCTGATTTGGTGGGTGATGTGGTTGGGTCCAGTGATGAATTTGCTTGTGTAGATATGTGGGCAGAGTTGGCATTGGGGCTGAATGCAGGACTGGGTTCCTGGATGCTTATGATGTAGCTATGTAGCATGGTTACCTGGAAAAAAATTGTTTCAGATTGGGGGGTTGTCTGTAAGCAAGAACAGGCCTTTCCCCCAAGGCCTCTGAGAGTGAGGGGTCATTTTCCAAGATAGGTTGTAGATTATGGATAATGCGTTGGAGGGGGTTTAAGTTGTGGGCTGTAGGTGATGACAAGTGGAATTCTGTTGTTGTCTCTTTTGGGTCTCTCTTGAGTAGTTCATGTCTGGGTACTTTTTTGGCTCTGTCAATCTGTTTTTTCACTTCTCCAGGTGGGTATTTCAGTTTTAGGAATGCTCCATAAAGATCCTGTAGGTGTTTGTCTCTGTCTGTGGGATCGGAGCAAATCCGGTTGTATCTTAGGGCTTGGCGGTATACAGTAGATTGAGAAATGTGTCTGGAATGGAAGCTTGAAGCATGAAGGTAAGTGTAGTGGTCGGTAGGTTTCCAATATAGGGTGGTGGATATTTGTCCATCATATAACTGTACTGTGGTGTCAAGGAAGTGGATTTCTCATGTGGACTGATCCAGGTTGAGGTTGATGATGGGGTGGAAGTTGTTGAAGTCTCTCTGAAATTCTTCAAGGGTCTCTTTCCCATGGGTCCATATGATGATGATGTCCTCGATGTAGCATAAGTAGAGTGAGGGTGCTAGGGGGGCAAGAGCTGAAGAAACATTGTTCAAGGTCAGCCATAAAGATGTTGGCATATTATGGGGCCATGTGGGTGCCCATGGCTGTGCCACTGACCTGAAGATACAAATTGTCTCTGAATTGGAAGTAGTTGTGGGTGAGGACAAAGTCGCAGAGCTCTGTAACCAGGTGTGTAGTGCTGTCATCGGGGGTGGTGTTCCTGATGGCCTGTAATCATCTTCATGTGGAATGTGGGTGTAAAGGGCTTCTTCATCCATAGTGGCCAGGATGGTATTTCGGGTAGATTACTGATGTTTTGAAGTTTCCTCAGGAAGTCAGTGGTGTCACGGAGGTAGCTGGGAGTGCTGGTAGCATAGGGTCTGAGTAGGGAGTCAGTATAGCCAGATAATCTTGTTGTAAGTGTGCTAATGCTTGAGATGATGGGTTGTCCAGGATTTCCAGGTTTGTGTATCTTGGGCAGCAGATAGAAAACTCCTGGTTGGGGATTTGGGGGTGTTAGTATAAATTTGGTCTTGAGTAGCATCAGGGAGCTTCATGAGCAGTTATTTCAGTGTTGTTGGTTTTTTTTATTCTTTAGAGGGATCACAGGACAGAGGCTTGTAAAATCTGGTATTGGTGAGTTGTCTGGTTGCCTCCTGTTCATACTCTGTCCTGTTCATGATGACTACAGCACCTCCTTTGTCAGCCTCTTTGATTATGATGTTAGGATTGTTTTTTAGGCTGAGTGTAGCGTTGCATTCTGCATGACTCGGGTTATATGTTGTTTGCTGATAATGTCAGCTTGCGCATGTTTGCAGAAGCAGTCAATGTAGAAATCAAGACTCTCGTTACAACCATTAGTAGGAGTCCACATAGAAGCCTTCCTCTTCTGGGATGTGGGGTGGAGAGGGAGCAGCAAGGTCAGTGTGTTGCACATTGGCGTGTTGGAAATATTCTTTCAGGCGGAGGTGGCGAAAATAGGCTTCCAGATCTCAACAGAACTGAATCATATTCGTGGGGCTGGTGGGGCAGAAGGAGAGTCCTCGAGATAGGACAGATTCCTCTGCTGGGCTAAGAGAGTGGTTGGATAGGTTGACAATGTTGCTAGGTGAGGTGAAAGTATCCGGAATGAGAGATCCTGAGGCATGTAGCAGTTTGGATAGTTTATTGTCCTTTTTCTTGGCAAGCAGGAGTAAGGAGATGACACTACCTCTAAGCGCAGTGTGTTCTATTGTCTCACTGCAAAAACGATGTTGAGGAATTGAAGGTGTGCAGGAGGTCCAGGCCTTTGGGGTAGATTTAACCATGTAATTCACTGGGCTTTTGGAAACGTCCAGAGCTGACTTGCTCTTGGCGGTGGGAACAGGGCGTTTGATACAAACTAGAAGGGTCTTTTAGCAGGGGCAGACAGAACAAGATCCAGCGCATGGGAGCTGAGGCTGGATCAGTTCAAATTAGGAATGAGGAGGATCTGAGGGAGAGGAATGAGTTATTTGCAGACATGGCAGGTCCCCTCTCCCAGCGAGGCCGGGCTCCTCTTTCTGAACGCTTTGCTAGCCCTGGCGCCCAGCGGTTCTGAAGCAGTAGCCACTTTGGTGGCTCCTAGGGGAGCCCACTAGCCATGCTCGCGCGGCCAAAAGCCACGTGTGGCTAGTGGCTCCTGCCGGCTCTAGTGGAGCCAGGAGTCCGTGGGGAGCCCTGCGGCCAGGGCCCGGCCCCCAGCCCGCCCCGCTAAGCGCTTGGCTGTCTGCAGGGAGCCTGGCTCCGCGGACCGCACGCAGGGAGGCGGGCTGTGTTTTATGCAAATGAGCCGACGCAATATGCAGATGAGGCCGGCTCTGCGCGGCACCGCACTCCTCCGGCAGGGGGCGATGATCCGCCAGCGGCCCGCCCGCGGAGAGCCGCCGTCCGCCAATCAGGCTGGCCGCGCCGGCAGCCCCGCCCCGGCCGCACTGTCCCTGCCGGGACTCCGTAGCCGGGCGGCCGTGGTGGGGACCGCGCGGGTGAGTGGCCGGGGCTGGGCGGGGGCATTGAACAGGCCCGGTGGAGGTGGGGCAGAGAACGGGCTGGGCGGGGAGAGCGCGGCAGGTGGGGGGCATTGAACAGGCCCGGTGGAGGTGGGGGCGCGGCAGGTGGGGGCATTGAACAGGCCCGGCGGAGGTGGGGGCAGAGAACGGGGCTGGGCGGGGAGAGCGCGGCAGGTGGGGGCATTGAACAGGCCCGGTGGAGGTGGGGCGCGGCAGGTGGGGGCATTGAACAGGCCCGGTGGAGGTGGGGCAGAGAACGGGGCTGGCGGGGAGAGCGCGGCAGGTGGGGGCATTGAACAGGCCCGGTGGAGGTGGGGGCAGAGAACGGGGCTGGCGGGGAGAGCGGGGCAGGTGGGGGCATTGAACAGGCCCGGTGGAGGTGGGGCGCGGCAGGTGGGGGCATTGAACAGGCCCGGCGGAGGTGGGGGCAGAGAACGGAGCTGGCTGGGGCTGGGCGAGGGAGAGCGGGGCAGGTGGGGGCATTGAACAGGCCCGGTGGAGGTGGGGGCAGAGAACGGGGCTGGCTGGGGCTGGGCGGGGAGAGCGGGGCAGGTGGGGCATTGAACAGGCCCGGCGGAGGTGGGGGCAGAGAACGGAGCTGGCTGGGGCTGGGCGAGGGAGAGCGGGGCAGGTGGGGGGTGGCGGTGGGCAGCAGACAGGGGTGTTTCTGGATTAAAACCCTGTGCGCGCTCTCCCAACGAAAGCAGCAAGACAGGCTTTGCACCGCCCCAGTCGAAGCCTCTGGCAGCATGGCTGGGGAGCAGGAGAGCTGAGGTACATTGCTTTGGGCAGTGGGGACCAAGTGCCCGCTGCGCTGGGCATAGGGCTGCTTGCCTGGGGTCCAGGGCAGATGTACTGGGAACTAGTGCAAGCAGCGCGCGGGCCTTGGAGCTCTTCTCTGGGGTCAGCACTGCTGTGCGGGTGGTAGCCCCTCTGGGGTTCCCCCGTCCCTGCAGGCATTCATTAGTTTTGCTCTACGTGAGAAGTGTGTGGCATCTTCTGCCGTGTGCAGCGCATGGTTTTTAGGTAACCCATCTATTTTCTGACAGATTCACTAATAAACTCACAGATTTATTTAACAAAGATCCCACTTGAACTAATTTTAAGAACATTGACCAGTGTTTGTCCTGTTCCTCTCTTTCTTGCTAACAGAGGGGGTGACTTTCTGTATAGAATCATACAATTGGAAAGACCCTTGAGAGGTTATCAAGTCCAGTCTCCTGAAGTCATGACAGGACCACAGGACCATCTTCCTGACCATCCCTCACGTGTTTTAAGGTTAAGAGCAGGTTAGACAAATATGAAGATTCCACCACTTCCCTAGGCAATTTATTCCAGTGCTCAACCACCCTGACAATTAGGAAGTTTTTCCTAATGTCCAACCTAAGGATGTTAAGGATTAGTCGACTGGTCGCTTCCCCCTCCCTTCCTGCATCTATCAGAGCAGCAAAGGGGGGGGAAAGGGGCGTACTTCAAAGTGGCAGTGCCGCCTGGAGCTCGGGGTCAGCTGGGGAGTCCTCAGCTGAGCCCGGGCTCTGTGCGATGCTGCCCCTTTGAAATGCCGCAGCGGTGTTTCAAAGGGGCAGCACCGCCCTATCGACTAATCGAATGGTCGACGCAAAAATGCATCGACTATTCGATTAGTGAATTACACAATACTTAACATCCTTAGTTCAAACTAAACCTCCCTTGTTGTAATTTATGTCCATTGTTTCTTGACCTATCATCAGGAATAAGGAGAATACTTTTTTCTCTCTCTTCCTTTTAACAACCTTTTAGATATTTGAAAACTGTTATGTCTCCTCTTAGTCTTCTCTTTTTCCAGACTGAACAAACCCAATTCTTTCAATCTTCCTTCACAGGTCATATTTTCTAAACCTTTATTTGTTGTTCATCTTCTCTGCACGTTTTCCAATTTATCCACATCTTTCCTGAAGTGTGACACCCAGAACTGGACATAGTACTCCAGTTGAGGTCTAATCAGTGCAGAGTAGAACAGAACACTTACTTCTTGTCGTATTTGCAGCACTCCTGCTATTGCATCCCAGAATGATGCTTCCTCCCCTCCCCCTTTTTTTTTTTGCAACAGTATCATACTGTTAGAACATGAATGGCCATGCTGGGTCAGACCAAAGGTTCGTGTAAGTCCAGTACCCTGTCTTCTGACTGTGGCCAATACCAGGTGCTCAAGAGGGAATGAATAACATAGGCAACAAGTGATCCATCCCCTGTCGCCCATTCCCAGCTTCTGTCCGAGCCTTGGGACGCTATCGCTGCCCATCTTGACTAATAGCCATTGACGGACCTATCCTCCTTGAATTTATCAAGCTCCTTTTTGAACCCTGTTATAATTCTGGCCCTCACAACATCTTAGGACTAGGAGTTCCACTGATTGTGCATTGTCTGAAGAAGTACTTCTGTTCATTTTAAATCTGCTACCTATTCATTTCATTTGGTGACCCCTATTTGTTGTGTTATGGGAAGGGGTAAATAACTGTTCGTTCTTGACTTTTTCCACACCAGTCACAGTTTTATAAACCTCAATCATAACCCCCCTTAGTCATTTATTTTCCAAGCTAAAAAGTCTGTCTTATTAATCTCATCTCACATGGCAGCTATTCCATACTCCCTAATAATTTTTGTTGCCCATTTCTGAACTTTTTTCAGTGCCAAGATGTGTGTTAACTTGTATTTAGTTTGTGGTCCACTATGACCCCTAGATGCCCTTCTGCAGTACTCCTTCCTAGACAGTCGCTTCCCATTTTGTATGTGTGTAATGGATTGTTTCTTCCATAAGTGGAGTTCTTTGCATTTATCCTTACTTAATTTCATCCTGTTTATCTCAGGCCATTTCTCCAGTTTGTCTAGATTATTTTGAATTATGATCCTGTCCTCCAAAGCACTTGCAACCCCTCCCAGCTTGATATTATCTGTAAACTTTATAAGTGTACTCTATACCATTATCTAAATTGTTGATGAAGATATTGACTAGAACTGGTCCCTGTGGAACCCCACTGATGATGTCCTTCCAGCATGACTGTGAACCATTGAGTACTGCTTCTGTGAAGGGTTATCCAACTAGTTGTGCACCCACCTAATTGTAGCTCAATCTAGGTTGTATTTCCCTAGTTTGTTAATGAAAAGGTCATGCAAGACTTGTTTCAAAAGCTTTACTAAAGTCAAAGTATACCACATCTACTGCTTCCTCTTAGCCACAAGGCTTGTTACCCTGTCTCAAAAAGCCAGAATTCCTCAAATGTAGGCTGAAGCCTGGTGTAATATGAAGAGACAGGGGAATCCCTATTCCTGCAGGTCAGCCGCATAACCTTCCCCACTGCCGCTTTGCATTACAAGGGACAGGAGAACCGGTACCTTCGCATGCCGGCTTATCTGTCCCTTGTAATGCAAAGTGGCAGTGCGGGAGGTTATGCTGGGACTCACAAGCCAGACTGAGCACTATAATGGTGATTCTTAGAGAGTAGTTGATAAAAAAAAAAAAAAAAATCTGTCAACTACTCTATTAGGAAAGTAACCTCATTTTAACATCCTTAGGAAAAACCCTTAGTCGCTGTCATTAGTGTCTATGCTGCAGAGCCAAGTGGCTGTGCCAGGGTAGTGCTTATCGTGCAGACATGCTTAAAATGTTTGCTTGTAAGGTAAGCAAAGTTTGCCTTTGTCTTACCCGTTAGATGACAATTTGCCCTTCTTTAAAATGGCTGTCCATCCATATAACTTACAATGGAACTGCAATTCCTTATGCCCCTAGTAAAAAAGGGCTCCAGCTTAACTGGTGTCAGGGGGCCTTGGTTTCCAAAAGGACTGAAGCTACAGGCTGTCAGCAGAAGTGGCCTCCATTTCCCTAAAGCCTCTGGCAGTTTTGAAGCTAGAGCCAGTGTGAGATACAAATACTGGAATGTGTGGAGTGTAGGTTAGACCCCAGGAGTTAATCCCACTGCAGCTCTGCCTTTTACATGTATTAATTGCTGCCAGTCCAGCTGGGGGGACCGGGCAGGAGCCAGGAATCAGCTGATTCCCAGCTTGTGCCCGGTCCCCTGCTATGCCTCTGCCTCCCTGCAGAGATGATACTGGGGGGAGACTGGCTTTTAAGCTGGCTCCCCGCAGCAACGGCTCCTACTCTCCCCCGCTGCCTCTCTCTGTTAGAGGCAGCAAGGGGGAGGGGAAGCGACGCGTCAAGTCACTGGTCCACTATCCAATGAGCATTTGCTTATTGGCTAGTCGACCAGTCGCTCCAACCCCCGTTGGTGGGGGGATAGTCTACGTATCAAGCCTTGATTCCTTTTAAACACAAGCTTGTGTTTATGGCTGTTACTCAAGTGGGGCTAGGGAGAGTTAGAGCGGGCTGACCTCAGCACGGCCTCCTCTGGCCCAGGATACCGGTCTGCGGAAGTGAGCGATAAAACGGGTAAGAGACGCTGATTGTTCCTCGCACACTGGAGGCCATGGGGGTAGAGTGCGGGAGGCCGTGTAAGGACACACCTGTGTGGGATCAGTATAGTCCATCTCTTCAAACAGCCGCCAGTGCGCCTGTCTGGTGAGTGCGGTTGTGTATTGAACAGACCTCTCCACTAGGGATTTGAAACCCGGTGTGGTTAGTTCACCTGTTAAACACTATGTTTAGCTGGTTAACCAATGGAACAGGGTGAGCGGGGGCGGGCACTCCAGCCTGACGGGGCTGGAGCAGCCCCTAGCCCACCACAGATGGGCTGGAGAAGACCCTCCACCACAGATGGGGGCTGCTCTGGCCGGGTTGGAGCATCCCTGTCCATGGCGGGCAGGGGGCTGCTCCAGCCCCCACTAGTTAACTGTAACTGGTAAGCCTCACCCATTGAGGGTTAACCGGTTACATCCCTAGTCTTCACTAGTCACTGATTTCTTTGCGGAGTTGCAGAAACTGTTAACGGTGGTGGCTTTAACTTGCTTGTTTCCTGTGCCTATGATGACCTTTTACGGGCCTTCACTGAACTCTATCACCTCTCATGCTGCTTCTCCTCTTTGGCTCCTGTGGCACTTGTCACTGTTTTTCCTAGTGCAAGCTAACCAAAATCACCGTGTGCTTTGGTAGATGGCTGCAAACCACTCCCTCTCCTCTCCCTGACAGCTGTCTGCTCTCTTGGACCATACTAGCTCTCGCACTAATCCCCAAGCACCCAGCTAGGTTGGTATTTGGATCCCATGGCTGTGCCTGAACCCCTTCTCCAGTGAGGTGTGTCTGTGCAGGGCACTGACCGACTGCTGCTGCCCAGTTTCTGTGCAGAGGGGCAACCTAAGCTCTTTGGTGGGTGTAGAGGCGCTGTCTGCAGCACGCAGGTGCCGAGTTGCTGGGAACAACTGAATTACAATGTGTTGTGAATGTCTTGTCTCACGCCCAGATGAGACTGAGGGTGTGGCTGGTAGTCTATTCCAACTGCCATCCAACCTGGGAAGGTCAAGTCTTGGGGCAGGGTCCCTGTTAATTGGCTGACATGTACGCGTTCAGCACCAGTTAGGCACCTCTGAAGCCAGGGAAACTGACGCGACCTTTTGTGCACACCTCTGATTCATAATGATGGGCAAAAGGTAAGGGGGGGACTTGTCTCACCAGTGAGTCCCGTTGCTCAATGGCAGGCTGGTGTGGCTTCCTTTCAGCTTTGGCCTCGCTGGTGGTTCGCACAGCCGTGAAGAATGACATCGAGAGGGGCTGGGACTGCCTTTCCCCGCAGGAACTACAGGCTGAGCACGGAGTCCGAGAAGCCCAAGGTCACGGGTACGTGCTCTTGCAGAATGTGTTGAGGTGGGCTCACCTGTGTCCTAGGCTGAGTTCTGCACCAGACCCAGGGATGTTTCCAACTGACACTGAGGATTTCCCCATGTCCACCTTGTAGTGCTGCCGTGCCACTGCCTGCCTCTGTGACACCAGTAGCCACAGCTTGCACTGGGGCAGCGTATCCCGCTTTGGGGAAGGGACCAGCTGATTGCCCCCATGCAGCTGCAGGTGGGCAGACGAGACCTAAGCCCTTCCTAAGAGCCCAGGGGTTCTGTCTCTCCTGGGACGAGCCCTTCTCTCTGCTCCAAGGGCTTTTCCCTCTTGCCTATGTCCAAGACTCCCTTGTCACAGTGACCTGTCCTCTGCTTGCTGCTCCCCTGCCTGAGGCTCCTTGTCTTCACACCTGACTTGGGGACTTCCTTTGCTGCTCTCTGAGGCTGCGGGGCTTTAAATGTCCACTAGGACCTCTTCTTCCTATGTATATACTCAGTGTTTCTGGTGCAGCTGCTGAGGCCTTGAAGTGAAAGTAAAAGCTGTGCTGGGGGTGCAGACAATGGTGCTTGGGTGAAATGGGGGATTAGGGCTTGTGTGGGAGGTAAATGTGTGCCAAGGGGCTGTCGCTATAGCCCGCATTAGCTCACCATGTGCTCGCTTACTGGGTGGACCCTGCTACCATGTGCAGAAAGTTCCATAGAGGCAAGGCCTGAGTGGGCCCTAGGGGGCCATGGGATCCTAAGTGGGCCAAGCTCACTTGATTTCATTGGGGATCACTTCAGATCTTCCCCCTCCTGTTCCCCTAGGGAGAGTTGGGAAAGAAATGGAAGGTGAGTGGACCAGCTTGTGTCCAAAGGAAGTGCTGAAACTCCCCATTCCAGGGAGATCTGGCAAGGGATTTGATTAGACTTGGGGGCTGCAAGCACCAGCCCCCTCTTCCAGCGATGTGCATGTCGCCGCTCTGGTGCAATACAGAGAGGCGTAAAACATGAGACGTTACAGCTGAGTAGGGGACTCCCTTTCCTACTGAATTAGTAAAGCCGCCTGTGCTGGGTGCACAGGCGTTCCAGATGAGCACCCAGCGTAGCTCCGCAAGACTAGAGGGGGAGCTTTCTGTCCTCTCCTCAGCCGGGGTAGGTTGCATAAGGGCCCATGCTGATCTGTTGTGCTGAAAAAGGTCAGCAGGCAAGTGTCTTCCTGAAGCCGCCTTTTCTGCTGCACAGTAGGTGACTTGCAGACCAGCACCCCCGCGCGTTTCCCCAGGGACTGGAGACCTTGCCCTTGGAGACGGAGATGAATGTGATGATATTTCTGGGGGTCTGCCTGACTTCCCATTGCTTATCTCGCCTTTGCTGTTTGCTGCAGGGATAGTGAACAGCAAGCTGCTGAATGACTATCTGCACCGCATCTTCCCTAGTGCCGATGGGATCCAGTCTGCAGCTGCTTACAGGTACTGGCTGCCCGCTGACTCTTACCTGGCGAGTCTCACTGGGAGGCCCTTTCCAGGGTCGCTTGGTGTAACAGCCGCTCTGTGATGCTGGCATTAGGAAGGAACAAGCCAGTGCAAGTGCGTTGTATTGCAGACGTATCCTTTTTGAGTGGAGTCTCGTGATTAGACTGCCACTGCCCGACTTGTGCAGGTGTAGTTGCTGGCCTGCCTTGCTTGGGGGTAGCCAGTAAATGTGGTGATTGCAAGGAGCTAGGGCCAGCAGTCCTGCACATGCACAGTCTGCTTATGCAATGGCAAGTACTACAGAAGTGTTGTGTTAGCAGCCCTGAAAACAGGGCGATCAGTGCCCTGTAAACTGGACACAATGCGCGATACAATGACACTTCATATGACAGTACTGTCAGTTCCGTTGTCTCCGCCTAGAACTCTGTAAACTGCACATGCAGGGCTAAAAGAAAGCTGGTCACCAAGCTGTGGCATTGAAACGCTTCTGACGCTTTCAGCCCTGCTTCACGCTTGTGGGTCAGAAACCCAGGGCCTCTTGCTGTGTGACTCTGGAGTCAGCTGTGCCACTGGGAGCGTGTAGTCTTGGGGTGGGTGCTTTGGAGTGATGTGGAGCCCCTCTCTCTGGCCGGCTGAGTTTAAAAGGTTCAGGGGCCGGGGGTGTCACATTCCTCCCACTATGCTTAGATTGTGAGCTCACATCTGAGCCGGCAGCACCTCTAAAAATAACTCTGGGCCCTTTCGGCTCTGGGTAAGCTGAGCTCCTGGGGGGGAGGAGGGAGATCTATCTCCTGTTACTTTGCCACAGACTCTCCAGTCAAGTGCCTTGGCATATTCCATTTGCTCCAGCGTGCCAGTTCTTTTGTCTGAGGACGGGAGCCTGAAGGGATAGGGTCGACAGGCCAGGAAAGGTGATTGGGCCAACCAACAGGCTTGTGCTGAGGTGGAAGGCGCACTGCCCTGCTCCCGGCCCGCCGCCCTGCTCCCGGCCCACTACCACTCAGTTCTTGCTAACGGGACGTGCCATGCTGAGGCAGTCCCGCTAGTCTGCTGTGCTCTCTGGTAGGAGTCTGTGCTGTGCGTGGAAGAAGCTCCCCTCAGACATCAGCAAAGCTGCGTCACACTCCCCCTCCAAAGCGCTGCTGGGAAGTCTCCTGTTCTGTGGTGCCTACAGAATCTGGATAGTGGTTAGGCTGCGGGTGCATTTCCTGTCATGCTGCCCAGTACGGTCTCGTCGTTCCCTTGCGCGCCCCCATCTGTCTCTCTACACAGATTGTCAGCTCGCTGGGCGGGGCTGGCCTTTTGGTTCCCAGCCGCCGGTCCACGAACCGCTGGCTGCCAGGCCATGGTGGCTTCTGGGGCTGAACCGCTGTTCATGGCGGCTCTGGGGGCCGAGGCTGGGGCACACATGGCAGACCAGTAACATTTGACTTGAATATTTGCATTTTCATTGTTGTGGTCTGCCAAACGCCTGTGAATGGGTTTGCCGGTCCACAGCCCAGTGCTCTAGCGCCTCTCACACAGTGTAGCACTGTGGTAATAGTCATGCAGTTAGCCAGTTTCATGGAACTCCCCATGGGATGGCTTCCGACCTCCCTGAGCACCAAGACTTGAAAGCCTTTGGTAACTTATCTCTTATTCACGTCCCCCAGCCTTTGGTTTTAGCATGTCTGTCTGCCTCAAGTCTCAGAAGGGGAGCTGTTTTAGTCTGTTCCAGCAGAAACAACGAGGAGTCCTGTGGCACCTTGAAGACTAACACATTCATTGGGGCATAAGCTTTAGTGGGCTAGAGCCCACTTCATCAGATACATGAAGTGGGAATTTCAGTGTGGCAGGGATCTAAACCTTGTGCTAGTGATCTGTAACGCAGGTAAGGGGGACATCTTCATGTGAGCGTAATCTCAATAGCAGCAAAGGACAATGCTGGGAGTTAGGCAGCTCTGGCTTACAAGCCACTCAGAGCGTGAACTGGTGAAAACCCTGGTGACACATTGAGTTCTGAAGGGCTTTCTTCTTTATTCCCAGGAAGCCACTGACGTTCCAGAACCTGCAGGAGCACCTTGATGCATTGCTGGCAGAGGACCCTGGGCCAGAGGACAGTCGAGGTAGGAGATACTGTGTGTGTCTGATCCTCTTGGAGCTTCCTTGCATGCCTCAATGGGAAAAGAGGCAGGCTGATGGGAGACGTCTTCCTTAAGGAGCTTGGTTCTTGCTTTCCTATGTTCTGATTCGTCATCCCTTTGACTCCTGCATCCTTAGCCCTTGTGGGCTGAGCCTGCCGCAGATCAGTTCTCCGTCGTAGCAGCCCTATTTCCACATGGCCAGCGGGATGCTTGCCCCGAAGAACGGACGGACTTGTGAGGCAGTGAACTCTTGGGCAGGGGTGTTGGAGACAGCGCTTCAGCAAGGAGCCAGCCAGCCCTTGCTGTGCGTTCAGAGCCGGGCTGGCCCATTCTCCCCTAGCATATGCTGATTTGCTGGTAGTTGTGGTGGCTCACTCTTCTCAGGCATTCCCCTCCAGTTGTGGAATTTCCTCAGCCCCAGGCTGGGTCCCAGGGGCTTGTTCCTTCCCCTTGTCATTAAAGCACAGCCCATAAGAGGTGATGCTTTGCCTCACTCCAGGGCTACTCTACGTGGGAAGCCCCAGGGCCCACACTGATACTCACAGCACATGTGGAGGGCCGCAACTTACCTGTGGTTGCATAGACATGCAAATATATGCAAATAGCTTTTCACACTGATGGGCTTGAATACAAAGATTAAGGCAACACTACACAACACACAGGACCCATATTAATGAAATGCAACATTTACCCAGTTTCCACCCCTAGGACAGCACTTGGAATAAGCAATGACTGACCATGCTAAAACGCATCTCGACCGCAGACCGTTCTCTGGGCGACTTGCTTGCTTTGGCTCCCACCTGCGTGCCGCGGGCGGAGCCCGCGTGACCCCAGACCGCCCCGCGCCGCGGGCAGAGCCCGCGTGACCCCAGACCGCCCGGCCCCGCGCCGCGGGCAGAGCCCGCGTGACCCCAGACCGCCCCGCGCCCAGAGCCCCCTGTAAACGCAGACCGCCCCGCGGGCCGTGCGTGGAGTAGCCCTGCCTCACTCTGTAGCTAGGTATGAGCCCGTGTGCACCGCACAGTGTCCTGCTCCCACGAGCTAGGATTGTCTAGTCTAAAGTCCAGCATGGCGCTCAGAAGTGAGACGCTGCCGGCGGAGTCCGCGTCCTGGTCGCATTTTGTCAGGGTTAGCCACTGCTGGGCTGCAGGCACAGAGCCCCGCAGCTCCTGGATGTCAGCCTGAGCCTGCTCCTGGATGTGCTGATAATCTGAGGCTAATGCTGTTTGGCTGCTCCTTCATAGCTGCACAGTGCCGGTGGTGGGCCCTGGCCTAGAGCTCTTGTGCCACATGCCTTTCTTGCTGCTCTGACCAGCCATTCTCATTTCAGATCAGGTGACCGAGGGGCGACTTGGTCCCTCCACTGTGGTGCTGGACCACACCAGTGGTTTTGAGGGACTCCTCCTGGTTGATGATGACCTGCTTGGGGTGAGTATGGAATGGCCTGTGGTGATTTAAAGATGCGTCTTCAGGACCACGTGGTCCTCTTGCAGTCTGGTCAAAGCCAGTCCCCTGGCCGCCATTGTGGGGTGTGTTGTTAAATGAAGCTCTGGGAAGCTGCAACGCTCCCGAGTGGGACACATGCGCCCAGGGGAGGCGTTCTAGCAGTGCTTGCACGTCAGGCATGCTGCTCCTGCCGGGTGCGGCTGCACAGTCTCTCGACCAGAGGTTAGAGACGCTGAGGTGCTTCTCGGTTGGTTTTTTAAGTTGCCTCAAGGTTGCGTTGCACTTACCCCTGTGGCTGCAGTACCCAGGCACTGTGGGTTTAGTCAGTGAAGCGCCAAACAGAAGGCGAAGGCAGCATGCAGGGCCAGGGGTAACCAGAGGGTTCTGAGCAGAAGGGGCCAGGCAGTTCCTCATCCTCCCCTTCGCTAGCCTGTTGGCCACTGTCGCTCCCCGGCTCGTTCCCGGCTTCCATTCCCGCCGCTCCTTCCGTGACGCTGCAGGAGCCTCCATCGCTGGGCTCGCTCGCACCGTGCCCCGTCCGCCGCCCGCCGAACCCGCTCCGCCCCGCCGCCCGCCGAACCCGCTCCGCCCGCCGCCCGCCGAACCCGCTCCGCCCGCCGAACCCGCTCCGCCCGCCGCCTGCTCTTTCTGCAGCCTTTGGTCCCCCAGCACGCTCCTTGAAAGAGCAAATTGTTGCGGTCTGCTGGGATTTAGCAGATTCTCCACTGCCCCAGTGATCCTGCTCCTCCTGTCCCAGGCCCCTGCGTACTGCTCTCAGCCTCTCGTTCTGACCCCCAGTCTGTTGTGCTTTTCTGCCCCCCATCTCCCTCCCTGACTGCAGAGTGCATTGTCAAACGGCGTCAATTGTCTGTGGCTCCCCGAACCTCCACCTGCTTGTCTGCCCTGACACCAGAGCACCGTGGGGCAGGAGCTGTCGCTCCTCAGCCTCTGAAAGGAGCCCGCTGGGAACGAGAGTGAATGCCCCTCATCCTGGTCCCCCACAGGGGTGTCAAACCCCGTTTGTTTAGTCATCTGGTTCAACCTGACGTTTCATTGGTTAACTGATGGTCGGGGGGAGGGCTGGAGTGGCCCCTTTGCCTGCCATCGCCAGGTTGGAACCGCTACAGGCAGGGGCCACACCAGCCTGGCTACTTCCAGCCCCGTGATGAGTTGTCGGCTCCCAGCTTGCAGCCTTGCATGGGGCTGGAAGTGGCAGCCCGGGACAGGGCGGGGAGAGGGCTGCTGGCTCCCTGCCTGCCCAGGCTGGGAGTCTGTAGCCTTGTGTGGGACTGGAAGTGGCAGTCCCCTCCCCCCCCCCCCCCGGTGTCTCACTTCGCAGGGCTGCGAGGTGGCCAATTAACTATTCCCTGGTAACTATCGCTCATTAAGGGTGATGCTTACCAGGTAACGGGTTAACCGGTTACCCGTTCCGTCCCTCTCTCCTAGCGGGCTCTTTTGAACCTGTGACTTCAGTCTCGCTTCACACGGCTTTTCTAGGGTCCAGCCCTCGCCCCTGCTCCTCTTGCAGTCACAGCAGCACCTGCCGCAAGCGCCAGGCTGCGAGGTGACTGCTCATCTCACCTGAGGCAGTGGGTTTTGCCCACGAAGGCTCATGGTGCTACCTGTGTCTGTTGGTAGCCTGTAAGGTGCCCCAGGACTGCTCCTTGTGTGTTCTCATGCCCCATCAGTTCTGGCCTGCTGGCAAGCCAGGCAGCTCCACGCTGCTGCTGCAGACCCTGTCTGTGTCTCTGGAATCCGGAATTGAGACGCTGGCACTGACAGCAAGTGTCTCCCTGCGACCTGGGCTGCGCGCGGCAGTGGGGCCTGGGCTGGGGGAACCTGCAGCCTGCCTCAGCTGTGAAAATCTCTTTGTTCCTCGGTTCAGGTGATTGGCCACAGCAACTTTGGCTCCATCCGAGCCACAACCTGCGTGTATAAAGGTAAGGGCGTGGCTAGAGAGCCAGCCGTGGCATATGGGGGCTCCAGGGTGGGAGGTGAGAGTTTAACTGGCTCGGTTAACGGTTGAACTCCGCAGCTCTACTAAGGCAGGGGGCTGGGGAGCCCTCTAGCACCCTTCTCCCTACTCCTCAGCCCCACGGGATGCTGGTTGGTTGCACGGTTACCACTTGTGTGTGGTTTTATGTCCCGAGTTC
This sequence comes from Rafetus swinhoei, assembly GCA_019425775.1. Taxonomy (NCBI): domain Eukaryota; kingdom Metazoa; phylum Chordata; order Testudines; family Trionychidae; genus Rafetus; species Rafetus swinhoei. Next base: position 634,024 of record CM033435.1, on the reverse strand, counting down.
CAGGTTGCCCCGCTGGAGAGGCGAGGGTATTCATGGTCCGTGCACCTCTTCGGGCCTGGAAATCCCAGCCTTTCCACTCGGCCCCCGGGGATGGAGGAGCGGGAGCCGTTCTCTGATACCGAATGGGAGGCGTGGTCGATGGGTTTGGGGCTGGACACCGCACCATCTCCTGCCTTGGCAGCGGGGCTGCCTGCGTTGTGTAGCCCTGCGATGTCTCTCCCTCCCCCCGCTCTTCTGCTCTCTCCCTCTCCCAGGGAAATGGATCTACGAGGTGCTCATCTCTTCCCAAGGGCTCATGCAGATCGGCTGGTGCACGCTCAGCTGCAGATTCAATCAGGAGGTAGTGTGACGGCGCGGCTCCGCCGCTCTCCCTGGCCTGCACGCCCAGTGGAGGTGCCCCCGGCCTCGGCTGCCCAGCACGCCATGGCAGAGCTCGCCTGGCAGCTGCATTTGCAGGAGCCCTGTACGTCCCTCATGCGGCGTGTGCTCCTGCTGGATGCACAACTGGGGCAGCAAATGCTGCATCTCCGGTTACATGGGGCCTCCCTGCTGCACTCTCCTGGCTCCTGTCAGCATGATGTGCCAGGCGGGTGGGACCCTCCGCATGGTTCTTTCCAACAGCTGCTACATGGCTTCCCAGGCTAGTAACGCACAGCCTGGTACGCTCTTGCCAGGGGCTTGGGGCCAGCCCGTTTTCAGGTTGTCCGAGTGGTGAGCTGTGAGGGGCGAGTTGGGGGGCAGCTGGAGGGGTCCCAGGCACAAGCGTGTGCTGGCTGTGGAGTTTGCTCCTGTTTTTTCTTGGCTGGAAGCTCAGTGGGGGGCTGTTCTCTGAAAAGGCATTGGAAGTGCCCCAGAGTGCCAGGACCTTTGCAGGGGCCCTGGCTGTGCCGAGCACAATCTGCCACTGCTCTGGGAGGCTCACAGGAGATGCTTGGGGTTGGACCGCCCATCTGGGGCCTTGTGTGGGAACTCCTAGAGTCATGGCTCAAGGCTCTCCTCCCTCCCCCAGCAGAGAGCGCATGCTGCCGAGCGCCAGGAAGCCCCCTCTCTGCTCTGGGGCTGCGCGCCCCTCATGGTGGCTGCCCCTCGGGTATGAGGTGCCTGGGCTCCTTGCTCCCAGTCAGGTGACTGCTCTTTGCCTCTTCTGCAGGAGGGGGTGGGAGACACTCCGGATTCGTATGCGTACGATGGGAACAGGGTGCGCAAGTGGGACGTCACCACCACCAACTACGGTAAAGTAAGTGTCTGCGCTCGGAGCTGCGCTGCCGGCCATCCTGCCAGGTCCCGGACTGCAGGCCTAGTGTTCCCCAGCCGCAGCGCCATGCTCTGCAGAAGCGTTCGCTGCCGTCGGTGTTGAGGGAAGCTGCTGGGCAGGCAGGTCTGCAGCAGTCAGCTGAGCCTGGAGAGGCAGTTCAGTTCTCAAAGGATGCATAAGCCTAGTGACAGCCATGGGGGAGAGGCTCCGAGTGCCGCCTGCACAGCTGTGCAGAGGTGGCTGCCGATGCGGCGTGAGCTCTCGTGGGAAGGAGATGCCCGTGCTTTCCTTGCTAGACCTGGCCACAAAAGGCTTGTTGGTAAGCGACCCAAATTGCCTCCTTTGCTGCCCCCTGTGCAAAACTGAACTCTTCCCTGGGGAAAGGCCTGCCTGCCTGCGAGGCTTTCACAGGGCCAGGGTGGGTGAGGCCGTATCTCTTCCTGACCAGTTTCTACTGGGAGAGGGACCCGCTTCTCTGGTCTGCAAAATGTTCTCAGGAGTCCCAGCTAGAGATGAGGTGGAGCAGAGTGTCCGGCGGGAGCAGCTGGCAGACCTTCCACAGGGTTAGCGCCCCTCCAGTGCCGGGGAGGCGTGGGCGGCTGGGAGCGTGGCGGGCCATAGATCCAGCGTCTCTCTCCAGGCCAGGGTGTTTGGTGTCCGAAGGGGAGCTCCCAGGCTGGGCTTTGCAGGGAGCTGTTCAGCCTCCTGTGTGGAGGAGGACTGAGGGGTCGGGCATGGAGGCGTGGCTCTGGGAGAAGCGTTAACTTGGCTTTCGGCCGGCGAGTTGTTGCAGGGGGCTGCCAAGGCAAGGCATCCCTGCCAGCTCTGTGCAGGGGGCACTGCCTCCCAGGCTGCCCTGAGGCCAGGGACTCCCGTTTCCCATGAGCTTCTGGCTCCGGGCAGCCTGTCATTCAGAGCAGGGAGCTTGCCCTGGAAGCCCCTGAGACCCTGACCTTCCCAAACTGCTGGCTGAGAAACCAGGAGCTTGGAAGCCCTGAGCCTCTTGGGGTCCCTGCAGCACTGCCCTGGGCCAGGGCCTCCAGGGTTTCTGGCACCTGGGCCAGCAGGCTCCCTGCGCTGCTGTTAGCGTTGCATTTGGGAACTGTCAGTTACTTGAGTGAACTGGGGGGATTTCTGATTCCTGGGCCACCTAGACAAACCTGGATTCATCCCTTTTCACGATGACCCCAGGGATCAGAAAGGCCCAGTGTCCCACGCACCAGGACTCCTGTGTTGTGGCTGGCTTTTCTCGTTCCAGTCCTGGCCCCGCCGGCTTGGGCACATCCCCAAGCACATCCTCTGGGAAGCTGGTCAACCGTCTGGCTAACCCTCTAACCTTTTCCTTCTCTTTGTGCAGTCCTGGGCGGCAGGAGACATCGTCAGCTGTCTGATAGACCTGGATGAGGGGACCATAGCTTTCTGCCTGTAAGCAGCTTTGCAGGGCTCCCTGCCACACGTACTGCGCCCGGTCCCCTTGCCCCTCTTCCCCACAGACACTGCCAGGCCTGTTGTACTCCTGTGGCTGAGCCCTTGGCCCAGGGAGCAGCTCGGGAGGGTACTTCCCCTCTGCCCTGGCTCTAACGGATTTATGTGTGAGCATGGCTTGAGGTGCTGTCTGTGGTGCAGAGCTAACAGGTGAAAGGCTCTTGGCTTAGCCTAGCCCAGGTGTGAGCAGCCACCCTGCAAAGGCCCAGGCAGGTCATTGGGCCACACAGGTGCTGCTCTCCTTCAGGTGTGTTGCTAGGACTCCTGGGGAGCTGCTGAGTGAGGGATTGTGGGAAAGTGTTTGGCATTCAGGTTAAATGCTGTGGCTGAGGAATCTGAACGTAGATGAACAGGGCAAGCCGGGCCTCTGAGTGTTGTTGGGGTGGCTCAGATCCCACTCCCAGCAGCCTCCCGCCCGACTGGTGCCAGACCACGGGGAGTCAGTATTGTCTAGCAGCACTGCCACTGGGCTCAGAGACACAGAGCCAAATAACCACCCAGCGCCAGGACTGGAGGCTGTAAGCAAACTGCATGGGACCGTGGAAAACTTGGCCACACCCACGTTCAGTGGGCATCCGGCTAACTGCAGTCGTGCCGGACTAGGGAGGGTCAGCCTGTGCTGCATCACACGGTTCCAGGGCTCCCTCAGCACCAACAGGACTAGACCCGTTTTCTGAAAGAGATTCTGGAGCACGCGTCTGGGATGGCTTGTGGGGCCTGTTGTGCTTGGCAGTGATTCCCCATCTGCCAGTGCACATCTCCCTCAGACAAGCCAGTGCTTCTCCAGACATGCTCTCTTCATGTGGCCGCTGTCTTTTTCCCTCAGGAATGGTGTGTCTCTGGGAACAGCTTTCGATAACATCACCAGGGGAGCCGGCATGGCCTACTTCCCCGCAATCAGCCTCTCCTTCAAAGAATCGGTCGCTTTCAACTTTGGCAGCCGCCCACTCCGATATCCTTTCACAGGACTCTTGGGGGAAGATCAGCCAGCACCTAGACCATGCTGGGCGAGGGGTTCTGAGTGCACCGGGCCAGCTTGCAGGTCCTTGCTTGTCCTGCTCAGAGGCTCGTTGTCGTCCCTCGGGCCACAGGCCGAGTGGGGATGGCGATGGCAATACAGAGGGCCTTTTCCTCTCCTGGCGGTGTTCCATTTGCTCCCAAGCCTCCTCTGACTGCTCAGTCCCCTCCACTCTCTCTCACCCGAGTGTAGAAATCCCCAGGGGCCAGCATGTGGCCCCTTTGCTACGGCCCCTTCCTCCGCGCCACTCCGGGCTGTAACAGGTCTCCTGGCATGGCGGGCAGTGCAGGAATGGTACTTCATAGCTGGGTGGGCCTGCGGGTCTCCGAGGCGATCGCTCACTGAGATGCACGAGAGGGTCCCAGCAGCGCCTCAGTGACCTCCTGGAAAGTCAGTTCCTTGCTTAGCATGGGGTGACCAGAGGGCACGGCGGGCAGCCTCGGGACTTGCCTTAACACTCCTGCACTTATCCGGTGGAGGGTCATCGCCCCCCTGCAGGACCCGCCCAGCGCGGACCTGGTGAGAGCTCACAAGCTGCTGGGCTACCTGAAGAACGTCATTCACCTTGGCCTCGACGTGCTGGTAAGTTGGCATCGTCCTCTTTGTGAGGCCGAGAGCCCAGGGAGTTTGTGCTGCTGCTTCTCCCGGCCTGCCCCTCGGAGAGCCCTGGGAACGCGGGGGCCGGCTCCCTGCACGCGTGTGGGGCTCCTGCCCCTCGGGAGAGCTCTGGGAACGCGGAGGCCGGCTCCCTGCGCTTGGGGTCCCCTACTGGTCTGTCGCTGCAATAGGCCAGCTCTGGCTTGTTGAAAGGACTGTGGTTTGCACTGGTCTTGTAGCCTGTTGGTCCCAGGAGATCAGTGTGACAAGGTGGGTGAGGTCGTGGGTCTTCCTGCACCAGCTTCTGCTGGGGGAAGAGACAATTTCGAAGGGCTTTGGGCAGGGTGCTCCGAGTGCTGGGTGGGCCAGATCAACCACGGGCTGACCACACTCTGCCGGAGGGCGCTTGGAACAAGGCGTGCGATTGACAGCTCTGCGGTGTTGGACCACACTCCCCAGATCAGGGCCGGCTCAGGCACCAGACTCTGGCAGACACAGCTTCCCTGTCGGTGATCAGTGCGCCTGCAGCGTGGCTCTACACATGCGTGAGCCCACCTGTGCTACACCTCTGCCCTGGCATCTCGCACAGAGCCCCCTTGCCCCACCAGCGCATGCCTTTCCCCAAGCTGGCTGTCCAGGCCCGAGCGCCCAGGCCTCCTCGAAGGGAGCTTGCACAGCACTTTCAGAACAGCCAGCGAGCTTCATCTCATAACTGCTGGACTCGAGTCGGGGGACATGCCGCAGACTAGCCAGCTGGCAGCTGTCTGCTGGGTGCGATGGCCCAGCTCGCCACGCACTCGCATGCGGCGCCACTCCGGCTTGGAGCAGCCAGGAGACACTGGCTCTCCTGGGCCTGTGTAGGCTCATCCAGGAGCAGATTGCATGGGAGATGGCAGGGCCCGGCACATGCTGTGTGACACTTTGACCTGCAGCAGGTGTACTGGAAGCCCAGGGAGGCCAGTCCACTTGGTGTCGGTTTGCATGTTCTGACGGCTCGCTGGTGAACTCACTCGAATATGAGTAACTTGAGCAGGTGTCCCCCATTCAGCATAGGGAAATGGCCGCAGGGCTATGGTGGGGGGTTGCAGTATTGCCGGCCTTACTCCTCGGCTGCCGCAGAGCTCGGCGGGCAAGGGAGCTGCAGGTGCTGGCTGGGCACACAGCTCTGAGGGCCGCTCTGCCAGAGTGGCTGCAGCAGCATAGACGCAAGGCTGGGAATGCCATGCCTTAGCACCCTTCCTTCGCCACAGCTGGGGACCAGCTGATCTCCCCGTTGCCCATCACAAGGTTACTAGGCAGCCTCGCTGGTCCCGCTCCCTGCGTCAGACCATTCCAAGGCAGCTGGGGTTTGCCTTTTGCCCTGGGAGGAGGGGCAGGAAGCCCTGCAGGTGCATGCGCCACCCTGTGGGCGCAGCTGGTGCCAGCATTCTGAGCGGCTTTGGGTTGAGCCTCGCGTGCAGTGACTCGAGGGTGGGGGGACAAGCTCGTTCTCTCTAGGCCCCACCTTGTGCCTTCCCTCGCCTAGGAGCTCATCCCTATGCCTGCGTTCCGCCCAGTGCCTCCTGATTGGGGCCAGAGCCCGCAGCCAGGCCCGCGCGGCCGCCCCGCGCTGCGTGGAACCCACAAGCATGGGCGTAGCTCAGCAGTTAGCCAGCTGCGCTCTGTCCCGGGGTGCAGCACACCCAGCTGTGGGGCTGGCACCAGCTGTACCAGGTGCCACCTGAGATGGAGCTGCTGAGCCAGCCCTGCTTGGTGGACTCCTTCCCCCCCCAGCTGCCTGTACCCTAGGAATTCCTGCCAGTGCTGGGAGCTGGCCTGCAGGCCCCTCTCGCGCCACCTGGGTGCAGCTGGCCGGGGCAGGGCAATGCGCTCGGGGGGTGGGAGTTTTGCGTGCCAGGCTGTGCTGGGGGCGCAGGGCTATGGAAGGGGCTTGCTTGACATCGAGCTCCCACAGGCCCTGTGGCGCTCGGGGGTCTCTGCTGAAAACCTGGGCGGGGCTGCGCTTGCCTTGGCATCCCTGCAGGGACGTGCCCTGTGCTGCTGACCCTGCAGAGGGCTGCCCTCTCCAGCAGGCAGGCTCAGGGGCGCTGTGAGCCTTACCTGTCCTGGCACTGGGGTTGCAGGAGGGGAAGCTGGTGGAGAAGGACACCGCCGTCTGGCAGCTGCAAGGCGAGCCCACAGTGCTGATCACCCTGGCGCACATCTTCAACCACTTTGCCCCTCTCATGGTGAGTGCTGGCTGTGCTGTGCTCCCCTCGCGGGGCCCGGGCTCATGCTCTGTTGTGGGCGAATTTACAGGCCGAGCAGTCCCAAGCCTTGAGTGCCCCTGTCCGAGAGGTTGCGCGTGACCAGGGGCTGCGCGTGCTGGCTGGTGTTCAGTGAGCTGCCGAGGGGTGGTGGCAGGGAAGGGTTGGGGCTGCATTGCAGGGGCTGTCTGGCACCCTCTTTGGCAGTTGGGCTCCCCGTGGGCACTGCTTCCATGTCCAGTGTGACCTGCTTCTGCCTGACACTCTCCATGTGCTCCCGGAGTGGGCATTGCCGCCAGGCGTGTCACTTTCAGCCTGCAGGAGCCCCCGGGAGGCAGTCCCGGGATCCCAGCAAGTCTGCAGCTCTCCAGCCGGGCTGAGCCCGCTGCGTCGCGCTGAGAACCCTGGGCGCGCTCTGACCGGGCGCTCTTTGCAGTGCAAGGTGTACCTGGTGGAAGACGTGCTCATGAACTTCCTGCTGAGCATCCTGGAGCAGGGAGGAGCGGTGGAAGCACATCCTCTCATCCAGCAGCTGCTGGATCTCATGTGGCTTCTCATGGAGGTGAGTTGCCCGGGCCCTTCCCCTTGGTTCTCCCTGCCGGGCCTGGCTTAACAGCTGAGGTGCTGTCCCACCGCCATCCCCCAGCAGCGCTCCCTTCTGCCTGCAGACCAGCATCTCGGGCATCGGACTGGCTGCTCTGGGGCTGGGGGGGAGGCTGGGAAGATACAGGTTTATGATCGGAAATGGCTGGTTCAGGGAGATTCTCGAGCCCAGTGCTCAGTTAGCTGCTGTCCCTTGTGGAAAGGGAAAGGCAGCTGCCTCCGGGAGCTGAGGAAGGGGAGGAAGTAGCTGAGTGCTGGGCCTCGGAAAAGCACTTTCTGAACCAGGCTTCTGTGCTTCCCTCCCGTGGACTAAACCCCGGGGCTGGGTCTTCGCTTCCTGCGCGTGCGACTGCAAAGCCCTTCCACTGAGGAGCGGGGTCCGGGGCCGGGAGAGGCCATGGCGCTGCACCATTGCTCTGGGGGCTAGTGAAATGCAAGCCCCAGGCTCAGCCGGGCCGGGAGGAGCGTCTGAGCTGGGCTGTGGCAGGTGGCTCCTGGGAAAGCCCTGCTGCGAATGTTCTGGCAGGTCTGAACCCAGATCTGGCCATGATCTATCTGCCCCAGGAGCAGTAGGGAAGAGACTCTTGGGTTGTGGGGGTCAGGCTCGCGGGGGCTCCAGGGCATTGCCCACCCCGGTGGTCACACCTGGCCTGCAGTGTCCTGCTTTCCCTCAGCCCAGGGGGGCAGATGCTGCCCTAAAGGGTGCTGGAGACTTACTGGCCCCCCGCTATTGTCCAGGAGCGAGATCGAAGCCCCGGCAGGCTGACGGCCGAGGGGCACTGGCAGGAGCAGGGCACTGGCAGGAGCAGGCGCTGGCTCTCTGGGCCCGCGTGGTGGCGTGTCTCGGCGCGCTCGGGCGGCTGTGTCCATAGGGCAGGTGGGTCGGTTGGCTCACGACGCCCAGTCTCAGGCTGGCGATCCCAGCCTGGCAGGGCAGTGGAACAGAGCTTCCCAGCTGCCTGCTGGCTTGCAGTGCGGACCCTTCTCGAAAGCGGGAAGCCCCTCGGTGGCTCTCCCCTTCCTCCCAAGACCCTGCCCCGGCAAAGCTGAAGTGGGCCAGAAGCTGCTGCCCCTCCACCTGCCTGGGGTGGGGGCGGGGCTGAGAACGAGCCCTGGACTGTGTCCCTGTCCTGCTGGCCCCCTTCCCGTGGCAGCCGGAAGGGTTATGGCTCCCCACAGGTGCCTGCGTGGCTCTTCCCAAGCCAGCTTTGGGGCTGTCTCGGAGCCATGGGTGGGTGGCTGTGGGGAACCACAGCATGGACCCTTCCTCTGCCCTGGGTGCAGGTCCGGGGGTGGGGACATGGGCTGGGGCTGCCCTTGGTTCTTCCATCCCAGGCAGGCGGTGGGTCCCCGACATGGAGCCTCATGGTATTCGGGCTGGAGCGGCCTGTGGGAAAAGTGGGGAGGCGTGGCCCCTGGCTCCCCTGGTTCTGGGGCCCTTGGAACCACGCTGGGCCGCAGTGGCTCTTCTGTCCCTTGATCCAGATCTGGGGCATGCCTGAGGGCTGCAGACTGCTGATGTGTTCACGCGCCCTGGCCTGCCCCACTCTGAGAGCAGGGGAGCGCGGAGAACTGGCCCCTCTGTGGCAGGATTCTCCCGCCATGTCTAAGCACACGAGTAACAAGCCAGCAGGGCGGGACGTGCCAGGTTTGTCTCCCCAGCATCCGGCTGCTGTGCGGGCCGGGCCAGCCCAGGGGACTTCACCTTTCCCCACCTTGGCAAATGCCATTGCCGGGTGGTTGGCCAGCCTCCGAGCTGATGCCTCTTGGGCCTGGCCAGTCGCTGCTGGAACGAGCAGCCCCCGTCCAGCCCCCTCGCCGCCCAGACGCTGGTGACTGTTGAGGGCTTCCCTTGCTCTCTCAGGATTACGAGGTGCACGAATGCCTGAAGCAGCTGCTGATGGCCCTGCTGCGGGCTTACAGGTTCTCTCCCATCATCCCAGACCTGGGCTTACAGGTGAGTGGAGCTGAGGCCTGAGGACAAGGCCAGCTGGCGCCCGGTGCAGGGAGCTGTCTGGAGTCACCGACCAGGAGGGGCCACTGCTCCTCTGGTCTGGCCTCCTGGACACACACCCCAGCGACCCTCTCGAGCAGGCCTGCGGGAAGCGGCTGACTCGCTCGCATGCCCCTGCGGGTGATGCACATGCTCCCTGCGCCCGGGGCCGGAGCAGTCCGTCCATCTGCGCACGTCCCGTGTGGCCTCGTGGTTTGTCCCGAGGGGATTCGGCGGTCTGCGCCGCCCTTCCTTGGCATGGCCTGAGTCGGGGCTGCTGCTGCCCTCTCCTCCCGGGGGCGTTCTCTGGCAAGCCAGTGTGATCCTTTACTTGGGGCTTGCAGTGTGGGGAAGGGGCGGGGGTTCGTAGGGCTAAGGACTGGGGATGCCGCTCAGGCGGTTTTCTGCCAAACAGACTGCAACCCCATAGCACCTGTCTCTGGTGTGGCAGAGCTCGGCCATGCCCTGTGGGTCCTGCACCCCCAGGTGGCTAGCATGTGCCTCAGGCTCGCTGACCCTCCCCATGGCCTCCTACCCTTTCCCGAGGCCAGGGTCCCCTTGGTGACTGGCCCGCAGGTAGTGTGCTGCTTATTCCCCATCCGAACTCGTCTCGCTTCAGTTCCCGGTCACTGGGGCTGCCCTTTAGCCGGGAGGGAGAAACACGTTGTCAGCAGCTGTTTCGGGGGGGGGGCAGGGCGGGGCGGCTGGGATGGAGGCTCTGATAAGCCAGGCAGCCTCAGGGCGCTCACTCTGTCTCCTGAGTCGCTGGGGAAATGTGGCAGCTGAGCCCTGGTGTGTTCCCTGGGATACAGCTTGACCCGAGGGCTCTGCTCCCCTTCCCTCCGTCCCTCCCCAGATTCACTACCTGCGGCTCACCGCCGCGCTCCTGAAGCACGAGAAGTCCAGGAAGTTCCTCCTGAGCCACGTCCTGTATCCTTTGCGCGGCCTCGCTGGGCGCCGCTCTCCGCACCCTGCCCTGTCCTGCCCTGGAGCCCTCTGGCCCTCGTGGGCCCCTCCCCTGGGCCCTGCCCTGCCCCGGCGCCCCCTGGCCCTCATGGCCCCCTGCCCTGCCCCGGAGCCCCCTGCCCTGCCCCAGAGCCCCCTGGCCCTCGTGGCCCCCTGCCCTGCCCCGGAGCCCCCTGCCCTGCCCCGGCGCCCCCTGGCCCTCGTGGGCCCCTGCCCTGCCCCGGCGCCCCCTGCCCTGCCCCGGAGCCCCCTGGCCCTCTCCTGAGGGAAAGCGGAGCGCTCGGCCCCACAGCTGGCCTGCCCCCCGGCGTGCCCCTCGGGAAGAGGGGGACAGACCCCCCAGCCCCCTGCCTGCCTGGGGCTGGGCTTGTCCCTTGACTCCCGCTCAGCTTCGACGTGCTCCGCTCTGTGGTCTTCTTCTACATCAAGAGCCCGCTGCGCGTGGAGGAGGCCGGCCTGCAGGAGCTCATCCCCACCACCTGGTGGCCAAGCCGCTTCCCCAAAGAGGTGCACAAGGGCTGGGAGGGGGCCTGGCCTGCCTGGGCGGCGGGGTAGCGTGAGCGCCTGTGAAGGCTGGGGCCGGGGAGGCGGGCAGGGCAGAGGCAGGCTGGGGGTGTTGTGGGGCAGGGGTGGGGTGGGGGCGACAGACAGGGCACGGAGGAGCTGAGGGGCCTTGCAGGGCTCCCAGGCAGGGCATGGTGGGGCGTGGCGGGGAGGGGGCAGGCTCGGGGCAGGGCGGGGCTGAAGAAGAGCTCGGTTCCAGTTCGGGGCCGGGGCCTCTCCCGGCTTCATGCAGCGGCGAGGACAGAGGGCTCCAGGGCCTGCCCCCCGCAGCAGGGGGGCTCGGCCGACCCGCCGTGTGGCAGGCGTGCCCTGAGCTGGCGAGGGATGAGCTCGCACCGGGGCCAAGGCCGAGCAGAGGAGTGGGGCGCGCTGGGCAGCTCAGGGCTCACTCCTGTTGTTCCCAGGCAGGGCAAGGAGCGAGGCACCATCCGGCTGTAGCTCCGGGGAGAGGGAGGAGGGGGAAGAGTAGGAGCCGAGTCCTGGAGCTTCAGTGGAGGTAGCAGCTGGGACTCCGGGGGGACTGACGGGAGTTGGGCTGGGGCTGACCCAAGGGCTCCCAGGCCGGGAATGGTGTTTCTGGGGTGCTGGGCAGAAGGCAGAGCTGAGTCACGCTGACAAGGCAGCTGCCGCCGCCTTCCAGCCCCGCGGGATGCAGCAGCTCTGAGCCGGGGCAGAGAAGTGCGGGGGTGGCAGCCCCCTTCAGCCCGAGCCTTTGCTCCTTTGGGGTGCAGGCGGGAGAACGGGCAGCTCTGTGCTGTGGCCCACCCCAGCCAGCTGTCCAGTCCCCTCCATCGGGGCGGGGGCTCACTGTGGGCAGGGCGGCTCTGTCCCAGCTCCCATGTCTGCTGGGGGCCAGGGGCGCGGCTGGGCGGCTGCCGACCGACTCCTGTCCCCCCAGGACAGGGAGAGGCAGGAGGCGAAGGAGGAGAGCGCGGAGGAGAGGCTGCGCCGGCGGGCGTACGACAGAGGCTGCCAGCGACTGAAGAAGCGCATTGAAGGTGGGGGGGGGCCTTGCGCAGTTGCTGTCACAGGAGTCAGCCGCGGGCCCATGCGTGCCAAGCGGGGGGTGTCCCAGGGCCCAGCTGCCATGGACGTGGGCCACACGGCCTGGGCAGGCCACAGCACCAGCAGTGCAGGAGGGAGTGGCCGCACGGCGTGCTGGGGGGGACAGCAGCAGGCACCTGCAGCGTCCGCCGGGGGGGCGAGCCCTTGGGGGTGCTCCGCTGATGGCTGGTGTGTGTCCCCTTCGCAGTGGTGGAGGAGCTGCAGGTGCAGATCCTGAAGCTGCTGCTGAACAACCGCGACCGAGGAGGGGTAAGTGGAACCGAGGCTGCTGCAGCGCTCAGGGACGGCGGCTTTTCAGGCGCAGCTGCCCCGCCTGCCTTGGCGTGTGCTGGCTGCATTGCTCCCTGCCAGCTGCAGTTCCTCATTCTGTGGGCCACCAGATGGCTCTGGGGGCCTGGTGGCATTCTCAGGACTCCAGTGAGGTGGCTGCAGCGGGAGTGGGGCAGGGACGGGACAGCGGGATGGGGAAGGGAGCGGGGCGAGCGGGGCGGGGCGAGCGGGGCGGGCAGCGGGGCAGGCTGGGCGGGGAGTGGGGCAGGGAGCAGGCCGGGTGGGCAGCGGGGGGGGCAGCAGGGCAGGTAGCGGGGCAGACTGGCAGGGAGTGGGGCAGGCCCGGCGGGTAACGGGGCAGGGAGCGGGGCGGGCAGCGGGGCAGGCCGGGCGGGGAGCGGGGCGGGCAGCGGGGCAGACCGGCAGGGAGCAGGGCAGGGAGCGGGGCAGAGCGGCAGGGACTAAGGCAGACGGGCAGGAGCGGGCGGGCAGCGGGCAGACGGGCAGGAGCGGGGCAGATGAGCGGGCGGGCAGACGGGCAGGGAGCGGGCGGGCAGCGGGCAGGCGGGCGGGCAGCGGGGCAGGCGGGCGGGCAGCGGGCAGACGGGCAGGGAGCGGGCAGGGAGTGGGGCAGACGGGCAGGGAGCGGGCAGGGAGTGGGGCAGACGGGCAGGGAGCGGGGCAGGGAGTGGGGCAGACGGGCAGGGAGCGGGGTGGGCAGTGGGGCAGACGGGCAGGGAGCGGGGCGGGAGCGGGGCAGGCGGGCAGCGGGCAGACGGGCAGGAGCGGGGCGGGCAGCGGGACAGACGGGCGGGCAGCGGGGCAGACCAGCAGGGAGCGGGGCAGGGAGTGGGGCAGGACGGGCAGGGAGCGGGGTGGGCAGCGGGCAGACGGGCAGACCGGCAGGGAGCGGGGCAGGGAGCGGGGCAGACCGGCAGGGAGCGGGGCAGGAGCGGGGCAGACCGGCAGGGAGCGGGGCAGGAGCGGGGCAGGAGCGGGGCAGACGGGCAGGAGCGGGGCAGACGGGCAGGGAGCGGGGCGGGCAGCGGGCAGACGGGCAGGGAGCGGGGCAGGGAGCGGGGTGGGCAGCGGGCAGACCGGCAGGGAGCGGGGCAGGAGCGGGCAGACCGGCAGGAGCGGGGCAGGAGCGGGCAGGAGCGGGGCAGACCGGCAGGGAGCGGGGCAGGCGGGCAGAGCGGGCAGACCGGCAGGGAGGCGGGCAGGAGCGGGGCGGGCAGGAGCGGGGCAGACCGGCAGGGAGCGGGGCAGACCGGCAGGGAGCGGGCAGGGAGCGGGGCAGGGAGGCAGACGGGCAGGGCAGGGAGCGGGGCAGGAGCGGGCAGAGGCGGGCAGCGGGGCAGACGGGCAGGGAGCGGGGCGGGCAGCGGGGCAGACGGGCAGGGAGCGGGGCGGGCACGCCACCGCGAGACTCGGGAGGTCCCCAAAGGTGAAAGTGGCCCTTGTGCTGAGGCCCTGCCGAGGCCCGTGCGTCACTCGAGTCCCAAGGGCTTGTGGGGCAGGGGGCGCGCGGGAGCCTCTCAGCTGCGTGAGCGTGGGGCCTGCTCTTCCTCCCGCCAGGGCGAGGCCTCCAGGTACATCTTCCTGAGCAAGTTCCGCAAGTTCCTCCAGGAAAATGCCAGTAGCCGAGGGGTGAGTCCTGGGCGAGGGCAGCCCCGCCCGGTGCCAGCGTGAGCAAGCGACTGTCCCGGGGGCTCCTTGTGCCCGCAGCGCCACGGGGCCGCCAGTGCGCCCCTTGCTAGAGCTCCCGCGGCCCTGCGCCATCCTGGGGGTGGGAGGGGCTCCCGGCCCCGCTGTGAGGCTGCCACTGGCCTCGCCTTCCTACGCCAGAGCCGCTTGAGGGCAGCGAATGGAACTGTGCTGCTTGTAGGCTTGGCCCCGGGACAGCCTGTCAGCCCCTGCTCACGGCTGTGCCAGCCCCGCGGGGCAGCCCCAGTGCATGGGCAGCTCTGGGGGCTGCTGAAGTTTGTGCTTCCCCACTGCTGCCAGTGGTGGGAAAGTTGGGGGAGCCGGTGCCGGGGGCCACGGCTGGCAGCCAGCTTCCCTTGCAGCGGTCTCTGTGGCGCGAGCGGGCACGGCTAGCTCAGAGCTTCCCCTGCCCCGGGAGGGCCCGCCTGGCACTCGGATGCTGGCTGTTAGCGGCCCTCGTCTCTGAGAGGCTGCTGCTGTGACCTTGGGGTCTGGGCCTCCCTTACTGTGCGCTCTGCCGCCCCTCCCCCAGAACCTGACTGTGCTGTGCCCGCCAGAGTACATGGTCTGCTTCCTGCATCGCCTCATCGCCGCCTTGCGCAGCTACTGGGAGGGGCACAAGGCCGGGACTCCTGCCGCCCTGAGCAGCGAGGGTAAGGGGGCTCGGCGGGGCGGGGCGGGGCCCAGGAGGCTGAGGAGCAGTGACCTTTACACTCTGGGCTTGGCGGCACCGGGGAAGTGACTGGCACTGCCCGGGGGGTGGCCCCTCCGAGGACACCTCCGGAGCCCCGAGGGGAGTGGATGGGCCGGGCAGAGCCCTGAGTGGTGGATGAGCAGAGCTGCCTGGCCAGTGGGGCCTGTGCTAGCTGCTGTCCCACCCTCTCTCCCAGCATCAGCTGTCCCCCTCAGGCCAGGCTGGCCTCCCAGCTCTTGCAGCCTGCTGGGGGGTGCTGCCCAGAGCGATGAGCAGGCTGGTGAGCACAAGGTGGCTGCGTGGGGCTAGTCAGGGCTCGTGAGGCGAGCTCTGCTCTGGAAACTACCTGTGCCAGAGCGCCCGTGACACACCCCCACCCAATCTGCAGGGCCCGGCTCGCTGCCGCCTCCGGGGGCCACTCACCATAAATCTCTGTGCTCTTCCTGCCAGAGGCGTACGTGCCCCCCCAGCTCTTCTACAACGGGAAGGTGGATTACTTCGACCTGCAGCGCCTCGGCGGGCTCCTGTCTCACCTCAAGAAGACGCTGAGAGGCGAGTGCTGGCCTGCTTGGCGTGGGGTCCTGCCCTTTGCAGGCTTGGTCTGAAGCAGGGCAAGGAGGCGGCTGAGGACAAGCAGCCGTGGTAGCTTGGGGAGTGTGTCACAGCATCGCCAATGGGGGCAGAGCCCTCAGGAGCTCACCTTGTCCAGCCCCGAGTCAACCCGCCCAGCCAGGGCTCTGCCAGGTGGGGCCATAAACACCTCTAGGGATGGAGATTCCACCCTCCCTGGGCCATCCCAGTGTCCCCTTCCCCTCCCCGCCTAGGGACATAGCTTTCCCTAATCTCCAACCTAGCCCTCCCCCACTGCAACATCCTGCCCCTGCCCCCACCCCTGGAGAACAGCCTCCTTGGAACCCGCCTCAGGGCGTTGCAGGCTGCTCTCACATCCCCCCTCTCCCTTCTCTGCTGCAGAGTGAACCAGCCCCAACCCCTCAGCCTCTCACAAGTCATGTGTCCCAGCCCCTCCTCATTTTCATTGGCCCCCACGTCCCTTCTGTGGCCAGTGTCTGGGGGGGCTGGTCGCTGCAGGCGATGTGCTAGGCCTGGCAGGCAGGGGTGGGGGGGCAGAGTGCCCCCTGCGTCCCTGGGGCTGGCCATGCTCCAGCCTGCACCCACGGCAGCGGGCCTGGCAGACCCTGACGCCTGGCTCCTCCACACAGACGACCTGGCTGTGAAAGCCAACATCCTGATCGACCCGGCGGAGCTGCAGGCTGTGACCATGGACGACCTGGACGAGGACGAGGAGTCTGCCACGTCCGCAGCCCAGGTGGGCCCCAGCAACGGCTAGAGCAGCCACGCGGCTTCGGGGCCCAGGGCACAAGCTCTCCTGCCACCCGAGAAGACCTGTCTGCCCAGCCCTGCCCCTGGGGCGGGCCGGGGGGGGCCTGGGCTCTCCCGGGAAGTGCAGGTGCCCCCCTTGCAGCTGCAGGGCTCGGGGCCAGGGCAGCCCCGCAAAGGAGCGGCTTACATTTCTGACCTCTGTCTCAGCGCCCGGCTGCAGCACTGGCCATCGGAGGTGCCCTGGCCAGGCCCAGCTGGCTCAGCTCACCCACTCTGGGCCGTGCCAATCGCTTCCTCAGCACCGCTGCTGTCAGCCTGATGAGCCCGCGGCGGCCCCTGGGCAGCCTGGAGAAGGCGAAAGCCCGCACGCTGAGCATGGAGCAGAGGACGGAGGAGGACAGTGAGTGGCTCCTGCCGATGCGTGGGGGGGGGGGGGGGGGGCGGCCTCCGCGTGCGCTGCCCGATGCCTGGAGGTGCTGGGCACGGCCCTGCTCCCGGGGAGCCGCCTCTGCGGTCCTGACCCGGGCATCTCCTGAAGCAGTCCCAGAGCAGCCGGCCGGCTCCCATGGGGGCACGGGCAGGGCCCAGTGCAGCCAGAGGCCTTGGGCCCCGCGGGACGGAGCGCAGGCCCTGGGGCTGAGTTCCCGGCCCTGCCTGCAGCTCACTCTGGACACGGGCCGTCACGTTTGCCAGGTGCTGCCCACAAGGCCTTGGTGGGACGGCTCGAGGCTCTCGCCGCGCCTGGGCCTGGGCCCCGGCCAGACGGCAGCGGCACTGCTCACCCTGGAGTGGGGCAGAGGGGCTGGGAAGGGCGCGCGCAGCCCGTGGCCTTGCCCCCGGCCGCTGCTGAGAACTCGTCTCTTGGGCCGGTTGCAGTAGAAGGCAGCCAGGGAAGCGAGGGTCTGTTGCTGGGGAGGCCGCCCGAGGAGCCGGAGCAGCCGATCACGGAGAGCTCCCTGCTGGAGATCCTGGATGGCGCGGTGAT
Organism: Rafetus swinhoei; assembly: GCA_019425775.1. Lineage (NCBI taxonomy): Eukaryota > Metazoa > Chordata > Testudines > Trionychidae > Rafetus > Rafetus swinhoei. Next base: position 617,235 of record CM033435.1, on the reverse strand, counting down.
GATGTACAACCTCAGTGTCCACCAGCAGCTCGGCAAGGTGAGCGGGACCCCGCAGGGGAGGCGGCAGCTGCCTCTCGGCCCGCTGAGCCTGCGCCTGCGCCTCCAGCAGGGACCGCACAGCCTGGCCGGGTGCGGAGAGCGGGCTCCGGGGCGCTGGACCATGCTGGGAGAGCTCTGTGCTGGCATCACTGTGCCGCTTGTCTTTCAGATGGTGGGCGTGTCCGACGACGTGAACGAGTACGCCCTGGCTCTGAAGGACACCGAGGAGAAGATCAGCCGATGTCCAAAGAAGGTGCGAAGTCCCTTTGGCAGCCCCACTTCCATCTTTGTCCCTTCGCTCAGCCCGGTGCCCAAAGGCTCCGTGGGCGGAGAGCGCAGGCCGGGGGCGGGCGCTGTGCGAGGAGAGCGTGGAGCGGGAGGGGGTGGGTGCCCAAAGGCTCTGTGGTCGGAGAGCACAGGCCGGGGGCGGGCGCTGTGCAAGAGCGCGGTGGGGGGCCGCGGGCGCTGTGCAAGGAGAGCACGGGCGGGAGGGGGTGGGCGCTGTGCGAGGAGAGCGTGGGCGGGAGGGGTGGGCGCCAAAGGCTCCGTGGGCGGAGAGTGCAGGCCGGGGCGGGCGCTGTGCGAGGAGAGCGCGGGCGGAGCTGTGCAAGGAGAGCGTGGGCGGAGAGGTGGGCGCTGTAGGAGAGCGAGGGGCGGGGCCGGGCGGGAGGGAGGTGGGCGCTGTGCAAGGAGGGCGCGGGCAGGAGGGGGCAGGCAGGGGCAGACGCTGTGGGAGGAGAGCACAGGCCGGGGCGGGCGCCATGCAGGAGAGGGCAGGTGCCGTGCGAGGAGAGCACTGGCCGGGGTGGGAGGGGCAGGCGCTGTGCAGGGAGAGGGCGGGCGCCGTGCGAGAGCACAGGCTGGGGCGGGAGGGGTGGGCGCCGTGCAGGGAGGGGGGCGGGCGCCGTGCGGCGAAGAGCACTGGCCAGGGGCGGGAGGGTGGGTGCCGTGCAGGGATGGGGCGGGTGCCCTGCGAGGAGAGCACTGGCTGGGGGCGGGAGGGGGCGGACACCGTGCGAGGAGAGCACTGGCCAGGGGCGGGAGGGGGTGGGCGCCGTGCAGGAGAGGCGGGTGCCATGCGAGAGAGCACAGGCCGGGGCGGGAGGGGTGGCGCCGTGCAGGAGGGGCGGGCGGGCGCGTGGCGAGAAGAGCACTGGCCAGGGGCGGGAGGGTGGGTGCCGTGCAGGGAGGGGGCGGGCGCCCTGCGAGGAGAGCACTGGCTGGGGGCAGGAGGGGTGGGCGCCGTGCAGGGGGGGGGCGGGCGCCCTGCGAGGAGAGCACTGGCTGGGGGCAGGAGGGGGCGGGCACCGTGCGAGGAGAACACTGGCCAGGGTTGGGAGGGGTGGGTGCCGTTCAGGGATGGGGCGGGTGCCCTGCGAGGAGAGCACTGGCTGGGGGCGGGAGGGGGCGGGCACCGTGCGAGGAGAGCACTGGCCGGGGCGGGAGGGTGGGCGCCGTGCAGGGAGAGGGCGGGTGCCGTGCGAGGAGAGCACAGGGAGGGGGCGGGCGCCGTGCAAGGAGAGTACTGGCCGGGGGTGGGAGGGGGCGGGCGCCGTGCAGGGAGAGGGTGGGCGCCGTGCGCCTGAGGGCTCTGCTCCTTGAGAGTGCGGGCTCTGCCCAGCAGCAGGCCGGGGGCCGGGCGCGGCTCTCCACTGGGCTCTAGGACTTGCCGGCCGAGGGGCCTGCCCGCGGGACAGTGCGGAGTTTGCTCCGATTTTCTGTGCCGGAGCGTCGGGGGTAACAGAGCCTCGGGGCGCGGTCTGTGGCGTCGCTGCCCCCATCGGGTCCAGGCGCTCCTGCGCTGGATGGACGGGCACCTGTGCGGTGCCACCGGGCAGGACATGCCCGGACCTGTGTGAGCTCAGGGCCCACGGAAGGTGCCTCCTGCAGGGTGATGCGAGCACTGGGCCGCTAAGGGGTTAATATCCAGCTACGGTTCTTTGTGTGGGGTTCATGCTGGCCTGGGCAGCGACGGACTCCCCCCGCCCCCTGGCTCCCACTCTTGGCTGGGCTCTGGCCCTGCTGCTCTGGCCTGGCCTGCCTTGCCAGCCTCTTGTGCCCTGTCCCACTGGGCAGGGTGCCTCACACCCGCTGTGCTCCTTCCAGAGGAGCGACATCTACGAGGAGCTGCTGAAGAGCCAGAAAGTTTTCTCGGAGAAACTGAACCACCTGAGTCGCCGGCTGGCCTGGATCAACGTCACCATCTACTCCAAGGTGCGGGAAGCATGTGGGGGAGGGCGGGCGGCTGGCAGCCCCCTGCGTTCTGACCTGGGGGCTGGGGGTTGGACAGCGTGGCCCAAGAGCTTCAGGGAAATGTTGCCCTGGCACCGGTCAGCGTGCAGCAGGCCCCGCCCGCGGTCTCATCAGCCATTTGTCACCTGGTCCCCACGCGGGCAGCTCAGGGCATGGCTTCTCATGCTGGGAGGTCCCAGGTATACAGCAGTGGCCTGGGGCAAGGGGAGAGAGGCTGGGAAACCGGACGGTGGGGAGCGTGTGACCGGAGCCCCGAGGCTGCCGGAGCACGCAGCGAGGTGCTAGGTCCTTTCTCTGGCCGGAGCAGCGCTCGCAGGTAGCGCGGTAAAGGCCAGCGGTGGAGACGGGTGCAGCTCGCTGCGACTTTCATTGTTCGGCAGCTTTGGAATTTGTCTTTTAAGGACCCTCCGAAAAAGTGATGGGCAAAAGGGCGCCCATTGTCTGTACCAGTCGGTCGCATTCTCGGCGCCAGTTTGGGGGTTGATTTATGGCCCCGCACGCTTTACAGTCGCTGCGTGACCCGTCCTTTGTCTGCACCGCTTCCCGGGAGCAGGAGGGGGTGTGCCAGGCGCCGGAGGGATCGGCGGTTCCCCGGCCCCAAATGACAGCACGCTGCTTTCTGCCTGCTCTCTGTGCTCCTGTTGAAAGCTGCGGGGTGTGGGGCGGCGGGGCGTGGTGTGGTGTGGGGCAGTGGGGTGGGGCGGCGTGGCGTGGTGTGGCGGGCCGGCAGGGCGGGGCGTGGCCAGACGGAGCAGTTCTGCGCGGAGGGGCCGGGAGGTTCTGCAGACGTTGCTGTCGGCCAGCGGAGCGCACAGGGAGGGTAGAGGCGCAGGCCCCGGCTGCACAGGCAGCCTTTAACCGAGCGGTGTGCTCCAGAACCGGGGCTTGGCCACAGCCTGCACAGGGCTTGGCTTCCCTCCTCCATCTGGGAACTTTGCCTTTGGCCCCTGGCCCGCTGCTGGGGCTCTCTGCTCAGCTCTCAGCCTCTTGCCCTTCGTGCCTGCGGTAGAGCCCAGAACCTTCTCTGGCCTGGGGCGGGTGGGCGCTGACTCTCGGCCGTGTCCTGGCAGGAGAAGATGCAGGACATCTACTGGCTGCTGCGAGTCTGCCTCCGCACCATCGAGCACGGGGACAGGACTGGCTCCCTCTTCGCCTTCCTGCCCGAGTTCTACCTCAGTGTGGCCATGAACAGCTACAGCGCGCTGAAGAACTACTTTGGCCCGGTGCAGAGCATGGAGGAGCTCCCTGGTGAGGAGGGGTCATGTGCCATCGGGCTGTGGGCAGGACACCGCTGAGCCCAGGCTGCGAGCTGCCCTGGGGCTCTCTGCACTGAGGGCTGACCGCTGCCTCGGCGGGGGGCCTGCTGGGATTTCCTGGACTTGGGCAGCCGCTCGCTCCCAGCCTGTGAAATGCGGTGACCCGGCCGGCAGCCTGGTGGCCTTTGGCCATCGTCGCCTGTATTGGGAGCTGCCCCTGCTCTCCAGCCTGCTGCGGTGTTCACGCCGGTGTCTTCCTGGCCACCCGCAGGGCTGGAGTCTTTGGCATCTGCAGTTTGTGCGGTGCCCAGCCCAGTCGGCCTGCAGCTGCCCAATGGCCCTGCACATGCAGTGGGCGACGGGCCTCGCAGCCCTGCTGTGTCCTGCAGCCAGAGCTCCGCTCAGGCACACTCGGACCCTGCGCCGAGGAATGGCCGTGGGCAGCCGAGCTCAGGCAGCGTTTCTAGTTAGCCCCCCAGTGTCCCATGAGGTCCCTGGGGCAGGAGCAGTCCCCTGGGGCAATGGGGCTCAGGTCTGTTGGTCTGTCTGCCCAGAGCCGCCATGTGTGGTCAGCCCCCCGCGCCCCATACGCACAGCGAAGCCTGGGAGCTGCTGTCTGGGCTGGCCTCTGCAGCCGCTGAGCCCAGGGAAGCTGACTCAGTAGCTGTGAGGCTCTTGCAGGCCCGGCCAGAGCCCAGCCGACCCGCCTCGGTCCCCCGGGCGCTGCGGGGGGTGCGGCCGACCCGCCTTGGTCCCCGAGGGGCTGACTGGAGCTGCTCCTTCCGTTTCTTGCAGGCTACGAGGAGACTCTGACGCGCCTCGCTGCCATCCTGGCCAAGCACTTTGCTGACTCCCGCATCGTGGGCACTGGTGAGGCTGCTCTGGGGGCTGGGGGCACAGGCACTGAGCAGCCCTGCCCTGGGGCAAACAGCACGGGGGGGAGGCTGGTTGTGTCAGGCCCCCGGCACCCTGCTCAGCGGAGCGTCTTGCATCCGTGGGGAAGGGACGGCGGCTGCCAGCCTGGGGTCTGGGCCTGCTCGCCGGCTGCCAGCAAACCTTCCGCAGCGGCCCGGAGGGAGGACTCAGCGCCATGCCTGGCATCTCGGCTGGGCACATACTGCCCGTTCCTCAGAGCTCAGCTGCATGGGCAGGGGCCCACAACCTCCCCGCTGTGCAGATGATGGGCAGAGCCCAGGCAGCTCCCCTGTGACCGGAGAAGGGTGGAGGCCCCTGGCCTGGCAGGGCCAGGAGGCCACGGGCAGGGACCCGCTGCCTGGGGCTGTCTACACTGCGGTTCTTTGGAAAAAGGGGCCCGAATTGCAAACCTTTTCCGATGCCCTTCTGGGAAGAGGCTTGTCCGTGTTTGGCCCGTCTGCACGGGAAAACCCACCTCTGTCAGAAGAACCCTAATTCCTCACCCGCAGGGATACGGGGCTTCCAAAGAACGCGCCTGCTTCTCTGAAAATTGATCCGAAAAAGCAGATGCGTTCCCTGGACGTGGCAGAGTTTTCCCGGGATACCGCCGGTACCCTGGAAAAACCCTGTAGTGTAGACAGCCTGCATATTACTGAGGCCCTTGCCGGCCCCGGCCAGTCCCCTCGCTGTGCGGCTCAGTCCTGGGCCTGGCCTTCTGCGTCAGCCTCGCCCCTCTGCTCTGCCCAGACATCCGGGACTCGCTGATGCAGGCGCTGGCCAGCTACGTCTGCTACCCACACTCGCTGCGGGCTGTGGAGAGGATCCCGGAGGAGCAGTAAGTCCCTGAACTCTTGTGGGGGTGGGTGTCAGCATGAGCACAGTTGGGGGCCGGGGATGATGGGCTGGGCAGTGGCAGTGATTGTGGGAAGATCACTGCAGATGAGCTGGGGAGGGGAAATTGGCTTCATCCCCTGCCCTGGGTGTGCCGGCCCTTCCGTTCTCCCTGCCCTGCCCACAAGGAGCCCGAACGGCCACCCTGCCTTCCCACGCTCCTGGCTGCCAGCCGTCCCTTCTGTCCACAGGCGAGTATCCATGATGAGGAACCTGCTGGCTCCCTACGAGCAACGGCCGTGGGCACAGACCAACTGGATCCTTGTTCGGCTGTGGCGGGTAAAGTCCCACTGCCCGTCACTGCCTACAGCCTGGGCCCGGGCCTCTGGGGCCGTCACTCCACTGCAGGCCGGAGCGCTCAGCCCTCTCCCTGGCAGGCTGCGCAGTGCACACCCTGTGCCCTTCAGCATCCTGACAACCCCCCGCCTTCGCCCGGCTGGCGCCCTGACCCCTCCTCCCCCGCTCGCCCTCGCCCGGCTGGGCGCCCTGACCCCTCCTCCCCCGCTCGCCCTCGCCCGGCTGGGCGCCCTGACACCCCCTCCGCTCGCCTCGCCGGCTGGCTGCCTGACACTCCCGCTCGCCCGCCCGGCTGGGCGCCATGACACCCCCCTCCCCGCTCGCCCTCGCCCGGCTGGGCGCCCTGACACCCCCTCCCCGCTCGCCCTCGTCCGGCTGGGCGCCCTGACACCCCCCTCCCCGCTCGCCCTCGCCCGGCTGGGCGCCCTGACACCCCCTCCCCGCTTGCCCTCGCCCGGCTGGGCTCACTGACACCCCCTCCCCGCTTGCCCTCGCCCGGCTGGGCTCACAGCCCTCCTCCCCGCTCTCCCTCGCCGGCTGGCTCACAGCACCTCCTCCCCCGCTTGCCCTTATCCGGCTGGGCGCCCTGACACCCTCCTCCTCCGCTCGCCCTCGCCCGGCTGGCTGACACCCCCCTCCCCGCTCGCCCTCGCCCGGCTGGGCGCCCTGACACCCCTCCTCCCCCGCTCGCCCTCGCCCGGCTGGGCTCACACCCCTCCTCCCCGCTCGCCCTCGTCGGCTGGCGCCTGACACCCCCCTCGCTCGCCTCGCCCGGCTGGCTGCGCCCCTCCTCCCCGCTTGCCTCGCCCGGCTGGGCTCACTGACCCCTCCTCCCCGCTCGCCTCGCCGGCTGGGCGCCCACACCCTCCCGCTCGCCTCGCCGGCTGGGCGCCTGACACCCCCTCCCGCTCGCCCTCGTCGGCTGGCGCCTGACACCCCTCCCGCTCGCCTCGTCCGGCTGGGCGCCTGACACCCCCTCCCGCTCGCCCTCGTCCGGCTGGGCGCCTGACACCCTCCCGCTCGCCCTCGTCCGGCGCCCTGACCCCTCCTCCTCCCGCTCCCTCGTCGCCCGGCTGGGCTCCACAGCCTCCTCCTCCCCGCTCGCGCCTCGCCGGCTGGCGCTCTGACACCTCCTCCCCGCCCGCTCGCCTCGCCCGGCTCTGACACCCTCCTCCGCTCGCCTCGCCCGGCTGGCTCTGACACCCCCTCCCCGCTGCCTCGCCCGGCGTCCTGGCTCCCGGCTCCCGCCCTCCTCCCGCTTCGCCCCGGCTGGCGCCTGACACCCTCCCCGCTCGCCCTCGTCCGGCTGGGCGCCCTGACCCCTCCTCCCCCGCTCGCCCTCGCCCGGCTGGGCTCACTCCCCTCCCTCCCGCTCGCCCCTCGTCGCTGCGCCCCTGACCCCCCCCCCCGCTGGGTGCCCTGATGCCCTCGCCCGGCTGAGCGCCCTGACACACCCCCTGCTTGCCCTCGCCCGGCTGAGCGCCCTGACACACCCCCTGCTTGCCCTCGCCCGGCTGAGCGCCCTGCCACCCCCTTCCCCCACGCTCACCCTCGCCCAGCTGGGCACCCTGACGCCCTCGCCCTCGCCCGGCTGAGTGCCCTGACACACCCCCTGCTCGCCCTCACCCGGCTGGGTGCCCTGCCACCCCCTTCCCCCACGCTCACCCTCGCCCAGCTGGGCACCCTGATCTTTCCTCGCCCTTGTCTCCTCCCGCAGGGCTGTGGGTTTGGATACAGGTACACGCGCCTCCCACACCTGCTGAAGACCAAGCCTGAGGATGCCAATCTCCCCAGTCTGCAGAGTGAGTGGGATGTGTAGGTGTCCTGGGGGGGGCCTGCTGGGGGAGCCAGGGGTGCAGCTAGTCCCAGTGAGCAGCTCACCAGGCGGCCCAGCTGGGGGCTCTGCGGCAGGTGATGGAGGTGGTGTGAGCGCAGGGCTCTTGGGGTGCTGGGGAGCGTCTGGTAGCAGGAGCCTCTTCCCTTCTCCATCCCTCCTTCCCCCGTGCCTGGCTCCATTGCACTTCTGTGCTGTCGTGGCCTGTGGATCTGATTGGCCCCAGGAGCTAGCTGGCCCACTCGCGGGGGCCACAGAACGCAAGCAAACCCGCATGTGGCACAACCACAGAGGGGGACGGTGGCACCTTCCTTCCGGAGCCCTCCCTGGGTCGGCGTTCCGGGGGGCTGGGTCGGGCGCTGCCTGCCCCTGTAATGCCGCTCTCTTGTGTCTCTCCCGGGGCCCAGGGGATCTGTCTGTTGCCAGTCTCCAGAGTAAGTTTGTGTCTCGTGTGGTGGTGCAGTAGCTCTTAGTCCCCTGGCTCTTCCCCCCTCCCCCCACTCCCCATCTGGGGGAGCCCTGGAGGGGGAGGGGCTTGTGTCTCAGCTTTGGGCCAGGGAGACGCAGCTCGGGCCAGTGCCCTGAGCCCCAGCAGGGGAGCAGCACGGGCCCACCCGGGGCTGCCGTCACCATGGTGGTGGCTTCCTGGCTCCTGGAGCAGGGCAGCTGCCTCCAGCCCCAGAGCAATCGGCAGAGCCAGGGCCTAGGCGGCCGAGTGGGCAGTGGGACAGGCACCCTGGAGTGCAGGGTGGCCAGCAGTGCCCCCACACGGAGTCTGCCCCCCCTCCCTGGGGCCTGCTGCGGGGCCTGCCGCTGTTCCCTCCTGGCCTGGCAGCCCTGGGGTGGCTCCCCTCCCCTCGGCAGGCTAGGGGCAGCAGGAGTGTTCAGAGAAGCTGCTAGAGCCGGGCAACCGGCTGCTCCCTCAGGAGTCTGGTGCCCGGCTGCTCCTTGTCTGGGCCTGTCCCTGGGCTGCCATCAGTCTCCCCTGGGAGCAGGGCACTGGGGTGGCTCCACTCACCAGACCGGGGTGGGGGCCACTGCGCTCAGCCCTCGGGAACGTGGCAGCGCCCCTGATTAGGGGCTGCAATGCAGTGGTTCTCCTGGCCCAGGGCTCCCTGTCGGGCAGTGCCTAGGTCTGCGCCCCACCTGCCAGGGAGGGAGTCCGTGCCTCTGGCTGGCAGGCACATGGGGCTGGAGCCCAGCCGGGCAGGCGAGGGCCCAGGAGAGATCGCGCGTGGTTCCCCTGGGCCAGGGGAGCACTGCGGGGCGGTGCTGGCAGCCCATGCGGAGACACCCCAGCTCTGCTCGCTGGGCATGAGGGGCGGCCTGCGCCAGGCTCGGCCCCCTCTGACCATAAAGTGCTGGGTGTCCCTGCCCTGACGCTGCCGCCCTTTGGTCCTAGAGCCCTGCCCCTCCACCCTGCTGCAGCAGCACATGGCTGAGCTGCTGCGCAGCGACTGCGACCTGGCACCCAGCTTCCTCAACAGCGTCCTCAACCAGCTCAACTGGGCCTTCTCGGAGTTCATCGGCATGATCCAGGAGGTGGGTGCCGGGCGCGGCTGGGCCCTGGCCTGGCGGGGCGGGCGGCCGGGACTGAGCTGTGCCCTGTGCCCGGCAGATCCAGCAGGCGGCCGAGCGCCTGGAGAGGAACTTCGTGGACAGCCGCCAGCTGAAGGTGTGTGCGACGTGCTTCGACCTGTCGGTGAGCCTGCTCCGGGTGCTGGAGATGACCGTCACGCTGGCCCCCGAGATCTTCCTCGACTGGAGCCGCCCCTCCTCCGAGCTGCTGCTCCGGAGACTCGCCCAGGTACCTCCCCTTCCCGGGTGCCACCTGGGGGGTCCAGCAGCAGGTGGACACGGCTGCGGGCAGCTATCTGGGGGGGATCGGGCCAGTTGTGGGCGCTGCCAAGGCCTCCTGTGAGGTTCAGCTTTTCCAGCAAGCGCCTCCTGCCAAGGTAGGCAGAGCTCCCTGCAGCCGACCGGGGAAGATGTGTGCCCAGGTCCCCGGGAGACGGCCGCTGTCCGAAGCCCAGTGAGCCGGACGTGGTCGCCAGCTTGCTGGGAGCCCCAGGGAAACGGGAGGGGATACTGGAACTAAAGGGTAGGGGACACCCCTCTTCTCTGCCTCGCCCTTCAGTCTCCCACCCCTCACCCTGCCCGTGCCCCCACGACTGACCTGGGCTTTGCCCTTGCCCCTTAACCCTGGCCCCCCCGCTCTAGCGAGGCAGCTGCCATCAGCGGCGCCCCCCGTCTGCGGCAGACAGCGCTAGGCTTTCCCCGCCCGGTGGTGCGGGAGGAGAGGCAGCTTCGGCCCAGCTGAGTCCCTCTGCAGGGAGGCAGTGGCCTGAGGCTGCCCTAGACCCTAAGGGGCTCTCCGTCTCCCTCCCGAGAGGTGGCTATGGGCACGGCCTGAGGCTGTGCCAGGAGAGAGGCCCTGAGGCCAGGGCCCATCAAAGAGCCCAAGCCTGCCATGGCCAGTGGAGCTGGCTGCCAGCTCGGCCCCCTGCATTCTCAGCGCTGCCCGGGAGGCAGAGAGGAGGGGGAGCCCCCCAGCAGGGCAGGGCTCAGCCAGGGTGGGGTTTGCCAAGAGCTGGGTCCCGCTGGCCCAGGGATTTCTCTCAGCCGTGCCGGTGGCAGAGGTGGGCGCTGTGCTGGCCCTGGGCGCTCGTCCTGGAGCCTCACAGCCTGTTGCCCTGCTGCCTCGTGGGCTGAGCTGTTACCTTGCTGTGCTTGGGCCCAGGCCCCCTGCCAGGCGCTGTGCCGAGCGCTCTGGGGCACTGGCAGCTGTCAGGGCCAGGCCTGCTGGCTGCTGTCAGCTGGCCGAGTTGCCTGGGACTGCAGCGTCTCCTTGCTAGGAGGAGCTTCCTCTGGCCTGGGGGGCAGCGCAGGCGCCCGCTCTGTGGGGTGGCTCCTTGGCGGGCCGTGGGCAGGCGCTTTGGGAGCAGGTAGCAGAAGGCCCTGCAGGCGGCGGGTGAACTGGCCGAGGGGGCCCAGCCTCTCCTGTCCCCGCACAGCTACTGAACCAGGTGCTGAATCGTGTGACGGCCGAGCGGAACCTGTTCGACAGAGTGGTTAACCTCCGGCTCCCAGGTGAGTGCCCTGCGCTGGGCCCAGGGGCTCGGGAGCGCTCTGCTGAGATCTCCTGGGGCTGGGCCATGTGGTGGGCACTGTGGGCTGAGGACACAGCGGGGCCATTCTTCTGACCCAGGCAGAAGGGAGACCCACAGCCCCAGCCACGGCTCTGAGCACTGCTCACTCCCCATCCCCTGCCTCTTTCCATGGGGCTCCCTTGCTTCCCGGTCGGGCTCTGGCATCCGAGCAGCAGGGCCACGCTCCAGGCCTGATCGGGACCTGGGCTGGGCGCTGGGCTGGAGGGAGGTGCCCGTAGCTAGTGGAGGCTGATTGGCCTTATCTGGATGCACAGAGCTGAGGCTGACCTTGGTCTGCGTGGCCGGGCTTTGGGGATGGCCAGGGCTGTGCCAGCAGCCACCTGCTGTCCCTGCCCCCAGGCGTCTCCCTGCTTGCGCTGCTGGCAGAGCGACGGATGCAGCTGGGCTGAGGCACGGCCAGCTGAGCGGCTAGCATGCTGCTGCGGAGTGCAGCCCGGGCACTGCTGAGTCAGCCTGCCCCTCCTGCAGACTGGCTCAGAGGCAGTCCCCGTGGGGTGCTGCTAGAGCACTGGGCAGCCCCATGGCGCAGGCTGACAGCGCTAGCCAGGGGAGATGCCTGTGATCAGAGCCATGCGGCAGGCGCGGAGGAGCAGGGGGAGCGGGCGTGTCGCCCAGGGCTCTGGCAGCGTGGCCGCAGGGGCAGCATGAGGGCAGCTGCTCGACCAGTGTACCGAGCCAGCTGGTGTTGGGGTGGGGCAGCCTGGCCGTCCCAGTGCTGGCCACGGCTCTTTCTCTGCTCCGCCCCCAGGGCTCGAGAGTGTGGATCATTATCCAATCCTTGTGGCTGTGACGGGGATTCTCGTCCGACTCCTGGTGGACACGGACTTCCAAGGGTGAGTGGTGACTCCTGGGAGAGGCAGTGTTGGGGGCAGGGGGCTGGGGAGACAGCCCCGCGGAGCCCAGGGTGGGAATCCCCACCAGACACGTGCTGGTTCAGGTCAGTGCATCTGCCCCACGTTCTCTGTGCCTGTGTCCTGGCCTGCTAGTGCTGCACCCCACCTGCTGCTGGCTGGCTGGCCCTTGCTTACTGGCGGTACATGCCTGGCCTTTGGGGGCCCAGCTGGGCAGGGCAGGGCAGGGGCTGGCCCTTCTCTGCAGTGGCCCCTGCTGCTCTGAGCTGGGTGCTCCTAGGGGGCCCTGGCAGGAGCCTCGGCCCTGTGCCCAGGAGCCTGCTCGGGGGTCTGAATGAGTCAGAGCAGCTCTGCCATCGGGGGCCAAAGCCTTGGACTGCTGTCCTGTGCTCGCAGAGCATGGCGGCTGGTCCATGCCACCCCAGACTTCTCCATGGGCAAACTTCTGCCACCCTCACGTGGCTCTGTGCTGACTCCTGCTGGGTGCCAGGGTGGAGAGGTGCTCGGCTAAGGTCTGTGTGCGCTGCCAGCCACATGCCTTGCTTAGGGTCAGCTCCCACACGGGTCGTGGGAAGGGGGCCGGAAGGGTGGCAGTAGGATTGCTGCTGGGTGGCATGTGCCAGTGCTGGGCACGTGCACATGGGGCTGACCTGGGCAACATGGTTTCTGTGAAGGGAATTCCTGCCTCGCCGACCCCCTAGAGTGCTGTGAGGGGGGTCAGCAAACGTGGACAAGGGGGATCCAGTGGATCCAGTGGGCTTAGATCCCCAGAAAGCCTTTGACAAGGTCCCTCCCCAAAGGCTCTTAAGTAAACGGTCATGGGAGGAGAGGGAAGGGCCTTTCATAGACTGAGAACTGGTTAAAAGGCAGGAGACAGAGGGTAGGACTGAATGGGAAGTTTTCCGAGTGGAGAGAGGTAACTAGTGGGGTCCCCCCAAGGGTCTGTCCTGGGACCCTCCTGTTCAACCTATTTATAAATGATCTGGAGAAAGGGGTAAACAGGGAGGTGGCAAAATGTGCAGATGATCCCAAACTGCTCAAGATAGTTCAGACCAAAGCAGACTGGGAAGAGCTTCACAAATATCTCACCAAACTAAGCGATTGGGCAACAAAATGGCTAGTGAAATTTAATGTGGATAAATGTAAAGAAATGCACATTGGGAAACATCATCCCAACTAGACGTACAATATGATGGGGACTCATTTGGCTACAGCTGCTCAAGAGAGAGATCTTGGAGTCAGTGTGGATAGTTCTCTGCAAACATCCACTCCGTGGGCAGCGGCAGGCAAAAAAGCAAACCGAATGTTAGGAATCATTGAAAAAGGGATAGAGAATAAGACGGAGAATAGCTTATTGCCTCTGTATAAATCTATGGTACGCCCACATCTTGAATACTGCATACAGATGTGGTCACCTCATCTCAAAAAAGAAATATCGGCATTGGAAAATGTTCAGAAAAAGGCAACAAAAATGATGAGGGGTTTGGAACAGGTCCCATATGAAGAGAGATTAAACAGATCTGGACTTTTCAGCTTAGAAAAGAGGAGACTGGGGGGGATATGATAGAGGTCTATAAAATCATGACTGGTATGGAAAAAGCGAATAAGGAAAAGTTATGTACTTATTCCCACAATATAAGAACGAGGGGTCACCAAATGAAATTAATAGGCAGCAGGTTTAAAACCAAAGGAAGTTTTTCTTCACTCAGTGCACAGTCAACCTGTGGAACTCCTTGCCAGAGGATGTGGTGAAGGCTAGAACTTTAACAGGGTTCAAAAAAGAGCTAGATAGATTCATGGAGGTTGGTCCATCAATGGCTGTTAGCCAGGATGTAGGAATGGTGTCCTTAGCCTCTGGTTGTCTGGAAATGGGTGACAGGAGAGGATCACGTGAGGTTTCCCTGTTGTGCTCCCTTCCTCTGGGGCATCTGGCATTGGCCACTGTCGGCAGTGGGCTGGATGGGCCATTGGTCTGACCCAGTCTGGCCGCTCTTATGTTCTTATCAGCTGAGGACCCTGGCATGGCCGCCCCTCTCCAGGGCTGCTCTTGGAAGAGACCTTGCATTGGCTGTGTGAGGCGGGCGGGGGCTGGAGGGATCCATACACAGCTGGCAGCAGCTCCCTGGGGCCTGCAGGAACTGAGCCTGGCTGTTCGTGTGTGCCAGGCTGTGGTGCAAGGACGTGACGTGCCTCAAACCAGAGTAGCAGCCTGTGAGCAAAGGGGCTTCTGAACTAGCTATGCATGGAGCAAGCCCTCCGCCTCCCCAGACCCCTTGGCCGGAGGAAGGCGATTGCTGGGAGATGAATGTTGTGGCAGCCACGGCGGTTGCCCCCTTCTTGCTCAGATGGCCCAGGGGCCGTGGAGCCGGCTCAGGGTGTGTGTGTGTGCTTCCTGCCAAGAGCCCAGGCCAGGTGGGCCGCTCGGGCGAGTTATGCGTCTCCCCAGACACCTTTTCTCTCCAGCTCTGCCTCGTCCCCTGTGCATGGCGAACGGGCCAGTGCCTGGCTTTCCAGAGAGCAGAGCCCCTCCGAGCGCGCCGCCCGGCCCGGCGGCCAGGCTTGCTGGGCTCCTTGTCCCAAGGACTCCAGTGTGCACAGAGAAATCCAATTTGGTCCGGCCTCCTGTGCGCTTGCCCCCGGCACGATTGCGCCAGGCGCGCAGCACAGGGTGACTGGTCCGTGGCCGCCTCGCTTTGCCAGTGCAAACAGGCTCTGCTCTCCCAGACCCACACGGCTGCTGCTGGCAGCTCTCTCAGAAGGGCTCAGTGCTGGGATGGGGAGGGACCTGCCATCCTGAGGCAGGGCCAGGGCGTTCCTGTGTGCCCAGGCCCACCCTGCGCACTCTGCAAGGGCAGCACACGGCCCGTGGTGTTACTGGCCCCTTGGGGGCAGGGCCCAGGTGAGATCCCAGTGAGGCTGTGGGCTGGCACCAGGCATGGGAGCTGGTGAGACTCTGGCACTGTCTCAAGCACACACCCCCGGTGCACATCTGAGCTAACGCTTATGCTTGGAGCAGGAGTGTCCGGGGGCAGCGGGCCCAGGAACCAGCCGTCCCTGCGTGAGGCAGCAGCTCCCTGCCAGAGGGCTGACCACACCCCTGGGCTCCCGACAGGCCCAGTGCCCCCAGCAGCCTTGCGGGCAGAGGTTATCCACAAGCTGTGGGTTACAGAAGGGGCTGCCCAGTCTGTCAGCCGGGATGAGCCGGAAGTGGTGCGGGGGCAGGGGCTGCTCTGGGCTGAATGCAGAGGAGTTAGCTGGGCCTCACCAGAGACGGTGCCATGGAGACTGCCTGATGACAGGTGGAGGGTCCCACGCAGCAGCCTCGGGCCTGCGCGCTCCCCGTACCTCTGCCCCCGGGCTGAGGCGCTGAATGCCTGGCCTGCGCGCTCCCCGTACCTCTGCCCCCGCGCTGAGGCGCTGAGTGCCTGGCCTGCGCGCTCCCCGTACCTCTGCCCCCGGGCTGAGGCGCTGAGTGCCAGGCCTGCGCGCTCCCCGTACCTCTGCCCCCGGGCTGAGGCGCTGAGTGCCTGGCCTGGCCTGCGCGCTCCCCGTACCTCTGCCCCCGGGCTGAGGCGCTGAGTGCCTGGCCTGCGCGCTCCCCGTACCTCTGCCCCCGGGCTGAGGCGCTGAGTGCCTGGCCTGCGCGCTCCCCGTACCTCTGCCCCCGGGCTGAGGCGCTGAGTGCCAGGCCTGCGCGCTCCCCGTACCTCTGCCCCCGGGCTGAGGCGCTGAGTGCCTGGCCTGCGCGCTCCCGCACTCTGCCCCGGGCTGAGGCGCTGAGTGCCTGGCCTGCGCGCTCCCGCACCTCTGCCCCCG
Organism: Rafetus swinhoei; assembly: GCA_019425775.1. NCBI lineage: Eukaryota > Metazoa > Chordata > Testudines > Trionychidae > Rafetus > Rafetus swinhoei. The sequence continues at coordinate 601,913 of CM033435.1, read as the reverse complement.
GCTGAGGCGCTGAGTGCCAGGCCTGCGCGCGCCTCTGCCCCCGGGCTGAGGCGCTGAGTGCCTGGCCTGCGCGCTCCCCGCACCTCTGCCCCCGGGCTGAGGCGCTGAGTGCCAGGCCTGCGCGCTCCCCGCACCTCTGCCCCCGGGCTGAGGCGCTGAGTGCCAGGCCTGCGCGCTCCCGCACCTCTGCCCCGGGCTGAGGCGCTGAGTGCCTGGCCTGCGCGCCCCGCACTCTGCCCCGGGCTGAGGCGCTGAGTGGCCTGCGCGCCCCGCACCTCTGCCCCGGGCTGAGGCGCTGAGTGCCAGGCCTGCGCGCTCCCGTACCTCTGCCCCGGGCTGAGGCGCTGAGTGCCAGGCCTGGGCGCTCCCGCACTCTCTGCCCCTGGGCTGAGGCGCTGAGTGCCAGGCCTGCGCGCTCCCCGTACCTCTGCCCCCGGGCTGAGGCGCTGAGTGCCTGGCCTGCACCTCCCTCCAGCACGGCCTCGGGGCCAGGCTGTGCTGCTTCCAGACTACAAGAGGCCATTTGCAACGTGGCTAGCTCCTGCTTTCCTCCGGCAGGAGAGCCGGGTGGTGTTTCTTCAGGCCCCCCGTGCATCCCCATCTCCTGCTGCTCCTCTTGGCGAGGAGACCCAGGGGCAGCCCAAGCGGAGCGACGCTGAGTTAGGCAGGAGGCCGAGTGATCCTCCTCCAGCCCATGGAGCTGCACCGGCCCCCTGGCACAGCAGGACCAGGACATGCTGCCTGGCCCTGTGATGGGAGAAGGCGGGGGGGCTGCCCTGGGCTGCATGCAGTCTGTGCCACTGCTCTGGCTGCCCATCTCAGCCCTAGACGGCCTGGGGTTGTTTGCAGGCGAGTTGCAGGCTGAGGCCAGCCCACACGCCCGAGCCGTGGGAGCTACTTAGCTCTATGTGACGGTGCCTGGGCCAGGCTGGCTTCCCCAAGCCCCTTGCAAGGCAGCAAACTTCGCAGGCAGGCAGCTCCCGGGCCCAGGGCTCTGGTTGGTCCGATGCCTTCCCTGGTGCGAGGCCGGCAGGGACTGTGCTTGGTTCTGTGCCTGACCCTGCCATGCGTCCCTGCAGTTAGCCCAGTCGGCCTCAGTGTCTCCATCCGCCCCATGGGGCTGCTGGGCCTGAGGCCAGATGGACTGCGGGGAAGATGCTGCATCACGTTGGCTGATGCCAGCACAAAGCTCCATGAAGGCTGCAGGCAGGAACCCAGCTCGCTCAGCACGTCCCTGCCAGGCACCCAAAGCAGGAGTCACGTCTGTGGGCACCTCGCCACAGGGTGGACAGGCTTCCTGGAGGCTGGGTGCGTGACCCCCGACGCACACCCCTGGGCACAAGAGCCCCTGGGAGCGCAGTGTTGCAGGGACCAGTGCAGCTTCTCTGCACTCTGGCCTGCTGTGCTGCCCTGGCCCCATGGCACTCATGCAGTCAGCAGCAGCAGGGTGCTAATGAGACCAGCCGGGCACGGGCCGTCGGGTTTGTTGCTGCGGGGTACAGGGTCCTTGGTGGGGCAGGCTGTGAACGTGAGCCCTTGACTTGGTGCCTGGGCACGAGCTTCCCCTGCATGAGGGGTCAGGCTGAGTCTGTGCCCCGGGGGAAGCCCCAGTAGACAGGCAGGGCTTGGGGAAAGAGGGGGGGCCCGGGGGGCAGTGAGGGCTGCAGGTGCCTGAGCATGCAGCAGTGCATAGCAGCTAGGGAGGTAAAATGATCAGACGTCTGTTGGTTACATGGGAACGGCGGGGCTCCGGGCCTGATGGTGGGAGAGGTCTGACCCACTGCCATACCAGGGAGGTGGGCTCCATTGCAGGCCTCGCCCAAGGGCAGAGAGACTCTTGGGCCAAGCAGAGTTTTGAAAAGGCTTTTTTATTCCAGTGCCAAGGGGCCGTTGGAGTGATGCCTGCCTAGCCTCCAGCCGCAGGCGCCGGGGGAGAGGCCGGTGCCCTTGGGGAGCGCAGGGTCGGGTCACTGGGATCGCACCATGCACAGCAATCCTGGACTGTATTGCCGCAGGCGGCGCTCTGCTCACAGCTGCCGCCCTGCCCAAGGGAGCTGGCCTGGCTGATCCCCGCCCTGGGGCCGCACCCCAACGACTCAGCGCTTGCCCAAGCCTAGGGCCTGCTGGCTGGCGGCGCTGGCAGCGGGTTAGTTGTGAGTGGTAGCTGCAGCACCCTGCTCAGGGGATGGAGCCCCAACTGGCTTGCTGCGCCCAGCTAGCACAATTCTAGGGCAGCCCTGCAGGTGCCCAGGTGCTGCTGGAGGCTGCGGGTGCAGGAGAGCTCTCTACTAGGGAAGCCCGTGCATGGGGCGGGCCTGCGCCTTGGTAATTGATGAAGCAACTCTCTAAGCTAGGTCAAGCACTACTCTAGCTGGCGTGTCGGTGCGCCTGCCCAGAGGGCAGGTGGCCCAGTGGGCTCTGCCTGGCCCAGGAGAGCGCTGAACCCTGCCGTGCAGGGCTGCTGGGAAGCAGGGCTCAGCCATGCACACGTCCCTGCGCCGCATTAGAAACATGAACCAGGGGGAGGGAGGGGAGGGCGTTCTGGAGAGAGAAATCCATGGAGGTGCTAGTGAGCCTGTGAATCCTCCTGAAGGTCAAAGCTGCCCCCCTCGCCCTCCAGGCTGCTCTCAATCAGCCGCTGGACAGCACTCGGGCACTGAAAGGGAGGGGGCCTGCTGCCCCACCTCGCCGCAGTCACTGTGGGATGGGGGTGACCTGCCTGCACTTGACCCCGCGGCTGTCAGCTACTCTCATCTCCCCGGCTTGTTTTACAATGTGGCAGCAGTGCCTGGAAGTAGCTGGAGCCAGAGGAGGATGCGTCACTACCCTCCCTGTAGAAATAACCAGTACAAGGAACCAGCCCTTCCGCGCGGCACACGGTGGCCGCACAATCCCCTTCCTCCCTCCCCATGAGTGCTGCGAGCGCCCTCGTGTGCGCCCAGGTGGTCTCCCCTCTCTGCTCCCCAGCCCGCCTACCTCCTAGGACCCGATGGGAGTATCCGAGAAGACGGAACTAACAGATTCTGAGTCTGACTTGATCTGCAGGAGCTTGGGATTGGTGGCAGCCAGCCCGATCTTACCGCTGTGCGCTTCCTTGGTGGGCTCAAGGAACACCACGTGCCTGCTGCTGCTGATCTTCCGGCTGGGCCCCTCGGTGGCTGGGGGGGTGGTGCTCAGGATGGAGGACTGCGCGCTGCATTCCTGGGGAGGGCTGGGCGCAGCGGCTTTCTTGCCACCCTGGAAGCAGTGGCATGGAGTCAGGTAGAGGTACATGAGCACTAGCACGAGGCTCACCACGCAGCCCAGGAGGGTTGTGAGGCCGGTGCTGAAGGACTCCCCGTCCAGCATGGGGTAGTGGATGGTCACGTTGACTTCGTGTGTCTTGTGGAGCTGGTGGTGCTTGCCAATGGCCATGCACACGTACACCCCGGCGTGCCACGGCTCGGCTGCGCTGATCTTCAGGCTCCCGTTGCGGTAAACTTCAACTGTGCGATTGCTGTTGCCAGGGTGCGTGATCGGCTCGTGGCGCGGTGAGACCCACAGGTAGGTGGCGGTCGCATCGGGCATGCTCACGTTGCAGTCGATGAGCAGCGGGTCTCCTACGAGTGCTGTGGCGTGTGTCTCGGGGGTGCCCCGGGGCGCCTGGCTCTGCGAGCAGTTCTCAAAGATCTTCTTGTACTTGAGGAACCTAACCAAGGAGTGCGCCCTGGTGTCGAACGCCACACACGTGTGTTCCTCCAGGAAATCCTGCACGGAGCTGAGCTGCCGCTCCTGCCACTGCCAGAACATCTGGTAGAGGGAGCAGTCACACCGCACGGGATTGTTGTGCAGGTACAGCCCGTTTCTGATGGACGCAGGCAAGGCTGTGACCTCCTCGATGGGGATGCTGCTCAGGTTGTTGGTGGAGAGGTCCAGCGTGGTCAGGTTGGGGTGCGTGAGCCCCTGCATGGCGCGGAAGGGGAATCGGGTGAGGTTGTTCCAGCTGAGGTAGACCTTCTGCAAGCGGCTGAGCCCCACGAAGGCTCGATCGTCTACCCGCAGGATCCAGTTGTTGTAGAGCAGGAGCTCCTCCAGGCGCAGCAGCGCCTCGAAGTAGTGCTGCTCCACGGCCCGCAGGCGGTTGGAGGACATGTCCAGGTGGGTGAGGGCCGTGGCATTGTGGAAGGCCTGGGGCGGGAGGTCAGTGAGGAGGTTGTGGCTGATGCGGAGGGCCTGGAGGCGAGGCAGGGCTGCCAGCCAGCGCCTGTGCAGCTGGAAGAGGGCGTTGTGACTCAGATCCAAGGCGGTGGCTGTGGGTGGCAGTGCTGCTGGCACCTGCTGGAGCCCTTGCTTGGCACAGCTCAGGAGGTCCGAGGTGCAGATGCAGGCCCGGGGGCACCTGGGGGCGAGGGCCGCGGTGGCCACGCTCCCTTGGACGCACAGCTGGAGGATCAGCAGCAGCTGCCCCGGGGCCGGCGGGGGCATGGTGGCGGGGGCCCGGCGGCATGGGGGGGCCTGGGCCCCGGCTCCGGGCGGCGCGGCTCGCGAGCCAGCAGGGCCGGGGGCTGCCGGGCTGCGCCCGGGCCGTGCCCTTCCCGGCCGCTATTTACCAGCCGCCGGCGAGCTCGGGGCGGGGCCTGGCGGGCAGGGCCCCGCCGATTGGCCGGGCGGCAATTTGTGAATGGCGCGTTGTTCCGCCGCGCGCCGCCAGAGGGCCGCTCCCCACGCCGGCAGGGCAGCCGCTCCGGCCGGTCCAGCGCGCTCCTGGCGCCGCGGCTTCAGTGGCCCGCCGCTTCCCTGCTGGGGAAACTGAGGCACGGGGGGGCGTGACTTTCCCGAGCTCTCAGGCCCAAGGCGGCTGGTCCCGCCCCCCGACGGCTGCTGCTGGCGCTTGGGGAGGCCTAGCTCCCTGGGCGTGTGCGGAAACACCCTGCCTGGCTGCTGGGCCCGAAGGGACGGGGCGGGCGCCTGTGCTGCACCCCAGGGCCAGCGGCGCAGAGGGGGGCTTGGGCGCGTGGCCCTCCCTGGTGTAGTGATGCGCTGCTGGCCAGGGGGCAGGGTGTGAGTGGCCGGCCGGCGCAGGGGGCACAGGCTGCCGTGCTGACAGACGGTTGCTTTAGTGGAGCCGTGGCGCAGGGGCTAGCGAGGGGGTGGGGGCGGTTGCCCCGGGCGCCACGCTAGGGAGAACGGTGCGGGCGGGTTTGATGTGGCCGGGCAGTCGCAGGCTCGCCCCAGCACTGCGTCCGGGGGTGACTGCCCCCCCCCTTGCTACACCCCGATGTGGCACTCGCGGCTGGGTGGCGGGTTCCCTTTAGGGCAGCAGATGGCTAGTCTGGCAGCTGCTGAGTGAGGGTTATTAGCCTGCAGCGAGGGGCTGCCTCTCCCCGCACTGCCGGCCAGGCCAGGCGCTCCGCATCCAGCGCCTCTCTCTGCACACCCCAAGGGAGGGTGCAGGCCCTGGGCTCTCACATCCTGTGGGGCTGGCGGGCGGCAGGTTCTGCTGCGTTACATTATGTGCCTGGTGGCCCGTGGGGTGTGCACAGGCGGCATCCCTGCAGCCCCCCCACAGCACCTGAGGTCAGCCTGGGGCTTAGTCCCCTGCTGCTGGGTGCCAGGCCCCGTCCAGCCCGCCAGGGGCTGATGGCAAGTCTCCGAGCTCGCTCCTACTGGCCAGGGCAGCGTGGTGAGTGGGGCGCCCCCAGGGCCAGGAGCTTGGCCACGCTGCACTAGGTCAGCAGGCTCCCAGGGCTGGTCCTGCCAGCGCCAGGCAGCGTGCGGCATTCCACAGGCACCCTAGGCCTAGGGGTCCCTGCAAGGGCTGGCCGGGCCGGAGGCAAGCTGGGCTCTTCCCTCCTCTCCATTGCCTTCCCCAGCATCTGGGAGTGGCTCCACAAAGGGCAAGTGCTTGCCAAGTTGTGTGCCAGCCCCGGAGCCGGGGGGAAGGGCACAGGGCTGCCTGTGTGCTGAGCATGTTCTCTGGGGTCCCCTGGCCCAGGAGCCAAGAGCAGCTCCCTAGCACCATGGCGAGCCAGGTGCCTTACCCTGTCTGCTGTCCAGCCCTGCAGAGCTGGAGTCGGGCTGCCCCCCTCTCCCCCCCCCCCCCCGGGCCCTGGGGGGAAGGGGCGGCGTCAAGTGCCCAGCAGCTGGCAGACTGCCAGTGTGCACCCAGTGGAGGCTGCATGTGCCTCTCAGTGGTTTTCTGGCTCCACGGGCTGGTTGACCACAGCAGCCTGCGGGTGCTGTGGCCATAATGGAGCCCCCGGCAGCACTGCCCAGCGGCGCCACCCTGTGCGCAGGCTTAGACCAGCTGGGCGAGAAAGGCCCGTCCTGAGGCTGCGCCTGTGAAGGGCTCGGTGCCCAGGAGGAGGTATCGGTGTCTCCGGAATGTGACCTTGAGCTGCCGCACTGATGCTGTGCCCTGGCAGAGCATCGCCTTTTCAGTGCTCACGAGGCAGCAGCCGCAGCCCTGTCCCCGCGGGGGCCCCGGGAGAGATGAGCGGACTGCCCCCCACCACACCCAGCCTGCTGGGAACTGACCCCTGGCCCAGAGGGCAGTGCATATCGCCTTGCACGAGGGCCTGGCGCTGGCTTCACAGCCGTAACCCTGACCCCTCTCCAGCGGTGGGCAGCTGCTCGGGGATCAGGAACCCGTTCCCAAGTGGCGCTGGTGGGCCCAGGGGTTAGTGCAGTCGGGTTTGGGGGCTGCTTGCCCAGCCTGGAGAGCTGCCCTGGGGCAGTGACGTGTTCCGGCGCAGGCCACGTCAGGTGAGGAGCAGGCTGTGGTACCGCCCCACCGCATCAGAACAAGTGGGGACCCGTGGCATGCGGCCGGGGGGGGGCTTCATTTACTGCTCTGCTGCAGCGCCCTTCCCGGAGCCCCAGCTGGAGGCTGCCACAGCTCGGCGCTTGACGTCACCTTCCGCTGCTGCTGCCGGATCGATTGGAGCTGAAAGCGGGGGGAGCGAGGGGCTGCAGCTGCAGGAAGGGCTCAGCCCTGCTGGCCGGGCAGTGTGCTGGGACAGGGCCCAGGTTAAGCCCTGAGCCCTCCCTGGCGGGGCTGGGACCCCCTGAGAAGCACTGGGTTCTGAGGCAGGACCGCGGCCTGGCCGAGCGCAGCTGCAGAGGGGGATGGGGCTGGGCTTACTTGGAAACAGGGAGCCTCATTTTGCAAGGCTGAGGCGCAGCCTCCTGTGCCGCCCAGCGCTGGTGTACTGAGTCTAGGGGCTGGCCGAGGGGTGGGCTCCAGGGCCCTCCGCCCCAGGGCAAACACCCCGTAACAGCGGCTAAGGCCGGCAACCCTCTGACTGGGCTCGGCTGGGGCTGGGGCAGGTCCTAGCGCTTTGGAAGCTGCTGGAGTGAGCCAGAGCCAGGGGCTGTTCCCTGGGGCCAGTTGGCTGGGTCCCTTCCACCCCTCCAGCCATTGCCTGGGGCACTGCCCCCACAGGTGGTGTGCGGGGCTGTAATTGTGGGGCTGGGACGACGGAGACGGAGCAGGGAGCAGTGCCTATTAAAGCCAGGCCCACTGCACCGGCCTCGGGAAGGGGGCCGCTGCATGTGCCCGGAGCGGTTCCAAGCAGCATGGGCTGGGCGGCCCCAGGCCTGCCAACAAGGGGCGGGGGAGGCCAAAAAGGCACTTGCCCTGGGGGCTGAAAGGAGCTCTGAGCTGCAGGCGGGCCAAAGCCACACTGGGCCCCTTGCCCTAGGGCTGGGGGGGAGAGCTGAGCCCTCTGCTGCTGGCAGCACCCTGGCCAAGAGGGGAGGGCCTGGCAGGATGCGCCAGGCTGCTGGTTGCTCTGGGGATCTGGAGGCACTGCCAGGCCACAGGCTGCTGGCAGGAGTCTTGGCCCTGCCATCTGGCCCCAGTGCCCACCGTGGTACCCGGCGAATGCTGCAGTGCAGGCTCCTGGCAGGGAGCAGGCCCTGGCTGCAGCAGTGGGAGTCCCAGCCCTTGGGCCTTGCTCTGACCCGTGTGTGTTTGCAGGGGCAAGCGGGCGACGGTTGTGCTCCTGGCAGACCCCTGCTTCCAGCTCCGCTCCATCCAGTACCTGCTGGGCCACGCAGAGCCTGCCACACTCGGGGCCCCAGCGCCGGCCGCAGACAAGAAACACTTCTCCCTGCACAGCTGTAAGTGCCTGCGCAGCCCCTGGCGAGGGCGGGGGGCTGGGCCCCAGAGTGCTGGCCTGCGCGGCGGCCAGCTGGGCCTGGGCGCTTCCCAGGCAGGATGGCTGGGGAGCAACGCAGAGCGGGTGTGTGCAGCGGATCGGAGCCTTGGCTTGGCACGAGCAGCCACGGCTCTCCCCCCCTCAGGCTGACCACGAGCCAGGGCCAGGGGCTGCTCTGGCTACAGGTGCTGTGGCCCCTTGGGTAGCAGGCTCACCAGCGGGGGCTAAGCCCAGCTGCGCTGCAGCAAGTCTGGGGCCAGGCACCTCCATAGGGAGAGGGCGCATGGTGGCTGCCTGCCCCCTCCAGCCTTAGGTGAGCTGCCGTGGAGACCTGGCAGAGCTGCCAGGGGCATGTGTCATGGAGCCTGGTCTTCCGGCCCCCCCCCCCCCCCATCACCTGGGAGAGCCCCTGGGTTTTGGGGCAGCCCCCTGCTGGAGGCTTGTACTGTCCCCTGGCCTGTGCCAGGGCCCAAGCACTGCTCACTTGGCTCCAGGCCCAGCTGTGCTGTCAGGAAGCCCTTGGCCCAGGCTCCCAGGCTGGAGCCCTGGGGGTGTTGTGTGGGGCTCCTGCACCCCATGGCCATAGCTCTGGGCTGGTTCTCCCCATCGGGAGCAGCACACGTGAGCAGGGCCTGGCCCGCATGCTGCCCCCGCCCCGGAGTGCAGGGCAGCCGCCGCTAGCGGAGACCAACCCGTCAGGCCTTTTCCCTGCCCCCTGGGAAGCTGCCCCCCCCTCCGCTGCCCTGGGCCTGCACGCTGCAGCCTGGACCCTTCCCTGCTCTGCTGGCCAAGGCATGGCCACCTTGGGCCTCCCTACTGCCCCTAGCCCAAGGCACTTGGTTGGATGCTGCCTTTGGGCCCTCGCCACACCCCGCTCTGCTCCAGGGAGGCTGGTGCTCGCCCGTCGCTGCTGGCAGAGAGCTGGGCAGCTCCCCCGCTACTGGGATGTCCCTTTGGGCCAGCCATGCTGCACGCGGCCCCTTCACTTCAGCCCGTCTCTGCAGATGCAGACTACATCAGCCTGGCAGAGCTGGCCAAGGTGGAGCGGATGCTGCGGCACCTGAGCGAAGAGTCCAAGCAGGCAGCAGCCTCCACGCTGGTGAGTCCCGGCCTGGCAGGCCCCGTCTCTGCTCAGCCCGGGGGGGGGTTTGCCTCAGGCTGGGCTGGGCCCTGGGCTGAACACTCCACCTCTGTGCTCGTCTGCACGGGGCAGGAGCCGCAGACGCGCTTGGCCAAAGCTGAGCAGGACGCTCCCAGGCAGGCTGAGGCCAACTGCCCTGGCACAGCCACACGCCTGAGCAAGCCAGGGGCAGCTGCTGGCTGGGGTCCAATGGGCAGGAGATCTGGCTTGGGGGGAGCACTGGGCTCAGGCTGCTTGGTGCCTGCAGCTGCTCCCTGAGGCCAGGTGATGCTTTGCAGCCCACCAGCGAGGAGGACCTCTGCCCCATCTGCTACGCACACCCCATCTCCGCCGTCTTCAGGCCCTGCTCCCACAAGTCCTGCAAGTGAGTAACACGAGGGCATCTGCCCTGCCCCCCCCACGCAGACAGCTGGGGCTGGAGCCTGGGCCAGGCTCTGCTGCTCTTGGCCCTGCTCGGCTACGGGTGGCTCCCTCCCAGCACAAGTGCTGTCTTTGCAGAGCCTGTATCAACCAGCACCTGATGAACAACAAGGACTGCTTCTTCTGCAAGGCCATCATCACCGGCGTGGACGACTTCACCAAGCCGGCCAGCTCCTAGGGGGCTGAGCCAGCTCAAGAGGCTCCTTCCCCTGCTGGAGGCTGAGGTGGTAGCCTGCTCTGGTTAGTTGTGGGCCTGGCTGTGGCCTAGCCCCCTGGCTGATGAGGGCAAGGGCCAGCTGCAGCTGGGGCGATGCTGCTCTTGCCCTGCCTAGAGCTGTCCCCTTCTGTGGGTCTGGCCTGTTAAGCAGGGGTGAGGCCCAAAGGGGGACTGCTAGAGCCAGCAGGTGCCTGTTGCAGCCTTAGCTGCTGCTCTTTGCCCACGGGGTGGGGCTGCTTGTGCTAAGCGAGACCAAGCACAGGGGCTGGTCTCAGCTGGCTTGGTGCGGGGGCAGGGGTGGTGTGGCCAGCCATGGGGGACTGCTCAGTGCTGTGTTAACGGCCCCAGCTCGGCCCTGCCTGGCCTGGGGAGCATTAAATTATTCTCCTGAAGCCACAGAAGCTTCTGCGTGCAGCCGGTGGGGGGAGCAGCTGTGCCTGGGAAGGGGGCGGCCAGGCTGTGGGGCGGAAAGGGGCTTGAGCCAGCCAGCGCCTGCTCCGGCCAAGAAGACAACAGGGCTGCCAGCACATTCCCACAGTGTCTCTGTATTGGGTGAGGCCCACACAGCTGCCCTTAGTGCCAGCCCTCAGGCTAGGCTGGGCACAGCTGTGGCCCCTGCTTCCTGCACACCAGTCTCCACGCTCCAGGGTGGAGTGCCCAGCCCGGCTGGCTCCTGGGCTGCCCATCTCTCCTGGCAAGGCCGGCCGGGCCAGGGCTCCACGGGGCAGCAGGCTGGCAGCCACCTGGGCCCACGCTGCCCGCTACATGATGATGCGCGGCTCTGGCACGGACTCGGCAATGGACTTGTGCGGCAGCACGTTGGCCCCGTTGAGGTAGAGCTCGTCATTGACAATCACGTCCTCGCCCAGCACCGTCACGTTCTCCATGCGCACCTGCCCATGACAGCCACCATCAGCTGCTGCCCCAGGAGCCCCCCAGCTTGGCACGGCCTGAGGAGCCTCCCCCCACCCCCAGCTGGCTTGGCACGCCCGAGGAGCCTCCTCTCACGCACCCCGGCCTGGGAGTGCACCAGCTCTTTCCTGCCCCCCCCCCTCCCCCTCCAGGGGCGAAGGCCGTGCCTCTGTTCTCACGCAGGCAGGGACTGGGCCCTGGCAGCAGCCCCAGGAGGGTCACACCTGCCAGGCCACTCACCCACTGGCCCACGGCCGAGCGCCAGCCGACAATGCAGGACTCCAGCCAGGAGTGGGAGCGGATACGGGAGCCTCTCAGGATGGTGCAGCGCTTGATCCGGACCCCGTCCTCCACCACCACCCCCGCGCCAATGGTGACGTTGGGGCCAATGGTGCAGTTCTCCCCAATCACAGCACTCGGGTCCTGGAAAGGGAGAGGCGGTGGGTGGGGGCCAGGGCCGCCCTGGGAGCCCAGAGCAGTCAGGCTCTCCCCCCCCCAGCGCTGAGAGCAGCCAGCAGCCCTGCTGAACACTGCCAGGCCCGAGCGAGGACCACCTCTTCTGGCTCAAGGGGAGACTCCGGGCCAGTCACCCCACCCAGTTCAGCCTGCCTTGCTCGTGGACCAAGCCCCAGGCTGGGCTGGCTGCACCCTGCCCCACTCCCCGCCTGCAGGAGGGGCCAGCCCGCCCAGGCCTAGGGCAGCTGCTGTGCTCAGCCCTCAGGCTGCCTTAGCGAGCCGGCTCAGTGCACGGGGGACCCCAGCATGTCCTGCGGAAGGGGGTTCACCACCCCCGCCCCTGCACTCACCACCAGCACGTTCCCCACAAAGCCGGGGCCCGTGTGCAGCCTCTCCGGGTGCTGGGCCCGCAACGACTGCAGGAACATGCACATGCCAGTCAGAAAGTCCTTGGGTTGCCCAATGTCCATCCAGAAGCCTGCAGGGACAGAGCAGCTCTCACAGCTCGCAGGGGAGCAGAGCCAGGCCCATCCCCTGCACAGGCTGAGGCGTTTCCGAGCAGAGGGTGGGGAGAGGCTGGGCAGGGCCTCAGCGGGGGTCCCTTACCCTGCAGCTCCATGGCATAGAGCTCTCCATCCTGAGCCATCACCGGGAAGATCTCCTTCTCTATGGAAGTGGGCCGCAGCTGCAGACAGACACACGGGCCCAGTCAGGGCACCCCTGCAGACTCCGTTAACCCGGGCGCACAACCTCCCAGGACCCACCATGCCCTGCCTCATAAACCTGATGCAGCTTAGAGCTGCCCGATGGTTTGTGTGCTGGTCCCCCCCAGGCCCTGGTTCCATCCCCCAACTGCTGGGACTCCTTCCCCTTCCACAGCCTCCTGCAAAAGGCCCGCTCTGCTGCACAGACCCCCACCTGGGGAGGGCCAGGCCACATGCGCCCCTTCCTCCCGCCCCCAGGCATCAGCCCCAGCTCCCACCTGGATTCTGCGCAGGAGGCTGGGGTTGAAGATGTACATGCCAGCGTTGATCTTATTGGAGACAAACACCTGGGGCTTTTCCACGAAGCGGTGGATGCGTCCTGTCTCCGCCTCGCACACCACCACCCCGTACTTGGAGGGTTCTTCCACCTTTGTCACCTGCAAAGCACAGTCACTGCAAGGCCAGCACTACCCTGGCCAGGAGAGGGACACAGACTTGCCCTTTCTACAGGCAGGGAAACTAAGGCACAAGGAAAGGACTTGCCCAGGGTTGCATAGGCCAGGGGTGGGCAATAATTTTTGCAAGGGTGCCACATCAGGAATTTTGGAAGGGGCGGGGCCTCCGGCAGAAGGGGGCTGTTCCCTCTGGCTGCAACCCCTGGTGGGGGGAGAAGCCTTCAGATGCTCCCTAGGCCCTGATTGGTCCGGGGGGGGGAATGAAAAGCATGTGAAGCCTTTGCCCTCCACCCCCCACTTGGGGCATGTGGCACCTAGAACGAACCATTTTGAACAGGGGGCAGTTCCCTCTAGGCACTGGGCACCCTTGATGGTGGGAGGAGACTTTGCACGGTCCCCTGCCCCCAGGTCTCGATTGGCCTGGGGGCGGGGGAGTAGCAGACCCTCTCTTGCCCATCAGCAGGCCCATTTCTGCCAGCTGGATGCAGGGGGTCTGGAACCAGGGGGAGGGGAAGGGAAAGGGGGTGTCACAGAAGCCAGGGCAGTAGCAGGGACTGGGAAGCTGGTAAGGAGATCGGTTCCTGCACTGCAAAATGAAGGCAGCACCAGCCACTTCCAAGTGGGGAGCTGAATTGGGCCTTAGACCCTCCCCACCAAGGAATCCTGCTCCTCCTCTTCCTCTGGAGGCCCTGCCTCCTAGCCAGGGCACAAGCCAGCCCGGGGCTCTGATAGGAGCCGACCAGGCAACTGGGGGAACCCTCCACCTGGCACGGGCTGGGGCCTGCCCCACCCAGGGCAGGTGGAGGGCTCCTCTTACCCCAGCCCGGCTTCAGTTTCCAGACTAGTCCGGGGGCACAGCTGCCTCCCACTGTTACACGTGCCCCGCACTCCTGGCTGTGCTCTATGCCCCAGGGGCAGGGGCCAGGCTGTTCCCACCCCCACAGAGCCAGCCCTGGGCACTCACCACGATGGAGCCCTCCTTGCCATGATGCTTGTGGAAGCGCACCATGTCCGAGAAGGGGAAGTCGCAGATCACGTCGCTGTTCAAGACAAAGAAAGGCTCCGAGCTCTCAGCCAGCAGCTCGCGGGCCAGCGCCAGCGGCCCCGCTGTGGAAGGAACACGGCTCAGAGAGAGCTGGCAAGGCCAGGCTACCCACTGCTCCCCAATCAGATCCACCAGCGGGCACAGCCCCCTGCGCTGAGCCATCCCCTTCGCAGGAGCACTGGGCTGAGAAGCCCCACCCCATCCCTATAAAGAGTATGAGCAGGTGGCCAGGCCCCTCAGTGCAGCCCGCACTGAGCACATGGGAGGGGCAGACTCACCTGTGCCCAGGGGCTCCTTCTCATGGGACAGGGAGATGTGAATGCCCAGCTAAGAAAGGCAACAGAATCCAGGGTCAGAAGGGTGCACTGTAGCAATGGCCCTACACGTGCCCTGCCCCCCCCCAGCTCCCCAGCCCTCACATGCACCTGCCCCCAGCCCACTTTACCCAACTCGCCCAGGACTTCCCCCACATACATGCCCCATTCAACCCCGGCCTCACCCGCTGCTCCTGCTCCCGCATTGCCCCCTCCAGCACCTCGGACATGTAGCTGACAGCCAGGATCACCCCTCCAGCACCTCAGTACAGCCAGTCAGTCAGGATCACATCCGCCTGTCAGGAAGGGTGAGAGTGTGGGCAGAGTGTGAGCAGGGCGGGACAGGGCACAGGACTTGGCGCAAGGAAGGGGCAGGTGTGGGGCATGGAGCCTGACGGGCTTGTTGCAGAATTACACCAGCGGCTGGGCTCGGGGCAGGGGGAGCTGCAGGGTTCAGGGGGTGATGCGGACCCTGGGGGTGCAGAGGTAGAGCGAGAGACAGGACAGGAGGGGCGATGCGAGGCTTGGGGGCAGGCAGTGCAGAGATGGAGTTCGGGGCTGGGTGCACAGCAAGAGGTGCCGGGCAGGAGAGGCGGGGTAGTGCTTTGGGGGGCGGCAGGAGGCTGGTCAGGCAGGGGGTGGGGCCAGGTACCTGGTGCAGCAGGATGGGCTTGTTGCAGAATTCCACCAGCGGCTTCAGGGTTGGCGGTCGGGTAGGGGGCGGAGTCGGGCCAGTCGTGAGGTTGCGGGGGGGCAGCCTGGGCAGTGGCAGGGTTGGGTGGGTCGGAGCTGGGTACCTGGCGCAGCGCCTCCAGCTGGTGCAGCAGGATGGGCTTGTTGCAGAGGGGGTTGGACAGGGGCGGGGCGGGGCCGGGGTCCGGCAGGGGGCCGGGGCCAGAGGTCGGGGGGGTCAGCAGGGGCCGGGGTCGGGCGGGGTCCGGCAGGGGGTCGGGCGGGGCGGGGCTGGGGGTCCAGCAGGGGCGGGGCGGGGCGGGGGCCGGCAGGGGGTCGGGCCGGGGCGGGGCTGGGGTCCGAGGGGCGGGGCCGGGGTCCGGCAGGGGGCCGGGGCGGGGCCGGGGGGGTCCGGCAGGGGGCCGGGGGCGGGGCGGGGTCCGGCAGGGGTACCTGGCGCAGCGCCTCCAGCTGGTGCAGCAGGATGGGCTTGTTGCAGAACTCCACCAGCGGCAGGGGTCGGGGCCGGGCCGGGGTCCGGCAGGGGTTGGACCGGGCGGGGCTGGGGGTCCAGCAGGGGGCCGGGGTGGGGCGGGGGTCCGGCAGGGGCCGGGGTACGGCAGGGGTCGGGCCGGGGGTCAGGGGCGGGGTCCGGCAGGGGGTCGGGCCGGGGGGCGGGGCTGGGAGTCCAGCAGGGGGCCGGGGGGCGGGCGGGGGCCGGCAGGGGTCGGGCCGGGGGCGGGGCTGGGGGTCCAGCAGGGGGCCGGGCCGGGGGCGGGGCTGGGGTCCAGCAGGGGGCCGGGGTCCGGCAGGGGGCCGGGCCGGGGCGGGGCCGGGGTCCAGCAGGAGGGCCGGGCCGGGGCGGGGCCGGGGTCCGGCAGGGGGCCGGGGCGGGGCGGGGGTCCGGCAGGGGGTACCTGGCGCAGCGCCTCCAGCTGGTGCAGCAGGATGGGCTTGTTGCAGAACTCCACCAGCGGCTTGGGGGTGCTGAGCGTGAGGGGCCGCAGGCGCGTGCCGTAGCCGCCCACCAGGATCAGCGCCTTCATGGCGGCCGCTGCGGCGAGCGACACGTCAGACGCGGGAGCCGGGGACCCGCCAAGGCCCCGCCCCGGCCCCGGGCCGAGCCGCCCCGCCCGTTCCCCGCAGGCCCCGCCCGACGTTCCTCTAGTGACCGCTAACGTCACAGGAACGACTACCGGCGCGCGAGGTGACGTTTTCGTGCCGGAAGAGCCACGTCTCAGCACCTAATCCCCGCCCCTGGAGACCTGGGGCCCCGCCCCCGCCGTCCCTCCTCGGCCCCGCCTCCTGCAGGGCCCGGACCCCCTCTGCCCCGCGCTGCCCCCTGCCGGGCCGGGCCACACTCACGCGGGGCGGCTGCAAGGCGCGGGGCGCCAGCCCAGAGCTACCGGCCACCAGGGCCGCTATCACCGTAGCGGCTAGGACCGCGGGACCCCCCGCAGCCTCGCTCCTTCCACCTGAGGCCCCACCCCTGCCATGGCCCAGGGCTGACCCACCCTGGGACTAGGGCTCAGGCGGCCTGTGGAGGCAATCAGGGAAGGGCAGCTGCATCCAGTAACAGCTCTCCTCTCCTCGTGCAGCCACTGCACCTCCATTCGCCCCATGACAGCACACGAGCAGCAGGTAGGCCCTGAGTGGGGGTTGGCCCTGTGAGGACAGGTATGTTTGGCACAAGCCTGAAGTCACTCAGCCTAACTGTCCCCACGACTTGCCATACAGGAGGGATTCAGCACAGGCAGGAGCCACCCTGCTCTTACCTGCTGTCCCGGGTACCCCATGCCTCCGTGCAGGGAAAGTTCTGAGTGCAGTGTCCTCTACTGAAAGGTGGCAAAGCCACACTACTGTCACCTCCCCCATTCAGCTGCCTCTGTTGAAGACCCCTCCCTAGCTGTGGTGGGCACTCCTGGAGCCTACTGCCTACCAGAAGTTGGAGAAGACACCAGCACAGAGGTGCACATCACTGCTAAATGTCTGACAGCATTTATTTGTATATACATGACTTCAGAGACAGCAGGAGAGGTAACGCTGCAGCGTGTGGAGCACAGGTACTGGTACTTTTCATGCCCATAAGCTCAACTTGGCCCAGTAAAGTGGGTCTGAAAGAATTCTAAAAATACACAGGAAATGTTTGAAGACAATGTAATGCCGCATACCTCCCAGACAAGTCCAAGGTCACAGGGCAGGAGAGGGTGAAAGCTCTCTGCTTTAGAGGCCCCTCCCTTCCGCTAGTAACACTTCCCCCGGACTCCACCACACCTGGACCTTTCAAGTACAAAAGCATTTTGCTCCTGAGATAAACATGCATCAACAGTACAAAGACAAACACTGAAGTCAGAACTTCTGGTTCGGGCAACTCTGGGCTAGGCAGTCTGGGAGTGGGAAAGGAGGAAAAAGGGCCCATTATAAAATGAGAAAGTCACAGGACTAGAGTCTCAATATCCCCTCCAGGAGGTTGGAAGGCCCCAGCTCTCCACTTGAACATGGACGTGTGGCCTAGAGAGCAAGCAGTGAACCAGGCTGCTTGCATCACACTGGAGCAGTGCATGTGGGTAAGCTGCCCCTCCACAGATTGCACCTCCGCAGGGGCTGGCAGCAGCTTTAGCTGAAGAGTTAGGTATGCGCTGGCAGATTGACACTGACACATGGCTCTAGGCTGGGGAAACAGCAGCTAGCAGAGCCATCACCACCTCTAGCAGCCACTGCTCCTCCACTGGCCCCATGACAACCTGCAGGAGCAGCCGGCATGCAGGTGGGCCCTGAGTCAGGGTTTGGTCCTCTGTGGGGACAGGTTGGTTTGGCAGAGCCTGGGGTGCAGGAATGAGTTAAGTTACAGCTGCTGAGTCAACTCCTGGCCACCCTTCTCCAGCTCCAAGGGAATTGGGTCCTGCTGTTTCCCTGCAGCTTTTGCGCTTGTAGGAGAGGTGGAGTCAAATTCACAGACAGTGCTGCCTGCTTCTGAGCCTGCTGGGGTTGGGGCAGATTTCAACAGCTCCACCAAAAGACTTCAAAGCCTTTGATCTGGGCACTAGTATCCAGAGCTTACACTTCTCCAAGCTACTAGCTAGGGAAAGGGGCTTCCACTCCCACTGACACAGCAAGTAACAGGGACATCCAACACTTCCCCAAGCCAGCAGCAACCCCGCCATATCTCCACAGCTTCAGGCAATAAAACAAGCTCCTTGCACCCTGCTAACCAAAGTGTGTTTATCTAAGCAGAGTCTTGTAAGACCAGGGACAGAGAGACCCCTGCATTGAGAACAGGCTCTAGCAGATCCCACTATTGCTCAAGACTGACTGGCTATGGATTCCAAAAGGCTCCTTCTACAGGAAGGCAACTACGGAGGCTATGGAAATTCTGCAGCTGGGTGTGAAATGGTCACAGGCTGCTCTGTCCCAGTAGGGCAGGCCTGCAGGCCTAGATGCACACACCTGAAGTAGATGGGATGGGTGCAACGCATGCAAAATAGCTGTTTAGGAAAGGGCAGTCCCAAGAGGCACCCCCGCACTGACACCAAGCAGCTGCCTTTAGGGCTGTCTGCATTTAAACACAAGGGTGCTCAGTGGGAAACCTGCAGGACCCTCCTACCTCTTTGTGGCACATGAACCAGTTACAATGTTGCTCCCCAGGCAGGGCAGAAAACCCCCTTTTCATCAGACCTTTGAAGTCAAACCAAGGAAACCCTGAACCATTTGGTTCTGGGGCTCTATTTCACCACACTGAAAATAGAGCCCATCTTTCAAGGGGAGTGGCCTGACGAGGGTTTTGCTAATTGCAGGAATAGCTAAGGAGAGGACTGGCCTAGATGCAACCGGCAGATTGCTGCAGGGACGCTGTAGGGACTCCTGGTCCCAGAGGGGGGAGGACACTTGCTACAGTGTTAACAGCAAGTGCTCTGACCCTGGCCTGTGCTGCCTAAGTAACTAGTAAAGTAACAATCTCTGCCCAACAAAAACAAAGCCCATCTCTGGCCAGAGGAGCGGAGAACACCCTGTCTGAGCCCTGACTTCATCCCTTTTCTGCAAGGCAGGGCAAGCTGCCAGGCCTACCAGGAGTCCCTTCCTGCCCTGGGAGCAGCCAGCGCACAGCTTGCTACTGGGTCCCCAGATCCCACCTCAAGAGCAACAGCCCCACATCCATCCAGACAATCAACTCGACGTTGAACTGCAAAGGGCAGATGAGGGTGACTTGAAGCCTTTCCCCAGTACCCTCCGCTGCTCAGATGCAGGATGCCCATTGGGCTGCCTGTGTGTTACTAACTCTCCCTGGATTGAGAGCTGGATGTGAACTTGCCTCCCCTTCATCGGGCATGCTCTGGCAGCTCATCCCACAGCTGGCTTGACACCAGCCACGCAGCTATTGAGGCGGCTGCGGAGAGGATGACAAGGGGCGTGCTGATCGTGTCTGGGGGGATTAGCAGGAAAACAGCCACCCCATTTGTGCTCTAGGCCAGGTAACCAACTCAAGTCTCCAGAAGCCCAGGGCACTTGCCCTCATCTCCTGCCCTGCCCGCGCCACAACACTCACAGCTCGAGGGGAAGGGTCCCTGTGCTTTGTGCTCATGCTGGGTAGCATGCGGCACTGGCAAAACGAAACCCTGGGTGCCTTTTGGTTCTTTATGAAGCACAACCCACCCACCCTCCCACAGCAAAACGATTCTGGCTCAAGGCTATCTACAAGCTCTGGACCCTGTCGGAACGGCCCAGGAGCTCTTTGTATGGGGAAGTCACAAGGACCCAAGCAGAAGCGCACCGTGTTGCGTGTATACAACTCATGTATGGCAGGTGCTCCCACACAGCCCAGCCGTGTTGGTGTGGCCCTGGAACCAGGAGGTAACACGGGAGGTGCTGGTCCAAAGCCAACAGGCGAGCCTCACCAGGATGGCAATAGCACTGCAGTGCAGGATCCAGCAGAAGACAGGAGAGCTGCGAGACACCCTTCCCCCATCACCCCTCTTCCCTCAACACCACACAACAGGGCAACAGGAGCAAGCAGCCACATGTGGAGCCCCCCTCCTTCCCCTACCGCCAGAGCCGGGCCACTGAAGGCGGCCGGCTACTAGACTAGGGCTTGATGGGTCACACTGCACAAGGACCTCAATGCATTTCTGCCCAGCAAGCTTGGACTCCTTTGCCTTGCCTCCAGCAGCCCGGCTTGCGTCCCAGCCCCAGCTGCTTGTAGAGGGGGAGCGAGAGCCGCGCCCCACACAGGAGGGAGGAGGCACCTGGCCAGGGCCTTATTGCATGGGGTAGGAGTACAGCCCCCGTCTGCACAGGCTTTGGCTTTAACCAAGCTCAGCAGAGATGGGGCTGTGCGAAGCTTTAGTACAAACTCAAGCACCCTTCCCTCCCCCCAGTAACAGGCATGAGAGTCCATGGCCGCAAGCCCTGCACCCTGTCCATCTGTTCCCCAGCAGATAGGCCCAGGCCCCTCTGACAGCACACACTGAGCCATGAGTGGAGAGCAGGGCCAGAGCGTAGCCAGACTGTAGTCAGCTAGCCGTACCCAGCTCCACACAAGCCCAGGCAGGAAGGGAAGAGCTTCCAGCTGGGGGCCAGGCCACTGGTTCACCCACTTCTGCCAGCCCCCAACTCCAGCATGGGGCTAAGACAACATGATGAGCACAGCCTGAAGCCCTGTCGGACCAGCTCCGACTCCTTCCTCTCTAACTCCACTAGGCTCCTGAATTCCCACCCCTCAGCCAGGGAGTGTGAAGGGCTGTCCCAGAGTCTGCCCCAGAGGGGTTCAAACCAGACCCAGCACTGTGCTGCAGGACCCAGGCCAGGCCTAGAAAGACACACCCAACCCAGCTCTTGTGCCTGTTCCACGCAAACCCTGAGCCTGGGACTAGCCCGATACACCCAGTGAAACAGCTGAGAGGTGAAGTCACTTCCCTGTTAACACTGCTGTCAGCTGAGGAGCTGCACGCTCATTAGACCAGTGCACAGAGGCAGAGGCAATTTCACACTTGCCCCGCCCTCCTGGCCCTGCACAGCTTTCTCTGCCAGTGGCGATGGGCGGTAGCACAGCCTCCCCAGTGGCCCCACAGCAGCTTGTGGGGCAAGGCGATTCCCCCATTGCCTCAGCTCTGCAATGGGTTCGTTTGATTGTTTATTCCCGCCCGTTTGGGATGCTGTGTCACAATGCCCAGACTGGAGAAGATAAACGCAGTACCAAAGTAACCCCCCTCACTCACTCTCAGCCCTGGGGCAGAGCTGGCTGCACCAATAGCTGGTACCTTAGAAACAGCATGAGTGCAGAGCCATCAGCCCCATGGACACTTCTGGCTCATCTGACCCAATGCCCTTTCCATAGGACAGAAGACGCTCAAACCAAAGGCTCTGCTGGGGCTTCTGGGGAGCAGTAGGAACCCGCATCTCCACCCTGAAGGGCTGGTTTGCTCCTCCCTCCTCCTGAAAGCACCCATAATGTAGAGATCCATGCACAATAACAGAGGGGCCGCCATCCAGCAAGGCCCTGGCAGCCACCTCCACAGATAAGGCCAGTGTGGACAGAGCCAAACAGGTAGCAGGACGGCAGAGATCCTCGTAGTCCTCACTCAGCTCTTCCAGCCCCAGGGACAGTTACAAAGAAGGGAGCCAGCGAACCATGAATACCAAAGTCGTTTGCTTTTTCCTGCTCCCGCAGTCAGGGTAGGAATGAATGGGCACAGCCCAGGGCTACTGGTTCTCTTCACGTAGCTGTTCCATGATGGTGATGAGGCTTTCCAGCCCAAATACATAGCCCATGTCGGGTCCATCGTGCACAGTGGGGTCATCCCGAAACCCTTTGAACGTGCTATGTGCAAAGTCAATCATGCGCACATCTATCTTGGGCAGGCCGGGGGGGCTGGGCTCTGTGCTGGTGTCATCCTGCAGGTTCTCTGGGAGAGAGCTGTCCACCCGCTTCAGGCGCATTTCTGCCCTGCGCTCCACAAACATGCCTGCCCTATTGTCCTTCCCATCATAAATGATGAGGAGAGAGCTGGAGTAGAAGCGGTAGGACGCCTGCCTCTCCAGCACAGCCTTCAGGCTCCGAAGCTTGGTGAGGATGGGCTCAAAGAGGTCCTTGCGCAGCTCCAGGCCATTGTGGAGGTACTGGCAGAGGGCACTGCGGAACCCCTCGATGGAGAGCGCGCGGCCATAATACTTATTTCTGCATAAGTACTGCCCGGTGTCCAGCTGATAGACCTAGAACACCAGAGCTCAGGTTAGCTGGGGAGCACAGGAGTGCGAGTGCCACAGCTGCACAGGAAGAGGGCCTCCCAAGACCACAGCAGGCAGGTCACAGAACCCCTCTGGTAGCCTGCCCACTCACACTGCCTGGCCGGGTTTAGAGAGCGGCACATCTGTTAGCACAGCCGTGTGTCCAAAGCAAGGCGGCAGGGAGGGCCTTCACGTTAGTAGCTGACCCACTCGGAACAGAGGGATTGCTAAGAGGGGGCTGCTCCCTCCCTGCGTGGCAGATGACTAACCTGCAGCACTCACTGCTGCAGAATCTGATTCTCAAAAAGGACTAAGCCCTCCACCGTGAGCAGCATCTCCCCTCATGCCAGCCAGGATAGGAGCACAGGGCCACACAACCCTTCTGCTGCAGGACATTCTGAGATGGGAAGAGAGGAACTCAACTCCCCTCCCCTCCCCTCCGGATAGGAAGCCACAAGCGGTCTGGGACAGTGAAAGATGCAGGAACAGGCATCATTTGCCGGGCTGCTCCCCAATCAGGCTGGCTGGATTTTAGCCCTTCTCTGGAACACTCCCTACATGTGGCTCCTGTGCGCAGCAGGCCAGGGCCCAGCCCCCCTGCGAGAAGTCAAGGGAAATGGGGAGAGGGGACGGGGGGGGGGACAGCCTGCACTCTCGGGAGCACATGAGCGCTGGCAGGCTGTGCAGGGCTGCGAAAAAGGAAGTGTCACACCAACCCTGCCCAGCAGAAGGCACTCCCCTGCTGTGCTTCCCCCAGGGGGCTGGGGGTGTTCAAGGAGGTGAGGGGCCAGTACGTGTGTGCCACATGCTGCCCCAGAGAAGCCCTGGGGTACTGTACCTGCATTCCACAGACTCTCACGCCCAGCGTGGCCGAGGTGCTCTGCTCACACTTCTTCATCTGCCGAGCAGCCTTCTCTTCAGAAGCATCATCTCCATGCTGCCTGGTCCCCATCTTCAGGTCAAGCACACAGGGAAATCGGAAATGGTGCACCACGTTCTCCAGCAAAAGGAACTCTGAGAAACTCTGTCAAGGAGACTTCATCTCTCCCAGCTGCCAACCACCCAGCCCCACCCAGCCCTCCCAGAGAGTAACAGGCCAGGGAGTGGGTGCACAGGGACAAAAGGGAGCCAGCGTCAAAGCAGTCAAGAGGGGGGAAGGAGACCAGCAGGAAGAAAAGGAAGGGCACAAAGGGGACAGAGAAAAGGGAAGACCACACAAGGCCTAACCATGTTCCACAAGCGTGGAATGAATTTTGTTGTGCGCGCCAGTCTGGAGGTGATGCAACATGGCACATTGCCTCTATATCCGTGCACGTGACACAATTAATGTGGTACACATGGGGCCAAGGGGCTTGGAGTGGGGGACAGGGCTCAGGATTGCAGTGCAGGGGGGAGGTAGGTGGGCAGGGGATGAGAGATTTGGGGTGCAGGCTGCTCCAGGGCTGCAGCAAGGGGAGAGGACTCTTTCTCAGCGCTCAGCCCGCCACAGCAGGTCTGGGCCAGGCACCTCTCCCCACCACAGCCCTGAGCACCTGCTCGGGGCTTCCTGGGCTGTTGCGTGGCTGAGGGGAAACATAGGGCAGTCAAACATGAGCCCAGTCTGAGCGAGGACCTTGTGAGACCGATGGCACCTGGCCAGCAGGCACTGCCAGACACTGCCACAGGGCAGGTGCAGGAGTAGTGGCACAGCTGGCTCTGCTTGTGTGGCTGGTGAAGGGAACGTGTGCTCTGGCCGTGATCCAAGGAAGAGGTGCTGGCCATGCCTTGCAGAGGCGGGAGGCCCTGGCACTAGCAGCTGCAGCAGCTGCTCTGGCTCTGCTCGCTGGAGGATACTGTAGAGCTTTCGATCCTTGGACTCGGATCGCATGCGGCTCAGCTGCTGCTTGTGGCAGCGCAGACTCCAGGGGTTGTAGCTGATCTTCTCAGAGCTCAGGCCGCTGTTCCCGTCCAGCATCTGAAACGGAACATCGGAATGGATGTGCAGCTCCACCTTGGGGCTCTTTGTTTCTTGAATGCTGCTGGCACAAAGAAGAGAAGACACGCATGCTGGGGCGTCCTTGACTAGACAGCTAGCCTCTCTCAGACTGCCCACCACTCCCCTCCCCCAGCCCAGCAACACTTGTCTCTGGCCTCAGCAGTTCTTCCAGGGCCTCCCTGCTGTTGGTACGTTGCAGGAGCAGGGTCCGGTGGAGGGGACAGCCTTGTGGAAGGGGAACCTTCCTCTAGACCACCCCAACAAGCAAAGGCAGCTAGTCCCCAGGGGCCTTGTGGCTCCAGCCTGAGCATACTGAGAGGGGGATGAGGGACCTGGGAGTGCAGGCTGCTTTGGGGCTGCAGAAGGGAGAGGGAGCTCCCCTCAATCTCTTCCCGCCATGGCTGGTCCAGGCTGGAGGTTGGGGGTGGGGGTGGGGAGACCAGCTCAGGGTCTAGGACGAGCTGCCTCGGAGAAGCGGGCAGAGGGAGATAGCATGCCAGGGACCACACCAGCACTGCTTGGGCCAGTCAGTGTATGACATGGGGAGTGCAGAAAGCCCCAGTGCTGAGCGAGGGATGAGGACGTGGCATGGGTTCCCAGCTCCGCTGTTTTTACCTCTCGGGATTGTCACTGCCCAGGCTGGCTCGCTCCTCCTTGTGCTCTCCGACACTGCTGGATCTGTGAAGGCTCCTGCGGGAGTGCTTGCGCCGAGGTTGGTCCCTCTCTGGCATGTCATCCTGCTCCAAGGCCTCGCTCTCCACATAGGGATATGCCACCAGGTTAATGTAGCCATCACTGTCCCCTTCAAAGCAGACAGACACCACACCTGCCAGAGAGGCAGTGCAGTCAATGCAAGCGGGGGAGTATGGGGAAACACAGCACCAGAACAAACCCAGGCCTGAAGAACGGCTCTGCAGGAAGGACTCGGAAGACCTTGCAAAGGGAAAGCGCCTCAGACAAGCCTCACCACCCAGCCACCGGCGTATGACAAGCAGCAATCGACGTGGGGCTCCTGGCAGGGCAGCCGCCGCAGTCAGAGAGGAACCCAGAACACATCACCCCCCAATGTGCAGAAAGACCGAAAGTTTCCTCTTCACCTCCTGTCACAGCTCTCCCTGCGCTCCCCAGGCCAATGTCTACTCAAGAGCCCACACCCCCACCCTCCCTTATCCAGTGTCGGCTGCCTGGTCGCTCCCTCAGCTCCTGCAGGCCAGGCTCCCCCCGCCCCCGGCACACAGCTGGCCGAGAGGCAGTGCTCCCGCTCCGCAGTGTGCTCCAACCAAGGCTGCGGTGGGAGAGGCCCGAAGGGGGCTTGGTGCAGCTTCTCTCAGATGATCACTCCCAAGAGCTACGGATGTGCCTATGTGATGCCTTCAGTTCAGTCCCCTTCTAGAACTGGTAGGAAATTCCCCTAGGCCAAGGGTGGGGAACTTTGTTTGGAAGTCAGTTGGGAGCCACCCACAAGCGAGAAGCAAAAAAAAAACCACCTCACTGCCATTAGGGATGTGAAAGGGTAACTGATAAGCATCACCCTTAACAGGTGAGGCTTACCAGTTCTGGTTAACGCCCCCCCCCCGGTGGACAGTGGCCCTCCAGCCCAGCCTCCGTCTGCCCCAAGCCCAGCCGCAGCTGAGCCAACCCCCTTTAATCAGCTAACTGGTCAAACCTTAGGGTTACCTGGTTAACCAATTAAATGGGATTTTACATCCCTGACAGGGCCCCCAACTGAGAAGCGTTAAAAAAAAGACACACACTTGGACACCACAGGTCCCCTACACTCCAGAGAGTGGGGACTGAGGCTCAGGGCTTCCCCACATGGCTGGATTAACTCTTCCGGGGACCTGGAGCTAGTAGATTTGGAGGGGGCCTCCCTAGGCTCTAGGGTGGGACCAAAAATGAAGGGTTCGGTGTGCAGGAAGGGCTTAAGGTGGGGGTGCAGGGTCTGGGCGAGAGGTAGGGTGCAGGAGGGGCTGAGGATGGGGGGCAAGGTCTGGGCAAGTGGGGTGCAGGAGGGGCTGGAGGTGAGGGGTCTGGACGGGAGGGGTAGTGGATTGGGGCACTTACCTGGTACAGCTCCCACGTGGTGGGGGGAACACGTGCTTGTAGGCACTGCGCTCCCGCCACTCCCATTGGTGGTAACTGCTGCCGCCCGCAGTGGGGAGCTGGCACTCACACTCCAGCTCTGCGGGGGTGGGAAGGGGTGGCGGCTTGGAGACTCACTGTGGGCCTGAATCACCAGCCTGCCCTGCCACAGGGAAGAAGCTCTGAGCCTCCTGCAGGCCACATCAAGGCAAGCCAGGGGCCAGATCCTGCCCAAGGACCGTAAGTTCCCAACAGCGTCCCTTAGAGCCCTTGCTCCAAGAAGCCCTCCGCAATTCAGATCTCAGTACATTCATGCACTTCAGTCTCTCTACAGTCAATGATGCCGGCCAGAGCTAACAGCCACGTAACCAGCACGGTGGACCCAGCAAGGTCCATGGCAGGGAATTACGAATTTCCACCCGGCTTGGCTTTGGCAGTCCAAATATGGGGTAGAGTGTTACAACGGACAGTTTGCCCTTCAGCAGCATGAGGAAGTGAGCAGAGGCAGCACATGCCACACACCCCTCCAGCTCCCAGCCCCCACGCTAGGGCTGAGGCTGCTGCTGGCTCCCGGTCCTTTTGCTCAGCGCTGGGGCTTCCTGCAGACACCAGTCACCCCAGCTATGAAGCTTCCCAAGCCTATTCTGGCTCCCTTAGGGTTCTGTGCCAGTTCTGTGGGATTAGGGCAAAGGAGCCTCCTAAGGCTTGTGGGAAAGAGGAGCCACTGGGCTGTACCTGGTGCACCACGCACAGGGCCACTGCTGGTTCGCCCTGCCACCATGCCCCAGGTGTGTTGAGGGCAAGGCTGCAGCTCAAGCTGGGGTTGGCATGACCCCCTTGCGAGCCGCTGTGATACAGGTTGTCCCTGTGGGGCTGTGGCTCCAGCAGTCACTGGGGGCATGGGACTCCACGCTTACACTTCAGCCCCTCTACCTGGCCGACTGGGAAGTAAAGCCAGGGCACTCCAGCATGCTGCACGCTGCCTGGGCAACCTTCCCAAGGACATGCGAACGTAATGCTGCTTCAGCCCACTACAGCAAGTGCACTAGGCAGCTCTTCGCACAAAGCAGCCTCTGGACCTGCACGTGCCCCTCGTCTCCTCACGTGTCGCAGAGCACGTGTTAGTGCGACACGGAGAACACTCAGGAAATAGTGAGGAACTGCCCCTCCCTCACAGGGTTGGCAACCGAGTGGGAACGTCACCCTACAGCTCCAACTCAGGGGGCCTCACTGGGGGCAGTAGTTGCTGCTGGCTGGGAGAATGGCATCACATCTTGTTTCCAATGCTGGGTCTCACTGCCCAAAGTCTGATACAAAGGGGGAAACTGGACACATTTTGGGGAGCTGCTTGCATTTGTCAACTGGCAGCCTCATTGCCAGGCACACAGTCACCAAGCAGCCAGCCCAGTGTCCAGCATCTTAGCCAAGGACTCCTCACAGTGCCACGACTGTGGGAGAAGCAGCACCTGAACTGGGCATGCACCATGTCTGTAAATCTGCCTGCTCCCCTTGGCACTACTCCTGCCTTGGGGTCTGAGGGAAGAGAAAGCATCAGCTCCCAGCTTTCGAGCAGGCCAGCCTGGGGTTCGGGACTCCCATGCCCAAGGGACATATGGAGCAGGAGGCTTGTTGTGCAACAGCCTGTTGATGGAGCTATGGTAATAAATGGATAACCTAGTGTGGGGGCAGGAAGGGGACAATAGAAGCCAAAACCTGCATGGTCCATGCAGAGCATGCCCATCCCAAAGAGCCTGGGCCAGAGAGAGGACCAGAGTGGGGGTAGGGACAGAAGGGGGGAGGGAAGAAAACCAGAGCAGTTTTTAGTTGACAGGTAGCCTTGAGTGAGCTGCACTGATGTGTCAATGGGGCTGCTTTTCTTGGGGTAAACCTCCCTCCCCCACAAGTCTCAAGTCAAGCTTCCACCTGGGTCTGGAAGAGGTGACCTGTCATGACCTAGCTCTATGCTCGGAAGGTACTGGTTGGTATTCATTCCTCCACACATACCAATGAAACTATATTTTCCTCCACAGACATTCCCCGCTCAGCAACGTACGGGGTGGCTGCTTGACAGCTTCGTGTTTGACATAAGGCTATTTCCTTAGGACAGTCTGACATCCAAAGCTGATCGTGCAAGGTCAAATAGTTGTAACTGCTTTAACCTTCTGAACCTCAGCATCTACTGTCGCCAAATGTCTGACACCCCCTCCAATTTCAACTGACAAACATTTTTTAAATGCTTAAAAATAAACATTACCCTCCACTGACGCGACAGACATACACATCTAACCCTAAAAACCCTTGCTGCAGGGCATGGCGATTCCTTATGGCCCACTGGCTGCACAATTTACTTCCCATGGGAGATGAAAGACTTTAACCCAGTTTCAGGACTGGGACACTATTTGTAGGGATGTTAAAATTAGATCAATCAGCTAATTGAATAGTCGATGGACATTCCATCCACCATTTGATTAGTCGATAAGGGCACTTCTGCTTTGAAATGTAGCAAGAGCATGCCTGACTGTTGCTACATTTCCAAGGCCTAAGTGCCCTGCTGCATTCTGCCTTTGAAATGGACCAGAGCCCCAGCAGGGGCTCTTGTGCATTTCAGACTGAAATGCCGCATGCAGCCAGCGAGGACTCTTGTACATTTCGAAGGTGGAATGTCGCTGCTGCGCCCCTGCCCCCTCCCACAGAGCTGGATCTGGGGGAACCAGCTTTTAAGCTGGCTCCCCCCAGGACTCCCTCCTCTACTCCCCCCTTGCTGCCTCTTTCCAATAGAAAAGAAAGAAAGGGGGAAGTGACTACTTGACTAGTGTACAGACTATATCCGATAAGCAAAAGCTTATCAAAGTCGATTAGTCGCTTACATCCCTAGCTATTTGTGGTCACTTTAAAGGTTATTGGTCTCCTTGTCAGTCTGGTGCAGCTGGAACCCTAGAGATTGCTTGCATATGGAGGGGTAGAAAACTCAATTCTAAGAAAACGTTTGCTTGCTCTGATACTGAAAAACTATTCACAAGTGTGACAAATGTAGCACAGATGGGAGTGAAAAAGATGTCACCAGCTCTTTGGGATGACCAGCCAGGCAGTCACCAAGCTTTCACAGGTGCATGTTGGCCAGGGTTGCACAGTGAATCTGTAAATGGGACCTGGCCCCCATCCAGACTCCGTGTTAGGGCACACTTCTGAGGAAAGCCAAGAGGAAGAGGGTCTCACTTAAGGGAATGCACCAAACTGCCTTACTCTGGCACACACACAGCCCAGTCATTCAAGAGAAGGGAGCTCTGCAGCTCCAGGAAGGCAGAGCATGTGCAAAGCACATCAGGCGCCCACCCACGTGAAGGGATGGCAGCTCAGCATGCTTTGCTGCCACCAAATGCCCCCATTCCCATGCACACAGGCAGGCCAGGAAACTAGGAATGCAGGTTTTTAGCACCAGCTTCAGAATATTTGTCTTGACAGTTTCCTTGGGCCATCTCCCACAGAGCATCTGTTCCCATAGATGCACCCCATAGGAACTAGAGTCCTGAGAAGAGCGGACACAAATCAAGCCACAAAACAAAGGGAGCAACTTCACTGTTTTACCTGCACTCAATGCTGCTCGCCGTGGGGAGCACGGACGTGCCGAGAGCAGTGCTGAGCACCGGGAGAAGCTTAGGCGGAGCTCCAAGCAAAAAGCAGAACTGAAAGTGCTATTGTCAGCAGCCAGAAGCTCCATATTCATCTCTCCCCAACCAAAGCTGGAACCCAGCTGCATAAAAGAGGGACCCATCCCCTCCATTGGATGTGGAGAATGGGAGGCCAAGCCTTCGGAGGGGCAGGGTTCAAAATAGGACTTTGCTAGCTGTTCCATATATGGTGACTATAGCTCAGTCAGGAGCCAATTCAGGACTCTTCTCAGCCTGAAGCCTGGCACTGAAATCATCTCCCTGCTCATCAGCCACACGCTCAGTCCTGTACACACATTCCATCCCACAAGCTCACATCAAATCACTGGAGAACAGCGGAAAGGAAGGGGAGGGCAAAAGAGCCCGACGAACAGAACCTGCCCCAGCTGCAGGAGCCCCCCCGAGCATGGAGCTACACTGGCAGCAGCATGGTGGCTCACCTTTGTACTCGGGGGTGAACTCCTTCATTTCCGGGGGCAGGGACTCGTAGAAGCGCTGTTCTCGGGAAATGAGGGGCTTGCAAACAGTGTGGTCATCGTAGCGCATCATGCTGCTGTGGCCGCCCACCTGGTGAATGAAAGGCTCCAGCAGGACCCCTCGCTCTCCGGCACGACTGGCATTTTTGCCATACTTGCCCACTTCCATGGTTTGACAAACACACATTGCGTTCGGCACCAGTTGCAC
The DNA here is from genome assembly GCA_019425775.1 of Rafetus swinhoei. Lineage (NCBI taxonomy): Eukaryota > Metazoa > Chordata > Testudines > Trionychidae > Rafetus > Rafetus swinhoei. The sequence continues at coordinate 571,806 of CM033435.1, read as the reverse complement.
GCTCGGGGCATGAGGAGAGCCGCATGGGCTGGGAAGGGGCAACTTCACGAGGGGCAGCCAGCCACGGCTGGGAAGTCCCAGGAACTAGTCTTGTTCCAATCTGAAAAACAACGGAGAGTCCTATGAGAAAAGAGCTGGTCTCACCAGGAACTTTTCCTACATCAAGGCCAGCCAGCAGGTTTTCTACTGAGGAAGAAAAAGGGAGCCTTCCCCCATACCTGTAGCCCTGCCCACATGGACAGGAAAGCACACATTCATGTCCTGCTCTCTACCCCAACCCCACCTCCCAAATCTGGTAGGTGCTTGACTCCTTAGGGCTGGCAGGACTTTTCCACAGGGCTTTGTCAAGTGAGGGCTGGAAGTAATCTAGTATTTTGATTCCACTTAGAAAGTTATTTCCATGTGCTGATGGATCTTGCCATTAATAAAGTGATGTCACAATGCAGCACATGGTATGAGGGAGATCCTCCCCTTCGCCAACCCTTCCCCCCAAATCTAGCAGGAAGAGCAGCACAGGTACAGAAAAGCCCTACACAGGAACCCAAATCCTAACATTTCTGCCACCATGTTTCTAGGATCCAACTTTACCTCTGATAAACTGCCACCAGTTTTAGTCAGTCTCCAGTGAGGATTGATGTAACTTGCCCTGTCTGCCCTCCCAAGGGCACAGACTGCCACCCAAAGCTCAGTCTCTAGCATGCTCCTTCTGCCCCGGCCCCTGTCTCTTATCACCCCCCTCCACTCTCTCCGCTGGCTGCACCAGCTTCACCAGGCAGCAGGCAAAACAAAAACAGAACACCCTCACTCACACACTGACAGCCTTCCAATACTTTTCCCACAACTTCCTCCAAAGGACAAACAAGCTCTCCTGTAACTGACGGAAACAATCGCAGAGCGCCTCGGCACAAAGAATTATGGGAAGGGCCCTACCAAATTCACAGCCACACAAAATGTGTCAGACTGTGAAATCTGCTGTCCTCAGTGAAATCTGCCCTTTGGGTGCTTTTACCCTGTACTACACAAATTTCATGGGGAGACCAGCGTTTCTCAAATTGGGGGTCCTGACCCAAAAGGGAGTTGGTTGCAGGGCAATCTCACGGTTATTTTTGGGGATGTCATGGTACTGGCCACCCCTTACTTCTGCACTGCCTTCGGAGCTGGACAACTGGAGAGTGATGGCTATAATGTTGGCCATGTACCTAGCTCGAAGGCAGCACCCAGCCAGCAGCAGTGCAGATGTAAGGGTGGCAATGCCATACCCATGATGCCCTTATTTCTGTACTGCTGCTTTCAGAACTGGATGCCAGAGAGTGGCAGCTGCTGCTGGAGGGCCCAGCTCTGCAGGCAGCAGTGCAGAAGTAAGGGTGGCAATACCATACCGTGCCATTCTTACTTCTGCCCTGCTGCTGGCTCTGCCTTCACAGCTGAGCTCCCAGCCAACAGCCACCGCTCTTCAGCTGCCCAACACTGAAGGTAGAACCACCACCACCAGCTGTGCAGAATAAGGGTAGAAATACTGCAACCCCCATACAATAACCTTGCAACCCCCACCCAACTTGTTTTGGGGTCAGGGACCCCTACAATTACACCACCAGCAAATTTCAGCAAGATTTAAATCTCTGAAATCTTGAAATTTACCATTTTTAAAATCCTAGGACCATGAAATTGACCAAAATGGACTGTGAATTTGGCAGGGCCCTATGTCTGGGCTATGGCCCCCAGAGCCACACATGCAAGCACAGACACAGTGACGGCACAGTGACATGGGTAGGTCTTTGCTGTAGGGAAGCTCCAACATGGAAGAGGCTAAGCCAATTGCTGTGACATGTAGCCTCTGGGGTGTTTCCTAGAAGTGGGTTAGGGATCTGACCCACACAGGAAATGGGAGTTGAATCCCCCATTTCTATCCGCTGCCTTTCCACAAGGAGGAGACCAGCAGATGGGGCAAGATGGTGCTGATCGCAGGAAGTCAGCCACACATTACAGCAAACAGAGGCAAGAGTCATTTGGAGCCTCTTCCTGCAGTTTCAATGGTGTGTCTAGGATTTTACACTCCCAGCACTCTGGACAAGGTTGTTGACAGGACCTCATGCTGCAGACAGAGCAAGGGCACAAACCAGAACATACACAGGGGGTCAGGCCAAAGGTTCATCCAGCCCAGTATCCTGTCTTCTGACAGTGGCCAGTGCCTGGGGACCCAGGGAGAATGATCCGAACAGGGAATCATCAAGTGATCCCACCCCTGCTGCCCATTCCCAGCTTCTGGCAAACAGGGTCTGGCAGCAGCATCTGATTTGACCCAATGACACCCAAACGTATGGCTATCGTCATACAGAGTTCAACAGTTTTCAGCACCACCACTACAAGGGATGTGTGTAGAGTTAACCTGTTACTCAGTAAGCACTCTCCTTGCCGGCATGCTTGCTGGGGTAACTGGTTAACCAGCAGCCCAGCCAGAGCACCCTCTGCCCACAGGATGCGGGTTAACTTTTTAAACAGGATTTTACATTCCTAACAACTATCCAAATGGTTCCACTGCCACTCCAAGGTAGGACTTCAGCTCTAGCACAGCTCTGATGTGACTTGATTACATGAAACCCACAAGCTGCAAATTTTCTTTGGCAGATTTTATATCAGCCTTTAGCTTTCGTCCCTAAGAACAGGAGTGGAGAGGGAAAGGTGTTCCCAAAGTAGGGCCAGTCAGGACAATCTTTTCAATGACAGATAGCACCCTGGTCAGCACTTGTCCCATTTGACGTTTGAGTGGCCCAGCTCTGGGGCTCACATGATGCTGAAGGAGAAAGATTTCAAGTGTGCCGAGTGTAATCGAAGGGCTCAGAGCAAACAAAGCCCCCAACGTATGTGTAAACCCATGAATTTTAAACTAGTCTCTTCATTCTAGGACACCAACTCAATTTCTGGATGCATGCAGTTAGTGATACAGTTTCCCTACAAATTTAACAGACCAAATCTCCTCTCCTTATGTGCAATTAATGAGGAAAAGCTGCCAAGCTCTGCTCCCTGAACTGAAGAGGATAATGGCATGTGCCTGTCTCCAAATGGGTATAACATCAAGTTCTGCTTCTGCAGGCAGATGGACTACAGACATACCAAGTGCCTGAAGTGGACTTTTGGCACCAGCCATATCAGCCTGAGAGCCAAACTTATCTCAAGGAGGCCATGGATCCACATTGATACTCTGGAGCAGATCCTTTGGCCTAGTCCACTTTTTCTGTGCCCTTCAGATGGTGCAAAGAGAGCAGAAGCTGCCTGGCGGAGGGAGACTCTGCGGGTGCAAAGCGAGTGTATGAAGCTCTTATGCCTTCTGCCGGGCATAGCACTGTGTTGGGATGTGGAGGGAGTGCGTCTGCTACCCTCCAGCTATTCCTGAGCCGCAAGTGATCTCTTCGGGACCGCAGACAGCTAGTACATGACTCAAGGCCAGGGCAGAGAATCAGGGGCTATAACAGGTTGCTGATCTTCCCCCTCCTGAAGCTCACTGAGGCTGTCATAGCCAAGCAGGAAAGTAACAATGAACAGCCACAGGTTCACTTGGTGCCTCCTTTTCCCTTCTATAAAATAGGAACAGCAATGCTTCCTTACTTCACTGGTAGGTTATGAGTGTACAAAAAATTAATGTTAATGAGAAACTGGGTGTGATGTAGTGTCAGTACCTTGCTGGTTGCTATGCTTGGGCTGTGGGCGACCCCTGCTGGCCTCTGTTTGTAAACACTGCCCAACGGGGGGGCGCCCTGAGGGCCCCCATGACAGTGACCAAACCGGTCCTACCGGTTAAGGGAACGGATGGAACAAAGGAAGTGAGTGTTGGGGGAAGGGTCAGTTTCTGGCTGGAATCATGAAGGAGACAGACTAAGGAGGGAGACTGGGAGTCTAAGGGCCGAGGCACCCCATCTCAAGAGCATCCTGGCCCAGACTCCTTTAGCCATGTCACGTGCAGGCTGTGCTGCATCCTGGAAAAGCAATAAGCCCTCTCTATTCTACTGGCTGGCGGAGTCTGTTCTTGCTGCTACGGGGCTGCATGATAGGGGAACCCCGACTGGCCGTCACACTGGAACATTGTCAAGATGGAGGCCACAAGTACACAGCAGACAAACCAATCAACTCTCCCACAGCTCAGTCTGGACTATTCCTACAGGGGGGTTGCCCTTGCTTTGAGACTTACTCTTAAAGCATCAAGCGACAGGGTTTTCTCAAGGATGTTTCTAGTGGCCTAGAAACCGGTCCAGGGGTTACAGTACATATAGAGTAGCAAGTGAGTTGCATCTCACAAAAGCTTATGCCCTAAAAAATGTGTTAGTCTTTAAAGTGCCACTGGACTCTTCCTTGTTTTTGCTGAAACAGACTAACACGGCTACCCCTCAGAAACCAAGCAAAAGAGGAACACCAACTGACCCCTGTGACGACGCGTTGGGGTCCCCTGACTCCTGCACCCCCGTAATGGCACGAACAGACTCCACCAGCCCGTAGAATGGAGGGAGTTTATTCCTTCTCCAGGATACAGCACAGCACAGCACAGCACCGATGTAATCTGGTTACAGGGCAGGTCTAGGATGCCTCAGCCCCCTTGCGATGGGGAGATTGGGCCCCTAAATCCCAGCCCCTGGAGGCTGGTTCCTCCATGATCCCAGACAGAAAACTAACCCACTCTCTTCCAGCCCTGCCCCAGCCAGGGCAGCATTTCCCTTCCTTTGTCTCTCTCCTTGGGGGGTAGCTGGTCAGACAGGTTGAGAGACCCTCTTTGCATAATGACTCATCTCCAGTCCTTCTGGGCTGTGGTACCGATGGCAGCCAGTGGGGGTTACCGCAGAGCCAGCATAGAAACCAGCCAGGTACCTCCACTACGTCACAACCCCCACAAGCAGTAAGAAAGAACTGAAAGGGCATGGGTTGGTGGCACCTGATATACCACAGCATGCTAAAGGGTACCTCTGGCCCTACGGGTACCACTAAGGCAAAAATCTCCAACAGCTGCATATGTGGGTGCGCATACCTAAATGGAGTCAGCGTAAGCACTTGAAGAAAAGGTTTTCAATAAAAAGATGGATTGGGAGCAAGCTGCCCCTCCTTTAAGGTTAGGCTCCTGTCTGCCAATGTGCCTGAGCTAAATTGCTTATCAACTGTAGGTCTCATAGCCCAACACTTGCTTTTAAGCAAGATGGAGCTAAAGGTTTCTACAGGAACTTAGTTCTTTGCTGTTACACATACAAATCTTTCTAAGGGAAGACCAGGATAACCCAAATTAAATACAGGCAAAGTCACTTTCCTGCAGCACTGTACAAGTCATAGAATCATAGACTACTAGGACTGGAAGGGACCTCAAGAGGTCATCGAGTCCAGCCCCCTGCCCTCATGGCAGGACCAAGTACGGTCTAGACCATCCCTGATAGACATTTATCTAACCTACTCTTAAATATCTCCACAGATGGAGATTCCACAACCTCCCTGGGCAATTTATTCCAGTGTTTGACCACCCTGACAGTTAGGAACTTTTTCCTAATGTCCAACCTAAACCTCCCTTGCTGCAGTTTAAGCCCATTGCTTCTTGTTCTATCCTCAGAGGCCAAGATGAACAAGTTTTCTCCCTCCTCCTTATGACAACCTTTTAGATACCTGAAAACTGCTATCATGTCCCCCCTCAATCTTCTCTTTTCTAAACTAAACAAACCCAATTCTTTCAGCCTTCCTGAATCCCATCCCTGACTCTAGCCTTTAAGCCCCACCTACACTAAGGGGTGTGGGCTGGGGGAAGGAGAAGGCAGCAACCACAGTTCTGTTTGAAACAGATGGAAGAATCCTGCTAAGCATATCCCAGTGCTTAGGCCTGACAGTTTCAACAAAATATGCACACGAACAGAGATTGTACCATTTGTTTGCCAACATGGATCCCACAGATTTTCCTCCAAGCCAGCGGAGGGCAACCTGTGGCCATCGGGGTTCTGTATGTGGCCCACAAGATATTCTGTTTACTGTTGTCCACACCAAAAAGTTGCCCGATTCTGCTGGTTTCCATCCACACAGGTTTTTTCCTACCAGTATCACTAAGTGACATGCATGTAAAACAAGGGCACGTGAAGTGAGGTGTGTGCTGATTGCACACAACCGTGTGCGCCCTCTGAATCCAAAGTGGTGCTACAGTTCAATTGGCACACCCCACAAATTCTAGGTCCCCAAGCACAGTTAGCAAGTCTACACTATCCTGGGAGACTTTCTTGGTTATGACAATATTGCGGCCCACTCACTAGCTTAGGCTGCCCATCACTGCTCTAAGCTGATTCAAACACAGCCCAGATATTCCAGTACCAGCCTCAGATCTTAAAAGTGAGGAGAGAATGTGTAGCACACAAGCCAGACAACTCCAGGGAGATGAGATCTGGAGAGGCCACTGGTAGCTTCCCACTCTTAGCTCATTTTCAAAGTTTAAAAAATCTCCACTGGATACAGGTTATTTTTAAGCTACTCCAAACATACGCACACTTCCTTCTATAGAGCACAACTTCCAGATCCAAGCTACTCACAGAGGGTTAGGACATACTGCAAGGAATTAAGATAGCCTCCCAAGAAGGACACACTCCTGTAGTGTGCCTCACTCAAGATGCCTATGGAACAAAGTCACTGGCAGAATGCTGGCTGTGCCCGTACTGACATAGCGTAGATATTAACTCAATCTCAACAAGGAGACTCTGCTCAAAGACTGGGAACCTAGAAGTGACCTCCAGCCCACTTTCCACTCAGACCCATAGGCACACAGATGGCCTTCTCAGCTCCCTCCCCAAAGGAAGCTAATTTAATGATGGGGGGAAGACCTTCCTGTGTTAGGAGATCAGTTATCTCCTTTCCTTTCCCTCTATGTTGCAGCGACTGACTTGCTGCAGGCTAGCATGTGCGATGCTTTCATATCAGGGAATGAGGGACCATAAGACACACTCAAGACGACTGAGAAGAACAAAAGCACCAATGAAAACGTGTCCAGGACACACAGACTGCAGCTCTGATGGTGATGGGGCTTCTCAAACTATCACAGGCAGTGGAAGAGCTCTGCTGGTTACAGAACTGCAGGCCAGAGCTAACTTTAGTATAGGTCACTGGACTCTGCTCCATTTTATGCTAGGGAAGTTTGACCAGAAACTGGAGGGCCTCAGTGAGTGGGGGCTTGGCTAGGCCACTGGAGCAGAGGGTGAGCTCTAGGGTATGTCTAGACTACATGGCTCTGTCGCCAAAGCCATGTAGATTAGTTTACTAGACATACCCAAATGAAGCGGCGATTTAAATAATCGCCACTTCATTTAAATTAAAATGGCTGCCGCCGCGCTGTGCCGATCAGCTGTTTGGCGGCACAGCGCTGTAGTCTGGACGCTCCGCGGTCGACATCAAAGGCATTTGTCGACCTCCCCTGGCATGCCTCATGGGATGAAGTATATTTTGGTTTAATAATGGCTTATTTTGGTGTGCTTATACTTGTTCTTAATTGACTTCAATTAAACCTGGTTTAAAACAAAATCAGGGTCCACCCAGCCTTTGGCATGGAATTAACTAATTAGTTTAAAAGAAAAGGTAAATAACACTCAGAAAGCATGTTCAATGATCCCATCTAGTGAGTAAGAGCAGTGTTCAACAGAGAGAGACAGAAGCAGGCAACACACCATTTCCCAGTCGTGGAAATACTAGCAGGCTGAGCTACAGAACTGCAGCCCTCCCCCCCCTGTGCAACACAGTTCATCTCCTCTACTCCCCCTGTGCAACACAGTTCATCTCCATATAAGCCAGCTCCAAGGAGGTACAGAAAGGAATTCTAGAAAAGCGACAAGGAGTCCTGTGGCACCTTATACACTACCCGATGTATTGGAGCATAAGCTTTCGTGGGCAAAGACCCACTTCATCAGATGCATGAAGTGGAAATTTCTAGAGGCAGGTATAAATATGCAGGCTAGAATAAGGCTAGAGATAACGAGGTTAATTCAATCAGGGGAGGGTGAGGCCCACTTCTAGCAGCTGATCTGGAAGTGTGAACACCAAGAGAGGAGAAACTGCTTTTGTAGTTGGCTAGCCATTCACAGTCTTTGTTTAATCCTAAACTGATGGTGTCAAATTTGCAGATGAACTGTAGCTCAGCAGTTTCTCTTTGGAGTCTGGTCTTGACTTTTTTTGCTGCAGGATGGCTACCTTTAAATCTGCTCCTGGGTGTCCAGGGAGATTGAAGTGTTCTCCTACAGGTGTTTGTATATTGCCATTCCTAAATATCTGATTTGCGTCCATTTATTCTTTTACATAGGGACCATCCAGTTTGGCTGATGTATATAGCAGAGGGGCATTGCTGGCACATATTACATTGGTAGATGTGCAGGTGAATGAACCAGTGATGGTGTGGCTGATCTGGTTAGGTCCTGTGATGGTGTCACTGGTGTAGATATGTGGGCAGAGTTGGCACCGAGGTTTGTTGCATGGATTGGTTCCTGAGTTAGAGTTACTGTGGTGCGGTGTATAGTTGCTGGTGAGAATTTGCTTCAGGTTAGCGGGTTGTCTGTGGGCAAGGCCTGGCCTGCCTCCCAAGGCCTGTGAAAGTGAGGGATCATTGTCCAGGATGGGTTGTAGATCACTGATGATGCGTTGGAGAGGTTTTAGCTGAAGACTGTAGGTGATGGCTAGTGGTGTTCTGTTGGTTTCTTTCTTGTAGTAGGAGGCTCGTCTTGTAGTAGGAGGCTTCTGGGTACATCTGGCTCTGTTAATCTGTTTCCTCACTTCCTCGTGCGGGTATCGTAGTTTCAAGAATGCTTGGGGAAGATCTTGTAGGTGTTGGTCTCTGTCTGAGGAACTGAAGCAAATGCGATTGTACCTTAGTGCTTGGCTATAGACAATGGATCGTGTGGTGTTTCCGGGATGAAAGCTGGAGGCATGAAGGTAGGCATAGCGGTCAGTAGGTTTTCGGTATAGGGTGGTATTTATGTGCCCGTCACTTACTTGCACCGTGGTGTCCAGGAAGTGGATCTCTTGTGTAGACTGGTCCAGGCTGAGGTTGATGGTGGGGTGGAAGCTGTTGAAATCATGGTGGAATTCTTCCAGAGTCTCCTTCCCATGGGTCCAGATGATGAAGATGTCAATGTAGCGTAGGTAGAGAAGGGGCGCGAGTGGACGAGAGCTGAGGAAGCGTTGTTCCAGGTCAGCCATAAAAATGTTGGCATATTGTGGGGCCATGAGGGTGCCCATAGCGGTGCCACTGGTTTGGAGGTATATATTGTCACCAAATCTGAAAAAGTTGTGTGTGAGGATAAAGTCACAGAGCTCAGCCACCAGTTGTGCTGTGGCATCATCTGGGATACTGTTCCAGACAGCTTGTATTCCATCTGTGTGTGGGATGTGGATGTAGAGAGCTTCTACATCCATGGTGGCTAGGATGGCGTTTTCTGGAAGATCACCAATGCATTGTAGTTTTCTCAGGAAAATCAGTGGTGTCACGGAGATAGCTGGGAGTGCTGGTGGCATAGGGTCTGAGTAGAGAGTCCACATATCCAGACAGTCCTGCAGCGAGAGTGCCAATGCCCGAGATGATGGGGTGTCCAGGATTTCCAGGTTTGTGGATCTTGGGTAGTAGACAGAATAACCCCGGTCGGGGCTGTAAGGGTGTGTTGATTTGTTCCTGTGCTTGTGTAGGGAGTGTCCTGAGCAGATGGTGCAGTTTCTTAGTGTACTCCTCAGTGGGATCTGAGGAAAGTGGCCTGTAGAATTTGGTATTGGAGAGTTGTCTGGCAGCCTCCTTTTGGTAGTCAGACCTGTTCATGACGACAACAGCACCTTTACCAGCCTCTTTGATTATAATGTTAGAGTTGTTTCTGAGGCTGTGGATGGCATTGCGTTCTGCACGACTGAGGTTATGAGGCAAGCGATGCTGGTTTTCCACAATTTCTGCCTGTGCACGTCGGCGGAAGCATTCTATGTATAGGTCCAGACTGTCATTTCGACCCTCAGGAGAAGTCCACGTGGAGTTCTTCTTGTGCTGTTGGTGGGAGGGTATCTGTGTGTCAGTGTGCTGTTCAGTGTTGTGTTGAAAGTATTCTTTGAGTCTGAGACTAAAGGTTAGACTAAATTGACTCTCCAGATAACCAGGTCCTACTTCCTAATAAGCTAGAAGACTGAAGAAAATCTTAGAAAAAGGGAGTCAAGACAGCTGGCACCTAACATAGCACAATCTCCTGTCCCCCCAAACCCGCTCCTCTGTGAGCATGGGTGTCCACTTCCCCTCCAACAACAGGAATGCACAGATTGGACTGTCCCCCCTTCACCATGAAAGGGCATATCAGGAATTCCAGCACCCTGAAGAACTTGAGAGGTTTGCACCAGCATTTTTTAATCAAAACTACTTATTACACACATGCATCTTCAGCCTCAGCAACTCTTTCTGCCTCTTCTAAAGAGAGAGACAAGGAACTCCTCCCTCAGGTTAGAAATAAATGCTAATTTAGAATAAGCACTCCCACTACCAAGTGTTCTTACAGATCATCAAGGGGGAATCGTTCTGAAGTGTCCCCCTAGGACTAACCGATTCTGGGGATTTGACAGTCCAGCCACCCAAGGTTTCACCTCCCTGATATGGATTTTGACAAGCCTGGCCTGTTCCCCTGCAGATGAAAATTCCTGCAAGTTTATATTCACTGGCAGAAGCCAAGGCACCAGCAGATGCTTTTCTCCATGTGATCTTCCTAAGTCACTTGAAACATAACTAATTCATGGGGCAGCTTTTGTTGTGCCCTCATTCTCTCTTGAGCAGCTGCTGATCAGGAGCTAGCAGCATTCTAGCTCACTAAGGTATTTTCATTTAGGGATGTAAAATTGATTAACTGGTTAAACGAAGTGCCAAACACTAAATTTAACCAATTAAAGGAAGTGTGGGGGGGGGGGAGGGGGGGAGGGGGAGGGAGAGGGTGAAGTACACTCCCCCCCCACCACAGGCAGGGGCCGCTGCAACCTGCCTCACTCAGGCTGGGAGCCAGCAGTCCCACACAGGTGCCTGGCGGGGAGGGAGCGTCAAAGAAGTGGATCTCTTGTGTGGACTGGTCCAGGCTAAGGTTGATGGTGAGGTGGAAGTTGATGAAATATTTCCTTGTGGAATTCTTCAATTCTTTTCCATTAGAGATTTAACATACACCGCAGAAGTTCTACATTCCTTTTTTAGTTTTGCAAACTAATTTGAACATGTGGTTAAGATAGCAGAAAGAAACCATACAGAAAGCAGAGATCATGTGTAATAAAACAGCTGTTTCATTAACCGGTTTTCATAGCGTCAAGATAGAAGAGACCATTATGATCACCTACTCGGCTGTCCCATGTACCACAGGCCAGAGAATTTCCCCCAAAATTGTTCCTACAAAAACATCCAATTTTGATTTAAAAAACTGCCAGTGGCAGAGAATCCACCATGACGCCTCATAAATTGTTCTAATTACCTTCACTGTTAAAAATGAATTTGTCTAACTTAAACGATCCAATGGCAGGAAATTGTAGACCTCTATTAGACTGAAAAGCCCATTAGTAAACCTTCGTTCCTCATGTAGGTGCTTACACAGGGGTGGGGGAAAAGCCTCTCAGGGGGCCGGATCCGGCCCGCCTTGGGCTTTGATCCGGCCAGCGAGGCAATTACAGGCCCCGCCCCCAACAGGCATGGGGGGAGAAGAGAGAAGAAGAGGAGCTCAGCCCTGCCCCTCCACCACTCCCTGCAGCCGCTGCAGAGGCTGAAGCTCCTCAACAGGGCCAGCCCTGGAGGTGTCACTATGGGGTCTGGGACGGGCCCCAGAGGCTGGAGGCACTGCTGCCACGGTGCCGCCGGGGCTGGCCCGGGGCCACTTGGATGCAGTAGCAGCACCTCCGGGCCGCCTGGCCAGGATAGCGATGCCTCCGGGGCCAGCCTCAGGCCGCAGCAGTGCCTCTGAGCCGGCCCCAGGCCGCCTGGCCACAGTAGCGGCACCTCCGTACCCGGCCCCAGCCCACAGTAGCAGCACCTCCATGCCAGGCCTGGGCCCACGAAAGCTTCTGCTCCAATAAATCTGTTAGTCTATAAGGTGCCACAGGACTTCTAGCTGTTTACAGAGGAGTGAGCTGTCTCAGTGGGGCCACATCAGTGAGCATTGGGGTTTTTTTTGGAGATTTTGCTTTTCACTTGTGTGGGTCCGCAACTGATTTTTTTTGTGGTCATTGACCCCAGGCCCAAAAAGAGTTCCCCACCCCTCCCATCAATAAAGAAAACATTGAAACCTTTGTGTTGGACATAATATTTTACTTTATTTAAAATGAAGTTTGATAAACTAACATGAGAAAGTTAAAATGCTTGATCTGTTTAATAATTTAAATTAAACTGATCTTATTAGCTGCAGCTGGTTCAGAAAATAAGATCATAGTACCCAGCAGGGTAGTTCTCAACCTCGACCCCGCCGCTTCCGGGTCGGCCTGCAGCCACTTCCAAAATTTGTGAAGTGGCCCTCCTTCCAAAATTATTGCCCACCCCTGTACTTAGAGACTGTAATTGAAGGAGTTCAAAGAGATGGTTGACTTAAAGTCAGCTCCCCACATATACCAGCTCCCACCTGCATCCTCCAGCTCCTGCAATGCTGCCTCTCTATCAAAGGCAGCAGTGGGGGGGGGAGGGGCACACTGGCTCCTGCTTCCCCCCCTTGCACGTAGTTGTGAGGATTAAATGGTAAGCCCAAGCTTATCAGTTAATCATGTTAATGACTACATGCTAACAACCCTAGGAGGCAGCAGCCAGGCTGGGGAAGGGATGTGTGTGTTTTCCCTCAGAAACCTACATGTCAAACTTCGAAACAGACTAACTAAAAACCCCATCAAATAAAAATGCCTTCGTTGAATGTCCCATTTTAAAGATTAGGAACTGCAGAATTTCATTTGAATAGTTTGACAGCCCTGGAGACTGGTGTCCTAATTACCCTGAAAACAGGTTCACATGGGCATTTTCCTGCCAATGTAACCCAGCACAATTCTCACATTAGATGGTGTTTAGTACAAAGCCTTCTCCCACTGCAGTCATGCTACTGAGACAGCCCTCACACAAAGCTCATTATGCAGCTTGTGTCCTCCTTACGGGCCTAAGTCCCCTCCAGAGCAGCACCACCGTTCGACAACAGCATGGACAGTAGAACTTTCCCACAGTGCAAGACATCCAGGGCTAGAGCAGAGGTTTTCAAACTGCGGGCTGCACCCACCTCGTTCTGTCTGGGAGGGGGAGTATATCCAAAAATGTTTAACTCAAATGGGGGACTCAGCTCAAAGAGTTTGAAAGCCACTGGGCTAGAATGTTGACACTGGTGGGGGGTGGCGCTAGGCACACTGACTCAGGTCTGCATGCTGCAATGTGATGCCAGAGCACTGGGTTTGAGCATGGGTCAGAAAATCCTTAGCCTAGATACTCAAGCCCAGGGTTTACTGACACACGTCAGCTGACTCGAGTCCCACTAGCCCAAGGCTAACATTGATGTGTAGCTATATGCCGAGAAGATGAATAATGTTCATGCCATCTGAAATGTGCACTTGCCAACAGGATACAGAGATATTCAGAGTAGGGATGTTAACGTGCACCTGGTTACATAATTAACCAATAAGTCTGGGCTCATCGGTTAATCTTAACAGTTACACGTGCCCCCTCCCCCCCCCTTGAAGCAGCAAGTGTGGGGGGGCAAAAGAGGCAGGAGCTGATGCCTCCCCTCACTGCTGCTCTGATAGAGAGGCACCAGCGTAGAGGTGGAGGGCAGGTGGGAGTCAGTACACACAGGAAGCCAGCTTTTGTTAACATCCCTAATTCAAGTTAGGTCATAACTGAACCATGAGGGTTAGGGAGAGAATCAAGACAGTGGTCAGAGCGATAAGATTTTAAACCAATAAGGTGGTCAGATATTATCTTTTACTGGACCAACTCCTGTTGGTCAAAGAGACAAGTCTTCGTACTACACAGAGCTCTTCTTCAGGTCTGGGAAACTCAGGCTTATCAGTTAATTGTGTAGTCATCCGTATACGTTGACATCCCTTCTGTTAACAACTTATGCTAAACAATCTCTTCCATTTTGTACTTAGCAGTGCTTGGAGTACCGAGCTTAAACACCAGTCCCCCCCAGCACCATCTCCATTGGGGGCCGAGGGCAGCAGGAAATGGCACGAACAGGGATTGAAATAGTCCCACTTGCGCCAGTCCCACTGCTGCTCCTCTCCCTTTGGAATGTACAAGAGTCATCTGCAGCTCTTGTACATTTCAAAGCAAGAGGCACAGAGGGGAACCCATGCCAGTGGGGACTGCTTTGCTCCCCGCTGGCATGGGTTCCCTCTGCCTCTCTTCCTTTGAAATGTACAGGAGCTGCTGTGGCTCTTGTACATTTCAAAGGGAGAGGTGCAGTGGGATAGCAAGTGCTCCCCCTTATCTACTAATCGAGTAGTCGATGGAAATTCCATCGACTTCTCAATTAGCTGATTAATTGAAATTTAACATCCCTGCTGTGGTTACTTCAGCAGGACTAGAGCCAGAAGAAAGTTAACCTAACCCAGAAGACAAAGACATTGACAAACGGGGAGGCAAATGATAATGTCGAACCCAGGGTGAGGTTGCCCGGTGGTCAAGCCACTTAGAAGCTGTTCTCCACTTCGGAGGGGTCTAGCCAGTCTCAGCTGCTTTGTTCTTTTCCCCGTGAAAGGAAACTTTCATACACCATTCTGCAGTCACTTGTGCAGAATCCAAAGTAATACAAAGGCGAGCATCAAAAGTTGCAAGTGTGCAATAGATGCACCCTCACTCCCTTGCTTACCCTCAAGAGTAGAATAGTACAAAGACCCACCCCCCCCATCAGTGGAAAAGGGTGGGAAAATTTAGAATATTGTCCCTAGTCAACAGTCGCATGACCCTTTCATATTGCTTTTCTCCTCATGTACAATGTCCACCCCCCCGTGTAAATTCACTATGCTTGGGGTGTTCATCAGCATGTGTGTTTGTCACAGGCCAGTGAGAAAGTGATTGGCATGGTACTAGAGGTGTATTTTACTATGTTGATTCAATGCTGCGTGTCTACTTACCGATCATGCTTCTGTGTATTTTTCTTTCTGCTTCTGCAGATGTGGCCTTCAGAGGCACCCCTACACACTGGCAGGGCATCTCTGCCAGGTAAGAAAGCACCCAAGATGGAGCAAGGAAGACACGTTCCAGGAGATGACTCTGCCATTCACTCCATCCCAGGACATCTTTACAAATGATAGCTGGACCTATACACAGCACTGAAAGTCAGTCCTCCTCTGGTAGCTCCTCTCTCTCCCAGCAATTGTGTGAGCAGATACACAGTTTAATCATTGCTTTCATTGACTCCTAGACCACAAAAGACTCAAGTGCTTCCTTGCAAAACTTGATTTTTTTAAGTACTGTAGTCCAGAGCACAGCAACATATATTACTGGTTCTCATCCTCAAAGAAATTGGCCCCTGTTGTGCCTCTCTATTAGCCCTGACAGCACCCAGGCGTTCTGCCTCAGCAATTCACCCCAAGCTCACTTCTCACTCTTTCCATTACAAACACTGTATAACGTGCAACACATTGCTATATCCATGGAAATATTTTCATTTCACTGAGGTCTAACCTGCAATAAAGACATCACCAGTGTACCTTTAATCAGCTACAGGCACGTTCCACAGTCATCCTGCACCTATGCAGCCTATTGTTAAACTGCTCCTTACTGCTATCCAGGCTGCCCATGTAACAATTCTTGAGCAATGGCATTAAGGGGGTGCATCAGGACTCCCAGGATCACCATGTGCATATCAACATTCTTCACTATAATCTTCTGGTCCAGAAAAGAAAGCCCTGCTTGCAGCTTTCTGTATAAGCTGGTGTTCCTAAAGATATATGCATCATGCACCTTTCTGGACCACCCTGCACTGATGTCAGTGAAATGCTCATGGTGATCCACAAGTACCACCCCCTCCTCTGGTGTACTCCACTGCAAGGTGGTCCCATGCTAAAATTGGGATATGCGTGCTATCACCCCTCCACAGTTAGGGAATCCTACTTCTGAAAAGTCATGCACCAGTTCACACATTCACTGCTAAGAACCATGGTCCTTCACACTTGCATTAACACCGCTCTGAGACAACTCCCTGACTCCAAAATGATTTGCAGCCAACCAATAGTAGTTTGGAATCACCAGCTTCCATATTGTGATTGCCAAATGTTTCTCCACCAGAGGGCAGCTCTCATTTGGATGTCCTTGTATCACAGGGCTAGAGCAAGCTCAGCACGCAGTTCCAGGATGATAGATTTCCTCATCAAAAAGTTCTGCAGCCATTTCTCATCATCCTAAGCCTGAATAATGATATGATCCAACCACCCAAAAGCAACAGTCCACCATATTCAACTGTTCCGTGAATGCCAAAAGTAACTCCTATCAATGTCAGGCAACTGTGAATCCTTTTGAGTTCAGAACTTCACAATTAATTGCACTGCTACTTGTGATGTGCTAGGGACAAGTAGCAGAGAGCAGTATGGGATCCATGCTTACACATGGCCAATTCACAGCCATGTTCCACAGCAGCAGTCTGCTGCAACCCAAACACTCTCACTATTCTCAGCAAAATATAGTAGCATCCTTTTGAGCAGGTAGTAATAGCCTGGGACATTGCTATGTATAAAGAGGTATATGGGTATACTTTTTTTTTTTTTTTTAAGTATTCTTAAAATGCATTTGGGAGGCAGCCCAGAAACCCAGCCTGGCCTAGACAAAAGCAGGGGACAAAGAAAGTATATTTACATACAAGATAAACACAGCAATCAAGCTCACGAGCAACAGAGGAATTAATTTAGTAAGCACACAGGGGTCCAAGTCTGAATCCCACAGGAAATCTTCCTGGCCCTTGGGACAAAGATAATGGACCTTGGAAAACATAAGAGATACAACAAGACATTCTAGTTATCCACTAGTTAGGAGACATACAGCAGCACCTCAGAGCCTGTGAAGATTGGATCCGGTTAGCCTGAAGGGGAGGCATTCCTGAATTTGGTGTAAGCAAGAAACTATTTTAAGGCAAATACATAACTTGCTAGAATTAAAATTTAGTCACTAGAAAGCATGTTCTGTTTGTAAACAGCCCTGTCTTTTTTCTTGCTTAGTGTCACTTAAATCTCCATTCTTAGTTAATAAAGAATTTTATAAGTTTATAATAAACTAGCCAAGCCCCGCCTCACGGCTGCAGTGTAGAGGCCTGAGGGGCAGCAGAGACAGGAGGATGTGGCAGTGAGGTGGGGCGGGCAAGCAGGTGGCACGGGGGGCAAGCGTGGAGGAGGGCAGGGAGCAGGAACACCCGGAGGGACTTACCACCAGCTCCACCGCTCGCATCTTTTAGCTTTGTCCCTGGGCAGCACCTGCTCGATGGACCGTGAGGTGCTGCATCCCACTGCACTCTACTGCCCCACTACCCCCACCTGCTGGACAGGCTGCCCCTGGGACGCAGGAACAGCATGGGGCCCAGGCCCACGAGCCGCCCGTCCTACCGGGCACAGACCTGCATGGTACCACCGCCAGCTTCCTGCCACTTGCTGGGGAGGCACTAAGCCTGCCCTGAGCCCCTGTCAATGGCAGCCTGAGGGGAAGTGCTCCAGCTGGCCCGCCCAAGAGCTCCAGCTGGCCCGCCCAATCTGGCCCACCAGGCCACCTGCCACTATGCCCACTTCTGCCACAGGACAGGATTCCCCTCAGCTCCTCATTTCTCACTCATTCTGGCATTTTCTAGAAACTTCTCAAGTCTTCCAGTGTATTCTCCAATGTTCTCCGTGACAGACACCTCTCCTTTTATAATAGTATAGATTAGGGATGTAAGAGTGTAGCCATTTAAATGGGTAACCAATAAGCTCGTGCAGCTCCTGGTCAGCTACCTGCTGCCCCTCACTGCTGCCTTTGAACACTGCTGGCAAGCCTCCTGCTTTGCATGTCAGACACATCAGGGATAGTGAGAATGTCTAGGCCACTAGTCTCCAACCTTTTTATACCCAAGATCACTTTTTAAATGTCAAAACAAGCCAAGATCTACCGCCACATCCTTCCCTCAAGACCCCACCCCTTCTTTGAAGACCTGCCCTCTCTATTCTCCTCCTCTCCATCACTTGCTATCCCCAGCCCTTATACACTCTACACTGCCACTTTTATTATTATTATTATTATTATTCTGTCGGAAGAGGTTTTTCCAACATTTGGCCTGTCTAGACTGAACCAAATGTCAGAAAAACTCCTTCTTTTGGAAGCCCCCTTATTCCTCGTGGAACAAGGAATACATGGGTTACCGAAAGAGCATGTTTGCTCTTCCACTAAAAAAAAAAAAACGCGTCCCTGGATGCAGAAGAGTTTTTCCAGGATATCTCTGGAATCCTGGAAAAACTCCTGCAGTGTAGCCATACCCTCACTGGGTTGAGACAGGATGTGTGGGCTCTGGGGTGGGAATAAGGGATTTGGGTGTGGGAAGGGTGAGAGGTGCAAGCTCTGGGAGGAAATTTGGATGCAGGAGGTGGAGAAGGGGATGCTGGCTCGGGAAGGGGGCTCCAGGCTGGGGAGTGCTGGGGTCAGATGGAGGGTTGGGGTACTAAGCAAGGGTTGGTTGAAAGAGCCTGCTAATTTTGGCTGCTCCACATGGCGCAGCTGAGGCCTAATTTTTCAGAAGTGCTGAGTGCTAGGGATGTGAATGACTAGTCACTTCCCCCTCACCCCTCTTGCTGCCTCTATCAGAAAGAGGCAGCAAGGAGGGGGAGAGGAATGAGTGCTTGAAAGCGGCAGCACCGCGCAGACCCTGGGGCCAGACCCTGGGCTCCATGCAGCACTGTGGCTTTGAAACACTGCTTGCAGCCTGAGGTCCCCAGCTGACCCCAGCCTGCACACAGTGTTTCAAAGCAGCAGCAGCACATTGGGCCCAGGTGTCCCACGCTGACCCCAAGCAGCATGGGGTCTGACACAGTGCTCCCCGCGGTGTTACAAAGTGGCAGCACCGCATGGATCCTGGGGTCAGCACTCCCCTGCTGACCCCAGGTTCCATGCAGTGCTGCCACTTTGAAATACCATGTGAAGCCTGATGCTGGGCTCCCCACAGTGTTACAAAGTGGCAGTGCCGCATGGAGCCCAGGGTCAACTGGGAACTGTCCCTGGGCTCGATGAAGCATGCCGCTGCCACTTTGAAATGCTGCGGGGAGCACGGGGCCAGCGGGAAACTGCTTTAGTCCCCTACTGCCCCTGTGCTCCCTGCAGCATTTTCTCCTTTGAAGTGTAGCAACAGCCTTAGGGCAGTTGTTACACTTCAAAGGCGGAAGTGCTCTTACCAACTAATCGATTTGTCAATGCAAATTATATCAACTATTTGATTAGCCAAATAATCAAAATTTTACATCCCTACTGAGCACCTGGAGTTGCCGTTGAGCCAGTCAGTTGTGGGAACTTTGCTGATTTCAAATTGGGCACTCAAAGCTTCAGGTCGCTTCTGAAAGTATCTGCCAATTGCATCTAAGTGTGAAAACCTGGCCCAGTTGAAATGATAGAAATTCTGCTTTGGACTTACTGAGGCCAGAATTTGCCCATAGGCCACTGCAATAACTTCAAGTATATGGGATAAATATTGCCACAGAGTTCTCCAAAGTAGCCGAAGGAGGACCAGCATATGACGTAGCTAAGACGTTTGGGTCAATACTGAGTGTTGAATTTTGGGACTCGATAAGCTGCATGTTCATATTGAAGATAAGGTTAATTCTCCATTTTCTGTTTAAATTTGTCAATGTGCCAAGTTGTTGACATCATTGTTGGGCAAATTTTGAGTATTACCCATGGCTCTGAGAGTTCACTCTGTAACAACTCAGCAGAGTTGTGCTCATTAGCTTATATGAAGTGTTGACTGGCCTGAAGACAGCTGCTTCTGCTTAGGTGTTCCTACGTTCTCTGAGAAGGCATCTTGCCTCAAAACCCTCCTTCCCCCGCAGAACAGAGTAAATTTTAAGGGTCCTTGGCAAACTCTGAGATGGACAGCCTGGAGAAAGGGGAGCTTGTGAGGAAAATTCAGCAGAAATCTCTGTGGGAATCCTATCAAATGCTTAATTTTCATGACAACTGGAAATCTAGGCTGCTGCCGTCTAGAAACAGAAGGAGCCTAGTGAGAGGTATGGAAAAGGGAGTTGTGGCTCAAGTTAAGGAGCAGAATGCCTAGACCCGTGGTCACCAACCTGTCGATCGCGAGGGCTCGACCAGTCGATCACGAGGTGTTCAGGGGCCCCCCCATTTCTCCCCACCCCCAAGAAGCCCCACTACCTACCTCCAGTGACAGTGGAGGTAGTGCCGGCTTCCTGCGGGGTGGACAGAAGTCCTGAAGCTACGCGCCACTTCTGGGGGTTCCGGAAGTGCGCTGGTTACTCCCCTCCTCTAGGTCTGTGGCGCACCAGGGCTTCCCTGCTTTGCGGGAGGTGGGAGGTACAGCACCTTAAACAAAAGTCTGAAGTGACTAAATATGATCAAGTATTGTGTGTGTTCACTGGCCCATTGCATGAATGAGGCTGCCTGGGTAGGAGAAGTTGTGAAGTGGATGGGCAGTACAGAGCCACGCCTGTGATCCAATAGCTTCCAGCTTATAAAAACAAGAAGGAAACCTCACATTTTAACAGTTAAACTAGCAAATCCTAAACAACTTCAAAGGGAAAAACCAACATAGTGCTTGCCCCTGTAGCAGGGAAGGGCTGCTCCTGATAGCACAATGGCTCAAGAGCAGGTGGATCCATACAGACATCACTAACACAAGCTATATATTGGATTTTATATTCATGGGGGAGAGGGGGAATGCATCTATTCAGAGTAATAAGTCACAAAAACTGCAGCAATTAGGTTGTGATTTTAAATACACAAGGGTCAAGAAATTTAGTTAATGCTCTCACAGAAGCTTTAACTTTCGCCCACTTGCAGACAAGATGAACATGGTAGCAAAGCCAGTCCCTGGGACCAGGCAGAAAAAAAGCACTGGATCTCAACATCCCAACTGATTAAGGACACCGGCTTGAATATGATGAGCACCATTCAGCCTGTGTACTGAATGAGATAGGGAACCTGTGGAACAAGTGGTATGTGTGTGATCATGCAACTATATGCATTATGATAACCTGAAGACAATGAGGTGGAACTAAGGTTGAACATGGAACCTTAATTTTAGCACTGCCTCGTCCTTTTAACATTGTTTTCGTGTGCAGTATTAAAATA
Source organism: Rafetus swinhoei (assembly GCA_019425775.1). NCBI lineage: Eukaryota > Metazoa > Chordata > Testudines > Trionychidae > Rafetus > Rafetus swinhoei. The sequence continues at coordinate 550,547 of CM033435.1, read as the reverse complement.
AGGTGCAAGTCACTTTATTCTTAGCATCTATCACAGGGATCACCAACCAGTAGATTGGGATCTACTGGTAGATCTTGGAGCCTCTGACAGGTGATACTGACAGGTTTAGCCAAGACTCAAGTGCCAGCACTTCAGCTGCCCCTTCCCCCACTGCTTTCTGCACAAGGCAGGTGAGGGAGAGGAGGGGGCGCTGATGTCAAAGTATCCCTTCTCCCACTCTGCATCCTATCTCCACAGAGCAGAGAGAGGGCACAACAGGACTGGAGATGGAGTTTGCCGCCGTCTGCTTTTGGGAGTGATGTTGGGCCAGGACAGGGGTGAGCTTATCTTAGCCCCACTGCACCTGCACCCAGGAATCATCTGAGGTAAGCAGTGCCCAGCTGGAGCCCACATCCCGAAACCCTACCCCAGCCATGAACCCCCCCTACACCCCAAGCCCCTGCCCCAACCCCAAGCAAACCCTGCATCCAAACCCCTCCCAGGGCCTGCACCTACAACCCCCTCCAGGACCCCAACTGCCTGTCCCAAGCTCAGCTCAGAGCTGCTCTCACACTCCAAATCTCTTAACTCAAGACCAGAGTCTGTGCCCCAATCCTCTGCCCTGGACTGGTGAAAGAGAGGGAGGATGGAGTGAGCAGGGGCGGGGGCTTGGAGAAGGGGCAGTGCAAGGGCATTTGAGTTTGAGGTAGATCTTGGATTGCACTTAAATTTAAAAAGCGATCTTGTGCTTAAAAAAAAGGTTGGAGACCTCTAGCCTAGCATATTCAAAAAACCAAAGACACCCCGAGTTGCATGTACAGTAATTACTCTAACACATGCCCACTTAACACGATTTCGCAATAGCACGATTTTTTTAGGGACCGTTTTTCGAACAACACGACCGTCCCCGAAATAACACGAAAATAATCAAGTGGCGGACTACTTCGCGCAGTGGTATAAGTTGGTGAAAACAGTGGTAATACGCATGAGTGGATGAATACACGTGGTCACAGCACTCCTCCGCTCACTCATGTGTTTATGTTTGTGTTTTAACAAACCGCAGCGACTTGTGTTGCTAGATATCTAATGTTGAAGTTGACTACCCAGCACCAACAAAAAATTGACTTTGCCACCACCACCTGAAACGCAACCCCCACCTTTTCCATTATTTTTATGGGAAAATTGACCCCGCATAGCACGTTTTCGCTTAGCACGAACATTTTCAAAAACGCATCTATAGCATTAAATGAGTAATTACTGCAGTTCAATTTCAGCCTACTGTTGCCTCCACAGTCAGTTTGAGTTTACTTTTCTAAAACCATGCCATGTTTAAGTGCTCAAAGCTCTGAAATGAAAACAAATGATCCAGCTCAGAGCTGAACTATCATAACCCAAGAAATACTAAGGAACAGGGAAAAGATCTGCACAGACTCCTACAGACCCCTCTCTCAACCCCAACTACATAGTCATTAACACTGAAACAGCCTAGTGGGTTATATACCTACTCCCAAAAGAGACCAATTTTAGCACTACTGAGATGAGAGATTTTTTTAGAACAGGAATCTGATTCCTAGCTCTTTGTCACGTTAACTATAACACAGATTCCCTGAGTGAGAGACATATACATCTTTCTGAATTAAGCAGGTGCATATGCACAGCTCAAACAGAACCTGCTCTAAGCACAATGGCATATGGCAGGGCTACTCAACTTTGGAAGCCCCAGGGGCCACTACGATACTCACAGCACGTGCCAAGGGCCACAACTTAAGTTGTGGTTGCATATACATGCAAATATACATGCAAAATATACAAATAGCTTCTTTCACACTGACGGGCATGAATACAAAGATTAAGGCACTACACAACACACAGGCCCCGTTTAAGTCAGTTCTGCTGATATGGTAAGTGTTGCATTTTATTAATATTGCCACCCACATGGCAGCACTTGTAATGACCAATGACAGCCCAGGAACGTAACTACTAACACGCACAGCGAGGGAAGCCCACTGTATGGGCTACTGCTCCCACCCGCGGGCCGCATGCGGAGCCCCGCACAAACCCAAAGTGCCCCCGGCCGCATGCGGAGCCCCGCACAAACCCAGTGCCCCGGGCCACATGCGGAGCCCCGCACAAACCCAAAGTGCCCCCGGGCCGCATGCGGAGCCCGCACAAACCCAAAGTGCCCCGGGCCGCATGCGGAGCCCCGCACAAACCCAAAGTGCCCCCGGCCGCATGCGGAGCCCCGCACAAACCCAAAGTGCCCCCGGGCCGCATGCGGAGCCCCGCACAAACCCAAAGTGCCCCCGGGCCGCATGCGGAGCCCCGCACAAACCCAAAGTGCCCCCGGGCCGCATGCGGAGCCCCGCACAAACCCAAAGTGCCCCCGGGCCGCATGCGGAGCCCCGCACAAACCCAAAGTGCCCCCGGCCGCATGCGGAGCCCCCGCACAAACCCAGTGCCCCCCGCATGCGGAGCCCGCACAAACCCAAAGTGCCCCGGCCGCATGCGGAGCCCCGCACAAACCCAAAGTGCCCCGGGCCGCATGCGGAGCCCGCACAAACCCAGTGCCCCAAAAGTGCCCCGGCCGCATGCGGAGCCCCGCACAAACCCAGGTGCCCCCTGGGCCGCATGCGGAGCCCCGCACAAACCCAAAGTGCCCCGGGCCGCATGCGGAGCCCGCACAAACCCAGTGCCCTGGGCCGCATGCGGAGCCCTGCACAAACCCAGTGCCCCCGGCCGCATGCGGAGCCCCGCACAAACCCAGTGCCCCCGGCCGCATGCGGAGCCCCGCACAAACCCAGTGCCCCCGGGCCGCATGCGGAGCCCCGCACAAACCCAAAGTGCCCCCGGGCCGCATGCGGAGCCCCGCACAAACCCAAAGTGCCCCCGGGCCGCATGCGGAGCCCCGCACAAACCCAGTGCCCCCGGCCGCATGCGGAGTAGCCCTGGCACGTGGGGTTTGGTGACAAACGTGGCAGCCGCCGTCAGGCAAACTAGCCTGCCCACCGTAAAGCAAACGAAGCGATCGACACTGTCGGGGACCCGGAGCCTGCCCCCGCGGGGCCGCGCTGCATCCCAGCGAACCCACGGAAGCCGCAGGGGAGCGTCGGTGACCGCGGGCACCCGGGGGAAGGGCCCGGCCCCGCCCCGCAGCGTCCCACCGGGCTCGCGCCAGCCAGCCCCAAAGAGCCACGCCCGGGCAGCGCGCTCCGGCCGGCCCCGCCCCCACGCCCGCCCCAGGTCCCCGCTCACCGGCCCGGGCTCTCCCTGCCGCCCGGGGGACGCGGCGCTGGGACCCCGGCTCGCTCCCGGCACCCCTCGCCCGCTACTGACCGTTCGAATCAACAACAAGATGGCGGCGCCCGGGAAGGCGGAGACTCCGCCAACTGCCGTCATAGCAACGGCAGGCCCCCGCTTCCCGCGAGAGGCACCAATCCCCGCACAAGCCCGCCCGCCAGCGCGCATCCGGAACGCCGACAGGCTAACGGAGCTGTCCTTCAAATACGTCAGCAGGCTCGCTCCTCTGGCTGCGCAGCCGCCGGCTTTCCGACGCACGCTAGACTCACGTGACGCTCCTCACCCACGGGGCTTGCGACCGCCCATTGGCCAACAGAATCGGCAGCCAGCCAATCACGGTGCGATATGGAGGCCTAGCTCTGAACCACTTCCTCACACACCTAGATGGCCCCTCCTCTGGGAGCCGTCGTCTGACCCCTGACCCCTGGCCCCTGGCCCTTTATTGGAGCTGCAATCTCACCTACCCCCTGACCTCCATAGGACCCCACCCTCTGCCCTCTACCCCCGACCCCTTATGGGCACTGCCCTGTGAGAGGGTTGAGGGGCACCTGTACCCAGCCCCCCATCCTAGATCTTGTATCCCCAGCCGCTGTCTTCAGCCCCACATCTCCCCCGCTTCAGCCCCCTCCCAGCCCCACCCCGCAGCCTGTGCCCCCAGCTAGAGTCACCCCCCAAACCTGAGCCCGCTCCCACACTCCAAACCCCTCAGAAACACTCCCACCACAGATCATCCATACGCACAGCACATTTTGTTACGTGTACCAACATGGATGTCATTTGTCACACATCATCTCCACCTTGGTGCACGTAACACAATTCATTCCACACATGGACATAAAACATTAGAGGGTGCTTTTTTTGTAAAAAAAAAACAAAAAAAGGTGTCGGTACTCCAGGGGAAAAGTTGTTGAGCTCTGACTGGAGGTGCTGGTACTGTGTCTGGAGGTGCCAGTACTGCGTACCGGGCAGTACCATCACAAAAAAAGCACTGACCTGCTTGTCTGACCACCCACAGGAACTGACCAGTGTTGTCTTCAAGTCGTCATTGTCAAGTCCAAGTCGAGTCTCAAGTCACTACAGTTCAAGTCTCAAGTCGAGTCTTGAGTCCCTAAAGTCACTTTCGAGTCAAGTCCCAAGTCGAGTTTCAAGTCTTAATGTAAAAAATGTCAAGTCACTTTTGTACAAGCCATCAATATCGGCATTTTAGGACAATTTTTTCACCAAGTCGATTTAACAAAATTAGCAAGTCTCAAGTCAAGTCTCAAGTCACAAACAATGAACCCGAGTCGAGTCTTAAGTCAAATCACCTAGGCGGCTTCAGTCGGACTCGAGTTCAAGTCGTGGGACTCGAGTCAACAACTCTGGAACTGACAGGAGCCAGCCCATCCCTATTCTGCCAGCACTGTACACAATGGAAGGCCCTGCAGGCCCCAGACTAGTGTACTAGTCTGCTTCCACGGAAAGGGTGGACCACTGCACTGAAGATGTCCTGCAGAGCTTGTTCAGGGTCCGAGCACCAAGTGACATAGACCCGGGGCTGAAATGAATGCTTGCTACTGAGAGGAGCTGAAAGCACACTGCTTTTGGAGCACCACCACCGGAAGCTCCTCAGTAGTGGGGCAGCCACTGGCGCCTAGACTGTGGCTATGCCCCTGCTCTGTCTCTTCCCTTGAGGCCAGATCCACCACTCATGCCTCTCTGGGGGAGGGAGCAGAGAGGCATGAGCAGCAGTCTAGGAGGGGCCTCAGAGGAGGGGACAGAGAGGTGCAAGCTGGAGGCCAGCAGGAGCCTTGAGAGAGGGGACAAAGAGGCACAGTTGGGGGGCAGGGCTTTATGGGAAGGGGCAGGAAGAGGCAGAATGAGGGCCTGGCCTTGGGGCATAGCAGAAGGCAGGGCCATGGTTTGGGTACCAGTGGCCCTGCCCCCACTTCTAAGGGGCTTCTGGTGTCACGCAGCCTCCCCAGAAGCAAGAGTCACACACCCACATCCGCACCTGTGAGTCTTACCATGGAGTCCCAGACAGCCCCTGGTCTAGTCTCTGTAGACTCTGATCTAGCCTGGCCTCAGGTGGGCCTCCCTTTGTGCTAAATGGCCTCTTCTGCCAAGGATCACGGCAATATGCAGGTTACTGCCAGTCCCAAAGGACTAGTTACTTACCTGAGTGAATTGCACCTTAGATCTCACCCAAAGACAACGCTTGTAGCCACCCTTATAATAAACTACATGAAGATTTATTAGCAGGTAAAGGAAACAAAGTTGTTTACATGGTTAAAGCAGGCAAATGTACGTACGCACGAGTGCCAGGTTCAAGGTTCCCAAAGTAACAGCTGCTTATTATAGAAGCCTCTGAGCCTGACCCTGTGCAGCAATGAAAACACCAATGGCTGGCCCAGGGCAGCAAACCTGGGCTCCTGGAGTTTGGGCTACAGGGCTGAAAAACTGCTGTGTAGGCCTGCGGGCTCAGGCCAAGGCTCAAGATTTGGGACCCTATGAGTGGAGGGTCCCAGAGCCTTGGGTCTAACCCAAGCTTGAATGTCTGCACAGCAATGTTTAGCCTCACAAACAGACTCACAAGCCCAAATCAGCTGACCTGGGCCAGCTGCAGCTGAGCCACAAGTGTTATTCCAGTGTTGGTTCATCCTCTAGGTCCCTTAGGGCTAACCCAGGCAAAGCACAGGAGATCTTTTGCTTAGACCTCGAAATCCTTGCCCCCAGAATAAAGGCAGCATAAAAGAGTTCCTCCTTGTGAGGGTTTTTTAACTTTTCTCACTTCTGCTTTGAGCTGCACACTTGGCTGGTGGGAGGAATTCACTTGCAAAAGTCCCTTTGTAGTGGTGAGGAGAGAGTGCACCAAAGCATTTGTCCATCTGGCACTGATGGAGATCCCGCTTTCCACTAGCAAGTGTCCCTCTCCTGGCGGCCCGTTTGTGCAAACACTCAAATGCTGCCAGGCACTATGGGATGCAGCTGTTGTGAGAGGAGGGCCAGCGCCACTCACTGAATCCAATCCACATTCTTGTCACCCTGCTCTGTAGTTTAACCGCCAGGACCCGCATGGGAGCCAGCCTGCCCCAGCCTCCTGTCTGCCAGTGCTCAGTTGCTGCATGGGGACCATGGCCTGATCTGGCTCCCACTCTGCCCGCATCACACTCTAGTTTGGGCCAGTGGGAACCATGATGCCAGAGTCCTTGAGCACTGGCCCTCAGCTGGGAACCTAGAGTGAATGGTCAGCCCACCTCACGGAGTCCCACAGCCCTTCGCTGCCTCTATCCCCACTGCATAATCAGCCGCCTGCAAGCCCCCCATCAGGCAGTACAGTCTCAGGACTCTCATTCCAAGCCACTGGCACGCCCCAGCCACACTAACCCTCAAGGGTATCTTCTGGGGCCATTTGGGAGAGCACCCCTTCCCCCCACGGGTAGGGTTGCCAGATGGTTTCAACAAAAATACCAGACACACTTGCCATTACATCACAATCTACATCCCATCTTATTGAGAACACACTGGACATTGATATTGTCTCAGTTCTATTGTCTCAGTTTGTTTCCCGAACAGAAAGCTCAAATACTGGACTGTCCGGTTCCAAACCGGACACCTGGCAACTCTACCCACAGGCTCCAATTACCGGCCTTCACCGACAATATGAACTGTGGCTGTTCCTCTTCCAGAGCCTGACTGGGCCCCTCCAGCAACCCGGGGACAAAAGTTGACATGAAACAACCCTGCTAGCCCAGACCTAGCCAGGGACTGCAAGGTCCTTTCCCGCAGTAGCTCAGCCTCCTCCTGCCCGTGTGGGGCTGGGTCCTCTCTTAGCTCTCCCAGCTGGAAGCTGAAGCCAACCATTGGCTGTGATTTAGTTGGATCAGATGGTTCCCAAGCCCTGTGTAAGCACCCCACAGGCAGCATAATGAGGGGCTGGCGATGCTGAGGGTCACAGATCCCACCTGGACTGGCTGCCAGGGGAAACATGCACCCCCAAAAGGAGCGCTGCCCCCTTCCCCCAACTTCCTGACTCTGCAGTGATTCTCTGCCTGGTGGTAAAGTAGGAAGCTGTATTAGCTGTCTGGAACACAGCCTGGACAGTCCTTGATGATCACAGAGAACAGAAAGTTACACTACACAACCACTGGGTCCTTCTCATTCCTGTGCCTGGTCAAACATAGTCACCTGGCCCTTCGTCTCCTTCTCAGCCTATAGTTTTCCAGCTGGCCCTCACTGGCTGGTTTCCTGCAAAGGGGTCCGTGGCCTTTGGTTACTGAGTATGGCCAGGCCATTGTCTTTGGGGTTCTCCAGGGATGTGGGGCTCAGGCCCCAGGCAGTGAAGCATCAGTCATATCTGGGTCTCTGCAAAGATTAAACACCCCTTTTCCCCTCCTAATTCAACATGCAGCACACAGGGGACACTGAGGCACTCATAGTATTCATACAGAATATTATGAAAAATTCAGTGTCATCACACAACAACAACTCCATGGTGCATGGCAGTACCGAGTGCCATTAGGGGTCCCTGGGGGGAAGGGAGGAAACTCTTCAGCCACCCAGGAACCCTGCTGGATGAGGGTAATGGTGATGTAGGACTCATGTGGGGATCTTCTGCTGGCATGTGTGAGGTCTGACAGCATACGGACAAGAGCTAAAAGACAATATCCTAGAAGTGAAAACAAAACCAGATGTCATCTGTTTGGAGGGCACATCGCTGGCTGGAAAGCTTGCTTTCTGCAATTCTAGAGTGCATTGCCTTTCGGGCAAGACTGAAAGCTAGGAAGAGGAGGAGGCATTTGTACTTTTGTAGGGGGGAGATTAAACTACTCAGCAATAAAGAACGAAGAAGTACATCTAGCCACTACTTCTACTGAGATCTCAAAGCAGAAGAGCAAGACTTCTTTAAGGCATTATAACATTTACAGTCCATGTGGGAAATTAGAAAGTTTGGCACTAGAAGAAATAGCAATGATGCTAAAAAACAATTGATCATATACAGTGACCTAAATAGTCATAAATTGCGTGGAAATAAGACAATTGATAAAAAATGGTGCAGGCTTAGAAAAGTTCACTGATGGAAGCAAAAAAGTGGTTTTAAACAATAGCACACCAACTAGATTTAATGCAGCAAATGGGAATGTTTCCTGCTTAGACCCAGGAATTGTAACAGCAAATATTACAAGTAAAGGCAACTGGATAAGAAAGAAAGAATGGGGCATGGTCATGTGCCTGTACTTGTTACACTTCAAGGGCAAGGTAAGCTTGAAAATATTGGAAAATTTTCCACCTGGAATTTTAAGAATGCTAATTGGATGACATTTCCAAGTCAATGTGCTGAATTATCATTGTGTGAGTGAGGACACAGCATTTCAATGATAATGAAGGGATTAAAAGCAGCAGCTCCTGTAGCCAGGATGCAACCCAACCCTGAAAACTCCCCTCCAGGTGGAATGAGGGGTACAAAATTGCAGTTAAAAGGAGCAGAGCCTATAAAAAAGCCCAAAATACAATAATGGCAAAAATCTGCTGACATGTAAGGCTGGGACTCCCTCAGAGTTCAAGGATGATTGTCTTTCATAAAGCAATCACCAGTTACCCATGGTGGATCCACAGGTGACTGATGAGACAGATCTTGTCCCAGCTGGGACAGACATTTTGTGGAAGGGCTGGATATGGATTGTTGCGTCAGGGTATGTCTACACTACAGAGTTTTGTCGGAAAAAATGGCCGTTTTTCCGACAAAACTTGAGAAATGTCCACACTGCAATTGCGTTCTTCCACACGAAAAATCAAAAGAACAGAGGGGTTTTTTCCGGCATTGGTAATCCTCATTCTTCGAGGAAGAAGCCTTTTTGCGAAAGAGCTCTTTCGGGAAAAGGCGTGTATGGACGGGGAAGAGGGAATTCTTTCGGAAGAAGAGGAAAGAGGAAAAAGCACAGGTGTCCTGGTGGCCATTCCATCCACAGCAATCACAGCTTACCCACAAGAGAGCGTCCAGTCAGTCTGGATGCTCTCTTTCAAAAAAAAAATGGCTTTTTCAACACACTTTTGCAGTGTGGACGCTCTCTTTCAGAAGAAGTTTTTTCGGAAGATCTCTTCCAAAAAAAGCTTCTTCCAAAAAAAGCCTGCAGTCTGGACGTAGCCTCAGTCTGCAGCACATTCTTTCCTCCTTTTCTGTTTCTTCATTTCCTGTTGTCTTTGTTAGATCTTGAAATACCAGGACGCATGCTACAAGGTCCTTCTCCATTTTGGTTGGTTGGGGGCTTGGATTTCCCATGACTTGATGTCAATCTTGCACTTCTTCATATTGGCTATGAGAGTGACATGGAGGTGGGGGGGGGGGTCACCCCTCATGCTTTGGCCATGACTCAGTTGTGAGAACATGACGTGCTCCAGGAGTCAATAGTCTGGCATTAGAAGAATATGATCAGCCCAGGGGAGCTGGGTGGCAGATAATCATCGCTTCAGGGCTAAGATTTTGGCCTAGGACAGAACACTGATGTTGGGGTGCTGATCACTCTACTTGATTCAGAAACTCTTGTGGTGGCCCTGCTGGTGGTGCTCCAGAACCCTGAGGCACCTGCTGTACGCAGGAGAGCAGAGGCAACAGCAGCCAGGGGCAGGAGAAGCCTGGTTTGATGCTTGGTATCACAATCTTCAAAGTTGTGTTTTCTCAGGTGCACAAAATCTGCTTTCTGCAACAGATGGCTGTGAGGCAGAGGAAGGGCTCGGTGTTCTTCCGGGGCCCTTTACCGAGCTGAATTATCTGGGCAGGATCCTGGTGATTTGGAGTAGTACTTTCCTTGTCTTGGTGTTGAGGGTGAGGCCAAGTGGGTTGTAGGCCTCAGAAAACATGTCAATTATTTTTGGAAGATATTTCTTCCAAGTGGGTGCAGAGGACACAGTTCCAATCCTGGAGATCAATGCCTGATTTCTGACAGTGTTTGTCTCGCACTAAGGGTGACTGATTTCAAAGAGCTGCTGTCCAGTCTGTGTTGGAGATCAAGACTGATTGGGAGCTTGTCAGCCATGAGAAGGAGGATGAGAACACATGACTGGAGAATTGTGGCCGTCATATCTATGTTTAAGAAAGGGGAGAAAAATATTCTGGGCTATTACAGGGCCATTTGTCTGACTTCAGCTGGATGCAGAACTTTAGAACCAAGTCTGCAGGAAAAATAATTAAAGACATTTAAATGTAAAATGTCTCATGGGTTTAGCCAGATGGACAGATTGTGCCAGACCAGCTGATCTTTCCTGGACAAGAACTGGCTTTCTAGACTAGGGAAGTGTGGTAGATCTAATCTGACTGGACATCGGGGAAGCATTTGATCCAGTTTCTCATGGGCAATGCCTAGTGGAGCAGGAGACAGTGGGTCTGGAACTGGCTAAAAGGGGAGAGGACAAGAGGCTATGCAGAAAGATGAATTACTGGGCTGGAGGGAGGTTACTAGTAGGGAGTCCATCACGGACTGGCCTGAGGACTGACCTTATTGGCTATTTTCACGGCTGACCTTGGCGCAAGAGGTGGGGGGGGTGCTGATGAAACAACAGGGGGAGAGGCATGATCAATACAGAGGAGGTTCAGAGCCTTAGACAGGGAGAGCTGGATGCTTCTGAAGATGGAGGAACAGCGATGGGATGACATTCACTAGTGCAAAGTGGTGCACTTGGGCTCCATTAATAAGAGTGCGGCTACACACTGGGGGCTAATCAGCTGGAAGAAGCAGATGAGGAGTGTGGGTTGATTACAGCAGCACTATGAACCGCCAATGGGATGCATTCATAGGCAGCACATGACTCTTTCATGTGGGGAGCTTTAGACTGTGACCCCGCCCACCAAAGCCTCGCCCCCACTTCTTCCCCAAAACTCTGGCCCCACTTCTTCCTGACCCGACTCCCTTCTCTTCACCCCTTTCCCAGTTGCTCGCCATTAAGGCTGGGGAGAGCTGTGCTACCAGTATCACTTAGGCGGGAGCAGTTCCACTAGGGGGCGCTGGAACAAGGACGGAGGGCAGGGTACCATTGGCTTTTCAAGGGACACCCACAGCCTCGCCCCGCCCCTTCTGTCATGTGGTGGAGAGGAGCGGGCGACAGGCAGGGAGCCTGGGGGAAGAGGTGGAGCAGGGGAGGGAAGAGGTAGGGCAGAACGGGGCCTCAGGCAGGAAGTGGGGGCAGGGCCACCGTCCAGGCTTCTGGTAGTGGCGGACTGGGGGCTGCAAAGGGAAGCCATCTGCACCCGATCTGCCATTCCTTGCCCCCGCAGGGAGAGGTTTATCCTCTCCTGGCCCCAGAGGCACAGCTGTGGCAAGGGCAATTGCACTCACCAGCTGTCTCAGGTGAGGCGTTTCCAGGGGCGACAGAGAAGTATTGACGCTGCTGTGACGGAGTGCGGGGGTGCCTCCCGGGGTGCTGACACGGCCACTGCCACTCACCTTCCCGCTCTCGGGGGCTTCTCACCGCCCGGTCCTGCTGGGCCAGCTCTGCTGGTCTCCCCAGCCAAGGCCCCGAGCTGAGATCCCTGCCCCCAATGAGAAGCAGTACAGACACTGAACCTCTTCAGGTCTGAGGAGAGTGCAGTTTAGGGCCCAGCTTCCTGGGATAATACTCCCTAAATGGGATCAAACCCCAAAGAATTAGATAAGGATAAGCCACCTTTAACAATGAAAGGGGGAATGTGCACACTGGTTGCCCTCCCCGGTAATAATTGTTTACACTGGGTTTGATAGAAAATAAAAGTGATTTTATTAAGTACAAGCAGTAGGATTTAAGTGGTAATAAGCAAGAACAGGCAGAGCAAAGTAGGTTACAAATCAAAAGAAACAAAAACACTTGGCTAATTCTCCACTGAAACCTCAGTGCAAACTCTTCAAACTCACCCTAAAACCTCTTTTCCAGCTGCCCCTCCAAACCAAGGCTGTCTCCCCCACCCTGGGGTCTCAGGCTCCTTCCTTCAGGTGCAGCCCAGCCAAAAGACCAAGGCCTCTACTTCCCTATTCTTTTTGGTAAGGAATTGAGGCCCCTCCCTACCAACCATGCTAGGACTTAAGGACAAAAGGGATTGTTTAACAGTTGCTCATCAAGACTTTGAGGGTAACACCCTCCATGTCTCTCATTCACACATTTGAAACCCACAAAGTATTCCCCACTCCATGTGTCTAATCGGACACACACAAATGATACACACATCCACGTAAGATAAACAGAACCAGTGCATTGTGACATGAAGATCGGTGGGTTCCACAAAATAATTCACTCAAAGCACCTTTGAGTTATGCATATTCATGTCCATACGTCCATTTCATAAAGCATGGGGGGGTCCTGTCACAACGCCATTGTGCAAGGCGCTGTGGTGAGGCCTGGGCTGGAGTATGGTGCACAAGTCTGGTCACGCATGGTCAAGAAAGGAGCCTTTCAGCTGGAAGCAGTGCAGGGAAGAGCTGCCAGGGGGCCAGAGGAGCGGAGGGGCCCAGCTGAAGAGAGGAGACTGGAAGAGGTGGCTGGTCGGAGGGGCTCGGGCTGCTCCCTGTAAATACACCTGGCAGGGGAGAGCTCAGGAAGCAAAAGGCCAGGGTGGCCACAAGAACATCTGGCGAGGAACTGGCCACGAGTACATTCAGGCTGGAGATTAGAAGCAAGTTTCTGACCCCGAGAGGTTTGGTCCAGGAGCAGCTCCCAGGGCCTGTGGGGCAAACGCCCAGAGTCCCTGCACTCTGCTCCATGTGTGATCGGGATGCTACGGCAGGGCTGCCTGCGACTCAGGAGGTCCCTCCAGCGCTGTGGCCTCTGTTCCTAGTAGCTCAGGAATCGGGGGACAAGTCCCAAAACCCAGATGCAGGGCTGTTTTGGAGTCTCCTGGGTTTACGTCAGTCCCATGATTCCAGGGGCCTGGCTTGTGGGGCTGGAGCATGTGGGGCTCCTGGGCTCTTTTCTTGAATCAGGACTCAGGGAAACTTCCTTTTGCTCCCTAATCTTCCCTTCCCCTTCCCCTCCCCCGCCTCTGCTTCTGTCTCCACATCAGGTGCAGCGCTCAGCTTCCCAGGCACCTGCGCAGGAGAAACTCCCTCATCCTTGCCTCCCGGCTGCTTCTCTGCCCGGGGCAAGGCCTGAAGCAGCACACTTGAGCCCTGGGGATCCCCAGGGCATTCCTCAGGCAGCCTAGCCCCTTCTGCTCAGCATGGGGCCTCCAAAGCCACGCTAAGCAGGGGTGTGAATCTGAGCACCCTCCAAATGGGGAAAAGGGGGGAAAAAGCAAAACAAGGAGCCAGCCCCATGAGAGGCGTCATTGCCATGCGCAAGCCCTGGCTGCTTCTCGGGGTCTTTGCAATGTCGGCCTAGCCATGGCGTCCTCTGCTGGCAGGAGCTCCCCTGCCCCAGAACTGCTAATGCCTCTCCTCAGGTGTGAGTCATCAAAGGGATGAACCTCGCAGGCCAGCAGGGCTCGCACGCAGTGCCAGAAGTAGGGCTGGGCAAAGGGGTTGCAGGGCCAGTCCAGGACTGTCCTCCCACACAGTCTTCTCCGGGCCAGCAGGAACCTGGACATCTTCATAGCTGGGTCCAGTAGCACCAGGAGGAGCACATCCAACTTCTCGTCCAGCAGCCGCTGCTGGGTGAGGAGGAAGGTGTGCCTCAGGAAGCCACTGCCAAACCCTTCTCTCCCCAGGATGAAGATGGTTTTCCTGCTCTTGTAGATGGAGTCACAGAGGTTCTCAATCCTGGACCTGCCAACTGTCCAGTCCCTTTCTTCCAAGCACAGTTTGAATCTCCTCCTTCCTTTCTCCTCCAGCTGGGGCACCATCTCATTGTAGACCCAGTCAGCCACCAGGCTGTGTTGGGAGTCAAAGGCTACGAATGCATCGTATTCCTCCCGGGAGGCTGTGGCCATCTGGGCATAGCCTTGTCTGAGAGTGGCCCGGCAGAGGTGACTGACATACCAGAAGTCCCATCCATACAACTTATGGAGGACCGGAAGCACGGTCACCAAGGTCACCAGGAGGGAAGAGCACAGGAAGCTTAGGTGGCCGTATATATCCTGGCAGGACCGAGGGTCCATGGAGAGCAGAGGCTGCCCCCGCTTTGATTCGGGCAGGTCACATTGCATGCTAGTGGAGAAATGGTCTATGGTGATGGCCGTGCTTTTGAGGAAGGTGAGGAACCAGTGGGCTGCACAGGTGCACCGCAAGGGATTGCTGCTCACGTCCAGCTGCTGCAAGCGCTGAAGAAGGGCTTTGGGAAAGCTGCTTTCATCGACCATCTGTATCTTGTTATGGCTCAAACTGAGAAAGTGCAAGGAACTGGCGTGGGAAAAGAACGCTTCCTGGAGAGACTTGATTTTGTTGTAGCTGAGGTTGAGGGTGGTGAGGTTCTTGCCAAAGGAGCCTCTACCCACGACTAGCAGCGTCTCCAGTGCGTTATAACTCAAGTCTAGGGATTCCAAGCTGCTCAGGTTTTCCATTTTGTCCCAGGGGAAGTCGTAGAGATTGTTACAGGCAATGGACAAGTTCCTCAAGCTTCCAGGCAAGGTTTCAATGACCTGAGCTGGAATGGAGTCCAACTTGTTAAACGAAATGTCCAGGAGCCTTAGACTAGGCAGCTTGGCAAAGAACTCCAGGTAGGTATTCCTCCCACTCATCCACATGATGTCCAGCCGGTTCCTGCTGAAGATCAGGGTCTCGAGCGAGCTGCTTTCCAGGCGTTTGGAGATCCTGATACCGATCTGATTGTTGTCCAGGTTCAGAAATTTCAAGTTGGTGAGGTTTTTCAAGAACTCAAACTTGTGCCCCAGGCCTTTGATTGTGAAGTGGAATTGATTATTGCTGAGGTTCAGCACGATCAGCTGGCAGACCTCTTCCAGGGCCCTGTCATAGTACAGGTCGAACCTATTGTGAGACAGATCCAGCAGCTTCAGGGACCGCAGCGGCAGGAACTGGCTGCCATTTAGTGACTGGCTGATGTAATTAGAGCTGAGGTTGAGGCAGTCAATTGCCTCTAGCCCTTGGAACTGGGCTGGCTCAATGCTCTGGATGCTGTTGAATGACAAATCCAGGGTCTTGCTGCAGCAAACGCCTGCCGGGAAGTTGGCATGGGAGCTTTGGCTGTCCCTCACCATGGCCTCAGCTCTTCCTTTGGGCTCCGCCCAGCGTCTGGGATTCTCCTCCAAAGTGCCATCGTGGGAGAGGCCCTGAGGTCCCACTCCAGCTCCGTTCCCGCCTCTCTCGCATGGGGGGGAGAAGGCAATGTTGTTCTGGGACAGACTGATGAACGTGAGATTCCTGCACTTGGAAAAGAGGGACAGATTCACATTCCTGATGAAGTTGGTTCGAAATTGGAGGGTCTCCAAGTTGCTTAGGTTGAAGAGAGGCTTGATCCCGTCCTCAGCCAAGTGCCTGAAGAAGTAGCCATTGATGATGAGATTTTTCAGAGACGTCATTTGGCCAAAGGAGTCAGACAGAGTCAGATTCTCGAAGGTCACCAGTGACTGGTAATTGTAGCCCAGGTTTAGGGTCTGCACTGACCTCAGCATGGAGAAGAAGGTGCCATGTCTAATGGCGCAGGTCAGGAAGTTGTCTGACAGATCCAAGGTCTCTAAGTTGCTGAGGCTGCTGAAGAAGCTGGAGTTGAGGTCCTGCAGGGGAGTTGCCTCGCAGGTTCAAGCTCCTGAGCTGCGCGAGGTTCTGGAAAGCATCCTGCTCGAAGGTCAGGGCCTTGTTGCCTGGGCAGGGGGAAGCAGGGCTGAGCAGCATGGTCACAGCGCTGGCAGTTCCACTCCAGGTTGAGGGACCTCAGGCTGGTGAGGTTCTCCAGGTTGCTCACGTGGGCGATCTTGTTCTCCGAGAGGTCGAGCTGGTGCAGCGTGGGCGGGAGCCCCTGGGGAATTGCAGTCATGTTGTTAAACTTCAGCGAGAGCCGCCTCAGGGAGGTCAGGGGCAGGAAGGCATCTTGTGCGAGGCTGACGGAGGAGCCACACGGGTTCCGGTAGTAGCAGTTGTTGCCCAGGAGCAGCTCGTTCACGTGGCTGAGCTCCGCCAGGCTCTTAGGGCCCAGCCCGAGGATGTTGTTGTAACTCAAGTCCAGGAAGCGGAGCGTGGAGGGCAGCGGGGGCAGCACGCTCAGGCTGTTCCCTGCCAGGCTCAGGTTGGTGAGGTGGCACAGCGCGGTCAGTGCCCCTGGCTGGATCACCAGCTGACACACCGCGTGCGCTTTCCGCAGCTGCCCCGGCATGCAGTTCCAGCTGAGCGAGAGATTCCTCAGACAAGGGACGCCCTGGAAGGAGTCATTGGCCAGCAGGGCCAGGAAGTTGTTGTCCAGGTTCAGGGAGGTCACGCTGCTGGAGCGTATGTCTGGCACCAGGGTGAGGCTGCGCAGGCTGCAGTCCACGTTCTTGCTGTCTTTGCTGTTTGCACAGGGCGGGTAACTAGGGAAGAGGGCGCTGGCACCCAGGAGGCCCTCGGCCAGCAGGCACACCCGCCACAGCAGCATGCTCACCTGGGGCACCAGAAAGCACAAGAGAAGAGTTTAGAGCCAGGGGCTGGAGCTGAGAGGCTGCAGGCTGTGGGGAGGGGAGCCATGTGCTCCAGGGTCTCCCCATGCACCAGCCCACCTGTCTCCCTCTCCCCTGGATGTCAGGTCGTTTTCCTCTGCCGAGACTGACCATGAAGGGCACTGGATGTGCAAGGCCATAGTGATACCAACACCCTGTGTGCCAGGCAGGGGCTGCCGGGCCCCCACGCTAGGAAACCAGGGGCTGCCGGGCCCCCGCGCTAGGAAACCAGGGGCTGCCAGGTCCCCGCGCTAGGAAACCAGGGGCTGCCAGGCCCTAAAGAGCCCCCCAACCCTCCAACTCTGCCCACCCTTCATAGCCCAGCCTGGAACCCACAGGGCAGACAGCCCCCCCAGACACCCAGCCCTGTCCCCCACCCCACCCTTCACAGCCTGGCCTGGGACCCCCAGGGCAAAGAGCCCCCTGCTGCCATGGGGGGCACAGGCCTAGTAATGACATGGTGGGGCTGTGACACCGCCCCCATTGAGACCAGTGTAAACAGGCCTGGGAGCTCAGCAGGGATGCTCCCCTATCACTGACCCAGCCCTCAGGGCTAGCAAGCAAACAGGAAAGGTGCCTCCCCACGCCAGGGGCAAATCCAGTACTCACTGGTGCCAGAGCTGGGAATACAGGGACTCATTGCCTGCCAGGGCCCCCCAGCTCTGCCCCTCAAGCTGAGCCCGTAGCCCCAGACTCCCCAAAGCTGTGCCAGTGCCCCTCAATCCTGCCCCGCAGCCCAGCCCTGGGCTCCCTCAGCCCTGCCGGTGCCCCTCACCACAACCCACAGCCCCTGCCAGCCCAGCCCTGGGCTCCCCCCAGCCCTGCCGGTGCCCCTCACCCCTGACCCACAGCCCCCGTGTCCTGATTTCTGCCATCCAACTCTGGTGGGGCTCCCAACTCACGTCCTTTCTGTCCCCCATGCAGAGAAGGCGCTGTGCCCATTCCTGCAGTCCTGAGCCCTGTGACTCGCAAACACCCAGGGCTGCTCCTGCCATACTCACCCTGCTCAGAGGGGCCAGCCCAGCTGTCGCACCCTCCATGCTCTGCGTGAGGCAGGGGAAATGCGAGTCTGCGGCAGAGGGGAAGTGAGAGGAACCGGCCTGGCCTGGCCCCGGGGCTGCATCGCGGAGCCAGACCACTTCCGCACTTCGAGAAGCCCTGCTGGTGGGGCTGGGAGGTCAGGGCTGCAGGAAGGGCTACTCTGGGCAGGCAGAGCCCCGGGGCATTTCATAGGGCCATCCCTGATAGACATTTATCTAACCTACTCTTAAATATCTCCAGAGACGGGGATTCCACAACCTCCCTGGGCAATTTATTCCAGTGTTTGACCACCCTGACAGTTAGGAACTTTTTCCTAATGTCCAACCTGAACCTCCCTTGCTGCAGTTTAAGCCCATTGCTTCTTGTTCTATCCTCAGAGGCCAAGGAGAACAAGTTTTCTCCCTCCTCCTTATGAAACCCTTTTAGATACCTGAAAACTGCTATCATGTCCCCCCCCTCAATCTTCTCTTTTCTAAACTAAACAAACCCAATTCTTTCAGCCTTCCCTCACAGGCCATGTTCTCTAGACCTTTCATCATTCTCGTTGCTCTTCTCTGGACCCTCTCCAATTTCTCCACATCTTTCTTGAAATGCGGTGCCCAGAACTGGACACAATATTCCAACTGAGGCCTAACCAGCGCAGAGTAGAGCGGAAGAATGACTTCTCGTGTCTTGCTCACAACACACCTGTTAATGCATCCCAGAATCATGTTTGCTTTCTTTGCAACAGCATCACACTGCTGACTCATATTCAGCTTGTGGACCACTATAACCCCTAGGTCCCTTTCTGCCGTACTCCTTCCCAGACAGTCGCTTCCCATTCTGTATGTGTGAAACTGATTGTTCCTTCCTAAGTGGAGCACTTTGCATTTGTCTTTATTAAACTTCATCCTGTTTACCTCAGACCATTTCTCCAATTTGTCCAGGTCATTTTGAATTCTTACCCTATCCTCCAGAGCAGTCGCAACCCCTCCCAGCTTGGTATCATCTGCAAACTTAATAAGCGTACTTTCTATACCAATATCTAAATCGTTGATGAAGATATTGAACAGAGCCGGTCCCAAAACAGACCCTGCGGAACCCACTTGTTCTGCCTTTCCAGCAGGATTGTGAACCATTAATAACTACTCTCTGAGTACGGTTATCCAGCCAGTTATGCACCCACCTTATAGTAGCCCCATCTAAGTTGTATTTACCTAGTTTATTGATAAGAATATCATGCGAGACCATATCAAACACCTTACTAAAGTCTAGGTATACCACATCCACCGCTTCTCCCTTATCCACAAGACTTGTTATCCTATCAAAGAAAGCTATCAGATTGGTTTGACATGATTTGTTCTTTACAAATCCATGCTGGCTGTTCCCTATCACCTTACCACCTTCCAAGTGTTTACAGATGATTTCCTTAATTACTTGCCCCATTATCTTCCCTGGCACAGAAGTTAAACTAACTGGTCTGTAGTTTCCTGGGTTGTTCTTATTTCCCTTTTTATAAATAAATTTGAGGCTGGCCTAGGGTGCTTCTAGAGCAGGAGTGACCGAACATACTGACCTACTGCACTGCACACACTAATCGGCACAAGACACACGCACAGCCTGCCCCTTGGCTGCGCCTGCTGGGCTAAAGCCACTGGACCCTCTTCCCTGAGAGGCAGACGCCGAGCCCCATCCCCTCCCGTGAGCCACAGGCGCCGAGCCCCATCCCCTCCCATGAGCCACAGGCCCCGAGCCCCATCCCCTCCCATGAGGCACAGGCCCTGAGCCAACCACTGCCCCCTGACCTGGCTGCACCAGATGAAGGGGACCAATGCCAAGCTGCTGAGGTGGAGCCTGCTCCTGCAGGACTACGACATGAAAGCGATCCATGTCAAGGGGAACGCCAACATCATCGCTGACGCGCTGTCCCGTAGTGGGGGGCCCGAACTTCCCCAGGCCACAGACAGAATGGCCCCGCTCAGTTCGCTCTCGGGAGGGGGGTGGGGGGAGAGATGTGATGTAGTGTCAGTACCTTGCTGGTTGCTGGGCTTGGGCGGTGGGCTGTGGAGGACCCCCACTGGCGGCTGTCTGTAGCACGGCCCAGCAAGAGGGGCCTCAGGACAGTGGCCAAACTGGTTCCACTTGTTAAGGGAAGAGATGGGACAAAGGAAGTGTGTGCTGGGGGAACAGAGTCTGGGGCTGGAACCATGAGGGAGACAGACTGAGGTTGCTGGGGCTGAGGGCTAGGGGTGATGGGCCCTAACCCAAGGTGTCTGAAACATCCTGAGCCCGAATCCTGTAACCACACCACGTCTATGCTGGGCTGTATCCTGAAGAAGGAATAAAACCCCTCTGTTCTACTGCTGGCAGAATCTGTTCTTGCTGCTACGGGGGTGCAGGAACGGGGGAACCCTGACTCGCTGTCACACCTGTCCTGGTAACTGGGGCACTGAGCCCTCTTGTGGCCCCTCTGCCCACAGCATTGGCAGGTCAGGTCCTGCAGGTCCCTTTGGGCTGGCTCCGTCCAGCCTCTGGCTGGCCCTCTGAGGGAAGGATCGCCGGCCCCCCCTTCCTGAGCTTGCCCCATAGGCAGTTCTCCCAGTTATCCCACCTAGAACCGGTCTCTGCACGATTCTCTTTCTCTCCGGAACTCCCTTTCACACCCGGACCGGCTGTCCATGAACTCATCAGCCAGACTCCTGGCGTCCTGGGGGTCCTCTGGCTTCCTGTCCTTGAGCCACAGCCTCAGAATGGGTGGGCATGCTTCATAGAACTGTTCCAGTATCATCAGCTTAAACAAGTCCTCTGCGGTCTGGGCCCCGACCCCGAACACCCACTTGCGGCAGTATTGCGCCAGGTGAGAGGCCAGATCCATGTAGGTCTCCCGTGGCCCCTTCAGCGCCCCCCGGAACTTCTTCCTGTACGTCTCGGGGGTCAGCCCAAACTTGTGCAGCAGGACCTGTTCATAGTCCCCCAGCTGCAGATTCTCCAGCTGGTTGAGCACCCCTGCAGCCTCCTGATCCAGCAAGGGGGTGAGCTGCTGGAGCTGGTCTGCTGGGGGACCTGGTGTAGCTCACAGGCTCACTCAAAGGAGCTAAGAAACCCGTCCATGTCCCCCATATCTTTACATTGGGCCAGCACAAGCTTCACAAAGTGTCTGGCCATCCCGGGCCCCCTGGGCCCCTCCCCACTCACTGCAGCCAGGGCCCCTCGGCTTCTCCGCTCCACCATGGCCCTCTCATGCTGCCGCTGCCTCTCTTGGTCCTGTCATTCCTTCTCTCGGTCCTGGAGCTCCTCCCTACGATCCTCCAATTCCTTTAGCCTCAGCTCGATCTCCAGCCGTCGCAGATCTGCTGGAGAGGACCCCACCCGAGACAAACCACTGCTGGCAGAGCGTGGCCTGGTGGGCACCACATCTCTCTGGTGGACTCCAGCCCTCCCTCCTGACTGAGAGTCTGAGATGCTTCCAGGGGGTGTCTGGCTGCTCCCTGCTGGGACAGGATCCAGGCCCCTGGACGGGTCATTCTCTTCCAGCCGGGCAATCAGCTGGGCCTTGGTTGCTTTCCCCACGGGCAGGCCCCTCTCTCTGCACAGCCCTACAACGTCTACCTTCAGGGGTCGGGTGTAATCCATCTTCCCGCCGTTCCCCAGGGTGCAGACTCACCGGCCGAATGCTGCTGGAAGCTCCATCCATGGGGTGCAATGCATCCCACCCCTGACACCACTGTAACGGGGCGTTGGGGTCCCCCGACCCTGCACCCCCGTCCGCAGCAAGATGTGACTCTGCCAGCCAGTAGAACAGGGAGGGTTTATTGCTTCTCAGAGATACAGCCCAGCCCGGGCTCGATGTGGACATAGGAGTAAGGGGCAGGCAGTCTCAGACCCCTTGGGGCAGGGGTACACAGGCTCCTCATCCCCCAGTACTCATCTTAGTCTGTTCTCTTCATGTTTGCCCAGCCCAGACTAAACGCAAGCCCCCAGCAACTGGTCCCTGAGCCCCCAGGCAGCTCCGCCCCTTCCAGTGTCCTGCTCCCAGACCCAAGGGGACTCTTTTGTCACCTGGACCCCAGGAGGTGAGACACTGACATACTTCCCCAGTGAGTCCTGCCTGGCCTCCCCCCCTCATACAGAGCGAGCTGCGGGGGGGGGGAACTGAGGTACACCCCCACACACACACTACAGCACCCCCCCACTATGTCCCACCACCTCAGCCAGCTCCGGCCATGTGCCCCCTTCCTACCCACCTCAACCAGTGCCACCACTGACAGCACTGTGGGGTCACTGCAGCTTCCAATCACTGACTCCCCGCCCACCTCTTCTTCCTGTGGCTCTGCCCACACTTCACCCCTTCTCTGCCCAGGCCCCGCCCACGCTGTACCCCGTCTCAGCCCAGGCCCTGCCCATACCCCACCCCTTCTGCCTGTAGTCCTGCCCACACTTCACCCCTTCTCTGCCCAGGCCCGCCACACCCCACCCCATCTCAGCCCAGGCCCTGCCCACCCCCACCCCTTCTCCCTGTAGTCCCGCCCACACTTTGCCTTCTCAGCCCAGGCCCTGCCCACCCCCACCCGTCTCAGCCCAGGCCCTGCCCATACCCCACCCCTTCCCCACCCCCTCCCCACTGTCTCCCTCTTCTCTTCCCTCCCACCCTCTGCTCACCCCCTGCCAGCCCGATCCCTGGACCCAAATGAAGCAAATGAGATTTGCAAAGCCCCTGCTGCGCTGTCTGTCTGGGGGAAGTGGCAGTTTCCAGGGCCTGCCAGAGGTGAAGGCTGAACAGCCAGCAGGTACCTATTGCAAAGCACTGAACGTGGGAGTAAGAAATGTCACTCACATGCTCTACCCCGCGTCTGTCAGGGTACATCTACACTAGCCTCTAGATCGATGTAGGGAGGCTAATGAGGGCGACCGGAATTGCAAATGAAGTGCAGGATTTAAACATCCCACGCTTGATTTGCATGTTCCCGGCCGGTGCCATTTTTAGAAATTGACTAGCCCGAAGTAACTGCCCGCGTCTACACGCGGCAGTGAAACGGGATTCTGAGATACAGCCCTAACTCGAATTAGCTGGTATTCCTCCTGCAATGAGGTTTAGCACATATTTAAGGCACTGAAAAAAGCCATTTAATTTACAACAACCAGGCACGGAGGGTTAGTGTGTTCACAGCAATGCTCATTGCTTTTAGTGATCTCCGTAACAATGCGCATGGTTATGAAATGTCACCAACGTTAAAAGGTGTTTCCAAATATTTTAGGCCTTAGCAAGGACTTTATAAGGTGCCGATTTTGCTGAAGAATTCTCTTAAAACTAGTTAATCAAACAGTCAGAAGTAACAAAAGAGAAACTATCTGGAAGAAAAGGGGAGTTGTCCTCTCAAAGGGGGAGGGACGGGAGAGAGCGTCATGGGCAGGGATGGACGGAAAAGAGGAGACTTTGGAAAAAGCTTTGTGTCCTCTGGTCATTAAAACGGCAAGGTGGTTTTAGATAAGGGTGGTCTTTGCCCCCCGCCCAGCACTGGCTGGGGGCAGTGCCCGCTCAGACCCAGCGACGCGCTCCGGTGCTGCTGTTGAAAAGATAGTCCTGGCCTGTAACTGGAGACACAAAGCAGGGTGAACGTACCCATGGGCTCTGGCCGGGGCAGCAGCCGGGCGCCACACACAGGCTGCAGATGCCATGGGACAGGCAGTGGGGCTCTGCCCTCTCCCCCCGAGCTTGGGCAGGTGCGGCCCAGCCCCAGCCACGTTCCAGTTCTCCCCCAACGCCAGCAGGCTCCCCACACCCCGGGAGGGGGCAGGGCTCTGTATAGGGTGGCACCTCATCTGTGAAGGCCTGGTTCCAGCCATGCCCTTGGGCTAGCCCGAGGGACACCCAGGGGCTCGACTCAGGGCACAGGCACCATAAAGTGGGAGCTGGCAATGACTGGGGAAGGGCAAAGAAAGGGGGGCAGGGAAGAGGGCTGGCGCTGGCTGAGGTAAATGGGTGGGGGGCAGGGGACCGCGCCGGCTGGGAGGTGGGTAGGAGGGGGAGGGGCCGGCTGAGGTGGGTAGGAGGGGAGGGCCGGCTGAGCTGGGTGAGGAGGGGCAGGGACCGGCGCCCGGCTGAGGTGGGTGGGAGGAGGGGGAGGCCGGCTGAGCTGGGTGGGAGGGGGCAGGGGACCGGCGCCGGCTGAGGTGGGTGGGAGGGGGCAGGGGACTGTCTGAGGTGGGTAGGAGGGGGAGGGGCTGGCTGAGCTGGGTGGGAGGGGGCAGGGACCAGCGCCAGCTGAGGTGGAGTGGGGAGGGGAGGGGCCGGGCTGAGCTGGGTGGGAGGGGGAGGGGCCAGCTGAGGTGGGTAGGAGGGGCAGGAGACCGGCTGAGGTGGGTAGGAGGGGAGGGGCTGGCTGAGGTGGGTAGGAGGGGAGGGCCAGCTGAGGTGGGTAGGAGGGGGCAGGAGACCGGCTGAGGTGGGTAGGAGGGGGAGGGGCTGGCTGAGGTGGGTAGGAGGGGGGCAGGGGACCGGCGCCGGCTGAGGTGGGTAGGAGGGGAGGGGCCGGCTGAGGTGGGTAGGAGGGGAGGGGCCGGCTGAGGTGGGTAGGAGGGGGCAGGGACCGCGCCGGGCTGAGGTGGGTAGGAGGGGGAGGGGCCGGCTGAGGTGGGTAGGAGGGGGAGGGGCCGCTGAGCTGGGTGGGAGGGGGCAGGGGACCGCGCCGGCTGAGGTGGGTGGGAGGGGAGGGGCCGGCTGAGCTGGGTGGGAGGGGGCAGGGGACCGGCGCCGGCTGAGGTGGGTGGGAGGGGGCAGGGGACTGTCTGAGGTGGGTAGGAGGGGGAGGGCTGGCTGAGCTGGGTGGGAGGGGGCAGGGGACCAGCGCCAGCTGAGGTGGGTGGGAGGGGGAGGCCGGCTGAGCTGGGTGGGAGGGGAGGGGCCAGCTGAGGTGGGTAGGAGGGGCAGGAGACCGGCTGAGGTGGGTAGGAGGGGGGAGGGGCTGGCTGAGGTGGGTAGGAGGGGGCTGGGGACCGGCGCCGGCTGAGCTGGGTGGGAGGGGGCAGGGGGCCGGCGCCGGCTGAGGTAGGAGGGGGAGGGGCCATTGAGGTGGGTAGAGGGGGGCAGGGGCCAGCCGGCTGAGGTGGGTAGGAGGGGAGGGGCCGACTGAGCTGGGTGGGAGGGGGCAGGGGCCGGCGCCGGCTGAGCTGGGTGGGAGGGGGGCAGGGGGCCGGCGCCGGCTGAGCTGGGTGGGAGGGGGGCAGGGGACCGGCACTCACTGGGGTCCTGGGCGCGCCCATCAAACTGCTCCTGCTGTGGAGAGAAGAGCAGAGCCGCTGTTCATTGCAGAGCCCGGAGCACAAGGGGAAAGCCAGAGCTGCATGGACAAGGCAACACCTGTGCCCCCCAGTAGGGGGTGCCGTGGGACTTTATGGTGGGGGGAGCCAGCAGGGGGTGCTGGCTGTGGGAAAGGGCAGGGGTTCCAGGTGTCTGAGCGAGCAGGGGATGCTGGCTATGGGAAGGGGGAGGGACACTGTGGGGGGCTGAACAAGCAGAGGGTGCTGGGAGGAGGGGCAGGAGGTATTGGGGTGCTGGATGGGGGAAGGGGCAGAGGCACAGGGGGCTGAGACGTGGGGCAGGGGCACAGCTGGTCCTGCTGCCACACGACGGTGCCCAGGAGCTGTCTGTGGGCCATGCCAGCACCAGGCTGTGCCAGGCTCAGGGAGCAAGAGGAGTGGGGCCCCGGCAGGCGCAGGCTGAGGCAGGGCTCTGGGCTCCTGCCGGGCACGTGCTCGGATGGGGCGTCTGTACCAGGCTGAGGATGCTGGCAGGGCCCGTCTCCTTGCCCGGCTGTTGCGAGGCCGCATTGTTCTTTGCTTTGTGTGGGGTCTGACAAGGCCCTGAGGGGAGCAAAAAGACAGTCAGGGCACAGGCCCCATTGGACCCCAAAGAGCCAGGCCCCTCTCACCTGTGCTGGCGTGTGCCCCTCCCAGGGCCTAGGCACCCTCTTCTGCATGCCAAGGCACAGGAGATGGGCACTGGCTCTTGGCCTGGCAGTGGGGCAACCCTGGGTGGGTGCCTCCGGGCTACGGAGCAGAGCGCCCTTGGTGAGTAAGGGGAGACTCGGGCCTGTGCCAGGCAATGGGGGCCAGGGCAGGCCACTGAGAGGGACCAGGCAGCAGCAGCAGCAGGATGCCCTATGGGAGGCAGGTGCCATTCGCTGGGCGCTGGCCCAGACTTGCCCTAGCAGGGGAGCCTGGCGCAAATGCCCACGTTGCTGGAACCGGTTTGCTGGTCTCCAGCAGCCCAGCAAAGGGCCCATGGTCGGTACCAACCCAGCGTGGCCCCTCCCGCATGCTGCCGCCTTCCTGCAGAGTCCCGGCGGAGCATGGCTAGTCCCGCCATGGGGCACCTGCCGGGGGCTGGCTGTGGGGGTCACAGCTGCCTGGGGCGCAGGCTGGGCCGGTGCCAGCGGCACGTGAAGGGGCTCTCACCTGTCCTGTAGGAGCGGCTGTGCTGGCTCACCCACAGCAGGCCTGCAAGGAGGAGCAGAGGGCCGTGGTGAACGGGGGTGGGTAGGGGACCGGGCCCCCACTGCCCAAAGGGCCCGGAGCAGAAGGCTTTGGTGGGCTGCTGGCCCACAGAGCCCCGTTGCAGGGCGTGTCCTGGCTCCAGCCTGCCCTGCCTTCCAGCATTCACCTGCAGAGGCGTTTCCAGGCCAGCCAAGCCAGCGTCGCCAGCAGCAGCGCCACCGAGACCGTCAGCACCACCACGAACCAGGAAGGGGGCGCCCAGAACTGCTCGGCGCGGGTGGCAACCAGGGGCTCCTTTCGCAATGTCTGCAAGCAGAGAGCACTGCTGGGCAGCCTGGCAGGGCTCCCATGGGGCCCAACGCAGGGCACTGGGCACCGCGCCCCCTCCTCGGGGAACGTCTGGCACAGCATGGACTCTGGGCTGGCTCTGGAACATGGGCTGGAGCCCCAGGAAAAAGACCACCCACCACACCTCAGCGCAGGCTCCCCCGGCCCTCCAGCGGGCACATCACCAGGCTGGGGGCCCTGCCCACAACTAACGGGCAGGAGCAGCCCTCCGGGGGGGAGATGGGGGTGCGGGGGCTGGAGAAGCCATGGGGAAGCCAGGTTGTGGGGGCCAGAAGAGGCTGGGGTTGGGGGAGCTATGCTGGGCTCCACTCATGGCCCCGGAGCCCGGTGCGCCCGCCCCGCTCACCGTGCGCGTGGTGGCAGTGCTGGGTGCGGCGGTGGCCCAGGGCGTCACATGCACAACAAGCGTGGCTGTGGTGCTGTGGCGGGGCAGGCTCAGGCTGTCTGTCACCTCCACCAGCAGCTGGAAGGTGCAGGGCTCGGGGGTGCTGTCAGGCGGGTAGGAGAAGGCCGAGTGCAGCAGGGTGCTGCCCACCAGCCGAAAGTGCCCATCCGTGTTGCCTGGCAAGGAGAGGCCTCGATGAGCCCGGGTTCCGCTGCCTTTGGGGAGGGGATGCTGGCCTGCCAAGTGCGGTGAGCCCCCCTCCCTGCCCCACTGCAGAGCCCCCTGCGCCCAACACGGACACCACCTCCGAGGCCCTGACAGGTTCCTGCAGGGTGAGCAGAGAGATGTGAGCCCCACTGAGGCCCATACCCAGCCTCCTCCGCCACGATGGGTAGGACAGGGGCACAGACACCCCCGGGCTAGGCCAGGGGCACGGAGCCACCCAGCCCTAGGGTTGCCAGGTGTCCGGTTTTCAACCGGACAGTCCGGTTTTTGGGCCCTCTGTCCGGTAAAACATTCAGAAAACACTGGACGTGTGCAATGTCCGGTATTTCCTGGTTTTCCGGCTGGGCGCCTGACGGAAGCCTGGTGCGGGCGGGGGGAGTGGCTGGGAGGCGGGGCGCGATCGGCGCTGGGAGCCTCTGGTTGCGTCTGACATAGGAGTGACGCCTTGGGGAGGAGAAGCCCTGTCCGTGCTCCTGAGCACTGGTCAAGCGCGTTGTGGAGCCGTAGCCAGATTTGCTCGTGCTTCGCCAGGACCGTGCGCAGGACGGGCAGCGCCCTGGGATCTGCATGTGCCCGGGTCAGTCCCACTCCCCGCCGGCCGATTCTTTCCCTTCCCTGCTCTCCCTCCGGCCAGCCCCACTCCCCCTGACCCCTCCCGACCAGCCCTGCTCCCCCAGACCCTTCCTGACCAGCTCTGCTTCCCGGCAGCCGTTCCCCTCCCCTGATCTGCCCGGCCAGCCCCGCCCCAACACCCCGCCCAGATCTCCCCAGCCAGCACCGCTGCCTCGACCCCTCCCGACCAGCCCTGCTTCCCACCAGTCGCGCCCCGATCTCCGCCGGTCAGCCCGGCTGCCCCGACCCCCTCGCCAGCCCTGCTTCCTGTCCCCTCCTCCCGGCCAGCTCCGCTCCCTCCTGGCTGGTCACCCCCACCTCCCCGATCAAGTGTGTCTGGTATTTTTTCTGAAGCTACCTAGTAACCCTACCCAGCCCCTCCCTCCCCGGGCTAGTTCAGAGGCACAGACACCAAGACACTTAGCCTCGCCTCGGGCTTGGCCAGGGGCACGGAGCCCCCCAGCTCCCTCCAGGGCTTGGCCAGGGGCACGGAGCCCCCCAGCTCCCTCCAGGGCATGGCCAGGGCACGGAGCCCCCCCCAGGGCTAGGCCAGGGGCACGGAACCCCCCCCCCCAACCCCCTCCAGGGCATGGCCAGGGGCACTGAGGTGCAAGCCACTCACCTCCCACGAGGATGTAACTCAGGGGCAGCACAGTGCTCTCGTCCTGGTCTGAGCACTGCAGCTGTGCGAGGGGCAGGCTGGGGTCCCGTGTAGAGTAGATGAAGAACTCCTGGTAGGGGGGTGTGCAGCATGGGGGCTGGTCATTGACATCCTGGGGGCACACAAAGGCCTGTGCTGAGAAGGGTGGCCAGCCTGGCAGCCAGTCTGGGGACCCTGGCGGCTCCAGCCGGCAGCACGTCTGGTCTGCAGTGCAGCAAGGCTCCGGGGACACAGCAACCGTGTCGCCCAGCCAAGGACGGTGCAGCCCTGTGTTACCACCCTGCTCCGCGCTGGCAGCCAAAAGAGTCATCTCACTCCAGCCAGCCGACCTGCACTACAGCAGAGCCATGGGGTGCCAGCCCCATGGCCAGTGGGCACGGAAGGGCCACACCGGGCAGCAGCCCGCGGCACCCCAGGGCAGCCCCACGGCCAGTGGGCACGGCAGGGCCACACCGGGCAGCAGCCCGCGGCACCCCAGAGCAGCCCCACGGCCAGTGGGCATGGCAGGGCCACACCGGGCAGCAGCCCGCGGCACCCCAGGGCAGCCCCATGACTGGCAGGCACGGCAGGGCCATGCCAGTACCTGGGCCCCAGCCCCATTTCTACTGGTTCCCCCGAAGAGCTGAGGATGGCGCAGTGTCCCTCTGCCAAGCCCACCTGACGAGGGCACAGAACAAGCTGCAGGCTGGCACATGCTGCCTGGCAGAGCCAAGCCTCTGGGCTTGGGGAATGCCAGAGGCAGCGTGGCCCGAGGAGCCTGATGTGGCCCCTGGCCCATGCACTGCAGGAGAGTCCGGGGGCTGGCCCTGGTCCCTGGCCGGGCATCGTGCATGTGGCTGAGAGCGCACGGCACCAGCATTGTGGGAGGGGCTGGGGTGTCACCTGCACATGGCCAGTGACCTCGCAGAGCGCGCTGTGCCGGCGCCGCGGGAGGGGCTGGGGCATCACCTGCACGCGTACGGTGACCTTGCAGAGCACATTGTGCCGGAGCCGCGGGAGGGGCTGGGGCATCACCTGCACGCGTACGGTGACCTCGCAGAGCACATTGTGCCGGAGCCGCGGGAGGGGCTGGGGCATCACCTGCACGCGTACGGTGACCTCGCAGAGCACATTGTGCCGGAGCCGCGGGAGGGGCTGGGGCGTCACCTGCATGCATACGGTGACCTCGCAGAGCGCGCTGTGCCGGCGCCACGGGAGGGGCTGGGGCATCACCTGCACGCGTACGGTGACCTCGCAGAGCACATTGTGCCGGAGCCGCGGGAGGGGCTGGGGCGTCACCTGCACGCGTATGGTGACCTCGCAGAGCGCGCTGTGCCGGCGCCACGGGAGGGGCTGGGGCATCACCTGCACGCGTACGGTGACCTCGCAGAGCACATTGTGCCGGAGCCGCGGGAGGGGCTGGGGCGTCACCTGCACGTGTACGGTGACCTCGCAGAGCGCGCTGTGCCGGCGCCGCGGGAGGGGCTGGGGCATCACCTGCACGCGTACAGTGACCTCGCAGAGCGCGCTGCGCCGGCGCTGCGGGAGGGGCTGGGGCATCACCTGCACGCGTACGGTGACCTCGCAGAGCGCGCTGCGCCGGCGCCGCGGGTCGGCGTCGTTGGCTATGTCCCGCAGGAGCACACCGAGCACATAGGCCTTCTTGCTCTCGTAGTCCAGGGGTCCCAGCACGTGGAGTTCACCTGCGTGACACAAGGGCAGTGAGGCAGCAATGTGGGAGAGGGGCCCAGGCTTCAAGCTGAGCTCAGGTGGGGAGGGGCTGCCTGGAGGGCCAGGGGAGGTGGACACGGCAATGTGGTCAGGATGGGGTAACAGGCAGATGGAGGGATAATGGGAGCAGGGCGGGGAAGGGTACAAGGATTGGGCAGGGATGGAGTCACGGGGCAGGGGAGGGGTGACAGTGGTGAGTGTACATGGAGTAATGGGTGAGGGGGGTAACGGGACGGGTGGGGGTGGAGCAACGGGATGGGGAGCAGGGGAACAGCCCAGGGACTGGCAGAGGCTGGCACTGCCCGCACAGCCTGGCACAGGGTCTCACCGGTGCGGGGGCCGATGTAGAAGGTGGGGGGGCTGGTGCCGGCCCCCCCCACAATGCTGTACTCGATGCTGTCGAAGGGGAAGTCCAGGTCCGTGCCATTCACCCTGCCCACGGGCTGGCCGAAGGCAGCATCCTCAGGCACACTGAAGGTGGCACTGGCCGGGCACATGGGGGAGTGCTCGTTCTTCGGCGTCACCGTCACCAGCACAGGCACACGGGCTGCACCACACAGGCCTGGGTCAACCCCATGGCGCTGGGCTGCCTGGGGCCCTTTGGGGATTAGCCCACGCGGTCGGGCTGCGTGTGGATGGGAGGGAACAACCCCCCGCTTGGGCCACTCTCTTGGGGGCTGGAAAGTGTGGTTCTCTCTCTGTGAGAGGGGTGGGGACAAGGGGCCGTAAGACCCCATTGCATTCTGGAAGCTGCATCCCCTACAGCTGTTCCTTCTGGCCAAGGGTTACGCTGGGCTCCGTGCACCCTACGCGCCTGCACTGAGGGGCCCTGGGGCATGCTGGGGGCCAGCAGAGCGGGGCACTCACTGAAGCCGGGGGGACGATGGCAGGGGGACTTTGGCTGCTCTTGGAGTCCTGTGGTCACTCTGGTTTTGCAGTCACTGGTTGCTTTGTTGTGCTGTATGTGCTGCTCTGCAGTGACTCTGTGTGTGTATGTGTGTGCGCGCGTGCATGCGTGCATGCGTGCGTGCGTGCGTGCGCACTGCCCAGTGGGGGATGGGGTCTCTGGGGCAGAACTCCTGGGGAGAGGCGGGTAGGGATGGCCCAGGCCAGCCTGACATCTGAGCTAGGTGGAGGACTCAGGCAGGTGACTCATAGACTCATAGACTTTAAGGTCAGAAGGGACCATTATGATCATCTAGTCTGACCCCCTGCACAACGCAGGCCACACAATCTCACCCACCCCCTGCTAGAATAATCCTCTCACCTATATCTCAGATATTGAAGCCCTCAAATATTTTGAAGACCCCAAGATGCAGAGAATCCTCCAGCTGTGATCTGTACCCCATGCTACAGAGGAAGGCGAAAAACCTCCAGGGCCTCTGCCAATCTACCCTGGAGGAAAATTCCTTCCCGACCCCAAATACGGTGATCAGCTGAACCCTGAGCATGTGGGCAAGACTCACCAGCCAGACACCCAGAAGTTCTCTATAGTAACTCCTATCATCCCTCCATTGACCTATTTACCACTGATAGTGAAAGATCAATTAGTTACCAAGATCATGTTATCTCATCAAACCATCCCCTTCATAAACCCATCTAGTTTAATCTTAAAGCCAGATAGATCTTTTGCCCCCACTACTTCCCTTGGAAGGCTGTTCCAGAACTTCACTCCTCTAATGGTTAGAAACCTTTGTCTAATCTCAAGTCTAAACTTCCTACTAGCCAACTTATACCCATTTGTTCTTGTGTCCACATTGGTATTAAGCTTAAATAATTCCTCTCCCTCCCTGGTATTTATCCCTCTAATATATTTAAAGAGAGCAATCATGTCCCCCCTCAGCCTTCTTTTGGTTAAGGTAAACAAGCCAAGCTCCTTGAGTCTCCTTTCATAAGACAGGTTTTCCATTCCTCGGATCATCCTAGTGGCCCTTCTTTGTACCTGTTCCAGTTTGAATTCATCCTTCTTAAACATGGGAGACCAGAACTGCACACAGTATTCCAAATGAGGTCTCACCAATGCCTTGTATAATGGCACTAACACCTCCTTATCCCTACTGGAAATACCTCGCCTAATGCATCCCAAGACCGTATTAGCCTTTTTCACGGCCATGTCACAATGGCGGCTCATAGTCATCCTATAATCAACCAGGACTCCGAGGTCCTTCTCCTCCTCCGTTACTTCCAACTGATGTGTCCCCAGCTTATAACTAAAATTCTTGTTATTAATCCTAAATGCATAACCTTACACTTCTCACTATTAAATTTCATCCTATTGCTATCACTCCAATTTACAAGGTCATCCAGATCTTCCTGTATGATATCCCGATCCTTTTCTGAATTGGCAATACCTCCCAACTTTGTGTCATCCGCAAATTTTATCAGGACACTTCCACTTTGGTGCCAAGGTCAGCAATAAAAAGATTAAATAAAATTGGCCCCAAAACTGATCCCTGAGGAACTCCGCTAGTAACCTTCCTCCAACCTGACAGTTCACCTTTCAGTATGACCCACTGTAGTCTCCCCTTTAACCAGTTGCTTATCCACCTCTCAACTTTCATATTAATCCCTATCTTTTCCAATTTAACCAATAATTCCCCATGTGGTACTGTATCAAATGCCTTACTAA
Organism: Rafetus swinhoei; assembly: GCA_019425775.1. Taxonomy (NCBI): domain Eukaryota; kingdom Metazoa; phylum Chordata; order Testudines; family Trionychidae; genus Rafetus; species Rafetus swinhoei. Next base: position 517,666 of record CM033435.1, on the reverse strand, counting down.
AGTCGAGGTAGATTAGATCCACTGCATTTCCTTTATCTAAAAAATCTGTTACTTTCTCAAAAAAGGAGATCAGGTTGGTTTGGCACAATCTACCTTTTGTAAAACCATGTTGTAATTTGTCCCAATTGCCATTAGCCTCAATGTCTCTAACTACTTTCTCCTTCAAAATTTTTTCCAAGATCTTGCATACTACAGATGTCAAACTAACAGGCCTATAGTTACCCGGGTTGCTTTTCTTCCCTTTCTTAAAAATAGGAACTATATTAGCAATTCTCCAATCAAATGGCACAACCCCTGAGTTTAGAGATTTATTAAAAATTTTTGCTAATGGACTTGCAATTTCATGTGCCAGTTCCTTTAATATTCTTGGATGAAGCTTATCTGGGATTTACTCCCATTAAGCTGTTCAAGTTTGGCTTTTACCTCGGATATGGTAATATCTACCTTCATATCCTTAGTCCCATTTGTTATGTTACCATTATCCCTAAGCTCTTCATTAGCCTCATTAAAGACTGAAGCAAAGTATTTGTTTAGATATTGGGCCATTCCTAGATTATCCTTAACCGCCACTCCATCCTCAGTGATTAGCGGTCCTACTTCTTCTTTTTTGGTTTTTTTCCTATTTATATGGCTATAAAACCTTTTACTATTGGTTTTAATTCCCTTTGCAAGGTCCAACTCTACATGACTTTTAGCCTCTCTCACTTTGTCCCTACATGCTCTAACCTCAATAAGGTAGCTTTCTTTACTGATCCCTCCCGTCTTCCACTCCTTGTATGCTTTCTGCTTTTTCTTAATCACTTCTCTGAGATGCTTGCTCATGCAGCTTGGTCTAACACACCTGCCTATAAATTTTTTCCCTTTTCTTGGGATACAGGCTTCTGACAGCTTCTGCAACTTTAGCTTAAAATAATCCCAGGCCTCCTCCACCTCAAGATCCATAATTTCTTTAGTCCAATCCACTTCCCTAACTAATTTCCTTAATTTATTAAAGTTAGCCCTTTTGAAATCAAAAACCCTAGTCTCAGATTTATTTTTGTTTATCCTTCCATTTAATTTGAACTGAATTAGCTCATGATCACTCGAGCCAAGATTGTCCCCTACAACCATTTCATCTCTGAGGTCCTCGCTACTCACCAAAACCAAATCTAAAATAGCATCCCCCCCCTTGTTGGTTCAGCAACTACTTGATGAAGGAATTCATCAGCTATCGCATCTAGGAAAATCTGAGCCCTATTATTATTCCTAGCACTTGTTCTCCAGTCTAGATCTGGAAAGTTGAAATCTCCCATGATTATGCAGTTTCCATGAGTATTTACTTCATTAAAAACATTAAAGAGGTCTCTATCCATATCCATATTGGATCCTGGTGGTCTATAACACACCCCAAGCACTATCCCAGGGGGGGGGATCTGATAGTTTTCTTCCCCCAATGTGATTTTTGCCCAAACAGACTCTGTCTTCTCCATTCCATCACTTTTTATTTCTTTACAATCTACCTCATCTTTGATATACAATGCTACTCCACCATCTTTACCTTTATTTCTGTCTTTCCTAAACAGCACATACCCTTCAATACCTGTACTCCAATCATGCCTAGTATTCCACCATGTTTCTGTTATTCCTAGAATATCTGGTTTCACTTCCTGGACCAATAGCTCAAGTTCCTCCATTTTGTTACCTAGGCTCCTCGCATTGGTGTACAAGCATCTTAGTTTTTGCTGTTTGGCCTCACTCACATTCTTAACCCAATTTGGCACGGACGTTGTACCTCCAATATGACCTATTAGACTAGTATCCACCCTACCCTTCCTCATGTACATTCTCCTACCCCCAGCTATATCCTTTCTTACACTTTGCCTGGGAACGTGAACAAAGCCGGGGGGCGGGGCAGCTGGAGGCGGGGTGACCAGTTGCTGAGAGTGCGAGTTAGTTTTCGGCCGGCTGGGGGAGAAGGGAGCCTAGCTGGGCTGGGGGGCTGGGCAGGGGCCCAGAGCCGGGTTGCGCTGGCGGCTCCTGGTTCCTGTAACATCAAGTCTGAGCTGCGCCGTGTCCCTGGGACCCAATAACCCTTCTTTTCTACCTGCCGCCTGAGAGTCCTGCCTGGCTGCGAATGGGGGCGCAGGGCCCGGTGACTCCCCTCCCCGTGACAGTGGTGGCAGCGGTGGGATGGGCTGCACCCCGTGGATGGAGCATCCAGCAGTAAGTGACTGGGGTGCAGTAAAAAGAAGGGGGTTTGCTGGAGGCCGTGAGAAGCAGTTTCAGGAAGTGGAGGGGCTTGCAGTCTAACCCGAGTGTGAGCCTCGAAAGGGGGTGTCCCCCCTTAGAGGGGTCCCCCTGCGGACCATGAGAAGGGGTTCCAGGAGGCGGAGGGGTCTACGATCTAACCCCAGCGTGTTATGGCACCTAAGGAGGCCGGCACACTGAAGGGTTCTTCCTGGGCATCGTGGGGCGCTGCAGCATGGGCCTGTGTGTGTGCACCCCTGGGGCCAGCGGGGAATGGCCAACCCCCATCTCCCGAGGAGAGGCCAGGGATTTGTACGTCTAACGGGCCCGTGAAATGGACCCTGTCTGAGCCTGAGACCAAACGAGAACTCAGCCGAAAGCTGAGAAGACCCGTGTCTGCGACGAGACGTGTTACCTGACGGGGGGAGAAGACGCCCTGGCCGCGCTGGACAGAGGAGCCAGACAAGCTGAGGAGGAAACTGCCAGACTTGAACCCCAGCTTGGGAACATGGGAGAGCAGCAGAGACTGTCCCGGGGTCAGTGTGTCACAGGGCGGGGCTGTGGGGTGAGTAGGACCTGGCAGGTCTGTGTGACCAGGCTGGTGTCTGACCCCGCAGGGCCCCAGGGCGTGTGGATGTAACTCTGCTGCCTTCCCGGGAGCGCACAGGGAGGGTGGGGAGGGGGGTGCACAACTCCAGGCAGCGTCTGTCTAGCCAGTCCCAGTGGGACCAAGGGGGGAGTTTCTCTCAGTGTGGCCTAAGGAGGGACCTTGTGGAGCTGGACAGGGGAGAGGGAGGGAGATCGGAGGGGTCCGCAAAGCGCAGCCAATGGCCCAGCTGCAAGTGAACGATCCCCACAGAGCTGGTCCCTGTCCCAGCGGGGAGCAGCCAGGCCGCTCCAGGGCCTGCCCCACGAGGCTGCTCTGCGCGGATGGGGCCGTGGAGGGGTCTGTGCTAAGGACAGTGCCGAGTCCTGGCTGACACTCTGGCATGGAGGGGAGGGGCCTGAACTTCCCCAGGCCACCGGCGGAGTGACCCTGCTCAGTTCGGTCTTGGAGGGGGAGAGATGTGATGTGGGGGGGGGTGTCCACTCTTGTAGTCCTGCGTTCACTCTGATGTTACAAAAGAACAGAGGGGGTTTCCGACAGCGGTAAACCTCTTTCTACCAGGAAGAAGGCTTTTCCGGAAAGAGCTCTCTTGCAAAGAGGCGCGAGTGGATGGGGAAGAGGGTTTTTTTTTCAAAAGAAGAGGAAAAAGCACAGGTACCCTGGTGGCCACTCCGCCCATAGTAATCACAGCTGACATGCGAGAGCACGTCCATTCAGTGTGGCCCCTCTCTTTCGAAAAAGCAGATGGCTGTTTCAATGCGCTTTGGCAGCATGGACGCTCTGTCGGAAGAAGTTTTTTCGGAAGATCTCTTCTGGAAAAGCTTCTTCCGAAAGAAGCCTGCGGCGGAGGCGGAGGGAGGGAGAGAGAGAGAGAGAGAGAGGGTGAGTGTGTGGCCCAGCGGGGGATGGGGTCTCTGGGGCAGAATTCCTAAGGGAGGCGTGTAGGGATGGCCCAGGCCGGCCTGACACCTGAGCTAGGTGGAGGACTCAGGCAGGTGACACTTTCCCCGGAACCTGAACCAAGCCGGGCGGGGCAGCTGGAGGCGGGGTGACCAGTTGCTGTGAGTGTGAGTTAGTTTTCGGCTGGCTGGGGGAGAAGGGAGCCTAGCTGGCCTGGGGGGGCAGGCAGGGACCCAGAGCTGGGGCTCTGCCTCCCATTTCCCAAGCTGTGCTGTGCTGGCTGCTTCTGGTTCCTGTAACAAGAAGCCTGAGCTACGTCATGTCCCCGTGACCCAATAACCCTTCTCTTCTACCTGCCGCCTGAGAGTCCCGCCTGGCTGCGGAGGGGGTGCAGCCCCGTGGCACTCACTGGTCAGGGGGGGCTGCCCGCTGTCCGTCACCAGGATGGTGGCCACATACTGGAAGCTGGCACTAGCGGCCGAGTCGTAATCCAGGGTCTCGTTGACCTACATGATTCAAACCCGGACAGCTCAGGGGGCAGGGGCTGGACATGGAGTCACCCGGAGCCAGCGCTGCCCACAGCATTGTGCTCTCCCCCCACATGCCACATAGCTCTCCCCCCACATGCCAGGGCTAGCCACAGGGACCACGGACAGGGTCTCTCCTTCCCCAGGGCAGGGGGCAAATGCTGTCCTGCTCCAGACGGCAGCTCCAGGGAGCAAGGGCCATGCTGTGCCCCTGCTCTAACCACTGGTCCCCACCCCCTCCCCGAGCTGGGGCCAGAGCCCAGGCACTCGCAGCCCGATGCCCACGGGTCACAGGCGGGGCAACCTGAACCCATAGGCCAGGCCACCCCGCAGGGCCCCACGGTGCCCTCTGGCTGCAGGAGGTGCTGGCTCGGCTGGGCTCACCTGCAGCTGGGGGCCCTGCATGCGGAAGCTGGTCAGCGAGCGCTGGCTGCCCTCCACCTGGAAGTGCAGGGAGCTGCTGTTGCTGGCGTCAGGGCCAGAGCACGTCAGTGTCACGAGGGGCCAGCCCACTGGGGTGTCCTCCGGTACCTGCGCCCTGCAGCAGGGGGCAGCGGTTACTGGGGGCGAAGCGCCAACAGGCTGCGGGCCAGGGGAGGGGGCGTCTCACCTCCCTTGTGCCAGGCATGGCCCCCGCAGTCCTGCCATGCTGCAGCCCACACTCTGAGCCCATCGGCATGGGCTGCCAGGCCACAGCCCGGCCCCTGCAGTGCGTGTCCCATGGTCAGCTACAGGGCCCTGGCTGCCTCACCAGGCAGGTCTGGCACAGCCGGAACCCAGGAGTCCTGGCTCCCAGCCCCCCGTCGCTAGAGCCCACGGCCCTGTGGAGTCCTGGCTCCCAGCCCCCCATCGCTAGAGCCCACGGCCCTGTGGAGTCCAGGCTCCCAGCCCCCCGTCGCTAGAGCCCACGGCCCTGTGGAGTCCTGGCTCCCAGCCCCCCGTCGCTAGAGCCCACGGCCCTGTGGAGTCATGGCTCCCAGCCCCCCATCGCTAGAGCCCACGGCCCTGTGGAGTCCAGGCTCCCAGCCCCCCGTCGCTAGAGCCCACGGCCCTGTGGAGTCCTGGCTCCCAGCCCCCCGTCGCTAGAGCCCACGGCTCTGTGGAGTCGTGGCTCCCAGCCCCCCATTGCTAGAGCCCACGGCCCTGTGGAGTCCTGGCTCCCAGCCCCCCGTCGCTAGAGCCCACGGCCCTGTGGAGTCCAGGCTCCCAGCCCCCCGTCGCTAGAGCCCACGGCCCCCCAGACCCAGGAGTCCTTGCGCCCAGGGAGACTTGCAGGAAGATGGCGGGGGCGCAGCGGGGCGCCAGCGTGTTGGCGGGCAGCACGGTGATGTTGAGGCCCATGGAGTCGCTGTCGCTGGGCTGCAGCATGTCGTAGGCTCGCACCAGCAGCTGGGTGTGCGCGGCCTCAGGGAAGCGCTGCAGGTCCAGCTCCTGAGTGCTGCGGAGCTCGCCAGTCACTACCAAGGACAAGGAAGCGCCTGCAGCTCCCCAGGCATGGACAGGGCCCCCAGAGGAGCCATGCTGTGGGGGGCAGGAGCAAAGGCGACGCTGGGGGGTTCCAGGCATGGTTGGGTCAGGGCGTGGGTGCTGGCGGCGTCCCTCTATCTAATGTTACCCACCCCGGGTAGAACGAATCTTATTATGTGCACCAATGAGGAGCGGTGTGCCGCACCAGGGTGTGTGCCGCATGGGGGAGGGGAGGGGAGGTGTGCCGGTGCCTCACATTATCTTCATATTGGTGCACATAACAAAAACCATGAGGAGGGACGGGGGCCAAGGGATTCTGAGTGTGGGAGGGGGCTCAGGGCTGGGACAGAGGGGGTGCGGGGATGCAGGCTCGGGGTGGGGCTGGGGGCTCAGGGCTGGGACACAGGGGTGCGGGATGCAGGCTCGGGGTGGGGCTGGGGGCTCAGGGCTGGGACAGAGGGGGTGCGGGGATGCAGGCTCGGGAGGGGCTGGGGCTCAGGGCTGGGACAGAGGGGGTGCGGGATGGGGTTTGGGATGCAAGAGGGGCTCGGGATCGAGGTGCAGGAGCTGGCTCTGGGGTGCGGGGCTCGGGGGGAGGGTTGGGGGGCACTGGGCTGTGCCTGGACGTGGCCAGCAGGTCCAGTCTGGGGGGGCGGATGAGGGAGCCCACAAGCACCCCCAGCGTCCCTTGCTCAGGGTGGGGGACGCGGAGCCCCACGGGCCTGCGGCCTAGGAGCCGGAGCTGCCGGCTGCTCTGGCGGCAGCAGCCCTATGCAGGGCCCAGCCGGGAGGGGCCCGATCCCCCCGGCAGCAGGGGAGACCCCTTCCACCCCGCTCCAGGGCCAGGGGAGTGGCACCCCCCTGCGTGGGGCCAGGCAGCCTGTGGGAACGTGGGCTCCCGTGGGGCCCGGCCCCGCCTGGCTCACCTGGGTGGATGGTGAAGAGCCCGCGGGCGGCCGGGGCCACGATCTCGTAGCGCACGTTGCTCCCCTGGGCCTGCACTTGCGTGATGAGCCTCATGGCACCTCCCTTCTCCGGCACGGCCACGCTGCGCCACGCCGCCCTGCGCCCCACGGCAGGGTCAGCCCAGCCCCCCAGCTGCCCTGCGCCCCACGGCAGGGTCAGCCCAGCCCCCCACCCGCCCTGCGCCCCACGGCAGGGTCAGCCCAGCCCCCCACCCACCCTGCGCCCCACGGCAGGTTCAGCCCAGCCCCGCCAGGCCCCCCACCCACCCTGCACCCCATAGCCTCATCTACTGCCAGGCCCCTTCACTCGCCCTGCCAGAAGCACCTTGTCCCCATGGGCCCCCAATGGGGGGCTGTCCAGGAAATGCCCCTTGGCAACTCCAAGCCTTCCTGCCATGCCCTAGGCCCTGGGACTCACCCTGCCCCCCACCTATGCTCCGGCGGGGCAGTGCGGGCATGCAGCTGGCTGGCCTGGCAGGGGCTCAGGCCCCCACGGCGAGAGATGCTTCGCCCCCAGCATGGACTTGCCACGATGGGGAGGCATCTCTGCAGCCCAGCCCAGGGGCTGCTGTGGGGAGAGCGAGCTGGGGGAGTCCTCTCTGCCCTCTGCAGCCCAGCGCAGCCTGCATCCCAAACCCTTCTTTCCTGGCCCCCCCAGAGCCTGCACTCCCATCTGGAGCCCTCGCCCCTGCAGCCCAGCCCTCTGCCCCAGGTCGGAGCCCCTCCCACACTTTGAATCCCTTGGCCCCACCTCTAGAGAGGCGATGTGTCATGTGTCCAGACCCCCTCATACCGGTGCACATAACAAAATTCATTCCACACATGCACGGGACACAGAGGGAGCCCTGCCCCACAGCCCTGCTGCCAAGCACCCCGTGCCCTTACGTGAAGGTGACGCGGGGCTGGTGGATGGGCAGCACCTTCACCCTGACGGCTCCGCTGCAGTTTCTCCCATTCCTGTCCATCACCAGGATCTGCAGCCTGAAGGCCTGGAGAGACAGGTGCTGGGTGAGGACGGGGGCAGGGGAGGTTCACGGGACCCTGGCCTGGGTCATCTGCCCATCTGGGCTCCCAGCCCTGCGACTGCACTGCTGGCCCTGGGCCAGGGCGGGGGGCTCAAGCGAAGGGGGAGACCCAGAGATACAGGGGGCCGGGAGGGAGCAGAGACCAGGGGAGTAGGATGAGGAGCTGCTGTGATCAGTAGGAGAGCTGTGGGGCGGGGAGGGCGGTTCGGGCAGTCAGCCAATAACAATGCAAGTAGGAATTTCAAACTGAGAGGGGTTCTCTCTCTGTCCCTTCTTTGAGATCAGAGCAGTTTCTCCCAGGGGTTGAGGGAGAAGGGAGACGCTGCTCCCTCCCAGAAGAGACTTCTTGGAATGTGTAAGTAGGGAAAGGTTAGAGTCCGCAGAGTTTATTGTTTTCCTTGTTTGGGGGTTTGGAAATCATGGCTGAGCTGGCTAATGCTTTTTCCCTTTGTAACTATGGATTCCAGCCCAGGGACTGTCCCTGAGTCTATGTAGCGAACTGTGGCTATTTGCCACCCAGCCAATGTCTGTGCTTGCAGCAGTAGTTTGGCTTTGATAATAAAAGAGTTTTCTTTTTATTCTAATTAACCGGGATGGGTTGGTTGCTGTGTCCTTAGGACTCAGGGCCTCGTTCCACGGCCAGAGCCCATTGTTGTCTGTGGATTCCCAACTCCGAGCAAAGCGGAGGCTGGGGAGAGGGGCGGGGGCCAGAGCTTTACCTTAGGGCTGGGATTCCCACGTGAGCTCTTCCCTGATTGCCTTGGAATCGCTTGGGGGTGGCAGCGAGGAGCCAGGCTTGGGGCTTTGGTTTTTTTGAATCTCAAAGGGGCTCTGGGAACCCTGCTAGCCGGCCCCACGACTCTGCACGCACCGTGTCGGGACTGAGCGTTGACAGGAGCTCTGGGAGGGGCTGGGGCGGAAGGGGTGCAGGGGGATGGGCCCTGGGAGGGGCTGGGGCGGATGGGGTGCAGGGGATGGGCCTGGGAGGCTGGGGCGGAAGGGGCAGGGGATGGGGCGGAAGGGGTACAGGGGATGGGCTCTGGGAGGGGCTGGGGCGGATGGGGTGCAGGGGATGGGCCCTGGGAGGGGCTGGGGCAGAAGGGGTGCAGGGGTTGGGCCCTGGGAGGGCTGGGGTGGAAGGGGTGCAGGGGATGGGCCCTAGGAGGGGCTGGGGCGGATGGGGTGCAGGGGATGGGCCCTGGGAGGGCTGGGGCGGAAGGGGTGCAGGGGATGGGCCCTGGGAGGGGCTGGGGTGGAAGGGGTGCAGGGGATGGGGCGGAAGGGGTGCAGGGGATGGGCCCTGGGAGGGCTGGGGCGGATGGGGTGCAGGGGATGGGCCCTGGGAGGGGCTGGGGCAGAAGGGGTGCAGGGGTTGGGCCCTGGGAGGCTGGGGCGGAAGGGGTGCAGGGGATGGGCCCTGGGAGGGCTGGGGCGGAAGGGGTGCAGGGGCTGGGGCGGAAGGGGTGCAGGGGATGGGCCCTGGGAGGGGCTGGGGCGGATGGGGTGCAGGGGATGGGCCCTGGGAGGGGCTGGGGCGGAAGGGGTGCAGGGGATGGGCCCTGGGAGGGCTGGGGTGGAAGGTGCAGGGGATGGGGTACAGGGGATGGGCCCTGGGAGGGCTGGGGCGGATGGGGTGCAGGGGATGGGCCCTGGGAGGGGCTGGGGCGGATGGGGTGCAGGGGATGGGCCCTGGGAGGGCTGGGGCGGAAGGGGTGCAGGGGATGGGGCGGAAGGGTGCAGGGGATGGGCCCTGGGAGGGCTGGGGCGGAAGGGGTGCAGGGGATGGGGCGGAAGGGGTGCAGGGGATGGGCCCTGGGAGGGGCTGGGGCGGAAGGGTGCAGGGGATGGGGTACAGGGGATGGGCCCTGGGGGGCTGGGGCGGAAGGGTGCAGGGGATGGGGCGGAAGGGGTGCAGGGGATGGGGTGCAGGGGATGGGCCCTGGGAGGGCTGGGGCGGAAGGGGTGCAGGGGATGGGGCGGAAGGGGTGCAGGGGATGGGCCCTGGGAGGCTGGGGCGGAAGGGTGCAGGGGATGAGCTCTGGGAGGGGCTGGGGCGGATGGGGTGTAGAGGGATGGGGGTTCTTGGGGAGCTGTTCCCCAAAAGCAGGTGGCACCTTCATGTAGGAGCTGGAGGGGGACTTGCCTCTGCTTCTGGGAGCAGCTTGAGGTAAGTGCCCCCAACCTGCCCACCTGCACTCCCTTGTGCCCCAGTCCCCTTCCTCAGCCCCAGCCCAGAGCCCCTCGGTCACACCCCAGAGCCCCCTCCTATGCCCCAGACCCCGCATCCCCCAGCTGGAGCCTCCCCCCCATCCACACTGAGAGGGCCCCGGGGTTCCTGGGAATCAGGCCTGGAGCGTGTCCAGAGTCTCGCACCCACCTGGCCGGCGTGGGCCGGGGTGAAGCCCGATGTGGGGGCCAGCACCTCCCCAGCGCTATTGATGGTGAGGGGTGAGGGGTTGTCTTCAATGGTGAACTGCCAAGGAGACAGGGGCTAAGACGGGGAGCCAGGTCCCCTGATCCAGAGCAAGCCCCCTCCAGCCAGTGGGCCCCGTTGCACCCACCCCCTAACCCTTCCCCCGCCACTGGGCCCTGTAGCACCCACCCCCAGCCCCTCCCGCCACTGGGCCCCATAGCACCCACCCTCCAGCCCCTCCCGCACTGGGCCCCATAGCACCCTCCCTCCAGCCCCGCCCGCCACTGGGCCCCATAGCACCCTCCTCCAGCCCTCCCCGCACTGGGCCCCATAGCACCCTCCTCCAGCCCCGCCCGCCACTGGGCCCCATAGCACCCACCCTCCAGCCCCTCCCGCACTGGGCCCCAGCACCCACCCCCAGCCCCGCCCCGCCACTGGGCCCCATAGCACCCTCCTCCAGCCCCTCCCGCACTGGGCCCCAGCACCCACCCCCAGCCCCTCCCTGCCACTGGGCCCCATAGCACCCACCCTCCAGCCCCTCCCGCACTGGGCCCTGTAGCACCCACCCCAGCCCCTCCCCGCACTGGGCCCCATAGCACCCACCCTCCAGCCCCTCCCCGCCACTGGGCCCTGTAGCACCCACCCCAGCCCCTCCCGCCACTGGGCCCCATAGCACCCACCCTCCAGCCCCTCCCCCGCACTGGGCCCTGTCAGACCCCTGCCCCCTTAGGCTCTGCAGGCCTTTCCCCTCCCAGCACCCCACAAGTTATGAAGGGCCCGCCGGTAGCACCCAGCTGGGCATGGGAGACCAGGCCCTGGCTCTGCACTCACCTGCAGCCCGCTGGCCGGGCGCCGCAGGGCCACAGTGTAGATGGGTGTCAGGGGCGCCACATCTGCCGGGACTTGCACCAGCTCCCCCCCTGCGGGAAAGCACAGAGCCGGGGCTCAGGGGCAGCTCCCCCCCCGTGCTGGGTCCCCACTGGCTAAGAGCAGAAAGAGCCAGGAGTGAGGCTGTTAGCACCAGAAGTGCCCCTGGCCTGGCAGGGCTCTCCGCCCGGCCTGGGTCCCCAACGCCCCTCGCAGCCCTGGGCACGGAGCGCAAGGGCTGGAGACGGGCCGGGGAGAGAGTAGGGACCAGGGGAGAGCGCGGGGGCTGGGCGGGGAGAGCCTGGGGGGGTTGGGGGGGAGAGCACGGGGGCCGGGCCGCGGAGAGCCTAGGGGTTGGGGAGGAGAGCGCGGGCTGGGCGGGAGAGCCTAGGGGTTGGGAGAGGGGAGAGCGCGGGGCTGGGCCGCGGAGAGCCTGGGGGGCCGGGCCGGGGGAGAGCGCGGGGGGCGGAAGACGCCGGGATGGGGCAGCGCGAGCGGGGCCGGGCCCTACCTTGGCTAGCGAACTTGGCCGTGCAGCGGGGGGGCCCGTCGGCCGTGCGGACCCGCACAAAGAGGCGGCCAGTGGCAGGCGCCTCCCCCGGGCAGGTGGCCTCCAGGGCCAGCACGTACCCATTGACCTGCCGGGCGTCCAGCGCAGCGCCGGGGCTCAGCGTGACCTGGCACAGACCGCTGCTGTCAGCTCACCTGGCACCCAGCACAGCCACTGCCAGCCTGCCCCACACGGCAGGGCCCTGCCCCGACCCCGCTGCCCCCCGACCCTGCGGCTAACACGGCCCTGCCCCCGACCCCGCTGCCCCCCGACCCTGCGGCTAACACGGCCCTGCCCCCGACCCCGCTGCCCCCGACCCGCGGCTAACATGGCCCTGCCCCGACCCCCTGTCCCCGACCCTGCGTCTAATGTGGCCCTGCCCCCACTGCCTCCCGACCCTGCATCTAACACGGCCCTGCCCCCCCGACCCACCTGTCCCCGACCCCGGATCTAACATGGCCCTGCCCCCAACCCCGCGTCTAACGGGGCCCTGCCCCCTCCTGGTCCCCCATGTCTCTCTTTGCCTCCCTCTTGCCCCTAGCAGGGGATGAGCCGGGTGCCATGCTGGAAACAGGCCGTGGGCCCTTGGCGTGGGGGAGCCCCGGGGAGGCCGTGCAGGTGGAGATGCCCAGCAGCTCTGCTGCCAGGCTGCGTCTCAAGCCTGCTCGCCTGGCCAGGGCGCGGACTAGCTCGGAACAGGAGGCTGCAGGAGCTGGCTGGGGCCAGGAGCCTGGCCCCTGGGGCTGCACTGGCCCCCTGGTCCCATTGCAGACAGGCCCGGCCAGGCAGAGGGTGCACACCTGCGCTCTGTAGAGGGCGTCGGGGCTGGCCCCAGGGGCGATGGCCGGCTGGTTGAAGAAGGAGGTCGGGGGGGTGCTCTGCAGGGCCAGGGTGGGGGCACCGCTCTCGTTCTGGCAGGTCACATTGAACTCCACGATGGCCGTGCCAGGCTCCACGCTCTCCATCACGCTCACGGCGGCGGGCAGGCCGGGCAGCCCTGGCACAGACGTGCAGAGTGAGCCCTCCAGGGCAGGGGCCGAGAGGGGTGCGGTGAGCCTGGGCAGACTGTGGGGCTCATGAGGAGAGGGAGGGGGACAGCGCTGCCCTGGGGCAGGGAGTGGGGGTTGGGGGGGCAAATGTGGTCTGAGGGGGCAAAGAGAGAGGGGAGCACACAAGCGCATTTGCACACACATGCACAACCCTGGGCTCATGGGCACACACCCGCACACACAAAACATGCTCACAGGCACACACACACCCTTGGGTACACACATGAACACCCCAGAGGACACAGGCACACGCCCACATGGGCACACAGACATGAACACACACATGGGTACACCCCTCCACCCCTGAGCACACGGGCACCCCCTGCAATGTTTCCAGTGTGCAGATTTTGCCATCCATGTGCAGAATAAATGTTATATGCACTGAGGCATGTGCGAATGTGCACCTCCACTAGAAAGCCTAGTTATGGGCGCTCTGCTAATTACTGGGTGGCATTTGTATTTCTCCTGCATGGGTGCCCAGGGCACACTTTGCAGGGAATGCTGCCCCCTAGTGCATGGGCATGGGCATGCACACACATGCCCCAGGTGCACAAGCAGATGCACACAAGCACATACCAGGAATGGTGTCAGGATGGGTGAGGCTTGAGCCCACAACCCTGGGGTCCCCAGGCCAATGCCCGAGCCCCTAGGCCACTCCAGAACCCCCTCCATGGCATCCCTTATCCTGCCTTCCTCATGGGGGAAACCCCCAACCCCAGCTGCAGGCATGCGTGCACGCACACACAGGCGCGTGCGCACACACACACACACGCATGCGCGCACACACACACATGCACACACACACACACACACAGGCACACACCCCCCCCCCCGTCTTGGGCACACACCCAGACGCACTGGGCAGTAGGTGGCTGGAAGGCTTGCCAGATACCTTCACAAAAAATCCTGAACACGATGGGGGGAAATGGGTTAAGCAAAAAACCCCAAACCCCTGGAGCCCACGCAGCCTCCCATCCGCGAGGCACAGCGGGTACGTTCCAGGGCCGGTATTTTCTGCTTTTTACCAGACAGACGACGCAATTCCCGGCCTGTCCGGGCGAAAACCAGACACCTGGCAACCCTAGTGGCTGGGGGCAGGTGCTGGTTCTCAGGTCTTACCTGTGGTGCTGACGAAGGCCCCTGGAAGCGAAGGGGAGACTGTTACCTGGGATAGCTCATGCGCTCTGCTCCCAGCCCCTGGCTGGTGCCCCCTGGGGTGGGGAAGGGGATACTGGGGGGCTGGGCAACACTGTCCCTGGGTTGGAGGGTGGGGATTGGGGGCCTGGGCAGTGCTGTCCCTGGGCTGGGGTACCGGGGCTGGGCAGCACTGTCCCTGGGCTGGGGGTACCGGGGGGCCGGGCAGCGCTGTCCCTGGGCTGGGGGGTACTGGGGGGCCAGGCAGTGCTGTCCCTGGGCCGGGGGGTCAGGCAGCGCTGTCCCTGGGCTGCGGGGTACCTGGGGGCCGGGCAGCGTTGTCCCTGGGCCGGGGGGTACCGGTGGGCCAGGCAGCACTGTCCCTGGGCCGGGGGCACCGGGGGGCTGGGCAGCGCTGTCCCTAGGGTGCACCCCCCCCCCGCCCTCTGGCTGCCCTCCCCCCGTGGCAGGGGACTGCCAGTGCTACCAGGCGGGTGTCCCATCGGCAGGCCCCGACCTGCCTACCTGTGGCAAAGAGGGCCAGGAGCAGCAGGAGAGGCCAGAGCCCATGCGGCCCCATGGCTCCCACCCTGCGGGCCGGGCTCGGCTCTGCCTGCCCTTGTTTGGGAAGCTGGAGGCGGTTGCCAGGTGTGGCCAGCGGGCTGCGGTGCTTTGTGTGCGGGTGGTTCCTGCTGTCCCGGGCAGGGCAGCGCGGGCTGGAGGCAGGGGGAGGGGGATGACGCGGATTCGGCTGCCAGGCCTGGGGGAAGGGTCAGTCTCGGCGGGCTCGGGTGGGAGAAGGGGCCTAGAGCAGGAAGGGGGGAAGGGCCGGGACCCCTCCCCCCAGAGGAGCAAGGCCGCCTGCCCTTGGCTCCTGTGCTCACATGGATCCCGCGCTGCGCCCCAACAACCCATCTCTGTCTGGCTGCGGGGGGTGCGGGGCCGGGGGCTGCCCCACCCCGTGACACCAGGCGGTTGCTGTGGGATAAGGGCACCACCTGGGCCCAGCTGGGCTCAAGGACACACAGAGATCCCTGCACCTGCCCTCAAACTGGGGTCTGCGCCCCCCGGCCCCTTCCCCCTGCCCAGCCCTGGGTCTGCGCCCCCTGGGCCTCTCCCCCCGCCCAGCCGTGGGTCTGCGCCCCCTGGGCCTCTCCCCCTGCCCAGCCCTGGGTCTGCGCCCCCCGGGCCCCTCCCCCAGCCCTGGGTCTGCGCCCCCCGGACCCCTCCCCTGCCCAGCCCTGGGTCTGCGCCCCGGGCCCCTCCCCTGCCCAGCCCTGGGTCTGCGCCCCCTGGGCCCCTCCCCCAGCCCTGGGTCTGTGCCCCCCCAGGCACCTCCTCTTGCCCAGCCCTGGGTCTGCGCCCCCACGGGCCCCTCCCCCAGCCCTGGGTCTGCGCCCCCCCAGGCACCTACCCCCACCCAGCCCTGGGTCTGCACCTCCCCACAGGGACTCTTCCCCTGGCCACAGGCTGAGCCCTTGGGTGGGGTTCCCTTTCCTCCTGCCCTCCCGGTTCCCCAGGCCCACCCAGTCCCTGCAGAGCTGCTGGGCATCAGGCTGAGGCCCTAGGAGTGCTCGGCTCCGCCCGGCCCAGCCCCAAGCCTGGCTCCCTCCCAGAGAGCCACCCCATGGGAACGGGAGCCGGCCGGGAGCTCAGAGCCGGGCAGCTGGCAGGCCACAAGGGGGCATGAGCTGACTGTGAAAAGCAGCAGAAAAGGTGAGGGGAGAGAGCGGAGCAACCAGAGACAGGGAAAGTGGGGCTGGGGTCTGCCCATGAAGGGGCGAGATGTGGGGCTGGGATCTGCCCAGGCAGGGGTGAGATGTGGGGCTGGGGTCTGCCCATGAAGGGGCGAGATGTGGGGCTGGGATCTGCCCAGGCAGGGGCGAGATGTGGGGCTGGGGTCTGCCCATGAAGGGGCAAGATCTGGGGTTGGGGCCCAGTGCAGGGGCGAGATGTAGGGCTGGGGCCCACCCATGAAGGGGCGAGATGTGGGGCTGGGATCTGCCCAGGCAGGGGCGAGATGTGGGGCTGGGGTCTGCCCATGAAGGGGCAAGATGTGGGGTTGGGGCCCAGTGCAGGGGCGAGATATAGGGCTGGGGCCCACCCATGAAGGGGCGAGATGTGGGGCTGGGATCTGCCCAGGTAGGGGCGAGATGTGGGGCTGGGGCCAGGCTCTGGGCTGCTCACAGGGGTGTTGAGAACTGGGTCTGGAGAGGAAGCATGCCAGGCTCCTGACAGGCAGGCCTAGGGGTTGGAGCTGCAGGCCCTGCCAGGGGCAGAACCCAGAGCAGAGATTGCAGGCTGCTCAGAACAGAGCCACGGAGGCGGGAGGTTGAAGCCGAGGGGAGCAGGAGGCGGGGCAGGGCTGGGGGGTGCTGGGGAGGCCGCTGGAGGCCCCTGGCCAGCCGGGCTGCTGGTGCTCACTGACCTGCAGTTCCAGCAGGGCTGGGGAACCTCCCGGCTCCGCTCAGGGCTGGCCGCCCAGGCCTGGCACGGAGTCCCTGCTGGCACCATGCCCAGCTGGTGCTGCCACATGTCCCAGGAGAAGGGGAGATGTGAGCAGCCCTGCCTGGGACCTGACCCCCTGTGCTGGGGGAGGGCCCAGAGAACTGCCCAGGCCGTGCAGGCCTTTTGGGTGGGGAGCTCTCCAGCCTCGGCACGGCAGCAGCTGGCCACAGGGCTGGAGCAGCCAAAGGCAATCCAGGCACCCGGTGGGGACAGAGTGGGCAGCGAGAAGGAATGGGGCCCAGGGGCGCGCCAGGACGGGGCATTAGGGGCAGAGAAGAAGCTGGAGGGAGGATGCGGGAGCCAAGAACGGAGCCGTCCGAGGGGATGCAGGAGGCAGAAGGAAGCAGGCCCGGCCGGCAGCAGGAAGGGAGCTGTCATGAATCGCCAGGCAGCAGCTGGTTCCGCTCCACAAGGTGAAGTGACAAGAACAGAGCCAAGGGCCCGGCAGCCGGAAGGAGCCAGGGAGAGGCCAACAGGCAGCAGCAAGGAGGGACCAGAGATCACACTGAGCTCGACACAGCCCCGGGCTCAAAGCTGGGCCCAGGGAACAGCCTCCTCCAGCGCACACAGCAGCCTGCTCTCTGGGAACCCAGGGGGTCCGGCTGCAGTGTCCAGCCCCGGTTGCAGGCCCAGGGAGCTGTCGGAACAACTGGGCTCCCCTCTGGACTGCAGGGCTTGTGCTTCCTGCTCCTGTCACCCCAGCATCCAACTCCTGGTATCCTGCCCCAGCCGACTCCTGACTCCAGTACAGTCCCCGCCCCGATAGACATGCCAAACCAGCCACAGAGCTCAGGCTCGCAGAGGGGCTGGGTTCTTGGGCCTTGTATTTCTAGTTCCAAAGTCTGCGCTTTCAGAACAGTCAATTGTTACCCCTGCACCCCTGCCCGGTCAGTGCAGAGCACTCAAGCTAAGCCCCATTTCCTTGTGATTCCTCCTCACTTCTCGGGGCTGCTTGGCTTTGCCCCCCGACTGATGAGAGAAACCAGGGCGAGGCGAGGCACCCGGCTCTCCAGCTGCCGGGCGTCCGGGTAAGAGCCTCCCTCAGCCCTTTGTGCCTTTATCTGATTTGGCTGCTGGGCACTCGGGTCTCTCTCAAAGTGGGAACAATAGCTCTGGGCTGGCCAGCAGCCAGGGCGGTTATCAGCGCCCATCTGGAGCGCCAAGGAGCAAGGAATGGATCTTCCTGCTGCAGGATTTTCTTGGCTGTTGGTACAGTTTCCGCCCCCCCACCCCTGTGGGTAACGGGCCTGCTGGGAATGCAGCCAAAGCCCTGCGTCATTGGCGTGAGCTGGGCTCCGTTGTCCAGCCCAGGCAGGGGACCCAGTGTGGCCAAGCTGTGCTGAGTGTGAGGAGGGGCAGAGACCTTACCAAAGACCGGCTCAGTCATAGCACAGTGGGAGCGTGGCCCAGCTCTGCGGCTGGGGCCAGGCACATGGAGCAGATTCTCCGCAGTAGACTGGGTCACTGTGAGAAGAATCCACATTGCCCGGCTTGGCTGGAAGCCCGGCTCAGCATTCGACAGCACCCGCTGATTTGCTGGGCTTCACAGAGCCACTCTTCCCTTGCACGAGTGCCTTCACAAGCCATTTTCACCAGGGCTTCCTCGTGCATCAGGCCTCTCTGCCCCCGTTCCTCCCAGGGGCCTGTTGCTTGCTCTGGGCCGTTTACCCTTCACGCAGCTTAGGCATCAGGGCCTGTTCCCCTCCTGTGGCCCTTGGCCCTGGCTCTCTCGTCCCTTCTCTGCGCTGGTCAGGCCTCAGCTGGAGGACTGGCTCCAGTTCTGGGCACCACATTTCAAGAAAGATGTGGAGACACTGGAGATAATCCAGGGCAGCTCATCCACTCTCTTTGGTCTGCTTCATCCGTCTGTGTCTGGCTGGGCATAGCTGTCCGTCCGTCTGTGTCTGGCTGGGCGTGGCTGTCTGTGTCTAGCTGGGCATGGCTGTCTGTCTGTCTGGGTGTGGCTGTCCGTCCGTCTGTGTCTGGCTGGGCGTGGCTGGCTGTCTGGCTGGCCGTGGCTGTCTGTGTCTAGCTGGGCATGGCTGTCCATCCATCTCTGTCTGGGCGTGGCTGTCCGTCCGTCTGTGTCTGGCTGGGCGTGGCTGGCTGTCCCTCTGTGTCTGGCTGGGCGTGGCTGTCCGTACGTCTGTGTCTGGCTGGGCATGGCTCTCCATCCGTCAGTGTCTGGCTAGGCGTGGCTGTCCGTCCGTCTGTGTCTGGCTGGGCGTGGCTGTCCGTCCGTCTAGGTCTGGCTGGGCGTGGCTGTCTGTGTCTGGCTGGGTGTGGCTGTCCGTCCGTCTGTGTCTGGCTGGGCGTGGCTGTCCGTCCGTCAGTGACTGGCTGGGCGTGGCTGTCTATGTCTAGCTGGGCATGGCTGTCCATCCATCTCTGTCTGGGCGTGGCTGTCCGTCCGTCTGTGTCTGGCTGGGCGTGGCTGTCTGTCCATCAGCCCTTCCCTCACATGTCCCCCACACTTAGGCTCACTGTCTGCACTGTCTGTCCCCGGGGCAGCCCCCAGAGCACGTCCCGCTCTGCCAAAGCCAGGACTGAAAGCAGATGCCCTGCTGCCCAGCAGTTGGTACAGCCCTGGGGCAGCAGGGGGCAGCAGGCTGGGAGTGGGGGGGGTCGAGTGGCCAGGGGCTGGGGGCAGTGTCCCCTCTAACCTGTGCAGCAGCCCAGCTTCACAGGTGATTCATCAGCTCCCCCCGCCTCCAGTCAGCTCCTGCAGGGAGCCCTGAGCCTCTGACTGGGCGGGGCCGATTAATCGCTTGTCACTCTGGGCTGCTGCGCAGCTCCACGGGAACACTGGTTGGGGGTTGCAATGGCGGGGGCATGGGGACTGGAGACTGGGGGGAGGCTGGGAGGGAGCAGGGTTCAGAAGCCAGGGCTCTGGGCTGGGAGGTTTGTGGGCTGGGGGCTGAGCTGACCCCCAAGTGGGGAGCTGGCGAGGGCACAAGGCAGCTGGCACATGAGGCACAGGAAACATGGCAGGAAGCAGCCCTGCCCTCAGCCGAGGCCCTGGCTTCTGCTCCCAGCCCTGATCTTAGCCCCAAGCATGGCCTGGCTCGCAGCGACTGCAGACATTCCATTACAGTGACCGGGGCTGCCACATGTCACACCTGGGCACCACTGCTTTAACTTTTGCTGTGTGGACTTCTGTCCAGTGGGGGCTCCAGGGGGCTGTCCCAGGGCTGGGGAAGGGGGAGCCAATGTCAGTCCTAACCCCTCCATGCCAGAGCACTGGCAGGGCAGCCCAGAACACAGGCATGGGGTGGGGCAGCACAGTCCAGTGTGAGCCTGCGATTGGCCCTCCAGGGCAGGGTCAGCCCCACAGCTCTGCCCATGGCCTCGCTGCCTTGCAGAAAGACTAGACTACACTGCCCAAACCACTGCTCTATTCCAAGGTCCCTCCTGCCTGCCCGGAGCCAGGGATGGAACCCAGGAGTCCTGGCTCCAGTGTGTGTGCCAGGCTGTGCGCTCTCTCTCTCCTGCTCTGCACAGGGCAGGGAGCTCCAGGCTGTGGCTGTGGAGGGCCCAGCAGCCTCCCCAGCTCGGGGAGCCGGCTGGCGGGAGGGGCAAGCACCCGCAGATGCCTTTTGCCTGAACCAAAGTGGCAGATTTTAAACGGTGTTTAGGGTTATATACAAATATGCAAATTATTTGCTAAAATGCAAACTGGTTCACGGCGTGATTTGCATGTAGTGCCAAGGGGGCAGGCGGCTCCTTTGCCACCAGCTGGCCCTGCCATCTCAGCACACCCAGCGTGGGTATGCCCATGGGCCTGCCCAAGAGTAGGAGTGGGCATGTGGGGGGACCAGGGCACATAATGAGATGCAGGGGGCTTTCCCCAAGCAGGACTGGGGCAAGGGTCCCAGCTCTGGGGCAACTCCCAGAAGGAGACATCAGCTTGCCTGTGGAGAGCCACAGCAGCCTGTCAAACCCTGGTCGGGGGGGGCCCTGCATGGCAGCAGAGCTGAGGGGGGTGCAGTGACCCTGGTCCAGAGGGTGCCTGCAGCGCTTTCCCCCTTGGCGTCCAGTTCCCAAGGACTCGGGGAGAAGTGTGTGTATGGGGGGGGCTGCTGCACCAATCACTAGCGTTAGGGCAAACCACAGTCCACAGGTCATGGCCATGAACCCAAGGGTCTGTATGGCAAGCTGGGCCAGGCCAGGAACGTGCATGTGCATACACACGTGCAAACACGAACACGTGCACTGATAGGTGTGCAAACACACATGTGCTCCTAGACATGCCGGCAAAGCCCCACACAAATGTGCATATGATCGTGCCCGCACACAGACACAAGCACAGAGCGCAGCTGTGCACTAGATGCGCACACACGTGCACGCAAGAGAGGATTTCTCACCTGGTGCCTAATGCCCAAAGGAGCTCACCTGGTCTGTGGCCCCCCGGCGCCTTTACCAAGCCCCCTCCAGCCAGCAGCCTCCGGCCGGTGCAACCTGAGACATGTCCCCTCGGGACACTGGGGGCTTGGACCAGGATCCTGGGTTTAAAGTGCAAGTGAACCCCCCCCCCCATGCGACCCCACCCCCTGCAGCTGCATGGCCTGGGCTGCAGGAGGAGGTGGGAATGGTGGGTCTGGGGCGCTGCTCTGGGGCGGCTCTAGACTTGGCCACCTGAAACGCAGGAGGTGCTGGGCCCCAAAGTGCATAGGGCTGGGGGCGGCTGGTGCCCAGGGCTGGGGGGCCAGTAGGGGCGGCCCAGCCAGGGCCCCTCGCGCCGTCGGGCCCCGGGATGCCCGCAGCGGGCTCCAGCCCCCGCCGCCCCGGGAGTCACGTTACTGCGGCCGCCCATTGGCCCGGCGCGGCCCGGGAAGGGGAGGATCGGGGCTCATTGGCTGCTCCGGGCGGGGGCCGGGCCTGGGACGGCGAGCGCCGGGACCAGCTCGCGGCTCCGGGCCAGCGCCGAGCGCTGGGCGCCCTGGGCTCCAGCCCGCCGAGCCCCGACATGCGCCGCGCCCGGCTGGACGCCTCCCTCGGCCGCCTGCGCGCAGAAGTGGTGAGTGGCCGGGCAGAGGGGCCGGCGGGGCAGGGCGCGGGGAACCCTGGCAGAGGCCAGGGGCGCGGGGCTGGGCTGCGTCTGGAGCGCGCCTGGCACCGCGGGGCTGGTGGCTCCGCGCCGGGCGAAGCTCCGGGACCCAGCAGCGCCCGGCCCCGGCCGCGCCGCCGGCTCCGGGAGCCCCGTGCCCCGGGACGCATGCGAGGTCAAACCTGCCCTCTCTGCGCGCTGGGCTGCCCGGCTGGGGGCTCCCGCGGAGCGGGGCGCTGAGGGACTCGCTGTCTGGCCACAAGTTCCAGACGTGACCAGGGACTTGGGGACTCACGTGAAAAGCCAGAGGAGCCTGCGCCCCCCCACAGCCGGGCCTAGGGTCCAGGCGCCCCGCGTGACCCGGGCACTGCCCCCTTGTTGTTCTCCCCCCATATCTCTGGGCATGTCTGAAAATCTGGCTCCTTGCCACGTGCTGGGTTTGGGGCAGGGTCCCGGTTCCCCGTGGGGGGGGCAGCAGGCGGGAGCGCTCAGCGTGGGGGGTTGCGCTGTCTCTGTGGGCGGGGGAGGGTTCCCCTCCCTTTAGGCTGCTGATACAAGAAGCCATTTTTGTTGTTTTACATCTGATGTCAACAATGTGCCTAAGAGCTGGTTGGGGTGACAGGCCAGTGCCATCAGAGATGGGGGGGGCAATCAGCCACCAGGCACAGTGACATCAGAGAGGGGGGAGCCAATCAGCCAGCAGGGACAGTGACATCAGAGAGGGGGGGAGCCAATCAGCCAGCGGGGACAGTGACATCAGAACTAGGGAAGCCAATCCAACCCCCTAGGTATAGTGACATCAGAGCTGTGGGCGCCAATCAACCACCACGGATAGTGATGTCAGACCTTGGGGAACCAATCAGCTACTGGGGGTGGTGATGTCCGAGCTGGGGGTGCCAATCCACGCACACTGGCTCAGGCTTTAGGCTTGACAAGCGATAGTTGCGGTGCTGTTGAGCCCTGTAATCTCGTTGGGGGCTCCCTGCTGTTGGCCCTGCCCTGGGGCTGAACAGGCAGATTGTGTAGCTGTCCCAGAGCCCTGGGCATGACCCCTCTGCTGGCCTGGGGGCCTGGCACTGGCCATCGGGCCTGCATGGGTCTGCCTGCTGGCAGGGCATTTTCCTGAGTGGCAGCTCAGGGCAAGCCTGGTCCTAGTTCAGGCTGGAGCTTTGCCGGAGCCAGGCGAGTGCCAGTTTCTGTGGCATATTGGAGGCCAGGCTGCCAGGACCAGCTGCCCCAAGCCACCCCCTGCAGGACTATGCTCAGCCAGCTGGCTTGGCCCAGAACAGCCTGGGAGCAAACCCAGAGCTGGACACACCCTGGGTCCCTTAGGCCCCCCGAGACTATGTCCCCCATGCCCTGCAGTTCAAGTAGGAGCTGGCACTGACACATTTCTGGGACAAAGCCTGTGGATTGAGCCTGCCCTTGGTGCCATCGCTCACTGGCAGGGCCACAAGGGTGGAGATGGGCCGGTGGGTGTTCCCCTTGTGGCGCGGGAGGGGCCTGGGCTCGGGCCCCGTGTCTCGGCTGTGGCAGTTAGAGGGGCCGGGCTGCAAAGCCTGGAATTGCCAAGGTTTCCTTCTGGGAAGTGCAGCCGCGCCCTGAGCAGCGTGCTGAGCGGGGAGCCGAGGCGGTTAGTGGGCGTGGTGGGACGTGGGGGTGGTAGGAAGCACGAGGGGCCCCACCCCAAAGCATGGAGCTGGCAGCACCAGGGAGCGTCTCAGGCCGGGCTCGCCTTGTTCAGGCCCTAAACCCGTCTGCTCCACAGCCTTGCGGCGCCTGCCCTCGCTCCCCTCCAGCCACGCACGCCCCTGCTGGCCACCTACCGATACAGCACCCAGGGCTTCCCTGCTGTAGGCAAGAGTGGGGGCTAGTGGTTAGAGCAAGGCCAGGGTTAGGCCCCAGCTGTGTGCGGGCATGGGACAGCTCAGGGGTGGCACTGATAAGGGATCTGAGCAGGTCCTGCTGGGGGGTGCCCTGCATGGGCCTGGCCCTGCTGCACAGTTCAGTTCCCTCCTGCCTGGGCCCAAGGCCTGCGTTGGGTGCGTGGGGAAGCGCCAATGGACCCCCCAAGCTCCAGACCCTGCCCCATGGTACATTCCCAGGCTTCTGCCCTGCACTGCAGGGTTTGGTGGGACCCAGGGTCCCCCCACATGGCCCTGCCCCCCAGTGCTGAGCTCTCCCTGCCCCTGCGTCTCTAGCCAGGCTTGGCTTGCACAACTCCAGCTGCTGCTTGCTTGTCACGTCCCGGGCTGTGGCTGCAGCTGCCGGCAGGGTGGGGCGGCTGCTTGCTCACCCCGACATGCTGCAGCACGCGGCGGGGATGGGCCGCTTAGTGCAGGAGCAGCCGGAAAGGGGTGCCCTGAGGCTGGGTGCGCGTCCAGGCAGTGGGGCCTTGCGTGTGCGGCTCCCCTCACAGCTCCATGCCCAGCCCAGGCAGACGCTGCTGCAGCTGCAGAGACCACTGCCCGGGCCCAGCCAGGTGCCCTCAGCACTGCAGGACGGGGCTGTGGCCGCTGGAGAGGAGACAGGGACTCAGCCCCCAGCTCTGAGGGCCCTGGGCCCAGCTGGCCTCACGGCCTGGAAGCCCAGAGCCTAGTGAGTCATCTGGGAGCTGCCCTGGGGGTGAGCAAGGTGGAGATTGCAGGGAGGCAGCCACTAGTTGGTGGACATGAGGATGGTGCATTTGGGGCGTATGGGGTGGGGGTGGGACAGGATGTGCATGGGGAGGGTATTGTGTGTGGGGTTATGGAAGTGTGGGGATGGGGCAGGAATGTATGGAGGGAGCTGTGGGGACAGGGCAGAGGGTGCATGGGGTGGTGGTGGGGCATGGTGTGTGTGGGACATTTGGGGGCAGGGCATGGATGGGAGAGGTCATGGGACATAGTGTATACAAGGGTGTGGGTGCTTAATGGGAAGCGTGGGGCCAGGGCAAGGCTTATGTGGGGTGGCAGATGGTGTATGGGCATGGTGGTGTACCATAGTACGTCACTGTGGCTGGGTCCCATCCTGCGCCTTGCAGATGATCCCTGTGTGTACAACCCATCCTGGCTCCTGGGGCCTCAGCGGCATTAGACTGGTGCTGGGAGAGCGTTGGAAGAGACTGGGGCTGTGGGGGGGAGTGACTGGTGTTGGGCTGGAGGAACGGGGCTGTTGGGATGGGTGATGGGGAACAGGACTGTTGGAGATATTGGCATGGGTGACGGGGCTGTTGGGGACAGTGACGGGGTTGTTGGAGGTGTTGGGAGGGGGGTAACGGGGCTGTTGGGACAGTGATGGAGTTGTTGGGAGGGTGATGGGGTCATTGGGATGGTGACGGGGTTGCTGGAGGTGTTGGCATGGGTGACAGGGCTGTTGGGACAATGACAGGGTTGTTGGAGGTATTGGGAGGGGTGACAGGGCTGTTGGGACAGTGATGGGGTTATTGGAGGTGTTAGGAGGGGTGACAGGGCTGTTGGGACAGCGATGGTGTTGCTGGAGGTGTTGGGAGGGGTGACAGGATTGTTGGGATGGGACTATTGTAGATCAGGAGTGATGGGGCCGTTGGGATGGTGACAGGGTTGTTGGTGTTGGGAGGGGCGATGGGGCTGTTGGAACAGTGACGGGGTTACTGGCATGGATGACAGGGCTGCTGGGATGGGGCTGTTGTAGGACAGGAGGGGTGATGGGGCCATTAGGATCGTGACAGGGTTGTTGGAGGTGTTGGGAGGGGTGACGGGGCTGTTGGGATAGTGATGGGATTGTGGGGATGGGGCTATTGTAGGACAGGAGGGGTGAGGGGGCCGTTGGGACGATGACGGGGTTATTGGAGGTGTTGGGACAATGATGGGGTTGTTGGAGGTGTTAGGAGTGGTGATGGGGCTGTTGGGACAATGATGGGGTTGTTGGCATGGGTGACAGGGTTGCTGGGATGGGGCTATTGTAGGACAGGAGGGGTGACGGGGCTGCTGGGATGGGGCTATTGTAGGACAGGAGGGGTGACGGGGCTGCTGGGATGGGGCTATTGTAGGACAGGAGAGGTGACGGGGCTGCTGGGATGGGGCTGTTGCAGGACAGGAGAGGTGACGGGGCTGCTGGGATGGGGCTATTGTAGGACAGGAGAGGTGACGGGGCTGCTGGGATGGGGCTATTGTAGGACAGGAGGGGTGACGGGGCTGCTGGGATGGGGCTATTGTAGGACAGGAGAGGTGACGGGGCTGCTGGGATGGGGCTATTGTAGGACAGGAGAGGTGACGGGGCTGCTGGGATGGGGCTGTTGCAGGACAGGAGAGGTGAGGGGTGACAGGACGGCTGGGGGCACAGGCCAGCTGTGTTGCAGGGTGACCAGTCGGGCAGGGCCGAGGACCTCATCACATTCCTCTCCCCACAGCTGTGCTTGCGGGAGGCAGGGGACACGCTGCGGGACCAGATGCAGTGTATGATGCGGACTCTCCATGAGATGAAGCGGGCGCCAGGCTCAGCCCCGCACCTGGGCCCCCCTGAGCTGGCACCAACTCCCCTGGGGCCCTGCTGGCAGCAGCCTGTGGAGAACCGGGCATCTGCGGTCTCGGAGGCTGACTCGGCCTGCTGCCTCGAGCTGCCGGAGGAGGAGGAGCGCGCGCCACCTGCCAGCGAGAGGAGCCTGGAGTTCGACTCGGGCTACTCGGAGGCCTCGGGGGGCACGTGGCAGGAGGAGGAGAGGCCAGTGCTGCGCAGGCACCCCCTGCCCCCCTGCCAGCGGGCACACAGGCTCTCCACAGGGGCCTTTCTCCGCAGCAGCCCTAGTCAGGGCCCTGGCCGGCAGGTCCGGCCCAAGTCCACCTCGGACGCCTGCCTGGAGCAGTGGCGGGTGCTGGAGCCAGCCGACGCGCAGGACTGGACTGTGGCGCTGCTCTCTCAGAGCCGCAACCGCCAGCCGCTCGTGCTGGGCGACAACTGCTTCGCCGACCTGGTGGAGAACTGGATGGACCTGCCCGAGGAGGGGGCCTCACCCCCCTGGCCGCCCCCGGAGCTGCCACGACGGCTGGCCAAGCCCCACGGCTTCCTGCTCAGCCTCTCCGGCAACGTGCGGCGCAAGCTGGCCAGCCTGGCGCGCCCCAAGGGGGCCCCTGCCCCGCGGCCCAGTGGGCGCGAGTCCCTCGGCAGCCAGCGCCTCTCCTGCCCTGGGGGCCTCACTGGGCCGGCACAGGGGCCCCTCTTCCACCAGTCGCACAGCGACGTGACCCATCTCCGCACGGACTGCGCCCACGTTGCCGCCCTCTTGAACAGTCGCAGCCGCCAGCCAATCATCTGCAACGACACCATTGGCTACATCTAACCCCGCCCCCAGCGCATCGGCTCCGCATTTGTACCTGGCTCTGTAAATAAACCAACAGCTTTTGTACGGAAAGCACAGCCGGAGCCTGCCTGTGGGGTGGGAGGAGGCACTGGGGAGGGCAGAGCAGGCCCGGCCCGAACCCTGGCCCAGTGTGGTCCTGGCTGCAGCACGCACCAAGGGAAGGTGAGGGAGGCTGGCTTACTCAGCTGGTGCACACACACACACACACACACACTGCACGCACACAGTGCACATGCCCACACATGCATACAATGCACGCAGTGCGCATACTGGCACACACACAGTGCGCACTCACACTACACGCAGTGCACGCACACACACCCCTGCAGTGTGTGTTGCAAAACCATGCAGTATGCACAGGGCACACACACACTGCACGCAGTGCATGCGCACCCGCAGTGTGTGCTGCAGAACCATGCAGCATGCACAGGGCACACACACACTGCACGCAGTGCACGCACACACACCCCTGCAGTGTGTGTTGCAAAACCATGCAGTATGCACAGGGCACACACACACTGCACGCAGTGCATGCGCACCCGCAGTGTGTGCTGCAGAACCATGCAGCATGCACAGGGCACACACACACTGCACGCAGTGCATGCGCACCACCCCCCCCGCAGTGTGTGCTGCAGAACCATGCAGTATGCACAGGGCACACACACACTGCACGCAGTGCATGCGCACCCCCCCCCCTGCAGTGTGTGCTGCAGAACCATGCAGCATGCACAGGGCACACTCACACGCACGCAGTGCATGCGCCCCCCCCCCCCCTGCAGTGTGTGCTGCAGAACCATGCAGCATGCACAGGGTGCACTCCCTGATTTCCCCTTTGCCAGCTGCCAGGGACCTGCCTGTGGGTGTGCCAGGCGGATGCAGCATGGGAATGGGCCCAAATCCATGGTGTAGCTGGTGCGGTGCTGGCCTGGGACTAGGGGTCCTCAGGCCCCCCCTTGAACCCGTTATGCCCCCGTCCCAGTTGCAGCAAGAGACGTGGTGCAGGCACATTAACGAGGGGGTGCTGCCCCGCAGTGAACAGGCCCGACTGGCTGGTGGGGGCAGAGTATTTATTAGCTGTGGGGGCTGGGAGCAGGCCCCATGCGCCTGGCTACATCCTGTGCTCTCTGCCCGCCGCCGTGCTGGTGAGAGGGGCCAGCGTCCTGTGGAGCCTCTCCAAGCCTGGAGCTCTCAGCTGAGCCGCTGCAGCCTGTCAGGGCCCGCGGGCTGGGCCCGCCTGCTCAGTGCAGGGCAGCCGGACATGCACAGGGGGCAAGATGTCACCGTCCTGCTCGTTCTCGCAGACCAGCTCCAGCACCAGAATGCGAGGGGGCTGCCCAGCTGCTCCGGGGGCACTGCCTGCCAGCTGCGTCAGTCTAAGGAAGGGGGAGAGTGATTGGGCCAGCCGAGGCTGGGGAGGGGAACGGGGGCCAAGGTGTCTAGCTGGCCCCCGCTCTAGGGCTCCCCAGGCCAGACCTGTGGGGCTCAGGCCCTGTCCTCAGCCAGGCTGCTCCAGGCCCCCTGTGCTGGCCCCAGCCCAGCCTGCTCCTTGCACCCGGGGGCTGGGCCAAGCCTGGGGGCGCTGGCAAGGCTCGCCAGCTGGAGGAATGGCTGGGGCTATGCTTGAGGGCGATGCCACCTGGCCCCTGGGGCCTCCCAGCCAAGCGCAGCCAGCCAGGGGCCGGGCGGGGGTCCCGGCACAGGAAACAGGATGTTTACCCGGCCCGTCAGACCGGCTGGGAAATCAGCCACGCAGCTGTCTAGGGAGCCAGGCAGCTGGAGCCTCTCAGCTGCCGGCCTTTGGGGGGGAACGAGGACCAGTATGAAGGGGCACCCTGAGAGCAGGGTGCGGGGAAGGGGGGCTGGAGCACTGGTAACCAGTGGGGGAGAGGCACTGGGACTGGCAGAGGCCCCAAGGCCTACACCGGAAGGGGCTCGTAGGGTGGTGCCCGGGCTGGGAGAGGAGTCGGCTGCCAGCCCAGCAGGCTGGGACGGCACCTACCTGCGGGTGAGCTGTCCCTGGCGTTTCTGCTCGGCCCAGGAGCTGGCGTAGAGGATGGTTGCTCCACACAGCACCATGCGCACCGGCAGGCCGTGTGGCCCCTGTAAGGCAGGAGAGGTGTGGGCAGTGCCCAGCGATGGGCCAGCCCGGTGCCCACCCCAACCCTGAGGCTTGCCTCCTATGGGCTCTGCTGGAATAGGAAAGAAGGGCTAGGTGGAAGCAGCCCCTGCATCCCTGCCAGGCCACGTGTGGTGTTGCCCAGCCGTCGGGCAGCACCAGGGCTGGGGGCACCACAGCTGGGCATGGTTTCTGGGGCAGGTTGCGCGGCCCCCCCCGGCACTGCCCGGACCAGGGGGTTGCCTGGAGAAACTGGCTGGTGCCAGGGCCGCCCAAGTGGCCATGTCTGGTGCTGGGCCTCCAGGGAGAGGCAGTGAGCTGGGGTGGGGGCTGTCTGCCCACAGCAGAGGGAGTCACCTGCAGCTGGTCCAAGAGCGCCTGCAGGCTCAGCTCCTCCCCATCGGCACCGATGCCTGGCACCTCGACCCGATGCCAGCAGCTCCATGTCTCCTGGCCGTACTGCGGGGGACACAAGGGCAGGCTGGCAAGCGTCCCCTTCCCCTCTGCAGCCGCCCCAGCCACTCAGCCAGCTCCTCTTCCTCCCACAGCACAGCACCAGCTCCGGGCATGGCCACGGATGCTGCCACTCACCCTGTGGATGCAAATGAGGGCCACCGGCAGGGCTGGGCAGAGCCCGGGGCCAGGTTGGCAGGGGCTGTGGGTTGGGAGTGAGGAGGCTGGGGGGGAGACCGGGGCTGGGCTGGCAGGGGCTGCAGGTGGGAAGTGAGGGGCACGGGCAGGGCCGGGCTGGTGGGTGCTGCGGGTCGGGAGCGAGGGGGCTGTGGGCCGGCAGGGGCTGTGGGTGGGGAGTAAGGGGCGCCGGGCTGGCAGGGGCTACAAGTCAGGAGTGAGGGTCATAGGCAGGGCAGGGCTGGCGGGGGCTTGCGGGTGGGGAGCGAGGGGGCTGTGGGCAGCCCGGGGCTGGGCTGGCGGGGGGCTGCGGGTGGGGAGCGAGGGGGCTGTGGGGAGCCCGGGGCTGGGCTGGCGGGGGCTGGGGGTCAGGAGTGAGGGGCGCCCGCAGAGCCTGGCCAGTCCCTTTTGCAATTTCTTTTCCTACTAATCGACGTGCCCCCCACCCTGTGAGCTAGATGCCCAAGCAGCCGTCTGGGCCGGGCACAAGCCCCCGGGCTCCAGCTCCCGTGACCACGGCGTGGCTGGCTGGCCCGTGCCCTCCTGCGGCAGGGCCGTCTGGGCCACAGAGCTCAGGCAGGAGCGGCCGGGCCAGGCAGCCCTGCACAAAGGCCCATTGAGGCAGTGCCCCCCTCCCCCACAACACAATCAGCCCCTTCTTCTGCAGGGCCCTGCCCGGGGCCCCAGCCAGCTGGGCAAGGGGTGGCTCCGACCGCCACGCCAGGCCTTTCCGGGCAGCCCAGATGTGGGGAGAGGCCTGGGGGCGCAAGGCTGCCAAAGGGGGCATGAGGCCGGGGGGGGGGAGAGGACTCTCCCGCGGTAGGGCAGAGCCTGGCTTGGCCCAGCCTGGCTCATCCCCTCCCCCCACCCTGCCTGCAGCCCCCAGCACGGCCCCAGGGAAACTGCAGGGCTGGGCCACGAGGGAGGAGCACAGAACAGCATGGCCATTTGCTCCTGCCAAGTGCTGGGGGGCTCCACACCCCCTTCCCAGGGCGGGCCATGGCATTAACCCCAGCTGGGTCACCCTGTGCCGGCCACAGCCCCTGGGCCCAGGCCCCCGGTTCGAGTCCTGCCTGAGGCTGTCCCACTAGGTGACCGGGTGCAGCCCAGCCTCACTGGGGGGGCTTGCCAGGGGGCCGCTTCTGCCGGCCTGCGCCACCTTCCTGCCCGCAAGGGCCATAGGGGCTGACCCAAAGGCCTCCACTCCACCCGCACCAGTGCCAGCTGTGGCCTGCCCTCCTGCCAGCCCCTAGTGCTGGAGCCATGGCCCGACAAGGGGCTCCAGGAACCCCCCTGAGGCTGCAGCAGGGAAAGCCCTGGGGGGCACTCAGCCCTGGCTCTCGGGGCTTGTGCTGGCAGGGGGGGCTCCCTGGCAGACAGGGCAGCCTGTGGCCCCATAGGGGTGGTGCTCGCCTTCTCCACGCTGAGACCAGCCCTCAATCCCATTGTGCCCCAGTGCTGGGAACTGGGCCAGGCTGGGGGGGCGCTGCTGGGGCGCTGCTTGGGCTGGCTGCGCTAGTGCAGATGCACTGAGACCCCCATGCCTGGCGCCTTCTCTTGCCCCCGCCAGCCTGGGCCCCCCCCTGCCACCCCACCCCCACAGCCAGCCTGGCTCTCAGCAGCACTTCCTGTGCAGCAGGAAACTTGCCTCCTCCCCCCACAGATGGTCCCAATTTAGGGCCCTGCCCCCATATACTGCCACAGCCCCATCTCAGGCCTTGCAGCGGGAAATAGAGTGGGGGAGGACTGCTCGTCCCAGGCTGGGGGGAATGGGGATATGCCTGTCCCAGCTGGGGGAGCAGGGGGGGCGTGCCTGTCCCAGGCTGAGGGGAAGTAGGGGGAGCGTGTCTGTCCCAGACTGAGCGGGGGGCAGCCTGTCTCAGCTGGGGGAGTGGGAGGGGGGCATGCCCGTCCCAGGCTGAGGCGAAGTGGGGGGCGTGCCGTCCCAGGCTGAGGGGGAGTGGGAGGGGTGTGCCTGTCCCAGCTGGGGGAGCGGGGGTGGATGCCAGTCCCAGGCTGAGGGGGAGTGGGAGGGGCGTGCCTGTCCCAGCTGGGGGAGTGGGGGTGCGGGCCCGTCCCAGGCTGAGGGGGAGTGGGGGTGCCTGTCTGTCCCAGCTGGGGGAGTGGGAGGGGCAGGCCCGTCCCAGGCTGAGGGGGAGTGGGGTGCCTGTCTGTCCCAGCTGGGGGAGCGGGGGTGTGTGCCCGTCCCAGGCTGAGGGGGAGTGGGGATGCCTGTCTGTCCCAGCTGGGGGAGTGGGAGGGGCAGGCCCGTCCCAGGCTGAGGGGGAGTGGGGTGCCTGTCTGTCCCAGCTGGGAGTGGGAGGGCAGGCCCGTCCCAGGCTGAGGGGAGTGGGGGTGCCTGTCTGTCCCAGCTGGGGGAGCGGGGGTGGGTGCCAGTCCCAGGCTGAGGGGGAGTGGGAGGGGCGTGCCTGTCCCAGCTGGGGGAGCGGGGGTGGGTGCCAGTCCCAGGCTGAGGGGGAGTGGGAGGGGCGTGCCTGTCCCAGCTGGGGGAGCGGGGGTGTGGGCCCGTCCCAGGCTGAGGGGAGTGGGGTGCCTGTCTGTCCCAGCTGGGAGTGGGAGGGCAGGCCCGTCCCAGGCTGAAGGGAGTGGGGTGCCTGTTCCAGCTGGGGAGCGGGCGTGGGTGCCAGTCCCAGGCTGAGGGGAGTGGGAGGCGTGCCTGTCCCAGCTGGGGAGCGGGTGCGGGCCCGTCCCAGGCTGAAGGAGTGGGGTGCCTGTCCCAGCTGGGGAGTGGGGGTGCAGGCCCGTCCCAGGCTGAGGGGGAGTGGGGGTGCCTGTTCCAGCTGGGGGAGTGGGGGTGCGGGCCCGTCCCAGGCTGAGGGGGAGTGGGGGTGCCTGTCTGTCCCAGCTGGGGGAGTGGGAGGGGCAGGCCCGTCCCAGGCTGAGGGGGAGTGGGGTGCCTGTCTGTCCCAGCTGGGGGAGCGGGGGTGTGTGCCCGTCCCAGGCTGAGGGGGAGTGGGGATGCCTGTCTGTCCCAGCTGGGGGAGTGGGAGGGGCAGGCCCGTCCCAGGCTGAGGGGGAGTGGGGGTGCCTGTCTGTCCCAGCTGGGGGAGTGGGAGGGGCAGGCCCGTCCCAGGCTGAGGGGGAGTGGGGGTGCCTGTCTGTCCCAGCTGGGGGAGCGGGGGTGGGTGCCAGTCCCAGGCTGAGGGGGAGTGGGAGGGGCGTGCCTGTCCCAGCTGGGGGAGCGGGGGTGTGGGCCCGTCCCAGGCTGAGGGGGAGTGGGGTGCCTGTCTGTCCCAGCTGGGGGAGTGGGAGGGGCAGGCCCGTCCCAGGCTGAAGGGGAGTGGGGGTGCCTGTTCCAGCTGGGGGAGCGGGCGTGGGTGCCAGTCCCAGGCTGAGGGGGAGTGGGAGGGGCGTGCCTGTCCCAGCTGGGGGAGCGGGGGTGCGGGCCCGTCCCAGGCTGAAGGGGAGTGGGGGTGCCTGTCCCAGCTGGGGGAGTGGGGGTGCGGGCCCGTCCCAGGCTGAGGGGGAGTGGGGTGCCTGTTCCAGCTGGGGGAGTGGGGGTGCGGGCCCGTCCCAGGCTGAGGGGGAGTGGGGGTGCCTGTCTGTCCCAGCTGGGGGAGTGGGAGGGGCAGGCCCGTCCCAGGCTGAAGGGAAGTGGGGTGCCTGTCTTTCCCAGCTGGGGGAGCTGGGCTCTAGCACCCAGCAGGGAAGGGAGCAGATGCTGGGTGGCGCTGACAGGGAAGGGCTGGAGGTGGCCAGGGGCTCCATGCTGCAGGGGGAAAGAGGGTTGGCTGCTATGCTTGGCACCCCTTCCCTCCCCACCAGTGACAGCCCTGGCTCAGCAATGGTTCAGTGGCTTTACCGCTGGGCTCCCCCAGCCCAGAGCCCTGCAAGTGGAGCTCCCCTCCCCCTCTCTACTGCCCCCGCCACTCCCCTGCACCCCATCCCCTGCTGTCGCCCACCCCCAGGGAAGGGAACATTTGGCCCAGGGGCCCAGCTTGCCCTCGGGGCTCCTGTTGGGGTTCCCCCATTCTGCCCCCAGCCCTCCCTCCTCCCAGAGTGAGCCAGGCAGCCCTCGCTGTGCAGAGAGCCCTGCTGGGGCAGATGGCGGCACCGGGGGAAGGGCGCCAGGGCTGTGGCAGGTGGCTCGGGGTGCTGTGCGTGGGGAACTGCAGGCCCTGGGCTCTGGCCAGAGGCAGCAGGGAGGCTAGGAGAGAAGACGGGCAGGGGGCCGTACCCGGGCAGTGCCCAGCTGTGGGCACGGCTCAGCCACACCCAGCTGCGCACTCTGTGTCCAGGAGGGAGCGGGGCCAGGCTGGGGCCCCCTGCCCAGAGATGTGCTCCCCTCCCCACCTTGGAGATGCAGCCTGTGCTGGGGAGGAACACGTGCAGCCAGGCAGCCGCCCCAGAGCCAAGAGGGGATGGGAGTGTCACAGTGAGCCAGGACGCTGGGCACACCCTCCCTTCGCCAGCCTCACCGGGCTAAAGGCCAAGACTGCCCCACACCGCCGGGGCACAGGGGCCAGGTCTGGCAGGGGAATGCCACCCTTGCCCCTACAGCACAGCGCCCCCTAGGGCACATGGGCAGGGCACCCCCGGTAGCGCTGGCTCAGCAGCATGCAGCCCCAGTGCCGGGCACCCTTCATTCTGACCCCAGGCTGCCCGGCTCTCACCTTGTAGCTGGCGGGGGGCGGCAGGGGCGGGAAGCGGGCGAGCAGTGGCTCCGCCAGCTGCAGGAAGCTGTTGCGGTAGGAGTGGAGGTGCCGGTGCCCCCACACCAGCTTGTAGAGCTCCAGGCAGGCCAGGCCGGCCACCGCCGCCGTGGTGGTGGCAATGGCAGGCACGATCCTGCCAGCCACCCGCTTGCTCTGCAGGCAATGGAACCGCGACCTCAGGACAGGGCACTGGCCAGCACCTCCTTCCCGCACTGGCTGCCCCAGGGGGCTGGTGCCTGTGGCCCTGGCTCTGACTCAGGGTCCATGGCCCTGCCCCTGCCCTGGGGGTCCATGGCCCCGCCCTGTGTCTGTCTGGGGGGAGGGGGAGGGTCCATAGCCCTGCCCCTGCCCCCGGGGTCCAGGGCCCCACCCTGTGTCTGTCCCCAAGGAGGTCCATAGCCCCGCCCCTGCCCTGGGGGTCCATAGCCCCGCCCTGTCTGTCTCGGGCCGGGGGGGTCCATAGCTCCACCCCACCCTTTCCCCAGTGTTTGTCCCATGGGGGCATAGCCTCACCCCTGCCCCGTGTCTGTCCCCCTCACCTTGTGCCAGTTGGCTGGGGCGATGCCATAGTTCTCTGCCCGCAGGTTGGACGCAGCCATGATGAAATCCACGTGGCCATTGCTTTCATCGTCCTGCAGAGCCGGCACAAGAAGAGCATGAGGAGAATGGGGCCGGGCGCCCAGCCTGGCTGCCTGCTGGGGACCCTGCAGCCACTACCAGTGAGCAGCGGCCTGCTTTGGGGAGGGGCAGCCCAGGCCTCCCCCCACAGGACACAGGGTGGTGCCAGCCTAGTGAAGGGGGCAGCACCCCAGCACATCTCTGATGTAAGCCACATGGGCACAGGGGCCCAGGCTGGCCCTGCCAGCCCCTGCCCAGGGCAGAGCCAGCCCACTAGTGGGGACAGGTGCCCCATGCTGCCCTGGGCACATCTCCGGCAGCCCCAGCCCTGATGATGCCAGCCAGGCTGGCCGTCCATCCTAGCCAGGACTCAGAGCACCTGGGCAGAGACCCAGCCAGCACGCCCCTGCTACCTTCTCAAAGTGGATGGGCTCCATGAGGCAGGGACCACTCCGCCCGCCCTCCAGCAGCGCCTGCCTGTGCGCCACCAGCTCCTGCCTCAGCGCCGCCAGCTGCTCCTCGTCTGCAGGGCAGAGAGGTGGGACTCAGCCTAGGCACTCGGGTTGCCCAGACCCACAGCGGGGGGCAGCGCCAGTAGGGAGCCCGGGGCTGAGCATTCGGTGGTGGTGAAGCTGGGCACAGCAGTGGCCCAGCAGGCTCTGCCCTGGGCTGTTCTGGGTGGTGCCAGGAGCCAAGCCCGACTGGCAGAGCAGCAACGTGCCCATGGGGGAGTGGGGCCAGGACACGTCCCTGGATGGGCATGGGGGCAGCGTGGGCCCTGCAGCCGAGCCAGGCTCAGTCTGACTGTGCAAGGGTCCCTCTGAGCCCGCGCAGGGGCAGCTATCGGAGCCAGGGCCCCGTCCCCAGGGCAAGGCTGGGGCAGGAGTACCCTGGGCCAGGCGGGGCAGCCCAGGCAAGGAGGGAAAGGCCAACTCCAGGGGGGCTGAGCCAGCCTGTGGGTGACGGGCTGCTCCGCACTGGCCCCCCACGAGCCTCACACAGGAGAGAGCAGAGCGTCCCCCCCGAGCCTCCCCTCG
Organism: Rafetus swinhoei; assembly: GCA_019425775.1. Taxonomy (NCBI): domain Eukaryota; kingdom Metazoa; phylum Chordata; order Testudines; family Trionychidae; genus Rafetus; species Rafetus swinhoei. The sequence continues at coordinate 481,987 of CM033435.1, read as the reverse complement.
TCCCAAACTGGCACCAGGAAGAGCCCCTGCTGACAGCTCATGGCTCATCAAGCCTGCTGGGTAGAGCACGGGCGGGCCAGGTCTGTGCCAGCAGCACGGGGATCTGCAGCCTGTCCCTTTGCCCGGGCTGGTCCTTACGGCCCCCGGCGGGTGCCTGCGCCAGCTCCTCCTCCGTGACAGGAATCCGCACCCCATCCTTCGGCCGGAAGGGCGGCACGGCCATGGCTCGCAGTGTCTCCCTGGCCACCGCCCGGTCCCGGGGCACCTGGAGCCGGTGCATCTGGGCAAAGAGGCTGGCAGCAGCCATGATGTACCCCATGTGGGTGCTCTGCAAAGAGCCCGGCTCAGCGAGAGCAGCCTGTCCCCTCCCTCTCCTCCCAGACACCCCCAGCCCACCTGGGAGCCCTCCTGGCAGGAGGAGCAGAGGGACCCTTGGGAGCTGGCTGGCTCTGCAAGTGCCCCTCGCTCGCAACAACCCCCACTAGCCTATGCTCCCCCCCCACATCCATCACCCCAGCGGTCTCCTGCACATCCCAGCCCAGACGCGCCCCAGGATCTGCGCTGGCACCATCCCAGCCTGGCACTGTTCCTCCTCATGCCTGCCTGTACCCTGCACCGTCGCCCACGCCCGGCCCACCATCCACCGGCCCGCCTGTACCCTGCACCGTCGCCCACGCCCACCCACCCGCCTGTACCCTGCACCGTCGCCCACGCCCGGCCCACCATCCACCTGCCCGCCTGTACCCTGGACCGTCGCCCACGCCCACCCACCCGCCTGTACCCTGCACCGTCCGCCCACGCCCGGCCCACCATCCACCGGCCCGCCTGTACCCTGCACCGTCGCCCACGCCCACCACCCGCCTGTACCCTGCACCGTAGCCCACGCCCGCCCACCATCCACCCGCCCGCCTGCACCGTCAACCATGCCCGCCCCACCATCCACCCGCCCGCCTGCACCGTCAACCATGCCCGCCCCACCATCCACCCGCCCGCCCGCACCGTCAACCATGCCCGCCCACCTGTACCCAGCACCGTCACCCACACCCAGCCCCACCATCCACCCACCCGCCCCATCCCTGCACCGTTACCCACGCCAAGCATGAGTCCCACCCCATGGTCCCTACAATCCCAACTCTTACACAGGCACCATCCCCACACAAGCCAGCTCTCATCCGCTGGCCTCAGCATAGGCCCCCTCCCAGCATGGATCCCAGCTCTGCCACTGGCCCCGCCCCCATAGCCCTGCCCCCCACATCCAGGTAGGGGGGTGACGGACTAGTCGACTATCCAGTAAGCAAATGCTTATCGAATAGCCAACACAGCAGTCGCGCTCCCCCTGCTACCTTTCAGAAGAGGGGGGGTGCTTAAAGTGGCAGTGCCGCGTGGAGCCTGGGGCCAGATCCTTGGCTCCATGCAACGCTGCCACTTTGAAATGCTGCATGCAGCCTGAGGTCCCCAGCTGGGCCTCTCCAGCTGACCCTGGGCTCCGTACAGCACTGCCGCTTTGAAACGCTGCAGGGAGCACGGGGCTAGCGGGGGGCTGCTTGAGCCCCCTGCTGGCCCCATGCTCCGCAGCGCTTTCGCCTTTGAAGTAAGCATGTTAAGTAGTGTGTAACTGACTAATCGAATAGTCGATGCATTTTTGCACTGACTATTCGATTAGTCGATAGGGTGGCGCTGCCTCTTTGAAATGCCACAGCGGTGTTTCAGAGGGGGCAGCTCCGCCCGGAGTCCCTAGCTGACCCCAGGCTCTGTGCAGCGCTACCCCTTAGAGGCAGCAAGGGGGGTACATCAATCTGATAGAGGCGGGGGGAGCGACTAGTCGGCTATCCTGTTGACTATCCAATAAGCATTTGCGTTTCAGCTAGTCGACTAGTCCTTCACAGCCCTACTTTGAAGCACCCAGGCCTGTTGCTACACTTGAAAGGTGGAGGTGCCTTTATCGACTAATCGAATAGTCGATGCAAATTGCTTCAAGGGTTCCATTAGCCAATTCGTCTCAATTTAACATCCCTACTCCAGGGCCCCGCTGCCCTCCACTCACATTGTCGCAGTCAAACTCCAGGGGCTGGGGGCACCTCTTGGGCGGCGCCCAGAAGGGGATCCCAGGGCTGATCTCCTGGGACAGAGGAAGCCAGGGTTCAGGCCCGAGCCAGGGGAGGGTCCCAGCCAACCAGGCTCCCCTCCCAGTGCGCAGCTCTGGGGCAGGGCCCAGGGACCTGATGGGGGTGGAGGTTGCATTGTGGGAGTAGCAGCAGGGCTGTGGGGGCCTGCAGAAGGTTGGGCTGGGGGTAGGCAGAGGCAGGGTGATGAGGCTCCATGCAGGGGCTGAGAGCCTGGGGGTGGCAGGTGGGAGCATAGGGGGCAGAGCCGTGGTACCAAGTCTGAGGGTGCTGGGGTGGGCGGGGGAAGGGGGGAGTTCCAGGGGCTGCTCACGTGGCCGGGCGGGAAGGCATGTAGCAGCTGCAGGACCGCTTGGTGATAGAGGCTCTCCCAGCGCCACCGGGCCCAGCGCACACAGTCCTGCCAGCTGTGTGGCGTCTCCTGCAGGCTGCTGCGCACACGCCCTCCAGGACCTCCATCGCCTGCTGTCCCTCCAGGAAGGCCGGGTCCCTGTGGGCACAGGGCACTGTCAGGCTGAGCCCTTCCCGCCTGCTTGGGCGGCACTGCCAGGGCCTGGGGCACGGTCCTCCAGCCACAGGGACCCCAGGCGGCCTGGGCCCTAGCACATGTGAGCCATTGGGCCTAGAGACCATGGGCAGGCCCCAAAGTCAGAGCCCCAACCGGGCAGCTCAGCCCAGAACACAGCCCCCTGCAGTCCCCTCCTCCCAGCTCTGCCAGCCCCTGCTCGCCCAAACCTCCTCGGCCCCCGCAGCCCCGCCCCTCCAACCTCACCCCAAACCCTCCTGGGCCCCCGCAGCCCCGCCCTCAACCTCACCCCAAACCCTCCTGGGCCCCCGCAGCCCCCGCCCCTCCAACCTCACCCCAAACCTCCTGGGCCCCCGCAGCCCCCGCCCCTCCAACCCTCACCCCAAACCCTCCTGGGCCCCCACCCCGCCTCCAACCCTCACCCCAAACCTCCTGGCCCCCGCAGCCCCGCCCCTCCAACCTCACCCCAAACCTCCTCGGCCCCGCAGCCCCGCCTCCAACCTCACCCCAAACCCTCCTGGGCCCCTACCCCGCCCCTCCAACCCTCACCCCAAACCCTCCTGGGCCCCGCAGCCCCCGCCTCCAACCTCACCCCAAACCTCCTGGGCCCCGCAGCCCCGCCCCTCCAACCTCACCCCAAACCCTCCTCGGCCCCTACCCCGCCCTCCAACCTCACCCCAAACCCTCCTCGGCCCCTACCCCGCCCCTCCAACCCTCACCCCAAACCCTCCTCGGCCCCCGCAGCCCCTCCAACCTCACCCCAAACCCTCCTCGGCCCCGCAGCCCCTCCAACCCTCACCCCAAACCCTCCTCGGCCCCCACCCTCCAACCTCACCCCAAACCCTCCTGGGCCCCCGCAGCCCCGCCCCTCCAACCTCACCCCAAACCCTCCTCGGCCCCGCAGCCCCGCCTCCAACCTCACCCCAAACCCTCTCGGCCCCCTACCCCCGCCTCCAACCTCACCCCAAACCCTCGGCCCCTACCCCGCCTCCAACCCTCACCCCAAACCCTCCTCGGCCCCCGCAGCCCCGCCCCTCCAACCTCACCCCAAACCCTCCTGGGCCCCTACCCCCGCCCCTCCAACCCTCACCCCAAACCCTCCTGGGCCCCCCGCAGCCCCGCCCCGGCCCACACTTACTCCAGGTATTTGTTGACATTCTCTGCAGGCACCTTGAAGAGCCCGTCGAACTCATCCCGGGCCCACTGTGGGGGAGGGGCCGTTATACACAGGCTGGGGGCCCCCACCAATCCTACCACGGTGGGGTGAGGACCCACATGCTGAGGGCCAGACGCTCGCTGCCAGCCGGGGCAGGCAGGTTGAGCAGGGGACGGGGGGCAGCAACACCCCCTGCAGCCCCCCAGCCTAGTACCAGACCCGGGAGGGGGAGACAGGCAGGGCCTGGGCCGTGCACACGGTATGCGCAGAGCATAGGGGCAGCGCGTGGGGTCCAGCCAGGGCCCATGCCCTGCTAGTAGCCCCTGACAGCCCCTTGCACCGTCCAATAAGCAGGCCAGCGTCCGCATGGCGGTGCCCGGAGAGTCGGCGGGTTCCTGCCCTTGCTGGGCCACAGCCCCACTCCTGCCTCTGCGCAGGGACCTCACTATGGGGCGGGGCAGGGCAGGGAGCAGCCCTGGGGCAGGGGGAGGGGCCGGGCCCGGGCCCAGGCCCAGGCTGGGCATGGGAGGTCGGCCCACCTGCAGGGTGTGCTCGATGGTGCTGGGGAAGTGGCGCAGGGTGCACAGGGGCACAGTTGTCTCGGCAGAGTCCAGGGGGCTCCCAAAGGGCTGGGTCAGGTGGGGCACAACGACCTGAACGTGGCCCTTGGTGCCCTCAGTGCCCGAGTCCAGCAGGGGCTTGAGGTAGCGGATGCAGCGACCGTCCACATAGGCCCCTGTGGGGACCAAGGGGACAGGTCAAGGGAACGCCCCACTTCTGCCCCCCCCCAGGGGCTTGGCCAGTGCCCTCCCAGGCAGCCTAGGCTGGCAAGCAGCTGAGACCTGAGGAAGCTCTGCCCCCAGAGACACTCAGGAGCGCCCAGCAGAGCAGAGGCCAGGGAAGGAGCGGCCCCTACCCCTGGGGTTACCAGGTTGCTTCAAAAAAATACCGGACACATTTGATCTCAGAATGGGGGGGGACCGGCCGGGAGGGGAGTGGGGCTGGCCAGGAGGAGGTGGGAGGGAGGGGGAAACCGCCAGCGGGAAGCAGGGCTGGTGGGGCGGAGAGGTGTGTCGGGGCAGCGGGCTTGGCTAGGGAGATCGGGGTACTGGCCAGCGGGAAGCAGGGCTGGTGGGGGCGGAGAGGTGTGTCGGGGGCAGTGGGGTTGGCTGGGGAGATCGGGAGGGGACAGGTCGGGGAAGCAGGGCTGGCCGGGAGGGGGTCAGGGGAACAGAGCTGGCCGGGGAGATCGGGAGGAGGAGTGGGGAAGAACTGGCCAGCGGGAAGCAGGGCTGGTGGGGCGGAGAGGTCGGGGCAAAGGGGTTGGCTGGGGAGATCGGGAGGGGGAGAACCGGCCGGCGGGAAGCAGGGCTGTTGGGGCGGAGAGGTGTGTCGGGGGCAGTGGGGTTGGCTGGGGAGATCGGGAGGGGGACTGGCCGGCGGGAAGCAGGGCTGGCCGGGAGGGGTCGGGGAATGGAGCTGGCCGGGGAGATCGGGAGGAGGAGTGGGGGAGAACCGGCCGGCGGGAAGCAGGACTGGTCGGGGGCAGCGGGGCTGGCCAGGGGAGATCAGGGGTGGGGGGGAAACCGGCCAGCAGGAAGCGGGGCTGGCCGTGAGTGGGGGGAGAGAATCGGCCGGCGGGGAGTGGGACTGAACTGGGCACACACAGATCCTGGGGCGCTGCCCGTCCCGCGCAGGGTCCCAGTGAAGCACGAGCGAGTCCGACCCTGGGGATTCCCTCCGGCCCCGGCCCCACCTCCCCCTCGCGTAGCTGCGTACTGCCTGGCTGGTAGACACACGGACGCAGCGTGAGCACGTCTGCCAGCCAGGCAGTACGCAGCCAGGTGCTGATACTCCTGATAATAACAACACTGACCTAATTACAAAATACCCGACAGTTTATACGTCCGGGATCTTCTCAGTTGGTTTCCCGGACAGAACCCTCAAACACCGGACACCTGGCAACCCGACTTCCCAGGCAGAGGGCCCGGTGGGGCGCAGAGACCAACAGAGCAGAGGCCAGGGAGGGAGCGGCCCCGTCGGGGCTGTGGGGAGCGGCTGGGCACTGGCAGCTGCCCTGGGCACTCACGGGCCTGCATGCTGTCTAGGGCGTTGGCCACGCCATCCAAGGCTGGGAAGAAGTGGTCCCCGTAGAGCGCCTCCGTGTCGGGCCCCACGTGTTGTGCCTGGGCCATCACCCTGATCGCAGGGTTCATGCGCCGCACAGCCACCGCTGCCGTCTCAGACTTCAGCTTCTGCAAGCGCCGAGAGAGGTGAGTAGGGGAGCCGGGACCCCCCCAGGAGACCTCTGTCCAGGCGCTGGGTGAGTAGCAGGGAGGGTAGTGAGTGGGAGCGGTGGGAAGTCAGTGCGCCTGGCTGGCACCTGCCCCCTCACCAGGGACCCCCTGGGTCCAGCCGGAGGCAAAGGCCAAGAGAGAGAGCCAGGCACTGCTGCACTCCCTCTGCCCCTCCCGCAGGCCCACCCTCCCCCATGCAGAACTGCCCAGATCTGGGACACCAAGGGCTGTGGATGAGGCCAAGGCTGGGGGAGCTAGGGCTGTGGGGACGGGAGTGAGGGGCACCGGCAGGGCTGGGGGACGGGGGAGCCCAGGGCTGTGGGGACGGGAGTGAGGGGCACTGGCAGGGCTGGGAGTGAGGGGCACTGGCAGGGCTGGGGGTTGGGAGTGAGGGGCACCGGCAGGGCTGGGGGACGGGGGAGCCCAGGGCTGTGGGGACGGGAGTGAGGGGCACTGGCAGGGCTGGGGGACGGGAGTGAGGGGCACCGGCAGGGCTGGGGGACGGGGGAGCCCAGGGCTGTGGGGACGGGAGTGAGGGGCACCGGCAGGGCTGGGGGACGGGAGTGAGGGGCACTGGCAGGGCTGGGGGACGGGGGAGCCCAGGGCTGTGGGTTGGGAGTGAGGGGCACCGGCAGGGCTGGGGGACGGGGGAGCCCAGGGCTGTGGGGACGGGAGTGAGGGGCACTGGCAGGGCTGGGGGACGGGAGTGAGGGGCACCGGCAGGGCTGGGGACGGGGTGAGGGGCACCGGCAGGGCTGGGGGACGGGGGAGCCCAGGGCTGTGGGTTGGGAGTGAGGGGCACTGGCAGGGCTGGGGGACGGGGGAGCCGAGGGCTGGGGGTTGGGAGTGAGGGGCACCGGCAGGGCTGGGGGCCGGGGGAGCCCAGGGCTGGGGGAGCTCAGGGCTGTGGGGTGAGAGTGAGGGGCACCGGCAGGACTTGGGGAAGCCCAGGGCTGTGGGTCAGGAGTGAGGGGCGTCAGGGCATTGCCCAGCCCCACCACACTCACCCCCACATCCTGTGGGCGGAACAGCAGCTGCCGGCTGAGGTTGGAGCGCTCGATGGTGTCCATGTCCGTCACGGTGATGCTCCCACCCTCGCCAGCCGCCAGCCCAATCATTGCAAAGGTCTTCAGCAGCTCGCAGCCAATGGCGCCTGCTCCCACCTGGTGATTGCAGGTGGGGTGAGCACGGCTCTGTCCGGCCCCACCTGACCCCACCTGCTACGGCCAACTCACCACAAAGTATTTCTGCCGGCCCAGCCTCTCCTGGAAGTCAGCCCCGAACACGGCAACCTGCCCATCGTAGCGGCTGCCTCGCTGGGGGGCAGAGGACAGAGTCATCAGTGCCCTGGGCAGCGCCCCCGAGCCGGCTCCCCGCATGGTGCAGAAAGTCCAGCGTCCCAACTCCGCCCCTTCTCGGAGGCCCGGCCCCCTCCATCTTTCCCCCACCCTTGCTCATTTTCAGCGGACTGGGAAGGGGGTGGGACCAGGGATGAGGGTTTGGGCTCCGGGTGAGGGGTTTGGACTAGGGAAGGGGACTCGGGGCTGGGGCAGCGGGTTGGGGTGCGGGCTCCGGTTGGCACTGGTCTCAGGCTTCTCCCGAAGGGTGATGAGACTCGGGGTGGGTGCAGCACGCAGAGTCCCAGAACTAGGAGCCAGAGGGACAGGCCACTTCTGGGGGCTGTGCAGAGCCGGCTTCGCCCCGGCAGCCCAGCCCAATGGGACTTCACAAGTGGCGCTGGCCAAAGCTGCTAGGGTCCCCTTTCGACCAGGCGTCCCATTGACAGCCCACTGCCTGGCAGCCCGATGCCCCACACAGGGCTGGGTGAGGGGGCCTGCCCCAGCGTCTCCCAAGCTGCATCCCTCAGCACTCACCGGGGCACAGGCCTTCTCTGTCAGCAGCACGGTGCCCGGCTCGGGCAGGCAGTCCAGCGCATCCAAGTACAGCCACTGCGCCAGCGGCAGGAACTTCCCCGAGGCTGCCTGGCACAGGCAGACCGGAGTGTCAGCTCTGCGGTCCCCACCTGGGAGCAGCGGGGCTGGCAGCACCATGCCCCGGCTGACACAGGAGTACCCAGCGCATGGTGCCAGGCCCAGCGGTGGCTCCAGGTGCCAGCAGAGCACAGCTGGCTGGCTGGGACCAGGCCCTGCAGCCAGGAGTAGCCTGGGCACCCCCAGCCCCTCCTACCCCAGCCCGACCCTGCTGCATGGTGCCGGACAGGCAGCGCCCCCTACTGCCCATATGTAACAGAGACAAGAAGTCAGGGCCGCATCCCAGCCCAGTCCCATGCTGAGGGGGCGGGGCCCTGCCTAGCTCCAGCCAAGCACACCTGCCAGCTGTGCAGCTCAGCGGGGCCCTGCTCCCAGTAACCTTCCAAAAAGAGGGCAGATGAGGAAGCAAGACCCTTTGACTGACAGTCTCCAGGCCCAATGGGGAGAGGCCAGTGCTCCAAATCAGCATGATTAACAGGGCAGGCAGCCAATGAGGAATGCTGGGAGCAGGACTGTGGGGGAGCAAGCCAGGGAGCTGTGCTGGGGGCAGAGCAGCGTAGGCACCGGTCCCTTAGCTCAGCCCCACTCCAGCTCGGGGGGAGGGCACAGCGAGGGGAACCTTGCAGCCCACCCTGGGCAGGGGACTGTGACCCTGCTGGAGGCTGGGCAGGAAAGAAGGGCCCTGCCACCCAGAGCGAGTGGCAGCCAGGGCTGGGCAGGAACAGGCAGGGACGTGCCCCGGAGCAGGGCGACAGGTTTCCCTCCACCTTTCCGGGGCGTCCTTAGGTTTTACATTGGTTGCTGCTTAATAAATGCTATTTGCCAGACCTGCAGGCAGTGGGCCAGGGAAGCGACCAGTGCAGAGAGCCCCCGGGCCGGGGACGCCACAGCCCCTGGCCAAAGGAACCACAGCAAGGCTGGGCTGAGGGGGGCTGGGAGAAGGCAGGGAGTGGGGGCGCAGAATCTTTTGCTGGTCCATTGCACCAGGGCAGCGAGCAGCCAGGAAAGTCCACTCAAGCCATTCCCTGCTTAGCCAGAGCCGGGGCGAGCCCGGGCCTGGGATGACAGGGGCTGTCAGGGTGCCAGCTCCCCCCAGACATGAGTCCAGGTCTACCCCAGCCTCCCCTGTCCCTGCTGCACCCCCCATGGGAGATCCACTCTGGGGTGCCCCCTGAATTCACCCCAAATGGACAGTCTGGCTTGGATGGGGCGCCACCTGGTGGCTGTGTCAGGAACTCAAGGATCTGGTCAGGGCTGGCATGTGACAGCACCCCAGGGTGGTGTGAATGGCTGGAACCCTCCCTCTCCCCACACACTCTCCAGGCACCTGCTGTGACCCTGCCCCTCCCCAGCCGGCAGCCAGGCCTCACGCTGGCCCTGTCCCCCTCCTGCCTTCAACCTAGCCACGCACCTTCAGGACCTCCTGGGAAGCCAGGCCCCCAAGGAGGGTGGCCATGGGGCTCAGCTCCCCTGCGCTCACGTGGGCAAATGACCGCACCAGCCCCTCATCCAGCAGCTCCTGCTGCACGGTCAGGCCTCGTGCCAGCTCCAGCAGCTTCTCGGCATCCGCCTGCAGGGACGGGCACAGGTCAGGCAGGGCAATGGGGGGCAGGGGGAGGTTGGGAACCAACAAGGATGGGGTGCAGGTGGGGACATGTCGGGTGAGGTCTCCTCCAAGCCTCTGATGCTATGGCCCTGTGTGGCCAGGACAGCCGCAGGGCGGGGCCCTCACCTGGGCTCTGGGCCGGGGCAGGCGTCCTGTCTCCGTGGCAAAGGCGTGCAGTGCCTGGAAGGCCAGGTGCAAGCTGTGCCCTCGGTCGTCCATGCCTTTGAGCTTCGGCTCCACCAGGGCTGCTCTCAGGGGCTCCTGTGGGCAGAGCACAGTCGGGGCTGGCACTGCTGAGCGCAGGCAGGGAGAGGCTAGCTTGCCACATGACACCTCCTTGCCCGCTGTCCCCACTGCTGCACTACCTCCACTGCGCCTGCTGCCAACCTTGCGCCCGCTGCCCCCACTGCTGCACTACCTCCACTGCGCCTGCTGCCAACCCTGCGCCCGCTGCCCCCACTGCTGCACTACCTCCACTGCGCCTGCTGCCAACCCTGCGCCCGCTGCCCCCACTGCTGCACTACCTCCACCATGCCCGCTGCGCCCGCTGCCCCCACTGCTGCACTACCTCCACTGCACCCGCTGCCAACCCTGCGCCCGCTGCCCCCACTGCTACACTACCTCCACTGCACCCGCTGCCAACCCTGCGCCCGCTGCCCCCACTGCTGCACTACCTCCACTGCACCCGCTGCCAACCCTGTGCCCGCTGCCCCCACTACCTCCACCGCGCCCCCTGCCAACCCTGCGCCTGCTGCCAACCCTGCGCCCGCTGCCCCCACTGCTGCACTACCTCCACCGTGCCCGCTGCGCCCGCTGCCCCCACTGCTGCACTACCTCCACTGCGCCCGCTGCCCCCACTGCTGCACTACCTCCACTGCACCCGCTGCCCCCACTGCTGCACTACCTCCACCGTGCCCGCTGCGCCCACTGCCCCCACTGCTGCACTACCTCCACCACGCCCGCTGTGCCCGCTGCCCCCACTGCTGCACTACCTCCACCGCGCCCGCTGTCCCCACTGCTGCACTACCTCCACTGCGCCTGCTGCGCCCGCTGCCCCCACTGCTGCACTACCTCCACCGCGCCCGCTGTCCCCACTGCTGCACTACCTCCACTGCGCCTGCTGCGCCCGCTGCCCCCACTGCTGCACTACCTCCACCGCACCCACTGCCAACCTTGCGCCCGCTGCCCCCACTGCTGCACTACCTCCACTGCGCCCGCTGCCCCCACTGCTGCACTACCTCCACCGCACCCACTGCCAACCCTGCGCCCGCTGCCCCCACTGCTGCACTACCTCCACCGCGCCCACTGCCAACCTTGCGCCCGCTGCCCCCACTGCTGCTCTACCTCCACCGCACCCACTGCCAACCTTGCGCCCGCTGCCCCCACTGCTGCACTACCTCCACTGCGCCCGCTGTCCCCACTGCTGCACTACCTCCACTGCGCCCGCTGCCCCCACTGCTGCACTACCTCCACCGCACCCACTGCCAACCCTGCGCCCGCTGCCCCCACTGCTGCACTACCTCCACTGCCCCCACTGCTGCACTACCTCCACCGCGCCCACTGCCAACCCTGCGCCCGCTGCCCCCACTGCTGCACTACCTCCACCGCACCCACTGCCAACCCTGCGCCCGCTGCCCCCACTGCTGCACTACCTCCACTGCGCCCGCTGCCAACCCTGCGCCTTCTGCACCCCCTGTGGTCCCTGCCAACTCCGCCCTGCTAATGGCTCCTCATGTGAGCTCCAGCCCCAGAGCAGCCCGAGTCAGCACCGGTGCTTCTCACAGCGATCGCTTCTTGTCCAACCTCAGTTCTCTGCCACACAACTGCTTCCGCAGCCAAGCCTGGGCCGCCCATTCTGAACGTGGCCAGCACCCAATACCGTGGCCTTCACAGAGCCCCTGGATGTATGGCTCAGGACAACAATCTGTCATCACCAACCCGCCCGACTGGGTCCTGTGCCTACAGTAGTGTTAACGGGCTGCTCTCGCTCCAGCTCTCGGCCCAGCCTTGTGCTTCGCCAGGGCATGCTCCTTCTCTAGGTTTCCCGGGGCTGAGGCAGAGGCCTGAGTGGCTGGAAAGCTCATCTCTCATCAGCAGGAGCTGGCCCCACCTTGTGTCTCCAAGATCCCGGGACTGACCCAGCTACACACCACCGCGTACGCAGGAGACCCGGCACACAGCATCTCTGGAGCCAGCCAGTGCAGAGACGGGAGAGTGCAGCTTAAAACCCTTGCTTTCAGCAGCAGTGAGCAGTGCGCTGGCGTGTCACAGCACAATGCCTTGCAGACCTCAAAGGCTATGAAATTGAAATATGCAGGAAGAAGCGTAAACCATTTTGCAGGGAAATCAACACGCAGCAAAGGAGGGGCCAGATGAGTGAAAGGTAAGCGTGCAGCCCAGTGTCTGCAGGAGGCGGGATCGCTTTCCGAAATAAGGCTTTTGGTTCCAGCGGGAGAGGGAAGGCATGTCCCAAACGGGGCTGGGCGTTGGGGAATGGACGCCCGTTGTAGGTCCACGGCGTCTTTGGGACAGGGAACAGCAGAAGTACAAAGCTAGTGCAACCGAAAGGCTCGTGAACAAAAAAGTAAAGGATGAGCCCCCCCAATCGACGTATTTAGTTCATTTTTGGAACACTGACGGCTGCCAATCCCTCTCGACTCACACACCTCTCTCGCGCAAGGCCAGCAGTACCCTGCCTTTTGAGAAGAGCTCCAGACAAGACTCTGGGGCAGATTTCTAAAGACGTGTGAGCAGCTAGTGGAGGAGCTGGCCTGGGGTGAATATTTGGGAGCCAATTGCCTGGCACAGGCAGGGATGTGTGAAGACGCCCCAGAGGCTGGCCAGAGAAGCAAAGGAACAGTTGACAGGGCAATCCCCTTCCGCAGATCAAAGGAAAGGGAAGAAGTTTGACACCCAAGCAGGAAATCACCCAGCCGTGAGGTCCACAGCCCATCGGTGTTACAACAAAGGGGAAGAGGATGAACTTTGGAATTCAACCCTAATGTCATGGCCTAGACGCAGGAAGTCTGACCCGGACGCCCCGGAGATGCAGCTGCCAAAGTCCTCGCCACTTGGCAGTGCTTTGCTAGAAGTTGCACGTGCCAGTGCCAGCCCCGGCCCGGCAGCCCTCTAAGGGGCACAAGGGAGAAGGAGTGATGCGGGCCGGGCAGAGAGGTCCCAGCAGGAACCTGAACAGTGACCGACAGGCTGCTGCAGGAAGCAGCTGCTGCTGGGCCGGGTCCCTGTTGTCACCAAACCACAGCACTTTGGGGGGCAGGAGGGCCTGCAAGACACGGCACCGAATGTGTCGCCTTCGGCCACCCAGCACACCCCAGCGGCTGGGAAACCAAAAGCCCCCACCCCCACCCCCTGCAAGTGTCCCCCTCTGCAGGGCAGCTGTGCCTCCCTCTCCCCCTGGCAGGCAGGGCCCAGACCCCATTGGCTTCCCCAGCCCCCCTCTCATCCCTGTCTCCAGCTGTGCAGTCAGCAACTGCCCCCGATTGGCCCCCCAGCCCCAGGGAGCAGGAGGCCCCTCAGAAGACAGCATGAGGCCAGCGGCTCCAGCAAACATTACTGAGCACCCGCGAGGATGGGTCCCTAAAAGCAGAGCCGCAGACGCAGACAGACAGCGATGCGCAGCACTGCACAGGCTAGCAGGTGGGCCAGCCAGGGGGAGGTCAGCCGGCTAGCCTCCATGGGCCCGAGGGGGGTCGGCTGGCCAGCCGCCAGGGGAGTACTCACATAGGAGTGCTGCTGGGGCACAGTCACCTGGGTGAGGACTCCGCCGTGCTGGTACGGGGTGAAGGAACTCGTGTCCCCGATCTCCAGTGTGAACTCACCTGCAGGAGGCAATGCCAGGGTGGGGGGGGCCCTGGGTCCCCACAGTCTGTGGCAGGAGGGCACGGACTATGGGTAAGTATCTCAGCCACCTCGGCCTGGCTCAGACCTGCCCGGGACCCTGGCCATAGCCCAACCCAGAGCCGGGAGCCCCATATGAGCATCAAGTGCTCAGGGCCAGGGGTTCATATGGGCCCAGGCAAGGACATGTGAACAGCTGGATGGAGCCCAGCAGCCACCAGTGCCTAGGTGGGGCTAGGCTGAAAGCAGGGAGCCAGTGGGAAAGGCCCCATCCCCTTCCACCCCCTGGAGGTGGGGCTCAGTGACTTTCACTGAAAAACTACCCCCAGGCTCCATTGCAGCAGCCTTCCCACAGCAGGGTGCCCCCCACGCTGTGTAACCCCCACAGTGGGGTGCCCCCCAACGCTGCCCGGCCAGCAGTCAGCGTGGGCTCACCCAGAACTCGGACGGCTCGGGGCTCACACCCGTTCAGCTGGCTCATGCCCTCCACGCCTGAGAAAGTCACAAAGTCGCCATCTGCAAGGCCATGGCCATGGCCCTGCCCGTCCCCACAGGTCACCACCCCAGGCCTGCCCTGGGGAAAGAGAAGTGGTCAGCAACCAGACAGCTGAGCTGGCCACGTGGGCCACATGGCAAAGAGGTTATGGGGGAAGGGTGACCCTGGGCAGGGCCATGGGGACAGAGGGGGTGGCAAGGTCATTTCTGTAATACTTTTATGAAGCCTCAATTTCCCCATACATTGCATTGTTCCTCAGGGTGGAAAATGCTTGTGTGCTCTCAGGAGCAGGGGGCATGGGCACGTGGACAGTACTGGGGAGCCACGCAGGCATGTGGGCGTTGCCCAGAGGCGGGTGCATGTGGGCGTTGCCCAGTCGTCTGAGCTGGGTCGGTCCCAGCTGAGGCTGAGCTGTAGGATGGAGATGCCCAGGAGACAGCGGCAGAACCAGATGTCTCAATAGGGACCTGGCACCCCCTGGCTCAGCAGGGACACTGGCCACAGACCCCACCCAAGAACAGAGGCCTGGGGGCCCTCGCCTGGGAGCGGCTGAGCAGGAAGGAGAGAGGGGGAGCTGGGGTCTGGCACAGCCTGGCTGGCTCACCACAGGCAAGGGATGAACTAACAACCTGCTGCCAGGTGCAGCTCCTGGCTGGGTGCCCAGGCCCCTGGCAGGGACAAGGCTTCCTCAGGCCCGTCCCACCAACGGAGGCCCTGGTGCACGGGCCTGGCCATACCTGGGAGATGTGCTGGACATAGGCGCAGATGGGCTCAGCCTCCGAGGGCTCATTCACTACAAAGTCCTCCCCGAAGTCACAGAACAGCTGCCTAGAGCAGGGAGCAGGGGCTGGGTCAGCACCCCTGGGCAGCACGCCCCCTGCTGGGAGAGGCTGAGGCTGGCACAGCCAGGAGCCCCCCCCCACATCCCAGCACCCCCTCCTGCCCTGCCCCCTCCCACCACCCC
Organism: Rafetus swinhoei; assembly: GCA_019425775.1. Lineage (NCBI taxonomy): Eukaryota > Metazoa > Chordata > Testudines > Trionychidae > Rafetus > Rafetus swinhoei. Next base: position 466,970 of record CM033435.1, on the reverse strand, counting down.
CTGGCGCAGGTAGCCTCTTGTGCTTACCCAGCCAGCCCCTTGGTGTCAGCCAGGACGAAGCGGATGTTGTGAGCATGGCAGATGTCGCTGACACGCAGCTGCTCCTCCAGGGGCGAGTTGGTCAGAACCACCACCTGAGCCAGGAGCCAGATTAGTGAGAGCAGGGTCTGGCTGTGCCCCGGCAGCCCAGGATGAGCCCCCCACAAGCCCAGGGCATGCCCCCAGGCTGGCAGGTTTCCGCTGCCTTTGGCATTAGCCAGCAGGGCACTTTGCTCCCTGTCACTGCGCAGCTCCCCACAAAGCTACAGCCCACCCCCGGACTCCCTGCCCTCCTCCCACTGGACTCAGAGGGGACCAACCCCTGCCCCTTCTTCCCCACCAGGACTCCCCACATTCTCCCCCTCCCATAGGCTCAGCTGGGACTTCCCCCCACGCTCTTCCTCCCCTGAGCTCAGCTGAACCCCCCCGGCACAGAGGGAACCCTCTCCACACTCATCCTCCTGCCGGGCGCAGTGGGGACCATCCCCTGGCTTCCCTCCCCGCCAGGCTCAGCTGGGAGCCCCCCCGCACTCTCTGTGCCTCCAGGAATTGGGCCGGGCCATGCTGGCAGTCTTGGGAAACAGAGCGACACCTGCCAGCCCTCAGCTCCCAGCTGCCCCATGCCAACGGCCTGGACCCAGCCAGCTCCTGCCTGCTTCAGGCCCCTGCCCCCCAGGCGTGGGTGCCTTACCTGGAAGGCTGCCAGGAAGCTCTCGGCCAGCTCCCCAGTGGCAGCTGTCACAGGCACGTAGCTGTTGAGCTCAGCCAGGCGCTGCCGGGAGGCCAGGGCTCGGTTCCGGCCTATGTCGCTCTCGGAGAGGAAGAACTGCCAGACAGCCCTGCGTCAGGGGTGCTGCTCTGCAGTGACGGGGGCCGCAGCCCCTCACCTACGGGAGGAGCTCTGCCCGCGTGGCACACGTCCTTCGTGTCTCCTGGACACAGTGCTCACCCGGGTACTGCCAGGGTTCCTGCCCAGCGCTCCCCGGGGAGGGGCCCCCAGCCTTGGGCCTCAGGGCTGCCCACGGCTCTGCTCCTGGGCTCCCCACTCACTCAGAAGACAGGGCTGGTGCAGGAGACATAGGGACTCGGGGAGCAAGCTCCCCACAGACAGGGGCCCCTTTTGCACAGCACCGGCTCTCTGCAGCCCAGGCTGTAGGAGAAGCCTGGGAAACTCCAGGCAGTAACCGGCCCTGAGCAGGGACTGAAGGGAACCCTGAGCCTGGCTGGGGCGGGGAGCCCAAAAGCAAGCACTTGAACCCGGAGGTTAAATTACCCCAGGCTGGGGCTGAGCAGGCCCATTCAGGGCTCATGGCCAGGACAGCGTAACAACCATTCCAAAGCCCCTTCTTCAGGCCTGCCCCCTTCCCCCCCCATCAAAGCAGGCTGGCAGCAGGGGGCCAGGAGGGGTGGGGCCCAAACTGCAGCCCTGCACTTGAGCAGGGTTGGAGCTTCCCAGAGCTGCACTGTATCTTGGAGAGCCGGGCACTGGGGACCGGATGAGGGAAGCTCGGCCTTGTTTCGGCATCTATGAGGTTTGGGGGCCAGCTGCAGGGAGTCAGCAGGCGAGGCTGCCGCCAAGTGCTCCAGATCACTGCGGCCCCTGCAGGGTGGGGCAGGCTGCCTTGGCTAGCTGTGGTGAAATTCTCAACGGACGCCGAGTCCCCCTCAGACCCTTGCTCCTGCTGGAGCCGTTCCTGAGGCAGCTGCTGCAGACAACTGGCCCCATGCAGGGAGCTGGGCGGGCGCAGGCTCTGGCAGCGTCCCAGCCCCGCAATGTGGGCATTTGCAGGCCAGTGCAGGCTGGGAGCTCCGTGCCCCAGGAGGAAGGGCCAGGGGCCAGTGAGGAGGGAGCCCAAGTCCCAAGCGCCCGAACCCGCGCTGGGTACCTGCGAGGAGAGGTCGCTCCACTGGGCCTTGCCCGAGTCATGCACGGTGACGGATTTCACCCCAGCCAGGACAATGTTCTTGGCAATCTCCACGCCCAGACCCTTCATCCCCGACACCAGCACCGTGGTGTCTGCCAGCCGCCGCATGGCCGCATGGCCCAGCACGTAGCTACAGGGCAAGCACAGCGGGCACATGGGGGAGAACAGAACGTGCAGCTGGCACAGCCCCTACTCGGCCACGGCCCATCCCCCTAGAATCCCTGCCCCACCTCAGCCCCTCCCCCGCCACGCCCCGCTGACCCTGACCCAGCCCCAGCCCGTGCTGACCAATCCCCCAGGGCCCAGCACTCACAGCTGCCGGGAGTAGAGGCCCTCGTCGATCTCGCCCAGGCTCCCGGAGCGCCTCATCCTGCTCCTGCGCAGTGTGGACACGGGCGAGGCAGGTGAGGCTGGTGCAGCCAGGAGGAGGAGGAGCTCTGCCCAGCCCTGCCTTGGAAAAGTACCAGGCTGGGGCTAAGTGGCCCTACGCCAGCTCCGAGCCCGGCTGCCACGGGCAATGGGACCTTCCACACAGCCCTCAGCTCCTGCCAGTGATTGGCAGGGACCAGCGTCCAGGCAGAGCTAGAGCCATGGTGCAGAGCACCCAGGGGCATCCCAGGCATCCCCTGGGGCTGCAACCGGGGAGGTCAGCCGACATCAGGCCGCTGCAACCAGAGGCTCCAGCCCCATCTCCAGCCTCTCTGGGTAGGGGGCTGGCTCCACAGGGCTCGGCGGTGAGATGGCAGACAGCTCTGTCCTGCCAGCCCCACACCCACAGCCGCAGTCCCAGCCCCATGACTGGCAGGAAAGTGAAAGTGAAAGTGAAAGGCTGAGACTGTGAGGGGGAAGGGAGCTGCTGCCAGGGCTGGAAAGGGGCTGCATTCCCCCAGCTCCTCCACCCCAGGGCAGCAGCCTGACCCAGCAGCACTGGGCAGGACCCTGAGCCACACAGGCCAACCCCCACCTGGCCCCCCAGGCGGGCTTGGCAGCATCCTCCTCCCAGCACCTCACCTGATGGAACTGTGGGGCTGAGAGGGACTGACCTGCCCCTGCCACCAAAGCTGGGCATAGGGCTGGTGGGCAGTGGCCTCTCTCAGACCGGCCCCATGAAGCAGGAAGAGAGCTCCCCTGGACACCCACTCAGCCTGGGCAGGGCTCAGCCACACTCCCTCCTGGGCACCAAGCTAGCCAGAGCAGAGCAGGGGCCCCTGCAGAGTGATGCAAAAGGATGAAGGAGCAGATGCCAGAAGCTCACAGAGCGAAGCAGAAACAGGCCAGTGACCAATCCCCACCCAGCGCCTGTCCTGGGGCTGCCAGCCCTGCACTTGGGTCTCGCTCCCACAGGCATGCCGGGGGCACCATGCCCAGCCCAGCACCAGCCCTGGGGAGCTGCTAGGGTTCAGGCCCCATGGGATGGCTACTGAACCTGCCTGGCCCAGCACTTACCCAGCCAGCCAGTACAGCACAGCCGCCTGCCTGCAGCACAAGTGGGAGCAGGAAACGCCAAAGCCAGAAACAGCTGCCTCCTGGCTCAGCCTCTTAAAGGCGCAGACACATCGCCTGTGCCACGGGCAGGGGAGGATGCCAGAGCTCTGCTGGGGACGGGTGGGCCCACATGCAGTGGGCAGTGAAGGACACTGGAGCTCTGCCAGGGCGCAGGGGCAGCAGGGATGCTGGAGCTCTACCAGGGCAAACCTGGGTGTGCGGTCACTGGGGAGGCAAGAGCTCTGCGGGGGGCGGGTGGGCCGAGGGGCACCTGAGCTCTGCCAGAATGCAGGGGGGCACAGGGCAGCAGGGATGCTGCAGTGTAGGGAGGGCATGGTCTGGACACAGCCAGAGCATTCCCCTCAGTAGACACATCCACCAGGCCTTTGTGCGTGGCCCAGGCTGGCACAGTGCACTGTGGACTGTATACAGATGAGGGGAGTCTGGTACCCTGCAGCTGGTTCCCGGGGTTCCCGGCATCATGCAGCCCCTGTCCCTCCTCACCCTGATGTCTGGGAGTGACGCTGCCAGTGGGGGGGGGCGCTGCAGCGTCTCGGGGCACCCGATGCTGTCAGTCACTGTGCAGCCACCACAAGGGAGCTTGCTTGGGCGCCGGGGGGCAGCCCCCCAGCAGCTCACTCGTCTGCAGACTATGCAGCCCTGCCGGCCAATGCCCCCCCCGCCTGCACCACCACTGGCTCCGCACCGACCCCAGAGCCCGGCCCCCGACTGCCTCAGTTTACCCGCTGTGGGAGGCTCCTGCAGACACGGGGCGGGGGGAGCGTCGGGCGCCACCAGCTGCCCCCTGCAAGTGCCCGGAGCCCCCTAGCCCTTCTCGTGGCGCTGCAGGGCTCGGGGGCAGGAGCATCGCGCAGGGGTAGGTAGGAGGGGCGGGGTCAGTGCGGAGGGGCGGGGCCTGGCTGTGGGAGAGGGTGGCTCTGCCGGGGCGTGCGTAGAGCGATGGGCTGGGAGGGGCGTGGCCTGGCGGTGGGAGGCGGGGTCAGTGCGGAGAGGGGCGGGGCGAGCTGTAGCGCGTGCGCAGAACGATGGCGGAGCCGTGGCCGGGCTGGGAGGCGCCGGGCCGGGCGCTGCGGGGTCTGGCCTGGCTGGGGCAGGAGTTCGCGGCCGACTGGGCGGCCCAGGACCTGCGGGCCGCGCTCTTCCAGCTGCTGCTGCTCTGGCTGGGCCTCAGCCTGCTGGGCATCCACCTGGCCTGGCGGTGGCACGGGGCCCGCGTCAGCCGCCTCTGCTGCCGCCCAGGTACCCCCGCCCCCGCCCGCCCCATCCTGCCCGGACCGGACGCCCCGCCCTATTCCCCGGCCAGACCGGACCCGGCCCCGCCACCTCCCCTGGCTGGGCCGGCCGGACCGGACCGACCCCTGCCCCATCCCTGCCCGGACCGGAGCCCCGGCCCCACCGCCCTCGCCCCGGCCCTATCCCCGCCCCGGACCTGCCGCCCTCCCCGGCCCGACCGGACCTCTCCCCCGGCCCAGCAGGCCCCCTGCTTGCCCAGAGAATCCATTGCCCAAGCAGGAGTCCTTCGTGGGCAGCAGGGGAGGGGCTGGCTCGTGCCCAGCAGCTCCCTGGTATCCAGAGCAGAGCCGGGGCTGTCCCGGGCTGAGCCCCGTCTGGCCCACTCTGAGTGCTCCTTGGTCTTGTTTCCAGGCACAGGCGGCCAGAACGGAGGAACCCCTGATGGCTCTTCGCGTTTCTCCACCTGGTGAGTGCTGCCCGCTGCCATGCCTGGAGGGGTCTGGTCCTGCCCCACCTCCCCCAAGGACAGCCACAGGCCTCCGCACCAATTGGTCCTAGCTGGACCCACCAGCAGGGAGAGCTCTACCACACCTGCTCCGGGGGGGCACCCCAGTGGTGGTTCCTGTGCCCAGACACTGGCAGCAGGGCCGCATTGCCCGAGGACCCGAGCCATCCTTTCCCACTTGACACTGGGTGCCCACTGCCCACCAGGCCTCAGGCATCTCCCACACGCCCTGCAGCCCTGGCTACGCGCCTGCTCTCTTCTTGCCTCCTGCAGGGACAGCTCCAGCGATGAGGCTGTGAAGACGCACAGGGAGTGAGGCTGGACAGACACATGGATGTGCAGTGGGCGGGAGCATACCTGGGACAGCTCCAACTGGAGGAATTGGCCTCGCAACTTTGCTGGGCTGGGAGACTGCAGCCATGTCACCCAGGAGCAGGGAGCTGTCCAGCCAGGTGGCACGTGCCCGTCCCCGCTGGACTCTGCATGGCCTCTCAGGCAGGGCAAGCTGCCCCCTTGCCCCTTTGGTCACTTCTGGGTGCATCGGTGCTGCCCTTCCCCCCGCCTGTCTCAGCTCCAGCAGCGCCCATAGGCCTGTGACTCTAATGTATGTGGGGGGCACTGAATGGTCTGTGCTTAGCCCTGCTGCCCAGCTTAAATTCTCCCTGGCACATGCCCTCAAGCCCTGTTCTGAGCCCGCCCCCCAACTCTGTGCACTGATGAGCCAAAAAGCTTCCCTATTCCCCCCCCCCCGGGAGCAGAGCCCCATGCTTCTCAAGCTCTTATTCCCCCAGTGCTCCTCGGGGGGATCCTGTGCATCCTGTAGCCCCTGCTGCTCCTCGGGGCAGGGTTCTGCCTGGCACAGGGGGCTGCAGGGCAGGCTGGCAGTGCCAGCTGCCATCCCATTGTTACATGAGGTGGGAGCAGAGCTGAGCTGCCCACCTGCCTGGGGTGTGATGGGATGTGGGAGGCCTGGGGCAACAGCAGGGCTGCCAGCTCCCACGCTGCACCCCACATGCCATCCACCTTCCCTGGCCAGTGCTACCTGCCAAGGTGCCAGCTGTTGGGAGCAGCATGTTTGTGGCAGAGGGACCCTCCAGCACTAGTAGCTGGCCCAGGCACTGCCAGTCTCACCAGCACTGAAGGAGGGGCTCTCTGCACCTGGGGAGCAGTAATGCTAGTGCTCTGACAGGGGGTGGCACTGCTGGGCCTGGAGTCTGGTACCTTTAGGACAGGACAGGCCCTTGCCACAGCACCACCTACTACTGCACCTAGCCAGGGCCTGGCCCCAGCCCTGGCCTTGCTGTACCTGCTGACTGGATTAAACTCCTCTGCTGTGAGTGCTGCCCTTCCTTTGCTGGGGTCATGGGCTGCGTCTCCCCTGGCTCACCCTGGCCCCAGTCCTCAGGGGGAGGGGCCCTAGCTGGCAGATGGCAGCCACCTTGAACCTCTTGTCTTCCTCCTTGGGTGGGATCGGGTTCCCTGGCCTCACCCCCGGCTGGGGCCAGGGCAGGGATGAAGCAGATGCCTCCTGGGTCAGGGTGGAAGGCCCCCTGCAGACCCATCCTGGCAGGGGCAGAGGGGCGCAGCCCCCATGGCTCCTTTCGAATGGGCCCACTGGCACCTGGCTCACCTGCAGCACAGTGCCCGCTCTCCCCTGTTCTTGTGAGGGCAGGTGTGCTGGTCTCCGATGGGCTGCCCTGGCCCAGCTTCTGCCCCACTGGGGATTTTGGGCTCCATGCCAGCAGGGGAGGAGCCAGGCATGAGTGGTGGTGGTGGGCACTGCCTGTCTCCCACCTAGTCCAGGGAGAGATGAGCGGCCAGGCAGGAGTGGAGTCAGGGTCTTTAATGGACAATCACAGCCCAGGTATGGATATGGGGCATGCCCAGCTGGTTCTCACCTTGCCAGCCTGCCTGACAGCACGGGGAATGGCTGGCTGCATTGGGCATCTGCAGCAGGCCACACCGTGCCTGGAAATGGGGCCCAGCTGCTCACTCCCCACAGCAACCCACAGACTGGCCTGCTCAGCTGGGTCTCAGACGGGGCTGGAAGGTGCCTAGATATTGGGATACCCAGCCCTACCAGAATGGGAGGTGCTATGGGGCCAGGCTGCCCCGTGGGAAGTTCTGAGGGGGGACCTGGCCCCGTGGTGGGGCAGAGAGGTGCACACTGATTGGTGGATGTGGGGCGGGGAGTGAGGCCTCATTTGAGGGTGTGGTAGCGGGTGGGCACGAAGGGCATCTTGGTGACCAGGGCAGGGCAGCTCTTCTTCCGCACCTCCACCGTCAGCACCGTGCCCACGCGGCTGTGCTCGCCTGCCACGTAGCCCATGGCCACGTTCTTCCTCAGGCAGGGGAAGGGGCAGCCGCTGGTCACTTCACCTGGCACAGCAAGTAAAAGGGCCAGTTAGGGGGTGCACTGCTGGGCCAGCCCCTGCCAGGGCCCAGCTGGGCAGGTGCCCGCATGTGCCCTGCAGCGTGGGATCCAGCCTGGGCCACGGGAGGACGGCTGCCCCGGGCTGCAGTGCAGGGAAGGGAGGGAGAGCTGTGCCTGCCCAGCCCCGCGGTTGCTCTCACCTACCGATGGGCCTGCCCTCCAGGCTCAGGATGGGCGTGTGTGGCCGGATGGGGGGCCCCGTGGAGGTCAGCCCCACGCGCTTCCGCTTCACGCTCCCTCTGATCTGGGACACGATGGCAGCGGCCCCAGGGAAGTCCATGGTCGCACGGCGCCGCTTTCCTGCGAGGCAAGACACCGAATGGGGGTGGGGCCCCACTGGGCTCCAGCACCTCCCCCGCCACCAGGGCGCGCTCATCTCCCAGGCTCCTGCCCGACGTGCTGCCCCTCTTACCCAGGGTCCACACCAAAGCTGCCTCCACTGGGGTGGTTGTCTCGTCAATGTCGTTGCCATAGAGACAGAGCCCGGCCTCCAGGCGCAGGCTGTCCCTGGCTGCCAGCCCCGCCAGCTGCACTTCTGGGTCCTTGAGCAGCAGCTCCGCCAGCTCCACGGCGTGGCCCGTGGGCACGGAGATCTAAGCCGAGCAATGGCAGGCGTGGTCAGTGCCAGAGCTCCCAGGCAGTGCTGTGCCACCCTGCCCCTCCCGCAGCCCCCCAGGGCTGGCAGCACAGTACCTCTACGCCATCCTCTCCGGTGTAGCCGCAGCGCGTCACCCTGCAGCCGGGTACCCCAAACACGCCCATCACGGCGCTGCTCATGAAGGGCAGCTTGCTCAGGTCGTCCGACACGCCCGCCTGCAGCACCCGCGCCGCTGAGGGACCTGGCAAGACAGCAGGGTGAGCAGGGGCTGGTGGCGCCCTTGGAGCGAGTGCCCACCCTGGCAGTTGGGGTGGAGTGTCGGGTCGGTACAGGAGAAGTTTGGGTATTTCTGACGTGGAGTCAGTCATGGCCAGCAAGTACAGAGCCAGGCCTGGGCATTGCCACCAGCAACGCCACCCCCGGCCGCTCTGCCTGGACCCTGCCAGCCAATCCCCAGGCCTGTTTGCCAACACCCCCTGCCCAGGGGCACAGCAGGGCAAGGGGGTTGTGCCAGAGCACCCTGCCCAGTCCCCATGCCCGTGGGGAGTGCCCCCCAGCCAAATCCCATTGCGTCCCACCTGCTCAGCCAGCGTGTGGGCTCAGGGTGACCCCTTGGGGAAGGGGCGGGGCCCTGGCGTGGGGATGTTTGCAGCGGGGGAGGGAGGCGCTGTTACCTTGCAGAGCCAGCAGCGCGTTCTCCGAGATCTCCAGGTGCACGTCTGCACCCGCGGCCTGCAGCTCCTGCGCTCGGCCCTGGGACGGAGACAAGTGCAGTGGGAACAGGGCCCACTGCCCAGCTGGAGACCAGGCCAGGCCCACATGGCAATGCAGCCTCAGACGTGCCTCCAGCCCCAGAGAGGCCCAGGGGATCCATTCCTGGACCCCCAGGCAGGGCACCAGCCAAGTGAAGCCAACGCTCCCCACCAGCCTCGGGGATCCGCCACACACATACCCGCATGAGAGCCCAGTCCTTGTCCCTGCAGCCGGCGTTGGACACCACGTAGAGGTGCTGCTCCGAGGTGCTGGTCACAATCAGGTCGTCAAGGATGCCTCCCTCCTCGTTGGTGAAGAGAGACAGAGTGCCCTGCGAGCAGAGCCACGCTCAGCCCAGTGCCCCCCCGGCAACTCCAGGCACAGGCAGCGGTCACCAGCACGCCATGCCGCGTCTCCCAATGGCTCTTCGGCGAGAGACCCATGCCAGCCCGGGCCTGCCCCTGCCCCTCACTCCCCACCCGCAGCCCCGCCAGCCCGGGCCTGCCGCTGCCCCTCACTCCCCACCCGCAGCCCCCCCAGCCCGGGCCTGCCGCTGCCCCTCACTCCCCACCCGCCGCCCCCGCCAGCCCGGGCCTGCCGCTGCCCCTCACTCCCCACCCGCCCCGGGCCTGCCGCTGCCCCTCACTCCCACCCGCCGCCCGGGCCTGCCGCTGCCCTCACTCCCCACCCGCCAGCCCGGGCCTGCCGCTGCCCCTCACTCCCCACCCGCCGCCCCTGCCAGCCCGGGCCTGCCGCTGCCCCTCACTCCCCACCCGCAGCCCCCGCCAGCCCGGGCCTGCCGCTGCCCCTCACTCCCACCCGCAGCCCCGCCAGCCCGGGCCTGCCGCTGCCCTCACTCCCACCCGCAGCCCCTAACCCCGGCCCTGCCGCTGCCCCACCCAGCCCCCGGCCCTACCGCTGCCCCTCCTCCCCACCCGCAGCCCCCGACCCCCGGCCCTGCTGCTGCCCCTCCCTCCCCACCCGCAGCCCCCGGCCCCCGGCCCTGCCGCTGCCCCTCCTCCCCACCCGCAGCCCGACCCCCGGCCCTGCCGCTGCCCCCTCTCCCCACCCGCAGCCCCTGGCCCCCGGCTCTGCCACTGCCCCCTCCTCCCCACCCGCAGCCCCTGGCCCCCGGCCCTGCCGCTGCCCCTCCTCCCCACCCGCAGCCCGACCCCTGGCCCTGCCGCTGCCCCTCCCTCCCCACCCGCAGCCCCCGACCCCCAGCCCTGCTGCTGCCCTCCTCCCCACCCGCAGCCCCTGGCCCCCGGCCCTGCCGCTGCCCCTCCTCCCCACCCGCAGCCCCTGACCCCCCGGCCCTGCCGCAGCCCCTTCCAGCCCGGCCCTGGGCTCTCCCCCACCTTCGCCGGTGCCCCTCCCCCCGGCCCACAGCCCGGTTCTCTGCCTACCCGAGGGGGATGGGGTGTTTTGTGGTGGGTTTGTGTGGATCCCCAGCTCTCCTGACAGGTGGGCAGCTGCGGTGGTGAGACGTAGTGGGGGGGGCCGTCTGCTCTAGTGGCCCTGGGCCCACTGTGGTTGGGCATTCGCTGGTTGCTGTGTGCGCCCCCTACTGGCCTGTGGCTGTAGCACTGCCCAGCGGGGGGGCGCCCTGAGCACCAGCCGTAGACCATGTCCAGCCAAGGGTTCTCACCTGACCAGGGAAGGGGGGTGACTACCTGGGGGAGGGGTGTCCGGTGGTGTTGAGAAGGGGCAGTCTTGGCTGGGAAACATGAAGAGGACAGACTAAGCCGAGTGCCTGTGGACCCCACCCCAAGGGGTCTGAGGCTGCCGGCCCCTCACTCCGCTGCCCACGTCGAGCCCAGGCTGGGCTGTGCCTCTGAGGAGCCATACACCCTCTCTGTTCCACTGGCCAGTGGAGTCCCATCTTGCTGCAGACGGGGGACAGGGTCGGGGGTCCCTGGCGCGTCGGGGGGGTGGCTATGCCTCCTGTGATGGCTGGGGCAATGCTCTGTGCTCATTGTGAACCGTCTGGCTCAGAAGTGACCCACATGGCATCGCTGCCTCAGGGTGAGAAGTGCTGGAGCCATAGAGCCACCAGGACTGGCTGGGCTAGGAATCACACAGCAGTTCCCCTGGCTCTTCCCCACAGGAGCCAGGCTGCTGTGCCCAAGCAGCAAGGACACAGGGGGTCTAGGGCCTGGGCCCCCTTAGTGGTGGCTCTGCACATGCCTAGGCCCCGCTGCTGGTGTCTCCAGAGGGCCATCCTGGCTGTCAGTCTGTCTGTCCACGCCAAGCAGAGGGCGTTTTACACCCACCGTACCTGATCCGGTTTCAGCTCCGCGATGTCCCCAACCACCAGGCTCTCCATGAACTTCACCCGGTCCCGGCCAAACACCTTGGTCTGGGGAAGAGAGGTGGCTGAGGCCTGGCCATGCGGGATGCAGGGCTAGTTCTTTGCTGCATAGACATCAGGGCTCCTTGCTGGATCCCACCGGTGCCTGGACGTCTGCACAGCAGCCCCACGTGCCAGTCCCACAGCCTGAATGGGCTGGCCAGGGACAGTGTGAGACCTGCCTGCCAACCCAGCCGCCATGGCAGAGAGCTCCCGTCAGCCTGGCCCAGCTGCCCTCCGCCAGTCCCAGAGCGCCCCAGGCTGGCCCTGCCCCTGCTGGCACAGGTGGGACTTGGGCATTACCATATTTGTCAGGTGCGGGGGAGAGTGAGTGAGCCAGGACTCCTGGGTTCCATTCTCTGCTCTGCCTGGACTTGCTGAGTCCCTGCCACGGTTTCAGAGAGCCACAGCTCCAGTCCTGGCTGGCCCTGCCTGGGCCTCAGTTTCCCCATCTGGGAGCGACAGCTGCACCTGTCTTAGTGCTCTCAGGTGAGCTGGGAGCCCTGGTGAGCTGTGCCGCCAGGCCAGGGGAGCGGCTGGGGCAGGCGACAGTACCTGCAGCATGTGGGAGACATCGAAGAGTGAGCAGTGCCGGCGGGTGTGCAGGTGAGACTCCAGGTGGCCCGGCACGTACTGCAGGGGCATGCTCCAGCCAGCAAAGTTCACCATCCTGCCTCCCTGCTGCTGGTGGAAGGCGTGGAGGGGTGTCTGCTTCAGGCCATCCTGGGGGCAAGAGGGCAGGATTAGGCCGGCCTGGCACTAACACACCCCACCGTGGGAGACGGGTCCGCAGGCAGCACTCAGGGGCAGACTGCCACCCACGGGCCATGCTGCCAGTCGCCACGGGGCACAGCTCACAGGCCCCTCTCCCCGGCAGGCTCAGGGTGGCAGGCGGCTGGCACAATCAGCCCATCCCTGGCCAGGGCTGGGAGCACGCCCAGGACTGCAGCTTCCCGCCCCTCCCTCCCACTGCCCAGCGCTCGCCTCACTGCGTGGGGCTGTGCTGCAGCAGGGCATTGGCACCCTGCCCCAGAGTAAGTCAGTGCCAGGCACGGCTCAGGCCCAGGGCTGCAGGCTCCTGGGGGACCCCAGGCCCCCTTAGGCTCTGAGGGCATGGCTGGAGCCCCCGTGGGCTGGGCAGTGCAAGCAGCTGCCCCAGATGGGATGGTCTGGGGGCACTTCCCCCTTACTCTGGGCTCCCATTCCAGACCAGCCAGAGACCCTGGCTCAGAGCCAAGCCACAGGCCTGCACTCACGCGGCTAATCCAAAAATCCTGAGAAGAGTCACATGCCCCAGAGCCCCTGCCCAGGCGCTCTGGAGTCACCGGCCTGTTCAGCCACCAGGTTTCTGGCTCCCCCAGAACTGCCCCCTACTGCAGGGGGTTGAGGACCCCTGGGCTAGGGTGTGTTCCCAGGCTGGCCCACAATAGGCAGCAGGGGCACATCGCCCCCCACTCCCATCTCTGTGGCCATCCCCAGCAACAAGACACCAGGCACGGAGCAGCATCCCCTTCCCCCAGGCCGAGAGCCAGCATGTGGCACCTTCCGGCCACTTATGGCCCCAGGGCGAGACAGGCCCAGCCCCCCACCCTGCTGAGACAGAGCGAGAGCCCCAGGCTGGCATCTGGGCCTGCCCGCTGGAGGGGGGGTGAGGGTTGTGTTTACTGACGGGGGAGCACTCTGGGCGCCGCGTGCATGGATCCAAGGGAGCTCCCGCCCTTTGCCCAGCACGTGCCCTTCGTTATCGGTAACAGGCATGTCTAAGGTCACTGCGGGGAAGGCAGCCTGCTGTCCCTGCCGCTTGCTTTGCTCCCCCTCCACCGGGTCTCCCATTCCCAGCCTAGATCAGCAGTGAGAATCCATGGTGATCATTAGGGTTCAGAGTTGGGCCAGGCTGCAGGCTGGCCGCACTCTCAGGCAGCCCCACCACACAGGGAGGGGGACCGGGACAGCTGGAGGAGCAAAGGGAGAGATGATGGCAGTGTACAGAGGGGAGGGACCATTTGGGGCCATGGGGGGGACAGCAGACAAAGGGGTTGGGGTTACAAAGTAGAGCCCCACAAATCCGTGATATCTGCTCTTGAGCTGCGCGCAGCCACCAAGGATGTAGACACCAATATTCACAGCTGGCTTTTGCGGCTATGGATTTTTTATCTGCACAGGGCTCGAATACAAAGCACAGGCAGGAGACATGGGCAGGAGGGAGGTGGACAAAGAGCACAGTCATGAAGACTAGTTGGGGGCAGTCGAGGTTGCAGGGAGGGGCAGTTGGAGACTGTGTGTGGGGCAGGGAGAGGCAATTGGGGGCAATGTATGGGGCTGCAGAGAGGGGCAGTTGGGAGAAAAGGGGGAGTCAAGGGGCAGTTGGGACTCAGAGGGGAGTTAGGGTCCCCGGGCAGTGGGGGTCTTGAGGGGGGATGGGATTCCATGGAGCAGTGGGGGGCTCAGAGGGAGTTGGGGTCCCGCGGGAAAGTGGGGGCTCAGAGGGGGGACTGGGGTCCCGCAGGGCAGTGGCAGTCCTGAGGGGGCATGGGGTCCCGTGGGGCAGTGGGGCTCAGAGGGGGGTTAGGGTCCCGTGGGGCAGTGGAGGTCCTGAGGGGTGATGGGGTCCCATGGGGCAGTGGGGGCTCAGAAGGGGTTGGGGTCCCACGGGGCAGTGGGGGCTCAGAGGGGGGGTCCTGCGGGGCAGTGGGGGCTCAGAGGGGGGACTGGGGTTCCGCAGGGCAGTGGCGGTCCTGAGGGGTTGGGGTTCAGCGGGGCAGTGGAGGCTCAGAGGGGGTTAGGGTCCCGTGGGGCAGTGGAGGTCCTGAGGGGATGGGGTCCCGTGGGGCAGTGGGGGCTCAGAAGGGGTTGGGGTCCCGGGCAGTGGGGGCTCAGAAGGGGGTTGGGGTCCCACGGGCAGTCGGGACTCAGAGGGGAATTGGGGCCCCTGGGGCAGTGGAGGTCCTGAGGGGGATGGGGTCCTGCGGGCAGTGGGGGCTCAGAGGGGGACTGGGGTTCCGCAGGGCAGTGGCGGTCCTGAGGGGGTTGGGGTTCAGCGGGGCAGTGGAGGCTCAGAGGGGGTTAGGGTCCCGTGGGGCAGTGGAGGTCCTGAGGGGATGGGGTCCCGTGGGGCAGTGGGGGCTCAGAAGGGGTTGGGGTCCCAAGGGGCAGTGGGGGCTCAGAAGGGGGTTGGGGTCCCACGGGGCAGTCGGGACTCAGAGGGGAATTGGGGCCCCTGGGGCAGTGGAGGTCCTGAGGGGGATGGGGTCCCGCGGGGCAGTGGGGGGCTCAGAGGGGACTGGGGTTCCGCAGGGCAGTGGCGGTCCTGAGGGGGATGGGGTCCCGTGGGGCAGTGGGGGCTCAGAAGGGGGTTGGGGTCCCGCGGGGCAGTCAGGACTCAGAGGGGAATTGGGGCCCCCTGGGGCAGTGGAGGTCCTGAGGGGGGATGGGGTCCCGTGGGGCAGTGGGGCTCAGAGGGGGTGGGGTCGCGGGGCAGTGGAGGTCCTGAGGAGGGATGGGGTCCCGTGGGGCAGTGGAGGCTCAGAGGGGGTTAGGGTCCCGTGGGGCAGTGGGGTCAGAGGGGTGGGGTCCCGCGGGCAGTGGGGGCTCAGAGGGGGTGGGGTCCCGTGGGGCAGTGGAGGTCCTGAGGGGATGGGGTCCCGTGGGGCAGTGGGGGCTCAGAGGGGGATGGGGTCCCGTGGGGCAGTGGGGGCTCAGAGGGGGTGGGGGTCCGCGGGGCAGTGGGGGCTCAGAGGGGGTGGGGTCCCGCGGGGCAGTGGGGGCTCAGAGGGGTGGGGGTCCCGTGGGGCAGTGGGGGCTCAGAGGGGGTTAGGGTCCCGTGGGGCAGTGGAGGTCCTGAGGGGGATTGGGTCCCGCAGGGGCAGTGGGGGCTCAGAGGGGTGGGGTCCCGCGGGGCAGTGGGGGCTCAGAGGGGGTGGGGGTCCCGCGGGGCAGTGGGGGCTCAGAGGGGGTTAGGGTCCCGTGGGGGCAGTGGGGCTCAGAGGGGTTAGGGTCCCGTGGGGCAGTGGAGGTCCTGAGGGGGGATTGGGTCCCGTGGGGCAGTGGGGCTCAGAGGGGGTTAGGGTCCCGTGGGGCAGTGGGGCTCAGAGGGGGTGGGGTCCTGGGGCAGTGGGGGCTCAGAGGGGGTTAGGGTCCCGTGGGGCAGTGGGGGCTCAGAGGGGGTTAGGGGTCCCGTGGGGCAGTGGGGCTCAGAGGGGGTGGGGTCCTGCGGGGCACTGGGGGCTCGGGGGGGCGGGCTGTGGGGATCGCACCCGGACGCCGGGGGTCCTTCCATTCCCGCTCACCGGCCCGGAGCTGCAGCGTCGCCGCCCGCCCGCCCCGGGCTCCCAGCCCCGGGGCCCGACCCGCAGCGCAGCCCGGCCGCCCGCCCGCAGCATCCCGCAGCCTGTGAGCCCGGCCCGGGCCCGCCCCCGGCATGGCAGGCTGGGAAACGCGGCGGGGGGAGGGGGCTGAGAGGGAGGGACTTAAAGTAGGGGGGGTAGCCGCGGGCTTAGCTGGGAGGGGGAGATCAGCCTGGGGGCGGGGTTTAGTGCGGGGCGGGGAGCAACCGGGGTGGGGGGGGTGCGGCGCTGGTGTCCCCCCAGCTGTGCTCCAGGTATACTCCAGTCCCGGCAGAGGGAGAGTTTGGCTTGCAGGGGACAAGGGGGGTTGGGGCTCCCAGGGGCTGTGGGACCTGGGCCCACCTCCCCATTATACCCCTGACCCCCATCAGACTCAGCCACTGCTGGCTCCTGCCCAGCCCCCTGCAGGCCTGGACCCCCCTGCTCCCAGCTGGCGGATCAGAGGCAGAGCCCTGCAGTCTCAGGTGTGTGCCCATGCTCCGGCCTGTGTGCTAGCAGTGCAGGAATGCGCCTGAGACCAGACGGGTGGGTGGCTGCGGTGCCCGCCCAGCTCTCCAGGGCTTGAGGCTGTAACCCACAATGCCAGGTGGGGGTGCTCTGGGCCTGGAGCTCCCATCCTGCAGCAGCATCCCTGGGCTCATGCACACTCATCTTGGAGGAGTCAGCATGTGGCTTCCCTCATGGAGCCCCATTGCACCCCCATCCCTTGGAGTGTCCCCTGCCTGTGCAGAGCCCAGCACAGGCCCCTCCTCCAGTCTGCCTGCTTCATCCAGTCACTCTGCCCAGCGAGCTCCTCTTGGGCTGAAGGAATATGGGGAACACACTGCACTAGTGTTGATACTGACATAACGTTACAAGGCATCTGACCAGATGCAGATGTAAGGAATCTATAGCTATGTTATTTGCCATATATGATCTTGTTTCTAGCTTCACTTTTGTATTGTGAAAAGTCTCAGAGGGGGGAGCTGTGTTAGTCTGTATCTGCAAAAACAAGGAGTCCTGTGGTACCTCGAAGACTAAGAGATTCATGGTACAGTTTCCTGAAACTAACATATTTTGAACATAACTATATTTCCTATCTTGTGTTGTTTCTGGGTAACATCCCCAGACTGACTGGCACGAGCAGTGCTTAGTTTGATGACCCACCAAGGGTCAGCAGCTATATAATGAACCCTTTGAAAAGCCAGGGGCTACACCTTGAGTTAGCAAACCATGTAAGGGCCTGCCTCTGGCCAGAACTCTTGGGCTTTTCGAGGCCATGTGCTGCAAGGCTTGTGTTCGGGACCCAGGAAGTTCACCCACATGGGAAATAGATAAAAGCCAGAACCGGCATTTCCACCCTTTTTTTGTCTACAATCCTGCTTCTTATCTCTGGTGTAACAAGCTGAAGCTCTGAATAAAAACCAATCCGAGCTGCAGCTGTATTTCAGAATAGTAATAGAGATGTAGCCATGTTAGTCTAGTTTAGCTGAAACAAAAAACAGGATGATGTAGCACTTTAAAGACTAACAAGATGGTTTATTAGGTGATGAGCTTTCGTGGGCCAGACCCACTTCCTCAGATCAAATAGTGGAAGAAAATAGGCATGACCATAAATACCAAAGGGATACAATTAAAAAAAAAAAAAGTGAACACATATAGAAAGGACAAATCAAATTTCAGAAGAGAGGGGGGATAAGTGGGGAGGTAAATGTCTTTGAGCTAATGATATTAGAGGTGATAATTGGGGAAGCTATCTTTGTAATGGGTAAGGTAATTAGGGTCTTTGTTAAGAACCCGGCGTAAAGTGTCAAATTTAAGCATGAATGACAGTTCAGAGGTATAGCCCCCAACTTAAACCCGTCCAACATATTATCAATAAACTACAACCTATACTAGAACAGGATACTACCCTCCGAGAGGCTCTGGGAGACAGACCCATAGTCTCCTACAGACAACCACCTAACCTCAGGATGATTCTTACCAACAACCACAGGACATACCACACTACTACCAACCCTGGGACTTTTCCTTGCAACAAACCCCGTTGCCAGCTTTGTCCACATATTTACTCTGCTGACACCATTATTGGACCTAACCAATTCAGTTATAAGATCAAGAACACATATTCCTGCTCATCCAGAAATATAATCTATATCATCATGTGCCGACAGTGTCCATCTGCTATGTACATTGGACAAACGTCTCAGACGCTTCGCCAAAGAATCAATGCCCACAAAACGGATATCAGACAGTATCACAAAGAAAAAACAGTTTCTTGCCATTTCAACCAGAAAGGGCATTGTCTCAATGACTTGATTACCTGCATCCTGCTTCAAAGACATTTTCACACCAGGCTTGAGAGAGAAACCTCTGAACTGTCATTCATGCTTAAATTTGACACTTTACGCCGGGGTCTTAACAAAGACCCTAATTACCTTACCCATTACAAAGATAGCTTCCCCAATTATCACCTCTAATATCATTAGCTCAAAGACATTTACCTCCCCCCCCCACTTATCCCCCCTCTCTTCTGAAATTTGATTTGTCCTTTCTATGTGTGTTCACTTTTTTTTTTTTTTATTGTATCCCTTTGGTATATATGGTCATACCTATTTTCTTCCACTATTTGATCTGAGGAAGTGGGTCTGGCCCACGAAAGCTCATCACCTAATAAACCATCTTGTTAGTCTTTAAAGTGCTACATAGTCCTGTTTTATGTATTTCAGAGGCACTTTCAAGCCAGCAAACTCACCAATACCGCCCCATTATAGACTCTGAAGTCTAACAACTCTTTTCGCCCTTTTATGGCCTTTAGTTTTAGAGACTCAAGGACTGTCTGCCCGTGTGGTATTCTGGGTAAGAGCCAAACCAGTATTGAGCCGGTAACGTGGCTGGCCCTGTGGGGGCAGAACATTTGATCTGAGCAGAGCTTTCAAATAGCTTCTCGCTGCACTGGACCAAGGTGCTGACTGGGAGCCAGAGACCCAAAATGCAAGAGGCTGCACAATTGCTTTTTTCACAAGCAGAGTGAGATTGGTTGGGGAGTTTAACACCAGCGTTGACCACCAGTTATGGGGGTGTCTGCTCTCTCTTGCAGCCTGGCCTGACCTCGGTGCGCTTGGCGAGGACTGCCTGGGTCATGCTAAGTCACACGTGCCAAGTGCCTTACACCCAGAGTCCTTGGAAGGAAAAGGGCAAGGGACCTAAACTGAGCAGGTCATGCACTGCGTCCTCAGGAGGGTAGAGGTGGAATGCCCTCTCCTGGGGCAACACTGCCTTTCCTCACTCACCCCCACATGCCTAGAGCTGAATGAGCCCTTGTGCTGCACCCCCCCCCCCTTCTGAGAGCCCAGGGAGGGCTGGGCTAGGCACAGGCCTGGGAGCAGCCCCAGGAACCACCACGCTGGGCCCCAGGGAGGTGATGATGCCCAGGCCACCTGAAGGGATGGGATTTGCCAGCTGCTGTGCTCCAAGAAACCACTAGCACTGCTCAGCTTCGGGGTTGTTTATTACAACAGCCAGGTGCAGATCCAGCAAGTGCACGATGCTTCCCACTGTGGGCCCAGGCAGACCAGGGGTGAGCCCTGGGGGCAGTGGCTATCGGTGGGAACAGCATGGCTTGGTGCAGCCCAAGACCTACTCCTGACTTGGCCAGGCCAGGCCCTGCTGCAGCCGGGAGACAGGCCCAAGCGGGGGCAGGACTAGGAGAGCAGGGCTCACGCCACGGCTCTGCTCCACGCTGCTTACATGACCTTGAGCAAATCTCTCTGGGGCTCAGTTGCCAGTGGCTAGGGCCAGCCCCTCCCAGGCAGCAAAGGCTGCTCCCGCCCTGGAGAGGCCAGTCTGTTCACCTCCCGCCACTGCCCAGGCCTAGCTCACTGGCAAGGGAGATGGGCACTACCCTTAGTCCCAGGGACAGAGCCAGTCACACCAGTACCCAAACCACGCAAGACACTCCCAGCAGTTAATAGCACAAAGCCAGGCTTGGCGGCTGTAGGGGTCCCAAAGACACACCCCCTCATCTGCTTTTCTGCAGTCGGGGCAGGGTCCCAGAGCAGCTCACACCCCAGCATTACCCAGGGAGTAGGGAGCAGGCCTGGGCAAGAACCCCCAGCACCTGGGGCTGGGGCTCCAGGACAGCAAGAGTTTGAATCTCTTCCATGCACCTGAGCTGGGCAGCCTGGGGCCAGGGAGGGGCTGGGGTCCAAGTCACCATCTTCAGAGTTTGCATGGTTGAGTTGGGTCAGCTGGGGCTGGGAGATGCCTGGGGACCCTTGTGGGGAGCAATGGGGTGGCTGAACTGAATACTAGGGTAGCATCCTCAATTGCCATTGGGGCTGAGCCCCCCCAGGAGCCAGCAGGTAGCTCTCCTGCCCCCAGGTGCCGAGCCTTGCAGCCTCATCACAGCCCCCAGCCAGGAAGGCTCCACCCAACAGTCCTTCCTCCCCCCTCACTATGCCCCTGCAGCCCCCTCTCCCAGGGAGGGAAGGCGGCAAGGCCCCTGCCCTGTATCCCTTGCATGCTCCCAGAACAGGGAGAACAAGCACTGCCAAAGCAGCCCCTGTGGCTTTCTGTGGCACCTCCTACTGCACAGCCACAAGGGTGGTAATGTGACCAGGGAACGTCTGCACTGGGCAAGCTCAGGTTCAGAGGGGCACGGCCCCAGGGCAGTAACTGTGTTCCCAGAGCTTTGCACACCTCAGGTCCCATCGGCAGCAGGATTCCTCGGTTCTTCCCGGCAGGGGGCTGTGCTGAACAGCCGGCCATAGAGCGCAGGCATCAGCAGGCTGAGACCCAGCCGTTGGCTCAGAACAGGGCACCTGTGCAGTGCCGGGAGAGGAGAAAGCTGCAGGGAGAAGCAGGCTGGCAAACAGCAGGGTGTGCAGAAACCTGGGAGATGCTGTGGTGGAGGCTGAGGGAGCACAGACAATGCGTTTGTCTGGGGAGGGAGACGGCCAGTGTGAGCTGCGCTCAGGTGTAGGAGAGCAGATTGATGTCGTAGCAGCCATCTACCTGGAATAGAGAGCAGTGTCACTCCTGCAGAGGCCGAGAGCCCCCCAACATGGCCCCCACTCCTCCCAGGGACAACTGCTGGGATTGCAGGAATTGAGCACCCCAATGCACCCCCAGGAACCACTGCAGGCACCCCCAGCCCCCTAGGAACAGCTGCTGGGACTGCAGGAGCTGCGAGCCCGCATCCAGCATACCTCTTCCTTGCAGTGGCAGGGGAGCTAGCACGTTGGAGAGGCTGAGACTGGGGGGAGCGTATCCCTGCTGGCGAAGCTGCCCCTGGACCCAGAAGCCCACTGGCACTCCATACATGCAGCCCACAGGGAGCAGCTCAGGTGACTGCCAATACCCAAGGTACAACCACCCATTTGGCGCCTGCTGGGCCATGCAGCAAGCCCAGAGCCGGGGCCAGCCCCCGTGGGCAATGAACAGCTAACTGGGAACTGACATCAAAGCGCCCAATCCGGGCTGCTGTCTGGTTGGCGCGGATCATCTCTGTCAGTACCCACAGGCGCTGGACTTCTGTAGACACCTTCTCTGGGTCGGGGACACCCTGCAGACAGAAGCAGTTACTGAAACAGTGTTCCTGAAAGCGGCACCACAGGCCAGAGCGATGCTGCTCCTCCAACCCCTCGCTGCCAAGGGACAGTGCTCTCTGGCCTGGCCAGGGGCTTGTGGGCACTGCTCCTGGCTGCGGACACCCTGCTCTCCCCGACCCCACGCAGCTTTCCGGATGGCGAGCCTTTGGGGCACAATGGGGCCTCCAGGTCCAACTGCAGCACAGAGAGGGATCCGAGCAAGAGTGCGAGGCGCTGTAGCACACGACACCTCTGACTGCTCCAGCCAGTGCGGCACCTCACTGCCAGTCCTCTGCCCCGGCTGTGCGAGCTCCCTCCTCACCCCCTTCTACACCACCAGGGACCCTGGTGCCCCACTCAGCCACCCAACCCTGGTCACCCCCTGGTTCTCGCCATCTGACCCTGGGTGCCCATACAGTAGAGCCTCAGGGCAGAGCCCCCAGGTGTCTGCTTTACCAAGCTCTTCGCCCATCACCAGAGCCCCCAGGGTGCTCGCAGCCCAGCAGAGTGAGGAGAGCAGCTGCTCTCCGCCTTGTCCTGGTCTCTGAACAAGGCCCCAGAGGTTCTCCGGCTTTCCGCTTGCAGCCCCAGGGAGGCCGAGTGCCAGCAACATGGCCAGTCCACAGATGGGGGCAATGCTCTGCGGGCTGTGCTAAGGAAGGCCCAGCTCCCAGCTGGCCCCCAAGGGCTGGGGCAAGCCCTCCTCCTCCTGCTGTTTGCAAACTGCCCAAGCAGTTGAGAAGCCCCCATGCTGCAAGGAGTTTAGCAAGCGGCTTGCAAACGGGCCAGTCACACGGCCCAGGGCCTGCGTCTGTGCCCGGACCGGGAAAGGCTGGTGTGGAACGAGCCAGCAGTGGCTGGCCTTGGAAGCGTACATTCACGTGGACAGGTGCAATTCGCCCACCACGCTCGCCGAGGCGCACGTGTACGTATTTGCACCACAACCCGCATGCAAGAGGCACGCAAATGGGCCACGTGCTCCCAGTGGGCAGGGTAACTGGCCTTGCTACGTCCCACTTCCCAGGCATGCAGCTCTCTACTACAACCCTCTTGACTGGCTCCTTCCTGACACGCTGCCCTCATTCCCAACGTCCAGGAGCTCCTGCAGCCCCTCAGTGCATGCAGATCCCTAGCCTCATGGCCCCCACCAGCCCAGCTCCCCCATATCTGACTGCCCTGCCATGCCCAAGCAGTCTGCAGCAAGGCACCCACCCCACTGCTGCCACAGTGCCCACTGCCCTCTCCAGAACACCCTATCCTGGCCAGGACTCTACCCTCCCCCCAAAGAACTCCCCACCCCCAGTCAGGAACCATTCATGGCCTCTCCCCACAGGACATGCCCACTGCTCCTGAGGAGCCTGCTTACCCTGTGTAAGTTTGCTGGCTGCTGCTGGGGGGCCAGGTGGGACAGCCAGGAGGGGAAGTCTGTCTGCAGGTTCTGAAAGGAGTCAAAGGGGCAGGTAAGCAGAGCAAAGTCCCCCTGCGCCTATGGAGGCACGCCAGGCTCCTCAGAGCCCACAGTCCCTCCCACTGCCCTGGAACAGGAACAGAGGGAGCGCAGGTCTGGCCGGAGCACGCGGCTGTCCCTGCTCAGGTCCCCGGCTGGCACGGACAGCAAGTCCCAGCTCAGAGCCGGCAAGCCAATGAGAGGGGGCACTGCAGGAAACACTCCCTGGGCTGCAGAGACAGAGGCCCCCATGGCCAGGAGCCTGGGGCCACAGCCCAGGTTACAAACTCCTCTCCACTGAGCCATGGGGCTCTGGAGGGAGTCTCACACCTAAGGCCAAGCCTGGGGCAGCCCCTGCCATGAGGCACAGGTGGGATTCTGCCGGGCAAGCGAAGGAGACAGGGTGCCCCTGGCTAGAGGCCAGACAGCTGCTTCCCAACCTCAGTGGATCCTGTGGAAGGAGCCCGAGGCAGGATGACTGGCAGGGTCCCCAATGAGCCCTGCAGGGCTGGCAGGACCGGGCCAGTTCTGTCCTCCCCAAGCACAGGTAGCTTTGTGCAGTGCTGTGTGCCTGGGGGAAGGGCAGACTGACACCGCCCTGGCCAGCAGCCTCAACACGCACTCACCTGCTGAGCCCGGGGGTAGAGCTGCAGCTCCTCCAGGGTGAAGTGCAGCCAAATGGGTGAGGGCTGGCGAAGGATCAGACGCACAGCGGTCACCTGATCCACGTCACACAGCATCTGCCAGAGACAACAGGGCAGCAAGCATGGTGCTGCAGTGAGGGGCTGGCTGCTAGTTGCCAGGAACGTGGACAGAGCAGAGCACAATGCTGGACAGGAGTTACAGATGGGTGCCAAAAATTGCACACCAGGTCCTTTCCAGCAGGCAGGAGGACGACAAGGGCCAACAGCTCAGGCCGTACCCCAGCACTATGGTGCTCACGGGGGCTGGACACTGCACTATGACACTACTGTGAAACAACTGTGGCATAATTGTGATGCACTTTCTGCAAGACAGGTCTTGTGTGGTGTCACTGGAAAAGTTACAATGTAGATGATCCTAACTGCATGCAGGTGTCATTTTCCTGTCTGAAGTTATAAGCACTGACCATGGAGCTGCATTTCACATGGGGAACATCTGCCAGCCAGGGTGCTATCAATCTAGACAGCCGGCTGGGACGGGCCTATTCCTGGTGATGGGCCATTAGGCAAAACAGGCCTCCAGAGATGCTTATCCCCAGCTGGAGAGCTCTCCTGAGAACACTGCAGACAGCCTGTGAGCGAAGGCTGCCGTGGCTCTACAAGGACATGGGCTGAAACCACCATCTCGGGATGTCGGTATTTTTTCACTGACTTGCGTGGGGACTGAGCTTTGGAAAAAAGGGCTCCCCTGTGGACGCAGGGCAAGGGCTACTGCATCCAGTCCCATTCGGCCTGGCTGGGCGCAGCCCTAAGCAGAGTCTGAGTCCCACCAGATGCAAGAGCTCTGTAAAGGTGGGGAGTGACAGCATCTGAGGTTCACTCCTCATGCAAGAGGAACAAAGACTGAACTGGGAGAAGTGCTGAATCCAGGCTCAAGGGAATGGGAGCTGAAAGCAAGTGCAGCTTGCCCCTTAAGAATCTGAGGCCTGCTTGTACCATCGTTTAGCGTGAGGCTCTGCCAATTTGTGTTCGATCTACTTAGCACATGAAGGCTTGTTTGTGGGTTTGGTTTGCTGGGTAATTAGCTTTGATCTGTCCTTACAGTCACTTCAAATCTATCTCCTGCAGTTAATAAACTCGGTTTTGCTTCTCCTAAACCAGTGCGTGGGCATCAGAACTCAAGGGTCCAGGGCTGCTGCGTATCTATCTCCATGCTGAGGAAGGGGGCTCATTTTCTGAGCACTCCCTGTGCAGAGCAAGACAGTACAGTTGTGGGTTCACACTCCAGAGGGGGTGCATGCCCGTGGAGCTGGGAGCTCCCTACCTGATGCCTGAAGAGAGAGAAGTAATCCTGGGAGCCAGCCTCTGTGTGCGGGCTGGGCATCAGGCAGTGATTTCTCAAGCAGGTGACCCACTTCCTGGAGCCCTCACGTCCCCCATCACAGGCGTGGCACCGCTGCACCCGCACGGTCAGGAAAGCCGTGTAGAAGTTCTTAAAGACGATCTCCTGCAACTGAGACAACCCAGCAGCGGGTCATGAGGCTGCCTTCGGGGGACAGGCCCCGGGAGATGTCCGTATCTTGTACTACCTGCCTCTGGCCACTGCTCTGAAATCCAGTCCCTCTGCTACACTCCAGAGGCTGGAGAACTGGGGACACCAAGGTGCACTCTCAGCTTCCGAGTCATTGCCATGGCTCCGGGACAGGCTGGGCCCAAAACTGCCTTGCTCCCTACTCTGACCTGGGAAAGGCCACGTATGGAGAGACTCCTGCAAGCGCTGTGCCAGGTGCCCTAAGCGCCCAGCCATTTCCCTTTGTGGGAACGCCTACCTCCAGTCCTCCCACACAGCTATGCTCGGCGTGGGGCAGGAGCTTCCTCCCCACCAAAGCCCATGGGAATGTCCTGGAGCCCCACATGTATCAACCCTTGTCATTCGCCTGCCTTGGCAGGGGCCAGGGTGCCCAGGTGGCTCTGTTAGTGCCTCCATGACAGTACCCCTCCTGGCACGGCGCCCAGCTGCTCATGCACACATGGCTCCTGGGTGCCACCTCTCAGATGCCCACCCGGGGTCTATCTGTCCTGAGACCCCCACCCAACCCTGGTGTCCAAATGAATGTGCTAAGCCAGCCGGGGCTCTGACCTCAACTCTGCCACATCAGGGCACCCGCCAGTGCCAGGCAACCAGCCTCTCCCCAGAGCGACCCGATTCCTCCCATGGGGCCTGGCCAGCCCAGGCAGGCAGTGGGGAGCCAGCGGTCTCCACGGATACTCTGCTCCATAGGGATTGCAGCACACTCCCCACCTGGGCTGCCCCCCCTTCCCCCCGACCCTGCAGCCCCCGAGGCCCCCGACCCTGCAGCCCCGAGGCCCCCTCCCCTGATCCTGCAGCCCCCCGAAGACCCCCCCGCACCTACATCCAGCGGCCGGGTGGGAGGCAGGAGCAGGTCGATGACGAAGACGCCGGGCCGGGCCAGCTCCGTCCTCGCGTCCCCCACCTGCAGCGCCACTGGGCTGCGCGCGGCCGCCGGGGCCGGGCCGGGCCGTGGGCTGCGGGAGAGGCACCGTCAGCGGGGTGGGGGTGGGGGGATTGGGAGGGGCCAGAAGGGATGGGGATCGGCGAGGAAGGGAATTGGGAAGCGGGGCGGGGAGGGGCCGGAAGGGATGGGGAGCCAGCAGGGGAGGGAATTGGGGGAACTGGGAGGCGGGGCAGGGAGGGCCGGAAGGAATTGGGGGTTGGTGGGCGGGAGGGAATGGGGAACTGGGAGGCGGGCGGGGAGGGCCGGAAGGAATGGGGGTCAGCAGGGGAGGAGTTGGGAGGCGGGGTGGGGGCCGGAAGGAATTGGGAGGGTTGGCGGGGAGTTGGGAGGCGGGCGGGGGCGGAAGGTGGGGGTGGCGGGGAGTTGGGAGGCAGGGCGGGGGCCGGAAGGAATTGGGGGTCGGCGGGGGATTGGGAGGCAGGGCGGGGCAGGAAGAAATTCGGGGTCGGCGGGGAGTTGGGAGGCGGGGCGGGGTCTGGAAGGAATTGGGGGTCAGGTGGGAGTTGGGAGGCGGGGGTGGGGCCGGAAGGAATTGGGGGGGTGGGGGTGAGTTGGGAGGCGGGGTGGGGGCCAGAAGGAATTGGGGGTCGGTGGGAAGTTGGGAGGGGCAGGAAGGAATTGGGGGTCGCGGGGAGTTGGGAGGCGGGCGGGGCTGGAAGGAATTGGGTCGGCGGGGGAGTTGGGAGGCGGGCGGGGGTCTGGAAGGAATTGGGGGTCGGCGGGGTGGGAGTTGGGAGGCGGGGTGGGGCCGGAAGGAATTGGGGTCGGCGGGGGAGTTGGGAGGCGGGCGGGGCCGGAAGGAATTGGGGGTCATGGGGAGTTGGGAGGGCGGGGCCGGAAGGAATTGGGGGTCGGTGGGGAGTTGGGAGGCGGGGCAGGGGGGCCGAAGGCGGGCGGGGCTGGAAGGAACTGGGAGGGTCGGGGGGAGTTGGGAGGCGGGGCGGGGGCTGGAAGGAATTGGGGGTCGGCGGGGTGGGAGTTGGGAGGCGGGGTGGGGGCCGGAAGGGGTGGGGTCGGCAGGGAGTTGGGAGGCGGGGCGGGGGCTGGACGGAATTGGGGGTCGGCGGGGAGTTGGGAGGCGGGCGGGGGCTGGAAGGAATTGGGGGTCGGCAGGAGGAATGGGGAACTGGGAGGCGGGGTGGGGAGGGGCCGAAGGAATTGGGGTCGGCGCGGGCGGGAGGAATGGGGAACTGGGAGGCGGGGCAGGAGGGCCGGAAGGAATTGGGGGTCGGCGGGCGGAGGAATGGGGGAACTGGGAGGCGGGGTGGGGAGGGGCCGGAAGGAATGGGGGTCGGGCGGGGAGGAGTTGGGAGGCGGGGTGGGGCCAGAAGGAATTGGGGAGGTTGGCGGGGAGTTGGGAGGCAGGGCGGGGGTTCGGGGGGAGTTGGGAGGCGGGGCGGGGGGCTGGACGGAATTGGGGGTCGGCGGGAGTTGGGAGGCGGGGCGGGGGCTGACGAATTGGGGGTCGGCGGGGAGTTGGGAGGCGGGCGGGGCTGGACGGAACTGGGGGTCATGGGGGAGTTGGGAGGCGGGCGGGGGCTGGACGGAATTGGGGGTCGGCGGGGAGTTGGGAGGCGGGGCGGGGGCTGGACGGAATTGGGGGGTCAGCGGGGAGTTGGGAGGCGGGCGGGGGCTGGACAGAGAACTGGGGGTCGGCGGGGAGTTGGGAGGCGGGGCGGGGGCTGGACGGAATTGGGGTCGGCGGGGGAGTTGGGAGGCGGGGCGGGGCTGGACGGAATTGGGGGTCATGGGGGAGTTGGGAGGCGGGGCGGGGGCTGGACGGAATTGGGGGTCGGCGGGGGAGTTGGGAGGCGGGCGGGGGCTGGACGGAATTGGGGGTCGGCGGGGGAGTTGGGAGGCGGGGCGGGGGCTGGAAGGAACTGGGGGTCGGCGGGGAGTTGGGAGGCGGGGCGGGGGCTGGAGGAACTGGGGGTCGGCGGGGGGCTCACCTCGCTCCGGGTCCCGGGCTGGCGCCGCGACTCCATTCAACATGGCTCCGGGGCGGGCTGGCGGATATTCCCCGCCCCGGTTTCCATGGAAACGGATCGCTGCGAACTGCGCGTGCGCGGGCGGATGATTGGGAGCACACTGGGGTCCGGCTCTGACTCAACAAGGGCCCCGCCCCGCTGCCCAGGCGCAGGCGCACGGGCTCCCCCTGGGCGCTGCAGAGGGGCGGGGCCACCCAGCAGGCGGGGCATTGGCCGGGACGAGCCCGATCCGCCTGCAGCGACCCGGCTCACAGGGCGGCCCGGGCTGCGCGCACGTGGCGTTGGGCCGGCAGCTGCCGCTCACCTCGCTCCGGGTCCCAGCTCGGCGCCGGCGACTCCATCCAACATGGCTCCGGGGCGGAGCTGGCGGATATTCCCGGCCCCCCGGTTTCCATGGAAACGGATCGCTGCGAACTGCGCGTGCGCGGGGCGGATGATTGGGGCACACTGGGGTCCGGCTCTGACTCAACAAGGGCCCCGCCCCGCTGCCCAGGCGCAGGCGCACGGGCTCCCCCTGGGCGCTGCAGAGGGCCGGGGCCACCCAGCAGGCGGGGCATTGGCCGGGACGAGCCCGATCCGCCTGCAGCGACCCGGCTCACAGGGCGGCCCGGGCTGCGCGCACGTGGCGTTGGGCCGGCAGCTGCCGCTCAGGCGCGGCCTCGAGCTCCTGCCCTGGCGGCACCGCGGGACGCTCCGGGATGTGGGCTGAGCCACGCCCCCATGCGCAGGCTGGAAGCGGGCCGGGCTGCTGCCCCACGTACCATCACCACCGGGTGTCACCCGCTGCCCAGAGATGCTGGCTGGCGGGGCCAAAGCGGAGTCTGGGCAGTGCTGTTGCTCGGAGTTCCAGGCCTGGGGCAGGGAGTGCCGTGCCTGTAGGCAGATCTCAGTAGCTCCCCCACCCCGGCTTTTGTGGGCCAGTTCTGGGCTCGGCCAGGCCAGGCTCCCCAGCCCTTGCCAGAAAGACACCCCGTCCAGCTGCCTGGGGGGCAGATGCATAGAGCTAGGACACTCCTCTCATCCATGGTCTGAAAAGGGCCTGGAGGTTACAGTGGATGAGAAACTGGAGATGAGTCACTAATGTGCCCTTGTAGCCAAGAAGGCTACCGGCATATTGGGCTGCATTAGGAGCACTGCCAGCAGAGCTGGAGAAATGATAATTCCCCTTTATTTGGCACTGGTGAGGCCCCATTTGGAGTGTTGCATCCAATTCTGGGACCCCATTTCAGAATGGATGTGGACGCATTGGAGGGGTCCAGCGGAGGGCAACCAAAATGCTGAGGGGGCTGGAGCACATGACCTACAAGGAGAGGCTGAGGGATTGGGGCTTGTTTAGTCTGCAGCAGAGAAGAGTGAGGAGGGATTTGAGAGCAGCCTTCAACTTCCTGAGGCGGGGTCCCAAAGAGGCTGGAGAGAGGCTGTTCTCAGGGGTGATAGATGGCAGAACAAGGAGCAATGGGCTCATGTTGCAGTGGGGGAGGTCTAGGTTGGACATTAGGGAAAGCTATTTCCCTAGGCGGGTGGGGAAGTGCTGGAATGGGTTCCCTAGGGAGGGGGTGGAATCTCCATCCCTAGAGGTTTTTAAGTCCCAGCTTGACAAAGCCCTGGCTGGGATGGTTTAGCTGGATTGGTCCTGCTTTGGGTAGGGGGTTGGATTCAGTGACTTCCTGGGGTCTCTCCCAACCCTGTGATTCTATGAGTCTATGATATGCTAGTAAGTTTAAAGTGCAGCTGGGTGGGGGTATAATAGGCCAGGGAAGCAATGGTGCTGCTGCCGACCCGCTGCTGGATAATCTGATGCCCCCCTTCCACAAGACCCTCCCCGCCTCTTCCACCCCCAAAGGTCCCTGCTGCTCACCTTGCCCCACCTCGGGACCAGGGAGTGAGGAGTAATGTGGAGAACCAGGGATGGCTGCTGGGGCTCAGTGGGGGGTGAGACCTTCAAGGAACTGGGGCACTGGGACCGGCTTGGTGCTCAGGAGCCAAGAGAGCAGGTCAGTCTGGTGCTGGGGGGAGATGGCAGATTGTGGGGAAGGGGAGCAGCAGCTCCCCTGGTGAGGGGGATCTCTCAGGGCTTTTCCTTTTATTGGGGGCATTTGGGTCCCTGGCATGGAGGTGGGGCCTTGGGTGGAAGGGGCAGGGCTGCCTGACTTGCCTCTCCAAAGCAGGAGTTCATCTGCCACCCCATGGCAGCTGTGGCCAGGAGTGAGAGGCACCGGCAGGGCTGGGATGGCAGGGGCTGTGGTTTGGAGTGAAGGGCCTGGGCTGGGCTGGGCTAGCAGGGAGTTGGGGGGTGGGTTTGGAGGGCATGGGCTGGGCTGGGCTAGCAGGGAGCTGGGGAGTAGGTTTGGGGGGCATGGGCTGGGTTGGCAAGGGCTGCAGGCTGGATTGAGGGGCACCAGCAGAACGGTTAGGATTGGGTACAACTGGCACGTCTGTCCATCTGCAGTTCTGAGCTCTTGCCAAACACTCCCTGGGAACATTCCCGGCTACCCCCAGCTGCCGTGTTCCTTGGAGCCACATGAGCTCCAGCCTCTGGGCAGCCTCGCACCTGTCAGGCCCTTGGTGCCAAGCCCCACTCCTTTCCCAGGCCAGGGCAGCTGCTGCCGGTGCCAGACACTCCCTAGGGGCTGGAGCCAAACAGAGCCCCAGTATGCTGCCCCAGCTGCCCAGAGTGAGGCTGGGAGCAAGCCAGGGCCCTGGGCCCACAGGATGAGCCAGGAGCCTTGACCCCCCGGCAAAGTCCAGAGGCTGCAGCTCTCCAGATCCACCTCCCCCAGCAGCCTGAGCCCCCTCTGTACAGCTGGGTGTCCCCCAGCCTCAGTGGGCCGTGCTGCTGGCATACCTGACACCCACCTGCCCAGCGGAGCGGCCCTGCCAAGTCCTGAAGAACCTCACTGTTGCCTTTGGAGATGCCTGCCTGAGCTTGTCCCACCAGGGCTGCAACTTGACTGGCAGTGGAGTAAGGGCATATGCCTGGCGGGGGCAACTCTCACACAGGGCAGCATAGCCCTGCTCAGGGACACTGCCCAAGCAGGCACCGCCGGCGCCCCGTTCCCATCGCGCCCGCTCTGCCGGGGCCCGTTCCCATCGCGCCCGCTCTGCCGGGGCCCCGTTCCCTTTGGCCCCGCTCTGCCGCGGCCCCGTTCCCTTTGTGGGAAGCAGACACTATCTGCAGTCAGAGGGGGCACCCAGGCACTGTGCCTAGACCCGTTGCTGGGGAAGGGCTCAGCGCTCAGCTCTGGGCTGGGAGATGGGAGTGCAGCCCGGGCTGGGGCAGCAGTGCAAAACACAGCTCCTACTGCAAGGCAGAGGCAATGCTGCCGTGGGAGGCAGCTGGCAGCACTAAACACCTGAAAGTACAAAATTAACTCCCCACCCACAGGGTCTAAAAATGGCCTTTATTCCTGCCTCTTAGCACCCCCCTCCCGCCTGCAACTGGAGCAGGGCTGGGCCTGGCCCTCCCCTACTGGTTCCTGGGAAGGCCCCTCCCAAGGCTCAGGGAGAGGAGTGACAACCAATGTAAAGAGGAGTGTGGGGACCACACTAAGGAATCCAGAGGGGCATGGAGCAGACAGGGTGGCAGGGGACATAGCCCAGTGGACACAAGACTTTAGGGAGGGACAAAGACAGGCATGGTCACAGAGCAGCTCCCCATTCAGCACCCTCTTCCTGGTTTTAGAGCTGCCACTGACGATCCACAGGACCACAGCAGTGTGTGCAAGCCCCAGGCAGTGCAGAGAAGACTTTGGAGCAGCAGGGAAAGGGCCGCTAGGGAACAGCCAGGAAAGCTTGGCAGCGAGTCGTGCTTGGCATGCAACTGGTGCTGGAGAGGGAAGTACCTGGCCCTGGCAAAGGAGCCAAACGAGGGGAGCATTATGTGCTTCCCTCCTGCTCTTGCTGAGTGTGAGTGTAGGGGGGGAGCAGAAGAAGAGAAGGGGGCTAGGCACACGGAGTAGTTTGCCCTTTAGAGTCTGCCCCCTCCTTTGCCTGTTGTGTGGGGACAGTCCAGGTAGTGGGGTGGCGACTCTTAGCAGCAGTGCTGCCAGCGCCCAGAGAAAGCAGGGCAGAGAGTTGGTTCAGCACAGCAGGTTGCAGGGTATTAGGGGTGCCCCACCCAAGCCTTTAACAAATGATGCTAAAAAGCTATTTTTAAAGCTTCTTTTTTCTCTCTGCCCTTTCTCTGGCTGCTGCATGATTAACAGCCCCAGCCAGCGCCTGGACGCGCAGGCCCCACTCCCCAGGACCAGTGGCTGTGGCTCAGTGCCATAGGCACAACTACAGTACCCACCTTTCCACAGTCCATCTTGTCCTCAAAGGGAACAAACCCACCGGCCAAAGGCCCGTGTCCAGTCAGCTGCCCAGCAGCCAGAGAAGCCGCCATGCAGGGTCCTTGCTAGGCTGGAGAGTTAGGCCCTGCCAGAGTCACTCCAGCTTCCATTTGGTGCAGCCTGGGCGGGGTGGTTCTCAGCTGGCTGCAATGACAGCAGCTCCCCTTGCCGTGCAGCCAGGAGCCAGCCTGCTTCTCCCTCTCCCTGAACTGGCCTGTCACTAGTGCTGTTTGCCATGCTCGAGCGCGCAGATTGGTGGAGCAAAGGAATGGGATATGTGCAGCCTTCCCCGCTCACCAGGGCACAGTCCAGCTGCTCTTAGGAGCTGGGGGCCAGGCCTGGACTCTCCACCACTGTGGCCCTGAGTCGCTTCTGGCTGAGCAGCCTGAATTAGGGCTGAGTGGGTCTCTGCAAATAGGCACTTGATGTGTTTTGCAGCTGTCTCTACACTGTGCTGGCCCCATGGCCCAACTGCTTTGCTGATGGGCACAGGAGTCACAAAGCTTGTGCTAGGAGCATTCAAGAAAAGCAAATGTGCAATTCCTTTGGAGAGCAAACCCCCAGCTGTCCGTGAACTGCTGGCCAGTGGTCCCTGGAAGCTGGGCACTTGGGCCGCTGCCCAGCTGATTAGCAGAGCTGGCAGCAGATGTTTCTACTGGGGTGCACGCTGCACATGCCTCAGTGCACACAACAAAACTTATTCTGCTCATGGAGAGGGAACAGTGCTGGTGGCTAGTGGCAGCAGCTCAAGAGAAAGCCCATGAGCAGAGCCCAGCTGAGCTGTGTTCAAACTAGTGCTCAACAGGAATGGTTTAAAGTCTGTCAAAGCCTGGCTGAGACTCCGGCCTCCCCTAGTGGGCCCTTTAGGCCACCACAAAGGCCCAGCATGGCACATCACTGCTGCCCATGCTGGGAGGCCCTGGGTCCATGGAGCTGCACAGCGGGAGGGGTGGGAGTCACACCCATGGCATGGGGGGCAGGCTGTGTGTCTGATGTGTACTCAGAACCTCTGGCAGCACACTATAGGATTTCCTGCAGTAACCCGAGGACAGTGGAGAGACTCATCTAAGCAGTTACCCCAACTTGCAGAGCCCAGCACAACTGAGAGCAACCAGTAGTTCCTCATGAAAGCCCCCACCTGCCAGAGCTAGCAGCAGAATTCCCACCATGCTCCCACTCGGCAGGCTGGCTGCGGGATGTCACACGGCTGCGGCCAGCAGCAGAGACGAGGGTGAGAGCCCACGGCTGTGTAGTAAAGTACACGGGTTTATTTAGTTGATAGGGTTCTTTACAGAATGCAGAAAACAGCTTTAAAATAATCATACAAGGAATAAACACACAGCAGTGGTTGGTGAACACTTTAATACACGAGTCTCTCGCACCAGGACAGTGACTAGTGCCAGAAACAAACAGCACAGGTGCAAAGGGGAAGGCGGCCGCCGAGAATGCCGTTATTGTTATTCTGTTCACTGCCCCTTCACCACCAGTTTCTATGGTGACGGGCAGGCCCAGGCGTGACACGTGCACGCCTGCGCAGGGCCAGGATGGAGTGGCTGCTGTTGCTAGGGCCAACGGCGTGCTTTGGGAGGCCGTTCCGACTTGCGTATGAGGGGAGAATTTCAGGGCTGCTGAAGAGGCAGCCAAATGCACCCCTGCCAGCTCTGCGGCCCGGCGGGGTGACCGCGTTCCCGCTCCCAGCCAGGACGAGCTGGCCAGTGCCTCTCCCAGGCCTGCTCTCTTGCAGGGACTGGGGGGAGGAGTCCTGGTTGGTGTGTGGGGTAAAGCTAGCACCCGTATAACCCTGCCCAGGCTGCCCTCCCCTCCTGCAGACTGCCAGGCTACGGCCCTCACCAGAGCAGATGCAGCATTTGCTTTGGACAGGCAAACTCCTCTGAAGTTGTGAACAGGGGGATGGGAAATGCCACCCTAGCAATTAAGTTATTTTCTCCAGTCACCCCCTGGTGTATAACTGGGCCCTTCAGCCCACAAACATACTTTGCAAAACAGTCAATATGGCTTAAAGTGTCTGCTTGGTGTGCAAAGTCAGCCAGAGCCTGCCGAGCCAGCCCCGGCCAGGGCAGGGCCACATTATTGCAAAGGGGTTTTCCTCCCTCGAAATGTACCAAAAGTAGTTCTCAAACGGTCAAGAAAAATCCATGCTTCCAATGATTTAGTCCAAAGGAAAAAAGCACAGGAGCAGCCGACAGGGCAGCCCCACCTCACAGGAGAAATGATGGAAGTTGGTTTTAAAAAGGCAAGAAACCTAGACATGGCTCTACTATTTAGCAATGATTAAGAAACAAAACTCCAGGTGAGCAAAGCAATCAGTCCCACGGAACTGACCCCACGAAGCTGAGCTCATACAAACTGCTGGCAGCGTTACCATTTTTCATTATTTTTTAATAAAACAATTTGAGGCTGTATCAAAAATTTAGTAAAAAATTAGATTTGAGTTTTACTCTGAGCCATTTCTGGTGCTTTGGCTGTCCCAGCACCAGCCAGCTCCGCCAGTGTCTGTGCACATGAGCGTGAGGGGCGCAGCACAGGCGGGTTGGACAGCAAGAGGGGATGGAGGAGGAGCTGTGCCAATACTATGCTCAGGGGAAGGGAGGAGATAGCATCACACTACATACAAATATTGCATCTTCATCAAAACCCCTCCATGTGTGCCAAACCCCAGCACTCAACCCTTCCCTCGAGCAGCGGTGCAGTATAAAATCTTCTCCCATTCCTGGCAGTGCCCCCCACGGGGGAGATGCTGCCCTTCTGAGCCCCACTCTGTCACCCCGTGGCTGTCTTCCAGGCTGCTCGGAGGCACCTCCGCATTTTCTTCTCCATGGGCAGGGTGCTCTCAGCAGGCCAGAATTGGGCCTTGCAGCGGCAAGGAGGTTCCTGGCTGCTTGGCAAAGGCCACCCACACCCAGGCTGACTAAGCTGATGACTATTTTACAATATGTGAAAAAATAGGATTCCTCTGATAAAAACGCTGGCTAGGTCCATCCTCTGACTGGGTTTGAAACACCTCTGGAGCTGATTTTGAGCACAGGACTCCCCTCCCCGTCCCATAAACTACACAGACAACCGTAGGTAAACAGCAGATTAAATGTAAAAACTCAGGCTTGACTTCAGACAGCCCCCTGAATGTCATTCGTTGGAGGCTACCTTTCATGTTACATCCTGTTGCTAGACACACGTGAATAGAAAAAACAGTACAGTTAGTGTTAAAGGCAAACAGCAGAGCCCGAGTGCCACCCCCAGCGCCACTGCACGTCCAGCCCTCCCCGCCTTTGCTCCGGGGCGCGGATGCGTCGAGAAGCTGCCGTCAGATACTTTTGAGCCAAGAAGAATTTTCTATGAATAAAATAAAAGCTGTTAGGCAAAAATAAAATCAGTGTCTCACAGTCTCCCCAGCACTCTGGCGAGCGAACGTTTCCGGAGAGGGCCTGGCTGCGGTTGGGATTCTGAGTGGTGGTTTCTGGTTGGCAATGGATTTGCAGGCCATCAGTCCCTACAGACAACCTTGGCACGGGACTAGAGGCCCCTCCTCCGCAAAGACTCTTCTGTTCGTTAAGGGGGGACGTACGGCGGTGGAGACCGGTAAGGGGTCATGTTCTTCGGGCGGGAGCCTTTACCCTCCATGGGAGCGGTGAAAGGCGGGGGCGGCTGGTACGGAGGCGCGTTGGGGTCTTCATCCCGCAATGGAGTGTATTCCCCGATGGTGTCCTGGTTCAAGGGGGTGGTCTCAGGCATGTTCTGGTTCGGATATTCTGGAGGGGGAAGGGGGGCTTTCTCCTCCTGAAGGATGAGGGGCATGCTGGAGGAAGGGGGAGGCTTGGAGTCATCCAGCTCATCGGCGAAGATGATCGGCACCCCCTTCTTGATGAAGGTGGCCTGATCTTCAATGGTGAGTTTGCCTTTTCTCTTTTTGCGATAGCAGATCATGGCAATGATGCCAGCGATCAGCAGGATAGCGGCCACCACCACAGCAGGGATCACAGTGTGTAGGTACACATCATCCTCGCTGCTCTTCTCGGGGTCTTTCCCAGCCAGCAGTGTTGGGGTTGCTTCAGAGAGAATCCTACCGTCTTTAGGCACTGGAATAAAGTGGATGTGCCTGCAGCTGCCGGAGCCAACTACGGAGATGTTCATGGGCTTGAACTCCGGCTCCAAGGCTTTGGAGAAGGCTGGGGTAGGAATGCCAGAGTCATTGGAGATTCTTTTGCTCAAGGCTCTTATCTGTTCTTTGGGGCATGGGTCCAGAGGCAGCGTGTTGTTTGTCCACTCCACTACAATGGAGCCCTTGGTGATGTTTTGTAAGGTAATGGTGCTGCTGTTCCGGTCACCAAATGCAAAAGCCAGCTTCTTTACCAACTGAATCTTTTTATTGATGTCACTGGCCACGGCATTGTGGTCTCCGTGGAATCTGGCTTTGAATGTAACTGGTGACTTGTCCCCATGTGGCCGTTTGTGAACATGTATTTCAAAAGCATCCACTGCAGAGAGGCCACCTTTGTCTGTGGCATACATGAAATACTCATGCTTTCCTAGATGGCTGTGATCGGGCATTCCAAACATTAACTGACTAGTGCTATTGAATTGGACCCAGGAGTTTTCTTCCACCGTTTTCTGCTCTTTCAGCTTTAGAGTCAGTTGTAGTTTATCTGTGGTGGTGTCTTCTTTGTCATAGAATGTATCTGAGGGTATTTTAACCTCAAAGTAAGTGCCTTCCCATGCATCCACTCTGTCAATGTGGTTGGTCAGCCGTGGTGGCTCATTTGGCTCCCAGCCATGGGAAGGTCCGCTAGCAGTAGTGCGTGTGCGGGACAGTGGAGAGGAAGTTTCTAACTTAGTGATGGGTGATCTGGTTGTGCCAGGGGGCTTGGTTGGGCGAGGAGTTTTAGGTCTTCTTGTAGGCCTTCGAGTGGTAGCTGTAGAGGAATCTGTTGTTGATGGTGTGGCTGGTTTCAGCGTGGTGACTCTTGGTTTCTTAGTAGTGGTTGTGGGTGGAGTAACCACAGCAGTAGGCTCCAAATATCCGGTCACGGTTGGGCGAATACTAGTGGCTTCTACTACTCTGGTTGGCTGAATTGGTCCTAGAGTTGGTGTCTGGACAATGGCTCCTCTTGTTCTAATGGTAACTGTAGGTTTCCTAGGCAATGGTATAGGCTCTCTTACTGGAGGAGCTGTTGTTTCTGTGGGAGGTGCAATGGCTGGGGACGTGGGAGTGGGAACAATTCTGGTTGGTGGTTCCTGGATTGCAGTTGTAGGTGGCCCAATGGCAGTGACAGGTGTAGGAGTGGCATTGATCTGCCGCCTTATCCTCTTCGGAAGATGAGGTTTTTTGTTAGCAATGTGCCAGCCAACAACAGGGTAGCCAAGGTGGGCAGACATGGTACCTTCCTTAGCAGGAGCTTCAACATTGCTGATGTTGGGAACGCTATTTTGGCTCAAAGAACATCCCAATTTCCATGAGAGTAAGGCCCCATTTTCAACCACCTTTTTTGCATTTCCTGGCCCAGCCATGAAGGCTGACATGTCAAAAAGTCTATTATTCACAACAGGAACCAACTTCATGCTATGAAGTTCAACCTCTGAAAAGCGTCTCATCCGCGTTAAAAGTTCAACCCTCTGCTTTGGTGTCATTTTTGTTAAGTCAGCGTCCAAAATGACCGTCAGGATTGTGACTGGCTCTTCTGTGCCACACATAAATGGTGCTGCCTCACTTGGGTCCTGGGAAGCCACTCGTACTGACTGAGGCTCATTGTGATCTTCAGGGTGAACCTCAATGGAAAAGACATGGGTAGTTTGGGGCACATAACTGCCATTGGGCTCCAGCTGCCCTGCCTGTACGGAGATGTAATGCACCCCCTTGTCAGTATCCAGGGGCAGGCCTTCCAAAGTGCTACTCTTGGGCTCCCAATGCAGCCACGAAGGCAAGGAGTCTTTACCCACCTCCGATATCTGTGGGAGAGAGGGAGAGGCATGGTGAGACGCTGCTGCCTTTTAGAAATTAGTAGAGACCAGTTTGATCACAATTAATGTTCATGTTATACAGGCTTTCAACAACTGACTTGCAAGCACAACAGGTGGCGAAGGTAAATTCTAACTGGAATATAGCAGACTTTCCTTGGTAGAACATCATAAGACTGATTTGTATTCCCTGCATCTGCCCCCTAACACTGTAGTGGCCTGAAGAGAAGAGCAAGCCAAGTGGGTATTTACAAAGACTTCTTCGAAGGGCTCATCCACATGATGTAAGCTCCCACGCACAAGGAGGCCTCTCTCCAGCGGGAGAAGTACATTGGGCGCTGCCAAGGCATGAGTGCAATTTCAGGGTGTGGCCACACAGCAACGCAATTCCTACAGCTGGCAGGTGCCAGTCAACTCAGGCTCCAGGGGTTTGGGCTGTTCCATTGCCGGGTGGACTTATGGGCTTGGGCAGGAGCCTGATCTCTGGGACCCTTCCATCTTGCAGAGCCCCAGAGCCTGGAACCCTACCCAGCAATGACACAGCCCTGCAGACCCCACCCAGCCACCCTGCAGGTGTCAGCATTCCCTAAGTCACAAGAACAACTCTGAAGCTGAAGCATTTTATTACCCCAGCACTACTGGAGCTGCAGATACCTTAGAGCCACGAACTAGTCACCAGATTTTAAGGCTGTGTCTACATGGCAAAGCTTTTAGTGCAGGGGTGGGGAACTTTTTTTGGCTTGGGGGCCGCTGACCCATAGAAAAATCAATCAGGGGCCACACACAAGTAAGAAGCTGAAAAAAAGCCCACCCCTCACTGAAGTGGCTCCCGACTGAGAAGGAGAAAGGTGGTGAAAGATATTCTCCACATTCTCTTTCCACACCAGAACCCGTGGGGCTCAGGGCGGGGGCAGGCTAGCAGATTGTGCGCTCCTGTCTAGGGCTGTTAAATTTCAATTAATCAGCTAATCAAGTAGTCAATGGAATGTCTATTGACCACTCAATTATGCCGCTGCACCTCTCCCTTTGACATGTACTGAAGCTGCCCATGGCTCTTGTGTATTTCAAAGGGGAGCAAAGCAGTCCCTGCTGCCAGGGGTCTGCAGGTGGCTCTTGTACATTTCAGAGAGAGGAGCAGCAGTCAAACCCACACGAGTGGGACTGTTTCAATCCCTGCTCGCACTGTTTCTCCACTGCCCCCCGCCTCCCCTGCCCCCCGTGGAGACAGTGCTGGGTGGAAACAGTTTTTAAACTGGCTCCCCCCAGCACTGGCTTGTGCTCTCCACACCCTGGATGCCTCTGATAAAGGCAGCAAGCTGGGGGGGGAGCAACTAGTTATTTGCTTATCGGGTAGTCGACTAGTTGCTTACGTTCCACTCCAGCCCCATGGGAAATGGCAGGGGGAGGGAGGTCCTGGAGCACCAGCACAGGTTCAATGTCGGAGGGGAGCCCCGAGCCTTGGAGGGGTAAGGGGTGGATCCAGACAAGCCAGCAGGCCTCCTCCCCCCCCCCCCAGGACTTAGGTTCTCCACCCATTTTAGTGACACAGCAGCTGTCTGTTATAGACCAAAAAAACTTGCCCACTACTGGGGCATTTCCTTTGTCTGCTCTCCACAAGGCATGGTTTGCACTAGTACTTGCAGTAGCAAAGCTTTTGTCCTTCAGGGTTTTTTTTAAGCACCTATGAATTATAACACATTTGTCGCTCAGTTGTCACTGTAGACAAAATCTAAATGGCTCTGAATTAAGCCATTAAATGCTCTCTAAGGTGCCACAGGACTCCCTGTTTTCCTCACAATAGTTCTGATTAAGCCATTACGGTTTCTGGTTTTGCCACAATTCATTTCTTTCTGGAGAAAATTACATATCCACTTAGCTCAGGCCCTCCCTTGAGGATCACCTGGATCTCCCCCCTTCCTTCTGTCACCCCAGTGACAAACTCGCAAGCTGCCCCTTTGAGCGCAGCTCTCCATGCACTGTTAAAGACATGCTGCCCTTGCCAATGAAACAGGGATGTTAAATATTGATTAATTAATCGAATAGTTGATGGGATTTCCACTGACTGTTCGACTGGTTAATACGGACGAGCGTGCGCTCCTCCTTTCCTGTGCATTTCAAAGACTGAAACGCCATGTGGAGCCTGGGGCCAGCGGGGACCCACTGACCCCAGGCTCCACGCAGTGTTTCAATCTTTGAAATGTACAAAAGTCTCCGCTGGGGCTCTTGCACATTTCAAGGAGGAAGTGCTGCCACTGAGCCCCTGCCCCCTCCCATGGAGCTAGAGCTGGGGGAAACTGGCTTTTAAGCCAGCTCCCCCCAGCACTCCTCCTCTTCCCCCACCTTGCTGCCTCTGTGATAGTCACTTACATCCATACAATGAAAATGTTGTTTCCTTGGCTTTCCATTCTGAGGGGCTCAGCTCTCCACTGCCCCCTCATGCTCCTTGTATGGCCATTGCACAGGGACAAAGGGAAGGCCACCATGATGTAAGCTCCCCCATACTGGGTGCAGAGGCAGAATGGCAACGCTAGGCACACAGCAGCGGGGTGCTGATGGTGGCATGACTGATTGCCGTTAATCTCTCGTTTGTACAAAAGGTTCAAGCCATTTGGAAGGGCCCAAGTCAGTTCCATCCAAAATGAGCCTATGACTGAAGGGTCTGACTTTCCTAGAACACACAGAGGTGTTCTTTGGCCTGGCCCCCGCACCCAACTGGGAACATTTTGTTTGCCGTTTTCCTGGCAGTGAATATTAGGCATTATTCCGTTGTATGACTGACTTGGGGCCATAGTCAGTGGAACGTTAACCCCGGTCTTCCTTGAAATCCGGTGGTCTAATTTAGGAGTGGAAAGTTAATGTCAGTGAAGTTGGAACTGCCCCATGCTGAGAAGGAAGATCAAGTTACAGGTAAGTGTAGCTAACCCCTCCACCTCTTTCTTTGTACCAGTCTTCCACCCCCACCTTCCTAGCACACACTTGCCCTGACCACACACACTTCCCCACAAATAAAGCTCTTTCCCCAAGCTCTCCTAGCCAGTTTGTTCACTGAGTGAGATGGCTGGAGTTTGGTCTGAAATGTTAGCCAGCAGACGGCAGGTCTCCCTCTGCCAATCATTCTGTGCTGCAGGGACTTTGCTTTCATTGCAAGCGGTCTGTCAATAGCACAGCTGAGTCTGGACAGACGCCACAGGCCTGCCTGCTCCCCCACATGTGCAAGGCCACAGTATCATCTTCTGCGCCTATTCTTGCAGCTCTGAGCAGTCTTGCTCCTGCTCGTGGGGCACCAACTGCCCTGACGGCAAATGTGCTTCCAATGCCCACTCAAGCTGTGGTAGCTCATGTTGTCTGTGTTATGGCCATTTACCTTAGCACAGCTACAGGTTTGCTGGTGCAGGCCTTACACTGAAGTTCAACAGGAGCCTGCTCCAGCCTGTAACCCTGCACTGCAAGGTGTCCCCATGCAGACACACCCTGGTTCCCTCAAGCTTGCTGGGTCTGTGCAGCCTAATGCAGAGCTGTGAGGAAGCTCGCTCCAAGAAAGCTATTTTCACCTGTGCAATGCTGTGCAGCTCACCCATTCAAACCCGTCAGAACCCACCACTGCCAAGGCAGCCTTGCCGTGCACAGGAGGGCTGGAATGCTCAGAGCTGGGAGCAGTGAGAAGCACTGAGATTAGTCATCTCTCATTGCCTGTATTGGATTCTGCAAGCCAAGCGGCTACTTTCTTCAACCTTCTCAGCCCCCCCCCATCTGCAGGTCGGCCATGGGCTCAGGGCAGATAGGGATGGCACAGACACCAGGCCCGAAGGCTTCTGGCTAATGCACTGCTCTGGGCCCCAGGAGCTGTGTGCTTTTCAGTGCTTGGCAGGCTTGCCGTGACGTCTGAACTCACTGGGCCTCAGCCACAAGATGAGTAGCAAGTAGCTCGCCAGGCCGGCAGGGGGCTCTGCCTTTCATGTGTGAAGAGAGTAGCACAGAAAAGCCCGACTACAGCAAGCAGAGCAAAGCCAGTCAAGGATTAGGAGCTAGACTAACCGAGGTCCGAGGAGACTGACCAGCCTCTGCGGCTCACCTAACAGAGCCATTATGCACGTTGCTTTGTACCTCTCCTGAGGGGAGAAAGTGCAATGCCCCAGTGGGCGTGCTGGGCCTGCACGAACAGGCCCTGCCTCCTGCTGACCTTGGCTTTCTGCCTCGCTCGAGAGCAGGGGTCTCCAACCTTTTTACACCCAAGATCACTTTTCAAATGTCAGGACAAGCCAAGATCTACCCCATCCCTTTCCCAAGACCCCGCCCCTTCCTTGAGGCCCCACCCTCTCTGCTCCCCTCCTCTCCATCACTTGCTATCTCTGGCCCTTATATACTCAGGGTACGGCTATACTGCCGCTTTTTTTCAATCCTTCTGTCGGAAGAGGTTCTTCCGACATTTGGCCTGTCTAGACTGGGCCAAATGTTGGAAAACCCCCTTCTTTCGGAAGCCCCCTGCTGCCTCATGGAATGAGGAATACAGAGGCTTCTGAAAGAGCGTGTTTGCCAGAAAAACTCCCGTACCCTCACTGGGTTGAGACAGGAGCTGTGGGTGGGAATGAGGGGTTTGGGGGTGGGAAGGGGTGAGAGGTGCAAGCTCTGCAGGGAATTTGGATGCAGGAGGAAGTGGAGAAGGGGATGCTGACTCGGGAAGGGGGCTCCAGGCTGGGGAGTGTTGGGGTCAGGTGGAGGGTTGGGGTGCTGAGCAAGCTGCAGGCTTGTGGATGTGGGGGTGCAGGAGTTTGGGTTTAGGTGCATGAGGGGCTCAGGGCAGGGAGGCTGGGAGTATGATGGGCTCAGGACACATATTCATAGTGTGTGGATGG
The DNA here is from genome assembly GCA_019425775.1 of Rafetus swinhoei. Lineage (NCBI taxonomy): Eukaryota > Metazoa > Chordata > Testudines > Trionychidae > Rafetus > Rafetus swinhoei. Next base: position 423,947 of record CM033435.1, on the reverse strand, counting down.
TGCAAGAGTGCTGTGGCAGAAGACTGAGGATGTGGGGGTGCAGGAGTTTGGGGATGTGAAAGGCTCAGGACAGGGGGTTCCAGTGTATGATAGGCTCAGCTTTGGGGTCGGGGGTGGTGCAGGAGTGTTATGATGCTGTGGCCAGCTGGGGGCTTGGCTCCAATTTTGGGAGCTTGTTGGGGGCTTGTTGGCCAGGCTTCATTTTTAAATAAAATATGTCAAACACAACTTTTCAGCATTGTCTTTATTTATGAGAGGGTTGGGGAACCTGTTCTGAGTCAGGGGTCACTGTCCCACAGAAAAATCAGTCGGGGGCACACAAGCGAGATGCATAAAAACAACCCCTCCAAAACTCCCTAAGCCTGACTAACGTGGCCCCAACTGTGCTCGTGGGTACCAGGACAGGCGCTGGGGCAGGGGACAGGGTGCTGGCAGCAGGGTACCGGTGGATGCTGGGAGCAGGGTGCCAGTGGGGGCAGGTGGCAGGGTGCTCGAGCATGGGACAGGGTGCTAGTGGGTGATGGGGCAGGATGTCGGTGGGGGCAGGGGGCTGGAGCAGGGTGTCGGTGGGGGCAGGGGGCTGGAGCAGGGGACAGAGTGCTAGTGGGTGCTGGGGCAGGGTGCTGGGAGCAGGGTGCTGGGGGCGGGGACTGGGACAAGGTACTTGTGCGTGGGGAGAGCTGGCCAGGAGGAGGGGACAGGGTCAGCTCGGGCCAGAACCTGGGGATCCCGCAGCTGGTCTCAGGAAGCACGTGAGCTGCTCCCCTTCCCCCCCACAGGAAGGCAACAGGAGAAGGAAGTGCCTGGCGCACACTTCCTCCCAGGACTCCTACCCCTCCCTTCCCCCCATGCGCAGGAAGGCAACAGGGGAAGGAGGAAGTCACCAGCACGCCACAGACCTGGCCTCAGGAAACATGCCCGCTGTTTGGGGGAGGGAAGAGCATCCGGTGCACTTCCTGAAAGCCCCGAAGTGGCATGCAAATGCGGGACTTCCCCCCACCCTGCAGGAAGCCAGCGCTACCTCCATTGTTGCTAGAGGTAGTGTCAGTGGGGGCTTCTTGGGGTTGGGGGATATGGGGGGGCCCCGAACGCCTTGCGATCAACTGGTCGAACCCCGCCGCTCGACGGGTTGGTGACCACGGCTCTAGAGCATGGGTGCATGTTCTGGGCGCCAGCTGTAACATGCTGTCCAGAACGCAGATTTGACATGTGACGTCAAGTCGTAAATACAAAGCTGAGTCTCTGCATAACATTCTATGCACCTGTATGGATATTTTCTGCAGAATTTAGCCAGGTACCAGGCTCTGGGAGGCCCTAAGTCTGTGCCAGAAGTTGTGAGTGGATGACAGTAGTGGAGCACTCGCTGACTTGCCTGTTCTGGTCATTCCCTCAGAATCCCTGCCCACTGCTGAAAGAGTCCTGGGCTAGATGGCCCATTGCTGTAACCCAGCATGGCTGCACTTCCCACAAGGTTAAAACTATTAATGTGCAGCCTTACTTTCGCCTTCCTGTGTTTTCAGTTTGGATGCAGCCTTTCCTTACCCAACCTTTTTTCTCACAGGACCCTGCCTCAAGCAGCGCACAACATAGATAGTGCTCAGAGAATGAGTCAGCTGCTTCATATTTCATCTTATCCTCATTGTATGGTCTAGTATCTTATTTACAGCACCACATCCAACTCCTGCACCGAATGGAAAAACTGATTTCTCTAGGACACTCATCACTCTGGTAAAAATGCCTCACAAGCAATGAATCTGTTGTCACAATTCCCCATTGTACAGAGAAATTCAGGTCAAAATTCGCAAAAGTATTTGAGTGTGTAACGTGAGACCCTCCAGGTCCTGATTCTTCTATGAGGCTGAGCACCTATCCTTTATATTGGCTTCCTGAGTCACTACCCAGTGCTCTGCCTTGTCTACCATGAATGCTGTGAACCAAATGTGGAAAAACCAGGATGTAATCTGATAATTAAAGACTGGTGGCCCAGCACTCTGTGGTTCAGCCTGGTTTTAGTTAGATGGATGTTCACTTATGGGTGTGACCAAATTTCCCACAGTCCCATAAAGTTTGTTTACAGCTACCAGTCCTGGGTCTCAGTGTTCTGTGCTGTTGAGCTCTAATTTACCCCTAATTGTCTTCAAGGAGCCCAGTAAGTAGTGGAAGTGTTGATAATGCTGCTAGACAACATTTACAACCTGTGGTTCAGCAAATTCTCTGGTTCGACACCCGTCAGGTCCTGAGGGTGCTGGACTAGAGAGGTTCAACCTATATTTGAGAGACAGGATGGTGGGAATAATGTCCCTTTCCTCTCTTTGTCAGAGTCTGGAAATGGGTGATGGGGACAGATCACTTGATGATTCCCTGTGCTGTTCACTCCCCCTGGGGCATCTGGCATTGACCACTGTTGGAAGACAGGATCCTGGGCTAGACAGACCATTGGCAGAGAATTCCTGTCTTGAGTCCCGAGACATTTAGAGGAGGAGTCCCACAAATTGTAATTCTGCATCTCCCCAGCAGGGCTTACTTAGCAGCCCACCATTGAATACATATTTTCCCTAAACACATCAGGTTTCTTTCAGTCCTTCTGCTTGGGGGTAAGGTAGCACTTGCTTGGCCTCATCTAACCCTCTCATTGCCTGTGCATACTAGGGACCCAGGAGAAGGGTGAGTAGAGGTCCTTGCACTCTTTGGCTAGCACCCTGTATTTCTTCTCTGCTCTCTTCCAAGCGGGAGGGAGAGAAGACAGGGTTTGCCACAGGGCTCTGACCATACCCAGATAGGCCTCGAAGGGGGTAGACAAGTTAGTCTGTATCTGCAAAAACAAGGAGTCTTGAGGCACCTTAGAGACCAACAGATTTATTAGGGCCTGAACTTTCATGGGTAAAACCACAAGACTCCTCAGAGGGCTGCTGCAACAGCATGTCAATATAGCCAAGGGACAATTCTTCGAGCTCCCACCCCAGGGTAGTGGCTATCCTGTTTAGATGCTCCTGATGGGCTGGAAAGTCATCTTGTGGCAGTCAGCCACTCGGTCCCAAGACAATCTCGGCTGGGGAGGAGGAAGAGGCCTGTACCAGAGATAGGGTGTTCCTCTTCTTCAGCCTCAATTACTTCCATGGGGCCCATGTCTTGTGTACTGGTACCAGATTTGGTACTTTAGCCAGGGGCCAGAGCCAAGCAGAGCAGAGGCCTTCCTCTTGGAAGCAATCGATAATGACCAGTAAGACTATGGACACCTGGTACCAGGGGAAACCCCCGTGGGTTCCAGAATGGCCATTACATAGACCATTTGTCCACCTGACCCGCGGTGGGAGGAGGTTGTGGGACCAGCATCAGGATCTAGTGGGATGTGGGACCAGTGGCAGCTTTCTATGTAAGCAAAAGCTGGTTGTTGTGGAAGTAACTTGCCACCACGCATGCAGCACTCAGGAGAACAGCTTCCGGCCACAACCAGTGCAGGAAGTTGTTGAGCTAGCTGCATCAACAGGAAGCAGTGTGTGGTGGGAAAGCCACTTGAGTTGTTGCTGCTATTTTTGCACCCATGCTGGCACTACAGTGACTAGGAGGGATGCTGAAACCCTCACAGTTCAGTTATTGGATACTCTGCAGGTCAGTGAGGGTTAGATTAGGGTTAGTTTCTGCTGTTTATTAAAATGCCAACCCCCCCCAAGACAAAGGCTATGATCACTCTCTGGAAATTTACCACAGACCCAAAGCCATATGAAGCTGCAGCACAGAACTGAGTCCAGCAACTGGAACTGATCTTATGACCAATATAGTTAGCCATCTTCAAAGCCTTGTTATCAGAACCTCATCTGCAGTGTGGATTCTGCAGTTTGCAACAGAACTAGTTTTCCAACTGACCTGAATTTAAGCCAAAGCAGTTAAGCATTTTTAGTTGATTTGATCACTGAGAGACTCAAACAGGTAAGGGCAGCAAAGAGGCAAAGTCCTTTGTAAAGAGCCACAAATTCATCACTATGATTATGGGTCACTATGCATAACCTCTGCCAGACAGGCACACAGCCTGGGTCTGAACTCTTCACAAAGATTCAGTTTTTCCAGTGGATCTAATTACTGTATTAGCCCTTTTGGGCACAGTACTGTATAGAGTAAGGATGTTAACTAGCGAGTAATTTACTAGTCAAGTAGTCGATTGAATTTCTACCAACTACGCGATAGGCACTTCCGCAGTCCACCTTTGAAATGTACAAGAGCCCCCACTGCGGGGGCTCTTGTACATTTCAAAGGAGGAATGTGAACTCCGTCTGCACCCTGGGGCAAGCAGGAAGTCCCACTGACTCCGGGCTCCATGAAGGCGCTTACCCTTTGAAATGCACAAGAGCCCCCAGACTTCCCACTGGCCCCAGGCTGCACGCAGGTGCCAGCTCTGAAATGTACAAGAGTCCCCAGCAGGGGCTCTTGTGCATTTCAAAGTGGAAGCACCCTCATGGAATCTGGGATCAGTGGGGGACTCAGAGTCCCCCACTGACCCCGGACCCCATGCGGCATTTCTGCAGAACCCGGGGTCAGGTGGGAAGCCCCCAGCTGACCCTGGGCTCCACACAGCGCTGCCGCTTTGAAACGATGTGGCGGTGTTTCAAAGGTGGCAGTGCCACATAGCTCCCGGGTACAGGCTCTGTGTGGCACTGCCGCTTTAAAGTACCCTCTCTTCTCCCCCCTGCCTTTGCTACCTCTCTCAGAGGCAGCAAGGGGAGAGAGGTTGACTAGTCGACTAGTCCTTAACATTCTTAGTACAGAGAACTCCTCTTCAGAGGATTATCATAGAAGGTTAAAATTAGATTAGGGTAGGAAGGGACCCCAGGAGGTCTTCAAGTCCAACCCCCCCTGTGCAAAGCAGGACCAATCCCAACTAAATCCTCCCAGCCAGGGCTTTGTCACACTAGGCCTTAAAAGCCTCTAGGGATGGTGTCAAGGCTGATTCCCCACTCTGGCATGATGAATGCAGAAGTGGGGGCCCACAAAAGTACCCTAAAACCAAACCTTTCCAGGCTTTGGTATAAAACTTCCCCCCAAAACCCTAGATTTTGGGAATAAAAAATTCCGCTGCCACCATCAAGTGCTTTTGAACCCACAAACAGGGGTGGACACTTCAAACCAACCCCAAGGGCACCCTTTGAAAAAGAAAAGAGAAAATACAAACTGCAGTCTGTGGCTGCTGTCCCCTAGTCAGAGGCATGCAGATCCCACAGACAGATTGTCCAGGACACAGAACTGAACCAATACCAGGTTAATAAAGAAAGAACACACCAATATTATTTTTATTATCACAACAATACTCCTGTTACAAGCATAGTTGGATTGGCTAGATGGTAAGAGCCACCAATTAATAAACTCATGGGGAATTTTCCCATGGGAACAAAACTTAGTTACATAAAAGAGGAAACCCCATTTCTAAATGCACAGACATCAGATTCCCATTCCCAAACCATAAAACAATAAAACCTAATGGATTTATCTAGACTTTGCCCTACTTATAGTTGAAGAGTCTTTTCTTGAAGAGGGACATGTCTGTCCGCCTCAGTATCTGGAAAGACAACTGCCCAGAGACAAAGGAGGGAGAAACCAAAAATTCCTTTGTCCCAGTTTGAAATGCCTATCTGCATTTCTACTGGCTGACTGCTACCTGGCTAGGTACAGTTAATCCCTTAGTCCCCAGGCTGCTGGCTAACCCTCATGGTTATGACAGATGGAGATTCCACCACCTCCCTAGGGAACCCATTCCAGTGCTTCACCAGCCTCCTAGGAAAATAGCTTTTCCTACCATCCAACTTAGAGCTCCCCACTGCAACTTGAGACCATTGCTCCTTGTTCCTCATGGAAAGAAGAAATAGCAGCACATTTGCTATTTGGGAGCATAAGAAAACGTCACCACCCATTTCCAGATGTCAGAGTGAGACTTCGTTATGTCAATGCTCCTCTTTGGTGCCTTATGATTTTTTGTTTTTTTTAAAACACCAGCATCCCACCAGACAGCTCTGCTTCACCACTGAGTGGGCAAAGTTCTGGAATTGATGAGCCTCAGGGAATGCAATTCTCCTCCTAGGACACCTTTACTTGCCAGGTGTGCTCATGTTTCCTATAAGGGAACTACTCAGAGTACAAAGATTCCTTCCACCAGGGTGGGAGGACAGGGAGGTCATTACAAAACAGCGGAGTTCCCAGAAAGGCTGCTTGCCAACTTGAAAAGGGTTTCTTCAGTCGCATTGTTCTAACTGGAAAAGACAGTTTGCTGTTTGTGTAACTGGTATTCCTCAGGATGTACTGCGCATGCCCATTCAACAGAGGTGTGTTCACTCGCCACGTGCACTGGGGCTGGAAGATTTTCCCTCAGCAGTACCTGTAGGGGCCTGGGTCTCAGCGTCCCCTGGAGCAGTGCACATGCTGTGCTACATAGGGCACTCCCAGCAACAGGAACTGAGAAGGGAGGGGCCTGGGAGACTCCAGAAGGGAAGGAGAGTGGGAGGCTGAATGGACATGAGCAGAACACCACGTCCATTCAACATTGGTGATTGCAAACAGTATCTGTGTGGAGGCAGGCAGGAGACCCAAGAGCATGCAGACTGCAGCGCAGCTCTGCCAAACCCTGGGTGGCTCCTAGCATGATGTGTGATCGCATAGCGGGCTGCGAAGGTGCACGCTGATGACCATGCTGCTGCCCGACAGATACCCTGGATTGGGACATTTGCTAAAAAGGTGGCAGATGAAGCCTGGGCCCTAAGTGAATGAGCCTTGCCCTGGTCAGGGGCCAGAATGCCCACTAGGCCATAGCACGTGCGCATGCAGGAGGGGATCCATCTGGATATCCTCTGGGATGATACTGGATGGCCTTTCATCCTATCCATGTAGGGCAGAGGTCTCCACCCTTTTTAACCACAAGATCACTTTTTCAATTGAAGTGCAACGTAAGATCTCCCTCAAACCCAAATACCTTGCCCCACTTCCTTCCTGCCCGCCCCTTCAAGGCCCCGCCCCTGCTCCACCCCCCTTCTCCGAGGACTCACCCTGCTCGCTCCATCCCCCTTCTTCCCCCAGCCTCACTCACACCAGTCTGGGGTAGGGGGTTGGGGTGCAGGCTCTAGTCTTGGGCCAAGGGGTTCAGCCTGTGGGAGGAGCTCCAGGCTTAGCCCAAAGTGGGGGATTGGGGTCCAGGAGGGGTTTCAGGGTGCAAGCTCTGGGAAGGAGTTTGGGTGCAGGGGGTCTCACGTCTGGGGCAGGAGGTTGGGTGCAGGAGGAGGTTCAGGGCTGGGACAGGGGTTCAGGAAGCAGGCTCTAGCTGGGCACCATTTAACTGAGATGGCTTCCAGGTGGTGGAGCAGTGGGGTTAAGGCAGACTTACTCCTGCCCTGGCCCTGCACCACTCCTGAAAGCAGCTGGCATGTACAGCAGAGGCGCCATGTGCTGCCCCCCATCTACCGGCACTGAGCCCACAGCTTCTACTGGCCACAGTTCCCCACTACTGATCAATGGGAGCTGCAGGAGCAGTGTCTGCAGGCAAGGACAGCATGTGGAGACCCCCTGCTCTGCCTCTCTCAAGGGCTGCAGAGACATGCCAGCCACTTCCATGAGCAGCAATTACCATAGGGATAATTACTCCAGCCACGCCAGGCTAGGGTTAGGGTTAGACTCAGACTCAAATAATTAAATGTAAGTGTAAGAGAGAAATGAAAATGCTGAAATGCACACACCAGTCAAATCCCCAGAGTAACACACTTTGCAAGCAGTAAAAGGGGCAACAACCACCCACGTATGTGCTGGGTCAGGAGAGGAGAGGAAAGGCCAGTGTGTGTTTGTGGGAATGACAGAGACACAGTGTGAGAGAGCAACAGAGATTTGCATTGCCAAGTTCCCTCCATCCCCTTCTCTCTGTGTGGAGATAGGGTACAGGAATGTGGGGAGAAGGGACACCCCAACATCAGCACCCCCCTTCTTCCTCCCACACTCTGCACAGTAGGCAGGAGGCTCCCAGGCAAAGGGCAGGAGATGAGCAGCAGTGGGGGGAGGGGCAGCTGAAATGCTGGCACTTGATAGCCTCTTAGCCAAACCAGCCAGGATCACCTGTCAGGGCTCCAAGATCTACCAATAGATCCCGATCCACTGCTTGGAGTCCACTGGTGTAGGCCATGAACAGCTGTGTGGACTTACTGAAGGGCTTTGTTCTTTCCAGGTACAATGTTAGGGCCCTCCTGACAGCCACGCTGGTGTGATCTGCATAACCACTGCAGAATCCTGTCTGATCTTCTGGAGGACCTTGCTGATCAATGAGAAAGGGGGAAGTGTAGAGGAGACTGCCTGCACAGGGGAGAAGGCAGGCACTCTAGACCCATCCTTGAGCAGAAGGTGGAGCACTTCATGTTGCGTTGTGTTGTGGGGAGAGCCCCAGTCCTGGAAGAGCACGAGGGTGATCTCCAGATGGAGACCACTCCTGGTGAGATGAGAGCTCTGCTCAGTCTGTAATTACGTTGCACTCCCAGGAGGTGGCGTGCCTCCAGTGAGATATGGAGGAGGAGACAGAAATCACACAGTCTGATTGCTTCCTTGCAGGGAGCAGAGTGGGCTCTGCCCTGCCTGTTGATGTAGAACGTGGATGCCACGTTGTCTGTGAGAACACAGACCACTCTGCCCTGCAGGTGAGGCAAGAACACTGCACACATCTGACTGCCTTGCGCTCTCTGACGTTTATGTGAAGGGCTGGCCCATTCTGGGACCACTGACCCCGAGTTTGGAGCGCTCCAAGGTAAGCTCCCCACTCCCGGTCCAAGTTCCACCGAGTGCTGGGGCTGCCTGAACAGACACCAGCAAGGAGACTGCAGGGAGTGGAGGATGTGTGTCGGCACTGCAGCTATCCTTTGAGGGGGTACCACCCTGGGGAGTACACTGATGTCAGCCAAAGCTGGAGTGGGTACATCTTGAGTTTGGCAGAAGGCATCAAGTAAGTGCAAGCTGCCATATGGCCGAGGATGCGGAGACATGCCTGTACCATCGTCAGAGGGGCAAGGAACAGCTGGAAACAAGGTCCCGCAGCGCACGGAACCAATCTTGAGGGAGGGATGCCATGGCTGCAGTAGAATCGAGTACCATGCCAATAAATTCGATTCTCTGTACTGGAACTAACAATTTTTTGTAGTTTACCAGGAGACCGAGATGATGACATGTGGAGAGGAGGAGATAGATGTCTCGCTGGACCTTACACTGTGAACGGCCCTTGACCAGCTAGTCATCCAGATAGAGATATACCTGGACCCCTAGACGATACAGGTAAGCTGCCATCACTCACGTGCACTTTGTGAATACTCTGGGTGCCATAGCTAGGCTAAGGGAGAGGACTGCAAACAGAGTGGTCGTGTCCTACCTCAAACCATCTGTATTCCACCAAGATCATGATGAGACAAACCATCTTCCAAATCCAGTTCAGGAATAACTGATGCCAGGGTGACCATGCAAAACCTGAAGTGGACCAGGTAGTGATTCAAATTTCACAGCTCCAGAATAGGCCTGACGCTCCCCTTGGCACTGGGGATTTAAAAAATATCAGGAGTAGAAACCTGGCTGTGGAACTGGGCAGGCACCTTCTCAATTCCAGGTGGAGCAGTTCCACCACTTCTTGTTCGAGAAGCTGCTCATGAGAAGGGTTGCTGAAGAGGGACGGGGAGGGAAGGTGGAAGGGAAGGGGGGATAAGAAGTCAGCTGGAGTGCACAGCCATCCTGCACCATGGCCAGCATCCAATGGTCTGATGTAATCTATGCCCAGGCTGGGAGGAAGGGGCGGAGATGGGAAGCAAAGGGACAGGGAGGAGCCAGCATGTCTGTTGTGTCATCCTCGGGAGCATCCTCAAAAGGCGCACTTGCCAGAGGGCTTGGGCTGGCTCAACGATGGACGTGAGCCTGCCAGGGGCTGCCCGACCTAACTTTGCAGAAAGGTTTCCTGTGCCCTTGCAGTGAGTCCTGCCGGGTGTTGCACTTTGGGTTGAGCGGGTTGAGGCTTAAACTATTTATGCTCCGGCCCTAGCACGTGGAGTTGCAAAGTCTTTAGGGTTGTGCAAAAGTCCTTGAGCCCATGCAACCTGGTATCTGTCTGTTCCACAAACAGGGCCATGCAATCGAAGGGGAGATCCTGGATCACATTCTGGGCCTCTGGTGACAGACGCAATAGAAGTAGCCACATGGACCTCCTTATGGAAATTGCGGACACCAAGGCGCATGGTTCAAGTAGCATGGTCCATGAACTCTCTTTTGGATGCTTCGGGGAGCAACACCTCGCACTTGGCCAGGGATTGCTATGAGTTGAGGTTATATCAGGCGAATAGGGCCTGATGGTTTGCCACCTGTCCCCAGGCTAAGTCTCAACAGGGGACTAGCTAACTGTTGTCTACTATCGCTGAAGGAAAACTCTGCTCATCTCAGGAAGTAGGTTGTGCCCACGAAAATTCATATATGAGAGAGAGAGAGTGTGTGTGTGTGTGGTGTTCCAAGCACCTTCACAGGCAGCAAAAAGGAACAGGGGAGCGTGGCATGTGTACACCACTCCGGGGGCACGGAGATCCAGGCCCCTACGGGTACTGCTGAAGGAAAACCTTCTGGCGAGCGCTCACAACTACGCTGAATGGACATGAGCAAGCTGCATGCCTGTGTGGAGCTCAAATCCCTCCCCAAATCCCGATTCGTCTCACTGACAGTAACAGTGCAGAAAAAGCCCTGGCCAGCTTTCTGAGAGGCAATCAGTCTCTTTTCTGGACATAGCCTTTTAATGAGCCCAAGGCCAGAGGTGCTATGATCTCTCAGCTAAACCCCACTCCCTCCAAGCTCAGCAGGTATCCAGCAGGCTGATGTGTAGGCTGGCATAGAGTTAACTAAGCGTAAGCCAGTGACCTTCAGCCAGCCTGCCTACTAGGCCAGCCTATTGCTTAGTAGCTACCCTCTCCTCTCTCCAAGCGCTGCAGGAAGCAACCCATAACAGCAGTGCTGTGCTGAGACCAAACAAGGAACTTGCAGGCCTGCCCGGAGCTGGTTATAATTAGACTGACTCATACTTCCCAGCCCTCCAGATCAGAGCTGATTACTGAGAGTTCACCGAAAGTGCCCAATTCCCTCACCCTGGCTCACTACAGAAATAGACAGACAATGACCCACTACCAAGAAACCTTATTCCAGGGACTGCAGCACTAGGGCTAGGCAGAGCCCTACTCCGCTCTTCTCCAAGCTCTCCTGTGACCCCACCCAACCAGGGACTGCTCTTCAGCCCAAGGTAGACCGGAGTGAACAGCCAGAGGTGCTCTTGAAGCACTGCTCAGGGTGAATGAGTCCCCTGGTCCCAGGTATGCCTAACACCAAAGCCTAGACCACCACCTGCCCACTGCTCCACCTGGCTGTTTATTCTGCACCAAACCTCTCCAAAATGCTGGCTGGGGGTTCATACTCACTTTGCAACCCCTGTAGTCGGCGCCTTAGGGGGGAGAACAGAATGATCTTGGCAGAGCAGAACTCACAATGCTTAGACGTGGTGGGGAAATGGGGGTGCTAACTCAATTCCTCTGCTCAAAACTTCAAAGCTGAATGTTGGCCTGCTCCTGTACTACAGCTCCCTGGACTCCCCCTGGAGCTTGGGAACTAAGTGGCTGAGAACCAGGCTTTCACATGGCAGTGGTCAAGAAGAGAGCAAGCAGCACGACTCAGGCCACCAGTGCATGTCCTAGCTTCCATCTGGGTAAGTCTCATCAGCCCCACAGTGCTGCAGCCTTTAGTCACATTTCTCAAGCTCCTAAACACAGGACTCGCCCAGCACCTGACTGAGAATCCAGGTGTTCCAGGCCTGTTGGTCTGCAGCTTATCACTGCCACTCCTCAGCACCAGAACTCTTAGTGCCAATGGGACCTCCCCAGACCTCACTGTTCTGATTAAGGTTCCTCAGTGCTGTGATCTGTCCCCTCTGACTCTTGAGCAAACCTGCCTACAAGGAAAAGTTGGCAAGTCTAAGGTTTTGCTGCCCCCTCACCCTCAGCTCTCTTTCGACCACTTGAATAATGGCAAGCATTAATTCTCCCAGGTTTAGACTGGGAAATGGTCCAGTCCAAGCTGCCAGTGAACCTAGAAAAGCATGGGGGGCAGCAGCAGTCTTCCTTGAACCTTGCCTGGGCAGGGCTCCTTTTGCCAGTAGTCGATAGCGACATCCTGATAGTCTCTCTCACTACCCTTCCCTAGCCTGTTCAGGTCACTTTCATGAGTCCATCTCTTGCAGCTACAGCACGTGCAAGTCCTGAAGACAACAGAATCACAGCCTGAGGACAGGCAGATGCGGCTCTCTTGGGAGCCACAAGTTTGATCATAGCTCCTCTCAGACAAGGAGAAATATCCCCAACTTTCCCCACAGGACACAGGGTAAGGAGAAGACACACCATGTCAAATGGGCTCAAGCACCATAGCTACAGAACAGATTCTGCACTCTGGCACCATACCAGTGGCACAATATTTTGTCCCCATGGTGTCAGAGCAGTAGTCCAGGACTTTGGCTCTGGGAAGCTGAGGGTCACTGTCCTTCAATGATTCGTATACCCTTTGCTCTAGCATCTGGTTGCATGACAGGTTTAATGCAGCCAGACACTGAACCAAACCAGGTCCTACAGAGGAGACCAGACTACCCCTACTCTTCATTCTGGGATGAAGGTGCTCAAACCAGGAGAAATCAACCAAGGACTTTCCAGAAGAGGGAAATGGAAGTTTCCCCTGATCCCAACAGCCTCCCTTTCCCACGCATTGGAATCATGGCACCACCTGTGACCCATGCATCCAACCCCACATCACATTGGGGCAGAGACAGGCCTACCCCCTCCCAAGGGCACGGCTGCAAGAAAAGGGGTGGTGAGAGAGGATGCAGGCTAATGCATTTCTTACCTGCACCATTTCTCCACTGGAAGCAATTACATCTGCGGGGATGAGGACTCGGAAGGAACGGCCCACCACCGCAGAGCTGTCTGGAATCCCCAGCACTGCTGGAACTGTGTCATGGAGATCTGATAGCACCGAATGCATGGAGGCCTCTAGCTGGTTTTCCCAGTCCTGTGCAACTCTGGAAGGTTCACTGGGCCAATAGCACTGAACGAAAGCAGCCTCCAGCAACAGCAGCAGCCAAGTCCTCCCCAGCACAGGGGGAACCAGTACAAATCCCCCAGTCATGTTTCCTCCAGGCTCCGACACTATACCACTGGGAAAGGGAGCCCTGACAGCCTGTGTGCTGGGCCTCAGAGCAGCAGCATCCTGGGAGTCTCCTGAACCTGAGGGAGAAAGAAGAGGTCGTGTCAGTACTAGCTACGCCTAGCTCAGAACACTGGACAGCAGGCGAGAAACCCACCTGCCTAATTCATCTGCCCTCTCAGGCCTACTGTGCAAATGCAAGAGGCTCAGTCCCAGTGGAGAGCAAACAGCTTCAGCAGCCCCTGCTCACACTAGAGTACAGCCTCTCCATAGAAACAAGAGCCCTTCTGCCGACTGCTAGGGCCCGAGTGCTCGGAACACCCTGGGGTAGCAGGGGGGACTGCTGCGGAGACAGGAGCGACAATGGAACGAGGCAGCCTTTCCAGGAACGCTGCAGTCAAACTAGCATGCAGATGAACTGGAATGCTAATTACACAGAGCTTCTCCCTGAAGAAACGCACCCCAGTGTGAGCAGCCTGGGGCAGGACAACTGCTTCTGCTCCCAAGGCCCGTGAGCCCCCCAAAACAACTGTCCCCAACTCTAGCTTTCAGCATTAGCAATGCATAGCCAAATTGGAAGTGGGACAACAAGCATGCACTGGGCCCCTCGGCCCGCTCCCCTCCCACTCCTGTCTGTACGGCATCTTGCCTGCATCAGGTGCTGTCCCCTCCTTATTCACACGGACCTGTCTTCAGCATTTCTTACTTGGCTGCTTCTCCGGCCACTTTTGTGGTCCCTTCTCTCCCCTTTGGTGCCTCACCTCCCACGCTTGCGCTCCTCTTCCTTCTGAGTGCATTCCTGCTCCTGTTCCCTCCCTGCAGTGCTCACAGCTCATGTCGGCCCAGAGCGATAACCACATCTCCAATGCAGCTCCCCAACCCAGGGCAGTGGAGAAACTTATTGCTTTCTGCCAATAAGTTTCTCCACTGCATTTGTGTCGTGCTGCAGCTTCTGTCCTCGGGAAGCCCTAGGGAGCCTTTTCCACATAGGGGCACAAGAAAATGCAGGCCCTTCCCCCATCTCCTGATACCAGACTGAGCAGTGCTCTATGGTTCCTTCAGGGCTCAGCAGCCGACAGGGGCTCCAGCATCCCTTTCTCAAGAAGCAAATCCAGCCACCTGTTAGCCATTCCGAGTCAAACTGCAGGTCTCTGGCTACCAGGTCGGAGCACAGCCTGTAAGTTATCAATGAATCCACTCCAGCTGTGCCAGCTGACCTGTCAGCCCTCCAGACAGACCTGGCAAGAGGCAGTTATTACTGTAACTAGTTGAGGGGTAGCTGTGTTAGTCTGTAGCTGCAAAAACGAGGAGTCCTGTGGAACCTTAAAGATGAGGGATGTTCAAAACTGTGCAGTGGGGTAACCCTGTAACCGCAGGAGATATTCTTCCATCTTACCTGGAACCGTGGATAGGGATCAATGCTGGCTCTCAGACCGCGCTGGCGGGACACAGCGCTAGGAGCGGGGTCAGACCTTAGCTGCGGGCAGGGATCTATGCTGGCGGGACACAGCGCTAGGAGCTGGGTCAGACCCTAGCTGCGGGCAAGGATCACAATGCTGGCAGGACACAGCGCTAGGAGCTGGATCAGACCCTAGCTATGGTGACAGGGATCAATGCTGGCAGGACACAGAGCCAGGAGCTGGGTCAGACCCTAGCTGCAGGCAGGGATCAATGCTGGCGGGACACAGCGCTAGGAGCGGGGTCAGACCCTAGCTGCGGGCAGGGATCAATGCTGGCGGGACACAGCACTAGGAGCGGGGTCAGACCCTAGTTGCGGGCAGGGATCAATGCTGGTGGGACACAGCTCTAGGAGCGGGGTCAGACCGTAGCTACGGTGACAGGGTGAGTGCCGATCCCAACAGGAGCAGTTTACGTTGAACACCACGCTCCTTTTCGGTCCTGGGCTTGAAGGACTTGCAGACAACACTTGCTGCTTATGTGCCCTTGACCAAGCACCTAAGACAACTCTTATGTGGATTGCTAATGGGCACAGGCCATTTGCAGTGATGGCAGGGCTTAACACCCGGGGACTGGGGCATGCGCTGTCCCCTGGCTGAGTCCTGGTTGAGACTAACGAAGCCTCGTAACTACTGCCAAGGGTAACTAGTTCAACTACTCAATTACAGGTTCTAGAAGTTGCGGGAATGGAGCTCAAACCATGCAAGCCAAATTACTTCTGCTGCACCCCGTGGGCACCAGAGCCGAGCCCCTCCAGACACTCCTGAGGGAAAAACTTCCGGCATCAGTGTACATGGCGAGCACACCCCCTAATATGGCATGGCCATGAGCAAGCACTCAAACTGCAACCTCAGGGTACAGTGAAATATCCCCGTAGAGTTACTCAGACATTACCAGAGCCCCTCTGGACCTCCTTCAGGAGCCAGGCAGTTACCCTTACCTCCCCCTCTTTCCCTTCCAGGAACAGAGCCACTCACACACCTGGGAGCCATGCAGCTGCACACAGCTGAGAAATTCAACCCTTGGCTAAGAGGAGACAGCTCGAGTGAAACAAGTTGTTCACCCCCAAGAACAGGTCCAAGGAGAGGACTCATGAGCATACTGGAGGGGGCAGAAACCTCATCCCACACAGCCACAGCAAGAGGCATCAGTAACTGATGGGCTGGGCGGTGTGTGTGCTGGCACTCGCACCTCTACCTACTCCTTGTGTGGCAGGGAGACCTTGCGGGTGACTGAGCCAAAGGAGTGCTCACACACCTGTTAATCACCCTCCTGAGAGCATTCTGAAGCCCAACCACTTCCATTAGGCACTTAACCTAGAAGGTGAATGGCTGTGGTAGGAGATTGAGCCTAGGTCTGGTAATCTGCTTACTCCAGTACCTCAGCTCAGCTGGACAATGCCCACATGACCCTGAAGGCAGAAGGCGAGAGCCACTTGCAGGGCAAAAGAAAAGTGTGCTCCCTCTCACCTAACCTCTAGTGGATGGGTGAAGAGGGGTTAGGACAATGTCCACAGAAAGCAGCTCTGACCAGAAAGATTTCCAGCAGGAGACAAGGAGGCTGACTAGTCAGAAGACCAAGTGTTGCAACAGTTTCACTGCAAACCAGTAAAGACTGGTGCTGGAGGTTTTAACCTAGGCTGAGTGCACAACAAGGTGCCTCTGCACCCTGATATCAATTTCCTAGAGAACCTGGGAAGAGAGTCAGTATTTCATGAAAGAAAAATCAATAATTTACTTCCTCCAATCCACACATGAGCTACTATCCTGTTCGTTCCTCCTCCTCGTTGGCCCCGAAGCAGACCACTGGGACAAGACAGCAGGTAGGAAACAGGACTCAGATCTTCCAATGGCATGCTGGACAGGAGCAGCTGTGTCTTCTCCCTGAGCAAAGAATCTGCTCCAACTCAAACTGGCTCACTGATTAAAGCACAGGCTTCTCTGAAGGGTGGGAAGGAGGGTAATGGGCAGAGGCGTGAAAGACACCTTGCGTGAACATGCTAACTTCTCCCCCAACTCTGAGACAATGAAATTAAGCATGATACAGTAAATTTCCGATAATCCGGCACCTTTAGGACCCAGGGGGTGCCGGATTATCAGATATGCCGGACTATCGGAAGGGGGGGCTATGAGGGGTCTGGAGTGGGGTGGGAGGGGATGCCACCCCAGACCTTTCATAGTCCCCCCTTCCGATAGTCCAGCTCTGCCCCAGGCGTCCCTGATTCAGCCGCTGCTGGTCAGTTTCAGCAGCAGCTGAATCAGGGATGCCTGCAATAGAGCAGCAGGGGTGCTGCCGGGTTGGTCCGCAGCGCCGAGGGGTGGCGCTACGGCACCAACCCGGCAGCACCCCAGCTGCTCTGCTCCCGGCTTCCCCGATTCAGCTGCTGGTCAGTTTCAGCAGCGGCTGAATGGGGAAGCCTGTCCAGCTGCCCCAGCACTTCCGGGTTCCTGATGGTGCCGGACCATCAGGAGTCCCGGAGCATTGGATGTCGGACTAATGGAGTTTTACTGTATTAAGCATGTGATAATCCTCCTCTGTGTCTAATTAAACATTATGTTCTTTATGTTCTTATGACTTAAGGAAAGTCAAAGGACAGCTCCCCACTATTCAATATCAAGGGGGGGTGGCACAATTTCCAAGCTACACTGTAAGGAAGTTTCTTCTGCCAGGCAACCTACATTTTTCTCTATGTAATTTCATCCTGTCACTCCCAACCAGACCATGCCCACGCCCTCTCCCTGCTCACTACTGACATATTTCAAATACTTATAGGCTCTTGTGTCCATCCATTCCCCCAACACACCCCACATCTAATGTCTTAGCCAAGTTCCACATATTTAGATCTTTAAACCTCCCCTCTTAAGTTACTCCTCTCCGCACAACACCCTTCTTTACATTCTTTTCATCTCACTGCCATCTTTCTGGTACCAAAGCAGCCAGAACAAAACACAGCAATCCAAATTATCCTGGGCACCCATACTCCAACACACAGTGCAGAGCTATGTCCACAAACACTCCAGGTTTCTCTCAGCACTGCTTCCCTTCAGTTTTTCCTTTTACTGACTGTTTATTGCCTCTCAAATGTGCTAGCTCCCCCTCCACCCCAATCCCAAAATTAATCTTACTTTGTATCCTATCTGCATTTCCAAACTCCCCTGCACTGCTCTGCCCATGGGTCTAAATGAAACAAAGAATCATTTAGACCCATGGTGTTGCTTCTCCCCCTCCATTCGCTTAGAGGAAACCTATTTTACCAGCACCTGCTAGTCATTTCCCTGCTGCTCTTCATTCTGGGTTTATATTCCTACCACTACTTTCTGGCCCATTTCACAGTGTTCACAGATAAGTCAATTTGAATGAGTCTCAAGCACTTCAGTCTAATGTTATTTTCAATGGTGCAGCGTGGTGGTAGAAGCAAACTAGACGTTCAAAGAGTATGCAGGCCTGGCTGGAGACGTGCTCAGGAAAACTCTCAGGCAGCATAAAGCTATAGACGGCAGACCAATCACCGCTGAAGGCCTATTTAGTTTGCTTTCCTTTTACGATTCAAACCACGGGAACCCGTTTACTGCACTCGGATCCATTCTGGTTCCACAGGCTGGAATGGGATTCCAATCCCCAAGGGGCAGCAGCAAGAATTAGATACTCATTAAGCGCACTGAGATTTGCAAGTTATTCTTCTTTGACCCCAATGGTTGTGCATTGTTTCCCCAACAGTGTCATTACAAGATTTGCAGGTACAGGCAAGAGCTACAGTATTTCCAGCTAGACCACTCCTGTGCTGGTGGGCAGGTTTGACTTTGGCACTGCTGAGTGTGGCATATCCAGCCACGAACAGAGAATTACATGATGGAGAAGTATGCCGTATAACTAGTTTAGCTGACTACAAACTTGGTCTCTAGGGAGAACCTCTTTCCCACCAAAATTCTGGGATGCTGCTTTAACTGGTTTCATTAAGGAAGAGTGAATTGTGCACATCAGGAAATTCTCCTCCCTCCACATCCCCTAACATGAGAGATTACACCAAAAATAACTGCTGCTTTACAGGCTGCTGAGACTCCCCTGAACAGTCAGTATGTACCCCCCTTGCTGGTCAGACAATGCTGGTTCATATTCTTTGTAGCTGGTTTATGCTAGTGCTTCACCACTGATCCTGCTGCACTGACAGCTAGACCACCGCTGAGAAGGTGCTGGCCAGGCTGACCTGTGTAGCCCCCATCCTAGGTCAGAACACATTCCATCAACTAGTCAATGGGGGTGGAACTGCAGAATGGAAATGCCACCAGGATCTTAAACCATTGAAAAGGCAAAGTCGCAGTGGGGGGGCCCCAGGTGCGAGCCAGGAACCAGCTGTCCTGGCTCGCACCTGGTCCCCTCCCCACTCCTGTGCTTGTGCTTTTTAAATGTATTAAGAGCCGCTAGGCTCGCTGATCCCTGGCTCACTCCCAGTTCCCTGCTACGCCTCTGCCTCCCCTGCCCCACCACACTAGCTTTTAAGCCGGCTCCCCGCAGCTAACGGCTCCTGCTCACCCCCTTGCTGCCTCTCTCTGATAGAGGCAGCGGCAGAGGGACAGCGATTAGTCAAGTCACTAGTCAACTATCCAATAAGCATTTGCTCATTGGGTAGTCGACTAGTTGTTACATCCCTAGTGCCTGGTCCTGCCACGAGTGTAGGGGACTGGACTAGATGACCCCTCATGGTTCCTACCAGTTCCGTCATTTAATGATGTTGCACTTTTGGGACTTCCCACATCTAATCACAGGTTAGAGTGAGCAAAGCCTGGCCCTCAAAGGAAAAGACAGAGTAGCAGTGTCAAATCTACCGCATCTGCAGCCAGGACATATCCACACACCTTCCCCAAACAGAGTAGAAAATGCATCCAAAAGTAACTACAGCACCAATTATCCAAGGATGAGGGAACAGAGCTCATTTGCTCAGAGCCTTTATTGAAGGTCTCAAGCATCTCATTCTCCAACCCCCCCTCGCTTGTCACCCTGCAGCAGCCTCTAAAACACTCACAAGGACATCAGAGATTTAAAAACGGGCATTAAGGTTGCAAAATGAAGCACTCAAAGTTCAGAAATGCCAGAATTAAGGTTGACAATGCAACCTACCACCTGCTTTCAACAGTCTGCTCCCCACCCCACCTGTCACAATTCACTCCCCTTCATCACCATACATCTGGCTACCCTCCTCTGCATTCAAATCAGGCTGGTTCCTTCCCCACGCTACTTGGATACCAGGTTCCAGGAACTCAGAGAGCACAAAAGATGCTCCCTGTTCTCAGTTGAGTGCCTGGTGCCAAAACAGCCCTCAGTTGCCATGAGCAGCAGCTGTGGAGAAAGTCCTGCTTAGCTCCTGTGCTCCCAGGCTGGAGAATGCCCAGTGCAGATGGAATCACTGGAGAATTTAGCTCACTTGCCACAAATCTATGAAGAACATGTGCAAACTCAGATTTTCAAATGCTTGTAACTTCGCCAAATTTGGGTGAGTTCTCACGGCGCTGACACCAGGGCAATCCAACTGCCAAATTTCAAACATGGAGGTGCTACAGCAGGGGTGGGGAACCTAAGGCCTGGGGGCCAGATGTAGACACCCCCCAACCTTGCCTGGATCTGGCCCCGAAGTTCAGGGCTCCCCCCCAGCATTAGGGAGCCCATGCTGGCACTCCAGCCCCCCTGCTACCCTCTCTACGGGGCTGGAACACACACAAAAAATCTATTAGCCTGGGCACCCTAGCCTTTGGTGTGCAAGGGGAATGTCTTTCTCTCAGTCAGGGGCCACATCAGAGGGTTTGGGGTTTGGTTTTTTTTTGGTGTTTCTCACGTGAGAGCTCCCCCCAACTGATTTTTCTGTACGTCAGCAGCCCCTGACCCTAAACAAAATTCCCCATCTTTGTGCTACAGCTTCTCCACAAAACTATTGTGTGCGTGTTTTTTAAAGCCTGGGCAAAATAAAGTGCTTTCCCCCTAATTCTTGGAAATGTACGAATAGTATTTGCTGAAACTTAAATGGAGCCAGCAAAAGACACCCAGAAAAAAATCCAGACCCAACAATTAAAATTAAGTCAAGTTGGAAGCAACTGAAAGCAACAAGGTCTTAAGTAAGAAGTGCTGGACAAACTTAACTGCAAGCAGTGCTTACCAGGTTTGCCACTAATGCAAACTGCCATCACAAGATAGAACATAGGTATCTGTTTCAGTAACTGAGCCAGGAGACCCACTAACAGTTATAGCCAGCGTCTAATTTTGGACTGTCCAGGGTTTAACCCCCCGTGGTCACCAACCTGTCGATCGGGAGGGCTCGACCGGTCCATCGGGAGGCGTTCGCGCCCCAATTTCCCCACACCCTCAAGAAACCCCCACTGACGCTACCTCCAGCGACAATGGAGGTAGCGCCAGCTTCCTGCAGGCTGGGGGTGGGGCAGTCCTGCAACTGCGCGCCACTTCCGGGGTTTTAGGAAGTGCGCAGGCTGCTCCCCCCTCCCCAAACACCCAGCACGGTACCTGAAAGGCCAGGTCTGTGCGCACTGGGGACTTCCTTCTGCCTGCTGCCTTCCTGTGGGTGGAGAGGAGGGCGGGAGGAAGTGCGCGCTGGAGACTCCCTGTCCCCTGCCCCCACCAGCACCCACGTTAGTCAGGCTTAGGGAGTTTTGGAGGGGTTGTTTTTTTGCATCTCACTTGTGTGCCCCCGACTGATTTTTCTGTGGGTCAGTGACCCCTGACTCACAACAGGTTCCCCGCTCCTCTCATAAATAAAGACAATGCTGAAACTTCATGTTTGACATATTTTATTTAAAAATGAAGTCTGGCCAACAAGCCCCCAATTGGGGCCAAGCCCCCATCTGGCCACAGCATCATAACACTCCTGCACCACCCCCGACCCCAAAGCTGAGCCTATCATACACTGGAACCCCCTGTCCTGAGCCTTTCACATCCCCAAACTCCTGCACCCCCACATCCTCAGTCTTCTGCCACAACACTCCTGCACCATCCACACACTACAAATCTGTATCTTGAGCCCATCATACTCCCAACCTCCCTGCCCTGAGCCCCTCATGCACCTAAACCCAAACTCCTGCACCCCCACATCCACAAGCCTGCAGCTTGCTCAGCACCCCAACCTTCCACCTGACCCCAACACTCCCCAGCCTGGAGCCCCTTCCCCGAGTCAGCGTCCCCTTCTCCACATCCTCCTGCATCCAAATTCCCTGCAGAGCTTGCACCTCTCACCCCTTCCCACCCCAGAGCCTGTACATCCTGTCTCAACACAGTGAGGGTACGGCTAGACTACAAGAGTTTTTCCAGGATACCAGAGGTATCCCGGTGTGATGATGTGTTGTGGTTCCCGACACTGCACCCCCGTAGCAGCAAGAACAGATTCCGCCAGCAGTAGAATAGGGAGGGTTTATTGCTCTTCCAAGATAGCACATATATGCTGTGCTGTGTGATTACAGGATTCGAGGCCAGGATGTTTCAGACCCCTTGGGTTAGGGGTCCATCACCCCTAGCCCTCAGCCCCAGAAACCTTAGTCTGTCTCCCTCATGGTTCCAGCCCAAGACTGACCCTTCCCCGGAAAACTCACTTCCCTAGTTCCCTCGCTGCCCCAACTCTACGTGACCTAGGCAGCCTCCCTGCTGGGCAGTGCTCACAGGCAGAGGCCAGTAGGGGTCATTCACAGCCCACAACCCAAGCACAGCAACCAGTAAGGTACTGACACTACATCACAACATGTGGGTGAGTCAGTGGGAATCACACCTCACAGTGCAGGGGGACACAGCACCCCCACTAGGCCACACCCGGAAAAACTTTTCCGCTTTTTTTTAGCGGAAGAGCAAACATGGAACGAAGAATAAGGGGGCTTGGGAAAGAAGGGGTTTTTCCGACACTTGGCCCAGTCTAGACGGGCCAAATGTTGGAAAAACCTCTTCCGACAGAAGGATCGAAAAAAAGCGGCAGTGTAGCCGTACCTGAGAGTGTATAAGGCAGGGGTCTCCAACCTTTTGAAGCACACAATCACTTCTTGAATTTAAGTGCAATCCAAGATCTACCTCAAACCCAAATACCCTTGCCCCGCCTCCTTTGTGCCCCTTCTCGGAGGCCCCGCCCCGGCTTATTCCATCCTCCTTCCCTCCCCCACCTTCCCTCACTTTCATCAGGCAGGGGCAGCAGGCTGGGGTGCAGGCTCTGGCCTTGGATTAAGGGATTTGGAGTGTGAGAGGGGCTCTGAGCTGAGCTTGGGAGAGGCAGCTGAGGTGCCGGCAGGGGTTCTATGTGCAGGCTCTGGGAGGGCATTTGGATGTCAAGGTGCTTGAGGCTAGGGCAGGGACTTGGAGGGGGTTCATGACTGGGGCAGGGTTTCAGGATCTGGGCACCAGCTGGGCACTGCTGACCTCAGGTGGTTTTTGGGTGGTGGTGCAGTGGGGCTAAAATAAGCTCACCTCTGCCCTGGCCCTGCACCAGTCTCAAAAGCAGCCAGCAAACTCGATCTTAAGTCCTGCTGTGCCCCATCTCTGCTCTGTGGAGATAGGATAGAGGGTGTGAGAGGGGGCACCTTGACATCAGCACCCCTTCCTCTCCCTCCCCTGCCCTGCACAGAAAGCTGAGGCTCCTGAGGGGATAGCTCCAAGGCAAAGGGCAGGAGATGCGCAGCAGTCGGGGGGGGGGTGGGAGGAGCAGCTGAAGTGCTGGGCTTGACAACGTCTTGGCCAAACCCGTCAGGATCACCTGTCAGAGGCTCCAAGATCTACCAGCAGATCCCGATCTACTGGTTGGTGACCACTGGTATAAGGGCTGGGAATAGCAAGTGATGGAGAGGAGAGGAACAGAGAGGGCGGGGCCTCAAGGAAGGGCTGGGGTCTTGGGGAAGGGATGGGGTAGATCTTGGCTTGTCCTGACATTTAAAAAGTGATCTTGGGTATAAAAAGGTTGGAGACCACTGGTTTAACCCATTAGAGCAGCATGGTATAGTACCATCCACATTAATGTAACTAGGCCTCCTGACCACAGTGGGGCCTTAGAGGGAGCGCAAAGTGGTTAAGAATAGGATTGAAAAGTTTACCAATTCCAATTATTTCCTTACCATTGCAGGAGCCTTGAACACTGGTATACTCTGAGCCTTCCTGCCCCCTGCTCCTGTGGTCCGTACCACTGCGGTCTCAGCTCAGTTGTTGGGTGTAGCATGCAAGATCTGGGTACAGCATTGGTGGCAAGTGATGTTGAGGTCACACTAGGAGATCTGGTGGTCCCTTCTGGTTTTCAACTCTATAACTTACTAGCAGAGCCATCCCATCCATAGAATGGCTCAGGGCGACTGCCCAAGCCTATGGACAGGCTTGGTGGGGTGGAAGCAGGGGTCGCCCCATACCCCTTCACCGCAGCAACAGGAGCCAGAATCATTAGCAATCTGCTCCCCACCCCATCCTCTCTCAGCCTGCTGCGTGCAGCTTCTCCATGGCAGCAGGAATTAGAGCCCCCTGGTCCCTGGGCGTTCTGCTTTCTGCCGTCACGGAGAAGAGAGGCCCAGTGGGATGGGAGGACAGCATGGCAGAGTCCGGCAGACTGCTCTGGTTCCCGACACCATGGCGAGTGCAGGTGGGCGGGGGGGGACAATCCCTGCTGCTGCTTGGCAAATACCCCTCCCCCCACTTTACGTCACATGGGGGAGAGGGCAAGGGGGCAGAACAGGGGCAGAAAGGGACGCAGTTGGGGTAGAACAAGGGCAGAGCTTGGGGGAAGGGATGGCGTGGGGGGCCTGCAGGGAGCCTGCAGGGAGTGCTGGCTCTGGCCCTGTGCCCCCCCCCAAAGGATGGCCCTGCTTACTAGTCAGAAGAGCTAAAATAGAACTCCAACCTGTAAACTCTAGGGAGCAATCAGCACCCTGGGGGAGAGGCCTAGATTCCAATCCGGGCTTGCTTGGCAGCTCTAGTTAAAGCTAGTTCACTCCCCAGCACCCATTTGCTGGGTCTGGCCTTGCAAAGAGCACCTCCTTGGCCACCTGCCCCAGCAGCAGTACAGTGAGCCTGATGATTGTGCAGCGACCAGGGCAGGTGTGAAACTGAGCAGATTTGTCAATTTCCTTCTGCTGCTGATTAACAACTCTGAGCAGAGTCAGGAACAGAATGGATAAGGGGGTACCAGGGCAATGCACAGTATGATTGTCTTTACTTTTAAAACTGCTGCCCAACTGTGCTCCATAGACACTAGGCAGCGGCTCTGAACAGAGATCCGAGAGCAGACTCAAGGACAGTGATGCAAAACTTGAAAAGCTCTTGGCAACCTTAAGGGCTATAAACTCTCTTAATTTTTGCAGGGTCACCATCTCAAATCAGGGCCCTGAAAATGTTTTTGATCTGCTGCTGTGGTTAGTTATACTTGCCATCTTTTTTCAGTGTGTTCATATTAGGGATGCTAACGGATAGCCAGACAAGTGTAAGCATCACCCAGAAGCAGCCTGCCATGGATGGAGGGCTACTCCAGCCCTGCAGGGCTTGTGGGCTGGAAGCAGCAGCAGCAGCAGGGGGATGGGAGGGAGCCAGCAGCCAGGTTGGAGCAGCCCCCACCTGCGGTCACTCCAACCTAGCTGTGGTTGGCAGGAGGCCACTTCTGCCCAGCGAGATAGAACGACCCCACCTCTGCCTGCCCCCATTCCATCAGTTAACCTTAACCGGTTAACTGAGTAAATGGGATTTCACATCCCTAGTTTATATGCTGCACTTGGCAGCACTGTGCTTATTTAGGTTTTATTGCTTCCCTGGTGCACGGGAAAGTCAGTCTCCTCTGTTTGAGGGGGTCTTCCACACAGCAACAAATGAGGGAGTTTGGGTTTGGTTTTTAAGAAAAATATGTTTGCAGAGTCACAAAAATTGGTAGAGGTGTGGTGACCAAAACGACCTTGAAGTGTTTTTTAAAAGCGGACTAAATTCCAAGTTAGTCAGTTCTACAGACATCGATGGCTTTCAAAAGACAAGTATCAGAGGGGTAGCCGTGTTAGTCTGAATCTGCAAGAATTCCACTGGCATTTCCACTACATGCATCTGACAAAGTGGGTCTTTGACCACGAAAGCTTATGCTCCAATACATCTGGTAGTCTATAAGGTGCCACAAGACTTCTCGTTCTTTCAGAAGACAGTCAAGTTTTCCTTCCAATACTGTTGGAAGAACTCAGGAGGGACTGAGGATGTTAAAAATCATGTCGTGCAGTTACATGTGTTGTGGACTCTGCAATATAAAGCTTAGCTTTATTCTGCAGAGCCCACAGTGAAGCCGCCCTGGGAGAAGGGTTGCTAGCCCCTGCCGGCTCAGCTCTCTGGGAACGGAGCCAGCAGCTCTTGCTCACTGGGCTCCCGGGGAGGAGGCTTGCTGCCCTGCTGCAGTGAAGCAACCTCCCTGGGAGCCAGTTGAGTTTAACCAATAGCATTAACTGATAAGTATCAGCTTATCAATTAATCGATTAAATGCTAACATCCCTAGAAGGGACTTGCTCTATTACAGTGTCCAGTGAGGCTGAAGTGGCCTCTCCATACTCCCAGAAACTCATCTAAAGAAGGGTTCTTCTAATCACAACTGCAAGTCTGTGGCTCACTTGGGCTTGTCCTAGAAGTTCAGTTTTAAAGGGTCTCCTTTATTTAGGTCTAGTACCAACAAGTAAGTCTGGTACTAGACTGAGTGGACACACAGGAATGCAATAAAGTTTCCAAAGTCACTTGTCCTTTAGTTTTCTTCCACTTCTAAGAGGGCCCCAAACCTAGTGAAGAATGTTTTGGGGGTTTCTACAACAGATGAAGGCAAAATGGACAGGACAGGCTGGGTCTCAAGCCCTCAAAAGAACTTGTGCCAAATCAGGGGGGCTTGAGCCTAGCTCAGAAGATTTTGAGCCATCTGCTCATGGCCACTTCCTGTTTATATAAGAATGGACATTCTAGGTTAGACCAAAAGTCCATCTAGCCTAGTATCCTGTCGTCTGGCCCCAGAAGGAATGAACAGAACAGGGAATCGAGTGATCCATCCCTTGTCATCAATTTCAGGGCTCTGACAAGCAGCGATTATGGACACCATCCTTGCCCACCCTAGTTTACAGCCATTGATGGACCTATCCTCCATAAATTTATCTTTTTTGAACCTGGTTATAGTCTTGGCCTTCACAACATCTTCTGGCGAGGAGTTTCACAGACTGACTGTGTGTTGTGTGAATAACTTCATTTTGTTTTAAATCTCCCTATTAATTGCATTTGGTGACCTTTAGTTCTTGTGTTAGGAGAAGGAGCAAACAACCCTTAATTCACTTTTTCCATACCCATCATGGTTTTGTAGACCTCTATCATATCCCCCCTTAAGTCATCTCTTTTCTAAGTTGAAACGTCCTGTTTCCATAGGATTAAATTAACGTCTCATACAGAAGCAGTGCCACACTCCTAAACATTTTTTTTTTGCTCTTTCCTGAACTTTTTCCAACAAGATATCTTTTTTGAGATGAGGGGATCACATCCGCACACAATATTCAAAATGTTGGCATACCATGGATTTATATAAAGGCAATAATATCTTATCATCTATTGCATTCTTAATGATTCCCAACATTCTGTTTGCTTTTTTGACTGCTGCTGCACACAAGGTGGAAGTTTTCAAAGAACAATCCACAGTAACTCAGATCTCTCACTTGAGCGGTAACAGCTAATTTAGTCCCCATCATTGTACGTGGATCGCTGGGGTGTTTTCCAATATGCATTATTAGTAGATTTACCCAGTGTTGCTCTGGTGTGTAACTCAAGAAATGGTTGGTTGGAAACTAAGGAGGAGCAGCATTGGGGGGGAGCGAAGGGGGGTGAAGGAGGGCACAGCCTGGTCCCATGAGGAGCCACGTGGAGAGAGGGAACCCCAGGCCTCAAGAGGAGCTGTGGGTGGGGGGCATCCCTAGGCCCTTGTGAGGAGTTGTGCTGGGGTCAGATCCCAAAGCCTGGGTGAATCGGCCTAGGAGGGAAGGGAAACCCCAGGCCCCATGAAGAAGCATGAGGGTGGGGGGAAGGAGGAAGGGGCTGAAGGGACTCCCTATGCTCTGGGTAAAGTGGTGAGGGGGTGGAATCGCTAGAGCCTGTAGGAGCCTCACAGCAGGGGGAGGAGAGGGTTGTGCCCTCTACATGGCTATGTGGAGATGGGGAGGAAGGGGGAATTCCTTACCCACAGAAGGTGGCCAGGGCTGGCAACATGCAGAGCTCATCCCCAGCTGGTCAGTCTCGTGCGGGTGCGGCTGCCGCCAGTGCCCATTGTGCAGTATCCTCTCTTTGCTCACTGCCCACAGTGGTGAGTATGAGGATCACATCCTCCCTTTCCATGTTGGGGAGAAAAACCCCATTCCTGCCACTTCCCTTCTTCCTGGCACAACCAAATCCTGACCTTGCTTTAAGTCAGTGTAAGAGGAAGCTGCCTACCAAATTGGTGACCCTAGCTTGTTACTGCTTAGGAGGCGTTCTTGCACACAGTCAGACATTTCTAAATACACACGTGTGTGTGCGCGCGCGCACGGGCACACATACATATCCCTTTCTCCAGATAATTTATAAATATGTTGAATAGGTTTACTCCCAATACAGATTCCTGGGGGCCACCGTCTCCAGTCTAAAAGCTGACCACTTATTCCTACCCTTTGTTTCCTATCTCAATCAGTTATCAATCCATGAAAGGACCTTCCCTCTTATCCCATGAGCATTTACTTTGCTTAAGAGCCTTTGATGAGGGACCTTGTCAAAGGCTTTCTGGAAATTTAAGTACACTACCTCCACTGGATCCCCCTTGTCCACATGCTTTTTGAGTGCTTCAAAGAAGTCTAGTAGATTGCGGAGACAGATTTTCCTTTACAAAAAGGATGTTGTTGACTCTTCTCCAACAAATTACATTTATCTTTGTGTCTGACAATTTTGTTCTTGGGTTTGCCCGGTACTGAAGTTAGAGTTACCAGTCTAATTGCCAGGACCACCTCTAGAGCCCTTTTTGAAAACTGATGTCACATTCGCTATCTCCCAATCATTTGATACAGAAGCTGATTTAAAGGATGGGTTACAAACCACATGTAGTAGTTCACATTTAAGTTTTCAGAACTTTTAGGTGAATGCCATCAGGTCCTGGTGACTTACTACCGTTTTGAATTTGTTCCAAAAAGACCACTAGTAATATTTCAGTCTGGGACAATTCCTCAGATTTGTCACCTAAAAAGAATGGCTTGGGTTTGGGAATATCCCTTACATCCTCAACTGTGAAGACCAATGCACAGAGTTAATTTAGTTTCTCTGCAATGGCTTTATTGTTTCTAGCAATAAACCCACTCTCCGCTCTTAAGTAAGTTGCTGCAAGCTATGGTCACTCTTGAGGCTGGAAAGGATTTTCCCCATACCAGCAGACAAGTTAAAGCTGGTTGATTCTTTTCACCTTCTATGCAGTGAAACCTGGGGATTGAGTTTTGGGCAACTGGGAGGCTGGAATTCTTCCCCCCCCCAGAGATTACAGCTTGGATCTGTGTGAGGTGTTTGTCGTACGTCTGACAGTGCCCAGAGTAGGAGCTGGCTTATTTAGACTCCAGATCCTGAAGATAACAGTCGGTAAGGGCATCTCCTCACAAGACAGTGCCCTGTGGGGGCGAGATCTCCCTCTCACCTCCTCAGCCCAGAAAGAGGAGGGATGGACCCAGAGACCCTCCTCATGTAATGACTGGCTCCCCCTGCGTCGGAAGCCCCCAAAACTGGCAAAGAATCAATACGGTGCGAGTGACTCTGCTGGCTGGCCCCACACCTTTAATGTAACTTGACTAATAAAAAGCTTCAGGGGGTAGCCAAGTTAAGCTGTAACTGGAAAAACTTAAACGAAGAGTCTTGCAGCAACTTAAAGACTAACAAAACATGTAGATAGCATCATGAGCTTTCGTGGGCACAGCCCACTTGTGCCCATGAAAGCATGATACCATCTACATGTTTGTTAGTCTTGAAGGTGCTGCTAAACTATTTGTTGTTTTTTAAGTTTGACTAATAAAGTTGGTTAAAACACAAACCATGTGTCTTTGCCACCTTCCAAGGGATAAGCACACCAATGTGAATTGCTACCACAAAAAAGCTGCTCACAGATCAGCAAACACCGGCTTTCCCTTGTTTGGCCAGTGTTTGCATTTCATTAAATCTTCCCCACCTTCCTGTGCTAAGCTCAAGGTGCTTAGAAATCAGGAGTGGCAGCACCCAGAGCATGAATTAACCAAGAAGTTGTTCTACTGTCATCTACCTTCCAATTGCACTGGTGAAACAGCTCTTAACTGGCAAACTGCAAAGCTTCAATCTGCAGTAGGGTAAAGATGCTCTAACAATGCAAGATGTTTCAACAAAGTATCTTGTCACTGAAAAACAGGGAACCTTGTAGAAAAAATTTATTTGGAATTGCTAACTGCTGTGAAACTGTTTACACGGACAAGCCCAGTCCAGTAAGCTTAGTTCATTGCACTGGAATTTGCTTCAGAGCAGAATTTCTTGCCTCCTACATTGCTGCTCTGGAAGGCAAGATTTTCCCATAACCTGCTTCCAACATCTACCACATGATTTGCTTTCAAGTTAACATGCTATTAAGATGTGCCAGATGTGATGAGAGGGGTCTGCTGGACACAGGCTGAGCAGAGGCTCCCCAAATCCTCCCACAGCACTACACCGCCTTTCACTCTTGAGTCCCAGTATATGCTAAAAGGGGATTGAGAGGCCCTGTATAAACTATGCCAGAGGCAAACAGTAGCTGTTTAAATAAATAAGCCACTCTGTAACCAAGTCTGTCCTGATTGATAAGCACATCTGTCAGTCCCCACCTGCCGTCTGCATTCCTGGCATTTCTCTCTGGCATTTTCCCTGACAGAAGAGAAACTGCTTATCAACTGCTGCAGAAGAGATTTAAGGGGCAAGAGCAGGCCCAGCTTTCAAAAAATTAAGCAATTCCAGGTCACAAATGTGCCAAACAAAGTTCCTTTCCAGCAGGCTGTAAGAGCTGCTGAAGTGGATTTATTCCAGGGGGCCTGTAAGCTCTTGAACAGCTGCTCATGTCCCTGCCAAGAAGTTACAATGAGAGTTTAAATGTAGCCCCCTCCCCCATTATTCTTTTCCCTGCTTACCTATTTAAAAATCCCTGCAGACAGGGCAGGGTGCTGTCTGGCCACTATCCAACTGCTGAGTCTGAACTCCATTTCTGCACTGTTCAACCACACCCTTGAGCAAAAGGGGCTAACTCGCCTCCCATGGAGGGTGTGAAGCAGGAAGGGGGCCAATCTGCCCAATTGCTGGGAGAGCAGGAGGGACAGCTGCACAGCAGACCAGCTCAACCCGTCAGCAGACAAATTCTCTCCTCATCCCACCTTCCAAAGACAGGCTAGCGGCTAGATGAAACTGAGGCTTTGTCTACCCTTCTAAGATTAAAGCACAGCCGTGGCAGTGTGATCATGGTAGCAGTGCTGGGACAGCACTACGCAGACCACCTCCATGAGTGGAGTAGCTAACAGCACTGGGCCCTGTTTACACTGACACCTTCCAGCGCTGTCACTTGCTGCTCTCAGGAGGGGATGTTTTTCACACCCTGAGCTAGAATGTTAGAGTGCAGCACCTTGCAGAGTAGACAAACTCTGAGTTTGGAGTTGCAGTTTAGATTCTTGACAAGAGGAGTCAGAAATTCACAGCATCTCAGCATTTGCATGGCTCCAGGCAGCTCGCTCTGAAGGGTGGAGGCCTTGAATAGCATACTCCCACCTACAGTACTGAAGCAAACAACACCCAAGATTCCTGTGAGAGCAGAGAAACAGCTCTTTTTTTCAGTTGGTTAACTGGGGATAATCTGCGGTCCTTTGCCCTTTGCTGCTCTGTGAAAGACCCACACAAAGGCAAGGAAAACTGTGACAGACTAGGATTGAGTGCTCAGGGACAGGGACACAGAGGAAATTTAACTATTGACTCTAAAAAAATATATTAACTAGCTTTCAAATTGATGCCTTTAAAGATAATTGCTTGCTTAGACCCAGATACTTTTTATACTTGCTTTCCTGTAAGGTGACATTAAGGCCTTGGCTACATTAGTCAATCCTAAATTGACTCCAGCTACACTTAGGTCGATTTACTGCACTGTCTACACCCGCCTGCATCAACAGGAGATGCTCTCCCATCTACTCACCTTACTCCTCTTGTTCTGGAGGTATATTGGAGTCAACTGGAGAGGGCTCTGATGTCAATTTAATGGGTCTTCACTAGAGCTACTAAATCAACCTTCCCCTCCCTCCCCCCACGCCATTGATCCCTAAGCTTAGACATGGCCTAACAAAGGCATCCGCTGAAGTGGGCTGGCAGTTGTGTTTTGGCCATGCAGATGCATGTTTCTCTTACTTGGAAGATGAGCAAACAGCAGCGAAAGGGAAGATGGTGCCTGCAAATCTTGCACCCTTGCCCAGAGGAACTCAGACCACCAGCAGCTATACAAACTGCAGAAGTCAGGTACAAAGGGCACACAGCCCATCTCATTAATTCCCAGCCTTGGATTCATTCTTGAGTCTGGAAAAAGCAGCTCAGGTCACAGCAGCTGGCTTAACAAGCAGGCTTCCCCTAGCTGCAGGGAACTGGTTCATTCACATCAAACCCGAGTCAGACCGAGTCTCAATACTACACACAAAACTTGTTCACAGAACAGCTTCCCCAGTCAGCCCTCAACTACACTTCTCCTGCGTACCCCATATGTTCCTTAGGGAGATGAAGTTACCTTGGAGAAGGGGGAGGCAGAAAGAACTCAGTTAGCAGAATCTGATTAGCTGGCTGATGTGAGACTGTTTGGTTTTATGGCTACTGGAGGAAATTTAATTAGGAACTTTCTATAAATTAACTATGCATAAAATGAGTGTGCTGTCTCAGTGCTCTGGAAGGTCAGGATGAGGAGGCTGGGAATTGCCTGGAGAGCTCTCAGCAATTGCATTTAGGGAGCTAAGCTGATGAAAGAAAAGGGTAGGCCCTTTAGGACCAAATCTGTGGCAAGACAGAGGTCAGTGCTACCAGCCTCACCACGCAGCCTAAGTTGGTCGCAGTCCATAGCAAACCAGCTGACAGTTTGCACCTGAATAGCCCCAATATAATCTAGATGTCTAAACAGTCACTACCACAAACACAACATCCAATGGCTTGAGGGGAGCCACAGACCTACTCATTGAGGCCCCTGGAAGCCTGTTTATTCTGCCATGGATGCAGAGGCATTAATTCCAGCTGTTCCAAACCATCATGAACTGGCTTTTTGCCTCAGGTTCTGGAGTCCCTACAGCAGGCCATGCTGTCTCCAAGGGCAGGCCCAGCCTACCACTTGTTACTGGGTCTTGGCTCTTCAGAACAGGCATTTAGGACTCAGAGCTGTGGGAGGCCAATCGTGCATGGTGGGGAAGCAAGCAGTACTTCCTTCTGCTGTGCAGGATGAGAACCTGGGAGGGAGCAGCAGCCTGCTGGCCCATGGGAGGAGGGAGAGAGGGGGCAGACCTGTGCCCAAGAAACAAACAGAAGTAGCAGCTCTGAGGGAGAAGCTAGCAGACATCTGAGGCGCAAGTGGCTGCCCACTTCCCTAGTCAGGCCTTTGGGCTGGGGGCTGTAGTAGAGGAAGGGCATGGCCTCTCCCACAGGAACTGTGTTTACTTTAAACCATAAGAGGTGAACTCCTCCAGCATCAGCCCAGATGGTGAGGAGCTGAGGAAAGGACCCTTGGATCATTTGCTTCTGAGAGTGAGGACTTTGAACAGAGGCTTATATTACTCTACAGCAGAGGGAGACTGAGACAGCAACTGCACCTGACACCGGAAGGGGTCTCTCAGCATCTTCAGCCTGGAGCCCACCGGGAGATGTGTTAGTCAGCAGGACACCCTGCCCCTATCCCCTCAGGATCCACCACCGCAGGTCTGCAATTGGGTACTGGACTGGAGAAGGTGTTGCCCTGCTGCAGCATTTTGGGTGGGCAAGAATAAAATGTGAGGCCTCAGTTTCTCTCCATTCAGGCCACAGTTTCTCTTATGCCCAATGCACCCAATGCCCTAATCACCACCCACAGCAGCACAGAGCACCACTCTATGTGGGGCACTGGAGGTTGGCTGCAGGGATGTGAGAGAGGAAGCTGACACTTCCCAAATCCTGGCCTGAAGACAGGACGCTGCGGATGGGGGACAGGAAGCCCTTAGCTTGCCTTCTTCCCATCAGAAGTTTGGGCTGGTGGCCCTGACTACTACTCCCCTAAAGAGTGACTGTGGCAGAGGTCAAAGCGACATGAGAACAGGACTAACACTGCAGATTATCTTAACCCAGTCCATCTCCCACTGTTCCATTGTGACTCACCTGCCCACAAGAAACACAACATGCCTCATAGGCTGAGTAAGGAAAGAATCCCTGGACATAGATAGTAGCCAGGCTCAGATGCCCTGTGCACTGGCCAAGAATGCAAAGCTACAAGCAGGGGTACATTTGTGAGCCAAGTACCCAAACTGGTGGGCAGTTTCTCCAGCTGGCCATTGCACCACACTGGGAATGCAGTGCTTGGAGTAAGTTCTGCTCTTTACTACAGGCATGCTACTATGTTCTTGCAACTGAATGCAGCTTAGCCTTAGGAATGTGGCTTCCCATAAGCACTTCATGCTACATAAAAGTGAGGCTACTCACCTTGTGCAGTAACTTTTGTTCTTTGAGATGGGTGTCTCTGCGGGTGCTCCACTCCAGGTATTTTGGCTCTCCTGTGCTTCTAATCAAAACTTTTTGGTAGCAGTATTCCCCGGGTGCCGACGTGCGCACACAACACTGCTTGCGCCGCAGCGAGCATGCCAATGCATGTGTGGCATCAATCATTGCCTCAGTTCCTTCTCTACTGCAGAAGACGTTACATCTCCGAAGCAAAGGGGAGGAGGGCAGGTAGTGGTGCGCCCACAGGGACACCCATCTTGAAGAACAGTTACTACACAAGGTGAGTAACCTCACTTTTCTTCGAGTGTCATTCCTGCAGGCGCTCCACTCCAGGTGACTGCAGAGCAGTACCCATAGGTTCTAGGAAGGAGGGGCTTCGGGCCTTATCAGGAGTCCCCCAAGAAGACTGCCTTTCCAAAGGAGATACACTGGGACTGGTAAGTCTCCGATGCATAATGTTTTGTGAAAGTATGTGTGGAAGCCCAAGTTGCTGCCCTACATATGTCTGCGACAGGTATATTATGTAGGAAGGCCGTTGATGTGGCCATTGCTCTTGTGGAGTGCACCCGTATGGGTATAGGTAATGCAACTTTACTGATTCTATAGCACTCACAAATACAATTCACAATCCATTTGGAGATAGTTTGCTTAGAAATGGCTTGTCCCTTAGATCGGTCTGTTGATAGATACAAAGAGTCTATGTGATTGCCTAAAATGTCTTGTCCTGTCTAGGTAAAAGGCAATGGCTCATCTGACGTCCAATGAATGGAGCCTTGCCGAACTGACATCCACATGCAGTTTCTGATGGAAGACTGGTAAGTATATAGATTCACTGAGATGAAACCATGAAACTATCTTTGGAAGAAACTTTGGATGTGTTCTTAGAATGACCTTGTCCTTGTAGAATGTCGTAAACAGTGGGCTGGCCAGGAAGGCGGCTAGCTTGCTGACCCTCCTGGTTGTCATAATCACTATTAGAAATGCTACCTTCATGAAAAGATGGGCTAAAGAACAAGTTGCCATGGATTCAAATGGCAGGTGAGTTAATGCATTCAGGACTAGGTTGAGGTCCCAGGGCAGGACTATTGCATTTATTGGTGTTAAGGCCTTTTGTGAATTTTTTGATGGTTGGATGAGAGAACAGAGTTTAACCATCTACCAGGTCATGCTTACTAGAGACAGCCACAAGGTGTATCCTGATCGAGGCGTTGGACAAGTTTTGGGCTTGTAGCAAGAGCAGGTATTCGAGGACTGTTTTGAGCGGTGTCGCGTGTGGCTGTAGTGCTCTATGGGTTGCCCATTTGAAGAAACGCTGCCACTTGTACAGTGCAGCTTTGCTTATGACTATTAAGAATTATGGTTTTTACTTCTTTCGAGCAGGTAAATGACTGTCTTGTTAACCCTGAAGAAGCCATGCAGCGCGATGTAGCTTGTGAGCCTTGGGATGCAGGACTTGGCCCTGGTCCTGGTACGCTATGTCTGGCTGTGGGGGAAGAGGAATTGGAGGAGCAACTGACATCTGAGACAAGTAAGGATACCATGGCTGTCTGGGCCATGCAGGTGCTATCATGATCACCCTTGCATGTTCTTACCTTATCTTATTGATGACCCTCCCTATGAGGGGGAGAGGTGGAAAGGTATACAATAGGCTGTGAGGCCAGATGTTGATCATGGCGTCGCCCATAGATTTGTCGCCCAGACTGGCTCTGGAATAGTACTTCGGGCATTTGGAGTTGAGCGATGTTGCGAATAAGTCTATTCTTTGCTATTAAGATATCCTCTTCAATGTTCACTCTGTAGGTTGCTTTGTCTTCATCTTGTAATTTATCAATAAAATATTTCATTTTTCAAAATGGTTGTAGGTATATTTTGCAAGGAGCGCAATGTAATTCACAATTCTCATGAGAAGGGATGCAGACAAATATGACTTACTACCGAGGAGGTCCAATCTTTTCCAATTTTTGTCATAGGGGGTTGAACTGAATTTTGATGGTTTCCTTGTTATTTGCAGCATCAACTACTAAGGAATTTGGGGCAGGGTGTGAAAAAAGGAACTCAGCCTCTTTTGCAGATACATATTATTTTCTATCCACTTTCTTGGATGTGGGACAGAAGCTGGAGTTTGCCACAGGATCCTAGCAGGGTCAAGGATAGCCTCATTAAATGGCAGAGCTATCTTGCCTGAAGGGAAAGACTGAAGAATATCAATTTATGCTGTACCTCTGGGACCTCAACCAGAGAGATGTCCAGTGATTCTGAGACTCTTTTATATAGCTCGTGAAATGATCTAAAGCAGGAGTACTCAACATGCGGCCCGTGGCCCGTTTGCGTCCCGTGGTGTACTTTGGGTTTACACAGGGCTCAACATGTGCTCCAGGGGAGGGATCCTTTGAAAATGGCCTCCACTGAGAACATCCTCTACAACGGCGCGGCATCTCCCAGGCGGGGTGAGCACTGAAAGATGCAAGAGGACAGGCTGGCTAGAAGAGATGGGTACAGGGTGTCAGGGAGCCCTGGGGAATTGTGGGAAGTGCTGGCTGCTTAGCCTTGTGGTCAGAGCCTGAGCGGTGATGACTGGCTCTCACAGGCCACGTTTGGGTCTGGCACCACGGCTTAAGGCTTAATCTTTGTATTTATGCCCATCAGTGTGAAAGAAGCTGTTTGCATATACATGAAACCACACATAAGCTGCAGCCCTTGGCATGTACTGAGTGTATCACTGTGGCCCCCGGAGCTTCCAAAGTTGAGTAGCCCTGATCTAAAGTCATCACCCATAGTAGGTGGGGGCATCATAATGGACTCGTCAAGGGAGGATGATGAAATGTGAGATGGGGACATCGTCTCATCATCTTGGGTCTCGTCGATGTCCCCCTGTGTCATCTCAGATGCAGGTAGTAGAGGGATCTGAGGAGCCACTTGATGTGATTGTGCTTTCAGCATCACAGGGGGTGGTATTTGAGTGCCGACTGTGGCCCACAGGTCCCATCCCTGCCATGGTTGTGGAAGCAGAATAGGAGGAAGCCAAGGAAAGGGTTTCCACGCTTGTGTTTGGGCAACCTGCTGTTGTACCTGTACCATTGGTTTAGGAGAGGAGTGGTGTGAAGAAAATGGTATCTCTTGCTCATCCTCACTGTCATTGGAAAAACACAGTACCGGGCTTGAAGGAGTAGCTAACCTACTGGGTCCCTATGATAATGCTGTTGCATCGGTACCAAACAGCAGTGTGCCTGGTACCGAGGTTACCGCTTAATCGGGTGCACTGCCCCTTTGAAATGCTGCGGTGGCGTTTCAAAGGGGCAGCACTGCAGAAGTCCCTGGATCAGCTAGAGTCCTCAGCTGACCACAGGCTCAGTGCAGCTGCTCCTTGGAAACAGGTAGCATTGCGGGAACCTGGGGTCAACTGGAGTCCCCAGCTAACCCCAGTGCTCTTTGCAGCACTGCCCCTTTGAGGCGCATTAGGAGCGGAGGATCAGCTGGAGTGCCCAGCTGATCCCTGGCTCTGCA
Source organism: Rafetus swinhoei (assembly GCA_019425775.1). Taxonomy (NCBI): domain Eukaryota; kingdom Metazoa; phylum Chordata; order Testudines; family Trionychidae; genus Rafetus; species Rafetus swinhoei. Next base: position 386,081 of record CM033435.1, on the reverse strand, counting down.
TGCACTGCCCCTTTGAAGTGCCGAAGCGGCACTTCAGAGGGGCAGCGCTGCACGGAGCCCAGGGTCAGCTGGGGACTCCAGCTGATCCCAGGCTCCTAATGCGCTGCCCCTCTGAAGTGCCGCTCCCGCACTTCAAAGAGGCAGCACAACATTACCGCCTGCAATTAACGTGTTAAAAAATGAACACGTTAATACTTCCCTGCATTAATCGCAGGCGTTAACGCACATCAATTGACAGCCCTATTTTAAACTACTTAACACTAAACTAATACCTAACAATTAACTGTATCTATGAACTGTCTAAGCTATCATGGAGCGCTGCTCTATTCTGACTGAATCAGGAGCAATAGAGAGAGAACTGAGGCGACAGTTGACGCCACGCATTCATTGGCACGCTCGCAGCGCAAACAGTGCCACATGTGCGTGTCGGCACCTGGGGAGTACTGCTGCCAATAAGTTCTGATCAGAAGCACAGGAGTGCCGAAACACCTGGAGGGGAGCGCCCACAGGGACACTCCTCGGAGTAGTAGTAATAATATTTACAATTGAAGCTAAGCCTCCTTAATCCAAAACAGCAGATTTATTTGGAGCCCACCATACATTTTAATCTGTTAATGGAACAAACACTTGGAGCCTGGTAGCCTTACTCATTTCTGAAGGCAAGACTTCTGAATAAACTGCACATAGAATTAACCAAGCTGAAACACTTCCACTCCTGCAGTTGTCTCCAGCAAGTCTCTGCTCTTGAAGAGACTATTAAATGGTACAAGAATCAAAGTTTAGGTTCTCTCTAGATGTAGAGTGCTGCAGCAGTAGAGCTGTATCCATGCCACTGCAGAGCATCTGCTGAAGCCAAGAGCTGTCCCACCAGCCTAAAAACCCACTTCAAGATGTGGCAGAGGCTGTGTCAGCAGGAGACTAGTGACACCGCTAAGGGCTGCCAACATAGGCTGCAGTGTAGAGACAGCCTTAGTCTGCTCACATCTCATTCCTTCCATGAAGAAGTGTTCTGCACAGTACTAATGCAAGATGAGCCATCAACCCCAACTAACCACCATGCAATTTAAACTAAGCTCCATGGGACAGGCACCATCAGGACTATATTTGTCAAGTGCCTAGGTACAGTGACCTCCATATCCTATCAGTCCCCTAGCACTACTGCAATACAAACAGCAGATCTGTAGTTGTCAGGATCAGAGTGTTCAAAGGGAATTTGGAGAGCATGTGACAGAGGAAGTCTAAACCTTCCATTTGCAAGACACCAATTGTCAGGCCAACACACAAGGAAAATCCCCAACCAGTGATGTCCAAAAGCAATACCCAGGAGATCTGCTTCCAAGTCCTTTCAACTTAGCCAAGCAGCAGGGTGAAATTGACCTGATAATTTCACAGGGTTCTCAATAGCAGCAGTTAAATGGATTAACTCTGTTATGCACTCTCCTGCTGTTTGGCAAAGCTCTGAGCTGCAGCAGAGACACTAAAATGCACAGAGACTCAGAGAGACAGCACTACGTCGGATTACACTTGGACATGTTTCTTTGCAACTAGAACTGGGAGCTTTAAAAGGAAAGTGGTAGCCAAGCTCCCCCCCTTTCCCTATGCACTAAGAAAAGGTCTTACCTGCCACTAGCAAGTGGATTTCAAGTAGGGATGTCAACTGTAGTTGACTACACAATTAACCAATAAGCCTGCACTTATCGGTTAATCCTATCAACTACATGCAACCCCACTATGCAGCAAGGGTGGGGTTGGGGGCAGGAGCCAACTCCCCACGAGCACTGATCCCTCCGATAGAGGCAACAGCATGGAGGGTGAGAGGGGCAGGTGGGAGCCGGTACACACGGGAAGTTGGCTTTCAAGATGGCTGCCCGCACATATTAGCTCCAGCAGAGCCGCTTGCCCCCTCTTCCCAATGCGGGGTGGAGGGAGCAGACAGAAGCTTCTCCGAAGAATGCCAGCGCAGCCGCTGTCTGCAAGGAGCTTAGCCTTCCCCCGCCACCCCCGCTGATACAGAGGCAACAGTGCGGGCTGGCAGGGGGATCTCGGAGTGGGGCCGCAAGCACACTGGCTGCCAGCCCTGCCCCTGGGGACTATTGAATAATAGTGTAACCATTAAGATTTGATGCGATTACACAATTATTAAATTAATCAATATCTAACATCTCTAGTTTTAAGTCCTGTTGCAGTCCCTTCTCCGCAAGGAGGAAGAGGTCATGTAAGTGCATATACACAGAACATAACTGACATCAAGACCAGCTGCCTGGTAGAGGGGCCCTTAAGAGCCATGAACATGAGAATGCTACACAACACAGAAGAATGCAAAGGGTCATTTAACTACTGATCCCTCCAGCAAGGACTCTCTGCTACAGCAGAATACCACATTACCTCAGCTTCCATGAGTGGCAAACCATTTCCTTCTGATTCCCAGTGTTTTTAAAAATATATTTAGCATTCTGTTGGAACAGTAGCAGGAGAATATAAAAACCTCACACTGGCCTGAGTGACTCCAGAGGCTAAAATAAACATACCAAGCCATATTTGTGATAAAGTAAAAATAGTTTGGTTTTCCTCACTTCCCAAGGACCTCCACTTTGCAGACAAAAGCTTCATAAGATAGCTATAAAAATACCTAAACCACAGCAGAAACCGGGTGAGAGTTTTGGTTGGAGAACTGTTAGTTTTTCTAGGAACTGCCAAGCCCACCTAAGGGTATGTCTACACAGCTCACAGAAGGGAGCCTCCCAGTCTGGGTTGGTCACTTTAGCTAGCACGCCCACACTCTTGCTCTAACAATAGCTGTGCAGACAGCTCTTTGAAGTTGCAGGTGGGGCTGGAGCTTGGACGCTGAAGACCACTACATGCAACGGCTTTAGAGCCAGTCTGTTGACCCAGGCCAGGAAGCTTGCTTCTATGAGCTTTAGAGACCTAAACCAAGTCCGAACGCTGAAGTTTTCACCGCCATATCCTCCCTCTGGGCAAAGGGCCAGGCACTGTCACGCTCCTTAAACCAGGGTGGTTTTATTTAAATCATAGCAATTCAGATGCATTTTAATCATGACTTAAATAAGCAAGCAGGAAACCTTGATTTAAAATCACTGATATTAATCATGTTTTGCATTTGTACTTTAGTTATTTTCTTAAAGAAAGGCTGATTCTCTTTGGTTGATAATCATTAAGATGTTGATTTGCCACTAAATATAGCTTTTGCACTAATTTCAGTGCTTCTTTTTGCTAACCAGGAAAATACAACTATGCACACATCTCCCAATTTACATTACAACAGATTCTTATTTTTTTACATTTCGTATTTGAAATTCTTATATGGCTGGAGTCCTGTGGCACCCACTAACATGATACAGTTCTGCGGTGATCTGGAAGCCTACTTTCGCCGTCTCCGTCTCAAGGAATACTTCCAACACAACAATGAACAGTGCACTGACACACAGATACCTTCCCACCAATAGCACAAGAAGAACAACTCCACATGGACTCTTCCTGAGGGTCGAAATGACAGTCTGGACCTCTACACAGAATGCTTCCGCCGACGTGCACAGGCAGAAATAGTGGAAAAACAGCATCGCTTGCCTTGTAACCTCAGTCGTGCAGAACGCAATGCCATCCACAGCCTCCGGAACAACTCTGACATTATAATCAAAGAGGCTGACAAAGGAGGTGCTGTTGTCATCATGAACAGGCCTGACTACCAAAAGGAGGCTGCCAGACAACTCTCCAATACCAAATTCTAACTTCAGTACCGGGCAAATTAGTCGAAACAATAGTAAAGAATAAAATTGTGAAGCATGTAGAAGAACATAATTTGTTGGACAAAAGTCAATATGGTTTCTGTAAAGGGAAATCCTGTCTTACTAATCTATTAGAGTTCTTTGAAGGGGTTAACAAACATGCGGACAAGGGGGATCCAGTAGATATAGTATACTTAGATTTTCAGAAAGCCTTTGACAAGGTCCCTCACCAAAGGCTCTTGTGTAAATTACATGGCCATGGGATAAGAGGGAAGGTCCTTTCTTGGCTTGAGAACTGGTTAAAAGACAGGAAACAAAGGGTAGGAATAAATGGTAAATTTTCAGAATGGAGAGGGGTAACTAGTGGTGTCCCCCAAGGGTCAGTCCTAGGACCAATCCTGTTCAACTTATTCATAAATGATCTGGAGAAAGGGGTAAGCAGTGAGGTGGTAAAGTTTGCAGATGATACCAAACTGTTTAGGATAGTCAAGACAGAAGCAGACTGTGAGGGACTCCAAGAAGATCTCACCAAACTGAGTGATTGGGCAACAAAATGGCAAATGAAATTTAATGTGGATAAGTGTAAAGTAATGCACATCGGGAAAAATAACCCCAACTATACGTACAGTATGATGGGGGCTAATTTGGCTATGACAAATCAGGAAAGAGATCTTGGAGTTATCGTGGACAGTTCTCTGAAAACTTCCACACAGTGTGCAGCGGCGGTCAAAAAGGCAAATAGGATGCTAGGAATTATTAAGAAAGGGATAGAAAATAAGACCCAGAATATCTTACTGCCCCTGTATAAAACTATGGTACGCCCACATCTTGAATACTGTGTACAGATGTGGTCTCCTCACCTCAAAAAAGATATTTTGGCCTTGGAAAGGGTTCAGAAAAGGGCAACTAAAATGATTAGGGGTTTGGAATGGGTCCCATAGGAGGAGAGGTTAAAGCGACTGGGACTTTTCAGTTTAGAAAAGAGGAGACTGAGGGGGGAATATGGTAGAGGTATATAAAATCATGAGTGGTGTGGAGAGGGCCGATAAAGAAAAGTTAATTATTAGTTCCCTAAATAGAAGAACTAGAGGACACCAAAAGAAATTAATGGGTAGCAGGTTTAAAACTAATAAAAGAAAGTTCTTCTTCACACAGCGTGTAGTCAACCTGTGGAACTCCTTGCCAGAGGAGGCTGTGAAGGCTAGGACTATAATAGAGTTTAAAGAGAAGCTAGATAATTTCGTGGAGGTTAGGTCCATAAAAGGCTATTAGCCAGGGGATAAAATGGTGTCCTTGGCCTCTGTTTGTCAGAGGCTGGAGAGGGATGGCAGGAGACAAATCGCTTGATCATTGTCTTCGGTCCACCCTCTCTGGGGCACTGGTGCTGGCCACTATCGGCAGACAGGCTACTGGGCTAGATGGACCTTTGATCTGACCCAGTACGTCCGTTCTTATGTTCTTATGTAAATTCTACAGGCCACTTTCCTCAGATCCCACTAAAGAATACACTAAGAAACTGTACCATCTGCTCAGGACACTCCCCACACAAGCACAGGAACAAATCAACACACCCTTAGAGCCCCGACCAGGTTGTTCTATCTATTACCCAAGATCCACAAACCTGGAAATCCCAGACGCCCCATCATCTCGGGCACTGGCACTCTCACTGAAGGACTGTCTAGATATGTGGACTCTCTACTCAGACCCTATGCCACCAGCACTCCCAGTTACCTCCATGACACTACTGATTTCCTGAAAAAAAACTACAATGCATTGGTGATCTTCCAGAAAACACCATCCTAGCCACCATGGACGTAGAGGCTCTCTACACAAACATCCCACATGTAGATGGAATACAAGCTATCAGGAACAGTATCCCTGATGATGCCACAGCACAACTGGTGGCTGAGCTCTGCGCGACTTTATCCTCACACACAACTATTTCAGATTTGGTGACAATATATACCTCCAGACCAGTGGCACTGCTACGGGCACCAGCATGGCACCACAATACGCCAACATTTTTATGGCTGACCTGGAACAACGCTTCCTCAGCTCTCATCCACTTACGCCCCTTCTCTACCTATGCTACATCGATGACATCTTCATCATCTGAACCCATGGGAAGGAGACTCTGGAAGAATTTCACCATGATTTCAACAGCTTCCACGCCACCATCAACCTCAGCATGAACCAGTCTACACGGGAGGTCCATTTCCTGGACACCACGGTGCAAATAAGTGACGGTCACATAAACATCACCCTATACCGAAAGCCTACCGACCACTATGCTTACCTGCATGCCTCCAGCTTCCATCCGACACACCACACGATCCATTGTTTACAGCCAAACACTGAGGTACAACCGCATATGCTCCAACCCCTTGGACAGAGACCTACACCTACAAGATCTTCAACAAGCATTCTGTAAACTACGATACCCACACGAGGAAGTGAGGAGACAGATTAACAGAGCCAGACGTGTACCCAGAAGCCTCCTAATACAGGACAAGCCCAAGAAAGAAACCAACAGAACACCACTGGCCATCACCTACAGTCCTCAGCTAAAACCTCTCCAACACATTATTAGTGATCTACAACACATCCTGGACAATGATCCTTCACTTTCACAGGCCTTGGTAAGCAGGCCAGTCCTCGCCCACAGACAGCCCGCCAACCTGAAGCATATTCTCACCAGCAACTATACACCGCACCATAATAACTCTAACTCAGGAACCAATCCATGCAACAAACCTCGGTGCCAACTCTGCCCACATATATACACCAGCAAGAACATCACAGGACCTAACCAGATCAGCCATACCATCACTGGTTCATTCTCCTGCACATCTACTAACGTAATATATGCCAGCATGTGCCAACAACGCCCCTCTACTATATACATCGGCCAAACTGGACAGTCCCTACGTAAAAGAATAAATGGACACAAATCAGATATTAGGAACGGCAATATACAAAAACCTGTAGGGGAACACTTCAGTCTCCCTGGACACACAATTGCAGATCTAAAGGTACCCATCCTGCAGCAAAAAAACTTCAAGACCAGACTTCAAAGAGAAACTGCTGAGCTACAGTTCATCTTCAAGTTTGACACAATCAACTCAGGATTAAACAAAGACCTTGAATGGCTAGCTAACTACAAAAGCAGCTTCACCTCTCTTGCTATTCACACCTCCAGATCAGCTACTAGAAGTGGGCCTCATCCTCCCTGATTGGATCCACCTCGTCATCTCCAGCCTGATTCTGGCCTGTATATTTATACCTGCCTCTGGAAATTTCCACTACATGCATCTGACAAAGTGGGTCTTTGCCCACGAAAGCTTATGCTCCAACACTTCGGTTAGTCTATAGGTGCCACAGGACTCCTCGCCGCTTTCACCCCAAAATGTATGTAATGATATTAGGAGGCTGTGCCCCTTGCTTGTTGTGCTCGCCAACCCCCCGTTTCATTGGGGGTAGGCAACACTGGCTCTCCTACCTGGTCACCAGGGAGGGCCCCTTCTCCCTCCCCCACCTTAAGCCAGGCCCCCTTCTCCCTCCCCCCTTGCTAGCCCAGGCCCTCTCTCTCCCCCCCAACCCTAACTCCCCATCATCATCGACCACAGCATGCACCAGGCCCAGCTCTAACCCCCAGCGGCTGGAGAGGCGCAGGGGTGCCTGCCCACGCTATGTGAGGCACAGGTATTGCTGTGTACATGTGGCACTCCAGGGTACTGCAGCCTGCTGATGTGGGAAAAGCAGCAGCACAGAGGGCCGCTGTTCTGACCTCTCTCCCCGTGCAGTCCCACCTGCGCTGCTCACTGCCCCATCCTTACCCGCAGAGCCCAAGGCCACCCATCCGCCCGCCGGGAGCGGAAGGGAAGGAGCAGACAGGTCGGTATGACAACTCCCCCAGGCAGCTCAGGGGTGCTCTGGCAACGGCGTTAAGTGCAGCTGCTGGGGAAGGGGTGAGTCTCTGCAGGGGCAGCTGGATTCTGGGTTATTGGGCACTGCGCTCCAGCTCCCCAAGAGCTTGGCGGCAGAGGAACCCCCAAGAGCCCGCTGCTGGCACATAAGCCCAGCTGGGAGCCCTGGTCCTAGCACCTGGCCCCAGGCTGCTGTCCTAAGAACTGTACCTTCCCCCGCCCCTGGGCTGTAACGGCTGAGATGCGGGGCCTGCTGGCTACTGTGCCATGTTTCTTGATGTTGAAAGCCCTGTGGGGTGTGGGTGAGGAAGGGGAGTAGGAGCTTAGTTTAAAATAGCAATTCCAAGTGGCGAGGGGAAGCAGTGAGGTCAGGCTTGAGCTGGGAGAGCAGGGTGGGGGAGAGAGGAAGGAGGCAGGCAGGATGCAGAGTGACATGATGACGTCACTCTGTCGTCCTGCAGGACTTTTTTTTTTTTTTTTTTTAAATATATATAGAGAAAAACAGGTGCTAACTAATACAAACTCATGGGAAAACAAAACAAACTTGGAAGATTTCTTACTAAACAGAAAACAAGAGACAGCTATGAAATTAGTTTTTGACAGCCACACTAACCAGGAATCCCTTCCTATCAAATCCCACCTAATTAACTCTTCTGGAGTCTAAAGATAACATTTGCTTCTGGATTCTGCATTAGTCAAAACAAGCTTCCAGAGTAAAGAAAGCAAGATACCACCAGTCAAGAAACATGCCATAAGTTTGAAAGCTATATTGTGATTAAACATCGCTCAACCCGACCCATAAGCTTATTTGCATACACACTCGGAGAAAGGACAAGAGGAGAGTATTCAATAAGCCTGAAAACTGGTGGCATTTACTTAGGGCACACTGAAAACGGGCTAGGGCTAATGCCAGCAACCCACCACAGCACAATCCAGCATACAATGTACTTGAACGTGTTCAAGGAACCTTGTCACAGAGAACCACAAATGAAAACCTGCAGGTCAAAGTTAAGCCTCCCACAAGATATTCCCAGGCTATGTGTTATGTCCCTCAAAAGAACACCTGACAGTGACAAGAAACACTCTCTCCAATCTGACATTCTCCTAAACATGTATCATGTCAAAGCTGAGGTCTCAAACACTGCTCTAACCAGACTTGAACATACCGCTGCAGAGGCATGTTTCACAAGGAGTACTCTGACTCCAATCTGTCCAGCTACAAAGGTCACCACTTTCCTCAGACTCCCACATTCCTGCTTTGAAGCTCAGCTCCAGAAATCTGGTACATTATGCAGGAAAGCCGTTGTTGTGGCCATCCCATGTGTGAAGTGAGCCCTGATAACGACTGTTCTCCACAAAGTTCATAAACTGTGTATATGCAGCTCGCAATCCATTTGGAGATACGTTGCACCAAGACAGCTGTTCCTTTATGTAGCCTGGACCAAGAGATGAAGAGTCTGACTTCCTGGTCTCTTTGGTTCTAAGTAGAACGCAATGGGTTGTCTTGCATCCAGTGTGTGCAAGATGGATTCTCTAGAGGAGGCATGAGGCTTAGGACAATATGAGGGAAAGTATATATGTTCGTTTAGGATGGTGGAAGTCCGATATGACCTTGGGGAGAAACTTGGGATGAGGCCCAAGTATGACCTTATCTTTAGTAAAAGTAGCGAAAGGTGGTTCAGCCATGAGGACTGCAATTTCACTCACACGTCTTGCAGACGTTATTGCCACTACGAAAGCCACTTTTGTGGACAAGTATGAGGTAATGCGGTGGCTAGTGGTTCAAAGGTTGGCCTAGTGAGTGTGTCAAGAACAAGGTTTAAGTCCCAAGGTGGCACCGAGGGGCACAAGTTTGGGCACATTTTCTGCAAGCCTGTGAGGAATTGCTTCACCATCAGATGTGCAGAGAGAGAAATCAGCAACTGGTTCGTGGAAAGTTGTGACCGCCACCAGATGGACACGAATAGAGCTGACGGAGAGGTCTGCATCGCTGGGGTCCATCAAGTACTCTAGTACAGTAGGTATGGGGGTGGTATTGGGGTGTGAATGATGAGTGGTGCACCACTGCTGAAAACGTCTCCATTTGTTTCAATAGGTGCATCTGGTGGAAGGACGTCAACTGTTCAGTAGGGTGTGTTTGACTCTCTGAGCAGATAAGTTCTCCATTTTGGAATCATGGAGAAGCCATGCTGCGAATTTCAGAGTTTTGATATTCGGGTGGTAGGTTTTGCCATGGTGTTGCGTTAGGAGGTGTGGAACCATGGGGAAAGGGAAGGCATCAGTTGATTTATTGAAAGGTAATGTAGATAGGGGAATGAGGCTGTCTCAGCCAGGAGAGGGCTATCAGAATTACTGTGGCCTGATCGGAACATATCTTGTTGATTACCCTGGACAGTAGTGGGATTGGTGGGAAGGCGTAGAGTAGGGGAGCTGTCCAGCTAATGGTGAAGGCCTTGCCCTCCAATCTCTTGCCCCGTCCTGCTCAGGAGCAGAATCTGTGGCATTTGTGGTTGGCTACTGTTGCAAAGAGATCTATGACTGGGAATCCCCATTTGTGAAAAACTGGCAGGAGAACATTGGTGTTGATCTCCCACTCGTGTTGCTCTGAGAAGTGTCTACTCAGTTTGTTGGCCCTGATATTCTGCTGTCCTGGTATGTAAGTGGCAGTTGGAGTTGTGTGATTCTTGATACACCAGTTCCAAAATCTGATTGCTTCTGCACATAGTGAGCGTGATCAGGCACCCCCCATCGATTGATGTAAAACAGAGGGTGTTGTCGTCTGTGAGGACACGAATGGTTCTGCCCTTTATCGGGGGAGGAAGTGAGCGCACGCTTTGCGAATGGCCCCGAGTTCCAGGATGTTGATATGAAGGTGCATCTCTCATTGAGACCATCTGCCTTGTACCGCTCTCGTGCCACAATGGGTGTCCCAGCCCAGAAGTGATGCATCTGTCACGATCACTACTGATGGATCTGGGTGATGGAAGGGTATGCTGATCAGCAGATTGGTTGGAGAAGTCCACCAGTCGAGAGATTGTAGAACTGGCAGCGGAGGTGAGAGATGCTTTGCGAGGCTGTGTTGATTTGGGATATAGACGGTTGCAAGCCAATACTGTAGCCGGCGTATATGTAGTCTCGCAAATAGGACAACAAAGGTTGTAGCTGCCATGTGTCCCAGTATTTGGAGACAGATGCGAACTGTATTGAAGGGAGTATGCTTGACCCCCTCAAATAAGATTGCATAGCATTTTGAATCTTTGCAAGTGGCAGGTAGGCTTTTGCTGTCACTGTGTCTAGAAGCGCCCTGATAAATTCTATCTTTTGGGTGGGCTGCAGGGTGGACTTGTGGATATTTACGAGGAGGCCAAGTCAAGAGAAGCATTCTCTGGTAGTGTTTGTCATGGCTATAGTTTGTTGACAGTCGAGGTAGGGAAAAATAATGACACTGTCTTCTGAGAAAGGGCATGACCACAGCTAGCATTTTGGAAAACACTTGAGGGGCCTTGGAGAGACCAAAAGGGAGGACTCTGTATTGATAGTGATCTTGACCTACCATGAATCTGAGAAATCTCCTGTGGGCGGGATGAATGATTATATGAAAATATGCATCCTGAAGGTTGAGGGCTGAGAACCAGTCCACATTGTCTAGTGTGAGTATAATAGTTGCAAGAGTCACCATTCTGAATTTTGTGCTGAGGAGAAACTTGCTGAGTTTTCTGAGATCCAAAATTGGCCTCCAGCCCTCTGTTTTCTTGGCCTTCAAGAAATAGTTGGAATAGAACTCTCTCCTCCGATGTTTTGTGGGAGCCAGTTCTATTACCCCCGGATGAGTAGCTTTTGTACTTCTACTTGTAACAGGGGCTCATGAGAGGGGTCCCTGAAGAGGGACGGGGTAGAGGACTGGGTAGGGGGTATAGATGTAAAGGGGATTGTGTAGCCTGATCTGATGATCTTGAGGACTCCCTTGTCCGTAGTAATGAGGGCTCATTCTTGGTAGAAGGGTTTCAGGAGGTGATGGAAGGTGACATTTGGATGCACTGGATCTATGCGGTGGTCGCTCAGACCCCCAACCAAAACTTCAAATTTGCTATTTGTGTGAAGCTGGTTGAGTGTTAGAGGACTGGTTATGTGGAGTCCTCCTTCTGTTGGAAATGTTGCTTGGGCCTGTTATTGTATGGCCTCTGTTGTTGTCTATAGTAAGTCAAGTCCCTTGGTCTTTGGTAGGGGTATTTGAGTCTTTTGTTAGGTGGGATGTACATCCCCAAAGTGCGGAGTGTGATGTGAGTCCTTCATTGAGTGTAGCACCTCATCTGTCTTTGTGACAAACTGCTGGTTTCTATCAAAGGGGAGGTCCTCCACCTTAAATTGTAATTCTTTTGGGACTCCTGATGATTGTAGCCACGACGCGCTGCGCATTACTATTGCTGTAGCTGTGGCCCTAGCTGCTGTATGTCACATCCATTGCAGGCTGAAGAGCAATTTTTCCTATGGATTGGCCCTCCTTGATAATGGACTGGAGATGTGGTCTCTTATTCTCAGGAAGATCCCATACCAAATCCTGTAGTCTAGCATAGTTGGAATGATTCTTGTTAGCCAGGAGAGCTGTATAGTTCAATATCCTAAACTGGAGGGTGGCAGAGGAGTATATCTTACAGCCAAAGATACCTAGCTGTTTATGTTCTTTGTCCCGGGATTTGAATTGAGGGTGTTTGGATTTGTGGTTCAGAGTCTCTAGTGAATTTGGGTGGGGAGGTGAGAAGAGAAAGTCCATGCCTTTTGCTGGGACAAAATATTTTCTATCCGCACTACGTTTGGTTGGGGGGATAGATGCTGGAGTTTGCCAAAGCATATCCGATGGTTCCAAGATAGCTTCACTGATTGGTAACGCTCTTTGAGGATGCCGTCAGTTGCAGTATAGTGAGTCATTTGCCGGGCTCGACAAACTGCGGCGAGAGCTACTCGCCGGCCCCGCACTGCACATGCACCAGACTGGTACTGCGCATGCACACAGCGCCGGTGAATGGGCCGCACAGAGCAACCGGCTGAAATCTACTTGCCACGGGCGAGCAGAAACAGCGGTTTGTCGAGCCCTGGTCATTTGTATTGTTTGTCCTGCACCTCTTGGAGTGTAATGTCCTGTGATTGAGCCACTTGTTTAAATAGTTCTTGGAATTGTTTTAGGTCATCTGCTGGTGGAGAGGGTGATACCTGGAAAACTGCCTCATCTAATTTAGTTGACCCACGAGTGAGAAGAGCTTTCAGAGTCAGAGTGATGCAAGTTGTTATTGTCATTTACTGAATCAGCTTGTGTTATTACTGAGGGCGGGTGAGACGGTGAAGAATGCACCCATGTAGCCGGGGAGTGTGTAGATGTGTGTTGTGGCATAGCAGGTGGTGAATCTCTTGAGCGGCAGATATGGGAGAAGTGCGGTCGATACTCGTGCCATGGCTCCCAGGGAGGCCACTGAGGCTGAAAGTGTTATGGAGGACACAGCCACGGCTGGTTAAGCCAGGGAGTTGTGGTGGTTGTTGAAGAGAATGATCTCGAAATGAACGCCAGGAAGCCACTGATCCCAATGGGGATGAATGGCAAGATGAGAATCTACTCCGCTGCCCACTACCCAGGTTAGGTCGTGGTGACAGCGGTATAGGAGAGTGGGGAGCCCTTTCTGCCATTTGCCTGTATAGGCTAGCATAAGGTGAAACTGGGGAGCATGGTAAACAGGTTCCTTGTATCAACGGTGTACCCAGCAGAGGGGATTTTTGTAAATGGCACATCTTTGACGCTTTCTTGTGCTCCAGTGCCAGAGTGCATTTGGGTTCTGACAGCCTAGGGGTGGCTTGCTCAGGCGCTGCTGAGGCACCTGTGGGAGCCGGAAGTGGCACGCAAGGCTTTGTCAGCATCACTGAATTAGCGGCACCAGTAGGTACCGAACACTTAGGCTCTGACTCAGCCATCCTGGCTGATGTAGTCATGCATTTCTCCGCAATGCCGGAGACTGATGGCACCGGGGAATGGAAGGCTTGGGGCAGCGCGGGCAGCGATCGTGCCGGGGAAGCCCGCAACACTTGTAAGCCAGCCCTGTCTTTGGGCTTCTGTTGCCCCCGTGTCGCCTGGGACTTATCCCCCGATGGCTGGAGGGATTTCTCCCAAAGGAGGTTTTTGAGCCACATTTCGCGGTCTTTTCTGGCTCTCACTGTCAAATTTAGACAACGCAGGCACTTGTGTGCTCATGAGTTTCTCCCAGACATATCATGCAGGACGCATGTCCATCTAAAACTGGCACTGAATCCCAGCATGAGTCGCATTTCACATGCTGAGGAAGGAAAAAAGCCACGGCAGCATTTTTTTTCCTTTTAAACTGAAGGAATCGTTGAAAACTGTTATGAACTGACTAAACTTATGAACTATTTCTAAACTAACTATACTATTTGTTTGTTTCCTGTCAGAAAAGGAGAGCACTGCTATGACTCCATCTTCAGCCAAGGACGGTAGAAAAGGAACACGGAGCGTGCAGGCATGGTGCAAGGGGCACTGCTAGGCAAAAATTTCCGATCAGCGGCATGAGGACGCACCATGACCTGAGTGCAGCACCCACAAGGACACCATTCAACAGAGAAAATCTGTACCCTCTCCTCACAACCTGCTTCCCTTCCAGGGAGATATCCTAGAACAGTGGTCTCCAACCTTTTTAAGCACAAGATCACTTTTTGAATTTAAGTGCAATCCAAGATCTACCTCAAATATAAATACCCTTGCGCCACCTCCTTCCCGCCCCTTCTCACGCCATCCTCCCTCTCGTGCCCATCCTCACTCACTTTCATCAGGCTGGGGCAGAGGATTGGGGTGCAGGCTCTGGTCTTGGATTAAGGGATTTGGAGTGTGAGAGGGGTTGAGCTGCTCTTGGGGCAGGCAGTTGGACATAGGAGGGGGTTCTAGGTGCAGGCTCTGGGAAGGTGTTTGGATGCAGGGGTGCTCGGGGCTACGGCAGGGGCTTGGGGTGCAGAAGGGGGTTCATGACTGGGGTAGGAGTTTGGGATGCGGGATCCATCTGGGCACTGCTGGTGGCTCCTGCAGTGGGGCTAAGGCAGGCTCACCCCTGCCCTGGCCTTGGACCACTCCCTAAAGCAGCCAGTGAATTCCATCCCAAGTCCTGTTGTGCACCCTCTCTGCTCTGAGGAGAGAGGATACAGAGTGGGAGGGGACACTTTAATGTCAGCACCCTCCTCTCCCTCCCCTGCCCTGCACAGAAAGCAGGAGGCTCCCCAGCGGGAGGGGCAGCTCCAAGGCAAAGGGCAGGAGATGAGCAGCAATGGGGGGAGGGGCAGCTGAAGTGCCAGTATTTGATAGCCTCTTGGCCAAACCAGTCAGGATCATCTGTCAAAGGCTCTAAGATCTACGAGTAGATCCCGATCCACTGGTTGGTGACCCCTGTCCTAGAACACTCTGCCTAGCAGCAAGTAAGTATTAGACCTGCGACTGCCATCAGCACAAGACCTACAGCACTCAACATTTGGGCCTTCCTAGAAGCTCCATAGAGGAGGGGTTGCAGGAAGGAGGTTCCACCCTGCTAGGGAAGCCCTGCAGCAACATGCCGAGAATGTACTCCCAAAACGGGAAGGAAATTAACCCAACAGTTCACAAGACTCAAAGGTGTTGGTTCAGCTTTCATTGCCACACCGGTGGAAAAGGAAGAAGAGTTAAAGCACTGCCCTCGTTTCTATCAGCAAAATCGGAACAGACACGGGATGCAGAGACAAAATGGACAGTAAAAAAAAAAAAAAGTGAGCCATTCCCAATTCCAGAAGGCTAGACACAGACATCCAAACACTCTTGCCACTTATCCACATAGGCAATTGCTGTTGGGCCACAGGGACATTATATAGCAGGGACCGAGGGGCCAGAGGGAACGTTTGAAACACTGTCAAAGCTATTCCAGAGTCTGCAATCCCCTGCCCAGCAACTCATGGTGAAAGACAAAGGAAGGGTGTATGAAAAAAGTGTATGAAAAAAGTCTGAGGGGCAGCCATGTTAGTCTGACTCCAAAAATGAGTAATCCTGTGGTATGACCTTAGAGACTAACCAAAATATATAGAATCATGAGCTTTCATGGGTAAAACCCACTTCACCAGGGTTACCCACAAAAGCTCATGATTCTATATACTTTGGTTAGTCTCTAAGGTGCCCAGGACTACTCATTTTTGAAGGGTGTATGGTTAGCGACATACACAAACCAGCCCACAAAGCACCTCACAATGCCCTTTTAAATGTCAGCTGCCTGCTTTCCAGTATCCCTGCTGTGTCCACCTGACATCTGCTTCTGGAGTTCTAACTGGCTCACTCTTTTAAAGCAAACAGCAGTCAGACTGGCAACGCCATGATCTAAATGCTCCCACTGGGAGAGGTTATTAGTAAAAAGTGACATGGCTCCATTCATCTATTATACTGATACAACTAACTTGCCAGAGCCATGCTGGCTTATGTGGCACCATAAACTCCTTCCACAAAGCATCCATCAAGCACTCCCTCTCTTTCTCTCCCCACCCCGAGGAGCAAAAATGAATGTGAACACCTGACCAATCACTGTACTTTAAAGCCCCCCCCACACACACACCAGAAAACCCACTCAAGAAGGCACTCACTCTGGCCCAGAGCATGTGTCTCAATAAGATCTAAGTAACTCAGAAGGTCAGACAACTTAACTAGAGCACACACTGTATAACTACTATGACATAACTATGCAGCAGAGAGCAAGCCCACTTAAGAACAGATTAGGACAAACATCAGGGATAATCTAGATGGTGCTTGGTCCTGCCATGAAGACCGGCAACTGGACTTGACCTCTCGAGGTCCCTTCCAATTCTAGTGTTCTAGGATTCTATGCTGGGAAACACCAGCTAACCACTGGGTATGCCACCATTCAGCCTAGCAAGCCCAACTGTACAGCTACCTGCCATGTGGAGAATTTATTTTGTCAGCTGCCACCACCATAGCAGACAGCACCACCATGGCAAGAGCTGCTCTGGCTCTGACAAAGCTTCTGGCAGCTCAAAATAGTTCAAAAAGCAGACTGTCACCACCGGAATGACAAGTTGCCAAACCCAGAACAGTAAAAAAGGGTTTGAGATACAAATCAATGTGTAAAAAAAGCTCACACCAGCACAAAAGCAAGCAACTGCAGATCTGCTTACATCTCAAGCTAAGCAGGGTCTAGACCATAGTTAGACGTGAGTCAACCAACACCAAGGCATTCCAAACAAGCAATAATTGTGACAAAGGGCATGCCTTTGATCCTATCTGAGCCTGCAGGAGTTAAGGATGTAACCGAGTCGACTACCCAATAAGCCTAATTGGGTAGTTGAATACTCAACTACTCACTTTTCCCTCCCCTTGCTGTCTCTGTATGAGCGCAAACGGGAGAAGAGGGACAGGAGCAGGTGCTGGGGGGAGCCGGCTTAAAAGCCAGCTCCTCCCAGCATCATCTCCCCGGTGCCACCTCTCCCCCCCGCTAGTTCTATCAGAGGCAGCAACAGGGGAGGGGTAGGGTAGGCTGCCTGCAAAGCAACCCCTGTCCATGGGGGGTCCCAACGGGGAACTGGGATCCTCCGTGGACTGGGGCTACTGCCACAAGGCAGCCCCTGTCCACGATGGCCCAGGCTGGCCGCAGCAGCCCCTATCTGTGGCCAGGCCCAGCCAACGTGGCCTGGGGCTGCTGCCAGAGTGGCCTCTGCATGCAGCCAGGCTGGGACAATGCAAACAAGGGCTGCTGGACCCACCCAAGCAGTCCTGGGTCATGCCGGTCCAGGATCTACTCTCCACCCCGCTGCAGCTCTGCAATTTCAATGTAGTAGGAGCTGGGCTGCCTAAACACCTGGCTCCTACTAAATTGAAACTGCGGAGCTGCAGCGGTGATAGCTCTTGGACTGGCGCAGGCCAGGCCAGAGCACCTTCCCTTATGGACTAATCGTGTAGTTGATACAAATTTTATTGACTACACGATTAGTTAGTTACCTGCCTCTTAGCATCCTTAGCAAGAGTCACTTAAGTACCACTGCTACAGACATTTGAGCTAGCAGGGGTGTCATCTTTCCCACAAAATGGCAAGCCAAGTCTCTCAAAACTTGATCATTGAATGTCATGAGGTTTTGAATAGGAGGTGTGAAATTCCAGTGACTAGGCTAAATTCTGGCTTGAGTAATGACAGTATACATTGCACACAAAGAGCACTTGCCGTTTCAGTTGAGTGTAATACTCATCTTCCATTCCTATCTTAAGCCAGTATCTAAGTCAGGAGTGAAGAACCTTTTTGGGGTTGGGGGCCACTAACCCACAGAAAAAAATCAGTTGGGGATCGCACACAAGTGAGAAGCAGAAAAAAGCCCACTCCCCACTGAGGTAGCCTCTGACTGAGGAGAAAGACACTCCCCACATTCCCCTCCCACACCAAAGTCTAGGGGAGCCCAGCCTAGTAGATTTTGGAGGGGGGGGGAGCGCGCCAGTGCAGGCTCCCTAGTGCTGGGGGGGCCCTGAGCCTCAGGGGCTGGATTCATCCCTGATGTAAGTGTTATGCGTTGGTAATGCACTTGCCTCCCAGAAATGGCTGCATTTTGGCATTATGTGAAGCGATTCTTTTACAGCAAAAGTTCAGACAGATCTGCTGAGCACTGGCAGACTGCTAACAAGATGTGGGCTACATGATGGAATTAAATCCCGGCTGTATAGTACAGCCATATGGGATGAAATGATCAGAGGACAACATGCTAAACACTGATTGCTCAGCAAACACCACGCTGTCCAAAGAGCACACTGTAGCAAAAACCTTACAGAATATAAGTGGCAGATAGCACCAACAAGCTGTCCTGGAAGTATATTTTGCTCCTGTTATGTTTCTGTTCTAACAAAACAGTAACCGTAGGAACTTCAGCTAGCCAATCCCAAATAATTCAAGTGTGAGAGTTCACTGCAGGCTCTCCGGAAAGCTTCAGGCTACCAAAGAGAATAAGGTTCCTATCCACAGGAACAAGCAAATTCCTTTCCAGTAAGGCTGTGGGGCAGGGGAATACTGTAAATGGGTCAATTGTTCGCCTTTGAAAGTTTTTGCAAGCCAGCTCAGTTTGCATGTTGCTTCAAAGCCAAACCAGCAAGACATTAGCCTGGGTGTAAATACTTTGATCTGACCCTGAACCTCTCCCCCTTCCTCTTTAAAAAGTAAATTTCCTTCACCTCTGTCTAGCAATGGTTCCTCAGAGCAATGCCTTTGTAGTAGGATCTGGACCCCTTCTCTCACTCCCCACGTGCGAGCTAGATATCTTTTGTGTCCATGTTCCATTACATTTCAAAATTACTAACAAAGTGCTCATAAGCCGCACAGAGTGCTTGTGGTCAGCTCGGAAGCAGAAAGAAGGCACCTACTGATGGCCAGCAAACAAGTGTGTTTGCATCAAATCCAAGCGTTCAAAGACACGGTGGATGGAACCTTTGCAGCCACTCTCTCAAGCTGGGACTGACTTGCCTGGAGATAGAGAACACATCAGCCCTTTCCTTCTAGGTTGCAGTCCTAAGTGATGCTGAGCACAGCCATCTATCTTTTCAGTTTGAAAAAGAGAATTCCTTTTCTTCAGTATGAATCAGGAAACCCAGTTACTCTGTCCATAAATTCATTGTTCTTGAAACCATTACACTTGGCCACTGCCTTGAAGAGGATGTGTGGAAATGGCTTAAGTGATTTAGTAACTCAAAACCCATAGACCTGAATGAGAATTGTACTCCTAACTTAACCACTGCTGAAAATCCCATGGTTATACACCTAAATCTGGTCTTACAAGCCCACTTTTTCTGGTTGTTTTTGAAAATTTTTACCAATTCTACTGTAAACTGAAAAGTCAGCTTAGGTTCCAGTGCAAACTTCCTTTGAAGTTCTACTGTTGGATCACACTCAGTATGGAGGAGCTCTTTGTAATGGAGAACCTAGGTTGTTCTTTTATCAAACCCTCCCAAATGCTCAATTAACCAACAAAACCCCAGGAAGCTCACATCTTACACACTAAGTCAGGAGTTCTCAAACTTCATTGCACCGTGATCTCCCTTCTGACAACAAAAATTACTACATCTCCCAGAGGGGGGACTGAAGCTTGAGCCCTAACAAGCCCTGCTGCCCTGGATGGGGGGATGGAGGCGGGGCATACAAAGCTCTAGCCCCACTACCTCAGATCCCATACGCAGGGTCTTCAGTCCCATGCAGAGGGCCTATAACCTGAGCCCCTCCCCAGGCAATAATCCTTAGGCTTTAGCTCCAAAAGATGATTACAGCTTTGGCGTCAGCCCTGGCAAATCTAAGCTAGACTTCCCAACCCCATTTCAGTGGGGTCCTGGATCACAGTTTGAGAACTGCTGTATTAAGTAAACAGACATACCAGCCCAGTCTACTATCGTAATACACATCTTGGACCCGCAACTAAACACATAGATTCCTTCCCACATCCAATGGGCATAAGGGATTATTTTCTGTACAAGAAAGCACAACTTCATAAGTGTGCTATTTAAGGCTTAAGAACATAATTGCCATACTTGACCCAGACCAATGGCCCACCTAGCCCAGTATCTTGCATTCTGATGGAGGCCAGTACCAGGACAATTAATGAGTGATCCATCCCCTGCTGTCCAGTCCTAACTTCTGACAGTCATAGGTTTAAGAACACCCACAGCATGGGGTTGCATCCACACACAGCATGCACTTCTGGTTCACATTTTATTCCTAGTAGCCACTATTTCTTTGGCAAGATTAGACTATCTGTAAAGTCAAGACCAGGAGTAATCAGTGGGTGAACCAAATCTAGACCACCACACACTTTAGAATGGATGGCAAAATCTTTTTATTTACTTATTGTCATTTTGCATGCTATAATGTTTCTTTGGAATCTGGACCGTAACTATATCTTGACTAAGAAATTTGGACCCTAATAAAAAAAATGACTACCCCAATCTAGATCCTGGTATTCAAGACATATTATATCCGGTGATGCACAAACTTTCCGAAAAAGGTCAGTGACAACAGCAAGGTTTATATGTCTGGAGCCCTAACACAAAACACACGAGGCTGCATAAAAACTACATTAAGAGACAGCTAAAGGTATACATTCAGCACCCAAGAACTAGGAAATTACCAATTATGTCACATGTGCAACCTTAATTCTGCCCCCATGTGTTGTGACAATCCATACTGACCACAGCATATACAAATCACAATACACTTCTCCCTGATAACTTGTGTACTGCTCTGTTTGCCAGACCATGTCTTTTAGAGAGCAAGAGAAAAAAAGTCTTTCCACCCTCTCTTCACCCAAATCACTTTTAAAATCTAACTTCTGCCACACCACCCACAAGAAATTACTGTGCACGCTGACAAAACCCTTAGACAAGCCGGAATTATATTTGCCTAAAAGAAGTAAACCCTCATATTACTACAGCCTGGGATCTGCACCCTCCCCCCGCAATTCCCATTTCTAGTGTTATTTCTCACCTGTCAAAGCCATCATTCCTGAGAGAGCTCCTGAGAGGGAAGGCAAGGGCAGGCATGTATGTGCACAGTATTTAGTACTCATCCAAGCACCACAAAATAATCCACTAGGTATCACCCTACAGATTAAAGTTAAGCAAACAACTGTGCAAATTTGCTGGCATATAAAGCTACAGATAGATTAGTTTTGCAGTGCATGGACTCTCCCCTGAACTGTTCCTAACTACAGCAGAGTAACTTGCTGGCTGTAAAGAAACTGCACCATGCAGTGTATACTGTGGCAAGGTACATGGGTTCTGCAAACTGATGAGGAACCCTGGAAATTCTGATTCTCTCATGCACTAAGGTCACATCCACTCACAATGGGATTTTCAGAGCAGTATGTTTTAAAGAAGTTCTTCATAGACCAGAAGGAAGCCTTGTGGATCATCTAATCCAGTGTTTCTCAAATGCAGCTACTAGCGGGTTTTTTGAGGACACAACACCCTCTTAGAGAGGAGGTGGGGGCAAAGCAATTGCCCCTTTCAGTAGTGCCCAGGTGCTCCGCAGAAGGGCTTCAGCCTTTCCCCCAGCTTCAACTCCGGGCATCATTTCCCCCCCAATCACCCACATCTGGTTCCAGCCATGGGGTTCTGGTTCTGGACTTCATCAGCATCAGCCTTAACTGGCTCTGTGGTCAAGAGGCAAGGAGCTGGGAGAACCTGGGGTATGAGGTCACAGAAGGGACTTCAGGACAATGGGGGAAGCAGAATGGTGTGCATGAGCAACAAGAACTCAGGAGGGCAAGAGGTGACAGTGGGGGCCCAAATGCAATGGATGATGGGCAAGCTAACGGGGCCAGGACACCAAAATACAACTGTACATTTTTATTACTGAGTCTGTCAAAAAACCCTACATAAATACATTATGATTTGCACATGTATGTGCATACAGGTTGAACCTCCCTGGTCTGGCACCCTCAGGCCCAAACCAGGGAATGTGTCAGATTAGGAGAGGCTCAACTCTTCACTGCTCAGGCAACGTTCCTAGTCCCAGCTCATCTGTTTTTCCCTATGAAAATTCCAGCCCCTGAGCACCGACAGGGTCACCGACGAAGCCAGACGAAGGATGTTGCCAGACAGGGAAGTCCAGACTACAGAGGTTCAACCTATATTTTTCCTACACTGAATTAAATACTTTAGCAAGATTTGTCAGAGCAGTCACCAGCTGGAGTTGGTTGCTGCATTCTGGAGCCACCGAAAGTTTGTTTCAATAGTTCAATACTCTCACTAATATTTACACCTTATCATCCCATCCCCTTTTCTATACCTGTGATAAAAAGTGGGAATTCTCCAATGTTTGTATGAATTCTAGGAATCTCAAATTTCCCTCTGTACCAAGCCGGGGCAAAACAGAGCTGACAGGCCAGATACAGCCCACCAGCTGCTAGATCCAGCAGGGAGCTTCAGGCAGACTCCCTGCTTGCACCGCCCCCTCCTGCATGCCGTTTAAAAAAAGCAGCTCCCAGCTGTGAAACACAAACAGCGTGAAGTGGGGGGAAGAAGCTTCATGCATTGTCCCACCGCTAGCACAATCCCATTGGCTGTTTTTTGGCAAATGGGAGCTGCCTGTTTGAAGAATGGTCACCACACAAAGCACCACTCTTCCCTCCGGCTCTTATTCACAGACGCACATAGAATCATAGCATACTAGAAGGGTGTGCCTACATTGGCGCGATCTTGCGCCAAAGCAGCCGCTTTTGCGCAAAAACATGCTGCCTGTCTACACTGGCGGGGAGTTCTTGCGCAAGAACACCAACGTTCTAATGTGTGAAATCAGTGCTTCTTGAGCAAGAACTATGATGCTCCCGCTCAGGAATAAGCCCTCTTGCACAACTGTTCTTGAGCAAGAGGCCAGTGTAGACAGGCAACATGCATTTCTTGCGCAAGAAAGCCCGATGGTTAAAATGGCCATCGGAGCTTTCTTGTGCAAGAGAGCGTCTACACTGGCACGGATGCTCTTGCGCAAAAGCACATCTCTTGCACAAAGGCACATGCCAGTGTAGACGCTCTCTTGCGCAAATACTTTAATGCAAGAACTCATGCGTTAAAGAGTATTTGCACAAGATCATGCCAATGTAGACGTAGCCAAAATGAGAGAGACCTCAAGAGATCATCAAGTCTAGTTCCCTTCCTTCACAGCAGAACCTCGCACCATCTAGATCATCCTTGACAGGTGTTTGTCTAACCTGTTCTTAAATATCTTCAGTGATGGAGATTCCACAACCACCCTAGGCAATTTATTCCAGTGTTTAACCACCCTGACAGATAAGAAGTTTTTCCTAATGTCCAACCTAAACCTCCCTTGCTGCATTTTAAGCCCATTGCTCCTTATCCTATCCTCAGAGGCCAAGAACAACAATTTTTCTCCCTCCTCCTTGCGACACCATTTTAGATACCTGAAAACCACTATTATGTCCCCTCTTAGTCTTCTCCTTTCCAAACTAAACAAGCCCAATTCTTCAGTCTTCTCTCATAGGACATGTTCTCTAGACCTTTCATCATTTTTCTTTCTCTTCTCTGGACCTTTTCCAATTTCTCCACATCTTTCTTGAAATGTGGTGCCCAGAACTGGACACAATACTCCAACTGAGGCCTAATCAGCGCAGAGTAGAGCGGAAGAGTGACTTTTCGTGTCTTGCTCTCACTACTCCTATTAATGCATCCCAGAATCATGTTTGCTTTTTTTACAACAGTGTCACATTGTTGACTTATATTTAGCATGTGGTCCACGATGATCCCTAGATCCCTTTTTGCAGTACTCCTTCCTAGACAATCACTTCCCATACTGTATGAGTGAAACAGATTGTTCCTTCCTAAGTGGAATACTTTGCATTTGTCCTTATTGAGCTTCATCCTCTTCACCTCAGACCATTTCTCCAGTTTGTCCAGATCATTCTGAATTTTGACCCTATCCTCCAAAGCAGTTGCAACCCCTCCCAGCTTGGCATCATCTGCAAACTTAATAAATGTACTTTCTATGCCATCATCTAAATCATTGAAGATGATGTTGAAGAGAACCGGTCACAAAACAGACCCCTGCAGAACCGCGCTTGTTATACCCTTCCAGCGTGATTGTGAACCGTTAATAACTACTCTCTGAGAACGGTTATCCAGACAGTTATGCACCCACCTTATAGTAGCCTCATCCAAGTTGTATCTGTCTAGTAGTTTATTGATAAGATCACGTGAGACGGTATCAAATGCCTTACTAAAGTCTAGGTGTACCACGTGTACCACTTCTCCCTTATCCACAAGACTTGTTATCCTATCAAAGATTGGCCTGACATGATTTGTTCTTTACAAATCCATGCTGGCCCCTGCAGCCTTTGTGGGGGTAAGGCAGGCAGGGAGCTTGCCTGCGAAAGGTGCTAGGCTGCTGCCAAGAGTCACCTAGGTAAGTTTCCCGGACAGAGCCTGCCTCTGGCACCCCAGCCCCTACCTCCCCACAACCCTCTGTATCCCTACTCCACATAGCCCAAATCCTCCTGCACCCATATCCCCTCCCAGATCCTACAGCCCAAATCCCTTCCCTTAGGTGACAGCCCAAACCTCTGCACCCCAATCCCTTGCCCTAGGTCACAACCCAAGCCCCTGTATCCCCTCCTACACACCCAGTCTCCTGCCCCAGGTCACAACCCAAACCTCTGCACCCCCGGTCATAACTGCCTACTTCACCCAAACTTCCTCCCAGACCCCACACTCCTTCCTGCATTCCAACTCCTTACCCCAAGCTCCCTTCTGCACTCAACCTCCATCCCAGACCCCATGCCTCCTCCATTAATATAGAAGAGTGCAGCCCTTGACCACTTTCCAAATTACTGAAGTACCCCCCTCCATAAAAAATGATTGCCCACACTGCTCTGTACATTGTGCTGCTGTCCAGTGGATGCAAAAGTGGACACACTGCCCTGAAACAGCACACAGGACAGGGGTAGGAGTCATCCGGGTATAATGAATAAAGTAATTACAGAACTTGCCGAAATCAATCCAAATCAGCAGAAGGTCCAGTAAGGCAAAGACACATCAACAACTAAGCAATCAACATCTGGCAGCAGAAAACCCTCAGGCTGGCCTTGTGAAGTGGACTGGGGAAGAAAATGTCAGGTGACTGGAGCCCTAAGCTGGGAGACAAAGAGGGATGGAGGAAAGAGCAAAAGATGGAGTCCAGTACAGCTTGGATGGCTCACCACAGTGCCATGGCTTAGCTTGGCAAAGCAAGGCAGAGATTAAGGGCTGCAAGATTGCACAGCAAGGTGACAAATCAATGGTTCACTTGTTCTCACAAGACTGCCTGGGTCACTGAGTGAAACAGCGATTGCTGGTGCCAAAGGCCCAGTCTGGGAGGCAATGGGCCTGCCCTTGTGGGACTGTATGGGTTTCTGGGGCCCAGAGACAGGTTACAGGCTGTGGCTGAGACCAGACCCTGTGACTCCATGACACTAATTCCTAAAGCAGATATTTCAGATAAACATCCTATCTTGATTTAAATGTTTTCTGTGATGGAGAATCTACCATGATTCCAGGCAAACTGTTCCAATAGTTACTTACTGTTAAAAATTTACCCCTTATTGTCCTATCTGAATTGGTCTGGCTTCAACTTCCAGCCACGTATGCTTTTCTTTATGAGACTGGAGAGCCCATTATTAAATACTTGTTCACCAGGTGTAGACTGTAACCAACTCCCCCTTAACCTTCCCTTTATTACCATACACAGATTGAGCTCCTTAACTTTAGCATTATAGGCCGGTTTTCTAACTCTTTATTCATGCTTTCAATTTATCAACATCTTAAATTCTGGACACATTATTCCAGCAGTAGTCACACCAGAGGTAAAATAACTTCTCTACTCAACTGTTTTTGCATCTCAGGATCACATTAGGTCTTTTGGTTGTTTGCTGACTCCTGCAGACAGCACTGTATCAATCATGTTCAGTGTGTATTGAAGGCTTTATTCATAACCACAGAAAATGTACAAAACTATGTATTTGTTTTTCAAGACATACCTTCAGGAGCACAATTCTGTAGCAAGGGGTTGATTACCTAACCATTGAATACACAAAGCCTTAGTATAATAGTATGTGGCAACTGGTTAACTGAGAATGCCTCACAGGAAAGAGCTCTCCTCAAGACCCACTTGCATTATAACACAAAGTAGCCTCTTCCCAGACTACCAAGTCTATAGTAGAGAATTCTAATCATTTCCACCAGCCCTACCAGCAGCTCAGCTGCACCTTTGTTACCTATCACAGCAAAGTCTCTAACATCTTCTGGTATTTTTAACGAATGATGTTAGACCTACTCTTCCAGATGTTATGATGATATGGTGGTAAGAACATCTCCAACTGCAGGAAAACTTGTGTACAATGCATCTCCTAGTGCTACAGCAGCTGAACTGGTGTTATCATCACTTGGAATTTCTCTAAACAAGGACTGGGGGACCTTTTTTGGGTCGGGGCTGCTGACCCACAGAAAAATCAGTCAGGGGCCAGGGACTGTGGGGAGGCAGTGGGGAGGGAGGACTGGAGTGCCAGCACGGGCTCCCCAGTGCCTGGGGAAGCCCTAAGCCATATCCAGGCAAACCAGGGGCTGCATCCAGCCCCCAGGCTCCCCATCCCTGCTCTAAACTGTCCTACTGTGCACAAGGTATTAAGTCTGGATTCTCGACTCTGCCACGGATTGACTGAAGTGACCATGAGTAAGACACACTTAGAAGAAACAGCCTGAGTCTTCAAATTCCTTGAGAAAGGAAAAGTATTTATACTACTTATATGCTAGCAATTCAGGAATCAGTTATGATTATGCAAGAAACTCAAAGGTTTAACTATGGAGAAAAACATTAGCTACATGAGACAGCAACACATACCCACAAAGAAAGCTTTTTCTCCTATCACTAATTTAAATTAGAGGTCAAACATTCAAGTTTTATTCTGTGATTCTTTACATTTGAAGTCAATATTACCAAATTTTCTATCAGCAATTTAGAATTTTGTCCAGAAAAGCAGGCCTAGAGTTCCTCTGAGCCAAAGCACAAACCCACAAGGAAAAAATTGACAGCTACGGAATAGCATTAGGATAGCATTACTATCATGAGACTATTTTTCCCACTCTAAGGGATTATGATCAAATTTATTAATCAGGTGTAAGACACAAGGCTCTCCACACTGAGCAAACAGAATAAGTAGATCTTACATTCTCAGCATCCGAAGGCCTTGGATATGTTACGTCAATCTATTTGTGTTCTTCCACACTGTCATTAGGAGTTTGCAGAACTCATTACTATTTGGGGATCAGAGAATAAGGGATTCCTACTTGGCATCAGAGAATAAGACCAAAGCAGCCTGTATAGCACAAACCAGCAGAAAGCTTTGGGAACTAGAAGCAGAAGCTTAATGCTCTGGGATCTGAACAGATTCCACAGCATACTCTGAAATTTCAGATTCCCCACCTGTCTACAACAAAGTGCAGTTTAGGAACAGAACGCAAGTTGTAGTGCAGACCAGAGATTTATCTTACAACTTAACTGGCAACATAGGCCCAGATAAATCTCATCACTGGAATATTGACACAGAGAGGGGTAACTTGTTCATGAAGGACAGGTAGGGTAAAAAGGGAGGATGTATTACACTATCTTAAACACACACACACACACTTACTTGTTCTGAGATCCAAAAGGAAATGAAAGGCAGACATTTGACAGTCCCTGGGTAAAGATATGGGGAAAAAATAGGGATGGTGTCATTTGGTCATCCATAGTAGACCTACAATCAGGAAGAGGAGGTGGATGAGGCATTTCCAAAACAGAAAAAAACAAAGATCTAGTAGTAACGGGGTCTCACTACCCAGCCACCTCATCAAAAGGTAATATGGCAAAACAGTTTCCAATAACTTCTCATGTACTGGGAACAATTTTAGTATCTAAGTGGGGAAAATAAACAGAGGCACTACCATTTTAGATGTGATTTTTGGAGGAATCTGTTGCAACTGTGAAGGTGTTAGACAATTTGGATGAAGTAATTATGAATTACAGTTTTGTGATTCTAAAGGCGTATGGACGAACTTAAAAAAAGCAGAATTACAAATCCAGAGAATTTACAGGTAAAGTCCCATGAGAAGAAAATCTAAGGGATAAAGTTGTTCAGAAGAGTGGCACTTTCTCAAAGAGACACCGTTAGAGGCACAACATCAAACCACAATAACTCTTCACTTAAAAGTCTACCTGACCTCACTGTTCTATTAAAGAACATGCTCGTTTAAAGTTGTGTGATGGTCTGATGCCCTCCCCCACTGCCTCCCATCCATGAGCAGTACCTGCAGATCACCACCTTCCCCCTCCACTCCACAATCAGCTGTTTCTTTGTTGGGCTTATCTGTGAAAACAGCTGAACACCACTGGTCATCACTTACAGCCCCCAACTTAAACATCAGTGCATTAACAACAAAATCTATAACCTAATCTGGAAAATGACCCACCCCCCCCAACTCTTACAGGCTTTGGGGATGGGCCAATATTCACCAACAGACAACTCCCTAACCTGAAACAAATTCTCTCCAGCAACCATGCAGCACACCATCATACTCATCCGGGGACCCACACATCTACACAAGCGACATCCACACAGGACCTAACCACATAAATATCTCCAGTGATGTGGTAGCTTAAGAGCAGACTAGACAGACACCTGTCAGGGATGATCTAGACCAGTGGTCTCCAACCTTTTTACACCCAAGATCACTTTTTAAATGTCAGGGCAAGCCAAGATCTACCCCATCCATTCCTCAAGAACCCACCCCTTTCTTGAAGCCCCATCCTCTCCATTTCCCTCCTCTCCATCACTTGCTGTCCCCAGCCCTTACTCTCACTGGGTTGAGACAGGAGGTGCGGGCTCTGGGGTGGGAATGAGGGATTTGGGTGGGGGAAGGGGTGAGAGGTGCAAGCTCTAGGAGGGAATTTGGGTGCAGGAGGTGGTGGTGAAGGGGATGCTGGCTCAAGGAGGGAGCTCCAGGAAGGAGAGTGTTGGGGGGAGTCACGTGGAGGGTTGGGGTGCTGAGCAAGCCACAGGCTTGTGGAGGTGAGGGTACAGAAGTTCAGGTTGGGGTATATGAGGGGCTCAGGGCAGGGAGGTTGGGAGTATGACGGGCTCAGGACACATGTAAATGGTGCAGGAATATTGTGGCAGAAAACTGGGGATGTGGGGGTGCAGGAGTTTGGGGATGTGAAGAGCTCAGGACAGGGGGTTCAGGTGTATGATGGGCTCAGGGTTGGGGGTGCAGGAATGTTATGATGCTGTGGCCAGATGGCGGCTTGTTGATCAGGCTTCATTTTTAAATAAAAGATTATGTCCAACACAAAACATTTCAGCATTGTCTTTATTTATGGGAGGGATAGGAAACCTATTTTGGGGTCGGGGCCACTGACTCTCAGAAAAAAGTCAGCTGGGGACCACACAAGTGAGATACAAAAAACCTCTCCCAACCCCCGCCCCGCCCCTCCCCCTCCCCCCCAAGACTCACTGATGTGGCCCCAACTGAGATACCTCCCCCCCCCCTGGCACTCCAGCCCCATGGGGGAAGGAGGATAGATAGGACTGAGGTTCAAGGCCTCAGGCCACATTAATTCTTCTAGGGTTCCAGGGTTAGTGGATTTTGTGGGCTCCTCTACATTCTGAAGTGTAGAGGATAGGGTCAAAATTCAAAATGATCTGGACAAACTGGAGAAATGGTCTGAGGTAAAGAGGATGAAGTTTAATGAGGACAAATGCAAAGTGCTCCACTTAGGAAGGAACAATCAGTCTCACACATACAGAATGGGAAGCGATTGTCCAGGGGGGAGTCCTACAGAAAGGGATCTAGGGGTCCTAGTGCACCACAAGCTAAATATGAATCAACAGTGTGATTTTTTGTAAAAAAAGTGAACATGATTCTGGGCTGCATTAATAGGAGTGTTGAGAGCAAGACACGAAAAGTCACTCTCCCGCTCTACCCTGCACTGATTAGGCCTCAATTGGAGTACTGTGTCCAGTTCTGGGCACCACATTTCAAGAAAGATGTGGAGAAATTGGAAAAGGTCCAGAGAAGAGCAACAAGTATGATGAAAGGTCTAGGGAACATGACCTATGAGAGAAGACTGAAGAATTGGGCTTGTTTAGTTTGGAAAGGAGAAGACTAAAAGGGGACATAATAGTGGTTTTCAGGTATTTAAAAGGGTGTCACAAGGAGGAGGGAGAAAAATTGTTCTTCTTGGCCTCTGAAGGGAGGTTTCGGTTGGACATTAGGAAAAACTTCCTATCTGCCAGGGTGATTAAAAACTGGAATAAATTGCCTAGGGAGGTTGTGGAATCTCCATCAATGAAGATATTTAAGAACAGGTTAGACAGACATCTATCAGGGATAGTCTAGATGGTACTGGGTCCTGCTGTGAGGGCACGGCACTGCACTTGATGACCTCTCAAGATCCCTTCCAGTTCTAGTGTTCTATGAAGTTGGGCCAAAAATGAGGGATCCAGTGTGCAGGACAAGGTTGCCAGTGAGTGGGAAAGGGATGGGGGTGCAGAATCTGGGTGGAAAGTAGAGTACAGGAGCAAGCTGGGGGTAGGTGTCTGGCCAGGAGGGAGGGGGCAGGAACAGGATGTTGGTGGGGGTCTGGCCAGGGGGCAGGGGCAGCTGGGGGTCTGGCCAGGAGGCAGGGTGCTGGCGGGAGGTCTGGCCAGGGGAGAGGGAGCAGGGTGCTGGTGGGAGGTCTGGCCAGGAGAGAGGGCGCAGGAGCAGCTCAGCCACTACCTGGGGGTCTCCAGGGATGAGGATCTCTGGGGCAGGATCTGTGGGTAGCACTGGATGAAACGCACGTGCGGCTCCTTTAAAAAAAATCCAGCTGCTCCAGCTGTGCAGCCATCTAACCTTCCCCCTCTCCCCACCAGCTTCCCAGAGCATGGGGAAGGAAGGGAAGGCAAGGAAGTATGCGTGCTGTTGTGGGCAGGGGAGGAGCAGGCTCTTTGTCTTTCCTTCCTTCCCCATGTTGCCTTCCTTCCTGCTGTATGCAGTAGGGGTGGGGAGGAGTCCTGAGGGCCAGGGCGTGCTTCCTGAAAAGTTGGATCTGACATGGAGCCACAGTACTTCCTGCCTGCCCCCCCACAAAGCCGCAGGAAGCCGGAGCTAGGAGGCTGTAATGCCAGCACGGACTCCTTGTTAGATGTTGGGGGGGGTGGAAATCAAGGGGCAGGCCAGGAACAGCTCCTTGTAATCGACTGGCCGTGTCTCCGTAATCGACTGGTCGATCGCAATCTACTGGCTGGTGACCACAGATCTAGACAGTGCTTGGTCCTGCCATGAGGGCAGGAGACTGGACTCAATGACCTCTTGAGGTCCCTTCCTGTTCTAGTGTTCTATGATCAAAGGCTCATAACTGCACATCCACCAATATGATCTATGACATCAAGTGCCAGCAATGCCTCTCTGCCATGTATATTGGCCAGACTGGACAGTCTCTATGACAAAGGATTAATGGACACAAATCAGATACTCAAAATGGTAACACACAGAAACCTGTTGGGGAACATTTCAAGTTGCCTGGGCACTCACTACTGGATCTAAAAGTGACTATATTACTACAGAGCAATTTCAAGAACCAACTTGAAGCTGCAGAACTTGGTTTCATTCACAAATCTGACACCTGGAATCAGAGGTCTGAACAAAGACCTGAACTGGATAGGCTGTGACATTCCACACCCTAACAATATAAACTAAGCACCAAGTACTTAGAGCCTACTCTATTACCCTCACTTAGCATGGACACTAATTGACTTTTTCCCCCCTATATTTTTCCTTCTCTTTCTTTCCCCATCCGCGCTCTCTCTGCTTTTTATTTGTACCCTGGGCCCCGTAACTCCATTCATCTGAAGTGGGTTGTGCGCACAGAAGTTCATGATACCATCTATATTTTTTGTTGGTCTCTAAGGTGCTGGAGGACTATTCACTTTTTTTAAATTTTTTAGGTAACAGGCTACTGTGGTTACCCCTCCGAAAATGTTTCACAGTGTGCGGGGAGGCTCAGAGGGAGGGGAAGAGCTAGGGCATGGCATGCTCAAGGAAGGGAGTACATGTCTCTGAGGACTGGAGAAGGGCATACATAGTGCAGGTTGAACCTCTCTAGTCCAGCACACTCTGGTCCAGCATGATTTTACTTAGTTGGATGTCCATTCTATCATGAGTGCAGACAAGTTTCCCATGGTCCCATAAAGTTTGTTTACAGCCACCAGTCCTGGCTCTCAGTGTATTCCTAAATGCCTTCTAAGCACCTAGTAGCAGTGAAAATGTTGGCAATGCTGCTAGACAATATTGACCTCTCATGGTTCGTCAAATTCTCTGGTTCAGCACCAGTCTGGCCCCAAGGGTGCAAGATTAGAGAGGTTCAACCTGTACCTGTCATCAAGAAGGGGAACAAAGACAACCTGGGGAATTATAAACTAGTTAGCCTAATTTCAATATTTGGAAAGATATTGGAACAGGTTATTTAACAATCAGTTTGTAAACAACCAGAGGATAACGAGGTTATAAGGAATAGCCAGCGTGGATTTATAAACACATACCAAACCAACCTAGTTTCCTTCTTTTAAAGGTTTCTGGCCTACCAGACAGGAGAGGAAGTAGGAGAGATGATGCATCTTGATTTTATTAAAGCTTTATATAAGCAAACAAGGGAAATGTGCTCTAGATGAACTTACTACAATGTGGGCACATGATGACGTTCAATAAGGATCAGTGCAAATTTCTACACATAGGAAGGAAAATAAAATTCTCAACTACAAAATGGTGAATAACTGGCTAGGTGGCAGTACTGCTGGATCTGGTGGCTGGGGGGAGTGTCACAAAATCAATGAGTCAACAATGTGAACAAAAAGCTGGTTATTCTTGGGTGTATTAACAGCAGTACTGTACAAGAGGTAACTATCCCACTCTACTTGGTGGAGGTGAGGCCTCAGCTGAAGGACTGTGTCCAATTCCAGTAGCCATAGTTTAGGAAGATGGGAAGAAAAAATGATAAAAGGCTTAAAAACCTGACCTATGAGAAGAGTTTTAAAAAACTACATATTTAGTCTTAAAGGGTGACAAAGGGGGCCTCATAAATCTTCAAATATGTTATGGGCTGTTATGAAAAGAACAACGACCCCACTGAAGGTAGGACAAAAAGCAGTGTTCTTAATCTGCAATGAAAAGAGGCCATTTCTTGGGCCAATTAATGCTAACATTTCAAAAATCCCATATAAAATCTATACCACAAAATGTTGAGCAGAAATGCTGATGTATCAGCCCACTGGCACTTGTTTTTCCAGCCCAACAGTGAGTCCAGAGCTGTTACCAAGAATTTATTACAAATATTTATATACTGATTATCAGTGTTATGTGCATTTTTCAAAATGATAAGCTCCCCACACAAAGTCTTCCTCTAATGCAAGAGTATTTCAGACACCCACAGGAATCCAAGGGCAAATTCCTGCACCAAGGAAAAAGTAAGAGCCAAACCCCAATAAGCTAGGCTTTGCTGATTATTTCCAAACACTTCCTCTTAACTGTCAGACTTTTTTTGACTGTCACGCTACCATACATTTAGAATACAAGAGAGCAACAATAATATCAGGAAGAACAAATAAGTGATTAGGGTGCTTGGAGTAGAAGGAGCAGAAGACACTTTGCAAAGAAACCGAGGACGAATTGAAGACTATTAAACTGAGGACCCTGGAGGTGGAAGGAACACAACAAACAAACTTTTTTTAAAAATAGCACAAGAGAGAAACTAAAAATATGCACAAGAGCAGCAGTATGCCTGAGGCAACAGGCCATATTACACAGGGGGCACCTGAGACGAAGCAGGGCCTTCTTCCAGGAAGGGCTGAGGTGAACTAGATAAGTGCTTGGTATTTACCACAGAAAAGAGGGCTGTGTCATGCTTTAAAGAGAGAAAATGTCAGTCAACACCAGCTCTCACCCCTTGGGCTGTTCAGTCAGCATCCAGGGAGCACACAACAGTCCAGAGGTCTCTCACTTCCCAGTAGCAACACTGGCTTCCTCTGCATCCTTCCTCCCTGGACCACCACCAAGAAGCCACTGGCAAGCAATGCTCAGGGTAAAGACTAACCATGCACACAGAATTCTGCTATCTGCCTTAGGACAATTCCTGAAGAGCAGTGCTATTCTGAAAAGAAACTGCACAGAAATAGCTCCTTCCTACTGATTTGAAGGGACTAGAGATTAGCTTTAGGTTAGGGGCCATAGATTTAGACTGCTGACTAAGGATTAATTTTATTGGTTTTTACTCCTGATAAACCAGCATACCTAAGGAGAACAAACTGGAATCTATTTCATCTTGTGTAACAGAATTGTTTACTAAGATCCCGTCACTTACATGGGTGCCAACCCAATAAAGACAAAGGGTCTAATATAGCCCACAGAACCTGGATTAGTGGCCATGCACAACATGGAAAGAACCTGACTTGATTCTCAGAGCCTGGGAAGAGTTTGCAGGGTTGGCAGTCAAGAAAACTATTCTTCTTGTCCATGAATACTTTTGATCTCAAAGCTAGAACAATGACTTCTGTCCAGGCAATTTTCAGAGTGGAAATGCATTTTAAAGTTTGAGGCAAAGATTCCAGAAGCAAATACAGTCCACAGGTAGGACCAGGATGTCTGGACCTTGCCCAGAGGGTGACTCAGGAAGGGTGGTGCTAAGCACTAGGGATGTAAAATTTCAATTAATTGGCTAATTGAATAGTCTATGCAATTTCCATCAACTATTTGACTAGTCGATAAGGGCACCTCTGTCTTTAAAGTGTAGCAACAGCCCCAGGGTTGTTGCTACACTTCAAAGGTGAAAGCGCTGCAGGGAGCATGGGGCCAGTGGGGAAGTCCCCAGCTGACCCCTGGCTCCATGCAGCACTGCTGCTTTGAAGAACCCTCTTCTCTACCCTCCTTGCTGCCTCTTTCTGATTGGGGGGGAAGCAACTAGTCAACTAGCGTGTTGACTATCCAGTAAACATTTGCTTATCGGACAGTCGACTAGTTGTTCACATCCCTCCCACGCACCAGTAGAAGGTGCTAGACTAACAAAGCTGGCCTGGCTATTCAGTATCAAGCTCACCACAGGGCCACAAACGTATCGCTGGACTGATCTCCCAGGACACCGCTGTGGAGTGCTGTGAATTGGTGATGCCATCACCTGTACTTAACATGCCAGCTGGAACTCTCTACAGATTCAGTGGCTAAACGCTCACCCTTACTTCAGCCTATTTCCCCACTTAAGAACAAAACATCATGAAATTGCACTTAGCTTTCCAAAAATCACTGGTATTAAGATTCATTCCAAAATGATCCAGATCATATTCTTTCTTGGAGTAGCTGTGCAGTAGCTCAGGGGAGGACAGAGAGCAGCAGGCAGGCTGAGGCATTGGGGAGGGGATGGAGCAGGGGCAGGAAGAGACAGATCAAGGGCAGGACCTTGGGCAATGGAGCAGAGCGAGGGCAGATCCTCAATTGAGGGCAGAGTGGAGATGGAAGGAAAACTAAGGCCTGGGCCATTGATATAAGTTACGCAATTTCACCTACTTAAATAATGCCGCTGAGATCGATGTATTTAGGTCTACTTACTGCAGTGCCTTCACTGCAGTGAATTGATGGCAGATAGCCTCCCTTCAACTCCTCCTATGCTTTTCATTCCAGTGGAGTACTGAAATCGATGGGAGAGCACTATAGGTGATAAATCGACCCCACTAGATCCATCGCAGCCTGTCGATCCGGCAGGGAGCATAGATGTGCCCTAAAAGTCGGTGCTTATGACTCCAAGAATCTGAACAGGAGATATCGTCTGAAAAAGATAGATATGCATTGCCACCACATAGCTTGGAAAGTCTGCCTGTGTGATAAGGAAGCAGAGACACACTACCAATTACCTCCTATATTAAGGGTAGGATCAAGGCTTGAGGTCAATATGCTCTTCAGAGAAGAGAGAGTGCAAGATCCAAGTAACTAAGAATAAGAAACCACCTACTGAGTGATACACTCAATATGTTCCGTAGTTATAATGGAAGTTTGTACAAGGCCTGCAAGTATTTTCAAACTAGGACTCCACTAGATCAACTTGGACAGTGCACGTGAGAAAACCAAGACAGCCAAAGTTCACCTCCAGTGATATTTTTAAGTCAATGAACCCTAGAAGTTTGTCAGAAGGGAACATTCACATGTGCTATAGCACTATTCAGTGCAAAGGGTCCACTCCCACACAAAGTCCATATTGCACCAAACTCAAGAGATGAGGGTCAAGAAGGCAGCCTCAATTCTCCCAAATGACTCCCAGGGACACAACCACTAGGCAGAGAAGTCAAAGAAAAGCTGCAAAGTTGGGCACAAGAGGTGAAATGGAAGGTCCAGCTGTAGGAGTGTAAATTAGGCCTTTAATAAGATTAGGGAACCTGTGTCCAATTATATCAAAGGACAAAATTCTGCCATTACCAAACCCTAAATTCAAAAGGAACATATGCTTTAGCACCTTCCTCTGTACACCTCCTCAGTGAGAGGTGCCATATACTAGAACAGCAACAAGCCATGAAAGGCTGTGTGTTAGTTATACTGTATGAAAGCCAACTGCCACCTCACACATAACTGACAAGTAAAAAACTTATTGCAAACCAATTTTCATCTGAAAAAGTGGGTTGGACCCACGAAAGCTCATGATGCCATCTACATGTTTTGTTAGTCTTTAAGGTGCTGCTAGATTATTCATTGTTTTTTAAGTTTATCCAGTTACAGACTAACTCGGCTACCTCTCTGAAACAATTTTGGGCAGGTTCTTGCAACAAAATCTTCCATGAAGAATAACCTGAAAAAGGTTAGAAAAACTTTGGGGATAGTTTTAAACATCAAAGAGAAGCCTTGTAAACTGGGGTAGAACAGGCTGGGAAGATTCTCCTCAGCTGGAATTCCCAGCTAGGCACCAATGGTGCAAATACACAAGTGTAACACCACTAAACAGAGTATGGCATTTGACAATTTGCCCCCACCCCCCAAATAAAGATGACAACCCTTGAGAAAACTGCTAGGTCGGGACCCAACCACCTTAGCTGCACTAGTACAGAAGCACACAGATTCTAACTGCATGTTACTATATACAGGACAACATGATTTTAACAACTGTGATAGGAAGGGTTATAGCTATTGTCCTTATAGAAACACCTTGCCGGTCATAATCAGGCCAGAGAACACTACATGACAGCCTGCATGGCCTCGCCACTCTATGAAGAGGCTTGGCAGAATTCTATTTTAATTTTGTATAATTTTGATAGTTAATATGTTTATTTTCAATATTTTTCTTCCATTTTTATTGATTTAAAACTTACCAGTTTCAGGAAATTATGGCGGATTAGACAATTATTTAATGACAGATGTTGAGATTTAAAAAGTTTAAAAATGTATGACAATTAAAACAAACTGTTAGCATTACATCAAAATATATCAAGCAAATATCCATAAATCAAACTTCAATAACTTCTCAAGTAGCATTTTTCTTACTTTGCTCCTCTGTAAATTTCAACCAGTACTGACAGAAATGTTTTGGCAAGCATAGTGAACTCTGTGTTTGCTGACCCTTACTGATAAATATCTAATAAATATCCAACCCCAACTCTAACACACAACTGGAAGGGCAAGGGGGTAATTCGTGCACACAAGAGCATGCTAACTTTTGTCACAAGAACTGGAAGATGGAATTTCCAGTTCAATACCAAATAAGACCACCAACCTCTGAGACTCGGTCTATCACGCCCATC
This sequence comes from Rafetus swinhoei, assembly GCA_019425775.1. NCBI lineage: Eukaryota > Metazoa > Chordata > Testudines > Trionychidae > Rafetus > Rafetus swinhoei. Next base: position 348,046 of record CM033435.1, on the reverse strand, counting down.
TCCAGGGTATCCAAATGCAGAGGTGACCTCAGAGGCCAGTCCCGCAAGTCAAACGTGACCCTACACACCCAACCAACTAACCGGGGTGCGGCTTCTGCCTGGCCACCATGAGAGGGCACGTGCAGGTAACGCAGGGGGCGCTGCCCCGAGACAAGGGTGCAGAGTAGGGAGAAAGGGACTGACTGGAGGAGACCAGCAGCCCCAGACCACCAGACGGGACTGGAGCTCCCAAGCCAAGTGATGCCCCGGGGCAGGGACTAGACCTGTTACCCAGGAAAGCAGAGCCCAATGCCTCCCCCCCAGGACCCGCCCGCCCCAGAGCACAGTCCCAGCCCCTCCCCCGGGACCCGCCCACCGCTGAGCACAGTCCCAGCCCCTCCACCGGGCCCCGCTGTGGCCCCCAGCACAGTCCCAGCCAACCTCCCCCGGGACCCGCCCCATACACCCCCGAGCACAGTCCCAGCCCCTCCCTGCGGGCCCGACATGCCCCCAGCACAGTCCCAGCCCTCCCCTGGGCCTGCCACCCCCAGCACAGTCCCAGCCCCTCCCACGAACCCCGCCAGCACAGTCCCAGCCCCTCCCCGAACCCCGCCGTGCCCCCAGCACAGTCCCAGCCCTCCCCAGGCCCCGCCGCCCCGCCGCGCACAGTCCCAGCCCTCCCACGAACCCCGCCAGCACAGTCCCAGCCCTCCCCTGAACCCCGCCGTGCCCCCAGCACAGTCCCAGCCCCTCCCGCGGGACCCGACATGCCCCCCAGCACAGTCCCAGCCCCTCCCCGCGGGACCCGACATGCCCCCCAGCACAGTCCCAGCCCCCTCCCCCAGGCCCCGCCGCCCCGCCGCGCACAGTCCCAGCCCCTCCCCCGGGCCCCGTCACAAGGCCCGAGCCGTCTCCCCGCCCGGAGCCCTCACCGGCGCACAGCGCGGAGACAGTCCCGGGGCGGCCGCGGACAAGGCCGCTCCCCGCCGGGCACCGGCCGCCTCCGGCACCTAGCGAGCGGGGACCCCGAGCGAGCGCGACCCCGCGCGGGCACGTACCTGGGGGAGGGGCGGCGCACGGAACCTAGCAACCGGCGGCACGAGCCCGCCACAGCCAATCACAGCGTGCGCCGCTCCGGCCGCTCCGCAGCGCAGCGCAGCGCAGCAGCGTCTGCTCGCCTGGCGCCCGACGCCCAGCCCGACCGCCGAGGCCCCGCCCCCGGCCCTGCCCCGCCTAGCGCCAGGCCCCGCCCCCAGCAACGTCCCCACCTCCCACCGTCCAGAGCGCAACTCCCCTTCCCCCCACGACGAGCAGGGTGATGGGGTCAGTGCGGGAGGGGGCGGGGCCAGGCACCCTCCTGCGATGTGTGGGGTGAGAGGGTCAGTGTGGGGCCAGGCACCCTCCTGCGATGTGTGGGGTGATGGGGTCAGTGTGGGTGGGGCCAGGCACCCTCCTGCGATGTGTGGGGTGATGGGGTCAGTGTGGGGTGGGGCCAGGCACCCTCCTGCGACGTGTGGGGTGATGGGGTCAGTGTGGGGCGGGGCCAGGCACCCTCCTGCGACGTGTGGGGTGATGGGGTCAGTGTGGGGCGGGGCCAGGCACCCTTCTGCGATGTGTGGGGTGATGGGGTCAGTGTGGGGCGGGGCCAGGCACCCTCCTGCGATGTGTGGGGTGAGAGGGTCAGTGTGGGGCGGGGCCAGGCACCCTCCTGCGATGTGTGGGGTGAGAGGGTCAGTGTAGGGTGGGGCCAGGCACCCTCCTGCGACGTGTGCGGTGAGAGGGTCAGTGTGGGGCGGGGCCAGGCACCGTCCTGCGACGTGTGGGGTGATGGGGTCAGTGTGGGGCGGGGCCAGGCACCTTCCTGCAATGTGTGGGGTGAGAGGGTCAGTGTGGGGCGGGGCCAGGCACCCTCCTGCGATGTGTGGGGTGAGAGGGTCAGTGTGGGGCGGGGCCAGGCACCCTCCTGCGATGTGTGGGGTGAGAGGGTCAGTGTAGGGTGGGGCCAGGCACCCTCCTGCGACGTGTGGGGTGAGAGGGTCAGTGTGGGGTGGGGCCAGGCACCGTCCTGCGACGTGTGGGGTGATGGGGTCAGTGTGGGGCGGGGCCAGGCACCTTCCTGCGATGTGTGGGGTGAGAGGGTCAGTGTGGGGCGGGGCCAGGCACCCTCCTGCGATGTGTGGGGTGAGAGGGTCAGTGTAGGGTGGGGCCAGGCACCCTCCTGCGATGTTGTGGGGTGAGAGGGTCAGTGTGGGGCGGGGCCAAGCACCCTCCTGCGACGTGTGGGCTGATGGGGTCAGTGTGGGGCGGGGCCAGGCACCCTTCTGCGATGTCTGGGGTGATGGGGTCAGTGCGGGGCGGGGCCAGGCACCCTTCTGCGATGTTGTGGGGTGATGGGGTCAGTGTGGGGCGGGGCCAGGCACCCTCCTGCGATGTTGTCGGGTGATGGGGTCAGTGTGGGGTGGGGCCAGGCACCCTCCTGCGATGTTGTGGGGTGATGGGGTCAGTGCGGGGTGGGGCCAGGCACCCTCCTGCGATGTTGTGGGGTGATGGGGTCAGTGCGGGGTGGGGCCAGGCACCCTTCTGCGATGTTGTGGGGTGATGGGGTCAGTGCGGGTGGGGCCAGGCACCTCGGAGTGATGGGGTCAGTGTGGGGTGGGGCCAGGCACCCTCCTGCGATGTGTGGGGTGAGAGGGTCAGTGTGGGGTGGGGCCAGGCACCCTTCTGCGATGTTGTGGGGTGATGGGGTCAGTGCGGGGTGGGGCCAGGCACCCTCCTGCGATGTGTGGGGTGATGGGGTCAGTGTGGGGTGGGGCCAGGCACCCTCCTGCGATGTGTGGGGTGAGGGGGTCAGTGTAGGGTGGGGCCAGGCACCCTCCTGCGATGTTGTGGGGTGATGGGGTCAGTGCGGGAGGGGCCGGGGCCGGGCACCCTCCTGCGATGTTGTGGGGTGATGGGGTCAGTGTGGGTGGGGCCAGGCACCCTCCTGCGATGTTGTGGGGTGATGGGGTCAGTGCGGGGGTGGGGCCAGGCACCCTCTGCGATGTGTGGGGTGATGGGGTCAGTGCGGGTGGGGCCAGGCACCCTCAGTGTGGGGTGATGGGGTCAGTGTGGGGTGGGGCCAGGCACCCTCCTGCGATGTTGTGGGGTGATGGGGTCAGTGCGGGGTGGGGCCAGGCACCCTCCTGCGATGTTGTGGGGTGATGGGGTCAGTGTGGGGTGGGGCCAGGCACCCTCCTGTGATGTGTGGGTTGATGGGGTCAGTGTGGGGTGGGGTCAGTGTGGGGTGGGGCCAGGCACCCTCCTGCGATGTTGTGGGGTGATGGGGTCAGTGCGGGGTGGGGCCAGGCACCCTCCTGTGATGTGTGGGGTGATGGGGTCAGTGTGGGGTGGGGTCAGTGTGGGGTGGGGCCAGGCACCCTTCTGCGACGTTGTGGGGTGAGGGGGTCAGTGCGGGGTGGGGCCAGGCACCCTTCTGCGATGTTGTGGGGTGATGGGGTCAGTGCGGGGTGGGGCCAGGCACCCTCCTGTGATGTTGTGGGGTGATGGGGTCAGTGCGGGGTGGGGCCAGGCACCCTTCTGCGATGTGTGGGGTGATGGGGTCAGTGCGGGGTGGGGCCAGGCACCCTCCTGTGATGTTGTGGGGTGATGGGGTCAGTGCGGGGTGGGGCCAGGCACCCTTCTGCGATGTGTGGGGTGATGGGGTCAGTGTGGGGTGGGGTCAGTGCGGGGTGGGGCCAGGCACCCTCCTGCGATGTTGTGGGGTGATGGGGTCAGTGTGGGGTGGGGCCAGGCACCCTCCTGCGATGTTGTGGGGTGATGGGGTCAGTGTGGGGTGGGGCCAGGCACCCTTCTGCGATGTGTGGGGTGATGGGGTCAGTGTGGGGTGGGGCCAGGCACCCTTCTGCGATGTGTGGGGTGATGGGATCAGTGTGGGGAGTGGGGCCAGGAAAGCCTCCCTGCCCTGCTCCTGCTCCTGCTCCCGCTCCCGTGCAGCTCAGGCCTGTCCATCACAGCTTCTGGCCCTGCAGCTGAGTGCAGCACCCCCCAGAGAGTGGCCAGCCCTCCCCTCACGGGGGGTGTGTGCAGGTGTTGCAGCTGCATAGGGCACCAGAAAGAGTAAGAACACCCTGTCTGGGACTATCATAGGGCTCGCCTGGAGAGCAGGTCCCAGCCCCTCCTCTGCCCTTAGAGCCCTGGGGCAGGGTTGGGTGCTAATGTCTCTAGCGGAGGCCAGCTGGCATGTTCACCCCACTAGCTCCCCCATGCAGCCAGCCGGCGAGAGGGAGCCAGTCACTAGCCTGCAAACAGCCTCTGTCTTTACCGAGTATCTACCAAGACACCCCCCTTTGGAGCACTGCATCAGATGGGATGGGGGGCAACCTTCCTGGCTTGGAGGAGTTTGGGGAGCATCTTACACCCTCACCACCTCTGTGTGGGGTGTGGGGGGGTTGTGCTGGAGCTGAGGGAGCTGCTGGCATGACAGTGCTTGGTCCTACCGTAAGGGCAGGGGACTGGACTTGATGATCTCTTGAGACCCTTTCCTATTCTAGTGTTCTATGAGTCTGTGAAAAGGGACCCCCCAGGACAACAGAGGAAGACCCGGACAGAACACTCAGGTCTTCTGGGACAGCCCTCGCTAACCTCCCTGGGGATAGGGCCTGTCCCATCAGGGTGGTGCTAAGTGTGGAGACAGGGCCTTCATCCATGGTAGAAGGGGACACAGCTGGGGAGTGGGGTCTGCCCCTTGAGGCTAGGGCTGGGGGTGCCTGTCCCAAGGAGTTGAGGATGAGGCATGGGCCTCCTCTAGGGGGCTGGTTGGGACTGGGACATGCTCTGACCCATTCAGGCATTCAGAGAGATTAGCAGCTTTGAAAGGATCTTTTCCCTAGAAGTCAAAGCAGTGCCTCTTTGGCCTTGCCCTGCACCTTCAGCCCCATCTGGGTCCTTGGCCCTGCCCTATGTCCCTGATCACACCCTGTGTCTTTAGCCACGCTGTGCCTTGTGACCCTGGCTGCACAATGTGACTCAGGCCCCACCCTTGCCCATGGTCCCACACTGCAATCCCCGCCCTGCAGTGTGAGCACCATCAAGGGCCTTATTTACGAAGCCCTGTTTGGTTCAGGGCCCTCCTCCTGCAGCAGATGCTTGGGACTCATGCTTGACTCTTTTGGCTGGTGCCTGGGTTCTGGTGTGTGGCCCAGCAGATCCCCCTTGGTCCTTGAGCTCCCTTCATGATGGTTCCAGGACTTTCATTTAGACAAAAGGTACCTGCTCTGTATTGTCCAGAAACCTCCTGTTCCTCCAGACACAGATGCCCCAAATACATGGGTGCCCCACCCCACATACTGCATAGGCACAGATGTCCGGGTCTATACCAGCACCTGCTGCAACCTTCCACTCCACTCACTAATACCATGCTGCCTCCCTAGGCTGTTCCCTACAGCCCTGCACACCCCCAGGCTCCTCATCCAGGGCTTGGTGGCTCTCAGCCAGCCTCTCCACACTGTGTGTCGGAGTAGTGGAGAGAGCAGATGCGGCAGGACATCCCCAGGCTAGGTGTGGGGTCTTCTGAGCTTTTTGCACCATCTCGGCTGAGTGGCCAGCCCCGAGGCAGGTTCCAGCCATTCCTGTGCAACTGGGGACATGGGCTAACATGGCTCTGAATCCCCTGTGGGCCCAGACATGCTGAGACCCCTGTGCAGTGCCCTGCAGCCACACAACTGTTCGACAATTGGAGCAGGAATTCCTAGCTTCCCCAGCTGGTAAGAGCCTTCCTGTTTCTCCCTATGTCTGGCTGGCCCTGAGCAGGGCTGTCTGTCCATCTGCAGAGAGGCAGCTGAAAGGGGAGACCTCCAGCCAAATGAGAACAGGTTACAGCGTCACTGGTTACCTGCTGGATTGTTCTAGCTGAGAGTCTGTCCCCATGGTCTGGAAGTGCCCTTGGAGAAGTCTGTGAATCAGACTGGGTTGGATATTGTCAGCTGGGAGAATCACGGTTAAGGCTAGCAGATCGGGTTGCCAGGTGTCCGGTTTTCAGGCCCTCTGTCCGGTAAAACATTCAGAAAACACTGGACATGTGCAATGTCCGGTATTTCCTGGTTTTCCGGCTGGGTGCCTGATGGAAGCCTGGCACGGGCGGGGAGAGTGGCTGGGAGGCGGGGCGCGATCGGCGCTGGGAGCCTCTGGTTGCGTCTGACGTAGGAGTGACACCTTGGGGAGGAGAAGCCCTGTCCGTGCTCCTGAGCGCTGGTCAAGCGCGTTGTGGAGCCGTAGCCAGATTTGCTCGTGCTTCGCCAGGACCGTGCGCGGACGGGCAGCGCCTGGGATCTGCATGTGCCCGGGTCAGTCCCACTCCTCGCCGGCCGATTCTTTCACTGCCCTGCTCTCCCTCCGGCCAGCCCCACTCCCCCTGACCCCTCCCGACCAGCCCTGCTCCCCCCAACGCCCTCCCGGCTAGCCCCGCTCCTCGATCTCCCCGGCCAGCCCTGCTGTCCCCCGATCTCCCCAGCCAGCTTTGCTGCCCCAACCTCCCCAACCAGCCCTGCTTCCCGCCAGACGCTCCCGATCTCCCTGGCCAGCCCCGCTGCCCCCGACCAGCCCTGCTTCCCGCTGGCCGCCTCCCCAATCTCCCGGCCAGCCCTGCTTCCCCACATCAAGTGTGTCTTATTTTTCTGAAGCTGGTAACCCTACTAGCAGATCCTGAAGCCTGTTCCCTCCCCCACAGCTAGCACAGGCTACCAGCCCTCAGAGCTCCCACACTAAACCCAGCAACAACCAAACTGAGACCAAGCTCGGTCTAGTCCCTGTGGTGACTTTCCAGCCATGCTGTAAAAGTCCTAAGTAATAGGCCCAGCTCAGGGCAGCCCCCTGTACCCCATTGCCAGATATCCTCAGTCAGCCATGGTCCCTTTAAATTCATTCCCTTGCTTCTCCCTTGGGCTGTGTTAGCTCAGCCCCAACCCCCCTTTCACATTCCTAGGAGATCTGCTCTCTTCCCATGCCCCTGGCCATGAGCTCAGCTCTTATCTCCCAGCCCAATCCCCTTGATGTCCCACCTGGAACAGGAGGTGGATTTCAGGGGCATTTGCCCTGGGGCTATGAAGAGAGACTCTTGCCTCTCTGCTCTGTGGCAGGAGGCCAGTGCACCTAGTGCTCTGGACTGCCTGAGCCCCGACCATGCAATCCCGCATTACCTTCACTCTGCCTTCCTTAGCTTCCCAACTCCATCGGACAGAGCCTGTCTCCTGTGTGGGCCGCGCCCAGCACAATGGGTGCTCCCTGCCTCCTGGCCCTGGCAGCCACGATCCCACCACTCTGTCTCCCCACTCCAGCACCCCAATCCCCTGACCTCCTGCATAGGGTTGCCAGATGGTTTCAACAAAAATACCAGACACGCTTGCCATTACATCACAATCTGCGTTACATCTGATTTAGAAAATACCCGACACTGATATTGTTTCATTTACGTTTTCTCAGTTTGTTTCCCGAACAGAAAGCTCAAATACTGGACTGTCCAGTTCAAAACCGGACACCTGGCAACCCTACTCCTGCCCCCTGTTCTGCATCCCAGCCCTGGCAGCCCCAATCCCCTGGCCCTCGGCCCTCCTTCTGGCCCCCAGCCCTCCTTCTAGCCCCAGTGGCCCCAGTTTCCCGCCCCACCTACTGGCACCTACAGCCCCAATGTCTCAGCAATCTGCCCCCGCTCTGCCTCCTGGCCCCAGTAACCCCAATCCGGTCCCAATTGCCCTGCCCCCTGCTCTACCTCTCAGGCTCAGCAGCCCCAATCTGGCCTCAATCCCGTAAGCCATGCTCTGCCTCTGTGCCCCAGCAGTCCCAATCCCCTAGCACCAACCCCTGCTCTGTCTCCCGGCCTGCAGGTCTGGCTGACTGCACCACTCCCCCTTCTGCCTACTCCCCTGCCAGCCTCCCTGCCTTGTGTCTGTCCTCCAGAGCTCCTGCAGCCCTGAGCACAGCCCCCCACTCCAGCAGGGGAAGGAGTGCGGGTGCTTGGGCTGCATAGGGCACCAGAATTAATCAGGACCGCCCTGCTGGTGAGGCTGGGTCCCCAGGCGTGGGGGTTTAGACCTGGTGCCTGGTAGGGCTGGGTCTCCGTGGGCTGGGGGGCTTTGCATGCTCTGTTCTTCGCTGCAGGGCTGTCTTTTGGGAGGGCCGTGGAGCTCCAGCACATTCCTGAAGTGTCTGCTATCAATGCTGCATTTGTGCCCGGCCCAACGGGTGCAGCTGCCTCCTGCCCACGGCCCCAGGAATGCTGTGTGCTTCGCTGTGCCAGCGCTGACTCTGAGATTCCCCAAGCCTCTGCCAGGCTGCCCTTTGCCAGGTTCGCTCCCTTGATCTCTGGGGCCCTGGCTGTGGGAGAGACCAAGCAAGGAGGAAGGACAGCTGCCCCAGAGTGGGCAGGGTCTGTCAGGCACTGACCCAGCTGGGAAGCTGCGCTTGGCAGGAAAACTCCCCTTGAGGTGTGGAGGCTGTCTGGGCAAAGAGGGCCTGGTCTCTTGCCTGTACCCAGCCTTTGAGCTGGGGCTGATGGGGAAAGGCTGCAGGGGCTAATGGGAGAGAGTCAGATGAATGGGTTCAGAACGGTGAAGAGCAAAATGGACCCTTCACTCCTCTAGTGTGACCCCAATGGCACAGGCCTTCACATCTCCCCCAGTCTGCACCGAGGGCCACCTGTTTGCCAAAACGCCATCCAGACAGGCCAGTCTGATGTGAAGAGGCCTGGTCCACACTAAACATTTGGTTGACCAGCCACCTCGTGCAGGAGGTTCATTTGGGGTGGCTTTGTGGTACAATGGGTCAGCTGGCTGCTACATTCTGCTATGCCTGCAGAGACAGAGCCTGCCCCTCATTTACTGCCTCAGAAACACCCGGAAGCTGAGCATGCCAGGAGCACAGAATCTCTCTCACTCTCTGTCTCACATGCATGACTGCCCAGCCCTTTCCCCTGCCCCGAGCCAGCAGGGATTTTCCATTCCTACCGGCTGCTCTGGGTGCCCACACCAACCTGCCTGCACTGCTGGAGAGGGTCAGAAGCCACAAGAGCAGCCACTTTTACTTCCCCATCAGAAATCATTTTCTGCAGGGAAGCAAAGAAATCTGCGCAAGCCACGAATTCTGCACATGGGCAGTGATGCAGAATTCCCCCAGGAGTATTGTTTCTAACGAATTTGTCCTGCTCCAGCTTCCAGCCAGTCTTCGGCTACGTCTAGACTGGCATGATTTTCCGCAAATGATTTTAACGGAAAAGTTTTCCGTTAAAAGCATTTATGAAAGAGCGTTTAGCGACGCTTTTCCGCAAAAGCACTTTTTGCGGAAAAGCGTCCGTGCCAATCTAGATGCGCTTTTGCGCAAAACAATACCACGCTGTCTACACTGGCCACTTGAGACCAGGACCAGTCCCGTTCGGGACTTTTGCCCGAACGGGAGCAGCATAGTATTTCCGCAAGAACACTGACAATCTTACACGAGATCGTCAGTGTTCTTATGAAATCAGCGCCAGTGTAGACAGCTGGCAAGTTTTTCCGGAAAAGCGGCTGATTTTCCGGAAAAACTGGCCAATCTAGACACAGCCTTCCAGTCTTTGCTGTCTTCTGCTGGGCTGAAGAGCCTGCCAGCTGCTCACCTCACCATGAAGGTGTTCATGCAATGTGAAAGTGTCACCTCTCAGCGTGCTCTCGGACTCACTGAACAGACCCCATTGTCAGTGCCGCCCTCCAACCCGGGAACTATTTCTGTGACTCTCATCTGCACACTCCAAGTTCTTGACGTCCTTTTCAAAGAGACCTGGAGGCAGCACCAGCTTGCTATTGGTCCCCTCAAGCCATTCTTCAGGCTCCCTGTCCCATTCTCTCCTCCCCGTCTCATGCCGAACCATGGCCCTGGGAGCTCACCTTCCTTGGCACTTGGCTGTATTGACGCACCTCTCTTTGATGGCCCAGCTTACCAAGTGACCCAAAGGAGCCAGGGGAGCCAACAGACTTGCCAGGACTCTGGGCAAGGTGAGGAGGTGGCTCTGTGCTCCTGGAAGGGGCAGGGCCTCAGGTGGAAAAGGTGGTGCTGGGAGCAGTCAGCCTTCAGTGCCAACTGGATCACATCATGCTGGGCCCTCCAGCTCCCCGACAGCCCTCAGCTCCTCCTGGACTGCGCCACGCCACACCCTCCAGCTCCCCGACAGCCTTCAGCACCTCCTGGATCGTGCCGTGCCACGCCACGCCCTCCAGCTCCCCGACAGCCTTCAGCACCCCCTGGATCGTGCCGTGCCACGCCACGCCCCCCAGCTCCCCGACAGCCTTCAGCACCTCCTGGATCGTGCCGTGCCACGCCACGCCCTCCAGCTCCCCGACAGCCTTCAGCACCTCCTGGATCGTGCCGTGCCATGCCACGCCCTCCAGCTCCCCGACAGCCTTCAGCACCCCTGGATCGTGCCGTGCCACGCCACGCCCTCCAGCTCCCCGACAGCCTTCAGCACCTCCTGGATCGTGCTGTGCCACGCCACGCCCTCCAGCTCCCCGACAGCCTTCAGCTCCTCCTGGATCGTGCCACGCCACGTCTTCCAGCTCCCCACCAGCCCTCAGCACCACTTGGATTTCACCACGCCACGCCCTCCAGCTCCCCGACAGCCCTCAGCTCCTCCTGGACTGCGCCACGCCACGCACTCCAGCTCCCCACCAGCCTTCAGCTCCTCCTGGATCATGCCACACCACGCCCTCCAGCTCCCCGACAGCCTTCAGCACCCCCTGGATCGTGCCGTGCCACGCCACGCCCGCCAGCTCCCCGACAGCCTTCAGCACCTCCTGGATCGTGCCGTGCCACGCCACGCCCTCCAGCTCCCCGACAGCCTTCAGCACCTCCTGGATCGTGCTGTGCCACGCCACGCCCTCCAGCTCCCCGACAGCCTTCAGCTCCTCCTGGATCGTGCCGTGCCACGCCACGCCCTCCAGCTCCCCGACAGCCTTCAGCACCTCCTGGATCGTGCCGTGCCATGCCATGCCCTCCAGCTCCCCGACAGCCTTCAGCACCCCCTGGATCGTGCCGTGCCACGCCACGCCCCCCAGCTCCCCGACAGCCTTCAGCACCTCCTGGATCGTGCCGTGCCACGCCACGCCTCCAGCTCCCGACAGCCTTCAGCACCTCCTGGATCGTGCTGTGCCACGCCACGCCCTCCAGCTCCCGACAGCCTTCAGCTCCTCCTGGATCGTGCCACGCCACGTCTTCCAGCTCCCCACCAGCCCTCAGCACCACTTGGATTTCACCACGCCACGCCCTCCAGCTCCCCGACAGCCCTCAGCTCCTCCTGGACTGCGCCACGCCACGCACTCCAACTCCCCACCAGCCTTCAGCTCCTCCTGGATCATGCCACACCACGCCCTCCAGCTCCCCGACAGCCTTCAGCTCCTCCTGGATCGTGCCGTGCCACGCCCTCCAGCTCCCCACCAGCCCTCAGCACCACTTGGATTTCACCACGCCACGCCCTCCAGCTCCCCGACAGCCCTCAGCTCCTCCTGGACTGCGCCACGCCACGCACTCCAACTCCCCACCAGCCTTCAGCTCCTCCTGGATCATGCCACACCACGCCCTCCAGCTCCCCACAGCCTTCAGCTCCTCCTGGATCATGCCACGCCATTCCCTCCAGCTCCCCACCAGCCCTCAGCTCCTCCTGGACTGCGCCATGCCACACCCTCCAGCTCCCCACCAGCCCTCAGCACCACTTGGATTTCACCACGCCATGCCCTCCAGCTCCCCAACAGCCCTCAGCTCCTCCTGGATCATGCCACGCCATTCCCTCCAGCTCCCCACCAGCCCTCAGCTCCTCCTGGACTGTGCCATGCCATGCCCTCCAGCTCCCCACCAGCCCTCAGCACCACTTGGATTTCACCACGCCATGCCCTCCAGCTCCCCAACAGCCCTCAGCTCCTCCTGGATTACCCCACACCACGCCCTCCAGCTCCCCACCAGCCCTCAGCTCTTCCTGGATCATGCCACCCCACAGCCTCCGGCTCCCCGACAGCCCTCAGCGCCACTTGGATTTCACCACGCCACACCCTCTGGCTCCCCACCAGCCCTCAGCTCATCCTGGATCACACCATGCCATGCCCTCCAGCTCCCCACCAGCCCTCAGTGCCTCCTGGATTGCACCACAGTGGTGCTCCAGCAGTGATGTAAGGGGCCTGGAGCTCTGGCCACTGCCACTGCTGCTGTAGTGGTGACGATTGGAGCCCTGGACTCTTTTGAATTGTTGGTCCTCAAGGCAACTGTCCCCTTTGCCCTCCCCCACCATCAGCAGGCCTGAAAGGGGCAGTACAGCTGCCCAGTCCTCAGCAGCATGCATCATCCGCCTGGGGCTGCCTTCTCATACAAAACCAAACACCCTTGCCCCATCTCCTCTGAGGCCTGGCCCATGGCCCGCCCCTTCTCTGAAGCCCTGCCCCTACTCACTCCATTTCCCTCTCTGCCCCCCCCCCCTTACTCTCCCCACCTTCACTCACTCCTTTCCACCCAGGCTGGCTCAGGGAACTGGGATGCAAGAGGAGTACAGGCTCTGGCTGAGGGGAGGGGCTCTGACTTTGAGTGCAGTCTCTGGGGTGGGACTAGGGATGAGGGATTTGAGTGGGTAGGAGGGGGCTTCGGGCTGGGGGGCGGAGCTGAGGGGCTCGGTGTGTGGAAGGGGGCTGCAGCCTGGGGATGAAGGATTTGGAGTGTGGGAGAGAGCTCTGGGCTGGGACCGATGCATTTGGAGGCCAGGGTGGGGATCAGGGCTAGAGCAAGGGATTGGGGTGCAGGAGGGCTCCGGGGTGCAGGCTCTGGGAAGTGCTTACTTCAAGCAGCTCCCGGAAGCAGCGTCGCATCCCCACTCCAGCTCTTATTTCACGGTGCAGCCAGGCGTCTCTGTGATGTGCTCTGTCCTGCCTGCAGGTGGTGCCCCCACTGCTCCCATTGGCCGCAGTTCTTGGCCAATAGGTGTGGTGGGGCGGGGCTTGTGATGGGAGCAGCATGCAGAGCCACAGAAGCCAGAGGGGGGACATGCCACTGCTTCCAGGAGCAGGTCAGCAAACAGTCCTACTGGGAGCCTGCCAGTCCCGCTGGGCGGTGCCATCAGCTGGCCACTCAGTGCCTGGCCAGCGGTGCTGAGCCAACTGGATCCTTTTTCGGCAGGGTGTTTGGTACTAACCAGGGCCCCTTACAGTCACCCATCTCCCAGCCTGTGGAGAGACTAGTGTCTAGTGTGGGGCCAGGACTGAGCCCCGGGAGCCCCATTTGCTGGTGGCTCCTGGGAAGGGGGGAGTTCTTTGGCTCTCTCTGTTTGCCATTTGATGGGTGCATATTGTACGGCGCCACGTTGGGACCACGTCCTGGTGCCTTACACGCTCTGCCCGTTGTCAGTCCAACCCCTCATCTCACCCCAGCGTGGCCTCCACTTCGCTGGACATGGCTGTTTGCCTGTAACTACCCCCTTGGGGAGGGGAGGGGCAGGGCATGGGGAAAAAGCTGAGCTGGGCCTTCCAGGGACAGCACCAGGGGCTAGCAGGAGAGGAGGATGCAGGGGAATGCACAGGGCATGCCTGGCCCAGATCTCTCTGGGCAGAGCTGTGTGCTATGGGGCAGAGGCCCCGTCCTTGGCCGGCTGCACTCAGTGTCCGGGTGGCTTGGGGGTATTTTTAGCTGTGCTCTGAGCTGCCACATGCCTCTGGGGTGAGTCAGTGGAACCACGCCAGGAATGGGGCTCCTCTTACAGGCCAGCTCCTCCTGTGGGACGTGCTTTGCCATAGGCAGCCTGTGTGCCCTCAGGCAGCGGGAGGGTGAGGGGCGGCAAGCTGGGGGCACCCTTAGCTTGCAGCCAATGAGGGAAGCAGTCCTGCTGGGGCAGGATGGGGGCCCTGAAGCAAGAGCCTTTGGCTGCAGGGACTCCTGCTTGGGGCCCATGTAGAGGGGCCTGCATTAGCCCCCCTTTGCCCTGGCTCTGGCCCCACCCCAGGCTCTGTCCTGTGCCTGCTCCGGGTTCCTGTCCCTGCTGCCAGGCTCATCACCCCAGCACAGCGCCTTGCTCCTGCCGCTCACAGGCAAGCAGGAGACATGGGCAGGACAAAGGAGGGTTGGTTGGCGGCTCCAGGGGAGCACCCCTTGTTCCCTGGCCTTCCCAGGGCTGCTGCATGGCTGCAGCAGGGCGGGCCCAGACTGGGGAGTCCATGGGGTGGCAGGCAGGCACCTTGTCCACAGCAGGACAGAGCGATCCATGGTGCGAAGCCTGGTCAGCCAAGCAGGCCGTGGATGGACACATCCTGCTTCTTTCCCAGAGCATGAGTTACCCATGCCTGGTGCAGCCCAGGGCTGGCTCCTCGAGTGAGTCCATCAGTTCTGTGTGGCTTTTCCAAAGCTCTCGCTTGCCTGCTTTCCTTGAGCACGGGCTCCGGCAGGATTCGCCTGCTTGCTGCTGGCAGGCCAGACTGAGCGCTTGGATCTGGTGAGGGATTTCACTGACAGCCAAAAGAACCAAAGGCATGAAGGAGAGACCAGGGCTGTCTGATAAATCATGGGGCTGGGGCACAGCCCAGCCCCTGCACTGCCCCCTATGGTGAGAGGGGAGGTGGCTGCTCCACGAAGGGGCTGTACTCAAGGGCTGTGACCAAGGGGACAGGAGCTGTGTGGGCGGGCCCAGGGCTGTGGGGGGCAGGAGCAGGGCTACGGGGCAGCAGGGATCGGCCCCATGGCCCCACTCACTAACAGCGAGGGGAAGAGGAACGACCTGGCCCCCTGCTGCATGGCTCAGAGCGGGAGCTTGTGGGAAGAGGTGGAAGTGCTCCACACTGGCCAGCGGGAGCTGGCAGAGCAGGCTGGGATCAGGTCTCTCTGCTGCCCGCTGTTGCCACTGAGTGGGAGCGGGCCTGACCCCAGATGCCGTCAGGGGCAGGGCCAGGGAAGGGGGGGATGGGAGCAGGGAGTGGGAGGAACAGCAGTGGGAAGAGGCAGGAGGGGGTTAGAGCAGAGCATTCCCAGCCCCACCCCAGAGCCCCCACTCTCAGTCAGAGCCACCACCCCCAAACCCCAACCCTCTGCCCCAGCCCTGAGCCCCCTCCTGGCCCCACACCGAGCCTGCACCCCAGCCAGAGCCCTCACCCCCTGCACCCCAACGCTCTGCCCCAGGGTTGAGCCCCCTCCCACACTCCAAACCCCTCAGCCCCACCCCTGCCACATGCACGTAGTTATGTGTCACATCACTCCAGATTGGTGCCCATAACAAAATTCATTCCCCACATGGCAGGAGCCCTGGTCGGGGCATGGTTAAGGAACGAGGGTTGGGGCTGAGCCCTGGTGTGAAGCTGGGGGTGTCTGGGCTGAGGCGCTCTTGGAGCTCCCAGGGATGCAGGCAGTGGGGCAGGCCTGGACCCCGGTGCCTGGTTCCCACCTTGTGCTGGTTCCCCTGGGTAATGCAGCTGCTCTCGCTGACTGAAGTGGTGTCAGGGCACGTTTTGGGGCCTGCCATTAGCCAGTGGAGAGAGGTGGGACTGGCTAGAGACCATGCGGCGTGTGTGTGTGTGTGTGCCAGCAATGAGCACTCCTCCCCTGGGTGCAGGGCAGCAGCCCCTGGGCCCAGCCAGAGTTGGCTTCTCTGGGCAGCGCCTGGTTGGGGGAGAGGAATGCTCCTGGTGATGGGAGATAAGAACGTCATTCCTCAGCCCTGCCCGGACCTGCCCCTCCCCTCCCCTTCCATCCTGACCTGTCCCCTGGAGCAGCCCAGGACTCTGCACCTGGGGCCTCCTCACCTCAGCTGGGCTCGGCAGAGTGAGGGGCCAGAGCAGGGAACTGGGAAGGGGCTTGGCCTGGCCTGCCTGGGCTGCGGGGTAGCATGTGCGCCTGTGAAGACTGGGGGCAGGATGGGGTGGAAGCAGGCTGGGAGCTGGTGGCAGGGTAGGGTGGAGGCAGGCTGGCGGTGAGGCGGGGTGGGGGCTAGGTTTGCCAGGTCTCCGGTTTTGAACAGTATTTGAGCTTTCTGTTTGGGAAACAAATTGAGAAAATATCAATGTCCGGTATGTTCTAAATAAGATGTGATGTAGACAGAGCCGGCCCAAGCTAGGGGCTGACCGTGCAACTCCCCGGGGTGCCCCATTGTAGGGGGCACCGCGTGGGGCTGCCAGACCAGGTGGGGGCGGGGCCGCGCATGCGCCGCACTCCCGGGGGCGGCACCACGCTCTCGGGGCCCGGGGCACACGAAAGGCTCGGGCCGGCCCTGGATGTAGACTGTGATGTAATGGCAAGTGTGTCTGGTATTTTTGTTGAAACCACCTGGCAACCCTAGTGGAGGCAGGCTGGGAGCTGGGGGCAGGGCGGGGTTTGGTGGAGGGCTCAGGGGCGGGGTGGAGGCAGGCTGGGGGTGTTGTGGGGCGGGGGTGCGGGCTGGCTGGGGGCAGGGCAGGGCGGGGCAGGCTGGAGGCGACAGACTGAGGTTGCGGAGGAGCTGAGGGGCCTTGCAGTCAGGGCTTGGGGGGAGGGGAGGGATGGAGGCAGAGCGAGGGGGCAGAGCAGCGAGCAGGAAGGTGACTGGGGCAGTGAGGCGTCAGAGCCAGCCAGGACGGGGCAGCAGCACCAAGCAGCGAGACGCTAGGCGCGACCGGGGGGGAGCGGTGCAGCAGGGTGGGCCAAGCCCTGAACACTGGGTCCCAGGGCAGCATGAGGGTCCCAATGAGGCGGGGACACAGCAGGCAGGCTGAGGGCTGATCTCTGCCCCGTGCCATGCACAGGTTTCCACGGCTCCCAAACGGGCACTGCTGGAGCTGCTCTCCCCTATGAACTCACCTGCCCAGCCAGTGCCCACCGGGGGTCCCAGGCCCTGGGCAGACAGTGCTGCGGGCCACTCCTTGCTTTGCATGACAGGACTCAGCATCCCAGAGCTCGCATGAACCATGGGCCGGGCTGGATCTCAGGCCTGGGGACCAGGAAGGTCTCAGGGCTCAAACCTATGCCTGCCCTGCCCTGCACACTGCCCTTCTGCTCCTGGCAGCTCCTCCTGCCCCCAGCCAACACGGCAGGCAGCTGCTGTGGCTCCCCCCAAACCCCCCATGTTGGGTGTCTGTCTCCTCATTCAGGGAACTGTCCCCAGGGCCCATTTGCCCTTCTTTCCTCAGGTGCATCCCTGGTCACCCAGGGGGACCCTCTGTGAGCTGATGCCCTTGATCCATGTGGTAGAGCACAGGGTGGCTCCCATTGCAGCTGCCACCTGGCTTGACACACACACGCCTCACAGCACCTGTCCTCTGCCCAGGTCCCGCATGGTCCCTTGCTACGGCCTCGGGACACTGCTGCCAGGCGGGCTGGGGAGGGGGGGCCTCAGGGCTTTGCTTTCCTCAGTGTACCTAGCCCTGGCCAGCCTCCTGCATCCCAGTGTTCTTGCACAAAAAAGCAAATGTGGATGTTCCAGAGGGGTTTCTTGTGCAAGAAATCCCTCTGGGAAAAAGCACAGGTGCTCTGATGGCTGTTCTGTGAATGGCCATCAGAGCTTTCTTGCGCAAGAGCGTCCATGCAGTGTGGATGCTGTCTTGCGCAAAAGCACGTCACTTTTGTGATATGCTTTGAGGTGTGGATGTGCTCTTTGCGCAAGAAGCATGTAGTATAGACGTAGCCATGGTGTTTCTATGGCTGATTTTGTGAGCCAGTTTCTAAGTGAGGTGAAACCTGAGGGCCACAGACAAAGCAGCCTCCGAGAGGTGACCGCTGACATTGGACACGGGAAGGGGGGCACCAGGCACGTGGACCCCCCCCCATAATTCCTCCCCACCCCTAGCCCAGGAAAGGACTGGGACAATCCCCCCTCTGCCCAAGGCCATGCCTGCCCTGCCTCCTTCCACCCCACTCTGCCCCTGCTCCACCCTTCCCTGACTTACCCCTGCCCCTGCTCCACCCTGCCCCGTGTTTTCTCCTGGGGGGTGGGTGAGGCTGGGGGCCTGGTGCCAGCAGGAGGGGTTGGGTCCCTCATTCACCAGCAGTGGTAGGGAGGGTGGCTGTAACTCACTCTGCTTCCCTGGCTCCCAGCCATGTTACTCCACTTTCTGCCAGTGAGTGTGGGGGGTCCCAGCCCTGATTGGCCTGGGGACAGGGGGAGCACCCGAAGCCTCCTCCTGCCCTACCCCCACCTGCGAGGAGCACATGGCAGAGCACAGCACAAGTGGCATGGGTGCCTAGTGGGAAGAGGAGGCAAAGGGGCTCCCACACCCCCAGACCAAAGGGGGCAAAGGGGCTCCCCAACCCCCAGTCTCTGGGTAGGTAGCCCAGAAGCATCCTGCCCCTGCCCCTTCCGGTTTAGGCCCTGCCCCTTCCAGGCGGCCCAGGGGCACTTCAAAACTTTTTGAAGTGGCCTCTGGCCAAAAATTATTGCCCACCCCTGCTCTAGGGTGTCCAAGATACTGGGAGTCCAGCTTGTACTGTTCTGTACATTAAACTGGGATCTCCAGGCCCCACTGATAAACTCCTCTCCCTCCTTCCCAGTGCTTCCTGACCCTGCACCCCCAGCCCCTCCTGCACTCCAAACCCCCCAGCCCCACTCCAGAGCCTGTATCCCTGGGTGAGCCCTCACACCCCTTCTGCATCCCACTCTCTGCCCCAGCCTGTTGAGAGTGAGTGAGGGTGCGGGAGAGCAAACGAGAAAGGGAGGGGTGGCCCGGGGGAAGAGGAGGGCGCCGTGCCAGGATTTCAATGGCTCAGGGCTCTAGGTGCTGCTACTGCAGTGGCAGCAGTTGCCAGAGCCCTGGGGCCCTGGGCAGTTGCCCCCTTTGCCCTCCCCTGTCAGCGGGCCTGGTGTAGGGGCTTGACAAGAGCTGAGTAATTGGAGATGAGGTCAAGCTGCTGAGAACCTGCAGGAATCCAGATTTTTATCACCCCTCTCAGGTGAGCCCCAAAGGAGCTAACAGAAACGGGACCAGACACTGCCAGGGTGAGCGCATCGCAGGGGGTGAAAACCCCTGGTGGGCTTGCAAGGACGTGCTTCCGGAACCAGATGTTGAAGAAGTTTAATCCTGTAGCTGCCAAGGTGGCCCCTGCCTGCTGTGGAGATTTGCCTGCAGGATTTCAGCCAGGGAGGGTCATTTTTAGACTTGGATAAAACGCAGCTGTAGAACCAGGGTGTGCTGAGGAAGTGGAAGAGTGGAGACATCTGTCGGCAGCACGGTAGGGGGCTGGTGCGCGCTTTGAAGAAGGAGTAGGTGGCCGGCGAGGGGACTGCTTGCAGTGCCCAACAGGCGGGACTGAGCATTTCTCAGTGAGAGCAGGCTCTGAACCAGCTCTCCCGTGACATCTAGCGGTGAGCTCGGGGAGAGGACTTCTTCGTTTGCATAGACGCACCCACTCCACCTAGGCGCTTAGGGTGATGGGATGGCTTTGCCTAATGACCTCTTTTGGCTCTTTCTGAATCACAAGTCATTTTGTTATTGTGGACAGGGGTGATAAAGGGTGTTATCCTTGTGAGAATCAAGGGCAGCTTGACATGCCCTGCTTGAGAGATTCACTCTCAGCATGAGATGATTCTTACCAACAACCACAGGACATACCCCACTAATACCAACCCTGGTACCTTCCCTTGCAACCAGCCCCGTTGCCAGCTTTGTCCACATATTCACTCTGCTGACACCATTATTGGACCTAACCAAGTGAGTTATAAGACCAAGAATACATATTCCTGCGCATCCAGAAATATAATTTATGCCATCATGTGCCGAAAGTGTCCATCTGCTATGTACATTGGGCAAACGTCTCAGACACTTCGCCAAAGGATCAATGCCCACAAAACAGATATCAGACAGGATCACAAAGAAAAAACAGTTTCTTGCCATTTCAACCAGAAAGGACATTGTCTCAACGACTTGATTACCTGCATCCTGCTTCAAAGGCCTTTTAAGACTACACTTGAAAAGAGAATCCTCTGAACTGTCATTCATGCTTAAATTCGACACTTTACACCTACGTTTGAATAAAGACTCTAATTACCTTACCCATTACAAAGATAGCTTCCCCAATTATCACCTCTAATATCATTAGCTCACAGACATTTACCTCCCCCCCCCATTCCCCTTCTGTTCTGAAATTTGATTTGTCCTTTTCATGTGTGTTCATTTTTTTTAATTGTATCCTTTGGTATATATGGTTGTGACAATTTTCTTCCACTATTTGATCTGGGGAAGTGGGTCTGGCCCACGAAAGCTCATCAGCTAATAAACTATCTTGTTAGTCTTTAAAGTGCTACATCGTCCTGTTTTTTGTTTCAGCTACACCAAACTAACACGGCTACATTTCTATCACTCTCAGCAGTGAGCCAATGACTGAGGGAGGCCCAGCTGGGGGGCGCAGCTGACAGGTGTGTGGTTGCATGTATATGGAGTGTCTGAGAAAGTGCTAGTTATCTTTGGAGCGTGGTAGCAAGGAGTTGGATCCTGAGGTGCTTTTTGTTGTAGGCTGTTGGAGATGAAATTGTTGATGATTGTATCTGCTCATTTGGTCTGGCTACGTCTACACTGCAGGCTTCTTGCGCATCCACACTGCCATGTGCTTTTGCACAAGAGCGTCCATGGCAGTGTGGACGCTCTCTTGCACAAGAAAGCTCTGATAGCCATTTTAGCCATAGGGGTTCCTTGCGCAAGAAACCCCTGTTGCCCATCCACACTGCCTTCTGGTGCAAGAGCTCTTGCGCAAGAGGGCTTATTCCTCATGGGGAGAGGAATAACTCTTGCTCAAGAAGCCCTCTGTTCCGATGCTTTACTGTAAATTTACTTGCGCAAGAACACGCGTGCAGTGTAGATGCTCCACAAGTTTTTGCACAAGAATGGCTGTTCTTATGCAAGAAGCCTGCAGTGTAGACGTAGCCTAGGGCTACGTCTACACTGCAAGGTATTTGCGCAAAAACGGCTGTTTCTGTGCAAAAACCTCCGGAATGTCCACACCTCAAATGCACTTTTGCGCAAGTAAATCAGCAGTAAAACAGCAGAACAGAGGGTTTTTTCTGGCGTAGGTAAACCTCCTTTTATGAGGCATAACTCCTTTTTGCGCAAGAGTTCTTGTGCAAAAAAGGCAAATGTGGATGCTCCGCAGGGGTTTCTTGCGCATGAAACTTCTATGGGAAAAAGCACAGGTGTTCTGATGGCCATTCTGTGAATAGCCATCAGAGCTTTGTTGCACAATGTAGGTGCTCTCTTGCACAAAAGCACATCGCTTTTGCAATGGCTTTGAGGTGTGGACGTGCTCTTGCGCAAGAAGTTTTTTGCACAAAAATCTCCTGCACAAAAGGCTTCTTGCCCAAGAAGCCTACAGTGTAGATGAAGCCTAGAACTGGAAGGGACCTGGAGAGGTCATTTAGTCCAGTCCTCTGCCCTCATGGCAGGACCAAACACTGTCTAGACCAGTGTTTCTCAACCAGTGGTACAAGTACCCTCAGGGTACTTGTGAGAAGTCCGGGGGGGTACATCAACACAACTGATATTTGGAGAAAACTGAATTTTTGTGTTAAGTTTTACAGTGCTTTATTATTTTTGCACTTTTTACACCCAAAAATTTCATTGCCTGCCCAGCTACAATTAAGTTGTTTAAACAAATGTGTTGCAATGGTAGAAAAAAATGTTGTGTCTGAAAACAGTAGGTACTGGGGGTACTTATAATTTTTTTTTGAAAAAGGGGTACTTTATAAAAAAAAGGTTGAGAAACACTGGTCTAGACCATCACCATCCCTGATAGGTGTCTATCTAACTTGCTCTTAAATATCTCCAGAGATGGAGATTCCACAATCTCCCTAGGCCATTTATTCCAGTGTTTAACCACCTTGACAGTTAGGAAGTTTTTCCTAATGTCCAACCTAAACCTCCCTTGCTGCAGTTTAAGCCCATTGCTTCTTCTTATGTTGTCAGAGGCCAAGGAGAACAATTTTTCTCCCTCCTTCTTGTGACGCCATTTTAGATACTTGAAAACTGTTATCATGTCCCTTCAATCTTCTCTTTACTAAAATAAACAAGCACAATTCTTTCAGTTTTCTCTCATAGCTAATGTTCTCTAGACCTTTAATAATTCTTGTTGCTCTTCTATGGACCTTCTCCAATTTCTCCACATCTTTCTTGAAATGTGGTGCCCAGAAATGGACACAATACTCCAATTGAGGCCTAATTAGCGCAGAGTAGAGAAGAAGAATGACTCTCGTGTCTTGCTCACAACACCCCTGTTAATGCATCCCAGAATCATGTTTGCTTTTTTTGCAACAACATCACACTGTTGATTCATATTTAGCTTGTGGTCCACTATGACCCCTAGATCCCTTTCAGCAGTACTACTTCCTAGACAGTTGTTCCCATTCTGTATGTGTGAAATTGATAAGATCATGTGAGACTGTATCAAACACCTTACTAAAGTCTAGGAATACCATGTCCACCACTTCTTCCTTATCCACAAGACTTGTTATCCTATCAAAGAAAGCTATCAGATTGGTTTGACATGATTTATTCTTTACAAATCCATGCTGGCTGTTACCTATCACCTTGTTATCTTCCAGGTGTTTGCAGATGAATTCCTTAATTACTTGCTCCATTATCATTCCTGGCACAAAAGTTAAACTGACTGGTCTGTAGTTTCCTGAGTTGTTCTTATTTCTCTTTTAATAGATGGGCACTAGATTTGTCCTTTTCCAGTCTTCTGGAATCTCTCCTGTCTTCCATGATTTTTCAAAGATGATAGCTAAAGGCTCAGATACCTCCTCTATCAGCTCCTTGAGTATTCTAAGATGCATTTCATCAGGCCCTGGTGACTTGAAGACATCTAACTTTTCTAAGTAATTTTTAACTTGTTCTTTTTTATTGTATCTTCTAAACCTACTCCATTCCCACTAGCATTCACTGTGTTAGGCATGCCTTCATCATCAGATTTCTTGGTGAAGACCGAAACAAAGAAGTCATTAAGTATCTCTGCCATTTCCAAGTTTCCTGTTACTGTTTCTCCTTCCTCACTTAGCAGTGGGCCTATCCTGTCCTTGGTCTTCCTCTTGCTGTTAATATATTTATAGAACGTCTTCTTGTTGCCCTTTATGTCTGTAGCTAATTGGAGCTCGTTTTGTGCCTTTGCCTTTCTAATCTTGCCCCTGCATACTTGTATTTTTTCCTTATATTCAGCCTTTGTATTTTGTCCTAGTTTCCACTTTTTATATGACGACTCCTTTGATTTTTAGATCATGCAAGATCTCCTGGTTAAGCCAAGGCGGTCTTTTGCCATACTTTCTATCTTTCCTATGCCACGGAATAGCTTGCTTTTGGGCCCTTAATAATGTCACTCTGAAAAACTGCCAACTCTCTTCAGTTGTTTTTCCCCCCAGTCTTGCTTTCCATGGGACCTTACCTACCAGCTCTCTGAGCTTTCCAAAATCTGCCTTCCTGAAACCCATTGTCTCTACTTTGCTGTTCTCCCTTCCACCATTCCTTAGAATAAATGAATCATAGAGTTCATGATTTATTTATTTATTTAAAATATTTTTACCCTGCCTCTCTGTTTAAAATATTTGAGGCAGCTTATGACATTTTTGAAACGCAACATAAATATATATAAAAAATTAAAATACAAGATCCCAAAGGGACATAAAACCCACTAAGACATCTTGAGAAGAGGGACACACACACACACACACACACACACAGAGAGAGACTCAATCACCAATAAAAGCATGAATAAAAAGGGTGGTTTTAGCCTGACGCCAAAACAATGCTAATGTTGGTGCCATTTGAATATCCCAAGGAAGAGAATTCCACAGCCTGGGAGCAAAAGCTGAGAAGGCCCTGTTCATGATCACTTTCACCCAAGCTGCTTTCCACTTTCAAATTCTCAACCAGTTCCTCCCTATTTGTTAAGATCAAATCCAGAACAGCTACCCCCCTACTAGCTTTTTCAACCTTCTGAAATAAAAAGTTGTCTTCAAAGAACTTATTGGATAGTCTGTGCCCCATTGTGTTAGTTTCCCAACATATGTCTGGGTAGTTGAAATCCCCTGTCACTACCAAATCCTGCGCTTTGGATGATTTTGTGAGTTGTTTAAAAAAAGCCTCATCTACCTCTTCTGCCTGGGTAGCTGGCCTGTAGTAGACTCCTAGCATGACATCACCCTTGTTTTTAACCCCTTTTAACCTAACCCATAGACTCTCAACACATCTGTCTCCTATGTCCATCTCCGCCTCAGTCCAAGTGTATACATTTTTAATATATAAGGCAACATCTCCTCCCTTTTTCCCCCGCCTGTCCTTCCTGAGTACCTTTGCAGTGCCCTTCTATACCAATATTCCAATCGTGTATTATCCCACCAAGCTTCTGTGACACCATAGTTGTGTTTGTTTATTAGCACTTCAAGTTCTTCCTGCTTATTCCCCGTACTTCTTGCATTTGTATACAGGCATCTAAGATACTGATTTGATCTTGCCTCCCAGTTCTGCCTAGTCCCGCCTTTATCTCTGCTATTATAGCCCATGTTCCCTCCCATTTCCAACCCAACTCCCAGGGGTTATGGGTTAATGTATTTGGTGAATGTGTCCTAACCAGGTGTATGAAAGAGATCTTGGAGTCACTGTGGATCGTTCTCTGAAAACATCCACTCAATGGGCATCAGCAGTCGAAAAAGCAAACAGAATGTTGGGGATAATTTGAAAAGGGACACCAACTAAGACTGAGAATATCTTATTGCTGCTCTATAAATCCGTCTTGAATACTATGTTCAGATGTGGTTGCCTCAACTCAAAAAAGATATATTGGATTTGGAAAAGCTTCAGAGAAGGGCAACAAAAATGATTAGGGGGCTTCTGTCTGAGTAAAGATTAATATGATATGATAAGGTCTACACCATCTTGACTGGTATGGAGAAAGTAAAGGAAGAGTTATTTAAGTGGTCCAACTCATTAAGAGTTTTTACACCAACTTCACATGTAGCGTGGGATACTGTGATCAGTCTTTCGAAGTCAAGACGGGGGTCAGACAGGGATGCATCATGTCTGCACTACTCTTCAACATGGTGATTGACTGGGTGATGCGGAGAACAACAGCAGATGCATCAAGGAGTATCAGATGGACACCTTTTTCCACATTGGAAGACCTTGACTTTGTGGACGACTTTGCGTTGCTTTCCCATGCCCATCAACACAGGCAGGAAAAGACACAACGCCTATGCACCTTTGGACGCCTGGTTGGACTAAGAGTTAGCCAGAAGAAAACAGAGAATATGATTCTCAATATAGATTCACTGGCACCAATCAAGATAGATGATGCAGACTTACCCAGCACAGACAGCTTTATGTACTTAGGCAGCATCATCCGCCATGATGGAGGCACCAAGAACGACATCTAGAGCAGACTAAGTAAGGCCAGAAATGTCCTCAGGAGTATGAACAATGTATGGAGATCTACACAGTACTGTGTCCACATCAAGCTTAAGCTGTACCAGAGCTGTGTCATATCAACACTACAGCTCAGAGTGTTGGCGGATGACAGAGTGCAACTGTGCCAAGCTCTCATCCTTTCACACCACCAGCCTTCGTAAGATACTTCACATCTTTTGGCCGAAAACAATCTCCAACCACAACCTGCTCCTGCGATGCCACCAGAGGGACATGACCACTATCATTATGAGAAGACGCTGGAGATGGATAGGGCAAGTGATGAGAAGGGAGGCAGACGCCATTGTAAAGATAACGCTTCACTGGATGCCTGAAGGATGACGGAAATGTGGGACACCCAAGACAACATGGTGGCGTACTGTTGAGGCAGACATGAAGAGAATGAACTACAACTGGGACACGCTGGAGAAAATGGCCAAAGACAGACAAAAATGGAGAAACTTCATTGCTGCCCTACACGCCAGCGGGCATAATAGGCATTAACTGAACTTAACTTAATAACGCAGGAACGAGGGGTCACCAAATGAAATGAATAGGCAGCAGGTTTAAAAAAACAAAAGGCAGTGTTCTTCACACAACACAGTTGGCCTGTGGAACTCCTTGCCAGAGGCGGTTGTGAAGGCCAAATCTTTAACAGGGTTCCAAACAGAGCTAGGCTGCCCACCTGGCCTGGTGCTCTCTTGTGTGTGCACAAAGCTCTGCTCATGTCCACACCATGGGGCAGTGTGCATCTCTCCCTCCTGGGCTTTGCCCTCAGGCTGGCCAGGGGCTCTTCTATCACTGCCTGCTGTCCATCCCATTGTACCAAGGCCGTGTGTGCACGTGCTGGCCCAGCTGTCTCCAGAGCCCCTCCGCCCCCACCCACTGTGCCCGCTTCCTGGAGCTGTGAGAAGGCCCCGGGTCAGCTGCAAGGGGCACGGCTCTACCCTGGCAGGGCATCACATCAGTCACTGCAAAGGAAGAAGGGGATGAGCCTGAGTCTTGCTGGAGCTGAGCAGGAAGTGGTTTCATAACCTGCCCCCTCTGGGTCGATAAGGCCGCGCAGGGGCTGGTTGTTTGCTGAAGTCTGGGAGATTGGGGTGGGGGGAGGTGACGGGGAGCTGAAACCCTCATGAGGCGGGTGTGTGGATGTGGGTGAGAACTGCCCCCCTGTGCCCTAAGCTGGGTCCCTTTAACAGTGGCCCTCCCCACTACTCCAGAGCTGCACTATTGGCCTGTGGCCAGAGGCAAATATTTGCTAGTGGGGGTGCTCGGGGCACAGCCCTGCTGGGACAGTCCAAGCTGGCCCATGCATTTCCGCACACAGGCTCCACGCCAGTCCCTGAGGCCCACGGCGCAGCAGGACGATGCAGGCCGGAGCAGTGCTGCTGCTGGTCCTGGCTGGTGCCCTCAGCACAGGTAGGAAAGCCGCCTGGGGCACCAGGCCCAGCTTAGTGCTTGCCCTCCCGGTGGGGCACGAACAGGGCAGAGGGGCTCAGCACTCGCCTCCCCCTCCTGCAGGGGTGTTCGGGGAGGCATCCGAGAGGAGCGGGGCCCAGAAGACCCTAGGAAAAGCTCCCCCAGGTGGGGCAGGAGCCTAGAGCTCTAGCCACACAGAGCAAAGGCCTCTGAGCAGCACAGCTGGGTCGCGCCGGGGAGAGGGACGTGGACAGCAATGAACAGCGGTGCCCCCAGCTGGGGCCAGGCTAGGGGCTCTGTGAGTGGCAAGGGCAAGGGGGGGGCTGGCAGAGCCAGTAGGGCAGCGTCCCAGCCCCTGGCTAAATGCTCAGACGTGCTGTCCTGGCTGCGCTGGCTGGGGCCCCACCCTGTTCCCTGCCCCTTGGCAAAGCCGGGAGCTGGGAGGTCAGACAGCTCTTGAGGCAGGGGCAGGAGTGGGGTGGAGGGTCTCCCGCACCCAGGATCTGCCATGGACACTCAGCATGGGCCGGCCTGGCCCTTCACAGGATGCTCAGGTGATGGCTGGGAATTTTAGTAAATGCAAACCATGATGTGAAACAGATGCCTTCCTGCAGCTATGGCTGTGCCCCTGCCACCCAGGCCCAGGTCACAACCCACCGTCCCCACTGCTGGTCACTCCGCCAGCCCACCAGCCCCACTGCCAGCTCCCCGGCCCCACTGCTGGTCCCACTGCCAGCCCTGCTACCTGCCCACCGGCCCCACTGCTACCCCTGCTACCAGCCTACCAGCCCCACTGCCAGCCCACCGGCCCCACTGCCAGCTCGCTGGCCCCACTGCTGGTACCATTGCCAGCCCCGCTGCCAGCCCACCGGCCCCCCTGCCAGCCCTGCTACCTGCCCCACTGCCAGCCCACCGGCCCCCCCTGCCAGCCCTGCTACCTGCCCCACTGCCAGCCCACCGGCCCCACTGCCAGCTCGCTGGCCCCACTGCTGGTACCATTGCCAGCCCTGCTACCTGCCCACTGGCCCCACTGCCAGCCCCACTGCCAGGCCGCTGGCACCACTGCCAGTTCAGTGGCCCCACTGCTGGTACCATTGCCAGCCCCACTGCCAGCTCACCGAGCCCCACTGCCAGCCTCTCTGCCAGCTCACTGGCCCCACTGCTGGTACCATTACCAGCCCCGCTGCCAGCCCACCGGCCCCACTGCCAGCCCCACTGCCAGCCTGCTGGCCCCACTGCTGGTACCATTGCCAGCCCCACTGCCAGCTCACTGATCCCCACTGCCAGCCCTGCTGCCAGCTCACCAGCCCCACTGCTAGTCCCTCTGCCAGCCCACTGGCCCCACTGCTAGTCCCTCTGCTAGGCCACCGGCCCCACTGCCAGCCCTGCCACCAGCCTCTCTAGGCCCCGCTGCCAGCCCGTGGGCCCACTGCCTGTCCAGGCACCTCTGGTTCCTGGCCCTATTGCTTCGCACGACTCCTCTTGGTTCCCTGTGCAGGGTGGGGACTGAGGCAAAGGCCCAGCACTCCCGCCCCCTGCCCCCACTGCATGGTTGTCAGGGGAGTGTCTCTGGCTGTGTCCCCAGGGCCAGGGCGTTCCCCTCTCAATGACTTCCAGAGGCTCAAAGCCACCCAGCTGCTCTCCCTGAGCCAGCCCGGCCCCAGCACCGAGCAGGAGGAGCCTGCAGATGCCGAGGAGTGTGCCCGGCGCTGCACAGTGCTGCTGGACTGCAGGTGAGCCAGGGGCTGGGGAGCACACGGGCCGGGGGGCGTGTAGGGGGTGCCAGGTGCTGCACAGTCCACTCCACGCCGGCCCCATTTGCTTCTCTCTGCCCACTCCCTGCAGCCCAAGCCCAGAGAAGCTCTGTTGTCCCCCTCATGGTCCCAGCGGGGAGTGAGGCCACGGCAGGGAGCCACAGCTACTTCGGTCCCAGGAGCACAGCCAGTGCCCAGCACTGGAGCTTCCCCTCTGCCTGGTGCTTCTGCTGGGCAGCAGGGCAGGGTATAAAGTCTTCCCTCACGCACCTGATGCACCAGCCAAGGAGCACTGTCGGGGCGCCCGGGGGTCTGCATTGGCCGAGACTCCTGGACACAGATGCCATCACCCATTGGCCACTCTGGCACTGGGGCCTTTGCGTCATAGTCTGCTGGGTTATAAAGTGCCCAGGCAGCTGTCTGGGGTCCTGGATGCTAGGCAAGGTCGCACCTGCCCGCCCGGCCGTACATCCCCTCCTGCTGCCCCTGCTACCGCCGGCCTCACCCGCCCGCCCGTCCGTCCCCTCCTGCTGCCACTGCTCCCACCGGCCTCACCTGCCCATCCATCCCTTCCTGCTGTCACTGGTCCCACCACCCTCGCCCGCCCGCCCCCTCCTGCTGCCACTGCTCACTGCTCCCGCCGCCCGCTCCTCCATCCTCCTGTTCCCACTGCTCTCACCCACCCACCCCTCCTTCCCCCTGCTGCGCTGCTCCCGCCTCCCTCACCCATCCGCCCATCCATCCCCTCCTGCTGCCACTGCTCACTGCTCCCGCTGCCCTCACCCACTCGCCCCTCCATCCCCTCCTGCTGTTGCTGCTCTTGCCGGCCTCACCCGCCGGCCTCACCCGCCCTACTGTCCATCCCCTCCTGTCCCTGCTGCACTCACCCGCCCGCCCCTCCATCCCCTCCTGTTCCTGCTGCTCACTGCTCCCGGGTGGCGCTCACTGCTGGGTGGTGGCGCGCTCTGAAGAGCATTTGAGCTGCAGAACTGGCTCCAGCCCAGCCCTTGAGGGAGGAATTGGGTTCTTTGTGTGGTCCAGTTTGAGCCAAGGGAGACTCTTGGTTTGATCTTCAGGGCCTTTCACTATAACCACCAGCGCCACGGCTGCCAGCTGCTGTCATGGACCCAGCACTCGGCACACACCCACATGCAGCGGAACGTCCACTATGACCTCTACCAGAAGAAAGGCAGGCGGGGAAGGGATGTGGGTAGGGCAGGGAGTAGGGGATGGGGACGAATTTGGGGTGGCTGGGTGCTGGAGGGTGCCACACTCATGCCCATCTGCTGCCCGGGGGGTGGGCACTATGTGTCTGGCTGCAGAGCAGCGCAGCCAATGGCAGTGGGAGAAGGGAGGTATTGCCAGACTGGGCACTTGGCAGCATGACAAGATGCCCAGCGATGCTCAGAACTGCCTGGCTGCTAGACTCCAACCTCTCCTCTGGCAGTGACCCCACCCCCAAGCGGCCAGCTCTGTGCTCCGCTTGCCTGTTGCTCTCGAGCCACCAGCTCCTGGCAGGCTGCCTTAGCTCTCTGGTTCTCCAGCCCACTCACTGTGGGTCTGGCTGCTCATGAAGCACCCTTCTTGCCCACAGATTACCTGAGGAATTGCATAATGGGAGATGGGAGGAGCTACCGAGGCATGCAGGCTGTGACCGAGAAGGGGAAGAAATGCCAACAGTGGAAGCTGAAGTTTCCCCATGATCACAGGTGCAATGAGGGTGGTGCGCAGGGCTCTCCTATGGTGCTCGGGCTGCACTTATCAATGGCCACAGGAGGCTAAGACTTGCCTCACCCACACTTCTCCTCTCAAGTTAGCAGGGGGGTGGGCACCAGCCAGCCAGAGCTTAGGCCAGTGGCCACACTCCACAAAGGAGGGGGCTCACCCACAACTCATGCAGAGAGAGAGGATTCTTCTGGATCAGCCTGGGGGGCCGGGGGGAAGCTGCAGAGAGGAGCACAAGGCCCCTTCACCTGACCAGGGACTTGAACCCTGGGCCCTCAGGTTAAGAGTCTGATGCTCTACTGACTGAGCTAGCCAGGCTCACAGCCCTGCCCCCAGCATGTTCTGCCTCTCATTGGGCTGGTGCTGCAGGAGCCGTGCTTCAGTGAGTGACAACCGAGGATGCCAAATTCAGGACAGGCTGGAGAAATAGGGCTTGTTTTCCCATAGATAGACCGAGTCAGGAACCAAAGTGACTTCTGTCTCACCACATTGGTGAGCAGGAAGTGAAAGATGCAGTCTCCTTGGCATCCCAGCCCTTGGCTCACTACCCAGACACTGGACTCCATAAGGAGTGGTTACTGTGAACCAGCTTCATCTAGCAAAGGGTCCTTCTAATCCCAAGAGATCAGCCACAGAGCCAGGGCAACATATAACCTTGATTTTACCCAGCTGATCCTGCAGTAACTAAAATCTAAAGGGTCAATAATAAATGAAGAGAATTAACAATAGTTAAGGAATCGTATGCCTGTAAGTGATTGCAAAGTGCTTGTGGCTAGTTTGTAGCAGTGAAGGAACAGGTTTGTAATGTCTCTTTGGGAAGGCCCTCAATTCCTATATTAACATGATCCTTTTGATAGTGAATCCACAGTCCAGAGAACTAGAACTGGCAATGGAGAGATCTCTCTCAGGGGGGTTAATATCCTCTGCCATGTGCCTCGAAATCTACTGTCTCCAACAAAGCTCACAGGTATGTGGAAAGTTACTGGCCCAAAATGAAGTCCAGCAGAGCCCTTGTCCATACACGCTGGCTGACTCACTGGGCAGCCCGTGTCCATGTTCTGACTGAAGCCTCTGTCAGCAGGAAGAGCTGTCTGAGCTCTATGGGTTTCTTCTATGGCCCATTGTGAGAGCTGGCTGGGTCACCAGCACAAAGCTGTCTGGTCTGACTGTACGTTTGTGTGGGGGCTATTGCTGTAGGGTGATGCTACACAGCCTGTATTCACAGCATCAGATACACGAGGCTACACGCACACTTAGCCATTCACTGACGCCTTACGGGACATACTTTGTACAAGATTTGTTGTAGCAGTGGCAATATTCATGGTAATTTCAATTGCACGGCATCACAGTCTCTCGCAGAGAAGGGAACACCTGGCATTAGTGCTGTACCCCACAAAGGGCACTTGGGCCTCTTAAATGTGCTGGGGACACCCCAAAATGGGTGGCAAGTGGTTGTAGAACCATAGACGATTAGGGTAGGAAGAGCCCTCAGGAAGTCATTGAATCCAACCCCCTAACCAAAGCAGGACCAACCTCAACTAAATCATCCCAGCCAGGGCTTTGTCAAGCCGGGACTTAAACACCTCTAGGGATGGAGATTCCACCCCCTCCCTAGGGAACCCAGCCCAGCGCTTCACCACCTGCCTAGGGAAATAGTTTTCTCTAATATCCAACCTAGACCTCCTGCACTGCAACTTGAGCCCATTGCTCCTTGTTCTGCCATCCCTCACTACTGAGAACAGCCTCTCTCCAGCCTCTTTGGAACCTCCCTTCAGGAAGTTGAAGGCTGCTCTCAAATCCCCCCTCACTCTTCTCTTCTGCAGACTAAACAGACCCAACTCCCTCAGCCTCTCCTCGTAGGCCATGTGCTCCAGCCCCCTAATCATTTTGGTCAC
The DNA here is from genome assembly GCA_019425775.1 of Rafetus swinhoei. Lineage (NCBI taxonomy): Eukaryota > Metazoa > Chordata > Testudines > Trionychidae > Rafetus > Rafetus swinhoei. The sequence continues at coordinate 315,895 of CM033435.1, read as the reverse complement.
CCTCCACTGGACCCTCTCCAATGCGTCCACATCCTTTTTGTAGTGGGGGGCCCAGAACTGGACACAACACTCCAGATGTGGCCTCACCTGTGCTAAATAAAGGGGAATAATCCCATTCCTAGGTCTGCTGGCAATGCTCCTCCTAATGCAGCCTAATGTGCCGTTAGCCTTCTTGGCTACAAGGGCACCCTGCTGACTCGTATCCAGCTTCTCATCCACTGGACTCTTCAGGCCCTTTTCTGCCGAACTGCAGCTTAGCCAGTTGGTCCCCAGCCTGTAACAATGCTTGTTGAACCTGGCTCAGTTCCTGGAGGGTGCTGGTGTCCCTGCGTATTGCAGGGAAGTGCTTCCGTTCCCATTGACCTGCAGAGGCCTGCAACTTTCTCCATCCCATAATGTCCTTCTTATCCAATAATTTCCTTATTTTGAAAAATCCCACAAACCCCCAGGGCACTTTCCAGTGTCTGCCACACCTGGCAGCAGCATGGAGCCTGCAGAACTCTGCCCTGTTCTCATGAATGCAACTAATGCAGGATGTGCAGGGCTGCAGGAAGAACTGCAACTGAGGGGGCCATGCCAATTTCTTAGAGGAGAGTGTCTAAGCAAAAACCAGTCCGTTGTTGGTGGCATCCAGGGAGCAGCTGCAGAGGATGGAGAGCTGCTTCTGGCCCAGAGAAACGAGCAGTGGCTGCTGAGATTGCACCACGGAGCAGCTTTGGGAAGTGGCTGCAGAGCATTCGGATGCCCAGGCCATGTTCCTGGATTCATGTGCAGAACTCAGCCAGCCCTTGAGGCAGAATGGGAACTGCACTGGCAGTGGAGAAATGGGCGGCAGTGGCACTGTGGAACCTTGCAATACCAGATTGCTACTGGTCACTGAAAAAGTCCTAGTGCAGCTGAAAATGCACAGGGGCTGTTGTCATGCAAACACACAGAGCCATGGATTGCCCCCCAGCAATGTGTAGGATATAGGGCAGGTCCGTACACAGGAATTTCTGGGGGTTGTAAATGTGGACCACAACGTTGTGAATGCCCAGCCATGGTGTTACCCACACAAATTTCTCTATCCCTTCCACACTGTAGGGACACACACCTTTACCCAGTTCCTATGGCTTAAGGTGCAACCCTGTGAATTTACACACCCACCCTTACCCAATTCCTAGGGCTCAGGGTGTAACAATCCGCGGGTTGGCAGGATCTTTAGCCACTTGAAAGAGCCTCACACAGTAATGTCCTTATCCTCTATTGATTGACAATTCCCAACCAAGCAGAATGCACATGCTAAGCACACAGTGTCATGCTCACCAATCCGGGTACAGGCAGGCAGACTTCCCCTGTTGGCCAGGCAATATCAGCCTCTCTGGTCTTAGGCTGTGTCTCGGAGGTGAGTTCTTCTTTCCAGGTCTTCCCCCTCCTCCTGGTCTTCTTCCAGCCTTTTCTTCCTTCTGTCACTTCTGATTATCTTCTTCTCCTTTTTGAACCCCAGTTTATAGAATGAAACCTGAGTCTTGCTTAGCTATCCCTTAACCAATTATTTTAGTGTCATTTTACTAACCCATCATAACAAAATGACCTAACCAATCCTACCCCGCCACCTTCATTGATTTACACCTGGCAAAATGAATTATCCAGCAGACAGGAACAGTTACAAACCAGACAGATCACACAGTCAAACAATGGGAAAGTGCAGTGACACTGCTCATAGGATGAGGATTCCACAACATCCTCTATTGATAAGCAGTTTCTTGCCAGACCAGGGCCGGACTAAGGGGTGGGCGAGCCGGGCAGCTGCCCGGGGCGCCAACCTATGGGGGGCGCCTGATGGCAGCTGTAAGGGGCGCACAGCGTCCCTTATAGCTGCCATCAGACACCCCATGCCTGGCTCCCGCAGCGCCGGCCCCCCCATCCCCACGCCGCCGGCCAGCAGCGCCCTTCCCCCCACAGCCACGGGGCCCTGCACGGCCCCCTGCACGGCCCCGGGCGGCCCCGGGCTGCGCTCCAGCAGCGGTGGCCGGGCTGGGCTGGGCAGCGCATGCGCCATGTGCCCCGGGGGCGGGCCCCGGGGCTGCGCGCCAGTGGCCGTGCTGGGCAGCGCGTGCGCCGTGCGGCCCGGGGGACGGGCCCATGCATGCGCCGTGCGCGCCGGGGCAGGCCCGTGCACCTTAGGGGGTGGGTCCACGCCCCAGGGGCGGGCCCGCGCATGCGCCGTGCGCCCGGGGCGCCAAAATGGCACAGGGTGCCAGACACAATGGTGTGACGCACAAATTTCTTTACCCATCTTGAGATCTGTTCCTTTATCCGGTGACAGTGGGGGAGCTATCAGGGCAACCCCTCCTCACAGCCTGGTGTGACACTTTGTAATACAATGTAGATGGAATGTGAGGATGTGGCTCCAGGCCTTATAGGAATGACTGCTGCTCTTCAGTCTGGCTGCAGAAGGCGGCTTTGGTTCAGGCCTAGCACAGAAAAGCCATATTGGTACAATGGTCTCCCACATAAGCAGGGAAATCAGCCCCAGTCTTCCCCTGGCTGATCAGAGCATCGGGGAGGGCGGTTTGGGCTGTATGCTGCTCCTGCCTTCCCCTGGCCAGCTGGAGCATGCTCACTTGGGCGGCCATTGCGGAGGCCTTCACACACCCCACGTACAGCCCCGGAACGGGTTGGCAGACCTGGATTCCTTATGTGCATGGAGCAAGAGAAAGGGCCACTTTCCTATGGTTACATGCATGCTGGTGACTCACCGGTGACACCTAACTGATGTCTGTGGGTGGGCGAGGAAGGTGCCTGTCACTTGCATCTCTAAGAACATAGGCCAGAGGGTGATCAGAGAGGGGGTGGGGCTCTTACTGGATGAGGGAGGTAACCCAGTGACAGATGATGTGGGAAAAGCTGAAGTACTCAATGCTTTCTTTGTGTCTGTCTTCACAAAATAGGTCAGCTCCCAGACTACTGCACTAGGCAACGCACTATGGGAAGAAGGTGGGCAGCCCTCAGTGGAGAAAGACAAGGTTAAGAACTGTTTAGAAAAGCTAGAGATACACAAATCCATGGGTCCGGATTTAATGCATCCGAGGGTACTGAGGGAGTTGGCAAATGTCATGGCGGAGCCTTTGGTCATTATCTTTGAAAACTCGTGGAGATCGGGAGAGATCCCGGATGATTGGAAAAAGGCAAATGTAGGGCCCATCTCTAAAAAGGGAAGAAGGACAGTCCAGGGAACTACAGACCAGTCAGCCTCACCTCAGTCCCTGATTCTATGAGGACTGTTCTGAAAGCTGCAAGCAGGGACATTGTGTCCTGACTGGGATATTCCCATTGTTGTCACTATTGAAAGTCCAACAGTGATTCTGGGGCACCCAACCTACCGCCCTGGCTCATGATGCCATACACCAGCCACCTCAACAGCCCCAGGGGAAGACTGAACTACCAGCTACACAGGTACAGAACAGCAGCTGCATGGGCTCTTGCTAGACTAGGGCTGGGGAACCTATGGCCTGTGGGATGGATCCAGCCCATTGCTTAATTTAATCCAAGCTACTGCATCCCCCATGGGTCTGGAGCTGTGATTGCTGGCTCACTGCTCTGGAGGGAGAAGCCCTGAATGTCAGCACCCCCCTGCAGGGCGGGAGCTGTGAGCGCTGGCACGCCCCACTGCAGGCAGAAGCCCTGAGCCTCCATGCACACCTAAGCGGGTGAGCGTCCTGCAATCAATTTTTAATGAGGGCCAATGGCCCATGACAGAAAATGATTCCCCCACCTCTGCAGTAGACTATAGAGTTGCTGGTGATGTTTGCTCACTAGCCTGGATCTCAGTGAGAAAACTGTCCTCGTGGTTCTCATGGCAGAGGCTCTGTGAAGTGAAGGGAGGGAAGCTGCTGCCCAGGAGTTGGGCAGAGGTGGAGTGGCTCTCTGCTGACTTTGAGCAGCCCTGGAACCATGCACTTGACTTCTCTGGGCCTTGTGCTGCTGAGACCTGTGCAGCACGTGCTGTAGATCTGGGTGTTTTCTTGGTGAGAGGAATTCTATGGTGCTTGATGTACATTTACAAGTATTGCACATATCTGCACTATGTGCTGTGTTAGCTAGGCCAATGCAGTGGGAGATGTGGCTCACTCCCAGCAGTTGATGGGGAGGTGTGGATCCCAAGAGGGAAAATGGCCTTGGTCATGAGAGAACCATTCTCAGTCCTTATTCAGCCCTAATTTGATCATGTTCAATTTGCAACTGAATCGCAGCTCTTCTGTTTCTTTCTGTAGTCTGGTTGTGAATTTTTTTTGTAAAAAGGTGACTGCTTTTAAATCCATTACTGTGTGTCCAGGGAGGTTTAAACGTTCTCCTACATACAGCTTTATGTTTGTTACCTGTCTGATTTGTGTCCATTTATCCTTTGGTTCAGGGACTGTCCAGTTTGGCCAATAGACATGGCAGAGGGGCATTGCTGGCACTTGCTGGCACGTATCACATTAGATGTGCAGTTGTATGAACATAAGAACATAAGAACATAAGAACGGCCGTACCGGGTCAGACCAAAGGTCCATCTAGCCCAGTATCCTGTCTGCCGACAGTGGCCAGCACCAGGTGCCCCAGAGGTGGACCAAGACAATGATCAAGCGCTTTGTCTCCTGCCATCCTCTCCAGCCTCAAACAGAGGCCAAGGACACCATTTTATCCCCTGGCTAATAGCCTTTATGGACCTAACCTCCATGAAATTATCTAGCTTCTCTTTAAACTCTGTTATAGTCCTAGCCTCACAGCCTCCTCTGGCAAGGAGTTCCACATGCTGACTACACGCTGTGTGAAGAAGAACTTTCTTTTATTAGTTTTAAACCTGCTACCCATTAATTTCATTTGGTGTCCTCTAGTTCTTCTATTTAGGAACTAATAAATAACTTTTCTTTATCCGCCTCCACACCACTCATGATTTTATACACCTCTATCATATCCCCTCAGTCTCCTCTTTTCTAAACTGAAAAGTCCCAGTCGCTTAACCTCCTCATATGGGACCCGTTCCAAACCCCTAATCATTTTAGTTGCCCTTTCTGAACCCTTTCCAAGGCCAAAATATCTTTTTGAGGTGAGGAGACCACATCTGTACACAGTATTCAAGATGTGGCGTACCATAGTTTTATACAGGGGCAGTAAGATATTCCGGGTCTTATTTTCTATCCCTTTCTTAATAATACCTAGCATCCTATTTGCCTTTTTGACCGCCGCTGCACACTGTGTGGAAGTTTTCAGAGAACTGTCCACGATAACTCCAAGATCTCTTTCCTGATTTGTCGTAGCTAAATTAGCCCCCATCATACTGTGATAGTTGGGGTTATTTTTCCCAATGTGCATTACTTTACACTTATCCACATTAAATTTCATTTGCCATTTTGTTGCCCAATCACTCAGTTTGGTGAGATCTTCTTGGAGTCCCTTACAGTCTGCTTCTGTCTTGACTATCCTAAACAGTTTGGTATCATCCGCAAACTTTACCACCTCACTGCTTACCCCTTTCTCCAGATCATTTATGAATAAGTTGAACAGGATTGGTCCTAGGACTGACCCTTGGGGGACACCACTAGTTACCCCTCTCACTTCTGAAAATTTACCATTTATTCCTACCCTTTGTTTCCTGTCTTTAACCAGTTCTCAATCCAAGAAAGGACCTTCCTCTTATCCCATGGCCATGTAATTTACACAAGAGCCTTTGGTGAGGGACCTTGTCAAAGGCTTTCTGGAAATCTAAGTATACTATATCTACTGGATCCCCTTGTCCGCATGTTTGTTAACCCTTCAAAGAACTCTAATAGATTAGTAAGACAGGATTTCCCTTTACAGAACCCATGTTGACTTTTGTCCAACAAATTATGTTCTTCTACATGCTTCACAATTTTATTCTTTACTATTGTTTCGACTAATTTGCCCGGTACTGAAGTTAGACTTACCGGTCTGTAATTGCCCGGATCGCCTCTAGAGCCCTTTTTAAATATTGGTGTCACGTTGGCTACCTTCCAGTCATTAGGTACGGAAGCCGATTTAAGGGATAGGTTACAAACCACAGATAATAGTTCAGCAATTTCCCATTTGAGTTCTTTTAGAACCCTTGATGAATGCCATCCGGTCCCGGAGATTTGTTAACATTAAGTTTTTCTATTTGTTCCAAAACCTCCTCTAATGACACTTCAATCCGGGACAGTTCCTCAGATTCATTACCCACAAAGGACGGTGCAGATTTGGGAATCTCCCAACATCCTCAGCCGTGAAGACTGAAGCAAAGAAATCATTTAGTTTCTCCGCAATGGCTTTATCGTCCTTGATTGCGCCTTTATAGTTCGATCGCGTCTAGGGGACCTACAGGTTTTTTAGCAGGCTTCCTGCTTCTAATGTACTTAAAAACATTTTGTTATTTCTTTTGAGTTTTTGGCTAGCTGTTCCTCAAAATCTTTTTTGCTTTTCTTATTACATTTTTACACTTGATTTGACAGTGTTTATGTTCCTTTCTATTTATCTCACTAGGATTGACTTCCACTTCTTAAAAGATGCCTTTTTGTCCTCACTGCTTCTTTTACATGGTGGTTAAGCCACGGTGACTCTTTTTAGGTCTCTTGCTATGTTTTTTAATTTGGGGTATACATTTAAGTTGGGCCTCTATTATGGTGTCTTTAAAAGTTTCCATGCAGCTTGCAGGGATTTGGCTCTAGTCACTGTGCCTTTTAATTTCTGTTTAACTAACCTCCTCATTTTTGTGTAATTCTTTGAAATTAAATGCCAGGGTGCTGGTCTGCTGAGGTGTTCTTCCCACCACAGGAATGTTGAATGTTATTATATTATGGTCACTATTCCCAAGCGGTCCTGTAACGGTTATTTCTTGGACCTGATCCTGCGCTCCACTCAGGACTATGAGCCTCTGATGTTGTGGCTTAAGTGGTGCGATCCTGTGATGATGCCATTGGTATAGATGTGTGGATAGCATTGGCAACAGGGTTTATTGTAGGGGTCGGTTCCTAGGTGACTTGGTCTGAGGTGTGATATGTGGCTGCTGGTGAGGATTTGCTTCAGGTTAGGGGGCTGTCTGTAGGCAAGGACTGGCCTGTCTCCCAAGGCCTGTGAGAGAGAGGGATTGTTTTCCAGGAAAGTTGTAGCTTGTCAGTGATACGCTGGAGGGGTTTGAGCTGGGGGCTGTAGGTGATGACTGGTGGTGTTCTGTTATTTACCTTGTTGGGCCCGTCCTGTAGTAGGTGACTGAATTGGCCTTGTTAACACTGGTTCTACACTTGATAGGTAACTCCCTTCTTCTGCTAGCCTAGTACAGTGCTTCTCAACCAGTGGGAGGAGTACCCTCAGGGGTACTTGAGAGAAGTCTGGGGGGGGTACCTCAACACAACTGAAATTTGTCGAAAACTGAATTTTTGTTTTAAGTCTTATTTTTTAATTTTTTATTTTTATTATTTTCACACCCAAAAATTTCATCACCCACCTGGCTATGATTAAGTTGTTTAGACAAATGTGTTGCAATGGTAGAAAAAAATGTTGTGTGGCTGAAAACTGTAGGTACTGGGGGGTACTTATATTTTTTTAAAGGGGTACTTTATAAAAAAAGGTTGAGAAACACTGACCTAGTACATATATCCCAGCCCCTGTGACTTCCTCTCCATGCCTCTGATGAAGCTTATACCCAGATCAATCTGTTATTCTCTGTGGTGAGACAGGACTCCTCGTTGTGTTTGTTGTGTAGCCTGACCTCTCTGGGTGCACAGAGCCCAGCCCTAACTGGCCCAGGGACCCAGTCACTGAAACCAGCCCAGCCCCTGCTCTCTCCATGTACCACTAGGTTTTCTCCCTCTCTGTGGAACGGCCTGGAGGAAAATTACTGCCGGAACCCGGACAGAGATGAGCAGGGGCCCTGGTGCTACACCACAGACCCGGCCATCCGGCACCAGAGTTGCGGCATCAAGAAGTGTGAAGATGGTGAGTAACCCCCCTCCATAAGCACAGGGGCTGACTTTCCCTTTTCCCGTTGTCCCCGCTCCACCCCGCCCCCCAAGGCCCTGTCTTTGCTCTACCTCTTCCTGCCCCTACAAGACCTCCTCACACCTGCTGCTCCCCACTGCCCCCCAACTGCCAAACAGTCTGGCAGTGGCACTGCCCTCTATCAGCCCTTTGCTGGTGCCTCCACCCCCATCAAATGTTGGGCAGTAGTGCCCCCCATCAGCTGATGAGTGGGGGGTGGGGAGCAGCTGTGGTCAGTGGGGGCTGAGCACCTACTATATTTTTCCCAAGGGTGCCCCCCATGCATGGAGTAGTCACCTCCCATGCACAATGGCTAGACACCTCACACCCTTCAGGTGATGGCCAGATGCTCCCTCCCTCCAGATGCTGGTGCCTGTGAGACAGCACCCAGACAAACCCACTGTGCCCCAGCCCACAGGTGCCATGGCCATGCCTTGCATGGCAGGGGGCCTGCTGGATCTGTGATGCAGGCGGCTCTCCGGGGCCAGAGCTGGAGGCACTATGGATTCGCTGGGTTCAGTGCCAGTGACGCCCTCTTGCACAGCCTGCTTGTGCCCTGCCTGGCTCCATGCCCGACGCATGACTCTCTTGCAGCTGTGTGCGTGTCCTGCAATGGGGAAGATTACCGGGGCCTAGTGGACCAGACGGAGTCCGGGCGGGAGTGCCAGCGCTGGGACCTGCAACACCCCCACAAGCACCCATACCACCCTCACAAGTACCAGCATTGCTCGTCCCCGCAGCAGGGCACAGCTACTGGTGGGCCTGAGTGGGCCATGGCCCAGCCACTGAACATCCAGGCCCACCCAAATCGGGGCACAGCCTGGGACTCCTGACCCTGGCTGGGTGTCCATCAGCCTGGCCGTATGGACCTCCTGCCAGCATGGTGTGCTGCTGGCCCGCTCTCCGGCTCAGCACTAGCCCCGCAAGGGGTGCCTCATGGGGCCAGGCTGGGCAGGGCTAGTGCTGGGGTAGGACACTGGTGTAGCCCTGGCAGGAGAGCCATGCGGCAGGGCTGGCAGACACCCAGCTGGGGTGGGGAGGGGTGGGTGGAGCTCAAGCCTTGGTGGGGCCCTGCTCTGCCACACAGGTACAGCCCTCAGCCTGTATGCCCTGGGTGCCTGCTGGGGAGTGAGGGGAGGCAGGCCCCCATCTTGCCAGGTCCCAGATCCCTCCTGGGCCCCTTCTATTCCTGCCCCCTCCCCAGGGCACTGGATACCTCCTGACTCCTCCCACATCCCTAGGGCACCAGATTCCTTCTGCAACCCTCATCCTTCCTGCCCCTCCTGGGCCCTCCATCCCTGCCTCTTATCCCCATCATTGCCCTCCCACCCACTTTTCCAGTCCTAGCTACATCCCTGCCCCATCGGATGGGAACATCTTGGCCTTTGTGGGACTCAGGAGGGAGCAGAGCTGGGGGCAGGGCAGCTCAGTTCCATGGATCCCTAAGGGCTGGGGAGCATGACCCTTTGGGGCCTGGCACTCTGGCACAGGATGGGTTCAAGCTGGAACCCTCCCTGCTATCAGAGCTGGGCCCCCAGGCTGGCAGCGTTGCCTGCAGAGGGGCGCCCGCTCTTCAGGCAGGGCCCAGCTCTGAGTCCGTGGGCAGCGTGGCTCCTGGCCACGTCCCGCCAGGGCCGGTCACTGCCAGGCCATGGCAGGGCCGAGCTCTGAGTCCGTGGGCAGCGTGGCTCCTGGCCACGTCCCGCCAGGGCCGGTCACTGCCAGGCCATGGCAGGGCCCAGCTCTGAGTCCGTGGGCAGCGTGGCTCCTGGCCACGTCCCGCCAGGGCCGGTCACTGCCAGGCTTAGGCAGGGCCCAGCTCTGAGTCCATGGGCAGCGTGGCTCCTGGCCATGTCCTGCCAGGGCCCAGCTCTGATTCCGTGGGCAGCGTGGCTCCTGGCCACGTCCCGCCAGGGCCGGTCACTGCCAGGCCATGGCAGGGCCCAGCTCTGATTCCGTGGCCACGTCCCACCAGGGTCGGTTGCTGCCAGGCTGAGGCTGGGGCTATGCTGCAACCCTCCTTTGTGGGGTCCGTGCAGGGGAGCGCACGCATGGCTTTGTGCATCTCATGGCTTCCCCCACCCTGCCCAGATACCCCGAGAAGGACCTGGATGACAATTACTGCCGCAACCCTGACAGCTCCGTGCGCCCCTGGTGCTACACCACAGACCCCGCCCGGGAACGGGAGTTCTGCCCCATCCGCAAGTGCAGTAAGTGCTGGGCCGGGTGCCAGCGGCAGAGGCTGGGATGTGCTGTCTGTGCTGCCATGTGCCTGTCGAGAGCCACTCCCGCCCACCTTGTCTGGCTGGGGCTCCTGAGGGCATCAGGTGCTGCTGGCCAGGCTCCCTGGCAGTGCCCCCCTCCACGCTTCAGCAGCATTGAGTCCTGGAGCCAGGACAGACCTTCCCCTGCCAACCCTCCCGACTGGCTCCCTGTGCGTTGCCCCAGCCCTCAGCCAGCCCCGTCACATGCTACCCGCCCTGAGCGCGTGGCAGGCCCTGCCAGCAAAGCCCAGAGCGCGCCCAGTTCCCAGCATACCCCACTGCTCCCGCTCACTGGTGTCCCCGAGTGACACTGGCCTCTCCTGCTGTCGCATCCACGGAAGCAGAGAAACGCCCGCGCCTCACAGACCCCACCACCAGTTGCTTCAGGCACAAGGGTGAAGGCTACCGGGGCAAGGTGAATGTCACCACATCGGGGATCCCCTGCCAGCGCTGGGACGCCCAGACCCCCCACCGGCACCACTTCCGGCCTGAGACATATGAGTGCAAGTAGGCAATTGGGCTCTTGGGGGGCAAGGGAGAGCTCCTTGGGGGGTCCCAGTGCTGGAGGTTGTGGGGGCATCTTTGTGCACAGGGGAAGAGTTCACTGCACGTATGTACGGACATTGCTGGATGGTCCAAGGGCAGCTAAGGGGAGATGGGTCGAAGGGGTCCCAGCTGGGGGAGGGGGTCGCAATGGTCCTGGAGGGGTTGGGGGGGATGAGTCACTGGGATCTCTGGAGGGTTAGTTGGGGGAAGGGTCAATGGGGAAGGGATCGCTGGAGGTCTCTGTGGGGGTTAGCCAGGGAATGGATCTGTAGGGGTCCGTGGGGGTTAGCCAGGAATGGATCACTGGGGGTTCTGTGGGGGTTAACTGGGGAGGGATCGCTGGGGGCTCTGTGGGGTTAGCCAGGGAATGGGTCGCTGGGGGTCCCTGTGGGGAGTTAGCCTGGGAATGGATCGCTGGGGGGCTCTGTGGGAGGTTAGCTGGGAATGGATTGATGGGTCCCTGTGGGGGTTAGCCAGGGAATGGATCGCTGGGGGTCCCTGTGGGGGGTTAGACAGGGAATGGATCGCTGGGGGTCCCTGTGGGAGGTTAGCCTGGGAATGGATCGCTGGGGGTCCCTGTGGGGGGTTAGCCAGGGAATGGATCGCTGGGGGTCCCTGTGGGGAGTTAGCCTGGGAATGGATCGCTGGGGGGCTCTGTGGGGGGGTTAGCTGGGGGAGGGATTGATAGGGTCCCTGTGGGGGGTTAGCCAGGGAATGGATCGCTGGGGGTCCCTGTGGGGGGTTAGCCAGGGAATGGATCGCTGGGGGTCCCTGTGGGGGGGTTAGACAGGGAATGGATCGCTGGGGGTCCCTGTGGGGGGTTAGCCAGGGAATGGATCGCTGGGGGTCCCTGTGGGGGGTTAGACAGGGAATGGATCGCTGGGGGTCCCTGTGGGGGGTTAGCCAGGGAATGGATCGCTGGGGGTCCCTGTGGGAGGTTAGCTGAGGGAGGGTCCTGGAAGGGTAGCTGGGGAGAGGTCACCTGTCCCCCAGAGGAGGCGCACGCTGGGTTGGCTGTGCCGGGTTCTCGATGGGGTGCACAGCTGTGCTGCGCCCAGCCCCAGACTCCCTGGCTCAAGCTGTGGGTTCCCCTTGTGGCTGTGCAGACGCCCTCTGGCAGCTGCAGCTTGGTCCTGCACAGGGCCATGGGAGCCAGCCAAGGCTGCCGGTGCAGTGTGAGGCCAGGCAGGGCTCACTGGTCCCGTGGCTGCAGGTCCTGAGCCTTCAGCACAGGCTGGGCTAGAGCCAACACTGCAGGGGGCAGTTCAGAGGGAGCTGCTTCTGGCACGTCTGTGGGGGCCCTCTGGGTTCTGGAGCCTTGGCAATCCTGGCCCGCTCCACCAGGCAGGCTGCATGCTGGGGCTGGCAGCCGCTGGATGCTGTGCCCTTGGCTGAGCTGCATGTTTTCCAGGGACCTGCGGGAGAATTACTGCCGGAACCCGGATGGCTCCGAGGCACCATGGTGCTTCACCAGTCTGCCCAGCATGCGCGTCGCCTTCTGCTTCCAGATCAAACGCTGCACCGACGAGGTGGAGGGGGAGGGTGAGGATGGTTGACGTGGGGAGGAGACACTGGGCTGCCCTGCGAGCTACAGTTACAGCCCAGTGCCCAGGGGTGACCCTACAATAACAACCCAGTGCCCACAGCCCAGTGCCCAGGAGTGACCCTACAATTACAACCCGGTGCCCACAGCCCAGTGCCCAGGAGGGACCCTACAATAACAACCCGGTGCCCACAGCCCAGTGCCCAGGGGTGACCCTACAATAACAACCCAGTGCCCACAGCCCAGTGCCCAGGAGTGACCCTACAATAACAACCCGGTGCCCACAGCCCAGTGCCCAGGGGTGACCCTACAATAACAACCCGGTGCCCACAGCCCAGTGCCCGGGGGTGACCCTACAATAACAACCCGGTGCCCACAGCCCAGTGCCCAGGGGTGACCCTACAATAACAACCCGGTGCCCACAGCCCAGTGCCCAGGGGTGACCCCCACAATAACAACCCAGTGCCCACAGCCCAGTGCCCAGGAGTGACCCTACAATAACAACCCGGTGCCCACAGCCCAGTGCCCAGGAGAGACCCTACAATAACAACCCGGTGCCCACAGCCCAGTGCCCAGGAGTGACCCTACAATTACAACCCGGTGCCCAGTGCCATGGGGTGACCCTACAATAACAACCCAGTGCCTAGTGTCCTGGGGTGACCCTATGATAACAATCTAGTGCCCACAGCCGAGTGCTCAGGGGTGACCCTACAATAACAACCCAGTGCCTAGTGTCCTGGGGTGATCCTACAATAACGACCCAGTGCCTACAGCCCAGTGCCCAGGGGTGACCCTGCACTAACTGAACACAGTGTGCATTACTTCCTGGGTGGGGGTGGGAGCAGGGCAGGGTGGGGAGCACTGAGCCAGGGTGGTGCCTGAGGGGTGTCCTGGTGGGGAGGGAGGGCAGGGAGCTGGGGTGGGCATGCACCCCCAGTAACGACTGTCTTTTCCCTTTCCTCCCCCCAGACTGTTACCATAGAAATGGTGAGTTGTATAGGGGCAAGGTCAGCAAGACCCGGAAGGGTGTCACCTGCCAGAAGTGGTCAGCAGGGTCGCCCCACACCCCCAAGTGAGTGCAAAGTGTCTTCTCCTCCTACTGAGAGTGTCCTCTTCTGTCCCACTGAGAGAGGACCAGGGACAGAAGGTCCCTGCACTGGGTCCAGGCCCTTTGTCCTGATCAGGGCGAGCAGTGGGGCTGGGCAGTGAGAATGGGGGCAGGAGAGCTGTGGGGTGGGAGCTGAGAGTCAGGGGACATAGAGTGGCTATGGAGCAGAGGGAAGAGGGGCAGGGGGCATAAGAACATAAAAACGGCCAGACTGGGTCACACCAAAGGTCCATCTAGCCAGATATCCTGTCTGCCGACAGTGGCCAAGGCCAGATGCCCCAGAGGGAATGAGCAGAACAGGGAATCAAGTGATATCTCCCCTGTCACCCATTCCCAGCCTTTGACAAACAGAGGCTAGGGACACCATCCCTGCCCATCCTGGCTAATAGCCATTGATGGACCTACTCCATGGATTTATCTAGCTCTTTTTGCACCCTGTTATAATCTTGGCCTTCACAACATCCTCTGACAAGGCGTTTCACAGACTGACTATGTTGTGTGACTAAATACTGCCTTTTGCTTATTCTATATCTGCTACCTATTCATTTTGTTTGGTGACTCCTTATTCTTGTGTTATGGGAAGGAGTAAATAACTCTTTGCTCATTTTTTTCCACACCAGCCATGATGTTATAGACCTCTATCATATCCCTCCATAGTCGTCTCTTTTCCAAGGTGAAAGGTCCCAGTCTTCTTAATTTCTCCACATATGGCAGCCATTCCATACTCCTGATTATTGTTGTTGCTCTTTTCTGAACCTTTTCCAATGCCAATATCTCTTTTTTGAGATGAGGTACCCACATCTGTATACAGTATTCAAGAAGTGGGCGTACCATAGATTTATACAGAGGCAATAAGCTATTCTCTGTCTTATTCTCTATCCCTTTTTTAATAATTCCTAACATTCTGCTGGCTTTTTTGCCTGCCGCAGCACACGGAGTGGATGTTTTCAGAGAACTATCCATGATGACTCCAAGATCTCACTCTTGAGTGGTAACAGATAATTTAGACCCCCATCATTGTTTACATCTAGTTGGGATTATGTTTTCTAATGTGCACTATTTTGCATTTATCAACAATGAATTTCATCTGCCATTTTTGTTGTCCAGTCACCTAGTTTTGTGAGGTCCTTTGGAAGCTCCTCAAGTTCTGCTTTGTACTTAACTATCTTGAACAATTTTGTATCATTTGCAATTTTTGCCACCTTCCTGTTTACCTCTTTCTCCAGATCATTTATGAATATGTTGAATAGGACTGGGCCCAGTACATACCCCTGTGGGACACCACTAGTTACCTCTCTCCAGTCTGAAAGCTGACCTTTTATTCATTCTTACCCTTTTTTTCATAGACTCATAGAACACTAGAGCTGGAAGGGACCGCGAGAGAGCATCAAGTCCAGTCCTCTGCCCTCACGGCAGGGCCAAGCACCAGCTAGAGTATTCTTGATAGATGTCTATCCAACCTGCTCTTAAATATCTCCAGAGATGGAGATTCTACAACCTCCCTCGGCAATTTATTCCAGTGTTTACCCACCCTGACAAGTAGGAAGTTTTTCCTAATGTCCAACCTAAACCTCCCTTGCTTCAATTTACGCCCATTGCTTCTTGTTCTATCACCAGAAACCAAGGAGAACAATTTTTCTCCCTCCTCTTTGTAACAGCCTTTTAGATACTTGAAAATCGCTAGCATGTCTCCTCTTTTCTAAACTAAACAAACCTAGTTCCTTCAATATTTTCTCATAGCTCATGTTTTCTAGACCTTTAATCATTTTTGTTGCTCTTCGCTGGACCTGCTCCACATCTTTCCTAAAATGTGGCACCCAGACCTGGCCACGGTACGCCAACTGAGGCCTAGCCATGCGAGAACTTTCCATCTTAGCTCATGAGCATTTATTTAGTTAGGAGCCTTTGGTGAGGGCCCTTGTCAAAGGCTTTCTGGAAATTTAGTTTCTCTGCAATGGCCTTAGCATCCTTGAGTATTCCTTTAGCATCTCAATCATCTAGTGGTCCTACTGGTTGTTTAGCCGCTTCCTGCTTCTGATGTGCTTACAGAATTTTGCTATTACTTTTTTGAAGCTTTGGCTAGCTGTTCTTTTAAATTCTTTTTTTTGGTTTGGCCTTGCTAATGGTATTTTCACACTTCATTTGCCAGCATTGATGCTCCTTTCTATTTTCCTCACTAGGATTTAACTTCCACTTTTTGCCACTCACTGCTTCTTTTACTTGGTTGTTAAACTACGGTGGCACTTAGTGGCTATGGGGCAGAGGACTGAGGGGTGGGGGGCAGGGGAGTGGCTATGGGGCAGGGGACTGAGGAGTAGGGGGCAGGGGAATGGCTAAGGGGCAGGGGATTGAAAGGCAGGGGCGGAAGAGTGGCCATGGGACAGGGGACTGAGGGACAGGGAGCATAGCATAGAATGGCTATGGAGTAGCAAGTGGGTGGCGAGGGGCAGGAGCGTTGCTATGCTGGGGTCTGAGAGGCAGCAGGAGGGCAGGGGCTGAGGAGCAGTGTGGGGGTGTGTGTGAAGGAGGCTGAGGGACATGGGGCTGATTTTCCCATCTCCATCCAGGATCTCTCCCGCCATGTTCCCCGCCATGCACCTGGAGGAGAATTATTGCCGCAACCCTGACAACGACAGCCACGGGCCCTGGTGCTACACCATGGACCCCAGCACCCAGTTCGATTACTGTGCCATCAAGCCGTGTGGTGAGGGCCTGGCACGCAGTGGGGATGGCTCAGCCCAGGGCTCTCCGGGGACTGGAGTCATGATGCAGGCTGAGAAAACCCACTGTGAGGGGCAGGGTCACTGTCCAAGCCCACAGTCCAGGCTGCTCCCACCAGGGCCCTTCTCCACAGCAGAGCCCACCCCAGCCTCCTGGTGCTCTGGGCCCACGCTGGGTAGCCCTGGGCACTGGCCTGGCAGAGGGCTGCATGGATTAGTGGCCCCCCTGGGTTCCACGTCCTCTGTGCTGGTGCCAGGCAGCTGGGCTTGCGGACAGGCCCGGCGAAGGTGCTCGGTTGGGGGTGAAGGGGCACAGTTAAGGGCTGCAGCGAGGCTCGGGCTCAGTGCCAGGGCAGTGCTACTGGAACGTCCAAAGGGGCCTGGCAAGGTTAAAAGCAGCAGCGAGAGGCACTAGGTCTCTGCCAGGCAGGGGTGGCCCCTCAGGGAATGAAGCCCCAGGGTATGCTCTGGCCATTCCCTGCCTGGCACCATCGTGCTTGACCTCCCACCTCTGCTTTGTTCCCCCAGCTGGTGACAAGACACCTTCCATCCTGGAGGCTCCAGGTAAAGCGCTGGGGCCAGAGTCTGGGGTGGGCCAGGTGGGGTGGCTCAGCCTGGGAGTGTGTGCTCAGGAACAGAAACCGCAGAGCCCCTAAGTGACCCTGTGCCCTCGCTGGTCTGGGGTGCGAGCCAGATCACTAGGCTGTCTGCACGCTAGGTAGCTGTCACAGCCTGACTCCCCCTATGCCTGCAGACCAGGTGGTCTTCGACCAGTGCGGCAAGAGAGACGAGCGCCTGCAGCTGAAGGGCCGTATCGTGGGGGGGCTCCCTGGGAACTCGCCCTGGACTGTCAGCATCCGCAACCGGTGAGCAGAGCCCAGGGGCTGGGGCAGGGCAGCGACCTGCTGGGTCATGGGGCAGCAGCCACAGTGCCTTGACTTAGAGCGGAGACGCAGTCAGCCACTCTCTGACCCGCATGCAGTGGGGCGAGGCGCGGCAACAGGCACATCTCTCTGGGGTCACAGTGCACTGCCTCTAATAGCCCTAGGCCATCGTGAGCAGCCCCCACACGCTTGCCAGGCCCAGACTAGGGTCAGCAAGCCACCGGTGTTGGCACCTGCCCCCGACCTCAAAATGCCAGCACTGCAGCTCCTCGGCGTGCAGCCCCCCAGGAACTTGGCACTTGGAGACCAGCCTGTGGCCAGCAGACAAGGGAGAGAGCCCAGTGGGCCAGTCACAATGGGCCACGAAGGGCAGCGAGCTCGGTGGCCAGGGCAGAGATTCCCCATGCACCTCACTGTCCACGCACACCAGGAGATCCGGCAGTCCCAGCCTGACTGGACCATTGTGATTGGCCACTCATGTCCAGCAGGACACAGGCCAGAAAAGGTCCCCAGCCATTTCCTCAAGCTGGAAAAGGGCCAGTCTGGAGTTAAATGTTGTCAGTGGCAGAGAATCCACGAGGACCCTGGGAAATTGCTCCTAGGATGGGTTCTCCCCAGTGCCAGTGTAAGCCTGACTTGCCAGCTGAATGTGTCAGCTGCAGCATGGATGGGGATAGCCCTTCCTCTGCCAGCCTGGAGCCCCGATTCGGTCCCTGTGCCGATATTCTGCACACAGATGGAGTCTCCCTTTCCCCTCCCCTTTGTGCCTGCCGACAGCTCCCCCAGGCACCACCTACATTGCCAGGCCTGTGGGGCAGCAGGGCAGCCCCTGGCTTGGGATCTCTGACACGTATGCTTTCTGCCCCGCAGGGAAGGCGTGCATTTCTGCGGGGGATCCCTGGTGAAGGAGCAATGGGTTGTCAGCTCACGCCAGTGCTTCTCGTCCTGGTGAGGAGTCTGCTGGGAAGGCAGGGCAGCGGCCTGCATTCTGGCCATGCTGGCTGAGCACATGGCGTGCAAGGGGGCCAGAGCCTGTGGACTGTTCTGGACCCGCTGAACCCCTTTCAGGCCCTCGGTGCCAGCTTCATGTGCCACAGGGCTGGGCTCAGAGATGGGCCAGGAAGCAGCACAGAGAGGGCAGATGGGCCCCACTGACTGGCCCCGCTGCCGCACTGCACGCAGCGTCTGGCGGGGGCTGTGGGGCCCAGGTGGGCTGAGACAAGAAGAGCCTGTTGTCCATCCCCACTCCGCAGGCTGCACAGGCGCTGGACAGCATGTAGCTAGGTCACTATTGGCCTGGCTTCCCCAGTGCCACAGGGGTGTAGCAGCCCTGGAACACGCCCTTCGAATGGGACTGCCCCGGCCATGGCCCTGAGGGGCTGCTGCAGTGACTGTCAGGCATGGGCTGTCTGGGAGCTCCTTCCTGGGCTGGGCAGCCCCAGGCATAAAAGAAAGGGTCAGCCCTTCTCCCCCACTCCTAGTGGCACCGTGGAAAGGTGAGGCTGTGAGCGAGCCCCTGCCCAGCCAGCCCCCCCTCCCGTCCTAGGCTGGGCTGCCCTGAGGAGCCCATTCATTTCTCTGCCTGCCCCTGCCCAGCCAGCCTCCCCCTCCCGTCCTAGGCTGGGCTGCCCTGAGGAGCCCATTCATTTCTCTGCCTGCCCCTGCCCAGCCAGCCCCCTCCCCCGTCCCAGGCTGGGCTGCCCTGAGGAGCCCATTCATTTCTCTGCCTGCCCCTGCCCAGCCAGCCCCCTCCCCGTCCTAGGCTGGGCTGCCCTGAGGAGCCCATTCATTTCTCTGCCTGCCCCTGCCCAGCCAGCCCCCCTCCCCGTCCTAGGCTGGGCTGCCCTGAGGAGCCCATTCATTTCTCTGCCTGCCCCTGCCCAGCCAGCCTCCCCCTCCCGTCCTAGGCTGGGCTGCCCTGAGGAGCCCATTCATTTCTCTGCCTGCCCCTGCCCAGCCAGCCCCCCCCCCTCCCGTCCTAGGCTGGGCTGCCCTGACGAGCCCATTCATTTCTCTGCCTGCCCCTGCCCAGCCAGCCCTTCCCCCCAGTCCTAGGCTGGGCTGCCCTGAGGAGCCCATTCATTTCTCTGCCTGCCCCCTGCCCAGCCAGCCCCCTCCTGTCCTAGGCTGGGCTGCCCTGAGGAGCCCATTCATTTCTCTGCCTGCCCCTGCCCAGCCAGCACACCCCCAGGGCACAGGGCCTTGGGAGGCCAGTGAAGCTTCCACAGGTGCCTGTGCAGGGCTGCTTACGGGGCTGACTCCCAGCCCTGCTGAACAGAGGTGCTGGGTGGAGGCTGCAAACTGGAGGGCAGGGCTGGGGGTATGGTGCTGCCAGGCAGGAAGGGGGGGCTGCATTCACCAAGCAGCAGTGTGGAACAGGGCTGGGAAGCTGAGGCCAAACCTGTAGCCCTGGGAGCTGGATGGAGGTTGGGGCAGGGTGGGAGCTGGAGCACTGGGCTGGCGTGACATGCTGCAGCTTGGCTTGTGCCTCCTTTGGCAGCGATGCTGACCTGTCTGGCTACCAGGTCCAACTCGGGACCCTCTTCAAGGATCCCAGCCCCAGCGACCCTGACAGACAGGCCCTCCCCATCCTGAGACTTGTCTGCGGGCCGTCCGCGTCCGACCTGGTCCTGCTGAAACTGGCTAGGTGAGTGGCCCTGGCTCAGCAGGGCTCGGACCTGGTGCCAAGGCGTACACTGGACCCCCACCCTGCTATTATGGGACAGCCCTCCTCCAGCCCCGGGCTGGGCTGCACAGTGAGGCATTCATTTCTTCTGCCTGCCCCTGCCTGGCCAGCACCGACCCACAGACAGCCCTCCGTCAGCCAGAGTGCTCAGTATGTGGCCTGTCCCGAGGTCGGGTGCCATGGGGGGGGCAGAAGCGCCTGGGTGGCTGTGTGACAGGGCGGCAAATGGGGTAGTTCATGGCCTTAGGGCAAGGAGAGACAGCAGGCCCAGGCATGCCACAGTGCAAAGCTTTGCAGTGCTGCTTATCCCATGCCAGCCCCTCAGGGGCTTCCTCCAGCACCACTTCCTCCAGCTGCTGAGTGCCCTGGGAAGGGGCCAGCTGGGCCTGCATCAGTCTTGGGCTGTGCTTCTTGACCCTGGCTCCCACTCTGCCTCCCTGACCCCCGTGGCCTGTGCCACGGCTTTGTGCAGGGGACATGCACTGGAGTCCAGCTGGCACCCCCTCGGGGAGCATGAGGCAGGGGGGGCAGCACAGGAGGAATCTGCCAGCTAACGCTGAATGCTGGGGCCAAGGACTCTGTCTCCCAAGGCTGGATAGTGCTGAATGGGGCAGTTCGCATCTCTGCAGGCCATTGGCCCAGACTCCCTGCAGCCATCCTGTCGTGCTCAGGTCACATTTGGAAGCTGCTTCCCATCCATCTGTGCTGAAGGATAGGACCTGGGGGTTACAGTGGACGAGAAGCTGGATATGAGTCAACAGTGTGCCCTTGTAGCCACAGTGGCTAAGGGCATATTGGGGTGCATTCATAGGAGCATTGCCAGCAGATCGAGAGAAGTGATTATTCCCCTCTGGTCATCACTGGGGAGGCCACATCTGGAGTATTCCCTCCAATTCTGGGCCCCCCTTTACAGAAAGGATGTGGATGCATTGAAGGGATTCCAGCAGAGGGCAATTAAAATGATTAGGGGGCTGGAGCACATGACCTACTAGGAGAGGCTGAGGGATTTGGCACATAAGAACGGCCGTACTGGGTCAGACCAAAGGTCCATCTAGCCCAGTAGCCTGTCTGCCGACAGTGGCCAGTGCCAGGTGCCCCAGAAGGGGTGGACCGAAGACAATGATCAAACAATTTGTCTCCTGCCATCCCTCTCCAGCCTCTGACAAACAGAGGCCAGGAGCACCATTCCTTACCCCCTGCCTAAATAGCCTTTTATGCACCTAACCTCCATGAATTTATCTAGCTCTTTTTTAAACTCTGTTATAGTTCTAGCCTTCACAGCCTCCTCCGAGTTCCACAGGTTGACTGTGCGCTGTGTGAAGAAGAACTTCCTTTTATTAGTTTTAAACCTGTTACCCTTTGGGCTCCTTTAGCAGAAGCAGAGAAGAGTGAGGGGGGGATTTGATAGCAGCCTTCGACTATCTGAAGGGGGGGGCTCCAAAGAGGATGGAGAGAGGCCATTCTCAGTGGCAGATGGCAGAACAAGGAGCAATGGTCTCAAGTGGCAGCGGGGGAGGTCTAGGTTGGATATTAGGAAAAACTATTTCCCTAGGAGAGGGGGGAAGCATTGGGATGGGTTCTCTAGAGAGGGGGTGGCATCTCCATCCCTCAAGGTTTTCAAGGCTGGGCCTGAGAAAGCCCTGGCTGGGATGATTTAGTTGGGATTGGTCCTGCTTTGGGCAGGGGGGCTGGACTTGATGACCTCTTGGGGGTCTCTCCCACCCCAACTTCTCTGATTCTCTGAAGGCCTGTTCCTGCAGTGGCCATGGCCAGGGCAGAGCCCCGTTGTGCCGTCCCTGGCCAGGGATGCTCTGGCTTGGTGTGTAGTGGGGTGGGCAGCCAGCTGCACGTCACTGTTGTCTCTTGGCAGGCCAGTGACGCTGAACAAGCGGGTGTCTCTGATCTGCCTCCCACCTGAGCGGTACGTTGTGCCGGAGAACACCGAGTGCGAGATCGCCGGATGGGGTGAAACTGGAGGTACTGACCCAGGCCAGGAAGGGGGCAGCCAGGCAGTGAGGAGTGGCGAGCGCCATGGGGCACAGACATCCCCACCGCTGTCTAGCCTCCTTCCTGTCCAGGCTGGGGCGATCTGCAGAAACACCCCACCTGCCCTGCCTCTACACTGCAGCTGCCCAGCTGGCTTCCTGCCCCCTCCCCTCCATCACGGCCATGTCCAGTCCCAACCAGGGGAGCCCCTAGTGCATAGCCAACATCCCCTGGCTTGTTCAGGCTGGGGGAATCAAGATGGGGCCCCTGCCCCTGGGTTCTAGCCACAGGTCCCTCCTCCAGGTACCAGCAACAAAACTCTGCTCAATGTGGCCAGACTTCCCGTGATGAGCAGCAGGGAGTGCAGCGCGCTGCTCCGGGGCCGGCTGAAGGAGAGTGAGCTGTGCACCAAGCCCCTGCGCGCCAGGGTGGGGGCCTGTGAGGTGAGCTGGGGGCAGGCTGGGGAGAGGGGAAAGGAGTGCTAAGGAAGTGCCATGGGGAGGGAGGGAGGAGAGAACCATGGGGGAGGGAGGAGAGAGCCATGGGGGGAGTACTATAGGGGAGGAGAAGGAGGGGAGTGCCATGGGGGAGGGGAGCACCATAAGGGAGTGGGGAAGGGAGTGCTGTGGGAGACGGGAGGGAGGAGAGTGCTGAGGGGAGGAGATGGAGGGGAATGTCCTGGGGAAGGGGAGGGAGGAGAGTGCCCTGGGGAGGAGGGAGGAGTGCCCTGGGGAGGGGAGCATGGGGCGTGCCCTGGGGAGGAGGGGAGGCCCTGGGGAGGGGAGCGTGGGCGTGCCCTGGGGAGGAGGAGGTGCCCTGGGAGGCCCTGGGGAGGGGAGCGGCGTGCCCTGGGGGAGGGGGAGGCCCTGGGGAGGGGAGCGTGGGGCGTGCCCTGGGGAGGAGCATGGGGCGTGCCCTGGGGAGGGGGAGTGCCCTGGGGGAGGAGCGTGGGGCATGCCCTGGGGAGGAGGGGGAGTGCCCTGGGGAGGGGAGCGTCGGCCCTGGGGAGGAGGGGGCGTGCCCTGGGGAGGGGAGCGTGGGCGTGCCCTGGGGAGGAGGGGAGTGCCCTGGGGGAGGAGCGTGGGCGCCCTGGGGAGGAGCGTGGGCGGCCCTGGGGAGGGAATGTGGGCGTGCCCTGGGGAGGAGGATGGGGCGTGCCCTGGGGAGGAGGAGCGTGGGCGCCCTGGGGAGGGGAGTGCCCTGGGGAGGGGAACATGGGGCATGCCCTGGGGAGGAGCGTGGGGCATGCCCTGGGGAGGAGGGGGAGCCCTGGGGAGGGGAGCGTGGGGCGTGCCCTGGGGAGGCGGGGCGGGGCGTGGCCCTGGGGGAGGCCCTGGGGAGGGGAGCGTGCCCTGGGGAGGGGGAGGCCCTGGGGAGGGGAGGGGCGTGCCTGGGGAGGGAGCGTGGGCGTGCCCTGGGAGGGAGGGGAGCGTGGGCGTGCCCTGGGAGTGCCTGGGGAGGGGAACATGGGGCATGCCCTGGGGAGGAGGGGGAGTGCCCTGGGGAGGAGGTGGGGCGTGCCCTGGGGAGGGGCGTGCCCTGGGGAGGGAGCGTGGGGCGTGCCCTGGGAGGCCCTGGGGAGGGGAGCGTGGAGAGTGCCCTGGGAGGAGGAGGGGCGTGCCCTGGGGAGGGGAATGGGGCGTGCCCTGGGGAGGGGGAGTGCCCTGGGGGAGGGGAGCGTGGGCGTGCCCTGGGGGAGGAGGAGCGTGGGCGTGCCCTGGGGAGGGGAACATGGGGCATGCCCTGGGGAGGAACATGGGGCATGCCCTGGGGAGGAGGAGGCATGCCCTGGGGAGGAGGGGGAGTGCCCTGGGGAGGGAGGGGGGGCGGCCCTGGGGAGGGGAGTGGGGCGTGCCCTGGGGAGGGGAGCGTGGGCGTGCCCTGGGGGAGTGCCCTGGGAGGGAGCGTGGGCGTGCCCTGGGGGAGGAGGGGGAGTGCCCTGGGGAGGGGAGCGTGGGCGTGCCCTGGGAGGAGGGGGGCGTGCCCTGGGGGAGGGGAGCGTGGGCGTGCCCTGGGAGGAGGGGAGGCCTGGGGGGGGGGGCGTGGGGTGCCCTGGGGAGGAGCGTGGGCGTGCCCTGGGGAGGAGGGGAGTGCCCTGGGAGGGGAGCGTGGGCGTTCCTGGGGAGGAGGAGCGTGGGGCGTGCCCTGGGGAGGGGGAGTGCCCTGGGGAGGGGAACATGGGGCGTGCCCTGGGAGGGGAGCGTGGGGCGTGCCCTGGGGAGAGGAGTGCCCTGGGGAGGGGAGCGTGGGCGTGCCCTGGGGAGGGGGCGTGGGGAGGGGGAGGCCCTGGGGAGGGGAGCGTGGGCGTGCCCTGGGAGGGGGAGTGCCCTGGGGAGGGGAGCGTGGGGCGTGCCCTGGGGAGGGGGAGTGCCCTGGGGAGGGGAGGCGTGGGCGTGCCCTGGGAGGGGAGCGTGGGCGTGGGGGGGGGGGGGGGAGTGCCTGGGGGAGCGTGGGGGCGCGCCCTGGGGAGGAGGGGGAGGCCCTGGGGAGGGCGTGGGGCGTGCCCTGGGGAGGGGGAGGCCCTGGGGAGGGCGTGGGGCGTGCCCTGGGAGGGAGGGGAGCGTGGGGCGTGCCCTGGGGAGGGGAACATGGGGCATGCCCTGGGGAGGGAACATGGGGCATGCCCTGGGGAGGTGGGGCATGCCCTGGGGAGGAGGGGCGTGCCCTGGGGAGGGGAGCGTGGGCGTGCCCTGGGAGGGGAGCGTGGGCGTGCCCTGGGAGAGTGCCCTGGGGAGGAGCGTGGGGCGTGCCTAGGGGAGGCCCTGGGGAGGAGCGTGGGGCGTGCCCTGGGGAGGAGCGCCTGGGGAGGGGAGCGTGGGGCGTGCCCTGGGGAGGAGGGGGAGGCCCTGGGGAGGGGAGCGTGGGCGTGCCCTGGGCGTGCCTGGGGAGGAGCGTGGGGCGTGCCCTGGGGAGGAGGGGGAGTGCCCTGGGGAGGGGAGCGTGGGGCGTTCCCTGGGAGGAGCGTGGGCGTGCCCTGGGGAGGGGGAGGCCCTGGGAGGGGAGCGTGGGGCGTGCCCTGGGGAGGAGGGGGAGTGCCCTGGGGAGGGGAGCGTGGGGCGTGCCCTGGGGGAGGAGGGGAGGCCCTGGGGAGGGAGCGGGGCGTGC
Source organism: Rafetus swinhoei (assembly GCA_019425775.1). Taxonomy (NCBI): domain Eukaryota; kingdom Metazoa; phylum Chordata; order Testudines; family Trionychidae; genus Rafetus; species Rafetus swinhoei. The sequence continues at coordinate 291,055 of CM033435.1, read as the reverse complement.
CCTGGGGAGGGGGAGGCCCTGGGGAGGGGAGCGTGGGCGTGCCCTGGGGAGGGGGAGGCCCTGGGGGAGGAGCGTGGGGCGTGCCCTGGGAGGAGCGTGGGGCGTGCCCTGGGGAGGGGGAGGCCCTGGGGAGGGGAGCGTGGGGCGTGCCCTGGGAGGGGAGCGTGGGGCGTGCCCTGGGGCAGAGGGGAGGCCCTGGGGAGGGGAGCGTGGGGCGTGCCCTGGGGAGGAGGGGGAGGCCCTGGGGAGGGGAGCGTGGGGCGTGCCCTGGGGAGTGCCCTGGGGAGGGGAGCGTGGGGCGTGCCCTGGGGGCGTGCCCTGGGGAGGGGAGCGTGGGGCGTGCCCTGGGGAGGAGGGGGAGTGCCCTGGGGAGGGGAGCGTGGGGCGTGCCCTGGGGAGGGGGCGTGCCCTGGGAGGGGAGCGTGGGGCGTGCCCTGGGGAGGAGTGCCTGGGGAGGAGCGTGTGCTCGGGGAGTGCCCTGGGGAGGGGAGCGTGGGGCGTGCCCTGGGGGAGCGCCCTGGGGAGGGGAGCGTGGGGCGTGCCCTGGGGAGGAGGGGGCGTGCCCTGGGGAGGGGAGCGTGGGGCGTGCGGAGGCCCTTGGGGCGGGGAGCGTGGGGCGTGCTCGGGGGGGGGGAAATGCCCTGGGGGAGCGGCGCGGTACTAGGGTGGCCGGGTTGGCCCGAACACCTGGCCGAAAAGGGCCCCTGGCAGCGCCGGTCAGCCTGGCCGCGGGGCCGGTAGAAGCTGCTCCCCTCCAGCTGCCGGGGGCTCCCCCTGTTGCCCCTGAGACCTGTGGCCAATGGGAACAGCGGCGGCGGCGCCTGCGGGCAGGGCGCACACGGAGCTCCAGCCACACTGTGAACCCCTCCTCCCTGGTGCCACCCTAGAGCCTGCACCCATAGCCCCCAGCCCAGCCCAGGGATAGTGAGCCAGCGAGGGGGGGAGCGGGGGATGGAGTGAACGTGGCCGGGGCCTTGGAGAAGGGGTGGGGCAAGAGGCGGGGCAGGGGGGTTCAGTTTCGTGAGTGGAGAAAGTTACCAGCGCTGAGTGGAGCATGGCGGCGGAGCAGGGGTTAAAGTAACTTGCATTGCTTAAGACCCTCTTTCCCAGTGGGGGACTGAGGGCAATGGGTTGGGTGTGTGGGGGGCTCAGAGCAGAGGTTGGAGGGTATGTGGGGCCTCAGGACAGGGGTTGGGGTGGGAGGCCTGGGGGAGGCAGGAGTTGGGATGTGTCTGTGTGTGGCGGTTCAGGGCAGGGGTTTTGTGTGTGTGTGTGTGTGTGTGTGTGTGTGTGTGTGAGGACGGGGGTTGGGATGTGTGTGTGTGTGAGCGAAGACAGCAGGGCAGGGGTTGGGGTGTGGGGGCTCAGGCAGGGATTGTGTGTGTATATGTGTGTGTCAGGGCAGGGGTTGGGGTGTGTGTGGATGTGGGGGTCTCAGGCAGAGGGTTGGCGTTTTTGTGGAGGGTGCAGGAGTCAGGGCGGGGCTGGGATGTGTGTGGGGGCAGGGTTTTGTGTGTGTGTGTGTGTGTGTGTGTGTGTGTGTGAGGACGGGGTTGGGATGTGTGTGTGACAAGACAGCAGGGCAGGGGTTGGGGTGGGGACTCAGGGCAGGGGATTGTGTGTGTGTGTCAGGGCAGGGGTTGGGGTATGTGGGGGTCTCAGGCAGAGGTTGGCGTTTTTGTGGAGGGTGCAGGAGTCAGGCGGGGCTGGATGTGTGTGTGGGGGCAGGGGTGTGTGTGTGAGGACGGGGTTGGGATGTGTGTGTGTGTCAGGGCAGGGGTTGTGTGTGTGTGTGTGTGTCAGGGCAGGGCTCAGGCAGAGGGTTGGTGTTTTTGTGGAGGGTGCAGGAGTCAGGGCAGAGGGCTGGGATATGGCGGGGGGTGCAGGGCTGGCTGCTGACAGTGCCAGCCTGCCGGAAAGCCAAGCTGCAAATGCTGCTCCGTCTCTTGCCCGCTCCTTCTTGCCAGCAGGGAGCCCGGGGGCGCACGACCTCTCACTCCCTGGGCAGAGGTGGCCATGCAAAGCAAGCTCAGTGTGAGGCAGCAGGGCAGGATGCAGACACAGGCATGGGGTCAGGGGACCCTGGCACTCCTAGTCCCTGCCCATGCTGTGGAGTCAGCTTGTTCTCTTGGCCCCTGCAGGGTGATTATGGGGGGCCGCTGGCTTGCCTGACCCACGACTGCTGGGTGCTGGAGGGCATCATCACCCCGACACGCGTGTGCGCCCGCCCAGACCAGCCTGGCGTCTTCACCCGCGTCTCGCCCTACGTCGACTGGATCCACAAAGTGATGCGGATGCTGTGAGCCGAGGGGCTGGCCTGGGGACAGCCCCCAGCACTGCCACCCTCTGCCCAGCTGTGCCATGCTCCGGCAGCGCCTCCAGGCCTGTCTGTGCTGAGACTGAGGCTGTGCCCAGCTGTGCTGTGCTGGGCCTGGCCCTGGGCTGTTGGCACCGGCCCACAGCAGGAGGGTGCTGCTTGTTGCTGCATTGGCTGATTGCAATAAAAGATGGGCAAGGTGGGACGATGGCTGCCTCTGTCATGTGGGCCAGTGGGTGCCCCAAGACAAGCCGAGCCCCAAGAACTGGTGGGAGCCTGGGCAGGGCCTGGCAGGCGCTGAGTTTGCCTGGGGGAGATGGTGGCAGTGTCGGCAGCAGGGGGGCCCTGCCCACTCCATGGAGCCTCTGCCCTGGGCTTGGGCTGACTCTGGAGTCCACTGTGACCCATGGAAGCCCAGCGCCTGGGCATCTTGCTGCATGGGCAGGTTTTGCAGAGAGCCCCTTGTATGCTGCAGCCATATGGGGAAGGGGGAGAGGAGCAAGGGCCTTGAGTGCCTGGGGGTGGGGTAGGAGGCAGTCCCCATGGGGGAGGCAGGCTCTGGCAGGGACAGGGCAGCACATGGCTCCAGGGGGATAAGGGGAGGTGGGTGGGTCACATGTCTAGGTTTGCCAGTATAACAGGAGCTGTGACCTGTGCCCAGGAGCCGGGCAGCGGGCTCTGGGCTGGGTGCGGCTGCAGGGAGAACTGGGTCAGGGCATGCATCTAGGAGGAGGGCAGGGGCTGTGACTGCGTCACTGTGGACACAGCCCTGGCCTGTCTGGCCAAGCTGCAGCTGACACAATAAGATGGGTGAGGTGTGCAGTAGGGGAGCTGGGTGCCAGCTGTTACTGAGATGTCAGTGCCCCTTCCTTCCACGTGCCCAGCCATCTTTTTGCTCAGGCCTCCTGCTCACTCCACCCAGCATGCTGGGGCACTTTTCCAGGTACCCAAGGTGACCCACAGCAGGGGGGAGTGGGTCTGGGTTTCCTAGCTTGGACAGCCATGGGCAGACCAATGTGCCCCCCCCGAACTGCAAAAGCCCTGCTCTTTCCTCAGGCAGCCTGATGATGTACAGTCCCCCCCATGCCTGCACCCGAGTCATGGCCTGCAGGAAGCCAGGTCTCCCCTCATTCCAACATCTCAGACGCAGGAAGAACCTGCACCCCCCAATCCAGAGCCCCTTTCTACACCTACACTCCTCCTGAGGGTGCTGACACTGCCCCTATAGTGGTGGGTGCAGCTGGCCCAGGAGCTCCCTGAGCTACTCCCAGAGTCACAGAATCATAAGAGCTGGAAGAGACCTCAGAGGTCATCAAGTCCAGCCCCCTGCCCAAGGCAGGACCAATCCCAACTAAATCAACCCAGCCAGGGCTTTGTCAAGCCAAGACTTAAAAACCTCTAGGGATGGAGATTCCACCCCCTCCCTAGGGAACCCAGCCCAGTGCTTCCCCACCTGCCTAGGGAAATAGTTTTTCCTAATATCCAACCTAGACCTCCCCCACTGTAACTTGAGCCCATTGCTCCTTGTTCTGCCATCCGTCACCACTGAGAACAGCCTCTTTGGAACCTCCCTTCAGGAAGTTGAAGGCTGCTCTCAAATCCCCCCTCACTCTTCTCTTCTGCAGACTAAACAGACCCAACTCCCTCAGCCTCTCCTCGTAGATCATATATGTAAGTCAGTCTGTGGCCTCTCTGACAATGTGCACTTTTATCTTGGAGCCATGCTGGGCCCACAGCCCCTCACAGACGGGGACTGAGGCTGGGAGCCAGGCAGTGAGCAGGCAGCCCCAGGCCCAGCTGGAGCTGTTTCTCTGCAGGAAAGGCCCATTGCAGCCAGTGGCTAATGCTCCTCAGGATCAGTTACACTTGGTCTGTCTGCTTCAGAGTCCAACCCTTGGCTTGTGCCAGACTCTTCTGCAAGAAGGTCCCATCAGACTGGGAACCCTGGTTTATGTTTCCTGCCCATGGCCCAGCCCATTGGCTCCACCCCAGACCCTGGTTTTCCATCTCCCATGACTCACCTGCTCCTGGTTTTCCATCTCCCATGACTCACCCTGAGTGGGGGCCCCCTGCCTTTGCCCTAGCTTCATCTGCCCACACTGCTGCCTGATTTTAGCATTGCCTCTCTGCTAAGCCAACCCTGCCTAGCCCTGCTGCTCAGTAGGCTAGGGGCAGCCCAGAGCAAGTTGCTCCCCTTTCCCCATGGACACTGAGATACACCAAATCGCCGGTCTCTCCTCTTCTCCCATGGGAGCACACTCCTGCAGCAGCTCCAGCTGTCGAGGTCCTGGCGCATTAGTCCAGCTGCACTTGGCCAGCACAGCCAAGGTACCAAGATACCTTGGTGGCACCAAGACTCTTCCTCCGACACTGGTGCAGCCTGGCCCCTGGCCTCTGCGCAGTGCTAGACAGAAGCATAGCACAGAGCCATGGTCCACATACCTAATGTCCCAGGGTAGGGGCAGCTGCTGGCAGCAGGACTGGGGAAATCCTGCTGCCTACTGTGACAGTGGAAATTTTCTGCCATGTTTTTAGGATGACTGTGTGTGTCTCAGTTCCCCTCTGCACGTCTCATTGCCGGCCTGCAGGTGTGAAGGGGGTGGAATGCTGCTCTTGGGGCAGAACAGGAGCCATGAGAGGCAGGCTCACCAAACTGCTTGGAGAACCTGCAGAGATAATGGGCCCCTCAAGGATGGCACAATTAACGCCCAGCTTTGGCAGGCCAGTAAGTGGGCCAGCTAAAGTCAGCCTGGCTCTGGGCTACTGGCTCAAGCTGTTGGGTGTGAGTGGACTCCACAGCACTCACCTGGAGCAGAGCCAGAACCTGCCTGCATGGAGCTGGCTTAACTTTGCCTTTTCCTGGTGACTCAAATCTTGCTTTGGCTGGATGAGGCTGCTGGATGTCCCTGCCAGTACTGGCTGGGAGGGGGAAATGTCTCTGCTGGGTGACTGGCTCAGCTCCAGCTGAGTGCTGAGTCACAGCTGGAATGGGTGGGCAGGGAGGCTGGAGACAATGTAAATGTATGGCCAGTCCTGGCAGAAGGCGGCCCCTGGGGACCGGCACTGTTGGGTTCCGTTGGGGCCTGCTCCTGGCTGCGCAGGCCCTGCTCCTGGCAGGTTGTGGGGTACGACAGGGGGTGGAGACTGGAAGGATGGGTTGTTCGCTGGGTGCAGGTGCAGTGAGTGTAAAGCCAAGTGGCGCCAGCCAGCTGGCAGCCTGGAGAGCCAGCATTGAACCTGGGCCATCCCCACCTCTGCAAGGAGGGAGTCTAGGGCTCTTCCTCTCCCCCTCGCAGCCCCTAAGCTGCTTGCAAAGGGGGTCCCCATTGCAGAGGAGACTTCACCCCTCCTGCCCGGGGCAGGCTGCCACGTGAGGGTGAGGAAACATGACACAAGCTGAGCTAGGGGTTTAATGGAGGCACGCTACAGGGCACAGGTGCAGACAGCGCACAGCCCCGTCAGCACTGCAGGTGCTGGAGCAGCCACAGAGCCATGTTCATGAAGCCGTCAGCCTCAGCCTCCACGCCGGAGAGTGCATGGTTGTTCCCAGGGTATAGAAGCAGCCTGCAGAGGAGAAGAGGGCTTGGCAAGGTAGACTGGAACCAGCTCCCCAGGAGCCTCCACCCAGGCTACTCAGGGAGCCCCTGCACACCTGTATATGCACCAGGACCCCTGGGCCCAGGCACCAACCAGGACCTCCCACCCCATCACCTACTGAAGGAGCTCAGCACGCCGGGGGCATGCGCCAGTCCCCCCACATATGGGATGTACCAGCTCCTCACAGTGCTCTGAGGCTCCAGCCAGCTTTCCCCACACAAACACAGCTGTTCCATTGGTGATCCCAGGCCTACCGGTCTCATTGCGCCTGAACACCCAGCTTGCCTGCCCTAGGCCCCAGCCATAGCCCCTGCACTAGTCAGTTCTCTTCCCAACACCTGTTCCCTTCGTCCCACGCCAGACGGGCTCACCGGACAGGGATGGCCCTGGCCTTGAGAGCACGGTAGTACTCCAGCCCTTGATTTGGAGGGACGCGTCTGTCCTCTTCTCCCAGCATCAGGAGTACAGGTGCCTGGACCTGGGGGGAAAGCAGGGAAGAGACCTGGGTCCCACAGCCAGCACTAGGGGGACCTGCACCATAACGTGGAGTGTGTGTCTGTGTCTGACCTGGGAGAGAGGGGCAGGGGCTCTGCGTGGAGCCATAGGACAGGGTAGCAGGGTTTCTGAGCAGGGGTTGTGACAGGTTCCTTGGGTACAATCTGGAACTGAGCCCTCTGTCTCACCCATCAGGGCTCTCCCTCCCAGTGAGCTGCTGCGACCAGCTGCAGACCTCTCTCACGGTCATGTGCAGTCAGGGGCACAGCTAGTTGCCTTTGCAACTCATGAACTAACAATAGAGAGATTCCAGCCAGGCCCCCACAGCCCTGCTGCTTAAGACCCCAGCGCTGTGCCTCTTGCATTGGAGCCTGGGCAGTTTAAATGTATTACCCAAGCTGGCACTCCTGCCGAGGAAAGTGGACCTGCCGTAACCCTTGTGACCTGAGCAGCTTTTCCAAGCACTGCAACCACAACGCACTGTTTTAGGTAAAAGAGCGTTTCTTAGATAACCAACTTTCATCTGGACAGTTACTCTTTGTAATCTTGTCAAGCCACCTTGCTGCAGTTAATAAGTAAAATTGCAATATGAGTTCTGCAAACTCAGTAGGGTTTGAATCAAGAAGTATCTTACTCTAGGTTACAGATTTCTCACACAGAGACTGGAACTTTCCTTTAGCCTGGGACCACACCCCCAGTTCAGCTTTTTCCCCCAGATGTATTTCCAGGTGTGTTGAGTTGGGGGAGGCAGCAAGGCGAGTTTGGTAAGCCAGAGGCTCAGCAGTACCCCAGTCCCAGGCTGCCACCCAGCAAAGCAGTCGGAGCGGCACAGCGAGCAGCATGACACGTACAGCTTGTTGTTCGGAGTGAGATTTGCAGTTCATACAGGTATACAGATCACAAGTGAGATTTAAGTGTGGTGGCTAAGAACAGTCAGAGAAGTTTACTGGTTTGCAATTTTTGTTTGCTTATTTCAGGAAGAGAATGAAGCAGTTGTGAAACTGGTTTGTTTTAAACTGGTTACCTATTAATTTCATTTGGTAACTCCTAGATGTGGTGCAATGAAAACGAGTAAATAGCACTTCCTTATCTACTTTCTCCGCACCCGTCATGATTTTATAGATCTGTCATAGGCCCCCCGTCGTCTCTTTTCCACACTAAAAAGTTCCAGTCTTACTAGTCTCTCCTCAGATAGCAGCCATTCCATATTCCTAATACTTTCTGTTGCCATTTTCTGAACTTTTTCCAAGGCCAAGGTATCTTTTTTGAGATGAGGCAACCACATCTGCATGCAGTATTCAAGATGGGGATGTACCATGGATTTAGAGAGGCTATAAGATATTCTCTGTCTTATTCTTTATCCTTTTCTTAATGATTGCTAAAATTCTGTTTGGTTCGATTGCTGCTGCACTGAGTAGATGTTTTCAGAGAGCTATCCACAATGATTTCAAGAGCTCTCTTTTGAGTGGTTACATCTACTTTAGACCCCCATCATTTTGTAGGTACAATTGTGATTATATTTTCCAATATGCATTACTTTGCATTTATTAACATTGAATTTCATCTGCCATTTTGTTGCCCAGTCTCCCAGGTTTGAGAGATCCCTTTGTTGCTCTTTGCAGCCTCGCTGGGACTTAACTATCTTGAGCAGTTTTGCTTCCTCTGCAAATTTTGCCACCTCACTGTTTACCCCTCTCTCCAGATCATTTATAAATAGGTTGAATAGGTTTTAGTCCCAGTACAGACCCTTGGGAGACACCACTAGTTACCTTTCTCCACTCTGAAAACTGACCATTTACACTCAGCCTGTGTTTCCTTTTCTTCTTTTTCTTTTTCTTAAGAAGTTGTCAATCCATGAGAGCACCTTTCCTCTTAACCCATGACAACCTACTTTGCTTAAGTGCTTTTGGTGCAGGACCTTGTCAGAAGTTTTTTTGAAATTTAAATACGCTACATCCACTGGATCCCACTTATCCACGTGCTTGTTGAGCACCTCAGAGAATTCTAGGAAACTGGTGGGGCATGATTTCCCCTTACAGAAACCATGTTGACTCTTCCCTAACAAATTCTGTCTGACAGTTTTGTTCTTTACTGTATTTTCGACAGGTACTGAAGTTTGACTTATTGGCCTGTAATTGCCAGGATCACCTCTAGAACCCTTTTAAAAAACTGGTGTCACATTAGCTATCTTCCAGTCATCTGGCACAAAGCTGATGTAAAGGATAGTTTACAAACCACAGGTAGTAGATCTTAGTTTCACACTTGCGTTTCTTCAGAACTCTTGGGTGAATGCTGTCTGGTCCTGGTGTTCACCGAGTTCTGCAAAACACAGATGTGAAACTGCAGAACTACCACAGACAGTGGAGACCTCTCAGAGGGAGCATGTTCACAATGGAGGCTGCTTGACCCAGGTCACAGCAAAGGATCTTTCCAGCAAGCTGGAAGAAGCTATAAAAAGGGGGAAGTGACATCACTTGGCCTATCTCCCTGACAACTCCACCCTGGAACTATGTCTGCAGAACAAAGGCTGCATGGAGGAGGTCCCAGGCCAAAGGAGAGTCCCAGCCTGTGCTGCCTGCTTGTATTGTCTATCAGTGCAAGATGAGGCTGGATTCAAATCTTGCTTAGTGTACAGAACTCAGTTTGCGATTCTACATTTATTTCCTAGGTAACCAACTTTGATCTGTGCACTTATTATTGATGATCACTTGCAACCCACCTGTCTGCAGTTAACACACCTGTTTATATTTCAGCTAGAACCGTGTGCTTGGTTGAGGCGCAATGGGAAATCTGCTCCACTTGCACGGGCAGATACATGTCCACTTTCCTTGCAGAAGCGCAACAGTGGGTAATAAATTTGCACTAGTCCAGTGCAGGATGGTGCAGTTCTGGGCTCTTAGGCTAGGGAGCTGGGGGAACTGGCTAGAATCTTGTTATTCATGAGTGGCTGGCTAAAGCATTCATGCCATGCAGCTGGGTGTGTCCCTGCCTTTGTGAGCGCAGGGCCTGGAGAGGTCTGCAACTTGTCACAGGTGCACAGTGCGAGAGACCCATGGCTGGTGAGACAGAGGGCTCAGCAGTACCTCAGTTACAGGTGGCACCCCAGGGGTACCTGTCACAGGGGTGCATAGTCTCTCAATGGGGGAGGTGTCTGAGCAAGGAGGCAGGGCTGCATACCTGGGTAACATACTGCATGGGTGACTTGTGGAGCATCTCTGCCCAGCGGGCAGGGTCCGGGAGGGTGTTGGGTGCATAGGGGAAGCCCGCCTCAGTCAGACACCTGCAGAGAAGACAGAGTCCAGCTCAGGATGGGGCCCAGGAAGTGTGGAAGGTCTCAGCCCCAGGCACTCACCAGTCTGGGATGTCGGTGCTGCTGATCATGGAGGCTATGTTGATAACTGGGTTCCTCACCACACAAGCCTGGTAGGTGTCTGGGTACTGGCCGATGAGGTGGCAAGCGAGGAAGCCCCCGTGTGAGCCACCCACCAGCGCTACCCGCGTTGAGTCCAGGGGCTCTTCCTGCAGGACCCGCTCCACGCAGTACTGCAATGGGAGAAGAGGGGTAGAGTCGTGGGGCAGTCAGAATGCCAGGGCCCAGGAGTAGGCAGCCAGGTTGGTCTCAGGGTGGGGGCATGGGGACAGTGCTGTGATGGGGCTGGGACCTAACAGGCTGGCTGTGCCCATTTTCCCCTCCTAAGTTCCTGGGCAGGAGGTGCCTGGAGGGAGCAGCCTGCTCTGCTGGCTGTGGGTCACATGCTCTCCCAGATCCCATGAGGCCTGGGGGGAAGCAGCCAATACCTGTACATCTCTGACATCCTGGCAGCCCACATGCCCCGGAAGGGAGGTGATGCTGTCCTGTCCGAAGCCCAGCGAGCCACGGTAATTCACTGGGAAAAGAGCTCAGCGTGATGAGAGTGCCCGTGCCAGCCTCCTGGCAACAGGGGCTCACAAGAGCACATGGCTGGCCTGCCTTAGCCAGCGCTCAGCTGGGCACTGGCAGGAGACCCCAGCTCTTGCCAACGGGCACCCAGCTGTACGCTGCGACCCAAGGCGAATGGGAGCAGCTGAGTACTGTGGGGTGGGCAGGCCTGGGCTCTGCACCCCCCCACTGGCTGCCCCGGGATGCTGATGATGCCTGCCCCAAATGGCCGTCCCCATGATGGTACTTTCTGGGAGTTCTTGGTGCCGCGACCCAGCTGCGCCCTCACTCAGCAGCTCCTCCTCACGGTGCCGTGCCAGTGCTCTGGTATGGGTGAGCACGGCCAGGCCTAGGGAGCCCACAGCCACCACGTCTGCAGCACCACCCCTCTCCCGTGGCAGGACTCACCCAGGAGCACAGCAAAGCCCATCTTGCAGAGCACCGCGGGGTAAAGCATCCAGCTGGCTGTGTAGACAGAATGTGGGCCCCCTGCAAGGCGAGGCAGAGCACTGAGGGGCTGGTGCATGTGGCAGAGCCCAGAGGGGAGGGGCTCGTGAGGTGTAGGGATGTTTGTCTGGCAGGGAGGGGGAAGAGCTGGCTGAGCAAAGCCACCAAAGTGCCAGGCTCCCCCAACACATGACTGTCTTGAATGGAGGCTTCAGGGGAGCATCTGCTGGCCCTACTCACTCCCCACCCAGCGAACTACCACCACCCGTGGCGCGAGAGGCTAGTTGAGAACTGGGCACAAGACAACAGAACTCTGGGGCCAGGGCAAAACCGAAAACGGAGGCCACCCAACCCTCCAAATCAGCTACCACAGAGACAAAAACTTAAGGGGGAGGGGAAAGGCTATGGAGTAAGACTGTGGGGTTGGAGAGGGCCTGACCCATGGGGTGGCTGCACTCCTTGTGGGCTGAGGCCTGGGAAGTGGCTGCGCTCCTCTGTGGGGCTGAGAACTGTGCTCCCAAGGGGGCTCTGTCCTGCAGGCAGCTGGGGGGCAGTTTCCAGTCCCTCCTCTCCCTGAGCTTTGTCCCTGCCATGTGGGGAGCAGTTCCCCCACCTATGGGCTTTCCAGGCTTGGCTCACCTGGCACTGCCAGCTGCTATGACGATGCCACCAGTGCTAAGGGGGATCAGGCTGTGGTGCCTCACTCAGATCTGACCTGGCTGCCCGCCTGCCTCCTGGGGACTGGTGCAAGCTGCCTTGGGAGGGGCTCTCTGGGGACACGGCTACCAGGGCAGAGCCTTGCCCCGCCACCTGAACCGAGGGACCAGTTGGGTCAGGGCCACTCTCCTCCCCCTACCCATGGGGCTGGCACGGTGGCTGCCAGCAAGTGCCCCCTTTGATATGGGTGGGGCATATGTCTGTGAGTCAGCACCCCCAGCCACCGTGCCAGCCCCACAGGCAGGGGAGGGCAGCTGGCACCACAAGAGGGAAGTGAAGGCAGGCGGCAGGCACGGGACGCCCCTAGGCCAGGCCCCAGGGCAAAGGGGCAGCACCGATGCCAGGTCCAACAGGACACCACTTGGCACTAGCTTCAACACTAGGCCCAATCAGACCTAGGCAGTGAGGCTGGGGGTCCCTGCACGGGGGGCTCACCATGGGGCATGACCACCAGGGGCAGCTTCCTCGGCCCCAGCCCATTGCTGGGCTGCAGCAGGATGGCTTCAAAATCAATTCCCTCTGCAAAGGAAGAGCGGGAGGTCAGCGCTGGAGCCAGCCCCAAGGGCCCAGCCCCCCGCCTCCGACAACACTCACTGTACTGCGGGTTCTCTTGCTCCGGGGGAGGCTGCAGGGGCCGGATAGCCCAGCTGATCTCCGGTATTGGGGCAGCGGCCTCCAGACATACCCAGCGCACCTGGGTCTCCCGCCCAGCCCCGGGAAGGAAGGCCACCTTCTGCCAGGGGAGAGAGCCTGTCACTGCAAGAGGGCACAGCACGCTCAAGGGGTTGGGGGGAAGGGGTGCTGCAGACATTCTCTAGCAGCACTTGGGGAGGAAATGGCTGAAGTTGGCATGGGGGGCCAGAAGGAGAGATTGACAGACTGTGCAATGCCCATGCCTGCAGCCTTCTGCTCACTTGGCCCTGGGCTCTCCTCCCTCCCAGGCTCTGACTCTTCACCCACAGCCCCCTGACACCACAACCCTGGGATCCCCCCAGATTTACCGCTACTCCATACTCCCAACCCACAGCTCCTTGCTAGCCCAGCCCTGGATCCCCCCCACTCCTGAGCTGTAGCCCCTGCTAGCCCAGCGCCAGGCAGACGTGAGTAGAATGGCACTTTGGGGCGCTGGCAGGGATGTGGTGTGGATGCAACCAGTAAGTTTTTATTCCTGAGCCGGTGTGTGGGGTGAAAGGTCGTGGCTCAGCCTCCCACCCCAACCCAACCCACCCCACCACCTTACCAGTGTGGGGGGACAGCTGGGGGTCGAGAACTTGGCCACCAGGAGATCCCGCTCAATGGTGAGGGCAGACCAGCTGCCCAGGGGGGCTCCTGCAGAGGGACATATGCCTGGGTCACGGGACATGCCTCAGGAGGGGACTGGGGGCAGCAGGGCTTCCAGCCCCTTCCACTCAGTGTCTAGGGGCAGTATGTGCAGGGCAGGCTGGAGGGTGCTTACCTGAAGTCAGGGAAGTCACACTGCCGCTCTGTGTCTCCACCACAAGCAGCTCCTAGGGAGACATCATGAGCTTCATCAGAGCTGAGGCTGATCCAGAGCAGGCAGAGCCCAACGTCCCCTGCCCCTCTGCTCAGGGCTGGCCTGGGCCCAGGCTCTGCATGTGTCCGCAGACAGTCCCCCCTCCCCCACTTCTGAGTACCTGACGGCTGCGCTGAGCGGTGTCTAGCACGACCCTCTGGCTGTCGGCTGCCCAGCACAAGGCTGGCAGTGCCGAGCACTAGATCCCTGTGAACGGTCCTGCAAGGAGAGAGCCCCGGGCTCATCACGCTGCCCCTTGCACACCAGCCAGGCTGGCACAGGGCACGTGCACCAATGGCCAGCCACAGGGACCCCAGCTTCCCATGCACCCACAGCTCTGCCAATGCCGTACAGTCTCGACCCACAGCCCCTGCCAGACTAGACCAGCGTTCCCCCTCACTCCTGACCCACAGCCCCTGGTGCCAGGAACCCTGGCCCATCCTGAGCAGAGCGTGCCACAGTATGCTTTCATACAAGGAGAGCACCCTGCCGTATCCAGCTGCCCAGCACCTCCCTCGCTTCCACAGAACCCGGCAAACGACTCACTCTGGCTCTGTCGGGGCACAACGTCCAGCACGGTGGAGGTGACCTTTGTGTACCAGTCATACTGCAAGAAATGGACACCTGGCACTCAGGGAGCCACAGCCTGATGTTCTCTATAGCCACTTGCCACCCTCCTTCCAGGGCATCTGTGGCAAGGCTGGAGGCTGAGTGTGCCAGGCAGTCTGCCCTGGATTAGGTAGGCCCCAGCGGGCCAGTCCCAGCTCCCACCAGGTACCTGGGAGGGCAGCCGTGTTGTGCCAAGGATACCACCTGGGCAGAGGGAGGCATCAGCAGAGGGTGCAGTGTAGGCCCATGGAACAGGGCTGCTGTGGGCACTGCCCCTTGGCTATGTCAGTGCAGGCTGCTGGGGAAACGCAGCCCAGCAGCCTATGGGGAAGGGGGCTGTGGCAGCCTAACCCAGCAGCAAGACAGACAGCCAGCTCCCGGTGGACATCCCGCACAGGGGCTGGCTTTGCCACCAACTCAGGGCCTGGGCTGGGCTCTGGAGAGCCTGACAAAAGTGCTATGGGGGACACTGTGAGAGGTGGTGCCTTCAGGGCTGTGACCCCTGGCACTGGCGCCCAGCCTGGCAGGACTCACTCACCACACAGAGGCGGCTGCACTGCTGGTGGGGCCCAAGGGCGTCGTTCTCAAGGTACACGATTCGGCACTGGTCAGGGCTCAGGCGAGGGGACCACACAGCTTTGGTGTCATCTGACAGCAGCTCTGCAGCAGGACAGGAGTCTGTTAGGTGAGAATGGGCAGGTGCCGACAGGATTGCAGGGGTGGGGCCTAGGCAAGGAAGGGATATGTGGGCAAGGCACAGGCAGGAGCATGCAGGCAGGGCTGGCTGGGGGAGGGGGCTGCAGGCAGGGCTGACTGGGGGAGGGGCTGCAGGCAGGGCTAGCAGGGGAAGTGGAGGGGGGGTATGCAAGGGGGGGTGAACAGGCAGGGCACTGGCTCAGAAAACAGCAGCAGTGACTCACCACACCTGGCTCCTGTCAGGTCGATGTAGAACAGTGCGGACCTGGGAAAAGGAGCAGGGCAGCTCTCACTGCACAGACCCCACAGCTTCCCCCTCCACCCCTGCCAAGCGGTCAGCCCAGCTCCCACTGCTGTCCCTGCATGGGCCCTGCTCCCAGCTGGCAGATAGGAGCTGCAGTTCCCCAGCTGCAGCCAGCAGCCCCTCCCATTGCAGCAACCCCTTTCGGAGGAGACTGTAGCAGGTGCCCACAGGCTGGGGCCAGCCCTTGGAGCAAGGTGGAGCAGCCCCAGCCCCCAGTGCCTCACAGGACATTTCTCCAAGGGGTCCCCCGGCCTAGGCTCTGTGCACACAGGGGCCTCTCCCCAGCAGCACGGGGCACTCACCTGCGGTTGGTGCAGTGCCGCAGGCCCAGGCGGAAGGGTTCATGCCACCAGCCTATGAACACCACCCCTGTGTCACCAGGGGACCAGAAGGCCTGTAGGCAAAGTGGGAGAGCACCAGTGGGCAAGGGGACAGGTGCAAGAGCAGCTAGAAAGTCCACCACAGTTTAAGGGAATGAAGCTGCAAGCAGAACTCTCTGAGCAACTGGAGCAGGTGCCATGGGGCACAAGTGGGTGACCAGTGGGGGCAGCTGACATCAGAGAGAATAGGCAGAGAGGTGTGAGGGGGCTACTTTGGGCTGCCAGTCAGGCACTACCAGCACCTTGCTCCCCACCTCACTGACCTGCCCAGGGGAAATGTACTCCGGGACGCCTTCCAGCACCGAGACGTTGCCACTCTCCACGTCCAGAACGCACAGGGCTGGAACACTCTTGCCCACCAGCGTCTCGCCCCAGTCCTCATGGTACACAAACTGCTCCCCCTGGAACACAGAGCCATGACTGCCCCTCCCCTGGGGTGCCCCGACCCCCGGCCTTCCTGCTGTCTGGCACAGGCTGCCAAGCTCTGACCCGGACCAGCTGGCTCTATCTGCACTGCCAGAGCCCACAGGGGAGCAGGGCATAGGACTCAGCCACAGAGCCAGGAGCTGCTCTGGAGTTCCTGTTTAGGGTCTGGCTCTCTGGCCAGTCTGGGGGCTGCACTCCACACACCTTGACAGCTTTGCTGCGTCTCTCCTCTTCTACACAGTCACTGCTCAGCTCCAGGATTTTGCTCTGGAAGAAGGACTCGGCCTTGGGCCGTTTCCTCTCGGCCACGTAGAGCAGGTGGGTCTCCGAATGCGACCAGGACAGGCAGCCAAACTGATCTGGGGAAGTGCTGGTCAGACCCTCTGGAGCGGCATGGCCCAGCTCCCCCACCATGGGCCCTGGGGACCCATCCTCTGCCCTCACCCCTCCTGCCCCACCCTCTCCAATTCCCTGCCAGCCAATGCAGGAAGAAGGGGGTTTCGTGGCAACCCAGACTCACCGTCCTCATAGATGTTGCCATGCTTCTCCAGCGCTGTCAGGTTGATGCTCTTCACCTTGCGATTCTGACTCCAGACCTGGGGGAACAAAGACAGCAGGGCCCAGGACTCAGGACTCCAGAGCCTGGCCTAGAATCACTGGCTCCCCAAGGAGCAGCTCCCTCCCGCTCCCTCCACAGGACAGGTGCCTTCTGGGCAGAGCTGCTGGTGCTGTGCATCCCAAGAAGTCCTGTGGCACTCAACCACCAGCAGAGCTGTGGAGTCACAGGCGGGTGGCAGGGGAATGGCGGCACAGGGCAGCAGGTGGAACAGGCAGCTATGCTGGAGAATTGCTGCCAACAGCTGCCAGTTGGGGAGGCAGTTTGCCTGGCTGCAGAGTTTGCACTGGCCCTGGAGGACCTGCTCTATCCACAAGGGAAGGAGCAGGCTGGCCACACCTGAGTCCATCCTGCCCCACTCCAGCCTGTGGTTCCAGGAGGGTAGGGCCCACTGGCTGGGCCCCAGCGTGTCAAGAGCAGTGCCTGGTGAATGCTGACAGGAGAGCCACAGGGATTCCCATCTCAGTGGCCTGGTGATGCTATGGAGAATGGATCCCTCTCCCCCAAAGACAAGCTTCGGGGGGGGGGCAACAGCAGCTGGGGCTGGCCCTGACCTTTCCTCATATCCTGAGCACAGGCAGGCCAGGAAGATGCCTTGGGCCAGGCTACACAACAGGATCCTACCTTGGCCTGAGCTGGAAGCTGAGGGCTGCCCTCACCCTTCCCTGCCCCAGCCACACACCGACTCACCTCAAGGAACTGCTTCTCCTCGCCTTTGCCAGGGCTGGCTTTCCGCAGGACAGCCTTCAGCACCCCGCTGGGAGACTCCCTGCTCAGCAGCCTGCAGGGGGGACAGGCTGGTGTGGGCTTGGGGGTGGGAGAGGTATGCCCAGGGCAGAGGGAGTCCATAGGACCGTGGACCCACAGATGGGAGGGGTGGAGCTGTGGCCTGTTATGACCGTGAGCTCACTCATGCAGCAGAGTGACCATTCCCACCTTGTCAGTGACCAGTTATCCAAAATGGTGCAAGAAAACCTGTGCAAAGGTCCCCAAGGACTGGCTGTTCCAGTCCTGTTGGCAACTAAGAGGAAGAGGGAACTGGAAATCAGTGGGTTCGGAAATTCAGCCCAATTGGTGGCCAATGAGCTATTCACCCTTTGACAGCCTTCGGGGGCTGGAAAGCAAACAGACTTTGGGGGAAAATTAGCCAGAGCAGCCGCTGTCTGGCAACAACCATGGCAGTGGGCTTCACTGTCATGGGGGGGCCTCCTGGGAACCGGGCCTTCCTCTTCCTGCACCTCTGAACTTTCTGACAGACCTGGCCAGAGAGAGGGATCCAGAGGCCAGCACCACCTCTACTGGCTCTGGCTGAATCACAACCCCCCCACTGGAACACTAGACTTTGTCCCTCTCTCATTCCCCCGTGACTGTTGCCCTCCCCACCTTTCCACTTTCCTGACCTTCTGTCTGGTAAAGGCATGGCTGAACCGGCCACGCCTGCATACGGTGCAACACCAATATAAGCCTGTGGCCCAGCAGCACCGAACAGTACTACACCAAACCGCCCCCAACCAGGGTGAGTTTGCCAGCTCTCAGCATGGCTGGTCAGAGCATGGGCTATGGCTGGGTTTCTCCAGCAGTGAGACAGTCCCAGAGACAGATGCTGCATCTCTCTCTTTGCTGGTCTTTTCTGTCCCATCTAGGGTGCCCTAGGCTTGTTTAGTCTTCTTGGCAAACTAGATGAGACTTGAGCAGCATTCCACCCCATCCCCCTGAACTCACTGCTTCTTTTCTCCCCAAATGCAGTAATTTGCCAGCCATAACCTTGTCTTGTCTATGAAACTGTCCGGCCTCTCATCTGCCAAAGGGAAAATAGGTGTGGTTTCAATGAAAGCCTGACTTAGTCCTTTCCATTCCAACAGCTGCAGTTAGGTTCCCATCCTTTCTGGATGTTCACAACAGGCTAGCAGAGTGTTTGCTAGGCTATTTGCCCTGGGCTACACAAGCTGAGGACTCAGATCCCAAAGCCTGGGCAGTGGTTAACCCAGATTACTGCTGGGCAGGGCCTGGGTCACGTAGCCCTTTGGCTCCCATATCCCTTCTAAAGACATATCAAGGTACAAGGCAATGGAGAGGTGGAGGGGGTGCTCCCACCAGGTGCAGCAATGGCAGGGCCAGTGGGCATGGTGCATGGGGCTGCCCATGGCAAAGCTGGAGACATGGCCATCCATGGGGGGGCACAGGACCTGGGGCCACCCCTACCCCACCCTCACTGCACCCCTTCCCCAAGGTCCACCTCTGCTCCGGAGCAGAGGTGCAATAGGAGCGAAGCCCTCTCCTCTGAGCAACGTGAACCAGCGGGCTACTGGGGCGCTTGGCATGGGGTGGCAGCAGGGGTTGACCCCCCCCCTGCACTTACCACAGCAGTGAGAGCCAGAGTGACCCGGCAGCCTGCTCCACCCTTTTTCTCATCTCCCAGCCACTGCGTTCTACTTCACTGTGGCGGTGGGAAGAGGAGCACCCTGGGGCAGGGGGTGCTCCAGTTCCTGCTGCCGTGGTGAGTGCAGAGGGGCCCAATCCTTGCTACCACCCTGTGCCAGGCCCCCTGGCTGCCCTGAGCCCCATCCATAGGATGGTTGAGGCAGCTGCTGCAGGACCCGGGGCAACCACCTCAAACCATCCTATGGACAGGACAGCTTTGGCTGGGCAGCAATAGCCAGAGCTGGCCCAAATGCCTCCTCCAATGTGCAGAAGCATAGCAAAGGGCCCTGCCCTCTGCTAACAACCTTTGGTCAGCAACAGAGGCTGAAGCCTCCCCAAGGACATGGGGACAGGAAAGGGCCAGCTGCAGGGAAGGGGCGAGCGTAATGGGAGACTGTGCCTTCCAAACCAGCAATCCAGGGGGCAGGGACAATTCAGGGCCGTCAGGAAGGTATGTCCGATGGCTCCCAGGATATGCCCGTCCCTCAAACTCTGAGCAAGGAGCCTCTGCTGGGTGCTGAGTCACTCTCTGCCTCTATCCCTCCTTCAGGAGACCCCAGCATGTGTGCAGGAGGCAACACAGCCCAAGCTCTTCCCCAGGTTCCCACAGCCCATGGCAGGCCAGCCAGCCAGGCCAGGCTTCAGCAGAACTGTGGGGGTGGCAGTGGGCACAGTAGGTGGCAATGGGCACAGACACACTTACTCTCCCTTGATCTCACTGCAGGTGCCAGAGGGGCCTGAGTACACAATGGCTTGGCTGTCGTGGAAGATGAGGTACTGGCGGCAGAACTTCAGGCTCTCGGCTCTCTCCAGGTCTTGCTGAGACCACTCTGTAAGGAGAAGGCAGTCAACTGCCACCTTCCCTGGCCTTGCTCCCCTCTCCTCTGGCTTTAGAGCGTGGTGTGTATGCACAGCAGGGTACCTGCCTGCACTCCTGGCACTCCCTTTGCTATCTGGAGGACAGCTGGGCTTGCAGCTAAGGCAGCAGCCTAGGACTCAGGAGATCTCAGTTCACCCTGGCTCTGTGTGATCCTGACCTAGTTCCTTATGATCTGAGGGTTAAATGTGTTTGGTGCCTTGCAGCTGGGATAGGGGCAGCTCTGAAACCCCCCTGCCATTCGCTATCAGGTACATGGGGACCGCAGTCTAACTTCTGCTGTGGGGAGTTGGGGCCAGCTCCACAGTACACATGTCACCTGCCTCTCCAACTGGAGAAAGGGAGCAAAGTCACAAGGCAACAAGCAGGCCCTAGGGCCAGTCAGGCCTCTGAGTGGAGAGCAGCCAGGAGCAGAAAGGCTCGGGAAGCAGCCCTGCCCAGGGCAGGAAAGCCACATCTGAAGGCTGGGGTGGAAGTGTTGCCAGCGGCTAGCTGCAAGCGAGGGGGCTGTAGGTAACAGGCAGGCAGCCACGGGCTCTGCTAAGCAGCCTCCCAGCATGCACCGCTTTTTCTCTCAGCGCCACCTGCAGGAAGGGGCGGGCGGATCCAAGCGGGGAGCCTGCGGGCTGGGTGTGCTGCGGCCCCCTCGCATCCAGGCAGGGACGCGCTAGCCCTGCAGGCTGGGCCCAACGCGCCTCTCGCACCCTCCGGCGCGGTACCTGTGTAGACGGTGCAGTGCCGGCCCCCGTACGGCGTGGTGACCTCGGGCCCGACGCAGGCGCTGCAGAGCGAGGGGACCTGGCTGAGCTCGCGGTACAGCGCGGCCACCTGCTCGGGGCGCCTCAGCACCTGGGCGGGAAGGAGCCATCAGCCGCGGGCGGGGCGGGGCGCAGCCCGGGGGCGCGCGGGGGAGGGCTCCGGGGGCGGGTTGTGGGAGGCGGAGCTCTTGCCCCGGTGTCTCCGTCCCCATCTACCCGGCCCGGCCCGGCCTGGCCTGGTGGGCCCCTCCCGCGGGGCACTGTGGGAACGCGGCGGACCCAGCCCCCTCACCCGCGATTCCATGGCGCTGACGCTACTCCAGCTGCGAGGGTCGTGACGCGACACTTCCGGCCCGGGGCGGGCCGGGGCTTCCACTGGGCGGGGCGTGTCCCTCTGCGGCCGCCGTCCAGCGCTACCCCGTTACCCGGCAACGACGAGATACCGCTGTTCCAGTGCGGCGCATCGGGGCTTGGCTCCGCAGTTTCCAGGCGGAGCGGGGCGCCGGGCGGTGCCGGGGAGTGGGGCTCTGGGTCGTGTCCGGGGGGGCGGGGTGCTGGGGAGGAACTGAGGGGGTGGGGCACTGGAGGGAGTTGGAGCATCTGGGGGGTGGGGCGTTGGGTGGAGCTGGGGGCGGGGGCAGGAGACGCTGCCTGCACTGCCAGGGGCCCGCTGGGGTCTCTTGCCTTGCTCCTTGTCCCAGGGATTGGGCTGTGGCCCCCTCCCACCCGCCACGTGAGCCGCGCTTCGGCTCCCTGGCCTTCGCCATGGAACATGTCCCCTGTGAGCCCTAGGGCAGGTTCAGGACAGGGCCTGGGGGAGCGTCTCTGTGCTTTGTCTTCCCTGCCCTGGCTGGGTACTGGGGTGCAGCACCAGGCACACCTGGGCAAGGCGGATGGAAGTCTCGCTTCAACTAGGTGCCTCCTCGGCCCCCTTCCCACGTCACCAGCAGCTTGTTGGGAGGCCTGAGAGCCTGGTCTGGGTTTGTGCTGCAGGCACGTGTAGGCCGCTTGCCAGGTCTGAGGTGGGCAGCCCATCGGACATACCTTCCACACGCTGTCAGCCCCAGCCAGAGTGGGGCTACCCAGCTGTTCTGGTGGAGAGAGGTTGAGCAGCAGGCCTTGGTGTGCTAGATAGAGTGGGTCTGGCCCTCTTGTTTGCCATCACGGGATCTGGTTCCTGATACAGAACTGCCCCTGCACTGTGGACATCTCATGTGGTGTTGAGTGCTATGCGTGGGCCAGGCTCTCCACGTGCCAGTCCTGAGCTGGGAATAGCACAAGCAGCACCACTCCCACAGGAAAGCTGTGCAGCCTCGTGGGCTTCCTGTGAATTCGAATGAATTGGCCAGTAGCAAGGATTGGCTTCAGTCAGTCTTTTTGGCCCCAGTTTGCGGGTGACAAGACTGTCCTGAGTCCGTGAGCACTGATCTGGAATCTCTATTACTGCTCCAGCCAGAAGCATTGCAGTCAGGCTGAGGCCTAGGAAGCCAAGTGGGAAGCTGCCATGGGCACCTGGAAAGCCGTGGACTGCAGAGTTACACATTAATTTGGTATTTCCTCAGCAGCCTGGATATCTCTAGAGCTGAGCATCTAACCAGATGGCTGTGCAGGCGCTGAGTGGGAGCAGCATCCGTGTGGGGTGGGCAGAAAGAGTGCAGGCCAGGATGGTGATAAATCATGAGTGTTGGAGAGGGAGAGGGGGAGGGAGGCAGGAGTGGAGCTTGTGCCAAGAGGCAGGAAGCTACAGGCTGAGGAATATGAGTGCAGGTGGGGAGAACTAGTGCCTGTCCCTCTAAGCAAAGCATACATCACCTCGCCCCATGCATGGCAAGCAATCGCCAGCTTGGAGCATAGGACAGACCTGTGGCATAGCTCTGAGGACAGCCCAGTGGTCTCTAGCAATCACACACATCTCCAAGGGATGGAGCAGCACTTTTCATCCTCGGGCCTGTACCATGAATTGTCTAGTTCCCACTTCTGTCTGCACTGTGTGCTTCCATGGCCCCCCTTGGGCATTTGGCCCCGGTGCAGTCAGCACAGTTTGTAATGGCCATTTCTTGGCCTGACCACTATCATGTCCTAGAAGGCAGTTCCTGCTTAGAGGGTAGAATCCTGTGCCCTTAGCTGGCTAGCAGGAGTTCTGGAGTTAGCACTCAGGCTTGCCACTGTCTCGTGGACACTTAGTGGCTGGCTGCCACAGCCTTGGCGCATGCAAAGCAGCCTGAGGCCACATTCTGCATAGATGACACGTCTGCAGTGCTCCCCCATGTACAGAGCCAACAGGTTTTAAGAACATAAGAATGGCCACACTGGGTCAGACCAAAGGTCCATCTAGCCCAGTGTCCTGTCTGCCGACAGCGGCCAATGCCAGATGCCCCAGAGGGAATGAACAGAATAGGGAATCAACAAGTCCTCCAGCTTGACAGTATTTCGACATGATGTCAAAATAACTGCTTATAGTGTAGATGTGGACTACAGAACCATGCACCGTCTAGATCATCCCTGATAGATGCCTAGCCAACCTGCTCTTAAATCCCAGGGAGGGAGATTTCACAACCTTTCTAGGTGATGTATTCCAGTGTTTAACCACCCTGACACAAAGCTTTTCCTAATGTCCAACCTGAACTTTCCTTCCTGCAGTTTAAACCCATTGGTTCTTGCCCTATCCTCAGAGGCCAAGAAGAACAAGTTTTCTCCCTCCTCCTTGTGACACCGTTTTAGATACCTGAAAACCTTATGTCCCATCCCAGTCTTCTTTCCAAACTAAACAAGCATAATTCCTTCAGACTTCCCTCATAGCTCATGTTCTCTAGACCTTTCATCATTTTTGTTGCTCTTCTCTGGACCCTCTCCAATTTCTCCACATCCTCCTTGAAATGCGGGGCCCAGAACTGGACACAATACTCCAACTGAGGCCTGATCAGCGCAGAGTAGAGCGGAAAAATGACGACTTGTGTCTTGCTCACAACACTCCTGTTAATGCCTCCCAGAATCACGTTTGCTTTTCTTGCAATATTGTCACACTGCTGACTCATAGCTTGTGGTCCACTGTGACCCCTAGATCCCTTTCTGCCGTGCTCCTTCCTAGACAGTCACTTCCCATTGTATATGTGTAGAACAGATTGTTCCTTCCTAAGTGGAGCACTTTGCATTTCTTCTTATTAAACTTCATCCTATTTACCTCAGACCATTTGACCAGTTTGTCCAGATCATTTTGAATTATGACCCTGTTCTCCAGAGCAGTCGCAACCCCTCCCAGCGTGGTATCATCTGCAAACTTAATAAGCGTCCTCTCTATGCCATTATTTAAATTGATGAAGATATTGAACAGAACCGGTGCCAAAACAGACCTCTGTGGAACCCCACTTGTTATGCTCTTCCAATGTGACTGTAAATCATTAATAACTATTCTCTGAGAATGGTTATTCAGCCAGTTATGCACCCACCTTATAGTAGCCCCATCTAAGTTGTATTTGCCTAGTTTATTGATAAGAAGATCATGTTAGACTGTATCAAATGCCTTACTAAAATCTAGGCATACCACGTCCACCGCTTCTCCCTTATCCACAAGACTTGTTATCCTATTAAAGAAATCTATCAGATTGGTTTGACACTATTTGTTCTCTACGAATCCATGCTGGCTGTTACCTATCATCTTATTTCCTTCCAGATGTTTGCAGATGAATTCCTTAATTATCTTTCTTGCTCCATTATCTTTCCTGGCACAGAAGTTAAACTGACTGGTCTGTAGTTTCCTGGGTTGTTCTTATTTTCCTTTTTAATAGATGGGTGCTATATTTGCCCGTCCAGTCTTCTGGAATCTCTCAACTTCCATGATTTTTCAAAGATAATAGTGTGCCTATTGGAGTCTGGGAGGTGGGTGGGTGTTAGCCCATCCACATCTAAAGGATCTCCCCCCAGCCTATGGGGAGGGTCCTCTGAGCCCAGAGAACCAAGTAATTACTTGGGACAAATAAAGAAAAGAACAGGGACACGTGTGAGGGTCAAAGGGCTAAAACAAGGGAAACGGATGGGGACACCGAGCAGAGAACTCCAGACAGCGCCTACTGCCCCTCGAAGGTCTCGAGAGAGCCAGCGTACACCGCTCAGTGGACCTGTGCCCAGATACGTGAGCGGATGTTGGAACGGAAATAGGCCCCATAGTGGCAAGCCCCTCCCTCAGCCAACCTCTGCTCCCTGGTCTTATAAATTACCATCTTGGCGATAGCCAGGGGGAGGTTGACCAGGAGGTCCCGCGACTTTATGGGGCCATGGATGGTGTATGCGTAAATTAACAGGTGAAGGGAGAAGTGCAGCCAGAACCTCAACAAGAGGTTCTGGAGGAGCGGAAAGAGGGGCTGTAACCTGGCGCACTCGAGGTAGATGTGCGCCAGGTTCTCCCTCTCGCCACAGAAGGGGCAAGTGTCGGGAATGGGGCTGAACTGCACCAAATACATGCCCATGCTCACAGCTCCGTGCAGGATTCTCCAACTGATGTCCCTGGTGGGCTGTGGAACCAAGGTGGAATAGAGACTGGCCCACCGCAGCTCCCCACCCTCTATTGGTGGTAGGAGGTCCGGCCACTTGGTGTCTAGGTGGGACACAAGGGTGGGGAAGTGGAGCGTGTGAAGCACGAGTGTGTACAGGTGACTCTTTGGCACGGTTCAGAAGGGGACCGGCTGCAACACGTGCAGCCAGCTCGGGTGACGAGGGGGAGGCGGTCGAGGAGGTACACAGGGCTTAGGGCTGATGGATAGATCAGGCGGGCCAGGGGTGAGGGGCGGGCGGGGTGCACCCTCTCACAGGCTTATTGAGATAAACCCAAGCAGTGGGTGGCAAAGCATCCTTCACCTCCTGAAGCACGTGCCAGGGAATACGTAGGGTGGAGAGCCCCATGCGCTGGGCAAGCGCCCGAGGATCCACCCAGTCTCCCCAGTTGTAGTCCAGGAGGTCTCAGATCCTTGTGACTTCTGCCAGGAGCAGCCTCTGGCGCACCGAGGGGGACTCCGCCGCCTGCACACGTAGATGGGGATTGTGTAGCAGGGGCTCTGCGAGGAGGTCTGCCCCCACAGTGGCTCCCAAGGACCTGGTCGGCGCAAGCAGCTTCCAGGCCTGCAGGAGGTCCTGGTAGAAGGCCGGCAGCTCGGAGAGGTCTCGCAGAAGACCTCTCAAATAAAGGAGCTACCGGTCATATCAGAGCCCTCGGAAGCAGCGAAAGTGTGCGCCAGCGTGCTCCACGCTGGACTACCTGCATCATATAGGAGCCTCTGCAGGGCCTGGAGGCAGAGGACACGGAGCCGCATGCGCGAACATGTCAGACCCTGCCCTCCCTCCTCCAGGGGAAGATGGAGAACCCCTGCAGAGACCCAATGCAGTCCTGGCCAGAAGAACCGCAGCATCAGCTGCTGGATCTGATCCAGGAAACCCGGGGTTGGGACCAGGGTGCTGAGACGGTGCCAGAGCATGGACAGGACTAGTTGGTTAAGCACCAGTACCCTCCCACGCAGGGAGAGACACTGGAGCAGTCCCGTCCATCTCCGCAACCGCCCAGACACCCTGGACTCTAAACCTTGCCCATTCTCTGGTGGAGAGGGATGGTGGCAGAGAGAAAAATGCCAAGATAGGGAACGGACCCACGCTCCACCTGATGGCCTGAAGTGTGGGTGGGAGGGAGTTCGCCTGCCACCTTGTCCCTACCACCAGGCCAGAGCTCTTGACCCAGTTGACCCGGGCGGAGGATGCCACCAAGTAGATGGTTTGGCAGGCCTCCACCCGCACCACGTCTCCTGGATCCTGGGGAGCATGTTATCAGCGTATGCCAACAGGACCAGCTGCATCTCCGGCTCACAGAGCACCAACCCTGTCAACCTCTTGTGAAGGAGACGGAGGAAGGGCTTGATGGCCAGAGTATATAGCTGGCCTGACAGCGGGCAGCCTTGACGTACTCCCTACCCGGTGCGTTCAGGGTCCAGTTGAGCTTGACCAAGCACTATGCGGAAGCATACAGCACCCGGAGAAACCCCACAAAGCGGGGCCCGAAGCCAAAGGCCCGCAGAGTGCCCAGGAGGTACCCGTGGTCCAGCCAGTCGAACGCCTTCTCCTGATCCAAGGACAGGAGGACAAACGACAGACCATCCCTACACCCTAGCTCTAGGAGATCCCGGACCAAATAAAGGTTGTCGAAGATAGTACGGCCCAGGACGGTGTAGGTCTGGTCTGGATGGACCACGTCCGCCAGCACGGACTCGAGTCTCAGCGAGATGGCTTTGGCGATGATTTTATAGTCCATGCTGAGGAGCGAGACGGGACGCCAGTTCCTCAGATCAGAGGTCCCCCTTCTTGGGCAGCAAGGCGAGCACAGCTCACCTGCACGATAAAGGGAGGACCCCACTCTCCAAGGACTCGGCCCAGATGCTGGTAAGGTCCGGACTGAGGACGTCCCAGAACACGTGGTAGAACTCCACGGTCAGCCCGTCCATGGCCGGGGACTTATTGGTGGGCATGAGATGGAGGGCTTCTGAGAACTCGGCCAGAGAGAGAGAGGCAGCTCTAGCCGGTCCTGGTTGCCCGCGCTGACCGTCGGGAGTTCGTTCCAGAGAACTCTGCGGGCGTCGGTCAGATCCGGTGAGAAAAGGGAGGCGTAGAAGCCGTGAGCCCTCTCGTGCACTGCCACCGGATCTGTGAGGGAGGTGCTATCCTCCTCCAGAAGGCAGACGATGAGCTTTTTAGCCCTGCTCTTTTTCTCCAGGGCGTAGAAGAAGCGGGAGCCACGATCCATCTCCCTGAGGAGGTGGATGCGAGAACGAACAAAGGCACCCTAGGCTCGAAGGTCATCGAGGGCCCGAAGTTCCTCCCGATTCTCCTGGTATGTTCCGTAGAGGGGTGGATCTCTGGGGCCAGTGGCGAACCACCTCTCTAGCTCTAAAACCTCCTATTCCAACTGCTCTATCGCCGCATCCCTCCTCCGGCTGGCCCCCCCCCCCTCGGGTGCAGTCACGGCAGAAGAGCCGTGTGCGCACCTTCCCCACATCCCACCACCGCCGCACCGAGGGAAAGGCACGTCGCCGCCTGCAGCAAGCCAGCCAGAACTCCCAGAAGGATGCTACAAAGCCCACATCCTCCAGCAGGCTGTTGTTGAAATGCCAGCTGAGAGTGCAGTGCCGGAGGCCCCAGTGCCAGGGGTAATGTGGAATGACGGGAACTCCTGCCCTCTAGGATCCCCCAGGGTTCGGTGGCCGAAGTGCTGCCAGATGGCTGGGCAGTTAGTTACACCCTGGAGCAACCTGGAGGCAGGGAAAAGGGAGAGCAGCGGGTTAGAAGGGGAAGGAGAGGCCAACTGTTGTCCCTCCAAAGCATGTTGATCCCCCTCTGAGGCAGCTGGGGTTAACCCTAAAGCCTCCACCTCTTGGGAGAGGAAGGCGAGCCCACTGCCTGCCGCCACGTGGTCGCCCTTGTCGACGGCAGGATCAGCAGTCGCCCTCACAGTGGAGGTGGGGATGGTGGGAGCATCCCCCACAGACACTCCCTCTTGCAAGGACTCCGGGAGGGAGGCATTTACCCCCTCCGCAACCGCCGTGGCCACCTCAGCTGCTTCACGGCGCTGTGAAACGTCTGGGGGCTCAGAGGAAGGGATGGCTCCGACGTCCACCCCTAGAGGCACGAGGAGGGTATCCTCCCCTTCAGTAGGTGGGGTGGAACGTCGGGCTCGTTTGCGGCGCCTCCCCATGGCAACCTTCCAGCCCTCAGAGGAGGGGGGCTGGGCCCGATTGGGGGAAGAGGGCAGCGGTGGTAGGGCGCGGGAAGACAGGAGCTGGGCAGCTGGGGAAGGGGAAACCTCCCCCTGAGGTAGGCCCTGTCCGAGTCCCATCTCTGACCCCGCCGCCCTCTCCTCCGCAGGCCCGGCCTTGCCGCTTTTGGTGGTGGCAGTGGCACCCGCATGCTCGTCTGGGCCCTGCAGAGCCCGAGCAGGACCGACGACGGTCATGTTTGGAAGAGGGGCGACCCCAGGGTCTAGACTGTCAGGGCCACCAGCAATGGTGGGGCCGGTGCCCTCCTGAGTGTCAGGGGTCCTGAGTACATCTCTGAGCCGGGGCAGAGGGCAGTCCCTGCCGATGTGCCCTGTCGCCTGACAGAGAAAACACCGGGCCTCCCTCAAGGTGTAATATACCCGGTACTGGGCCCCTTGATAGGGCACCAGAAATGACCCTTCTAGGGCTTCTCCACCACACCCCGCCGGAAGGAGTTGGATTTGCACCTACCCGCGGAAGGAGAGAATGTGGCGGAGGGTAGGGTCCTTGCAGCCCAAAGGAAGGGGACTAAGGACTGACAAGGGCCTCCCCAGGGTGGAGAGGAAAGTCAATAGGGCGACATTGGGGAGGAACGGAGGAAAATACCACTGGTACGCCCAGGTCCTCCAAAGGCTCGAGTGGGACATGGACTCCTCCCACCGCCAAACCCTTCTCCACCGCTTCCTGGGCGGCGGCCTCCGACACCAGGAAGAATACCACATTCCCGAACATCTTGGAGGCTGCCACCACGGCTGCGGGCCCCACCACGTGTGCCAACGCCCGCACGTAGGTCTCCATGTGGGGCGAGGCGGACACCAGGAGGCAACAGACCCCGTGCCTCCTGGTCAGGGTGGGGAAGAGGCCGTGGCCGCTGGGGATGGAATTCTGGAAGGTGGCTTCGGTGGATCAGGAGGCAGCAGGCAGGGGGGTGGCAGCTACCTGGGCGTACGCCCTGGGGGCCGGGATACCGTCGCCCCCAGAGCTGGTGGAAGAAACAGGGGGACAGGAAAGAGGGGAAGCCACGGCCGAGGCTGTGGCAGGGGGGTTAGCCTTCGCCACAGGAGGTTTTGCCTTCTGGGCGGGGCTCTTGCCCTTCTTGGTCCCCTGGCCCTTCCTGCCCTTCAGTGAGGCTTTCTTGGTGGTGACACCGGTGGCAGAAGGTGCTGCGGAAGGAGCAGTCGGGATTCTGGAATCCCCGTCCATGTCCACCACTTCCGCTGCATGAGTGGGTGGCCCGGCAGCCTCAGAGGGTTCAGCGTTCATAGATGTGGTGAGGGGAGATGGGCAAGGGGTGGCAGGGGCGTCACACGACTGCCCCTCCATTTTGTTCATGGATGGAGGGGTGGGGGGGGGGGGGAGACAGGAACAGACAATTAGGGGAGACCAATAGTGCCAGGGGGTGGATCAAGGAGCAGGGAAGAGGGAGGGAGAGAAAGGCTCACCACTCCCCCCGCTAGGCTGGTAGCGGGATGAGAGGGCAGCAACGCACATAGGAGGAAGGGGGGGGGGTAAAAGGAACAAGGGGTACAGCTCCCAGCACAGGATGGTCAGAGCGGCTCCTCCGGCTGCACTGGGAATGTGAGGGGGTTAATTATTTGAAAGACATGTGGGAAGTGAAACAGTGCATGGGGGGAGGGTGACTAAAGAAAAGTGGGAGGCTCAGGCACCAAACAAGATCACAGAGGGGGGCATGGGCACACAAGAAGAGGGGAGGGGAATGTAGGCTGTGAGGAGGGGCCTGCTCAAGGAAGCAGGGGGGCAGCAAAACACTGCTGAGTGGGGAAGGAAACTAGTGTGCCCACGGGCACCTGAGTGGCAGGCCCATAGCACCTGCTGCAGGACCAAACAGAGCAAAGGAGGGTTGGGGAGGCAAGCAGTGGGGCCAAGGATGGAAATGGCCCCTGCAGCACCTGGGGTTGGGGAGGGGGCAGCAGCAGCAGAGATGCAGGGGAGACAGCGGGGGGCAGAAGGAGCCACCCCCACAAAAGCTGTACCAGCTGCCACCTAGAGGCCCAGATGACAGGAGGCACCTCACAAACACCCCAAACTTGTGGAGGGGAAGGAAGAACCCCAGGAGCTGTTGTAAAGCAGCCCCCTTACCTCCTCTACTCCAGAGGGTGTAGCAGCCGCAGGAACGGTGAGGTCCAGGCCTGCAGCAGTGAAGAAAGGGGCCAGGCAGTCCCCAAAAAGATGGAAAATGGGGGTCCTCCTCCCCCCACCCAGGGTGAGGACAGCAGAGGCCCCCCTATCCACCACCACACCCCCAGCAGCTCCTGCAGCCACCTGAGAGATGGGGGGGAAGGAAGCTGCCTGCAAACAGAGCAGGCAGAGAGAAAAGGGAACCTGGCCCAGAATGCAGCCAGGGCCTGCCTGCCACAACCCCAGTAGCCCCTCCCACACCCCTCCCCCCAAAAAAGGGGAGGGGTGCAAGGGAAAAAAAAGCACAAAAAGCCCAGACCAGCAGCCTGCTGTACTCAGTAGAAGAGAAGTTCCTCTCTCTGCCTCAAGGTCACTTGACAGGGCAGGTTAGAGGGCTGGATGGAAGGGGAGAGAGGAAGCTCTTCAAAAAGGAAAAAAACCCAGCAATGGCCCTGGCTAATCAGGGGCAGCTGAGACAGCGCTGCTATAAATCAATTAAGGGGTAGGTGAACTGATTTCAGGCTGCCATGGGACTTCTTTAAAAACCTTCCCTGTGAGTGAGGGTAGGAGAGAGTGGAGAAGGAGAGTGGAGGTGAAGAGGAAGGAACAACAGATTAGACTCAGAGGAGCTGAGCAGAACAACATCAGCACTGCTAAAGGCTACAGGGGGAGGTGAGGGACTCTGACAGTGAGTGTTTGGAGGCTCCCTTCCCCCCAGGTGTCCAGAAACTTCAGCTGGTGGCTGAGGACTGTTTACTCAGCCCTGACTGGCCAGGGGCATCAGCCCCAACATCCCTTTGTTTTGCCAGGGGACAGAAGGCCAAACACCAAGAGAAGGCAAGTGGGACTTGTACCACGCCCCCTGAACTGCAGGATAGTGGGCTGAACAGGGGTCTGGGACCCAGGAGTGGGACTGACCCTGCCAAACATGGTGTCAGGAGTGGGATCATTTTGCTGCTGTAAGACTTCACAGCGGACCCACCCAGTGCCAGCTGGGCTGCCCTGGTAAGAAGGGAGTAAAGCAAGATGGAGGATGTCATGAAGGTGCTTATACAAGCCACTGCAGCACAGCAAGAAGCTACCAGGGTTCAAGCAGCTGCTCAGTGGGAGTCAGTGCAGCTACCACAGGAAACAAACCAGCTGCTGATGAGCCAGGCTGTCCAGGATCAAGCCGCCCTGCAGGACGACATAATGCAGCTGAAGGCTCTGACCAGTTAGCTGCACAGCCCAGACAGAGCTCGGTCCCTGCAGGCCTGCAGTTACTTCCAGAAAATGACAGGGGAGGACAATATGGAGGCGTACCCAGAAGGCCAAACACCAAGAAAAGGCAAGTGGAACTTGTACCACTGCTCCTGAAATGCAGGATAGTGGGCTGAACAGAGGTCTGGGACCCAGGAGTGGGACTGACCCTGCCACAATAGATAAAGGCTCAGATAACTCCTCTATCAGCTCCTTGAGTATTCTAGGATGCATTTCATCAGGCCCTGGTGACTTGATATCTCACATCCCTACCCTGTAAGATTCAGGCATAATCTGAAACTGTTTTAAAACCAAATCCTTGAATTTACCATAGTTTGAGCATCAGCAATAGGCATCTTATTGAATATGTCCAAGGCTTTCCCAGTCAGTTTTGCATCCAGAGTGGTAACTTTCTGATCCTCAGGAATTGCATGGATCGTGCAGAGTTTTTCAAAGGTAATGACATTCAGCAATGTCTGGAGATTCATCATAAACTAGACAAAAAGGTCAATCCCACTTGTGGATTTTTGGAGAGGTGGATCCTGCTGCATTGGGGTGCTGACTCTTCAAGTCCAGTACAGCCAGTTCATGCAGTTTTTCTTTCTCCCTGTCCTCTTGAGTGTTTGGTTAAATACTGGAATAAGTTGCCCAGGGAGGTTGTGAAATCTCCATCTCTGGAGATATTTAAGAGCAGATAGATGTCTAGATGGTGCTTGGTCCTGCTGTGAGGGCAGGGGACTGGACTCAATGACCTCTGAGGTCCCTTCCAGTTCTAGTATTCTATGGTTCTATGATAGAGCAGCCTTTTGGACTTAGCTCTGAAACTGAAGAATTGGGAGCCCAGAGAGATCTCATGG
Source organism: Rafetus swinhoei (assembly GCA_019425775.1). NCBI lineage: Eukaryota > Metazoa > Chordata > Testudines > Trionychidae > Rafetus > Rafetus swinhoei. The sequence continues at coordinate 258,920 of CM033435.1, read as the reverse complement.
GCAGCTTTCTGGGCTTCTAATTCTTTCTGCTTCAGTTCCAGGATTAAACTCTAGACTTCCATAACTCTCATGGGCAGCCTTTTCCCTTGCAGTTTGTGCTTCTCTCTCAAGTCTCCTTAATTCCATTTGTCTTTTGTGCTCATTTTTCTCCTCTGCAACTTGGGTTCAATGGAGTTCTAGTTTCTTTTAAGCCTCACTCACTCATTTTCCTGCCTCCATTTCCCTTAAACAAAATAAGCAAACAGAAGATAAACCAGTAACCACTTCTTTTGTTCCGCAGTCAGCACAATTAAAACACACTTAAAATCACTGCTAGCATGCAGAGCAACCAGCTGTGCATGCTACCCTGCTTGACTACACCACTGTGACGGGTAAGACCATAGAAGTTCCCTTGGGATTGTCTCCCAGTGTGCTAATCATGCTACTGACACCTGCCTTCCTGACCCCACAACCCTGTCCTGCTGGGCCAGATCCCCCGGTGTCCCCCAAACAAGGTGCAGATTTGGGGTTACCATCCTCTCCCTGCAGAAAAACACAGATAGTGAAACAGTTTAGCTTTGGGAAGACTCAGCTTTAAGGCTCAGCACTCAGAAAATGAACCCCCATATGGGACCAAACCCCCAAATAAATCCATCTTACCCTGTGTACAAGTTTTACATGTTATAAAAGCTCATAAGGAGATCCACCCCCTTAATGAAAGAGAGAGATGCACAGTGATTGCTCCTCCCCCAGGTAACAATTATTTAAAATGGGCTTGATTAAAAACAAGAGTTTTAGTACGTGTAAAGTGTCAGATTTAAGTGGTCGCAAGTGAAAACAGTCAGATCAAAATAAGTTATTAAATTAACATGAATAAAAGTGCTTAACTTGTTCTAATCCACTAAGAAAAATGTTATATGCAAATTCTTACTCTAAACAGCTGCTCTCATGGAAAAACTTCAAGTCAGAGTTGATTTTTATTCTGGCTTGGGTCTACAACCTTTCAGAGTACTTCAAGTATCTTCTTAGGGCATGGTCTCCAACCTTTTTAACCACAAGATCATTTTTTAAAATTTAAGTGCAAAGTAAGATCTACCTCAAATCCAAATACCCTCCCACTCTTCTCTGCGACCTCACTCTGCTCACTTCATCCCCCTTCCTCTCCTATCCTCACTCACTCTCACCAGGCTGGGGTAGCAGGTTTGGGATGCAGGCTCTAGTCTTAAGCCAAGGGGTGTGGAGTGTAGCTCAGGAAGGGGGATTGGTGTCCGGGAGGGGTTTCAGGGTGCAAGCTCTGTGAAGGAGTTTGGGTGCAGGGGGACTCATGTCTGGGGCAGGAGGTTGGATGCAGTAGGAAGTTCAGGGCTGGGACAGGTTCAGGAAGCAGGCTCTGGCTGGGCACCATTTAACTGAGACTGCTTCCGAGTGGTGGAGCAGTGGAGTTAAGGCAGGCTTACTCCTGCCCTGGCCCTGCACCACTCCTGAAAGCAGCTGACACGTACAGCAGTGGCTCCTTGGTGCCATGTGCTGCCCCTCATCTACAGGCACTGAGCCCACAGCTTCTACTGGCCACAGTTCCCCATTACTTATCAATGGGCGCTGCAGGAGCGGTGTCTGCAGGCAAGGACAGCATGTGGAGACCCCCTGCTCTGCCTCTCTCAGGAGCTGCAGGGACATACCAACCACTTCCAGGAGCAGCTATTACTCCAGCCGTGACAGGTTAGGCACTTTAGAACTCACTACTCAAAGAATTAAACTTAAGCATAAGAGAGAAATGAAAATTATGAAATGCACAGACCAGTCAAAAAAAAACAAAAGTAACACACTTTGCAAGCAGTAAAAGGAGTAACAACAACCCCGCACATATGTGTTTGGTCAGGAGAGGGAAGGCCAGTCTGTGTTTGTGAGAATGACAGACACACACAGTGTGTGAGTGACAGAGATTTGCATTGCCAAGCTCTCTCTGTCCCCTTCTGTCTGTGTGGAGATAGGGTACAGGAGTAGGGGGAGGAGGGCCACCCTGACTTCAGCACCCCCCATCTCCCTCTCACACCCACACAGCAAGCAGGAGGCTCCCAGGGGGGCAGCTCCAAGGCGGAGGGCAGGAGCAGCATGACAGTAGGACCTAGGTGGAGGAGCAACTGAAGTGCCAGTGCCTAATAGCTTCCTGGCCAAACCAGTCAGGATCACCTGTCAGAGGCTCCAAGATCTGCTGGCAGATCCCAAACTACTGGTTGGTGACCACTGTCTTAGGGTATGCCTGGCAGTTTCAAAAGCCAGTTGAAGACAAAAGCCTGATTGCTTCTCCTTGCTTAAATAGACTTTGCCCTGGGTGGGAACCTTTGTTCCACCCCTCAGCCCCTGGGAAAAATACCAGGTTCAAGATGAATTCCAGTATCAGGCAGCATGGTCACATGTCTTTCTAGGATCACCTACAGTTTGGGCTTACAGGAAAAACATGACCATGCACGGGTTTAAGTTAGGGATGTCAACGTCTAGTTAACCACATGATTAACTGATAAGCCTCGGCCCACGATTGATTGAGGGAGCACAGCCAGTCAATTGCAAGGTGTTCCCCACCCCTAACAAGGAGCCCGCACTGGTGCTACAGCCTCCCACAAAAATGGAGCTAGCTCCAGCTTTCTGCAGCGTGGGGGTGAAGTCCTGTGGCTCCATGCCAGATCCGGCTTCTCAAGAAGTGCACGCTGCTCCTCCCCTCCTCACAATAGCGGGTGCTTCCTGAGAAGTCAGATCTGGCACGGAGCCTGGGGATGCCCCCTCACGCTGCAGGAAGGAAGGAAGGCAGGCAGCCAGCATGGGGAAGGAAGGGAAGACAAGAATGCACGTGCTTCTCCCCTGCCCGCAACTGCATGCATGCTTTCTTGTCTTCCCTTCCTTCCCTGTGCCCTGGGGAGGTGTGTGTGGGGGGTGTTAAGATGGCAGTGCAGGATCCAGAGCAGCTAGATTTCTCAAAGGAGCCACACATGCTTCGTCCAGCACTACCCACAGATCCTACCCCAGCGATCCTCTTCCTTGGAGACCCCCAGGTACTAGATGAGCTGACAGTGCCCCCTCTCCCCTAGCCAGACCCCCACCAGCACCCTGTCTCTGCCCCCCCTCCTCTGGCCAGACACCCACGAGCACTCTGCCCCCTGTCAGATCCCTAACAGCACCCTGGCCCTGCCCTCTGGCCAGACCCGCACCAGCACCCTGCCCCTGTCTAGACACCATCCAGTACCCTGGCCAGACACCATCCAAAGCACCCTGTCCCCTGATCAGACACCAGGGGGAAAGCCGACAGGTGTGGAGGAGCACATGGATTGGACAGACACATCTATTAGGGGAGGTTCTATTAATAGAGCTGCTCTATGCTCTAGTCAGGAGGAAAGGATGGAAGTATGGCTCAGATCAAATGAGAGAGACTCTTTTTCATTTGATTGTAACATCAGGAAATGGCAGACAGATAAATAGTGACAAATTATTAAAGTGCTTATACACAAATGCTAGAAGTCTAAATAGTAAAATGGGTGAACTCGAGCAGTGTTTCTCAACCAGTGATATGATTACCCTTAGGGGTACTTGAGAGAAGTCTGGAGGGTACATCAACAACTGAAATTTGGAGAACTGAATTTTTGTTTAAAGTTTTACAGCGTTTTATTATTTTTGTACTTTTTACACCCAAAAATTTCAGCGTGCACCCAGCTACAATTAAGTTGTTTAAACAAATATGTTACAACGGTAGAAAAAAATGTGTCTGAAAACTGTAGGTACTGGGGGTACTTCTTATTTTTTTGAAAAAGGGGTACTTTATAAAAAAAGATTGAGAAACACTGAACTAGAGTGCCTAGTTTTAAAGGAGAATATTGATATAATAGGCATCACGGAAACTTGGTGGAATGAGGACAATGAATGGGAAACAGTCATACCAGGGTACAAAATATATCGGAAGGACAGAGCAGGTCATGCTAGTGGAGAAGCGGCACTATACGTGAAAGAAAATGTAGAATTAAATGAAGTAAAATTCTTAAATGAGCCAAAATGTTCCATAGAATCTCTATGGACAGTAATTCCATGCTCCAATAATAAGAATATAGCTATAGGGCTGTATTATTGGCCATGTGATCAGGACAATGATAGTGACTATGAAATGCTAAGGGAGATTAGAAAGGCTATCAAAATAAAAAGCTCAACAATAGTGGGGAATTTCAACTATCCCCATACTGACTGGGTACACGTCACCTCAGGATGGGATGCAGAGATAAAATTTCTTGATAGGTTAAACGACTGCTTCTTGGAGCAACTGGTTCTTGAACCCACACAGGGAGAGGGCTATTCTTGATTTAGTCCTAAATGGAGTGCAGGATCTGGTCCAAGTGGTAAATATAACTGAACCGCTTGGAAATAGTGACCATAATGTAATACAATTTAACATCCCTGTGGTGGGAAAAACACCTCAGCAACCCAAGACTGTGGCACTTAATATCAGAAAGGGGAACTACACAAAAATGAGGACGTTAATTAAACAGAAATCAAAAGGTACAATGGCAAAAGTAAAATCTCTGCAAGATGCATGGAAACTTTTCAAAGACACCATAATATAGGCCCAACTTAAATGTATACCCCAAATTAAAAAACACAATAAGGCTGTGTCTACATTGCATGCTTCTTGTGCAAGAACAGCTGTTCTTGTGCAAAAACTTGCCAGCTGTCTACACTGCACACGTGTTCTTGCTCAAGTAAATTTACAGTATAGCTTCGGAAAACAGGGCTTCTTCTGGAAGAGTTATTCCTCTCCCCACGAGGAATAAGCCCTCTTGCACAAGAGCTCTTCTAGAAGCGGGCAGTGTAGAGAGGCAACATGAATTTCTTGCACAGGAAGCCCCTATTGTTAAAATGGCCATCAGAGCTTTCTTGTGCAAGAGAGTGTCCACACTGCCATGGATGCTCTTGCGCAAAAACACATGGCCGTGTGGATGCGCTCTTGTGGAAGATTTTTTGCACAAGAACTCTTCTACAAAACAGTTCTTGCGCAAAAAGCCTGCAGTGTAGACGTAGCCTAAGAGAACCAAAAAAGTGCCACCACGGTAAAAGAAGCAGTGACAGATAAAAAGTTATATTATAAAAAGTGGAAGTCAAATCCTAGTGAGGAAAATAGAAAGGAGCATAAACTTTGTCAAATTAAGTGTCAAAATATAAGAAAATCCAAAAAGGAGTTTGAAGAACAGCCAGCCAAAAACTCAAAAAGTAATAGCAAAATGTTTTTTAAGAGTACATCAGAAGCAGGAAGCCTGCTAAACAACCAGTGGGGCCCTTGGATGATCGAGATGCTAAAGGAGCACGCAAAGATGATAAAGTCATTGGAGAGAAGCTAAATGATTCTTTCCTTCAGTCTTCACGGCTGAGGATATAGGGGAGATTCCCAAACCTGAAGCCATTCTTTGTAGGTGACAAATCTGAGGAATTGTCCCAGATTGAGGTGTCATTAGAAGAGGTTTGGGAACAAATTGATAAACTTAACAGTAACAAGTCACTGGGACTGGATGGCATTCACCCAAGAGTTCTGAAAGAAATCGTGGAACTATTAACTGTGGTTTGTAACCTATCCTTTAAATCAGCTTCTGTACCTAATGATTGGAAGATAGCTAATGTGATACCAAAATTTAAAAAGGGCTCTAGAGGTGATCCTGGCAATTACAGACCAGTAAGTCTAACATCAGTACTGGGCAAATTAGTTGAAACTATAGTAAAGAATAAAATTGTCAGACACATGGATGAATATAATTTGTTGTGGGAAAGTCAACATGGTTTCTGTAAAGGGAAATCATGTCTTCCTAACCTGCTAGAGTTCTTTGAGGGGGTCCAGTGGAAGTAGTATACTTAGATTTCCAGAAAGCCTTTTACAAGGTCCCTCACCAAAGAAAGGCTCTTAAGTAAAGTAAGTTGTCATGGGATAAGAGGGAAGGTCCTTTTGTGGATTGGTAACTGGTTAAAAGACAGGAAACAAAGGATAGGAATAAATGGTAAGTTTTCTGAGTGTAGAGATGTAACTAGTGGGGTCCTGCAAGGGTCTGTCCTGGGACCCATCCTATTGAACTTATTTATAAATGATCTAGACTAGAGAAAGGAGAAAACAGGGAAGTGGCAAAATTTGCAAATGATACCAAACTGCTCAAGATAGTTCAGACCAAAGCAGACTGTGAAGAACTTCAGAAAGATCTCACCAAACTATGCAATTGGGCAACAAAATGTCAAATGAAATTTAATGTTGATAAATGTAAAGTAATGCACATTTGTATATATAGTTGGGATTAGGTTTTCCATATGATGGGAACTAATTTGGCCACAACTACTCAAGAGAGAGCTCTTGGGAGTCATTGTGGAAAGTTCTCTGAAAACATCCACTCAGTGTGTAGCAGCAGTCAAAAAAAGCAAATAGAATGTTAGGAGTCATTAAAAAAGGGATAGAGAATAAGACAGAAAATATCTTATTGCCTCAGTATAAAAGTATGGTACGCCCATATATTGAATACTGTATACAGATGTGGTCGCCTCATCTCAAAAAATATATATATTGGCTTTGGAAAAGGTTCAGAAAAGGGCAACAAAAATGATTAGGGGTTTGGAACGGTGCCCATATGAAGAGAGATTAAAAAGACTTGGACTTTTCAGCTTAGAAAAGCGGAGACTACGGGTATGTCTACACTTGCACCCTTTTTCAAGAGAGGCATGCAAATGAAAACATTCGAAATTGCAAATGAAGTGGGGATTTAAATATCCTGCGCTTCATTTGCATAATCACGTTATGGCGCTATTTCAAAATAACAGACTCTGTTAAGATGCGGTTATTTCGAGAGAAAACCCTTCTCTCGAAATAACTGGTAAACCTCATTGTATGAGGAATAAGGGTTATTTCGAGAGAAGGGTTTTCTCTCGAAATAACCGTGTCTTAACAGCATCTGTTATTTCAAAATAGCGGTATTTTGAAATAGCGCCATAATGCGATTATGCAAATGAAGTGCAGGATATTTAAATCCCGGCTTCATCTGCAGTTTTGAATGTCTTCATTTGCATCCCTCTCTCGAAAGAGGGTGCAAGTGTAGACATACCCTACGGGGGGGATATGATAGAGGTCTATTAGATCATAACTTGTGTGGAAAAAGTGAATAAGGAAGTTATGTATTTATTCCCACAATATATGAACTAGGGGGTCACCAAATGAAATCAATAGGCAGCAGATTTAAAACAAACAAAAGGAAGGTTTTTTTTCACTCAGTGCACAGTCAATCTGTGGAACTCCTTGCCAGAAGATGTGGTGAAGGCTAAAACTTTAACAGCGTTCAAAAAAGAGCTAAATACATTCATGGAGGTTAGGTCTATCAATGGCTATTAGCCAGGACGGGTAGGAATGGTTCTCTGGTAGTGGGAGACAGGACGGATCACATGGGGATTACTTGTTGTGATCCCTTCCTCTGGGGCATCTAGTATTGGCCACTGTCGGCAGACAGGATACTGGACTAGATGGACCTTTGGTCTGACCCAGTATGGCTGTTCTTATGTACCATCAAGCACCCTGCCTCCTGACCAGACACCCACCAGCACCCTGCCTTCTGGTCAGACACCAACCAGCACCCTACCCCCTGGCCAGAGACCCACCAGCACCCTGCTCCTGCTCCCTCCCTCCTGGTCAGACACCTACCCCCAGCTTGCTCCTGTACCCTATTTTCCACCAAGATTCTGCACCCCCATCCCTATCCCACTCACTGTCAGCCTTGTCCCGTACACTGGATCCTTCATTTTTGGCCCCACTTCAGAGTGTGGGGGGGCCCACAAAATCCACTAGCCCTGGAACCACAGAAGAATTAATCTGGCCTGAGGCCTTGAACTTCAGTCCTACCTTCCCTCCTGCCCCCTGCATGGGGCTGGAGTGCTAGTGGAGGGAGATCTCTCAATTGGGGCCTGTAATGGAGTCTACCCACTTGTGACCGCCCCTCTGTGGCCAAGAGATGTCTCACAAGGTCTTAGCCTGATCAGCTTTAAGCGTATGGCCAGTCTTTGGCCACCGGACATGGGCCTTGCCCTGGTCTAGGTTCAGTTCACACTGGGAGCTGGCCACAGTGCTAGTCTCCCAGTCAGGATATAGACCTGGCTGGGTGGAGCTCCTGAAGGGAACTGCCAAGCCCTAGCCCTGTAGCTTCTTTTATACCCATCTGCTGAGTCCTGATAGGCTGACAGAGAAACAGCCACTCTATGATGCCTGGAGGACCTATTCTCTGCTCCTCTTGCTGGGATGGGGAGCGGCAAGGCTACTGGCCTCCTGTAGGGGGCGTCGGGGCCTAGTCCAGCCCATCACAGAGCCACATCAGTGAGGCTTGGGGGGCTTTGGAGGGTTTTTTTTACAATCACTTGTGTGGCCCCCGACTGGTTTTTATGTGGGTCAGTGGCCCCTGACCCAAACAACATTCCCTGCCCCTCCTATAAATAAAGACAATGCTGAAACATTTTGTGTTGGACATAATCTTTTATTTAAAAGCTCCCAATTGGGGCCAAGCCCCCATCTGGCTGCAGCATCATAACACTCCTGCACCCCCCACAGACCCCAACTCTGAGCCCATCATACACCTGAACCCCCTTCCCTGAGCTCATCACATCCCCAAACTCCTGCACCCCCACATCCCCAGTCTTCTGTCACAACACTCCTGCACCATCCATACATTGCAAATCTGTGTCCTGAGCCCATCATACTCCCAACCTCCCCCCCTGCCCTGAGCCCCTCATATATCCCAACCCAAACTCCTGCATCCCCACAAGCCTGTGGCTTGCTCAGCACCCCAACCCTCCACCTGATTCTAACACTCTCCAGCCTGGAGCCACCATCTCCTTCTCCACCTCCTCCTGCACCCAAATTCCCTCCCAGAGCTTGCACCTCTCACCCCTTCCCACACCCAAACCCCTCATTCCCACCCCAGGGCCCCCACCTCCTGTCTCAACCCAGTGAGAGTGAGTAAGGGCTGGGGACAGCAAGTGATGGAGAGGAGGAGAATGGAGAGGGTGGGGCCTCAAGGAAGGGATAGGGTCTTGTGGAAGGGATGGGGTAGATCTTGGCTTGCCTTGACATTTAAAAAGTGATCTTGGGTGTAAAAAGGTTGGAGACCACTGGCCTAGGCTTATCAGTCAATCCTATTGACTATATGCATTCTCCCCTTGCTGCTGCTGATACAGAGGCAGTAAGGGGCAGGGAGGTGGGAGCTGGCTCCCCATGAGCACCAGATCCTGCAGAGCCACATGCCCCTCCCCCACACCACTGCCTCTCATAGAGAGGCAGCAGCCCATATGCACGGGGAGCTGGTTTTTAAGCTAGTTCTCCATGCGTGCCGGCTGCACAGAGCCGCCTGCCCCCCCCTTGCTGCCTTCCACAGCAGTGGGGGGCAGGCAAGATACAGTGCTCAAGGGAAGTGGGCTATTCCCTGCCCCTCCATGCTGGCAGAAACAGCAGTGTAGGGGAGGGGAGGCTGCCGCAGAACAGTATCTGTCCACAGGCTTGCTGCAGACAGAGGCTGCTCTGTGGGATGCTGGCGCAGCCTTTGTCCGTGGGGAACTTGGACCCCCCCCAGAGAGAGGCTGCTGCCGCTTGGAGCTGCTGCCTCTGTATCAGAGGGTATGTCTACACTACAAAGTTAATTCGAAATAGCAGTTATTTCGAATTAACTTTAATAGCGTCTACACAGGCAAACTGCTATTTCGAAATGAATTTGAAATAGTAGAGCCCTTATTTCGAATTTGGTAAACCTCATTCTACAAGGAGTAACACCAAATTCGAAATATCTATTTCGAATTAAGTGCTGTGTAGACACTTAATTCGAAATAGGGGGCCTCCAGCCCTTCCCAGGGAGCCCTGGTGACCACTCTGGGCACAACCAGGAAAACTTACTCCCCACTGCCCCAGCCCCGGAGACACTAAAGGGATAGACCCTGGCCACAGTGCCTGTGCCAGCTCCAAGCCTGCCAGCCCAGAGCCAGCAGTGGGCACCGGGGCCCCTGACCCAGTGGCCCCAAAACATGAGCCAGCAAGCCACTGGCAGCCAGCCCTCCACCACTCCCCAGGAACAGTCTGCCAGCTCCCAGGAGCCTGACAGGGGCTGGAGAAGGCGGGCGCCTTCCTGGTCCAGGGTGGAGATCATGGACCTTATTCAGGTTTGGGGGGGATGCCCCCAACGTCCAAGATCTCTGCACTAGATGGAGGAATGCGGCCATCTATGGCAGGATAGCTGCCAGACTGGCAACCAAAGGCCACATGCGAACCCAGGAGCAGGTTAGCGTGAAAGTCAAGTTGGTCTGGTGAGACCCCCCAACCCTGAGCTTCCCTTCCCCCTTCTTCCCTTTGCTTCCCCCTTCCAGCTCCCTCCTCCCAGGTTTCCCCTTCCCCTCTCACACCCTCTCTCTTCCCCTCTCCCACCTCCTTTTCCCAGTCTCCCCAGAGGTTCATTTCCCCCCCCAGTTTTGTTCAATAAACCCAGTTTGTATTTTTGAACAAACGTGTCTTTTATTTGACATCAGGAAGGGGGGCTAGGGATGGGTAAGTGTAAGGACGTGAGGGAGGAATGGGGCACGAGCCCCGGGTGGGGAGGACCTGGGAGGCTCTGAGGGCTCCTCGGGGTGGACGCTCTCCCTTAGGGCCTCCTGGATCCTGACAGCACCCTGATGGACCCCCCGGATGGCAGCCTGCAGCAAGTGCAGCCGGGCTGATGGCAACGACCCCACGAAACGCACCGGCATGCACAGGGGCAGCTCTGGCTCTATGTGGCCGAGTGCTGTGGTGTCCCTCATCGAGGTAGACAAGCAAGCGGGGAACCCTGAGAACTGTCTGTCCGGGGTGGCGGTAGGGTCCCTTTAAGCACGGAGCTCAGTTAGCCTCAGGCAGCAGCCCCACACACTCAAGTCCTAACCTGATGCCCTGCCGGCAGTGGTTCCGGCCAGCCTTAACTTCGGTTCAGGGTCCACTCAGTGTGGACGCGCTATTTTGAAATAGCAAAACGCTATTTCGAAATAGTTTTTGTGTATAGATGTGTTATTTCAAATTAGCTTAATTCAAATTAACTATTTCAAATTAAGTAAACTCGAAATAGTGCTGTAGTGTAGACATACCCAGAGGCAGCAGCGCAGGGTGGCCAGCTGAGAGCTGGTCTGCACGGGAAGCCAGTTTTTAAACCAGTTCCTCTCACAGACTGGCTCCTGCTTGCCACCCCATGCTGCTGCCTCTGATAGAGAGTCAGCAGTACAAGGTGGCAAGGGGCTCCCTGGGAGTGGGGCAAGGAATGCACTGGCTACTGGCCCTGCCCCAGGGACTATCGAATAATCATGTATCTACTAAAATTTGATGTGGTTACACAATTATCCAATTACTCAATATCTTACATCCTAGTTTGAGTACTGAATCATTAAGTACTGGAATATCAGTAATAGCCCTCATTAGCACATTTAGAATTATAAACAGATTCACACTTCATATTTCTAACTTCACATACAAGAATGATACATGCACAAAAATAGGCTATACAAATTCAACAGCCATATGGAGGGCGGCTGCTCCATTGGCTGGGGCCAGCACTGCATGGAGGACGGACGGGGCCAGCACCACGTGAAGGGTGGCTGCTCCGGCGGCTGGGGTCAGTGCTGCATAGAGGGCAGCTGCTCCGGTGGCTGGGGCTGACGCTGCATGGAGGCACTGCTTTCATGTAGCCAGGGGAGGTACCACAAACAAAAGGCATGAGTGCCACCCCTCTGAGTACTGCAAGGCAAAAGGTGTAATGCAGACATGTATTTTAAACAACCATGGTTACAGTAAGTAGCCATTTCTTTTAATTTGTGCCAAAGAAAAATACTCTATTCCTACTTTATCTTGCACAAAAGACAGACTTGGGAGAGTCTGTTTATAGTGTGACCATGATACACTGAATTGCAGTTAAACATTTGGCTAAACAGAATTAATTTATGCCCCTGAAGATTGTGTTTTGCTCACTTACGTTTCAAAACTGCCATCTGGGAAAAGACATGAACCCAAAAAGTGGATATCACCACATCATCCTGTTTTTGGTTGGATTTAGAGAGCTCTGACAGAATTCTCACTTTTGCTTTCTGAGCCTCTCCACAAAACTACCTTTGGCAAGGTGATTTGCTGTTTTTTCTGAATGTCAAACTTACACTACAAACTGACCTAGCCTGGTTGCTTTCTGGAAATCCCAGACAGCATTAAGGCTTCAAAATCTGTATTTCAGCGATGGGGACTCCAAGATAAGGTTTCCTAATTTTTAAAAAGATTCAGATGATCTCAGAAACCTTTTGATATTCAGGGTTGTTCATATTTTATATGCTATTAATTTTGCTCTCCCTTATCAGGTACTTCTGTCAGTTTCATTTTTTATGGATAAAGTCAGCTCTGACCAACCGATGCCTCGGTTTGCATTCAAAAACATTTAGTTTGCTCTGCCAATCCCTCAGAATCCATTCTGATATCTTCTAATATCAGAAAGCAGTTACCTCATTTTTTTTGTTGCAAAGCAGTTTCAGAATTAATCTCCATTTGAGAACTTCACTCTTTTCTAGTTGCCATTTACATCATCTGAATGCCTTCACCTAGGTTGGCATATTTATTTCACCAGCACTGGCAATCAGAGTTGACATCAATGAATGTTAACATCCCTGCAATTTTTGAACACATTGGAGCATCAAGTTATTCATAAACTGATTGACCATGACATAAACTCACTCTGCTCATGGATGAAAAATCTTAAGAGGGAACGCTGGTCACAATCAAAATATAGCACATCTGCCACCTGTCAGTTAGGACAGCAACCCCGTCTAAGAAGGAAATCAGGTTGGTTTGGCATGATTTGTTCTTGAAAAATCCACTCAGGCTATTCTTATAATCCTCCATTGCTTACAAACTGTTTAATGATTAGTTCCAATATTTTTACAGATATTGAAGTTGGGATGACTGTGGTAGGAAGTTTATTGTTCCTCAGTACCTCTTTGCACTCTTTTTTAAAGGGGAGTACTAAATGGCCCTTCCTCTAGTACTCTGGGACCTCTTCTGTTTTCTCAGATTACTCAACCGGGGGAGTTTGGCAACAGGGCTGCCCAAACTGGCCTGTGGTGGCAACACCCCCAAAAGGAGCAGGTTACAAGATGGTCTTCACCCCTAGCAGTGCCTCCTTGTCCAGCACGAAGAGCAGCTCAGGCCTACACCTTGCTGCAGCTGCAAGTGGCTCCGGATGGACAGTCACCTCTCACCTCCGCTCTGTTCCTGGGAGCGCTGGGCCTGGCGGGGAGCTCTCCAGCTGGGCTGAGGAGCGAGGCTGGTCCTGCAGCAGACACGGTCCGCACCCACGGCCGCGCGGGACACCTGTGGCCACCCTTAGGCGCAAACATACCTCCAGGCACGAGCACATGCCACGCGCTTGGGGCGGGGCAGGCGGAGCGAGGCTCCCATTGGCCAAGAAGCTGTGCCTACTCCAGCGGATGGACTCTCAGGATCCAAGCAAAGGCAGCTTCTATTGGAGGAGCGCTGGGTGACGTTAGAGATGGGCCGAACTTCTTTGGAGGAGCATGCGCACGCTCTGCGATGGGCGGGCCCGACTGGCTCCCATTGGCCAGTCCGTGCGCATGCCGCAAGGAGCTTAGGCAAGAGGGTCCAAGGCAGGCCAGAGGCGAACTCCAGGGTGGAGTTGATTGGTGCGCCTGTCCCAGTGCTGGAGCTGTGATTGGCTAGTCAGTGCACGTGCCCAAGATGGGCGGATCAGAACCTAGAGCTTGCTGCCATTGGCTCGGCCGTGCGCGTCTCCGAGGCGCGGCTTGTGACGGCGGGAGAGGGGGTACGCGCACGGCTGGCGCATGCGCAGTGAGTGGGCAGCGGCGATGGAGGTGCTGGGCTGATGGCGGGGCAGGCGGCGCTGCGCTGAGGGAGCCTGGCTAGTCCCGCCGGCCCGAGCGCCGCGCCCCGCCGCCATGGGGAACGAGGCCAGCCTGGAGGGCGGCGCAGCCGGGGAAGGGGCGCCGGGGCAGCCGTCGCCGCTCGGGGCCGCCAAGCCGCCGTCAGCACCAGGCGCCGGCGGACAGCTCCCGGGGAGGGCAGCGGCCCCGGCCCCCGCCGACAGGTGAGCGCGGCCCGGGCAGCCGGGGCGGGGCGGGGCGGTGGGAGGGGGCAGCCGGAGGATGTGGGGCGAAGGTGGGAGGGGGCAGCCGGAGGAGAGGGGATGTAGGGCGGAGGTGAGGAGCCGGAGGGGAGAAGGGGGATGTAAGGTGGAGGTGGGAGGGGGCAGCTGGTGGGAGAGAGCAATGTAGGGCGCATGTAGGAGGGGGATGAGCTGGCGGGGAGAGGAGGAGGGGAATGGAGGCGGAGGTGGGACTGGGGAGCGGGCGAGGGAAGAAGGGGATGTAGGTGCAGGTGGGAGCGGGATGAGCAGGTGGGGAGAGGAAGATAGAGGGGAATGGAGGGCGGAGTTGGGGAGCTGGCAAGGGAAGAAGGGGATGTAGGGTGGAGGTGGGAGGGGGTTGAGCAGGTGGGGAGAGGAAGATAGAGGGGAATGGAGGCGGAGTTGGGGAGCCAGCGAGGAAGAAGGGGGATGTAGGGTGGAGGTGGGAGGCGGGGTTGAGCAGGTGGGGAGAGGAAGATGGGGAATGGAGGGCGGAGTTGGGGAGCCAAGAGGGAAGAAAGGGGGATGTAGGGTGGAGGTGGGAGGGGATGAGCAGGTGGGGAGAGGAAGATAGAGGGAATGGAGGGCGGAGTTGGGGAGCCAGCGAGGGAAGAAGGAGGGACGTAGGGTGGAGGTGGGAGGGGGAGCCGGTGGTGAGAGAGTGATGTAGGGTGGAAGTAGGAGGGGGGATGAGCAGGTGGGAAGAGGAGGATAGAGGGAAATGGAGGGTGGAGGTGGGTGGTGGGGAGCTGGTTGGGAGAGTGGCGTTTTGGATGGAATTGGAGAGCTGCCTGTGTGGAGGGAGTCTAGGGCAGAAGTGGATGCAGTCTGTTTGAAAAAGGGCTTCTAATAGAAAGGATAGGGGTAGTCTGCAAGAAAAAAAGTGGGCATCTGAAAGGAGTGGCGCTCTAAAAGAGAGGATGGGAGTAATGTTGGAGGAGAATGGAAGGGTGTAGAGGTGTTCAGAGGCAGTCTGAGGAGAGAAGCATCTAAGGGGGAGGGGATTGCAGCCTACAGGGAGGAGAGGAAGTCAAAGGGGAAAATGCCCAAGAAAATGGGCTAGGTCGGAGGATAGGGTCAACTTGTGGGAAGGACGTGGCCATCTGGGACAGAGGTTGTGGGAGTGTACAGGGAGGAGAAAGGTCTAAGGGAGAGAGATGCAGTCTGCAGGAAGGTAGGTGTTTAGAAATGTGGGGGTGTGTGGCCTCAGTGCCGGACCGAGCCATACTTGTGCCACGGGCAGCAGGCACGCAGCGCATGCGCAGCCCCGCCCCCAGGCACGTGGCATCTGATTGACATGGTAAGGGGCACCGCGCCCCCGGGTGAGCGGCACATGCATGGCTGCGCCCCTGGGCACGCGGCGTATGCGCGGCCCCGCCCCCGGGCACGCGGCACCCCTTACCACTTCAATCAGGCGCCCCCCATAGGTTGGCGCCCCAGGCAGCTGCCCGGCTCGCCCACCCCTTAATCCGGCCCTGTGTGGCCTAGAAGGGGAAATGGGGAGAAGGGGGAATGTGGTCTTTCCAATGTGTTGGGGGTACACCCTATATATAGAGTGTGGGAGTGCATGTGGAACAGTTCATGGGGAAGGGAGAGGTGGTGTGCACATCTGATCCACCCAGGTTTTGCCTTGTAGGCTTCAGAGAGGGTGAGGTGAGGGTAGGGAGGGAGATGATGGGAGGTTAGGAAAGGGTGGTTACATTCTGTGTGTCATAGGGAGAAACACCCTCACCCTTAGTCTAACTGATATGTGGAGTGAGAACTAGGGGAGAAGATGTGGGGTGCAGCTTATGGGGCAAGTGGGAAAAAAATGATGCTGCAACCTGCAGTGGAGAGGGTGAATCAGATGGGGCAGCCTGTTTGTGGTGAAGGGTGGACCTAGAAAAGGGGGGGGCAAGTAATGCTTTATGTTCAATGTGCTAGGGTGGAGGGTAAGTCACAGGCTATGGGAAAAGCTAGGAGAGAGGGTGGAGGAGGAACTAATTGTACTTGGAGAGCTAGAAGATAGGACAAACCTACCTTCTTTGGAGGACTAGGGAAGAGTACCAGGGTATAGCCTGGTGTCAGGGAAAGAGGATGGGGGTGCAACTGATAAATGGGGTTAGCCAAAAAGAAAATCTCCGTTTGCTTCCTGTGTACTTGTGCCTGGGTTTCCAGCCTCTTATTACTCAATTTTTTGTAATGCCACTTTGTAGAATCCAGTGACAGTGATTATATCATATATGTACATGTATGCCAAATATTGCTCCCTAACTGTATCTTATTTGTGATATAAAACAGAAAGATGGTTATGTAACCTAAGTAAAGTATATGTATGTAAAGAAATAATTGATGTAAAAGCTTACTGTGATGTATATAATATCACGTTTTCTACTAAAAATCACAAAGTAGGGCTGAAATATTCTTGAGTACATTTTGGGGAAGGGAAGAGTATTGAATGTATTCCTTTAAAAACCTAAAAGATAATTGGATTTAATATGTGGGAAAAATGTGTATGAGAAAGTTAATTGGGGAAAATGCAATTGACTCAGTTTGGTTGTGCAATTTGCCTACAGTATGTGGCAATGTAACAATAAATATATCTGTGATGATTTAAAGTGCCTTGTCCTCGTCTGTGAATATAAAATGACTTGTAATCTGGAAAATTTAAAAGGATATTCTGGTTAGAAATTCAGATAGGAAGCTGTTCAAAGTTAAGCTTGTACTGAAATTTGTACTTAAAATAGGACTAAAATCACTGTTTCAAACTTTAATAGGACTTTAACAGGGTTCAAAAAAGAGCTAGATAGATTCATGGAGATTAATTCCATCAATGGGTATTAGCCAGGATGGGTAGGAATGGTGTCCTTAGTCTCTGTTTCTCTGGAGGTGACAGGGGAGGAATCACGTGAGGATTACTTGTTGTGTTCCCTCTCTCTGGGGCATCTGGCACTGGTCACTGTCGGCAGACAGTATACTGGGCTGGATGGACCATTGGTCTGACCCAGTATGGCTGTTCTTATATTCTTAATAATTGAATTCAGTCTCCAAATTTGTCTCAATTACTCTTTGGATGACAGTTTAATTTTCTTTGTAATTTTCTCTGTAAAATCTTTACTAATTGTTGAAGAGCAAACCTTTTTTAAATGCTCCTTTTGAAATTTTGCCCTGTTTTCTTCATGTCTCTTGAGTTCCTATAGCTAACCACTGTGGACCCCTCTATACTTATGACTTTCACCCTACTATTCTTTCTTTCTGTTATATCATAGAGTATAATGCAATCTATTTTTGAAATCTTAAAATTAAACATACGTGCAGCTATTATCCTCATTCAGTGCACCCTTGTAGATTTGCACTGGGATTAGCCAATGAAACTGCTTGGGTCTGCCAGCTATTTCCATTCTCTGATGCTGTGGGTGGAGGGCTGCTCCAGCCCACAGGGGTTGGGAGTGGACAGTCCCTGGAGGGCCGGAAGCACCTGGGCTGGAGCAGCCCCTGCCCATCCCTGATTAATCAGTTAACTGGTTAAACTTAATGTTTAACTGGTTAATTAATTACATGGGATTTTACATCCCTATTCCCCACAAGACATGATAAAAAAACCACACTTTCCATCCTGTTGGAAATTCCAATATTTTGGTTTCCTCCTGAATTTGAATGAAGAGGCAAAATAACAAAACTTTTTCTGAACGATGCCCCTTGCCGCCTCCTTCATCCCTCCCAGAGCCTGCACTTCCCCCACCCTCTCCCACTCCAGCTCCCTTCCACACCTTTCCCTATCCCTCTCCAGCTCCCAAACTCCCAGCCAGAGCCTGCACCCCCATGTCCTGCAAAAACCCTGTACTTCACCATGCCTCCTACTACCCTACTAGGGTTGCCAAATGGTTTCAACAAAAATACCGGAAGCATGTGACATTACATCACAATCTACATTACATCTTATTTAGAAAATACTGGACATTGATATTTTCTCAATTTGTTTCCCAAACAGAAAGCTCAAATACTGGACTGTCTGGTTCAAAACCAGACACTTGGTAACCCTATACCCTACATGTTCAAGTATTAATTGTTCATATGTATGGGTGTTTTAAAACTGAATGTGCAAGGAAAATAAGGGACATGAAATGGAGCAGGGATAATGTTGAGGTTTCTTAACTCAAAGCTAACAAAGCTTTTAGAGGGGGAATTTGAAAAAGAAAGGCCTTGACAAAAAGTAACTTTTGTAAAGTACAGCAATACACATGGAAAATATATTTGTTTCCCTAGATCTATGTAGTGCTGGTGAGTTCATTGTACAATAGAACATCAGAGTTACGAACTGATCAGATAATCGCACACCTCATTTAGAACTGGAATTACATAATCATGCAGCAGCACAGGCCCTTCCATGCTCCAAAGAAATACAGTACAGCATTATGTTAAATGTAAACTACTAAAAAAGAAGGGAAAGCAGCATTTTTATTTTGCACAGAAAAGTTGAAAAGCTGTATTAAGTCAGAGTTCAGTTATGAAAGAGCAATCGTAACATTTTGTTTAGAGTTTTGTACATTTTAGAGTTATGAATAATCTTCATTCCCAAGATATTCATAACTCTGCAGTTCTACTGTATTCATATTGATTCCATGTCTGGTAAGGACCATTGTGATCCTCTAGTCTAACTTCCTGGATAGCACAGGTCATACAGCAGGACTACTCAACACGTTGCCCGTGGGTTGCATGCAGCCTGTGGCCTGTTTGTTTGCGGCCTATGGTGTGGTTTGGGTTTACGCGGGGCTCAACACACGGCCAACAGGTGGGATACTTTGAACAAGGTCTCCACTGGGAATACGCTCCACAATGGAGAGGCGTCTCCCAGGTGGGGTGAGCATTGAAAGATGCAAGCGGATGGGCTTGCTGGAACAGATGGGTACAGGATGTCGGCATTTCTAGCCCCCAGGGAGGAAGTGCTGGGAGCACTGGGGCATTGTGTGAAAGAAGCTGAATGCATATATTTGCATGTATATGCAACCACACTTAAGTTGCGGCCCTCAGCATGTGCTGTGAGTATCATTGTGGCTCCCCGGGCTTCCAAAGTTGAGTAGCCCTGCCATACAGCTTCCTCAAAATATGATTTAAAATATGAGTGGTAGAGAATCCAGCATCATCCTAAGTATATTGTTTTTAAAGATTACTCTTACTCCATCAGAAGCAACAATATTTAAAAATCTGGTGAAAGGGGAATTTGAGAAATTGAAAAAGAGAAGGCAAGCAAAATGGAATGGGCAGTCTCTAAACATTTTCTCTAAATCAGCTGAAGCCATAGATGAGTCAATTTAAACAGTAGAATGCACTATTATGAAGTGTAATTTCTGTTACTTGCTTTATAATATATAAGCTACTAGTTTGGATTGTGATACTAAGTTTGATATTTAGATTATTAGAAATTATGCATTGTGTTGTGTGTCCTCAATTTGTGCTAGACTTCAGAAGGCAGCAAGAGAGTGCTAAGAAAAATAGTATTCTAAAAGTAATATCCAAACACGTGACAATGTTTTGTAACATCAATACTAAAAATAATGTTTTTAGGCTTTTTGGTGGTGTTGAGTTATATTACAGGTTACACTAGACCCAGGCTGTCAAATGTTTAACCGCTATGTAATCATAAGGAGCTTGTTGCACATTCAAGTTGTTTGAGTAGTTCAGTGAGACTGAGGACTACTCAAGGGAATAAAGATTTAGAGGATTAAACTGTAATTTACATGAGTAGACTTTGATTAATCCCTTTAAATTCAATAAGAATAGCATAAGACAATGATGGTTTGTTGGTATCATGTCACTTGCTTTAAAAATGAATGTAAAATATTTTACTAGGTTTTGTTCTCATAAAACTGGGAAGAAAGTAATAAAGTTATAAATGTTTAGGAAACAAAAGCATAATAGTGCAGTGTAAAGATTGGAGCCCAATGTAATCTGAAAAATGCAGGTTTATTATACTTGGGGCTAAATTCAGATTAGGGCTCTCCATTAATGACATTTAACTCATGTGATTAACTAAAAAATTAATTGTGATTAATTTTAATCACAATCACAGTTTTATCCACACTGTTAAATAGAATATCAGTTGAAATTTATTAAAAATGTATGGATGCTTTTCTACATTTTCACATCTATTGATTTCAATTATAACACAGAATATATGTGTGCAGTGCTCAATTTATATTTTTTTTTACAAATATTTGCACTATAAAAATGTTAAACAAAATAAATATTTTTCTGTTCACTTTATAGAATCATAGAATACTAGAACTGGAAGGGACCTTGAGAGATCATGAAGTCCAGTCCCCTGCCCTCAGCGGGACCAAGCTCCATTTAGATCATCCCTGATAGATGTCTGTCTAACCTGCTCTTAATTATTTCCAGTGATGGAGATTCCACAACCTCCCTAGGCAATTTATTCCGGTGTTTAATCACCCTGACAGTTAGAAAGTTTTTCCTAATGTCCAACCTAAACCTCCCTTGCTGCAGTTTAAGCCCATTGCTTCCTGTCTTATCATCAGAGATCAAGGAGAACAATTTTCCTCCTCCTCCCTGTGGCACCCTTTTAGATACCTGAAAATTGCTATCATGTCCCCTCTTAGTCTTTTCTTTTCCAAACTAAACAAGCCCAATTCCTTCAGCCTTCCCTCATAGCTCATGTTTTCTAAACCTTTAATCATTTTTGTTGTTCTTCTCTGGACTTTTTCCAACTTCTCCACATCTCTTTTGAAATATGGTGCCCAGAAATGGACACAATACTCCAATTGAGGCCTAATCCAATTGAGGCCTTATACAAATACTGTACTGCAATTTCTTGCAAAGTTGGATTTTTTTTTTTACATAACTGGACTCAAAATCAAAACAATATAAAATCATAGATCTTATAAGTCCATTCAGTTCTACTTTTGGTTCAGGCAATCACTTAGGCTATGTCTACACTGCCGGCTTTGCCGGCAGTGCCTATGCAAATGAAGCGCAGATTAGCACAAGGAGAGGCATAAAGATCTTGCGCAAAACGGGATTTTTGCGCAAAAAAACCCTGTCCACACTGTTTATTGCGCAAAAACCCCTTGCGCAAAAATGTCTTGAATAAATTATGCAAATGAAGCATGGCAAAATGCTAATCCATGCTTCATTTGCATAGGTATAGACGTAGCTTTAGAGAAACAAGTTTGTTTACATTTATGGGAGATAACACTGCCTACTTCTTATTTAGGGTCTCACCTGAAAGTGAGAGTTGGTGTTCACATGGGACCTTAGTAGCCAGCATTGCAAAATATTTATGTTTTAGGTATGCTGAATATTCATATGTCCCTTCATGCTTTGGCCACCATTCCAGAGCATATTCTCCAATGCTGATGATGCTCCATTTAAAAAAAAAAAAAAAAAAAAAAAAAAAAGAATTAATTAAGTTTGTGACTGAACTCCTTGGAGGTGAACTTAATGTCTCCTGCTCTGTTTTACTCACACTCCACCATATATTTCATGTTCTTCTTCGAGCAGTGTCCCGTGGGTGCTCCACTGTAGGTGTTGGGCTTGTCCCGGCGCCGCAGATCTGAGATCTTTTCCAGCTGTAGTCTGCTGGACCGCGCATGCGCAAAGCATGGCTCCTTTTTGCGCTGTTTGTGTGTGCACGGTCCGGCTCCCGCCAGTTCCTCCTGACCGTCCTCAGCCGCGGATGGAGTGAACGCTGTCTCCCTAACTTCTGTTAGAATTAAGAGAAAGATAGTTATTGTTAGTTATAGTTCTTAGTTATTACTTAATATTTTCTTAATTAGTTCTCAGTCTTAAGTTAAAAAAACAAACATATATATATACTAGTAGTTTCCTGTAAATAGTTCTAATGCCTGGGTTTATGAAATGCGGCGCTTGCTGGGAGGCAATGCCGGCCTCCAATGGCTATTCCCTGTGCATTAGGTGTCTGGGGAAAGGCCATATACCTCAAAAATATCCCCACTGCTCGAAGCTCATGGCTCGAGCGAGAAGAGATAGGGACATGCGTTTGAAAATCCTCCTGTTTGACAAGGCTCTGCAGCCCCAAACTCAGGACCTTCCACAACCCACGGGGCCCACGGATCAGCACAAGAAACCGAAGAAGAGACCATCACCATCTCGATCTCTTCCTTCCTCCCGGGTGAGCGTCGGCGACAAACCGGGGGACTTCAGGCGCGTCAACCACATGCGGCCCTGGGGAGCTAAAGGCAAGCCAAAGCAAGTTGGCGCCAAGCCCTTCTATATTGGGCTCCACCGCCTCAGCTGTCCCCTCGGTGTCCTGACCATCACCGAAGTCATCTACGGCTTCGAGAGCGCCTTCCAGCGCGAGACGCTCTCCCGGCACCGAGCCACTCTGGCACAGATATGCTCGCTGGTACCGACTCATACTCTGGCACAATCACGATTGCCAGTTCAGAGTCAGTCTCCGTCTCGGACGCATGCGGCACCAAGATGTCCTTTGCCACTAAGACGCTCCCCAGTGTTGAGACGCTTGCCGGCACCCAGATCACCGGCACTGCGGAGGTCGCTGGCACAGAGGCGATCAGTGACACCCAAGCGTCCTTCGCTTTCCACGGGCTCACCGGCACCGAAGCGATCATTGACACCCAAGCGCCCTTCACCTCCCACGCGCTTGCCGGCACTTAGGTGATCACCGGCACCAAAGCGCCCTTCGCCTTCTAGACACTCGCCGGCACCAAGACGCCGGTCACCAGGGGAGGTGCTCGCTGGCGCCGAGACGCCCTTCACCACTGAGGCACTCGCTGGCACCGGGGCGATCCTCTTCGGCGGCCCCGTCACGCTCACCGGCACCCAGAGGCTCCCCATTACTGGGGCTTTCCCCATTGAGGCGTTCTCCGGCGCCGTGAGACATCTCGGTACAGACCACTTCAGTAGCAGTGGAACTAATCCCACATACGGCAATCTCCACTCCAGCTTCTTCTCCACCAGAACAACTGTTGGCACTCGCTACCCAACACAGGCCCAAGAAACTTCCAACTCTGTCACCAAGCCCAGAGTTCTCACCGGAATTACGGTCACTGTCTTCAGCGTATTCGAGACACTCTCATACACACCACGTTTCCCCACAACTGAGACATTACTACCGCCACGATTGCCAGTCACCTAGTTATGCCACTTATGCCAAGGGAAGATCCTGGTCACCCAGATCACCCACGTTATCGACCCATTCTGACTATTAGAGATGGTACCACTGCTCTACGTTGCCATATCATCGCCATAGGTCGTTGTCGCGCCATCATCAGTCGTACTCACCTCATAGACACTTCCATTCCTCAGTCATCGGGGAGCGTCCAACACCTCCCTCATCTTCAAGGCCACCAACTCCATCGGGGATTCCATCACACACTTGTGACGTGCAGCAACCTCTCTCTACTCAACAGCCTACGGACCAATCCTCCTCGTCCCCAGACAACGCAGTTTTCCAAGGTGACACCTCCCCCTCAGATGATCTCCACCAATTTCAGGAGCTTTTTAAAAGAGTGACAGACAGTCAGAAGGTGCAACTGGGAGAGATACAACAAAAACATCATCATCTCCTACGTAACATCAAACAGTCTCATCAGGCCAAAATTGCACTGCCACTGGATGAAGCTATTCTAGAGATAGCTGACGATATTTGGCAGTTACTAGCATCCATTCCACCCACCAACAAGAAGGTGGATAAAAAGTACTTTGTCCTCACGAAAGGGATGGAGTTTCTTTTTACTTATTCACAACCTAATTCGTTGGTTGTGGATGCAGTACAGCAAAAAGCAAAGACTCCCCAACATAAGCCCACGGCTGCAGACAAGGATAGCAAACGCCTGGACTTATTTGGCTGCAAAGTGTATTCTTCAGCGACACTCACCTTACGGATGGCTAATTATTCAGTGCTTTTGGCTAATCATAATTTTGATAACTATGCCAAGCTCATGCCGCTCCTTGATCATCTACCGGAGACCAAACGGGACATCTTGAAGGCAGTAGTACAAGAGGGATACGCAGCCTCCAGGATGGCATTACATATTGCCCTAGATATGGCCGATGCTGCAGTATGCACGACAGCTACATCAGTCGTTATGTGCAGGGCGTCCTGGGTTCAGCAATCGTCTGCCCCTAAAGATCTTTTGTCGAAAGTCGAAGACCTCCCCTTCGACAGGCAGAACCTGTTTTCAGATAAGACAGACCAATTGCTCCACTCGGGGAAGGACTCCAGGACTACCCTCAAAACATTAGGCATGTACGCGCCACCGTACCGCTGGAAAAGGTATACTCCCTACCAGAAACAAAGACCTTTTTCCCCGTCAGCCTCCACCCTACAGACCCCATGAACAACAGAGAGCCAGACAACGCCAACAACGGAGATGACCCCTGCCGAAAGCGGCTACCCAGCAGGGTCACAGGCAATAGATTTGACGCTTCCGTCGAGGGGCTGAGAACCATTCCCACCATCAACTGCCTGGGTGCTACAAATACGGTCTTCTATCACCATCTAAGACCCTACCTTCAATGCTGGGCCCACATCACCAACGACAAATGGGTCCTTCAAACCATTCAGCTGGGTTATACCATTCCATTCACGTCGCTACCTTCCCGCCCCCCCCCTCCCCCCGTCTCTTTTCAGGGACCCATCTCACAAGTCCCTGCTCAGGCAGGAGGCCATTCGTCTACTCACTATCTGTGCAATAGAGTCAGTTCCGGACTAATTCAAGGGCAGAGGGTTCTACTCCTGATACTTTATCACAGAAAAGAAATCGGGGAAAGAGGCCAATATTGGATCTTTGCGGCCTGAACTGTTATCTACGAAAACAATGATTTCGAATGCTCACCCTAGCCACAATCATCCCAGCAGTTCAAAGTGGGGACTGGTTCACATCCCTCGATCTCCAGGACGCGTATTTCCACTTCGCCGTCCATCCGGCCCACAGGAGATTTTTACATTTGCAAATCGGTACAGACCATTTCCAGTACAAGGTCCTGCTGTTCGGTCTCTTGTTGGCTCCAAGGGTTTTCTCCAAGACCCTTGCTGTAGTGACTGCGTATCTTCATTGTCTAGGCATGTTGATTTTTCCATACCTTAACGACTGCTTAATCAGAGCTCAGTCATCAATGGAAGCACGTCACGCCACAAACACCACGTGCATAGTCTTCGAAGTGCTGGGTCTCATTCTCAATATCCCGAAGTCATCTTTGGAACCGCAACAATCAATACAATTTATCGGTGCTCGTCTCTACTCCATTCACGAATGAGGTTTCTTGCCGATAACCAGATTCCAGACAATTCAGGATCTGATCCAGGTTTTGTTGATCAGTCCATACTACAGTGCCTACAACTCATGGGACACATGGCGTCCACGACGTATGTCGTCAAACACGCAAGGTTACATTTTTGTTGCTTTCAGCACTGGATGGCGAAGATATGCCCTCCAAATGCCCGCGACATCCACAGGACAATAGCGATTCCTACTCATGTCAGAGCGTCACTGGCTTGGTGGACTGTTTCAGACAATCTCATGTCGGGCGTACCCTTCCATCACCCTCAGCCAACAGTACAGATTACGACTGATGCATCACTCATCAGATGGGGTGCCCACCTCAGGCACGAGCAAGTACAGGGCTTGTGGGCTCCTGACGAATCGCTGCTGCACATCAACTTTCTAGAACTCGGCAATGTACAACGCCTGCCAACACTTCCTTCCCATTGTTCGAGGACAAGTCACGCGAATCCTCACCGACAATATGACGACCGTTTATTACATAAACAAACAAGGGGGAGCCAGATCCCACTCGCTATGTGTAGAAGCGATACATTTATGGAATCTGTGCAACCGCCACAGTATTTTTTTAATTGCGGAGTACCTCCCCGGTCAGCACAACTGCACAGCCGATGCCCTGAGCAGGCACTTCTCACTCAACCACGAATGGGAACTGCATCCCAAGGTACTTTCTACGATATTCCAACGTTGGGGGTTTCCGACAGTAGACCTATTTGCTACTCACCGCAACGCAAAATGTCCTCAATACTGCTCGAGAGCGGGAATTGAACAAAATTCGAAAGGCGACGCTTTTCTCTACAATTGGGGTCATCTATTGTACGCGTTTTCCCCATGCTTCTAATACCCAGGGTTGCGGAGAAAATCATTCGGAATGAGGCCACGGTGATCCTAATAGCCCCTTCTTGGCCACGGCAGATGTGGTTCCCTTACCTCCATCGTATGTCGACGCATCCTCCATGTCCTTTACCGAGACGACACGATCTGCTTATGCAGAATCGACGCTCCCTGCTCCATCCACAGATCGATCATCTCGCACTGACGGTGTGGTACCTAGTTGGTTCCAACAGGCAGAAGTAACATGCTCACAATCTGTCAAACACATATTGCTACACAGTAGAAAATCATCCATGCGAACTACTTACCTCTCCAAATGGTCTCGCTTCTCATCCTGGTGTTCCCAAATGGGTCTATATCCGACTTCTGCTCCTATTCAACTACTTGGTGCATCTCAAAAACTCTGGCCTTACCTGCGCTTCCATTAAAGTACATGTTGCCGCGATAACCGCCTTTCACCACCCTGTCGAGGGATATTCGGTATTCTCCCATCCGATAATGAGAAGATTCCTGAAGGGAATGACCAACTTATATCCACATCATACGCAACCCGCAGATCCTTGGGATCTTGAAATGGTCTTGAATGTATTGATGGGTAAACCCTTCGAGCCTTTAGCAACGTGCGACCTTCACACCCTTTCCACGAAAGTCATTTTCTTGCTGGCAATAACTTCAGCAAGGAGAGTTGGCGAATTAGCTGCTTTATCAGCTTCAACCCCTTACACAGTATTCACCCACCAAGGGGTTATATTACGGCCACAACCGCATTTCCTCCCCAAAGTGAACTCGCGGTTTCATATTAATGAGCCTATAGTTTTGCCCATCTTCTACCCCAAACCACACCCTTCGCCCAAGCATGCACGTCTACACATCTTGGACGTGAGATGAGCGCTGGCCTTCTATATTTAAAGAACTAGATCTTTCCGGATATCGGACACACTTCTAGTATCAATAGCGGAACGTTCTATGGGCCGCCCACTATCTCCACAACACATCTCCTCCATTATTGTGGAATGTATAAGAAGATGCTATACCCTATGAAATAGGCTGCTACCGTCGACAATGAGAGCCCACTCGACTCGAGCTATTGCAGCAGCCACTGCTTTCCTCAAGGGAGTGCTGCTGAAAGATATTTGTAGGGCAGCTACATGGTCATCGAATTTAACCTTTGCTAGACATTACGCCATCCCCAATCTCCTCATACCAGATTCGGCGGTGGCGTCAGCGGTACTATCCACAGTTACGGCACGTTAGCTCCGAACCCTCCTCCTTCGTGAGCTATTGCTGGACATTCACCTACAGTGGAGCACCCTCGGGACACTGCTCGAAGAAGAAGTTACTCACCCAGTGCATTAACAATGGTTCTTCGAGATTCGTGTCCTGTGGGTGCTCCACGACCCGCCCTCCTCCCCTCTTCGGAGTATTTCTCTTTTTATGTCTTTCAGACCAAGAGGCAGGAGGAACTGGCAGGAGCCAGACCGCGCACACTCAAATGGCGCGAAAAGCCACGAGCCGCACTTTGCACATGCATGGTCTGGCAGACTGTGGCTGGAAAAGATCTCCGATCTGCGGCGCCGGGACAAGCCCGACATCTATAGTGGAGCACCCACTGGACACGCATCTCGAAGAACCATCCTTAGTGCACAGGGTGAGTAACTTCTTCTTCTTGCAGTCTTGGATGACAACACAGCACATGTTCATTTTAAGAACATTTTCACTGCAGAATTGACAGAGCACAAATAAAGTACTTATGCAAAATTTCTAAAGATAGCTACAACACTCAACCCAAGGTTTAAGAATCTGATATCTTGGATGAAGTTGGAGAGCATTCTTGCAGAAGTCTTAAATGAGCAGCACTTTGATGATGTGAAAGCTGCAGAACCCAAACCACCAGAAAAGATGATCACCTTTCTTCTGGTAGCATGTGACTCAGATAATGAAAATGAACATGCATTGGTCCTGCATGGACCATTATTGAGCTGCTTTGGACCATTATTGAGCAGAATCCATTATCAGCATGGATGTTTGTTCTCTGCAATGATGATTGAAGCATGACAGGACATATGAATCCTTAGCACAGCTAGCATGTAAATGTCTTGCAACACCAGCTACAACAGTGCCATGTGAATGCCTGTTTTCACTTTCAGGTGACATTGTAAACAAGAAGTGGGCAGCATCATCTTCTGCAATTGTAAACAATCTTTTTATCCAAGCAGTTGTCAGAACAAGAAGTAGAACTGAGTAGACTTGAAGGCTCTAGTCTAAAGTTTTACATTGTTTTTTATTTTTGAATGCAGTGTTTTTTTTTTTTACATAATAGTACATTTGCAAGTTCAGCTTTCATGATAAAGAGATTGCACTGCAATACTTGTAATGGGGGAATTAGAAAAATACAATTGCTTTTATTTATACAGTGTAAAAATTTTTAATAAAAATAAATATAAAGTGAGCAACGTGCACTTTGCATTCTTAGTTGTAATTTTAATCAATATATTTGAAAATATAGAAAAGATACAAAATATTTAAATCATTTGTATTCCATTATTCCATTATGTAATCATGCATGGTTAATTTTTTAAATCGCCTGACAACCTTCATTCTGATCTTATTTACACTGGTGTAAATCTGGACTAAATCCATTTAACTTAGTTACAGTGCTGTAAGTTAGTTGAGCTCAATATTAAGTGCACATTATAAGACAGAGAGAGTACAGTACAAGTGAGACAACCAGACGTCTGGTTCATTGTCTTCTAGGTTCTCCATGGGTGTGGGACAAGGGAGGCAAAAGGGGGCAGTTGCCCTGGGGCCCAACAATTCAAAAGGAGCCCCAGGCCCTGTAAATTGCCATCGGAGTGTGGTGGCATGCGCTCAGCGCAGCTCTGAGGGCAGGGATAAGGGCCCAGCACCACGCTCCCGGTGCCACTGAGGGCTGGCTGCCCCTGGCCCTACTCCTTCTGAGGCACAGTCAACCCCCCCCCCACACACACCTTGCCCAGGGGCCCATGATGGCTGTGGGCCCTGCAGTATGGAGCCCAGGCAGCTAGGCAACAGTTACACCTGGATTGCTGTCTCTCTGCAAAGAGTAAACACCCTATTCCCACCACCTGGTTAAACATGCAGCACATAAGGGATACTAAGAGAAATTTCCACTTAGTCACAAGTTTCACTCCCATAAAGTGCCTGAATCATGTAAAATGTGCAGAAGAAAAGAATGTGAATTTAGGAATAACCAGACTGGATCAGATCTGTGGATTATTCAATCCAGTATCTTGTCTCCAACAGTAGCTAATTTCAGAGGAAAGTGGAAACACACTATAATAGGCAAACGTTAGATAAAATGTCTCTATGATGGTCTCATCTTAATCCCTGCTTGTGAGAGATTGCTTAAAATCTGAAATGAAGTATTGTATTCTTCAGAAGCTCGTCTACTTTTGCGATAACAATTTGATATTCTTGTTATCCATCTAACTCTTCAATTTCTCTTTGAATTTTATGAAGTTCTTGGCCTCAATGACATCCTGTGATAAAGATTTCCATCATTTAATTACACATTACTTGAAAATGTATTTTTTTCTCAGTTTTGAATTACTCATCTTTTAATTTCATTCAGTGATCCTTGTTCTTGAGTTATGAGACCAGGCTAACAGACACTCTTTATCCCAAGTTTATTTTATAGGTTATTATCAAGTCTTCTCTTATTTATTTCTCTCCAAGGTAATAGTCCCAAACCCATTCTCTTTTCATCAGAGAGTTTTCTAGGCCTTGTATCATTCCTGTTTCCTTTTTCTGATTCACCTGTAATTCAGAAATATCTGTTTTGATGTGCGGTGCCCAGTACTGCTTAAAAAATACAGTGCACCTTTGATATATACAAAGTAGGGATGTTAAAATGTGTGTCTTTTTGTAAATGTGAAAATTTCAGTGGTTACATGTTTACATGTGGGGTAGGAGCTTTTAAGTGTACTAATTCCTGCCTCTCTCCCTCCACCCCCCCAGTGCTGCTACCTTTGATACAGAGGCAGCAGCACAGGGGCCGGGAAAGGGGGCTGTGCATAATCATGAGGGTTAGCCTGGGCTCATCGGTTAACCATGCACATGAGTACATGTTCACATTCCTAATAAAAAGTCAGTAGAATATTTTTTGTATTAATCATCGTCCCATTCTGTTTTCTTGCATTTTGTTTGCTCTTTTTACTGCAGTTGCATCTGAAAGAGGTTTTCCTTGAATGATCAACAGTTGTGGGGGACTTTCCATTCCACTAGTATTTCAGGAGGCTGATAAAACAGCAGCAACTAAAGTTAGACATATATAAATGAGTAGGTCTGGATAACTTGCACCCGTGAGTTTTAGACAGGCGGGCTGTGGAGCTCTCTGGAGCATTAATGTTGATTTTCTTTACATCTCGAGATATCTGGGAAGTTCCAAGAGATTGGAAGCAAACTATTGTACCAATATTTTAAAAGGGTGAACAAGATTACTCAGGTAATCATAGGCCTGTGAATCTGACATCAGTCCTGGGCAAGATAATGGAGTGACTGATGCAGGACTCAACAAATAAAGAATTAAAAGAGGGGGATAAAATTAATGACAATCAACATGGATTAATGGAAAATAGCTCTTCTGTAAAATTTATAAGATATATAAATATAATTACAAGTTTGGTTAATAAAGGTAATGGTATTTATGTAGCATATTGTTGACTTAGTACCACATGAAATTTTGATTAAAACATTAAAAGATTTAAAATATTAAATGGATTAAAAGCTGGCTAATTGACAGATCTCAAAATTTCAGTGGGATAGCTGTGTTAGTCTGTATCTGTAAAAACAATGGGGAGTCCTGTGATGCTTTAGAGACTAACAGATTTATTAGGGCATAAGTTTTCGTGGGTAAAACCCACATCTCAAAATGTTATTGTAAACAGAGAATGATAACTGTATATGTGTGTTTCTAATAGGGTCTCAGGGATTGGCTCTTATCCTTACCTTGTTTAAACTTTTTGTGTGTCCTGGAAGAAAACATAAAATTGTCACTGATAAAGTTTGCAAATGACACAAAATTAGGCAAGTGGTCAATAAGAAAGAAGACAGGTATGATCTGGAATTTTTGGTAAACTGGGTGCAGGTAAACAATATGTATATTAATAGACTTACACCTCTGTACTCTAGGGATGTGTCTACACTGTGCTGTAGGTCAAAATAAGATACACAATTTGAGCTACGCAAATTGCGTATCTTATTTTGAAATAGCTTATTTCGTAATTTTTAAATAGCCCACTATTCCATAACATCCTTTACTGCTCATGGATTGAGGTTTACAGGAATGTCAGAATAGTGAGCCCAAAATAACGGGCTTGCTGTTAGATGTGGGATAGCTATTTCGGGATTCTTAGGTATCCCGAAATAGAGTTGCAGTGAAGACGTAGCCTATGTGTCCCTAATCTGGGAACAACTGTGGTATGGAGGAGGAAGCAGCTCTGTACTCTGCCACTCCCCCTCACCTCAGCTGTGGCAATAGCAGCACGTAGAGCCACTTCCCCGTGGCTTTTCCCCACTGTTCCCATAGAGGTAGGGATTGTGACCCGGGAGTGGCGGGAAGTGTGGAGCCATGTGTGCCTTTGGAAGTGAGGCAGTGGGCAAATGACCCAACTCCACCCCCTTACGTCCAAGAGCCCATAGCGCCTTCCTTGGCCCAGCAAAATATTTAATCCCACATACCCTGTTTCCCAGGATTGCTGGATTGAAGAGGTTCGAATGTACTTCTAAATGTACATGTATACTTCTAGGAATGAAGGCTTAGAGGATGGGGGGACTCTATTCTGAAAAACAATGATTTCTGAAAAAAGTTTTGGGATAGTGACAGATAATCAGTTGAGTGAGCTCCCAGTTCAGCATGGAGGCCAAAAGGGCTAAATGCAAACCTTTGATGCATAAACGGGAATTTCATGTAGGAATAGAGAGGTTATTTTACCTTTTGATTGGCACTGGTGCAACTGCTGTTGAAATATTTGTGTCCAGTTCAAGAAAAATATTGATAAATTTAGGAGTTCAGAGAAGAGCCACAAGTATGACCAAAAGGTTAGAAAACGTGACTTAAAATTATAGATGCAAGCTGATCACTCTCCTTAGCTTAACAATGAGAAGGTTTAGGGGTGACTTGTTCACATTCTAAAGTACCTAGATGAGGAACAAAATTTTGATAATGGGCTTTTCAGTCTAGCATACAGAGATATAAAACAATCCAGTGTCTGCAAGTTGAAGTTGTTCAAATTCAAACTCAAATTCAATCATACAATGTTTACTAGTGATGGTAAGTAACCACTGGAACAATTTTGGGGGAGGGTAGATGAATTTTTCATTACTGGGAATTTTTATAACAAGATAAGATCTAGTTTAAAAGGAATTATTTTGGGGAAGTTCTATGGTCTCTGTTGTGCAGTCAGATTTGATATCACATTGGTGCTTTCTGGCATTGGAATTTGTGAGAGTCTGCCTTTTTGCCATCAAAAAATGCTTTTATTTGAATTGGATTTCACAGCCAGATTCTCTGCTCTTGTCCCTGGCTACTTTGCAGCACTCAGGTGATACAAAGTGGCTAGAAGCTAGACCAACAGAGAATTTTTCTAGTCTAAGGGGACACTGGGGTGAAGCCTGGCCAGCTGCTATGCCAACTGCTTTTCACTCAGCATAGAAGAAGTGTCTGGGGCAGGATGGCACATGCTTGCACTCTGTTGTTTTCCACTGGCATATGGTCTGTTTAGAAACATGGCCAGATTGGTGTCAAGTTAGTTGGCCTTTGGCTGCTGTAATGTATAAATTGTATAGGGGTGGCTTGAGAATCAACAAGCCATAACCAGCTCCTTGACTGCCTTCACACTCTTCTTTGTCAAGTGGATCTAGCAAAATAGACAGGGCCATTATTATTAAATTATCCATATTTTGCTTATTTATAGATTTCTGGTTTTTCTTTTCTTTTAGTACAAGGCTTTGCAAAAGTCAGGTGTGAGGAGATAGCCAACTATCAGCTAGCAG
Organism: Rafetus swinhoei; assembly: GCA_019425775.1. NCBI lineage: Eukaryota > Metazoa > Chordata > Testudines > Trionychidae > Rafetus > Rafetus swinhoei. The sequence continues at coordinate 225,622 of CM033435.1, read as the reverse complement.
GAACAGCCAGGCAACCAATGTTCCTGGAAAATGGAGCAAGTGCTGTATTGTGTATCTATCAACTGATGATGGAAGAATGCTAAAGTGAAGCCCTTTTTTGTCAGTTTGCTGTGTACTTTTGATGAAACATCTTTTCCACAAAACTGTGTGGAGACACCCCCAGGATTCCTCTTAGAACACACCGAGTAACCCAGTTATTTACATGTAGTCAGATTAGGGATGTAAAGGAGTAGGCGACTAGTCGATAAGCAAATGCTTATCAGATAGTCAACAGGATAGTCGACTAGTTGCTCCCCCTCCCCCCTTGCTGCCTCTGTTAGATAGAGGCAGCAAGGTGGGGTGGACAAGGGGGTGCTTAAAAGTGGCAGCGCTGTGCAGAGCCTGGGGTTAGCTGTTCCATGCGACACTGCTGCTTTGAATGCCATGGGGAGCCCGGCATCAGGCTCCTCGCGGCATTTCCAAGCAGCATTGCTGCGTGGAGCCCAGGATCAGCTGGGGACTCCCCAGCTGACCTGGGCTCAGTGTGGCGTTGCTGCTTTGAAATGCTGGGTGGAGCTCAGGATCAGCTGACCCCAGGCTCTGCACAGCATTTCAAAGTGGTGGCACCGTGTAGAGCCTGGGATCAGCTGAGGACTCCCCAGCTGACCCCGGGCTCCATGAGGCATGCCAGCTTTGAAATGTACAAGAGTTCCAAGTGGGGGATCTTGTGCATTTCAAAGTGGAAGCGCCCGCGTGGAGCCCGGAGTCAGCAGGACTTCCTGCTGGCCCTGGGCTCCACGCAGCATTCAAACTTTGAAATACACAAGAGCACCCGCTGGGGCTCTTGTACATTTCAAAAGTGGAACGCGGAAGTGCTTATTGACTAGTTGAGTAGTTGATGGAAATTTCATTGACTACTCAACTAGTAAATTAATTGCTACTTAACATCCCTAATCCAGATAAACAGAGGTTTAAAGTATGTGAAATTTACTTTAATCGCTTCCCTGCTGAGCATCCTAAATTGCCACTGAATTGAAAGATTTCAGCACCCTGTAAGATTGCACCCTGTACAGCTTGCTCAGGAAGGATAGGCAGGGAAAAAAGGGAGGAGGTGTTGCCTTGTATGTTAAAAATGTAAACACTTGGAGATGGATGTAGGAGACAGACTTGTTGAGAGTCTCTGGGTTAAGTTAAAAGTGGTAGAAAACAAAGGTGATGTTATACTAGGGGTCTACTACAGACCACCAATCCAGGCAGAAGAGGTGGATGAGGCCTTTTTTAAGACTAAGAGGAAACACAGCTGAAAAGATTTGACAGTTCTTTAAAGGGACATTATTAAGGGCCCCAAAGCAAACTATTCCACTGAATAGGAAAGATAGAAAGTATGGCAGGAGACCACCTTAGATCAACCAGGAGATCTTGTATGATCCAAAACTCAAAAAGGAGTCATGTACAAAGTGGAAACTAGGTCAAATTACAAAGGATGAATATAAGCAAACAACACAGGTATGCAGAGGCAAGGTTAGAAGGGCAAAGGCACAAAATGAGCTAAATCTAGCTAGAGACATAAAGCGTAACAAGAAGATATTCTACAAGTATATTAGAAGCAAGAGGAAGACCAAGAACAGGGTAGGTAGGCCCATTGCTCAGTGAAAAGGGAGAAACAATAACAGGAAACTTGGAAATGACAGAGGTGCTTAATGACTTCTTTTTTTCGGTTTTTGTCAAGGGGATAGATGGTGACAGGATGCCTAGCATAGTGAATGCTAATGGAAATGGGGGAAGGTTAGAAGTTAAAATGAAAAAAGAACAAGTTAAAAATTACTTAGAAAAGTTAGATTTCGGCAAGTCACAAGGGCCCAATGAAATGCATCCTAGAATACTCAAGGAGCTGCTAGAGGAGGTATCTGAGCCTTTAACTATCATCTTTGAAAAATCATGGAAGTCAGGAGAAATTCCAGGAGACTGGAAACAGGCAAATATAGTGCCCATCTATAAAAAGGGAAATAAGAACAACCCAGGAAACTACAGACCAGTCAGTTTAACTTCTGTGCCAGGAAAGATAATGGAGCAGGTAATTAAGGAATCCATTTGGAAGATAATAAGGTAATGGGTAAAGAACAAATCATATCAAACCAATCTGATAGCTTTCTTTGATAGGATAATGGGTCTTGTGGATAAGGGAGAAGTGGTAGACATGGTATACCTAGACTTTAGTAAGGCATTTGATACAATCTTGCATGATCATCTTATCAATAAACTAGGCAAAAACAACTTAGATGGGGCTACTATAAGGTGGGTGCATAATTGGCTGGATAACCGTTCTCAGAGAGTAGTTATTAAAGGTTCACAATCATGCTGGAAGGACATGACAAGTGAGGTCATGCAGGGATCTGTTTTGGGACCGCTTCTGTTCAATATCTTCATCAGTGATTTGGATGACTGCATAGAGAGTACGATTAGTAAGTTTGCAGATGATACCAAGCTGGGAGGGGTTGCAAGTTTTTTGGAGGGTAGGGTCAATATTCAAAATTACCTGGACAAACTAGAGAAATGGTCTGAGGTAAACAGGATGATGTTTAATATGGACAAATGCAAAGTGCTCCACTTAAGAAAGAACAATCAGTTTCACACATACAGAATGGTAAGTGATTGTCTAGGAAGGAGTACTGCTAAATGGGATCTAGGGCCAGGGTCATAGCGGACCACAAGTTAAACATGAGTCAACAGTGTGATACTGTTGCCAAAAAAAAGCAAACATGGTTCTGGGATGTATTAACAGGAGTGTTGTTAGCAACACACCAGAAGTCATTCTTCCTCTCTACTCTGCACTGATTAGGCCCCAATTGGAGTATTGTAGCCAGTTCTGGGCACCACATTTCAAGAAAGATGTGGAGAAATTGGAGAAAGTCCAGAGAAGAGCAACACAAATGATTAAAGGTCTAGAGAACATGACCTATGAAGGAAGACTGAAAGAACTGGGCTTGTGTAGTTTAGTGAAGAGAAGGCTGAGGGGAGACATGATAGCAGTTTTCAAGTATCTAAAAGGGTGTCACAAGGAGGAGGGAGAAAAATTGTTCTCCTTGTCCTGTGATGATAGGACCAGAAGCAATGGGCTTAAACTGCAGCAAGGGAGAGTTAGGTTGGACATTAGGAAAAGTTTCCTAACTGTCAGGATGATTAAACACTGGAATAAATTGCCTAGGGACGTTGTCGAGTCCTCATCACTGGAGATATTTAAGACTCTCTAGATATATAGACATCTATCAGGGATTATCTAGACCGTGCTTGGTCCAGCCATGAGGGCAAGGGACTAGACTCAATGACCTCTTGAGGTCCCTTCCAGTTCTAGGATTCTATGATTGCTTCAGTGTGTTTCCAGCACTCTTGGTATATGAAAGTTTGCCATTTTTGTTATGTATTGAGTTTTCAAAAATGGTTGTAATAATTGGAATTCTCTAAAACTTGGCTTACATGCATGTTGTTTTTTAATATTTCAGCACACCAAGAAGACTGGATCAATCGGATTTCCCAGTTGGAGAGCGATCAGCTTCCCCATCCCTTAAACAGTCCACCCAAACCCATGAAAGCACAGAAGAGATACTGAGCCATGGTCAGGCCAGCCAACAAGCAGATGGACCTAGGAGGACACTCCAGGTGGATACCAGAATTCAGAAACCAGGACGATCTCCCTCTGTATCACCAGATCGAAGCAGCACTCCTACCTCCCCTTATTCTGTCCCACAAATTGCACCCCTTCCAAGCAGCACTCTCTGCCCTATATGCAAGACAACAGAACTCACCTCCTCTCCTAATCAGCCAAACTTCAACACTTGTACACAGTGTCACAGCAAGGTCTGCAACCAGTGTGGATTCAACCCCAACCCCCATCTCACTGAGGTAATTGCTTCTTTTATTTCTCAGATTTTCAGCCTGAAATTTTAAACTCAGGAGGTAGTTAGTATGATAGCTATAACATCAGAACACCTATGGTGTTTTCAGCACTCATGGGAAACAGTCAGTAGCATTATGTGCTGACAACAGATAGTTCAGGTTTCAGGTTGTCTTTGCATTCCCTGAGCCTTGAGGTTGCATCCTCCTCTTCCAGGTCCATGACAGATTAGCATCCTTATCCTTTAACACTGAGGCTGCTAGCTAATCAGTGGACAGTTGCAGTGATATGAGGACTGTAGAGAGGAAAACTTAGAGCTTCATTGAGGTACAGTTTCCATCTAGATTCCCCTCCCCCATGATTTATACCATGGATTTCCTGACCCTGGTTAATTCCACTCACATAGGAATGTCATACGTGTGAAGGATTGTACCACATGACATCTGTGGGGTGGTGACATATGGCACAACAGGTATTGTAATGTTGAATATTTTAGATTCTGAGTGGTGAGGTGATAGCTTTTGGCTGTGAATGCCAGATTGAATTGGATGCAGATATTGTATTCTGACTTGGTGGGAGTTAAGTGAGAATAATCATTTGTAAGTTCATGTCTACTTGTAATGTATTTCACCCAAGATGTCTGATGTGCACTTATAAAATTGTAAGCATGAGATTCCTGGGGGGCAGTTTTGACAATGTGTGAAATAGTTGAGGACATGCTGGTATGTGGGACTCCTTGAAACATTTGGTAAGTGTTATTTACATCTGTGACTTTAATTATGGGTACATGTAAATTCCCAGCTGAAATAACAAGGTACACTAGATCAGTTTTTTAGCTATTAAGGAGATATATAATAGAGAATATTAGTATCCATACAACTTTCCCAAGTAATTAAAAAAAAAAAAAAAAAAAAAGGTTTTAAGGTAAAATGCTCAAAAGTGCTTATGTGAGTTAGGAACTCACCCTCCCGGCCGGCCCCAACCCCCCTACCCCAGCTCTGCTTCCCGCTGGCCCGTTCCTCTTCCTGATTTCCCCAGCCAGCGCCACTGCACCCCCACTGCCAGCTCTGCTTCCCGCCCCCTTCCTCCCGGCCACCCTCGCGGCCCCTGATCCCCAGCTGTGTTTCCCGCCCCCTTACGCCTGGCCAGCCCCACCCCTCCCGTCCGGTCCCCCTCCCGGTATCCTGCGTTGACGGAGCCATGTAGTCTAGACATACCCTACAAGCTGAAAGCGACCTCAGGAGGTCATCAAGTCCAGCCCTCTGCCCAAGGCAGGACCAATCCCAACTAAATCAACCCAGCCAGGGCTTTGTCAAGCTGAGACTTAGAAACCTCTAGGGATGGAGATTCCACCACCTCCCTAGGTAACCCATTCTAGTACTTCACCATCCTCCTAGTGAAATAGTTTTTCCTAATCTCCAGCCTAGACCTCCCCCACTGTAACTTGAGACCATTGCTCTTTGTTCTACCGTCGTCACTACTGTGAACAGTCTTTCTCCATCGTCTTTGGAACCTCCCTTCAGGAAGTTGAAGGCTATCAAATCCCCCCTCACTCTTCTCTTCTGCAGACTCAAAAAACCCAAATCCCTCAGTCTCTCCTCATAGGTCATGTGCTCCAGCCCCCTAATCATTTTGATTGCCCTCTGCTAGACCCTCTCCAATGTGTCCACATCCTTTCTATAGTCGGGGGTCTAGAACTGGACATAATACTCCAGATGTGGCCTCACCAGAGCCAAATAAAGGGGAATAATCACTTCTCTAGATCTGCTGGCAATGCTCCTCCTAATGCAACCTAATATGCCATTAGCCTTCTTGGCTACAAGGGCACACTGTTGACTCATATCCAGCTTCTCATCCACTGTAATCCCCAGGTCCTTTTCTACAGAACTGCTACTTAGCCATTCGGTCCCCAGCCTGTAACAATGCTTGGGATTCTTCGGTCCCAAGTGCAGGACTCTTCAGTCCTTGTTGAACCTCATCAGATTTCTTTTGGCCCAATCCTCTAATCTGTCTAGGTTACTCTGGACCCTTATTGTTGCCATTCTCTATACATTTCCATATCCAGTATCTCTTCTGAGACGTGTTATTCCAACTGGATGCAGTATTCAAAATGGTAGCATAAACAGGCTTTATATAGTGGCATATTACTTGACCTGTCTTATTACCTTTTCCTAATGGTTCCTAACATTTTAGCCTTGTTTTGTACGTATAACTGGAATTATGTTTTCCAGTATGCATTATATTTCACTCCTCATCATCATCACATTTCATCTTCCATTTTCTTGCCTGGTCATCCATTTTGTGTTTTATTGCTAATGCTGTTGAAATTTGGAAGGAACTGAGTGTGATCTTAAAAAGAGAAATATGCAATGACAGAGGTAAATTACAGTAATTAAAAAATGAATGGAGCAAGCACTGTCTCCAGGTAATTTTCTTGCAGATATTCTCAATACTCGGTACCAGGGTCAAACCTTAAGGGCTGAAAAAGAGGAGTTGGCTATGACATGGGCATCTAGCAATCATCCCTTCATAATGCCAACTATAAGAAACTTCAGAGTTTGCTCATGATGTTTTAAAGCAAGTCTCACCAGTGAACTGGTGAAAGTCACTTAAGCACTTGAATTCAGAGACGGTTGAAGTGATAATCTCACTTTTAAGAGCAGTAGCTATTTCTGCCAGCGTAGAAAGAATATTTTCTTCCTTTGGATTAATTCATTCCAAATTGAGAGAAAAGCAGGAAATTTTGTTTTTCTTTTCCAGATTAATTATGAACAAACAGGAAAATAAAGGTGAAGATAACTGAGTTAACTGCAAAAGCCAGTATTTTAAGTTTCTCATGTTGACCTGATTGACATAGTGAATTTAATTTTTGCTTTTTAAAAATATTTAATTTAACTGTTTTAGTTAAAAACAATTTTAACAAAAACAAACCTGATTTTAAAAAACTTGAATGTTTAACTAAATTAAAAAATTCATATGCTTGTTTTGTTAAAATAGTATGTTTGCTGTTGAAGAAAAAATCCAGAATATATAACATTATTGTTTTAGTTAAGTAAAACAATTTAAGTGTCCGTCTGGTGATGATCTCCTCCAAATACAACATGACAAGAAAATCCTCCAAATATTAATGATTAACCTGTTGAACTGGAGCTAGTTTACCTCCCAATGACTTTATGAATATCTGCTTCAATTACCTTTGGTAAATGAAATAACCAAACAATCTGAAATTTAAAAAAAATAAACCACTGTTTAAAAATGTATAGTGTGTCCCTTCTAAAAATAAAACCTACATCTCTCTCTGCATTGTGAAGAATATGTATCAAGGTTTTAACAACCAACAATAATGCACTTTTTATATAGAAATTGATGATTAAATCAGGTCTTCCTGGCTTGTGATTTAAATCAATTTGATTTAAATCAAATCCAGCCTGATTTACCTGAGTGTTTTCCTCTGTAGGATAGGACTTCTAATTTTTGGAAGATGCCCTTTGCCTCTAAGCACCTCTTATAATCTTTTTTTTTAGTCATTATTTTGCCCTCTTGCTGGTTTTTTTTTTTTTATTTGGGGTATACATTTAACTTGAGCTTCTGTGATAATATTTTAAATACCTTTCATGAAGCTTGCAGGTCTTTCCCTTGTGACCGTTCTTTAATTTCCATTTAACTAGCTTCCTCATCTTTTGTTAGTCTCCATTTTTAAGTGAAATGGCATTGTGGAGGGTTTCTTTGCTATTTTCTTCTCTATTAGGGTAGCACTTTAAACTTCCTCGAACATAGAGTTTCTGACTTTCAAGTTGCCATTATCAGGCAAAAAAGCCAAAACAAAACTTCAAAAACAGACTGCAGTGAAAAACTGCTGAGCTGGAATTCATATGCAAATCTGACCCCCTGAAAAAAAAGTTTAAACAGAAACATGGAGTGGTTCTTACATTACAATACATATTTTCTTCTTCAGATACTCTCACTTTCTCATCACTGTTGGAGATAAGCCACATCTACTCTGATTTAATTTGTGCTGATGTCACACTTTCATCTGTTATCCCTTCTTTTCTTTTTCTTTTTCTTTTCTGCATCTGAGATAGTGAGTTGTAGCTCATGCAAGCTTATACCCTAATAAATTTTTTAATCTTCACAGTTCCACTGGAGTCCTTGTTTTTGCTGAAACACACTAACACGGCTACCCCTCTGAATTATATTATGGTTGATGTTACCAAGCAGTTCAGCTATATGCACCTCTTGGACCCCCTTTTGCGTTCCAGGGCTAGCTGGTCCAAGAAATAGTCATTAATGGTTTCTAGAAATGTTATCTCTGTATCCTGTACTGACGAGACATGTACACAATCAATATGGAGATAGCTGAAATCTGCCATTACTGTTGGATTTTTTTATTTTTGTAGCTTGTCTAATCTGTCTGAGCATTTCACAGTCATTGTCACCATTTTGATCAGTTGTTTGGTTAGATATGCCTACTGTTCTACTCTTATTATTCAAGCATGGAATTTCTATCCAGGGAGATTCTATGGTACAGTTTGATTCATTGAAGAGTCTTACTATATCTGACACTCTGCTTTTCTTTAACATACAGTGCCACTCTCACACCAGCATGACCTATTCTGTCATTCCTGTGTTATTTTGTACCCTCGTACTTCCATGTCCCATTTATTGTCATTGTTCCACCTTAGTATTTAGACTTCTTGCATTTGTATACAAGCATTTATAAAATTTGTCAGTATTTAGTTGTCTGGCTTCATGTGATATAATTAAATGGGGACTTTTTCATTTGACTGTTTCTCTTCAGCTACTATCTACCCCAGGGCTACTCAACTTTGGGAAGCCCCAGGAGCCACAATGATACAGCACATGCCGAGGGCTGCAACTTAAGTGTGGTTGCATATATATATGCAAATAGCTTCTCTCTCACTGGGCATGAATACAAAGATTAAGGCAAGACTACACAACATGCAGGACCCACTTAAGTCAGTTCTGCTGATATTAATAAAATGCAATATTTACCTGATTTCCACCCATATGACAGCACTTTTAATCAGCAATGACAGTCCAGGAATTTAACTACTAAAATGCATCTCAACAGAAGACCATTATATTGACTCGCTGTTGTTCTTATGTACTTCCTACCACACCCAGTGGCCCCTTTGTTCCCTATGTCTGCTCCCAGTTTCCACTACCCTGACCTCTGAACTTTGCTCCCCAAAAGCAAAACCTGCTCAACTCTTGGCAGCTCTTGCTGAGGAGAGTGTTAGGAGTGGGTGAGGGGGAGTTCCCCCAGTGTCTTAATGCAGCCATGGTCCTTCTTTATAAGGCTTTTCTCGATGCAAAGGAATGCATGGCTCATAACTGGTCTCATCTCAAAGACATTTCAAACAAACCTTGTTAGAAGTGTCTAAAAGAAGCCATTTTTGAGAGATGGGGCAATAAAGAAGAAAATGTTAATAGGAAATGAGAGCCCTCTCTGTCAAACATGGCTTGTGTTAAATCACCTCCGCATACCTCACAAGTTAAATGCCCAATTGAAAGGACATTGGGGAAAATCAGCCCTATAGTACAATGACAGCGTTCTCACGTGTAACAAATATGGCAAATGGAGTTCCTAGTCCGATGAAACAGAAGCAGCAAATACGGAGCCTTCGATATTCAGTAAAGTCTAGATTATTCTAAAGCATCTAATAGCCATCTTGAAGCAGTACAGGCACTGCTTACCTCACATACAGCACAGGCTTCCATATCTGAGGCGGCAGTAGCAGCATTCTTCCCATTTAAATGTCATTGGAAGCAGTTAGTCAAACTAGTGTCCCAGTAGAACGAGAGGTTTTGTCATTGTAGATAACTCAGATTTGCTAATAAACGTCTAGGTTTATCAAGTATTTTCTCTGAGGAAAAACCTGCTAAAGAGGTGAGCATAATAATAAATGCAGGCAGCTGAGCTGCCTGTAGGCTGTTAGTGCTAAAGCGACAATCTTGTTTGCATGCACTGTTATGCTTAGGTCTAGTAGTTGAGGGTACGTCTACACTAGCTCCCCAGTTCGAACTAGGGAGGCTAATGAGGGCGACCAAAATTAACTGTTACACCTCATGGAATGAGGTTTAACAGTTAATTTGAACTAAGGGGTTTATCTCGGAATCCCGCTTCTCTGCCGCGTATAGACGCGGGCAGTTACTTCGGGTTAGTCAGTTTCCAAAATGGCGACTGGCCGGGAATATGCTAATCAAGCGCGGGATATTTAAATCCCGCGCTTCATTAGCAATTTCGGTCGCCCTCATTAGCCTCCCTAGTTCGAACTGGGGAGCTAGTGTAGACGTACCTTGAGAGCTTCTGTTAGGGCAGGGGTGTGGAACCTCAGGTCTGGGGGCTGGAAGTGGTCCCTGGCTTGCCTGGGTCTGGCCCCTGAGACTCATTTCCCCCTTCCCCCCCCGCCGCCAGCATTGGGAAGCCCACACTGGTGCTCCAGCCCCCTTCTGCCCTACCTTTAAACCCATGGCCTCTTGGTCTCTTACACATCTTATCAGTGAAGACCGTTTTCCTAGTAGTCATCACCTTGCCACAGAGAATTGGGGAGGTAGCAGAATTAATGCACCCCCTTCAAGTTTTCATTAGAGACAAGGTTACTCTTAGGCCTCATCCAAAGTTCATCCGCAACAGTGTCTTTTCACATGAACCAGTCTATTCACTTCCCCACTTTTTACCCAGAGCCTCATTGTGGAGGCTGTAGTACATATATAGGATGTTAAGAAGGCTTTGGCCATTTATTTGGACAGGATGAAGGCCTTTAGGAAATCTTCTAATCTCTTCCTCTCAATTGCAGAGCGATCAAAAGGCACAGGGATATTAGATCAGAGACTATCCAAATGAGTCTCAAATTATATTAACTATTACTATCATGCTTGCAATTTTTATCCCCATCCAGAATCTACACACTATGTGAGATCGGTTTCCATTTCTGTTGCCTTCATTAAAAATGTTCCCATTCTAGAAATCTGCAGAGCAGTGATTTGATCATCTGTTCATATTTTCCCAGAAACACTATTGTTTACTAGAGACTCCACTTCTGGTGCCATCTTTGGCTTCACAGTATTGTCATCCATTATGGACTGTACTCTAAAGTCCCAACTCTCCATTGGCGATACTGCTTGGGAGTCACCTACAGTGAAGCTACTTGTCACTACTTGAAGAATAAGAGAAATTACTCACTTTGGTGTAGTGACAGTGGTTTTTCAAGATGTGTGTCCTCATGGGTGTGCCCCAATCCACTCTTCTCTCTACTTCGGATTTCTCAATAGGCGCTCTGCGGTAGAGAAGGAACTGAGTATGATTCACCCACATAGCACTGATTAGTTCAAGGCAGAGCATGAGGAAGGGAGAGTGCATGTGCGGGCCAAATGGACACTGCTACCAAAGAGCTCCGCTCAGAGACATGGGGATGCAGACACTCCTACAATGGAGCAGCACCTACAGGGACGCACATCTCAAAGAATCATCCTTACTGCACAAGGTGAGTAACTTCTTTTGACAAGTGTTATAGCAATTGTCAGGAAATATCCATACACTATTGCTACACTTAGAAGCTGTTCCACAGAAAGAAGTAGCTTTTAAAGAAAACCAAGCCATGAGTTGTTTTAGCAGAAGTTTTTGGATCTCAAGAAGGGTAGGCAAAATACAAGTGCGCACTTGGTGGCATTACCATGATTTGTTTTTGAAAGAATTGTTTAATTCACTTCAAATTCTACTAGCTCCTGTTGCAAACTTGACTTTCCATAACATTTCATTGTTCCTTGAGAATTTGTCCACATAGCTCCGTTTCAGTGTATATGCACCACAGGCATGTGAGATTGGATTTTTTGGCCAGCATTGCCTGTTGAACCCATCCCCTGAGGCATAAAGGGCAGCTACACAGTTTCTTCTTACCATCCAAGGCAGCAAGAGTCCTTGCTTCCACATGTTTATGGCTAAATATCTTGTTAACTAGTCGGGGAAGAGGGGTAGATGGGAGGAGGGAAAAGAAGAAAGAAAAACAACTTTTTATTTCTTTAGGGAGTTTTCTTCAGTACCAAGATACTGCCCCTCTGGTGGAAGCCAAGTCTCCTGATTTTATGACCTGTCTAGCCTGTGAGGCAGCCATTCCCTTGAATGATGGGCATGTGCCTGAAAAGTAGTTGATTTGTCAATCTTGTAAGAAATGGGCTCCAAAGGCTAGAGAAGCTTGTTTAAAATTATTTTGGTTAGTGAGCTCTATGAAAGAAGGATCTGAGGCTTACTTATAGTACCAAGTGGAAATGGTTTTCAATATGGCTTCTCATTATAATTTTCACCCTGATAGTGTATCTGCTCCTATCTTCTTGGATTATCATTGAAGCACTAAGATCTCTTAAAATAGTTTATATTAAGGTTCACCTAACAGCCATATCTGCCTTTCATCTTTCACTTCAGGGATGCAATTCTTTCCATTTCTATGATAGCCCCTTCAAAAATTTGGTTAACAGGCAGAAAAATTTGTGTTAAGGATTTTTCCCTCTGATGGAACCCGCATTTGAACTTATGTCCACCTGTTCTTTGTATGATTTGCCTATTAAGAGAGCATTCTTGGTGACTATTACCTCTGCTCTCAGTGAGTGAAATTCAAACACTGATGGTATGACCACTTTATACCAGATAACTCTGTCTTTCTGGAGTTATCTCATCGTAAATTTCTGCCAAAACTGGTTTAAAAAATTTACTTAAATCAGTTTATTCGTTGACCAGTATTCTTTCCAAGACCTCATTCATCTCCTCCAGCGGCTGCTTTCAACATTAGGCAGTTTAAGAGCTCTCTTGTATATCACCTCAATAAGACAAAACCGTTCTGTAAATCACCCAGACTTTTTCTCTCTCTTGGTAATAAATCCAGAGAACAGACTGTTTCAACACGGCGACTATCAAATTGGGTGTCAGACTGAACATAAGAACGGCCATATTGGGTCAGATCAACAGTCCATCTAGCCCAGTATTCTGTCTGCCGACAGTGGCCAATACCACATGCCTCAGAGAGAGGGAACACAACAGGTAATCCTCATGTGATCCTCTTCTGTCATCCATTTCCAGACAAACAGAGGCTAGGGACACCATCCCTACCCATCCTGGCTAATAGCCATTGATGACCTAACCTTAATGACTCCATCTAGCTCTTTTTTGAACCCTGTTAAAGTCCTAGCCTTCACCACATCCTCTGGCAAGGAGTGCCATTGTATTAGAATTTCTTATGAACTTTGAGCAAGTGAACTCTGTCACTTGTATCAAGGCATGTTCTGTTAAAAAACTCAGGAAGCTCAAAGCTCATCAGATGAACTTAAACTACCTCTGGGCTTCTGTGTTACGGACAACTTCATTATTATGGGTTGAATGGGGCTTAGCTTTTAACTCAGGGCACTGATTTCTCAGGTGCTCAGTGGAGTTTCCCTGGGGATCCTCCTCCTTCACAGGATGCTTGTGATGGAGATTTCCAGGAGAGGAATGATTTTTGTGGGGGTGAGCATCTAAGCTCCCAGCCATCCTCTTTTTCCTCCAGAAGTAAAATAGGATCCCCCCTTTACACTGGGTTTGTACCCCTCTTTCTGTAGCTTGCACTAATTGGACATCTGGAATTGCACAAAAGTATCAGCCAAAGTGGCCATTTTCTTCACAAAGTTTAAAGGAAATTGTATTGAGTAAAGAGATCAAACAGTTAATTAGAACCCTCAGCCCCCTTCCCTGTTATTTTCCCATGAGGTCACATGCAGTGGTCCCTCATCTTTTTCATTCATGTGTGGATTTTTTTCCATCCGTGTGCGGAATACATTTTATGTGTACCAAGGCACGTGTGAATATGCACCAAGAGTAAAAATAAAAGCTAGCTGTGGATGCTCTGCTAATCAGCTGGGTGGCATTGAATCTCTCCTGAGTGGCTATGTAAGTGCACAGCTTATAGGGAACACTGGTCACATGTCTTACAGACATATTCACCACAAATCATACCAATACTTTATTTGAGATTTCTAAATTTCAACCTACATACTGCAGGAGTAATTTGAACCCTTTGTGAAACAGCCTTTTAAGTTCACAATACAGCAAAACTCCCTGAATCAGCATATCATTAACTACATTCAAACCTTTACCAATTTTGCCATCAGTATGGGAATTTGCCTCTCCTCAAGAATATTATGGACCTCACATAGCCTCTCAAAAGTGGTAAGGTATTTCTCAATGATATCTAATTCCTTGTGTGCAGAATATAACTTGTCCAGACTGAGGGTTCCTTGAGTGGAGGGAGAGATTTGTGATTCTAGGGTTCAGTTCATGTATTTCCATTGTGTCTAGGTTATACTTCCATTCCTTCTCCTTTTCTTTGGCCTTTTCCTCTCCTAGCTTCCTGGCTTATGTAAGGGCAGCTGCTTCTTTCTCCACTTTTTGTTTCTAGCTTCCAGGGCTCATTGATGGGCATTTTCCTGTCCTTTGCTCTTCTTCCTGCCTTCGGAGCTCACATTCTCCCCCTCTCTCTTCTTTCTCCTTTCTGGCTAGCTCATTGTTGCTCATGTTTTTGTTTTACTGTTTCTATTTCCCTTAGTTAACATAGGCAAACGGAAACAATAAATTGTAACCTCTTTTTGACTGGTTTTACCCACCATACTTGAGACTATGCCTGCCAGGGTAAATGGGAGAGGGGGCAGTTTCCTAGGGCCATGTGTGATTTTAAAGGACCCAGCGGTCACTGGCCGCTGCAGTCAGCAATGCAGATGAGCTAAAGCAGGCTTCTTGCCTGTGTGCTGCTCCTGGAAGCAGCTGGGCCCATCCCTTTAGCCCCTGGCGGGAGGGGTGTGTGTCTGTGTACTGCCCCCATCTTGAATGCTGTCTCCACAGCTCCATTGGCCAGGAACTGTAACTAATGAGAGCTGCAGGGTGGTGCCTTTGGTTAGTAGCGCACAGAGAACTCTTGGCCTGCCTGCTCAGGAGCTGCTGCCATAGGGGTGTGCAGGTCACTCCTCAGTCCCTCCTACACCCCAACTCTCTGTTCCAGCCCAGAGCCCCCCCCTTCACCCTTTCCTGCATCCAAACTTACTCTCAGAGCCTGCACTTTGCACCCCACCCTCTAACTCAGTCCAGAGTGACCGAGTGAGAAGGATGGAATGATCAGGGGGTAAGGCCTTGGAGAAGGGGTGGGACAGGGGCATGGCTTCAGGGAAGGGGTGGGGCAGGAGCAGGGCAAGAATGTTTGGGTTTGCGTTATTAGACAGTTGTTAACTCTGTGTAGAAGTGCCATGGCCATGCCACAAGAGTGCACCAAGCAGTGCAAGCCGCACCTTGCTGGGCCTCGGCAAGTGCAGGTGCAGTCCTGAGCCAATTCATACAAGATGTGCATCTCTAAATGAGATGGTTCATATATTTAAGTACTAGAAGATTTACCCAGCGTTGCTTGGGTCCTTAACTCACTAATTTTGTTTTTTTGGAAAATAAAATGAAAATGTACATGCTTGACTGAAATCATTGCTCTGGGGTGGGGATGGGGATGATGAGTTCAGTATGTAGGCTGCCCCAGGGAGAGAGGACTACCTCAGCCCTCTCCCACCGCAGCAGCTTGGGACAAAGTGAGAAGCACCTCTCTATGGCTGCTGCAGCTCCAATGGGCACAGCCAGGGAGGGGTTCATGTTCCCTGGCTGGAGCAGGTCCAGATTCGTTTTACTCCATGCACTTCCCAGCCAGAGTGAGGAATGCAGCAAACTCTGCACTTTCCCTTTGCTCCCTGATGAAGGGGAACAGCCAGCATGTTTGCGTATGAAGTGGGAGGGGGCCGGGGAGGAGCTTCAGTCCTCCCTGCACTGCCTAACAGATGCTAGGGGTGGGAGTCTCAGGACTGGGGCAGTCCTGAATGAGGGGCGGGGAGGGAAAGGATAGTGCCTGCAGCCAGTCTCCTTCACCTGCCTGGTGATTCTGTCTCTTTTCTGAGTCAGGCACATCCCATTTTCCTGGCACAACCAAACTCTTACCTTGCTTTAAGTTATGGTAAGAAGAGGCTGTATACCAAATTGAGTGGTCCTAGCTTTTAGTGATTTCTTAAAGAAACAGACAAGAAGACCTACAGGCAAATTCTTTCAAATATACAACAGCTGAAGTGTGTAGTTGGGGAGCGCATATTAATATCTATGAGTGGAGTGCTAATGTCAGTTACTTGATTAAGGACTAGAAGATTTGATCCTCCAAATTTCTTTCAAGAGGAAGAGCTGCCCAGAGTATCTGTGCCCGTTTATTTTCCTTTCTTGACTGCAATGGACCTCATACACCTCAATTTTAAAATGTGGCATTTTCTTAGTGTTTAGTTCTAAATATTCACTTGTGAAAAATGCAACTCAATCACTGTAGTATTGTGTTTAAGGGCCTCCTGGAAAGTAACTGCCTTTTAAAAAGAAACAAAAGCAGTGTTGCCAACTCTCGTGATTTTGTCATAAGTCTCATGACAATGATTGTTTCTTCTTCAAGTAATGTCCCCGTAGGTGCTCCACTCTGGGTGCTGGTGCATCCTTGCGTCGGCAACTGGAGATTTTTCTAGCAGTGTCCGCCGTGCCGCACACGCACTGTGGCGCCCCCTCGTGCTGTCTGTATTCATTAGGCATGCGTGTGGCGCGGCTTCCTCAGTTTCTTCTCTACCGTCCTCAGCAGCAGACAGAGCTTCTTCTCTTCCCTCTGTTTCTACAAAAAAGACAAAAAAATGGTTAATGCCCCTTAATTTCCTCAGATTTCCAAGTTTTAAGACCCTCTACCCAATCCTATAACAAAAAAAAATTTCCGTTGTCAGCAGCCCGCCGCTTCTCATCACGCCTAATGCTGGGATCTCCCGGCTTCAAGAGGTATGAGTCGTGCCGGGATGCTATGCCCGTCTCAGATGGGCATTCTGTGTGCATAAAGTGCCTCGGAGAAGCTCACCAGACACAAAAGTGTCCTGACTGCTCCAACAGGCCCGGCACCTCGGGCACGGCACCGTCCAAGATGCCGGAACTGCATAAGAGGGCGCACTCAGAGCCCAAACAAAAACAAACAGCACCGATGGCACTGGCCGTACCACCTAGCCTGCACAAGCACTGCTTGGCCCCGAAGCTGCCAACTTAGTTGGCATCGGCCATGGCACCTAAAAGACCCTGTGCCGACATGCCGCCTCGGGAGCAATCGGTGCCGTCTACAGCAACGGCACTGAGTATTACATGAACCTTAGTGCTGTCCCATGAGCATCTACGACGCAGGTCTCATATTATGAGCCGTCTTTCACTGTCACCGTTATCCCCATGCTCCTCCATACAATCAGTTCACTCACACAGATCACTGAATTTGCCTTGCTCCCCAAGCGAAGCCGGCACTGAGCCATACAGCCGCTTCTCCTCCCAGCACTCCAGCCCAACACAGAGAGCTCCATCCTGGGATGCTGGACCTATTATATATGCATATCCACCGCTGCCACCACCCTGGTATGTGCATCATTACATATACCTGCCGCCCCCTTACCCTGGGCAATGGCTGTCATGGAAGTCACGTTCTCATTGGAAGAGTCACCACATTGCACCTTCCACAACATCCAAAGAACCGCCTCATTCTCCCCAGCCCATGACATCTACGACAACACCCCTCACCCTCCTCTGCTGTCCTGACTCCTGCCCTTCTCGCTGCCCTCAGCCTTCCTGAAACCTGCCCCCCTCCACCAGCCCTTTTCTCCCCCCTGTGCCCACTCCTCCAGTAGCCCCACTCTGATCAAAGGAGAGGGGATGAGGAGGGGTAGCTCACAACACCTCCCTCTACATACCTGCCCTGCCTCTCTCCTCTGAGGCTGGTCCCTCCCCTGCAAGTGTCTGCCCTTCTGCTTCACCCCCAGAATCTCCTGGCACCTGCATCCTCCTGGTTCCTCCCCTTCCCTCACTGCCCCTGCCCCCTTTGCCCTCTTTTTCCTGATACCCACCCCTCAGCACCCTCTGCCCCCATTCCCCTCATGCCCCTGTGCCCTCACACATGCCTTGCTCCATCCCCACCTTTCTCATGCCCACCCCTTCTTTCAAGCCTTCTCCCAGCACCTCCCCTCCTCCCTCTAGCCCCAGTGCCCTTACCCTCTCCTCTCTCAGCATCACCCTGTTCCCCCCACCCACTGCCGCCTCCCCTCCTGCCCTTTTCCTCATTGTCTGCACTTGGACCCCTGGGATTTGTCTCTCCTGCACCCCTGTCCCTTGGTGCCTTCCCCTTTCTTCTTCTTCTCCTGACCTCCTCCCCTCCCTTCCCCTTCCCTCAGCACAAGCCCCTTCCCCATATTTTTCCCCTCCTCCCCACAGCCCAGCCCAGCCCAGCCGCTTCCCCTCCCCCAGGGCCAAGCAAAACATCCCCCCCCCCCTTTTTGTTGTCTTTTACGCGTTTGCATTTTGCAATGGGGTTTTTTTGTTTGTTTTCATTTTTGTCCCAGCATTTTAGCCCTATAAATAGCAAATAGCATTTTCATTCATTTTTTTGCATAAAGGCAAAGGCGCTTCAAGTGAACTCTCCCTTTCACTGCTGCTGGGTCACAGCAGCCTTTTCCCTGCCCTGTCCAGCCCCTCCCTAGGGGCAAGAACCCCTCACTCCCGACCCACGGGGGAGCAGGGTACAGGGACAGCACAGAGCCAGAGGGGTGCAGGGAACAGCGGGGGCGACGGGGTGGCGCGGGGAACAGGAGGCACAGAGGCAGAGGGACGCAGGGATGGGGGCAGTGTGCAGGGTGCGGTGGAGGCACGGGGAACGGGAGGGGCAGAGGATCGGGGTCTAGGGACAGTGCAGGGAACGGGCAGCACAGAGCTTGGGGAGCAGGGTGCGGGGTGCAAGGGTGGCGCAGAGCCAGAGGGAGAGCAGGGGATCCGTGGTGCAGGGGCGGCGGGAGCCAGATGGGGCGCGGGGCGGGCGCAGGGAGCGGTCTCTCGCCGGCGAGGGGCTGGGGCCTTGGCAGGACTGGAGCCGGTGGGGCGGGGCCTAGCTCCGCCGTGTGCCGCAGCCAGCTGCCGGGGACACGCAGCCAGAGCCGAGCTGCCGCGGCCCTTTAAAATCGGCGGGGCCATGTCCCGCCAGCGTCCTGGCGTCTGCCGGCGCCCCGCCTCCTCGCGGGCAGCCCAGCGCTGGGAATTGCCGCAGTTCCCCTTCCCCGGCAGCGCTCTGCTCCTCCGCTGGCTGGGGGATTGGCTGGGGCCACGCTGCCCGTAGTGCGGGCTTCGGCCAGCCCGTTACAACGGCCCACCGGGCCAGTCCGCCCCTGCACTCGCCAGCTGGCAAAATCTACTCGCCACGGGCGAGCGCATTTGTCGAGCCCTGCTTATCTAGATGTGCTAGTGAAAGCCATTTATATAAGGATTTTAATGGTGCAGTGCTAAAGACAATAAACTGTGAACAATCTTGTGCTTCCTGTAAGCCTGGACTAGGGTTGGGCCTCTCAAGACATGTGATCAGATCACTTGATGCTGGAACCCATTTTGAATGTAACTTTTCATAGGGGCGTGAATGGGATGCATCTGAACACAAAGTATTCCTGCCTTGGGCAAAATCTGTAGGCAGGTGTTGAGGGGCAGGACCCCTCGATGGTCTGGAAGCCCCAAAGTCAGAGTCCGTGCCTGCTTTCTGCAGGGCAAATATGGCCCATAGACCCAGTTCCCCTCAAGTGTCCCTCTACCAGGGTACCTACGGCCTTCCAGCCTCCTTCCAAACACAGTCCCCTCTATCAGGGTATGTGCAGCCCTGCGGGCCCAGTCCCAAAGAACAGTTCCCTCTATTAGGGTAAATATGGCCCTGCAGGCCTAGTCAGAAACACACTCCCATCTCTCAGGGTAACTATGGCCTAGAGACCTAGTCCAAAGAGAAGCCTCCCTGAATGCTAGGGAACAGGTCTGTTGTGGGGCAGGAAGGTAGGGGGACTGGGTCCTCCTACTTCACTGGGTCCCAGCCCAAGGGCCTGTTGGCAGTGGAGGATTTCAGTACCTGCTCAGCGGGGATTCCTGCTGAAGTGCACTGAGTTCCCAGAGGACAATCCTCCGCACTGGGCCACTTCCTACTGTTCCTGGTGCGGTGTTCAGCTCTTGGGGTGTTGCTCGGCGGGTTGGACCCTTGTAGACATCCTCCCTGGATGGGGCTGTTTTTGGGGCAGCGGCTGCTGCTGGGGTGGCTGCGGTTGCTGCTGCCGGGGTTGCTGTTCCTGGGGCAGCTGCGGCTGCTGCCGCCGGGGTCACTGTTCCTGAGGTGGCTGTGGCTGCTGCTGCTGCCACCAGGGTCGCTGCTCCTGGGGCGGCAGCGGCTGCTGCTAGGGTCGCTGTTCCTGGGGCGGCTGCAGCTGCTGCTGCCGGGGTCGCTGTTCCTGGGGCGGCTGTGGCTGCTGCTGCTACCAGGGTCGCTGCTCCTGGGGCGGCTGCGGCTGCTGCCGGGGTCGCTGTCCCTGGGGCGGCTGCGGCTGCTGCTGCCGGGGTCACTATTCCTGGGGTGGCTGTGGCCGCTGCTGCTGCCGGGGTCGCTGCTCCTGGGGCGGCAGCGGCTGCTGCTGCCAGGGTCACTGTTCTTTAGGCGGCAGCTGCTGCTGCAGGGGTCGCTGCTCCTGGAGCAGCTGTGGCTGCGGCTGCTGCTTCCAGGATTGCTGCTCCTGGGGCGGCTGGTGCTGCGGCGGCTACTGCTGCTGCAGAGGCTGAGCAGGAACTCCAGCCTGAGCTCCTTCCCCTCTGGCGGTCAGCCCAGACTGAGTGACTCCCTGGGCTTTTATACCTGGCCACCCTTGTGAGCATTCCCAGCAGGATCGTGGGGGTGGGGCCGTTTGGCCAGCTGGGCCAAGGCAATTCTCTGCGGTTCAGTGTGGGGTTGCCACACCCCGTCACAACAGGGAACCAGACAATAGGGGATTTGTCTGTTGCGAGACACCAAGACATGCTCTGTTTACCATATAGATGACAGCTGGAAACTTCTAAGACTAAACACGGGGAAGGATCAGGCCCAAACTAGGAAGCTGCCCAGTTTATGAGAAACATTGAAATTACTGTTAGGATAAGAAATTGCATGTAACTAGTTTCTTAGAATATTAAGCTTAGCTGGCATGTTTTGTTTTATTTTGTTTAATAACTTACTTTGATGTGTCTGTTATCACTTGCAACTACTTAAATCCTACTTTTTATACTTAATAAATCATGTTTGTTTATTAATGAACCCAGTGTAAATAAGTATTACCTGTGCATATCTTTTTTTCATTGATAAAGGGAGTGAACTTATGAGCTTGCGCTGTGTAAAAATTGTATGCAGAGTAAAACGGATTTATCTGGGGTTTTGATCCCACTGGGGCTGTGCATTTGAGTGCTGTGTCAAGTACCTGTAATTGAGCCTTCCCAGAGCTGAGCTGTTTTCAGTGTCTGTACTGCTCTGCTGTGGGCTGTAACTGTGTGTATTCCAACTCTGTGCATTTGCTGGGGGAGACCATAGGTTCTGGCTCAGCAGGACAAGGTGGTGGGGGCACCTCAGAGGGCAGACAAGCAGGTTCAGTGGTATGATCAGGCGACAGTGTCAAGAGGATCTCTGTGACCCAATCCAACACATTAGATACTGAGTAGGGATGTAAGTGACTAGTCGACTATCTGATAAGCAAATGCTTATCGGGTAGTCGAGCAGTGACTTGACTAGTCACCGCCCCCTTGCTGCCTCTCTCTGATAGAGGCAGCGAAGTGGGGGGAGCGAAGTGGGGGGGAGCCAGCTTAAAAGCTGGTTCCCCCTAGCACTGTCTGGATGGGCATGGGAAGCAGAGGTGTGGGAGGCGGGGAGACCAGGCACGAGCTGGGAGTCAGCTGATTCCTGGTTTGTGCCCGGTCCCAGACACTGCGCCTCTGCTTTTTGAATGTATTAAGAACCACCAGGCTCATAATACATTTAAAACAAGAGGCGCAGCCAGGGTTTCACTGAGCCTCTCTTGCTCCACCAGTCTGAATTCCCTCTCCCTGCGTTACTGAATTAGGCGCTATAGCCTCTTGCAAATTGAAGTCAGATCTGTGTGTGAAATGAGTCACACAGCACTCACGTACACACCTCTTTTGGGCAACAAACCTAACATAATGCTATCTTGTGCTGTATAGAAAGATCTGCACAACCGAAGCTCATAAAAATTCATCTCTCTCAATGTGGTGAGAGGTACGCACAGTGCCTTGCCCCCTGGATATGAATTGCACAAACTAGGTTATATTATAAACAAGAATAATTTTATTTAACTGCAAAAGATACATTTTAAATGATTTATAAGAGATTAGCAAAAGGATCAAAGCAGATTACTTTAGTAAATAAACAAAAACCATGTGTGACCTTAACAGATAAGATATACATTAGCAGATCCTCATCCTTAGTAATAAACAGGCTGGCAGATTCTTAAGGAAATTCTTAAGGCACAAATTAATCTGACTTCCCCAGGTTTTCATTTGGACTAAAAATCCTTCTGGCCTGGGACCATCATTTCCCACAGTTCAATCTTTGCTCATATGGTGTTTCCAGTTGTGTCATCGTAGGGAGAGTGAGGTTCCCCCTCAATGTCATTATCCCCTTTTTATATCTGCTTCCCACTTGCTGGAAAGCTCTTTGCTTTGGCTATGTCTACACTACAGAGTTTTTTCTCAAAAACGGCCGTTTTTCCGAAAAAAAACCTCACAGAGCATCCATACCTCAAGCGTTTGCGTGCAAAAAAATCGAAAGAACAGAGGGGTTTTTCTGGCGTAAGTATTCCTCGAGGAAGAACACCTTTTTGCGAAAGAGCTCTTTCACAAAAAGGTGTGTGTAGACAGGGAAGAGGGTTTTTTTGCGCAAAAAGAGCAAAAAGGAAAAAGCACAGGTGCCCTGGTGGCCATTCTGTGCATAGCAATCAGAGTTTACTTTCGAGAGAGCGTCCATGCAGTCTGGACGCTCTCTTTCACAAAAGTGCATTGCGCCATTTTGTGCCAAAAATATGCAAATGAGGTGAAGTGTGGAATATTGCATAATTAATGAGGCTTTTGTGCAAGAGCCATTCTTCCTGGAAAAAAATTCGAAAGAACGGCTGTTGCGCAAGACGGGGGTTTTGCGCAAAAAGGAGCCGTGTAGATGGCTTCTTTTTGTGCAAAAGCCTCTTGTGCAAAAACGAAGCCTCATTAATGATGCAAATGAGGTGCAGTGATATTCCGTGCTTCACCTCATTTGCATATGTTTTTGCGCAAGAGGCTATAGTGTAGACATAGCCTTAGTTTAGGTAAGTTTAGAGGGGATTGTGTGGAAAACAGAAGGTTCTTATGATGAAGTGGAGAAACTGCCTGCTAGGGGTTAGGGATGTTAAATATCGGCTAATTGAATACAGCCGCTCCCCGAGTTGCGAACAAGTTATGGACCAACACTTGGTCCATAACTCGAAGTGTTCGTAACTCGGATCCCATAGAGTTACATAGCGACTGCGCTGTTCGTAAGGGCGGATTGCCGTTCATAACTCGGATCTGCATTTACGACCACTTTGGTCGTAAGTGCGGATGGTCGTAAGTGGAGGTGGTCATAACTCGGGGAGCGGCTGTAGTTGATTAACCTCATGAATTCTTATCAGTTGCTCGACTATTCTATAGTCCCCGGGGGTGGGGCCGGCAGCCAGTGTGCTCAGGCCCCTCTCCCAAGGAGCCCTCTGCCACTCCGCACTGCTGCCTCTGTGCCAAGTGGGAGCTGGTCCACGAGGGGAGCCAGTTTAAAAACCAGCTCCCCTCTCGGATGGGCTGTCTGCTGCCCCATGCTGCTGCCTCTGATACAGATGCAGTAGTGCAGGGAAACAGCAACCCCTGTCCGGGGGGGTGTGAGCTCTCAGACCCAGCATGAGACAGAACTGAGCCGGGCTGCCTGCCCGCTTGGCTCCTAATCAGGGCCGGACTAAGGGGTGGGCTAGCCGGGCAGCTGCCCAGGGTGTCAACCTACGGGGGGGCACCCAGCTCCCAGCAGGCTGCAGCGGCTGCCCGGGGTGGGGGCCGTGTTAACCCCCGCAGCACCGGCCAGCAGCGCCCTTCCCCCCGCGGCTGCAGGTCCCTGCACGGCCAGGCGCAGCCCGCCCTGGGCTGTGCGCCGTCGGCGGTGGCCGGGCCAACTGGGCAGCGCATGCGCCATGCGTCCGCCTACACGCCCCGGGGGCGGGCCCACGCATGCGCCGTGCGCGGCGCAGCGTGCCTGGGGCCTGGGGCCCAGGGCGCCAAAATGGTTCGGGCCAGTCCTGCTCCTAATACTCTTTAAATGCAGAGCCTCCTAATACACTTTAAAAGCGCGAGCCAGGACTGAGCTGCGCTGCTGGCCAGCCTGCTAAAAAATTTACTGGGGTGTGTGTGGGGGGGAAAGCATGTAGTCTATTACATTAGCCGATAAGCTTTTGTTAATCGGTTAATCGACTATACTATTACGTCCCTCCTTGGAGTGAAAGAGAGCCTTGGGTCCCAACTAGCCCGGCAGCCCATGTCAGACCTGAAGGGGAGAGGGCAGAAGAGGACCTAGCTTTCTTGGGAGCTGACTGTAAAGGAGGCAGGAGTTAGTTGCCTCCCTACCAGGGAGGAAAGATCACTAGCCTGCCATCAGAGTCAGCCACTAGGGAGTAAGAATCATTTCCCTGGCCAAAGGAGAGGGGAGGAGCACTGGGCACCAGCATCAGTGGAAGTAACCAGGTGACTGAAGAACAGGGATTCTGGGGTTAAGCCTGATCAACTTATGGTTGTCCTGCCCGAAGTAGCCTGGTACCATAACAGATCCATGTGGGAGTGCTACTGGAGGCAAGCCATCCCAGCCAATTTGCCTAGAGATTCATGCCCCAAAGTGAAGGGATGGTGGTAGGAAGTAGCCCAGGGCAGAGGATTTACAATCCCTCCTGGTGGTCCCTCTGGTCAGGGGTCGACCCATAGAGCACTGGGCTCAAACTCAATGGAGAGGGAGGGCCCAGGTCCGTCTACTCCACTCCCTAAAAAAACGAGGCACCTTGACTAGGAAAGCGAGGGGGCAGAGGTCAGATGTGCCAATGCTGCCTGGCCCTCCAGGCACAGCTGCCATTAGGGGAAGGCAAGGAAGCCAATTGCCATGGCCCCTACACCACAGGCTCTGTGACTCTACATTACATGCCTCAGCCCTGAGCAGTAGGAGTTATGGGGGAGCACCACCTCCACCCCCTGACTCCCCTTAGTGGGACAGCCTGTGGGTCCATGCCAAAGCCTCTGTGCCCAGTGCTGGCTCCACCCCCACAGACTGTCACACCTGACTTCCGTGGGCGGGGGAGCACTCCCCATTTTCTGCCCTGGACCCCAGCGAGTCTAACGCCAGCCCTGCTAACAGGCTTAAACAACCTAGGGCTTAAGCAGTTGAAAAGACATATATGTACCTACAAGCAAAATCAGAGTTCCCCATACACATTGAGGGGCACTAACTGAAAATAGATCTTTTCATCTCTACAGACAGCTCGGTAAACACTTCTGCTCAATGTGCATCAGGGGCTTAGAAAACTCCATAATGTTAGTCTGTATTAGACAGGCAATAGAAAACACAAGTGAAATAATAGAATATAGTTCTGCAAATCAGTTGTACGCTCTCACAAGGTTCAGACTTGGGAAACTGATTTAAAAAGTAGGTAATGTGGAAAAGATCCAGAGAAAAGCAACTAAAATGCTAGGTGGCATGGATTAATGGTTATGAGAGGCAGTGGTTTGAGACAGTCCAGTTTACTGTCTGCTAATAAGAGAACAATAGGACACCCATGAAATGAGAAGGCAACAAATTTAACATGGTTCCAAGGGAAATACACACCACATCATTAACCTGTGATTCTTATTACTAAGGCTGAGAGCAGAATTTTCGTAAGTCTTGTCATTTACATTAATAGGAATATTTGGACCTAGTAATAACTTTGTTCAGAGCATTTTAGGGTGAAGAAGAATACAGTTATAATGGGAATATAGTTACACCCTTTACTATGCCGTGGGTATTGCCTTGCCATTTTTAGCCCTGCTACTTCCTGCTAGTGTCTGTCCCTCATGGCTATGTGTATGGCTTACCTATGAAGAAACTGAAGTTATGTGAGGTGATACTGTGTACAGGGCATCTTGAATACTGTGTACAGATGTGGTCTCTTCACCTCAAAAAAGATATTTTGGCCTTGGAAAGGGTTCAGAAAAGGGCAACTAAAATGATTAGGGTTTTGGAACGGGTCCCATATGAAGAGAGGTTAAAATGACTGGGACTTTTCAGTTTAGAAAAGAGGAGACTGAGGGGGGGTATGATAGAGGTATATAAAATCATGAGTGGTGTGGAGAGGGCGAATAAAGAAAAGTTATTTATTAGTTCCCATAATAGAAGAACTAGAGGACACCAAATGAAGTTAATGGGTAGCAGGTTTAAAACTAATAAAAGAAAGTTCTTCTTCACACAGCGTGTAGTCAAGCTGTGGAACTCCTTGCCAGAGGAGGCTGTGAAGGCTAGGACTATAACAGAGTTTAAAGAGAAGCTAGATAATTTCATGGAGGTTAGGTCCATAAAAGGCTATTAGCCAGGGGGTAGGAATGGTGTCCCTGGCCTCTGTTTGTCAGAGGCTGGAGAAGGATGGCAGGAGACAAATCTCTTGATCATTGTCTTCGGTCCACCCTCTCTGGGGTACCTGGTGCTGGCCACTGTCGGCAGACAGGCTACTGGGCTAGACGGACCTTTGGTCTGACCCAGTACGGCCGTTCTTATGTTCTTATGATACTGCTTTGTACCTTGATTCTGAATCACTTGTCTGTTCCTCCTCTTGGTAGGCCAAGCAAGCACTATGTGCCCTCTGTCTGAGCAAAGCCACAGTGTGCCCCCTCATGGTTCATGGGGAGAAGTGCTGCATACATCCTATGTCCTCACGGTCAGGTTCTCGGTCAGGTTCTTGTTCCAGTCCAGGACTGTTGTGGCTTAGGCAGATCTCATTTTCGAATGGCGTTTTCCTTTTTAGGGGCCTAATTGCTTGTCTCAGAGAAATGCTAGATATGCAGAGCTGATTATCCTGGAAACAGTGTTGTATATTAATATTTGTACATGAAGGCATGAGGTGGCTGAAGGGCAAAGCTTAGACATGCAGATGGAAGCAGGATCAAAGGCCTCTGAGGGGGGACTGGTGGGCGAAGAAAATGGACAGTGGAAGCATGTGACTATGAGAACCAGGCAGAGGAAAAGATGGGCCAGTGAAGGAGAAATAGAGCTCAAGAATGGGTATGCGGAGTTGGAGAATGAAGAAGGGGTACAACAGGTGGCCACTGAAGGTGGAAGGGCAAGGAAGAAGTGAAGAGTGGTTAGTCCCATAGATAAAGGGAAGAGTCGATGGAGACAACACCAATAATGAGCACCAGGAGGATACAGGATGGGTTGAAGAGGATTACAAGGGAAAATAGGAATGGAAAGGACTTGCAGCCAGAAGAAACAAGAGATAGACCAGAGAATCGCACTGTCACCAGGAAAAGGCAGGTCGTGATTGGGGACTCCTTATTGAGAAGAATAGACAGGACTGTAACCAGAGCTGATCCAGAGAACAGAAGGGTGTGCTGTCTGCCAGGTGCTAAGATACGGGATGTGGAACTGAGGTTGAAGAGGATCCTAACGGGAGTGGGAAAGAATCCATTGATCATCCTTCATGTAGGAACAAATGATACGGCTAGATTCTCGCTGGAACGAATCAAGGGAGACTATGCCAGGCTGGGGAAGACGCTTAAGGAAATCGAGGCTCAGGTGATTTTCAGTGGGATGCTGCCTGTTCCTAGAGAAGGGCAACTAAGGTGTGATAGGATTATGATGCTCAATAGATGGCTCAGGCAGTGGTGCTATAAGGAGAGCTTTAGGATGTCTGGCCACTGGGAGGCATTCACGGACAGAGGATTGTTCTCTCAGGATGGACTTCATCTAAGTAGGGAGGGAAATAGACTTCTAGGATGGAGGCTAGCACAACTGATTAAGAGAGCTTTAAACTAGGAATTTGGGGGAGACGGTTGGGAGATGTCCAGGTAATCTCTATGCCAGATTTTAGCATTGAGAGGGAGGAAAACGAAGTAAGAAAGGATATAGCCGGAGGTAGGAGAAGGGACATAAGGAGGAAGGGTAGAGTGGATACTAGTCTAATAGGTCATATTGGAGGTACAATGTCCATGCCAAATTGGGTTAAGAATGTGAGTGAGGCCAAACAGCAAAAATTAAGATGTTTGTACACCACTGCGAGGAGCCTAGGTAACAAAATGGAGGAACTAGAGCTATTGGTCCAGGAAGTGAAACCAGATATTCTAGGAATAACAGAAACATGGTGGAATACTAGGCATGATTGGAGTACAGGTATTGAAGGGTATGTGCTGTTTAGGAAAGACAGAAATAAAGGTAAAGGTTGTGGAGTAGCATTGTATATTAATGATAAGGTAGATTGTAAAGAAATAAAAAGTGGTGGAATGGAGAAGACAGAGTCTGTCTGGGCAAAAATCACATTGGGGAAGAAAACTATTAGATCCTCCCCTGGGATAGTGCTTGGGGTGTGCTATAGACCACCGGGATCTAATTTGGATATGGAGAGAGACCGCTTTAATGTTTTTAATGAAGTAAATACTAATGGAAACTGCGTAATCATGGGAGACTTCAACTTTCCAGATCTAGACTGGAGAACAAGTGCTAGTAATAATAATAGGGCTCAGATTTTCCTAGATGCGATAGCTGATGAATTCCTTCATCAAGTAGTTGCTGAACCAACAAGGGGGGGGATGCCATTTTAGATTTGGTTTTGGTGAGTAGTGAGGACCTCATAGAACAAATGGTTGTAGGGGACAACCTTGGCTCGAGTGATCATGAGCTAATTCAGTTCAAACTAAATGGAAGGATAAACAAAAATAAATCTGAGACTAGGGTTTTTGATTTCAAAAGGGCTAACTTTAATAAATTAAGGAAATTAGTTAGGGAAGTGGATTGGACTAAAGAATATATGGATCTAAAGGCGGAGGAGGCCTGGGATTATTTTAAGTTAAAGTTGCAGAAGCTATCAGAAGCCTGTATCCCAAGAAAGGGGGAAAAAATTATAGGCAGGTGTTTTAGACCAAGCTGGATGAGCAAGCATCTCAAAGAGGTGATTAAGAAAAAGCAGAAAGCATATAAGGAGTGGAAGATGGGAGGGACCAGCAATGAAAGCTACCTTATTGAGGTTAGAGCATGTAGGGACAAAGTGAGAGAGGCTAAAAGTCATGTAGAGTTGGACCTTGCAAAGGGAATTAAAACCAATAGTAAAAGGTTTTATAGCCATATAAATAGGAAAAAAACAAAAAATGAAGAAGTGGGACCGCTAATCACTGAGGATGGAGTGGAGGTTAAAGGTAATCTAGGCATGGCCCAATATTTAAACAAATACTTTGCTTCAGTCTTTAATGAGGCTAATGAGGAGCTTAGGGATAATGGCAACATAACAAATGGGAATAAGGATATGGAGGTAGATATTACCATATCCGAGGTAAAAGCCAAACTCGAACAGCTTAATGGGAGTAAATCGGGGGGCCCAGATAATCTTCATCCAAGAATATTAAAGGAACTGGCACATGAAATTGCAAGTCCATTAGCAAAATTTTTTAATGAATCTCTAAACTCAGGGATTGTACCATTTGATTGGAGAATTGCTAATACAGTTCCTATTTTTAAGAAAGGGAAAAAACGTGACCCGGGTAACTATAGGCCTGTTAGTTTGACATCTGTAGTATGCAAGGTCTTGGAAAAAATTTTGAAGGAGAAAGTAGTTAGGGACATTGAGGTTAATAGCAATTGGGACAAATTACAACATGGTTTTACAAAAGGTAGATTGTGCCAAACCAACCTGATCTCCTTTTTTGAGAAAGTAACAGATTTTTTAGATAAAGGAAATGCAGTGGATCTAATCTACTTTGATTTCAGTAAGGCATTTGATACAGTACCTCATGGGGAATTATTGGTTAAATTGGAAAAGATGGGGATCAATATGAAAATTGAGAGGTGGAGAAGCAACCGGTTAAAGGGGAGACTTCAGCGGGTCATACTGAAAGGTGAACTGTCAGGTTGGAGGGAGGTTACTAGCGGAGTTCCTCAGGGATCAGTTTTGGGACCAATCTTATTTAATCTTTTTATTACTGACCTCGGCACCAGTAGTGGGAGTGTGCTAATAAAGTTTGCGGATGACACAAACTTGGGAGGTATTGCCAATTCAGTAAAGGATCTGGATATCATACAGGAAGATCTGGATGATCTTGTAAATTGGAGTAATCGTAATCATAGAATCATAGAATACTAGGACTGGAAGGGACCTCAAGAGGTCATCGAGTCCAGCCCCCTGCCCTCATGGCAGGACCAAATACTGCCTAGACCATCCCTGATTTATCTAACCTACTCTTAAATATCTCCAGAGATAGAGATTCCACAACCTCCCTGGGCAATTTATTCCAGTGTTTGACTACCCTGGCAGTTAGGAACTTTTTCCTAATGTCCAACCTAAACCTCCTTTGCTGCAGTTTAAGCCCATTGCTTCTTGTTCTATCCTCAGAGGCCAAGATGAACAAGTTTTCTCCCTCCTCCTTATGACACCCTTTTAGATACCTGAAAACTGCTATCATGTCCCCCCTCAATCTTCTCTTTTCTAAACTAAACAAACCCAATTCTTTCAGCCTTCCTTCATAGGTCATGTTCTGTAGACCTTTAATCATTCTTGTTGCTCTTCTCTGGACCCTCTCCAATTTCTCCACATCCTTCTTGAAATGCGGTTCCCAGAACTGGACACAATACTCCAACTGAGGCCTAACTAGCGCGGAGTAGAGCGGAAGAATGACTTCTCGTGTCTTGCTCACAACACACCTGTTAATGCATCCCAGAATCATGTTTGCTTTTTTTGCAACAGCATCACACTGCTGACTCATATTCAGCTTGTGGTCCACTATAACCCCTAGATCCCTTTCTGCCATACTCCTTCCTAGACAGTCACTTCCCATTCTGTATGTGTGAAACTGATTGTTCCTTCCTAAGTGGAGCACTTTGCATTTGTCTTTATTAAACTTCATCCTGTTTACCTCAGACCATTTCTCCAATTTGTCCAGATCATTTTGAATTATGACCCTATCCTCCAGATTAGTCGCAACCCTCCCAGCTTGGTATCATCTGCAAACTTAATAAGCGTATTTCTATGCCAATATCTAAATCGTTGATGAAGATATTAAACAGAGCTGGTCCCAAAACAGACCCCTGCGGAACCCCACTTGTTATACCTTTCCAGCAGGATTGTGAACCATTAATAACTACTCTCTGAGTATGGTTATCCAGCCAGTTATGCACCCACCTTATAGTAGCCCCATCTAAGTTGTATTTTCCTAGTTTATTGATAAGAATATCATGCAAGACTGTATCAAACGCCTTACTAAAGTCTAGGTATACCACATCCACCACTTCTCCCTTATCCACGAGACTCGTTATCCTATCGAAGAAAGCTATCAGATTGGTTTGACATGATTTGTTCTTTACAAATCCATGCTGGCTGTTCCTATCATCTTGCCACCTTCCAAGTGTTTACAGATGATTTCCTTAATTACTTGCTCCATTATCTTCCACAGAAGTTAAACTAACTGGTCTGTAGTTTCCTGGGTTGTTCTTATTTCCTTTTATAAATGGGCACTATATTTGCCCTTTTCCAGTCTTCTGGAATCTCTCCTGTCTCCATGATTTTCCAAAGATGATAGCTAGAGGCTCAGATACCTCCTCTATCAGCTCCTTGAGTATTCTAGGATGCATTTCATCAGGCCCTGGTGACTTGCAGGCATCTAACTTTTCTAGGTGATTTTTAACTTGTTCTTTTTTATTTTATCTTCTAAACCTACCCCCATTCCCACTAGCATTCACTATGTTAGGCATTCCTTCAGACTTCTCGGTGAAGACCAAACAAAGAAGTCAGCATCTCTGCCATTTCCAAGTTTCCTGTTACTGTTTCTCCTCCTCACTGACCAGTGGGCCTACCCTGTCTTGGTCTTCCTCTTGCTTCTAATGTATTTATAAAAAGTCTTCTTGTTTCCCTTTATTCCCGTAGCTAGTTTGAGCTCATTTTGTGCCTTTGCCTTTCTAATCTTGCCCTGCATTCCTGTGTTGTTTGCCTATATTCATCCTTTGTAATTTGTCCTACTTTCCATTTTTTATATGACTCCTTTTTTATTTTTAGATCATGCAAGATCTCGTGGTTAAGCCAAGGCGGTCTTTTGCCATATTTTCTATCTTTCCAACACAGTGGAATAGCTTGCTTTTGGGCCCTTAATAATGTCCCTTTGAACAACTGCCAACTCTCCTCAGCTGTTTTTCCCCTCAGTCTTGCTTCCCATGGGACCTTATCCACCAGCTCTCTGAGCTTACCAAAATCCGCCTTCCTGAAATCTATTGTCTCTATTTTGCTGTTCTCCCTTCTACCCTTCCTTAGGATTGTGAACTCTATTATTTCATGATCACTTTCACCCAAGCTGCCTTCCACTTTCAAATTCTCAACCAGTTCCTCCCTATTTGTTAGATCAAATCTAGAACAGCTTCCCCTGGTAGCTTTTTCAACCTTCTGAAATAAAAAGTTGTCTCCAATGCAGTCCAAGAACTTATTGGATAGTCTGTGCCCTGCTGTGTTATTTTCCCAACATATATCTGGATAGTTGAAGTCCCCCATCGCCACCAAATCTTGGGCTTTGGATGATTTTGTTAGTTGTTTAAAAAGCCTCATCCACTTCTTCCACCTGGGTAGGTGGCCTGTAGTAGACTCTAGCATGACATCACCCTTGTTTTTAATCCCTTTTAGCCTAACCCAGAGACTCTCAACACTTCCTCCTATGTCCATCTCCACCTCACTCCAAGTGTGTTCATTTTTAATATATAAGGCAACACCTCCTCCCTTTTTTCCCTGTCTATCCTTCCTGAGCAAGCTGTATCCTTCTATACAAACATTCCAATCGTGTATTATCCCACCAAATTTCTGTGATGCCAACAATGTTATAATTGTAGTTATTTATTAGCACTTCCAGTTCTTCCTGCTTATTACCCATACTTCTCGCATTTGTATATAGGCATCTAAGATTTGACCTTGCCTCCCAGTTTTGCCCTGATCCTCCTTTCTCTCTGCCATTATAGCCCACGCTACCTCCCATTTCCGACCCATCTCCCAGGTCTCCATGTTCTCCACTTACCTGTGGGCTTTGCTCACCTGTCCCCGTCGAACCTAGTTTAAAGCCCTCCTCACTAGGTTAGCCAGTCTGTGTCCAAATAGGGCCTTCCCCCTCCTCGAAAGGTGAACGCCATCTCTGCCTTAGCAGTCCTTCCTGGAATAGCATCCCGTGGTCGAGGAAGCCAAAGCCCTCCTGGTGACGCCATCTTTGCAGCCGGGCATTCACATCCAGGATGCACCTGTCTCTGCCTGGGCCCCTACCTTCGACAAGAAGGATCGAAGAGAATACCACCTGTGCTCCAAACTCCTTCACCCGTACTCCCAGAGCCCTGTAGTCACTCTTGATCCGCTCGGTGTCGCACCTCGCAGTATCATTTGTGCCCACATGGATGAGTAGCATGGGGTAGTAGTCAGAGGGCCAGATAATCCTCGACAGTGCCTCCGTAACATCTCGTATATGGGCCCCCAGCATAGGATGAAATTTAATAGTGAGAAGTGTAAGGTTATGCACTTAGGGATTAATAACAAGAATTTTAGTTATAAGCTGGGGACACATCAGTTGGAAGTGACGGAAGAGGAGAAGGACCTCGGAGTCCTGGTTGATCTCAGGGTGACTATGAGCCGCCAATATGACATGGCTGTGAAAAAGGCTAATACGGTCTTGGGATGCATTAGGCGAGGTATTTCCAGTAGGGATAAGGAGGTGTTAGTGCCGTTATACAAGGCATTGGTGAGACCCCATTTGGAATACTGTGTGCAGTTCTGGTCTCCCATGTTTAAGAAGGATGAATTCAAACTGGAACAGGTACAAAGAAGGTCCACTAGGATGATCCGAGGAATGGAAAACCTGTCTTATGAAGGGGGACTCAAGGAGCTTGGCTTGTTTACCTTAACCAAAAGAAGGCTGAGGGGAGACACGATTGCTCTCTTTAATATATTAGAGGGATAAATACCAGGGAGGGAGAGGAATTATTTAAGCTCAATATCAATGTGGACACAAGAACAAATGGATATAAGCTGGCTATCAGGAAGTTTAGACTCGAAATTAAACGAAGGTTTCTAACCATTAGAGGAGTGAAGTTCTGGAACAGCCTTCCAAGGGAAGTAGTGGGGGCAAAAGATCTATCTGGCTTCAAGATTAAGCTAGATGGGTTTATGAAGGGGATGGTTTGATGGGATAACATGATCTTGGCAACTAATTGACCTTTCACTATTGGTGGTAAATAGGCCAATGGTGGGATGATAGGAGTTACTATAGAGAACTTTTTCCTGGGTGTCTGGCTGGTGAGTCTTGCCCACATGCTCAGGGTTCAGCTGATCGCCATATTTGGGGTCGGGAAGGAATTTTTCTCCAGGGTAGATTGGCTGAGGCCCTGGAGGTTTTTCGCCTTCCTCTGTAGCATGGGGGCACGGATCACTTGCTGGAGGATTCTCTACATCTTGGGGTCTTCAGACCATCATTTGAGGACTTCAATATCTGAGATATAGGTGAGAGGATTATTCCAGGAGTGGGTGGGTGAGATTGTGTGGCCTGCGTTGTGCAGGGGGTCAGACTAGATGATCATAATGGTCCCTTCTGACCTTAAAGTCTATGAGAAAGGTTAAGAACCACTGTGGCAAGGTATTGGCCATACTAGGACAGTGCACTTTTCTGCACACGTCGATACAGTAGCACTGCACCTAGAAGAGCCCTCTGTTCCTACCTATCTAACAGCAATATGTTTCTCTTCATAAAGAGGCCCTGATCATGTTCCTAGAGTCAGCAGAGCCTGGGCAGACAGGTACAGAAAACAGCTTATGTTGCTATTGGCTGTGCTGATCTTGTCCTTGATCATGGTCAGTAGCCATCACTCACTGCGTTATCCTCTTTGTTTTGTAGGTGAAAGAATGGTTGTGTTTGAATTGCCAGATGCAGAGAGCTTTGGGAATGGACATGACCACAGCACCTCGCTCCAAAAGCCAGCAGCAGCTACATTCCCCTTCACTTTCTCCATCCCATTCCCCAGCCAAACATCCCCAGCCTCAACTCCTGGGAATGACAGGACAGGAGAAGCTCCCAGGAAATGTGCAGCTGGGCATTGGACAGGGTGCTGGTGTTCTGCAATCCGAGTCAGCCAAACCATCCCCAGCTGCAGCACAGAAGGAACAACGCAGCCAAGGCCAGCCAAACCATGCTGCTCCTCAGGAAGTGGTGAGGTCTTCCCCACAGCATCAAGCAAAGCTTCCCTCCTATGAGCAGAGACAGACCTTGGGAGACTCCCCAGCAAAGACTTCAGCACTATCCCCCAGCGCTGCAGCACAAGAGCAGTCCCAAGAGGGCCTCACAGGAAAGCTCTTTGGGTTTGGGGCTTCTCTCTTGACCCAGGCAAGCACACTCATGTCTGTCCAGCCAGAGGCCACACCGCAAAGTCAGCAGTCCTCTGGCAAAGTGCCTCCAAAAATTGTCTTCAGTGATGCCAGCAAAGAAGCTGGACTCAGATCCTCAAGTGCTGCATCAGGAGCACAGGGTAGGGCTGGGACCACCCCAGCTACAAAGCAAAGCAAAGAAGAACAAGACATCAAGCCAAAGGAAGTGCCGAAAGAAAGGGTCTTGTGCCCCCTCTGCAAATCAGAGATCAATGTGGGCTCCGGGGAACCTTCCAACTATAATAGCTGCACGACTTGTAAACAGCAGGTGTGCAACATGTGTGGATTCAATCCAACGCCTCATCTCATGGAGGTAAGGAGGCTGCACTCTGGACTTGGCCATTTTCAGTTTATTGGGAACCCTGATTTTGTTCTGAGATTCTGATATTAATAACATGGCAAAAGCCAGTGCATTTTCCTGTCAGGTTTCAATAGACTTCTGAAAAAGCCTTCACCAAGTCCCTCTCAAAAGGCCAGTTAATGTGCAACATGTTACTGTGCATACGAAATAAATCACACTCCTGTGTTATTGCCCCATTGTGCAGACAAACCCTAAATGTGTGCTTGTTCCCTAACTGTTGGTATTGAGATTTTACCATATTTGTTCAGTATGGCAGGGTAGGGTTGCTGAAGGCAGCCTTGCAGTTTGTTTGGCATGTCTTAATTTGGCCAAGACCATAGAACATGGCTGCTGCCTGCTGAGAGGGCTTGGAATTCTTAGGCCCTAGAGTTATGGGCAGGAGGAGGCAAGGTGAATCATAGAATCATAATATCATAGAACACTAGAACTGGAAGGGACCTCGAGAGGTC
Organism: Rafetus swinhoei; assembly: GCA_019425775.1. Classification (NCBI taxonomy): domain Eukaryota; kingdom Metazoa; phylum Chordata; order Testudines; family Trionychidae; genus Rafetus; species Rafetus swinhoei. The sequence goes on along the minus strand of CM033435.1, from coordinate 189,351 downwards.
ATCAAGTCCAGTCCCCTGCCCTCACGGCAGGACTAAGGACCACGTCTAGACCATCCCCGATAGATGTTTGTCTAACCTGCTCTTAAATATCTCCAGAGATGGAGATTCCACAACCTCCCTAGGCAACTTATTCCAGTGTTTAACCACCCTGACAGATAGGAAGTTTTTCCTTTTAACCTATAGACTCTCAACACATCTGTCTCCTATGTCCATCTCCACCTCAGTCCAAGTGTATACATTTTTAATATGTAAGGCAACACCTCCCCCCTTTTTTCCCTGCATAACCTCCCTGAGTAAGCTGTTCCCTTCTATACCAATATTCCAATCATGTGTACTATCCCACCGAGTCTCTGGGATACCAACGTCATAGTTGTGTTTATTTATTAGCACTTCAAGTTCTTCCTGCTTATTCCCCGTACTTCTTGCATTTGTATACAGGCATGTAAGATACTGATTTGATTTTGCCCCCCAGTTCTGCCTTATCCCTCCTTTATCTCTGCTATTATGGCCCATGCTCCCTCCCATTTCTGAGCCATCTGTCAGGTCTCCATGTTGTTCCCTTTTCTGTGGGCTTTGGTCACCTGCTCTCGTCGAATCTAGTTTAAAGCCCTCCTCACTAGGTTAGCCAGTCTGCATCCAAATACGGTATTCCCCTTCCTCGAAAGGTGAACCCCATCCCTGCTTAGCATCCCGTGGTCGAGGAAGCCAAAGCCCTCATAAAAGGAAGGTTTATGTTAGACAAAACATTGGTACTGCCTGTTGTTTCTCAGGACAATAGGATACTAGAAGTTAATCCTGGGGTCATGTTGTTCAATGGAAAGCTGATGAATAAGTCAGTAATCATCCATGGCTTGACAAGGAATGAAGCTCCTTACTTTGCTTGCATAATGCTTCAGAACTGGTTTTGATGCAGTTGGCTCCATTTGGGAAGCAGGTGTGATTTAAAGGGTGATTGTTGTGGAAACGATATGGTGGTGCTGTTCATGTCCAATATAAAATGTAACAGACATCTTGCTCCTAGACTAGCTCTGATAGGGTGCATCCATTGTGTGTGCAGGATAAAGGTTGGATGGAGTGCTGGTGTACGGTTCACCATAATGCACTTCACTATTGCCTAGACAAAGACCCTCATAGGCATGGTAGCCAATAGTGCTTAGTGACTTTAACTTCCACATGGATGTCAAATTTGCTGAACTTGCTCAGGCTTTTCTGATTAAGACGACCAGGGTGACTATTCAAGTTCAGTGAAAGCTTTGGCTGTGGTTTCGCTCTGGCGTTTGGGTTAGAGATAAATCTGGGGATTGACCCTTGTCTGTTGCTGTATGATATTAAATCACTTGTTTTTCAGGATTTTAAAGACATTGAATGAGAACACACTGAAAAACATCTAATTTGTAACCAGGTCTGCTTAAGTACAATGTCAGATGTATTTTTTAAATTAAGAATACTGGCCTAAAACTGACAAAAGTTCCAAGATCACCATTAGTATGAAGCAGTGCTACCCCATTGACTCTGATGAAGCTGCTCCTGCTTATGCCTGTATTGAATCTGGGTTCTTATTATCAGTGCTATCCCTAGTGCGAGGGACAGGACAACCCCCCTCCACCCCTTCCCCCAAGTCCCACCCCTGCTCTGCCCTCTTCCTTCTCCGCCCTGTCCCCAAGAAATGCCAAGATGCAAGGAATTACTGAGGGAGGGCTGGCAGCAGGAGGTGGGTCCTCTGGCAGTCACTGTGGTGGCAGGAAGTGGAGCGACCTGCCCCCAGCTCGCTGTGCTCCCCTGAGCCCAGCTACTAGCTGTGTCGCTCAAGGGAGTGGAGCTGGCTGGGAACAGATTGCTCTGCTTCCTGTCACTGGGGTGAAGCAGCACAACCTGGCTGGGAGATGACAGAGCGGTGCAGGCTGCTGGGGCACTCTGCTTCCTACAGCTCCCACTGCTGCTGCTGAGTGCAGGGGTGGGTCCAAGCCCCATGACCAGTCTCCTGGAAATCCCTCAGGCCACCCGCGGTGTTCCCCAATGCACAAGGCCCGAACAGTTGTATGGACGGGACAACTTTGCTTATTATTCAAGTCCCGGGTTTTCCTATTGCTAGTGCCACAGGAAGTGGTTCTGCTGATTCAGTAGGTGATACGCTTCTCTCTGAGTTAGTAGGAGAGTAATGCTCTGACTCGGTGCTGTGCTGCTGCATCTGTCATTTTGATGGTAAATGAAACCACTTGTTATTTAACATTCCCATGGACTTTGCCCAAAAAGTATTGATGGTAACCCTGCTCTCCTGGTTCAATGCCATTGTGGGTAAGGCTACAAATTTGTCATGGAAGTCATGGCATCCGTGTCTTCCAGAGATCTCTGTGACTTCATGCTGCAGTAGGGTGGGACTTGAGGGAGAGGGTGGAGGGAGATTGTCCCATCCTTTCCATAATGGGTGGGAGCAGCAGAGTACCTCTGCCTCCTCCAGCAGCAGTGGTCCCTGGAGCGCCAAGCTGCTATGAGCAGCTGAGGATACCAAATTTATGACAAGCTGCTGAAAAATAGGGCAGAGAAATGAGTGGTTATTTAAAACCAGTTTCATAAACCAGAGGCTACTTCTGATCCCAAAGGACCATTATCAGGTCAACAGATTAAAAATTTGATAAAAGCCAATGTTAAAAATTACATAAAACCCAGGTTAAGAAAAGAGTGTCTGTACATCTGGGTATAGTGCTTACATTATCCACACATTCAAACTTTGTTTTAAAAGTCAAAAATACATATCCAGCAATAACTCAAATTTATAGTAGGATAAATTTAACATAACAGTTCACATATTGGCATCTGATCACTTGAGCATATTACCCTTGAAAAGTTATGTAGAGAGTTGATTGCAGAAAGCAGAGATATCACTGACTGAAGACTGACTGTCAGTAAGAATTTAGGGCAATATAACTCAGCGTTTACCAATTACACTGACTCTTTTAGTATCTAATTTCTAACAGTTTATTTATAAAAAAATAAATCAGAATGTCACAAACATCAGGTGGGGTCACCTCCAGTTTCAGAAGGACTAACTGAGGCACACAGATTGAGTCCCACATTTTCAGAGGTGCCCACTGACTAGGGCTTCCCCACCTTCTTGTGTACCCAGCTTAAGACATGTTAGGCCAAATTCATCCTTGATGCAATCCCACTGGAAACAATAGTATTACACCAGGATTGACTTTGGCCAGTGGGTTCTAAATATTCCTATTGCCACCTATAGCTCCCATCATCTTCAGAAGAGAGGAGAGAGTCCCTCTGTGTGGTCCTGAGGCAATGTAGAGTGCCTCATAAATGGCAAGGAGGGAGAGGGGATTTTTCTGAGGGTGCTGTAAACTAGGAGAAACTGGATGGGAGTGAGCAAACACAAGAAGAACATTCCCTGATGCTGAAGTCTATTATGTCTGCCACAGGAAGTAGCAGGAGTCCCGTTACTTGGATCAAAGCATTGGAGTTTATGGGGTGGGGGTGAACAATCCTGTACTGGATTGGAAAATACCAGTTAGGTGGCCTGCCCAGAGTCATGTAGGACATTTGCAGTAAAAGTGGGAACACAATGCTCCCAATTTTCTGATTTGCTAAAGCTGTGTTTTCTCCACTAGAGTCCTAAGTCCTCAGGCAAATTTCTTCAGCTATGCTGTCAGTAAAAGGAACTATTCATGCATCTTTGGTTTTGCAGGGTACTTTGTGCTGATCTGTAGTGCAGTGTAAGCACCAAGCATTATTTTTAATCCCATGTTACAGAGCTCTGGTAAGTGAGGTCTGTCTGTGAGCCAGGTTGGCTCTGCAAGGGTCGCAGAAATAGGCTCCTGCTCCTTTTTCCCCAAGCTGACTCTTCTTGAGGTTTGGGACTAGGTTTTATCTCCCTCTCCCAGAGCTGCTCTGGGTTTGCCAGGGAGCTCAGTATTGAACTGTAGCTTTCTCTTTTGAGCTGAGCTGGCTCTGCAGTGTTAACAGGAGTGAAGACTTATTTTAGACACTGGTATAAGCAGATGGAACTTAGAATACACCAGGGAGCTGGTCTGTGAAGGAAGATGAGTCCATTTCAGACTGTTAAAGGATAATAAATACAGAGCTCCTAATGGATGTTATATTTGTGCATTCTGGTTTGTTAAGCGTACATGACAGATGTTCAATAATTTCGATATAAGATCAAAATCATGAAAGTTGATTAGTCAATAGGACATGGAACTTTGTGAAGCAGAAGATTCCAGGAGGCATTGCCCCCCCCACGAAAATACAAGCTGAAATTAAGGGAATTTTCTACATTCTCAAAGGTACCCGAGGAAGGGAAATTAATGTGACAAATAGGGTCCTATCCAGAGGCAGTGCCGCAGTCCATCTTCAAGAGGCTCTGAACTTCAGTGTACAATTTACCTGCTGCTGTCACTGATGTAAAGCAAAGTAATAGCTGCACTGGGAAGTGGACATTCTTGATCCGATGACGACATAGTTGGACTCCTTAATGCTGTTCACTGGTGACAGTCCTGTGTAGATTTCACATAGCATGGCCCTTTCCCCACCCTTCTCAATGTCCCTGACTCTTAGTACAACATTTGCTCTGAGTCCCCACCCCCTCTAAAAAAAGAGCTATGGGCCCTAGCAACACAGTATATCTGCTAGTACATAAAAACAGAAAAATAAGCTTAAAACCCATAATTTTGAGCAAATTATGTGAAAGTGTCAATTAAGTAAACATTGAAAAAACACACACTTAAACTGATGTTATCTGTCAAAATCAAATATTCAGAACTCTGCCAGGCCCAAGGAGCTGTGAAGGGCCAGAATTAGGGCAAACTATGTCTCTGTCAGCTTCCTTATGAGGAGTGGCTAAACACGTGCACCATGGCACTAGTGTGCACAGGAGTAAGAGGCCTATGTGGCCCTTGGGTGGGTCAGGATGTGGCTCATTCAGGCTGAAAAAATCTGTTTGGTCTGGCTGCTGGAGACACTTTGGCTATGTCTACACTGGCGGGTTCTTACTCAAGAACGGCTGTTCTTGCACAAGAACACGCAGAGCGTCCACACAGCCCACCCGCGCTTGCGCAAGGAGATTTACAGTAAAGCGTGGGAAGAGATGGCTGCTTGCACAAGAGCTATGCTCTTTTCTAACAAGTGTAAGCCCTCTTTCGCAAGAGGGCAGTGTGGATGCGCGGCAGGGGTTTCTTGCGCAAGAAAGCCATATGGCTCAAATGGCCATCAGAGCTTTCTTGTGCAAGAGAGCATCCACACTGCCATGGATGCTCTTGCGCAAAAGCACATGGCAGTGTGGATGTGTTCTTGTGCAAGAGATCTTGCGCAGGAACTCTTGTGCAAGATGTTCTTGCGCAAGAACCTGCCAATGTAGACAGCCTTTGTTTATTGGAATCAATGGGATGAGAACAAAAATGTTTCAATTTTGTGGGGATCGGCGATCATATGAGCCATTTTCTGTTATCTGTCCATCCCCAGGATGGGAGGGGGATTCTTAGCCATGGGAGATGAGCACTTTGTGCAAGGATAGAGTTTGGGTGGCTTTTAAATGAGATGGCAATCAGGTAATGGGATTAAAATCTCAGCTCCTCTGTGCTGCGGCAACTGCCCCACTCTGGCCGGAAGGGGTTAAAGTAGGCAGGAGGGAGCCTGTGCATAGCCCTGTCCAACTAGGGAGAGGCTTTTTAGTAGCCAATCAGGGTGTGGTTTGCTGGAGCAGTCCTGTTTATAAGGAGCTGCCCAGCAGAGAAGATTAGTTGGGCCCTCACCAGGGAAGGTGCAGAGCCTGAGCAGCACCTTTGGGAGAGCAGTGCTGGGCATGCTCAGGGTGGGGCTAGAAAGAAGGCTCCAGCCTGATACCTGACAGGCTGCAGGCCTTGCTACAAGGAACAGGAGGCTGCATAGGGTCACAGAGGAAGTGTCCCAGGGAACTAGAGGCAAGTAGAGGGGGGGCAGGACAAGGCTGCTGCCAGAGGGTCCTGGGTTGGGACCCAGAGTAGTAGGTGGGCCTGGGTCCCCCCCTTCACCCTTGCATCATACCTTGCCACCAAGACATGGCCAATACAGACTCTGGCTTGCCCCTGAGGTATGGGGCTAGGCTTTGGGACTACAGTAGCAGGTGAAATGGAGAACTGCTGATACACCCTGCTGGGAGCAGGGTGTGACCCATACAGATTGTGGCTTGCCCCTGAGACAGGGGCTAGGCTTCAAGGCCACAGGGGCACCAGAGATACAGGACTGCCTGGATGAGAGACTGCTTTAGTCTCCCTTTAGTGGGCACTGTCGGAGGGCAGCGTCCTGAAGAGGACACCATGGTCTGGGAGCAGTGTGGGTCTGGAACACGAGCATGGACCGCAGACAGGTGAAACACTGCCAGAAGGGGGTGCCCTACTGAGAAAGGACCAATTCCCCCAGAGCTACCAGCAGGAGAAGCTGCAGCAGTGAGTCCTGCCTCATGACACCTTCCTGCCTAGATTCCCTCAGTGGATCATGATTTTTATACAGGGCAGTGAATGTAGGAGATCCTCTCTCTTATTGCTATGTTGTGACCGATGTTGAGTGCGTGATATGTCCTGATGGCACTTTAAGTACCCCTAAATGAAGCTTTTCTGTTTGTGAATTATAATAGAAGTGAAGGTGCATACAGCCTTCCCTCTCTTGTCGCAGTCCCTGGTCTCATACTATGTTCCAAGAGGGCACAGAGAATTCTGCTCTTGAAAATGTCTTTGGCATGGGTGCTGCAGCAAAGATCAGGCTGTTTGTAGGACAAGCAGGGGGTGGTGGCAGCTGCAGCAGGTAGAATAACTGCTACCTAACCACTCAAATCTCCTGTGAAATGACCAGTTTCCTAACAATGATGTCCATATGGAGGATTTCCAAGACAAATGGAGCAAGCAGACAAGTGGTAGAGTTTGGATTGGGGAGAAATTGTCCTGCACTACATTGTAAATTCTCTAAGGCCCTACTCTTAATCCCCAGGGATTCTGTGTTATGGGGTGTATGCATTAGGTTGAACATGCTTATACATGGCTGTGGCAAAACAGCTCTTAAAACTAATAAACCAAACTGAAATATGAGCTGTGTCAGGTTAGCATTGAAGGGTGTTACCGGACCCTGACAGAGGAAACTGGAAAGAGGTTTTGGAATTCATAGCCTGTAACCCATTGAATAGTTGTTTTTTATCATTCAGTATCTGATTTACATGTTCATGGCTTTATATTTATTGCTGGGTCCTGTTGGCCACACAGCACAGTGGACTCTGAGCCCTGTGAGGGTTTCTTAGGTGTCATTACAATAGATGTAAATAACAATGATAAATGTATGGTGAATCTGAGGCTATGTCTGCACTACAATGATCTATTGAAAAAAGGTATGCAAATTGCACTCTAATCTGCGTACCTTTTTCTGATAGTTTTTTGGAAGAGGCTTTTCCAAAATTTGGCCCATCTACACTGGGCCAAATTTTGAAAAAGCCTCCTTTTTTGAAGGAGCCCTTCTTCCTCTTGGGAGGAGGAAGACAGGGCTTCCGAAAGAGTGAGTCTGCTCTTCCGCTTTTTTTTTTTGCAGAAGAGCGGACACGTTCCCTGGATGCAGCGGAGTTTTTATAAAGTCAAGGTCTTCACATTTAGAAATGCCCACTTTGATTGCTCATGTGCCTGTAACCCTTCCTTGTGTGCATATGCATTCTGATACAGTGTGGAATTATGTATTCCCATTAATTTTTGCCACTTGACCTTTTGCGCAGGGCACAGGATGGATGCACAAGAGGAGAAAATTAAAGTTGCATGAGCAAGCATAAGTCTGGCATTTCCTAACTTTGGATATTTAACTTTACAAGCGACAATTTTCTTTCAGGATCAGGGCTTCATTATGCAAGGCCCTGTATTAACACATGGGAGAGCACGATCCCTGTTCCAACCATCTTAAAATGCAGTGTAAAAAAGGATGCATCAAGTGAGTAACAAACCACTGGAAGGAAGAGGGCAGGAGGCCATGCTCTGGGATCAAGTAAGGAACTTAGCTCTGTGCACAGCTTTGAGGATGCAAAGCTCTGAAGAGGATTCTCTTTAGTCAAGAAAAGTCTGCCTTCCCCAGCCGGTTGCTCAGGGAAGTTAGGAATGCCCGTGGGGGATCAGAGTCACAGAACACTAGAACTGGAAGGGACCTCGAGAGGTCATCAAGTCTAGTCCTCTACTCATGGCAGGACCAAGCACCATCTAGATTGGGGTGGGCAATAATTTTTGACTGAGAGCCACTTCAGACATTTTTGAAGTGGCCCCGTGCTGCCAGAAGGGCCGGGGCCAGGACATTTCACTGCTTCCCCACCCACAGACCCTGATAAGTCTGGGGGTGGAAGAGCGTGTGAAGTCTTTTGCCACTGACCTCCCCACAGCGAGAGCCTCCAGCTGTTCTGAACAGCTGGTGGTTCCTGTAGGCCAGCAGGCCTCCCGGAGGGGTTCTGCCCCACTGCACAACCACTTAAAATAGTCTCCAAGTCAATAGTCCCACAGCCCAGCCGTACTCAGGACAGGGCAAGAGGCAAATAGTTCAACTCCTGGCCTTGCTTCAGGTCAGGTGAGAGGCAAATGTTCAGGTCTGGGCCAGAGATAAAGAGTTCAATACAGTTACAAAGCCCTAGACCTGGGGTACGGCAGGCAACCAACTGAGACAGCTTAGGAGGCCCTGGCCCTCGGTCAGGGCAGGGCAGCAAAACCCTAAGTACAAGTTCAAGAGCCCAGGCCTTGTTCCAGGCGGGCCAGCAAATAAACAGGTGAGCCCTGGCCCTAGGTCAGGGCGAGGCAACAAACCAACAACCCACAGTTACAGGTCTAGGAGCCCAGGACTTGTTCCAGGCAGGGCAGCAAATAAACAAGTGAACCCTGGCCCTTGGGCAGGGCGGGACAGCACACACACAATTTACTAGTTCACGGGCCCAAGCCTTGTTCAGGCTGGGCAAAACAAACAGTTTTAGCAGTTTAAAGGGAGACCAGGCCCTGGTTCAGGGTGTGGCCACAAACACCACAGGTTTGGGGGTTTCCTTGTTCAGGAGGGCTGCAGGCAGTTCTCCTGCAGTAGCAGTAAGGGGGAGACTGCCACCCGGTAGGTGGGTGGCAGGGGGGGCGCATGCACAGGCCCACCCACTCCACTGCGCCCTGGCCCAGGGCCCTAGATGCTTCAGCGGGGGCCCCAGCCCGCAACGCACTGGCCTAGGCTATCCCCTGGGCCACTTCCTCTCCCCCCCTCAGCGGGTACCTGAGTCTCCAGCAGGTCACTCGGGGAGTCAAGGGTCGTGTCGTCCCACAGGGGTCCCAGCGGCCCAATCCAGGCCTCAGCTGCTTGCAGGTCTAGTGGCTCCAGCTGGTCCTCAGGGTCCCAGGGTACTGGCTGGTGTTGGGGTTCGGGCAGGTCCTCCTGGTTAGCTGCACTTGGAGGCCCAGGCCATGCCCCAGTCTCCCCAACAGGAGCACTGGGCAGGCCTCTGGTCAGAGGACAGGCCTGTCAGAGGGCCTAGTCAGATCTCTGCCTCCTCGTCAGGGAGTTCTGCGTAAACCTTGGCGTTGGAGGCCCGAGCCAGGTCTCGGCCACCTAGACAGGGAGCTCTGTGCAGACCTCTGGCTCCTCCAGAGGCTGGGTCCAGACTGAGCCCTCAGCCTGGCTACTTATAGCCCTAGCTCCACCCACTGACTTCCGGTCAGGTGACGAGGAGGGGGCTAGGCTGTGCCCAAAATGGCTCCTGGAGGGGTTCCTCTGCCTCCAGGTCAGTGGGCAGCCAGTCCACCCAACTACAGTTTCCTCTAGGTGCCCTTGCCACTAGCAGTGAGAGGAAGCTTCACCCGCTCCCCTGTCCTCAAGTCAGAGGCTGTGGGGGGAGCATGCAAAGTCTCTTGCTCCCTGCCCCAGCCATGCAAGGGAGCACTGTGCTTAAAGTCAACTGCCAGTTGAGCAGCAGCTGGTGGTTGACTTTAAGTGCCAAGCCCCTTGCAAGCTGGGAGGAGACTTCAGACTCCTCTTGCCCCCAGGCCCTGAGTGGCCTGGGGGTGGGGGAAGGTCACGAAGTCTCTTCCTGCCCTGCCTCCATCCTGCAAGGAGTGTACAGGACCTGGGGGCAGCATGCAAAGTCTCTCACTCTGCCCTCCGGCGTGTGGCGCTTAGTCAACCCTGGTGGTTGACTCTAAGCACTGCATGTTCCCCTGACCCTAGGCTCTGATTGGCCTGGGGTTGGGGGGGGAGTGGCAGGGCTCCCGTGGGCTGGATCAACCCACTTGGCGGGCTGGATCCAGCCCATGGAGGCCCTTTTGCCCATCCCTGATCTAGATCATCCCTAGGGATCGCTGTGGGTCCCTCTCCCTTCACATGACTTCACAGCGGTCAGCAAAGTCTCTGGGTCAAATTCTGTGCTGCACTCTGTAGAGGAACTCCTTCCCCCTCCACTCCAAGCAAGATTCCAGGCTTTCCTGGGTCTTCTCTAGTCACACAGATCACTACAGGCTCAAAACCGTCATCCTGCCACTGCATGATGTAGTGCATCAATCCCCAGTTGGCATTTGGCGGGAACTGGGCCCAGAGTTGCAGCAAGTTGAAAACTCTGGGCACTAAACTCAGCTCTGAGTATCTCCTCCTCTCGGTTGCATCCTGTGGAAGCTATACATGCAGCAGAGAATTTTGAATCCTGCCAGTTCGTTTCTTCTCTCTTCTACATTCTTCACAAAGAAAACAATCCTACCTCTGCTGCAGTCTAGTTCTATAGAAATTGGGAGGATTGTTTCACTAAATTTCTCCCCGTGCTAAGCCAGTTCCTTTCCAAAGTATGAACAGAGTGTTATTGAATGTGCATAATCAACAGCAGTTGTTTCTGGGGCCATGTCCACACTGGCGTATGTAAAGCACTGGCATTTACAGCGCCACACAGGGTATGTCTACACTTGCAGCCTAATTCGAACTAGGGCTGCAAATGTAGGCATTCGGAATTGCAAATCAAGCCCGGGATTTAAATATCCCGCGCTTGATTTGCATCTTCAACCAGGTGCCATTTTTAAATTTACAAGCCGAAGTAACTGCCGCGTCTGCGCAGCAGTGAAGCGGGTGTTCGAAATAAAGCCTAGTTCAAACTACCTGTTGTTAAACCTCATTGCAGGAGGAACAACAGGTAGTTTGAACTAGGCTTTATTTCGAACGCCGTTCACTGGCGTGTAGACGCTGGCAGTTACTTCGGGCTTGTAAATTTCAAAATTGGCGCCCGGCGAGAAGATGCAAATCAAGCGCGGGATATTTAAATCCCGGGCTTGATTTGCAATTCCGAATGCCTACATTTGCAGCCCTAGTTCGAATTAGGCTGCAAGTGTAGACATACCCACAGAGCGCATCAGTGAAAATGCTGTTGGGTGTCCACACTGTCAACTGCCAGTACAATAGTGTGACCACACTTGTGGCACTTGCAGCATCTTTGGGAGCAGTGCATTCTGGGCAGCTATCCCACAGAGCACCTCTTTCTATCCTGCCGCTGAGGTTTGTGGGAAAGTGGAGGAGTGGCATGGGGCACCCTGGGTTCTGTCCCAATAACGTATGGTGCAAGCAGCACCTGCACTGTGTCCACTTGCTGCTCCGTAATGTTTAGGAGCTGCTCTGTGCTCTCCATCCACTCCCTCCTCTCACTGCCCCTCCACTCCTTTCTGTTCAGCAGCAGTGACACTCAGGACGTCAAGCAAAAACTCGTGAGTCCTTTGAGGGCATTTTCTTACCTTTCGGAGACTCTCCATTGGCAATATCACTGGTGTGCCAAGGTCAGCTCTGTCAAAACAAATGCAACATGTTACAGAGGCTCAAATACTAGACACAACACTGTCCCAACCCCTTGTAAACCCAAGCACTGTTCACATACCGAGCACTGACAATGTCCTGGAGTGAGTGCACATAAGATACAGGAACCCCACAATGGTGAGCTCACCAGTGGGGCAGGGGAATTCCTTGATGTAGGAGGGCAAGGAGTTTCATTCGTTCAGGGCCATACTGTACTGTAGGGAGGGGTATGATTGTTAGTAATGACCACTCAGTTTCCACAGGCTGTGTTCATCCTGGAAGACATTTTGCTGCCTAGGGTGAGCAGAGAAGCAAAGGAGGGTCTTTCACTCTACTGCGGGTTCTGTCCGGGCTCATACATGGCTTGTCTTTGTACAGCAATGGTTCCTCACCCACTGCTGATGGCACAGTGATGAGGGCATGTCAGCCTTCATGGGACAGGGAGCACAGTAGCGTTGCCGGGCCCAGCAGCTGCATAACACTTTCAATGAGATCTGTGAGGCAGATTACAGTGAAGTAAGAGATTGCATCAACACCCTGTTCAGCATCTGAGCAGCCCTGTGTTGGTAGCAGCAACACACAGACCCAAGCCTTTTTTCTGTAACTTTCCTACTCCACTAATTCACTCCAGAAGTCAAACCCACTTGCCAGGTACATCCTGCACAGCCACGACTGCTGCGACTGGTTTGCCTCATCAGGGGGTACAAAACAGCTCCTAACTACAAGCACCTGTGGATGCTGAGTCATCCTCTGAGTCTGGGTCCACCTCCCCCTCAGCATACTTGTAACAGGTTCCACCCTTCATGTGAGCACCCCTTGGTGGCTGGGGGGGTGTGTGTCTCACAGTATTTACTCACCTATCTGTGGGCAAGGCAATGTCCACTCAGTGGCCGGAGATCAGGCCTCTTCTTTTACCCTCTGGGTGTGGTTTGCAGGAGAGTTAGGGGGGGGACACAGGCCCACCCACTCCTCTGGGTCCTGGTTCAGGGACCCTGTAAGTAGCAGTTACCTGCTGAGTTTCAATGTACTTAGGTGCTGTCACGTCCCTGGGCCACTTCCGCAGGATGCTGTTCCATCAGCCCTTCTCTAGGGCCTTGTGGCTGAGTTCCCCTTGTCTGGGTTCTACAGGGTTGTCTTTGGCTTGTTTTTGGCTAGCCTTTAGCCACAGGATCTGTTTCCGATCAGGTATGATACCCAGCTCCCACTCAGATCTGTCCAGAGTGCTGGTGTTCCCCAGTCACCCCTGAGGTCTGCCTAGGTCAAGCTCCAGGAAGGAACTGACAGGCCTTACCTAGCAGCTCCTTTTATAGCAGCCTGCTGAACCCTGATTGGCTGCAGCAAAGGCTGCCACTCTACTCCACCTGGAGGACCTCTCTACTGTTCCTGTTGCTGGCCAGGGTGCTGAAAGGCCTCCAGCGGGGATGTCGGGCTTTGTCCACCCCATCACAATACTTATTCATGATTTCCTCCTCCTGGCTTGGTCCCTGAGGCCCAGAAGTACCCATGGGGGTCTTTGGAGCAGAGGTGGGGTCTCCCCCAAGTATGTCAAACCCATACTTAGTTGGGATTGGTCCTGCCTAGAGCAGGGGGCTCGACTTGATGACCTTCTGAGGTCTCTTCCAGCTCTATGGTTCTATGATTCTATGTCATGTAGATCTTTGTAGAATTGGCATGTTGTGGGCACAGCACAAGTTTTGCTTCCCACTTGGGGTAGGCATTTCTCAATTCGTTCATTTTGACCCTGCACTGCAGTGCGTCCTGGTCATGGCCCTTTTCACTAATGCAGCTAGAGATCTGCCCATAGGTATCATAATTCGTACAGCTGGAGCACAGTTGGAACTGAACAACTCCTCTCTCCAAATGTAGATGAGGTGCAGTACCTCAGCATGGTTCCAAGCAGGGGGTCGCATGGTGCAGGCATGGGCAGCTGGAGGGATGCACTGAGAATACACCATGTGTCAACACGCAAACAGAAAGGGGACTTTCAAATTTCCAAAGGAATGCAAGCACAGGTGTGACAGGGTGAACCAGGTCCTGAAGCCCTTCTGGAGGCTTGTGGCCTTGCCATACCCCACCCCAGCAAATCACAGAGAAGTCCTCCAAGGAGGCTAGAGTGTCTGCAGGAGGAAGTGACCAGTCAGGGGCCAGAAAGGCCCTAAATGAGCTACAGGCCCAGAGTCAGCTCACTGCCAGTGGCAATCTCAAGGAGAGAAGACCACGGCTGGCTGGCTGGCTGAGGGACCAGCAGCCCCACAGAGAGCTCCTTGTGGGGCGCTATTGTGGACTATATGGCTGTGGTAGAGCCTGAGGTGAGGGCGAGGACACTGTCTCCAGCAGAGGAAGCCCTGGAGACACCAATCTCCATCCGAGTGGGAAATAGACTCAGAGACTATACAGAGGGTACCGAGATGGGCCCTGGTAAACATGTACCCTGGAAGGGGTTTTGAGTGGCTCACACCAGGCTGTGTGACTTGGCCAGAGAGCTGAGTAGCTGAAAAGGCTGAAGAACAGAGTGAGGGCAGGCAAATGCACTCGGCCAGATGAGGGCGCTCACGAGAGGTGAGTGCCACCACATTACAGTGGGTCTGAGGGTTGGTCACCTGAAAGCAGGGCAGTAGAGTTAAAACAGATAACCAGAGAGGCAAGAACAGGCATTGTGGGATGGGTGCCAGAGGCCAGTCACGTTGCGGTACAACCACCTGCCCAGTGTGACTTGTTTTGTCCATACTGGCACTCCAGCACTGTATCCAGAGCACAGCAAGGTCTGCACTTCTCATCAAGGTGGTTTATTTAGAGCTCAGCAACTGCTGAGCCAGTGCACCATGCCAGCGTGGACACCTCCAAAGTTTCAGTGCTGGGAGCTGATTTACTGCCCAGTAATTTGCCAGTGTAGACTTGACCTGGGTTCTTAATCCTGTGTGGTTCTGAGAAGATAACACATCTTGCTTCAGTTTTGATTGAGAGCTGAGCCTACGCAGAATTGTTAATATAGTGAAGGAAATTATTGTCAAGTTTTTGAATTTAGTGCAGTTACAATAGTTACTGCACAGTTGGATACCTAGCTACAACTTTGAAAGCAACTCTTACACTATCACCAGGTGAAGGGCCAGGTGTAATATTCAGAGCAACCGTATAAAACTAAATCAAAACCATACAGTTGCGTGTGACTGGCTTTGTTTGTATGATCCTCTAGAACCCCTTACTCAGGAGATTTTTTCTGCTGCTTAATCTGCTGTACTTAACCCTCCTGGCTGCTTTATACTATGTCCAAGCATCAGGAGCCAGGCGCATAATTAAGAGTGAGGAAATGTTGAGACATACTCACCAAAGGAGTGGGGAAACCAGTTAGGAGCCTTTTTTAAAGGATCTTGCTTTTAAGGCAGATTCACTTGCAATACTCCAGAGTTTGCTTTTTCTAATTAAACATGGCAAGAAGAGAATGACTGAGATGCAGAAAAATGGCTAATGTACAGCCCGCCCCGACGTTGTCCCATGGTAGAGAATCCCCTGGCAATACACTTGGCCCTTTTGTCGTGTTTCCATCATTCTGTGTCTGCTTCTAGGACCTGTATCACTGTCTCTCTCCTATTCCTGTTTCTCCATGATTTCCTGGGTTCCTTCCTGCACCCACCCTAAATCAGTCTTAGTTTCAGATTATTTTTCAGCATGAGCTCACCCCTCTGCCCAGCATCCTTGTTTTATCCAAGAACTGAGCTACTCCTGGGTGCACCTGCTGTCCTGCTTGCTAACTGCACTAGTAACAATACAGTTGTTGCCTCCTAGTAACCAGTTAACAGGGATCCCAACTTCCTTCCCTTCTTAGTCAGGATTCAGAAGGGCCCCTACAGAAAATGGAAAGATGTCAACTTTATATGCACTGTTCTGATAAACAGCTTGAGTTAGTCACTGCTGCCCACACGTACATACTTAGTTGAGCATGGCTAACTGTAAAGCAACACTTTTCAATCACAAACCTGATGGTGTCTGAACAAGATCAACACCTTCTATTTTCCTTGTTTCTGAATGAAATTACATTAGCAGTGAATGATCCCTGTATGGTGATTGTTTGATTTCTTTGTGATAAGTTGTCACCATAGATTGTAAGGCCAGAAGAAACCATGTGATCTTATACCTGGTTCACATGAACCAGTCTTATTGGAAGGTTGCCCTTGGATGGTGTGGAGCAGCCTATTTCAACAGCACATTTCCCTCTCTACATGGGCCAGCATTGCACAGAAAATGGTATTTGGCTTTTGGAGTTTTTGTGCTGTTGTGGTATAGCTCATGCTGCTGAGGTAGTGAATACTTGTGAGAGTGGATTATTATGCAGAGTTCTGAGTCTAGCTTTCACATGTTCTTCAGTGGAACAGTTCAGATGTGTTGGGAGCTGTCTCTCAAAGGCTGAATGTATTAAAAATCTCTGCCACCAACGAAGACATGAGAACTATAATGCACCAGTTCTTAGAGTCTCCAGTCCAGATCACTGTACAGATACCTAGTGAAAGACAGACTCTGCCCCAAGGGCTTGTGAGTGGGTCCTTAAAGACTAACAGTTTTATTTGGAAATAAGCTTTCATGGGCTGGAATCCACTTCGCCAGATGCTTCAATTACATTTTCAATACAATTCGTGATCATCACAGATTATTCTCTTTGCTGGAACACCCTCTTCTCTGGCCCCCTCCACTTCAATTTCAATTCTTTTTCCTTGATTGATGCAGAGGAGAAAGGATTTTCTGTATATTTGACAAAGGGAATTTGTAATTTTATATATGACTAGGGGACACTGCTTGCTACACTCGCCACTCCCTCTCTCATGGGGGGTAGGCAACTTCAGCTCTTCCCCCAGACACTGGAGAGGGCCGAGCTGTGCTTGCACTACCCCAGGCACCTTCTCCTTCCCCCAGCCATGCCAGCCCAGGCCTTTTCTCCCCCCACTGCCTCCAGTTGTGCCAGCCCAGGCCCCTTCTCCCACTCCCCGCCCCAAGCCGCACCACCCCGGGCCCTCCCCCCTGCCGGCCATGCCAGCCCAGGCTCCTCCTCTTCCCCCCCTCCCCACTGTGCCAGAATGGGCCCCTTCACTCTCCCTGCCCACACCAGCCCGGGCTCCTTTGCCCTCCCCCCCGCCTCTGCCAGCCTGGACCCCCTTCTCTTTCTCCCACCACACCAGACCAGGCCCTTTCTCCTCCCCTCCGCCCCCACCAGCCTGGGCCTTTTTTCCCTTGACGGAGAATTTTAATCCGAGGGTTCGGATGGGGGCCCAAAACCCCTACCAAATCAATTCCAGACACCCTAAGCAACCAGCTTTATTCAGGAATGCATTCCAGGGCAAAAATCTCCAGGATACTCTCAGGAAAAGTTTCTGCCACTTCCCAAACAAAAGGCAAGGTCTTTTGTACCACCTTACATGGTAATTACCTTTTTCTCACTGACCACTTACAGTTGCATGCATATACAGGTCATGCCCCTTTGCACCAAATTCCCTCCAATCATTATCTGTCCCCCCTCAGTCCCTTTGCAGGCCTTACAACAAGTTCAAACCAGTTTTACCTACCCCCTTTGCTCACCTGAGTTCAAGCACGTACCTCTTTACAAAGACCAGACTTAACATCCAGGTGTCACAGAGGTCATACTGACAACAAATTAAGTTTATCCTTCACCCTCCCTACCCGTTGCCTTCCCCGGCTGCAATCTAACCTTAACATCCCCTCGCCGAGCTGTGGCGTGCCAGGCCTGGCTCTGTCCCTGGCTACCACAGAGGGAGGGGGTCACTCCGAGGCCTCGCAGGCCCCGTGCTCTCCCCCTGGCCACTGGAGATGCACTTTGAGGCCTCGCAGGCCCCATGTGGTAGCCGAGCACTAGGGAAAGGAAAAGGGGGAGGGAGGGAGGAGGCAGGCGGGACGCAGAGTGACGTGATAATGTCACTGTCATCTCACTGGAAAAGGTTTTTATATATATATAGATAGATTTATATACTTGAATTACAGAAAGCTCTACTGTATCACCTAGTCTGAGTGCCTGCATAACTCAGGACAGTAAATGTAAGTGATTTATAGTCAGTATTCATTACATATATTTGATTGGTTTTGTAAATAGCTTGTGTGGGTAAAAGGGGATGAGTAATACATAGATCTTGTCACCCTCCAATATCTGAGCCTTTTATCAGTGTTCTGTTAGACAGAATACAAACACTGGAGAAATAGCATCATCTATGTACAGTTCAAAAACTGGTCACATCCCTACTCTTTGTAATGTTACTCATTACTTTGTAATGCTGCTTGGTTAGGGTTTTTTTTAAGGCTATTAATTTTATCCGGTTGCTTTCATTCCTCTCCATTCTTACAGTTCAGTCTGGGAGTAACTTATTAGACTTCAAAGATTCTAAGGCCAGAAAGGACCATTGTCATGATGAAGCCTGACCTTCTGTAGGATGCTGGTTGGAGAACTAGTCCAAAATAACTGCTAACCCATACCAGCAGTGTAGGGCAACTTACACTACATCCTACTGGCACCGGGCCATCTTTGTATTTGTTCTTCGGTTGACCTTGCAGGATTGCTCACGGGCTCTGTCCACATGAGACATGGCTGTGCCCACGAAAGCTCAAGATACCATCTACATGTTTTGTTAGTCTATAAAGTGCTACCAGACCATTTGTTGTTTTTTTCTGTAACAGACTAACTTGGCTACCCCCTGAAGCTCGATAAAGATGTGTGTTCTGCTGGCTTCTTCAGCTTTGCTCTCAGATGAATGCCTCAGCTTTCCAGGTGTGCCTCCTGCTTTGTTGACTCCCGAGTTCCTGGACTCGAGGCTACCTTGATGATCTCCCTATTGTAACTGCCATGGAACACCCTGATCTGTTGAGGAAAGTCTGATTGCCCTACAGAAACACCCTGAAAGCCATCACTAAGAAAATTGCAGTTCTTTCCAAGCTGTGGATGAGGGAGGCTCAGTGTAAGCATAGAAATCAGCTCTAAAAGAAGCTGATGGGAAATTAGCCCTTTCAGGTTAGATCTGACTGTATGAAAGGGAGCATGGAATCCTTTACCCGTCTTCTCAAAAATAAATGGAGTTAACAAGGGACTGCTATATACAGTAATTCCTCGCTTAACACATGCCCGCTTAACACGTTTTCACGATAGCACAATTTTTTTATTAGGGAACATTTTTCGAACATCACGACCCGTCCCCGCAATAACACGATTTCCCCTATTGGCCAGCCGGTCACTGGCAGCTGCGCGGGGCTTCCCCTGCCTCCCTGCAAAGCGGTGGAGGTTTGCCGCTCGCCGCGCCGTTCCCCGGCGACCCCCTCTGGCTGGATGCTTCGCTCACTCTCCTCCGCCCCCTCTTGTAGCCAGCGGCTGGGTTTCCCCAGCTGGCTGGTCGCTGGCAGCTGCTCGGGGCTTCCCCTGCCTCCCTACAAAGCGGCAGAGGTTCGCCGCTCGCCGCGCCGTTCCTTGCAACCCCCTCTGGCCGGATGCCTCGTGTCGGGTGAGGAGGCGAACCTCCGCCGCTTTGCAAGGAGGCAGGGGAAGTCCCGCGCAGCTGCCAGCGACCGGCCAGCTGGGGAAACCCAGCCGCCGGCTGCAAGCTCCCTCCCCTGTCCTTCCCTTCCCTTCCCTTCTCCAGAGCCAAACACTTCCCCTCCCTGCTATAACCCAGTCTCCTTTCTCCCCCAACCTTATGTTCTGGTCCCAGCTGCTAACAAGTGCAGGCTGGAGCTGTGAGCTCACGTGGGCTTGAAACTTTTCTATTATTTTCAATGGGAAAATTGACCCCGCATAACACGTTTTCACTTAGCACGATCATTTTCTGAAACGTATCTACCGTGTTAAATGAGGAATTACTGTAACCACATCACATGCTGAGTTTGTCTGAACAGTGAAATGAATTAAGTCTATTTCAAAGTCTGTAAAGTTCCTGTGCAGTGAAATGTGCTTAAGCAAATATTGGTCAAAAGAAGAAATGCCAAAAATATACATCAGGACACATGAAGTTGATCAAACCAAAATATGTGTATCAATAGGCTGCCTGCATTTTATAAAATACTTTTAAGAAACCATTGGTTGGTAGTCTTGTGGTAGGCCTATCAGCATGCAATGGTCCAATGAGCAGCTATCAGGCCATCTGACAAGTAAGTGTGTCCTTGGTAATTTTGTGCAACAGAAGAAGACTCAAGTATAGACTTTTGACACAGGGCAAATGTTTCTTCCTGTGAAAATGAGCCTCACTGCTCCTTGGATCAAGGTACATCAATTTCTTGCCAGTTTTGTGCTGCCTTAAGAGCTACATGCAGGGTGGACAAGCTCTTTGCTGCAGTCTTAAAAGCTTTGGGTGATATGTACAAAGGTATTGTGCTACAGAGAGATGCAGACGAGTGGCAAACAGAACTTACAAAAGCACCTAAACCCCTTGCACAAAAAGAAACGGCAGAAAATATGCTAAGGAGATGGCGACTTATGCTAATGAGTCCCTCATTAGCATATTTTCTGCTGGAAGAACTCTCAGTGAAGATGTAGCCATACTGTAGTGCCTCAGACAGTCAGC
Organism: Rafetus swinhoei; assembly: GCA_019425775.1. NCBI lineage: Eukaryota > Metazoa > Chordata > Testudines > Trionychidae > Rafetus > Rafetus swinhoei. The sequence goes on along the minus strand of CM033435.1, from coordinate 169,024 downwards.
AAACAGTGCCCATAACTGATAAAATCCTATTATAGCAGGGGTGGGCAATAATTTTGGGCCGGGGCCACCCAGAAGGGGCGGGGCCTAAACCAGAAGGGGTTGGGGCCAGGATGCTTCTGGGCTACCCCACTCCAGACCATGATTGGTCTGGGGGTAGGAGAGCCCCTTTGCCCCCCCCTTCCCACTAGGCACCCATGCCCCTGGCAGGGCAGGAAGAAGCTTCCCATGCTCCTCCATCCCCAGGCCAATCAGGACCTGGAGGCGGGGCAGCATGGGAAGCCTCTTTCCGCCCTGCGAGGAGCATGTGGCACTTTGAATTGCCGCGTGCTCCTCGCAGGGCTGGGGCAGGGCAAAGGAAGCTTTGTGCAGTTTCCCCAGGCCCTGATTGGCTGGGTGGTGGGGAGAGCGTGAAGCCTTCTCCCACCCCACCCCAGCCCTGCGAGGAGGGCGGAGGAAACTGCGCGCAGCTCCCCTGCTCCCAGGCCAGCGCATAGCACTTTGAAGTGCCGCGTGCTCCTCGCAGGGGGGAGGAAGTTTTGTGTGCTCCCCTTCCCCCAGGCCCTAATTGGCTTAATTGGCAGGGCCTCTGTGGGCTGGATCAACCCGCTTGGTGAATCCGGCCCGTGGAGGCCCTTTTGCCCACCCCTGTGTTATAGGATCATACTTCATTGTACAGGAAAATTTCTTAGGTGAGATATACCCAGATGAACCCAGCAGGAGATGATGCCCCATGTTACAGATTATGGTGAAAAACACCAAGATCCCAGCCAAACTGACCTGGGGTAAAATTTCTTTCTGACCCCAAATCTGGCAACAAGTTACACACTGAGCATGTGAGTAAGATCCACACTGGAACATTTGAGAGTGGGTTCTCAGTATCATCTCAGAACATTAGCCTACCCTGTCAAATGTTTCATCTCCAGCTGTGGCATTCACCGATGCACCTCCCTGCCCAACCCCAAAAAAAACGTAACAACACACACATAGCTACCAGAATTCATCTGGGAAAACAGTTTCCCTTCCGGACTCCTATTCAGAGTGTGAGTTTTCAAATAAGGTTCCCTTTTCAGATTTCAAAAATGCTCCCCACACCTTTACATAGGCTCCCCCCACACTTCCACCACCACCTTCTCCTATTCCACTGCTCCTTTCCCTGTATTAACCAGATAAGGATGTTTCAAACAATAACTGAAACTCAAAACTTTTCAACTCCATCCCAGCAAGACCAGAGTCAGAAGGAACTTATTGGGAGATGAACTATAGAGCCAAGCACAGTGAGGGTGACTCAAGAGGCAAATTTACTTTGTGAACCAGGGTGCCTGAAATAGTTGACAGGACCTGGAGTTAATTTGGGTACTTGCAATATTACAGCAAGAACACTGTTAAGGGTTTCTAAATTCATCTCTTTGAAATGACACCTTAAAGGAGTGAAATCTGCTGGGAAATGTGCACATTTAACAGTTATAAAAAAGTAGCTTATTAAAGGAAACACCATCCACTTCTGCATGTTGCAAATGTGTCCTCCTTAAACAGTTCTGGTATGCAGGTGTGGAGTGTTGTCTGGAACCCAAGTATTTTCTATCCCTGATCTGGCCAGAAATTGTCTCCTCATCTTCATACCAATATACACAGAGTGCTCTGCCTGCATGAATTCCTTGAGCTGCTTGAGAGCAACAATTAACTCATGAGCATTTGTGATGAATAGAGATGTTAGATATTGTGTAATTGAACAGTCGAGTAACTTCATGAATTCTTAGCGGTTACACAACTATTCAGTAGTCCCTGGGGGTGGGCCAGCAACCAGTGCACTCCCGGCCCCACTCCTGGGGAGCCCATCCACCCCACGCTGCTTCCTCTGTATCAGAGGCAGCAGTGCGGGGTGGTAGGCAGAGCCAGTCCATGAGGGGAGCCAGTTTAAAAACCAGCTCCCCATACAGATCTGCTGCCTGCCTCCCTGCGCTGCTGCCTCTGATACAGAGGAAGCAGCATGGGATGGCAGCAGCCTCTGTCCGTGGGGAGTCTGAGCTCCCCATTTACAGGGACTGCTACGGCGGAGATGTGGAGCAATCTCTGTCCACAGGGAACTCGGGCTCACTGCAGACAGAGGCTGCTTTGCAGCAGCCTCCCCTTCCCACCCCCCTGTCCCCGTGCTTCAGTGCAGGACAGGCAGCACTGGGAACTGGTGCTGGGGCAAACTGTCTTTTAAGCCAGCTTCTGCCTCTCCCCCCCCCCCAGTACCGGCTCTTGCCTGCTCCCCTGCCCTGTTGCCTCTCTAGCGCAGGAGCTGACATGTGTGGGGAGCAGTCTTGAAAGCCAGTTCCCTGCGCGGGAATGGGTCCAGCCTGCCTCCCTCACCCTCCGTGCTGCTGCCTCTCTATCAGGACAACAGCAAGGAGATGTGTGTGTGTGTGTGTGTGTGTGTGAGGTGGATCCGGTGCTTGTGTGGAGCCGTCAGCTCCCCATGGGCACTGGCTTCTGCTCCCCTCCTTGCTGTCTCTGATACAGAGGCAGTGGGGGGGGAGGGGAAGGAGGAATGCTGTAGTTGAAAAGATTAATTGATAAGCCCAGGCTTATCAGTTAATCATATAGTCTTCTACACAGTGACATCCCTAGTGATGAAATTTGCCTCTTTCACCTCTAGCTCTGACCTCTTTCCTTGCATGGAATCTGCGAGCTACTCTACAACTCTGAGAACATACATTAATATTTGGACTTTACAAAAGAGGCAAAGAGCAACTGAACCAGCAGAATGCCTTCCTGATGCTGGGCAGTGGGATCTCAGAGGAACTGCTGAAGTACCTGCATATCCCATGCTAACATGCCCTAGAGGAGGCAGGGTGCAGCAGTCTCCCTAGAAACAGACCTGCCTCCTTATGGCTGCTACCACAGAAGTCAGCTCTGCATAGAGAGAACCATAAGACTTTCCAGGCTGTTGTAGCAGAGATCAGAGCAAACAAAATCTCTCAATGTTTTTAGGGGAGCCTCCTGAACTAGGGATGTAATAGTTTAGTCAATTAACCGATTAACTAATAAACAAAGGCTTATAGGTTAATGCTATAGACTACATGCATTCTCCCCCCCCCCCCAGTAAATTTTTTAGTAGGCAGGCCAGCAGCCCGGCTCAGTCCTGGTTTGTGCCGAGTCTGAGACCTACCCCCGCTGAGGATCTGTATTTAAAGTGTATTAGGAGCCAGGCAGGCAGGCAGACTGGCTCAGTTCTTGCCCATGCTGAGTCCAGGAGCTCAGCCCTCCCCATGGGCAGCAGTGGGGGGCGACAGGCAGCTGGTCCACAAGTGGAGCTGTTTTTTTAAACTGGATCCCCTCATGAACCAGCTTCCACCTGGCACCCTGCGCTGCTGCCTCTGATACAGCAGAGTCCTACAGAATTGTTGAGTAACGGATAAGAATTCATGAAGTTAATCAACTATTCAGTTACCTGATATTTAACATCCCTATGCTGAACAAGGGGGAGCAAAGGAAAAGTGTGGAGGGAAAGCTGCCCAGCTTCCTCCTGCACTGAGTAAATCCCTTTAAGCAAGTGGTAGCTCACGGCACCCTTTTAATGGGATCACCAGGGCCAACTTTACACTTGCTGAGGCTTGGGGCTGAAGTTGAAGACCAAGGACTTCAGCTCTGGGCAGCAGAGCTTGGTCTTTGACTTCAGCCCAACCTTTTCCCTTGTGCACAGCAGGCTTGGGCTGTGGCCTCAGCCTGAGGCAAGAGGGCTTAGCTTCAGCCTCACTCCAACCCGTATAAGCACAGCTGGGTTCAGGCTGCAGCTTGCCCCCATACCTGGGACAGCAGAGCTTGGACTGTAGCTTCAGTCCTCCTGCCCCCCACCCATGCATGGGGGCTCAGGCTGCAGCTTCAGTCACCTTACCCACTGTAGGGAGGCTTGTGCTGCAGCTTCAGTCTGGGATGGTGGGGCTCGAACTTCAGATTGAGCCCCCCGTGTCCGTTCCCTCTAATGTTTTCTATCCACATGCAGAATTAATGTTGTTATTTGCACTGAGGCATGTGCGGATGTGCACCACCAGGAGAAACACGAACCTGGCTGTGGGCACTCTGCTAAGCAGCTGGGCAGCATTTGAATTTCTCCTGCACAAGCGCATAGCTTACAGGGAACACTGCTCTCTACCTGCACAGGTGGGCTCAGGTTGCAGCATCAGCCCCCCAGCCAGGGCAAGGAGGCTCGGGCAGTAGTTTCAGTCCCATGCGTTGGGTAGGGGAGTCATGTAATAATTTTTGTTGTCTGAAAGAGGTCTTGCTGCAATGAAGTTTGAGAACCACTGCTTCAAACTGATTATTGCTGGAGCCTTCCTGAAGTGATAGTGACTTCCTACTTGTTCCAGTGACTTCCCCTTGCACTGGCCCAGCCCTCCTCTGCCTCTGGAGAAGCAGGGCTGTCACCAGTCTCTCTGGTGCCTCACTGTGACGACAATCGGGACCTTAGCTCTAAAGCAGTGGTCACCAACCCGTTGACCAGTGTGGGCAGCTAGCCAGGTGGGTGCCCCTCTTTGTTAACTTGCTGGCTGGTGTGTGTGGGGGGGAGAGGAGCGCATGCGTGTGTCCCCAGTTCTTGCCTGCTGCTCTGGGAGGGGGTGGAGCTGGGCCTGCTCTGCACAGCTGGGGCTGGGCGGCCAGTACATGTGGCGCACCAGGGCCCGGGCTACGCCGCACTGTTCCCTGCAGGCTGTGTATGGGGTGGGGGAGCCCCTTCCCCAGTGCCCCACTGCACCTGGCTGGACCGTGTGTGGGGTTGGGGAGCCCCTTCCCCAGTGCCCTACTGCACCTGGCTGGACCGTGTGTGGGGTTGGGGAGCCCCTTCCCCAGTGCCCCACTGCACCTAGCTGGGCTGAGTGTGGGATTGGGGAGCCCCTTCCCCAGCACCCCACTGCACTCGGCCAGGCTGTGTGTGGGGTCGGTAAGCCCCTTCCCCAGCGCCCTGCTGCACTCTGCTGGGCTGGAGGCAGCCCTGGGCAGCCCCAGGCTCTGACTGCCCCAGCCCCAGCCCCAGCCCTGGAGCCTCTGCCTGCAGGCAAAGGACTGGGCTGGGAAGGGAAGAGACTCTCCTCTCCCCGCCTCTCCTTGCCCTAGCGCTGCTCCTGGGAGTCTATGAGTCCCAGTATTGCTGTCCTGCTGATGAGTGCTCTTGGGGTACAGGGATGTGGAAGCAGGAGGGGGGTGAAGGAGGATGCGGGGGCAGGATGGGAGAGGACGGGGTTGCACTCGGGCATGGGGCAATGCAGGGGATCAGGCTGGGGGGGGTCATGGGGCTGAGGGGAGTGAGGCTGGGGCAGAGGGAAGATGTGAGGGGGGGATGCAATTTTACTTGGCAGAAGCTACACTTTCCTTTACTCCCCACTTCTTTGTCTTCCTCCCCAACTAGCTATTTGGCTGCATTCTCACCCTTTCTGCATTACTCCCCCAACCTCCTTCTGCTCCCAAACTCCCTCTCGTACCCTCACCCCACACTCTCTTCCAGACCCTGTCCTCCTCACCCTGTCCTGCACCCCACCTCCCACCCAGATCCTGCATCCCTATCCCACTCTCTGGCAGTCCTGTCCCCACATTGAGCCCCTCATTTTTGTTCCCACCCCAGAGTCTAAGGGAGTCCACAAAATCAATTAACTTTGGAACCCCAGAAAAGTAAATCTGGCCTATGGGAAGCCCTGAACCTCAGTCCTCCCTGTCCCTTCCCCTCATCCCGTGGGGGCTGGAGTGCCAGAAGAGTGAGGTGTCTCAGTTGAGGGCCACATCAGTGAGGGTTGGGGGTTTTGGGAGGAGTTATTTTGCTTCTCACTTGTGTGGTCTCCTGCTGATTTTTCTGTGGTCAGTGGCCCCAACCCAAAAAAGGTTCCCCACCTCTGCCATCAATAAAGAAAACATTGAAACCTTTTGTGTTGGACATAATATTTTACTTTATTTAAAATGAAGTTTGATAAACCAAAATGAGAAAGTTAAAACACTTAATCCATTTAATAATTTAAATTAAACTGTTCTCCCTAGCTGCAGTACTACCAAAATGGTGTAATTATGTAATGAATTATAAGTTTCCATTAGTAACAGGTAGTCCTTGGAAAGGTTTGGACAGGGCTGGGCCTCAAGGAAGGGGTTTGGTGTCAGAGAAAGGACTGGGGTAAATCCTGTCTTGTCCTGACATTTAAAAAGTGATCTTGGGTGTAAAAAAGGTTGGAGCCCACTGGTCTAAAGCCACATGGATCAGGTAAATCAAGCCCTTTAGTACATACTACTACTACTAAACTCTTGTACTCCAAGTGGAGCATAGGTCATGTGCAAGTCTCCTCCACTTCAGTGTCTCAAGACAAAACTTCTAGCTGACTCCAGGAGTACCCCAGTTGTCGTCCTTCAATCTCAGTAGATCTTCTCCACGTTGTCCAAGGTCTTCCTCTTTTGCGTTTTCCTTGTGGGTTCCATGTGAGAGCTTGATGGACTATATTGGAAGATGGTTTTCTCAGAATGTGGCCTAGCCATCCTTACTTTCTTCTCTTGATTTGAACGTCAAGAGGTTCTTGTCCTGCTCTGTTCCAAAGTTCCTTATTTGTGACAAAGTCTTGCCATTTGATGTGAATAACGTACCTCAGGCATCTGTTTATGAATGTCTGTTGCTTGTGATTTAAACACTTTTTAGTACACCAGGTCTCACATCCATACAAGAACACACTCTTCACATTTGTGTTGAAAATCTGCAGTTTCGTCTTTGCAGATATTATTTGTGAGGTCCATATGGGACGAAGAGTCTTGAATGTAGCTGTTGCTTTCCCTATTCTAGCATTGATACCCTTGTCTTTCTTCCGTGTCTGCCCATAATACTCCCCAAGTAGGTGAACTGCTCCACATCTTCCAGATCATCCCTGCTCAGTGTGATGGTGTTGTTGTTGGAATGGTTGATCCTCATTGTCTTGGTCTTTCCCTTGTCACTGAAGCAGTTTTGTCTAGTGTTGTGACCTTTTCTTTTGTGCTTTCATGTTGGTGTGAAATGAGGGCGACATCATCAGCAAAATCAATGTCCTCTAGTTGTTTGAAAGGTGTCCACTGAATGCCCCGTTGATGGCCATCTGTTGTCCTGCTCATAATCCAGTCCATTGTGATCAAGAACAGGAAAAGTGACAATAGGCACCCTTGTCGCACTCCTGAGAGTATTCTGAAGGATTCTGTCAAGACACCATTGTGAACAACTTGGCATGTTGAGGGTTCATATGTTGAACGAATCAGGTTAATAATTTTAGATGGAATGCCATGATGTTGTAGCAGTTTCCGCAAGGTGTCTTTATCAGCGCTTTCAAAGGCTTTTTTGAAGTCTGTGAAGATTACGTATGGGGGGAGTTCCACTCAAGTGACTGTTCTATGATCACTCTGAGAGTTTCTATTTGATCAGTACAAGATCTCTTACTTCGGAAGCCGGCCTGTTCTTCCCTGAGCTGTCTATCAATTTCTGTCTTCATTCTCTCCAAGAGAATCCTATTGAACACTTTTCCTGGACTAGACAGTAACGTGCAGGGGCAGATGAGAGTTTTGTGGGGCCCAGGGCAGCACAATTTCGCGGGGCCCCCCTTGAAGAAAAAATAGAAAAAAGGCATTAAATGCACAAATTGAAGGCTATTTTCATATTAAATGTGAATTGGGTAAATTTGATAGAAACTTAATTTAGTTGGATAATTTTTATTTTAATTATATTGTAAGTCATTCTTAAACAAAATTCTGCATTAATAATTAAAAATTTTCATTTGTATTTAAGTCTCCTCCCCCTTCTGCCTCACTCTCTCTTTCTCTTCTCCTCCCCCTCCTGCCTCACTCTCTCTTTCTCTTCTCTCCCCCCTCCTGCCTCACTCTCTCTTTCTCTTCTCCTCCCCTTCTGCCTCACTCTCTCTTTCTCTTCTCCTTAGTCCTCCCCTCCTGCCTCCTCTCTCTTTCTCTTCTCCTTAGTCCTCCCCTTCTGCCTCACTCTCTCTTTCTCTTCTCCTCCCCTCCTGCCTCACTCTCTCTTTCTCTCTCCTTAGTCCTCCCCTCCTGCCTCACTCTCTCTTTCTCTTCTCCTTAGTCCTCCTCCTGCCTCACTCTCTTTCTCTTCTCCTCCCCTCCTGCCTCACTCTCTCTTCTCTCTTCTCCTTAGTCCTCCCTCCTCCTGCCTCACTCTCTCTTTCTCTTCTCCTTAGTCCTCCCCCTCCTGCCTCACTCTCTCTTTCTCTTCTCCTTAGTCCTTCCCCTTCTGCCTCACTCTCTCTTTCTCTTCTCCTCCCCCTCCTGCCTCACTCTCTCTTTCTCTTCTCCTCCCCCTCCTGCCTCTCACTCTCTCTTTCTCTTCTCCTTAGTCCTCCCCCTCCTGCCTCTCACTCGCGGAGCCCAAATGGCCGTTTGTGCCACTTGCTCCCATGCGGCAGCCTGGCTGAGCGGCGCAGAACTCAACTGAGCGCCACGGCAGGAGGCAAAGGGGGGTGGGGCAGTGATGTAAATGGCCAGGGGGCGGGACCTGGAGCCTCTGTCACAGCCTTCGCCTCCTGCTGTGGCGCTCTGCTGAGTTCTGCGCTGCTCAGCTGGGCTGCCGCACGGGAGCAAGCGGCGCAAGTGGCCGTTTGGGCCCTGCGCGGCGGCTCGGCGCAGGGCCTATTGCAGCGCGGGGCCCGGGGCAGCTGCCCCAGTCGCCCTGCCCTATATCTGCCGCTGGTAACATGATGCCCCTCCAGTTCTTGCATTCCTTCAGGTTGCCTTTCTTTGGAAGCCTGATAAGGTAGCCATGTTTCCAATCGTGTGGGATCTCCTCAGTGTCCCAAATTTTCTCAAATAGATTATACACCATATTGACTGATGTCTCACTACCTGCCTTGATTGCATCTGCGGGGATGTTGTCTGGACCAGGTACTTTTCTGCTTTTCAGCTGGGCAATGGCTTTTCTGATTTCTTCCTTTGTAGGTCTGCTGCTGTTAATTTGCAGAGGTATATTTGCAGGTGGTAACTCCAAAGTTTCCATGTGGGCAGGGCGGTTCAGTAGCTCTTCAAAATCTTCCTTCCATCTACTGAGCTGCTTATTTGGGTTTGTTAGTACACGCCCCTCCTTATCCTGTAATGGCTGATCCACTGTACGCCGTGAACCAGCTAGCTTCCATGTGATGGTACATGGCACTGCAGAATTTAGTCATTTTCCTTTAGCAAGGGAAGTGAACATGAGCATGTAGGTTGGTGCAAAAAAAAAAAAAACAACCCCCACACACAAACCCACAGCTTTGAAGAAAAGCTGCCAGAATTGCTATTAAAAGCTCTTCAGGTGCTTCTGGAAATGATTTGCCAACAAAGCAAATAGTTTCAACTAATTAAGAGCCTGTTTCCTAGCACAGGATAATACTTTGCAACTTAAACAATTTCCCAGTGTTTGGGAACAGAAACTGTGTAAAGGTGCAGCTGCAGTTTACCCATCAGAGATGTATCGCTAGAATGATGACTGTATTTTCTTTTTATGTACTTGATTATGTGACTTGAGAAAACAAACAGGGCTCTCTGGGCCTGCTGTCAGTAGACAGGCACAGTGTAAGGCTCCAAATGCTAAGTGGGTGTTCTGCCCTCATCTGTCAGAGGGTCTGTGTCAAGCTGTCCTGCTGGGGTTCAAGAAGGTTAGTCCCAACCTCAGGGCAGACTGTTAAAACCAGGGCACAAAGCCAACCAATACAAAACGTAAACTCCTCAGGCAAGCCACCACTCTTTCCCAGGTGGTGCTCAACCTCCCTGCTCCGTCCTAAGCCTCAACCCTACTCCACCCTTCTCCCAGTGCCCCACCCCATCTCTTCCTACCCCTGCTCTGCCCTCTTCTCCAAGGGTGCCCCATATTCAACTGGTGCCTCCAAATAGTGGGGTGCATAATCTAAAGACACATGCACGCACCCAGCTTCAGGGCCACCATACTCTGCCTGCCCCATAGTACCTGATCCCACCCCTTCCACTCCCAGCCCATGGACCACGTGTTGCCCAGGCCAACCCTGCTTCTCCCTTTTCCCCTATTTCATCAGAAGTAGACAAAGAGGTGTATGAGACACAACCTTCTGACTCTAAGGAATGGGAAGCAGCAACACATCTCCTCCCCATGCTGCCGTAGTGCTTCCTTGCAAATAAAATTTGTGAAGCCCCATGTGTGATGTTTGAGAGAAAGGCCCCAGCCAGGGCCAGTATACACTGTGTCTCCTAGGCATTCCTGCAGGACTGTTACTGAACAATGTGCAGAGCTCTTTTATTGTTGGTAACATTGGCTAAGAAATACATCCTGATGGGGTAAGACCAGTGGTCTCCAACCTTTTTACACCCAGGATCACTTTTTAACTGTAAGGGCAAGCCAGGCTCTACCCCATCCCTTCTCTGAGACCCTATCCCTTCCTTGAGGCCCCGCACTTTCCAAACCTTTCTGCAAACTACCGTTGCTAATGGAAACTCACCGTTAATTGCATAATTATGCCTGAGCCATTTTGCTAGTGCTGCAGCTGGGGAGAATGGTTTAATTTAAATTATTAAACAGATTAAAAGCATTTTTTGTGTTGGGGGTCATTGACCCACAGAAAAATCAGTTGGGGACCATTCCTGCTAGTAACTATTTCACTGTCTTTAGGTCTCTTCATCTCCTTTCCTCCCACCCAGCATGTCCCTCTTCACTCCTACAGAGGCAGACCAATATCAGAAGGCCCCTTTCAGAGTATTTCATGGTCATTTCTTTCTGGGATTTGCAGCTCCAGAGCAGCACTCTTCAAGATAGGACACCCCAGCAGAGCTGTACAGCACCCTGAGACCTCCTAAGATCTCCTTCTTCCCAGCAGGTTCTTCAACTGTAGTCTATAAACAATCTCAACTGCTTGGCAAACATAGCACTGTAGACATAAGGAAACATATCAATTACCTCTGTTCTTAGGGCAACCATTGTTATTCTTTGCAAAACAAAAGTTTCTTACAAGTGGCTGTATTTTACCATCCCTGTGACCAGTACATCTTCTTAATTCTTTATCTGTTTGTGTTCAGTCCCCGGGGCCAGAGTCAGGTCTTGAGGATAAAAAGAAGAAGAAAAAAGACAAGACGGTAAAACTTAGCAAAGAGAAAAAAGCATTTTCAGTATCAGAGCTTTCCTGTCCCTCCTTGTCTTCTCAGTCCTCTGTGGAACCTTCTTTTTCCCACTCCCTCCCCACTGACTTTGGACAATCACCAAAGGCAAATGGTGTATCTTCCGCCTCCGTGTGATCTTTGTCAGCCCATTCTGAAGCCTTTGTATTATCATCCCAAGTCCCAGGGGAACAGAAGATTCAATTGTCCCCATTGGTAGTCCTGAAATTGTACGTTGTTCTTGTCCTATTTCTCTCTTTCTTTTCAAAACTGCTATAATTTCTCCCACTTTTCTTCCTAAAAATAGCCCAATCCATTTAGTTCATCCAAGTGGAGGGTGTTTTATCAGTCTGTAGGTACCTACGGGGGGGGGGGGGGGGGGGGAGATTTCTGATAGCTGAAAGGTCTGTAGCAGAAAAATGCATAATGGGAGCCAATGGTTGGACATTCAAAGTAGGTAGTGCCACCACTCTTACAGGTGTTTACTGCATTGTTCCTGGAGAGGCTAATGCATGATGGAGTGAGGAGACAAGGCCTTGTCTGCGGTGTGGCATTTCTTCACGTATGTCCCCTGATTCCTCAGAGCCCACAGAGAATGGGAGCCCCACTCTTCCCCTTCAAATGTCTCAGAATCCTCTCAGCTGCCAGCGAGATTGGGGCTATGTGGAATCAGGCTACACAGCCCCACACCTTAGCCATGCATCATGCAGCCATGGAGCTGTCTCCAGCTCCCGCAGAGTGCTAATGGGCTTAGCTGTCAGACATGAGTGTGTGGAGCCTGCAAGACTGCTCAGCCTTCACAGAAACCCTGTGCATAGCTTCAGCAACAGCTTCTGGCCATGACCAGTACCTACCACACTCCCAGCTCAAGGGCTCCTGTGCCCTTCTAAGTGACCCTCCTTGTCCTCTACACAGGTGACAAGACTCAGAGGATTCAACAAAAATCCATGTCCCCTCCCTCTTCTTCTTTCCCCTCTTCAGGGGCAACTAATCTCAAATGCTGCAGCATAAGCATGTGGGTTACCAGTAGGGATGTAATAGTATAGTCGATTAACCAATAAGCTAAAGCTTATCGGTTAATACTATAGACTACACTTACTTCCGCCCCCCTATCAGTACATTTTTTAGCAGGCTGTCCAGCAGCCTGGCTTAGTTCTGGATTGTGCTGGGTACAGGACCTACTCCTACTGTGTATTAGGAGCCAGGTGGGCAGGCAGCCCGGCTCAGTTCTGGCTTATGCTGGGTATAGGAGCTTCACCCTGGGAGACCCCCATAGTGTTTGGCGCTCTTTTCCTTATAAAAAAAATTTTTTTTCTCTCTCCTGCCCTTCAAGGAGGCATTTAATAACATCTGAGGAATCTCTCAGAAGGAAGGCAGGTATGGATAGTGATAGGTCTGCTCTTGTTACCTGCACAGCATGTGCCATGTTTGTCTTCCTCCCGGAAGATAGAAGGGATTTCATCTGCACTAAGTGCAAGCTGGTCGCCATTTTGGAAGAAAAAATTAGAGGACTTATCATAGAATCATAGAACCATAGAGCTGGAAGAGACCTCAGAAGGTCATCAAGTCCAGCCCCCTGCTCTAGGCAGGACCAATCCCAACTCAATCAACCCAGCCAGGGCTTGGTCAAGCCGAGACTTAAACACCTCCAGGGATGGAGACTCCACTACTTCCCTAGGTAACCCATTCCAGTGCTTCACTACCCTCCTAGTGAAATAGTTTTTCCTAATATCCAATCTGGACCTCTCCCACCACAACTTGAGACCATTGCTCCTTGTTCTGCCATCCATCACTACTGAGAACAGCCTCTCTCCATCCTCTTTGGAACCTCTCTTCAGGAAGTTGAAGGCTGCTATCAAATCCCCCCTCACTCTTCGCTTCTGCAGACTAACCAGACCCAACTCCCTCAGCCTCTCCTCATAAGTCATATGCTCCAGCCCCCTAATCATTTTGGTTGCCCTCCGCTGGACCCTCTCCAATGCGTCCACATCCTTTTTGTAGTGGGGGGCCCAGAACTGGACACAATACTCCAGATGTGGCCTCACCAAAGCCGAATAAAGGGAAATAATGACATCTCTGGATCTGCTGGCAATGCTCCTCTTAATGCAACCTAATATGCCATTAGCCTTCTTGGCTACAAGGGCACACTGTTGACTCATATCCAGCTTCTCATCCACTGTAACCCCCAGGTCCTTTTCTGCAGAACTACTACTTAACTGGTTGGTCCCCAGCTTGTAACTGTGCTTGGGATTCTTCCATCCCAAGTGCAGGACTCTGCACTTGTCCTTGTTGAACTTCATCAGATTTCTTTTGGCCCAATCCTCCAATTTGTCTAAGTCACTCTGGACCCTATCTCTGCCCTCAAGCATATCTACCTCTCCCCCTAGCTTAGTGTCATCCGCAGACTTGCTGAGGGTGCAATCCATCCCCTCATCCAGGTCATTAATAAAGATATTGAACAAAACCGGTCCTAGAACCGAACCTTGGGGCACTCTGCTAGAAACCGACCACCAACCTGAAATCGAGCCGTTGATCACTATCCGCTGGGCCCGGCCTTCTAGCCATTTTTCTATCCATCTTACTGTCCATTTATCCAATCCGCATTCCCTTAACTTGCTGGCAAGAATATTGTGGGAGACCATATCAAAAGCCTTGCTAAAGACTTGAGGCCCAAGTATCAACCCTACATTCCATCAGAGAGGATGAAGACTTCCTCGATAGAAGACAGCATCTAATCCTGCAGGCACAGCAGGTGGAAGAGCCAGTGAGGGCAGCATAGGATAAGGAAGAGAACTGGCAGCATGGAACCTCTAGAAGAAGAAGACCAACTCAAGTATCCCCCATTCCTGTAGAGGTAAGTAACTGCTTTCAGGCTCTCTCCACAGGCACTGCAGTGGAGAATGCTTTGGCAGGGACCTCTCAGGAAACAAATCAGAAGGGAACACCATCTACCGGAAGGCATGGGATGCGTAGTCCTAGAGATGGGGGTTCCATGACCACCACTCCCAAAAGAAGAAGACAGGTGGTGGTGGTCGGGGACTCCCTCCTAAGAGGGACTGAGTCATCCATCTGTCGTCCAGACCTGGAATCTCGAGAGGTGTGCTGCTTACCAGGAGCTCACATTCAGGATGTGACCGAGAGTCTTCCAAAAATGACCAAACCTTCGGATCCCTACCCCTTCCTGCTTCTCCATGTGGGGACTAACAGTATGACCAAGAATGACCTTGAGCGGGTCACAGTAGATTATGTAGCGCTGGGAAGAAGGATCAAGGAATTTGAAGTGCAAGTGGTGTTCTCGTCCATCCTCCCTGTTGAAGGAAAAGATCCAAATAGGAATCGTCGAATTGAGGAAGAAAATGCGTGGTTGTGCAGGTGGTGTCAGAGAGAGGGCTTTGGTTTCTTTGACCATGGGACTCTCTTCCGGGCACAAGGATTGTTAGGAAGAGATAGGATCCACCTAACCAAGAGAGGAAAAAGCATCTTCGCGGGCAGGCTTGCAAACGTAGTGAGGAGGGCTTTAAACTAGGTTCATTGGGGGACAGTGACCAAAGCCCTGAGGTAAGTGGGGAAGTCGGATACTGGGAAGAAACACAAGGAGAACGAGCAACAGAGGAGGACCCCTGATTCGAATGGAGAAGGTAGGGCGAACAACTTGTTATCTAAGGTGTTTGTACATGAATGCAAGAAGCCTGGGAAACAAACAGGAAGAATTAGAAGCCCTGGCCCAGTCAAAGAACTATGATTTGACTGGAATAACGGCGACTTGGTGGGATGACTCGCATTACTGGAGCACTGTCATGGAAGGGTATAAACTGTTCAGGAAGAACAGGCGGGGGAGAAGAGGAGGAGGAGTTACACTGTATGTAAGAGAGCAGTATGATTGCTCAGAGCTCCAGTATATAGAGGGAGAAAAGCCTGTTGAGAGTCTATGGGTTAAGTTTAGAGGTGGAAGCAACAGGGATGATGATGTGGTTGGTGTCTGCTATAGACCACCGGATCAGGTGGATGAGATAGACGAGGCTTTCTTCAGACAACCGAGAGAAGCTTCGAGATCACAGGCTCTGGTTCTCATGGGGGACTTTAATCATCCTGACATCTGTTGGGAGACCAATAAGTTTTTGGAGAATGTTGGGGATAACTTCTTGGTACAAGTGCTGAAGGAACTGACCAGGGGCCATGCGCAGCTTGACCTGCTGCTCACTAACAGGGAGGAACTAGTAGGGGAAGTAGAGGTGGGTGATAAGTGATCATGAGATGCTAGATTTCAGGATCCTGACCAAAGGAAAAAAGGAGAGCAGCAAAATACACACCCTGGACTTCAGAAAAGCAGACTTTGACTCCCTCAGAGAACTGATGGGCAGGATTCCCTGGGATTCTTACATGAGGGAGAAAGGAGTCCAGGAGAGCTGATAGTATTTTAAAGAAGCCTTATTGAAGGCACAGGAAGAAACCATCCCGATGCGCAGCAAGAGAAACAAATATGGTAGGCGACCAGATTGGCTTACTGGGGAAATCCTTGGTGAGCTTAAACACAAAAAGGAAGCTTACAAGAAGTGGAAACTTAGACAGATGACCAGGGAGGAGTATAAATATATTGCTTGAGAATGCAGGGGAGTTATCAGGAAGGCGAAAGCGCAATTGGAATTGCAGCTAGCAAGAGATGTGAAGGGTAACAAGAAAAGTTTCTACAGGCATGTTAGCAATAAGAGAGTGATCGGAGAGGGTGTGGGACCCCTTACTGGATGAGGGAGGTAACCCAGTGACAGATGACGTGGGAAAAGCTGAAGTACTCAATGCTTTTTTTCCTCTATGTTCACAGACAAGGTCAGCTCCCAGACAAATGCACTAGGCAACACAGTATGGGAAGGAGGTGGACAGCCCTTAGGAACTATTAGAAAAGCTAAACATACACAAATCCATGGGTCCGGATTTAATGCATCCGAGGGTACTGAGGGAGTTGGCAAATGTCATTACGGAGCCTTTGGCCATTATCTTTGAAAACTCGTGGAGATCGGGAGAGATCCCGGACGATTGGAAAAAAGGCAAATATAATGCCCATCTTTAAAAAAGGGAAGAAGGACAATCCAGGGAACTACAGACCAGTCAGCCTCACCTCAGTCCCCGGAAAAATCATGGAGGGGATCCTCAAGGAATACATTTTGAGGCACTTGGAAGAGAGGAAAGTGATCAGGAATAGTCAACATGGATTCACGAAGGGCAAGTCGTACCTGACCAATCTGATTAGCTTCTATGATGAGGTAACTGGCTCTGTGGATGTGGGAAAGTCAGTGGATGTGATATACCTTGATTTTAGCAAAGCTTTTGATACGGTCTCCCACAATATTCTTGCAGCAAGTTAAGGGAGTATGGGTTGGATAAATGGATTGTAAGATGGTGTGACGGACGTCTGGGCACGAACTACCACTTCCTGCCGGAAGGTGGTGTTCAGCGGGCCCTCCGTCTCTGCGTCCCGCCGCGGGCGGGTTATCGGGTGACGAATGTCTGGGCGCGAACTACCACTTCCCGCCGGAAGTGGGTCTGTGAGTCCCACCGCGGGCGAGTTAGGGCGCGAGCTCTCCACCAGCGAGCCCTCTTTCCAAGTGGCACGGGGACTTCCCCCAGGGTTCTCTATCTCCCTAGTTTGTGGCCCTCCAGGGTCCACGTAAGTTCAGTGCCTGGTCAGTTGGACCTTAGGCCCACCATAACGCGTAGTCTACGGGGATGGGGCGGATGCGAAGGCGGAGGGGAAATAGGGGGACCCGGGCCCGCCCTCTCCACCGGGTCCCAGCCCGGGGCCCTAAGGGTGCAGGGTGTCTCACCCCTACCCAGCTGATGGGGATCCACCCCGTAGCTCGTCAGCCCACGGGCGCCACAAATGCTCTGCCCCGGGCTGCTTCCTATTCCCCTCCAGTGCGGCATTTCTCCCAAGTGAACGCGAGGGGCTTACTGCTCCGGCGTCTTCCCTGGCTTCTGCTGCCTTGCTCCATCCTCCCTGGAATTGCGGGCCGACCCCCCACCGGGGCGCAGCTCGGTTCACCCGGTGTGTCTCTCGGTGGCTCCTGCTGTGCGAGCCGCCCTGCTGTCTTCTCCCCCGGGCCATTTCAAATGGCCCGCTAATGGCCGCAGGGTTGCGTGGCTCCTCCCCCTGGGCATCCTGCTGGGGCGCCGTGTGCCAGGATCGGGCTCCGCCCCCGCACGCTGCGAGCCCCCACCGGTCTGGTGGTTGGTGGTGGACACTCCCCGGTGTCCGCTCCCCCCCCCGCCCCTTCCCAGCTGACCGGCTGGCGTCCCGCCGGTGTCAGTGTGCACCCCAGCGGACCTGCTGCACTGACCTTGTCCCGGCCGCTCGGCCGAACTCCCACTGGGTTCAGTGTGGGCCTTGGTGGGCCCATCACAGTTGGATAGAAAGCTGGCAAGACTGTCGGGCCCAACGGGTAGTGATCAATTTCAGGTTGGCGGTCGGTTTCTAACGGAGTGCCCCAAGGATCTGTTCTGGGACCAGTTTTGTTCAACATCTTTATTAATGACCTGGATGAGAGGATGGATTGCACCCTCAGCAAGTTTGTGGATGACACTAAGCTAGGGGGAGAGGTAGATATGCTGGAGAGCAGGGCTAGGGCCCAGAGTGACTTAGACAGATTAGAGCATTGGGCCAAAAGTAATCTGATGAGGTTCAAGAAGGACAAGTGTAGACTCCTGCACTTGGGACCGAAGAATCCCAAGCATTGTTACAGGCTGGGGACCGAATGGCTAAGTAGCAGTTCTGCAGAAAAGGACCTGGGGATTACAGTGGATGAGAAGCTGGATATGAGTCAACAGTGTGCCCTTGTAGCCAAGAAGGCTAATGGCACATTAGGGTGCATTAGGAGGAGCATTGCCAGCAGATCTAGAGAAGTGATTATTCCCCTTTATTCAGCTCTGGTGAGGCCACATCTGGAGTATTGTGTCCAGATCTGGGCCCCCCACTACAAAAAGGATGTGGACGCATTGAAGAGGGTCCAGTGGAGGGCGACCAGAATGATTAGGGGGCTGGAGCGCATGACCTATGAGCAGGGCCGGCCTGAGCCATTTTGGTTCCCCTGGGCCCGGGCGCGCGGCGCTGCCCCTGAGCGCACGACGTATGCGCGGGCCTGCCCCCCTAGAGTGCACGGGCCTGCACCCCTAGGGTGCACGGGCCCGCCCCTGGGGCGTACGGCACATGCGCTGCCCAGCCCGGCCCGGCCGCTGCGCCTGGCCATGCAGGGCCCCGCGGCCGTGGGGGGAAGGGCACTGCTGGCCGGCGCCGCGGGGGTGGGGGGGGGCCAGCGCTGCGGGAGCCAGGCGCGCGGCGCCTGATGGCAGCTATAAGGGTTGCCTCACGCTCCTTACAGCTGCCATCAGGTGCCCCCCATCGGTTGGCACCCTGGGCAGCTGCTCGGCTCGCCCACCCCCTTAGTCCGGCCCTGCCTATGAGGAGAGACTGAGGGATTTGGGTTTGTTTAGCCTGCAGAAGAGAAGAGTGAGGGGGGATTTGATAGCAGCCTTCAACTTCCTGAAGGGAGGTTCCAAAAAGGATGGAGAAAGGCTGTTCTCAGTAGTGATGGATGGCAGAACAAGGAGCAATGGTCTCAAGTTACAGTGTGAGAGGTCTAGGTTGGATATTAGGAAAAACTATTTCACTAGGAGAGTGGTGAAGTACTGGAATGGGTTCCCTAAGGCGGTGGTGGAATCTCCATCCCTAGAGGTGTTTAAGTCTCGGCTTAACAAAGCCTTGGCTGGGTTGTTTTAGTTGGGATTGGTCCTGCCTTGGGCAAGGGGCTGGACTTGATGACCTCCTGAGGTCTCTTTCATCTCTATGGTTCTGTGACCCACCCCCAGACAGGGGCTGCTGCCTCTCTATCAGAGGCAACAGTGCGGGGCAACAGGGAACCAGTCCGCAAGGGGAGCTCCTGCCTGGCATCCCATGCTGCTGCCTCTGATAGAGATGCAGCAGCATGGAGTGGCAGGGGGCTCCACGGGAGTGGGGCCAGAGTGCACTGGCTGCTGTCCCACCCCCAAGGACTATAGAATATTTGAGTAACTAATAAGAATTCGTGAGGTTAATCGGCCAATAAGTTAACTGATATAGGGACTACAGAATAGTCGAGTAACCAACAAGAAATCATGAGGCTAATTGGCTAGTCAATTAACCGATATTAGGACCACAGAATAGTCGAGTAACCGATAAGGATTCATGAGGTTAATCGGCTGTTCAATTAACAAATATTTAACATTCCTAGTTACCAGAGGACAGCTACTTTATTCCTCAGCTTGCAAAGGACTGGTACAGTTGCAGCCCTCAAGCTTAGGCAGGACAAAGATTGATGAGTGTAGTGTGCACTTCAGCAACCTAGACCAGCACAGCCTGCAGCAGGGTCCCCTTTTCTGCACTGTGCATGTGATGGGGTGCGGTCACAGAAGACCCCTTAAGGGTGCTTCCTGGAGTGCTGACAAAGCCACTGCCACTCACCTTCGTGCTCTCTGGGGATTCTCTTCGCTTGATCCTGCTGGGCCAGCTCCCTGGTCTCCCCCTGCCAAAGCAGTGTTCCCCGCCCGCCTCCCGAGAAGCAGTACAGACACCAAACCTCTTCAAGTCAAAGGAAACTGCAGTTTTGGGCCCAGCATCTTGGGATACCATTTCCCAAATGGGATCAGAACCCCAAAGGAATTATTTAGGTAAGCCCCCTTTAACAATGAAAAGGGGAATGTGCACACGGATTGCTCCCGTAGGTAATAATTATTTATACTGGTCTTGATAGTTAGTAAAAGTGATTTTATTAAGTACAAGCGGTAGGATTGAAGTGGTTATAAGTAAGAACAGGCAGAGCAAAGTAGATTACAAATTAAAAATAACAGAAATGCTTAGCTATTCTAACACTGAGATCTCAGTACAAACTCACCCTAAAACTGTTTCTTTTCCAGCTAAGCCTTCCAAACCAGGGAAGTCTCCTTTTCCCTGGGGTTTTTGGTTCATTCCTCTGGGTGTTTCACACAGCCAGCCTAAAGACAAAAACCTGCTAGTTTCCTATTTTTTTGAAGATTCTCACTTTTGCCTGGTAAGTTCCCTGGCCAGTCACTAGCAGTTAGGGAGGTCGTGTGACTTCCTAAGACCAACCACTGCTAAGACTTAAGGACAAAAGGCTATCTGCATATGATGCGCTCAGACATTGAGGTGTCCCAGCATTGGAAACCCTGCTGATGGCTTTCCTTCGCACATTTGAAACCCTCAAGCATTCCATACTCCTTAAGTCTAAGTTCACACACAAAGATGATACATGCACCAAAATAAGATAAACAGATCCAGCGGATTATGACATGAAGATTGATAGGTTACATGAAGCAATTTGTCTAAAGCACTTTTGAGTCATGTATATTTGTGTCCATAAGCCCATTTCATAAAGCATGGGGTGGTCCCGTCACAGTGCACGCCAGCATTTGGGAGAGGGGTGTAATCTCCAAATGGTTAGCAGAGTATAGTAGATTGGCTGGTGCTTTGCTGAGATGCCCCCTCCAACCTATTTAGAAATGCACTGACTGCCCAAGAGATTGATGCGCAAGTTGTTCAGGAAACACATTCACACCTGAAGCAATGATACCCATGTGCTGTCCAGGATGGGCCACCTTCTTTCCAGGGGCATGGCTCTTCTATCCCACTCTCCATCACTTGATAGTTTTATCAGCACTCTGCAGTATTAATCAAAATCTTTTTTCCTTACAGTGTAGGAATTGGTTTCTAGGCAAAGCCAGAGAGAGAGCGGTTCATTCATCCTAGTCATTTGTGTCTGAAATGGATTGGCCTGATTGTGCAGTTTAATGTGACTCACAGCTGAAGGCAACTGATAGCAGAATCATAGGGAGGAAGCATTCAAATCTCTCCAGATTTCTATCTGAGTTTCGGGGATCTAAATCGCCTCACAGAAACTTTCAAATTTTCTCAGCTTTTGGCTCCTTTGACATCAGTGCCTGTGGACATGTCAAAAGCCCCATAGATTTACAGCTGTTCCTGGCACTTTCCATTGCCCCATAAATGGCAATTCTGTGAAAGGAATCTACAGGTATGTTGCTTTCTCGACCCCATATTATGGCAAGGGAGAGGGGTTTTACACAAAGGATCTATGGAGAATCACGAGAGAGGAGATAATTAATCTCAGTCTTAGTTTTGTGGGTTGGTGCACTCCTGACCACTGAGTAGCAGCTGATGAGCCCTGAACACCCCACATGTGAGGTTTATAGGCCTGTGGGTTAATATTGTGACAGAGACACTGGATCCTTCCCCATCTCACCTTCCCCCTGGGGCCAGAGAAAGACACCCCATCAGCTGGCTCCTCTGCAAGAAAATTCCAGCAGCTCCTCTGGTGTTAGGGCATTTCATGCCTGTGGGCATAGGAACATCATGTATTCCTTTGTAGACAAGCAACTGTTCCCAGCCTATTCCGAAATTCACAATGGCACAGGGTTAGGTTTACCCTTCTGAAAAACTCCTACTGGTTTCCCTTCCTGCTGGGATTTACCCAAATGCTTTGGAAAGGGAAGATATAGATAAAAGATATTCCATAGCTGAAAACAAGATCTATGGACTGCTGCAGGTATCCTTGGGTAAGGGTCTCTTGCCTGTGCTGTTAGATGGTCTTAATGGGCCCTTCTGGCCTCAAAAGCTCTGACTCTTGAGCACAGTCATTTCCTCCTATACTTACTGACAGACCAAGCTCTCCTGTGAAAGCCATCTCTGCCCCTGTTGCATAGTGGGTGGACTGTCAGCTCCTGAAGGAAGGATCTAAAATGCAGAACTCAAGCCATGGCATTGAAGGTCTATTGAGGTCCCTTGGAAAGAGGGTGGCAATGGTCAGGCTGCGGCCGTGGCTTCCTTCAGGATTTCAGATCCCAAGCAGGTTCAGAAGCTCTGCTTGCAAGTAACACTCATGGTCAGCTGTGGCCAGACTCTGTCCAGACAGAGCTCAGGGAGGTGCTGTCACTCTCACCAGTGCCTACTGCATGAAGCAGTGAGGAGGCAAGTGATTGGGCAACAAAATGGCAAATGAAATGTAATGTTGATAAATGTAAAGTAATGCACATTGGAAAAAATAATCGCAACTATACATACAATATGATGGGGACTAATTTGGCTACAACTACTCAAGAGAGAGATCTTGGAGTCAGTGTGGATAGTTCTCTGAAAACATCCATTCAGTGTGCAGCAGCAGTCAAAAAAGCAAACAGAATGTTAGGAATCATTATAAAAGGGATAGAGAATAAGACAGAAAATATCTTAATGCCTCTGTATAAAACCATGGTACGCCCACATCTTGAATACTGCGTACAGATGTGGTTTCCTCAAAAAAAGATATATTGGCATTGGAAAATCAGAAATGATTAGGGGTTTGGAACGGGTCCCATATGAAGAGAGATTAAAAAGAATTGGACTCTTCAGCTTAGAAAAGGCAAGACTAAGGGGGGGGGGATATGATAGAGGTCTATAAGATCATGACTGGTGTGGAAAAAGTGAATAAGGAAAAGTTATTTACTTATTCCCACAATATATAAACTAGGGGTCACCAAATGAAATTAATAGGCAGCAGGTTTAAAATAAACAAAAAAGAAGTTTTTCTTCATTCAGCGCACAGTCAGCCTGTGGAACACCTTGCCAGAGGATGTGGTGAAGACTAGGACTTTAACAGGGTTCAAAAAAGAGCTAGTTAGATTCATGGAGGTTAGGTCCATCAATGGCTATTAGCCAGGATGTAGGAATGGTGTCCCTAGCCTCTGTTTATCAGAAGCTGGGAATGGGTGACAGGAGAGGAATCATGTGAGGATTTCCTGTTCGCTCAGGGAAGGAGAACAGTCTACTGGAGGAGAGGGAAATGATCCCATAGTTGGGACCGTCCTTCCAAAGGATGTTTTGGTATCCTCTCGCACTGAGGGATGGTCTAGAGCAGTGGTCTCCAACCCTTTTACACTCAAGATCACTTTTTAAATCTCAGAACAAGCGAAGATCTACTGCCCCACCCTTTCCCCAAGACCCCACCCCTTCCTTGAAGCCCTGCCCTCTCTATTTTCCTCCTCTCCATCACTTGCTATCCCCAGCCCTTATACACTCTACACTGCCACTTCTTTCCCAATTCTTATGTAGAAAGAGGTTTTTCCAACATTTGGCCTGTCTAGACTGGTCCAAATGTTAGAAAAACCCCTTCTTTTGGAATCCCCCTTATTCCTCGTGGAATGAGGAATATAGGGGTTACCAAAAGAGCATGTTTGCTCTTCCACTAAAAAAAGCAGAAGAACAAATGCATCCCTGGATGCAGAAGAGTTTTTCCAGGATATCTCTGGAATCCTGGAAAAACTCCTGCAGTCTAGCCGTACCCTCGCTGGGTTGAGATAGGATGTGTGGGCTCTGGGGTGGAAATGAGGGATTTGGGTGTGGGAAGGGGTGAGAGGTGCAAGCTCTGGGAGGAAATCTGGATGCAGAAGGAGGTGGAGAAGGGGATGCTGGCTCGGGGCGGGGGCTCCAGGCTGGGGAGTGTTGGGGTCAGATGGAGGGCTGTGGTACTAAGCAAGCCATAGGCTCGTGGCTGTGAGGATGTAGGAATTTGGGTTGGGGTATGTGAGGGGCTCAGGGTAGGGGGTTTCAGTGTATGATAGGCTCAGATCTAGGGTCTGGGGGGTGCAGGAGTGTTCTGATGCTGTGGCCAGATGGGGGCTTGGCCCCAACTGGGGTTTTTTTGACCAGGCTTCATTTTAAAATAAAATACTATGTTAAACACAAAAAGTTTCTGCATTGTCTTTATTTATGAGAAGGGCAGGGAACCTGTTTTGAGTCAGGGGGTCAATGACCCACAGAAAAGTCAGTTGGAGCCACACAAGGGAGATGCAAAAAAAAAAACCTCCTCCCAAAAAAACCCCAAGCCTCACTAATATCGCCCCAACTGTGCTGGTGGGAGCAGGGGACATGGTACTGGGGAAGGGTGCTAGTGAGTGCTGGGGCAGGGGACAGAGTGCTGGGGTGGGAGCAGGGTTCTGCAGCAGGGGAGAGGGTGCCGGGGTGAGGGGACAGGGTTCTGTAGCAGGGGACAGGGTGCCAGTGGGAGCAGGGGACAGGGTGCTGGGGTGGGGGCAGGGTTCTGCAGCAGGGGAGAGGTGCCAGTGGGAGCAGGGTACAGGGTGCTGGGGTGGGGGCAGGGTTCTGCAGCAGGGGAGAGGGTGCCAGTGGGGAACAGGAGAGAGGGGACATGGTGCTGGGGGGAGGGGATAGGGTTCTGCAGCAGGGGACAGGGTGCCAGTGGGGAACAGGAGAGAGGGGACAGGGTTCTGCAGCAGGGGACAGGATGCCCCCACGCGTGCCTCCTCTGGGGCCGACTTCCCCCTCCCGCGGCTCAGGGAAGCCCCGGTACACGCCTCCTCCGGGGCCGACTCACCTCTCCCGTGGCGCAGGGAAGCCCCCGCTCATGCCTCCTCCGGGGCCACCTTCCCCCTCCTGCAGAGCACGAAAGTCCCCACGCGCGCCTCCTCCGGGGCCAACTTCCCCCTCCCGCAGCGCAGGGAAACCCCCACGCGCGCCTCCTCCTGGGCCAACTCACCCCTCCTGTGGCGCAGGGAAGCCCCCGCATGCCTCCTCTGGGGACTCCCCCCAGGCAAGTTCCCGGCACGCCAAAGAACTTAGGGAGGGGAGCAGCCAGCGCACTTCTGGAACACCCGGAAGTGGCACGAAGCTGCAGGACTTCCGTCCACCCCGCGGGAAGCCGGCACTACCTCCGTTTTTGGTGGAGGTAGGTAGTGGTGCTTCTCGGGGGTAGGGGGGGAAATAGGGGGGCTCGAACACCTTGCGATCGACTGGTCGAGGCCTCGTGATCGACCAGTTGATCGCGATCGACCGGTTGGTGACTACGGGTCTAGAGAGTACTAGGTCCTGCCGTGAGGGCAGGGGACTGGACTTGATGACCTTTCGAGGTTCCTTCCAGTTCTAGTGTTTTATGATTCTGTGATCTTGAGGGAAGGGAACTCCAGTCATTAGGAAAAGGCAGGTGTTAGTAATGGGAGATTCAATCATTATAAACATAGCTGGGTTTGTGATGACCAGGAGAACCGTATGGTGACTTGCCTGCCTGATGTGAAGGTTGTGGATCTCTCGAGACATCTAGATAGACTTATGTGTAGTGCTGGGGAGGAGCTGGTGGTTGTGGCACATGGAGGTACCAATGACATAGGGAAAGGTAGGAGAGAGGTTATGGAGGCCAAATTTAGGCTGCTAGGAAAGAGATTGAAATCCAGGACTTCTATGGTAGCGTTCTTTGAAATGCTTTCAGTTCCATGTGCAGGGCCAGGTAGGCAGGCAGAGCTTCAGAGTCTCAGTGCGTGGATGAAATGATGGTGTAGAGAGGAGGGGTTTATATTTATTAGGATCTGGGGAAATTTTTCGGATAGGGGAAGCCTATACAAGAAGAATGGGCTCCACCTAAACCAAAATGGAACCAGACTGCTGACACTTAACATTAAAAAGGTTGTAGAGCAGTTTTTAAACTAAGGACTGGGGGAAAGCTGATGGGTGCGGAGGAGCACATGGATCGGACAGAGACATCTTTTAGAGGTGGGTCTATTAATAGAGATGCTCTATGTTCTAGTCAGGAGTAAGGATGTTAAAGACTAATTGACTAGTCGACTATCTGATAAGCATTTCCCTGGAACCCAGGATCAGCTGGAGAGTCCCCAGCTGATCCTGAGTCCTGGGAAAATGTCACGGGGAGACCAGGGTCAGTTGGGGATGCTCCAGCTGACCCCTGGCTTCCCTGCCGCCTCTTTGAATTGTGCGGAGGCGGCAGTTTCAAAGGGGCAGCTGCCGCACAGCTGATCGGTGCCTGGCGGGATTCAGAGTGGCCTTGGTCTGTCTCCAGGGTCGGGCAGTGGTCCCAGGGGCCCTATCCAGTCATCCTTCCAGGGTTGTGGCCGTCGGGCCTCCCTCCCGGGGAGGCCAAGGAGAGCATCTGGCCTTCTTGCCCTCTGGGCTTCTACTGAACTCTCAAGGCCTGTTCTTATAGTTCCAGCCCTGCCCTTCCACTTCCTGTGGAACTCCTTGCCTGAGGAGGTTGTGAAGGCTAGGACTATAACAGGGTTTAAAAGAGAACTAGATAATTCATGGAAGTTAAGTCCATAAATGGCTATTAGCCAGTATGGGTAAGGAATGGTGTCTCTAGACTCTGTTTGTCAGAGGGTGGAGATGGATGGCAGGAGAGAGATTGCTTGATCATTACCTGTTCAATTCACTCCCTCTGGGACACCTGGCATTGGCCACTGTTGGCAGACAGGGTACTGGGCTGGATGGAAATTTGGTCTGACCAAGTATGGCCATTCTTATGTTCTTATGTGGGAGGAGCTGGGTGGCTCTGGCCCCACCCACTAAGGGGTCTTATGGAGTGCTTTCCCTTCCATGTCAGCAGATGGCCATGCTGACTCACTACAGGGAGCAATGCTGTCACTAGCTATGCAAAAGAAGATGCTGTCTGCCAGGTGCTGAGGTTTGAAGAATCAATGGTACCTCATGCAGTGAGCATTGCAAAGCATCATTCCCCTGAGAAGTGAGCACAGAGAGCAGACCTGAGTCTGCCCATTCCTGCTCTAAAGGATTAATAGAGACCTAGGGAAGCTGCACAAGAGGCAGCAAATCACAGAAGGGCTTATAGGGCAGCTGCTGGGCAGAACAGAGGTCAGTAGCTGCCTGGAGTTTGAGGAGGGAAGACCAGGCTTCTAGGAGGAGAAAAGAGCATCAGCCCCCTGGACAGAACAATGCCGCCAGCAGTGCTCAAGAGGACCTAAAGATGGCTGTGAGTTCCCTGAGGCTGAGGACCTGAGGCAAGAGTGAAGAAGGTGCTGTGGCCTATAGGGAAGTGGCTTGGGGAAAGATACTGAAAGATGGAGAGGATGTAGCACATAGCTGCCATCTATAAGGTGCCTGGGCTGGGACACTGAGTAGTGGGTTTGTCACTAGGAAGTGGCCAGACAATTGGCTGCAATCGATACTGAGGGAAGTGGCTGGACAGCAATACTGTCCCCCGGAAGGGGGGACACGGAGAGTGGCACAGCCGGAAGGCTGTGTTGTGAAGAGGTTGCTGCAGTCCTTGGAGTGACAAGTGTCCTTAGAGCAGAAGTGACAGCAGCAAGATCTCACCAGAAGAGGGCGCACTGGCAAACACAGCTAATGCCAGTGACAGCCAGCAGGGGGACTGCAGTAGTGAGTGAACTCTGTCACACAGGGCATAACTTCATTGCAGTTCAGCTCTTCACCCTAGTCAGTGTCTTTCCCTTGGCTGGTGACTTACCTAGGCTTGGTCTAGAGCGCCAATGTAAGTGGGCATAATGGCATCAGCCAGTGGTGTGGAAAGGCCACTACCCTGAGCGCCCTAACCCCTAGCCTAGACATTGCCATGGCAACAGGAAGGTCTCTCCTGTGGAGTTAGCTTCCGCATCTTAGGGAGGTGGAGTACCTATGCCAGTGGCAGAAGCTCTCCTGTCCACATAGGCAACATTTTCACTAGTGTGCTATGGTGATGCAGCCTGGTAAGTGTGGACAGACTCCTACAGAGGGTTACAGCGCAACTACTCAGATATTGCCAGATGTTATAAGTGAGAGCGTTGCCAGCAGCAATGCACAAGTCCTTCATCCACTCTAAACACATTCCTCTGTCCATTGTACCAGTACTATCATCCTGGGGACCAGCCTGATTCCAGTGACATGTTTGTCAGGGTTCCCTGAAGGCAGGGGGTCTTCGGATGAGCTGGCATATAATTGGAAGTGCCACAGGACAAGAGCAGAATTGTGGGGGGAGCCCAGGGCTGAGATAGTGGGCGAGGACTTCGGGGCAGATCAAAGAGCATCAGAAGAGGTGTCTCGTGACATTGTTTAGCTCCCCTACTGCTGACTCCAGCCAGTGCTGTCCAGCTCTTGCTTCAATGAATGTTAGAGTCAGGCACAACATTTAACAAAAAGCTCCCAGGATTCTTGCTTAATCAGTAACAGAACTGATAGGTTCAGCATTTAGTTAACTCACCAAGTGACAGTGTCAACCAAAATTGTACAAGAGGATTTCTGTTGTAATTAATTACCGTTTTATGTGTTACCCATTAATAAATTAAGACAATTGCTGGGTAGAAACACTTTGTTGTTGGCTAGCACTGAACTGGCCACATGACAGTTAATGTAGCACAATTAAGAAAGAAGTCAATTGTGCACACACACACAAGTATATTGTCCCTGTGCAGAGGCCAGTCCAGTGGGAGAGCACATGCCTTCATCCTGCTGGGAAATCACAAGCTGCCAGGCTATAAATCACAAACATTGCTATTGCAGTTAAAAATTAATTTTCTTTCTGTTTTAAATTAATTCCCTATGCTGTTACCAGATAAATTCATTTTGGCACAGACAGACAGCAGCTGACTCAGGTTCATTGCAGAGCTGATAGGCTTTGATTTTCTGCTTGGAGATGAGATTAACTCGCCCCTCAGTGTGTCTTTCTTTTGGTCTGGTATATTCTGATGCAATAGCTTCATTTTGCAATGCTCAGCCACAGAGCCTGGAGCATGCTGCTGTTGGTGGTGCTGACTGAGAACGCAGCCTACCGTAAAGAGGCATTTCACTGCACCTTTGTGTAGAGTGATGGGCAAACAGGCTGCAGGACCTATTGAGGGGCTATTTGTTATTTGGAGGTTGTAATATTCCAGTAATATCTGAACCCCCACCCATCGACCCCCCCTCACCTTGGCTAGGTCTAGACTACAGTCCTTTGTTGGAAAAAGCTACGCAAATTGCACTCTGCAGTTTGCGTAGCTTTTTCCCATCGCTTTTCCAGAAGAGGCTTTTCCGCCATTTGGCCCAGTCTAGATGGGGCCAAATGGCAGAAAAGCCTCCTCTTTCAGCAGAGCCCTTATCCCTCATAGAATGAGGGATACAGGGCTCCCCGAAAGAGCGCGTTTGCTCTTCCTCAAAAAAAAGCATGGGCGCAGCATATACATACCCTTGGGGACCTTGGCCTTCTCTCAACCCACGCTTCCCCATTTGCTGGGCATCTGTCTTCAGTGGGATGTGGTAAAGTAGCCTTCCATCTCTGATGAGCTCTTAAGTATTTGGGGTCAGGTGGGGGTGGCTAGTGACTTGCTCGCCAGCAAATACAGGAACGAGCTTTCACAGGGCTGGTCAGTCAGTCCACTCCACTATTTTAATGCAGAGAGCTCCGGAGGCATTGCCCCTCACCCTGCTGCTGCTGGGCCAGGGCTGGAAAAGGATTGGAAGAGGCATGGGGTGAGCAGTACAGACAGCTTGAGCATTTGTTTTGCAAGCCAGTTGAGAAACATTAACTATGGTGAAGTGCTGATCTCCCAACAGAAAAGTGTCCTACCCAACAGGAAAATGCCTTCATCACCAGATGGACTATTTAGGAACACCTAAAGGACTGTTGACTCTGTTGGGTGGCCTTCCCACCCATGAAGATGAAACATGCAATGGGATTTCTCCCAGCAGCTCAGTTAGCAGGAGAATAAAAATCTCTAATATGGACTAACTGGATCTCTATGCTGATTGGAATGGGGGAGCTAAGGGGTACTAAGCATAAGCAAGAAAGCTGCAGTACTTAACCAGGGTTAGCCCTGAAGAAAACGGAGAGCTTGCATATTATAGAAGCTTCTATTACTTTTTGAAATTTAAGATTGGAACTAAGGCTATTGATTAATTTCAGTTAGTTCACGTGATTAACTCAAAAAATAATCGCAATTTAAAACATTAATCACAGTTTTAATCAAAGTGTTAAAATATAATATAATTTGAAATTTATTAAATATTTTGGATGCTTCTACATTTTCAAATATTTAAATGGTATTCTATTATTTTTTACAGTGCAATTAGTTGGCCAACTAATTGTGATAAATTTTGTAATCATTTGACAGCCCTAATTGGAACTCATTCGTGTGTATCTGTTTACTTGCTTTAAAAGTGCATAACTCATTTCCTTTCCTGTATAAAAAATCTTTAGATAGTTTATTTTAGAATTGATTACAAGCCTTATCTTTGGGGTGAGATCTAAAGTGCAATTGACTTGGGTAAGTGATTGGTGCTTTGGGACTGGGAGTAACCTGAATATTGCTGTGATCCTTCATGTCAGCGACCATCTGTCACAAATGCAGGCTCAACTGGATGGTGAGACAGGTCACAGGACCCAAGGGGACAGTCTGTGACTCCATGTTTAGGCCTTTATAGTCCCTGTGGAGTTTACACTTGATAATTGGTTGGTAAAGTCTTAGTGCAGAACTTAAAGCCAGTTTAGAGTTTGTGTCTGCTTCCTAAATATCTGCTCTGAGGTTGTTACCCATGCTTTTGAGCCACCTCCAGACACTGCCAGTTCCCTTTTTGTACCTCCTCAGTATTCCTGTGCTTAGGAGGCCTTAGTCCCCACCCCTCAAGGCAGAGATTTCTAGTGAACTCCATGAGATCACCCAAGCAGGGGGGAGTTTTCCTGCCTCTTTGACCCCTCCTGTGGTATTTTCTGGGGGAGGAGGCAGCAGTACTGGCCACTGCTCTCAAAGTAGCTGATCCAAGTATTAAGTCTCTCTGTATAACTAGGAGGTAAAGAGACCAGCATCCTGCTTATTTAAAACTGGACTTTCTTTCCCCAGGACAAAGAGAGGGTTAATGCATAGAATGGCGAACGTGGGCCCAGTCTTAGCCTGTCCACATATAGCAAGGAGACTCCTGTCCTGGTGGCCTCTATACAGAGCTATACTGCCTCTGTATTGCATAAAGTCTGGGAGGGCTTCTTTGCTGGTAACATGAAGTCTCCTAAACGCTCTGCCTTTGGTGGTTTTGCAGTGCATCATGCTGGCTTTCTCTTCTTCTCCTCCATGTTGTCATCATAATGGAACCATTATTTTCCACCAGGTCCCTGAGCAGCTTTGCTGTCCATTTACTCAAGCCTTTGCTCATGTTTATTCAGACCTTGCTGTTTCAAAAGCTCTCTCAATTCATTGTGTGGGGCTTTTTCCTATTCTGCTAGCTTTTTTGCCTCAGCTGCTTTCACATTTGACTTCTATTCAGAACAAGGTGTAATGTTATATGCCTTCTAAAATACCCTGTTCAGTTAGGTTTTTTCCTCCCTGCTGCTCACCTAGAATAGTGCCTAGTGCCATTAATCCTATGGCACTGTCAACATTTGCTGCAATCTTCCTAGCACTTATCTCCTCACAACAGTAGCCTGTTAACATCAGTGAGTATCATGGGCCAGACATACCTCAGCTCATGTGCTCTCATTTTCCCTGTTCCTGTGATTTTAAACACTATGAAAATATTCCCCTTTCCTCCTCTGACTGGTTGTAGTTGTCAGTGCATTTTGAAAAACATCTATTTTCTCCTGTTCCAAACATCTGCTTTCAGCAGGAGAGCATGGTTCCCAAGCCACCGGAACGATGGGCCTCAAGTGAGGCTGGCATCTGGAACACTGGCCCTTGTGGACCCATCAAAATCCAGTGTATCATCACAACAGAGTGCAGTTTGGGCATCCCCCAGCCCCATTCCAGGGAGAGGGGCTAGCAGCTGAGGCTGAGATCTGCATTTTGAGAAACTCTGGACAAAGAGCACTGAAGCAGAAGAAGCCACTTTCATAATCCTCATACCACAAAAAGCTCTTTTTCCAGTCCATAAGGTCAGGCTGTAAGGGATAGTAAAGTTTGCGGATGATACCAAACTGTTTAGAATAGTCAAGACAGAAGCAGACTGTGAGGGACTCCAAAAAGATCTCACCAAACTGAGTGATTGGGCAACAAAATGGCAAATGAAATTTAATGTGGATAAGTGTAAAGTAATGCACATCAGGAAAAATAACCCCAACTATACGTACAGTATGATGGGGGCTAATTTGGCTATGACATATCAGGAAAGAGATCTTGGAGTTATCATGGATAGTTCTCTGAAAACTTCCACACGGTGTGCAGCGGCGGTCAAAAAGGCAAATAGGATGCTAGGAATTATTAAGAAAGGGATAGAAAATAAGACACAGAATATCTTACTGCCCCTGTATAAAACTATGATACGCCCACATCTTGAATACTGTGTACAGATGTGGTCTCCTCACCTCAAAAAAGATATTTTGGCCTTGGAAAGGGTTCAGAAAAGGGCAACTAAAATGATTAGGGTTTTGGAACAGGTCCCATATGAAGAGAGGTTAAAACGACTGGGACTTTTCAGTTTAGAAAAGAGGAGACTGAGGGGGGATATGATAGAGGTATATAAAATCATGAGTGGTGTGGAGAGGGCGAATAAAGAAAAGTTATTTATTAGTTCCCATAATAGAAGAACTAGAGGACACCAAATGAAGTTAATGGGTAGCAGGTTTAAAACTAATAAAAGAAAGTTCTTCTTCACACAGCGCATGTGGAACTCCTTGCCAGAGGAGGCTGTGAAGGCTAGGACTATAACAGAGTTTAAAGAGAAGCTAGATAATTTCATGGAGGTTAGGTCCATAAAAGGCTATTAGCCAGGGGGTAGGAATGGTGTCCCTGGCCTCTGTTTGTCAGAGGCTGGAGAAGGATGGCAGGAGACAAATCTCTTGATCATTGTCTTCGGTCCACCCTCTCTGGGGTACCTGGTGCTGGCCACTGTCGGCAGACAGGCTACTGGGCTAGATGGACCTTTGGTCTGACCCAGTACGGCCGTTCTTATGTTCTTATGAGCTGAGGAGATGGAAGGAGCAGGAGAATGAGATAAAGATCCCATTAAAATGTCCAACTCTCTGGGCCCATTTCCTACCCCTGGATGTCATCATGAAATGTGTATTCCCTTATAGGACACTGAGGCTGTGTCTACACTGGGTCACTTATTCCAGAAAATCAGGCGCTTTTCCGGAATAAGCTGCGAGCTGTCTACACTGGCCGCTTGCTTTTCCGGAAAAGCAATGACGATCTACTGTATGAAATCAGCCGCTTTTCCGGAAAAGCTATGCCGCTCCGCTCGGGCAAAAGTCCTTTTTCGGAAAAGCTTTTCGAAAAGGGCCAGTGTAGACAGCTTTTCCGGAAAAGCAGAAGAAACGGAAAAAAGCGGTTTGGTCGCCACGAGACCCCGTAGGAGCTCTGGACTTCCTGGTAGGGAGGCTGCTGGGCGCACGTGGCAGGAGCGCGTCGCAGACCCTGCAGCCTGAGCTCTGCCACGTGCCGCTGTGCTGCCCAGCCAACCCACCTCACCGCACCATGGCAGCTCCAGCTGGTGAGCCCCCTGCACCCCAGCACAGGAGGCCCCCAGGGGCCGCGCAAACGGCCGGGCCCCATCCTGGACCCCCAGGGAGCTGGAGACCCTCCTGGACTTGTGGCAGGAGGAGGAGGGTCTCCACGACCTGCACTCCAGGCGCCGCAATGTTGAGATCTACACGCGGCTGGCCGACAACCTGGCGCAGCAGGGACACCCCACCCGGAATGCCGAGCAGGTCCGCTCGAAAGTGAAGGAGCTGCGGCTGGGGTACGTCCGGGCCAGCGAGGGCAGGGGGGCAGGACCAGACAGCTGCCCCTATTACGACCGGCTGAACGCCTTTCTGGGCCAGCCAGCCCCGCAAGCCCCGGACGTCCCTGTGGACACGTGCCAGCGCCGCCCCCATCGGTCGACCCACCGAGCAGGGGGAGGGAGAGGACAGCAGCAGCGCATCCGGTGCAGAGGAGGCCACCACCCAGCAGGCCCCCTCCAGCAGCTCCTCCGAGGCCGAGGCCGAGGCCGGGGAGGAACCCACTGGTGAGTCTTTGCAGTTTGCACTCCCAAAGGGCGGGGGGGCGGAGGGCGGGGGAGCCAGGTGCCCAGAGGGAGGAGGGGGAGAGCATGTCACTCAGGCCACGTGAGCTGCACGCTGCGTCGCATGAGGCAGCAAGCAGCACGTGCAACCTCGTGCAGCCTGGCGACCGAGCGGCACGTGGCCGCGGCAGGCAGCTGCAGGGCACGCCTGGGACCGTGCTGTTCACACACATTCGGCGGGACCAGGGGGAAGGGTGGATGCCGGCTGGAACCGGCCAGGGCCCCAGGGACTCAGCCCAGAGCCCCTCACCTCCGCCAAGGGTGCAGCACGGAGAACAGCACACTGTCCCATGCCTGGCTGTGAGGCACAGCCAGCTGCTCCTGGGAAAACCGCAGCGCCACAGTCCTCGCCTGCTCCCGGTGCCTTGGCTGGTTCCCGAGGGAAGTCCCCACTGTGGCCGCACATGTCCCTGGGCTACCGGCCTTGCGGGAGGGATAGTGGGAGGACAAGGGCCCTGAGTTTTGCTGCAAGGATGGGATACCCCCCACCCAGTCACGCTTCTGGTTCCCTCCAGGAGATATCCCACGCGAGGGGATCTGAGAGCCCAGACCGCCTCTGCCAGATGTGCTCCCAGGCACTGCGTGGGGATGCATCTCGCCCCTGTCAAACACCAGCGATTAGCCCAAAGCTTTTCACAGTCTCCACCGGCAGGAGTTCCACAGGTGAACGCAGCACAAGCACCCTCCCGCCTCCACGGGCCAGGATACAGACCGGTGCTTACAATACTGGAGGGAGGACCCTACTCCAGGGGCGGTCCTCCTTGCCAACATACAACACGGGGGCAGGAGGGAAACCGAGTGGGCCCAAGCCACACAACTGTGGGGTCACCTGGGCTCAGGGGTGGAGGGCATGAGATGTGGGGACAGTGGACGGCCTGCCCGACTGACCCATCCTTTCTTCTCTTCCCTGCAGCGGGACCCAGCACCAGACCCGACACTGCGCAGCAGCGGCACCCCCAGCTGGCCAACCCGGAGGCACAGGCGGCGGCAGAGAGACCAGCTTCTGCGCCGCCATGTGCGCCGTGGAGGCAATCCAGGCCTCCATCGCTGAGCGGGTGCAGGGGGACCTGCAGTGGCGGCAGGAGGGCTGGGCTGCGTTCCTAAATGAGTGCAGAGGGATGCGCACAACCATGGACATGCTCACGGCACATTTGGTCCATGCCATTCATTATGGCATGGCCGGACCCCATCCCCCGCCATCCCTCCCAGAGCACAGCCCATGCCCCCTCCTATCCCAGCTCCTGCCCCGTTCCTGCTCCTGCTCCTGCTCCTGCCCCTGTTCCTGCCCCTGCTCCTGCCCCTGCTCCTGCTCCTGCCCGTTCCTGCTCCTGCCCCTGCTCCTGCCCCTGCTCCTGCCCGTGCTCATGCCCGTGCTCATGCCCACCTCCCCATGCAGCCTGCCCCTACGCAGTCTGCTCAGCGTGTGCAGGCCCCCCCCGGAGGAGCAGTCGCAGGGGCCATCCATCCCAGTAACTGCCCCCTCGTCCCAGTTGAAGGTCCCCGTCCCAGTTGAAGGTCCCTCCCCTTGTAAATAAACAGTTTTCTATTTTTCTGTTCATTCCTGTGTTGGTTATCGTGTTACTCTAGTAACTGTAGGAAATGATGTGAGATGCCAATTAGCCACTTAAATTTAACAGGGTTACAAACTGCAGACAACAAAATCTGTACTCTATCACTGGGGGCCCTTTAAGTGCTCATTGGTTTGTGGCGCATAAAGAAATACTGAGACTTTTCAGTAAAATGTAAACCACAAACTATATTTACATAGCTCACAAACAAGCAAGAACGGTTAAAAGATGCACACTACAGATAATTAAACATAGTCTAGGCGCAGGGAGGACAATTGGGTAGTGTTGCTGGCCACCTCAATCCTTTGGTCCTTCCGGGCCTCAGGAGAGGAACAGCCAGGAGATCCTCGACGGAAGATGATGGCGGTTGGCCACCTCAATCCTTTGGTCCTTCCGGGCCTCAGGAGAGGAACAGCCAGGAGATCCCTTGACGGAAGACAACTGGAATCAGGTACGCTGACTTGAGCCTTCTGCACGAACCCCGAATCCTCGTGGCTGTTCTTCAGGACAGGCGATGGTGGCCTAAACCCTAGCCTAAACTAAAAGGAAAAACCCTAACTAAGCCCGATGCACCCGACGAACAGTCACGATGACGGCCGATGTGCTTTGACCCGACGCTTTACAATTGGGGGGGGAGGTAAGGAGGGGTGGGGAAGGGTAGGGGACGGGCGGGAGTAGTCTGGGGAGACCCAGGCGACCCTACTACGGGGCTTGGGCAAACATGTCCACCAGGGCCTCTCTGATGCGCACCGCATCCTGGTGCGCCTGGCGGACGGCAGCTGTGTCGGGCTGTTCCAAGGTCTGTGCCTCGGCTGCCATCCATGCAGGGAGGAAGGCCTCCCCGCTGCGCTCCACAATGTTGTGGAGCACAGCCTGTGACCAGTACCTCCGTTGCATTCTGCTCACCCATCTCGAGATGGGTGAGCAAACAACGGAATTGGGCTTTAAACGCCCAAAGGCCAGCTCCACTGGGTTTCGGGCCCGGTTGAGGCGGTCGTTGAACCGGGCCCGGTTCTGGTCCGCTGCCCGTGTAGGGCCGCATTAGCCAGGGCATCAGGGGTAGGCCGCGTCCGCGACGACGCAGATGGGCATAGGCACATCCCCGACAGTCAAGTCTCGCCGGGGGAAGTAGGTGCCCGCCTTCAACCTGCGAAACAGTCCAGAGTTCTGGAGGATGCGGGCGTCGTGTGCCCGGCCGGACCAGCCCCCGTAAATGTCCAGGAAGTGGCCCCGGTGGTCCACGAGGGCCTGCAGAACAATGGAGCAGTACCCCTTGCGGTTCATGAAATGGGCCGCTCGATGCCCGGGCCCGGATGGGGATGTGGGTGGCGTCTAGGGCTCCCGCAGTTGGGGAACCCGAGGGCAGCGAAGCCGGCCATGGTATCATCCACGTCGCGCAGGCGGATGATTCGCGGGAGCAGGATG
Source organism: Rafetus swinhoei (assembly GCA_019425775.1). NCBI lineage: Eukaryota > Metazoa > Chordata > Testudines > Trionychidae > Rafetus > Rafetus swinhoei. The sequence continues at coordinate 132,124 of CM033435.1, read as the reverse complement.
TTGTTGATGGCGTGGATGACCTGCAGAAGGGTGCAGAGAAACACATCACGTACGGCAGGGGTGAGTGTGCGCTCCCTTGGCGCCCCCCCTTGATTCCCTCTGTCCTCACACACACCCACACACACACACACACCAGGGCCCCTCGCTCCAGGGCCCCCCCCCCCACCAGCGGGCCTGTGCAAGGGAGGGACGGCCCAAACCCCTGGGCGACCCAGCCTGGAATCTTGGCTGTCCCTGGGCCTGGAGTGCAGCACCCTCCCCCCACCCCACTCCCCCTGGGACTTACCTCCATGACGATCACTCCGACGGTTGATCTTCCCACCCGAACTGCTGGGCCACCGAGCGTAGCTGTCCGGTGTGGCCAGCTTCCAGAGCGCGATGGCGACCTCTCTTGATGGGGATGGGTGCCCGCAGCCGGGTGGTGGCTCTCTGCAGCGCGGGTGAGCCAGGTGCACAGCTGCAGGAAGGTCCGCTTTCTCATGCGGAAATTCCTGATCCATTGGTGGTCGTCCCAGACCCCGAGGACCAGCCGCTCCCACCAGTCGGTGCTGCTCTCAAACTCCAGACGGGCCTCTCACGGTGGGGTGCTGATGCCACACGGTTGCCAGGGCCTCCCTGGTGAGGGAGTCCAATGCGATCTCTGCCTCCTGGTTCATGTACACCATGGCACCGGCCTGCAGCACGAGCAGCAGGCACTTGTACAGCTGCAACAGGGGCCCGAGCAGGCAAATGGCCACCCACGGCTCCATGGCAGACAGAGCAGGGCAGAAAAAACTAAACTCAGGGAAAAGCAGTTGGGGGCCAAAGGGTGGTGTCCCCAAAACCCAGAGGGCAACCACTGAACCTGCTAAGGGTGCCAGTCCCTGGCAGAGGTCCCAAGGCACGGGAGCAGGAGACCAACGGCTGTCCGGTGAGACCCCTTTAAGCACGTGTCTGAATGGCGCTCTGGCCCCGCCCCCGGAAAGGTCTGGTGGCCTTTGCCCTCTTCAAAATGGCTCCGGCTTCTGCTTTTCCGAAAAGCGCGCCAATGTAGACGCGCTTTTCCGGAAAAGCGCATCGTTATAACGGTAACTCCGGGACCAATGTAGACGCTCCTTTTCCGGAAATACTTATAACGGAAAACTGTTCCGTTTTAAGCATTTCCGGAAAATCATGCCAGTGTAGACGTAGCCTGACAGTATTAGCATTCCCTAAGTGAAGGTGTGACCCAGGGGCACAGGTGACAGAGGACATGGGGGCTCTTGGGGTGTTATAGGGATCCCTCGGGTTGGATATCTGTATAACAGCTCATTGAAGGGTACCATGTGAGGTTTCTCTTGAGAGCCAGTAGCCCATTGGGTATTACGTACAGATAAGATTTAAAGGGTTTTGAAGCTATCCTGAAAACAGGACTTAAGGCAGCTCTCCAGGAGGTGACTGACCTCAGAAATGTTCTCCTTCACCCCTAACCCCAACCCCCAGTTTCCATCACTTGTGTATTGTGTGTTTTACACTGTAGACCTATTTGCATACTGAGCCAGATGTGAATTAAGAGATTGCAAAATCTGCGAGAGAGGTAATGTACAGTAGAAAGAAAGAGCAGGGAGTGTCCTGTTTGTGACTAGGACAAAGGACTACTCTGGTATTTTCTGGAGTGAAAAGAGGCACACTGAATTCTTCTTCAAAAAGGTGGGCACCTGTCTTGTGACAGGACGGTGCCAGCCCACCTGGCTGTAAAGTCCTGCAAGGATTTGGGGAGAGTAATACTCGACTAGGTCTGAGATTATTGTGTTAAGATTGAGTTCTAAGAAGCATGTTATGATTAAAGATGAGGGTTGGACGAGACCTCAGAAGGCAAACTAGTTCAACCAACCCCAACCCCCTGCTTGAAGCAGGACCAACCCCAACTAAACCATTCCAGCTTCCTAGAGCCCAGATGGCTTTCTGAAAAGAACTTGCCTATGCTTTTGCTGAGTGCTGTGAGTACAGCAAATTGGTATCTGAGGTTGGGTTGGTAAGCAGAGTTGTATGGCTACTTTGGAAGCAGAGGATCTGTGAATCCTGCGTGTTCAGGGCAAGGGGCTGGGAACTGCAGGGAGGCACACAAGGCTCGAGGGTGTAGATGCACCTTGTAGGTCTGTAAAGGATCATTGGCCTGCAAGACTGGTGGAGGGTGGACCCATGGCAGGCACTGGCAGGACTCCTCCAGGTACCCCCAGGAAGCATCAAAAGTAGCCTTGGCCTCAGACTCTACAAACCCCAATGCTCATACTACACTGCAAAATCACCAGCCAGGGTAATGAGACAAAAGCTGGTGGTGTATTTGTGGCTCCTAGCCCCTTGTCAGCATCTGTCCACACATAGTACACTAGGGATCAGCCTGCCATTGGGATCCAGCATGCTTCAAGTAGGTTAACCACTGTGCCCTCCTTCACCACTGTGGTGACTATTCTCATGTGGTCTCCGGTTTAATGGCCCATAGTACCACCACCAACCCACAGTGCATAGCTCAGGAGGCTTGCTTGGGCTTAGACTACACCCCCACAGCACAGGGGTAAGTGTACAGGAAACACTTAAATGCAGAGATGAAAGTAAGCAGGTGCACCCTGATGCGTAGCTCCAGCAAGAGCTGGCTGAGCTGCAGCAAAAGCCAGTAGGGAGCTATTTAAAGAGCTGGCTGGGACCTGGGTTGTAAGAAATTTTAAGTTACTTTCACCGCTGCTTAGCTGTATAAATAGCACTGCTGGTTTCCCAGGGAGTAGCCTCAGTAACTGGCATGTCTCAGCTGCATTGGCCCCAGAGGAATTCTGCTTGACCCTATCACAGATGCTTTACACTTCTGAGCATCCAGCAAAGAGACAATAATAGGCCGTGCAGCAATTCTGTCCTGCACGTCTCAGGCCCCAGCACCTGCTTGCAAACTTCACCTGGGGGCCTCATTTTCCCTTTGGAGTCTCTGTGTATAACAAACCTCCTCCTAGAAACTCCTACCCTTTTGTTCCCTAGCTGGGGTGTTGTTCTGATCTGCAGTCCTCTTCCTGTTCAGGGAAAGATCAGCCTTTTGTGCCATAGTAAATGCCTTTGGAATCTCACTCAAGAGAAGATTCTGACAAAGCAGTGGAATCTCGTCCCTTGCCCCCGCACTCCACCCTGCTTTCCATAGACAAACCAGGCAGGATAGAGCCATATGCTTCTGGCTGTGAGTTATGATATTAAGCTGCTGAGACATGGCTAAAATATTGTAACCAATTCACACATCTGTGGGAAACAGATTCCTAATGTCTGCAACGTCTCCTTTAAATTCCTTGAGCTAGAGGTAGACCTTAGCCCAGGGCTACTTTTTGCAGCCCGTAGTGTGGTTTGGGTTTATGCGGGGCTCAAAATGCAACCCGAAGGTGGGATCCTTTGACTGGCCTCCACTGGAAACATGCTCCACAATGGTGAGGCATCTCCCAGGCGAGGTGAACACTGAAAGATGCAAGCAGATGGACTGGCTGGAACAGACGAGTACAGGGTATCGGCGTTTCTAGCTCCCAGGGAGGAGGTACCAGGAGTGCTGGGGCATTGTGGGAAGTGCTTAGCCTTTTCGGCAGAGCCTGAGAGGTGCTGACTGGCTCACACTGGCGATGTTTGGATCTGGTGCTGCGGTGAGGAAGCCCTGTCTGTGTCCCACACGGAGTGACGGACTCCTGGGTAGGAATGTCAGCCTTGCTGGGAATCCAGGACGGGGCTCTTGGGCACCTGTCCTTTTTTGCCTCTTGTGTCCGGCCTGACTCATCCAGCTCCCTGCCTGCTGCAGGTTGGAGCACTCTGGTTTGGAAACTTTTCTTTTTACAGTAAAATCACTCCAAGAAATGCACAACCTGAATCTTCAAGCTAAACACCCAAAACAATGGTATACAATTTTCTTTTTAATAAGAAGCATTAAAAATGGCAATAAAGAAGAGACGCTTGTTGGATGAACGCAAGGTTTTCAACCCTGTTTGGGAGATGGAATTAGCTTTTGCAGAGATAAATGGAAAACCAATGTGCCTCCTTCAAAATGGCTTGGCACATAGCTAAATCAAAAAGACCTTTTACCGAAGGTGAATTGATGAAGCAGTGCTTCTTGGACAGCAGTGAATCACTTTTTTCAGAATTTAAATCAAAGAGGATATAGTTAAACAAATATCAAAACTGCAAGTGTCTGATTCAACTGTAGTAAGACGAAAGCATTTCAGGTGATCTGTTTTCTAAATTGCTAAGAGACATTGAAAGCACTGAGTATTTCAGTCTGGCAATGGACGAATCTACTGATTGTTCAGACATATCTCAGCTCATAATCTGGGTGCATTTTTCAATGGCAAAAGGTAGGTAGAAGAAATGCTTACTCTGCTTCGTTTGATGGGTCAAACTAGGGGAGAGGACATTTATTCTGTGCTGATGGCATGTTTTGAATGACCAGGAAAATGCATTGATTTGAAGAAGCTTACTTTGGTAACAACTGATGGTGCTCCCTCCATGTTGGAAAAGAGAAGGGGCTAATTTATTTGCTGAAAAAAATCCACAGTTTCCAGATTTCTTTTCATACCATTGCACTCTGCACCAAGAACAGTTATGCAGCATACTGAAGGGAGGATTTCTCAAGAGCACAATGGATAGTGTCACAAAAATCATCAACTTCATTGTTGCAAATGCCTTGAAACATAGACAGTTTCGAGCTTTAGTTGTGGAGTACGAAACACAGTATGGTGACTTGGCAATGCTTGCAGAAGTTAAACGGCTGAGTTGAGGCAAAGTGTTAGATCAGTTTATGGATCTACTGCCAGTTGTGCAAGTGTTTTTGGAGGCAAAGTATTGCCAGGATTTACGGTCATGTTTAGACGAAGAGATATTCCGCCTAAACATGGCTTTTCTCACTGATATGACACACCACATAAATGCACTCAATCTTAAACTTCAAGGCAAAGAAAAAAAACTGCCTTCTCTGATGTGCAATGTTTCTGCATTTGAAACAAAACTGGCCCTTTTTGCAGATCAGCTTTGTGAGACACTTAACTCACTTACCCATCCTCAACTCTCAGGTGACACAGCTGAGTAGCGAACATGTATCCTTTTTGCCTGATTTTTTATGGAGTACATCTCAAAGCTGAAAACTGAATTTTCTTCTCCTTTTCTAGATGTCAAATCCCCAAAGACAGTTCTTGAATTTACTGAAAATCCATTTTCAGTTGAGGTAAAGGCAGTCTCACCTTCGGTAGTGAGATTTGGTGTTGAGAGGGCCACTTTTGAAGAAGAGATGATAGAATTGAAAAACAATAGTATTCTAAAAGCTAGGCATAAGGAAGAGGACACTGAAACATTTTGGATGACCTATGTGCAGGAAGACATGTACCCTGCATTACTGAAATGTGCCAAAAAAGTGTTAACTTGCTTTGGGTCCTGCTATGTCCATGAAAGTTCATTCTCCTCCATGGGAATCATAAAGTCAAAACTGTGCACCTCTCTTACTGACAGATATCTGACTGACTGTCTCCATGCTGCTACAATGGAATAGAAGCCTGATGTGAAACAGCTGGTGAAAAGTTTGCAGACACAATCTTCACATTGATTGTTCTTATACTTCAGTAAATTCCAGTACTGTATTGGCAGTTTTTGTTTGATTTGTTAAAATTGTGAAGCCAAAACAAAAAAGTAGTCAATATAATGGTCTTCTGTTGATATGCATTTTAGTAGTTAAATTCCTGGACTGCCACTGCTTATTAAAAGTGCTGTCATATGGGTGGAAATCAGGTAAAGTGTTGCATTTTATTAATATAAGCAGAACTGACTCAAATGGGGCCTGTGTGTTGTGTAGTCTTGCCTTAATCTTTGTATTCATGCCCGTCAATGTGAAAGAAGCTATTTGCATATATATTTGCATGTATATGCAATCACACTCTTAAGTTGTGGTCCTCGGCAAGTGCTGTAAGTATCATTGTGGCCCCCGGGGCTTCCAAAGTTGAGTAGCCCTGCCTTAGCCCATGGCACGCAAAGGTACGGGGGGTGCGCCCAAAGGGAATACATTTAAACTCTTACCAGGCAGGCTGTCTTCCTCCCTTACCAGACTGTCTTTGGCCAGAATGATTTGGGACACAGTATTCCTCCAGCCTGTGCAATCTGTGCCATGTACCTCCCCTTCCAAGATTCAGTACTGGTAGAGTTCACTAGGACCTCCTCCTGCTTTGTTGCTGCTTTGGGAGTGGCACTCACTGTGGCAAGTGGTGAAGTGGGTCACGGGGTTACCTTAAGTTTTGGGCAGTTTGGATTTAGATGGCTGGGAGCCCTACAGTGATGGCAGATTGCCTGCCTTCCCTTTTGGTAGAGGGCTTTAAAACCTGGACTCCTTGGTGTTTTTATCAGAGTTGAGGTGAGGTTTATTTCCAATCCCTGCTTCCCTCTTAACCTAGATCAGAGGGGGACTTCCCTTCCCCTGGAATTTGCACCCCTCCGTGTGCCCTGGATTCAACATTTTTATCAGCAGTTTCTGTGGCCTCTAAAACTGCTGCTTTTTGGGGGGTCACAGATGACTGCCTTTATCTCATGTGTACCTACCCATAATAATTGCTCCTGGGCCATCTGACCAAACAGGTTTCCATCACCAGCTTCAACCTCCACTCCCATTGTCTGTTTTCTCATAAAATTACACGTTTAATGCACATATTTAATATGAGTGGTTTCTGTATGTCAGTTGATAGCTCAGGGTCATCATAAATCTTTTCAAAGCATTTTCTTTAAATGTCTGTGCACCATAGCACTGCCCACCTCCGTGTCATTACAAACTTATCTGGCTTTCCTAATTAATCTGGTTATCAGGACAGGCATCTGCTTATCTGCTAGAATGTTGTGCATCCTGCAGAGACTCTTTAAAGTGACAGGAATTCTTCCATACAGTTTCTTTATAATCGGAGCAGGCTCTCTCCCACTCCCATGTGTTGTGGGGGTGCTCAGTGGATGGCAACACTCCTTTTGCTGCTCCTATTCTTTGATCTGCATTGCTTGAGAGGCCAAGAGCCTCCCGTGGGCCTGCTCCTCAGCTCTGCTTTGGCTTTGGCCGCTGCTATTTGTCCCGCATGCCTTTGCTGGACTTTCTCCTCATTTGTCTCAGCTGCTTGTGTCTCCCTGAGTTATGCTGTGCCTCAGGCCCTAGTGTTTGGATTCCTCCTGGGCTCGTGGGTGCTGCAATCAGACCAGGTTCCCTGCAGTGGGCTCCTGTGTAGCAAGTGAGCAGAAGGGTCCTTGGACACCATGATTATTAACTGCTGTTTCCTGTTTTTCTTTTAAATGCACACTACAGCATGCTTTGGTTTGCAGGACACAAAGTTGGGGCCACTCTTCCAAGACACGACAGGTTCAGGCAGGCAGCAGGCCAGGGAGCACATGATCTGTTCTTGGATGGAGAGGAGAATGAGAGTTCAGAACAGACACTTTCAATAGTCAAGGCTCTGAGAAGATCAGCACAGCTAGCCTAGCTCTCTGCCCTACATCTGTGGCTGCCTCACCTGCAGTTCCTTATTGCTGTCACAGCTGGCAGTGCCTATCCCTTGCTCCTGAACCTTGGCTGTGATCTTGGATATATGGCTACAGCCCTTTGGAGCCTGGTGGGGTATCCTGCTAGAGCTAGGGCTTCCCTTTGCATTTCACCAGCATATTAGCTGACTCCTTTTCCAACAGGAGCTGCTGTGGGTATCGGCGCTGCTGGGAACAAGAGCTAAACACAACTTTCTGCTGGAATTTCAGAGCTTCTAGATGCTGCTATGAGATTAGGGGTTGCAAAGGCTTCAAGTCACCAATATGCTCGAGGGCAGTGTTTTGAATTCATACTGGGTGCCTTTCTGCATTGGTACCATTGCTGGTCTAACCCTGAGATTCTGGTCACTTACTTCCCAAGGTACTGAGAAGACAGTTAATGTATATTCTGCTGGCTGAAAATATTAATCACTAAGGGCCTATTATGATCATCATCAGATTTTGTTAATCTTTAAGTGGATTTCAAAGCTATTAGCAAATGTGCTGGCCACTTATATGTTACTATTTGCCCTTTTGCCAGGAGCAGCTTAATCTGGTTGGCTGACACATTCACTGATCAGATCTCCAGGTTAGATAAGCTCCTTGTTTGGAGAGGGCCTCCAGGATTCTTCCCTGCTGGAACTGCATCACAGTCCCTCTGGGGAGTGAGTTGTAGCCCCCCTCTGCCAGGTGTAGTGGACTGCCATACCCTTCTTTATCTGCCCAGCAGGCTGGCTGCCCAAAAGAAGCTTTCCACTGCGGCATTGCCAGATGGCTGGTTTAAGGTATGTTTATTATTAGAATTCACATTTCTGAGCCTAACTTTGGAAGCAGCCATTCAACTGAACAGTGATGTCATTATATCCTGAATGTGGGAGACTGGAAGCCACTTAGCAGCCCACTTTGACACTCAGAAGAAAGATACTTAGATTTAATAGTTGAATATTAAACTTACCGGTCTGACAGCAGAATCCATCTGTGCGATTGCTCAGTGATTATAAGATTTTTATCATGTTTTTTTTTAGTAACAGGTTATGGGCAATAAACAAAAATTCCCTGAGCCCATGACCTGTTTGTGACTTGACTAAAAATAACTGGGGAGGCGGAATAGAGTCCCATGATGAGGGTGACTGACAGGCCATGCCCCCCCATCATGGCAAGGGGCAGAGACCCCAGATACAGCAGCCCTAGTGGGGGGCACACAGCCCCTGCTCCAGAGCTGATCACAGCTTCTGGACAGCAGTGTCCAGCCCCAGCTTCAGCCCCTGCCAAGCCCTGACAGCAGCTGGAGCAGGGGTGGGGGGCATGGCCCTGGGAAACCATGAGCGGGGCGCATGGTCTCCAGTGTAGCTACTGGGCATGGACATGCGGCCCCAGCTTCAGTCCCTCAGCAAAAGCCACAAAGCTAGGATGTAGGGCCCTGGTGCAGCCCCCACCAAGCTTGGAAATACATGGGGTTGGGGTGCAGCACCTGGCTGCAGCCCCTCATGAAAGCTGCTCAGGAGAGATTCAGATTCGACCAGCTAATTAGCAGGGTGCCCATAGCTAGGTTTGTGTTTCTCCTGGTGGTGCACGTTCACACATGCTTTGGTGCACATACAAATTATTCTGCACATGGATAGAAAAAATCCACAGCTAGATGGAAAAGATTAGCAGGAATATTGCACACTGTCCCGGCTGCAGCCCCTGCTAAGCTCAGGATGCCATGGGGCTGGGTGCATGGCCACAGCTGTAGCTGCCAGCAGAAGCTGTGGGGCTGAGGTTGCAAGGTCCTGATTTTGGTGAGCTTGAGTTCCAGGGCTGGGGTTGCACAGTCCTGTCTCTGCCTCCTGAAGCCCTAGACATCATGGAGGTCCAGTAATATGGAATCTAAATTGTATAGGTTAAATCTCCTAAATCCGGGACTCTTTGGTCTGGCAACGTCCATGGTCCTTCTGGACTACAGAAGGACTATGGATGTTGCTGGACCAGAGAGCCCTGGTGTTGGGAGCTGTGCGCTGGCTGGGAGTCCAGCAGCAGGGAGCCCCACCAGCGAGGCCAGTGGCAGCCAGGGGGCCCCCATTTCCTGGAGCTCTAGCTGAGCGGGGCAGCAGGGAGACCAACAATCTGCAGCCCTGGGGAGCCCTGGCTGGAAAGGGCAGCAGGGGTAACCAGCAAGCCCCATCCCCGGGGAGCCATGGTGAAGTGCAGCAGCAGCGGGACCGCTGGCAGCTGGCAAGCCCTGCCCCTGGGAAGCCCCAGCTGGCTGGGGCAGAAGTGGGGCCATGGTGGCTGGGAAACTCCATCTCCAGGGAGCCCCAGCCAGTCTGCTGTGCCCAAGCCCAAGCCCGGCAGCAGCAGGGCTGCAGCCCAGTGGCATTGGGGCTGGAGTGGAGCCAGAGCCTGGGAGGGGCAGTGGGCTGGGAGGCGGGTGGCAGGGGACCTCCCCTGATCTAGCAAATTCCCTCATTCGGGAATGGTCAGGTTCGGGATCAGGGAGATCCAACCTGTAGTCTTAATCATTAGCCCAAAGAGTTTGAAGCTACCATTCTCCTGCACTGGCTGAAAAGACCCAAACCAGAATACACCATTAGAAAGGTGTGCAGGCCAAACAGAATCTACACAGGGACTGCTGCAAAAATCAGTTCTCATTTCCTCGTGGTTTTTAAAAACATGTTTGCCTGATCTTTTGAAGCATGTTGTCGTTAGCAGCAGTTTTCTAACCAGAGTGTTTCTGCAACTGCATAAACTTCTGTTAGTATTTTCAGTTATGTACCTAGTTTTCAAGGTATGTGCTGTTATTTTGCATACTTTGCAATGTCTTCTTATATTGGTCATGACAGCTGTGTTCTACCAAAGGGAGACTAGTTGGGACGATGGACTAACATTTCACCTCTGGAGATCTGGGGTAGAAGCCTGTTTTGTAAAATGTCTTAAAAAAGTAGTCTTGTCATAAAAGTAGTACACCAAGCACTGCAGCTCGTAATCACTATTCGAGAGAGGCCTGGAAGAGGAAATGCTGGGGCAGAGCTTGTGCTGCTAGCCAGGAAAGAGCTGTGTTAGCCTTGGAATTGAGCTGTATTATCCCGAGGGTCCCAGAACTGGAAGAGTAGAGACTATTATGGTCAGATTTTAAAAGTAGGGATTTGCACACAGTGCAGGTGTTGCATGCATGCATCACTGCAGCCCAGCTCAACATGCCATAGACCTAAATCCTAGTTTAATAACTTTGAACTAACTAAGCTGTTGAACTTGCTCCCAGTCCCAGACACTAGGTCTCCCCCAGATGCACCCCAATGTCTAGGGTTGCCAGATGGTTTAACAAAAAATACCGAACACTCCCCCCTCACCCCCCCAAAAAAAAACACTGGGAAAAAATTCTGTTGAGAGAAAAAAAAGGGGGAGACCAAAGTTGTTGAGCAAAAACAAACAAACAAATGAAAAAAAGGCACTGCACCTTTAAATGGCCTTGTGCTCCTCACTTCCCCACCCCTGCCAGATGCAGCAAGGGAAAATTGTCCTCGCCGGGCTTCCATCCGAGAGAAACAGGAAATACCGGACATTTCACATGTCTGGTATTTTCTGGTTTTTTTTTACCAGATGGGGGGGCCCAAATAATGAACAGTCTGGGTGAAAACCAGACACCTGGCAACCATACCAATGTCATATGAATCCTTCCCTATGTTCAGGATGCAAAATTCAACTTTAAGCAGGTTGCAATTTTATGATACAGGTATCCCTGCTGTACAGTCCTGTAATTGAAGTAATCACAGTTAGCCCCTGGACACTGCATCTAGACACTGCATCAATGCAGATCCACTTATGTTAGAATCATAGACTTCTAGGGTAGGAAGAGACCCCATGAGATCATCAAGTCCAACCCCCTGCGCAAAGCAGGAGCAATCCCACCTAAATCATCACAGCCGGGACTTAAAAACCTATAAGGATGGAAATTCCACCCCTTCCCTAGGTAACCCATTTTAGTGCTTCACCACCCTCCTAGTGAAATAGTTTTTCTTAATATCCAGTGTAGACCTCCCCCACTGCAACTTGAGACCATTGCTCCTTGTTCTGCTGTCTGTCACCACTGAGAACGGCCTCTCTCCATCCTCTTTGGAACCTTCCTTCAGGTTGTTGAAAGCTTCACTCTTCACTTTTTGTTGCCCTCCACTGGACTTTCTTCAATGCATCCACATCCTTTCTGTAATGGGGACCAAAAATTGGATGTAACACTCCAAATGAAGCCTTACCAGTGCCAAAAAAAGGGGAATTATCGCTTCTCTAGATCTGCTGACAGTGCTACTCCTAATTCAGCCCAATATGCTGTTAGCCTTCTTGGCTACAAGGGCACATTAATGACTCATCTCCAGTTTCTCATCCACTGTAACCCCCAGGCCCTTTTCTATAGAACTGCTGCTTAGCCAGTCAGTCCCCAGCCTGTAGCAGTGCTTGGGATTCTTCTGTCCCAAGTTAGGACTCTGCACTTGTCCTTGTTGAACCTCATCAGAGTTTTTTTGGCCGAATCCTCCAGTTTGTCTAGGTCATTCTGGACCCTATCCCTACTCTCCAGTGTATCTACCTCTCCCCCAAGCTTGGTGTCTTCTTCAAACTTGCTGAGGGTGCAATCCATCCCCTCATCCAGGTCATTAATAAAGATGTTGAAGAAAACCATTGTATAAAATACCCTGTATAACCAAGTGAATTCCATGGGCTGCAGGGATGGAAGTCAGCAATAAGAAATGGGGAACTTTGGCCCCCTCTTTAATTCCATGTGGGTGTGCCCCATACCCACAGCTTTTGAGAAGGGACTTGCCCCTCTGTATGTCAACTATTTCGTTGCCATTTCCTGGCCACTCAGGGTTTGCTGCTGGTGAAATAAGTAGAGCCAGGATCCTTACCCATGGCACTGTGCACAGCTATGCAAGGCCACAAAGACCTTCCCATTCCACTGAGCAAGTGCTGGTCACAATTGTGGCACCTGTTTGTGCTCATACAGTGGAGATAGCCTGTGGCCCGGCACCGGGGGGACTAAGCAGACCTGGGAGCTCTGAGAATGATTGCACTTGGTGGATCAAGCACTTCTCCTGGAGATCCTGGGGCAGAGCTGCTCCACACTTGTCCTGATCCAGGCCTGTGCCTGTCCAGCACAACTGAGCCCAAAACTTGGCATCAAATCCTGACCCCACTGAAGTCAATAACAAAACTTCCATTGATTTCAGTTGGGCCAAGGTTTCCCCTAAAGCTTTTGTTTGCTCTTGCAGGATGAAGTGTGCTTTGTGTCTATATGTTGGACACCTGGGCGAGGGTAGGGACAATGAGTGTGCTAATTCTGAAGTCTGCACCAAAAGAATAGTTGACAGTGTACTGCCCACAGAGCCTGGCTTCTCACAAGCCTGGAAATTGGTCTAGATGCAAAGAGGAGCCTTTCTATTTTCCCAGACTTTGTCATCTGCCAGTTTTTCTTTTTTGGGATTTGGCATGGGTGCTGCATAAGGAGGAGGAAACGTTGGGTAGTGGTGGTTGGAGACTCTTTTCTGACGGGAACGGAAGCACCCATCTGTCGTCCTGACATGTCATTTCGGGAGGTATGCTGCCTGCCAGGGGCCTGGGTCCGAGACATTACCAAGGCATTGTCGAGGATTATCTAGCCCTCTGACTACTACCCCATGCTACTCATCCTTGTGGGCACAAAAGATACTGCAAGGTGTGACACTGAGTAGATCAAGAGTGACTACAGGGTTCTGGGAGTATGGGTGAAGGAGTTTGGAGCGCAGGTGATATTCTCTTCAGTCCTTCCTGTCAAAAGTTGGTGCCCAGGCGGAGACAGGTGCATCCTGGAGGTGAATGCATAGCTGCGAAGATGATGTCGCCAGGAGGGCTTTGGTTTCCTTGACCATGGGATGCTGTTCCAAGAAGAAGGACTGCTAAGTAGGGATGGGGTTCACCTTTCAAGGAAGGGAAAGAGAGTATTTGGACACAGACGGGCTAACCTAGTGAGAAGGGCTTTAAACTAGGTTTGACAGGAGCAGGTGACCAAAGCCCAAAGGAAAGTGAAAAACATGGAGACCTGGGCAGATGGCTCAAACATGGGAGGGAGCATGGGCCATAATAGCAGAGATAAAGGAGGGATAAGGCAGAACTGGGGGGCAAAATCAAATCAGTATCTTACATGCCTGTATACAAATGCAAGAAGTACGGGGAGTAAGCAGGAAGAACTTGAAGTGCTAATAAATAAACACAACTATGACACAGTTGGTATCATAGAGATATGGTGGGATAATACACATGATTGGAATATTGGTATTGAAGGGTACGGATTGCTCAGGAAGGATAGGCAGTTAAAAAAGGGAAGAGGTGTTGCCTTATATATTAAAAATGTATACACTTGGACAGATGTGGAGATGGACGTAGGAGACAGACTTGTTGAGAGCCTTTGGGTTAGGTTAAAAAGGATAAAAAACAAGTGATGTCATGCTAGGGGTCTACTACAGACCACCTACGCAGACAGAAGAGGTGGATGAGGCTTTTTTTGAACAGCTAAAAAAATCATCCAAAGTGCAGGATTTCGTGGTGATGGGGAACTTCAACTATCCAGACATATGTTGGGAAACTAACACAGCAGGGCACAGAATATCCAACAAGTTCTTGGACTGCATTGGAGACAATTTTTTTATTTCAGAAGGTTGAGAAAGCTACCGGGGGGAAGCTGTTCTAGATTTGATTTTAACAAATAGGGAGGAACTGGTTGAAAATTTGAAAGTGGAAGGCAGCTTAGGTGAAAGTGACCACGAAATTATAGAGTTCATGAGTCTAAGGAATGGTAGAAGGGAGACCAGCAAAATAGAGACAATGGATTTCGGGAAGGCAGATTTTAGTAAACTCAGAGGGCTGGTAGGTAAGGTCCCATGGGAAGCAAGACTAAGGGGAAAAACAACTGAATAGAGTTGGCAGTTTTTTAAAGGGATATTATTAAGGGCCCAAAAGAAAGCTATTCTGCTGCATAGGAAACATAGAAAGTATGGCAGGAGACCACTTTAGATCAACCAGGAAATCTTATATGAAATAAAAAATAAAAAAGGAGTTGTATAAAAAGTGGAAACTAGATCAAATTACAAAGGATGAATATAAGCAAACAATACAGGTATGCAGGGGCAAGATTAGAAAGGCAAAGCCACAAAACAAGTTAAATCTAGCTAGAAACATAAATGGTAACAAGAAGACGTTCTACATGTATATTAGAAACAAGAGGAAGACCAAGGACAGGGTAGGCCCATTGCTTAGGGTACGTCTAGACTTCAAGCTTCTTTCGAAAGAGAGCATCCACACCTCAAAACCGGATTGAAAAAGCTATCTGCTTTTGTGAAAGAGAGCATCAAGACTGCATGGACGTTCTCTGGAAAGAAAGCCCTGATTGCTATTCACAGAATGGCCACCAGGGCTCCTGTGCTTTTTTCGATTGCCTCTTCTTTCGAAAAATGTCCCTGTTCTGCGTCCACACACGCCTTTATTCAAAAGAGCTCTTTCAAAAAAGGCATTCTTTGTCGTAATTTGAGGTTTACCAATGTTGAAAAAAACCCTGCATTCTTTCAATTTAATGTCAAAAGAATGCCATTGAATTTGGATGCAGGTGAAGTTTTTTAGAAAAAAGGGCAGTTTAAAAAAAAATGTAGTCTAGACATACCCTCAGTGAAGAGGGAGAAACAATAACAGGAAACTTGGAAAATGACTTCTTTGTTCTGGTTTTCACCAAGCAGTTTGATGGTGACAGGATGCCTAACATAGTGAAAGCTAGTGGAAATGGTGTAGGTTTATGTTAAAATAAAAAAAGGAGTTAAAAATCACTTAGAAAAGTTAGATGTCTGCAAGTCACCAGGGCCTGATGAAATGCATCTTAGAATACTCAAGGAGCTGATAGAGAAGGTATCTGAGGCTTTAGCTATCATTTTTGAAAACTCATGGAAGTCGGGAGAGATCCCAGAAGACTGGAAAAGGGCAAATATGGTGCCCATCCATAAAAAGGGAAATAAGAACAACCCAGGAAACTACAGACCAGTCAATTTAACTTCTGTGCCAGGAAAGATAATGGAGCAAGTAGTTAAGGAATTTGTCTGTAAACATCTGGAAGATAATAAGGTGATAGGTAACAGCCAGCATGGATTTGTAAAGAACAAATCATGTCAAACCAATCTAATAGATTTCTTTGATAGGATATCAAACTTTGTGGATAAGGGAGAAGTGGTGGATGTGGTATACCTAGACTTTAGTAAGGCATTTGACATGGTCTCTCATGACATTCTTATCAGTAAACTAGGGAAATACAACCTAGATGGGGCTACTACAAGGTGGGTGCATAACTGGCTGGATAACCATTCTCAGAGAGTAGTTATTAAAGGTTCACAATCATGCTGGAAGGGCATAACAAGTGGGGATCCCCAGGGGTCTGTTTTGAGACCGGTTCTCTTCAATATCTTCATCAATGATTTAGATGACGACATAGAGAGTACACGTATTAAGTTTGCAGATGATACCAAGCTGGGAGGGATTGGAAGTGCTTTGGAGGATAGGGTTAAAATTCAAAACTGGAGAAATGGTCTGAGGTAAGTAAATAAGATGAAGTTTAATAAGGACAAATGCAAAGTACTCCACTTAGGAAGGAACAATCCATGTCACACATAGGCTTTGTCTACACTGCAGGGTTTTTGCGCAAGAAGCTTTTTGTGGAAGACATCTTCCACAAAAACGTCTTGTCAAAAGCGCGTCCACACCTCAAAAACGCATCGCAAAAGCAATGTGTTTTTGCGCAAGAGACCATCCACACTGCATGGACACTCTTGCACAAGAAAGAGCTACGTAGATATAGATATATAAAAATAAATATATAATATGTGGCTCTTTGAACTCTATCCACAACTCTTTTGGCTCTTAGTCTCTAACTGGTTGGCCATCCCTGATCTAGACAGTGCTTGGTCGTGCCATGAGGGCAGGGAACTGGTCTCGATGACCTCTCAAGGTCCCTTTCAGCTCTAGTATTCTATGATTCTATGAAAACTGGAACTTTTCAGCTTGGAAAAGAGACGACTAAGGGGAGATATGATAGAGTTCTATGAGATAATGACCAGTTTGGAGAAAGTAGATAAGGAAAAGTTATTTATTTGTTCCCATAACACAGGAATTAGGGGGTCACCAAATGAAATTAATAGGTAGCAGGTTTAAAACAAACAAAATGAAGTTTTTCTTCACACAACACTGGGTACATCTAGACTACAGAGCTTTTCCGGGATACCAGAGGTATCCCGGAAAAGCTCTGCTGCATCCAAGGAACGTATCTTCTTTTCCAAAAAAATTTCAGAAAAGCATATGTGTTTTTTGGACATCCCTGTAAACCTCATTTTACGAGGAAGAAGCTTTTTTCCGACAATTGGCCCCGTGTAGACAGGCCAAATGTCAGAAAAGCGTCTTTTGGAAGAAAAGTGGAAAAAGATATGCAAATTGTGGTTCACAATTTGTGTATATTTTTTCTGACTTTTCTTTGTAGTGTAGACACAGCCACAGTCAACCTGTGGAACTCCTTGCCAGAGGATATTATGAAGACAAGGACTTTAACATGGTTAAAAAAAGAGCTAGATAAATTCACGAAGGATAGGTCCATCTACCAGGATAGGCAGAAATGGTGTCTCTAGCCTCTGTATGTCAGAAGCTGGGAATGGGCGATGGGGGGGATCACTTGATATCTCCCTGTTGTTTTCATTCCCTCTGGGACACCTGTCACTGGCTACCGTCAGAGGACAGAATACTGGATTAGATGGACCTTTAGTCTGACCCAGCGTGGCCATTCTTAGGTACATTTCAGACCCCTATTCCATTGTGGATTTTGGTAGCTGATTCTTTGCAGTGGATCTAGAAATTGTCTGTGTTAAAGTCCACAGCCTTTCAGTTTCAGTTACAAATAAATAATAGCATTGCCCATGGTGGGCAAGAACAGTAAATGACAAGGTTGCTGTCACATTTTAATCGTATCCTTCTCTCTGGAGATAGGCTTTGCCTCCTCTGGGAGATAAGTGTTCAGATCCACATGCGTTTTTGGGACCTGTCCTAAATGTGCTCCCTCCTGGCTTGTGCTACTGGGACCTCTCTACTGACCGCTATCCAATTATGTTAATTAACTTATGTTAATAGTCCTTCAGTATTAATTTAGGAAGAAGGCCCCTGCCCACTCTCCTAGCGCCTCCCCAACATAGCAGAAATGGTAAGGGGGAATGATGCAACCCCCATGCAGGGTTCCACAAGTCCCTCCTCCCTCTGCTTGTAGAGGTGCACGGGGAGACTTTTTCTCCCCTGCTTATTATCTGGCTTTCCTGCCTGAGCTTCCTCTGAGGAGATTATCTGACTGGCTCCTGGGGAGTTTCCTAAAACCTTCCTTACCCCCAGCTCTGAGTTGTACGTAGTGACTCATCTGTATATTTGAAGGCCAGACGGAACCATTGTAATTAACTAGCCTGACCTGAACACCACAGGCCAGAATTAGAAACGGAGGCTAAGAGAGATGAAGTGACTTGCCCAGTGGCACAGGACAGCCAGAAAAGCGCCCAGGTCTTCCAAGTCTCTACCTGGGCCTTTAGCCAGGAGACAAGCCTGTAAACTCCAGATGGGGAATGCTAGCAAAGAAAGGCTTGGCCGGGCCACTCCTGAACACAGCTGAAATGTTACACATTTCCATCTGAGCTGGACTCAATTTATGACAAGCAATTACATTTTTGTTTCCAGACTGAAATAATTACATAGCAGTCTGTGGAGAGGGAGAAATCAGATTCAGAAGCAAACCAATGAAGGTGATTTCTAAAATAAGAGACAAATGCAGTCATTATGAGACAAAGGGCTGCACTTGCCTTTTCATTAGACTTTCCTTTTGATTAAGCATTACTTAAATATTGCTGTACTGAAACGGCTTTTTATGGCCAGTCAAATCCGCACCATATTCTTAAGATGTTTACGTGACAAGCAAGTTATGTCAACTCAGTCTTACAGCATGTTTCATAGGGAACTGCTTATAGTCCATAGCACTCACTGTCCTTGAAGATCTGACATCATGTGATCCCTGTATCCATAGCAGAAGGACTAGACAGGAGAAGTTGCCTATTTTTCATCTTGGTGCCCTCTCTTGGGCTGTTTCCTTCCTCCTTATGATTCTGTGGGGCGCAGGGCCAGGCATGGTGTTGTACTTACTCCCTCTCTGAATATGGCCTACATCTGGAGGATGTTTTCCAGATTGGGAATATCCCTCCCCTCAACATGAGTGCTTTGGAAACATTCTCCTTTGAAAGCTGTTGTCAGTCCTGCTCCTGCATATGTTTGTTCTGTGCTCGTGAAGCAGTGATGTTCTCACTCAGGTGTTTTTAGAGGCTAATTCCCTTCTTGACTGCAAGGATGTGAGGACATATTCCTTTGTTGGTTGAGAGCTGTCTCATTACACCATTCCCCTAAAACAGAATTCACTAGATCTTGTAGCCTGACGTCTGCAAATTCTCAGAGCTGTCAATGACGTGAATCAGCACCTTGGACAGCAGTCTCCTTACAGCAGCATGGCCTTGCCTTGCAGCTGTGGGTAGTCACTGGGATAAAAGACATGTAGCATTGCTGCATTTGGTCCTGGTCAGCTGACCCAGGCTCGCAGGGCTAAAAATGGCTGTGTAGACATTTGGGCTCAGAGTGGAACCCAAGCTCAGGGAGTCAGGGAAAATGGAGGCATCAGTTAGAGCCCAAACATCTACACCCGGTTTTTTTCATCCATGGAGCCTGAGCCCCATGACTCAGGCCAGCCGCAGGGTTTTTATCTCTGTGTAGGCATAACCTGAGTCTGGAATGGACAGGGCTCATGAGATCTCTAGTGGCCCTCCACACAGTTCAACATGGGGAGAAAAGCCATGATAACAGCCATCTTTTCTGCGGCGTTTCTGCCCCTCTTGCGGGCAGAACACTAGGATAGCAACACTTTCCCTTTTCAGATTAGAACTTTTGTGAAAATGGGATAAGCTCTGAGTGCTACTCTACTACTCTAGTCCCGTTCTCATGCCAGCAGCAGTGGGGCATGGACAGATAGCATCCCCACTACACCTGGTCCTGGTTCTGACGGGTGAAAGTTGCAGAGTAACTCCTGCTGGGGTATAAAGAGGACAGTGCTCCTGTGACTGCTGGCTTCAGAAACTAGCAAACATCCCAATTTCAGGACTGGTCAAACTGAAAAGTGCCTTTCCAATGGGTAAAAGCAGCTATAGATTTACAAAAGAGGAATGCCAGGAAAATAGCTTTCACTACTCTTCTGTTAGCAGAACAGGGAAAAGATTTTAAATGACCAGCCATCAAACAGGAAGAAAATGTCAAGCCCTCTTTTCCTGGACACAGCTATGGCAGTAAAAATAGCCCTTTCATGACTCAAAGGGTGCAAATGCTTTTGATCTATTAATGCAGAGCTCCTGCCTTATCACTGCAGGCTTTCTGCTACTCCCTCCCCAGCTGCAAGCTGCTTTTTTCTAGTACACCAAGCTAGAAAAGACAACTCCTGCTATGGATTTTACAAGTCAAGATGTCTTGTTCATTTCATCTCAGTGTGCTCTTTCGGGAATGTCTTTGGTGGGGGTGAGAAGTTCTTTCTTTTTGATAACCCAGAGAAAAATCCTGACGTGCTGTGGCTGGGTTTGTGACCAAACATTCATTATACCAGGAAACCAAGCCAGAATAAAGACAAGGCTGTTGTAGGCCAAAAAAGGGCTGAACTATGTTAATAATCTGCATTTACTAGTGAGACAAACAGTACTAGAAGTGGGATAAATCTGGATATGCTGAGGTGTTATGGGATGAACTTAACAATAAATGTTCTAACCATAGTCCTTCTATCAACAAAGTAATTTCACTTTGAAGAGCTGAATTGCAGTATTGTACTGGTGTGATGGAGTGGATGAGGCCTCAAAGCCCCCTGCTGGAATCTTGTGGCTTTGCCATACCCTGCCCCAGAGAAGTCCTCCAGGTGGGCTAGAGTGGCTGCTTCCTCTGCAGCCAGTCAGGGCCCAGCAAGCCAATAGAAAGAAGCTGCTGGGACAGGGACAGTTAGTTCCTCTGGAGCCCAAGATAGGCAGACCCATGGATGTAAGGCAGGAGTAAGCGAGAAAGCGGTAGTACCTTGGAGAGGTCAGTCATAGACTCATAGAATCCTAGGACTGGAAGAGACCTCAGGAGGTCATTGTGTCTAGCCTCTTGTTCAAAGCAGGATCAACCCTAACTAAATCATCCCATCCAGGGCTTTGTCCAGCCAGGATTTGAAAACCTCTAGGGATGGAGATTCCACCCCCTCCCTAGGTAACCCATTCCAGTACTTCACCAACATCCTAGTGAAATAGTTTTTCCTAATATCCAACCTAGACCTCCCCCACTGTAACTTGAGACCATTGCTCCTTGTTTTGCCATCTCACTACTGAGAACAGCTTCTCTCCATCATCTTTGGAACCTCCCTTCAGGAAGTTGAAGGCTGCTATCAAATCCCCCCTCACTCTTCTCTTTTGTAGACTAAATAAGCCCAAATCCCTCAGCCTCTCCTCGTAGGCCATGTGCTCCAGACCCCTAATAATTTTGGTTACCCTCCACTGGACCCTCTCCAATGCATCCACATCCTTTCTATAGTGTGGGGCCCAGAACTGGATGCAATACTCCAGATGTCGTCTCACCAGAGCTGAATAAAGGGGAATAATAATTTCTCTAGATCTGCTGGCAATGCTGCTCCTAATGCATCCTAATATGCCATTAGCCTTCTTGGCTACAAGGGTATACTGTTGACTCATATCCAACTTCTCATTCACTGTTATCTCCAGGTCCTTTTCTGCCAAAATGATGCTTAGCCACTCTGTCCCCAGTCTGTAACAGTGTTTGGGATTCTTCCGTCCCAAGTTAGGACTTTGCTCTTGTCCTTGTTGAACCTCATCAGATTTGTTTTGGCCCAATCCTCCAATTTGTCTTGATCACTCTGGGCCCTGCCCCTACCTCTCAGCCTCTCCCCCTAGCTTAATATCATCCACGAACTTGCTGAGGGTGCAGTTCATCCGCTCATCCAGGTCATTAATAAAATGTTGAACAAAACCATTAACAAAACCATCCCTAGAACCAATCCTTGGGGCACTCCTCTTGAAACCAACTGCCAACCAGACATCGCGCCGTTGATCACTACCTGTTGGGCCGGACAATCTAGCCAGTTTTCTATTCACCTTACAGTCCATTTATCCAATCCATATTTCCTTAACTTGCTGGCAAGAATACTGTGGGAGACCATATCAGAAGCTTTGCTGAAGCCAAGGTATATCACATCCATTGACTTCCCCATGTCCACAGAGCCAGTTACCTCATCATAGAAGCTAATCACGTTGGTCAGGCATGACTTGCCCTTTGTGAATCCATGTTGACTATTCCTGATCACTTTCCCCTCTTCCAAGTGCCTCAGAATGAATTCTTTGAGGATCCCCTCCATGATTTTTCTGGGGACTGAGGTGACTGGTCTATAGTTTCCTGGATTGTCCTTCTTCCCTTTTTTAAAGATGGGCATTACATTTGCCTTTTTCCAATCATCTGGGACCTCTCCTGATCTCCACGAATTTTCAAAGATATTGGCAAACCCTAACCCTAACCCCACTGCGGCCTCTCCCCTATGGGCTTTCCTTTGATGGTGCTGCAGGTGCCTATATGCTTTATCCTCTAGGATCTCGTAGATACAGTTTATGTGACATGCTTAACAGAAGAGTCTAGCAAATGCCTATGATCAAGTGCCACTAAAAGCTAATTATCAGTGGCCCCAATTGGCACTGGGAACCGAGGGACCAGATTTCGAGATATAACCAATCCAGTTATTTAAGTTAGGAAATCAGTAGTATCCGTGCAAAATTTGGTGTTTCTAGCTCTTACCGTTTCGGAGATCTTTCAGAATTATCAGTGGCCCCAAGTGGGGCTCTGGGGGAACCGGGGGAACCGATTTCAAGAAATAACCAATCCAGTTATTTAAGTTAGGAAATCAGTATTATCCGTGCAAAATATGGTGTTTCTAGCTCTTACCGTTTTGGAGATCTTTCGGGACAAACAAACAAACTAACTAACTAACTAACTAACTTTTGGAAATATTTAAAAGAAGATATAGCCAGCTCTCCTCGATTCTTTTCCCCTTCATGTTAGCCTCCCAGGGGATCCTGCCTATCAGTTCTGAGGGAGATAAGGTCTGCTTTTCTGAAGTCCAGGGTGTATATTTTGCTGCTCTCCTTTCTTCCTTTTGTCAGGATCCTGAACTTGATCATCTCATGATCACTGCTGCCCAGATTGCCACTCACATCTACTTCCCCTAGTAGCTCCTCCCTGTTTGTGAGCAGCAGGTCAAGCTGTGCATGGCCCCTGGTCAGTTCCTTCAGCACTTGTACCAGGAAGTTAACCCCAACATTCTCCAAAAACTTCCTGGATTGTCTGTGTACTGCTGTATTGGTCTCCCAATAGATGTCAGGGTGATTAAATTCCCCCATGAGAACCAGGGCCTGTGATCTTGAAGCTTCTCTTAGTTGTCTGAAGAAAGCTTCCTCAGCCTCATACACCTGATCCGGTGGTCTATATTAAAAAATGAGGTTTAAGGGTTAGTTAGAGGGAAGAGTTTTATCTCGAAATAACCCCGTTTTTTTTCTCGAAATAGCGCTGTTCCTCAATAGTGCCATAACGTGATTATGCAAATGAAGCACGGGATATTTAAATCTCCGCTTCATTTGCAATTTTGGCTGTCTGCATTTGCATTCCTCTCGAGAGAGAGAGGAATGAAGTGTAGACATACCTTTAGTCTTCTCTTTTCTAAGCTGAGAAGTCCTAGGCTCTTTAATCTCTCTTCATATCAGACTCGTTCCAGACCCCTAATCATTTTAGTTGCCCTTTTCTGAACTTTTTCTAATGCCAATATATCTTTTTTGAGAAGAGGTGACCACATCTGTACGCAGTATTTAAGATGTGGGTGTACCATGGTTTTATACAGAAGCAATAAGCTGTTCTTTGTCTTATTCTCTATCCCTTTTTTAATGATTCCTAACATCCTGTTGCTTTTTTTGACTGCCACTGTACACTGCGTGGATGTGTTCAGAGAACTATCCACAATGACTCCAAGATCTCTTTCCTGATTAGTTGTAGCTAAATTAGCCCCCATCATATTGTATGCATAGTAGGGGTTATTTTTTCCAATGTGCATTACTTTACATTTATCCACATTAAATTTCATTTGCCATTTTGTTGCCCAGTCCCTTAGTTTTGTGAGATCTTTTTGAAGTTCTTCACAGTCTGCTTTGGTCTTAACTATCTTGAGCAGTTTAGTATCGTCTGCAAACTTTGCCACCTCACTGTTTACCCCTTTCTCCAGATAATTTCTGAATAAGTTGAATAGGATTGGTCCTAGGACTGACCCTTGGGGAACACCACTGGTTACCCATCTCCATTCTGATAATTTACCATTTATTCCTACCCTTTGTTTCCTGTCTTTTAACCAGTTCTCAATCCATGTAAGGATCTTCCCTCTTATCCCATGACAACTTAAATTATGTAAGAGCCTTTGGTGAGGGACCTTGTCAAAGGCTTTCTGGAAATCTAAGTACACTGTATCTACTGGATCCCCCTTGTCCACGTTTGTTGATCCCTTCAAAGCACTCTACTAGATTAGAAAGACATGATTTCCCTTTACAGAAACCATGTTGACTTTCCCTCAACAAATTATGTTCATCTATGTGTCTGACAATTTTATTCTTTACTATTGTTTCAACTAATTTGCCTGGTACTGACGTTAGACTTACAAGTCTGTAATTGCCGGGATTGCCTCAAGAGCCCTTTTTAAATATTGGCGTTAAATTAGCTATCTTCCAGTCATTGGGTACAGAAGCTGATTTAAAGGATAGGTTACAAACCATAGTTAATAGTTCCGCAATTTCCCTTTTGAGTTCTTTCAGAACTCTTGGGTGAATGCCATCTGGTCTCGGTGACTTGTTAGTGTTAAGTTTATCAATTTGTTCCGAAACCTCCTCTAATGACACTTCAATCTGTGACAATTCCTCAGATTTGTCACCTACAAAGGACGGCTCAGGTTTGGGAATCTGCCTAACATCCTCAGCCATGAAGACTGAAGCAAAGAATTCATTTAGTTTCTCCGCAATGACTTTATTGTCTTTAAGTGCTCCTTTTGTATCTCGATCGTCCGGGGACCCACTGGTTGTTTAGCAGGCTTCCTGCTTCTGATGTACTTAAAAAACATTTTGTTATTACTTTCTGAGTTTTTGGCTAGCTGTTCGTCAAACTCCTTTTTGGCTTTTCCTTTTGTTTGTTTTAAACCTGCTGCCTATTAATTTCATTTGGTGACCTCTAGTTCTTATATTGTGGGAATAAATAAATAACTTTTCCTTATTCACTTTTTCCATACCAGTCATGATTTTATAGAACTCTATCGTATCCCCAATATATCTTTTTTGAGAAGAGAAGACCACATCTGTATGCAGTATTCAAGATGTGGGCGTCCCATGGTTTTATATAGAGGCATTAAGATATTCTCTGTCCTTTTCTCTATCCCTTTTATAATGATTCCTAACATTCTATTTGCTGTTTTGACTGCTGCTGCACACTAAACGGATGTTTTCAGAGAACTCTCCACAGTGACTCCAAGATCTCTCTCTTGAGTAGTTGTATTTAAATTAGTCTCCATTATAGTGTATGTATAGTTGGTATTATTTTTTCCAATTACTTTACATTTATGAACATTAAATTTCATTTGACATTTTGTTGCCCAGTCACTTAGTTTGGTGAGATCTTTTTGAAGCTCTTCACAATCTGCTTTGGTCTTAACTATCTTGAGCAGTTTGGTATCATCTGCAAATTTTGCTACTTCACTGCTTACCCCTTTCTCTAGATCATTTATAAATAAGTTCAATAGGATGGGTCCCAGGACAGACCTTTGGGGGACCCCACTAGTTACCTGTTTCGACTCTGAAAACTTACCATTTATTCCTACGCTTTGTTTTTTGTCTTTTAACTAGTTATCAATCCATGAAAAGACCTTCACTCTTATCCCATGACAACTCACTTTACTCAAGAGCCTTTGGTGTGGGACTGTCGCGGGGTGCCCCAACCCCGCTCTGTCCCGCCCTGGGGTCGGCGGTACGCTCACAGGCCCGGAGGCCTAGTCCAAGCTCCAACACTGTCTCTGCGGCCTAGTCCCGGCCAAACGCAGGCCCTGAGGCCTAGTCCAAGGTCCAGCACTGTCTCTGCGGCCTAGTCCAGGCCAAACGCAGGCCCTGAGGCCTAGTCCAAGCTCTAGCACTGTCTCTGCGGCCTAGTCCCGGCCAAACGCAGGCCCTGAGGCCTAGTCCACACTCGGGGTGGATGGGGTAGGGGGGTCCGGGCCCTCCCTCTCCACCGGAACCCAACCCAGGGCCCTATGAGTGGTGGGTGGTTCCCACCACTGGCTCGGCGGGGAGTCCCCTAAACGCACCGAGCCCACCGGGGCGCCCCCTGCCCCTTGCCCTGGGTCGCTTCCTACCCCAACCCCGTGGCTGACGGAGACCCCACCTGCGGACGCTGGGTTGGCGGCGGGCGTGGTACTGGCAGGTCCGGCGTCTGGGGCCGCCGCGACGGGGTTGTTCTCTGCGGTGTAGTGGGCTGTCCCTCGGGGTCGCCGTTGCGGTCGCGCTCGGCCTGGGACCGGCAGTGGGGAGGGCGGCCGACCTTGCGTCCCCTGTTCGAGCTGCTGGTCCGGCGGCGGGTCCGGCGTCCCTGGCTCGGGAGGTTGGGCAGGAGTTCCTTCCTCTTCGGAGGCCAGCACCAACTGAGCTGTCTCCCTGGCCTTTATACCGGGCCCACAGTTGGAGCATGCCCAGCACTGCCGTGGGGGCGGGGCCTGCACAGCCCAGCATGCCAGCTGGCTCCCCTCCTGGCCAGTGTGGGGCTGGACCGCCCCGTCACACACCCTCCCCCTTAAGAGTGCTCCCCCAGCGGGTTCTTTGTCCCCCTCCCCTAGGCTACTACGGAAGAAGAAATCAGCGTTCGCATGCGCCCCCCCCCGGTCTATGGGCCACCTGAAACGAGTAAGGCTGCAGGGCCAAATACCAGCGCATTATTCGGGCGTTGGCATCCTTCATGGTTTGCAGCCATCTAAGTGGGGCGTGGTCAGTTACTAGGGTAAAGGAACCCCCAGCAGGTAATAACGAAGGGCCTCAATGGCCCACTTTGCGGCCAGGGCCTCCCATTCAATTGTTGAGTACTTAGTTTCCCGGGGATACAACTTACGGCTGAGGTAGAGAATTGGGTGTTCCTCTCCGTCCGTTTCTTGGGACAGCACCGCTCCCAGCCCCACTTCCGAGGCATCCGTCTGGAGGATGAAAGGTCTTGTGAAATCGGGCTGAGCCAGGACTGGTTCTCGGAACAGCTGGTCTCTCAGGGCCTGGAATGCCTCTTCACATTCTGCTGACCATTCCACTTTCCGCGGCCGCTGGTTCTTGGTCAGCTCGGTTAAGTGGGCCGCTAGGGTGGAAAAGTTGGGCACAAATCTGCGGTAGTATCCGGCCAGCCCTAAAAACTGCCTCACTTGCTTCTTTGTATTCGGGGTGGGATGGTCTCGGAGAGCCTGTACTTTGTCCACCAATGGTCTGACCACCCCCTTTCCCATGGTGTACCCTAGGTACGTCACCTCGCGTTGGCCTAGGTGGCATTTGGCAGGATTCGCTGTTAGCTTAGCTTCTCCCAGGGCTCCTAGCACCTTTCCTAAGTGGAGGAGGTGCTCCTCCCAGTTCCTGCTATACACGACGATGTCGTCGATGTACGCCGCTGCATACACATCGTGGGGTCTCAGGACTTGATTGATTAGGCGATGGAATGTAGCAGCGGCTCCATGCAAACCGAACGGCATCATTGTGAACTGGTACAGCCCAAAGGGGGTTGGAAAAGCCGTCTTTTCTTTCGCGGCCGGGGTCAAGGGAATTTGCCAGTACCCCTTCGTGAGATCCAGAGTGGAGATGTACTCGGCCTTTCCTATCCGCTCCAGCAGTTCATCCACCCTGGGCATGGGATAAGCGTCAAACCGTGATATGGCGTTGACTTTGCGGAAATCGACACAGAACCGTACCGACCCATCCGGTTTGGGGACCAACACAATGGGGCTTCTCCACTCGCTTCTGGACTCTTCTACGACCCCGAGGTCCAACATCTCTTTCAACTCTCGACGTACAGTGTCCCACATTTTCCGGGGTAGGGGTCGGTTGTTATCTCTCACTTTCTGGCCATCGATCGTGGCAATGTGGTGACTTGCTAGTGAGGTTCTCCCTGGGCGGCCCGACAGGACATGCGGGAATCTGGCCATCAGGCCTTCTACCTGCCGTCGTTGCATCTGGTCCAGGTCTCCCCCGAGATCTACTACTGGGCGTTCTCCTGGAGAGCCGGCCTGTGGCCCCAGCTCTGGCTCTGAGGCGTACGGGGCTATCAACATGGCGTCTCGCTCCTTCCAGGCCTTTAACAGGTTTACATGGTATATGCGGGTCTCCTTCCGCCGCCCCGGTAGTCGCACCTCGTATTCCACAGGTCCCAGTCTCCGGGTTACTTCAAAGGGTCCCTGCCATTTTGCTAACAGTTTGGATTCCGTGGAAGGGAGCAGGAGTAGTACCCTATCGCCCGGCCAGAACGTTTGGGCCTTTGTCCCTTTATTATATTGCCGGGCCTGTTCTCCCTGGGCTTTCTGCAGGTTCTCTCGGGCTAATCGGCTTAGTTCCTCCAGCCTCTCCCGCAGATGGATCACGTAGTGGACTGATCCCTGCGCCGGGGTCTCTTGTTGTTCCCACGTCTCCCGCACCAGGTCCAGGATTCCCCTCGGCCGGCGCCTGTACAGCAGTTCGAAGGGCGAAAACCCGGTTGAGGACTGGGGTACCTCCCTCACCGCAAAAAGAAGTGCCGGCAGCCACTTATCCCATAACCGGGGGGTCATCCTCTACGAATTTGCGTAGCATGGTCTTTAGGGTCTTGTTAAAACGCTCGACGAGCCCGTCCGTCTGCGGGTGGTACACCGAGGTCCTTAGTGTGTGGATGTTCAAGAGGCGGCACAGTTCGGCCATGAGCTTTGACGTGACATTAGTCCCTTTGTCGGTTAGTATCTCTTTCGGAATGCCAACTCGCGAGAATACCTTCAGCAGCTCATCCGCAATTGCCCTGGCCGTCGTCACCCGTAGTGGGACCGCCTCCGGGTACCTGGTGGCATAATCCACAATCACCAGGATATATTTATTCCCGGTCTTGCTCCTTTCCAGGGGGCCTACTAGATCCAGGCCTATACGGTCAAACGGTGTCCCCACCACTGGGAGCGGCACTAACGGTGCTCGTGGGACCCCGCCGGTCCCCGTCCTTTGGCATTCTGGGCAGGAGGCACAATAGTCGGCTACCTCTCGGTGTATCCCGGGCCAAAAGAAGCGTTGGGCCACCCGCTGTAACGTCTTCTCCCGGCCCATATGGCCTGCCCAGGGGATGGTGTGGGCCAACTGGAGTAACGCCCGCCGAAAGTGTTGGGGCACCAACAGCTGGCAGACGTCGTCGTGCGTCTGAGGGTCTGGGACCAATCGGTACAGGAGGTCGTCGCGGATTTCGAACCGAGGCCCCTGCGCCCTGACCGTCGGTATCGGCTCCCCTGGTTCCGTGGCGGCCGCCTGCTCCCACGCCCGGCTAAGAGACGGGTCATTCCGCTGTTCCTCCCGAAAGTCCCCGTCTAGGTCTATACCGGCTTGCTGGGGTTCCACGGGCAAGGGGACCGGTGGGAGCCGGAGCTTTTCCCTCGCCGCCCCGGAGCTTCCTTCTCCCGGGTCATCTGGGGATCTGGGGTCGGCCACAGCTGCCGGGGCTGGGTTCGGGGTCCCTGCTCCCCCTCCTGTCAGCTTCCCCTTCTGCAAAAGATCTCTGAAGTAGGGCCAGTCCCGGCCCAGCACCACTGGGTACGCTAGTTTCTGGACTAGGGCCACGGTCCGGTATTCTTCATGGGGTCCTATTCCCAGCCTCACCCGGGTTGTGGGGTATGACCTCACGTCCCCATGGATGCACTGCAAAGATACCCGGGCACCCCCTGGGGCTGGCCTAGGGATTAGCCTCTTCCGAATCAGGGTCATCCCACATCCGGAGTCCACTAGGGCTATTGTCTGCTGGCTGTTTACTCTCACTGGGATTACTATCTTGGCCTGGGCCCCCCTTTCCGTCTGAGCCCCGGCTACCAATATCTGACCATAGTCACCATACACCACGGGACCCTCTCACCCCAACCGCCCCTCTTGGCGGTCCTTGTATCCTCCAGCCGGGCCCCATCTGGATGGGGTCCCCTTCCCGGCTGGGAACCCCCTTCCCTGGGGTGGTTCCATTGCCCCTCTCTGGGGCCTGCTGGGTCCTCTATTGGGTCTGGGGGGTGCCTCACTCCGGGCTGCCAGTCCCCCCCCTTTTGGGGTATGCTGCCCCCCTTTTGTCCTTGGGGCTCCCCCCCCAGCCCCATAACTCTCCTTGAAGGCCCCCCTGTGGGCCCGTGTCCCTGCCCTGGTTTGCCCAGGGTACATAACCGAATCCAAAGTCTCCGCACTGCTCCAAAACCTTCCCCCTTTTCGCCAGGGGGGGATCGCTTACGCAGTGCCCACATTCTCCACCAGTTGTCGCGGGGTGCCCCCACCCCGCTCTGTCCCACCCTGGGGTCGGCGGTACACTCACAGGCCCGGAGGCCTAGTTCAAGCTCCGACACTGTCTCTGCGGCCTAGTCCAGGCCAAACGCTGGCCCTGAGGCCTAGTCCAAGGTCCAGCACTGTCTCTGCGGCCTAGTCCCGGCCAAACGCAGGCCCTGAGGCCTAGTCCACGCTCGGGGTGGATGGGGTAGGGGGGTCCGGGCCCTCCCTCTCCACCGGACCCCAACCCAGGGCCCTATGAGTGGTGGGTGGTTCCCACCACTGGCTCGGCGGGGAGTCCCCTCCTAAACGCACCGAGCCCACCGGGGCGCCCCCTGCCCCTTGCCCTGGGTCGCTTCCTACCCCAACCCCGTGGCTGACGGAGACCCCACCTGCGGACGCTGGGTTGGCGGCGGGCGTGGTACTGGCAGGTCCGGCGTCTGGGGCCGCCGCGACGGGTTGTTCTCTGCAGTGTAGTGGGCTGTCCCTCGGGGTCGCCGTTGCGGTCGCGCTCGGCCTGGGACCGGCAGTGGGGGAGGTCGGCCGACCTTGCGTCCCCTGTTCGGGCTGCTGGTCTGGCGGCGGGTCCGGCGTCCCTGGCTTGGGAGGTTGGGCAGGAGTTCCTTCCTCTCCGGAGGCCAGCACCAACTGAGCTGTCTCCCTGGCCTTTATACCGGGCCCACAGTTGAGCATGCCCAGCACTGCCGTGGGGGCGGGGCCTGCACAGCCCAGCATGCCAGCTGGCTCCCCTCCTGGCCAGTGTGGGGCTGGACCGCCCCGTCACAGGGACCTTGTCAAAATTTGTCTGGAAATTTAAGTACACTACATCCACTGGATCCCACTTGTCCACAAGTTTGTTGACATCTGGGATACCCTTCGCTCCCAGAGCCAGGATAAGGCGTAGGAGCTTGTGGACACATGCCTTTGGCCAGAGGTGGTGCTTGAGAGAGGACGAGCCCTTTACAAGTGCATTCCAGAGTTTTTAGGAGCATACTGAGAGCTGTTTTAAAATACTATTAACAATGGGAAACATTAACCTTTTGGATTGCAATGGTCCATATCTCCCCATAGTTGCTACTGTTTTGCTCTATTGGATGGGACCATCTATCCTGGTTTTTCTTTTAACACCTCTGAATTTTAAATCCTCTAGTGAGAGTGTTACCCTCTTTTCAGTGGTCACAGGAGAAGGCCTTAGGTGTCCCTCAAACTTCAGCTGGAGTTGGTGGTGCTCAGGTCCCAGGTGTCTCTGTTTGTCTTTTAAAAATGAGCTACCCCAATTCAGTGGGCACTTTTCAACATTTCAACCTAGGTATCGTATGCTCCCAGTGTGAGGTATCTGAGAGATACCTGCCCCTCCAGTCCTCTCTGGTGGTATTTGTTGCTCTTATCATTGAGGTAGAAGCTCAGGGTTCCTGTCATGGACCAGATCTCCATTGTGCCAGATGCTTGTATAAACACAGGCCACAGCATTGGTTATTACATGGGTAGCTTTCTGAGTGTACCCTCTTTTCTGATGACTCTTGTATAGTTATTGTGATGGGTTCTCCCCCAGGTCCACCTGGAACTGGACACCACTGAGCCCTCAGCCTGGGCTCCCTCTCACACTGTGCTGCTGGGACAAGCTGCAGACCTGCTCACAGTTCTACACTTCCACCAGCATTCACACATGTAGGGCACACTCAGCTGAGTTACATGCTGGTTCCTTGACTAGCCTCTGAGGCTACGTTTAGACTGCAAGCCTCTTTCAAAAAGAGGCTTTTTCGAAAGATACTTTGGAAAAAGCCTCTTTCGAAAAAGAGCGTCTAGACTACAACCAAGCCACTTTTTCGGAAGAGAGCATGCAGGCAGTCTGGATGCTCTCTTTCGAAAAAGTACAGTTTGCATTACATAGCGCCTTTTTTCGAAAGAGCACTTTCGAAAAAAGGCGTTCTTCCTCATAAAACGAGGTTTTCCGCGGTCGAAAAAACTGCCGTGTTCTTTCGATTTACTTTTGAAAGAATGTGGCAGCAGTCTAGATGCAGGGGAAGTTTTTTCGAAAAAACCCTGTAGTCTAGACACACCCCGAATGAACCAACAATACAAGGGCTAAAGCCAATGTAACTCTCAGATCCCCAGGTCTGGAGCATAAGCCCAAAATGATACCATCTTGTACTGCACAGGGAACTTACAGTGTAAGCCTTCGAGTTTGCCTCTCCCCCAGCATGGAGAGGAATATGCAACAACCTTTGCCTCTTGAGCTGCAGTTTCCTACACACTTCACTCCAACTCACTGGCTTAGATAAAGCAAAATAAAGTATTAACTACAAAGGATATATTTTCAATTATTATAAGTGATAGCAAACAGATCAAAGTAGATTACCAAGTAAATAAACAAAAACCTAAATTCAGTCTAAGATACTAGGAACACTGGGTTCGAATTGGCAGATTCTCACTTTAAGAGATTATAGAAGCAAGCTGCAGATTCTTAAGGGTCAAGCAGCACTTGCTTTAGTGCTTAGAATCCCCATGTCTTTCATATACTGGCTAAAAATCCCTTTAGTCTGGGTCCAGCATTACCCCCAATTCATTCTTTGTTCCTTGGGTGTTTCAAAGAGTCTTTGTGTATAGGGAATGAAGAACAACCATTGATATCCCTCCCTGCTTTACGTAGCTTTAGGAAATAGGGGGAAACTGTCTCAAACTCATTTTGTGGAAAAACAATGACATTCCAAGATGGAGTCCACAATCATGTGACCTGGTGGCAGGCCCTTGCATACCTTGTTGAGCCATCGCAGCCATTATTTATAGGCTGTCTACAGCATTCTCAGGAAGGCTCACCGGGTGGGAGATAAGCTTCTTCTAAGGCCTGTTTGCCCTATTGGCTCATTGCCCTGAATAGGCCCTTCATGGCCTGTTGTCTAGTCTGATAGCATCTAGACAGAAACATAACTCCAAGTGTAACTGAATATGAAATACAGATACGTAGTCTTCATAACTTCTGATACCAAATATTGCACACGAATAGGAAAATCATTTTCAGTGAATCATAACTTTTCCAGTGACACCTCATATGACCTATCTTGTACAAAATGCATCAGAATTATGCCAGAATCATAAGACTTGTGTGTTGTGTGGGCTGATTTTTTTTTGGCTGTAGTGTGTAAGAGATTTCACGGGGCTATGTACAATAAAAATCAGTCACGAGCCAGACACATCCAGGCTCCCCACGGCCCCTGGAATACATGGTTGCTGGAGGAGGCTGCTCCCTGGGACTCCCTCAAAAGCTACTTCCCCCAGTAGCTTCCCATGTTGGGGGAGCCAGCCTTTCAGCCATGTGTCTTGATGTGTCTTCTGAGTTTTCAGGGGGGCAGAGTGACATAATGGGATGTGGGGTTCTGACCATGCTATTCAATCCTCAGTGAGCAATGCAGATAGGAAAGGCCCTGCAGCTTAGTGAACTCTGCTTTGACAAGAAGAGCAATACTGTTTGGAGAAGCAACCTGATAATGGCTAGGAGTTGTGTTGTGGAGGTCTGTGGTGATGGCCTTGAGAGAAGAGGGGAAAGGGGATGGGGTTCTCTGCCATGGGCAGGGAGGGATGAGGGTCTTTGCTGTGTTGACCTCAAGTAGGGGTTGGAATTTGGCCCCATAACAATAGCATCCATGAGATTTTCTAGATAGTACCCTGCTTACCATTGGCTGCTGTGACCACAACGATTAGTGGTGTTCTAATAGGTCTTTCACATGTAAGTCACAAATTGAAGGCTCTGTGCCATGGAAGCAGAGGGGGCCTCAGTGCCAGGGTTCAGGCAGTCTTTGCCAGCAGTAGGCTGGGTTTGGTTTTCATCTTTTCCCCCTGATCTAATTTACCTTATCTGCTCCTGATTTTTCTAATCCCCACTGCAATCTAAAGTTATTAGCAAGCAGAACTCAGTACGGTCTCTGTGTCAGAGGCTCACAAGGTGGGTGGTGCTTCTCCAAAGCCAATAGATTTCAGGCTTTAAACAAGACAGTAACATTGCATAAGAGATTGAGTCTCAAACTGGGAGTGTGCCCAGCTGAGGGGATGCAGAGTGTACTTACTGGGATGTGAATGACTAGTCGACTAGTCGCTTTCCCCCCCCTTGCTGCCTCTATCAGAACGAGGCAGCAAGGGGGGAGAGGAGTGGAGCCTGGGATCTGCTGCTTTGAAATGCTGCGTGCAGCCCGGGGCCAGCTGGGAGTCCCCCGCTGACCTGGGGCTACACACGGTGTTTCAAAGTGGCAGTGCTGCGTGGAACCGAGGGTCACCGGGCTCCGTGCGGCGCTGCTGCTTTGAAATGCCACAGGGAGCACAGGGCTAGCGGGGGACTGCTTGAATCCCCTAAGGGCCCCATGCTCCCCGCAGCACTTTTGCCTTTGAAGTGTAGCAACAGCCCTAGGGCTGTTGCTACACTTCAGAGGTAGAGGCGCCCTTATCGACTAATTGAATAGTTGATGCAAATTACATCAACTATTTGATTAGCCCAGTATTTCCCAATTTTGCAGAACCCCTAATAACTCTGATGTACGGAGCTGAAAAAGTAGACCACAAAGTAAGGATAATAATAAACAAATGCTAAACAAGGTCATGAGATCAATATTTAGTTTAATAGCACATATTTAAAAACAAA
This sequence comes from Rafetus swinhoei, assembly GCA_019425775.1. Lineage (NCBI taxonomy): Eukaryota > Metazoa > Chordata > Testudines > Trionychidae > Rafetus > Rafetus swinhoei. The sequence goes on along the minus strand of CM033435.1, from coordinate 97,303 downwards.
AATCACATTTAATGTGTACAAAAAATAAAGCAACTGGTTTGATGGCTGAAGCTTTGACTTTGTCCGAAGCGATGCTAGTAGATTCATATTCAGTCACCCACGTGATCCACGTTCCCTGAGAGTGAGTACGGGGATTTACAGTGGAATATAACAGGTGATTGCACCACTGACTGACTGCATGCACAGCGCTGAATAGTGACATCGTCATCCCCACTCTCTGGCTAAGCTGGCATTACACAGGGACACTTATCGTGGCAAACACAAATAAAAATTGTTTTCAATAAAATTCATAAATGCTTAAATATTAATTATTTTTTTAAATCATAAAATGTTATTGTAATGGAATTTTCTCGCGGAACCCTTATTTTCACTTCACGAAACCCCGAGGTTCCACTGAACACCATTTGGGAAACACTGGATTAGCCAATTAATTGAAATTTTACATCACTAGTACTTACTGCATACATTTTATCCCCAGAAATGAATACCTAGCGAAACTGGTTCCTCCAGACAGATTAGCAGGGGTAAAAATTGCAGGAAAATTACTATTTTGGTTTGTGTGATTTGGTCAGAGCATAAAGAGTAGATGTCTTGACTGTGTTCATATAGGTGTCTGTTCTGTGCCACTCTTACCTCTGCGCCCCTGCTGGCAGCAATGGTGCCTTCAGAGTGAGGTGCTCCCCAGCGGCCACTGCTCTCCTGCCACCCTGTTCTGAAGGTAGTGCTGCTGTAAGGGTGGCCTAGTATGGTATTGCTAGCCTTACTTTTTTGCTGCTGCTGGTGGCAGCGCTGCCTTCAGAGCTGGATGGCTAGAGAGTGGGGTATCCAATGTTATCTGAAATGGCAGGGAATATTTTAATTCCTTTTGCATCTACCAACTTACACAAAACGTCCTTTTCTGCCCTAATTTAGATCAAGAACAGACAACAATTTAATCTTCAGGCAGAAAAGGATCTCTGGATAGCTGTCTCCAACATCCAACCCAAGATGGAATTGCTCTGTTCCAAAAGACAGGTGCACCCAACACATTAGTAGCAACAGTCTAATGGCAGTAAGCAGTATCTCACTTAAAATTTACACTACTGTATATAGGGCATCCCCGCTATAAGTCGCCCCAGTATACATCTGTTTCACACTAAAGTCATTGACACTTGTAGGGACTGATGCATTATAAGTCCTCCCATTCCCCTCTCTTAAGTTGCCCCCCCCAAAAAAGAAAAACACCCAATTTGCGCAAATGGAACTCAGCCGTGGGAAAAAAATTCCCCGCTTTAAGTTGTTTTGCTACAAGTCTAGGTTTTTGGAACATATCTTGGACTTATAGCGAGGACGGCCTGTACTTAAATGGCTCTTTTTGCACCAGTGTCTTACTGTTTTTAATACTGAGCGTTAAATATTGATTTTTTTCCCATTGATATGTGTAATTGTGTGGTGGGCTGGGGCATAAACATCTACAGATACACAGAAGGGGTGCAATCAAATAAGTTTTAGAACCACTGATCTGCAGCATTTCTTTTTCCTGGAGAGCTTGCTTGCTGGTGTGCATTCAGGTCAGTACCAGCACACAAAGCAACATGGCTGAGAAATGCCAAGGCCAGATAGCCCTATATGGAGGCAGTGTTTTCTGCTTCTCTCCAAAGCACTAAAATATACCTGATTCAGAACAGAAAGCCATCAGTTGTGCTTATTAGGGTACTCGGAGCATCAGCCTTCACAGTACTGAAATCATTATTGCTTTTCTGCAACAGAGCATTAAGCAGCTCTGGGTGTGATGTCCCAGATACTAGTGTTCTAGCCACATTGGTCCCAGGATATTAGAGAGATAAGGTGGGTGTGGTAGTATCTTGTATTGAACTAAATCTTTTATTGTAGCTCCCTCTTATCAGTAGGAGTTGGTCCAATAAAAGATATGGCCTCACCCCTCTCATCTCTTTAATACCTGGGTACTGATATTCTATTTATGTATTGCCACAGCTGTGCATGGGGTTTGCAGGTGAAGAAGAAAACAGCTACCTCAACCAGCTCCTGGATGAAGTAAGTTTTAAGAGACTTGAGGAGGAGATGGTGGAGGCCTATCTGACTGGTCTGGAAAATTGCCTGGAAATGAGGGCTGGAGACAGGGAGAGGGAAGTCAGTGGTTTCATTGAGCTGAGCAAAGTGGATGTTGTGGGGTGTGAAAGCTAGTTTCTCATATGTTGGACAGCTACAGATGGGGTATTTAGTCCAGCTGGGAGGCGAGCCAGTTGAGGTGCGGCTGCAGCGGGTATAAGTGAAATCAGATCCTTTGACACAACAAAGAAACAAGAGGTCATTCAAGGAAATCAATGCCTGGTCAATTTAGAACAAATGCCTCTTCCCCCAGCTGGCAGGCAGCCTGGTGGAATTTACTGCAGCAGGAGGTCACGGAGTTAAATACTCAATCTGAGTGATGACACTGTATAGCCACACATGCTAGAGAAGGCTAATCAGCTCATGATTCAGCACCCGTCACGATTTTCAGGAGGAATTCCCCACCTAGGCACTGCACGGCACAGTTGGGTTATTCATTACAAGCATCAGACAGGGCCGGCCCACAACATTTTGGCACCTGAGGCGGGGAGCTCAAATGACATCCCCATGCCACCTTTTCTCCTGCCTGCCCATTATGTCTGTTGTGCCCTCCTTCCTCCAGCACATCACCCCACCATCTCTGTGCATCTAGAGCAGAGAGAATACATATGCACCAGCAGCAGACACAATTTTCTACACTCTGGGTCCTAGTGGTGCCTCCCCACAGTCTGGCACCTGACGTAGCCACCTCAGTTCACCACATGGTAAGGCCAGCCCTGGCATCAGCGCAGCCAAAGAGAGCTCACAGGAGGTCCTGATTGTGCAAATGAAATAGACCCCATCTGTACCTCTAGGCATATTTTACAGGGGAGTTGATTAGCTAAAATTACCCCATTCAGACACATTTCCCTCGTGTGACTTAAATCCTTACATTCCAGAACAACAGACACAGCTGGTTCTTCTGTTTTGAGTGCAACCAGGCCCAGGTGCATTGCACAATCTGACACAGCCTCTTCTAGCAGCACTAGTGATGCAGACAGCTTGTGGCTGCAGGGCTGTCTCTAGAAGACACTGAAAAAGCCCTGTGCAGCATCTCCTGGCTGCTGCTGGGGATGGGAGTGTACTGCTCTCATTCAGCAAGCACTACTGCAATGAATGTCCTGGGGCTTATAAGGGGCACAGGGCTGACCCAAGACCCCATCCCCACCTGGATATGCAGAGATGTCCTTCTCACCTTGGTAGTGTCTCCTGGGCCAAGCTGCATTTGGAAGGTTGGACAGTAGTGACTTGGGGGGTAGGATGTTCTGTATACAGCAAGGAGGTGATAGGAATGACTAGTCCTTGGATATGGAGCGGTAAGGAAACTGTGCCCAAGGGGGTCTTAATTCTACTGTCGCCCCAGTGCATAATGTGGAGGCTGAGGGATGGCTGCCCTTCATCAGCACTCTGGGACTCCAGGTGCTCCCACCCACAAGCTAACGCTAGTGCATCACAAGTTATCAAAGCAACTCTCTGTCCTGCTGTTCCTTAGTGGGTCTGAGATACACCTAATGACTACGTCTAGACTGGCATGATTTTCTGCAAATGCTTTTAACGGAAAAGTTTTTCTGTTAAAAGCATTTGCGGAAAAGAGCATCTAGATTGGCACGGACGCTTTTGCGCAAAAGCACTTTTTGCGGAAAAGCGTCCGTGCCAATCTAGACGCGATTTGCAGAAAGCCCGATCGCCGTTTTAGCCGCCATCGGGCTTTTTTGCATAAAACACTTAGCTGTCTACACTGGCCTCTTGCGCAAATACATTTGCGCAAGAGGGCTTTTGCCCGAACGGGAGCATCATTGTATTTGCACAAGAAGCACTGATTTTGTACATTACAAAGTCAGTGCTCTTGCGCAAATTCAAGCGGCCAGTGTAGACAGTGTAGACTCCACGGCAGGGAGTGCTGCTGCCCTGCAACAGGCCCCCCCATAATCCCTGAGGGTGGGTCCCTCAGGGGACAGAGAGCCATGGAAGCGTGGGGCAGTGGTGGGAAGGGGCAGAGCTTGGGGCGTGGTTTTGAACACACACACATGGGCCGCCGGGTCTCCCTGGCTGGATTGCAAATATGCTGCATCCCAGTGGTGCGCAACCCAAGGGGGTCACAGCTGTCTTTGTGGGGGGGTCGCAGCATTGTGATCTGTCCAGCCAGTATTTTCTGCCTTTCCTGGCTCAGCGCCTGACAGACATGCGGTGGGGGTGGGGGTCAGTGGCAGGGGAGCAGCCTGGCAATTAAATTTTTTTTTCTCAACAAAATGTTCCCGGCGCTTAATTTTTTTATTTTATTTATTTATTTATTTATGCTCAACAACTTTGGGTCTGGTATTTTTGGTGACACCATCTGGCAACTGGGGGGGTTGCGAATGAAAAAAGGTTGTGCACCACTGCTGCATCCCATAGATGACCTGTGGACTGGAAGTGTGAGACCTTCTGTGGCTGCTTTAGTGCCCTGCTTGCAGCTGCAGATAAGGCCTTGGGCATCCTTCTTTCTGAGCAAATGGGCCTGTTGCTCCTTTCTGGAGAGAACAAGTGCAGGCTCCTGCAGCCATAGCCTGGGGTTCTGGGCTCCCTGCAGTGGGGCTCTAGGGGTAAGTCTACACTGCAACAGTATTTTGGGATACCAGAGTATCCTGAAATAGCTACCCTGCGTCTTCACAGCAAGCCCATTATTTCAGGCTTGCTATTCCAACGTCCCTGTAAACCTCATTCTACAAGGAGTAAGGGACGTTTTGGAATAGAACTTTATTTTGAAATTTGGCACTTTGTAGACAGCACCAAATGACAAAATAAGGTAGCTCAAATTACGTATCTGAGTTATGGTGCAGTGTAGACACACCTCAGGAATCCATTTCTAGCGAGATCATTCAGGTGTCATGGTCCCCAGTGGAGTGTCTTTGCAACGTTAGCCACTTGGAGCTGCAGACGGTCCATCCTAACTCAGATTGGGAGTCCTCCTTGTCCAGCCCTCACATCCTTACCCACTCCAAACCAGCATGTGGGTGCAAGTGGCTTCAGGCTCCCCTGGTTACCCTCAAAAGCCATGAGTTTTGTTCCCTGGGCATAGACCCAGCTACAACCTTTCCCATGGTCGGGAGTGGGGAGAAGAACATCCAGGACAATCAGGGATTGGTTCCTGAGACCAGAGATTGGGCAGTCCATTTGTCCGTTTGTCCAGCTGCCTGCAGGGGTTCAAGAGCATGAGTCAAAACTCAGGGTGGAATTGTCAGGAAGCAGGGAACCAACCCCACACTGGCTAAGAACAAATTTTATGCTAAGATTTCACCAGCCAGTTACCAAGAGTGAATTCCTTAGGGACTGTAGCTTACCATGGAGTCACAGACAGTCCCTTCAAGTACTTCAATCTCACCACCCACCTGCCTTTGTGACAGATGATCCTTTACATCAAGAACCACAGCAGTATTCAGCTACTCCCCATCTCAAAGCACTAATCACTTATCCCAGGCCAGTTGCAACTTGAATCTCACCCTTAAGACAATGCTTGTTGCCAACCCTATAATAAACTCTATACAGATTTATTCAGAAGAAAAGGAAACAAGAGGACTATTTATAAGGTGAAAGCAGGTAAACATGTATACACAAATGAGTTCCAATCTTACATTTACAAAGGTAATAGAGGCTTTTATCATCAGCAAGCTCTGTTTGTTCTTTAGGGCTAACTATGACTAAACAGCTGGGGATCCCTTGCTTATGCCTAGAAACCAAGTCCCCAGAGTCCAAGCAGCAGAGAGGTGTTCAGTTCCTTCTGTTTGGGGTGTTCAGTCCACTCCTTCCATGTGCTCTAAGCTGCAAATTCAGCTCTCCTACAAGGAATCCACTTACATGACTCATTTTCTTGGGGGGAGGAGCAGAGCGAAAAACATCTTTTGTCCTCTAATGTTCCACAGTAGACCCTGGGGTTGATGGACTTTTCCTGTTGGGGAGGACAAGTACTTAAATATTTCCTTACACTGTGGCAGGGATGGGAATCTAGCTCCGGGGCCGATTCCAGTCTGCAGCTTGTCTTGATCCAGCCCAGGAGGCTTGCCCTCCCTCTACAGTAGAGAGCTGGTACTAATGCTCCAATGGCACTGAGCTACCAGTCCCCCCTCCCCTAGGAGCTGTACCAGGTAGGTGTCCCAAACCCCTACTCTCTCCTGCACCCATTCTGCCACCCAGACCATGCACTCCCAGCCTGCTCCTGCACCCTACCTCCTGCCCACATCCCCACCCCAGCCCACTCCTGCACCTTACCTCCCTCCCTCCCCAGACTCCTCCCACTCACCCAACCCTGCACCCTACCCCCTGCACAGATTCCCCATCCACCCCACTCCTGCACCCTACCTCTTGTCCATACCCTGCACTCCCAGCCTGCTCCTGCACCCTACCTCCCACCCAGATCCCCCACTCCCACCCTATTCCTGCATCTACCTCCTGCCCAGAACCCACATCCACATTCCACTCCTGCACCCTACCTCCCACCCAGACCTCCAATCCCAGCCCATTCTTGCACTCTACCTCCGGCTCAGACCCTGTACCCCACAGGTGAAGCCTGAGTTTCCATTGTAATGTGGACACTCAGTGCAGGCTTGGAAACACAAGTCCAAAAGCCTGAGTCCCACAGAGCTGTGTAGACATTCCCTGTGAGAGAAGGGAAGGGCACCTCCAAAACCCTGTCCACAGACATGGGAAGTGATGTGCTTGTTTCCAGGACAGCATTGCACTGGCAGTTGGAGAGCTACCTGGGAAGGGCAAGAGTCACGCCGGGTAGTCACGCTGTCCAGCTGCAGAGCAAATGCAGATGCAACCCTGGCAGGACCATCACAATGGTCTGTATGACTCCCCATTTGCTGTAGGAGATAAAGGCACTCACCTGGTGCGGTTCTTAGTGCAGTGGCTTGGTTCAAACCACTCTGCTGCTCAGGTTTGCACTGCATTAATGGAGAAAACAAACCCCTGGAAAAGGTGCCCGTTAGCCAGGTGATTGATTGGTTTAGAAATCAGTTGATTTCTATATGTAGCCCATGCAAATTCTAGGAAATTTTCATATGCCTGGGTGTGTGCGCCTAGCTACTCATGCACATGTGGGGTTGGTGTTCAGGTACACCATGCACACCAATGTGCAGGCCAGATGATCGAAAAGACAGTATTTTATGCAGCTGCTTGTCCATTTCTGTCACTCACATCACCATGGTAACCTTTTCCATTTCGGTGGGTTATTTTTAATCCCAATTCTTGCTGCACCATCAGTCTCCTGGGGGCACAGCTTACTCCTTCTCAGCGGGAGCAGGTTATAATCATGCGAACAAACTTTACCGCACTGCAGGAACAAATGGAGCTTCTTGAAAAGCCAAACCCTCAGCAGCACTAATTGCCCCATTATCTGATGCTAGCCCAGAACAACAGCAGCTGGGAGGCCCTTGGAAATCCAAAGGAGCACTATGGTGCCTTCCTCAGAGGTTGCCATGCAGAGAGGGATTTCATCATGCTGCCCACTGTCTCCTGCAGCAAGCAAGTGGTGCTGCTGACTGGACTCCATTTTGAGCGTGTCTCTTATTTCAAAGGACATGATGATGACATAATGCTAGGGATGGAGGTCTCATGGTTCCTACAGGTCCTGTAGGCAGAGTACCCACACCCAGGCTACGTCTACACTACAAGGTTTTTGCGCAAAAAAAAAAAGAAAAGTAAAAAGTACAACTCTTCATACAACATGATGGGATCTAAATTAGCTGTTTCCACTCAAGAAAGAGATCTGGGTGTCATTGTGGATAGTTCTCTGAAAATATCCACTCACTGTTCAACAGCAGTCAAAAGACGTGAACAAAATGTTGGGAACTATTAGGGGGCATTGAGGGGAGTAAACATTTTAACCAAGTGTTGTTTAAATGCATGTTAACCCTCTGAATTGTGCATAGGGTAACAGGGAGGTAATCAATGGAATTCACTGCACAGGCACTGTGGCTCTCTCTTGAGTAGGGTTGAAAAATGTGTTGTTAGGAAGCTGCCATTTTCTAATGAACATACTCTAAGTCTAGTGTAGACAAGCAGGGTTGGGGTTAAAGTCTAGAAGAAAATATAAAATATTGCCGAAAAGGGTTGCGGACAACCGAAAGATTGATGAGGGGTTGTAAGTAAGGATGGTAGTCACTGATTCAGAATAATAGGGATGGATTACCTGGTAAGATGCATGCCCTCATGCTTGCAGATTAATACAAGTCAAAACAAAGTCATGCATTTAGGAGCAAAGAATGTAGACCATACTTACATAGGATGAGGGCTGCATCCTGGAAAGCAGTGACGGAAAGGGACAGAGAGGTTGTCAAGATAAGCTCCCAGCACAATCCTGTGGCTAAGAGCTAACATGACTGTGGCTGTATAAATAATATTTCCTCTGCACCCAGCACTAGTGAGTCCATTCCTGGTCCAGCTCTAGTAGCCACACATTTAAAAAGCTATTATAGAATTGGAGAGGGTCCAGAGGAATAACACAACTATTTATAGAGGGCTTGAAAATATACCTTCCTATGAAAGCTCTGTCCTGTCAAAGAGAGGCTTAAGAGACGACTTGGTTATGGATAGGTTGCCGTAGCAGCTGGGCATGTAATTTTTAGCTCATGAAGATGAACCTGTGCTAGCTGTTCTCTATCTAGTTGTGAGGAGGCTGCAGTGATACGACTTTAGCATTGGCTGCACAAGCACATACCACAGGAGTCAGGTAGGCTTGTGCAGTCTCGGCTAAAGCTTGCGTCTGTCATGACATCTTCACTGCTACTGTTAGCCAGCTACAGTACAGCTAGCTCGGGTCCATCTCCGTGTGCGGCCATTTGCATCCCAGCTGCAGAGTAGACACACCTGTGAATGGTAGATAGCTGCACAGGAGTCATTAATCTAAGAGGCAAGTAGGAACAACAAGAAATTGTGGTTGTTAAAGGTGAAAAAATTCAGATTGTAAATAAGAAACAGGTTTTTAGGAGTGAGGGTAGCTGACCAGGAGCAGCTCCCTCTGGAATGATTTAGAAACTCAAAGCTATGGAGAACCTAAGTCAGGATTGAGTGTCTTCCTAAGAGTTCAACTGCAGGTTGGCAGGTGGGTTGTGGGAATCACAAGGGGAAATGTATGAGCTATGTGATGCAGGAGGTTAGACTCGACGAGCAGCTTCTCTTTTAAAAGCTCTGGGTCTCTAAGCCCTGGGAAGGGAAGGAGATTTTCCCTTGACCTAATGATTGTAGGATGCTACCTTTTAGGTATTTCCCCCAAACCAGATATGGCTTCATTTTGAAATAGCAAGTGTGAAAAATTGGGGTGTGACAGGGTGCAATCACAGACGACCCCTAGGGACTGCCTCCCGGGGTGCTGACACAGCCACTGCCACTCACCTTCCCGCTCTCTGGGGCTCCTCACCACCCGGTCCTGCTGGGCCAGCTCCACTGGTCTCCCCCAGCCAAGGCCCCGAGCTGAGGTCCCTGCTCCCACTGAGAAGCAGTACAGACACCGAACCACTTCAGGTCCAAGGAGAGTGCAGTTTAGGGCCCAGCCTCCTGGGATATCACTCCCCAGATGGGATCAAACCCCAAAGAATTAGGTAAGCCACCTTTAACAATGAAAGGGGGAATGTGCACACTGGTTACCCCCGGTAACAATCGCTTACAGTGGGTTTGATAGAAAATAAAAATGGTTTTATTAAGTTGAAGCAGTAGGATTTAAGTAGTAGTAAGTGAAAACAGGTAGAGCAAAGTAGGTTACAAATCAAAAGAAACAAAACCGCTTGACTAATTCTCCACTGAAACCTCAGTGCAAACTTAAACTCACCCTAACACCTCTTTTCCAGCTGCCAGTCTAAACCAAGGCTCTCTTCCCCACCGTGGGGTCTCAGGCTCCTTCCTTCAGGTGCAGCCCAGCCAAAAGACCCAGGACTCTCCTTTCCTATTCCTTTTGTTAAGGAGTTGAGGCCACTCCCTACCAACCACTGCTCAGACTTAAGGACAAAAGATTGTTTAACAATGGCTCATCTAGAAGTTGCAGGTAACACCCTCCATGTCTCCCATTCTCACATTTGAAACTCACAAAGTATTCCCCACTCCATGTGTCTAATTTTACGCACACAAATGATACATACAACAGAGTAAGATAAACAGAACCAGCAGATGATGACATGAAGATGGATGGGTTACATGAAATAATTCGCTCAAACCACCTTTGAGTTATGTATATTCATGTCCATGAGTCCATTTCATAAAGCATTGGGGGGAAGGGGCTCTGTCACATGGGGAAGAGGAGTAAGGGGAAATAGACAAAGCCCCTCTACTATTGGGATGTCTGGTCAACCTAGTTTGAAGCATGGGCAGTTCCAGATCTCTTTCAGGAATAGGTCCCAGTTAGTTGCTCCTCCCCCCCCCCATTTCCAATGGGTGAATAATAGCAGATTGGTTGTGCAGCTTTAGTGAGTAACCTGATATGAGCTCCTGGAAAGAGAAATGCCTGGCCTCCTGGCTGTTGTTAAGAGCTAGCTCTCTGGGGTCTGTTTGCAAAGGAGTTGTTGTAGGAATCATGAAACAAAAAATAGGACGATGTAGCACTTTAAAGACTAACAAGATGGTTTATTAGGTGATGAGCTTTCGTGGGCCAGACCCACTTCCTCAGATCAAATTATGGAAGAAAATAGGCATGACCATATATATATATGGTCATGCCTATTTTCTTCCATAATTTGATCTGAGGAAGTGGGTCTGGCCCACGAAAGCTCATCACCTAATAAACCATCTTGTTAGTCTTTAAAGTGCTACATCGTCCTGTTTTTTGTTTCAGCTAAACTAGACTAACACGGCTACATCTCTATTACTATTGTAGGAATCATGGCACCTATACAGATCAGAAGAGATAAGAACATTTCAAAGGATTGCAAGGCAGCAGACTTTAGCCATTTCAGGGAGTCGGTACATAAGATCCCATAAGAAGCAAGTCTAAGAGGAAAAACAATTAAAGACAGTTGGCAGTTTTCAATGAGATATTATTAAGGGCACAAAACTAAACTATTCCACTGTGTAGGAAAGAGAGGAAGCATGATAAGAGACCACCCTGGCATAATGAGGAGATCTTGAATGATCTAAAAAATCAGAAAGGAGTCCTACAAAAAGCGGAAACTTGGTCAAATTACAAAGCATGAATACATATAAATAACACAAGTATGTAGGGACAAAATTAGACTGGCCAAGGCACAAAACAAGATCAAACTAGCTTGAGACATAAAGAGTAACAAGAAAACAGTCTACAAATATATAAGAAATAAGAGGAAGATCAAGGACAGATTAGGCACATTACTAAATGAACAGTGAAAAACAATAACTGAAAATATGGAAATGGCAGAAGTGTTTAATGTCTTCTTTGTTTCAGTTTTCACCAAGAAGGCTGATAATAATTGTACACCTAACATAGTAAATGCCAGTGTAAATGGAGTAGGTTCAGAGGCTAAAATAGGAGAACAACATGTTAAATATTGCTTAGACAAGCTAGATGCCTTCAAGTCACTGGGGCCTGATGACATGCATCCTAGAATTCACACAAAGAGCTGGCTAAGAAGATAGCTGAGCCATTAGATATGATCCCTGAAAAGTCATGGGCTGTGTCTACATTGGCACCCTTTTCCGGAAAAGGGATGCTAATGAGACAAGTCGGAATTGCAAATGCCGCGGGGATTTAAATTTTCCCCGCGGCATTTGCATGAACATGGCTGCCGCTTTTTTCCGGCTCGGGGCTTTGACGGAAAAAAGCGCCAGTCTAGACGCGGCTCTTGCGGAAAATAAAGCCTTTTCTGGAAGATCCCTTATTCCTCTTAGAATCAGGAAAAAGGGTGCCAATGTAGACACAGCCATGGACTACAGGAGACATTCCAGAAGACTGGAAAAGGTCAAATATAGCACCCATTTATAAAAAGGGGAAATAAGGACAAACCAGGGAATTGCAGACCAGTCAGCTCAACTTCTGTGCCAGGAAAGGTAATGGAGCAAATAATTAAGGAATCCATTTGCGAACATCTAGAAGATAATAAGGTAATAAATAACAGCATGAATTTGTAAAGAAAAATCATGTCAAACCAACCTGATAGCTTTCTTTGAGAGGTCAACAAGCTTTATAGATAAGGGGGAAACAGTAGATGTGGTATATTTCAACTTAAGTAAGGCATTTGATACAGTCTCACAAAACATTCTCATTAACAAACTAGGGAAGTACAGCCTACATGGAGCTACTATAAGGTGGGTGCATAACTGGTTGCATAACTATTCCCAGAGAGTAGTTATCAATGGTTCACAATCATACTGGAAGTGCATAACAAGCGGGATTCCTCAGGAATCAGTCCTGGGTCCGGTTCTGTTCAATATCTTCATCAGTGATAAATTTTAGATAAATGGCATAGTGAGTACATTGATAAAGTTTGCGGATAATACCAGCTGTGAGGGATTGCAAGTGCTTTGGAGGACAGGATTAAAATTCAGAATGATCTGGATAAACTGGAATGATGGTCTGAAGTAAATAGGAATGATCAGTTGCACACATACAGAATGGGAAGCGACGGTCTAGGAAGGAGTACTGCAGAAAGGGATCTAGGGGTCATAGTGGACCACAAGCTAAAAATGAGTCAACATTGTGACACATTTGCAAAAAAGTGAGTATCATTCTAGGATGTATTACCAGGAGTGTTGTAAGCAGGACATGAGAAGCAAGTCTTCTGCTCTAGTCTACGGATGTTAAATTTTGATTAATTAACTAATCCAAGAGTTGATGGGATTTCCATTGGCTATTCAATTAGATGAAAAGGACTAGAGCAGCATTCTGCTTTTGAAATGTACAAGAGCCCCAACAGGGGCTCTTATGCATTTCAAAGATTGAAACGCAGCGTGGAGCCCCGGGTCAGCGTGGAGTCCCGCTGACCCGGGGCTCCATGTGGGTGCTTCCACCTTTGAAATGTACAAGAGCCCCAGCAGGGGCTTCCATCGACTATTCAGTTAGTCAATAAGGACTAGAGTGGCGTTCCACCTTTGAAATGCAAAAGTGCCCCTTCAAAGAGGATTAGTCACTTATATCCCTACCCTAGTCTACTCTGTGCTGATTAGGCCTCAACTGGAGTACTTTCTAGTTCTGGGCACCACATTTCAGGAAAGATGTGGATAAATTGGAGAAGGTCCAGAGAAGAGCAACAAAAATTATTAAAAGTCTATAAAAGATGAGCTATGAGGGAAGGCTAAAAGAATTGGAGTTGTTTACTCTGGAGAAGAGAAGACAGAGGGGACATGATAGCGGTTTTCAAGTATCTAAGGTTATTACAATGAGGAGGGAGAAAAAAATATTCTCCTTAACCTGTGAGGATAGGAAAAGAAACAATGAGCTTAAGGAAGGAAGGTTTGCCTAATGCCCAACTGTCAGAGTGGTTAAGCACTGGCATAAATTGCCTAGGGAGGTTGTGGAATCTCCATCACTGGAGATTTGTAAGAGCAAGTTAGACAAATACCTGTCAGGGATGATTTAGATCAGGGCCCTCAAACTCAAGGTCTGCTGACCATTTACAGGCTGAAGCATATTCACAGTCTGGCCCAGGAGACCCGGTAGCCGGGGGAGCGAGGCAAGCCTGTATCCATCCCTTAAGCCCCACCACTGCTCCATCCTCTCCCCCCATTGCATCCTAGTCTCAGAGGTTTCCAGGGGGGCCTAGCATAGAGTGGCAGCATTGATCTAGCCCCCCTGTACTCCCCATGGTGGTGGAAGCTATGAGGAAGTGGCGCACACACAGCACATGAACTCGCTCTGCTTTGAGGTGCAAGGAAAGGGAGAGGTTTACAGGATCTGTTGAAAAAGGCTTTATTTTCGACAGATCCGGGTCTAGGCTGCCGTTTTATTTTTAAAAACTCCATTTCAAAAAAAAGCGGCGGCCATGTTTATGCTAATGAGGCACGGGATATTTAAATCCCGGCTTCATTAGCAATTTCGATGTGCCTAATATACATCTCTCTGTCAACAGAGCGGTGTAGTCTAGACACACCCTAAATGTTAACTTGAAAGTAAATTGTGCCCTGTACACACTCCCACTGCCTGGTCATGAGCATGTTGTACATTTAATGCAACAAGAAATGTCGTCTGTGTGCCTCAGCATTTCTGCAGCATATCACAAACCCTAATCCTCACAGCTACTCTTGTGAGGCAGGTGCCCCCCAACCTCCATAAAGATACCTCTTTATCCATCTTCAACCCTCCCCCCCATCCATACCGTCCTTTGCAGTGAGGCCTACAAAACATATGACAATGGTTAGGCCCCTTAATGCACTGAGACAGCACTGGAATAAATTGCCTAGGGAGATTGTGGAATCTCCATCACTGGAGATATTTAAGAGCAGGTTGGGCAGACACCTGTTAGGGATGATATAGATGGTGCTTGGTCCTGCCTTGAGGGCAGGGGACCAGACTTGATGATCTCTCGAGGTTCCTTCCAGTTCTAGTGTTCTGTGATTCTGTGCTGCAGGTCTATTCTCTGGGAATAATTATCTGAAAACATCCACTTAATGTGCAGCAACAGTCAAAAAACAACAACAGCAACAACAAAACCAAAAAACAAACAAACAATGTTAGGAATTGTTTAAAAAGGGATAGAAAATAAGACAGAAAATATCTTACTGCCTCTGTATAAATCAATGGTATGTCCACAACTTGAATACTGCGTACAGACATGGTCACCTCGTCTCAAAAAAGATATTTGGCATTGGAAAAAGTTCAGAAAAGGGCAACAAAAAGATTAGGGTTTTGGAAATGGGTGCCATATGAAGAGAAATTAAAATGACTGGGACTTTTCATCTTAGAAAAGAGGAGACTAAGGGGGGATATGAGAGGTCTATAAAATCATGACAGGTATGAAGAAAGTGAATAAGGAAAAGTTATTTATTTGTTCCTATAAGAACTAGGGGTCACCAAATTAAATTAGTAGTAGGTTTAAAACAGACAAAAAGTATTTTTTCACACAGCACATAGTAACCTGTGGAACTCCTTGCCAGAGGTTATTGTGAAGACCAGGGCTTTAACAGGGTTCAAAAAAGAACTAGATAAATTCATGGCGGATAAGTCCATAAATAGCTCTTAGCCAGGATGGTGGGAATGGTGTTCCTAGCCTCTGTTTGTCAGAGGCTGGACATGAAGGTATCACTTGATGATCTCCTGTTCTGTCCACTCCCTCTGGGGCATTTGGTATTGGCCACTGTCAGCAGACAGAATACTGGGCTAGATGGACCTTTGGTCTGACCCAGTTTGGTTGTTCTTATGTACTAGCCAATTAGCCCGTCATAAGACGGGATTTTCAGGTCTCTCCTCCACGTCGGTCTTCTCTCCTGAGCCTTCGGTCTCTCACTCCGTCTCTCTCTCTCTCTCTCTCTCTCTCTCTCTCTCTCTCCTCCTCCTACTGCCTCCCCCCCCCAAGCTCTCCTCTGCCTTCTGCCTCTCTCTCCATCTCTCTCTTTCTCTTCTCCCCCTCCTGCCTCTCACTCTCTCTCCGCTCTCCTCTGTCTCTGTCAGGGATGCACGCTCGTCCATGCCCCGCCCCCGGGCATGTACATCACTGCCCCGCCCCCCTTCGCCTCCCGCCGTGGCGCTCAGCTGACTTCTGCGCCGCTCAGCCGGGCCGCCACGCAGGAGCAAGCGGCGCAAACGGCCATTCTCTCTCTTCTCCTCCTACTGCCTCGCCCTCTCTCTCTCTCTCTCTCTCTCTCTCTCTCTCAGCTCTCGTCCGCCTCCTGCCTCTCTCTCCATCTCTCTCTCTTTCTCTTCTCCCCCTCCTGCCTCTCACTCTGGCTACGTCTACACTGGCAGCTTCTTGCGCAAGAACTTTTTTGCGGAAGAGTTCTTGTGTAAAAACCTCTTCCACAAGAGAGCGTCCACACTGCCATGTGCTTTTGTGCAAGAGATGTGCTTTTGCGGAAGAGCATCCATGGCAGCGTAGATGCTCTCTTCCGCAAGAAAGCTCTGATGGCCATTTTAACCATAGGGGCTTCTTGCGCAAGAAATTCATGTTGCCCGTCTACACTGCCCTCTTCTGGAAGAACTCTTGCACAAGAGGGCTTATTCCTCGTGGGGAGAGGAATAACTCTTCCGGAAGAAGCCTGTTTTACAACGCTATACTGTAAATTTACTTCTGGAAGAACGCTCGTGCAGTGTAGACAGCCGGTAAGTTTTTGCGGAAGAACAGCTGTTCTTCCGCAAGAAGCTGCCAGTGTAGACGTAGCCTCGCTGTCCTCCGCCTCCTCTCCACCTCCTCTGTTCTCCTCTCTGTCTCCTCCGCATCCTCTGTGTCTGCTCCGCTTTCCTCCCTTTGAATCCGGTGCCCTTTCCTGACATCAGAGATGCACGCTCGTCCAGGCCCTGGCCCCTGGCTGTTCCCTCTGGGCAGCACTGTTGCCTCCCGCCGTGGCGCTTGGCTGACTTCTGCACCGCTCAGCCAGGCCGCCACGCGGGAGCAAGCGGCGCAAGCGGCCGTTTGGGGTCCGCGCTCCCCATGCAGCATGGGGGTGCTGCATGGGGAGTGCGGGGCCCAAACGGCTGTTTGTGCTGCTTGCTCCCACGCGGCAGCCCGGCTGAGCGGCGCAGAAGTCAGCTGAGCGCCACGGCGGGAGACAACAGCGCCGCCCAGAGGGAACAGCCAGCGTTTCAGCGTTACAGAGTCACAGACATTGGGCTACTATATATATGATACCTGGCTACGTGCAGAGGGAGTTTGGAGGCACCACCTGGCAGTTCTGCTGGCAGCTCTTCTTTTCCCCAGAGGTCAGAGGGACTGTTGGCACACCACTATGTACAAGCTTCACAGCCCTCAAATGTGTCTCCACAGCTAGCTGTGGATGTTAAATATCATGAATTCTTATCAGTTAGTCGGTTAGTCAACTATTCTGTAGCATTTTGGGGTGGGCCCTACAGCCAGTGTGCCTTACTCCCAAGGAGTCCCCTGCCACTCCGTACTGCTGCCTCTGTATCAGGAGCTGGTCTGTGAAGAGAGCCAGTTTAAAAACCAGTTCCCCTCATGGACCGACTGCCTGTCACCCTGTGCTGTTGCCTCTGATAAAGAGGCAGCAGCGTGGGGTGGCAGCAGCCCTTGTGTAGGGTGGGTCTGAGCTCCCGGACCCGGCGTGAGCCAGAACTGAGCTGGGCTGTCTGCCTGTCCAGCTCCTAATACACTTTAAATGCAGAGCCAAAGCATGTCATGAAGTCCAGGACTGAGCTGAGTTGCTGGCCAGCCTGCTAAAAAATGTACTGGGAGTGGGAGTGGGGAAGAGATGCGTGTAGTCTATAGCGTTAACCTATATGCTTTTGCTTATCAGTTAATAAACTACTACACTATTACATCCTTACTCGGATGCATCTCGGACTAGTGGCTCCTTCTTGGAAGTCAAGCCTGAGAGCAGCACAGATGAATTGTCACAAACCCTTGGTCAGGGAGTTAGTCTGAGCAATAGTACTAGCAGGGACATTGGTGTAGCCAAGGGGCAGGGAGTGTCCCTGATGGCCAGTGGGAATTCTGTGTCCCTCAGAATCCTGGCAGAATGACCCGCTCAATGGAGACCAGCAGCGCCAAAACTCACTAACTTAGGGGTGTGATTTTCTTTCACTGTTTTGCAGAAAAATGAATGGCTGTGTTTGAACTGCCAAACTCAGAGACTGCTAGAAGGAAGCCTAGGAGACCCTTCTCCAATGCCACTACCTGCTTCGAAGCCACAGCCAACAGGATCCCCCCGACATCAAGCAGAGAGAGCTGGTCAGCAAAGAGGTGGCCTTCAGCCTATAACAGTTCAAAAGTCAGAAACCTCTGTTCCCCAGGACAGGTACTTCGTCCAAGCAAAGCATCTCAGGACTTCAGAGCCGAGTAAGTTACAGGACATGGTGCAAGAGAGCAAGCCTCCTGGTCCCTCAGAAGAAAAGCCACTGCCGAAACTTTCTGCTGAGGCTCCAAAAGTTCCTGAAAGTGCATCGCCAAAGGGCAAAAGCATGGCTGGGAAACCAGAAGCAGAGAGCAAACCAAGCAAAGCAGTCACTGAGGCTCAACAAGTGAGAGAGCAGGAGGTAAGCAGCCCTTCCTCCTCCCACCAGACTCCTACCTCCCACAGAGCTGGCCTATTCCTGCCAGGGTAGAACATTACCTCGTGCTTGGAGCAGGCAGTGCCCCCCTCTTACCTGGGGAGTGGCCTGGGATGGCAGCAGTAGCTAATAGTTGGAGCAGCAGGGCGGGGAGGAAAGCATGCTGGGGAACAGAAAGAACATGGTAGCCTCAGAAAAACGGGGTTGGTCTTCAGTTCTGAGCTAGTAGAGAGCTGGAGAAAGCATGTATCAATGACTGCACTGGGGAAATGATGTCCCACAGCCTGTCAGAAACCTGTCAGATACATTTCTGCCTAATGCTTTGATTCCAGTCCCAATTTCTCTGTCTGCCCTTTAGGAATCACTGCACAATCCATTCTAGTAGGCAGCATGCTCCTAACAGAGGTCCCAAACTCCAGGCAAGTCTGCAGCAGGCTGCAGAGAAAGGGAATGTCTCGGGGCAACATTGCAAGCTCTTTCCCCCTCATTCAGAGCGTTTCCTCAGTATAACCCACTGTACGTAGCTAGGCCTCTCTTGCTTTGCGCAGGTGCTGAGTTGTGGGGCCCAATGGGGAGACCAAGTTCTACAAATTAAAGTGTCTCTAGCAGCTGCAGCGTGGGGAGCTGAGTGACGGGCCAGAGTCAAGTCAGTACCGCACCGGGAGGGTACTGTGGAGCATGTGGGGGAGTAGTCCCTAGGAGCATTGCACCCCCCAAGAGCCACGTGGAATTGGCTGTAGAGCTGTCTGGGAAGGGCAACAGGTCTGTGTGGTCCTGAATGGGCTAAGGGGCGAGGCTCTCGTTTCAGAGAGCAGAAGACTAGTCTGGCCACAGCCACCTCCTGGAGCAGGGACTTGGAAGAGCAGAGTCATGGAGGTGGGAAATGAGGACAGAGTGGAGTAACTAAGGATTTTTGAGCCTGCTTGGAGTGGGGAGAGGGGTGGTGTAACAGGTTCCACCCTTCATGCTAGCGCCCCTTGGTGGCTGAGGGGGGTCTCAGTATTTACTCACCTGTCTGTGGGTGAGGCAATATGCAGTCAGTGGCTGGAGGTCAGGCCTCTTCTTTTACCTCCCGGGTGTGGTTTGCACGGGGCTTGGGGGGGACCCAGGCCCACCCACTCCTCTGGGTCCCAGCCCGGGGACCCTGTAAGTAGCAGTTACCTGCTGAGTTTCAACATACTTAGTTGCTGTCATGTCCCTGGGCCACTTCCATCAGCCCTTCTCTAGGGCCTTGTGGCTGAGTTCCCCTTGTCTGGGGTTCTGCAGAGTTGTCTTTGGCTTTTTTTTTTTTTTGGCTAGCCTTTAGCTGCAGAATCTGGCTCCGATCAGGTACAATGCCCAGCTCCCAATAAGAGCTGTTCAGAGTGCTGGTGTCCCCCAGTCAGCCACTTTACTCTGCCCGGAGGACCTCTCTACTGCGCTCTACTGTTGCTGGCCAGGGTGCTGAAAGGCCT
Source organism: Rafetus swinhoei (assembly GCA_019425775.1). Classification (NCBI taxonomy): domain Eukaryota; kingdom Metazoa; phylum Chordata; order Testudines; family Trionychidae; genus Rafetus; species Rafetus swinhoei. The sequence continues at coordinate 77,668 of CM033435.1, read as the reverse complement.
CCAGCGGGGATGTCAGGCTTAGTCCATCCCATTACAGGTGGGTAATCTCCTGGAGGATCCTAAAGAGCTAGGACTTACCAATAAGGATGCTAGGATTTCTGGCCTGGCTGTGAGTTAAGGGCTAGTCTAAAGAGAGAAGCAGAGACATTCTAGGCACTGAACTATTTACCTGGAGGAGCAATAGTCTTTGGCCTGAGGCTGATGGTGCTTGCCCTGCTGTAAATCAGGAGTTACACCAATGGGGTCAGAGCAGATACACTGTGTCAAATGGGCATTCAGGGCCCCTTGGAGCATTCATTGGAAAGTTGTGCTACAGCTAGCAGGAAATGATAGTGCAGCAAAGAATGAGTCGGAGGGTGGGCGCTGGGTGCCCTCCCCACAGAGGTGCCCCAGCATTAGACTATAGCTGGCAGTGAGGGCCTGGGACTGGACCCTGGTGCATTTCCTAATGGCAGAGTCAGGTTCGGCCCAGGCGTGAATGTGCTGCCTAGCAGCATGGGAGCTGTGTGGGCTGGAGCCCTGTTACACATGCCAGCTGCTTCCACAGGCAGCGTTAGAGTGGAGCAGAGCTGTCTCCTGGGCAAATACCAATGAAACTGACCTCTCAAAGAGCTCCTTGCACAGCTGGCTCTTGAGGAATCTCGAGTTGAATAACTTCTGCCTGCAAACAGATCGGGGTCCTTCTGTCTCCTGTTTTCACAAGTGATAGGTTGGCTACCAGGTGGTCCATGTTCCACACCTCTTTGGCATCCCAGCTCCAGACTCCTTCCATGTCCTTGCAGAGGCCTTCCCTCATGCCCAGGTGTGGTGGCAATGCAACTGGGTTTCTTTCTGTCCATCGCTGATGAGGATGCATTGCTTTCTTGGGATTGTCTTCATTTTTCAGGGAATCAGTCACTGGAACTGAAATTAACAGGCATTCAATGGACTCTGTTTCAGAGGATGCTGCTAGTGAACCGTGACCTTGTGCTTTTTTGTCCTCACTGCTTTTTTGTCCAGCTGTGCAAGCCCCCTAGGCACAAGAACAGATCTTCAGCTCTCACTTTGCAGGGCAGCAGGAGTAGTCCCTCCTGAACTCAGATATTTAAGAGTAGGTTAGATAAATGTCTGTCAGGGATGGTCTAGACAGTATTTGGTCCTGCCATGAGGGCAGGGGACTGGACTCGATGACCTCTCGAGGTCCCTTCCAGTCCTAGTATTCTATGATTCTATGATCTAAGAACAGGGTCCTCAGAGTCTATTTGAAGATCCAGAAGTTCAGCACTGAGGCTGGCCTTGCAGCTACTGCAGACTTCACTGGCAAACACAGTGCTTAGCTGAGCAGCTGTCAAATTTCTCAAACAACCCTTTGGAATGTTTGCAGCTTAAGGGAGTTTGGAGTGAAGAAGGGAGGCAGGGTTTGTATTATAGGCAAAATACGATCTTTGCCAGACAAAGAAAATGGCCATCATCAGGCACTGGCAGAGATGGAGAGCAAATGGGACTGTGCCAGACACTGTAAGTAATGACACAGCTGGTCCAGGGATCAGGACAGTCCTGCTCCTGTAGACTAAAGGGAGCTGCTGTGTAATCCCCAGGGCAGGAGAGGCCCTAGTGCCACCTTGAGTGTAAGCGGTCCTCTAAAGAGAGAATAGACATGCTCTGGGGGAGCCACAACCGCCCCTGGGAAGAAGGAGACTCAAGGATGATGGAAGGGGTCCTTTCAGAGTGTATCATTTGTGTGGGATCCAAAATCAGGGTTACAGCAGCTGCTCCCAAAGAACTCCTGGAGCATTAGAAATACTTGGAAATAAAGATGTGATTTATTTCAAGGGGAAGAAAATGGTTCCAGTTTTGAGTGGGTCTGATTTAATGTTCATAATACTAATAGCACTTGGTGTGTAGCCAGGCCAGATATGAGCAGATCAGGGCACGCTTTCTCTCACACGGTGCCCCATCTTGCTGGCCTGCTGCCTCCCTCTCCCTGTATTCCCAGCTCTGACACACTGTGTTCCTTCAGCTAGAGGCCTGCTCAGAAGACAGAGACATGCTCTTGCTAACTTATATAGGAGCTTTCTGATGTGCATAACACCCGCTGAGGACTTTAGTCCCCATACTTGTGACCTGAAACAGGGTTTGTATCCAGTTTTCTGTCTGGAGAATGCTAACACATTAACCCAGCATGCTCCCTCTCCCCTCAAATTGGAATTGTTTGCAATGTTAGTAGAGCATTTGGAGACTGGGTGTCAGACAGTTAAGCTGGATCGTCTCAGAACTAATGGCTAGGCTCAGTCAACAGGTGTATAAATATCCTGAAATTTACAGTGTGGTCTCAGATTTGACCCTTAGCCTTGACATCAAGTATGATGTATCCAAACTGTCTTCATTACATGCATTCTGTCTCAGAAAAATCCTCTGCATCTTTCGCACTCGTGAGGCCACATCCGGAGTATTGCGTCCAGTTCTGGGCTCCCCACTATAGAAAGGATGTGGATGCATCGGAGAAAGTCCAGAAGAGGGCAACCAAAATTGATTAAGGGGCTGGAGCACATGACCTACGACGAGAGACTGAGGGATTTCAGCTTATTTAGTCTGCAGAAGAGAAGAGTGAGGGGGGATTTGATAGCTGCCTTCAACTTCGCGAAGGGAGGTTCCAAAGAGGATGGAGAGAGGCTGTTCTCAATAGTGACAGATGGCAGAACAAGGAGCAATGGTCTCAAATTACAGTGGGGGAGGTCTAGGTTGGATATTAGGAAAATCTATTTCCCTCGGAGGGTGGTGAAGCACTGGAATGGGTTCCCTAGGGAGGGCGTGGAATCGCCATCCCTAGAGGTTTTTAAGTCCTGGCTTGACAAAGCCCTGGCTGTGATGATTTAGTTGGGGTTGGTCCTGTTTTGGGCAGGGGGCTGGACTTGATGACCTCGTGAGGTCTCTTCCAGCCCTAGGATTCTATGATACTATGATTTTAATCTTAAACCAAGCTCTATTGACAAAGTGCAGACAAGAGACTAAGCACCATTATTACCAGGAGGCAGTGGAGATGGATTGGCCATGTACTTCGGATGAAAACTGGAATCATCACCAGAACAGCAATAATATGGACACATGAAGGCAAGTGAAAACAAGGCCACCTGAAAACATGGTGAAAGGCTGTGGAAACTGAATGGGAAAACCTGGGGCAAACTGGGGAACCATTGAAAGATTTGCCAGAAACACTCATGCAAGCACATCTGGTGTCTTAGGACACAGGCATGCATGAGTGCATACTGCTATCTTCACAAGCTGTTCCTTCCTTAGGACTGGCCAAGTGTTGGTAAGTTAACATAGGAGAGTATTTTCAAGCTGTTTGCTAGACCTTTAATAATTCTTATTGCTCTTTTCTGGACTTTCTCCAATTTATCCACATCTCTCTGAGAAATGTGGTGCCCAGAACTGGACACAGTACTCCAGTTAGGTTAACAGATAGGGGTGAAAGTGTTACTTCTCGTGTCTTGCTTAGTACACTCCTACTAATACGTCCCAGAATGAGGTGCATTTTTTTGCAAGTGTCACATTGTTGAGTCATATTTACTGATTGTTTTGTCCCAGGCAGAGTACTTTGCATTTGTGTTCATTGAATTTCATACTATTTACCTTAAACCATTTCTCCAGTTTGTCCAGATCATTTTGAATTTTAATCCTGTCCTCCAAAGCACTTGCAACTCCTCCCCGATTGGTATCCTGCTGACTGTTACTTACCACCTTATTATCTTCTAGATGTTTGCAAGCTGATTGCTTAATTATTCGCTCCATTATCTTTCTGGATAGTGAAGTTAAGATGACTGCTCTGTAGTTCCCAGGATTGTTCTTATTTCTCCTTTTTTCTAGCTGGGCACTATATTTGCCCCATCTAGTCTTCTGGAATCTCTCTCATGTTCCATGACTTTTCAAAGAAAATTGCTCATGGCTCAGGTCTTTGCATATTCTAGGGTGCATTTCATCAGGCCCTAGTGACTTGAAGACATCTAATATGTATAAGTAAATTTTAACTTGTTCTTTTCCTATGTTGGCCAATCACCACCAACCATCTTGGTGAAAACTGAAACAAAGAAGTCGTTAAACACCTCTGCTTTTTCCATATTTTCTGTTATTATTTCCATCCCCTGTAAGTAACTTCTAATGAATCCTTCTAATGCTTTAATGAAACTTCTTTTCACTCTCAGTATGCTGGTTTATAAATTTGCAAAATTTTTGTCCTGTGAAGCAATTCAGTGACATTTCCAAATTTCCTGATGAAATCCCCTCTACCCACCCATTCCCTGAGTTCATGGGAAAGGCCAAAGTCACCCTCGTCAACTGGTTACAGCTGTGAAGAAAGGATGTGGTTGGGCTCATTGGTAGAAGCCAGAAGACTGAGCCCTGTGCTCTCTTTGTCAGGGTTCACCTGCATGGACAGTGTGCAGCAAGCTAGGTGTGAAGCTGCCACAAAATAGCCTACCGCATACTGACTGTTCTGTGGTCCTGCTGAAGTGCAGTGAGAGTTCACTAGTACATTTTGATCTCATCTGCTTCAAGGAGGGCTAGATCAAAGCACATCAATGAACCATTAGGCTATGTCTACACTGCACAGTTATTTCAGAATAAGTTATTCCGAAATAGCTTATTTCAAAATAGAATGTCTACACTGCAGGGAAACCTCAAGATGAGTCCAAGGCAGGCTTCCCTAATGTAGTTGTGCTATCTCAGTTTAGAGCCCCAGGAGGAATAACTTAGAATGGCCCTGGCGAGGATCTATTTTGAAATAGCAGAAGTGGAGCATCTACACACCCTTATTTTGAAATAGCTATTTTCCAGCTTCCCTACAGTGAATTCTCACACAAGCATGACTTCACAGTCCTGTCCATTTCACTACCAGGGCACCAGGAAATGACATCATGCCCCCCTTGAGTCCATGGTCTAATGTATAATATCTCTCTTCTCATCCTTGCAGGAGACAAGCAAGCCTTATCCCCATGACCTATCCCGCAGCCCCCAAAGCCTGAGTGACACTGGCTACTCATCAGATGGCATCTCCAGCTCTCAGAGTGAGATCACTGGCCTGGTGCAGCAGGAAGAGGAGCTGCTGAATGGCACTGGCCTGGAAGACCAGAGTCCTGCCAGTCCTTCTGAACTTACCAAACTGGAGAGCAGTGTACGCCCCTTGCTGGAGTCAAAGGGCGTTTCCCAAGAGCACAGCGACAGAGGGAAAATGTTTCATGAGTTACGGGAAGAACAGAGACATAGGCAGAGGCCTCGGTCCCTTTCTATCACTCCTGAAGCCTTTGATTCTGATGAAGAACTGGAAGACATCATGGAAGAAGATGAAGACTCTCTGGAATGGGAGAACCAGAGGGATCAAAGAGAGAGCATGGAGTCATCTGATGACTTTGGGAGCAAGCTGCGCCATGACTACGTGGAGGACAGCAGCGAAGGAGGGATCTCCCCACTGCCCAGCAGGCCGAAAGGCAGGGAGACAGAGATGACTGAGGAGGAGTTCATGAGAAGGCAGATCCTGGAGATGAGTGCGGAAGAGGACAACCTGGAGGAGGATGAGGAGGAGGAGGAAGACTACGACCATGTGAAATACAGTGTAGCAAAACGCGGGCACAAGCCTGACACGGAAAAAAGCAAAGAGCCAACCTTGTCCAAGAGGCGCCTGCCTCACATCTCTAGCAGCATGTATGAGGAGGAGAAGAAGGAGATGGAAGCTGTCGAGGGGGAGGATGTGACCACATCCCAGGGGGGACTGCGGCGCTTCAAGACCATTGAATTAAATAGCACAAGCAGCTACAGCAGGGACATGGAGCTTAGCCAGGATGCAGACATTAGCCTGGACAGGGAGCCAGAACTGGAGATGGAGAGTCTGACTGGCTCCCCAGATGAACGGTCAAGAGGGGAATATTCCTCCACTTTGCCAGCAACTACACCCAGCTACACATCAGGCACCTCCCCTACGTCCCTCTCTTCTCTGGAGGAGGACAGTGACAGCAGCCCTAGCCGGCGGCAACGGCTTGAAGAGGTGAAGCAGCAGCGCAAAGCTCGCCACCGCTGCCATGGTCCATTGCTGCCGACCATAGAGGACTCATCAGAGGAAGATGAACTGCGTGAGGAAGAGGAGCTCTTGCGGGAGCAGGAGAAGATGCGAGAGGTGGAGCAGCAGCGCATCCGAAGCACCGCACGCAAAACTAAACGGGACAAAGAAGAGCTGCGGGCACAGAGGAGGAGAGAGAGATCCAAAACACCCCCAAGTAATCTGTCTCCCATTGAAGACGCTTCGCCCACGGAGGAGCTGCGTCAGGCAGCAGAGATGGAGGAGCTGCACAGGTCCTCCTGCTCAGAATACTCGCCCTCCATCGATTCAGAGGCAGAGGGTTTTGATGGCATAGCCTCCAAGCTGTACAAATCTGGCAGTGAGTACAACCTGCCAACATTCATGTCCCTTTACTCCCCAACAGAAAAAACAGACAGCAGCTCCCGTAAGCCCTTGAAAAGTGCAGAAGAAGCCTATGAAGAGATGATGAGGAAGGCTGAACTGTTCCAAAAGCAGCAAGTCCAACAGTCCCAGCAAAGTGCCCACAGCAGCACCTATCAACAGGTAGGGTACCACAGTGCAGAAGGCCAGAGCAGTTTTGAATACCAATACATAGATGAATATAGCTATGATAATGGGCATACAGACTCCTCTCCATCTGACTACCAGCACGAACTTTCAGAGCCGGGAGCAGTGTATGAGGAAATCCTGCAGACGTCACAGAGCATTTCTAGGATGCACCAGTCCTCCTCGTTTGACTTGGCCCTAGAAGAGGAAGAAAAGAGGAAAGAGAGAGAAGAAACATATCAGGAAAAGCAGTTTCTAAATGCTGAAAGTGCTTATGCTGATCTGATGAAGCAAAACAGCGGCCCACTCACCCCAGGAACAAGCCCCACCCAGTTATCGGCTCCTGTCTCGTTTTCATCCTCTGAAGGCAGCACAGGCAGGCTAATTCCTGATGTCCGTGTCACTCAGCATTTTGCAAAAGAAGGGCATGACCACCCAATGCTTCACAGCTCACCAGCAGCAGCCAGGACTATGGCAGCTCCCTGTACTTACAGCCGAGGTTCCAGTACCATCACAACTGTTGTTTCCAGCCTAGCAAGCGCTCCACGAATCTACAGTTCTTCTCTGAGCGGCTTGGATGGAACACCTGTATCTGCCCCTAGCAGAAGCTACAGTCAGATGAAAGGCGCTGCAAATCACAGCTCTCAGACAGAGGACAGCTCTGAGAGCCAGCGGGCTGCTGAGCTCAGTGGAGCATCAGCAAGAGAGAAGCTCCAAAGTAAGAGCGAGAGCAAGATCAATGTCTCTGTATCATCTAAAATGTATTCCTACGCCCGAAGCACCAGCCCCCCACTTTCCCCAATGTCTCCTATTCAAATCCCTGCTCATTCAGCTCCAAGAGCTGGGCAGCTAGCCAGTAGAACAATGACAGAGTTTTCCACTCAAACGCAAAGCACGGTTTTCTCTTATGATTGTCCCACTACCACTGGTATATCAACATCCTCTCCAATGATAGCTCAAGGGACCCAGACAACCCAGCGTACAAGTTCTCCTCGCCTTGCTAGGCAGCAGTCATCCCAAGAAGCTCCATTTATGGTCATCACATTAGCATCAGATGCATCAAGTCAAACCAAGCCAACTTGTGTATACTCCTCCACTTCCCCAGCCTCCTCTCCCACCCAACTGAGCCTGCACCAGGCAATGCATAGCTACAGTCAGACAGCAGTTAGCACAGCACCGCTGCAGCGGGAGCAGCTGCAGTCTCCTTATGCAAAGACACAGACAGTGATAGAAAGAGCCTCTGCTGCCAGGGCCATGCTTCAGAAAGGGCATGCCATTTCTGCTGCTGAGAGCACTGCTGGGGTCTACAGCTGGGGTCCCTTGCCTGCAGAAAACATCTCCTTATGTAAAATATCCTCAGTCCCTGGCACAGCCAGGGTAGAACCTGGACCCAAGCCACCGACCTCTAATGCTGTGGACTTACGGACTGCTATAAAGGCAGCCCCAATCATCATAACAGACCAAGGCATGGATCTTACTTCCCTAGCTACGGAGAGCAGAAAATACTGCCTCACCCGGGAACAGACCCCAAGTAGGCAATCCACAACCGTCCAACCCTTAATAATTAACCTCAATGCTCAAGAACAACCCCATGCTATTATAGGCACGGCCTCTACGGTCAGCATGACCGTTGCTTCTTCCATGTTTGTCGCACAACCCAAGCAGCCTGTGCTCTATGGAGATCCTTTCCAGGACAGGATGGACTTTGGGGCAGGGGCAGGAAGTCCAGTCTGTCTGACACATGTTAAGCAGGTAGAGCAAGCAGTTCAGACTGGCACCTTCCGAGGGAGCATGAGCAGCATTGGAATTTCTGCCCCTAGCACAAAGCCAGAAGCCACCAGTCCTCAGCCAACCAAATTTGCAAGATATAATTTGCCTAACCAGATGATGCCATTGGTGAAGAAAGATGTGCTTATCACTCAGACTAGCAGTGCCTCGAGCGCTGTTAGTATCAGCACTGGTCCGAGGCCAATTCCTCAGAACCAAAGCACAGACCTATGTAGAGGGGCGCCAGTGGAACTCAAAACCCAGAGTCCTCCAATCAACCTGGGAGGCAAAAAGTCTCAAGCCATGGTGGTGCAGATGAATGAGATAGCAGCAGGCCCAGTAACAAAGCTGTTCAAAGAAGAACCACCAGCCAGTGCATTGGATCTCACTGGAATAAAGTCTGAAAGCAAGGTGGCATGCTGTGATGTAGTGTACAAATTCCCCTTTGGCAGCACCTGCACAGGTACCTTCAATCCTTCGCCCAAGATCCCAGGGAAAAATGTTGGGGACGTTGCTCCAACTGGCAAACCAAGCATCCAGTACTATGGAAACAGAGAGCCTGATCTGCCGGAGACCTATCCCTACAGAGAGCAAATGGGCCCGGCTCCCAGCCTGTACGAGGAGCACCGTTTCTACCCACAAGGCCTGTCTGGAAGGCTGTATTCATCCATGTCAGATACAAATCTGTCGGAAATTGGTCTGAACTATTACCCCCCTGCAGGAGACTCCGCTGTGGATTTGACCACAATGAAACATTCCTACAGCATCAGCTTCACCGAAGGGGGCTACCTGCGTCAGGGAATGCAGTATGGCTCATTCTCGGACCTCCGGCAGCCCACAGATTTGTTAAGCCACCCGCTCCCAATGAGACGATACAGCTCAGCCTCCAATATCTACTCCGATTACAGGTACCCTCCCAGAGGAGACCTGGCAAATTTCCAGGAATCCAGTCTGGCACAGTACAGTGCCACCACAGCTCGGGAAATCAGCCGTATGTGCGCAGCACTCAACTCCATGGACCAGTATGGAGCTAGGCACTCAAACAGCCCTGACCTCCTGCAGTATGGGCCAGCAGGGGGCAGTAGTGTTTCAGCTCCACAGGGCATTTCTGCCATCAAACCAAATATGATGTATAACCCCAACTTCCCAGAGACACGCCAGGCCTTTGGGAACCTTGCACAGTACAGTCTCTCCGGTGCCCGGCTGGGAGCAGTCAGGCAGATCTTCCCTTCCACAGCCACAGTACGGGCAGCAGATGGCATGATTTATTCCACAATAAATACTCCCATAGCATCCACCCTTCCCATCACCACCCAGCCAGCTTCCGTGCTCCGGCCCATGCTCCGAGGCTTATATCGACCCTATACCCCAGGCAGCATCACAGCTGTCCCTCTGGCCAACCTGACCAGAGTGCCTCTAGTTACTCCCAGGGTCCCCCTTGCTGCCCCAGGCCTGTATCGTTATTCAGCTCCCAGCAGGTTTCCATCTGTTTCTATAACATCGACGATGGAAACGCCCATGTACTTGGGGAAGCCTGTTAGCACCAGTGCAGCCAGCACTGCTGCAAGCAATGTTAGCCCAGGGCCTGCTGCCAAAGTGTTGGCTCCTGCTTCTGTGAACCTGCAACGACCCGAGCAGATGGGGGCTGATGGTCGAGAGGAAGGGCTCACAGCAGCTGCTAGTTTGCAGAGTGCCTCGAAAGACAGTCAGCATCAGCAGCCAGCGCCCCTCGTCCATACCCAGCAGGCTGAGGTAGCCCAGGCCAGTGGTCCCAGCAAAGGCAACATAGAGCGAGAGGAGAAAGAGAAGGAAGAAGAGCGCCAGAGAAAGCAGCAGGAGCACATACTCCAGCTTGAGAGGGAGAGAGTGGAGCTGGAGAAACTGAGACAGCTGAGGCTGCATGAAGAGCTGGAGAGGGAGCGAGTAGAGCTGCAGCGGCACAGGGAGAAGGAACAGATGCTAGTGCACAGGGAGATCCAGGAGCTGCAGTCCATAAAGCACCAGGTTCTGCAGCAGCAGCAAGAAGAGCGCCAGGCTCAGTTTGCACTGCAGAGGGAGCAGCTAGCCCAGCAGCGCCTGCAGCTAGAGCAGATTCAGCAGCTGCAGCAACAGCTGCAACAGCAGTTAGAGGAGCAGAAGCGGCAGAAAAGCACCTTCCCCCCTGTGTGTGACCCCACAGGAAGAGTCCTTCCCCAGGCCATGTCTGAGAGAGCCTTGGAAATGCAAAGGACTCTGGCCCAAAATGGACAGTACTGGCCCCCCTTGAACCAGGCTTTCATGGCTCCTGCAGCTCCAGGGCAGGAAGGGCCTGTGCCATCCCGCTACCCCGGGCTGCAGCGCCCACTCACCAACTCTGCCTCAGAAATGTCTCTGCAGCCCGAGGAGCAGTGGGAAGCCAGCCGGGGGATAAAGAAGAGGAATTCCATGCCACGCTTGCGGGATGCCTATGACAAAGAGGCCCTGCATGAGCCCTACATGGTGAAGAAGATCACAGATAGCAGTGTGCAGACAGATGAGGAGGATGGCGAGGAGCGCTACTTCCTGTCCCGGCGCCGACGCACCCGGCGCAGCACTGACTGCAGTGTGCAGACTGATGAGGAGGACAATGCCGAGTGGGAGCAGCCAGTGCGCCGACGACGATCCCGTTTCTCCCGGCACTCAGACTCCAGTGCTGAGAGCAAGCAGGACACCTCCAAAGGCATGGCCAGCATAGGCATTCAGACTAGCAGTGACTGCTCTGTGCAGACTGAGCCTGACCAGCTTCCCCGCGTGTCACCCTCCATCCACATTACTACCCCTGACCCAAAGGTAGAGATTGTGAAGTATATCTCTGCACCAGAGAAGACCCAGCGAGGGGAGAGCCTGGCCTGCCAGACTGAGCCGGAATCACAGTTGCAGCCTGGTGTGGTGGTCCCCCAGCTCACTGTGCCTACAACCATAACACCCTACTCTGCCAATATCCAGCTGGTGAGCACAAGCCCCCTGGACGCACGGGCCATCCGGCACCAGGCCCTTGGCAAGTTTGAGAAGAAGAAGCCTGATCCTCTGGAAATTGGGTACCAGTCCCATTTGCCTGCAGAGTCCCTTTCTCAGCTAGTGGCCTGCCAGCCCCCCAAATCCCCTCAGGTACTCTACTCCCCTGTCTCTCCCCTTTCCCCCCATCGGCTGCTGGAGTCCTCCTTCACTACCAGTGAAAGACTTAACAAGGCCCATGTAACACCACAGAAGCACTTCACAGCTGATTCTACCCAGCGCCAGCAAACCCTGCCTCGCCCCATCAAAACCATGCAGAGATCTTTCTCTGATCCCAAGCCCACGAGCCCAACATCAGAGGAGTCTGGGAGGGACAGGTTCTCCGTATACCAGCACCCTTTCCTCCAAGGCAGCCAGGTAAGAGAGATGTTGAGTGACACATGAGCTACTGCAGTATCAGTGTGCTGGGGAGCTGCACAGGCAGGGAGAGCAGCCTGAGAGCAGGCTGCTTTCCTTCACTCAGATGAGTTATGAGTGAGACTGACTATAATCTCGTAGGCTTTGGGGTCTGGCCCCACTAGCAGGTATGGAGTGTTAGAAAGGGGCTGCATTCCCCCCAGGGTTAGCCTTGGGGCAGTTGTATCCAGCAGAGGGGCCCAGCTCCTGGGTGCTGACACCATGGCCTCCCTTCAGCATGTATGCCTACATTGGTTTGTAGTTCTCTGTCCAGGAATTGTTCTTTGAGAGCTTGGGGGAGTTTCTGCTGGGCCTTCACACCAGCCCCAGGTAACATTATTATGCCTTTCTGAAGCAGGGAACAGGTATCTCAACAGCAGTTACCTTTGCACCTGCTGACCCCGGATGCTTCCCCATGCAGCCATCTCCTGCAAATACATGGAGGCAGTTGGCTTCTTCCTGTGGGGTCTGCACAAGACAGGGAGTTGTGGCAGGGCAGGAGCCAGGACCCCAGGTGGCCTCCAGTCCTACCCTCACTGCCCCATAGAGAGGGCTTGGAGGCAGTGGGGAGGCTCCATTGTCTAGGGCAGCTAGTAGGAGGAAGCAGTGTCCCTGGCCCTGGAATTTCACCTAGTGTGAGCCAGCAGGACCCAGTGCGGTGGGTGCTGTCCAGTGGGGCTGTCCCCAGTGCAGCGGCAGAAAAAACAGCTGAAAAAACTTGTTAACTGAGCTGCTGGTAGTTAGAGACAGAAAGGCCTGGCACACCTAGTGCCTCAGCTTCGTGGGGGCTTGAAAGCCAGTTACTGCGCCTGCAGGAGAGGGGATGCACAGGATGGCCAACAAGCCAAGAGAACCCCCACAGCACACTGAAGTGAGCCCCTAAGAACTGCTGCTCAGAGATGCAGCTGCTCCCTCATGCTGCCAGGACCACTGCACGGGAGCGTTTCCTGCCTTCCGTGCCCGGCTCAGCACTCCTGAAGCAGAGCCCGGCACAAGACTTGTTCTCATTTTCCCTATTGGGCTGAGATTCTCTCCCTGGCCATCTCTCTAATGCCCGCTGGTGCCCCTGAGCCCTGCAGAGTCATTCTTTGGGAAGCCAGGAGCACAGGCATAAGCCATGTCCTGCCATCTATTGCTCATCTTGAGATGATCAACTGGTAGAGCTGGGTATATGCTAACTGTCCAGAGAGCACCTAGATAGCCTGGCAGAGGGACACGGAGAAGCCAGATCTCCAAGCTAGCACCACCTTGCAAAGTTCTCGCCCCCCCCTCCCCCCGGTAGGCCATGCATGGTGTAGCCCACCTCTGCCAAGGAGCATCTTCACCCACCTGCAGCAGGGCTGACAGCCACTGCGGACCCCAGGGCAAGATGTAGGGGTCCTGGCTCTGCACTCTCAGAAGGGGTGGAGCCTCATGCAGAAGAGGCAGGGCTGAGGGCAGTCAGCCTTAGCACCACCCAGACTGGCACGTTCCCCCGCCCCAGCCCTCCGAGCTGTGCAGAGCAGCACTTTGGTGGCAATTCAAAGGGTCCTGGGTTGACTTTTGCTGTGCAGCTTTAGTGTAGAGCCCTGAAACCAGTAACCTTCCCATCCCCACTGGCTCCCACCAACCTAGTTACTTCTCTCAGGGTGACCCCATGAGCCCCCCCATCCCAAGTTTCCCCAGCTGCGTTCTTCCCAAGTTCCTAGCTCTCAGACACACTGTTGAAGCCACAATCCTAGCCCGAACCCCCAGTTTTGCTTTGGTGTGTACACTCCACACAGTTTGCACACCAGCGACCTGCATGGGGTAAAGATAAACAGGAAGTTTATGTAATGGAAAAATCACAGTTCAAAGCTGAAATGCCAAGGGAAGCACCAGTGATAAATCACACAGAAAATAAAAAGAATGGCACAACCTCAGGCTTTACCCTGCCAAATTTAACCAAACCCTTTTCTACTACACGTTTCCCAGCGCCTATGAACAGGCTCCCAGCATGCCCCCAGGCCTAGAGAGACCCAGCATTTCATGCATAGCTGATGCCTAGATGCTGGCCCTCAGGTTCTGAATAGATTGCACTTCAACCCCTTCCCTTTTAAATGGGTTTGCCAAGTGTTTTTCTTTCTCTCAGATTATGATGACTCATGATTATTCAGAGCACAGGGAAATTCCCTCTTGACGTGATAACCAGGGTGCCTCAGTGTCTTCTCAAGAACTCTAATGGCATCATTTGTCTTCTCCTAGATTGTACAATGCTAGACAGTTGGAGCTAGGCTCAGCTTGCTGGTGAAGCAACCCATCCCTCTCTGACTGCCCACTGCCCTGCTGTGTGGTGGAGCTCGAGGGTGCAGCCAGGTCCCAGTACACACATTCAGTGCATACATTCATAACCTCAGTCTGGGAACATTGCTCAGCATGTCTAGCTAAAAAGTTCAGATTGTGACAAGCTTTCTTATAGGGCTGTATATGCATGGATAGGACAATAACACAGATACAATTGAGGCTAAGATGCTCTCACGGGTATGCTTATTAAAAGGCATGGAGCAGTTACAGATAGCAAATAATTAATCACAGGTGCTGGAAACCCACTGGGGGGACAGGGAGGCTGAGAACCCCAAGCTCTGTAGAAGGATAACTGAAAATCACAAAGCCCTCTGGCCAAAGGGCTGAGAACCCCAAGCCCTTTTGTGGGGTAGGGGCAGGACCGAGAACCCCAAGCCCCACTGGCTGAGGCTGGAGATCTCCTAAAATCACAGAATTTGTGTCCCCCATGATGGACTCGTTGCTTTATATATAATAAATTGATTCAGCAACTTATTCTTTGAGGTTCTCTCTCCCTGTTCTCCCCTGGTGTCTGGAACTGGCTGGCGTGCACAGTTAAACACAACTGGTTTGTATCTTGTAGCAAGCATCTGCACAAAGATGCAGCCGGCAATGCTGTGTAAATGTGGCCAGCATGCTGAGCCAGCCAGCTGCACCCCTCATTCTCTGGAGCTGGATGTACTGCAACCACTTTCTGGAGCTCCTTGCACTAGTGGGAACAAATGTGGGTGGAAACAGCTGGGTCACAAAGACTAGCGCTAGCACCCAAGAGTGAGGGCATCTTCCCTGCAGTCATTAGTCTCTTGCTGGGATAAGCTTGCTGGGATAAGCTCAGGCATGCAGATTGGGAGGATGGCAAGAAATGCCTTCCACTTTTGAAAGAGGTCACCACTTTAGTCTGTTTCAGTGAAAACGAAGCTTCCTGTGGAATCTTGGGAATAATACAGTATTTGGGCATAAGCTTTTGTGGTCTAGAACCCACTTCCTCACTTGCATCTGATGAAGAGGGTTCCAGCCCATGAAAGCTTATTCCCAAATACATTTGTTAGTCTTTAAGGTGCTACAGGACTCCTTGTTGCTTCCACTTTCTGAGAGCCAGGATGGATAGGGGTGGTGTTGCTGGCCTCTGTTTGTCAGAGGCTGGAAATGGGCAAAGGAGAGGGTTCACTTGATGATTCCCTATTCTGTTCACTCCCTCTGGGGCATCTGGCATTGGCCACTATCGGCAGACAGGACACTGGGCTAGATGGACCTTTGGTCTGATCCAGTATGGCTGTTCTTATGTTCCAAGCAGAAAGCTTCTGGCCATGGTGCTCGGCTTTTGTTACTTCAAGTTTCAGTGAACATGGCACTCCTTCCACATCTGTTTCATCTTTCTTACGATCACATTTAAGTCTGCACAATGCCATACCTGTCTTCTTGGGCCCAAGCCCCTTCCTCCTCCCTTTCTTCCTTCTGTGTACCATGCTAGACTGGGGACAGGTCCTGCTTCCCATGAGCCAAGTGCTTCCACTCTCCCAGATCCTCTTCTGCCTTCCTGTGCAGTGCCAGAACCTCCCCATCTACAGCATTCCACACCTGTGCGCTGGCTGAGCGCCCATGTGATGGCAGTCTCCTCAGGGCAGGGTCCTTGGTTGCCAATGTGTGTTGTAATGTGACTGTTGCTGCTGTGGAGATAATAATATTTAGTTGGCACATTGAACATCCCATTTTCTTTTTGTCCCCAGAGGAATCCCAAGTGAGGGAGGAGGAAGCTTCCTCACTGTCATATTCAGTTAGAGTCCTGACACTGATGGCAGTGTCTGCCCTTCTGCTCTTCCCCTCTTCCCCCCGCCCCATTAAAACTATTGGCTGGACTATTGGAATTCATTTGTTGGTTGGGCATGTAAATGCTGACACCCCACCAGCTCCCCCCAAGGCCTATGGGCATCTGTATCGCAGAGCTATGCTAGCCCCACAGGAAAGGATGTTTCTCTTGCATCCCGTAAACTACATATTATGAGGCACTTTTGATTTAATTCCTTGAAAATCCAGAACCAGTTTGGATTGGTTCTTTTCTGGTTCAGTTAAGGAGAAAGGTGGCTCGTATGTTTCTCATTGCTGGTGTGCTTATTTCCATGTGCACAGTGCTAGTACAGCAGATGCACACTCTGCAGCACAGCCAACCTACATGCTAATCAAAAGGCACTGTGACCAACACCAACGTTCCCCCAAGCCAGTCGCTCTGCAAGCTCCCCTGGGTAAGATGCCACTTTCACAGTTAATGGTGTGCAAGTCACTGGTGTGGCCAGTGTCACGTCTGACCACCTCTGACTGCTGCTGGGTGACTTAGATGTGACATTTCGGTGTGTGCTCAAGTGAGACTCCACCCACCTCACCTTCAGGATTGTCGTTGAGTGCCTTACCCACTGCTACAAGCCATGAGCACTGCACACCTGTTCACGTCCCACCACAGGAAACTGGATGAGGAGTCAGGCCCCAAGAGGGCTGTTTCTAGCACTCTGTGATATTGGGCAAGTCATAGCTTGGCCCCATACCTCAGTTTCCCATTTCTCCACTGACTGCAGTGATCACAGGGGTATATGCTAAGGCTTCAAAAATGAATGTTTAAGCACTTTGATAAGCTCTGCTGGCAGTGGGGCTGAGTTCTGACCACACCATGTCCCTGGGGTCACAGCACTCCCTGTGTCTAGGATTAATGCCTGTTTCAATTGTTTTCTAGATCTCTGCTTTGCAGTCAAACACTCTGATGCGGAAGGTGAAGCGGACCTTACCCAGTCCCCCCCCAGAGGAAGCTCACCTGCCTCTGGCCAGCCAAGCCCACTCCCAGCTGTACTTGCCCAGCTTCCTGCCAAAGGGGGTGGGAGGGCAGGCTGCTCCAGTAACCAAAGCCAGCCTTCTCCGAGACATCGACCGGGACCTGAAGCTGGTGGAGCATGAGTCCACGAAGCTGCGGAAGAAGCAAGCGGAGCTGGATGAAGAAGAGAAGGAGATTGATGCTAAGCTGAAGTACTTGGAGCTGGGCATTACTCAGAGGAAGGAGTCTCTGCTGAAGGAGAGGGGTGGACGGGATTACCCCTACCCAAGGTGCCTGGGAGAGAACCGGGACTACATGTCTGACAGCGAGCTGAACAATTTACGCCTCTCTAGCTACGAGGGCAGCAGTCTGCTCAGCAGGCCCAGCACTGCTCCCACTAACCACTATGCTGACTTCTCCAGCACGCAGTACACATCAGCCCCCTCCTATGCCTCCTACCCATATCCAGCAGCCCCTCCGGGCCCTGATGCCTTCCAGCAGCCAAGACTCCAGCCCCCCCATTACCCCGTGGTCAGCAGTGGCACATCTCAGAATGGCTTCCAGGCTGGCCAGCTCCCTGCCTTGCCTGCCCAAGGTGTCTATCAGACCCAGGGCTTCCCTTCTAGCACCAGTTACCAGAGCCAGCAAGGCTTCCGGCCACCTCATCATTATCAAGCTCAGGCCATATATCCCAGCCAGCCACCCTTGCAGCCGGCACAGAGCGCCAGTTTCCAAACACAGGCAGATGTGCATGCCATGCACCAGAAGCCACGGCAGACATCACTAGCCGACTTAGAGCAGAAGATCCCCACCAATTACGAAGTGATTGGAAATGCCTCGGTGGTGATTGCCTCGGCAGCCCCAGAAGCCACACACAGCCCTACGCCAGTAACCAGCAGCTATGCCCAGCACAAGGCCCCAGAGCCCCGGCCAGCTGACCAGAGCAATGCTGCACAAAGCCCCTCAGCCAGTTACTCCTCAGAGGCTCTGTATACAAATCTGGAGCAGAACATTCCCCGTAACTATGTGATGATCGATGACATCAGTGAGCTGACTAAAGAGACCCCTGTGGCAGATATCCACAAGGGAGAGACAGTGGTACAGAGCAGCAACGGCCGCCAAGCCAAAGAGAAGAGTGAGGTGATGGAGCCAGAAGGCTCCAGCAGAACTTGCTGCTACTCCAAAGCAGAGGAGGAGTCAGAGGAGGATATGTATGATCAGCATGGTGCCGACCATCGGGGGAAGAACATCTACCACAGGGGCATGGAGAGCAATGGGAGGATGTCGGGCAGCTCCAGTAGCCCCTGCTCCTATTATGGGGATGATTATCGGCACTCTGCGCGCCCAGACAAGCATGGCTCTGGCCTGGGGATGCAGAAGCATTCCTCCAAAAACCTGGCCCCAGCTGTCATCTCATCCAAGCGCAGTAAACACAGGAAACAAGGCATGGAGCAAAAGATCTCCAAATTCTCCCCCATAGAAGAAGCCAAAGATGTGGAGTCAGACCTGGCCTCCTATACAGTGACTACATCTATCAGCAGCAGCAATGTGGTATCCCGGGCCAAGAAGCTACAGGACGAGATCACCTATGGCCTCAAGAAGAATGTGTATGAGCAGCAGAAATACTATGGCGTGTCCAGCAGGGATATGATGGAAGAGGATGATCGTGCATACAGCACTGGGAGCAGATCTAGATCATCTGCTTATGGGACGGAGAAATCGTTAAGCCGTGATACCAGCAGCAGAAGCAAGTCCTATGAGAGAGAGAGCATGGAGAAGCCACAGAAAGGAAGCTCCAAACCATCTTCCCTTAGTATGGGTCAGAGTCGTGGACGGCCTCCGATTCGTGCACAGACCTCTGAAGAGGAAAGTCCCATTAGCCCTTTAGGAAAGTCTGTGGGCATGTCCCGCTCCTCAGGTGGACCTCTCCCTCAGGCCTCGGGGGACAGCTGTTCCCAGTTCTGCTCCAGCCACTCGTTGCCTGATGTGCAAGAACATACGAAAGATGTGCCAAGGAACCACTCTTATAAGCACGAAGAAAGTTATATCCTGGATGATTCACACTGTGTTGTTTCAGACAGTGAAGGTAACAGTTACCTGTGGTGACACACCCCAGAGCATGTTCCTATGGGTAATTTGCAAAGACAGTCTCACAACCTGCATTTGCATACCATGTGCCTTTCTCCCTTGTTCCACTGCATGTTCCAAGTGTCTGGTGGTAGCATGTCGGTGTTCAGTACCTGCTGCATGAAACGATGTGTTGTATTTGTTGGGGAGGGGTCTATGACATGTCCCAGATGCATGTGATAAGCTGCTTGCATTTGTTTATATCATTGCATGGCTTCAGTGTGGGGGACATTCCTGCCTCAGGACCCAGAGACTCACTGTGCTCTGTGTTTGGTTTCTGAAGCCTATCATTTGGGTCAGGAGGAGACAGACTGGTTTGATAAGCCCAGGGAAGCTCGCTCAGAGCGGGTAAGGCCCTACACTGGCCACTCCTCCCAGAAGAGACCGCCTGTCAAACACACCTTTCATGATTATGATGAGCCTCCCGACGAGGGCCTCTGGCAGCACGATGACTATTCTCAGGCACGTCACTCTTCTTCCAAAGACCACCGGCACCATGGCGAGTCCGGAAGGCACTCAGCCTCTTCCCGCCACCCAAGTGAGGATCAGCCCAGACGGACATCCAAGCAGCACACCCGAGAGCAGGGCCGCCATGAAGCCCGCACACACATGCAGCCATCTGCCCAGAAGAAGACCCAGCAGTCAGACACAAGAGTCCAGCCAGCTTTCCCCTCCAGCTCAGCAGAGCACTCGCAGCAGTCCCGGCAGCCGGCCAGCTACCACCACTCCTCAGAGTCCCTGAAATCCCAACGGCAAGTGCCACATGGGCCATCACCCCAACAGGTGAAAGCAGAGCCCCTGACGCACCCGCAGCAGCAGCTTCAAACAAGGCAGCAGCAGCCGCTGCCATCCAGGCAGCAGCAGCCATCAGCCAAGCAGCCTCCACAACAGCAAGCAGGCCCTTCACAGCAACTGCCTCAGCCTCAGAAGGAGCCACAGCAGCAGCAGCAAGCTAGGATGCAGCAGCAGCCAGGGTCTCAAGGACCACCCTCTTCTCGGCCATCGCAACAACAGCCCAGCCTGTCCCAGCAAGTCGGGAAGCCCCAGTCATCCCTCCCGGCACAGCCAGGCAGTCACCAAGCAGGGCCAGTAAGTGAACTGGCTTTTTGGCCGTGGGTTCCTCACTTACATAGGAGGCGCCTGGCAGATGACTTGTCTTCCAGCACTGGGGAGGCACCTGGGAGGCTCTTGTGGCACAGGAAGGAAGAAGGGGCTGGGAATCCTGCTGCATCCCCAGGCACAGGCCATGCACTGGCACGAGCTCCCTCAGTTCATGCCAGCACAACAGAGAGTGTTGTGCAGTGAGAAGGGGCCACATGTTAGGTATGTGCTGCTAGGTAGCTGATATGTTCTGCAGCAAGGGAACCCTAGAATCATAGGGTTGGAAGAGACCTCAGGAGGCCATCCAATCCAACTGCCTGCTCAAAGCAGGACCAACCCCAACTAAATCATCCCAGCCAGGGCTTTGTCAAGCCGAGACTTAAACACCTCTAGGGATGGAGACTCCACTACTTCCCTAGGTAACCCATTCCAGTGCTTCACTACCCTCCTAGGGAAATAGTTTTTCCTAATATCCAACCTGGACCTCTCCCACCACAACTTGAGCCCATTGCTCCTTGTTCTGCCATCTGTCACTACTGAGAACAGCCTCTCTCCAGCCTCTTTGGGAACCTCCCTTCAGGAAGTTGAAGGCTGCTATCAAATCCCCCCTCACTCTTCTCTTCTGCAGACTAAACAAGCCCATATCCCTCAGCCTCTCCTCGTAGGTCATGTGCTCCAGCCCCCCTCATCATTTTCATTGCCCTCCACTGGACTTTCTCCAATGTGTCCACATGCTTTCTGTAGTGGGTGTCCCAAAGCAGAACACAGTACTCCAGATATGGCCTCACCAGTACTGAATATATGAGAACAGTCACTTCCCTTGATCTGCTGGCAATGCTCCTATTAATGCATCCCAATATGCAGTTAGCCTTCTTAGCTACAAGGGCACGCTGTTGACTCAGTTCCAGTTTCTCATCCACTGTCATCCCTGGATCCTTTTCTGCAGAACTGCTGCTTAGACAGTCGATTCACAGCCTGTAACAATGCTTGGGATTCTTCTGTCCCAAGTGCAGAACGCTGCACTTGTCCTTGTTGAGACCTGCCTAGAATGTGCTGCAGCAAGAAAGGGGTTAAATGATGGAGCTCTCAGAGAAGTGCCAGAGCTGAGGCTGTGCTGAGATCAGCACTAAGCGTGGGGTGAAATTCCTCCCATTCACGCTTTATTTCCTGATGTCAGGCTCCAGTTGTCCAGGCAAAGACACCCACAGTTCCCCACTTGGCAAGGACAAGCCAATGGGGCGGAAATAGCTCTGTTGGCTATTTCCATTCTCCAGTGCAGCCAAAGAGGCTGAACAGGAGGGCAGAGGAGAGAGATGAGGCTGGGAAAGCCGGGAAGCGGGGAGTGGGAGACCAGAGGGGGAAGGGCCATGGAAAGGGGACAGGGAGAGCAGGGGATGGGATTCAGGAGCTCCGTGCCCCCAGACCGGTGCAGAGTTCTTGCCCCTACCCAGCTACCACCTGAGACAGGCCTAGCATTTACCTCTGGAGGAAATGCAGCAGAGGGAGCAGCTGCCTGGGTGGAGTTGGGTGTGGATTGCTAGGGGTGGCAGATGCTGGGTCATTTCCTTGGGGAGTCAGCCTGGCTTGCAGGGCAGGGCTTTGTGTGGGGAGATGTGTGGCTGGGAGTGGATGGTTTCAGGCAGGGTTTCCCAGGAGGTGACCTGCATGTCCCTGAGTTGATATAGTCTTAGGGCTGGATCTTCTGCTGGAGCTTACTGCCATGCCCCTGTTCCCCTGGAACTGCTATTCTGCTGTCCCCATGCCATGCCCACCTGCTTGCCCAGGGACAGTGAGGCCAGGGGTATTCTGAAATACGCATTTCATGTTACAGCCCAAAGCGGATCAGGTGGATATGCCCAAACCCACCACAAAAGTGCCACCACTGCATGGGAGAGCACCCCAAGGACAACCACTGGGAACAGCTGCAGCAGGTCAGTGAGACAGATGGACATGTTGGACTCTGCCAGGCCACCTGCACCCATGCTGGCTGGCAGTGCCTGTGGCACAGAGGGAGCAGCCAGGCACCAACTGTGTTCGCTAGGGCCATGGCTGCCTGATCTCTCCAAAGAGAAGATCCCTTTTTATCCCTCCCTAGTGCATCACAGCATTAGATCAATAGGGGCTGGAAACAAGTGTGTCCTTCTCTTGTCAGACTATGGAATGGAGCCAGATCCCCAGCCTAGCACTGGGGCGGGGGGGTGGGGGTCACAGTCCCTTGGGGCAGGAGAGCAGTCAGCAGTGACCCGGGGGGGTTGGCAACCCCTACTCAGGGAAGCAGAGTGCCCTAAAGCAGCCTGCCCTAATCTGTGCCAGTCACGCCACAGACTCCTGGCATCTGAAAGCACCTGGGTGGGTCTGGCCCCAGCTCTAGTCAGTTACATAGGCACTGCCCATGCTGGGAAGGGGCTATGGCTGGATTCTCCTCCTCACTTTGGCTCCATATACTCCCTGGCAGGTATTAAAGTGAGTCAGAAGCCAACAGGCACGGCAGCTGGACAGCCCGGGGTGGATGGAGAGAGCGTGTTCTCCAAAATCCTGCAAGGTGGGGCTGCAGAACAAGCAGGCAAACTGACAGAAGGTAAGTGCCAGCCCCTGGCTGGGCATTTGTCTAGAGATGGCCACACAGCCTGTGGGACCTGGTGCCATGGAGATGTGCTGGCACAGAGTCTCTGCTTTGCAGCTCAGCAGAAGGGACTCACTGAAGACTGCAGGAACTAGCACAGCCCAGAGGTGACCAAAGTGCTGCAGGGCCCGATTGGCTGCTCGCTAAGCAGTGAGCCAGGGCCAGCCACTGCAGGTGGCCAAGAGAAACACTTTGTGCTTCATGGGGAAGAGCTGCTGGTTTTGGAATGGAGGGGCTTCCTGAAGCATGAGATGTGGTGAGGTGTCTGAACACAGAGCAGGCTGGGCCCTCCCCAAGGAGAATGGCCTGGGGGCAAAGGGTAAGCAGAAGAAATTGTACAAATTGTGTGAGGGCAGCATGAGAGAGGCAGGTCAAGGCTACAGCTGTGAGGTCGAAACAGGCAGGGAACAACAGTTTGCCTGAGGCTGCCCTTCTTTCTAGTGAGAGACTGAGCAAGGGCAGGGCCTCGGGGGGAACTGCCCAAGTTTGCCCCTTTTGGGTCAGGCCAGTTTCCTCCCCCTTGTCCATTATTCCGTCCTTAGAGTGTCTGTTGCCTTATTTAATAGAGCTGGATGAGGTCCAAGCATTTTTGAGATGATGAGTCTTTCAGGAGAGCAAAGTCACTCAGCCAATGTCTGCAATCCCTTGCTCGCTGGATCTCTGAATGGGACTGGCAGATGGCCCCTCTCTGCTGGTGGAGAGAGGCCTCTGACCAAAATCAACAGAGGTGTGGCATCAGCAGGCTATGTGTGGACTGTTGAACAGCTGTGTCCCCTCGGTTCTCCAAGCTGGGGTGTCATTTACATTGCTTTGCTGTGAGAGCCATCACTCCTAGTCTGCCCACACAAGCCTCCAGCAGCTCAGTTCCTCCCAATTACACTGCAGAGCAACATTGGCAAACTCCTAGTCACAGACTTTCCCCCAGAAATGTGCATCTTGGATTGCCCAGCACCCTCCTAGACAGTACAGGCTCATATAAAGTCCATCATTTTAGTAACAGAAAATATCTAACGTCAGTACCGGGCAAATTAGTTGAAACTATAGTAAGGAATAAAATTGTCAGACACATGGATGAACATAATTTGCTGAGGGAAAGTCAACATGGTATCTGTAAAGGGAAATCCTGCCTTACTAATCCGCTAAAGTTCTTTGAGGGGGTCAACAAACATGTGGACAAGGGGGATCCAGTGGCTATAGTTTACCTAGATTTCCAGAAAGCCTTTGACAAGGCCCCTCACCAAAGGCTCTTAAATAAAGTGAGTTGTCATGGGATAAGAGGGAAGGTCCTTTCATGGATTGAGAACTGGTTAAAAGACAGGAAACAAAGAGCAGAAATAAATGGTCAGGTTTCAGAGTGGAGAGAGGTATCTAGTGGTGTCCCCCAAGGGTCTGTCCTGGGACCCATCCTATTCAACTTATTTATAAATCATCTAGAGAAAGGGGTAAACAGGGAGGTGGCAAAATTGGCAGATGATCCCAAACTGCTCAAGATAGTTAAGACCAAAGCAGACTGGGAAAAGCTTCAAAAGATCTCACAAAACGAAGTGACTGGGCAACAAAATGGCAAATTAAATGTAATGTGGATAAATGTTAAGTAATGCACATTGGAAAAAAAATCCCAATTATACATACAATATGATGGAGACTAATTTAGCTGCAATTACTCAAGAAAGAGAACTTAGGGTTTATTGTGGACAGTTCTCTGAAACCATCCACTCAGTGTGCAGCGGCAGTCCAAACAGCAAACAGAATGTTAAGAAAACATTCCCATTAAAAAAGGGATAGGGAATAAGACAGAGAATATTTTATTGCCTCTGTATAAAACCATGGTATTCCCACATCTTGAATACTGCGTACAGATGTGGTCACCTCATCTCAAAAAAAGATATTGTTGGAAACCAAAAATGTAGACACCGTGTAGATTCAAGCAGGAGGGTTTATTACGCACAGCGCTGGCTGAGTGCCACCTTGCCACTTGGACTCAGTGAACACTGCTAAGCACTTGATTACAATAGATTATATAGGAAGCCAATGGGTGGAGAGAAGCGATGGGGTGGGAGTTCCCAAGCCCCTGGATAGGTTCTGGCAGCAAGACATATGAGCACGGTAAGCCAGTAGTCTAAAAGATTACATAGTAGCTCCGCCCATAGCTCAGGTTAACATATTTGCTAAAACACAAGTATTTCCCGCCTCCCCCAAGAATTGCCTGTAATGCATAAGCTACATTCCAGTTGGAATCCATAGGATTGGTGATGATGCTTTCCCGACAGGTGTGGGTGCAGTTCATTGGTACTTGTCTAGGGGTATAAAGCAAAAAGACAATATCAGGTATACTGCAAAGCAATTGTTATAACATCATTTTGATGTATCTGCAAGCTTGAATTGTTAGGGAAGGAGAGTGTCATCTCATAGTGACATGTTAGGCCTTTCCCTGAATCTGTGGTTGGCCTTGGGAAGGCAAATGTTGTTTCTGTCCCATGCCGGATGGCAGACTATGAGGCAGACTATGAGGGCCTTGGCCTTGTTTGTGTGTGTGAAAATTATGATAAGGGTGTTCAATTATGGCTACCCGCCTAATGTTATGCTACTTCGGCTACTTCCATTTGTGATACACTAGCGAGGCTGTTTTTCTGTATTTTTCCTAGGGCCTGTTGCCTGTTGCCTAGGCCTTATGCCTCTGCCTCAGCTAAGCCGGAGACTGTGGTTCAAAGTCTTACCTATATATCAATGGGCTATTTGCTATTCTATCCCTACAATATGTGGGCATTGGAAAACGTTCAGAAAAGGACAAAAAAAAATGAGGGGTTTGGAATGGGTCCCGTACGGAGAGAGATTAAAAAGACTTGGACTTTTCAGCTTAGAAAAGAGGAGACTAAGGGGGGATATGATAAAGGTGTATAAAATCATGACTGGTGTGGAAAAAGTGAATAAGGAAAAGTTATTTACTTACTCCCACAATATATGAACTAGGGGTCACCAAATGAGATTACTAGGCAGCAAGTTTAAAACAAACAAAAAGAAGTGTTTCTTCACTCAGCACACAGTCAGCCTGTGGAACTCCTTGCCTGAGGATGTTGTGAAGACTAGGACTTTAACAGGGTTCAAAAAAGAGCTAGCCTTGTTTCACGAGGCATAAGGGAGCGGTCGACAAAGGCTTCCCTTATCGACCGATCCGCGTCCTGACTCGTGCGCTGTGCCGATGATCAGCTGAGCCGGCACAGCACTGCGGCCATTTTTATTTTAATGAAGCCGGGGATATGTAAATCCCCGCTTCACTGACTATGTCGGGTAGCCTATTTTACATGCCTCTGTCGGCAGAGGCATGTAGTCTAGACATACCCATAGAGGTTAGGCCCATCAATGGCTATTAGCCAGGATGGATAGGAATGATATCCCTAGCCTCTGTTTGTCTGGAAATAGGTGATAGGAGAGGGATCACGTGACGCTAGATGGACTTTTGGTCTGACCCAGTATGGCTATTCTTATGTTCTTATGATCTGTACAAACCCTATTCTCCCACATAGGATTTCCCAAACACTTCAGATATGCTGGTTTAGCTAAAATAATACACCTGTATTAACTAAAGAAAGATTGCAAGTGATTATAATAATGAGGCATAAAAGTAAGAATTTGTTACAAAGAAATACAAGGTAAAATGCAACTAACACCTAACTTAACAAGCTAAATAAATTGAAAGAAAAACAGTGTCTCACCACATGTTTTAGCAGTGTTCCAGGCAGGACTTAAAATCATAGAATCATGGACTAATAGGGCTGGAAGAGACCTCAGGAGGTCATTAAGTCCAGCCCCCTGCCCAAAGAAGGACCAATCCCAACTAAATCAACCCAGCCAGGCCTCTGTCAAGCCAAGACTTAAAAATCTCTAGGGATGGAGATTCCACCACTTCCCTAGGTAACCCATTCCAGTACTTCACCACCCTCCTAGTGAAATAGTTTTTCCTAATCGCCAACCTAGACCTCCTCCACTGTATCTGGAGACCATTGCTCCTTGTTCTGCCATCTGTCACTACTGTGAACAGCCTTTCTCCATCCTCTTTGGAACCTCCCTTCAGGAAGTTGAAGGCTGCTCTCAAATCTTCCCTCACTCTTCTCTTCTGCATACGAAACAAACCCAAATCCCTCAGCCTCTCCTCGTAGGTCATGTGCTGCAGCCCCCTAATCATACTGGTTGCCCTCCGCTGGACCCCTCCAATACGTCCAACTCCTTTCTGTAGTGGGGGCCCCAGATCTGGACACAATACTCCAGATGTGGCCTCACCAGAACCGAATAAAGGGGGAATAATCACTTCTCTAGATCTGCTGGCAGTGCTCTTCCTAAAGCTACCTAATATTCTATTAGCCTTCTTGGCTACAAGGGCACACTGTTGACTCATATCCAGCTTCTAATCCACTGTAATCCCCTGATCCTTTTCTGCAAAACTGTTACTTAGCCATTCGGTCCCCAGCCTGTAACAATGCTTGGGATTCTTCCATCCCAAGTTAGGACTCTACATTTGTCCTTGTTGAACCTCATCAGATTTCTTTTGGCCCAATCCTCTAATCTGTCTAGGTCACTCTAGACCCTGTCCCTGCCCTCCAGCATATCTACCTCTCCCCCTAGCTTAGTGTCATCCGCAAACTTGCTGAGGGTGCAATCCATCCCCTCATCCAGGTCATTAATAAAGATGTTGAACAAAATCTGCCCTAGAACCGATCCTTGGGGCACTCCACTAGGAGCCAACCGCCAGCCTGACATCAAGCCGTTAATCATTACTCGTTGGGCCCAACAGTTTAGCCAGCTTTCTGTCCATCTTACAGTCCATGTATCCAATTCATACTTCTTTAACTTGCTTGCAAGAATATTGTAGGATACCTTATCAAAAGCTTTGCTAAAGTCAAGGTATATCATATCCACTGACTTTCCCATATCCACAGAGCCAATTACCTCATCATAGAAGCTAATCAGATTGGTCAGCCATGACTTGCCCTTGGTGAATCCATGTTGACTATTCCTAATCACTTTCCCCTCTTCCAAGTGCTTCAAAATAGATTCCTTGAGGATCCCCTCCATGATTTTTCCAGGGACTAAGGTAAGGCTGACTGGTCTGTAGTTCCTTGAATTGTCCTTCTTCCCTTTTTTAAAGATGGGCACTACATTTGCCTTTTTCCAATCATCCGGGACCTCTCCCGATCTCCACGAGTTTTCAAAGATAATGGCCAAAGACTCTGCAATGACATTTGTCAACTCCCTCAGTACCCTCGGATGCATTAAATCCGGACCCATTGATTTGTGTATGTCTAGCTTTTCTAAATAGTTCTTAACCTGTTCTTTCTCCACCAAGGGCTGCCCACCTCCTTCCCATACTGCATTGCCTAGTGCAGTAGTCTGGGAGCTGACCTTGTCTTTGAAGACAGACACAAAGAAAGCATTGAGTACTTCAGCTTTTCCCACATCATCTGTCATTGGGTTACTTCCCTCATCCAGTAAGGGCCCCACACCCTCTCTGATCACCCTCTTATTGCTAACATGCTGTGATGTAGTGTCAGTACCTTGCTGGTTGCTGTGCTTGGGCTGTGGGCTGTGGATGACCCCGACTGGCCTCTGTCTGTAAGCACTGCCCAGCGGGGAGCGTCTTGAGGGCCCCATGACAGTGACCAAACCGGTTGTACCAGTTAAGGGAAGGGATGGAACAAAAGAAGTGAATTTGGGGAAAGGGTCAGTTCCTGGTGGGGAACCATGAAGGGAACAGCCTTAGCTGAGGCCTGAGGGTCTAGGGGTGTCAATGGACCCCCTAATCCAAGGGGTCTGAGGCATCCTGGCCCTAACTCCTGAAACTACATCACGTCTATGCTGTGCTGTATCCCGGAGCAGCAATAAACCCTCTCAATTCTACTGGCTGGTGGAGTCTATTCTTGCTGCTGCGGGGGTGCAGGATTGAGGGAACCCCGTCGCGTCGTTACAGTGGTGTCAGAAGTGGGATGTGCTGCACCCCGTGGATGGAGCTTCCAGCAGCAAGGAACAAGGAGCAGTAGAGGAAAGGGGCTTGCAAGAGCCACACGTGCTGGAGACAGAGCGAAGCGATTCCTGGGAGGAGTGGGATGCTGCAGCACTTGGTCAGTGAGTCTGCACCCTGGGGATCAGCGGGGAGATGGCCTATGCCCAACTCCTGAGGGCAGACTTTGTGGGGCTGTGAGGAGAGAAGGGCCTGCCCATGGGGAAAGCAACTAAGGCCCAGTTGATTGCCCGGCTGGAAGAGAATGACCCATCCAGGGGCCTGGATCCTGTCCCAGCGGGGAGCAGCCAGACACCCCCTGGGAGCGTCTCAGGCTCTCAGACCGGACGGAGGGCTGGAGCCCGCCAGAGAGACGCGGTGCCCACCAGGCCACGCTCTACCAACAGCGGTTCATCCAGGCCGGGGGCCATCGTGGCAGAGCTACAGCAGCTGGAGATCGAGCTGCAAATGAAGGAATTGGAGGTACAGGACCGAGAGAAGGAACGCCAGGACCGAGAGAAGCAGCGGCAGCATGAACTGGCCATGGCAGAGCGGAGAAGCCAAAGGGCCCTGGCTGCGGTGAGTGGGGAGAACCCCAAAGGGCCCGGGGCAGCCAGATGCTTTGAGAAGATCATGTTGGCCCAATGTAAGAACGTGGGGAACATGGACGGGTTCCTTAGCTCCTTTGAGCGGGCCTGTGAGCTGCACCAGATTTCCCCAGCGGACCGGCTGCAACAGCTCACCCCCTTGCTGGATCAGGAGGCCTCAGGAGTGCTCAACCAGCTGGAGAATTTGCAGCCGGGCGACTACAAATGGGTCGGAGGCCCTGCTGCACAAGTTTGGGTTAACCCCGGAAATGTACAGGAAGAAGTTCCAGGGGGTACAGAAGGAGCCAAGAGAGACCTATGTAAATATGGCCTCCTGCCTGGTGTAATATTGCCGCAAGTGGGTGTTCGGGATCGGAGCCCAGACCGCGGAGGGCCTGCTTAAGCTGATGATGCTGGAACAGTTCTATGAAGCGTGCCTGCCCATCCTGAGGCTGTGGTTCAAGGACCGGAAGCCAGAGAACCCGCGGCAGGCTGGGAAGCTAGCGGACGAATTCACAGAGAGCTGGTCTGGGTGTGAAGGAGAGTCCCGGAGAGAAAGGGAATCGTGCAGAGACGGTTCTCAGCTGAGGAACAGAGAAAATCACCTATGAGGCGAGCCCAAGAGACAAGGACCAACCGTCCGCGCCCCAGAGAAACAGCCAGGGCCCGAAGGGACACGCAGGTCCTAACTTGCCATCGCTGCGGGCAAAGAGGCCACAAGAGGGCTCAGTGCACCAGGCACCAGGACAGGTCCCACGACCTGAGACTTTCCAGGGTTAACGGGAGGCGGGTGAGGGGACCCTTGGACTTACTAAGAGATGAGTGGGAGGGGAAGGCCTCTCCGGAGGGTGAGCCGGTGGTGGACTACGTCCTGGCTTTCTGGGAAAGACTTGCTAAGCTCATGGGCCTGGCCAGAGAGAACCTGAGCAGGGCCCAAAGGAAGCAGAAGGTCTGGTATGACTGCAATGGCTGGGCCTGCACCTATGCTCCCGGGGACCAAGTCATGGTCCTAATCCCCGTGCGGAAGAACAAGCTGCAAGCAGCCTGGGACGACCCGTTCAAGGTTGTTAAGCAGCTGAATGAGGTGAACTATGTGGTGGAGCTGACTGGCTGGACGTGCGGCCAGCAGGTGTATCATGTTAACATGATGAAGCCGTATTGGGGCCGGGAGAACTTAGTGCTGGCCGTGTGCAGGCCCTGGGAGGAGCAGGGGGAGGATCTCCTGGTGGGTCTGTTCCCTGGGACTGGAGCAGACTCTTCACTGGAGTCAATTTCCCACTTGGACCAGCTCACCCCAGCCCAGCAGGCCGAGATCAGAGAGGTGCTGCGCTCCCGCCAGCAGCTGTTCTCCGACAAGTTTGGTCTCACCAACCTGGCTGTCCACTGGGTAGAGACGGGTACCCACCCTCTGTTGCGCTGCTCCCCGTTCAGGGTCACGGGGGAGACGGCCCAGGACTTGGAGAGAGAGGTCCGGGACATGCTGGCATTAGGGGTGATCCAGCCATCTTCCAGACCCTGGGCCTCTCCGGTAGTTCTGGTCCCCAAGAAGGACGGGATGATCCAGTTCTGCATGGACTATCGGACGCTCAGTGCCATCACGGTGTCTGACGCATACCCCATGCCTAAGCCTGACGAACTCCTGGACAAGCTGGGGGGATCTCGCTACCTGACCACCCTCGACCTCACCAAGGGCTACTGGCAGGTGCCGCTAGATCCTGAGGCCAAGCTGAAATTGGCATTTATCACTCCGGTGGGGCTCTACGAGTTCCTGGTCCTGCACTTCGGCCTCAAGGGGGCACCGGCCACCTTCCAGCGTCTGGTGGACCAGCTGTTGCGGGGAATGGAGAATTTTGCCCTAGCGTACATCGATGATATTTGTGTCTTTAGCCAGACCTGGGAGGACCACGTGTCCCAGGTCACTCAGGTGCTGGACCAGCTGCAGGGGGCTGGCCTGACTGTAAAGGCTGGGAAGTACAAAGTCGGGATGGCCGAGGTGACCTACCTGGGCCATAAGGTGGAGAGTGGCAGCTTGAAGCCAGAGCTGGCCAAAGTGGAGGCCATCAGAGACTGGCCTGTTTCCCAGACCAAGAAGCAGGTTCAGACTTTCATTGGGATGGCAGGGTATTACTGGAGGTTTGTGCCCAACTTTCAGCTCCATCACTGCCCCAATCATGGAGCTGTGCAGAAAGGGGAGGCCCGACAGGGTGGTCTGGACAGAGCAGTTCCAGGGGGCTCTCTGCGCACTGAAGGAGGCCCTGGTCAAGGCCCCAATGTTGGTAAACCCGGACTTCAACGAGCCCTTTACCGTGTTTACCGATGCCTCGGACATTGGGCTGGGGGTGGTGCTGATGCAGGTGGACGAGAAGGGGGAGTGACACCCCATTGTGTACCTGAGCAGGAAGCTGCTGCCCTGGGAACAGAGCTACACGGCCATAGAGAAGGAGTGCCTGGTGATGGTGTGGGCCCTTCAAAAGCTGCAGCTGTACCTGTTTGGCCGGCATTTCACGGTGTAACAGACCACTGCCCCCTGACCTGGCTGCACCAGATGAAGGGGACCAACGCCAAGCTGCTGAGGTGGAGCCTGCTCCTGCAGGACTACAACATGAAAGTGATCCACGTCAAGGGGAACACCAACATCATCGCCGACGTGCTATTCCATTGTGGGGGGCCCGAACTTCCCCAGGCCACAGACAGAATGGCCCCGCTCAGTTCACTCTCAGAGGGGGGAGAGATGTGATGTAGTGTCAGTACCTTGCTGGTTGCTGTGCTTGGGCTGTGGGCTGTAGATGACCCCAACTGGCCTCTGTCTGTAAGCACTGCCCAGCGGGGAGCATCTTGAGGGCCCCATGTCAGTGACCAAACCGGTTCTACCAGTTAAGGGAGGGATGGAACAAAAGAAGTGAGTGTTGGGGAAAGGGTCAGTTCCTGGCGGGGAACCATGAAGGGAACAGCCTTAGCTGAGGCCTGAGGGTCTAGGGGTGACAATGGACCCCCTAATCCAAAGGGTCTGAGGCATCCTGGCTCTAACTCCTGAAACTACATCACGTCTATGCTGTGCTGTATCCCGGAGCAGCAATAAACCCTCTCAATTCTACTGTCTGGTGAAGTCTATTCTTGCTGCTACGGGGGTGCAGGATCGAGGGAACCCCGATGCCTTGTCACACATGCCTACAGAAACCTTTCTTGTTACCCTTCACATCTCTTGCTAGCTGCAATTCCAGTTGCGCTTTCGCCTTCCTAATAACTCCCCTGCATTCTTGAGCAATATGTTTATATTCCTTCCTAGTCGTCTGTCGAAGTTTCCACTTCTTGTAAGCTTCCTTTTTGTGTTTAAGCTCACCAAGGATTTCCCCAGTAAGCCAATCTGGTCGCCTACCATATTTGCTTTTCTTACTGCGCATCGTGATGGTTTATTCCTGTGCCTTTAATAAGGCTTCCTTAAAATACTGCCAGCTCTCCTGGACTCCTTTCCCCTTCATGTTAGCATCCCAGGGAATCCTGCCCATCAGTTCTCTGAGGGAGTCAAAGTCTGCTTTTCTGAAGTCCAGGGTGTGTATTTTGCTGCTCTCCTTTCTTCCTTTGGTCAGGATCCTGAAATCTACCATCTCATGATCACTGCTTCCCAGGTTGTCGCCCACCTCTACTTCCCCTACTAGTCCCTCCCAGTTTGTGAGCAGCAGGTCAAGCTGCGCATGACCCCTGGTCGGTTCCTTCAGCACTTGTACCAGGAAGTTAACCCCAACATTCTCCAAAAACTTCCTGGATTGTATGTGTACTTCTGAGAACCAGGGCCTGTGATCTGGAAGCTTCTCTCAGTTGTCTGAAGAAAGTCCCGTCTACCTCATCCACCGGATCCGGTGGTCTATAGCACACACCAACTACAACATCATCCCTGTTGCTTCCACTTCTAAACTTAACCCATAGACTCTCAACAGGCTTTTCTCCCTCTATATACTGGAGCTCTGAGCAGTCATACTGCTCTCTTACATACAGTGCAACTCCTCCTCCTTTTCTCCTCCGCCTGTTCTTCCTGAACAGTTTATACCCTTCCATGACAGTGCTCCAGTCATGCGAGTCATCCCACCAAGTCTCCATTATTCCAATCAAATCATAGTTCTTTGACTGGGCCAGGGCTTCTAATTCTTCCTGTTTGTTTCCCAGGCTTCTTGCATTCGTGTACAAACACCTTAGATAACCAGTTGATTGCCCTACCTTCTCCATTCGAATCAGGGGTCCTCCTTTGTTGCTCGTTCCTCCTTTTGTTTCTTCCTGGTATCCGACTTTCCCACTTACTTCAGGGCTTTGGTCACCATCCCCCAATGAACCTAGTTTAGAGCCCTCCTCACTACATTTGCAAGCCTGCCCGCGAAGATGCTCTTTCCTCTCTTGGTTAGGTGTTTCCCATTTCTTCCTAGCAATCCTTGTGCCCAGAAAACGAGTCCTATGGTTGAAGAAACCAAAGCCCTCTCTCCGACACCACCTGCACAAGCATGCATTTACTTCCTCGATTTGACGATCCCTACCTGGACCTTTTCCTTCAACAGGAAGGATGGACGAGAACACCACTTGCACTTCAAATTCCTTGATCCTTCTTCCCAGCGCTACATAATCTGTAGTGACCCACTCAAGGTCATTCATAGTTCCCATGTGGAGAAGCAGGAAGGGGTAGCGATCTGAAGGTTTGAACAGTTTTGGAAGAGTCTTGGTCACATCCTGAATTCAAGCACACTTCTCAAGATTGCAGGTCTGGACGGCAGAAGAATGACTCAGTCCCTCTAAGGAGGGAGTCCCTGACCACCACCATCCGTCTTCTTGTTTTGGGACTTCTTTCAGCTGTAACTGCTCCCCTAGTTCAGCGTTACTTTCCTTGTCTTTCAGGGGTCGTTGCTGCCATGATAAGAGAGGGGATAGTATTTTAGGGAGTCTGTTCTCCTTTCTTATAGCTTTTTCTTTTTTTTTAAAGTCACCTCCAGCTGAGCTCCAGGTGACAGAAAACCTGTTTGGATGGGAACCTCAAGCTGGTCCTTTGTCAAAATGTAATTTTCATGTACATCCTCTTTCCTGCCACTTAGCCAGGTGATGGTCCATTTGTTCCTGTTGACATCTAGCTGAGGCATCAGTTTCCCTTTTGTCTCTGAGGAATTAGGTTGTGATTTTTTTTCCAAATTTGGAACATGTCTCAAAAACATCATATAGTAGAATCTCATGACATTGTTGTTACATGCACTTTAATAGGACAATAATCATCAGCAAATTGTGCATTTTCAAAGGACACCTCACAAGGTATACCTTTTACAACAATATCATAGTATTTGCAAAGGGTGAATGTAGGAGGACAAACTGCAACTCGAGTGACTGCTGGCTGTTACTGAGTGGCTGGCAGCTGGGAGCCAGAGTGGTCGGACCAGATCAGGAAGGTGGGGCAGAGTAAACCTCAGACTAGACTCAGGAAGGGGTGGAGGAGACCAGAGCCACAGGGAGGCTAGTTAATGACAATCTGATTGAAGCGCCTGCCTGGGGTTGTAATGAAGTCCCTGCTTATGGTGGGTGGGACTTTGGGGACTTGTGCCCAGTTGGATGGCATTCGTCCTGCAGATCCTCTGCTAGGCAGTGGGACAGTAGCTCTGCTCTGCCAGACAAACCAGGCTGGAACTCAGCACGCAGCAATGCAGGCCCACCTCCTCCTGCTCTGTTTGTGCCAGCACAGTCTGTGCTGCCCCCAAGCCCTGAGTGTAGCTGGGACTGTGCCTCCCTAAATACCTGTAGAGAGGGAGCTTGGGTCACACCCTTCCCCTGGACACTTCCTATTGGCTAGCTGAGACAGCTCCTCACATCTGTGGCTCCCATTTTCAGCACCTAACTCTCCCTAGGGAGCATTTGAAGTGCCTGAACCAAATGGGGCTGTGAGCTACACAAGGACAGCATGCCTAAATGGTTGATATGGCACCAATGAGCACAGGTGCTGGCTTCCTCCAGGCCCTGGAGGTGCTCAAAGCCCCACTCCTCCTCTAGATGAAAGCCCCTGCATTGGGCTGCATTAAGGCATGTTGAGATAAACTCAGCCTGTGGAAAGGCATTTGGCTCAGTCCCACACAACAGCCCTGTGGAGGCATTGCAGCATGCACAAGGTTAATAGGTCCCAGCTGGTCCTGGAGCTCCTTGGGGGCAGAGTATACAAGGAAGAGGAAGGACAAGATACCTCCTCCTCACGGGGCTGGTTGAAGCCTCTGCATGTTCTCCCCAGTCTTTTCAGTTGATTTACTTTGTAGGTGTTGGGTTAAAAAGGAAGTCTCAGCCAAGGCTGTAAAAGCATGGAGGGCAGGTTCCACTGGGGCTTGTTGAACTACTTCCATTGCCTGCTGGGGGAACCCAGCTTGGTAGCTTGAGAGCTTTTCCAGGAAATCTTATTGTGGCTGCTAACGCTGAGTGCTAACGTGGGCACCGAGCCAGCGGCCAGGCCCTTGGCTTGTGGCCGTGCCACACGTGGATTAACAAGGTAGAATGATATCAAATTAACATGGCCCGTGATGAGGGGATTAAACGCCAGCTGGCAGGTAGGGCTCCAAATGGAACTGTGACCGAGGACTCATCATCAAGTGGGTGCATTTCCAGGGGTCCCACAGGGCTCAGGTCTTGCCCTGTGCTACTTAACATGTGAACATACAGTCATCACTGCTAACATTTGCAAATGATCCAAAAATGGAGGAGGTGATAAATAATGAAGGGACCAGATCACTGATCAAATGCTCTGAGTCACTTGGTAAATGGGGGATAAGGAAACAATGTGCATTTTAATAGAGCTAGGAACACAGACAGCAGGCTCCATCTTGGGAAGCAGCAATTCTGAAAAAGACTCAGGGTGATGGTGGATACCAAGCTGAATACGAGCTGCCTGTGTGACGCCATGACCAAAAGCGCTCTTGTGATCCTGGGATGTATAGGCACCAACTTCCACTGTAATCATCCCCACCTGACTCCACCCCTTCCATCAAACACCTGCCCCTACCCTGCCTTTTTCTGCCCTTGTCCCACCTCCACTTCTCCCGTTCCTCCAATCACCTGCCCCTCCCCACCTCTTCCTGCCCCTCTACCATCCCCGCTCTGCCCCTTGATCCAAACACACACCCTTATCCCTCCTCTTCCTGCCTCTCTCCCACTTCCATTCCATCCCTTCCATCCCTTACTTCAAACACCCGACTGCGCCCTGCCTCTTCCTGTCCCTCTTACTGTTATACTTATATGAAGCACACAGAATTGTATAGGGGGAAAAGGCAATATGCCTCGTTTATTGAAAATACAATGGCAAAGCAGTTAGCATATGACAGACATACACACACACACTCTTGCTGCTGATGGTATAGTTACTGCTGCCTGGTGGCCAGCTAAGCTAAGTGTGAGGGAGGAAACAGATTCACTTCGGCCCGGACTGAGGTTCCAGTCTGATAATGGCAGGACGAACCCAGCTCTTATGGGAAAGCAGTCCTTCTTTTATAATGGTCCTTTTTTATTAGAATTCGTGTGTTTTACATTGTTGTGCTGTTAGAACATAAGAACGGCCATACTGGGTCAGATCAAAGGTCCATCAAGCCCAGTATCCTGTCTTCCAACAGTAGCCAATGCCAGAGGGAGTGAACAGGAACAGGTAACCATGAAGTGATCCCTCTCCTGTCATCCGTTTCCAGCCCCTGACAAAAAGAGGCTAGAGACACCTTTCCTACCCATTTTGGCTAATAAGTATTGATAGAACTAACCTTCATGAATTTATCTAGTTCTTTCTTGAACCCAGTTAGTCTATGTTTGCACAGCAGCGTTATTTCGGAATAACTAATGTTATTCCGAAATAATATACATCTACACTACAAGCAGTTATTGCAACATAATGTCAAAATAATCTTGAGCTGGAGGACTGCTTACTCCGACTCCTGTAACCCTCATCTTATGAGGAGTGAGGGAAGTCGAAGGAAGAGTACTCTTCCTCGGACTTCCTGCTGTGTAGACAGTACCAAAAGTCGAAATAAGCTATTTTGACTTATGCTATGCAATTGACGTAGCTCAAGTTGCGTAGCTTATTTTGGCTTTAGCCCTACTGTGTAGACCTGCCCAAAAAGTCCTGATCTTCACAACCTCCTCTGGCAAGGAATTCCACAGGTTGACTTTGCAATGCGTGAAGAAAAACTTTCTTTTGTTTGTTTTAAACCTGCTGCCTATTAATTTCATTTGGTGACCCCTGGTTCTTATGTTATGGGAACAAGTAAATAACTTGTTCTTATTAACTTTCTCCATACCAGTCATAATTTTATAGACCTCTATCATAGCCCCCCTTCGTCCCCTCTTTTCTAAGATGAAAAATCCCAGTCTTTTAGCACCCGTTCCAAACCCCTAATCATTTTGTTGCCCTTTTCCAATGCCAGCATAGCTTTTTTGAGGTGATGCTTACAGGAGTTGGAGTAAGCATATCTATGTGCAGAATTCAAGATGTGGGTGTACCATAGTTTTATATAGAGGCAATAAGATATTCTCTGTCTTTATTCTCTATCCCTTTTTTAATAATTCCTAACATTGTTTGCTTTTTTAACTGTCACTGCACAGTTTTTGGAGAACTATCCACAATGACGCCAACATCTCTCTCTTGAGTGGTTAGAGCTAAATTAGTCCCCATCATTTTGTATGTGTAGTTGGGATTATTTTTTCCAATGTGCATTACTTCATATTTATCAACATTAAAATTCATTTGCCATTTTGTTGCCCAATCACCTAGTTTCATGAGGTCCTTTTGAAGCTCTTCACAGTCTGCTTTGGTCTAACTACCTTGAGCAGTTTAGTATCCCCTGCAAATGTTGCCACCTCACTGTTTACCCCTTTCTCCAGTTCATTTATAAATAGGTTAAATAGGATTGGTACCAGGATGGACCCCTGGGGAACACCACTAGTTATCTCTCTCCAATCTGAAAACTGTCCATTTGTTCTAACCCTTTGTTTTCTGTCCTTTAACCAATTATCAGTGTATGAGAGGACCTTGCCTCTTATCCCATGACAACTTACTTTACTTAAGAGCTTTGGTGAGGGACCTTGTATTAGGCTTTCTGGATATCTAAATATACTATATCCACTGGATCCCCCTTATCCACATGCTTGGTGACCCCCTTAAAGAACTCTAGTAGATTAGTAAGGCAGGTTTTCCCTTTACAGAATACATGCTGACTTTTCCCTAACAAATTATGTTCATCTATGTGTCCGACAATTCAATTCTTAGCTATAGTTTCAACTAATTTGCCTGGTACTGACTTTAGACTTACTGGTCTTTAATTGCCTCTAGAGCCCTTTTTAAATTTTTTTTTTGGATGTCTGTATGTTACCCCAGTTGTTTTTCTTGCTTTTTTTTTTTTCTTGCCATGCAAAGCTGGTTTGGATTCTCAGTGTCCCAGTTCATCAATTTGCCCTTTTTTGTTATGCCTTTTAGTCCATTGTTGTTTAGTATCCCTGGTTTAATGGTGGCCTTTTTTAAAATATTTTTTTACTTTTACATATAACAAAAACAAGCACAAGGGTTACAAGCAAATTTTTTTAAAAAAAGCAAATTATTATATGTTTTTACTATATTATAATATCTACTTAAAAACTAAAAACAAAATAACCATTATACTTTTACTGTATTATAACATTTACTTTAAAACTAAAAACAAAATAACTATAAAAGTTAAATCTATTTTTATAATAATTTTAAATTAAAATAATTTTAAAAGCACATTTAAGTTTTACATTAAAACTTAAATGCTTAAAATATCACTAAAATAAGAAATAGGATTTTTTACTACATTATACCCCACTCCACCCCTTCCTCCAAACACATGCCCCTGTGGAAGAAAACATTGTCCTCACTCTGCGTTTGTAAGCAACAAGTAGCCAGAGGCAGTTTTATTACAAGCTGCAGCAAGGGAAAAACTGATTCGGACGGGGGGTGGGGGGGAAGAGGATAGCCCCACCAGGCAGATCTTTGAATACAAGCAATTATGAAGCAGTTTATATACTGCCCATTAGATATAACAACAATAACAATTAGTCTCCTTCCCACTACAAACACCAATGGCTAACAGTTATTTTAGTTCCACCCAGATGCCCCTTATCTCAAGGTCCCTGCCAGAGTCAGCATTCTATCCAACTACCTCTGTCCCACCCCCACTCCACCCTTTCCTCCAAACACCTGCCCCACCCCACCTCTTCCCTTCTCCCACCCCCACTCCACCCCTTCCTTCAAACACCCACCCTACCTTTTCATTCCCTTTCCCACCCCCACTCCACCCCTTCCCCAAGCCTCTCCTCCCACCCTGCCTCTTTCCCACCCCCTCCCCTCAGTACTCTGCACCCTCACTCTTTCCCCTCTCTCCCAGAGCATCTGTATGCCACAAAACAGCTGTTTCTGGCCTTCAAAGCGGGCCTTTCTATATAAATGATATCCAGAACAGTCACTATAAATGAAGCTGTAGGGCAGCTTTTCTTGCGGCCACAGCCAACCTTGCAGTTGTTATACAGTGTGGGGGCAGAGCAGTGTGAGGGCCCCTTCCCCTCCCAACATGCTCTCTAATGTTTCCCATGTATGTGTGGTGCACCAATATGGAGGGGATATGTGACACGTCACCTCTATATCAGTGTACATAACAAAATTCATGTGGCCGGGGTGGGGCCAAAGGGCTTGGAGTGTGGGAGGGCGGTGAGTGCTGAGGAAGGGGAATGGGAGGGGATGCAGGCTGCAGCTGGGGGTGTGGGCTCTGTGGTGGGGACGGGGAAGAGGGCTCAGGGCTGGGGCAGAGGATTGAGGTGAGGGGTGTACAGTGTCAGGGATGAGGGGTTTGGGATGCAGGCTGCCCAGGGGCTATCGCAAGGAGAGAGGACTCCCCCCAGCTCCTGGGCTTTGGGGGAGAGATGCCTCTCCCCACTGCAACAGCTCGGGGGCTGGGTTGGAGGCAGGGGAAGGGCACCTTTCCCCTGGTCATGGCAGGGCTGGACCAGGACTTTGAAGGGGAGGGGTGCCTGTCCCCTGGTTGCAGCAAGGCTGGGTTTGGGCCATGGGAGGGGTGCCTGTCCCCTGGTCGCAGCAAGGCTGGGTTCGGGCCAGGAGAGGGGTGCCTGTCCCCAGTGATGGCAAGGCTGGGCTAGGCAGGTTCCCTGAGTGCTTGCGTGGCACTTAATAGGTTGCAGTCATGCAGCTTACTGGGAACTTGGTGCTCCTGGATGCACCATCTGGGTGTTGGTTGCTGGAGCTGCCAGCAGGGGTTGGCCCCTTGTCGCCTTTTGCCTGCCAGACACAGCTGGGGCACAACGCTGGCGAACGCGACAGCTGGTGAGTGGGGCTCGGGCTTTGGGCTTCAGCCCTGAAGTGGCAGGGCAGCAAGCTCTGGCTATGCAGCAGAGGGCCCCAGGCATCAGCCATGTGGCTTCAGCCTGCTGCCTCCCTTTAAACCCCATCCAGGGTTTAATCTGCCCTCAAGCTTGTAGGAGCTGAGTGAGGCTGCTGTGTGGTTGTCACTAGCACTTCTCACTGCTGGGCTGTTAGCCACACATACATTGCAAGACTTGGACATGTGCGTGTACATATTTAATGTTTTTCAAAAGCTAATTAAGTATTTTATGGGAAAGTGTGAAAGCAGCTTCCAGCCAGAGCTGCTGCTGAGGTCACCAAATCATTTGTCCTAAGAACCCTGCTCTAGGGAGAAGCTGGATTGTGGGCTGTGGCTATAATGCAAGGAGCCCTGTGGCCGACCCATGTGAGGTGAGGTAGGCTCATGGGATTTAGACTGTGAGGTTGGAAAACGGCAGCGCTGACATGGTTTGAGTTGGTTTCTGGCTCCATTGCACTGTTTTGCAGAGAACCATGCTGAGGGACAGTACTGATGCTGCCACGCATTTACTCCTTGCTGCTTGTGTCAGCCATTCCATGGCTTTGCCCAGCCCTTAATTACTCATATCGTCCTGTAGCCTTTTCCAGCTGCTGGCATAGCAGTATTTCCTCAGCCCGCCAGCCTTGCTCCATATAGTGGGCAGGGGTAATGGGAGGAGAGGAGGTAGGGCAGGCTCAGAATGTCTCACTCTTTTGTTCTTATGGTGTAGCTCAGGGGTGGCCAAAATAGTGGTGGATACAGCACAAAGAGCTCAGGGAAAGAAGTTGTTGAGCGAAAAAAAACAAA
This sequence comes from Rafetus swinhoei, assembly GCA_019425775.1. Classification (NCBI taxonomy): domain Eukaryota; kingdom Metazoa; phylum Chordata; order Testudines; family Trionychidae; genus Rafetus; species Rafetus swinhoei. Next base: position 36,167 of record CM033435.1, on the reverse strand, counting down.
AAAAACCCCCACGCTGCCCCTTTAACAGCTGCGTGTGACCCAAGCAGGCTTCCGTAGGCCACAGCGTCAGATCTCGCTGCCCCAGGCTGCGCCCTGACCAGACAAGGAAAAAAGATCAGAGCAGGGAAACGCAGAACAGCTGCAGGTGCGGAAGCCGAGCCGCAGGTGCGAGAGCCGCAATTTTTCCTTTGAAGAGCCACATGCAGCTCACGAGCCACAGGTTGGCCACCCCTGGTGTAGCTGCTGCTGTTTTAGGAACAATCAGGTGATTGCAGAGCCAGCCTGGCTGCCCCCATGGAACCAACGTTATGGCATGCTTAGAGCTAGTGCCAGCACAGGCGGGATGCAGGCAGGCCCAGAGCTGCAGCAGAGTTACCAGGAGCTGGCCCCAGACAATGCTGACACCACACACCTGATGCAGCAGTCTCATCCCCTTCTTTTCTTTGCCATCACAGCGGTGTCGGCATTTGGCAAGAAATTCACATCGTTCTGGTGAGCAACTGCCGCAAGGTGAGTCACATTCAGCTGCCTCTACACTCTGCCCCATGGCCATGTTGACATGCCATCCCCTCGCCACCCCATGGCTGCCCTGACATGCCATCCCTCGCCACCCCCCACCTTTCTCCTGCCCAGTAATTCAGCTGCTATATGCTGACTGCACCTCCCAGCTCATGCCGCCATCGCTGTGCCAGGCAGAGCCTCCTCTATTCCTGTGGTACCACCTGGAGGTGCCTGTCATTAGCTGCCAGTCCCGTTTCTGCTCTAACCCCCCTCATCCCCAACAGGAGGCTGGGAAAGCAGGGGAAAAACCTATGAAGAAACCAGTGAATTCAGCAGGCAGCGTTGGACTCTGGGTATAACAGTGAGTGTCACTGGGGACATGGCTGCGAGTGGGTCTGTGGGGGGTACAACCATAAGGGGATCTCCTGGGAACAAGGCCGCAAACAGGTCTGTTGGGGGATAGAGATATGAGGGGCTGTGTTGGGGGGTAGGGATATGAGGGAGTCTGCTGGGAGTCTAGAACCAAGGGGTTTAGTGGGGGCACAGCCAAGAGGAGGTCTGCTAGGGGTATAGACATGAGGGTGTCGGTACGGACACAAGGAGAACTACAGCCACTAGGGAGACTGCTAGGGATACAGACATGAGGGAGTCTGGGGGTACAGCCACAAGGCGAACTGCTGCTTTTGGCTGTTTGCAGATTGGATTATGTGGAAATTTAGTGTTCCTGAAATAAATGCCTATGGGCAGGGTCAGGTAGACAGTAAACTTGGTCCCCTAGCTCTGCCAGTCCCCCTCAAACACTCACCCTGCAGCCCCCTGCTAGCTGAGCCCTGGGGTCCCTGCTCCCTTAGCTCTGCCAGTGCCCGTCAGTCTCTACCCGCTGTCCCTGGACAGAGTGTGCCCTTGTTAAAGCTGCGTGCAGGTTGGTGCTGGTACCAGAGCCACATGTCAGCCGCCTCAGGGAGTTGGAGAGCAAAATGACTGAGCGCTGAGAAGGCACAGGGTCGTGGTGGGACCTGTGTGCGGGGTTATGCAGCAGCAAAGGTGACTGGTACAGGACAGTACCCCATGGCTGGGAGTGGACGAGCCATTTGAGAACCCCCTGTCTCAATGAGAAAAACAAAATGAGGGAGCGGCTGGGCCTCACTACCTTCCCTAGGAATCACACCCTGCCCCAGCCCATCTGCTGGGCGTGGCAGCCTGGTAGCCTCTGCCAGGATAGCAGGGGAGCCAGAGCTGTGCTGCTTCTGCCAGGCTGGCTCTCCTCACAAGCAGTGACCCTGCACAGGGGCAGGCTGGGATGCATGGACCCTAAGAGATAGGAGTGAGAGACAGGATTGCCCAGGGCACATGACCAGCAAGCCACTGGGCTACGGAGCCCCGGCAGTGTGTGGCCCTACTGGAAAGGCTCCCTTGCTGGCTGGCCATCTTCCCCCACAGAGTTGAGCCACCACAGTTTAGCACCCATCTGCCAGCCCTTTATCAAGGGAGACAGGACTGACGGATGTTGTGGCTGGCCAATCACAATGCACCGAGGCAACATCTCCTGCTGGAAGCATCACTTGCAGCTTGAATGTCGCTGGGCTGCTGAGCACCTGCCTGGCAATGGCACCCGAGTGCAAACGCTGTGGCAGGAAAGCTGCAGGGGCCGGGCCTGGCTGCAGTGCTGATTTGCAGAGAGGGAAATGCACAGCTCGGTGCCCAGATTTAAACTAAGGCCCCCTGGGGCTGAGCAAGAACTAATCGGCCGTCTACTTGATTGTAAGCAGGCATCAGACTCCTCCCATTGGCCACTGGCTACATGGGCTGTCCCCAGGTCAGAGGGATGTGCATGCCAGGACGGGCAGCTCAGCCTGGCCCAGCCCATGTGAGAGCATCAGGGCATCTGTGGTGCCAGGGCACGCCTAGCCCCATGGCTGTGATCACTGCAGGTCAAGGGGGCATTGATTGCTCATCTTCATCTGCAAAGCAGCCCTATCAGCTGGCCTGATGCAGCATAGCTCATAGCTGCTCTCCAGAGGTCAAATGAATGCTGCTGACCCCATCATGCTGCCCCTCATGGTGCTAGTGCAGCTCTGTGTTTACATGGCTGGGCCCCTCTCACATAGGGAGGACCAATGGCCTGTCCGCAGCAGATGCCCAGCCCAAAGCCCCTTTCCTGTTCTCTCCTATTTCCTTGTTGTCGAGAAGTCACAGCAGGGCCTGCATGCTTTTTGGTTTGGGGGAAAAACCATTGAACATGGCTAAGCTCAGGAAAGCGGGTAGCTTCTCAGCCCTGCTTTGCCAGCATGTGCCAGTGCTGCATGAGCCAGCCCTGTGTCTGGGCATTGGTATGGGCACCCCAGGCCAAGGGTAGTGTGCTGGGAAAGGTCGGCTACTCTGAGATGCCTCTCTCAAGCCTCCTCGCGACTCTGCCATTGCTTGGGAGGATCTGTGTAAGAGTCAGCTGCCAGTCCCGTTTCTCTCCTGTTGTTTTCATGCTGCTTCTGTTTTCAATGTGAAAACAGGGACGCAGCCTCCACATGCCCCAAAGCCAGCAGGACATTTCCAGGGGAGCTCTTCCAGCTCTGGAGATGGTAGAAATCAAAGGGCAGAAGTTCCTGCCAACATTGCTTTTTATGTGCATTGCGGGAGCACTTGGAGCTCAGTCATGGACCAGGGCCCATTGCGCCAGGTGCGCACATATCATTGCCAATGATCTTTCTCTCTCTTTCTGTCTCTCATTAAGCTTTTGAAACCAGGTAAACCACTAGGCTGCTTCATCGATTGTAAGGCCTGAAGGGCCCAGCATGACCTGCAAGGCCGAAGACAGGATGTTGGGTCTCACTGGGCTGACCTGGCCTTTACCCATAGCACGCTCCTTCAGAGCCTTGGAAGCAGCACTGCAAGAGGGTGTGGGGAGCGACCTCTTCTCAGCTCTGGGCCCCATCTGGAGCAAGCCACAGGAAGACACGCCTAGTGCTCAGGCATTGTGTCCATTGGAACATGGACACAACACAGGCCTCATGGAGGTGGGCTTTGCCCTGCTCTCAGAGGATGCTTCTGAGCTGTCCCAGGACTGCTTCCTTCTGTGGTCTCCTTGCGCTTGGGGCCTGAGTGGGGAACCCCTGGCCCTTTCTTGAGATTATACACAGAGTTGAATCTCACCGAATCATTACTCTAGTGTCTTCATAGGTTTTTCCCTCTCTGAGACATGTACTTGTCGAAGGCTGGCAACTGAAGGCTCCAATCTCCTTCACATTCCAGTTTTCCCCATCGGCCCTTCTGCATGTACAGTGTCCCTGTACTCTTACCACCTTTGCGACAGAAAAGGTTCCACACCCCTGTCTGGGGGACTGGGAGAACTTCAATTAGGACCTAACACTGTTTCCTTACTGAAATACGAGGCCATAGGAATCTGAAAGGCAGTGCATAAACTGGCTGACTTTTCCTGAAGTGCATACCGGCCAGGCATGTCTCTCAGCCACCCCAAAGCCATCCTGAAGCCATGCTAAAGCATTCAAATGGCAGTGGTAACGACGCATGTTGTTTTACGGAGGCCTGGGTATTATTTTTATTTCCAGAACAGCCTTAATCATTCCATTTTGATTTACGTCTATACCTCATCAACTCCTGGGGGTTAGTGGGGGGGCTTGTTTCTTTTGGGTTTACTTTACTTTGTGCTGGATTTTCTTTTCTTTCTGCTTTGTGCTGAGTTAGCACCCAGGCTGCTGTCTGTAGAAGCAATAGAGTCCAGAAGGCTATAAAGAGCACAAGGTCAGGAGAGCACTGCCTCTGCCATTCTCCTTCTTATTACTGTGCAATTCAAGTCCTTAAGCCATTGCTGGTGGGCATGTTCAGAAGGCTGGAGGAGCCACTCACAGCAAAACATTTAACCTGCCAGACTGAAGCTCCTCAGTCTGTAACCGGAGAGAGCAGAAGAAAACCAAATGGAAAGCTTGGTTCACTGCAGTGAGATCAGCAGGTGTACAAATGCTCTGGTTTTCATTTGTTTGTGTTGTCAGGTTCCTGCCAGTCTCTCTCGTTCATGCTGAGCATGCTCCAAACAACAGTTCATTGGTGTGATCCATAGGAGCTTCCATCCACCTTGGGTAACCACGAGCGAGTCTATTGTCTAATGTTCTATGCAATGAAATACAAAGTTGAACAAATCCTGTGAATATTTAATAAGTTCAATGCTCTGTATAAGGATTTAATTGCAACTGTGCTATTGACACTGGCTAGAGCTCTGTATAGGAAACACCCATGTGTATGACATTTCAATAAGTGGCATGTTTGACCCCTTGAGGGACATGTTGCCAAAGGGGAGCCATGTGGCCTGTGACTGTCCTGTAGTGGAGCATGGCTTGCTACTTTACTGCACGCTTTCATCTACGTTTAACGCTTGCGATTCTTTGCCTGGAGGATTTTTTTCTCACTGGTTCATCTTTGATGTTGAATGCTAGTTGCAGATTTGTGCACTTGTTATTGACGGCACAGCCCCAATGTGAAGCAGAACATTGTGCAATTGATGTGTCAGAGCCCTCTGCCTCTCCCATGCAGTAACTACCAATGTCCAATACACAGCATCACCGGGGTCCCTGAGGTAGCCCTTTGGTCAGCCCTGACCCATCCCAGAATAGATAAGGGGTAAGGAGGTGAGGCCACTAGTCAGCTGAGCAGGGCAGCTGGAACAGTTCTGGAAGTTGGTTTTAGAATTTCTGCACAGAACCCCTCCGATTTCTCCTGCTTTGTGCAGCTGAGAGGTCTTTTGGTGTCAGCTCATAGTGGCGCCCTTCGAGTGCAGTACTACCAGAGACTGAAGAGCCTGGAACAATGGGCCCAGGAATCCATGGGGAGGGAACTGAGTGTGGCCCAATGATAGCCCTCTGTTCACGCAAGCTTAGATGAAGCTTGAAAAGCCATTTCAGGTGTGAGGACATTGTAGTGAGATAGGACCAGACCTCCTGGGCAGTGGGAGCCTGTGGGGATTGAGCAAGACGTGGAGGTTGCCACCACAACACTCACTTTGCAGGGTGCAGCAAGTAGGCTGTGCCAAGGTGGTGAGTGATCAGGCCAGCCAACACCCTGCTGCCTCTGCTCAAGGAGCTTGCGCTCCATATTCTGTTCGGGGCTCCCATTCTCTCAGCCGGGGCACCCAAACCCACCCAATCTAGGTGCATGGCAGCAGCCTGCCCAGAGGCCAGCATTCTCTGGGGCAGAACAAAGCCACCGTCCCCTTAGTAGAGAGGTGCCACCGACAGAAACAACAGGGCCCAGCATGTACTGCTCTGCCTTGGCGCTAGAAATGTTGTGTTCATGGGCCATGTTGCCTGGAAGGAGGCAGTTCAGCCATCCTTGCAGAGCAGCGAGTGCCAAGCGATCCCATGGATGGCTCCACGCACAGATGGTTGGAATGGGTCAGGTACCATGGCCAGGGTGGCATCATGTGCATAGGCCAAGAGGAGTGACTGACGCTGGTTGACCTGCCAACCAGAGGGAGCCCAGAGCCCTTTCTGTCACAGAGGGGAGCGCCACATGGTGGTCCAGGCTTGGGAGACCTGTGTAGCAGCTGGGAGGAACCCCAGCCTTGGCAGGCAGCTGCTGAGATCCCAGTCATGAGATCCTTATTCAATAGAGGCCATGGTAGGAAGGGGAACCCCCCCCTTACTGATCTCCTTGGGACCTGGGGGTGTAGCTGATACCTTTGTCTGAGGTTAGGGACATGGAAGGGTGTTGCAGGAGCTGGATGCATATGCAGGCTTAGAGCATGTTCTGCCTGAGCCCAGCACAGGGGTGGGGGAGCTATGGCTGTGGATCCGTGCAGGTCACTGTGGCAGGTCACTGTGGATCTGCGTAGGGCTCCCCACCTGAAGCTCTGGCATGTGGCAGAAGCACTGGGTGGGAAGGTTTGCACCACCTCATCTCCCAGGATAGAGGGCATTCACTCTAGATCTACCCATAACACAGCAAGCCAAGGCTGACCCAGTGCCCAGAGCATCACAGTGGCCAGGGGATGTGAGTCAGTCCCTCTCCAGCTGCACCAGGAGCATGTCCTCTCCCACCTCCTGGGTAGGTACTGCAGCTTAGATGGGAGGCAAACCCAAGCCCCTGACCTGGGCCTGACCCCTTGAGTCTGCCAAAGTGAGGGGACCTAGAGCCCTTGGCTGGGCTGCAGAGTGCAGGGCAGCAGCCCCAGGGTCAGCACTTGGCAGGGTCAGCAGAGGCAATGTGGCACTGCTCACAACTGGGCGGTCACTGCAGGCAGGGCCACATTGCAGTTGACAGGCAGCCAGCTACTCATGGCACTCTGCCAGCAGTGCCAGCTCTGCAAGTGGCCTAACCAAAGGGGATGCAGAACAGAGACACCTGCCTCCCTTAACATCCCGCCCAGCTGGAACATTGCCTGGCCCCTTGGCTGCCAGGCCCTTGCTCACATACTGGTTTGGGTAAAAGAGTGAGCTAGCCCTGGCCACGAGAGCTTTGCTCCTGGGCTCCTAGGCCTTGGCGCCTTCAAAGGGAGCTGTTGTGGCTGCCTTTGCGCCAGGCATCAGGACATTCCAGCAGCAATGCTCCAGGGCCAGCAGGGTGTGTCCCTAATGACAAGTGCATAGTCTGCAGACACCTGCCCTCTGCAGGTTTGCTCAGCTCCCATCATTCCTGGCATGTAAATAGTTGTACAGTGCGGTACTGAGAACAAATGCCAGTGAGGCCATGGAGCGCCGCTCCCCGCCCAGCACATTGGCCACTCACTGTGGTGGGCTTGCTGGGCCAGCCCCTCCCCACACTCGTCCTTGAGGCTTTCTTGTGCAATGGCTTGTGGAGGGGGAGGGGCACTGCAGAAAGTTCAAACAAAGCCCAAATTGCCAGTTGTCAGTGCAATGACCTTGTGAATGGTGTGTAGTCCTGCTGTGCTCTGTGAGACCGTGTGTTCCCCTGTGCCGCCTCCGTGTTGTGACTCCCTCCCAGACCTTGCCCTCCAAGGCATTTCTGTGGGAACAGAATAAAAGGACTTGATAGAAATGGGTGCCGTGACTGGATCTGTACCGAGCAAGACTGCACAGTGAAGCTGTGCTGGGGCTCGCTGAGGAGAGCCGGGCAGCCCAGCAGGTGACAGGCCCTAGCAATTAGCAGCTGGATTGAGCTGAAAGGGCATGGCCAGCAGCACTGAGTCCCCAGAGAGCAAGTCTGGGTTCAGCTGATTTGGGGAAGGGGGGGGAACAGTGGCTTTGCCTCCTAGCACAGCTGTGCTCACTGTGGGCAGATGAGGAGCAAAGATGCCTGCAGCCCTGCACTGCTGAAGCCAAGCTGCAGTCAGAGGCACAGGGACTTCTCAGCTAAGGGGCTGGCTGCCTGGCTGGAGGAGCTGGCTGCCAGGGGTCCCAGGTTTTGGAACTGCTCTGCATGAAGCCAGGCAGGACTCTGATGCAGTATCTCCCCTCAGCCACTTTCACCATGGCAAAAAGCCTCCGGGGTCTGATCTTGGAATGTTCAACCATTCAGTGAGTCCCCTTGGTGGGCTACCTGGGGAAGACACACATGGCCCCAAGGGCCCTTTGCTCTAATCCCCAATCAGGCATGACACTCAGTGAAATAAAGAGCTATGTCTACACTGGCAGCTTCTTGTGCAAGAACTGTTTTGTGGAAGAGTTCTTGCACAAAACGTTTTCCACAAGAGCGCGTCTACACTGGCATGTGCTTTTGCGCAAGAGATGTGCTTTTGCACAAGAGCATCCATGGCAGTGTGGACGCTTTCTTGCACAAGAAAGCTCTGATGGCCATTTTAACCATAGGGACTTCTTGCGCAAGAAATTCATGTTGCCTGTCTACACTGCCCTCTTGAGGAAGAGCTCTTGCGCAAGAGGGCTTATTCCTCATGGGGAGAGGAATAACTCTTCTGAAAGAAGCCGTTTTACAACGCTATACTGTAAATTTACTTGCGCAAGAACACGCGTGCAGTGTAGACAGCAGGCAAGTTTTTGCGCAAGAATGGCTGTTCTTGCGCAAGAAGCTGCCAGTGTAGACATAGCCAAGGTGTTTATTGTTCAACAGAAAAACAGCTGAGAGCAGATCTTGTTAGCACACAAAGCAAGAAGTTGCAGCAAAATCTAGGTTGAGGAATCCAAAGCCCTGGGGTCATCCACTGATTCCCAAACCGGGAAACTGACTAGCCTCTCACAGTCCAGCTTCAGACCCACCCCTTGCCCTTTAAATGCCCTTTGTCTCTTTTCCCAGGCAAAAAGGTCAGCTGGTCTCCACCTCCTGGTTCCAGCTGTCTCAGCCAGTGGCTCCTGGCAGATGGGCCCCTGCCATCAGTTGCCAGGTTACAAAGTGTTCAGCCACTATCTGCGTGCTGGCAACTAATGGCAGCCAGTCTCGCCTTCCCACTTGGCTCAGCAAAAAGTCACACCCCTTGTCCTGCCACCTAGGTATTTGTGTAAAACAGGGGAAACTGAGGCACACACAATATTCATGCAAAACATTAAGAAACAACCCTGCCACTTCATCGCATCTCCCTCCCTTTTGAGACTGAACTGAGAAGGGCACTTGGTCTGTGACCTGGTGAAGTTCAGGCTTCTCTCTGCAATAAAGCATCAGCTAGAACAGGGCTACTGAACTTTGGAAGCTCCGGGGGCCACAGTGATACTCACAGCACATGCTGAGGGCTGCAACTTACGTGTGGTTGCATATACATGCAAATATATATGCAAATAGCTCCTTTCACACTGACAGGCATGAATACAAAGGCAAGACTACACAACACACAGACCCCATTTAAGTCAGTTCTGATGATATTAATAAAATGCAATATTTACCCGATTTCCACCCACATGACAGAACTTTTAATGAGCAATGACAGTCCAGGAATTTAACTACTAAAACACATAGCAACAGAAGGCCGTTATATTGACTACTTTTTTGTTTTGGCTTCACAACAGTCCAGGAATTTAACTACTAAAACACGTCAACCAAAACTGCACCATGGGCTGCATGCGGCCTGCGTGTTGAGTAGCCCTGAGCTAGAACACTGCACTGCTGTTCACATAGATCAGCTCCATGTCATAATCCTGCAGGATGATACTCCAGCTCAGCAGCTTGACATTGGCTCCTTTCCTCTGCTGTAGCCATGGCAGGGCGAATGGTCCATGTAAAATCATAGGTAAGTGATAAACATGGAGACCTGGGAGATGGGTCAGAAATGGGAAGAAGCATAGGCTATAATAGCAAAGAAAAAGGAGGGACAAGGCAGAACTGGGAGACAAAATCAAATCAGTATCTTAGATGCCTGTATACAAATGCAAGAAGTATGGGGAATAAGCAGGAAGAACTTGAAGTGCTAATAAATGAACACAACTATGACATGGTATCACAGAGCCCTGGTGGGATAATACACACAACTGGAATATCGGTATAGAAGGGTCAGCTTACTCAGGAAGGATGGGGGAAGGGAGGAGGTGTTGCCTTATATATTAAAAACTAGCTGGAGTCACCCGGCATTGCTTGGGAAAGTTGATATAACTGAGGTGAGGAGCCTGAGGGGAGAGCAGGGGAAGGGAGCTGCGCGCCTGCCACCGGTGCCCGAGCCCGCCCTCCACTTCCTTGTCCCTCCGCCAGCCTTAGTGACTGTCCCCGCCGCTTCCCCCAGGAAGCCGCTTCTCCCCGCACTGCCAAGCTCCGTGCAGCCCCAGGGAGAGGCATTGGTCTCTCATCTTTTCTCTCCCACAGTCCCTTAAAACCTTCTCCTGGATGACAGGTTATCCTTCTGCTGGCCTTAGTGAGTGACTGTCCCCGCTGCTTCCCCCAGGAAGCCGCTTCTCCCCGCACTGCCAAGCTCCATGCAGCCCCAGGTAGAGGCATCGGTCTCTCATCTCTTCCCTCCCACAGTACCTTAAAACCTTCTGGATGAAAGGTTATCCCATGCAAAGTTTGGTTGCGGTAGCTCTTATAGTGTCCAAGTTATTAGCGCACAAATACACAAACATTCTCCTTTATATATTACAGAAGATGTATACATTTGGACTGAGGTGGAGATGGACATAGGGGACAGACTTGTTGAGAGTCTCTGGGTTAGGTTGAAAGTGGTTAAAAAAAAAGGGTGATGTCATACCAGGGGTCTACTACAGACCACATACCCAGGGAGAAGAGGTGGATGAGACTTTTTTTTAACTCACAAAATCATCCAATGCGCAGGATTTGGTGGTGATGAGGGACTTCAACTATCCAGACATATGTTGGGAAACTAACCCAGTAGGGCACAGACTATCCAATAAGTTCTTGGACTGCACTGGAGACAATTTTTTATTTCAGAAGGCTGAGAAAGCTACTGGGGGAGGCTGTTCTAGATTTGATTGTAACAAATAGGGAGAAACTAGTTGAGAATTTGAAAGTGGAAGGCAACTTGAGTGAAAGTGATCACGAAATCACAGAGTTCATGATTCTATGGAATGGTAGAAGGGAGAACAGCAAAATAGAGACAATGGATTTCAGGAAGGCAAATTTGAGTAAACTCAAAGAGCTGGTAGGTAAGGTCCCATGGGAAACAAGACTAAGAGGAAAAACAACTGAAGAGAGTTAGCAGTCTTTCAAAGGGACATTATTAAGGGCCCAAAAGTAAACTATTCCATTGCATAGGAAAGATAGAAAGTATGGCAAAGACCACCTTGGCTTAAACAGGAGATCTTGCATGATCTACAAACCAAAAAGGAGTCATATGAAAAGTGAAAACTAGGTCAAATGACAAAGGATGAATACAAGCAAACAAGATATGTAAGTAGGATAGAGTCATAATTCAAAATAATCTGGACAAACTGGAGAAATGGCCTGAGGTAAATATGAAGAAGTTTAATAAGGACAAATGCAAAGTACTCCACTTAAGGAGGAACAATCCCTTACACATATACAAAACAGGAAGTGACTGCCTAGGAAGGAGTACTGCGGACAGGGATCTAGGGGTTATAGTGAACCACAAGCTAAATATGAATCAACAGTATGACACTGTTGCCCCCAAAAAAAAAAAGTGCAAACATGATTCTGGGAGGCATTAACAGGAGTGTTGTGAGCTAGACACAAGAAGTAATTCTTCCACTCTACTCTGCACTGATTAGGCCTCAACTGGAATACTGTGTCCAATTCTGGGCGCCACATTTCAAGAAAGACGTGGAGAAACTGGAGAAGATCTAGTGATGAGCAACAAAAATCATTAAAAAAATCTAGAAAACATGAGCTATGAGGGAAGGCTGAAGGAATTAGGTTTGTTTAGTTTGGAAAAGAGAAGACTGAGAGGGGATAGCAGTTTTCAGGTAGCTAAAAGGGTGTTACAAGGAGGAGGGAGAAAAAATGTTCTCCTTGGCCTCTGATGATAGGGCAAGAAGCAATGGACTTAAACTGCAGCAAGGGAGGTTTAGGCTGGACATTAGGAAAAACTTCCTGTCAGGGGGGTTAAACACTGGAATAAATTGCCTAGGGAGGTTGTGGAATCTCCATCACTGGAGATATTTAAGAGCAGGTTAGCTAGACATCAGGGATGATACAGACCATGCTCATGCCTGGCCGAGGAGTGTGGGGCTTCAGGCAGCACGTTGAGCTGCACGGGCATGAGGCTCCCAGCTGGGTTGGTGGGGCAAGACGCTGGGTAGCGCAGGGCCCAAGGCAACCTCCTTGCTCACCTTGCCCAAGGGCCGGCCTGAAGGTCCAGACCCATCCCACGACTGGGGACAGTAGGTTAGAGTGGGGCATCTTAACTGCCTCCTCACCTCATCCATTTTGCTTTCCATGGCTGGCATCTGTGCCTCAGTTTCCTCCTGTGAAACCACTTCCACCCCTGCTCCCACCACGCCAGGCGCCCACACCCTCCCCTGTCACCTAGATCCAGCCCCCTAACTCCTCATCCCACCCCCTGGAAAACCACAGCTCAGGCCTCAGTGACATCCACTCATCTTCCGCCCACCCCAAATATCCTGCCCATGGCCCCGAGCGGGTCCCGGGCTGCCCCCGGTTCAACACAGATGGGCTCGGCCAGAACCCCACCCCCAAGCTGCCGGGAGCCCTTCTCTCCCCGCCCCCCCTCAGCCCTCCACAACACCCATCCCTCGTATGCTGCCGGCCCTGGTCGGCCACCCGCAGCCATGACCCCGGCCCCCGAGCTCCACCGTAGCCGGGCACGGAAGGGGCGGAACGGGCTCTCGGAAGAGCGGAGGGGAGAGAGCCGCTGTGACTTGTGGGAAATGTAGTGTGCCGTGGCCTACATCTCCCATCAGCGCTTGCAGGGCCAGTGGCACTTGGAAGCGGCAGTTTCCGGTGCCTGCTCTCCCAGCAGCCAACGCGTGGCCGGCGGTTCCTGATTTGGCAGGGAAGGCTTTGGCCAAAGCTTCCGTTTGTAGAGCCAGGAAAGCGGAGAAAACGGAAGTAGGTGAAAGAGGAAGTGACATCACTGACGGGACGCCCACCTGGCACGGCAGGGGAGTATTCTGGGTCCGCGATGTATCCTGGGAGTGGTAGTTTCCAAGGTGCTACCTGCTCCGGTAAGTCTGTTACCGGCACGAGCCACCTAGGCCCGGCGGAGGGACCACCCAGTCCCAGCCCCCTCCCCTCGCACCGAACTCCCGCCAGGCTTGGGCCCCTCAGCCCCTTTTTTCCTCCCTGCCTGAGCCAGCCTCAGCCCAACCTGCGCTCCTGTTCCACCCCGCCCAACCTGCACCCTGCCCCACAGTCCGTTCCACCCCGCCCAACCTGCACCCCTGCCCCCCACAGTCCGTTCCACCCCGCCCAACCTGCACCCTGCCCCCCCACAGTCCGTTCCACCCCGCCCAACCTGCACCCCTGCCCCACAGTCCGTTCCACCCCCGCCCAACCTGCACCCCGCCCCCACAGTCCGTTCCACCCCGCCCAACCTGCACCCCTGCCCCCACAGTCCGTTCCACCCCACAGTCCGTTCCACCCCGCCCAACCTGCACCCCTGACCCTGATCCCCCAGTCTGTTCCAGCCCCACCCAACCTGCACCCACCCCGTCCAACCTGCACCCTGTTCCCCTTACAGTCCTTCTAACACGGTGAACGAGAACCCCGTTCCTCCCACACTCCATTCCTACCCTCCCCGCCCAACCTGCACCCCTGTTTCCCCACCCCACAGCCTGTTCCAACCCCTGCAGCCCAACTGGCACCCCCATTCTCCCACAATCTGTTCCAACCCCCAGCCCAACCTGTACCCCTGTTCCTGCCACTGCCCCAGTCCATTCCAACACCCGCCCAACCCCAACGTGCAACCCCGTTCTCCCCACTGCTCCAGTCCGTTCCAATACCCCTAGTCCAACCTGCACCCCGTTCCTCCACCCACACAGTCCGTTCCTGCACCCCTGTTCTCCCCACTCCCACAGTCCGTTCCAACACCCCCCTAGCCCAACCTGCACCCCTATTCTCCCCACTCCCACAGTCCATTCCCACACTTCTGCAGCCCAGCCCATGTGCCAGCTTCTGCAAAGTCCCCTGCCCCCCCCCACCTCCCACAGAGGCAGCAAGGCAGATGTTGCATGTAATTGATATGATTAACCTATAGGCCCAAGCTTATTGGTTAATTGTATAATCGACTACACACTAACATCCCTATTCTACAGAGCATCACTTGATGTGTTGCCTGTCTTGTCCTGCAATCTGCAGAAGTCTTGAGAGAGGTAAGAACTGTCAAAGCATATATGGTACATGTTATGTCCTTGTGGCATTCTTCAACTGGGGGTTACTCTTTCCCCAAGTAAATATGGTGACAGGACCTCCACCCTTCTTACTGTTTTCAGGTAGAAGTTATTTTGCAAGTTGTCTGGGTTTTGTTTTGGTGGTGGAATCTGAGAAGCATACGGTTGTCAAAGTGGAATATGCATTTTAGAGACTTAAATCAGATAATTTTGGGTGGTTTGCTTTTGTTGATACTAGTCTTAAGATGCTTTTGCAAGAGGAGAATTCTTTACCTTTAATCTTAAATTTTGACAGGTTTCCATACCCCGTTTCTGGTTTATGTCCCACACACTGGTCTCATTTCAGAGGTGTACACTTGTGACTTGGGAGGGATAGCTCAGTGGTTTGAGCATTGGCCTGCTAAACCCAGGGTTGTGAGCTCAATACTTGAGGGGGCCGTTTAGGGATCTGGGGCAAAATCTGCCAGGGATGGTACTTGGTCCTGCTGTGAGGGCAGGGGATTGGGCTCGACAACCTCTCAAGGTCCCTTCCAGCTCTATGAGATAGGTATGACTCACCTCTCACCCATTGATGTAGTCTGTAGACCACTAGTAGTCCATGGCTGCCTCCCAGGTGGTCTGCAGCTCAAGCTCAGCTCTCCCCCTCTGTCATGACCCATCAGGGAATCCCTGACCCTGCACCCCCATCTGCAGCCAGATGTGACTCTCAGCTGGCAGGTAGAACAGAAGGTTTATTGGTTCACAGGGACCCTGAGTAGTTTAGGATTAATGTTAACACAGGAGCCAGGGCAGACAGCCTTATTCCTCTCGGGGGGGGGAAAGGGGCTCCTGGGCCCCTCACTCCCTTTGCCTGCTCTCAGCTTCCTCACTCATCCTAGCCTAGACAAGACTGGAGACTGACTCTTCTCACTGGCCCTACCCCCCAACCTGGTGCAGCCCTATCTATCCTGTCTCCCTTCCTGGCCAGGAGTTGTGATCTCCTGTG
This sequence comes from Rafetus swinhoei, assembly GCA_019425775.1. NCBI lineage: Eukaryota > Metazoa > Chordata > Testudines > Trionychidae > Rafetus > Rafetus swinhoei. The sequence goes on along the minus strand of CM033435.1, from coordinate 21,017 downwards.
TCTGGCCCTCAAGTTTCTGGGCCCAATGCACATCTGCAGTGAGTCATTAGGAATTACACATAACAATACAGCAAAGAGTGAACACAGGATTATAAAAGTAGACAGCACCCCCACTACGTAACACCATCCTACCCCACGCAGCGGGAAGCCTGCACTGCTGCTTCAACCTCACAGTGGTTGCACAGCTGCGAGTCTGCAGCACCAGCTCTGGCTTCCCTCTCAGAGGGCACAGGTGGGGTTGAAGAAAGCCTGATCTTCCCCCTGCGCAAGAAGAAAATGGAGCAGCAGCACATGAAGGAGAAGGAAGCAAGCAGAAGGAAGCAAGCCGGAGGCGTGGCAGCTGGGCAAGAAGATGGTGCGGTGCCGGCACCAGGAGCTTTTCCAGATCAGTGCCATCCGGCTGCAAGTGAAGCAGTGGAAGGCTAAGCTGCTGCGCAGGCACCGGGCGTGACCAGCAAAGAGACAGGCTGAGGTCACCAAGCCCCAGCAGCTGGGCAGGCTCAAGCATGAAGAGCCTGACCTGGAGGTGCAGCTGAGCACAGAGGTGGCCGAGTCCCTGCGGACACTGAAGCCCGATGGCATGTTGCGCAATGGGTTGAAGAGCCTGCAGAAGAGGAACATGACTGAGCCCAGGGAGGGAGCCAAGTACAAGAGGAAATACTGGCTTAAGTACGTGGAGAAGAGAGCCTTCCTCAAAGTCATGTTATAGGTCTGCCCACCCTCAGCTCTTTGCCCCGCCCAGCCCCAGCTGTTTGTACCAAGCATCTTATTAAAGCCCTGGGCATCTCCTCTCAAACAAAAAAACACAACACCTTTTCCCCTGTCTCGCTGCACATGGAGCCGCTTCCTCTGCCTCTCTCCATGAGCCAGGTCTGGTGGGGAAGGTTGGGGTATTCTTCACCGCACGCTCTGGGCGGGAAGCTGGAGCTTGTGCTCCAGCCAGCATATGCTCCCTGCTGTGTGGGAGAGCAGGAGGAGCTGAGTTAACCCTCCCCATCCTGTCTGGGGAGGAGCAGCAGAGGCTCCCTGCTCCAGACAAGGAATGAGCTGGTAGAGAAGGGTACATAAGGAGGAGGTAGGAGGTCAGAGGAAAGGGGAGTTTGGGGTGTGCAGTCTCGCAGCTGAGCACCTGGGAGAACATAAGAATGGCCATACTGGGTCAGACTAATGGTCCATCTAGCCTGGTATCATGTCTGCCAACAGTGGCCAATGCCAGATGCCCCAGAGGAAGGAATACAACAGGTAATCCTCACGTGATCCCTCCCTTTTCACCCACCTCCAGAGAAACAGAAACTAGGGATACCATTCCTACCCCCATCCTGGTTAATAGCCATTGATGGACCTAACCTCCATGAATCAATCTAGCTCTTTTTTTTTTTTTTTTTTTTTTTTAACCCTGTTAAAGTCCTAGTCTTCACCACATCCTCTGGCAAGGAGTTTGTGGCCTATTTGGGAAGGGCCTCCAGTCAGGGGCAGTAAGGAGCCCCAAGTTTGAGCAATTCGCCCTGAGTGGACGCCCTCAGCTGTGCCCAGACCCAGCCCGGTCCGTCACAGCAGGATAGCTAGCTAGCTATTCGCTGCCATCTCCAGTTTTCCCGGGGCAGGAGCTGGCATCAGCTGAAGAGTAGGGAGGCTAAGGGCATCACCTGAAGGTGGGGAACCCCCCCAGGAGCCCAATGGACAAGGCATCAGCCTCTGGTGCCTGGGCTTGTAGGCTCAAGGAATCCAAGCCCCTTACCCGCCCACCCAGGCACCGAGCCCAGAAGGCCAGAAGAAATCAGACATCCTTCAATATTTCCCAAATCTGGCCAGGGGAAGGCTTGAGGCCCAAAGAAGAGGCCATGTTGAGAATCACTGGATGGCTTGCAACCCCCCCTACACTGGTCTGGCTCCCCCCTTTTGGGTTGGGAGCCCCACCTGGAGAAAGGCTGCACTTGGGCATTCCCCAATGACCCTGAGGTCCAATGTGGCCAAAAGTTTCTGGCCTCACACCAAAAGCCCTCGCTGACGTGGCGCCCGCGTGAGAAGGAGAAAGACACTCCCCACGTTTGCCTCGCATGCCAGGGGAAGGGGCTAGCCTAGTAGATTGTGAGCACTCTAGACCTGTGGTGGGGCAGCAGGGGGCTGAAGCACCCGTACAGGCTCCCCAATGCAGGCGGGGCCCTGAGCCTCGGGGCCAGATCCAGGCAAGCGACCCCTAGGCCTGAGGTTCCCCACCCCTGTCCTAAAGGACGGCCTGTGTCACCACCAGAGGGGGAGCAGCCTCAGAGCAATTCCAGCCCCACCTCAAGGACAGCTGAGTTGGGGGCCAAGCTGGCCACGAGGTAAACCCCAGAGGCTGCTCTCTAGGCCTCACAGAGTTTGTCATTCTTTAGTAGATGTTGAGGTTGGATGGGACCATTAGGGCAGCAAATCTGACCCCTGCATACCACAGGAGCTCAGTTTTTGATCCGAGCACACAGCAGAGAGGCAGCTAGTCTCCGCTAGCAGACATCAAGAAATGAAGACCCCGTCACTTGCTTTGGTAGTTTGTGCCAGTGGTGAATCATCCTCCCTGTGAAGTATTGGTGCCTTATGTCCAAGAGGAACGTGTCTGGTTTCACCTTCCAGCCACTGGCTCTTGTCCTGCCTTTCTCCGCACCATGAACCGGTCCTTTGGTACCCGACATGTTCTCTCCAGAAAGGCCCTTAGATATCCGAGTAACGTCACCTCTCAGCTTTCCTTGTAGAAGCCAAACACTTGGAGCTCAAGAGCTGAAGAGAAGGACTTTCTCTGCAGCCCTCCAGACTTTTGGCTCTTTGCTGCCCCATCTCTAAGTTTCCAACAACTTTTCAAAATGTGGTCCCTGAAGCAGGCTGCAGTCTCCAATCTCAGTCTCGTGGATGCTGCGTCACTTCCCTGCCCTGCTCGCTTCTCTGCTCGTGGGGCAGAGCTGGTGGGCAGGGCAGCGCGGCAGCCACTGCTGAGCCTCGCAGGGTCAGTGACACGGCTTCCCCAGCTCCTTCTTTTTCCTTGTCCAGGGCTGAATCCACTCGCTCATCAGCAGGAGCCAGGTGATGGGAAACATGCAGCCGGGCGGGCTCTACACGCTGCTCCAGTTCTGCGCCAGCCTCGCTGACTTCCCCCCTCCTGCTTCATTACCCCGGGTAGGTGGCAGCGATGGCGGGAGAGGCCCTCTAGAAATGGGCATGGGGGGGGGGCTCTGGCCCGGCTGAGAAACGGGCATGGGGCGGAGGGGACATTAGAGCTGATGCTAGAGTCCCCTGTTGTCCAGGCTGGGCAGGGAGCCCCCTGGTGCACTAGCAGCCCACGGGTTTCTCCTCCAGAGAGAGGCCGTGGTGCCTCAGGCCTTAGCTGAATGAGTTACAGCAGGAGGGTTTTGCTCAGGAAGGCCAGGCAGGAATAGCTGGTGGGCGGGAGGGGTGCAGCTGGCCAGGCCTGGGGCATGGAAGGTGGAGTATCGGCGGGTGACGCTAGGGCTGTTCAGTGGAGCTGAATCAACTAATCGAATCGTAGATGGAATTTGCCGGGACTGTTCAGTGAGTCGATGGGGCGCCTGTGCCTTTGAAATGCAGCGTGAGCCCCGCTGGCTCTGCAAAGGCTGAAAGCGCCGTGGGGAGCGTGGGGCCAGCAGGGAACTCGAGCAGGCCCCCGCTGGCCCCGTGCTCCCCACGTGTGAAATGGACCAGAGCTCCACGGGCCCGTCTCCATTTCAGACCAAAGTGCGTGGGGAGCACGGGGCCAGCAGGGGACTGGAGGCCCCAGGGCATCATGGGAAGTGCAGCGCCCTGCTGGCTCGGGCGTTCCCATGTGCAGGGCGAGGGCTGTGCGAGGCTGGAAGGGGAAGCTGCCCTGATGCTGTGCTGGTATCAGGAGGCTACCGCTGCAGGGGCTGCTGCCCTCACTGTGAAAGAACCCCTCCCTTGGGGAGACGTCGCCGTGCCCACTGGCACAAAGCTTGCTCATGCCTATACATCTCAAGCAGAACTCGCCAGTCCTGCAAGTGGCACTTTGTGGGGAGGGGTTAGCGAGCTGCCTGCACGTCAGCTACCAGAGTATATGCAAAACCTGTGATTGACATTTCTTATTCCCAAATGGAGTGCTTTTAATTATCTTCAGCATGTGTGGCGCATGGTCCAAAACATACTCCTTCCTGCATGTAGAATAGTAATAGAGATGTAGCCGTGTTAGTCTAGTTTAGCTGAAACAAAAAACAGGACTATCTAGCACTTTAAAGACTAACAAGATGGTTTATTAGGTGATGAGCTTTGGTGGGCCAGACCCACTTCCTCAGATCAAATTGTGGAAGAAAATAGGCATGACCATATATACCAAAGGGATACAATCAAAAAAGTGAACACATATAGAAAGGACAAATCAAATTTCAGAACAGAGGGGATGGGGGGGGGAGGTAAATGTCTGTGAGCTAATGATATTAGAGGTGATAATTGGGGAAGCTATCTTTGTAATGGGTAAGGTAATTAGGGTCTTTGTTAAGACCCCGGCGTAAAGTGTCAAATTTAAGCATGAATGACAGTTCAGAGGTTTCTCTCTCAAGCCTGGTGTGAAAATGTCTCTGAAGCAGTATGCAGGTAATCAAGTCATTGAGACAATGCCCTTTCTGGCATTGTTTTTTCTTTGTGATACTGTCTGATATCCGTTTTGTGTGCATTGATTCTTTGGCGAAGCGTCTGAGATGTTTGTCCAATGTACATAGCAGATGGACACTGTCGGCACATGATGATATAGATTATATTTCTGGATGAGCAGGAATATGTGTTCTTGATCTTATAACTGAATTGGTTAGGTCCAATAATGGTGTCAGCAGAGTAAATATGTGGACAAAGCTGGCAACGGGGTTTGTTGCAAGGAAAGTCCCAGGGTTGGTATTAGTGTGGTATGTCCTGTGGTTGTTGGTAAGAATCATCCTGAGGTTAGGTGGTTGTCTGTAGGAGACTATGGGTCTGTCTCCCAGAGCCTCTCGGAGTGTAGTATCCTGTTCTAGTATAGGTTGTAGTTTATTGATAATATGTTGGACGGGTTTAAGTTGGGGGCTATAGGTGATGGCAAGTGGTGTTCTATTGTTGGTTTTCTTGGGTCTGTCTTGAAGTAGATGGTTTCTGGGTAGTCGTCTGGCTCTTTCAATTTGTGTTTTTATTTCTCCAGGTGGGTAATTAAGGTTTATAAATGCTTGGTAGAGATCTTGAAGTTTCTGGTCTCTGTCGGTGGGATTAGAGCAGATGCGGTTGTATCGAAGGGCTTGGCTATAGATGATGGATCGTATGGTGTGTTCTGGATGGGAGCTGGAGGCATGAAGGTAACTGTATGAGCCCAATCCCCTGCCCTCACCACAGGACCAAGTACCATCCCTGACAGATTTGCCCTAAATGGCCCCCTCAAGGATTGAACTCACAATCCTGGGTTTAGCAGGCTAATGCTCAAACCACTGAGCAATCCCTACCCCCTAGTTCAGTCTTTTAGCCTTTTTGTTATATTATATTTTTTTTTTCCTATTTGGTACTAGAAAATCAAACTTTCCTCCTGCTTGGGCCTCTAGTTTCACTCCAGCAGCCCTTCCACAAGTAGAATCTTCTTCAAAATAAAATGTCAGGGCAACTGTCATTAAGGTGCTTGTTCCTGTAAGGACATGTGACTGAACTGGTTGTTCAGAAAATTTCTGGTGAATTGATTTATGCACAGTTATGCCTCCCGTTCTTCCTTAACCACCACATTCTCTTGTTTTTGTCTGAAGCAAATTCTCTGCTAAGCCACCTTTTTTTTTGGCTTTCATGTAATTGTCCGCTCTTTCGTTCGGTGTGGTAGACTTGTTTTAGCGTGGGCAACCGAGCCACAGAAAAGTCTGCCTTGGTACCACTGAGTACGTGCCCAGACCAAAGTAGCTTTCAGACACCTTAAGAGAGTCTTGATTTGCAATTCTCCCCTTTCTTCCCCTTGGATTTTCAACTAGGAAAGTATGCTAATCTTATTCCTCCTCTCCTCTATTAAACTACATCTATAGCACAATCTAACGCTATGGAATCGCTGTTAAAAGGAAATTAGGAATCTTAGTTCCTAAAAATTACCAAAACATTGTAGCTAATGTTCATGTGAGTTAAGATCAGCTCATGTGGCTGAAGTCTGCAAACATACAGTTTTTCAAGACAATCCTGAGGAGACAACTTTGAAATGTGTGCTAATGGAGGAAAGTTTGTATATCCAGTAGCTTGTGAAGAACTTGTCACCTCAGCACAGGGTCTGGGGCGGGTTTTACCATAAGGGACCCCGAGAGATCATCTAGGCCAGCTGGGGGGGTGGGGAGAGGAGGTTGGCCACTGAAAATGTTGCAGTATTAATTTATTTTTTATTTGACTTCATATAAAAAAACCATTTACAGTCACGCACCTTGTTAATTCTCACTTGTTTTAGTACTCTTTCTTCCAGAACGTTTTAAAAACACAGACAAGACGTTTGTTTGCTTGGGTGGCAGGCGTCTGAAGAAGTGCATGTGACCTCGATCTTGGAGCACGAGACAAAACTCACTCCGCTCCTGGAGGAAGGGGAAATGTTAGAGGGAACACTGGGCTCCAGTTAGCAGCAGCCAGGTAACACGTGTGTCTGTCCGTTTCCACACACCTGGGGTGGCCTAAGCGAGACCAAAAGGAGCCGTCCCCCGGAGACCATGCCGGCAGATGGAAACCAGACAGCGATCTGGGGAAGAAGAGCAAATAGCAATTGGCTCAAGGTAAGTATCGAGGGAGGGCCGCACAGACGTTTGCGAGTGTGGCATGGGTCCCTGAGAAAAGGCCCTCTGGCTCGTGGTGGAAGAACTTGAAAATATGAACTACAAAAGTCGCAAAAACTGAACACCTGATTTTGTATTTTTAAAAATGTCATTATTCCCCCCCTTCCCCCCCCTCCCCAATCTCCTGGCTGGTGATACTTAGTTTTCCATATGAACCTAGATGCATGAGGTGAGTAGGCTGCTAATTGACCCAGCATTATGCATGCTGAGAGTTGGCAAAACTGGGATTGAAATAAAGACTTTGTCTCGCAGCAGCACTGAGGAGCCTCAGACATGGATTAGTGCCTTGTGGGAATAGTTATCTTCTAATTGATCTAATCTTTGGCTTTTGAGTTTGAAATTATTGTTGTGTCCTTCTAGGCTACTGTTACGTGGTGTGCATGTGTGCACGCGTATGTATGAGTGCGAGTGTGTGTGTCCCTGGGTGTGTACGTGCATGCACACGTGTGCTAGTGTCCATTGTGCAGATGCGTGGATGCGCGTCTGAGCAAGGGCATGAGTATCCACACACGTGTTTGTGTGAGCACGAGTGGGCGCTCAGGCGCGTTAATCTGTTAATTCGCATTTGTGCATGCATCCCTGCTGTTGCACAAGCGTGTGCGTCTGACATGTTCCAGTCAGACAGTGCCCTGGCAGCGGTAGCTCCTGGAGAGCAACACCCGTCCCTTCCCCTCCCCTCCCAGCTGGAGCATGCAATGGGGATGGGAGGGGCAGGGAAGAGTGTAACTGCTGCAGCCCGTTTCAGCACGAGGCTCTAACTGCCGCGCGGTAGCTGCTCCTCTCGTGTCTGGCGTGGGGCAACAAGGAGTGGCCTCGCGTCATGCCGGCGCCACACGCGTGCCGTCCCACGGACCGGAAGTGACGTTTGCTCGGTCCACGGCCTGACAGCGACCAACTGGGAACCATGACCAGAAGGTACCCAGGAACGTGCTCCAATTGCATCCCCCGGGAACAGGGCCCGGAGTTGATTGGCTTCGGCAAGCGCTCAGCTGGTGCCGGGTCTGCAAGCGGCAGGCAGAGGGAGACACGGGGCCGGGCAGGGCGGGTTCAGACTCAGGGCTGCTGGCTGGGGCTGGGACTGGGGTCGGGGGTTTCCTGCGGCAGCACAGCCAGCGTAGCCCACCAGGTCCAGTGGTGTGCAGGGCAGAGGAGGGACACCAGAGACCGTGACCAAGCGGCGATGGAGGCTGGAACCGCTCTGACAAGGCGCCGCTCTGCTCCTTGCTTGGGCGGGGTGGTGCCCTGCCTCTGTGGCAGGCCCTGACGTCACAGGGAGCGGGTCCGCCAAGAAATCCCACCCTGGGCAGGTAGAGGAGAAGGGAAGCAGTGCATGCTGGGAGATGTTGTCTTTCCTTGGGCCTATAGGCTCCACAGGTCACTACGGCCCCATGACACCACAGGAGCTGTAGCGTCTTCCGGACTGCATTTCCCGTCAGCCCCTGCGGCCCCATAGCCCCAGGGGAGTCGTGGCATTTCCTGGCCTAAGTGCTGTGGTATTGGGGTGTGGCAGCGTAGGGAGAGGGTGGGACACCCACCAGTGGCACTGCTCCCAGAGAGTCTCTCCCATCATAGAGATGCCAGAGTGGTTCCCCCCCACCTTGCTACGACCCAGAGCCTTGTCCCAGGCAGCGCCCCACCCCCTCGTGAGTAGAAGGTGAGACTTGGCCCCTCCTCCCCACAGGGAGTGCTACTTCTGGGGCAGGCTGTGTGCAGGGCAAGGTCTGTCCCAGGCTTCTCCCCCCAGGGCTAGGCTGAGAGTCCCTGCCTTTGGCAGAGGGAGCTGCTGCCAGCTGCCAGCATTTGCAGGGAGTGGGAGCCCGGGGGTGGAATAGCAACATGTGAGGAAGCAAAGATGGGGGAGCTGGCAAGGGGCCTGGAGGGCAATGAGGGAGGAAGAGCAGAGAGGAGGGGGAAACAGGGTTGCAGAGGGCCCCGCCCCGCCCCGCCCCGCCCCAGGAGCAGCTGTACTGCACCCTTGGCTCCAGCAGCCGCCTGCCAGGCAGCCCGCCCTGGGAACAGCCGCCACGTGGGTCTGGCTGCAGCTCCAGCCCTGGGGCAGAAGTCCTGGCCCACTCCACTGCTGGATGGAAAGTCTTAGAGGAAACCCTGCCCTGGACCTGGAGTTGAGGGTGGGTATGGGGGGCTAGGGTGAAACCCTCTGAACCAGAGGCAGGGTGTCCAGGCAGCCAAATGTGAGGTAGAGAACCTCCAGCTATCAGAAGCGGCGTCCCCTCCGGCTTGCAGAACTGCGCAGCTAAAACCGTTAGAAGCCAAATCTGACCGGCACGTGTGTGTCAGAAATCGCTACGGGGAGCCAATTGTGATGGCAGCTGTTTGTGACGTCACCCCGCCCCCGGGACTGTGGAATCGTCAAATAGCCAGTGAGAATTAACGAGTCCATCGACTGCTCCATGAACCGACATTGACCAGCCCCGCCTCAGCGCCGCCCCCTCCAGCTCTGCTTTCTCTGGCCGGCACCCGTGCCTCAGTTTCCTCCTCTGCAATCACGTCATCAACCCCCCCCTTTCCTGGTTCTGGCACCCCCTCCTGGTCCAGAGCGGGACCCAGGCTGCGCTTCAGCCCGGCGGGCAACACCCGCTCCCCCAGGCTGCCCCCGCCCAGCCACGGTCGCGCCCTCAGAGGTGCGCCGTGGCTGGGCACTCCTGCCGGGCTCCAGCCAGGCGGGCCTTGGGGCGAGCGGGAGGACGGAGGGAGCCGCAGTGGCCTGTGGGAGATGGAGGCCGGGGCAACTACATCTCCCAGCAGCCACTGCGGGGTCAGGAGCACGTGAGAGGGGCACAGCGGCCAGTGCGGGGTGCGGTGCGTCCTGATTGGGTGGGGGAGGCTTTGGGTAAACTGCCATTTGGTAAGCGAGGCGGAAATGGAAGTGGGTGCAAGAGGAAGTGGCGGTGCTGCGCCAGATGCTTCCTGGGAGTTGTAGTTTCCTGGGAGCGTGCTACCTTCGCCGGTGAGTTTCTCCCCGGCAAGTCCCCGACAGAGCCCGCCCCGCGGCAGCCTGGGCCCCTCAGTGCCGCCCCCCCGCTACCGCTCCAGTGGGGGCGCGCAGTGATGCAGGAACCGACAGAGCCAGGTTTGTTCATTGCTCGTGTCATCGGCTCCTCCCCCCCCTCCCCCCCGCCTCCTTGCCGCCTGTGGGAGCCGGGGGCTGCCGGAGCGTAACTGGCGCACGTGGCGCCCTTGTGGCGTCCCGAGACCGAGGGGCCGCTCTCTCCCTTCCCCCCCCAGCATCTCCCTGTTTCCTGGCTGAAGAATTCAGTAGCACAAGCGGGTGGAGATGGTCCCCTCCAGCCATGTGTAGTGGCCACAATACAGTGTGGGAATGAGGTCAGATCCCGAGGTCCTTGCTCAAGACAAGGATCCATTTACCTATGGAGTGAAAATCCTGCAAGGGCCTTGTGGTTTCACTCACAGTCTTTTAGGAGAGAGCTGGAGAGGATTTAACTTGCTGCCACTGCAGTGCAACAGTGCGGGTTTGCTTTCCTAGGCATTTGACTAATGAAAATAGGAAACACATGCCCAGTGCCCGATATAGTGACTGTACAGTGATTACTAATTTAGTTTCCTTACTTAGCACTGAAATTGGATAGATTCTTGTACCACCATCAGGTAAAGTATGAGAACTGTGTTCAGTTGGAGTCTGAAGGTGCATGGTCGCAACAATCCTACTTAAAAAATCACCCGTATTTATAATGAATACGGCTAGAGCCACGTCACAAACACTCTAACCCTGCACAGCAAGTAGAGAGAGTACAGGATGAGCTGGGCATCCATCCACTTCAGGCTGCAGGCTGTTTGGAAAGGGATGGTTTAGATCTCTTCTCCTTTGCCATCAGACATCACTGTGGCATCTCTCAGGCTACACAGGGTAGAATACAACTTCTACAATGTGTTCCACTGATGCCACCATGCCCAGTGCAATACGCAGTAGGGATTTCATGTCCTTTTCCTTATTTGTAATTCCTTACCTCACCACAATGTTGGGATGGTATCCCCTAAATTCTTAATCCTTTTACCTCACTCTCATTAGCAGTAGAAGTCAGTCAGTCAGTTACCATGGCATTCTTGTTGTTAGGGAAAGGGACATCAGCAGATGCCTAACTCTTTTATTTCCAGAAGCTTCAGGGGGTAGCCGAGTTAGTCTGTTACAGAAAAAAAACAACAAATGGTCTGGTAGCACTTTATAGACTAACAAAACATGTAGATGGTATCATGAGCCCACGAAAGCTCATGATGCCATCTACATGTTTTGTTAGTTTATAAAGTGCTACCATTTTTTTTTCTTTATTTCCAGATGCTATGAACTAGCATCCCGTGGCTACCTGTCACCTCTTCAGTCATTTCAGCATTTTAGTGTTTAAAATGGTATTATCTAGGGTTATTTTTAGTTACTACTTATGCTTAAGGCTTTGTACGCCTTGTGTCTTTATTTGGCTCAAGTACTGTCTTACACGCTCATTGCATTATTGCCTTAATTTATATCTAAGCATCACCTAGCAAATACTTAATTCTGCGGGCACCAGTACAAAGGGGGACTGGAAGTTTTTACTGTAGTCTCTAATCCAGCATTTCTCAAACTGTGGGTCGCGACCTCTCCCCTGGGCCGCAAAGAGCGGCAGGGCGGCGGAAGGAAGCTGCCGGCAAGCCGCGCAGCATGGCCGGGGCCATGGGACTCCAGGAGCATGGCTCAGCTGCAGGAGGAGGCAAGGCGGTGGGAGAGTGAGGCCGGCGCAGGAGCGGACATGCGAGGGGCTGGCCAGGGCACAGTTGCCAGGTGACCAAATGCTTCCCTAGCTGGGAGAGGGGCGGGGTCCCTCAGGCAGCGGGCTGGGGGCTTGGGTCGGGGCAGAGGACCCAGAGATAAATAAGGGGGTCAGAGGAGGAGGCAGAGGAGACGCGGGAGAGGAGAGGAGAGGAAAGAACCAACCAAACCAACCAAAGGGACGCGGAGTGGAAAAGAGGCACAGAGGAGAAAGAGACGGGGAAGGAGCCTGCGGGGGGAGGGCGTTAAGGACTGTAAACACCATGAAGGAACCCCAGGAGGGCAAGGAGTCTGGTGAGAAGGGGAGAGGAAGTGACCCAGGGCAGTGAGGGTGGGAGGCGACACAAATTCATTTAGCATTTTAGGGGGTCGTGGTATCACCAATTTTGAGAACCCCTGCTCTAATCCATGTTCTAGCAATCACTTACATAAAAATGTGATGTTAAACTCATGTATGTTTTACCCTAGAAATATACAAACTTTTAAATTTTGAAATAAATCTAAATGCCTAGTGTTCTGTTCATATTCTTTTGAGCAGGTGTTGCAGTTTATTCATATTTAACAGCTCATGGTTTAATTTATTGCTCACCATTTTAGAGTTAGATGTTATCACTGACTTTTTAGCTGTTATGTTCCCAGCACTTATCGCTCAGAGGTATTGCTCACTGCTTGCTGGTTAGGTGCTAAGCTCACCACACCAGATTTAGTGGTTTTCTCTAGGAATGTCAATGTATAGACGACTACACGATTAACCAATAAGCCTAAATTTATTCTCCCCTCTCACCCGCTGCCTCTATCAGAGGCAGCAAGGAGGGAGGAGGCATGAGCTGATGCCTGTGGGAAGCCAGCTTTTAAGTCAGCTTGTCACAAGAGGGCACGGTTGTACAGTTGATCATGCCGCACTATAAGGCGCATTGGGTCAGCTTCACAGAACAAAAAACCCACAGTAGCTCAAATATACCTTTAACAAGTTTTATTGCAAGCAATTCAGGAGCAGTTTTAAAAGCGATATATCTGTCTAGTAATTAGCAATTAAAAGGCAGGTTAAAAGCAATGTTTAATTTGAATAGTTAACAGTCTAAATCTAATCTCTAACCCAATTTAGCAGCCTAATTCTTAATCCAGTTTAACACACATACTCTCATACACACATCCCACTCGCCCTCTGGGGCTGGCCAAAACCCAGGTAATGTTGGTTAATTTGGTTGAGGCTGAAGTCTGACACACACGTCACCCCAATATGCCGAATCGATGGACTCTAACTCGTGGGGCAAAATGGTGTGGTGTATATCCCCTTGGCAGGGGCTAGTCAAGTGGGACAATGTCCACTGGTTGCACACAACCTGGGTGGGGTGATGTCATACCCTCCTTCTTGCTAGTGTGACCACGACCGATCTTGAGGTGCCCTGCTCGCATCACCCAATTCTGCTTGCCTCACCACAAGTGATGAACAATAGAATGTCCTTGACTAGGTCTCTCCCTTGTTACTCCTTTTCTGGGAATGTTGCCTCCTTCTGTACTGTTTTGTGTCCTCAGCACACACAGTCTTTTCTTTCACACAGTCCTTTCTCTCAAAGTTGTAAACAAGTCCATAATCCTCCAGGGCACTGACTCGAACCTTAGTATGACCTCTCTTCGGCTCACTTACTGTTAATTCAGTCATGCCAATCATTCACACTAGCCATGATTCGTGACAAGCACCCTGCAAGCATTGGATTGGCCTGTTCCCCCACCTCTGTGCTGCTGCCTCTGATACAGAGGAAGCAGTACAGTGGGAGGAGGCAGGTGGGAGCTGATATGTATGAGCACCGTGTGTGCTGGCTTCATGGACCCACCTGTCAATCCCCTTGCTGCCTCTTCTAGAGGCAAGAGGGGGCAGGCAGGAGCTGGTGCTGCTTCACAGAACTGCCTGCCTTCCTACGCTGCTGCCTGTATCAGAGGCAGGAGAGTGGGGGGAAGGGCAGAGGAAGCTGCTCCGCATTCCATGGAGCCCGAGCTTCATGCAGACAGGGGCTGCTTTGCGGCAGCAGCTCCTGTCCACAGGGGCGCCAAGCTCCCTGTGGGCAAAGGCTGATCTGGCAAGCAGCCTCTGCCAGGAATTTGGATGCCTGGTGGACGGGAGCTGCTGCCATCTGCGCTGTTGCCTTTGTATCAGAGGCAGCCATGTGGGGCTACAGGCAGCTGGTCTGCATAGGAAGCTGGTTTTGAAACTAGCTGCCCTTGTGGACCAACCCCCACCTACCACCCCACAATGAGGCAGCAGCACAGAATGACCAGGGGGCTCCCTGGAATGGAGCCGGAGCGCACTGGCTGCAGCCCCTGCCCTTGGGGACTATTTAATAGTTGTGTAACTGCTAACAGTTGATTCAATTACCCGATAACTAACATCCCTAAAAAAAAAGAGAAGTCCTGTGGCACCTTATGATTTATTGGAACATAAGCTTTCATGGGCAAAGACCCACTTCGTCAGATGCATGTAGTGGAAATTCCAGAGGAATCTGCCTTTTGGAAGTACCGCCTCCCTCCCCCCCCTTTGCTGCCTCTCTTTCATAGAGGCAGCAAGGTTGGGGGGGGATTGACTAGTCGACATTACTATCCGATAAGCAAATGCTTATCAGATACAGCCGGTCCCCGAGTTGCAAACAGTCGACTTACGACCGTTCGCAGTTATGACCGAACCTGTCGTAAATGGCAGACCCCGAGTTACGAACGCAATCCGTGCTTACGAACAGCGCGGTTGTGTGCAATTCTATGGGGTCCGACTTTCGAACGAACCAAGTTACGACCAATTGCTTGGTCCATAACCGGTTCATAAGTCGGGAAGAGGCTGTAGTTGACTAGTCGACTAGTCTTCAACATCCTTAGAATGGAGATCGACTGGAAAACATTGCCGGGCAGTGTGTTGGTTCAGTGACTCCAACAGTAGCGTGTGGATACAGACATAAACCTGCCCCTTGCTCCTGCAGTGCTGGGGATTCCAGACCCAGGCCTGGCCTGAGGAGTGTGCAGAGAGGGGGTGTGGCAGTCAGATGGTGCCATGGCAGCGCATTCCTGCATGTGAGCATTTGGCGCAGTGTGTGGCTTTTGCACGGGCATGTGTGCGTGACGTGTTCCAGTCAGACGGTGTCCTGGAAGCAGTGCCAGGTGGATACTCGGGTCCCACTCCTGGAGAGCGACCCCCTCCCCTCCCCAGGTGGAGCCTGCAGTGGCCCAGACAGTCTGAGAGGGCCAGAGGGAAGAGCCAGGTGGGACAGGGACTCGGGCTCAGGGCCCCACCCGTGACTGCAGCAGGAGCTGGCAGACACTGAGCCACACGCGCCTCTCAGGGGGGCCTCTTGTTTGACAGTTCACACATGGGAACCCCACTCTGGCTCCCATGATGCACTGATGCGGGGGATTGTAACTCCTGTGGCGCGTTCTGGTATGAGGCAGGAGCTGTGCATCTTGCATCCCTGGCAGGGCAACAAACAGCAGTTACATGGGTGCTGTGAGCTCTCTCAGTGTAGTGTCATGCCGGCATGTGTGGCACAGTGGACGCCCGCACTCTGTCCCACGGACTGGAAGTGACGTTTGCTCGGTCTGCAGCCTGACAGCAACCAACTGGGAACCGTGACCAGAAGGTGCCCAGGTACGTGCTCCAATCGTGTCCCCCGGGAACAGGGCCCGGAGTCGATTGGCTTCGGGGAGCGCTCAGCTGGTGGCAGGCAAAGGGAGACATGGGGCCGGGTGGGACGGGTTCAGACTTGGGGAGCCTGGCTGGGACAGGGTCTGGGGTTGGGGGTTTCCTGCGGTGGTGCAGCCAGTGTGGCCCACCAGCTCCCGTGGTATGTGGGGCAGAGGAGGGACACCAGAGACCATGACCGAGCGGCTATGGAGGCTGGAACTGCTCCAACAAGGCACCACTCTGCTTACGGTTGCCAGGTGTCCGGTTTTGATCTGGACAGTCCCGTATTTCAGCTTTGTCTTCCGGAAACAAATTGAGAAAATATAAATGAGAAAATATAAATGTCTGGTATTTTCTAAATCAGATGTAATGTAGATTGTGATGTAATGTCAAGTGTGTCCAATATTTTTGTTGAAACCATCTGGCAACCCTAGCTCTGCTCCTTGCTTGGGCGGGGTGGCACCCTGCCTCTGTGGCAGGTCCTGACGTCACAGGGAGCACGTTTGCTAGGAAATCCCACCTTAGGCGGGCGGAGGAGAAGCAACCCAGTGCATGCCGGGAGATGTGAGAGAGCCTCCACAGGCCCCTGTGGCACCATAGGAGCGGTAGCGTCCTCCGGACTGCGTTACCCGGCCCCAAGGGAGTTGCGGCGGGAGGCGGCAGTGAGGTCAGAGCGTGACGCTGCCCAGCCCGGATCTCAGCCATTAGGTGCCCGAGTGTGTACCCCGCCCAGCCAGGCCGCTCCCCTGTAGCTCTGCCCCCAGTGCTGCGCCCGCTGCCTCATGGCCCGGCTTGGTTTGAAGCTGCCGCTGCTGCTGCCGCCTATGAACAGCAGCGTGCTGCTAGTGACGTCATTGCCCTGGTGCGGTGCATGCAAATGATGGAACGCGGGGCACATTCTATCGGCTCCTGTCAGGTTGTCGCACTGATTGGCCCAGCGAGTGACACGTGGGTTTGTGTCGCACACAAACGGGTCCCAGGCTCCGTCACTAATGGCGGGGCCGGGGCCACTGACTCGCAGGAACTCAGCTGGGACGCAGAACTGAGCAGCAAACCCCTCGGGGGTCTCAGGAAAACCCTCGCGCGGCCCCTCTGTGCTTGTGAACGGGACGCAGCAGAGGCAGCCGCCCCCCAACCCGCCTCACGCTGCCCCGCTGCACTTTAGAAGGCAACAGCAGCATCAGCCTGTCCCCCCCTGCCTGTCCCAGCACAAGCCGGCTGGGAAATTTGGTGTTGGGGGGAGCAGAGTGGGGGGGTTCGGTGGGGGGTAGCAGACTGCATGGGGCGGGGGGGGTTTGGTGGAGGGAGCAGACTGCAGAGGGGGGAGGGGTTGGTGCGCGGTCTCCTTGCCCGAGTGGGGGCGGGGCATCAGCGGCGGACGCTGCCGTCTCTGAGGCAGGAGCCCCGCCCAGCTACCGGGAAGGGGGGCTCAGGGGAGTAGGGAAAGTAGCCGCAGTGGCTTGTGGGAAACGTTGCATGCCCCACTCCGCAGCTCCCATCGGCCATCACAGAGCGGTTGGGCGGCCACAGCGGAAGTGACATCACAGTCTGGCCACTGTGATGGGGGGCGACGGGGGTTGGTCCCGCGCGTCTCACGCCCTGGGTGAGCGATGCATCCTGGGAGTTGTAGTTCTCAGAGTGCGGCCTCCCGGGGCACGTCTCAATCCGCCCCGCCCCCATACCATAGCCCCGCCCCTCCCGCCCCAGCCATCATAGACCTGCCCAGCGTGTTCCAGCCTCTCCCTGACCCCAACTGCCTCCCAGGCTGCCCTCGCAGCGCTACTTAGGCCCTGCTCGTTTCTGCCTCCGCCCCAGCCCCGTGCCACGGTCCTCAGCCCCCCCCACCTCCTCTGCACAGCCCCCATGCCCGACCTGCACCCGCCTTCTCCCACCCCAGTGCATTCAACACCACCTGCCCCCTTCCCCACCCCTAGTGCATTCAACACCACCTGCCCAACCTGCCCCCTTCCCCACCCCAGTGCCATTCAACACCACCTGCCCAACCTGCCCCCTTCCCACCCCCAGTGCATTCAAAACCACCTGCCCAACCTGCCCCCCTTCCCACCCCCAGTGCATTCAACACCACCTGCCCAACCTGCCCCCTTCCCACCCCTCAGTCCATTCAAAACCACCTGCCCAACCTGCCCCCTTCCCCACCCCCAGTGCATTCAACACCACCTGCCCAACCTGCCCCCTTCCCCACCCCTCAGTCCATTCAAAACCACCTGCCCAACCTGCCCCCACCTCAGTGCATTCAACACCACCTGCCCAACCTGCCCCCTTCCCCCACCCTCAGTCCATTCAAAACCACCTGCCCAACCTGCCCCTCCCCACCCCAGTCCATTCAACACCACCTGCCCAACCTGCACCCCCTTCTCCCACCCTCAGTGCATTCAACACCACCTGCCCAACCTGCACCCCTCCCCACTCCATTCAACACCACCTGCCCAACCTACACCCCTTCTCCCAACCCCAGTCCATTCAACACCTCAACGGAACCTGCACCCCCATTCCCCACCCCCAGTCCATTCTGCAACCCCTTCCCAGACCCCCACTGCATTCAACACCCCCACCCAACCTGCACCCCTTCCCCTCCCTCAGTCCATTCAACACCATCTGCCCAACCTGCACCCCTCTCCCATCCCGAGTCCATTCAACACCTCAACCCAACCTGCACCCCCATTCCCCACCCCAGTCCATTCTACACCCCCGACCCCAGTACATTCAACACACCCTTGCCCAACCTGCACCCCCTTCCTCCATCCCCACACCATTCAACACCTCCTGCCCAACTTGTACCCCCTTCCCGCACTCCCCAGTCTATTCAACACCCCCCACCCAGCCTGCACCCACCAGTCCATTCAACACCCCATCCAACCCCCTTCTCCCACCCCCACTCCATTCAACACCACCTAACCAACCTGCACCCCCATTACCCACCCCCAGCCCATTCAACACCTCAACCCAACCTGCACCCCCTTGGAAGCCTTGGTTGTGGGAGAAAAAGGTTTCCCATTTGTCAGGGCCATTAGTTTCTCCGGAACACAGTGTCATGTTCAGCACATACTTGGATTGAGGAGAAAGACACAAGGTGGTAAGGTTTTTACCTGACTCCTATGTGTTTCTCTCTTGTTGCTCTATCGTGTTGGCCAATACGTTCTGTCTGTCTGTTTCTGTCTGTGTCTTTGTCCTTGCTCTGATTCTCCTGTGTCCTTCTACAGGACACTCTGAGGCATTCCAGGTGAGCATCTCCACGGGATAAGGTCTCAGGAGGCAACGGGAATTCTGCAGGTATGCCAGTCGCACAACGGAGAACGGTGGTGTGTCATGGCTGACTACCTCAGTGTTCCTGTAGTGGGCCCGCTACGGAGGGGAGAGGGGGAAAGGGCTAAAGGATCGAATTCCCGCAGCCACGGACCTTAGCGAGTGGGAGCTCACGCTGGGCTTTTTCTGCCGCTCTTGCAGAGTAATCAATGCGGGGTCATGGCCAGAGAAGAAACCGTCCGAGAGGGACTTGAGCTGCCCGGACGCGATTCTCGGGACACCTGAAGGGTCCTCAGCGTTCGGCCTTCCCGTGGCTCTGTGTGAGTAAGAGACGCGTGCTTTGAAATCTTCAGGCGTCCCGGCAGTAGGTTTCTTCTGAGGCAGAGAGCTTCCTGCTGGGCCACAGAGCCCGGTGGCTTGGGGACTGGTGAAGGGGCAGTAGTCGGTTCAACGGAGCGTGGATACAGATTCAAGGCCTCCTTTCTCTCCGTGTTCCTGCAGTGGCAGCGGGGCGATGCGGTTGGCCGATGCGGGGAGGCTGCGGGGAGTTATAGGGGAGAAGGAGCGATGCCGCGTCCTTGCGGACTGAAACGCTAAGTTGTTTGTTGGTTTTTCCCCCTTTGCTGGGTTCGGTAGGAAGCGATAAGAAGTCAACCGTCCCGGTGTCCTGCCGTCTGGGGATGGAACGAAATCGAGAAGAGGCAGCTGAGGAGCTTGCTCGAAGCGAGGCGAGAACCGTCCGGCTGGGAGCGGAGCAGCCGTCGCTGTCAGGGAGATAAGTGTCGGGTCTGGAACTCTCTCGGCTTACGGCCCACTCGGTTCTAGGAAGGGAAGTCGCGTTTGCTGAGACGGCGAGTCCGGGCGCAGGTTCCCGAGGTGCTGCCTTGGTTGTGGGAGAAACAGGGCTCCCGTTTGTCAGGGGTGCGGGTTTCTCTGGAACACGGTGTCCTTCTCAGCAGACGCTTGGATCGAGGAGTTTAGACGCCAGGCGGTAAGGTTTCTGGCTGCCTCTCATGTATTTCTCTTGTTGCTCTCTCGTATTGGCCAATACGTTCTGTCTGTCCGCTTTCCGCCTGTGTCTTTGTCTTTGCTTTGCTTCTGCCGTGTCCTTCTACAGGACGCTGGCAGGCATTCGAGGTGAGCATGTCCACGGGTTAAGGTCTCAGGAGCCAACGGGAATTCTGCAGGTACGCCAGTCGCGCAAGGGAGAGCGGTGGTGTGTGATGGCTGACTGACTCAGTGTTCCTGTAGTGGGCCCGATAGAGAGGGGAGGGGGGAAAGGGCTAAAGGATCGAATTCCCGCAGCCACGGACCTTAGCGAGTGGGAGCTCACGCTGGGCTTTTTCTGCCGCGCTTGCAGAGGAATCAATGCGGGGCCATGGCCAGAGAAGAAACCGTCCGAGATGGACTTGAGCTGCCCGGACGCGATTCTCGACACCTGAAGGGTCCTCAGCGCTCGCCTTCCCGTGGCTCTGTGTGAGTAAGAGACGATGCTTTGAAATCTTCAAGCGTCCCGGCAGTAGGTTTCTTCTGAGGCAGAGAGCTTCCTGCTGGGCCACGGAGCCCGGTGGCTTGGGGACTGGTGAAGGGGCAGTAGTCGGTTCAACGGAGCGTGGATACAGATTCAAGGCCTCCTTTCTCTCCGTGTTCCTGCAGTGGCGGCGGGGGCTGGCCGATGCGGGGAGGCTGCGGGGAGTTATAGGGGAGAAGGAGCGATGCCGCGTCCTTGCGGACTGAAACGCTAAGTTGTTTGTTGGTTTTTCCCCCTTTGCTGGGTTCGGTAGGAAGCGATAAGAAGTCAACCGTCCCGGTGTCCTGCCGTCTGGGGATGGAACGAAATCGAGAAGAGGCAGCTGAGGAGCTTGCTCGAAGCGAGGCGAGAACCGTCCGGCTGGGAGCGGAGCAGCCGTCGCTGTCACGGAGATAAGTGTCGGGTCTGGAACTCTCGGCCTACGGCCCACTCGGTTCTAGGAAGGGAAGTCGCGTTTGCTGAGACGGCGAGTCCGGGCGCAGGTTCCCGAGGTGCTGCCTTGGTTGTGGGAGAAACAGGGCTCCCGTTTGTCAGGGGTGCGGGTTTCTCTGGAACACGGTGTCCGTCCTTCTCAGCAGACGCTTGGATCGAGGAGTTTAGACGCCAGGCGGTAAGGTTTCTGGCTGCCTCTCGTGTATTTCTCTCTTGTTGCTCTCTCGTATTGGCCAATACGTTCTGTCTGTCCGTTTCCGTCTGTGTCTTTGTCCTTGCTGTGCTTCTGCCGTGTCCTTCTACAGGACGCTGGCAGGCATTCGAGGTGAGCATGTCCACGGGTTAAGGTCTCAGGAGCCAACGGGAATTCTGCAGGCACGCCAGTCGCGCAAGGGAGAGCGGTGGTGTGTGATGGCTGACTGACTCAGTGTTCTTGTAGTGGGCCCGATAGAGAGGGGAGGGGGGAAAGGGCTAAAGGATCGAATTCCCGCAGCCACGGACCTTAGCGAGTGGGAGCTCACGCTGGGCTTTTTCTGCCGCGCT